>CM024707.1:6215594-9031619 GCA_014182895.1 Angophora floribunda
TAACGTGATTGATTCCCCACCCGGCAGATCTCTTCCACCCTTTCTCGATTTCTTCATTTGCCGCCGTCGTTGCTGGGATTGGTTTCTCGCCTCTGGGGGGTAGATGGGTTCGAATTGGTCGAGGCCCGTGGCTGTGGATTTCGTGGGGAATGCGGTCGTGGTCGCCTTGATGTTGGTGGTGCGTGGATTGGATGGAGCTTTTGGGAGGGGGGAGGATTTGGGGATTTAGTAGTGAGTTAAAGTTAGGGTTTTGATTAGTGGGGTTTGGAATTCTGGCAATTTCGCCCCGTTGGTTCTGTTCTCTCCGGGGAATCTCGTGCTCGTTGAATTTTAGGGTTTTAAGTTCAAGGTGTTGTTTTTGAGGAAGTTAGGCCGAGGTAGTTTCTATGTCTGTGATAAAATCGTTGTCTGATCGTTTATTGCTTGCTTTTCTTTGTTTGAGCCGGCGTGGAATTTGATCACCACCTGGTCGATGGAATTCGTTCATTTGTTGAGCATGTGTTTGCTCTTGTCGAGTGTCGTTTGGGCATACTGGTTTCGGGACAGGTCAACTGTAATTTTTAGAAAAGCTGGAATCGAGTGTTTATCACTCCTCTTTCGAAATTGTTTAGAATCTTGTTGGTTGAAGCTACAGTTGTATGTCAAGATGCGTTCTTTTGACTCATAATTGTCAGTTTCTGATGTTACACGAGACCTGAGTGTCTGGGCAACTATCATTAATTTTTTGGTGGGCTACTTCATAAATGGAGACACTCACAGTTTGAACCCTCTTTTGCAGGTTTTGGTTGAAGATTGCGGGACTTTCTTTGATTTCTGACAGTTTGTTAAGTTTCTGAATGTAGATATTTTGCTTCAACTTCATTAAAGAATGAGCTTATCCAAGAAAGGATTACAAACAAGTGAGACGAAGCTAGGTTCCTCGAGTAAAGCCACCGCATTGAATCCTAATGCGGCGGAATTTGTTCCTTTCTCTCTTAGATCACCGTCCTCTATAAACACCAGTAACACTGATGCAACAACAAGGTTTTTGTCTTCTGGGTCTTCGGGTAAACCAGTTATAAATAGATCAGAATCATCTGTTTCAAATAACTCTGATGATGAAGCCCACCAATTTTGGCGTCGCCAGCTCCCAGATGATATTACTCCCGACTTCAAGTTCACTGGGGATGATGAGTCCCAGAGTCTTGGAGGGCTGTCTTTAGCAGGCTTGTCCTTGCATGATGATAGTGACACAGTGCGATACTCGGCTTCTGCAGGCAGTGGATATGTGTTGAATGATCTTCAGGAATTAGCTCCTCATCAGCTTAATGGCAATAGTTTTGCTGAAAAGCTCAGATTTGCCAGTTCTCCCTTGGTAGATAATACCCCTTCAGCTGGCTTTCTGTCTATGCCGACCAAGCCCTGGGACAAGCAAGTTGTTAACGATGACCAGCTTTTTGGGAGTAGGGATATGACTTCATATAATGGGGCTTCCAGGAATACTTTCGTAAATGATGTTTTTGCAGAGCATGGTATTGTTGATGATATGGATACAAGTCCTTTAGATTTTTTGGCTTTGCATTTTCCTGGTTTTGCTGCTGATAGTCTTGCCGAAGTGTACTATGCCAATGGATGTGATCTGAGCATGACCATTGAAATGCTCACTCAGCTTGAGGTATATTGAACTTAAAGACAACCTTATCTATGAGGGTTTTGCGTGCACTGTGTTATAGTTCTGCATGTGAAAAGGGATTCTCTCTTCTAAAGTTTTTTCTTTGGGGTTAATTTACTTATGGGATGGACATGAAGATGAGACAAATTCGTAAAATGGTTGATTGCTAGTATGAACGATTGTTTCTTAAAGAATTTTACAGAATACAGATTGGTTAAGATGCATTTTGTAAGATCAAAACATTCTCTCTCTCTCTCTCACACACACACACACACACACACACACACACACATGCAATGGCACATGCCTGCAGACATGTCTGATATGCATTTGTTTTCTGATCCGACTCATTGTGTAGATGATGGGCAATTGTTAATTTCTAGATTAAATTATGCCATGGATGTCCTGGATGATTTGAATTACTTGGATGCCAAACACGGAAGAATCTCTTTTATGCCTTATCTTGGTGAGGGAGAGCTTGCTAATCATTATTTCTTGAGGTAGTCTTGGCTTTAAGTCCTATCCATATCCTTCAGTTCTGAGGCTCGTTCTTTGGGACCGGGCACTATCCATTTGCTTCAGATGGTTTCAGATATTCTTTAATCTTTTGATGTTGGTTCTTTTGCTTTGTTTACTTTTCTCCATAAGCATTTTGGATATTAGGAGGAACAGTGTATACTCACAAATATTGAGAGTAAGTATTTAGGAACCCTGTGTGATTGAATATATGACCTTCATTGTTCTATAAGTGCTGCTAAGTTTAGTTCTTTATGCTGAGTGAAACCATGTTGTACTTTTTTTTCCGTGAAATGTAGCTTCAAATTGATGGTGCTTTTACTCCAAACTTGAACTCAAAGACATTATCGGCTCCAAATCTTAGTGCCATGGACTTTCCTGCACTCTCCTCATCAGAAAGTCAGAGCGTCCAACAAAAATATGCTGGAGATGACGTCCATCAGAGTAGCATGCCTTATCGATCTACTGACAAGGAAAACCTTCTTCTGTTCAAGTCCAATTCTTCCTTTCCATCTAGAGGCGCTATTGATTTTGCTTCAGCAGTTAAGAAAATGCCATCTCAAGATTCCAATATTTGGAAATATGATAGAAATGGTTCAGCCAATTCCAACATTGGTTCTAGTAGAAATTCCCAAGTGTTGGCTGGTGCTTACAATAGTGGGCATGGAAGAGGCATCTATAGTGACAGGTTGCAGAGTCGTGCTTCTGCACGGTCTCCTGTGTGGCTTGAAACTGGAGACGCAGTGGGTAATATTCTTAAGTTTAACAAATGTCATTTGCATTATTTACTAGTGGGACAATTTCCTTCTGCATATATCTATTTGGCTTAACAATTTTGAGATGGCAGCTAATATGTATTCTGAACTGCGGGAAGAAGCTCGTGACCATGCACGATTACGAAATGTGTACCTTGAACAGGTTTGCTTTCAATGATGCTGTTTACTCCTTATCCTAAAGCTCTGATCATAATTTGCATTTGTCCATGAGGACTGTTATTAATCGTCTGCACTTTGTCGGGTGCATCACATCACAACAGCGGTACCAATAGTGCCATGAGTAAATAGGTGACATATATTGTTGGGATCCAAAAAATTTTGTATATGTATTCATGAAGATTTTGTCATGCTTACTGAAGGATGTGATCTGTTCAGAAAAAAGAGGGATATGATGGGACTTTAGAATTTGCTGCTCTTACAGATGCAATTCTTTAATTCATTAGTTGAGAGTATCAATCTGAGGTTCTCTTTTACATTCTAAAAGAAACAGTACAAATCTGAGGTGAAATAGAGCTTCCATCAAACAGTGCGGAAAGCTGTGTTGTAGTATCTTAATATTTGTTAGCTTTTTCAAGTTGATACCATTACTAGGTGACATCTCTTTAGGAGCAAATTACAGACTCACACCTTGCCAGAATGTTCCTTTCACATATCTGATGCCTGTGTCTACTGTAGCATATTTGATGCCTTTATTCACTGTAGTCATTGGCTAGGTTGCAAGCAAACATTGTCAGCTGTTTCTGCTAATTGCTGAGCTGGTCCCATATAATACTTGATCTGCCCTGAGTTGCTAGTTTTATTCTTTAAGGTGTGTGCACTTCTACTTTTTGTCTTCAAGGGGTCCCTACCAGTTCTTATGATTCTCTTGCACAATGTAAATCACCAAAAACAGGCTCGACAAGCATACCTCATTGGTAATAAGGCACTAGCGAAAGAGCTAAGTGTGAAAGGTCAATTCCACGGCATGCATATGAAGGCAGCTCATGGAAAAGCTCAGGAGTCGATTTACCGTCAGAGGTATGTAGCACGTAGTTACACTTGCCGGGCATGCGAAGTAACATGCTGTTCTGGCGGTTGATATTCCTGTCATTCTTAATGGTCATGAGATGATCCTCCTTATTCCAATAGGAATTCTTACTTGGTAGATTTGGAATCTGTGTAATTCAACAGCTTCTCTGTAGCAATGCAACTCGGAAGTTGGTCAATTTGCTTGGAAATGGGACAAAAAAAAATCATTTAATGTTGTGAGCATTATGGTGGCTTATTGGTCTTTCTCTCTCCTCTTCCATTGGGTGTCTGAAGGAGGGTTTCTTACCACCACTGTAACTCCAGTAGTGGCAATATGCATCATCAAAAGGCGAAAATATAGTTTGATTACCAGGCATTTAGGCTTGACTCAGTACACGGAAAGGGCATTTCCTTTGCTTGTAAGGGGAAAATTGATGTGAATTATTGACCTTTTTCCTACTTTGAAAGCATAACAACTTTTCTCTTTAGGAATCCCGTTCCCGTGGAGCTGCAGGGTGATGGGAGGGGGAAGGAGCGGATGATAGATCTACATGGTCTTCATGTTAGCGAAGCCATTCATGTGCTGAAGAACGAGTTAAGCGCGTTGAGAACTGCAGCTCGGGCAGGAGATCAGCGGTTGCAGGTGTATATCTGCGTCGGGACGGGTCATCACACTCGCGGATCCCGCACTCCGGCCCGACTCCCAGTGGCTGTGCAGCGTTATCTGCTCGAAGAAGAGGGCCTCGAATATTTTGAGCCGCAACCGGGGCTGATTCGCGTGGTGATATACTGAGCACCCAGAGGTGCGAGGTATAGGGAGGTTTTCTGATATGGCGAACGCCATCAGAGTCATAGTCATTGTAGTCATTCTTGTATCTGTAAATGAGGAGATGGAAGAGAATGTAGTCAAGTTGGAAAAAAAATGGGTGAAAAAACAAAAAGTTTAAAAAAGGAAACACGACGACATTAATTAAAGACAACAAAAAAACATGGCTGGAGGAGGGAGAAGAAAAGGTGAAAAAAAGAGGAGCTGTACGTAGGCAGGTTGCAAGGATGTTGCATTTTGGTAGCTGGCAGGGAGACTAGGATTAGCCGGTCTTTAGCAACTCTTTCTTTTTGGGTTAATTTTGTACCTTATTGTATTTCTTTCTTTACATTCCTTTTTTTCTTTATTCTCAGATGTAACTGATAGAATTTGATTTACAAGATAGCTGGAGCTTCCCAAAATCTGTCCTGTCATATCCTGCTGTATGTGGGAGTCCTGAAAGTCCTGCTGCTCGTCTACTGTAGCTCGGCAGCGCACGATCATGTCTTGGTCGCATCTTGGCAGGGATTGTTGGGATATAACACCTTTTGAAGGGTGTGATTACCTTCCCTTCTACATGTACGAGCCATAAAAGCATGGACTGGGGAGTGCGTTAGACATTGCGACTTATTTTTCGGTCACTGCTCTGAACGTACAGCGAATTGCAATTTCGAATGGGTTGTCCTCCCGCTGGGTACATTGCAAGTTCTTGGTACTCCTCCCTAGAGAAATGAGGGTTACAGATCACAAATGGCCGTTACCTGTGAATTCTTTTCAGTTTTCCTTCCACTGTCACGTTCCTTTCCCTCGTCTCTCTTCGTACCTTTGGGGAAATAACGATTTGGAAGTACACCATCAAAGAATTTCCCATTGCGGAACTAAGGTTTTCCAAGTATGATACAACTACCCGATAAGAGAAAAGGAAAAAATAGGAAAACGAAATCCACAACAAGATGAGTAATAATAGACAACCGAAATCAGGTATTCCTATCTGGGAAGACAACCTATGAATGTACAACCTTATGTGATTACCCTGCACAGCAAGTCCCTAGCAAGTAAAAGTATTGTCTTATTCATTCCTCTTCAAAATAGAATTTGCGCTAAGCAAGCCGGGGCTGTTCGATCAGCTCAGCAGTATATCTCCCACTTAAATCAAATCCGCTAAGTGCTGACTTTTCACTATACAGGACACGGTTCAAGATCCGATGCTGTCATTCCTATGCTCTAACCAACAGTTCATATACGTTGCTGTTGTTGTCCCCACTGACCCGCTTTAGCATTTCGAAGCTCCTGCGGCTACCCAAGAAGTCGATCCTTTTGAACACCACAAATCCACAATCAGCAGTTTCTTTACTGCAGTACACTGATCTAAGCCGGTCGGCATGCCTTGAATCTGTGTGAATGGCAACCTTTATTTCCTGAGCTGACATGTTCTCCTGCAAAATGGCATCAGAAACTTCAAACTTATGCCAGATGAACCAGCCATCTTATTGTTGCTTTACAAGATCAACATAGCGCACGTGGGTGTGTGAAAGATTCAGTGACAACAGTACATGTGATGACTGATTATGCCCTCTTCACGTGGATCATACATAAATACTTAACCCAATGACAGTGGCCTGATCGTAAGCTGACATGACCCTACCATATATTTTATTGCAGTCTAGGGGGATGATTCACTCAACTGCGAAATAATCAAGGACTTGTATGCCTTTACATTCAAGCAACTAAACTTGGGAAAAAGAATGTAAAAGCGTACCTGATAAAAGGCATAAATATGATCCAACACCTGAAAGCATGTGAAACCTTTGTCACTGAAGAATGTCCTTGAAGATGGCCCCATCTCAGCAAAGCGGTCAACCGGGAACAGAATAGTGAGAAAGTGGTTTTTGAAAATCAACTCTTTCTTCTCACTGCAATACACAAATATAAATGTGTGATCGAAAGGGCCAACTCACCAACAGTTTTGAGCATTCAGAGCTGAATCAAATTGAATGAAAGACATAACACCAATCTGTCCCAACACACCCCTACACACACGCACGCACGTACAGAGATCAACCTTTCAGTAAGTGGCCTTGTTAAGTTTGCAAAAGAAGCTTCTGAATCCTTGCCATTGCCTTTTGCATCAAAGAAAGTGCGTTGATGATTCTCACGGCCATCATCAGAACTAAACGAGTCCGTATAAATGGAAGCAGTTGAAGTTGGCTCAGATATAGACCAGCAAATGGAATCCAGAAGACTGCTTGGGGTTATTGGCCGTATCGGGGTCTGGCACGTCTGTTAAAATTTAAAAAGAAAATGACAAAATCATAATGCATGTTGTGTCGAGACAACCAAAGAAATAACAGTTCTGTCTAATTATGCAAATAAAAAGAATTGACAGAACATCTGTAAAGAGATCTCCAGAGTGATGTAAAATCCAAATTCCATTAATCTAGTTTCCTACAATCACCTATGGTCTTGTCTGAGGGAGCAAATCAGTGCGCCCTGAACTTTCTCCTGAACTCTAACCCAATTAAGGATCTGGTTGTTTTAAGGAAAACTATTTCTGGGAAATTGTTTTCAAACTTACCAGTGTTTGGATGACATAAAACTAATCAATGTATGGAAAACATTTTCCACAGACTGAAAACAACAAGCATAAATTGGGAGAAAACAACTTCCCCTTCTAGCATAAAGGAAATCATTTTTCCTAAATCAACGAAAAATGAAAACTAAACATTCCTTGAAAATGATTTCCATGGGAAATATTTTTCTTTATCATAAAGTTTTTAATGAAACAAACGCACTGTAAATTAACATAAAAAGTTATCTAGCCCTATTCCAACTCAACAAGGTTTCCAAACCATGAAACTCAGAAGTGGCTAAAGATATTAGAAGCTAGAATTAAACAAGATGCGGCCATCTACCTGCATTTTGCGACCACGACGATTTCTCACCCCACTTTTAGCAAAATTTACAATTTTTTGTCTTTCTTCAAGACTGGCTTTACAGCTCAGCCCTTCGGAGACAACGTCATTCTTCTTTGTTTCCTGGAAAAAACAACATCCCCACATCTTAGGATGCAAAAGAACGATAAAAAGCTTCTGAAAAGAGTATTGAAAATACAGTCAGCATAGGTAAAGGCATGAAACTCTTTAAGACTTCGAAACATTCATCTCCGAAAAGTCTTACGTTTTCTGAAAGGAAAGTAATATGCACTTAATGACAACACAAATTTTTTTCCATTAGAAAGTTCCGTTTTAACACGCTACAACTTTTCACATCACAATACCAGTCTAGTTTCTTGATGCTTCAAATGGTCTTTTAATTCTCGACATTACTAGGCCAATTTTAGTTTTCACAAGATGGGCAGCAATTACAACTGAGGCACAAATAAAGCGAAATATTAGCAGCACTCGGTGGGAAAAGTTGATAACCTCTGTCTGAAAGACTCAGAAAATAGAAAAACTCAGTAGCATTTTGCAAACATGAAACTTCTTGGTGTCAATCTCAAGCACAAACTTTAATTCTCAACAAGTCAAATGAGATTACCTCCTTCAAAGGACCATTATGATAATTATCAAGCATCGTTCCCAGTTGCCTGGCCAAATCAGCAGATAGGTGAACGAGCCTCTGGAGATGTTGCTCTTTTGCTGTCTTCAAAAGCCACAGTGGCTGAGCCACGAAAAAGTACATTAGAGCGTAAAACACAAGATTTGCAAGCACAAAAGGTCAAATAACTGGTATATCCATAAAGTCTAAGCATCGAAGTCATTTCTTTTCCCAGAAACATGCATAATTAATCCAAATGTTCAAACGCAATGAAAGAACACTCACAGTGACAAGATTGTTACAATGACCAAGATATCTTTTGATGGAAGTCCCTTCGCAGACAACATGACTTGCATTGCTACCAATGTACCACTTATCTACAATTGAGGCACCTTCTCTAGTAGCTGCATCAATCACCTGTCCAGAATGTAGACATGTTCATATATCACAAGCAGCAAGCAACATATCAAATGAAGAGAAGATTTCTCTATTCCATGAAATTCTAATACAAAGATGAAGAATGGACTTTCGATAATAATTCCTGAAATTCTTACAGAGAAACAAAGACAAAAAGTATTGTATTCCCAAAAAATAGCAGAGCTAACCTTGTTCTGTAGTTCAGCCGAAATGTCTGAATCTAAGTAGACAGATTGACCAGATAAAGTCATCGAATCAACACTCCTTTGAGGTTGTCTTCCAGAAGACAAAAGGCGCGATTCTTCAGTCCTTTCAAGTTTCTTGGCTTCGTGAATACTAGCAGGAAGACAAGAATTCTCAGCACCAGTAATCCCACGAGCCCGATGCAACTCTTGTATTTTACCACCGTTATCTCCAACACTCTTAACACTGTATAACGTTTCACTCAACCTCACTGCATGATGAAAAAGAACAGATGAAATATTAATTTTAAGCACCTTCACTCCACCAATCTATTCAGACAAATTTTGCAGGTATATTCCAAAGACATTGATTAAAACATTAAGTCACTCAAAGACCTTATCTCCTAATAAGATGTCAAGATGCATTGGATCATATCTGCAGTGAAACTGATTCAGTTTGAAACTCAAAACTAAACAAAAAGGAGCACATCAGGAAATCCGATTTCTACAGTAATTGGACATCTTAAGTCAGGTGGTCTGCATCAAGAGATTAACCACATAGCAGGTAGTTGATTTATCAGGAGTATGTTTGCTAAACCTACTTGAATGCAAGCCTGACAAACAAACTCTTTGTTCTCTTCTTGCCGGGGGTAGATGCCAATGGTCCTACGTATTTGACATAACATCACTGCGTCAAATTGCCTAGACACATATTTTTGTGCATATGTCTGCATTTTGTTTTATTGCATTCGGGAATCACAGCTAGAGAGAAGATGATCAATGGTAAAAAGCCAAGTGATAACTTGAACATAGCTCACCCAGGTGTCTTTCTACATGACAGGTTTCCAACGTTACATATTGACCCAATCTATATATCTAACTCTCATTAGATACATATGAATGTAAACTCAGGATGAAAAGCAAAGTAGATTCATTGCATGTAGTCTATAAAGTCAAATCCTCATTGTAAATAGACATATCCTATCTGACATATGTGACTGGAATGTATAACATAGTGGTCAGCCTCTGTACCATTCCTCTTGACGCTCTCCACAAACCACCCCAATGTAACGATGAAAAGACCATTTTTGGGCCCATGCTTCAACGCGTGCTCAAACTTCCGTCCACCAAAACTGTAGCCACCATTAAGGTTCACACAAAAAAATAAGGAGATATAATTGTCATGAACACCGCAAAAAGCGGAGGGTACTGGAAAGTTCACCATAGCCAGACATCACCATCAAGTATCCTCATTAATACTGATCTAGTCACCAAATGAGAAAAAAAAAAAAATCTTCTAATAAAAAGCTGAAACGAGGTTAAATAAAAGGATATCTGGACGATTAAATGGGTACACTGAGGATGTAAATCGGGGCTATATTTGCCACCCAATCTCTCTGTTGCATCCATGACTTGTTTCCTTGCTTCTGCAGTACACAATAAAGCACATTTGAAAGAGCCACGGATTTGAGGAAAAATGCCTAAACCTCAAACAATCAAATTTAATATCAAAAGCCATGAAGCGATGGCTACGAAGCAGAATGATATGAGGCTAGCATCCCAAATGCAGATTGGACATAGTAAAGGAGAATTCACAAGCTCTTACCTTTGGAGAGACCAGTGACACATATCACAAGCCCTGAAAATGGACCACTTGATCGCGCGCTTGGCTGAGACCCGACCGATGATGGAGCAGGAGACATGGTTGGCTCCAACGATTGCATACCTCTAAAAGAAGGTAATGAAGCCGATAGCCCAACTACTAATTTCGAACACCCTTTGCTGCTGACGACCTCCACTCTCCCACTACCCATAATCACCGCCGACGCTCACACTCCTCTCATCTCAAAAAAAAAAAAAAAAAAAACCGCTTCGCCAAAACACCCACATCTCTCAACTCCCATTCAATGATCAAAATGGTCAGACAAAGCACTCATTTTCATCGCGCTGACACCGAAATGGCTGCCTAATCTCAAAAGGGTCGTCGAAAAAGACGTCCAAGAATCATTCCCCGGGCAGAAATCGATCCCGGGTCACCCGCAAAAACAATCAAAGGTCGTTTGACGATGATCCGGAAACGAAAGCTGAGACAAGTTTCACGAACTGGTCAACTTCAGCGCATGAGGAAGCAAAGCTCCGAGGATAAAAAAAAGGGGAGAGCGTGAATATGCATTGCTTGAATTCCAGCGAGAAAAGGAGGACGAAGAATCAGACAAACCATGGATTTTGAACAATCTCTCTCTCTCTCTCTCTCTCCTCGCTCCCTGCGGTATACGCACAAAAGGGCAGCATATGCATAAAAAGCGGAGATTTTTTTTTGAATCTAGCGCTCGGTCATCCCTTCCCCCGTCAGTACCTCTGTGCATTCGAGTGCTCTGGCCTGCTTCGCTTTAATCTTTCGTGCTTTTTCAAGCGCTTTCTCCAAAGGAAAACGGGAATACGCACCGAATTTCAACCGCCAGAGTCGTGGCTCCACGGGATGGTCCTCTGCTTTGCTCTCTACGCATCGCCTTTTTCTCTGGACTCCTCTTCGCTTCGCGTTCGAAAGCTCGTCGAATAAATGGGGCATGTTTTCCTGCGGAATTACGGTTTTGCCACTGCATGTCCACATTCTCGTGTCTTTATTTCCTCTAGGTCCTTGACCTGTCGTCTAGTTCTCACTCCCAGGACCGAGAATTATAATACTTTGGCAATCTGGCCTGATGTTTTTAGGTCGCATGTTCGCCGATGTGACTGACTGTAGATTCCATTGAGCGAACAGTTTTTCCAAGCAAACCAAGTTTCATAACCCGTAAAAGCCAAACAAAAATTGAAATGCGTTCGATTGAATGAATTGCAACGTCGGAGATCGACAATAAGCTAGACAAATATGTACAATTGCACAAGAGCTATAGAATATATAGGGAAAATGATACGAATAGTCCCTGGATTTTGATCAAAAGTGTAATTTGATTCATAAACTTTAACATAATATCCAATGTGGTCATTAAATTTTTTAATTTATTCAATATAATCCTTAAACTTTTGATACATATTCAATACAATTCTTGAACTGTATGAAAATGTTCAATGCAATCTCTAATATTAAATTAATAAAAGGTCTATGTTGAATATTTTTATATAATTTATGGATTACATTGAATGGATTAAAAGTTTTGGGACTTTGCACATTTGGCTAAACTATAGGGATAACATTGAACAAATTAAAAGTTTAGAGATCAAATTATATATTGGGCAAAAGTTCACGAATTATGTGTCATTATTTCAAATATCTATGCTAATATCCAAAAGGTTGAAAGGTATGTTTTTCTCCATTTCATTTAAGGTAGAGCAATTCGGTTTGGCTTCATCCCTAAGAAAGCATTGTCGACGTA
Organism: Angophora floribunda; assembly: GCA_014182895.1. NCBI lineage: Eukaryota > Viridiplantae > Streptophyta > Magnoliopsida > Myrtales > Myrtaceae > Angophora > Angophora floribunda. Next base: position 6,227,861 of record CM024707.1, read on the forward strand.
CTCGGATTCTTGCCCTTGAATCAAGCAGAGCCAAGCTGGTCTTCCATCTTCCATCTTCCATCCCGATGGCAAGATGCATTGAGATCCGGAATTTGACCGAATGCAACTTCAAGGACCTGCAATTCAATTGACTTGGCATGGAAGCTTTTGCAGAACGAGAATTGGGGAGGTGAGAACCGAGGGAAGAATGGAAAGCCCCCCGCCGCAAGCAAGCTCGAAGTGAGTGGAGGAGGGAAACATGGGCCACGCGGGGCGGTCCACCAAGAACACGGCGAAGGGGCAATTCGGTAAAATCCGGCCAGCTCATTTCCTCCTTTTGCACGGTCAATTAGGACAGGGTGGCGGAGTGGAGGGAGATTTTTGATTTCATGGGGAACACCAACTTTCAACCCCTCATCATCATTTCTTCTTTGGAGGAAGAACAAGATTGGGGAAAGCTACTTGACATTATCTTTTCTCTACTTTGTCTTTTCGTGGGTAATGCCAATAAGAACTCACGTCTCACTTTATCAGTTCTCTAATCGGTCGAGTGTTCTAAGAAATGAACAAATAAGCATGCGATATCATGTTCGATTTTTCATATTATTGAAATTCTATAAATCACCAAAGATCTAAGGAGTACTTCATATTTGAGTCATCACCCGAATGAGTTTTGATCCACGTCTCGCCTGATCATGACAATACCGGACTTACCTAGGTCTCAAAAATCACTTACGAAATGAAGGATATGTAATGCGGATTATCTCATGTTAAAGACCATTAAATGGATATTGAAATTTTGCCTAGTGTGCGATATTATTTATGAACTTATAGTTTGTTTAATGCAATTATTGAACTTTTGACTAACGTGTAATGTCATTCCAAGACTAATAAAATTCTTTTGTAAATGTTTAATCTAGTCCCTAAAGTATATTTACAAACAATATTGAATATCTTCATATAATCCAAGGAATGAAATAGACGTGTACGAGAAACACATACATCTTATTGAACAAATGAAAAGTTTAAGAGCGACATTGCATGTTGGGCTAAATTTTAGGAATCGCACCAAACAAAAAATTCAGGGAAGGTTATTTATGTCATTTTTCCTAAATAAAGAAAAGGGATCTAAATTTACTCACCTGATAAAGAAAGAAAAGAGAAAGAGAAAGGCACCTCCTTTTACAAGCCAGACAATAAATGCGCAATCACGGGTCGAATTTTGAACCGGGTGGGACAACCCTAATTTATATCGCCTCATCTTCCCCAAACGTATCTATATTCACAAAGAAAACCAAACTCAACACCCAAAAATTAAAGGAGAAAATCAATACTGCAGCAAGCAAAATTGGTCAATAAACAGGGGAGGAAACTCAATAAATATGGTTCGGATGGATTTGATATGCTTGTTCAGGAAACGACCGAGGCAGATGAACGAAAGCAAAGTGCCATCCTCTCCTTAAAAATAGATTCTTTGTCATCTTTAATGGCACGTTCCACGCGACACAGCTTGCATAACCAAAAACCACTCGAATTCATCAAACGACGAGACTCACGCGGGACATAACTGTCCTGGGGAGCGTGTGATGCAAGGCGGCTAATCATATTCCGATCTTTATGGCAAGCTCGATAAGACGGATCAATAATTACTTTGGCCCACGAGTCACCTCGGCTTCATCCCTTTCTCTAATGGCGTGATTCGAAAGCATCTAAAACCATATTTTCTTATTGATTTTTCTGGTTTTTTCTTTCTTTTTGGTTGGTGTGTCAATCACTTTTCTCACGCGGGTATGAGTCCCTTTCCATGCAACGTCCTGGCAGCTACTCAGACGTTGACCTGAACAGTTTAGTAGTAGTAGTAGCCCTACACAACCCATATAAAGATCATTATCGTTGACTTTCATGTCGACATGTTGGGATGCAATTTAGCACTCGCTCTCCCTACTTGCACCAGATGGTTATGGGGATCGAAGACGAGCATTGCTGGAGGAGCAATGCTGAGGTTTACATGCTTGGTTGGTGCAGCAAACTTCTGATATAATAATGCTACAGAAACCGCCAGCGTTTGGGACCTGCTGGAGGCTTGGCGAGTAGTTTATGGAGCTTGCGAAAGGCGGCGCTTTGGAGTCGTGTGGTGGGGACTAGGAATGCGTTTTGCTTCGTTAGAAATTTGGAAGACAGGTAACAAAAGTGGTTTAAAGGAGGAGAGACGGATGCACGCGCAGGCACCAAAGGCGGAGGAAGAGTCCGGTGGAGCTGTCAACGTCCAATGACGAAACAGAGGAGGCACAAAGTGACGGGTCAGAAACAGTGACTTAGATAACAACCCAAATCTTCATTCTGGAAGTCGTGATACACACCGCAATCTGTCGCTTTGATGTATAGTTAGAGGTGACTAGGAAGAGAGAGCTACCGAAAGAGGAGAACAAAGAGATGGGGTTTCGCCGATTTCTGTCATTTCAGGTCGCTGTCGCCTCTTGCGTCCATGAGTAGCAGATTTTTGAGAGTCAATGGTCCCGTGGAGGCCGCAGGATCGTCGATATCATGAAATTACTAGACCACGCCAAATAACACTGACTACACCTCTATACTATCTGAAAATAAGGAGTATACAGTTGAGGCAGGTCATATTTTCTTGACAAGCTGCGAACAAGATTATGGAATATGAACTATGATTGGAAAGTTCAATCTGAGATTCTTATATTACTATCAAAAGTTCATCAGTCAAAACAGGAGGAAGTTTTACTAATTTGTACGCATGAAATGCGTGTAGTAGGCAGACAACAAGCCCTCTGGAAGCAGTGGAAACTTACACACAAAATAAGAAAGCTTGATCTGAAACCAGAGCCAGGCAACATTTGTTGTGCAATCAATAATCAAAGCACACATCCCCAGAGAAAACCAAAAATGTGTAGTTTTGCTTAAGATAAACCGCAAGAGACCAGGAAAAAAAAAAACCAATAAATTTTCCCGTCTCTCCCGTTCAGGGGTAGTGGTTCGCAAAGAACGGCCAAATATTCTGTCGCCCTGGGCCTTTACTGGGATTTGGAGTATTAACCATTCTGTTACAGGACAGAGGTGCGCCAGAAGAAGAGGAATACCATATGCCAACGCTTGCATTTAACTTCTATCAATCATGCTTCTTGTTATTTGAGAATTTTGCAGTGATGCGAGACTTAAATTTGCATCCAAAGGAGAGAGCTTCCAGGACTATAGCATCGATTTCTTGTTCCTTCTTCTCGTACACCAAGAAAGCTATGAAGGTGACAGGAATGCCTGCAGCGAGATTTTAGACAGGCATTACTTTCAATTTGAAGTGAGTCCCAGAGTCAATGCAGCAAGATATGAGGAGTTAGCACATAGTTGCTTTCATGCAAAACACTGAAATGAGAAACATCAAGACAGAAAATTATTTAAATGTCCTGACATGTAGTTGGAGGTTGTTCCTCATAGAATATCCAGGCCATATAGCATTTACATTTTGATGGACTGGAGAGAATCACTCAATTTTCATTTTTCAGTACAAAGAGAAAAAACAAGGGACTTTCTTGAGTCCATCCAAGTGGGATTTAAATCACCTAGTAATTTGGCTCACACTAAAGAGCTTGAGCTGAAAAAGAAAACGAAAAACTGAGCCAAAAAAAAAGTAATAATAGAGAAATATAGACAAATAGCCATATCATATTTGGACTTGTGGCACTTGAAGGCGGTTGATGTCAGGCTATTCCTATTTTTCCCATGTTGACTTAACAGCAATGACAATTGACTTCAACATTGTAGTGGCAACACTGGGACATTTCAAAGATGCCCCATTTCATTTTACCCATCAGTATTAGCATCGATTTGACTAGCAAGAGTAAATAAAACAGCAGATTGTACTTTCCAGAATTCCAAGCATTCCATCAGCAGGAAAACTGGAAACAGGAAGAGAGCTGTGTCCAAAATGGCTAGCTTTAACAGCTACATCTTGTACATCGAGTACAAACAATCACAGAAGACAACACGAACAACAACCAAGCATTCACAATTTTGAAGGTCTTGTCTCAAACTTCTCTACATTTTCTTCATGATTCTCCCACTCTCTTCAATATAGCATTTAGTCAATTCATTTTCAATAAATAATGACATGTCTAAATAGCATGGCGAATAACAAAAACATTACATTTCCAAATCAACTCAACCAAATTTCCCTCAACTTAATAAAGCATCAGTGCAGTGTCAACATGTATGACAAAATCAGACTTCTTCACATTAGGTTCATTCATTTATCACACATGGGCAGATAAGTGGCAGAAGATATACTGATATACCAATATACCTCTTTGTCCATGTACTTTGTGTGAAGTATGAGTATAGCATGCTCATGCATGGACATATGTACATTGGTACGTGGGCGAGAGAGAGAGAGAGAGAGAGAGAGATCTAACCTATCACGAATAAACTCTGCATGGGGATGGCTCCGATGATGCTAACAATTAGAAGTACGCTGATGACCTGTTTCATTTTAAAAGGCAGAGTAGCTCATTAGCATAAACTGGCTATTGGAACAAGTTTTTCACTCTTAGGTACCATGGTGACTATAAAATGAAGAATTGCACTATCACATTTAAAGCCCCGTGCAGGATCTAAATACAGCTTCCAGAAATAATTTATTACAAAGATGTGTGGGCGGATGTCAGCCAGCTCTGCTATGGATTAGATAATCCTATCTTCCTTCCCTTTGCAGAGTGCAACATCATGACCCCAATTGGTGATCAAATAAAAAACCCAGTGACTGAGAAATGAGGAACATTCTTTTTCTAATTGTGTGAGAACTTCATCCATGGTAATATACTAATATCTTAAAATGTGTCTTTCACTGGGGGACGGGAATTGAAGTCAAGCTTCATGCCAAAAAGTACCAAGAAGTCATCACCAATTCCAGCCAGTTTTGCTTGTTGCAAGAGCAATATCCTTTGAAAGAAATTTACACTTAACTATTATTTTTAAGAACCTGATTGTGCTATTGCACAAATGTCACGTGCCCATTCACTTCATTATCATCTTTAAATGCAAGAGAATAAAAACCACGAGAAGGAACTGGAAGCAAGCAATTAGATAAAATCAGTCAAGAGTTGAAGTACCTTAAGAAAAAGTATCCAGTCATTACCCATGGAGAGGGTAGCCAAAATTTTTACTGCATTATTCCATGATGAGGTCACTGACAAAGCAAAACTCTGAGATTTCTCTTCTGATATATAAAATTTTGATGGGGAGATTTTCTCGATCTTTAACCCCAATCTGCACAAACATAAAATTCCACTAACAGTCAGATTTGGCTTCCCTCAAGTATGACGGTAGGGATCTCCGCACTGTCATATTAAACTAGGCACAGGATTAATCAAATTCTGACATAGAATGATTTCTTTTTTTTTTCCTGTTTTCCTGTGTAGGTGAACTATTGACCTCAAATCACTCCAAAAACTTTTAGCTCACAGCATTTCAGTCACTGTTAAATGACTTCAGTAAATCAAGTCATTTTGAAGTAACACACCTGTATATTGTGATCAAGGTACATTAATATTACTGCTTTCCGAATGAAAAATGGGCAGAACCAAGAAGCATATACATAAGGTAGAATAATGTGTTCGTAGGGTAGAAATGAAAAGCAAAGCAGAAATTGCTTACATCTTTCCTGGTAAGATACCATGAACAAACAAGAATATGCACGCCACAAGAAGAAACTTCGAAAGAGCAGTGATGATAGTTGACCCCGAAGCAATAAAGTTGTAGTAGATTGCAGCCAAAACTACTAGAGTGGTTAATGTCATTTTCTTGTCCTTCCAGAGCAATGTGTCAGCAACTGCAAACAATGAAGACTAAAATATATCAACTTGTTGAAATAAGTTATTACAGCTGTCTTACACAGAATGTCCCAGAGGCAATAAGCCTGTAGCAAACAATTACATTATCTAACAGTTTTGACAACCACTATATCAATTCATGACACCAGATCCTCGTGCACAGAGCAATTTTGTCCAAAAAATTGCATCCTTCTAAGAAAAATACCCTAACATTATGCACCAAGGAGAGGTGAAAATCACATAAGGCAAATAAAAGATAAAAGACTGACAAGTACAATGGTAGTTACCACAGACTTTTTTTCAGCTAAACCAAAATGTTAGATTCTATAGCCATCCATCTCACATACACATAGATTGCAATAAAGTTAAACCTCCTGCTCTTAAATCTTTTATCTCGATACATGCATTTTACACCCTCGAATTGGGATGCAGTTTTATGGACTTCCATCACCAAAAACTAAGGAAAAAAAGCTTGGATAAATATTGAACAGATTTTTCCAAACAGATTAACTAAAATGCTACCTAGGATACTCTGTATCTTTTCTCAAACAGCATCCCCTGTCATTAATAAATTTTTCCTCCAGCTCTTAGCTGCACACTGCAAAGTCTTTAGCATTTTTTTTTTTTTTTTTGGGTCGAAAAGTCTTTGATATGCTTTAAACAAAACCAAATTAGCACTGCCATTAACTCTCTCATTGATTCATGCATCCTAGATGTTCCTTATCAATCAGTCATATCAAGATCAACATAACCCTTCTACTACATTTAACGTTAAAGAGAGAGAATCTTAAGCAATGAAAATCAGTAAAAGAAATATATTGTGCAATTGACCGCAGCCTAAATATTCTCCATAAGCACCACATACACCAATTGTTCAATAATATATCCCAGCCAACAACATACCAAAAGCACCTAATCTAAGGAAAAGTGAAACCTGGACAGATACAGCCACATACCCCTTCCATTTCCAAGATATATGGATGCTTTAGATGGCCCTTCTCTTCTAGTCTGTTGGGCAGCCCTGAGGTGTGCATATGACTCTATTGTTTGCTTTATACCCTCCTGCAAGAGATCTATGAGTCCAGTCACATCACACAAGTAAACAACCTGGTGTATGTACCAGAGAAAAGCACTCCAAAACTTCGCAATGCATAGAAGTTCACTTCATCATCTACGACACATGAAAATTAATGCAGTTGAGATACTAGGACATTATTGGTCTATTCTCAAGTAAGTTATCCTGTTGTATTGACATGATATGTTTATTAAAACTACAATAGGAAATTCAGTAAGTAAATGGACAAGATCTGACTTATTAAAACTTGGTACAATGGCTCTTTGCATCTTCATCATGCAACAAATAGAGGACAGTTTAAGAAGTGATAAAACTACCATATGCCACTAAAACAGCGCCTTAGTTAATGTAAATGCAATTGACTCTTAACCTATCTGATAGAAGAATGAAAACCTGAAGAGGTACAATGGGTGTGTAGCCAAGTCGATCCTTTGCTTTCGAACTGTTAAAAGATCTGCTGCAGGAGAGGAGTCTAATGCGTGAGGGTGTGAAATTTGGAATCGGCATCCCGTACTGGCCCAAAAGTTTATAAGTTAACTCCACCATATGTGCGATTGGCATTATGGCAGCAGCAGGAATCTTTATCCGTGGCCTGCAAATCATTACAAGCTCTGAAAAACTAGTATTATGTAAAATTTACATTAGATTTGAAGTCAAAATTAAAAACCAACAGACAACAGAGAACAGTTGTTTGCTGTTTCTTTCAACTTAGATTGGTAGGAGACCCGTGACATTAAGTGCTTAACCTTAATTGCCTCAAAGACAACCTGCACTAAAATGTGAGACACAAGAGAAGCAGTGGAAATATTCTGAACAACGAGATCAATAAAATGCTACTACGTTTGCTTGAAAGCATTTCCAGTGAACAAATGGTTTTTAGAAGTTAGAAGAGTAGAACCTAGAGAATCATGTAAGCAGCAAGCTCCTGATTCATATAAGGTTGAAGACATGATATCAATTAGCATTCTTGATAACAGTTAACCATTAATTGAACTGATCAGTCCATGAGAAGCAAAAATAAAAACAATAAGTTTGCACGAGTATTTCACAAAAAATAATGGACTCACAGTTTAAAATGGTAGCCTTGACCCAATTTTTAAATTACAACTAGCTTGTAAATTCAGGATATGCACTGGATTCTAGATTTGATGTTTCATGTGTCACATCAGCAGTGTCATTATTGCAGGTGACATCAAGAAACTTGGAACAATCTACATCACAACTCTCAATCTGGGCTTCTGTTAGAAATGCAAGACTTTTCTCCAAATCACAGTATGAAGGATGGTTGCAACCTCTTTTACCAAGAAACAACAAGAAGTTTCTGTAAACTTCAGCAAGGAAAAATCTTAGGAAAGAATGAGAGAAATAAAAAAAAAAGTACCTTTCATAGCCAAGACCTTCAAGAATTAATGAGACAAATTCCCAAAACTTGATTGGCTCCATGTTAGTTATAAAATACGCCTGCAGAAACCAATTCTTTCATTTAGAAAATGCCCAAATCAGAATCATCTTCTAGCTAGAGACAGCTTGTATATTATCCAGTACGACTGCTGTGTCACCTGATGACTTCAAAAAGAAGGTAATGCAGGTATATCCTTGGGAAACAGATTTCTCAATTTCCTCTATTACAATAATCAAATCAGCAACTAAACTCTATCTCAACATTGCCATAGCCAAGAATAACAGCCATGGCTTTAAGAGAAATGCAAGCATTTGCTTAGCTAAAAGGACACTCAGTTTGCATGCATCCGGCCTGTAGATAAGGCAACTAACTGCCTCATGCTTAAAACAATTTTTTTTTTTTTTTTAGCCCAAACTAATCTTTATCTTCAGATTTCAGCCTTCCTCTACTACAATCATTCATTTAAGGTAGTACATCACCTGTTACCAACTAATAATCGAGAACAGTCTACCAATGCAAGCAGCAGGATCTGGAAATAAAAACCCTCGGTGCATTTGAGACGCAACCATTCCAATGCAGGTCCACAATACAGACACGAAAGAGCAGCAACATAATACATAGTCCAAATCCTGGTATTTTCTTTTCTTTTTTTTCTTGTCTTTAACATGAGAGACTATTTTGAGATGAATTTTGATGAGAAGCAGTTTGAATTGATTCAGGCTCAGCCAATTAACAAAAAGCATTTCAGCCAGAAATATGCAAAATATAGAGAAGATTAAATGCACCTGCCCTGAAGCCTTTTCTGATACATCACCTCCCGATGCTAGAGCTCTTTCAGCACATATATGGGCATGAGCTACATTTTCAACATAAGTGAAGTCGTATAGATTGTTGCCATCACCTATAATGAACTGGTCATTTATAAAACAAGCAAATAAGTATGTAAAGAAATAACACAGTTCATAATCAGCTGGTTGAAATACATTTCTAAAGCAATTACATCAGTTTCTACACATATCCTTTTAGTATTTAGCAGACAGAAACACTATAAAACTTTTGCAAGAGTTGAACATGAAGAAAGATTAAGCATAGAGGCTTGAGATGAGACTGCAGAGAGGGCAATGCTAAGAACACTAGCGATTAAAAGTTTGTGGTAAACAGAGGGAGATATTGCAAATAAACCAGGGGAACTGCCAGGAAAGCTTTCTTAAGAAAGTAACAGGACTAACAGTGCTAATGATGGACTGGAGGTATAATGAGACAATATAGAGGATGACATAGTAGTTTTATCGCCATGACATCACATTTAAAATACTAAAGCAAGTTTAGCATGACTCGAATTCCTTTGTTCAGCCATGTCTGGAATGCAACATAAAGATAAACAAATTACCTTTAATTTTCCCGCTCTAGCAGCATCCACTAAAGATGGAACCAACAACCTATCACCAGGACCAAAAATGCTGCTAGGACGTATGCAGCATGTCAGGAGCCCATCCCTACCATTCGACTTAATCACCAAGGCTTCTCCTTCAGCTTTAGTCGCTGAATATGAATCATTGTGCTAAAAGTTCAAAAGTATGTATTCAAAGTCAAACGATGATATAAAGGCAAACGCTAGCTAAAGGTTCTACATATAGACACATGCATAAGATGGTATGTACATACATACTACATGCTACTTTTGTTCTAGATACTCATGTTAGAAATCAAACTACTTTCCTTCACGCAATAAAAAGTATAGCCAAGCATTTACTTTGATAGGGTATTTTTCAATACTTTGAACTTCTGACCAGGTTAATACCGTTCGTGGATAAGGCAGCGATTCATCCCCATTGAGTATACCATGGACTCCATCAAACACAACACTGGGGGAGCTAGTATAAATAAGTCTCTTTACTTTCACCTCAGTGCATGCGTCAATCACATTCTTCGTTCCTGAGAGTTCGAAAGAAAGTAAAGATAAGAACCTCATTACAAAATTAAAATCCAGGAGAAAAACAAACCGTATAAGATGGGCCAAATTACCTTGCACGTTGACTGAATAATGGAGCTGCTGGTTATTGATCGATGAATTTGGAGCAGCCATGTGGAAGACCACCTCAGCTCCTTCAAATGCTGTGGAACAAAATGAGACAGCTTACATAACCGAAAGGGAACAAAATTATTTTCTTGATTAAATCTCTCAAGCTTCAAACCCGTCAAACACTATAGATTATCCCACACTATGAGCAAACCCACAGGCGATTTCATATAACAATGAGTAAGCAAACAGAAGCAACAGTATTAAACATATTGATATGAAGACAGAAAAGTTGCAACCTTTCAGCACTTGGGCCTTGTCTCGGAGATCGACACACACGTATTGAGCGCGGCCTGACCTTAAAGCCTCCCCGAGGGTCCCGTTCTCTTCGGACGGCTCGAGCTCGATCTTCGACCCCAAATCAGCGACGCGGACCGAAAACATCTCGTACTTGATGATCATCTCCACCAAATGCCGCGCCGCAAAGCCTCTCCCGCCGGTCACCACGCACCATCTCTCCTCCCCAGCCATTCTCCTGCAATGCCCTTCACTGCAAACGCACACGCACGCTAACCGCTCAGATTTTGCCGTCGGAGGCTTCTTTCGGAAATTGCCCACCACGTGCTAACTAAAACTACTAGCAGAACAGGAAGCTAAAAAAGCGCAACTGCCCATTTCTCTAGGGACAGCGTCGGCACCGGTGGAGCTCGGCGGTGCGGAGACAATGCAGGAAACGATCGAATGAGAAGTAAAAATCGGAACTTGACGAATCTAACGCTTCGTTTCCCCATTGCCGGGATTCGATCGCGCTTACCTTTCGGGGGCGGAAGCGGTGGTGGAGATGGGATTGGATCCAGAAGTTGAGGATGTCGAGAAGATCGAACGAGCGTATGGAGTGAGCGTGCGACAATTCGGGAGTCGATGGATATACGACGAACGTCAGATGCAATCGCGCACGGGGAGAGAGAGAGAGAGAGAGAGAGAGAGAGAACAAGCGGGTCCCACTTTTTGTATTTTATCGGTTGTAGAATCACGAGGTCCGATCGAACATGGCAGAGACTCTCTCTCTCTCTCTCTCTCTCTCTATATTCGTCTTCTCCGTCACCCTGCACGCCCGTCGCTGGCCATTGGTCGGAACCGCAGATTCCCTCGGATTCCGGTCGGATATTTTTTCGGGTCGGGAAACGTCGAACGGGCTCGACGGACCCGACCACCGTTTAGGCGGGCTTTGGGAAATGTTGGGTTTGGGCTTAAAGCCCTTCAAGATCAAAACGAACAACGTTCGGGGTGGGAGGAAAAAAAAAATTTAATTCGGAAAAAAGAAGCAGATTTCCGGCGATTTTAAATAGGGATATTAAAATCCAGGGGAAATTATATAAAGGCCTCTTGAATTTTCAAGGCGTTGCAAGTTTGCGCTCGAACTTTCGACAATTACGCAAAACGCCCCAAACTTTCATTACTTTGTTTTTTTTTTAATATATTTTATTTACTTGCTTGGCAAGTGCCCTAAATGCGCTATTTAACAACATACTTAACATCATGCTGAAGTTCCTCAAGTCTCGATCTGAAGAGGAGATGGAAGTAGAAACAAATCACACTAATCTCATAAGTTGTCTTTCAAACTCAAGGCATATCACTTGGGAGTTGAATGTACTTACTAGCAAGTCTCATAGTCTACTGAAGTCATTCTCGAAGCTAAAAGTGACCCATATAAATAAAGAGGCTAACCAAGTGGCTAATTGGATTGTGAAAACCCAAAGAAGAAAGTACTTATCAAGTAATTTGGTCCTTATCCCCCCTCGAACCTTTAGGATTTACTTTGTTCCGAAACTTATGAAATATATCCATAAACTCTATCTTAGTAAATGAATATTTTTTTTTCTGACTAGAAAAAATAATAATATCCTTAACAAAGAGAAATGGGACTTCTAGAAGACTCGAGACCTTAAGGAGCTAAACACTTCAATTGAAGAATCAAATGATAAAAGGAGTTAGAATTAAGTTATAAGTTACCAAATCATTGAAAAGTGAGCTCGAATCCATATGAATTCCTATTGCCTATTTAGTATTTAGAATTCATTTATAATGAAGGGTAAATGACCGAATAGGTCCATGAACTTTAATCCAATATGTAATATGGCCTAGAATTTTTATTTTATTTTATGTGATCTCAAAACTTTAATTCAATGTACAATATTATTTCTAAACTCTTAATCTCTTCAATGTGATTCCTGAATTTTTAGTGTATGTTTAATTTAGTCCCTAAATTATATGAAAATATTTAATATTTTTTTGAACTTGAATCAATGAAAGGATAATATATAACAATTTAAGGACTAAATTGATCATGTACAAAAAATCTAGGAATCATATTGGATAAATTAAAAGTACATGTATAACATTGCATATTGGGCTAAAGTAGCTATGATATGATGTGTTGCAACTCAGCCATGTATTTCCACGTATGCAATTGGAATTTTGTCTAAATTATTGGATCAACTAAGATGAGTGCATGCACTCCTAATTATGCAACCTATATATGAATATGATCGATTGATGCGGTGCTTACTCTACCTTGATCCGACAATATTTGCTAACTTGAAAATGCTCACACAGTTTTCATTGTTGTAATACCCGGAAAACCGGCGACGTCGTGCCGTGAGATCGCCGGTTTCTGGTGCCCTGGTCTTCAACAGATTCATGCACACCAAATGCATGTCTTCAACCTCTTCCTAGTTCCTAGTACCTAACCAGACCAAAGTCACATATAAATTCACTTCATGGTTCGGTGTAATTTCTATCATCTTCGACCAGAAGTGATTCACAACGTTTGATGTTTCGGAAACCTTTTGGACATTACCATGTCATCTCCCAAACCCCTAATGATCTTCACTCTCTCTTTGCTCTTGCTTCTTGCAGGTCCACACCGAACCGATGCGCGCCTCCAGCACGGATCGGTTCCTACTGTCAATGCCAAGCGCGACGCCTCCGATCAGAGCCTGACCCAAATGCTGGTGGCTCGGGACGTCATCACCTTGAGCATCGGCGGGGTCAAGAACACGAAGAAATTCGTCGAAATGATCCCGAAGCTCAAAAGCGTCCAGCAGACCGCGAACTCGGACCCATCGAAGCTGCTCAGCTGCGTGGACGGCCTGTCTGATAACCTGAGCAATCTCGAAAGCGTACTCAAGAGGCTGAGGCATCTCAAGGACCCATATGCCGCTTACGACACGCGTGAATTGCGTAGGGTTGAGGGCCGGATCATGGGCATCTCGGGCGCTTGCCGCTACGCATTGAAGGATGCAGATGGAGTCGTAACTCAGATGATGAATAGAAATCTCGTGGACATTGCTATGCTCATCGACAGCGTCGAACACGCCATTTTCGGCATTACAGAAAAGGGGGCAAGAAATCCTTAACAACCATGCGATCTTCATGCTCTTGATCACATATAATTACGTTAAACTTTGCGCCTAACACAAAATAAATCTGCTTCTAATGTAAAAGACTCGTTACGGAGTGCCAAAATGCAGAAGCTAAGTTTTTCTTCGTGGAGAAATAAATTATGACGACCTAATCGGATCCAGATTTCGTCAGAATCGCCCCATTTTTCATAATCATGCATATAAAACTTGGTGACAGACATATATTCATTAATGTCCAATGCGAAAATGTCAAAATGCAATCGCCACGTTCATTGAGGAAATCATTCCAACCACTCAGACCGAGCAAATGAAGTCAAAGTCCGTGTTGCAGATCATTCAGTACGTCAGATATATGCGCATCGATGCAGAACTTCACGTTCTCAGTCATCTTATCTAACCTCATTCAAAGCTGCACGACATCTCTGCGAAGTCAAACACATGGAGGCATCATCTCACGGTCATCTCATCGTATGAGAAATATAAAGATTAAGTTGACTCGGTAGTTCCGGTCCGTTCGAGTATAATTTTTTTTCTTCGTATGGAGAACAGTTGTTACAAATCGTTTTCCCAGGAAAATTCAGGGAGATTATACAATTTTTGTCTCCATCATTGATGGTTCTTCTGGGGAGGGTTAGATAGAGAGCAATGAGCAGGGAGTTTCTCGGTTGACTCTCTTGAGGACAACGAATAAAAGAAGTCGCTCGTGTTTGCCGTCTTAGATTCTGACATCCCACTGCATAACAATCTTGACTTGTTCATAATCCCCAAATGTATAAAAAGAAAAAAAGAAAAAAGAAGAAGAGAGTGATTAGGTTGACTTTAATGCTAAGTTTGTTCCATTAATAATATTGCAAACACGAGCGACTTCTTCTCTAGGGTCTGCAAGTTGCAGTTTCTTGAGGATCGACTCCATTTCAGATCAACCCTAGCTTTGTCTCTAGGCTCTCCGACAATTTGCGACGTCAGCTCTCCAAAATTTAACAGTCCACAGATGGGAAATCCTTTGGTATGCATAGATGCATCAGCTAGTTCGAGACACGGAGGAATTCTTAGGTGCATTAGGTCGAGATGCGTTTAGCCCGGCTCGGAGCGTGCACACGATTATCTTAGCCTGCCTATCATATAAATCGTCTTCCTTAAAGATATATGATGAAGTCGGATCTGGTTAGACTCGAGTAGAGAGTCGGACTTCCTTTGAAAGACACCATTGCATCGAGCCGAGATCGACCGGCCAAATATTTTGCACGAATGGGGGAGCCGATTAGACGACTATGCCCACGAACAACAAGTCTTAGCCACGAGCGATAGGAAAATCTAATCAAGAATTGCTTTGATTTGGGGTTTCAAATTCAAGTAGATCTTCCCATGATCATGCAGTCATCTGATGAAGATCTAGCTTTGTTCGAGCCTTGTAGTAACGAGCACCGTCCAAGGATTTCGAGCCTTGAGTTAATTTATGGTGCTAAGTTGAAATGAGGATACGAACATAGTCAGGATAAAAACTAATAAACAAGCAAGTCGCGATTAAATTATTTCTACGTCCTTCCCTCACTTCCAAACTAGGTTGGCGGAAAAAAAGCCAAGTCTAGTCAAGAACAGCTTTACTTCGGAGTTTCGACCATAAATAGGTTTGGTCGTGATCGTAGAAAGTCTCACCTGATCTAGCTAGTTGGCGTCATCGCCTATGTAATGTCAAAGGATTTCCCGCCTATAGATTTAAGATGGTACGAAAAGATTTGAGTCTTGACTCGAAATGTCTTATACCCTTGTAAATTATTCAAAAAGATTTGAGTCTTGACTCGAAATGTCTTATACCCTTGTAAATTATTCGAAAAGCTTAGTATATAGTTGAAAGAAGGCACGAGTTTACCATTAGTTAAGATCACCAAAAACCCCATAGACAAGCGATACGAAATCAATTGTTATTGGGAAAGATATTTTGTGCGAATAGATGGAAATAGCTTGTTGAGATTGTCAATCTTTCGCACGACCATTGTACGATGTAATAGCTTATATGAACAGTGCAATTGATTAATATGATACTATGAGCTATCCAATTATCGCTAACCTAATAACTTTCCCAATATAATCAATGGTTAAAATTATGAAAAACTCTAAATTGGTACACTAATGACAAATTACACCTATAGTAAATTTATCCTTCATTAGTTTACGTAAAATATTACTATCAAATTGTTGAGTTTGGTGACATGTGACAGTTAACGGATATATCATTTTGTGTTTTTTACTCTTTGTTTGTTATAGGTGGTAATTTGCGGTTTTTTGTGGTATTAATCTAATATAACGGAAACTAACGAAGAGTAAATTTGTTACAATTGTACCGGTTTATGATTTTTTATGGTCAAAAAATTAGTTTATGATAAATTTATCATGAATGTATGAGTTTGGAGTTCTTAGTGATAAAAAAATTAGTTTATGATAGATTTATTACAAATATATCAATTTATAGTTTTTCGTGGTACTAACCTTAATATAATCAAATGCTTTTAGTACGTAAGCTATGCAGGAATAATAATCTTAATGAGGGAACTAATTTAACAAAGGAAGCTAATAATAACCCCATACCTCAGTTTAGGGCTTGTTGGAGGATCATGGTTTCACGGCGAAATGAAGTTGAAGTCGACTTCATCTATGACGCTAGTCCTTTTTGTTAGGGAGTTCAGCTTGGTTGCATTCTTTATTTTAATATGTCGATACTCGCACGTCTTGTTTCAAATTAAATATTTTTCTTCCTCAACAAGAGGGAATACCCCTGTATTTTCTGTCCCAGAGTTCAGAAGAAATAGTTTAAAGCTTACTCAGGTGCAGCGGGAATAATAATCTCAGTGAGGGAACTAATTTAACAAAGAGATAGGCCAAAAAAAGAGAAAAGGGTCTTTCCATCGATAATGCACAGCAGACTACAGTGGCTGCGGTTTCAGCACTACTATGACCATATGGGCGGCGAAGATCAGCATGCTTTAGTGGAAGATCTGATGATACAAAGACTAATCGTTCGTCCTTGCTTTATCCAGGGTATGAGTGAAAGAGATGTCTCTTTCACTGAGAATCTTAGTCCACTTCCAAAAGCAAAAGTGACCTTCAGCTGGTGGACATACATGACGTTCGGCGTGCACCTCCCTCGCTTAAAAGTTTTAAGTCTTTAGAAAACGACTAGGGAAGTATTTCGTATCTTGATAATCCTCCTTGTATGAAGGTGAACCGATGAAAAAAAAAGAAAAAGCCTCGAAAGCGCCAACACTACACACATATAAATTGTGGGTGGGAAGAGTTGTCGAATCGCATTTTTCATAATTAAATGGAACCGGACTCAGTCCTTTTAGTTATGATACCGGTTTCAAGTTGAGTGAGTGGTCACGTTTGTTCTTAAAAACTTAAACTGCTGGAGATTAATGCGTAATATGTATTATATCTTCAAACAGGTCATGTGTATTCCATGAAGTATTTAAAGAGTTTGTGACATATTGGAAGTTAAGCAACATATTGGCTACACGGATTACTCTTAAGCCCTTAAGCCCTGTCCTATGATATTGGTACGGTGAACAAAACTTGTCACACTGAAAGAAAAAGATACAATGATTGAATAAAAAGCATCGTGCATCGTATTATTGGCATGAATCTTTGCTCGGTTTAAAATAACAGAAAAGCAGTAAACAATAAGGGTCCGTTTCTTCAGAAGGAAAACTGTTTCCGGGAAGTTATTTTCCAATTATTCAGGATATGGATGAAGAAAAGCTAATCAATCTACGAAACAACAAGCTTAGATTAGGGAAAAATGACTTCCCATTCCCGCAACAAGAAAGTCCATTTTTTTCACTAAAAACTTTATGATAAAAGAAAATATTTTTCATGAAAATCATCTTCATGGAAAACGGTTAGTCTTCACTTGTTTGATGGTCTAGAGAAAAAATGATTTCCACTCTCACCAGAATGAGAAGCCATTCACCTTCAATTTAAACCCGTTGCTTTCAGCTCCATGGAAAACAGTTTTCTGTAAATCAACTAGTTTTCCACCATCCAAACACTAGAAAGTCGAAAAAAAAACGATTCCCCAAAAACAGTTTTTCTCCAAACAAGCGGACCCTCCACGACACCGTCACAGAATGACGTACTCACAACCCCCTTTTTCCCCCATGGAGGCTCGCTCCCTTCTGGGAATACCGGCGGCGACGAAGAACATCGTTGCTTAGAAAGCCTTTTGGTCAGCTCACGATACATCGTAGTCACAGAAAGGACCTTAGGATCCTGTTCCTGATTCCGAGCTAAATACATGCACATGCATACGCCACCGCCCTCCGCACACCGAGCTGGCCACGTGCACCCATCGATTTCATCCCCTCCTTCCATCAAATTTCCCTCTTTCTTCCCAGATGCTGCCCTTCAGCTCTGCCAGGACAAGGAAAAAAGGGGTCCGATGTCGCCCTTGGTGTCCTATCTCCTAGCAATAGAAGTTTGGCTAATGAACAAAAAAGTGGCACGCTCTAGCTGGACGACTCACTGTCCAACTCCGAGAAATTAGGGATGCAATCAAGTCGAGCTACTTAAGTACTGTTCGAGCTGAATAAGATCGATTCTCGAGTTCGAATCGACCATTTGAGTAGATGTCTCTCATTGAATTGCGTGGAGGTAGAGCTCAAAGTGCATTTTGAGTCGAGTGAGTTGCTAGTGAGCCTAATTACTAATTTGTGAGTGCAATTAACATGTATCCTATTCTTCACGCTTCCAAACTCAAAGTCCAAGCTCGACTCGAGTTCTTGAGCTCCGATTCGAGTCGAACTTGAGCCATGTACCGAGATTTAATTTTGGTCTATCGACCTTACGAAAGCCCTCTTGAGTTACCCTATGGAAGGAATCGTTAAACAATAAGAGACATGGAAAAAAAAGGTACGATGTTGTCATGTAATTATAACATCTCGGATAAATTGCAACCGTCGCATGCTTTTCGAATGTGCCAGAAGAACAATCTTGGTCTTCTTTCAGTTTGGAGCGAACTTAATCTAATGAGCCGATCAATTAGGAAAAAACAAGAAATGGACCGACGCATTTAAAATTTATCCAGGAGTCAAATGCAACACACTCGAGAGAGATACACGAGTCGCGACACCATTGCTATACCATTCCCTAACTACCAAAAGCATGTTGATAAATGAATACTAAGATCTGAATTTTTTTATTTATGCGTTGACCCATAACCGAGAAACGCGCCTCACGCCGGGAAGATCACATTGCGGTCAAACTATAGTTATGGCTACGTATGAGAACACAAGATTTCAGACTGGTCATGCCCTAACTAACCTATAGAATATATCGGTAAACTATAGTATATTGCGATGATAAATCGGTATTATCTATGGATCGTGTATCATGGCCGTGCGTTCTTGCTGCTCGAGCAATCAATCAATCTTTTCAAAGAGTTTGAAGGGCGTCATTTCGAGGAAAATGGGCAAAAGAAGACTGCCCTTTAAGTTAAGTACTAAGTTCAGAATAATTTATTTGATAATTATAATGATATCCTTGGAAACTAACCAAGACAATGTCAATCGGTCATCCTACAAACTCTATAAATAGAGCCCTCGTTCCATGGTTTCAAAGCACACGCAAGAGAAAAGCAATACCGATCGTTCGCTTTTTAATCTATATTTCAAACCTTGCCTAATCGTTGCGATCCTGTACTAGCCTTTTGTGTCGATATGTCTGGCGATCACGAGCAAACCCTCGTTAGAACGTCCCGAATAGGCATCATCGGCGCCGGGATCAGCGGCATCGCCGCCGCTAAGGAGCTCTCGAGCTACGACCCGATCGTTTTCGAGGCCACTGGCTCGATCGGCGGCGTCTGGAAGCACTGCTCCTTCGCCTCGACGAAGCTGCAGACGCCGAGGTGCGACTTCGAGTTCTCGGACTACCCGTGGCCCGAGAGGGACAACGCCAGCTTCCCGTCCCACGTCGAGATACTGGACTACCTGCATGGCTTCGCCGTGCACTTCGACGTGCTGAAGTACGTGCAGTTCAACTCTAGGGTCGTGGAGATCCGCTACGTCGGCGAGCATGCGACGTCGGCTTCGCCCTGCCGTGATCCCGGAATGCTGAACTCCAGCGATGACTGGCTCCCTGCTGAAAGGCCAACCCGTCTGGGAAGTTGCTGTAGAGACTGGCCCTTCAGGAACTCTTCAGGTTTTGCAACCAATACTTTTCTCGACAGCAATCCTTCTTTCGCCGTGCATTTTTACGCGATCTTAGATCTTGTATTCTCATTCATTGCAGTGGTATGCCTTCGAGTTCATCGTGATGTGCATTGGGAAGTACGGCGACGTGCCGAGAATGCCAGTCTTCCCCCGGAACAGGGGCCAAGAAGTGTTCCAAGGCGAGGTCCTGCACACCCTGGATTACACGAGGCTTGACGAAGACGGCGTAAAGAACCTACTCAAGGGGAAGAAGGTGGCCGTCGTCGGCTACAAGAAATCTGCCATCGATCTCGCCGTGGAGTGCGCCGAGGCCAACCAAGGTATAATCATTTAGGCCGATTTTTACAAAAAAATCCAGTTTTCCATTATTGGGTTTTCAAATTCATTACCTCTTTAAAAATCGAAAGTTCGAATTTCCTCTCTAAGAATAAAATGATTCTTAAATTCTTAAAATGACTTTTTATATGGGTAAGAATTGAGTTTCCGTCCCTACCTAAGGACATGTTTACAGTACATATGCGTACCCGCACCGGGTTAGAATTCTTAAGTCAAGATGAGTGCAGCAAAGCCAAGAAACGATGATCATGATGACGAACGATTTGATTTGATCGATGATTATTCTTGACACTGACTTTGTGGAAGGCGTCAAATGGTTTCCTAAGCTGACGAGTGACACTTACTGAACAGAAAAGTTGACTCGTTGACCGCACGTTCTGTCCTTTCCTTTTCTCTCTCTTTTTTAGGTTTTGTGCTCCTCTCTCTCTCTTTCTTTTTAAAGGTAGCCCATACTTTTCCTCCCACCAAGACGGACATGTACCTTCATCTATCCTGAGATTAATAGTATATTTTGGGCAGCAAAAGGACAATGAACAGATTAAAAATTTATGACTTAAAATATACCATTATCTTCACATTAGTCGAAGGATTATTATACTGGCAGAACCATTTATTTTAAGTCTATATTTTCCAGAGTGCAACTTCTTGATGTAAACAGGTCCAAAAAGGGCAAAGACGGAGACAAGGACACTGGGACAAGATGAGATGGAACAATCAAAAGAATTATAAGGAACCCAAGTTTAATTTCAGTACGAAAAAAATACACTAAATAAACTCATCTTAGAGAAACCTCAATCGTAATTTTCGATTACTATTGTTGTTGTTGTGGTCCATGCTATATTGAAGTGTTAACCTTAGGCTGACCTTCGATTTTATGTGAACAAAAAAAATGATAGGGCCTGATGGACAACCATGCACAATGGTGATAAGGACACTGCACTGGACAGTCCCTTCGTACTGGATATGGGGACTCCCGTTCTTCCTGTTCTATTCGACAAGGTCCTCTCAGTTTCTCCATGAAAAGCCCGACCAAAGCTTGCTCTGGACCCTCCTGTGCCCTCTTCTCTCTCCTATGGTAAGCCTGATCTCCTGCTCGCCGATCGCATCGAGCCATGTCGCCAACAAAAAATCACAGTTTCAAAGAACGATATGGCACGACTAAAAACCTTTTGTCCTCTCTTTCTTTCGGTTTTGACAGAGGCGGGCCATCTCAAAGTTCATCGAGTCGTACTTGGTGTGGAAGCTGCCGCTGGTGAAGTACGGGCTGAAACCGGACCACCCATTCGAGGAGGACTATGCATCTTGCCAGATGGCCATACTGCCCGAGAACTTCTTCTCGGAGGCCGACAAGGGCAAGATCCTGTTCAAGCGGGCTCCGTCGAGGTGGTGGTTCTGGAGCAAAGGGATCGAGTTCGAGGACGGGTCCAAGCTGGAGGCGGACGTGGTGATCCTGGCCACTGGTTACGACGGCAAGAAAAAGCTCCAGTCCGTGTTGCCTGAGCCTTTCAGGAGCTTGGTCGTGGACTCTTCTGGGGTCATGCCCCTCTACAGGTAATTCACAAACCGACATCTAGCATCAATTGTTTGAAATGCACCTGTCAAATCACATGGGTCTCGCTAAAACAAGGTATATTCAACGACCGTGATCAACTCGGTCGACATGATCGATTGTAAGTGCACGAAATGTAATTGCATGCCTCATGATCAAGACTATAAACCCAGTTAACTCCACCAGAAAAAAGGTCACACCAATAAATTTTACTGTATATGATGAAGGTGAGTAACCGACTGCCTTCCCTAGTACCCCGGTTACGGTGACTTGGGCGTAATTCGACGTCGAGGCTAAAAGCCCTTTCTTGGGGCCCGTTAAGCTTTGACGGTCCCAATGGGCTGCCACCAGACCGTGATCTGGTCCAGTTGCTATTTCCTACCAGGGCCTTTAGAGTTCAAATTTCCCATCCTGGACAAGATTCTGACTCTGATCTTTCCGGCTGCAACAGGGGCACGATCCACCCCATGATCCCGAACATGGCCTTCGTGGGATACATCGAGAGCGTGTCGAACCTCCACACGGCAGAGCTGCGGTGCAAGTGGCTGGCTCAGCTGGTCAATGACAAGTTCAAGCTGCCCCCGGTCCAGGCCATGATCAGGCAGGTGACCCAAGAGATGGAGGTGATGAAGAGGGCCACCAGGTTCTACAAAAGGCATTGCATCTCCACCTTCAGCATCAACCACAGCGACGAGCTCTGCCGGGAGATGGGCTGGAGCCCTTGGAGGAAGAGCAACTGGCTGTCCGAGGCCTTCAGCCCCTACAGCAGCCAGGACTATGCAGACCAGAAGGTGAACGAGAAAAATGACTGAGCAGAGGAGCAATGGAGGAGGGTTTGATGTACTAGTGGAGACTAGGACAGATGAATAAGGGCAGATGGAAAATGGGATCGGTTTGCTATATGAGTTCTTGTTTTGACCATTGGAGGTCTCGTGCATACTTCTACTATCTGTGATATTTTGCTTCATATGTGGAATATTAAGTGGAAGTGATATTAGTTAACAGATTATACCTATGGACATGTTTGTTGTGAAAAATATATTCAGTTTTCATTCTGGAATTTGACCCACTTGCCTGAGATTTCGTAGAAATCGAGTGTTCTGACTAGTAAAACCACAATTTGAATGAGATAAACAAAATTTGGAAACAACCCATGTATGGTATATGAAATGTCTAATCTAGTTATATGGTGGAGTGATACTTCTAGTTACAACAATGTTGATTATTTGAAAAGAAAAAAAAAAGGTGTATTGAAAATCTTAAAATTTATCATGAAAGTATAATCGAGTTTTAAAACTTTTATAAATGCAACAAGTTCTAAAACTTTCAAAGATTTTCAAAAGTGCAATAAATAAAACTCCCAAAACTTATCAAGTTGTTACAATCCAATTCTAAAATTTTTTAGTATTTTCCATTTGTCAAGTTAGACAGAATTAATTGAAGTACTTTATTACACCAACTTAGCAAATTTTAGGATTTGATTGCATTTTCTGAAAATTTTAAGACTTAATTGCACTTGCGTGATAAATTTTAGGATTTCCAATAAACTTATCCTAAAAACAAGAAATTTATACAAATGAAAAGGACAAAAAAGAAATCCCAACTAAGCAACATGTTGAACTTTTTCCTGTCACATTTTTCCCAGAGAAAAAAAAGGTGAATTGAAGGAAGGACGGAAGTAAAAAACGATTTACAGGATTCCTGGGCTCATTACAATTAATGAGAATTTTGTGATGTCCCTGCATGGCTTCCATTTGGCCGCAATTCAGCAATGAATTTTTTTATTGATAGAAGAGAGCAACAACCACTTGTAAGCCAGCGAGCTCTGCTTATTCAAGAGAGTAAAATCAGGGGACAATAGGCACAAAAAAAAAAATTGATCTGTTGAAAGAGCATAACCACCATCCTTTCTTTTCCTTTTATTTTTTTGGTGGCTTTTTGGGGCATCAGATCTGATTTGTTGTCTGCTGTTGCACCAAATCTCCATTGTTGTGCATGTAGCTAAATGAGAACACAGGCAACTAGAAAATTATTAGTACTTAAAAGTCAAATTGGCTGCTGAAGTTCGTCATTTTAATTGGCGAAAAGAAACTATCGAAAAGAAAAAATTCACATGAATTTAGACAATCGCATATTTTTGCGTTCACAATTTATTAAAAGACTTGAGATTTTCTAACGTTGGATTAAAATTAAAGCAGGAGCAGTAGGATGCTATCCCAAACACCAGAAGACTTGACACATTCGAGAGTTGTACATTGATCTCATTGGATAAAAGCAATGTACGAATGCCTGTTGTAGTCTGATTATCTTATATAATATATGGTGTGAATGCAAAATCTTGCAAAATACAAGGCAACTTGTCAAGTGCACTTCATCATGCTGTGAATCTACAGAGTTAAGCAGCATCCAATATCCTCAAAAACTATGGCACACCGCATGAATCCATCTTGGCAGCATTTATCAATATTTCCCGTTCCTCATCTCGTTTCTATTTTATTCATTTCCTTATGGGTTTTTTTTTTCCTTTCTTCCTCATTTTTCTCCCTTCGTTTTCATTATTAGGTGGGTGAAATACGTCTAGCAGAATCAATGCCAAAGGGTAAGTTTTTAATATGAAATCCAGCTGTGGAACAAAAGAATCTCACCATGTACGGAATGATGATGTGGAATCACTCATCCGGTCCATAAGAAAAGAAAAAAATTTATATATACTATATGTAATATATGTATACATATTAAAACTACAAAAATTTCCCAATAATTGTAACCTAGACAGAGGAAAGAGCACATTCACTTCCATCCCTGGAAGTTATTTTTTCCTCTGGTGGCTTGCCAACTTCAGCTTTCTTCTGCAAGCCTTATTAATGTAGGGGGAGTAGGGGAAAGGGTTCTAAGAAACAGACTACAAAGTACAAAAGAAGCAACTTGATCCTCAGAAAAATCTGCATCTGCAAGAAGCAAAGATTTGATTAACCAAAAAAAAAAAATCAATCTTTGTCAAGACAGCCACTCCCCATCAATTCCTTCAATTTCTCCTATGTCCATGCTGTTCCATCAACACAGATAAGAATGGACAGAAATGGGTTAGCACAGAATCGAAGCTAGAATCAGATGGAAATGAACTTATGCAATCAGAATACTAAGCTAATTGAGTAACATATCACCACCCATCACTGTTTATATGGGCCAGTTTTGATCTTCAAGACAAGGACAGTAAACTCCTATAGAGAGTACTTGCTCTTCAAAGTTTAAGAGAACTTTGTAATTGATCCTTCCACGAATACAATCTACTTCATTCTTGACTAACCATGCCATATAAATTGCTTAATGTTATAAGAAGTGAGAGTCTACTTTCTTAGCTGAATTGCATCAATTTAATTACAGTTTCCTAAGAAAATTATCAGTTTGCGCACTTAAAGCTCAACAATGATGGTGAATAAACAAAGCTGATCCCGACCCTCAGACAAAAGGACTGCCAGATAAAGGCATATGTATGTACTTAGCTTCTGACTTCTTTTAAAGATTTTGTAAAAAACTGTGGACTCTTACCAAGGTAAGGCGGGATCCTGGTAATAGTCCTCTGAGAAGCAATCATTGAGATGTTGCTGCAAGCAATTCTCATTTGAACTCAACCAGGAAGGGAACTCCATGACCTCATCAAAGGGTTGGTACCCATCATCCTCAGGCTTCACTTCAGGTCCAATGTCCAAATCCTTCAAGCACTTGAACCACCAGGCTGACGTGACCAGGTTCATGGCATCATTCCACTCCATCTGGTGCTGCTCCCCAATTGACCTGATCTCTGCTATCTCCTCATCGGCCACCACCTGATGCAGCCCTCCACCACCACTAGGTGACCCTGACTCAGTGGCCTCGGCCATAGCCACCATGGGAGGCCCCTCAGAAGAAGAAGCCCCCACCAAAGGAGGAGCCTCCTCTGCAGCAACAGACAAGGGAGGAGAGGAAGATGATGATGGCGATGAGGCTGCATAGATGGATGGTGGGTTGTTACCATTGTGGTAAAGATTGGTCTCCACGAGGTTGTCAAAATCATGGAAATTCAGATTGAGCCCTAAGGGTTGGTTTGGGAGGGTGAAGTTCAGGCTCTCAGCAGCAGGTAGAGGGGAAATTGGAGAAATTGGCCAAGAGGAAAAAGGGTTTGGGGGAGGTGGTGGAGGATATGAGAAGGAGGGGTATGCAAGATTTCCCGCATAATTTGAGGAGAAGGCATGGCTTGATGAATGGCTAATCTTTTGGTACATCCTGGGCACTATGTTTCCTTCTTCAGGGCATGGTTGAGGTTGCGGATGAATTGGTGGCGGTGGCGGTGGCGGCGGCGGCGGCGGTGATTGCTGCTGCTGAAGCTGATCTTTTTCCTGTTGTAGCTGTTTCTCTTGGGCTTGTTTCATAGCTGCTCTGTGGAATTTCAGTGCGGTGACAATCTCTCTCCTAGCCTCAGCCATATTCAGGAGCCTTTCTTGGTAAGGCCTACTGGTATGGAGTCTCCTCCGGACCTGCTTTTTGTGGGGTGGTGGAGGTTGCTGAGATTGTTGTTGGGTTTCACTGAAAGCCTCTTGAAATTTGGCTAAGCTTTGGGGAGAGAAACCATCGCTGTCAACAGATTCTGGATCCTGTTGTGAGCTCATGGGATCCTTGGTTCTTGATGAGGTCAATTGTTTCACCAAGCTACGGATATAAGCACCAGAAAGATGAGCCTCCTCCTTGAGCTTGCAGGGCTTATTGTCTATTTCCATCGCCTCCCTGGTCTCTTGTTTTGAAGATCTACCCATAATATGCCTTTTTGGGTGTGTTTTGATTCCTCAGCGGAGGTGGAAAGGTGATACAGAGAAACGGTGGTTAAGGAGAATCATGATGAGTTTCTTTTTTCTTACACTCTGAAAGACAAAGTACGCTGTGGAGAGAGAAAGAGAGAGAGAGAGAGAGAGAGAGAGAGAGAGAGAGAGAGAGAGAGAGAGGAGGCAGAAGCTAATCCTGAGATGTCCTAAAGGAGGGTCTCATGGACGTGTGATATAAATAGCTTGGCCAGTCTAGAGTTTTTATACTTTCTTGGACTTTTCCCTATTTTGGCAAACACGTTGGTTACCATTTTATTAGCAGCTGTAACAAATGGGCAGTTAGGAAGGGTCTTCTTGTTCCTTAAGTACCCTCACTCTTTCACCAACATCTTGGGAAAACACTGCTTCTTTACCTCAGCAAAGGTTTACCCCACAAAAGAGAAAAAATACAAGAGGGTAAACACCACCTAACCAACTCAACGCTTTTCAAAAAGAAAAGAAAATGACCGATGGCTCATTTTGCAGTCCCGTAGCTTTTAGTGCTGAAATATGCAGTGTTGTGCTGTGCCATGATTGTGCCAACTAGAGGTGTTCGCAAGCATATACTCTTTCAGTGCAAGAATATATCCCAAGCTATTGAAAAGAAAGTATCTGAAATTATAGAGCTATGTTTGCCAACATAAAGCTAAGGTGTTAAAGCCCTCAAATCCAAGGTTCCAACAATCACCTTGGCTACCGAGATGCCAGGACCAGTGAGGTGTCGCCAAACACCTCACTGTACTGCCTAATAAATTCAAAAGCAGCAAATGAGCTACACATATTTGTCTACAAATCCGTCCTAATACTGAACTCCATTCACCAATTAATGCAGAAGAGATATGCAGAAGCTTCCTCAAGAATGCATATTTTTCTTAAGTGTATGAAAGACAATTGATGCATGGAAAACAGACAACGCAATGGATGTTGGCCCAAGATCATCTGACTGAAGCATCAAAACCAAGCACCCAAGTCCTGGTAATCCTAGAAAGGTAGTGCTCTTTATGCAAAGGTGACGACCCCTTGATTCCTAGATTGTTGGTACACCTTAAAGTCGGATTCTCGGGTCGATGGGGGAGCAGGGTTACTTTCAGTACCATGGGTGAATCTTCGTTTGTAAGTTTCTATTCCCACAGTGATTTTCTTTTTCTCACTCTGAAGAGGGTATTTTGGGGCATGAAACAAGGGTGGGCATGCTGAGATTTCGGCTTGAAAATACCAGTCTCCACAAGGACGTAAGCAAAAGCCCAGAGAGACTGACAGAAGAATCTCCCTTATTGTTGTAACCTTCTCTATTATTTTCCTTTCATTTAAATGACTCTGGGGAAAATTTTCTTCTTTTTTTTTTTTTCCTTTTTCTCTGTTTGAAGAAATCCTCTAAAGATGATTTAAGTCTGTTCCAGAAACAAAGAATTTGGTCCTTTTCAAAAGACAGCATGTTAAAAGACAGAAATGCTCCATACCAGTCTCTCTCTTCCCTTTGATAACTTTTTTCCCTTTTTCTTTCGCATCTTTCTCTACATATTTTGTTTTTTAATGGACGATCCTATTCTCTAGACTCTAATTGGAGGAAGCAGAGGCAAGGCTTCTGTCTTTTAGCAGAGCTTCCAGACAGCAACAGTAATGACAATTAAAGGCTAGAGAGGAAAAATTACTGCTGAAATGAAGATGCACTCTATAAATGGGAAAGGCAGAGTAACACTGAAAAAAAAAATGAATCACAAGAAAACGGCTCATCAAACTTGTTGCAAAGAGTGAATTTAGTGTTCAAAGGGAGTATATCATTAGATCAGCAAAACAAGAAATATTGTTTCCAGAACAAAACTAAACTAAACTCTGATTTGTCAACTGGTCCATTCCATCCGATTGAAGCAAGTCAAATTTTTCCATGGAGAGAGAGAGAGAGAGAGAGAGAGAGAGAGAGAGAGAGATTATTAGGTTAGAAAGCATTCTGCCCTAGAGAGGGTAATCTAAGGGTTTTTACAATTACATCAACAAAGGCAAGGCAATGTATCAGAGTATCAATCAAATCATTGTCAGGCAAACGAAATTTTCCCAACAGCGTTACTGAAAAGAGCCAGTTTTCTTACTGTTTGTGACATTTGCCAACTCTGAAACCCCTGCGCCATGAAGCTTTTAGCAGCTGCCCTCAATGTCCAATCGGAAGCCAAGACACTGGCACTTCCCTTCATCTGCAGAAAATTAGAAATATTAGCAAATTCTGCACTTGAGAAATTGACCAATAGCTTAATCGTAGTCATAATGTAGTCCGGAGGTGGAATTGTATATTCTTGAACAGGAAATGTAAGTGCTCGGTGCTACAATAAAACTTGTAAAATCAAGACTTGCCTAATGGACCAATTTGGCTCAATACTTTACATGATCAACCTCAAGCTCCCCATCTGCCTCCCAGACCAGTAAGCCGGTTTTTTTTTACAGCAAATAATGTCAACACGAACAGCAGAAATCCAGCTCAGATCAAGACACACAACCATACTACAAGTGACTGAACTGGCATCTCTGAAGCGAGTATAGAAAAATTGTTGGTACAAGAAATTGAAATAATTTTTCCTATAGTAGATAAGCAAGGAATCCCCAATAGTGCAGCTGTGAATTTGCAATCCTTGTTTGTCAGCAGAAATCTTCGATGGCATTCACATTTTCCTCACAAGAAGTGGACCGACTTAAGAATACCCTAAAAGAAACATTGAGCATCACACTCAATCTTGCTCCTTCCTCCAACAAGAAGTATCCTAAAAGATGCACCGATCAAAATTTGTCCAACTCTCACGACCACAAGATTCAAACTCTAAATACACTTCAAAACAGTTTTATTTAGCATATCAAAACCTTCTGAGGCAGTAAAATTAGAGCCTCCTATTGTTCTGCCCCTAGCCATAAAGCTTCTGAGTATCATAGAGGGCGAGTATTTATTTCCTTCAATGTCTCAGCCTAGACACTTGCACTCTTTCCTTGCAAGACACGAAGCTTTTGGCTTCTTCTCCAGCATCTCACCATCTGTTAATAATAGCGAGTGAATCCCGAACTTACTTCCCTTTGCCCAACTAATGTAAAATAGTGAATGTGGTCCTTGCATTGACAGCTTGATTCTTGCTGAGACCCACCCTTCTGATCCAATTTCAATGTCCTGGCTTCCAATGCTACAGTCTAACCGTTCCCATTATCGCCAAGAACAAACTTTTTTTACTTGGGGCTACTTTTTTCCACTTACCCATTTGTTTGTTTAACATAACCAATTGAAATTAAGCACCAAAAGGATTTCCAGTACCAAGAAATGGCAATCACTCAATCAAGAAGTAAATCTAAGCTTGTTTTTTTCCCTCGTGACGGGTAAATTGGAGCTTCAGCAGGAACCAAAAAATCATGAAATTCCAAAAGCTCATGATACGTATAAAACACAAGAAACCAATCATAAGGCCGCAAAAAAATGAAATTATTATGCAGGGGGGAAGAAACCGAGGAGTATAATGGAAACACAACGACATCTAACAGAAACAAGTAGCATGAGTTGCAGGATGAGAAATGCGAGTGGAAAAATAAATAATTTATGTGAGGGAATAGTACAAAAATTAATATTTTTAAAGGAGAAAAGAGAATTGCAGCACAGAGAAGGAAGAGGAGGACTCAGCTGTTTGGGTTTTCTGCTTGTGGATAGAGATGGATGGCTTCTTTCTTCAGAGACAGACAGAGAGAGAGGGGGGGGAGGGCGGAAGAGAGAGAAAGTAGAGAGAGAGAGAAGCATCGACCAATCGGGTTCAAGCGCAGGTGACCTTCCTTGATTAATAAGATGACTCTGACGAATCACTCTTGCCCACCCACCGCCTCCCCAACGAACAGTCAAATCTCTCTCTCTCTCTCTCTCTCTCTCTCTCTCTCTCTCTGCGGTCAGAAAAAGAAGTGATTTTTCGTATACCCTTTCATCCATTTTGCAGCAGGGGGAAAGTATGTAAGAGAAAAAAGAATAGATGGAGCTCGCCCGATCTTGGGGAGGAAGATGCATTGATTACTCGACTGGTGATGCATGAATCAGGCTGAGACTCAGACTGAGGCACACAGAGAGAGAGAGAGACTGCAAAGGTCGGCTAAACCTTTGCATTCATGCTTCCCCTCTTATTCCCACGAGTGGGATCATCGGGAGTCGAAGTGATTTGGATGTTACTGTTAGAACTCATTTCGTTTGAAGCACGATTAGCATCAGCACCATATTCCAATGCAGAAATTCTCAGATGCATATAGCACTGTACTTTCAGCTATTTGTAATCTCTTTCCAATGCCCCGAAGCTTAAATCTCTAGTATATTCACTTAACATTCCTAAAACACATGTAATTATCCCGTATAGATCATGGTGTAGATCGAACTAACTACAACTTGGAACACTTTGCTCGATTAGTAAGACTCGCGAGAGCTTGTTTGAAATGAATGACATTTCATAGGCTACAAATAAATTTAGCTTTCCATACTTTCTGCTTTTCCTTTTTCTTCCACTATTTTCTGCTTCTAATTTCATGTATTTATTGAATTTGAAGGCCTTTTACCCACAGCAAAGTTGAAAAATAATTGTTTTCCACGCAAACAGTTTCAACGAAGATACTAACTGGGATTCATAGCAAGAACATAACACTCCACAGTATTCTTAAACTATGAACTCAAGCCCGCAAATTCAATATAAAAACATAACATTAGTGAAGTATAAAGGCCTGTTTGTTTGAAGGAAAATAATTTTTTAGGAAATTACTTTTTGATTTTCGATGGTTGGATAACGAAAAATTAATCAATTAATGGAAAATGTTGTCCATTGACTAAAAACAAGTTTAAATTAGGAGAAAAAGACTCACTTATGGCAAGAAAAAAAATCAGTTTTATTAAACCACAATAAAAATGATAATAATTTATTTACTTGAAAATGAACAAAGCACCGTAAAATGAACAAGTCACAGGTACAGTTTTGTTCATTAGCATTTTGCAATACTATAGTCAATTTGGAATGCACCTTCCAATTGAGTCGCAATTAGAATCTTTTTTTTGGAACAAACTTGCCGATCACACCTTTAGGAATAAAAATTATCGTGATTTGCTTTCACATTATTTCATGTGGTAAAAAGTCACATTTCTACTTCGAGAAACGATAGGATTTATAATACATATTCAAGCTGTCTAATTTTCTTTTCCTTTCTTGTTTATCCAACGAAATATAATGTATTCACATATATATTGAGGATGATAAATTTGCAAAATTTAAAATTATTACTAGCAGGCGTCACTCTCTTTCTTTTCTTTTAGGAGGTAAATTCCGTTACGCCGGTTCATAAAATATATGATGCATAATAAGGTGAGGGCCAAAAACGCTGTACAAAATGACGGACCTGATGTGACTGGTCATAATCGGACGGTCGTGTTTCGCCCACTAGGAGGGTGCTGACAGTGCTGACACGTGGGAAGGCCTTGAAGGCTCCAATCACAAGGAGCTCTCCACGTGGGAATCAAGGCAAAAGGACGAAAAAGTAATTTACCTCCAATCTGTAGAATATATCTTGCTATTATTTCGTCTGCTGCCATTCCTTTTTAGCTTTTACAGCTGGAGTCTGAATGGACCAATTTGACCCTTCCGCATCCGCACATCTATGTCTGTCCATTTAAGTCGAGAGCGTCATTTACTTCGGTTCTTTTTTTTGTGTTTACCTTTCCAAATTACCATTTCATAAAGAGTTTAAAGCTATTCACTACTCTCTTTTTATCGAGGGTTAATATTGAGAAAAATATTATATTTATATACCTATGATAAATTTATCATATATTAATTTTTAATCATTAAAAACTTTAAATCGGTACATTTGTGATAAATTTACTCTGAATGACTACAAAAACCTTTAAATTGATTTACTACCATAAAATGACTATAATCTAGACTCATAAACTTGAGTTGCAAACTTATGCCAAGTATACTATTCCATACACAGCTCTCTTGGCCTTAATAGGGATTGCATGTTAACCATAAAGTTTCTTCTTAAGTCGTGAGCTTAGATTATAGAGATTTATAAAATATCGAAAATTCGGATACATAGGCATAGGATCCCTCAAAGGTAAGTGCAAAACACACTCCAGGATTTTTCTTAATGATAGTGTTTATTCAAAACCAGCATTCTGGATTAGAAGAGAAGAAGAGATTTCAAAAGATCATGTTGATAGAGTATACAACACAATTCTTACATCAAATTAAATTTTTTTATCATTTGTGATAAATATACCATATATTGAATTGAGTTAATACTATAAAAAAAGTAAAAAAAAAAATGACAAATGAAGAGTAAAACCCTAAATGGTACACCAATCAATTGCATATGTCATCTCTTTCATCAATTTAATAATAAAATTTAACGAAAACTAACAAAAGATAAATTTATCATAAGTGTGCCATTTTGGAGGAAATATCGGTTTGGATTTTTTATGATAAGAAAATAGTTTTTGATAAATTTGTCACAATTGCACCAGTTTAGGGTTTTTCTTGGTATCAATCTTTTTATCAAATAACCATCCCCATTCACGTATGTTTAATAGCTATCCATTAGGGTTAATTACCAAAAAAATCTTAAATCCATTGTAATCGTGTCAATTCAGTTATAAATTTTTATTTATCGATTGAGCCATAAACCTTTTTGCATTTATATCAATTCAGTCTATTCTGCAAATTTTGACCGAGTTGCACTAACATGGACAACAACCATCTTACATGGCACTAGAGTGAACAATTTTTAATAATATTTTTATAATTTTCAAATTATTTATTTATTTATTTTTCCTTTATCTTCTTCCTTTAGCCAGCCTCACCACGCAAGACAGCTAATATTTATATTAGCGCCGGTCAGCCAAATTTTATCAGATAAACTAAATTGGCATAGATGCAAAATGTTTAGGAATTGATTAGCAAAATAATAATAATTTATAACCGAATTGATACAATTACAATAAGTTTATGACTGTTTTGATAATTTTCGTCTATCCATCACAACAAATCCATTACATTCATTAAAATGATTCATTTATCTTTCGTACATAATATACTTGCAATTGCACTCATGCTTTAGGGAAAATCAATGATCTATGTGCATGCACAGGTTAATCGAAACTATTCAAAAGAGCACAAGTTACTCTTTATCTCACAAATCAATTGAAATCGAGAGCAATGGTAGAGAACCAAGCCTTGTATCTAATCGATGGCAATAGAAAAATCTCATACCTAGTGGTCACAGATATGAGGTGCATTGAAAAATGGTCACTTAGGTCGGGCATCCCAGTAAAGACAGAGTCGTCCTAGGTGAAACTTGCGTTTTATTAACCTCCACGCAATGGACCACTCCTCATCACCTCAATGTGAGTGTATTTATGGTTATTTGAATGGAAAAAGAGACAAGGAGGGCGGGCTCAGGGAAGTCAACTATAAGGGCTCCATAAATTCACGGGCAAAAGCTAAGAAAACCCACCCCAGAAAAATTCTTAGGTAAAAGAACCATCTCGTTGACCACGGCCAAATGGCAAACAGTCCAAGTCCAAGTTTTCTCCCTTTTTTTTCCTTTTATTTTTTATATTATTTTTCTAAATGAATTCTCGATTGACCTAAGACTTGACGTCATGCTTATGTGAATTTGGGATTCGGACCCACTTTTGGCAGTTCTTCCATTGCCAAGGGAAAATTTATACCACCGAATACTTCCACGCATTGAATCTAGAATGACCCGGACGATTTCATCTTGTGAAAATGAGCCATCAGCTCTAAGAGGCCCATCTAAATCCGATGGCTCCGATGGGTTGGGTCCGTTTCGCGCCGAGTCTAGACCAGATCTTCGCCACACCATGTAGGAGCAATCATATATGTAGATTGAGATCGATATCGAGTCTTGTCTGATCGGACCTCAGGAATATTTTCAAATCTGGGCCACTCACGTGCGAGTCAAATCAGTCGGGCTCGTCTTGGAAAAGCTCCGGGGATGCGATGTTTTTCTGTGGTGCACGTCAAATTCGACGCAAAAATGGATCTTTTACATCATGGAATTATCAGTATCGGCAACAAAAAATTTGAAACTATGAAAACACATCATTCGATCATTCAAAGCTTGTATATTTTGTTTCCTGTGTAACATCTGAGGCCAAAATGAGGATAGCTAGATAAGTATAGGGATAAAGAAGTAATCCGAAAGCCATCAAATTTTGCTACGCATCTAGATTGAGACCAGAGGGTGGAAATTTATAATAGTTTCAACTTTGGGGGTAAAATCTTTCTGTGCCATTTGACCCCTAAATTGTTCTTTCTGCCATTGAGGTCAATGTTGATCCGATTGCCACTGTCCAATTTCACAACAATCTCTCTCTCTCTCTCTCTCTCTCTCTCTCTCTCTCTCTGCCCTATTTTCTTCTGGTGGCAATAAATAGGGAAAAAATTCAATTTCGATAATTAATTGAAGATGAAAGTGGGGGGCGGCCTCAGATGATGCAGCCCCTCTAAATGGAACCAAACCCCACAGCGAATGGTCACTTTCCGCTATAAGTGGGGGTGGCGGCGGGACCATTCTTTGCTTTTTTCTTTTCTTTTTCCCGCAATTTTTTTATTTTTTTTATTTTTCGAATTTTCTAGCAAAAAGGGTTTGGACCATCTTGGTTTTTCAATCTGCCCCCAACAAAATTCCAACAAATGCTCTTGTTGTGTCCCTCTGTAGAAGTTATGGCGAAGAGGGGTGTTTTTATTTTTAATTTTTTTGGGGGGGTTGCGGCTTTTGATTGACAAGTTGCCACCAATGAAAACCGGCTAAGACCAATCCCTTGGTGCAAATTATATAGGAAGGGGACTTGCCGTTGCCACCACCCAACCAACCCCACACCCCTTTTAGGCCCACTAATGGTGACTATGGATGCACCTAGATGTGCTTTCGTGTGGAAAATGAACTTATAGAAGATTATCGTGTATGAGACACGCGCTGGGCACTCTCTTCCTTCTTGTCGGAATTCAAGTATTGTCGTTTCTAGTGATTTGCAGAATAGGAAGAAAGGAAAGGGAGGGGGTACTAGATTTGGGCGAGCCCAGGCGAGGGCTTTGTGGCCCTCGACCAGTGGTTGGCGAGCTCTAGCAAGCCTCGTTGGTCATAGTGGAAAAGAAAAAATATAAGAAGGAAAAGAGAAGAAATAAATTAAAATTAAAATCTTATGTCAGCTATATCACATAAGATAACCGACGCTTATATCAACAATTTCTACCCTTAATTGGTCGGATGGAATCAATTGGTACTAAAGTGAAAAAGTTTAGGACTAAATTGATTCGATTAAAAGATCCAAAACTAAATTAATATCAATGCGATAAATTTAAAAAAAAATTGGGTACTTTTTCCAAAAAGGGGTAGGCCTAAAAAAGAGTGACGTCCTTTGTATTAGATTTTACTCAATTCAACCTCTCAGCATTAGCCATTTGAGAGTACTTTATTTGCAAATCTTCTAGTCACGGCTTTAGATTTTACTTGATTCGACCTCTTAGCATTAGCCATTCGAGAGTAATTTATTTGCGAATCTTATGGCTTGGGATGAATTTGCAGCTGACCGAATCGGATTAGATAATCTAGTCCGGTGCATTGAATGAATCAATTATACCATTCGACCATTTTATATATGATGCGTGTGCCCATTAGAATAAAAGAGAATGATAGTTGGGGTCAATCAATGGGGATTCGATCCATCTAATATTTTTGATTTTGAGGGTGTTTGCTTCCAATATATGAGTATTCAATATCAAATCTGAATAAGAGGTCAAGGGACCAAAGAAGTTAAAAAATACAACTTGACGAAACCCTAATGACCAAGGAACAAAATTACGTCACGTATCAAATATATATACTTAAAATATTGTACATACATACACATAAACATTGAATTGATATCGGTCCAACTTGTTGGTAGGTGATGCACGCATGAGGGGGAATACGTCATGGACGATGCCTGCATCAAGGCAAAACCCTGGGCTCTCTCTTTCGCGTCGACGCGTCCCTACTCGACAAAGAGACAACACAGCCTCCTCAGCCTCATCGACACCCCCACTCTCGTCAGCCGAAATCGAAAGACCCTTTTGGATCCTCGTCACTCTTCATATCCGCAACATTCGCGACGGGACGGATCGTGTGTTTTTGCCTAGTGCGTGCGGAGCATACGATGATTTCGGATCGTGTAGGTACGAGTTCATGCGCGTCGAGAGAACTCGAATGTAACACAGACAGAGAACGCTCTCGAGCTCGGCTCGTGTGTATCCCGGCATGAAGCGACGTGATTTTTTATTAATTCGATCCTTTGCGTCATGAAACAAGAATTATGGTGATGCCGCGACGTCTGCATGAAAAATGTCGCGATTGTTCTTGCTATGTTTTCCGGTCTAGGGTTGAAAAGTGGTTGAATTTTCTTGCGGTGATGTTTACTGAGTTTAGTTACATGGCTCGAGACACCAAGGGAAAAGTGACGATGGGCTTTGCTGTTCGACCCCCATGGACGGTCAAATACCATCTGATCAGGTGATGTTCTCACCTTTAGCCCAAGACTATATAAGCACCTGCATTTCTATTTCCGAAAAATGACACAAATAGTTCATAAATTTTGATCCAATGTAAAATCCGGTCTAATGTATAATGTCATCTCTAAACTTTTAATTTGTTCGATAAGGTTTTGAACTTTAATCCAATGTACAATGTCTTCTCTTTTTTTTTAATTTGTTCGATACAATCCTTGAATTTTTAAATATTTTCATATAGTTTACAGACTACATTAAATATTTACCAATAGTTAAGGATTGCATCAAATAGATTAAAAGTCTAGGGACAATAATATATACTGGGTTAAAGTTTAAAAACCACATTGCACATTAAATTCAAAGTCCATGGACCATCATCCTATTATCCCTTTTATTTTCTACCCACACATCTCCTCAAATTTACCGAGCTTCCAGGCTCAAAAGAAAGTTTCAGCTTGATAGTAATGGCAATGTGGCCAAGTAATGTAGAAAAGAAGAAGAACAAGAACATCAAGTTCTTCAGGGTCATACGTTCAGAAATAACCCTTCAACACTAGCCAACTCTAATTAATTTTCACTAGTGTACTTTGTCTTTGAATTTACATTAACTGGTGTCTACTGCTTCTTGGGGAGAGAAGGGGGGGGATCGTTTCCTCGCTTCCAAATGAATTTCTCAGACAGAACATCAGCCTGACTTCCAACGATTGGCTTCTGCTTGATGGATGGATGAGCCCAGAGCAGATCCATAGATGACTTAAGAACAAGTCAGCATGCAGGAAATTTTTCGAAAAATTGAACAAGAGGCGAAATGCTGCTTCAACTGGAGGGCGAATGATCATAGTTCAACATAAGTACAGGTGAATGCCATCCTCTGTTTGTCATAATCCCTAAAACTGCTCTTACAAGTACCCAATCTCCTTAGCTATTTCTGGTATACAGTAAGCTTCCCAATGTTTTCACAGCGAGGGGAACTCCTTGATATTTGGCAACGATTTCATTCCCAATCTCCTTGAGATCAGGATGTAGTTTCTCTGTTCTTACTTTGATCACCCCTTTCTTGAAAAAAGACATGGAAGTCTTCATGAGAAAGGCCTTTGAGTTTGTATGCTGGAAAATAAGCCATCTCACTTTTCCACCCATGTTGCCATACTGATTATTGACGTGCTTCATGAAAACTTCACAATGAATTTCATACAGCAAGTCCTCGCCATTGTATAGCACATCTTTAAGTTGGCCTAACCAAAGTCTTAGCCAATGGTTTTCTACCTGTTTGCTGTCAGCAACCAAGAGCACTGCCTTAATTGTGTTCAAGGTATGCTCGAGCTTCCTGGAGGGCAAGAGAGCACTAGCTGCACCAACACTCTCTCATGATGCCGAGAGATGAACGATGTGGCTATGTTCGATCAGAGGAAATAAGGAGTGGGGATGTACTAGAGAGAACGTTTCCTAATAAAAGAAGGAATGCTTTCTTAGAAAGACAATTCAGCTGCAAAACTACATTAAAAAATAATGCCAGACATGTAGAATGACAAGACAGACTGATTCAGCTTAAATATTATCTACTTGTTAAAATAATCATTTGCAGTTTGTCGGTAATTCATGAACTATTTTGATAAATGAATTACTGTTTCCCTAATACTACTTTTAGTGTATTTGTTCTGACCCAGTCCCTTCTGGTTACTGCACAAACGTCAGCCCAGCAAATCCTCGTTAGTCCATAATCAATAGTTAATCACCAATGGTCATCAATCTGACCAAACTTCGGTGTTATCGACTGTGTAACATGTAAATGGGTTATTTGTCAAACGTAGTTATCATCTTTATCATAGGCAAAACGCTTGCTATAATATAATTCATTGCAGTTTTTCATGCCATTGCAGAGTGCTGGACTTCATTGATTGAAGAAAGAGTGATGCTAGGGATATGCTTCAGCCTATTCCTTCTGGAAGAAATCCAGCCTTGAGCAGAAAAACAAATGGATGTATGAACTTGGAATAAAAATAAATTGATATTAGCCTAGCAATCTTTTGCCCAATAAGCAAAACAAATGAGAAAGAATACAAAAATCAGTATCCCTCAAGTACAAACACTCACAGACAACTAAATCTTCCTTTTTTTCACACAGAAGCCTCAATCCTCGGCTCAAAGGAGAAGGCAGACATGAACTCCATTGGTTCACCTTTCATATCACGGGTTGGCAATTCAATCCATTCATTGCCAACAGAATCATACAGAATGTACCTAAACAGCTCACTCGAATTCAAGCATATCAATATCCGGTCACCAGCCCCGAGGCAGTTTATGTCCACCTTCTTGCCATAAAATTCATGGGCCATGGCCGGTGGCATTGCCGTGATTTGCTGCCAAGACCTGTTACCTTCATTGTATCGCCACATCCTGAGGCTTGCGCTCTCGAAGAATTCCGACAAGACTACGACTATCATCTCGCCTCTGCACTCCACTATGTCGATGGAGTATTCAGACCACATAGGCAGTAACCTTGGGTACTCAGAGAAGCACCTGCTTGTCAAGTCGCAGGCCACAACCGTCCCTGAGGAGCTTAGGAAATAGACAACCTCATGACCATTCTTGATGATCATAACTGATGAATATTGCTTTGATGGGCTTCTGAGCATATTGGTAGCCACCAGATTGCCTGCCTTACTAAGGAAGTAGACAGCATCCTCTTCAATCTCCCCAGAATCTTTGTGATTTTTGCTGAGCAGATTATCATCATCCCATCTATTGAGTGCCGAATTGAATGTTTTGAAAGAGAGCCTTGGGAATTCACCACACACCAATACAAGCTTGAAAGAGTGATAAGGCCCAGGACTTGATTGCATCACAATGGCATGAATTGTTTGGTTCTCAGTATGTGGGAGCTCACGGAAGGACCCAGTCACGGGATTGGACACGATGAAGTCCCCGGAAGCATTTCGGAAGCAGATGAAGCCACCAGATGAGGCCACAGGCATAAAGCCGAGGTCCTTCTGGAGGAAGGACGGGTGATTGAGTTGCTTCCACTTGGATTCGGCTGAGTCAAAGATGACCGATTTGTCAAGGCATGAGCCAACCATGAAGAACCACGGCTCACGGGAAGGAATATCGGAGCAGGCGAGCTTGAAGCTCGTGGAATCAGCAACCGACTTCCACCTCTTGCAGACCGAAGTGAGGCGGAAGAACGCAGAGGTTGGTAGCCACGAGAGCACCTTTTCAAGGAGGTCTTGATTGAGATCATCCAAGTCCAGGGTTCCATGATCTTCTTGGTAATCAAACTTCCTCTTTCGACTCAATCTTGAAGCACACTGATCATGGCTGTCCATGTCGAGGAGCAATCTGTGGAGAGAAGCCTGCAGTGACAAGAAAAGATCAGGTTATGCATTTGTCTCTGTACCATATGCTCATGGATGGATTTAAAAAGGAGCTTCAGTTAAGATTCGAGTGGAATCCTTAAGAAGTGAAAACAAATATGCATGGTAAAAATAAGCATCTTTCTACTAGTATCTACTTGTTAATAAATAGGCTTTTGCAAATTGAAGATAGCACAATGCTTCGAAAGGTTCATGATTGGAGAATTTTTCACGGGAAAAATAGACTCTTCAGATTTGCCGAAGCCATCAGACTAATCCAAGACCACTGAAGACCAAAATTCAGTGTGCTTTGGACTGAGAGCGATGAAATTTCAGCTCCCACAGCAGCAGAAGAATCAGTTAGAGAAGCCTCAACTTGAAACACCGGCGTAGAACAGGAAGAGCTAAGACACACATGACCAACCATCCACAAGCAGCAAACCAAAAAGGAAGTATATTTAGCCAAAAAAATTCAGTACCCACAACACTCGAAGCAGCAAAAAAGGAAGAGCCAAACTCAA
The DNA here is from genome assembly GCA_014182895.1 of Angophora floribunda. Lineage (NCBI taxonomy): Eukaryota > Viridiplantae > Streptophyta > Magnoliopsida > Myrtales > Myrtaceae > Angophora > Angophora floribunda. Next base: position 6,268,952 of record CM024707.1, read on the forward strand.
GAACAGATGGAAAAAGTACCTGCTTGTTTGCTGGCAGTTCTTGCTGCAACAATGGAAGTCTTGATCAAAAAGAGAACAGAGAGAGAGAGAGAGAGAGGGAGGCAGGGAGGGAGGAGGGAGGGAGAGGGAGAGAGACTAGTGAGCACTGAGCAGTGCAATGCGATAGAGAAGTGTTGGAGGGGGATCTTTTGGGGGGGATTTAAAGAAGAATGGGGGGGTTGGACTTTGAAGAGAGAGAGACAACAACCCAACAAAAAAAGTAGAAAGAGAGAGAGAGAGAGAGAGAGGGGGGGGAGCTTGTGGAGGAAGAGTGCCAAGAAGGTTCCTTTTTTATGCTCTCTTCTCTCTTCTCGTTGGTTATTGACACTAGCGTTAGTGTAGCGATACAGTGAGGAGCAGGCTCTGTGCGTGCGTGCGTGCTTTTGCGGGTGCGTGCGCGCGCGCGTTAGAGAGAGAGAGAGAGAGAGATGTAAAGAGAGTCCACCCACAAACTACAACAGGTAGAGTCCACCCACAAGCAACGACGCACGGGTGGTTATGGATTCTTGCTCAAAGGGCCGAAAAAGAAAAAGAAAGATGATTCTTGTTCACGGGCATTGTCCTCCTTTCGCATCATAAAAATCTCTTTTTTTTATCTCGCCGAATTCGGACCTGGCGTGCTGTTTTGACTTCTCTTTTTCCCCCCACCCCGCCTTTGTCACAGCTACTGCTGTCTCTAACCTACGGACGGCCTCGGATTCGGGTTTAGCGCCTTCGACCCAGAAAACCCAAAGTCTCAAGCAAAGCCTGTGTGAACAGCGTTGTCAAGGTCCCCGCTTTATCTGAAAAAGAAAAGAGACGAGCGGAGGGTGCGTGTGTGAAACAGTGAAGAGGGAAAAAGGGGGGGGAGGAAAAAGAGAAAGGGGGTAGGGCTTGGTTTCAATTTCTTTTGCATGTCAAAGGGGAGCATTTCTGCTAAAGAAGGAGGGTAACACAGTTTATTTTAATGAGTAGGGTTCTTGGGCTGGCTCTGACCTTTGGAAAGCCAAAGGAGAGAAAAACAAAAGGCAAAGGTGAACCAAACTTATGCTTCAACTTTGAGCCTCGTTGAGGAATCTTTCGAGTTGTGTCTGCAAGTCAAAATGCCCAGAATCCAGGGCCTCGGCTCCTTCTCAGCTCAAGAGAGAGAAGATGAAAAGGGAAAAATAAAAGAATGAAAAGAAAAAATGGTTGTCAAGCAATTCGTAGGAAAAAACCAATTTGTTATTCTCATTCTCATCGGATGAAATCAACGAGAATTCTTACCAAGAACGATGTATAAAAAAGAGAAAAAACTTGGACTGGCCCAATAGAGATGAACAGGGGGAGTGATAAAGCCGCTGATTGCGATCTCTTTTCTCGTGCGGCTTCAGACGCAAGACGGAGGAGAGATGCTCATTTGTTTAGTCGTCCCCCATGAAACGCAGAGATCTCGATGACTCTTGAATTTAATAATTGCTTCCTTCAAAACTTGAAGAGGGTTCTTTCGGGCTCGCGCTGGTTTTAGCCCTTTGACTTTTAGCTCGCAGGCGGATGATGCTGTCCGTTCCGGAAGTCGATTTTGTCGTTTGTTCCTGTCGTGTCCACCGCTCTGGCCTGGCCCCCGTGTTTCGGGGTCTCTGCCACCCCCCTCCCCTCGTACTTTTGTTGGCTTTGCTTTGTCGTCCGCCTCGAGATTGTCTCGGCCGCTAGCACCCCTCTAATTCACATGTTTTCTCGATAAGAATGATCCGGCCGATGCAAGATAGATTGCATTCTCATAAGGATAAACGTCCGGCGGTTCTGTTGGGACCTGCATTCGGTTTGCCACATAATTATCCAACAGCTCAACTTAGTAGATTTACAATTGGTGATTAATGTATGACTAGTCTCGAACTCACGCCCTTTAAAAAGTCAAGGAATTGAAAGAGAGGCTCACGTTTAAGTTAACCGATGAACTCTCTCTTGACATAGGTCACTATTTAAGATGAGGTTGGAAATTTTGAGCTTATGACATCATGACAAGTCCTTTAAAAATACCGTCGGCAATACCATTGTGGGGGCAGGGCTAAAGCATTAATTGTTTATGCTTGTCCATTTATTTGGCCACTTGTTGTTCCCCCATTCTTGTCCGGTGTTGGATTAGGCAAGTTCTATTGGGCATGCGTCTATCCAATTGATCTTTGCCCATATCGTTTAACTTTGAGAAGCAAGTCTTCAAAGGGGTTTGGGGTTTTATGGTTTTTAAAATTTTGAGTTCTGGATTTTGTTAGTGGAGTCTACTATTTCACTTTAATTGATTATCGAGTGTCTTAAATGCTTTGTTGCTTTGTTGGGGCTTTGCCTTCATTGGAACATAAACAAAAACAAAAAAACAAAAAAAGGGTTCATATTATAATCATTTAGGCATCTTAAACTAGTTTTCTTGGCAAGAATATAACAAGCGAATTCCAAGAATTAATCTAAACAGGCTCTTAATCTGCTTATGAAAAATAAATCATCGTTAAAAACAAAAACTTTACATAATCATCCAATTTTCATTGTATAATGCCTGAAAGAGGTTAAAATCACAGTTAATGCGGTTTTCCATACAATTATACTTGATCTAGGGAGATTGGTGACTGGTGAGCTGAGAAGTTCGGTTGTATTGGATTTCTGTTGCTTTGAATAAAAAAAATCATCTTTTTGACAATTAAACGGGAATTGCTTGAACAGAAGATTGAAATCTCTCCTCAGGAAATTCCCAGTAATTCAGAGCTCCTCTTAAATGACTGCGATGAAAATTGTCTCGAGATCGGGTGGCCAAAAAATAGCATGAATCAATCTCTCAAACACAAAGTGTTTCTGACAAGGCAAGTGTAATGAGTTTTATAGCAAAGAACTTGAACAATTGTTTCCATATCGAGCACTATGGCAGAGTATGGATGCTACAGTTGACAGAGAATATTGATCGGAATTGCAAATTTATCAATTTGTCTTCTAGCGTAAGAAACCTTTCGTCATGTCACAGATTCCTCTGTCCAATTGTCTGACCTCGGTTTGCAGCGAAGATTGAGTAATCGCATTGCGAGACAAAAGAAACACGGAAGACGTGATCTGCAGAAATAATGACCTTACATTGCAGTTATCAGAAAGCCCCACGAAATTGAAAGCTTAACAACTCTAGCCGAATCCAAATTAACTCGAGTTGTCCCACCGCATTCAGATAAAAGGCCAGGGATGATTTTGGGAGTTTCGAACAAATATATGCAACTACAGAAAGACACATAACCACAATATGAAATCCAACTCTTGCTTTTGATGATTAAGGATTTTTTTTTGGATGAATCACATTCAGCTTTGCTCAGAACACAGTCCGCGTTAAGCTAAATGTTCGATATTTGAAGCCGGATCACCTTTAGTCCTGATTTGCATCTTCTAGATCTTCATCCTCTGGGACGCCTCCAAGATATAGGACATTGTTACATCTGCAAAGAGGGAGCGAGGCGTGTAAAAGAAGTGAAGCTTCTCAATAAAACATCAAAATTCACAGTTGTCTTAAGTCCCCAGCTTACCAAAGTAGGAGAAAGAGAGAGTATACGTTGACCCCCCTAAAGGGTACACCTGCAACACCAACCAAGCAAAAGGAGAACTACTAAAGCATGCAAAGGCCACAGCAAAGGACAGATAAAGATCACTCATCGAGAGGTCGGTTTTACTGCTACAGTGATCTCTCGTACTTGCCCAAGACAGACATAAAATACGACAAAGAACTTAAGCTTGCCAAAAGATAATGATGAAGACGTCTTTTCTCCAGCACATTGCAAACTTACCTGATCAAAATCTCTCCCAGACTTCCAGTGAATTGTCCGTCTATGTATTCTTCTGTGTTGGCTAGCTGCACAAGTTTTTACATTGAGGAAATCCTTGAGAACCGTTGATAATTATGAGGAAGAGCTACCAAGCCCATGAAGTAAACTGGGTATTCAACAATTATCATATAGAAGGATGTACTTACAGATCAGTCAGAAGAGACAAACCTGCAAATTCATGTAGGAATCCACTGAGACAAGAAAACCTACAAAACATATAAACAGAAATCATACTAGGTTAGTCAACAAAAGGTACACTTAATCCGTGATTGCAGCCAAAGAAGTTCATCATATATTTATCGAAGGAAATATGTAGTGATAAAATTTCCAATCGGGAAAGTTCAGAAGATTGCTGGAATTACCTTTGTATTCCATGCCCCACTTAAGCTTCACAATAACTGGCTTTCCGGTCAAGTTGTTCAAGAAAGGTTTAGGATTAACTGGAATAGTCTGCGGAGTAGGGAAAACCACTTATCAAGAGGATGAGTACTATAACCATCAATTCCAAAAGTTCAGTGACTCAATTGATGATCCCGGAAGCACGGTGCTAGTAGACGCACCTCAAAATGGCCAAAGCGAACTCAACAGAACACAGCAACAAACATCTTTTTTTTCTGACTTAACAAACAAATTAAGCAATTTCTATGCTTTATTGTTCTCTGTTCAAGCATTTACAAATCTTAAATTTTTATCCAGAGAGAGAAGTGGGCAAACATTTACAATGTTAGAGATCAACCGTGCAACTAAAGACTACATAGATGTGCGCAATCAAGAGGAAACCTCTGTATTGAAGGACCAACTTTCTGTATCCTACTGCATCACTCTGTCTCTTCGGTACCGATATTCAATTCTTACATAAAAAAATCAAGCATTCCAAGCGACACTATCAGAAAACTTCCAAGTCTAGGATCTTTGGGAGGTTTTCCGCATTGCCACCGGTTGTCAAACATAAATTGTGAGCAAGATGGCCCCAATAGTTCCATCTGCTCACCATAACAGCAACAACACAGATGTGATGTCGATGATCGCAAGTACCGCCACCAAGACCATGTCCCGTTCAATGGCGGGGTGGTGTGAGAGCAAGAGCTTGTTCAGTCTTCGGGTGCAAGTCATGGTCACGTCAATGGAATACAGTTACAGTTAAAACGGCAGAAATTTTTTTAAAAAAAAATTGCCGTTGAAACAGCTACAAACTGACTAATATCTTCAATTCCAGCCCAGCTCAAGGCCGATCACGAAAATTCCCAACGAGAGCGGAAGCTTCCACCGTTAAAAAAACCAAGTCTCAAATGCAACATATCAACCCTCAAATGCAACAATTCGAAACAGATCCCACCAGATTGCACACGACACGAGTCCATACGCGAGAAACAGAAACAAAGAAAAAAGGGTTCGCGAAGCGAATCGAAGTACTCACAGCCATTGGAAGAGAAAGAAGCGGAGGCTCTTGAGGTCCGAGGAGAAGGAAAGGCGTGAGGATTCTTTCTCCGCTTCCGAATCGAGGGGGTTTTACGCTGGTTTCCTCCTTCAAATTTTCGTTGAGTGATGAACTTGGGCGGGCTTTATATTTCCAGTAAAAAAGTAACAATTAAGTTGTTCCGTTTATTTCACTGGGAAACTAATGGTACATTACTTTTGAAAATAATTTCTTTTAAGAGATAGTTTTTTTTTTTATTTCTACTCCCAAAGATAATTTTTAAGTAAAATGAGGTGTTTGAAAATTATAAAAATTTCTTATTCTTGAAATAGAAAAAGAAAAATTTTATTTCTTTTTTCCTCGATGGCGGCCACAAGCGGTGACTGGTTACCAACGACGGTAATTGGTCTCCACCAGCCATCGGTCATCGGGTGAAGGATAGTGGTTGGCGGTCTCCAGTGGTTAGTGGTCACTAGTCGCCGACTGACGAGCGATGGTCGATGGACGGCAGTTGATTATGAACAATGACCCAATAAATAGTTTATAGAAATTGTTCCTAAGAACAATAAAAGACTTTTTTTAACTTCTTATTTCTACTTCAAATCTATTTCCGAAAATAACTTTTTATTCTAGGGAATTGAGAAGTTAATTGACATTACCAAACGGATTTATGTTCTTTTTCATTTTGAGAAACAAAAAAATAGAAAATTAGAGAAATAGGAACGTTGCCATGCAGACCCTAATATTTCTAGGAAATATCTTGCAAGAACTCATATGAAAGGAAAATTTTCTTTTTTATTAATAATTTCTTTTTTACAAATATGCATTTTTGTATAATATAAGGATTACATATGCTATACCATCAAATCTTAAATAATATTTATCAAATTAAATATTCATAACTTATGTAATTTATAGATTGTAAATTTTTTTATTTTTTTTAGTTATGGAATCCGGTTCTATTTTCGAATGAAAAAAAATCGATTGAATTAGAGAATCGAAATCAAGAAGAAAAAGAATACGCAATTCGAGATAATCTTGAATCGATGCAAAGTTCCAACTAAAAAGGTGAAATGATTTTTCATCACTTCAACTAGTCCTTGTGTTCTTCGAATGGATCTCTTAATTGTTGAGAGGGTTGCCCAAAAGTAGTATATAAGGCATACCTAGTAAAACATTCGATTTTTAATTTTTTTGCTCAAGTTTTCAATGCTTAGGTCCCTTAAGGTGCCCAAAGCTCGAGTGTTAGTCTTGGACCTAGTCACAAGGGGACCCAAACTTGGTTGTTGGGGTTCAAGGGCTTTGGCACTACATCCGAAAGCTTGGGCATGAGCATTGAGGTCTTAGATCTAGGCTCAATCACCATGATCGTGGATTTGAGTGCCAAGGAAGCTTACTCGGGCATCGGGTTCTAAGCCTTGAGCTCAAGGAACTTGGGTTTGATTGCTAGGGTACCTAAGCCCAAACCCGAGGCCTTGCTAGTAAGAGCTAGAGTTTCTTGGGTCTAGCCATTAGGAATTTGAGCAAAAGGTCCTAGAGACTTAGAGCCGATCTTGATGGATTTGAGCTCGGTTGTGGTTGACTTGGGCACGAGAGGCGGGTTTTGGTCCTAACCTCAATGGAACCTACTATTAACTTGGATGTTGAAGTTATGGTGCATTTGGTTTAATTTTCCTAGAGAGCTTTTGGCTCGATTGAATATAGGTCGATTCTATAAGAATACATAGAGAAATCATCTTAAGAAGGCTTCCTAGGTTTGTTATTGGAAGAAAGCTTCTCGTTGGCTTTGTTGCATGCTTTCAAGAGTGAAGGTCAATTCAAGTGTATGGATCCTCCGCTTTTGCTCAGGTGATTGCTAGCTCCTTGACCGATGAGACTCTGCCATGCCCCCAACTCTAGGTGAAAAAGAGCCTCCACCCACTTTCCCTTTTCTGCGTGTCCAAAAGCCCGCCCTTTATGGCTTGAGACATTTTCTATCACTGTTTATTTAAAAATTCATTTTCCCAATCTTCATTACCTTCTCAAAAGCCTCTCCGGGAAATATTGAGATGTTTGGCGAACTTTTCCAAGGGACTTTTAGAAAAATGATAGCCTTGCAAAGGTTGAAACTAGGATCAAATAATTTATTTTCTTCCAAAACTACCCTCGTTAATTCTTTAGTTTTTCGGTTTACCCCTCATTGTTAATGTACATCTTCCGTACACTAGGGCGATTGGCAAGGGCCAACAAGGCCAAATTTGGACAATGAGGTCATGTAACCCAAGTGATGGTCGTTGGGTTCCCATGACCTAGGTAGTGGTCGTGTGGGTCTCACGACCTCAAGTGATGGTCATTGGGTTCCCACAACCTGGGTGGCGATCACTTGACTTGTGCGACCTCAATTCCTAGCGCACCATATCTGGCACATTGGCGAGTTGAGTCATAGGGTTTGAATTTTTCTAATAAAAAAATTAAAAAAACACAGCCAAAGCCCCTTATAAAATTTATTCTACCAAACACTACTTAAATTCAAAGTTGCTTTGAAAAGAGTTTTTATCAAATGCAATTTATATATCCCCAAATGGCTTTGGCTTTGGCTTTGGTTTTCAACATTTGCATTACACCCAAACCCATTTCCAAAATTGAATCAAACCCATCTTTAGATATCCAAGCACAATTCTCGAAGACTAGGCATGAGAACTAGTGTCTAGAGCCAAGCCTCAAGAGACGTGGACCTAGCCTAGAATAAACAGTTGCAACATTGAGTAAAACTGGTGCATTTGATCTAGCCTTTGGGAAAAGTCAAGCATTGAAGTAGTAGGTTTTTTTATAATACATGTAGTGCTTGGTAAATTATAATTTAAAAATTTATTGGGAAGCAATTATTTTGAATGAGGATTGGAAAAATCATACTTGGTAAAGGACTTTAAACCAACAAAGGGCTCAACAGCCTTGTCACAGTTCAACCCTTCGCCACAAGGCAAAGACATTTCCAAAATCATGAAATTTTAGCATGGACAAAATTAGAAAAAAGAAAATTTATTAACATTTTGAAAATGCTCAAAGTATAAAATACCTCCATACCAGCTTTGGACTAAAGTTCTCATCTTTTCAATTTCAAGCTGTGGTATAAAAATTTCAGGAAAAACCCCTTTTTAACTTCACTTTAGTTTCCTTTGTAATTCACAGTTTTCACGGCTGAGTATATAAATTTCACATTGAACTCAGCCATCTTTGAGATTCTTTAACCCAATGCGAACGGAAGCCATGGGAACTCCAGTGTAATCTCCTTCATCATCTTCTCGAAGCACAGGAGAACTACAGATCCTCCTCGCCGAATTAGGCCCAATCTTTAACGCAGATCCTGCTCCCCCAAATTGGGCCGGACCAAAAATCGCTCCTTTCCAACCTCTCCCCGCTCCAATGCCTTCCGCGAGAACCAGAAAATAAAAATCGAGTCTTGGCACGACGCCGTCACGCTCTAGGACGTGTGCAAATGCGAAGCGCGAGCCCCGTCGTACTACCCACAACGACAAAATGGCGGAGAGTTTGCTGACGCTCCGTAACTCCCAGTCTTCTCTCCTTCTCCATCAAGAGCTCACCTTCTCTTCCCCGCGACAGTACCCTCAAGCTCGCCTCCGATTCTCGCTCCCCGGGACACCCATTTGCTGCAGCCTGAGCGCGAGGCCGAATCGCTCCGTGGGTCTCAGAGCTCCCGGGGTTCTGTCGGCCGATTCCAGAGCTCCGGCGGGCGTGCTCACCGTTGACTCGGAGGGCAAGGGCGTGAGCGTTGAGCCGGACGCGACCGGCGGCGGCGGCGGCCTCGGCGATTTGGGTGGCGGCGGAGGAGGAGGGGGAGGAGGAGGAGGCGGCGGTGGTGGTGAGGGGAAGGGCGAGGGTGAAGAGGGGTCGTCGGAGGACAATAGCGAGAAGAAGCCCGGGATGTCGATGTCGCAGAAGTTGACCCTGGGCTATGCCGCCCTCGTTGGAGGTGAAAGTCGTGTCTCGCGTTTAGCTTTCGCTCGATATCATTTTTTACGGTGAAATTTTCGTTCGATAATTTCTTGGGTTGCCGATTGTTGGAGACCGCTAGGTTGTTGTTTTTTCTTCTCTATTTGTGCTGATTAGGCGTTTAATTTTAAGGTTAATTTATGAAGTAGGATTCGGACTTATGGAGTCTTGGGCGTGGATTGTGTTGAAGTTCTCGTTGCACTGGTTGTAATGCTCATTCAATGTCTAATTGGTTTGATTAAAGGGATAGGCATCTCCATTGTGAATTTTATGTGTTGGTGTGTGTGGAATCATATAGTTGCATTTCCATGGCTGACTGAACTTAGTCTTATAGGAAGTTCATTAATCTGCAGATCATATGTTAGCGTGTCAAGAATTTAATTAGTAGTAGCAATGATGTCATTAGTCATATCACTTTGGCAATGACTAATTAAGCTTCATCTCTAATATCCATTGAGCTCTAATAGTCTGAACAGTAGGCAAGGTTTGAACAGAAACTGTTGGGATGAAATGTCTTGAGTAATTATATCCACTGTTACCAAGGGAGTTCCAAAATAACTTGGTAGATTGAATCGAAAACTATTGAGACAGATGTTTTTCTGGTTTGCTGTCGATACACTTTCTCTGTAGCCATCTTGAGAAAATTCTCAGACAACGATTTCTGATGGATTTAGGCTTGTTTCTGGGATCTTTAATGTCCATTTCTAACTTAGATTTGCTCAGAACAGTGGAATGGCCTGCAATTGTCTTAGCAAAATACCAATACAGGGATAACATAGAACAGTTCATCTCACATTAGCGGCTTTACAAGTAGCAGTATTGCGGGAATATATGTCAGTCAACTGACTTTCAAATATCTTTGACATTTTGAAGAAAGCAGCTCTTGGCAGTATGCTTTCCAGTTTCCTTTACTCTCGCAAGATCTCTTGCAGCAACACATTTTCCTTCTTTTTTATCCTCCATAATTTTGTTCCGTTTGCTTTTCTGGATCTTGCGTTCTCTGCCTGTTCATCTCAGTTGCTGCCTTGATCTAACCATGGTTCATCTTTTACAGTGGGTGGAGTCATGGGATATATGAAGAGTGGAAGTCAGAAGTCTCTTGCTGCTGGAGGATTGTCTGCTGCAGGATTGTACTATGTCTACACTCAGCTTCCATCTAATCCAGTTTTTGCATCTTCTATAGGGCTGGGTGAGTGACCTTACTTGCTTCAAAATTGTTGAATTTATTTTTCCTTAAATGCTTCAAAATCATTTGCTTCATTGGCTTTTGCAAAATATGAAGAATAAGGTTCTTCCTTATTGATTCTGGGTTGCGTAATCTAAATTATCAATGGACGAGGTGCCTATATTCCTTATGTACGGATGACATTTGGGCCATTTTTTCTTTTTGGATAGTACATCTAAATAATATCTATGGTTTTTGCAAGGGACATTCATATAGTTATAAATTGGCAAATGTTTGATATTTGGCTTTAATATTAGGGGAGGAGACAAGTGTGTCAAGAATTTCCAAACTTCTCAATTGTCTAGCAGCTGCAGCATCTGACTTTCCTCTGGTAGTTTGCCACTTGTCACTGCTGCCTTAAAAAGAATTAAGCCTTCAGAACTTTATCACCACATAAGCTTGAGCATATTTGTGGTTTCTAGAACCTCAAGTAGTTTTCTGGTTCAAACATTACCAGATCTGGGTGATATTGTGCACCAAGTTACTTGGATTATCCTGGGAAAGGCTTTGAAGTTTATGAGGGCTGGGGTAATCAGATTAAGTTTATAAAAGAGGAAACTTCTGAAGTTGCAGGCCATTAACTAGGATAGTAACAAAGTTATTTGCATTTCTATTTCATTGCCTCTTTTCTTCTCCCTTCTTCTTTTATGACTAAAAATTATTGTTTTACATGTGTGTTTGTGATTGAGACTTATATACGTTCTCGATTTCCAGGTATATCAGCTGCCCTTCTGGGAGTAATGGGCTCACGCTTTAAGAAATCAGGGAAGATATTCCCAGCAGGTGTGGTATCTGTGGTCTCTCTGGTTATGACTGGGGGCTACTTGCATGGAATCATGCGGAGTGCTCACTAAGATCATCGTATGTCCAGTTGAAATGGTTGTCAGTGTCTTTAGTTTGTTTACTGAGATAAAAAGGAAAACAGCAGCAATGTCTCCTAGCTAGTGCGTCCGGTATGTGTTACTGTCAAGACCCTTATCACTGCTACATACTTCAGGAGTCCTTTTCTCTTTCTCTTACTGTTTTCTTTTATCAAACTTATCATGGTTAGTCTGGCTTGTATGGTCAGCTGTCCTTGTTTTTGTTTGAACGAGAACGGTGCTGAGGCACATCAGACTATGTTTTTTCTTGTGAAAATTGCAAGTCTTCTGAAACTTCTGTAAATGCGGTTGCTGCTCCATGTCTTGTTTCAAGGCATTCGTGCCTTTATTTTGTTGCTGAGTAGGGATTTGATATCCGAAGAGTTGGGCAATGTGCTTCTTGCGGTTATTCATATAAACGCATGCTAGGAGATGGAGGAGATTTTGCAAGGCACTTTTGTATAAGGAACTTCTTTAGGTCTGTTTCGAGTCCAGAAATGTTTTTATGTACGTATCGATCAGATAACAGTGTAGAAATCGGGTTATCGTTCCTGGCTTATTCCATACTTATCATGCGTTCAATGGTGTTGAAGGAATTGTCTCTGCTGGCATGGTGGACCTTACGATTGCCGGTCACTCACCGTGCACTCCTTTTTCGCCAGGTTCGTCCGTAAGAGCTTGTGCTGGGCAGATTAGTGCGCGAGTGTGTGCACGCGTGTTTGGGCACGCGAGCGTTCTAGAGAGATGGAGAAAGAGAGATGATGGAGAAAGAGAGATTTGTATACTTGAATCACGACGAGCCAATGAAGCACCGAGGATTTCTTGCCTATAGCTTGGACAAATGCAACTATACTGAAAACCCAAAGCGAATATAATGGGAAGTGACAAACACACAAGCAAGTCAATGTAATTTGCCAACTCACTCCCCACCAACACAGAAGCAAGTCGCCTATCGAACCACTCACAATTAAAGAAATCATTATCAACCCTATTTAGCCAGAAGAAATGAATAAAAAAGGTTGAGGGAAAGGAAAGAAATCAACCACCTAACACCATGTTTAACCAGACAAATGATTCCAACTGCCAAACTTAACGTGGAAATATCATCACCCATTGAAAGCACTATCAGACATTATCTACACGTGATGATATTAAACTCCATTTTAGAGGCTAACAATCCTGTTGGGTATGATTGAGCTAGATCGTGAAAGTTCGTTACATTACATGGACGAAGGAAGACAAACAATTACGTAGACATCCTTCATTAATACGACGGCGATCAGACACTAGTCACAGGTTCGTGTCCTAAGACAAGTCATACATCGGAGTCCAGCATGCTTTGCATTAGTGCAGACACAGATACATCCCGGGTAAAGACACCGGCGCGCACACACACACACACATGAACGAACATTAGACACGTTATGACACTAGACACATTATGCTGTAAGACAGACAAAGCTCACACAAGCTGCGCTGTGGCCTTCAGCTGATTCTCTTCCAGAGGCATGAGGGCCTTCTCACCCTGGCTGACATCAGAGGAAGCCATCGTTCCAAGACCGGTTTGTTTGTCTTCTGGCAATTTTGATCCTGATGGATTTGCATAGGGTGTCTTGTTCACCAACCTGCCCTCATATGGAAAAGGAAACGGCAAAAGAAGAACAACTTACTCAGCTTGTTTTACCCAACATTTAGCTGCACTGATAAGTTGCATATGCGGTGGAATAAAGTTCTGCTTCTAAAGGTTGGATAGAGTATAATTCTGTTTAAAGCTAGATCAATCTATCCCTTCAAGCTTGCCTATAGAAAGGTAACACGTTGAGACAGGTTGCTATTCGCTATTCTGTGAAATAAAAGATCCAATTTTGGGAAGAATAGATGTTTTATGATGTCTCAAAGAGAGAGGAAGCTTCTGCTGTCCTTCATACCTATCGCGCCGTTTCTCGAAGAATCGCTGCAGGGAGTGCCTCCTTGCAATTGGTAAATCTGACACAAGATGTGCAAACAAGGAACTAGTCAAGCTACAGTTTTGTCATTACGGCCCATAAAAAAGCTAAAGCTATCATATTATGACCAGATAAAAGCACCATCAGGGATGTACTTTCTATCAATTAATCAGAGTCTTGTGAGCAGATTATTACCAGCTTGCATTTTGCAGAGCGGGTTTTGCTGCATTGGGTAGAGCTGAGGCTTGGGTGAAGCCAAAGCAGTGGCAGTACTTTGCAGTGAAGGGGACCTTGTAAGAGCTGGTGAAGAGGGGCGGTAGCTCCCACTGCTCTTCATATCCCCAGGCTTAGCTGCCGCCGCAGCAATTAGCATGATTTCACGGACCTAAACGTGTAATACACAATCTTTATCAACATCAAAATCAAAACAAGTAGTTTAAGCTTGAGGACAGCCAACCTTTTCTGGAGGAATTGCATCAAACACGCTGACATTTCCACCATAAAAGATGGTAAGCTGGGTTGACATTGCCGCAAGCCTATAAATATCAAAGACAACATAGTTCACATAATTGATCGAGGAAATTTATATTAGGATTGCTCATCCAAAACAAAAGAAGTAAGTATTAATCAGGATATCGTGGAGACATTGGTGAAAATCTGTTTCCAGGTTTAGTTGAAACCGGAGGATCAGGGCAAAAGTAAATGAAGGAAGCACCCACCAAATTAATGCTTGACTTATTAAATGCTCAAACTGGACTCCAAAAAACTTTCTATACTTGAGTTAAGAACAACAGAGAATCTACCTTACCAAAAAAAAACAACAGAGAATCTTTCCCTCTAACCCTTACAATAATTGGGATGTATGTATTGGCTTGTTCATCCATGAAGGTTTCTCCCAAAGATTCTGACTAACTAATGAGGAAATTGCCAACCTACAGGCCACAAAAGCTATCAGACAAGACCATGGTGAAAGCCGACAATCCTCTTTGATGAGCATCCACAAATCATTCCTATCTTGAGTCAAACTCACTCACATACAGGGGGCAATACGAAATTGATAAGCCATAACTAAAGAATCTCCTCTTCTTTCAGCCATATGCTCCTCCATGACTGGTCTGCACCATTTTCTTCGTCAAATTTGCAAACAAAGTTCAAATTCTTTTCGCCAAATTGTGAACAGCAGAGAATACATGCATGGCCACCAGGCCTACTCATGAATGACCCAAGGTCAAAAGGTAACATTTTTGTTTGGTTGGCTCAACCAAATTCTTGCCCCCATTTTTTCTTCCCCAGTTTTTCCTCGGTTTTATCAAGCAATCCCCTTCAATTGCTTCAAATTAGCTAAATGGGTCGCTTTACCACTCTCCCAAAAAAGGGGAAAAAATCAACTTTCAACTCTCCATCAAAGAACTCTCCGGACAGCACCATTCAAATAATTCTTCTCCACCAAATAATAATTTTACAGAGAATAACAGTGGGCAGAGAAAAAAAAAACTTTCCATTTGTGCAGTCCTAAATTTAGCAGTTTATTTGACCCAAAAAAAAATTAGTACAGGATAAAGCACTAAAGCTCCTTAAAATTGAGACCGGCTTAGGTTTTCATTCCTTCTAGAAAAATCATGACAGAGAAAAAAAAGGAACAAACTTTGACGGCACCTGTTGCAGGTATCCCCGTTTGTCCAGGGCTGGACCATGCTCAGATCGCGAGATCCAGCGTCGGCTTCCTTCGCGGCGTCGTTCTTGGGACCACCCAGAAGCTCATTCGCCTCGCTCTCGCTCTCGCTCTTGGCCTCCCCGGAGCTCGCCTTGTCTTGAAACACCTCCTCTTCCACAGGCTTCGCATCACCAGATTTCCCTTCCATTTCTTGAGAAAACTCTCACAAAAACGAAGCTCGACTAGCCCTTTTGCCCCACCCTGTTTCTTTCTCTGTCCTTTGCTTAGAGAGAGAGAATTGAATCCCTGGTTTTGCTAACAGCAGGTGCTTGTTTCCTGTCTTCCTCTACCTAAAGTTACAACCATTGACACTCTCCCTTTTGCTTTAATCGAATTTTTTGGCTTTCTTTTTTATTTCTGAAACGGGATGGCTTGGCGACGTGTCGGGGTAGGATTGGACCGGGGACTGCATAGATGATTCTGGTAAAGCAGCTTGACTTGTCACGGTATTCTCGTGCGTAAATGCCGTGTTTTGCAACTAAATGCAGACGTGGCCACTCGCCATTGGTTGTTCCGAGGTGCCGGTTTTAAGGAGTCGTCGTCGGTCTTCTTTGCCATATCCATTTTGGTTTCGCCTAGAATGGTTCGTTTGGTGAAAAATATCTTTCGAAAAAATGTTTTTCTCATTTTTCTCATTTTATAGCTATTGAATTGCTTAGGAAAGTGAGCCAAACCCCAACGCAACCTTGATAACGGACATGGGCCTAGAGATTGAGGCCAAGTCTAGATCATCGACGCTAAACTCGAGTCCATAGAGGCCAAACTCAAAACCTCTGGGCCTTGGCTTTGTCCACAAAACTCAGGCTCAAGATACTAGTGCCCGTTTTCGAGACCTCGGCATCGGGCTCCTATCCATAGAAGTAAAACCCAAGATCCTGGTGCTTGTACCCAAATCCCTAGTGCCCAGGCGCATCGTCTATTGAAGCCAGCCTCGAGTAGACTTGAGACCCCAATAAACATCTCTCTTGGGTCCTCAATGCTCTAGCTTCGGCCCATGGAAGATGCACCCAAATCCACAAAGGCTGGGCTTAAGACCCTAGCGTTTATGCTCGGGACCCTAGTGCTCGCGATAAGGCCCTAATGCCCAAGCTCAAGACCCCAATGTCTATGCCCAAATCCTTTATGCCTAAGCTCAAGTCCATCGCAGCCAAGGCTTAAGACTCCAGTGCCCTTGCTCAAGTCAAGTCTCCGGCACCCTGGCTATTAGTATTAACATGGTAAAACTTGCTTTTCTCTTTAGAGAAATCATTGAATGCATTGAAAAATTTACTTATTATTGGTTTATTAATACTAATGCTCCAGCAACAAGGGCACTGGCTTGCTCCTGGCGAGGCCATATGTCCGTAAAAGAAAGGAAAAATTGATTAAAGGAAAAATGACACGTAGATTTTGGCTCATCATCTTTGAATCAATTCGTTTAATGTGATTCTTGAACAATTTCTTAATATTTATTCTAGGTTTAAACTTTCGAGCGAATCTATAAAACAAACAAACCTACGTCATTTGATCATTTAACAAATGTGACAAACTATTTTTACCTGATACTTTTTTGGTTATTATTTTTTTTCAATGCTATAATTCTAAAAAGTAATGACAAAATTCATTTAAGATGAACGCAAAAACCTATGAACCGTTGTTTTAGTGTGCATAATTTTTCAATGAAATTTTCAAACATAAAAGCCATGTGAAACACGGACGAGTGTGCTAGCGTTTTTAAAAAGGTATTTTTTATTTTTACCTCACCTTTGCCTCCGTACATGTCTTGAGGGGAGAAATTTCAAAAAAGTCATAAATTTATTACATTAATACTAACTTATCATAAACAATTTATTGGTTTCAATTTAGTAATAAATCTTTTGATTTAAAGTTAATTCAATACTTTTGACTAATTTTGGCGGGATATTATTAATGTAAAGGTCGGTCGACTTATATGGACCGCTTGATCTTTGATGTTGACAATTTTTAATAATAATTTAATAATTTATGATTTATTTTCTTTCTTTCTTTTTTCCTTCTCACTTCTTCTCTATTTTACCGATGATTAGCCACAAGTGATGCCTGAGTGGGCTGGCCTCACCTGGTCAGGGGTGAGCCCCTGGGCTAGCCATGGCCTTGCTGACTCATAACTCACCCTTGACCGGGTGAGGCTAGCCTACCCGACCATTACTAGTGGTCGGTGGTCATCAGCAAAAGAAAGAAGAGAATAAAGGAAAAAATAAAAAAATAAAAATTATTAAAAATTATTTACGTGCCGGTTGACATCCACATCACTAATATCTAACAAAAATCATGCGGAATGACTAAATTAGTACAAAATCAAAAGGTTCACAACTAAATTAGTATCGGGTCAAAAGATTTAGAACTAAATTAGCATTATTTAAATGTTCATGATTAAATTAATACAAATGTAACAGGTTTATGAATTTTCAGACACTTTTTTCACGTCATGAGAGTTAAAATGACAAAACAATCCAAGCCGTGGGTGCCGTCGTTCCACTTTTTCTTTTTCTTTCTCTTTTTCCTCCTCCTTTCGTAGCCCCCGGTGGGTTCTATGATCGAGAACCAATCTTGACCTAACACAAACTATTAGGAGCGATCCTAGCAAAAAGGAAAAGTCCATACCGAGCAAAATCTTCGATGGACAATCAAGCAATGAGTCTTGAATAAGTTGTAAACATTTTAGCAAAAAAGGTAGTTAAGTTCTTTCGCGATAATTCAAGGATCGCCTATGCGTCCCTTGAAGACTGCATGCACGCCTTGGTCAAATTGCACTTGTCAACATAAATTTTCAGTGCTTAATTGCCGTCTTCAATAGAGATTTAACACTTAATCGAACCAATTAAAAAATTTAAATCCCCATTATACTTTTCGATAAATATCCAAGACTTAACAAATCAAAGTGTTTACAACTCAATTGCATCATGTGAGTGGTTTACTTTTCATCCTTTGTTTGGTTCAAATCTTGCAACACCCACGGTCTGATAAGACTCTTTTTGGAACTTTCGCAATTGATTCGTGAAATTCATGTGATTCTTTTTATTATAGATTTTAAATTTCAAATGACATTTTAAATTTCAATAAGAAGATACAGAAAAGTTATTTTTGCTAAATTTTCAATGTAGACAAATGAGAAAAATTTCAAATAAATGTATGAAATGCCCTTATTTTTTTTTCAAATAAGGATATGAAGTAAACTTTATTTCAAATAATGATATGAAATGTTATCGTTTTATCAAATGAGAGCTTAAAATGAATTTTGTTTCAAATAAGGACTTGAAGTGTCATGTCAGTCTCAAAGAATGTCTTGAAGTACCGTATTAGTTTCAAATAAGGGTTTAACCTTATTAGCTGATTGAGGGCATTTCTATCATTTTCTTATTATATATTTTCTTTCTTTTTTTCTTTTTCGGTTGTCTTTTGGTTTGCCTTTTTTGGAAAAGACAAGTTGAAAAAGGAAAAAAAAAACTTAATTTCTTTTAAAGAAAATACAATCAGAGGGCCAAGTGCCCTTCTCATCTATGGCTACTGCCCATTATTGCGCAACCATGATTAGTGGGGTTGCCAGTGCTTTGGCGAGAGCTATTGAGGTCGTTGATGTCTCGACGAGGGTTGCTTCAATCCTTGCTCAAATCTAAGAGGATCGCAACCCTTTCCTCGTTTTGGTAAGGACCTTGCGATCTCTTAGATCTGAGTGAGGATCGTCAGCTCTTGTCGAGACGATGGGCATTGGCTAGAGGGTTGGATCTAGCCCTCCTGCCTTTTTTTTCTTGGATTATATTATTATTTGTATTATTTAAGTTTAATTTTTTTCTTTTGTTTATGGAAAAAAATAGAAAAAGGAAAACAAGACAGAAATAAGGAAGAATTTTTTTTAAAAAGGTAAATGAAAAAAATAGATTAAACCTTTGTGATATGTCACTTGATGACTTGATGTATTTATTTGAAATAAGATTTATTTCATGTTTTTATTTGAGGAAGTAATGGTAATTTGGATATTTATTTGAATTAACGTTCACTTCACATTTGAGAGCACTTTAAATCCAGATTTTGATTTTTTTTTTTTTTTTAACAAACACGGTCAGATCGTTCGATCGGGTGCGAAACCCGGTGGGTTTTGCCCGCACGCTGCAAGGGGCAGGAACCGCGTCACTATGCCAAAGAAACCGAGACCGGACATGGAAACCATTCCTCGCGAGCTCGCAGTAATCTTCTCCTTCTTCTCCTTCTTCTTCAACCCATTTCCAAACATATAAAAGCCCGAAAAAATCCCATCGTCAAGCTCATCGACGCGCATCGAAAATGGAGCCCCCTCCCTTCCAAGAATCAGCTCGCTGCGACGTCTGCAAATGCAGCTTCAACACTTTCAGGCGACGCGTAAGTCTCCTCCCTTCCTGAATCTCTGTTCTGTTCGAGGATCGCGGTGGATTGCGGCGGTAATTGTGTTCTTGAACCCGAGGTGCGAATTGGGTTATCTTCTTCTGGGCTTTGTTTTGAGGTTTGGAAAGTCGAGCTACATCGCGATCGTCGATGTGGAAAAAAATGGTTACCCAGTTTGATTATGGATCGCATGAGGTGTGGGATCAAGTTCTGGGTAGAAAATGGCTCATTCTTTTTGAGGATCGATCGAGCATGATCGTGGA
This sequence comes from Angophora floribunda, assembly GCA_014182895.1. NCBI lineage: Eukaryota > Viridiplantae > Streptophyta > Magnoliopsida > Myrtales > Myrtaceae > Angophora > Angophora floribunda. The sequence goes on from CM024707.1 coordinate 6,288,592, forward strand.
TGGCTTCTTTAGACTCGCTTTTAGACCGACCCTTGTGGGTTTTAAGGCTAGAGTTGACATTCATGGATCAACGAGTAATCGCTTTTGTGGGTTTGTTATGTACAGGACGACTTGCATCTTCGTGGGTCTCTTTTATTCTCGCCAGCTGTTGTGCATGTGAATTCTATTGCCAGTTATAATTAAAATTCGTAATGCCAGAATTATGTTTCCTGGTCGATGCTTGAAACTCGAGAGTGCTGCCCGTAGGGCAAACAGAAATTACTGCCTTACTTTAGAGGGGAGAGTGGCGGCAATTAGATACAAGAGCTATTGCGAGGATGTCTAGTGTCCACTAATTAGCATTTTATAGCACTACTATGAGGAACTTGCTCGAGGCAAGGGTGGGCAGAGTGATGCATAGCACGTATGTGGAATAAATTGATGGCTGGAGGAGATAAAAGTTAGATTGAAGTGATTCTCTGTTGCTTCATGATTTTAGGGATTTGATGCATCAAGTTATGCATATTTGCTTGACCATCACTTGATGTTATACTTTGTTACTGCATGGCACTGTTTGAGAATGCTTATTAACTGGGATCTGCTTTCTGCTGCTTTATAAAATCCAAATCGATGGGTGAGTGTGAGCTCTTTGAAGGCTTATGAACTTTACACAAGCAGATGCTCCTCTAGCCTCGTAGCTCTCACTTCGTTCATGCATTGTTTGTTGACATTTTTTTTTTCTGGGGAGCATTGGAGGCTAAGTGCTGTTATCACATGAAATGGGGCTTTAATCTAGTCTAGAACCTCAAAAAGTAACTACTTATCCCAGTTTTCCATTTGCTTCAGCACCATTGCAGATGCTGCGGAAGGACCTTGTGTTATGAACATTCATCAAATCAGATGGTAAGGTCTCTCTTCTCGGTCTCAACATCTAATATTCTTTGTACAGCTTCTTTTTTCGCACATGAATCTAAATTAACTCTGTGAAATTCAGGCTTTGCCGCAATTTGGTATCCACTCACTCGTCAGAGTTTGCGCAGATTGTTATAACAACCCTCCTCAGTAAGCAAGATTATGTTACTTTTTTTATAGTCTGTAGTTTTCTAAACAACTGTAAAAGTATTTTAAAAATGGAAACTTCAACTTGTTTTTTATTCCATTAAGTTCTTGCTTCTCTGTTACTTAGGGGTTGTTCTCTTGCCTGACCATCATTAGACACTTTGGTCCTTACACCACATAAACTGGTACAGCCACAATTTTTTGAGTTTGAGCTACCAGAAATTCTGCCTATATTGGCAGACATCTGCTGGCATTGTCACTAACTAATTCTGTGCCTTTTTTCTCCATCCTGATCTCTCGCTCTCTCACACACGCACACATGCATGCACACTTACAACCTCAAGTTGCTTATGGAAAATAGGCAGAAGAGATCCATTGCCTCTGAATAGTCGGAGATTTAGTTGTGGTGGCTGTCTTTTGACCCTGCAGACAGGTCAAGTAATGACACCATCATCCTATATGAAAATTGAGCTGTGGTTCCCTAAGCATTCATCTCAATTTTTCACCATTTAGTTTTCTCTATTTGGACAAGATCAGATTGTTGATTGTTCTTGGTAAGGTTGGGTTACTTTCACTTGTATGATATTTGTCTCGCCTTTAGTTGATTGATCTTTACATGTTGAATGTATTTGCTTCTTTTGAAAATTTGTAAGCTTGATTCTTACTAAAAAAGAAACTCTTGGTGTACTTGTCAACAAGCATCATATTTTCTGTATGCTGAACACTGTAACCCAAAAACTGTGTAAGATGTAAGTAATCTGTTTGATTTTCATATCACTTCCCATTCACCCTATATGTTTCCAATATTAAGAGTAAGTTCAAGGAAGTAAAACTGATGACAGCTATTGTTTTGGTAATAAGACTCTTTATGGAAATTTGTTTACTTGGATAGGTGGTTCTATACTATTTGTAATTTGATGAGATAAGGCCTAGGGATGAGTGGTTCCACGTTCTATATAGGTTTCAGGTGGAATTTGGAACCTACTTGCTAGACAGATTCCTTATTTATTGGAACCCGGAATCTACCTACATACTTTGGAACCTAGAACTATCTCGTCATTGGTTCCAAGGTCCATTCTAAGTTCTACCCAGGTTTCACACGTATTATTAATTGAACGATTGCAATGAATTATTACCTTTAATGATCACCATTTACTAGTACAATCTACTGACCTCAACTTATATCTATATACACAAAGAATATGAAACATTAACAAAGTAAAAATCCCAGTCGTAAAATAGAAGCTCATATTGGTGTTTCCAAATTATACACTCATCATTGGATGCCATGAAATATCATAGGATCGTGCAAAATCATAAGCCAAGAAAAACACAAAATAAGGTTCCAGGTTCCAAGTACCAAGTTTCACCTACCTAGAACTTGAAACCTATCCATATCCCAATTTTTGGAACCTGAAACCTACTTTGCATACCTTAGAATTTGGAATTGGACAGGTTCCCAGGTCTGGTTCTCAATGTGAAAACACAAAGACGGAGGGCTGATCTTTGAATAGAAAAAAGAGTGGATCTGCGGGGTCCCAAATGAATTGGCTTATTTGAAAAAAGCCTTGTTCTTTGGAAGATCTATCTCGTGTCTAGTACGGCATGTTCCACTCTTCAAGAACTCCGAATCATTCTTCCCATCTGTCCAGTTCTTCGGTTTCAAGATCTACACTGGAACCATGCTCACCCCTAATTAGGCTGGCAAAGGGTATTAGAATGATAGTTTGAAAAAAAGAATCTTTCAGTTTACTTTATATGAAAGAGATCAGACCAGTTGAACTAGAGGAGATGTGAATGTATTATTGCATTTGGAGTCCTGAATTCCACTCTCCTTTTTTCCCTCCTGCAAGATGCGATGGGAATATGCCTAGTGAAGGCCCTGCAGCTCACTGTCCTATAATTCCCAATTTACATGTATATATGATGCTTTACCACATCTTTCTTTATGCATCATGGAAAGATAACTCGTGGCTAGAACCAGCCATTGAAAATATCTTGCATTGTGTAGGTTTTCCAGTATTTGTACTAGAATATAATTTGCTTTTCAATATGTTTGGAACAGACCTGCAAAGGGTGATAGAGAAGCTTCAGTAGAGGGAGTCGATCGTGTTACAGATTCAGTTTCTAAATTAGACATCGGTGATGTAGTTCCAGAGGAAAAACCAATTGCAGAACATCAACCTGGCCAAGGTGTTCCAGACTGCAAATGTGGGATGCCTTTATGCATTTGTGAAGCTCCTGCCCCATTTGCCGATGCACTTCATTTGCAGGTATCAAGTATGAACAACTTTAAAGTTACCAAAAGGGCGTGCACTTTATAATTGCTGTGGCTTCTCCCTTGCAGAGAAAAACCACTTCCACGACTTCTCAGTCAAACCAAAGACCCAAAAGGGACCCTGTTCCAAAGAACAGGGGTTCCACCTCAACCAGCAATAATTCGTAAGTGACACATTATTTCCACTTCAAAGTATACTCGTCGACATTGTAATGGACTATTTAGCATTGTGTGTTCATCCTGCACATATTTTATAACAACCCAAATGTTCAATCAAACTATGGTGGTCTAGATAACATGTTAAAACCCTTGCTCCCTGAATCTTTATATAAGAGAAGCACATGGTGAGTATAGATGATTATCTTCTTTTAACATGAATGTCATGTCAGGCTGTTAGAGTAGCATAGATTATTCAAGTTATTGTTTTAGCAAAAGGCAAAAGCAAATATGCTTGACTCACTCGTAATTTGATATTTGTCCACCCTCTCTGTCAGCACTTGTGTGTGTGGCCTGCCCAATTGCTCTGTAGGAGTGATATTTTCTTTGAGTAGGGACACATACCTCTTGCTTGCTAGCATCCAAAAAGGCGCTTAACTTGATTAGTGACAACCTTTTAAGTATAAAGTCCAAATATATCAGTGTGACAAAGCTTACAGACTTGAGGGACAGAGGTGATGTGTATATAGAGGCCCAAGGCACGCCAAAAAGGGAGGTCTTTTGACAGTGTCACTTTCTGCAGAACCAGGCATATACATGTACTTGATTAAAAAAGCACGTAGTTACAAGCACGTAGCTACTGTGTAACTACCTGTTTTTATGGAGTTCAATCAGGTTATATGCTTCTTGATCAAGTGTACTACTCAACTCATGATAACTTAGGTCTTCACCTTGTATTTGTGAATAGGCATATAATGAGGATGGATGGCAGTGAACTACCATGGGCTAGGTTTTTTTTTTTTCTTTTGTTTTATTGTCAGGGATGCACTAAGCCTCTCTGATGGTTTTCATATTACAGATCTTATAAATCATTTCCCTTTTCTCTCTTTAGTAAACATATGTCTCTGTAAAATGGTTTCTGGTGCATATACAAGCAACTTACTCTGTTTAAAGTGGACATCTATTTCCTCTATGGCAATTGAACTTGTCCAAAAATAGATGTAGGTGTGGGTTTCCTTTATTGGTGAACATCAGAGCCACACCATTATTCTGTCATTTTAGTGATGGTTAGCTTTTTACACAAAATTTGCAGGTCAGCTTTGAATGCTGGTCAAATTTCCAATGGCGCTCCAGAGAGACCTAAGATGGATTATGATGTAAATGGCGAGGTATTTGCTGCTGCCTGCTACATTAAGAAGGTGGATTATGTATTGCGAAATCTTTACACTGTATTCCTGTGCCTAGGGTCTAAGGGAAGCAATAAAGAATGATGATGCTGCTGCAGTTAAGAAACTTCTCAGTGAGGTATTGAGCATCTGTTTCTAGTCTTAAGGAAAATGAAGTTTTGTTGTTGCACCTTCATATCCATTGACTATGTTTCTTAAGTATATACATTCTAGCCTTCTCATATGGCAACTCACTTTAAGAATTTTGTAAACGAGTGCCCCCGCGGCATTTATTAAGCAACCGAATAAGGAAAGTCGACAATTAAGTACTCTCTTCTCATGGTTATTGTAATAAATGACTTAGATAACTTTTCTCATTGAGCATGCTTAACAAGTTTGGTGGAGCACTCGCTAACAAGATCCTTACTTTCAATGAAACCTAAATATTAATTATGTGTCCCATTTTGGCTCTTCAGTTTCAACCACTTTTTTGGTGGTCCCTTGAGACTCTCTGAAATAGCAGTCAAGCCAGTCCCATTCATCTGCTATCCAAAGTGAAAAATAATGAGATGTTAAAACTCTATTTGTACTGAGACCCACAATGAATGGGAAATGGTTAAACTGAGCTTTTGAATTGTAAGGGCATTTAGAAACAAGTGCATTTTTATTTGCATGATAATACTTACTTCTTGTAGTAGGTGGTAAGTCAACTTTTCGTGCATGAGATGTAATGCCGCATTTCTGTGTGCATGCTTGTTAAAGGGGCATGACTGTTGTATAAGAATTGTAAATGAATGTCGTGTGGGTCGATTGCTATTCTTGAAGAAATGAAAATAGTTTGCTTGTTTGTGGTTATGGCATGTATGTGTTCATCTGATCTGCGTTTGACACAAAATACACAGCAATCACACGTGTATTGAGTGTTTGACTAATATAGATAAAAGAAAAGTGAAACTGAATGTCATTGTGTTGGCAGGGAGTGGATCCTAATTACCATGACAAACAGGGAATGTCTTTGCTGCATTTGGTACTCTCTCTCTCTCTCTCTCTCGTTTGAGTTATTCAAGAACCTTGTATATTCTTAATCTGGTTGTGCAGGCAGCAGTTTTTAACCGAACCGACATTGCTTTTATCCTTATGGAGCATGGAGCAAGTGTGGATTACAGGAATGCACAGGGTAAACAGTCATACCCCTGTACTGTACAAAGTTGTAGCTTCTCTTATGAATTAGCACGTAGCTGTAGAACTAAGTTTAAAATTTTGGGAAAAAAACATGCATCAGTTCTCTATGCCTGTATGCCATGCAGCTGCTAAGAAGCTAGATGCAAGTTAAAAAAGAAATAAAAAGAATCAAAAACATTGGTCAACAATGGCCAGCACGTCTTGAGGTGCTTGATGTCCAACATTTAGAACTGTGTGATATATTCATTTGCGTCCTGGGACAATCACATCGAAAATAATAAGTTGTAGAATGGACAACTCGCAGTTTCCCTAATTTTGAGCTGAATTTTTGTTGGCCAACTCTTTTCTTGTCCTTAGGAGAAACGCCTTTGGATTGTGCACCGGCCACTTTGCAGTACAAGATGCGGCAGAAAATGGAAGAGGGTTGCTAGTACCTGTATGACCCACTCCAGATTTGTTTCAAAGGAAATACTTGCTTAATGCTTGAGGCGTGCTTGTTATCTTTATCACTATAAGGAAATGTCCGATTGACACCATCGACATGTTTGATTCACTGATTTTGGAGGATTAATGAGAGCTCTTTTCCAAGCCAAATAATCTGTTCAATTATGTTGTGGGGCAAGATAGCTTCCCCCTGGATTTTAAATCTCTTTCATCTTTTTATGGAATGAATATTCTTGAGTTGTGCTGAGAATATCCTCAAGGGATTTATACCCTTTTGTAGATAAGAAGGAACCAAGTAGTTAAAAACAAAACCGTGTCTGATGCTATCTTGAATTGGTTTTGATGTTTTTGGCAGAAGTTGTACCGAATGAATATTCCATCCACGATGCGCCACTTCCACTATGACTACTTCCAGATTAAATATAAACATGACACGTTTGAGGGAATGATCCTGAGTTTATGGAATCTTTATTTAGATGCTTGGAGCTTTGGATGTTTAGTACGCAACAGTAATGGCATATCTGATGGTTTACCTGACCATCTTTCACTGTCATGTGTTTGCATATTCTTTCGGCTGTTGGATAGTCCTGTTTATATCCTTTCCATCGAACGGTCTTTCCCTTTCTCCCATTCTTTAGAAAACCAGCACGAGTCAACAGTCGCAAAATTCTCTGCCGAATTGCGCTCGCTTTTATATCCGTTGTTTTTCCCTCGATCCTTTGAAGGTTTGCAAATATTTTCTCACTCACGTTCTGAAAGAGATACATTAGACCAGTTCGAGCATAATTAGACAAGAACATATGACGTCATGGATGACGGCCTAATCGCACCAACTGCTGTGTTTAGCTCGAAATACACGAGACCTAAACATGCGATGCCACAAGTTCAATGAAATAGCATTAGAAAATGCCTAAAGCAATATCAAAATGGAGGATCATAGGCCACCACCCCTTTTTCGTAGCTTGTGTGAATCGTCAAAGCACCATGGAGAGCTCGGCTTGGCCCGTGAGTCAGCAACACCTCATTCATGCCCCTCCCTGAACTTTGGCGTGAACGAGATAACGATGCGGTGCTTGGAAAATTGGTAGCCAAAAGCGAGCGAATATGCCGTGCGGATGCACCATCGACAACCCCTTCCGCTCCTAAAAAGAAAGGCCGAAATGGCTAAATTCCGATCCCCCCCTCCCTCCCTCCCTCTCTCTCGATAGTGGTTTTCTTGATGGAGGATTCCAAGCTGATCGCCACTCGTCATCTGCTGCGCAAAGGAGCGATCTTGCTGGCCCTGCTGAAACGGGTCCTGTCCTGGGTTCTCAAGCTCAGATACAGATACAGAGCCACCGCAGAGAGCCTCTGTTCTCGTTCTGCTCCTTCATCATCCTGCGCGTCTTCTGAGATCGCCGAAGACGGCCTTCCTCTGGCCACTTACGGAGACGCCGTGGCCAGGAGGCTGCGGTTGACCTGCGACACCTGCGCCGTCTGCTTCAGCCCGCTGGTGGAGGGCGACGAGGTGAGGGTGCTCCAGAACTGCTGCCACCTCTACCACAGAGAGTGCCTCGATAGGTGGGTGGGATGCGATCCCGACCACGGCCGCGATCGTCCTGACGATCACGGCAGCAACCACAGGAGGTGCCCGCTTTGCAGGGCGCCGCTGTGGGGTCCTCCGTCGCGGAGCTTGAAGAGGGCCGGGGCCGGGGCCGGTGCCGCCGCCGCCGGCGCCGGAGCAGAGCGCCGGTGGAGCGTGAAGAGGCTCCGTTCCTCCGTCTGGGGACAGAACCGGTTTGGACAGGACAAGTAGTGAAGATATATGTCATATTCATTTTTGCCTTTTTTCGTTTTGCAATTGAAACTTGTATTATGTATCTTCCTACTCCTCACTAAAGAAGAGGATCTTTAGAGATGGATCCCTAATTTTGGGCTTGTCTATATCTAGGATTATGTGGAGGTAAAAAGCATTTTCATTTTTATTTTTATGAGGAGGTTTTAAGTATTATACGAATCGCAAGAAATTATGAAAAAGTTATATACGGATCCTTTTTTGAGTGCTTGATGAGATTTTTCAAATGGTATTCCACTTTGGTGCGAGGCCCTGTTTGGACAAACTTGCTCGAGTTGGTGCCCTGACGAGCAAGGAAAGCTTTCTCTCTTGAGTTTATGAAAGCCTGCTCTCACCTAGTCCAATTTTTGAATAGGCATGGCATGCAAGACTTCCTATCGGGGGGGGATTCTTGTCTGGATTTGAACTTGATGGGTCAAGCGTATCGTAACCATCAATTTTGTGTGATCTTTAAAGTCAACGACTACAATGCGCCGAGTTCAATGATCCCATCAAACGTATCGTAATCATCAATTTTGTGCGATCTTTAAAGTCAACAACTACGATGCGCCGAGTTCAATGACCTTGGTCCAAGGAATAATTTCATTATGTAAAGACCATTAGAAGATATTTGCGCTTTGTGGTGTGTATCATACTTAATAATTTGTCATGAATATTTATGATTTTTTGTATAATTATTTCCATACCTTATTGAAGCGGAACATTCCTTCGGACTTCAAGAAGAATGCGATCATTGGTGACATGCGCAATTTCATATTTTTCCATTCATGTATTTTGTTTTATCCTATCAAAATCCACTTGAAATCAACATATAGCCTTGATTAATTAAATGAGCATCTACTTCTTTATTCCAAAAACACATGGAAATCAAAGCCAAGAAATCTTCTTTTTATTTTACCAATTAAAATTCTTATTTTCTTAAGTTCAACAAAATAAAAGAACTTAAATCGACAAAAAATCATCAATGACATGAAAAAATATATATACTTTCAAATTCTTATTCATGAAATATATTTTACATGCTAATAATTTCCACCACGTTAAAATACACATTCTTTTGAATAGCGCAAAATAATAAACTATTGTTAAAATGAATTAATTCAAGTAAAACCCAAGTTTAACTGAGTAACCTTCGCCGTATTTTCATTTATCAATAAAAAATTATTTTGCTTACGTAGCAAATACGAAAGGAAAATGGAACAAAGGAAGGAAAGAGAAAGAGCAGGCCCAACTCGATGGGCTTAGGAAAATGGAAAAGAGGAGGAAAGAGAGAACGGGCCCAAATATAATGGGCTCACATCTCGGCCCAAAACCGAGGACCCGGAAATGGAAAAGGCCCAAAAGTCCTGGTCTTTCCCCTTTCTCTCGACTTTCATCACAAGAATATTTTTACCAGTCTGTGCTCCCCGGAGCTAAGAAAAAACAGAGAGAGAGAGAAAGAGAGAGATGCAGGTTCCTCTTCTCCTTCTCTAGCTCCGTTGCAGATCTGCATCTCCCTTCCCCCTCCCCAGATCTCTCCCGATCCCGCGGCGGCCCGAAGGTAAACGCTCCCCGCGCCGCCTCTTCCCGTCGATCGCGCCGGCCCCCGTACATGGGAATGCCGTCGCGATCTCGTGCCGGAGATCTCAGTTGCTCGATGGTTCGCCGTTGATCTACTCGCTGCTGATTTCTTCTGCCTGTGTCCAGGCGAGTGCGAGAGCTGGAATTGGAGAAATGGCGGGCGGAGCGGCCGGCGGGTTCGTCACCCGGGCGTTCGAGTCGATGCTCAAGGAGTGCGCCAGCTCCAGGAAGCATCCCGACCTCCAAAAAGCGATCCAGTCGTATATAGGTGCGTGCAATTGGGACGTCCGGTCCAGTCATTTTTCTTTTTGCTCGCGAATCGTGAAGCCGTTGATTGTCGAGCCGGAGATGGTAATTCGCTCGTGCGTTCGTTCGTTCGTTCGTTGCACAGAATTATGCGCATTGGAATATTTGGTTTTGTCTCGTCCTAGTGCCTGGTGCCGTAATTAGTTTCGGGTGCGCTGGTTGGTTAGTTCATTCGTGCTCTGAGAAGCGAAGGAAAAATGCTAATTGAAAATGTAGCTGTTTTGGAGAAAAGCTGTGGAAGATGAACGGCTCCCTTGCTGAAGCGGGGGATTAGTGAGAGTTGCTGTTGGTTGTTATCTATCTATAAATGACTGCTATTTTGGTTTGATTGTAGTATCCTATTGCAATTTCCTCTTTAAAATATGTTCCCAGTCACGAGTCCTTGAGGCAGAACATGATTTGGATTGTCAGCTTATCAATTTTTTTTCTTCCCGTTAGAATGCTGGTCCAGTTGCCATGTTTTGACGTTTTTATTTGATGTAATAATTGCTTGTTTTTCATTGAGTCTCTTGATTTTCACATCATCTTGTTTTATTTTTATCTCTAAGCATTTCGAAGGCTCATCAGGGTTTGTATTTTTCAGATAATACAAAAGAGGTCGCTCAACCTTCTGCCAACAATGAGGCAAAGGGAGCAGAGCAATTGGCTGCTGAGGCAAGGTATGGGAGGTATGGGAGTAGACTAATTCAAAACTTGCTAGCTTTGTTTTCATTTTACAATTTGTCACTAGAGATTTCTTTAAGCTTCTAGGATTTTCTTTATTGTACTCATTCTTTCGTATTTGAGGTCATGTGCTGTATAAATTAGATTCACCTTTAAGTCAATGATTTTCCTTATCATGCACCATTGGAATGAAAATGTAATCTCTAGGTGATTCAGTGTATGCAAAATTTTGTTGTTTACTCCTTTTTGCTTTTTCTAGGACATGCATGAATTGAAATAGCAAAGTCTTATGATGAGGCTGGTGATTTTGCTAGGACTTAGGACATATGAGAAACTTTTGTATGAACTCGATTCACAAGTGTAGTGGACTGTGTGTGTATTGTTCTCCTTTTCCATTCTCACCAGCGCAGAACTTTGATGTAGCTGCTTCCATTGTTACTTATGTAAGTACTTCATTGGCAAAATCTCTCCAAGAAAGTGTCGTGCTTATGTGTAATTTAAGAATGTTGCTTCTATCTACTTGATAACATGGTAAAATGTGATTCTTAAATTACATGTAAATTGCAACTACATAATAATCTTTTAACAAGAATAGACCATGATGATTTATGAAGCATATGCTGCAGCGTAATTGGTGCTTAAGTATTTAAATTAGAAGAAACATGTAGTTGAAACAATTGATGATTTGATAATGGATGGGGCCATGTTGAAATGGATAAAAAGGATAGGATAGAAAGATAGTGTCAATTGTAAAAAAAATAGGAGTAGGATATAGTTATTTCATGTCACAATGACTAGGAAGATCTAGGAGAATATAGGCACTATGTAAAGACATTCCTCTCATCTCGTAGAGATGATACTGGATTGAGCTTTTGGGGAAAGACTTGATTTGTGCAGATTCTAATTCTTTTCCTTGATAAATGCTCATGATTGAGGACATGATATTATTTGGTTGGAAGGGATTGTGCTTTCAACTGCAAGGAATTGGCACCTCTCCAGGATGGGAATTGCCAAAAACTTTGCAATTTTGCGCACTAATCTTAAGTGTGTCCTCACATCCTTTTTCTTGATAATTTATTTAAAGGACATAGTTGACATTTTTCACTGCTTCCTTTCCATTTTCACATGGATTATCAGTCACAACCGAAGAAGGTAACTCAATTCCTAATTCAATTCATTCATCCATAGATACATCCTATTGCTTGTGCCAATTGTAATATGTGTACTGTCCTTTGCCTTTTATGATTGAAAAGAAGGGGAGTGGTGCAGAGAGGAATTTGACCTATCGATTTGGGACCATATAATCTCTTGTGCTGTAATCTCTTCCTCTACAGGAGAAGTTTTGAAAATTAACAGCACACTGAATATACATCATGCGATTTTATGTATGGAAAAACGCTAGATGTGAATGATTCTGACTCGTATTCAACCCCCTCTTTCCCTACCCAATTCTCCTCTCTCAGTGTGGCTGAAACTGAAGGTGGAGGTGCACAACAAGCAATAGATCCCAATCAGTCGGACACAGTGGCACCCAGTGGTGAGGGAACAGAGCACGTTGTGAAGCCAGCGGTCGCAGCTGGAGCTATGACAGCTGCATTGGCAAGTGCAGGGCACACGCTGGGAGGAGCTGAGGTGGAGCTTGTACTGAATCCACTCCGACTTGCCTTCGAGACAAAGAACTTGAAAATTCTGGAACCTGCTCTGGATTGTCTCCATGTATGTAACTGTAAACTCTTGTCTAGTTCTGACTTCCCTGAGATTATTTTTTCCAACTAAGAACCATGGTCAAATTTCAAGGGTGGCTATATTCAGTCTACTAGTGAGCTATATGGCTATTATTATTATTATTATTATTTTATTTATTATTAAGTATTTATGTTTTTTTAGGCTATTGTGACATATTATATTTGACATGGCTTGGCTTCATCAATTTGGAATGACCAGCTATCGTTTCTTGACAAGATACTAATAGTACATAACAACTGGGCAATTACCTGTTTAGCCCGACCATTTTGTCTTCCAGCTATTGTATAGTCTTACTTAAATGTACCCTCGTGTTCGGATTTTGTCATCTTTGCATAGTCGTCCATGTTACATATAAAATGACTTGGTAACTAATTTATCCTACTGAATGTTTTCCAGAAACTTATTGCGTATGATCATTTGGAGGGAGATCCTGGTTTAGATGGTGGAAAGAACGTTCCTTTGTTCACAGACATTCTGAACATGGTTTGTGGATGTGTCGATAATTCATCACCTGATAGGTATATATTCTTGTATCTTGGTGATCTCTTGTTCATGATATACTAAATGGGGACTATAGTTCACATATGTTGCTCATTCTGTCCACTTTGTGAAACAATGTACAGCACCATTCTGCTAGTGCTAAAGGTGCTTCTCACTGCAGTAGCATCAGCAAAGTTTCGAGGTATGTTCTGACCAATGAAAACCTTTTCCTCTTCTATTTCAATCTTTGCCTGTGCTTATTCAATTAAGTAATTCCTGATTTGCTATAACTGAACTCATTGGTAGCTGAGTGTACAATGTCTTGGTATGTATATAGCGGGTGAAAGGGTATAAGGTGGCACTCTTATTAAATGAGTTAGGCAGATGTTTTCCCTTTTTTCTCCTTGGGAATTGAGTAATTTAAGTTGATTTAAAGGATGTGTTCCTGTTATCTCTGTGATGCTGTTCTTGTTGGACTTAATATTGAAAAAAAGTGGCATGTGTCTCCATGAATATGGAAACGTGATGCTAGTTTGATTAACTCCTGCTTTGCTGAGTGTGGTTAGTTAATGCTAATATAAGATCTATATTCTGTGGTGAAATGTCTTTCGGTAATCAAGTTTCAAGTAGTCCATGAAGTAAAGCACACAAATTATTAGTAGTCCTTGCTGACTTTCATTCTAACAGTAAGTCTCATGATCAAGATTGTTTGCCTCTTCTATGACCTCCTTATAAGAAGTACCTAAATCAGTTAAATCTTAAGAAATAAAAAGCTGAACTTAGTTGATCAGTGAATAGAGCTTTTAATAAGGTACAACAGCTAGAATTGAGTGAAGCATAGATTTAGATTTATACATATTCTAACAACAATCTTGATGTCTTAGCTATAGCATTAAATGAAATGACAGCCGACTTTTCAACAGAGGCACCGGTGTATTACAGGATTCTGTCCTATAATCTCCTTTATCATTGAGACTTGATGAAAGAAATCTGAAAAACTTCAGCGTAGTTGACTGTATAATGACTAGGCCAGTTCGTAATTTGATATCGGTGATGATAGATCTCGTGACTGAATCACGTCAAATTATGAGCAGTGACCAACCATGCTGTGTCGCAATTATGTCAACTTGTTTTCTGCAAATATATTACTAATAGTAATGTGGCCAACTGATCACTTGTAGCTCTTGTTCCATTTTAATTCAGTTTCTGCTTCCCTGCATATGTGAATATGTTATAATGTGGTGGTACCTCAATCTGCATTATACATCTGTTTTTATCCTATGCCCTTTTACGTATTCTATGTTGCTCATGATGCAGTGCATGGGGAATCTTTGCTGGGAGTTATCAGAGTGTGCTATAACATTGCTCTTAATAGGTACATCCTATAAATTACAATCTCCTATGTGATAGAAACTCAAGAAAGTCATTTTGACAGAACATTCTATTTGCAGCAAAAATCCTATAAACCAAGCAACATCAAAGGCAATGTTGACACAGATGATTAGCATTGTATTCCGGAGGATGGAGTCTGATCTGGTAGGGATATATCTTTTGTTCTGAAAATCCATTAGACCTGTATGCCTTGATGCATTTAGATATAGTTATGTGTGTGTTGAATGTGGGGGGAAAAACATTTCTGTTGCATTTTGTCCAACAAAATTAACATTTGTTGAAATTATTAGGTCTCTGCTCCCTCAGTTTCTGCTAGTGCTGGAAAATTAGAAGCTCCTTCAGAAGAGAATTTGAGCTCAAGAGCTGAAGAGACTTCTTCCAGTAATGAAAATGAGAAAGAAGTTACATTGGGTGATGCACTAACTCAGGCCAAAGAGACCTCTCTTGCATCTGTAGAGGAACTCCAAAGCCTTGCTGGCGGTGCTGATATTAAGGTGAAATTCTTTTTGTATCATCTCTACAATTTCTTTAAGTTCAGTGATCAAAGTTAGTGGTCCTCATTTGTGCTAGCTATCTTTTGGGCATACATGCACCCTGTGCTTCATGATTTATCATGCGGATTTGAGCTGCATATCATGATTATTGAGAAATTCTAGATATATATGTTTTGGTAGTGGGAGAGATTGCTAAAATGCAATGCGCTTTGCACCTTTGATCTTAGTTTATGAATTCATATGCCGCTTAAGTTCAAGATATTTTCATATTGCATTACTGTGTTTTTTAAGGTGCAATGACAATATAATGTTGCCGGCATATGGAAGTGTCATTTATTGTCTTTGTAGTGGCATATGCAAGCATAATGCCACTATTGTAGCAGGGAAAAAAAGTACAATGGCATTATTATTGCTTCAGTTCGATTGTATGAATATGCTCTCTTATTCAGCATATATTGCCGAGGGTCTGATAGTTTGGATGGAAGCCTTCCTCTCTCTTTATTTCTTTCTGATTCCATAATATCTTGATCTTTTGGAAGACACCCTTGCCAGAGTTTCCTGTATCAAGCATTATAATTTCTACCTTCTTTATTTTGCATTTATGAAGGACAAATAGTTGAAATTTGTATTGCCATGTTGATATATATGCACAGGCAAGCATCACATATATCCATGTGTCAATGACTCAATTCTGACAATTTCTACTAGCTCAACACTTTTTTTTACTTCATAGGGTTTAGAGGCTGTTCTTGACAAGGCTGTCCACCTTGAAGATGGTAAAAAGATAACAAGGTATGCATTGCTCTGTGCTAGGGTGATAGTGAGGTCGTTATTCAAACATAATTTCCTGGATGCATGAATATTTTACTATCACAGAGGGATTGACCTGGAGAGCATGAGCATAGGACAGCGTGATGCTTTATTGGTGTTCCGAACACTTTGCAAGGTTGACTTTTTACTATTTTTTCTGCATCTCTATAGGCTTACTGCTTTTGTAAGCCTCTTCTGAAAAGTCTACCCGCATTTCATGCAGATGGGTATGAAGGAAGATAGTGATGAGGTTACGGTGAAGACGCGTATATTGTCACTTGAGCTACTGCAGGTCTTTTTAAGTCTCTGCTTTGATGCAGCATGTTTCATTTGTTTTTTACTGGAATAGTCAATAAATATCAGTGACATTCTCAATGTCACTTGAGATATTTAATTTCAACTATGGTTTGGCATACTTGTAGTCTCCTCTGTGAGGAGCATTATCGGAATAATACCCTAGTTTCCATTGTAGATTTTGATGATAGACCTATAAAACCCACAAGCAATACGATGTATCAAAGTGTTTTTCATATTGAGATCTTTGTTGAAAATTTCTTTGATAGTTTGAAACTGCAAATGAATTAAGCTGACACCTAATATTGCTGCAGGGGTTGCTGGAAGGTGTTAGCCATTCATTTACTAAGAACTTCCATTTCATTGATTCAGTGAAAGCTTATCTTTCGTATGCTTTACTCCGGGCTTCGGTTTCTCAATCCCCTGTCATCTTTCAGGTTTACTTTGATATACATAGATCCATGCTTGCTTTATATACACTTGAAGATACTTGGTTTGACTTAAATCTTTTGCAGTACGCAACTGGCATCTTCTCAGTACTCATGCTGCGGTTTCGAGAAAGTCTTAAAGTATGCCTTGGTCTGGGGACACCTGAGATAATTTCTTTCTGAATTTTGTTATTAGCTGCCTCATGATCTTAATTCCTATCTGACTTTTCAGGGGGAGATCGGTGTCTTCTTTCCCTTAATAGTTCTACGGTCATTGGACGGCTCCAAATTTCCCATTACCCAAAAAACAAGTGTTCTTCGGTATGGTAATCCTTATATTTGTTAGATCCTTCAACTCTTGGCCACCTACATGTGGTCAATATTCAAAAGTTGCCATGTGATGGATCATATTTCTGCAGGATGCTTGAGAAAATATGCAGGGATCCTCAAATGCTTGTTGACTTGTATGTGAACTACGATTGTGATCTTGAGGCACCAAATTTGTTTGAACGCATGGTATCTTACTTCCTATATCCCCATTCACTGCCCCTTACTGCACTCATATTCCTCCCTTTGACTCTGTTATATGGTTGGTACATCTTTCTCAGCGTCTTTTCATTGCTTTAGGTTACCACTCTGTCTAAATTATCCCAAGGGACACAAAATGCCGATCCCAATTCTGTTGCTCTTTCACAGGCAGCTTCCATCAAAGGTTCTTCACTTCAGGTAGGTTAATCTGTTTGCTGAGGTCTCTAAAGTTAGCTGTTGGAACTTGGATCTTCCTTAACTTTATCTTTGTATGCTAAAAGATCATGGTAGTTGGCTCATTGGACCTTTTTACATTAATTCTACAGTGCCTTGTGAATGTGCTCAAATCACTTGTTGATTGGGAGAAGGCACGGAAGGAGTCAAAAGAGCAGAACATTCATGATGATGTTTCAGATAGAGAGTCATTGGAGGTGAAAAAAAAGGAAGATGTGCCCAGTAACTTCGAAAAGGCAAAGGCTCATAAATCATCATTGGAAGCTGCCATCTCTGAGGCAAGTTACTCGCACTTGAAATTTTTACGAAGTATGTTCATTTTGATAGATCAGGAACCTGAGGGCGAGAAAGAACAAGTAGTGCAGGAGCTAAAATTTCTTGCATAGTGTTTCAAGGAAATCTCCTTATTCATCGTAAGAAAAAATTTCTCATCAATATATGACAAGAGAAACGGACCAGAAGTTAAATAAACCATGTCATTCCCTGTCAGCCAGTTCTATCCTTGTCATGATATTTCAGTGAAAGTGCCGAGACAATTAGATTTTTGAATCTGGAATCAGGATTTACTGGAGTCAGTCAGGTTTTTATAATCACTTTTAAATGAATCAATGGAGATCAATCTGCGGAGTATGACTGATTGAAGATGAATGGTGATTAGTTTGCCTTTTATTGTGGTCTGTGATGTATAAATGGTGATTAGTTTGCCTTTTGCAGGGTTCTGTGATGTATGAATGGCGATTAGTTTGCCTTTTACTGTGGTCTGTGATGTATTTTTTATTCTCTCTTACTGTTTATTCAATTAAAAATGGCATCTTAAGGATGTTTGTCAGTGATTGCAGCAGTAAGTTGTGGATGAACACAAAACCATAGAAGTTGTCCTGTGTTTTTATACCTTATAACATTTATGGAATCTAGATAGCCATTCTATCTGTCATGTATAGCATTTTTCTTGGTTATCTAGTTAATAGAATCCTTTTTTTAAGAATGGCAAATTATTGCTTGCACTGGACACCTCAACTAGCAAAATTTTTAAGAAAGCAGCTTGTTCTGAGATATTTGATAGTGGTCTTTCATTTTTCTTGTTGCATGATTAGACTTTGCTGGCTTTTCTTCTGCAAAAATATCACTGGGTGATATGTCAATGCTGAACTGTGTGAAGAATACTCTTGTCAATGTTTTAATGTGCAGCTCTATTGAAGGGCTCAATCTTAGCTTTGTCATGTTGCAGTTCAACAGGAAACCTGTGAAGGGTGTAGAGTTTTTGAGATCAAATAAGTTGGTGGAGAATTCACCTGCTTCTGTTGCCCAGTTTCTGAGGACTACAAACAATTTAGACAAGGTCTGATCTCTAGATTACATTTCACCAAATTCAAGTTTGAAATTGAATTGTCTCAAAAGTGTTGCTTTTGCAGGCTATGATTGGCGATTATTTGGGTCAGCACGAAGAATTTCCGCTAGCCGTAATGCATGCTTATGTGGATTCAATGAAGTTTTCAGGAATGAAGTTTGATAGTGCAATTCGTGAATTCCTTAAAGGATTCAGACTTCCAGGAGAGGCACAAAAGATAGATCGGATTATGGAAAAATTTGCTGAAAGGTTTGTATCTGTCTTCTCTTTTCTCTGCCTTCAGCAGTTGAGTTATAGTAAGCATAGATATGATCAGATTCTGCATGATTAAAAGTAGACAACTTATGCAACTGAGAGGTCAATGGTCATGGTCTCAGTTTCTGGAACCTTCCTGTATTTTCGTCATATGAGTTGATCCAACATTCTTGAGCCAGCTTTGCTTGCCATGAATGCATGATTATGTCCATAAGGATGGTTCAATTTGCCCCTATTGATACAATCCACATTGTCTATGTGATCAATGGTGCCATTGGGAAATTCAATTTGGCTACAGATTGGGGCCAAGTTCCTCCTCTCTCTTTCCTTAATCTTTTGTTATGCTTGATGTCACGACCTTACCTTTTCTGTTGGGGGAAAACGAAATGAGTTTTGGGGTATTGCCTACATGAAATTTTGTGGAAAAACAAGTTCCCATTTTTTGGAAATGATCTTTGGGCAAAAATTTAGGTGCCAATACTCAGACATAGCAAAAACTTGCACATAGTAAGCATTAGACAGTGAACTGAATTTTTGAAGTCTGTCAATGTTGAGATGGTTTCATTGATCTTGCTATGACTGACTCGATATCATGGTTTCTTTTATGTTTCATATTTGAGAGGCAATGCTGGGATATTGTGTTGTTTGTGTTTTATTGCTTGTCACATTTTCATCTTAGCCTTATGATGGGGATCATTGTTCTTACAAAGTAAGAAGCATCCTTTGCTGTTTATTTTTGCCATTTTCTGAAAACCGTTATTTGTTGTTTTGGCAGATATTGTGCTGATAACCCAGGCCTCTTTAAAAATGCTGATACAGCATATGTTCTTGCTTATGCTGTTATAATGTTGAATACTGATGCACATAACCCAAATATTTCGGCAAAGATGTCGAAATCAGATTTTGTACGCATGAATGCCATGAATGATGCTGATGACAATGCCCCAAAGGAGCTTCTTGAAGAGATTTATGATTCTATAGTTAAAGAGGAGATCAAATTGAAAGATGAGACAGCTGGTATGGTGAAGAGTAATGCATTGAAGCCGGAAAATGAGGAAAGAAGCGGCCTTGTCAGTATTTTGAATCTTGCTCTCCCTAAAGGAAAGTCATCAGTGGATACTGACAGTGCTGCCATCGTCAAACAAACACAGGCTATATTTCGTAATCAAGGAGTAAAAAGAGGAGTATTTTACTCATCACAGAAGATTGAGATTGCAAAGCCAATGGTTGAAGCTGTAGGATGGCCTCTGCTTGCAACTTTCTCGGTCACGATGGAGGAAGGGGATAACAAACCCAGAGTTATTCTTTGTATGGAGGGATTCAAAGCTGGGATACACATAACTTGTGTTCTTGGAATGGATACAATGCGATATGCATTCCTAACCTCCCTGGTTAGGTAGGTTCCCTTATCTAAGCTCTGAATGCTGATTCTTTACCCAAACGCCCTCCTTCCCCCCTCTCCCCCCCTCTCCCTCCTTCCTTTCTTCCTTATGTCATCCTTTGACATTGGGCGTACCGTACCTTTTTACCTGTTTTTCTTTAATTTGAAAATACCTTTCTTATGTATGATGTTCACAATTTTAGATTGCAATTTACTCCTCGCAAGAATGATATATGATCTTTGTAGTCTGGAATCTCACCAAGCGCCCTTCATACAATGGGCCCTGCAACCAAATTGGCTACCTGAAACTTAGTTTGCTAAAAAGTAATCTAAAAATGTTGAAAAAGGGTGAAATTATTGTTGCCAATTTTTTTTATTAGGTGGTGGGTGGGTTCAAGTTTGGGGGAATGGGGGTGTAGGCTGGCAAGAAACAAATCTCAGAAGGTGTTAGGTTAATGCTGGAGGTCTCTCTGGTGCAGACACTTTTAAATAGTTTATACGGTGGTCAATCTTACTATCGTGTTTTGTCTATATTATGATCTGGTTTCGCAGATAATTAGTTTGCTAGATAATGGCTTCATATGCTTATTATAGGTGTACCTTCTTGCATGCGCCGAGGGATATGCGCAGTAAGAATGTAGAAGCATTGCGGACCTTGCTCGCACTATGTGATACGGAGACCGGTTCTCTTCAAGACACTTGGAATGCAGTTCTCGAATGTGTCTCTCGGCTTGAATACATAACATCAACACCATCGATAGCTGTAACTGTGATGCATGGATCTAATCAGATCTCTAGGGATGCAGTTCTTCAATCTCTTAGAGAGCTAGCTGGGAAACCTGCTGATCAAGTATTCGTTAATAGTGTCAAGTTACCTAGTGATACTATTGTAGAATTCTTTAATGCCCTTTGTGGTGTATCTGCTGAAGAACTGAAACAGACACCAGCTCGTGTTTTCAGCTTGCAAAAGCTTGTGGAGATCAGTTATTACAATATGGCACGCATCCGAATGGTAATTATCACCTCTTATCTCTTGATTTTCACTAAGTTCTTCAATAAGAGGGCTGTAGATGGTCGAGTGATGTACTCTCCTTGACTAGTAGATACCTATGAGCTTTCATTTTTTTGATGATTAAAATCTGCAATTGCTTCTTATAATGATTTATTGTCCTCTACGTGCCTTCAACTGACATTATAAACGCATGTTATGATGCAGGTGTGGGCACGGATATGGTCTGTCTTGGCTAATCATTTTATTTCTGCTGGGAGCCATCATGATCAAAAAATTGCGATGTACGCCATTGATTCTCTTAGGCAGCTTGGTATGAAGTATCTGGAGCGTGCTGAGTTGGCCAATTTCACTTTCCAAAATGACATCCTCAAACCATTTGTTGTGCTGATGAGAAATAGTCAAAGTGAATCTTTAAGGGGTTTGATCGTTGACTGCATTGTGCAAGTATGAACAAGTGGATTTCCTTACTGGTAGTCTTAGCTGAAGTGCATTATACATAAGTTGTTGCAATGATGCATTTTCTGTTTCATGTGTTATTTCAGATGATCAAATCTAAAGTTGGAAGCATTAAGTCTGGCTGGCGTAGTGTATTTATGATTTTTACAGCAGCTGCTGATGATGAGCTGGAATCTATAGTTGAAAGTGCGTTTGAAAATGTTGAACAAGGTCAGATTCTTCGTGAAATATATATACTTTGTGATAATTAATGTTCTTAGAGCCCATTCAGTGGCTAATACACGGAACATTTTGCAGTTATCTTGGAGCACTTTGATCAAGTTGTTGGAGATTGTTTTATGGACTGCGTTAACTGCCTTATTCGGTTTGCTAATAACAAAAGCTCTCATCGCATAAGTTTGAAGGCTATTGCTCTTCTACGTATATGTGAGGATCGTCTAGCTGAGGTAGGTTCTTGGTTTTCAGTGGTTGAGCACATTGTTTATTTTCTGCCTTAACTGTATACCTCATATAATATGAGCTTGATAAATATTATAAAGATAGAATACTAGTTCTCATAGTTCAATAAGCATCCCATCGGGAGCCACCTTCTTATGTTGCACTATGATATGATACTGTTTTCTGTCAGGTAGAAGCCCCTGATTATCTCCACTGTATGTATGTACTGACAGTGTTTATATTGACCTATGGTGGTTTATGCAAAAAGAAAGTGTGTTAAGTTTTCACCAGTCGCATGTTTTTGATTGTTGTGCATTTGGCAGTCTGTTGATCTTTTTGTATATTCTGTAAAACTTTTATCAACATACGTTCGGGTTCAGATCAAGTTTTTTAGGCATACTGAAAGCTTCCGAGTCTCCTTAATTTCTCGGATCACAGAAGTTTTTCAGAGCTACTGCAGATTGAAAGCCTTTATCTATCTTTAAAGATGACCACCAAGAATATTATATGTGGAAGGGGATCCTTCATCTACCTTTAGTCATGATTCATGCAGAATTTTTTTTTTTTGAAACAGCAAAAACCTTTTGAGTTATGAAATTGAATAGGAGTATCAAAATGTGTAGAAAGATGATGTGAGAGAAGGCTACAGAAAAAGGACATGATTCTCTGTGGAAATTTTCTTAAGGTGAAGGTTTGAGCCATAATCACTTCTACGCTTTAGCAAATGGCAAAAACCTTTTGAGTTATGAAATTGAACAGGAGTATCAAAATGTGTAGAAAGATGATGTGAGAGAAGGCTACAGAAAAAGGACATGATTCTATGTGGAAATTTTCTTAAGTGAAGGTTTGAGCCATAATCACTTCTATGCTTTAGCATTGGAAGTGTGTTGCTTTTTTAACTTCTAAGAAAGATATGTGTTTCCACTTTATTAAAGAGAATCTTCATTGCTTTAAAGTGTTGGAAAGCCAACTGTTCTCTAGAAACTGTGATAATATGGGTTAATGTCACCATTAGCCATTGCTTGCCCGAATAAAATCACCCCTCCTTTCTTTCTTCTTCTTCTTCTTTTCCCAAAAGCATCTATTTCTATCTAAAAAGTGCCACTTATCATCCCTAGGTCAGTCCAATGATGGAATTGCTGACATGGCATTAACACCGTTAAATGCTGCTGACGTGCATTTTTTTTTCATTTTTCAAATGTTGACTCTGTCTGTCTGTCTGTCTGTCTGTCTGTCTGTCTGTCTGTCTCTCACTGACTCTCCTCTCCCCCTTGCCCCTAAACTGTGAATTATTCCTTCCCCTCCTCTTCCTTCTTCAAACCCTACCTAACCTAAAACTCACAAATCTGACAGCCACAAAAACACCAATGCGTAAAACTATGATCCATACCAATGCATAAAGTATGATTCATACTTACTCCCGGCCACCACTCACGGCATGGCTGCTTGAGTTTTTGAGCTCTTGCTACCAAAAACTCACAAGTCTGACAGCCACAGCTACACCAATGCATA
Organism: Angophora floribunda; assembly: GCA_014182895.1. Classification (NCBI taxonomy): domain Eukaryota; kingdom Viridiplantae; phylum Streptophyta; class Magnoliopsida; order Myrtales; family Myrtaceae; genus Angophora; species Angophora floribunda. The sequence continues at coordinate 6,312,027 of CM024707.1, forward strand.
AACTATGATTCATACCACACATAAACTTTGATTCATACCCACTCACGACCACCGCTCATGGCATGGCTGCTTGAGTTTTTGAGCTCACTGCCATGGCCATGAGCTCTAGATTTCACAGAAGAACATCGAGGATTGTCTAGTAATTGACTGCTTTGGCAAGAATGAGTTCTGTGTTGCATATGTTGAAGCAATTAGCTATTTCTACATTGCATTTTTGAGATATAGATTGAACTTTTGAGAGTTTGAGTTTTCAGTTGAATTTCATATTATAGGAGCCGATTTCTAGAATTTGTTCATGCGACTGACTAGAGACCTCTTCTATTAAATCATTAGCTGTGTTTGAATGTAGCTCAATTGCTCTCTTTGTCGTTCAATTCAATTGGGAAATATGGTTTTCCAATAGAGTTGAATCTTTTTCTTGCTGGCAGTCATGATCCCAGATCTCTAGCTCAAGTGGCCATGGCGGTCACAAGCGTAAAGCTCAAGCTTGATTGGCCATGATGGTCACAAGCCTAAAGCTCAAGCTCAAGTGGCCATTTATGCCGTGAGCTCTAAGCTCGCGGCATGATGACTGACTCTGGATCCATGCTCTCTCACTCTCTCAAAATTCTGCTTTTACTTTTTAATTTCTATGTTGCTTGATGTGACGCTTATTTGGTGCCATAGTAAATTCAAGGAACGATGACCCGAGACATGTATTCTGGCATTCATGTCAGTAAAAATCTACCGGCAAGAGAAAAACTATAACGGAAGAACCGACAATGGCACTTTAATAAAGGATAGGGATGCTTTTGAACCAAAAACAAGTAGAAGGACGAATTCTGATCGTTGGATAAAAGTAAAGGGACCACTGGTGACATTAACCCTCTATATTAGATGTGCAGTTAAATAGCATGATTGAGGAGAAGGAAGGACTTGCTTTGCACATCATTCAAGTGGTCAAAGTTTAGGCGTGTGCATCTGAGCTTACAAACTGTTTAGCTGGTTTGACATGTGCCTTGGGAACAGAACCATTGCTCTTGGGCTTAGGATTTTGTCAATTGGTTGCTGATTGTTTAATTTCTGTATGCTGCTGTAATTAGAGTTTCTCATACATCATAAGGATCACTTTCATTTGTGTTGAAAAATTTAGTTAGTGATGTTATGTTTCATATAAAGGAGGCATTCTTATTAGTCTCCTCCACAAAGAAGTGGCTGTTGCTTGCTTTAGCTAAACTGTTCCATTATTCTGATTTTAGGGCCTTATACCTGGTGGCTCGTTGAAGCCTATCGATGTAGAGACAGATGCAAAATTTGATGTGACAGAGCACTACTGGTTCCCAATGCTGGCTGGTTTATCTGATCTGACAACTGATCCTCGGCCAGAGGTCAGAAGCTGTGCACTTGAAGTTTTGTTTGATCTGCTGAATGAGAGAGGTAGCAAGTTTTCAACATCATTTTGGGAGAGTATCTTCCACCGTGTCTTGTTTCCCATTTTTGATCATGTGAGACACGTGGGAAAGGAAGGCTCAGTTTCTTCTGGTGACGAATGGCTTCGAGAAACCAGCGTCCATTCTCTTCAGTTGCTGTGCAATCTATTCAACACTTTTTACAAGGTATTGTGAACTTGGGAATTAGGTGCCATTGGTAACTATTACTAGGTGATGCATGTTCATGAAGGAAAGTGTAGAAATTTGTGGTAAAATTATCTGTGTTCTTACTTACGGAATTCACTTGATACTTTCATAGCAGCATTTGATAAGGACTAAAATTGCTGGGTAACTCAATAATCTGAACATATCAGAGTGTTTGTGAGTGTTAGCTATGGTTCGACTTTTGGAGGACATTTATTCATTCATCCCAGATAGTATTTTATAGCCAAAGATCTACCATATAAGACAATGAGGGATACGTGCATATCTTCTCTCTAAATGTATATTTTTAAAAGTTCTGATCACATCCTTCCTCTTCATTCATACCTGTTAGTTTCCTTTTAATGGAAATCAGTAGATTGAGGGACTGATTTTTCAAACACTGTAACTAATAAGTTGGCTCACTTCTTTTGGATTGGCAAGCTTAGTCCAGCATTTGTACCTTTGGATGATTAAGTTCCCTATCCTTGTCTCAAAGTTTTTGTCTTATGCAGGAGGTCTGTTTTATGCTGCCACCACTCTTAAGTCTGCTCTTGGACTGTGCCAAAAGGACTGATCAGTCTGTTGTTTCAATTTCTCTGGGTGCACTGGTGCACCTCATTGAAGTTGGCGGACATCAATTTAGCGAGAGTGATTGGGAGACTTTATTGAAAAGCATAAGGTGCATTCATGCACGACTCAATTTCATCCTTTACTCTTATTTAATTCATTGGCTCCTCCTGTTTTTTTGATCTATTTCATGCATGACTCAATATTCTTCTGTTCATTTTGATTTTGACTGATAGAGATGCTACATATACAACACAACCTCTTGAGCTTCTAAATGCATTGGGATTTGAGAACCTCAAAAATCACACAGCATTGACCAAAGAATCAGAGGTTAATACAGGGGATATTTCCTCACCACAAACTCTAGACAACGGTGAAGTATATGATCATCAATTGGATGTCAATGATGGAACTCCAAAGGGCACAAGTGCATATCTGAATCACCATCGAGAATTGGCATCTCCTTCTAACTTGGACGGTTATGAAGGTGAAGGTAAGTCATTTAGTTTCCTAGTTAATTGTTTTAGTGTTTTTCTCTTTGCAGCATCTGATGGCAATGAACTGCACTTTAACTAGAATTTTGTAAAAAATAAAGTAAATGAATACTTTTCAGATCATTTTGTCAGGCAGTAGATTAAGGAAACCCAAACTTGAGCAACAGTTGTAGAAGATTGTGAAAGTTTAACACACTAACTCTGTCCATTGTAGGTGTTCCGTCACCATCAGGAAGATCTCAGAAAGCAGTAGAAGGAGGCATTCAACGTGGTCAAACTTTTGGTCAAAGAATAATGGGGAATATGATGGACAATCTCCTCCTTAGAAGTTTTACTTCCAAATCGAAAGGTCATGCTTTGGATGCTTCAGTGCCATCTTCTCCAGCTAAGGTAATGTTCTATCTATCATCTTTATAGATTAACATATCCTTTTGATTTCTGTAAGATAGTTACAAAATTCAGGTTTTGTAAGTTAGTTTTTTCTACCCAGACATGCCATGCCCGACCTTACTGGGAGGTCGGGAAGAAGCCTGCACTTATGCTCTATCAAACATGATATGGTTGTGGTTATTAATCATCTGCCCTAACTTAATTTGGTTGCAAATTGATGGTGTACTTATGTTCTCCCAAAATCAATTTTCATTGCCATCTAACGTGATGGCGTGGCATTTCCTATATGTACAGGTTTGATTGGTGTGTTTAATAATTAATGTTTAGAAGGTAGAAAATTGAAACTTTTACACATCTCTCTCATTCTCTTTTTTGTAATTGCTACTGTAGTATAGGTATGTTGGTCGGATACGGAATGAACTTTTTTTCCCATTTGGCGCATATTGTGTATTTCTTTCTTGATTAGTATTGTGTCTACTTGTCGAATGAATATGGAGCGAGGACTTTATGGGCCTGTTTGGTAACAATTCTACTCCCGAGAACAATTTCTGATCAGAAATGATTTTCTTTTATTCTGCTTCTGAAAACAATTTCTAGGTATTTAAGGTTTTTGATAAACTGTTCAAAATTTTTATTCTCAGAATAGAAATGCGTTTGATAAGAGTCTTCAATTTTTTGATTCTTTTAATTTTTTATTACTTTTTGTTATAATTTTGTTATATTTCTCTTTTTTTATTTTTTATTTTTCCTTTTCCCTTTTCTCTCCTTCTTCCTCTTTTATTGGGCGGTCGCTGCCACTGGTGGTGGTTGGCGAGCAGCTGGGCGAGGTTTGGCGAGCTTGCTGGAGCCTCACCAAGCCAGGGCGGGGTCTGGCAAGCTCGCTTGGCCACTGGCGAGGCTGACCTCGTGCCACCTGGGTGAGGTCGAGCCTCGCCGGGCCAGGCAAGCCTTTGGTGAACTTGCCGTACCTCACCTTGGCTTGACAAGGCTCCGGTGAGCTCGCTGGACCTCGCCTGGCCGCTTGGCGGTGGTGGCTGAGGTGCAGTGATGGGGTGGCAGTGGGTTGGGAGGAGGAAGAAGAAGAAGAAAGGGAAGGGAAAAAAGAGGAGAGGAAAATTGATTCTCAGAATTGTTCCCAGGAGCAAGAAGCAACCTTTTTTTTAATTCTTGATTCTATTCCAAATTTATTCTTGAGAACAAAAAATTTACCAAACAGACTTCTATTCTAAATCTGTTCTTGAGAACAAAGACCAAAATCAGTTGTTCCTAGAAATATTACCAAACAGGCCCTATATATACTTCCATTATCAATTTGGAGAATTTCTTTTCAAGAAACGCTTTGACTGCAACCAGTGATTTGCTTTACTTATTCAAGTCTTTAGAATAGTTTTCTTGAGTTACCATGTCACTCATCTTATCAGATTTGAATTTTTAGCTCTTTCTGTTCACTGTTTCCTGCAAAAGATATAAATATAATAGGTCAATGAATGACATATTTGTTTAACTGATGATGAGAAATGACCGATATATCATATTTCTGTATGGTTACTGCAACATGAGTGGATGGAGAGAAGAGAAACTATATTTTCTACATTATTCTAGAGTAATTTGCTTTTCATGGGTGATTCATGGAAGGGTTATTTCTTTGTTTATGACTTTTTAGGAAATTCTAGTCATTGCAAGCCAAAGAAGGCAATACTTTTAATATTTCGAAGCATTGATGCCTGTGATGACAAATGGCTTTTGGGTTGCCTTTTATCTTAACTGATCTACTTTTTATGTAGGTTTCAAATGTCACTGAACCGGATGCAAAGGATGAGGAGGAGACTCCATTGCTACAAACAGTTAGAGGGAAATGCATCACACAGTTACTACTTCTTGGTGCCATTGACAGTATTCAGGTATTATTTGTTCCTTTTTGACATCTTTGTTCTGCTGTGCACATCTTTTCAAACTGTTAGGTCACCTCCAGCCAGAGGCCATGGTACGATGAAACAGTCATCAACATTATTTACCATTTTGAGGGCTGCTTCCTTCCATTACAGATTGGTCAGATTACTCACCAAAATGACTTCCTTTTAATTTGTAGAGGAAATACTGGAGCAAGTTGAAAGCATCGCAAAAGGTTGCGATAATGGACATATTGTTCTCGGTGTTGGAATTTGCTACTTCTTATAATTCATACACCAACCTGCGAATGCGAATGCGATACATTCCTGCTGAAAGGTTTGTTGAGACTCAGAACCATTCGACTACACTTACTTTCTTCTACAGCTCTATGGTCACTTGATAGAATGGGGTGATTGGGCTTCTTAATAAGTGGTTTGTCTTTTGCAGGCCACCAATTAATCTTCTTCGCCAGGAATTAACTGGAACGTGCATCTATCTGGATATCTTACAGAAGACGACAGGACATTGTATCAAGAATGAGGAGCATTCTGAAGCCAATGGGTCTTCTGAAGCAGATCATACTTCATTCAATAGTGATGAAGAAAAACTTGTAGGGATTGCCGAAGATAAGCTGGTGTCATTCTGTGAACAGGTGCTCAAGGAGGCATCTGATCTCCAGTCCAATGTGGTGGAAAGCACTAACATGGATATCCACCGAGTTCTGGAGTTGCGTTCGCCTGTCATAGTAAAGGTACATCTGCTGTATCTTTTAGTCCTTAAAGAATGAAATTAAGGTTTTAATAATCAGTTATTTTCCTGATTTGGTTTTGTCTAAGTTGCAGTTTGCATAAATTGTGTTCAGAAACATGCCTCAAATTGCTATAATCTCCTGCTCCTCCTGTATATTGCATGAAATTATTATGCCTTCACGGATAAGAGATTTATCATTTGTCATCTACCTCCAGAAAATGTGTATCATTTCCATCCATCTTTGGTTTTTATTTGTCCATAATAGTGATGAAGGCTTCCACTTTTTTCCACACTCATAGTTCATGTTGGTTTCTTTAGGAATTGTATATTCTTCATTTCCAATACTAGCATGTGATTATTTCTTCAGGCATATATATTCCAATTATCTGTCATTTAAGGACAACTTCACTAAAACTCACCCAGCCATTCTTTAATGTGAGATATGAGAATTTCAGATTCACTGCAGTTTTTTTTATGTTTGGCTGTATTGTTTTCTAAATTATGAAGTTTGTATGATCTAAAATCTGGATTGATAATTTCACTAATTTGGAAGTAACTTTTCAAAAACTTGCTCACTCTTTCCGGGAATGTTTACAGTCTCGATTCCTGACCCTTGCTTTCCCTGCATATAACGAATTCATCTAAGTGTAGGCCCACATCATTTTATTGTTTGAGCTGTTTGTAACAAAAAATTCTGGATATTACAAAAATGACGGTATTTTTCTTTTCAGGTGCTTAAAGGCATGTCCTCTATGAACAGCAAAATTTTCAGGAGACACCTGAGAGAGTTTTATCCTTTGCTCACAAAACTTGTGTGCTGCGATCAGGTACTCTTCTGCTTCCATGGCCTATTTTTTGGTCTGAGGAAGACTTAATCAGGTTCTTTGCAATAATCTGTCTTCCGGACTCTTCAGTGGGTCCCTTTTAAAATATGCTTGTTATACTTAGTGATCGATGGTTATGGCAGCTTTAATCTGCTCAGTATTATTATATCTTGATGAATCTGCAATACCCTGTTGGCAGCACTTGAGAATGATAGGAGACTTTATATTTTTCTGCTTAATAAACATAGTAGACCATGCTGAAATCCTTCTGACATGGATTGCACTTGTGGAAATGATACACTGTTGCATATTCTAAGAATTAATATGAAATGATTAACAGCTAGTGTCTTCCTCAGTTAAGGCCATAGGCCCATAACTTACCTTTTGAACTGGTTTCTTTCTTAACTTTTAGTTTGGGAAATATTTGGTTATTACAATCTACCACTAATGAGTTTTTCTTCGGAGTGAAAATAATATCAGTATTTACCCTTCTGATTACTCACCACTATTGGAAACAGAATTTTTATTAGCAACTGAAATTAAGACTAATTTTCATCATTATACTCTGAAAATTATTAGGGTTTGCATTAGGCTGAGCGGGAGAAGTTCTACACTTAGGTCTGCTAAATCAAGTGAATATTTTCCTGGGTGGTAAATATGAAGTTTTGCAAACTTTTTACTCACTCATAGGGCGGGCTTTTAAGTGCACAGCAGGCATGTCTGCTGCTGTAAGCAAAGAGTGGGAGGGAAGTGCTTAATCGTGCTCTAATTGAAGGCGGAGTTGAATGGGAAGGGTTGACATTTTTGATTCATTGATTCAGTAACTTGGAAATGATCTCAAAGTGCTGAGCGGGTGCTGATGATGTTCATAATTTACCTGCGATGAACATATCTAGTGGACTAACATCTTTCAATTATGCAGATGGATGTTCGTGGGGCTCTTGGCCATCTTTTCAAGACCCAACTGATGGTTCTCCTACCATCATAACCACCGTTATTTGTGAGCTTTTCCAAGTGATGATTTTCTGCGGTACATACCTTCCGTACAGATCAACTCTTGTTCTGCCGACTTTCACGATCTCCCGCCAATTGATATTGTTTGCTAGAGATGGGCAAAAATGGTGATTTTTCCCGTCTTGTTTTACTGTCGAAAGATGTATACATCACCGATCATGTATTGCTAGGAAGATTTTGCATAGCGGACAGAGAGTTAAGTTCTTTTCCCATCTTAAGGTTTTTTGACATGTGGGGGTATATTTGTAGAAGCCTAGGATGTGTATCAAGAAGTGAAGTAGAGAACTATGAAATGAATTTTTGTTATACAAATGAAGTGGGCTTTCTCTTTTCAGAAGCCTGTCACATAATCTTATCTACGAATTCATATTGTCAGTCTGATTTCCACTGATGCAGTTCCAATAAGGACAGATTGAGACTGCTGCTATCGTTCTCCCTTTGTGAAGCAATGCTAGTGATGTATTACTTGGAGCTTTCCAATTATATTTTTGTTTTAGAACATCAATGGACACCATGAATAACTACTTGAGTTTATAAAAATCATCGAAGAATGCTCGCCACATCGGGCGGTGGATAAATTGTTGCTATTTCTGCAGTCATGTTTGCCCGAATAAGTTCCTTAACAAGTGCGGCTCTCTTTCTGTTCCTTTTTCCCAATGTAGGGTTTGCGCTCATACGATAATTGAAAGCCGCTGCTGCGTGCCTCGACTGTATAGCACTTCTGAGGAAGATATCAGGAAGATATCTCTCTCTCTCTCTGTGTGCCGCAAAGTCAGACGTTGTAATGACAACTAGATAGAGAACATGGCAGCTTCATATCTATATCATGATTGTAAGTGTATTGTCTGTCCGTATGAGGATGCAGAACCAAACAAGAGAAAATAGTACATTTTCGCGGCTTCTTGCCTTGAAACATATTTCATTCAAGCCTCGAATGATTCCTACTTCCACAACCCTAACCAAGATCTGGCATAAAACATATTTCATTCAAGCCTCGAATGATCCCTACTTCCACAACCCTAACCAAGATCTGGATGCCAACTCTCTCGCCCCCGAAATGAAGACGGGATCTCACGGTGATCAAATGGAGCTTTTTCCTTCCTAGAGAAATAGGTAGCGAAACCTTGACGAGAAAGGTGAGACGGTGAAGCTCCGAGTTCCGAGGAGCCTCCACTTGTTCTTGGAGGAGCAATCCCTCACCATGCTGGCTTGCTCCTCGGGGAGGAATTGACAGATCCACTCGGAAATCGATGCGTCCTCCCCGATTTCTTTCATGAAAGAGTGCAACAGCTTCGGAATCACAACCTTCCCTTTGTTGCTAATTCCGACCGATGCTCGTACATAGTCCTTCAACGACTGCCTGAGTATGTCGGTCACGTTTGCAGGCTTGAAGATTCTGACCTGTCGTTAGGAAATGCTCGGAAGTTATAAAAAGAAAAAAGTATCTCCTCTTTGGGTCCTGAGGGTACCTTATATCCTTAAGGCTATTTCAAGTTTCCATTTGCTAAGGATGTGTTTGGTAAAGATTATACTCTGGGGTACAATTTCTGATCAGAAATGATTTTTTTTTATTCTGCTCCCGAGAACAAATTTTGAGTATTTAAGGTGTTTGATAAACTGTTTAAAATTTTTATTGTGAGAACAGAAATGCATTTGGTAATTTTTTTTTTTTTTATTCTTTTAATTTTTAACACTTTTTGTTATAATTTTCTTTTCTTTTTCTCCCTTTCTTCCTCTTGGCCGCCGCTGTCGGCGAGCGGCTGGAGCGGCTCAGGGGTGGGAGGAGGAAGAGGAAGAAGAAGAAGAAAGGGAAGGGAAAAAAAAGGAGAAAAGAGAAAAAAAACCGATTCTCAAAATTGTTCTCGGAAGTGAGAAATAACTTTTTTTTTTTCTTTTTGATTTTACTCCAAATCTATTTCCCGGGACAAATTTGTTCCTGGGAACAAAAAATTTACTAAACGCATTTCTATTCCAAATCTGCTCCCGGGAATAAAAGAACATAATCAGTTGTCCCCGGGAGTGTTACCAAACAAGCCCTAATACTAATCATATGGAAGTCGGAGAGTAACATCGAATAAGAGCAACGTAAGCATCACCAAGCAATTCATCTCATTTGCCAGATTCTTTTGGTAGTTAGTTAAGCTCTTACCGCTGGTGATGAATACGTCCCACAACTTAGTGCGAATGGAAGGAGAGGCTCCGGTTGATCGATCGAGAACATTTCCTTCACTTCGACTTCCTTGAATTCATGGAGAGCTAAGCACAAAGCCTGGCATCAAATACCAAATCAGCACAGCAAGTAAGCAACTAAAGAATGCATTAGATCGCTTCTCTTCCCCTATCAGCAGAAACACAATTGCAGATATCCTATTTCGTAGATTCAAGAAAACAGAACAAAACAAATCTGTGATACGTATAAGTAGAAGAGAGTTGCCAAGGAAAACACTGCCGCTTGTGAAAGGAGAACTGTTTCGTGGATAGATGGATTAATTTTCTAGATACTGTGATATGTCATGGCCTGACAAACAGGAGGGAGAGCTCATTTGGTGATTGAATGACCATGAAAAGACGCAAACCAGTTCGAGAAACTGATTCATACAATGTGTGGGCGATGAGGAGGAGGCTTCATCTTGAGCATGATGTATTCAATATCAGCTGCACTGAATGACTGCCCTCCAACTGTGTACATGGCCTGCAATCATGTTGTCATAACATAAGAGTCTCGTGGCTAGCTGTCTGCTTAGACATTCAGAAACATTTCGCCATCGACAAGTTCTGTTGAAGTGAATCAGAAGATACAAACAAACGTCAAAATTTAAAGTGCAGCAATTTATTCAATCCTTTCCTCCAGCCAATTTTAGCTGCTTATCCTGCCTATGCACCAAATATGAGACCCTTATTTACCTTTGACACAATGGGAAGCGGCATTATGCTTATACCTAATAAATACAGTAATACCAGGAATCCATTTACATCTATTAGAGGAAATCAAGCCAGTTCTTTTTGTTTCTTTTTAATTCACTTCCTTAATCCACTACCTTTCTGTTTCCAACATTCCTGCACGGTGCCTGCCCCAATGAGTAAGAGCTCAAACTGAGAAGAAATTGACATAGAATGTTCGAAAGGATAAAATGCTTACCTTCTGCATCAAGGAAAAGAATTTGACATCACTTCTTGGAATTCCATATGCTAAATATGCCTGGCAAAGTGTAGATAAAATATGATAAATAAGGAGATCAGGGCATCTAAAGAATGTAGTACAGAAGGGGAAAAAAAATACAGAAGCTGGTAAAGAGGATGCCAATTGTATAACAAATCAATCCAGGATAAATGGGAGGGTGGATGCCCTGTGCAGGTGTGAATGAGCAGATCTTTCAAAGGGTTTTGAACAGAGGATCACATGCAAAGGGGAGAAAAACTGGACCCAGACCACCAGTCAGAAAATGGAGACATTTACATGCATAATCAAGGCATTATACAAGTTGAGCCAAAAAGCCAGCTTCTCGTTGTGCGTCATGCTAGATGGGTCCAGTTTGGCCAACTGCTCCACAAGGAACCTAATAGAAGGTAAATTGAGAAGTCAACCACATTTGAACCTTTGCTGAAGAAATTTGTAAGTTTACTTTGAAAGTAGGCACAAATTGATCAGGTGAGTTGGAGTATCAGATCATGACTTCACTGTAGTTCTTCAGTCAATTTAAATGAGAAACATTAGGAAGAGTTTCCTGATGTTTGCTCCAGCAAGAACAAGCTTCTGTTAAAATAATTGAAAGTGGCAAGGAAAAGTTTCTATGCAATAATCTATTCTTTGACCACACAGAAGAAACAAGATTCACTGCGAAAATCAAAAGAAGACCATTCTATGTAACAATACATCAATTGCTCTAGAAGGAAGTTTCGAGTGTCAACCTGAATCTTTTGAGAGCTCCTGCAGCATAAATAAGTTCCTTCTTCCCAACAGACAGAGCACAGACTTGAACTGCCGTGTTGTAGGCTCCAACAGTTCCTGGCCACTCCAGCTTACCAGAAAATGTATAAGGATCAAATGTCTCAACTTTGGCAAAGACATCATAACTACTTTCCAAATCACAGCCGGATGACCTCCTTGCTGGTGAAGTCCAGAGGGGTGAGTCTAAAAAAGATGCAGTGGAGTTATAGGAAAGTGGGCACATTGGTGAAGCTGGTGAAGCCATGTGAGAGGAGGAGTCTTTAGGTGAAACTGACAGAGAGATAAAAATGTCTCTCATGCACAAAACCATTTCTTCAGACAGCTGGTTAGGGTGATGCCATAGGTTCTCCTGCAGAATATCCTTATTTGGCCTCTGGGTTGCGTCTAACCATCGACTGACATATTCAATCTCCACATCTTTCTTCTCTCCACCGTTAGGATTTATAGGCTGCATTACATCACTCAGCTCTCTCATTTTGTTTCTTCTACTAGTGAAAGCAAATGAAAACATAGATATATGGATATAATGTGTAGTTCTTGACTTCAGTTAATCCTAGAACATGTGATTAATACTTATGCACTGGAGCAATTAAGCACTCCAGACTTCATCGATGAATTTAAGTTATAGATTCAAGAAGACCTTGATGGGAGAGAGAGAGAGAGAGAGAGAGAGAGAGAGAGAGAGGACCGTCAGGTTAGGATAAGTCTCTGATGCTGATGAAGCCCTAAAGGAAGAATGCCTCAGATTGTATTCTGCAAGGTGGCGCTCATTCCTTTCTTGATGGAGCTGACTTTGTAGGGCAATAAACTCCCTTTCAAGCTTTTCCACTGTTGTCTCCAACAATGTTATACTGCCTAACAGATCCTTGGCCTTCAATCATATGATGGACCTTGAGATGTGAACGAGTAATATTGAAGAAGAGAAAAATGGAAACATAGAGTAACCTTATCTGGAAGCTGGCTGGATGAGTCAGATAATGATGGATCACAGTGCTCAACAGCATTTGTCAAGGTCAAGTGTAACTGAATCTCTTCCTCCAACTCCTTTTGCAATCTTTGAACCTGTCACCATTCAAGCAATATTCAATAGGGCATATGGCTGATATGGTCAAACGGTGCAAGCATTTGGACTTTAGGTGTTCCAGTTATTGGGCAAGAATTGAGAAACAGTGAAGTCACTTGAGAGAACTTTGCAACACGAGAAAGAGACTAGCTCAGACATTGCCGAAAGCATTTATCCGAACCAAAATTTGATCAGCATCACTCGTCGTCTAGTTATCTATACAATGCCTACCCGAACACTTAACTCAGTCAACAAGCAGAACCACAACAGCAATAGCATACAAAACAAGATACTGGCAAAACTCACATCTTGCTCGAGCTGGGATCGGTAAGTGTACAGCTTCCCACTTTTCTCTGGCCCGCTGCATTTGTCCTGAATACAGCGTTGCCATCAGATACCTAGTAAAAACTGCTCAAACAAAACTCCAAAGAGCCTAACCCACCATTTCTTCGAAATGCAAGGCCTAACCCATTAACGACATGAAATGAGCAGAGACAAGCAAAACATTTTATACCTCGAAATCAGAATTAGTGGAGCATCCGTCACCAGAAGAAAAAGACTTGCTCCTCATTCGACAATTTGACCTGCCACTTCTCCGTAAATATCTCTGTATCGAACCTCCCCTGTACAAAACTACCCATCATCAATAAAAGGAAAACGAAAAAAAAAAAACCTCGAATTACAAGTGACGAAGCAAATAGAGAAGAGTGAGGGGATCCAAGATCACGTCGCGTACAAGTCCACAGGGAGCAATAAGCCATTGCTGCTCATACTACTGCTATTGCGAGGAGAGAAGCAGGAGTCGCTACTGCCGCCGCCGTCGTCGTCGAAGGTTTCGGGCCTCAGGCAGATCATATCTTGAAATATTGACGACTACCCAAGTTTTATATCAGTAGTTTCTCAACAAAGCATTCGACCATCAATCGATCCCAGATAAATGGAAAATGTCAAAACCAAGAAAGACTCTAACTTTGGACAGCGAACAGAAAAGGGTAAGTCACACAAGAGATGAAAGCGCAGTCAAGTTCCGACGATTGAGGGGTCTATAAAGCAAAATGCTTTTGCTCAGAAGCACCTTGGCGTAAAGAATGAGAAAGGAAAAGTGAAAGGGCGTGGAGAGAAGAAAGAAGGAAAAGGGAGAGAGAGAGAGAGAGAGAGAGAGAGAGAGAGAGAGAGACAAAGAGACAGAGTATTCAATTGTCCGAGTGTTTTGGTGTCCGGTTCGTTAGGTGGGGACTGGAGTGAGTGCACTTATGAGTCGAGTCAGTCATTTTCTGGCGGGAGTTTCTCGGACTGGACTGTTCCGTCGCCTTTTTCTCCCCAACACCGACACCCGACACTCCTCCGCGTCCCCGCCACTCACTCTTAAGAAAAAGATTATCGCCGATTTGATTCTCAAATTCTTGATTCTACTTTAAAACCATACTCACCCTTAATGGTCTCATTATAAGATAACAAGTTTTTGTGTGATTTTGAGTTACAGTATGACCATCTTAGATGCTTTTTGCTAATTGTTTGGTCAGCTAGAGCGGAGGAAAAAGAAAAAAAGGCATCTAGCTGCTAGTACAATTACAAGTGATGATGTTGGGGAATATCTCGAAAGAGACTGTATAACTCTGACTGAGCCTTTGATTTTCTTGCCACAGAACAGAGCATGTAGCCTTTTCTTTTTCCTTCTTCCCCGCCTTTACGAACGGTAAAAAGGTTAACAATGTGAGCTGACCAGATGCACCCACTCTGCTCAATTTGATCTCTAATGACGATTTCATCGAAGTTCCCTTCCCAAAACGCATCATCCTCTGTTGACCCAAAGAAAAAGAAGAAGAAGAAAAAACAAAATCTGGGACGTGGCTCAAATCCAAGGGAATGGGGGTTCCCAAGAAACCCATTCGGTGACAAAACGTTTCAGGACAATGTCAACCTCCTTCATTTGGTTCTCGGATTTAGGGTCATGCTTTGGCCCAAATGAAAAAAAACAAGAATGCTCCAACAAAATGATAACCCCATAGATAATCCGATGAAAAGTTCAATGAAGGATCCAACTCTTTTGGCTTTTTAGTTCTTGATATTTATAAGAGTACAGATGGAAATTACTCTCAGTAATTGTTAATAGATTCCTCGTCTCATGGTTTGATGCGAAGGGTACGTGCATCATCTAATTTTACTAACTTCAAGAACACCCTTTCATAAAATAAGAAAAGATCGAAAGGAAGGAATGCAGAAAGACAGCGGAGTTCGAGAAAAGCGTGGAACGTTTGGCGCCAAATAGAAAGGGGGGGATCTCTGATTGGTCAGGTCCCAACTTTCTTTTTCCTCGTTTCCGGCGAAGCCAAGCCAAAAATCATCCCACGACTTCATTTGAAACTGCAATCGTTGACCAACGAAGAAAACGAAATATATAAACGTATTTAAACCATATGCAGAGTTTTCTGCACCGACAGTGGATCTTGATAGTGCCCATGAGCAGCAGTGGCCATCGGCCCATCGCATCGCTCAGTTCTTGTCACGCCTGAAATTTTGATAGTGATGTTTCATGTGAGGTTTGGGTGTGGATTGGGTATAGGGAGTCCGAATCATTCAGAAGCCAACAAGGCGCCAACTCAAATTGACAGTAGGGTTATCAGATGAGTGACAATTGGCCCGACTCAAATTGACTCGTTCGGGAAAAACAATGGATCTAATTAATCAATTTTAAGCTCTTTGTGTTTATACGTTATTGGGGTAAAATCGCTATTTTGACCATAATTAGATGTTCAAAAATTGGCTTTCAACGTTGTAAAGAATTTTCTATTTTTGTATAGAATCACAATGAAAAATAAGAGAAAGTACTGGATAGTGAATTTATGAAATTAGAACAACCAATGAAGAAGATGATTTATGTTGACCATGGGTTAAGATGACAAGAACTAAGATTATATTATTACATAAAAACAACAATGACAAATGCAACTAAGGAAATACATACTCCAATAACTACTAGACGAAACTTACTAGATTAGATTTATATACAAAAAAAAAAACTGATTGAGAAAAAAAAAGGAAGCCATTTTGATATTTTTTTATAAGGGTGAAATTGAGCCTATCTAGCTGGTTTAGCAAGACTTCTTTGAATTTAAAACAGTTCGAAAGTCCATTATTTTCTCATAGAGGATGAAAAGAGAGTCATAAAAGTAAGTTGGGTTGGGGTAAACTATGAACCCATTTAATATCCACATTTTATGGGGTTTTGACATTCCATACCCATTTACCAGACATAGTTAATTCATATAATGACTTGGTCTATCAAATATGGATTAAGAAATTGACGGGTCTAGCTCTAACATTGACGCCCCGTGATTCCTACCAACATGAAGGACCTTTGGAGCACGTGACTTGAGAGGAAAGTCAGCTTGGATTCGGCACACTCAGCTTCCATCTTCCTTCGTTGTACTTTTCGGATGCATGGAGATGAAAAGATGTAAACTTGTTATGGTAAATAAGTAGATTCAATTAGCGTCCGAAAGACTGTTGTCAATGTAAACCGGGCATCTATGGCGTTAATTAGAAATCACTCTTAATAACAAACATCCAAATTAGTGTTTTCAATTCAAAATCTGACCCCAGCTAAAAAAAGAAAAAGACAAGGTGGTCGTAAAGAGCCTGTGTATTGCACTACTCACTAGAATTAGCTGGCATTGAATGGGGATCTGCTCTCGGACAGCACGGTTTCAAAGTGCATCTCATCGGATCCAAAGGCCGAGATGTAGCAAGGTGTATCTTGGATATCTTTTCCACCACATTCGAAATCGTATTGTGATTTCCTAATATAATTTAGGATTAATCCTTTCGAGCTGGGAGAAAACTTTAATGGGGTCAATTCCCTTAAGTACAAGATACTCAAAACTATAAAATTGCATCTTAATCTAAAAGGCTGGTTTTTAAACCAAAAACCATGCATGATACACATGCTAATTTTGGAAGAAATACCATGATCTTTTCTCTCACAGAAAGCTGATACTTTATTATAATTTTAAATACTAATTATTTTATAAATAGATATAGGTGAATATCTCCTATAAGAAGATAACGAGTCATATACTTAACCAACGCTAAGATATTGAAGAAAATGATATCAAATTAATCTTTGCAAAAAGGTTTGGTTGATTTTTTCTTTTTCTTTTTTGGTCGAAACATTTGATTGATTAAGCCATGAATATTGGTTTCTTGGGCCACTTGGTGGACCTTACGTTTTTATTTGTTTTTCAAGAGTGGGCCAGAACTATGGTGGTGGGCTTAAGCCTAGAATTCTACTCTTTGAGTGAAGTCAAAAGGTAGGGGTCAAGGCCCTAATCCATCAGTGGGGTCCTCCTCATCATCCGCACTTATTACCGAAATTTCGCCGAAGACATGGCGTCCTCATTTTTCAAGAAAATGATTATATTTTTTGGTGTAAATTTGAAAAAAAATTGGAAAATATTTTTTTTATTCAGTATGGAAAATTCGATTCGATTTTCTTTCGTGCACTTATTTTAATATATATTTATTTTTTAAAATGAATTTGTAATTATTTATATTTTTAAAAATTGAATTTTTAATTATGTTTCTAGTTTTTTTCCTTTTATTTTTATCCAAAGAAGGTGGAAAAAAATAAAAGGAGAAAAATAAAATTTTAAAAAATTAAAATTTTGAATTTTTTGAAAAAAAAAAAGAAGAGGGGGCTTGTAAGGTTGCCGGCCATTGAAGGTGGAAAAAAATAAAAGGAGAAAAAGAAAAAGAAAAAGAAAAAGAATTAGAAATTTGAATTTTTAAATAATAAAATAAAGAAAGAAGAGGGCGCTTGTAAGCTTGACGGCCATTGAAGGTGGAAAAAATAAAAGGAAAAAAGAGAAAAAGAGTAAAAAGAAAAATAATTAAAAATTTGAATTTAAAAAAAAAAAGAAAAGAAGAGAGGGTAAGGTATGAGGTAAGAGAGAGAGTGAGGAAAATGTTTTTCCCTACTTTGAAAATGGAAAACATTTTCCCTCATTTTATAAGATTTTTTTCCATTGATAAAAAATGTTTTCCTCAATTGGTTCAATTTTTGTGAAATTAACGTCTAGAAAATCTGGAAAATTTTTTTAGAAGTTATTTTTCGCGAAATAAATGAAGCCTTAGACCCCTTTGTTTTGCCATTGGAGAAATATTTTTCTCATTTTTTGGAAAAACATATTTATTATTTTTTAGCATTTGGATTACTTAGAAAAATGAGTGAAGCAAAATTGTTTTCTTGATTAATGAAAAACCTATATTTAAATTCAAGAAAATGTTTTCATTTTTATAAAATCAAAAATTATTTTTCAAAAATATGACTAAATGTCGATATTTAAACTAGAAAATCTATGCTTGGGCATCAAGGTGGGGCGGCCTAAAGCCCCTATGCTTATGTGTGATGCCCCGGCACTAGGGCTAGGTTAATAAAGGTCGAGTGCAAAATCCCAGTATCCATGCTTCGATCCACAAAGGCAATGCTTAAGTCCTTGATGCTTGTACCAAATCCCTTGAGCCTAAGCCCCAATCCATCAAAGCCATTGCCCAGTGCCTCAGTGCTTGCACATGACTCTATGGAGGTCAAGCCTTGACCTTGGGTCTACAAAGGTCGGGCCGAATACCCCAATGCTCCCACTTGGATCCCTAACTCCTAAGCCTAAGTCCAATGAGGCCAAGGCTTGAGAGCCAATGCTCTTGCCCAGGTCCACAAAGGCAAGGGTCTAGAATATCTATGCCTATGCTAAGATCCCCAAGCTCGAGTCCATCGAGATCAAGGCCCAAGACCTAGCTTGTGCTTTGGTCTACAAAAGGTCAGTCCTCGATGGACTTGAGACCATGTGCCCTAGCCTAGGTCCTTGGCACTCGAGCCCAAAACCATAAAAGACGGGCTAGGATCTAGTGCCCATGTTTAGATCCTCGCGCCCAAACCTAATTCCATTGAGGTTAAGGGCCGGAAAGTCACTAGTTGCTTTGGTCCACCAAGGTAGGGCCTGGGACCATGGTACTTGGGTCTCTATCCCTTAGGGCTAGGTTCAATGAGGCAAAGTTTGGGACCTTGATAAACTTAGACTTGAGACAATAATGCTAGTGCTTGGATCTCTTGTGCTGAGCCCAGGTTCATCGAGGTTAAAGCTTGAGACCCGATGCTAGTGCTTAGGTCTTCGGTTCTCAAGCACAAGTCCGTGGCACTTAGGCTTGGGTCCATCGATGTTGTGCTCAAGTCCCAATGACCAAGGGTCTTGTGCCTAGCTTTGATGACTTGAGCATGGGTACAAGCGTCCTTGGGACAGCCTTGATGGACCATTGATTGTTAGGGACCCAAGCCTCAGCACTGGGACCGGATCATTGAGATCTTGTGCTTGGCCTTTATGGGCGTGGGTGCTGGGGATTTGAGGTTGAACATTGGGGTCTTAGACCTTGCCTCTCTACACACTAGTCAAGGTGCTAAGGAGTCGTGCACAGGCATTGGGACCCAAATGGCCTTGCCCAAGTCCCTACCGTTTGAGTTTGGGTGCATCAAAGTTAGATTGAGATCTTGATACTGGTACTTGGTTCCTCGGCTACTCGTGCATAAGTGGTTGGTGTCCGAATAGTGTATATGTATTTAGAAAAATCAAATGAGATTTTCCTTTCCAAATGATAAAAATTATTTTTCTTTTTATTTTTTGGGATAATACCACAAAAAATTCCAAATTTACCTATTGTGACACATTTACTCTAAATTTTTTTTTGTAATACTAAAAACTCCAAATTTTGCCTTGTGTGATACATTTACTCTAAAAATTTTTTGTGATACCAAAAACCCAAAATTTTGCCAACTATGACACATTTACCCCAAATTCGAAGGGCATTTTCGTCTTTTTCTATTTTTCCCCTTTGTTTTTTTTTTCCTCCTCCTTTGGCGATGGAGGGAAGCCACTGAAGTTGGCCCTCTAGTGAGGGCAACCCTCGCTAGATCCAGCGAGGGCAGCCTTTGCCGACGTCAGGCGAGGGCGGCCCCCACCATTGCCTTGGCCTTAGCAGGCGAGGGCAACCCTCGCCAGATCTAGCGAGGGCCGCCCTCGCCTGAGTCGGGCAAGGGTCGACGCTGGTGGCTCCTCTAGCGGCGGTGGAGGAGGAAAAAAAAGGCAAGAAAGAAAAAGGAAAAAATAGGAAAAAATGAAGAAAAAGTAAAAAGTAAAAGATGAAAATACCATTCAAAATAAAAGTTTAGGGTTTTTTGTGTCACAAAAAAAAATTAGGGTAAATGTGTTGGGCAAAGTTTGGGATTTTTTGTGGTATTCTCCCTTATTTTTTTCAAATTTCAACCAAACACAAAAAAATATTGCATTTTTTAAAAAATGAACATTTTTTTTAGCAAACGTAGCCTTAATTATGACGGATCGTCATTGCATCGGTAAACAATTTCATCACGGGTTGCGGCGTCTTCCTACATGTCGTAATGTTATATCGTATACTCAAATACCGTAGCAGTCCATCCAACTCCATTTAGTTATGTCCTACACGTGTTACGGCATCTTTTATGCTTTCCTTGCATGACAAGGACACAATTTCAACATGCACAAAAAGTCCATCCAACTCCAAAAAGATAAAGGAGACTACCTTTAAGATATACGATCCGTGTGAAATTTCGTCCATACAAGCTTAGTCTGGATAAAGGTCGTATGTATTTTTGAATTGTGCTTCTAGAAATCGAATCAATCCGATTGACCAATTACATTCATCTCCATCGACCTCGAAAAAGAGAACAGCTTGCTTTTAAATGATGTAATCGATAAATTGATTTAGAAACATATCCGAAACGTTCTGGTCCGATCTGACACGAGCATTGCCACTTTTTAGAATGTCACTGATTTGATTTAATAATCAATCAATCTAGTGAATAACGGTTGACTTTACCCCCTAAGGTCGAGCTCGATTAGCTGTGTGGTTGGCATCTTTTTCCCTTTCCCCTTTTTGACAATTCTGATTTTTCAGGAGATAAAATGATGCTGCATATACGTTTTAGGCGCACCAATCCCTTAAAAGTTGCTACGATGACACACTTTTGTAAGCTACGGTATTTAAATTAGGAAAAAATTTCAGAACAGTCCTAAATCTATTGTAAATATTATAATTCAGTCTTAATTTTTTTGGTTAATCCAGTCATAAATCTTTTGTATTTATGTCAATTTAATCCATCCGATCAATTTTTCCTAGCCGATGTTAACATGAACGCTGATCAGCGTTAGCCGACATGTCAATTTATTAATTCTTTTTCCTTTTTTTTTCTCTCTTTCTTTTTTTTTCCCTTTTCTTCTTCCCCTAGCTGGTTGCTGACATTGGTGAGGGTGAGCCTCGCCCACCCCTGGTGAGGCCTCACCGTCACTAGCAATGGCGAGCGTAGGTCGAGCTCACACTCGCCACTGTTGGGCAAGATAAACAAGAACAAACATTAACAACTTTTAATCTTTAAGAAAACAATGAAACTAGTTTGATAAAAATAAAATGAAGTTCATGAACTTTTACCTCGTAAATACTTGAAAGGTGAGATTAAAAGCTTAGATAAATCAAATTGAATAGACTTTGGAGCTTGATTGAAATCTAAGGGGAACTTTACATATTTTTAAAAGGGAAAAGAGAAATTGCACTTGAGGACAAGAAGATAAAATTGCTATACCAAGGAAGAGAAGAGAAAATGAATATTTCTTCATTCTCTAGTTATTTAAAAGAATAGCTTTGAGTCAACCACTGGAGTTTGTCCCAATGATTACCTTTCTCACATGAGAAGAGGAGAGATGATGGTTCAAATTCCCACATTCATAAAGGGTTGGGGTGGAGACGATTAGCTTTAGGTGTAGGTTTTGACTTGCAAATAGGTAGAGCAAATATTTGAGAGTGAGTTAAGAGTAAAATCGGGACTGACAAAAAAAAGAATAACTCTAACTCATGTTAATTAACTAGGGTTATAAGTGTGATATAAAGTAACTAGAGTTAGAACATTATATTATTCATGCATGATGTAATTTGATTAGTTAAGTTCAATATCACTATTTTAGAGCATGTGAATTATTACTTAAGTGACAAATGGCAAGATTTTGGATGGAAATATGAAGATATTTAATGAGAGAGAGAGAGAGAGAGAGAGAGAGAGAGAGAGAGAGAGAGAGAGAGAGAGAGAGAGAGAGAGAGAGAGAGAGAGAGAGAGAGAGAATCATTAGCCAAGTAAAATATATGAATGAGTAAAAATTATTTGAGTTATAATCATTTCAAGCATTAAATAGAGAAAGAGAAGACCTTGACTTGTCTTTCTCTTTAGTTAAAAACAATACATTTTAAGTTGAAAAAGCCATGATGACATTGGGTTAAAACATTTGGTGGAAATATAGATATATACAAAATAAAAGGTTATGAATAGCATAATTTGAGTATTTAGATTAATATAATGATTGGAGATAGCATAGGATCGCTCAAGTAGAAGCATGAATAATAATTACTATTTGATTTGAAATTATTGAAGCAAAGGGTGAGCTCATGCATGATGTAAATCTATAGGTTAAACTTATAGTTGAAAATGAGGGTGATTTGGAGAACGAATGAGGACTCTTGGTTTGCAAGCTTAAAGAGCGTCAGTGGACAAAAGTTAAAAGAAGGGATGTGATTTGCAAGAAATTAAGAAATAAATGAAAGAATGTGGAAATCAAATTAGTGAAAATTGGCTAAAAAATCATCATTATTAGAGACAAAGAGAACATGTGACAATTATCAATGCACATATGGAGAAATATGAATATTATTTCTATATAACGCAATATTCATGATAAATACAATAAAAATTTAGAATGTCACAGGTCAACCTCCCTGGCCACTAGTAAGGTTGGCCTTCGCTGGCATTGGCGAGGTTGAACCCTCACTCACCCTTGGCAAGTCTTACCCTTGACTAGATTTGGCGAGGTCATGCCTTGCTAGGATAGCGAACGAGGTCGAGCTTGCCCTCATCATTGTTGGGTGAGGGCTAGCCTTCCCAGTGGCCAGCGAATCTAACAGAAGGACCAAAAAAAAAAAATTGCCATGTTGGTGTCTGCTGGTGCTAGTCGGTGTCCACATTAGTGCTAGCTAAAATTAATTGAATGTATTGAATTGATATAAATACAAAATGTTTAGAATTGAATTGGCAAAAAAAATGTTTATAATTGAATTTAAAAAAATGCAATAGATTTAGAATTTTTTTGGTAATTTGCCATTTAAACTATGGTGAAGACAAACTTTACAATCTTATGTTATAACTTATAAATGATGAATGTACCTATGAATAAGATAAGTGATTCGGAATTTCCAACTACGGTGCAAATGAAAAGATTTTAATTAGAGGAAACCAACAATGACAATTATGGAATGGGATAATGAGATAAAATGGTCCTTGAACTTGGACCATGTGCAATATCGTTTTAATTTTTTCAATGCAGTATCTAAATTTTAGTCCAATGTGTTGTGTTGCCTTTGGAACTTTTAATTTATTTAATATGATCCATAAAAAATTGATAAATATTCAATTTAGTTCTTAAATTATATGAAAATATCTAATATTATCTTTCTATTAATTCAAATTTAGGGATAACAATGAACATTTTTATATAGTTTAAGGATCAATTGAACATGTATAAAAAAATTGGATCACATTGAATAAACTAAAAGTTCATGGATGGCATTACTCATTAGGCTAAAGTTTAAGAACTTCAATGAATAAATTAAAAGTTCGATAGTAACATTGTATATTAGGCAAAATTGGGATAGTTCGTGTCATTTTCTCTGGTAGCATTTAGTGGTATTTCCGTGACTCATAGCATGAGCATAGTAAAATAAAATAAAATATTATCATAGTGGTTAGTAAGGACATAGTATTATCTAAATATTATCCCATAAACTCCCTTAACTCATAGTAGTTTTGCTTTTACTTAAAGAAGGGCATGCTTTTATTCTGCCGAATATGCCACTCCATCCATTCCATAGTCTAAGGAAATCTAATCTTCTTGGTATTATAAAAAGTTGTGATCTCATCCTATATATTATAGGTCTAACACCTTGTCCTATCATGAATTAGGCTTTCTTGTATAAACAGAGAATATGAGTCGAATATCACCCATGGCTATCGTCTACAATCACGCGGAACGCATAGTCTAGACTGATGATTTGTACTTATGACTTTGTAATCAAGAGGTTATTTTCCTTGGAAATATTATCAAACTTTTATAGATTTAATTCGAAATTCATTTGATTTAAGAGTTCTTAAAAAACACACACATACATGCATGTAATGAAGATAAGTGTGTTCTTTCTCATAAATTAAAATATCTCTTATAGCATTTGGAACACGACTATTAATTGATTCGTGGGGAGTGCCGGTACTTACGACCTCCTATCTCCTCGAAAGCTTTTAGCTTTCAAGTCAACTCGAAAGACCACATCTTTTGTCCCATTAATTAATTACCAAAATGCAAAATAAACATGGGAGGAAATGAAAATTTGTGGCATTTCGTTCAATCGTTAGCTAACTGAAACGGACAGGGAAATCCGACCTCCCTCAAAACAGACCGAGCAAAGAGATCGCACGCGACGCCCCACCCCACCACCTCAGACCTTTTCTTTTTTCTTGTTTTTTTTCATTTTTGCATATTCTTTCTTTCTTTTTTAGCTTTGCTCTTTCGAATCTCTCGTTTTGCAAATTGTGTAGGGCCCCTCCTCCTATTTAAAGGGCCTTCCTTGTTCTCCCCACACAAGGGTCACGCCTCCCTGACCACGAGGACCACCTCCTTTTTCGCCGGTCTACTATCGCCTCTCACTGTCTTCTATCTTTTCGTTAGATTTCAAGCTGCGCGCTTTGGCTTCGATACCAAATTTGTCCGCTTTCTAGCTATTTTCTCTCCTCCGGTTCCTGGGCAGTTTGTCTTGGCACCTGCAACAGCATCTGGGGCATCGTTTATTTAATTGAGTTACGAGAACGTTCTTGATTTCGTGTTTTGAAGGTTTTTGCCACGAACCCGTGATTGGAGGCCGTCTTGCGGAGCCACTCGGCCGCCCACTTGCCCCGTCTCTCTACCGAGGCGGATAAATTTCCCTCTTTTTAGGGTTTTTCTTTTTGCCAACGTAGGCTTTACTTTCATCGGTTCCGTGAGATTCCCTGAAGGGAAGTGCTGGATATCATATTGATTTGTAGTGCCTGCTCTTGATTCATTGCCGCATTTTTGTCTGGTCCCTTTTCCTTTTCTTGGTGGGTGGTGCTGGATCGTCATAGTTCGTGACTCGTTGGGGGCTTTTGGAGCTTTGGATTATAAAATTCCTGTGTTTTTAGGAGGTGGGTATTGGTTATTTCATGGTGGAATGTAACAATCCATGGTTATGCTAAAAAGGTTGAGCATTTTGCTGCGAAACTTGATTCAGCAAAATTGTGTTGGGCATCGTTACTTAAAGAGTGAGGGGGGTTTCATGTCTTCTTTACTCATCAAAGATCCTTTATTTTCGAAGGGGTTTCATGGTTTGACACACCCTTCGCCGTCTTTGCCAATTCAAAACACATTTTTTGTGGGGAAAGTTGTGCCCAAGATCGATACTTGCAATGGTTTTAGGATTAAGGGAGGTGGAGTTGGATTAACACTTAAGGGGTGCTTTGAATTCGAGTCTCAGAAAAAGAAGGGAGATGCTGATTCTAAGAGCATTTTGCATAATCCTCTCGTGATTGCGCGAAGTCAACAATTCACGCTCCATCGTGTGGATGTGGAGATTGAAGATAAGAAGGATGCCGGATCTGTAAATGGTAGTCGATGGAGCAACCATTCTGGTCGCCCTTGCCAGAACTCACCAGAGAAGATAGTAGTCGCGGTTGATATCGATGAAGGTATCGATCCCTCTCAAATATTTTGTTTGATGCTATGGTGCTTTGATTGTTACCTTCCAGTTTATCTGTTTGATATACAATGAGTTCTTATGTACCTTACTGAAACAAAAAAGAGTTCTTGTGGAGGGAAAAACAACTCTTCCAAAATTTTTGGGGGATTGCTGTTAGTGTGTGCAGATTGAATTGATCAAAATCATTTCTTGTTTACATTATATATTCGAGACTTCTAGTCAATATTGATGATATTAACTTGGCAATATTTCTCCTGAAGTCAGAAGGAACGCATTCTTTTCATAGGTAGTTGCTGGTATCAGTCATGTTTATGTGTCATAAGAGCTGTTGTATTTTATGCAGACATTTGCCATAACTGCTAGAAATCATCTCATGTGTTTCCTGCACCAGAACGTTCACCTACCTAAACATCATCTTCAAATTCACTCCTGTTCTGGTTTTGGATGGATGGGTTCTCTCTCTTGTCCTTTTGGTGTCTCTTCTGATCGGTTCTTTGGAATTTCTCTCCCTGCTGTTCGGCAGTATTGGGTAACTTTGTCTCAGCTCTCAACAGATTCATTGCGGATCGTTACTCTTCAAATCATTCAGTCTCGGAGTATCATGTGTACGAGTTCTTTAAGGTAATGGTTGATCATTGAGCTATTTTAATCCTCAAATCATTTGGTCTTAGAGTATCACGTGTCCAAGTTCTTGGAGTATCATGTTTCAAATAGTGGGTAGTTTCAAGGGAAAACTGTGCAGATGGTCTTTGAATTTGCATTCTTTATTCAGTCACTGATTTTACTTTCCCCTGTTTGATTGCTTGACTTCCATAGAAGCACTTTAATTGGATCATAACTCAAGTAAATAAACCAGGACGGTACAACTTGAATGCGGTCATATTAATGTCTTTTTTTTATGCTAAAACTTAGCATATTAATGTCTTGTTACTAGAGTTAAGGTGCTCTTTTAGATCTATTTCCTCTTTTTTTATGGGGGCCTAATCATTGAAAGGAGCAATATTTAATATTGTTTGAACATAATAGTGGATAAGCTTATTTCCCTCAATCGGCATTAAAATTAAATCAAAGTGAATTGGTTTACAATTTTATGCTGTAATGCAGAAGCAATTGCTTGATCTGATGTATGGTTGTTGGCGCCTTGCTAATACCAGTCAGAGTACATTCCTGATTGCCTTTCTATTGCTCTTTTGTTGGAACTTGCCAGATAATTGTATTCTTCATCCTCTTGGTATCATGATCTCGACATTGTTTATGTGTATAGCTGTGCTTGGATCCCTAGGAACGGATGGATTCTTTGCTCATTTGCTGATTTTTATGTAGTTTTGCTATATTATCGATGGATTCTTGAATTTTGACATCTTATGTACGTTATTTTAAGATGCTGTCTTGTTGCCACTATTTGTGAGATTGATCTTCTTCTGGTGCTGTAATCTGTCTCAAATAATAATATATGTAGTTAATGCATACATGCATTGGTGAGCATGCAATCTTCTCTAATGTACCCTCATCTTTCTGTTGCAGATTTGGGGGTGTTCTCGCAATGAAGGTACTGCAATACTATTTCTATCCATTTTTTCCACATAGCTTGCACACTGGGAAAGCTCTTTCTGGTGGTAGTCCTTGTATGGAATTGTAAAAAGACCGGTTAAAAACTTGTGCCTGTGATTGGCTTTCTGTCTTGATTCGTGTCATTTCACAAAGTTGGCTGCTTGATCATTCACACACGTTCAGCTAAAGAAATTATCCAAAAGTTAAAACCAGACAAATGAGAGGTTCCCTAAGGAAATATCACGCGCTTTAACAATGGCATCAGAATTTTCAAAGGTAGTGAGTTTCCTGAGAACTTTGATGAAGGTTAATAGTTCCCTCCAGTTTTCTAATTTAGTCCATGTGAGTTTCTTAACCACATTAAGTTTTGTCCATGATGATGCAATATTTAAGAGCTACTCTTGCCGTGACAGCTGATCTACGTGTACATGAGTTCTTTAAGACAGCATATTTCAAGAAGGGGATTCACCCATTGCCAGGTGCTCAGAGGGCACTGTATAAATTAGCAAGACTGTGTAAACTCTCAGTGGTCACGTATGCAAGCTCAGACTCATTATGTTTACCTTTACGATAATCCAAGGATTAGATGATCTTGAATTCTCTTTTTGTTCTTGTAAAGGTCAAGGCAGAATGCAATCAAGGACCACACAATAGAGTGGATTGAGAAGCATTATCCTGGATTGTTTGATGAGATTCACTTTGGGAATCACTTTGCGCTAAATGGGGAATCTAGGCCTAAGTCAGAAATATGCAGGTATGCATTTGGAGAGCTCTTACATTTTGAGCTTTATAAACCTGTCTCATGACTTTCGTAAGTCGGGTAGTTGGTTATTTGTATATTACGGGGGAAGAACTGCAGCTGTCAATTTAGGTGAAAGGGACACTCTCGTGCACCCATCATTCTGTTGTGCCATGAATGGTTTTTTTTTTTTCCCTATATAGCTTTCTCAAATGGTAGGAATTAGGATAGATAAGCTTGGGTAGAGAAGGGCTTATCTAAAAAAGAGGCAGCCTTAGGAATACTTGAGTTTTTCTTTATTTGTGTCCTCTGTGTAGCGTAAAGTCGTGTATTGCCTTTGATATTCAGCTGAAAATGAACACCGAGGAATGTTTGGTTTGGTTTCAACTTATGAAACCACTTTGGCAGGTCCTTGGGAGCTAAGGTTCTGATCGATGATAATCCAAGATATGCTATTGAGTGCGCCAATGTCGGAATCAAGGTTCTCCTTTTTGACTACGAGAATTCCTATCCATGGTGCAAGACAGAGTCAATCGATAAACATCCCCTGGTCACAAAAGTCCATAACTGGGAAGAAGTCGAGCACCAATTGGTTTCTTTGGTCGCTGCTTAGTTTTCGCAACAGAGTGACAAGGGCTTGCGGGTACCGCAACTTGATCAAGAACCATTGCAAACAAGTTCCTGTGCCCGGAGCTTCACGATGCTTGATGCTGACAGAGGTCACCTTGCTATTAGCTCATTCTTTTAGGCAAGCGTTCTATGTCTTGAATGGATCAATAAGTCGTGTTCGTATGTTAGTAGTGTTGGTAGAAGAACTACACAGGGTGTCGGTACCTCGGCTGCGACTAGGAACTCATCAACTTGGACGTTGTTCTTTTGGGTAGGTCTGAATGTTGCACATTAAAGAAAGTATATAACACGGCCCTTCTGTTACTCAAAACTCAGACTCGCCAGATCACTGCGTAAATCTGCTGAGACCTCTGGTATCTTGAGGTGGATGGATGATGTGAGCAAAATGAGCGTGCAGAGTATAGCATCTCTACGTCACGAATTCAGTGTAACATTCAAAGGAGAAAATATTTGGTGGTTTTCACCACGACATCGGCTGATGGGGTGAACATTGTTTTTTCCCCCATCCGATGACAGTTGATATATATATTTGCTTGATACGTATTTGCTGATGTGAAATCAAATGAAAAAAATAAAAAATAAAAATTTACTCATTCCACAACTTTCTCTCTCTTCCTCTGTTAACACCACCTCTTGAGCTCGACCTTCAAACCTCCTCGCCGTTGCTGGCGTTGGCGCCTTGTCTAGGCCAACTGCGCATTTCGAACCAACTCACTCCCTCTGTCATCTGTCTTCGGCTTCGTCTTCCTCTAAGCGTCTGTTCAACTTCATGTTTGGCCACCGACTAGTTCTAGTCGCTTCATCTTTCGGCCGTGATTATGGCTCCTGATTTGGTCTTCAGCTTTGTCTTCCTCAATTCATCTTTGGATTTGCCTTTCTTTGTGTGTCTGTTTGTCTTCAACTTTGTCTTCCATTGTTCATCTTCCTTGATGCCCGAACGTGTTTGGCCATGGATGGCTAGATTTAGAGATTTGGAGAGTGAAGCCAGCAAAGATAATGACAGCCATGGATGAAGGATGCGGTGCCAAATCCGGAGGTTGGAGAAAAACAGAAAAAGACAGAGCCAGTGGGGCTGCTTGGGCCGGCTGCAAGTGACGTCGGAAGGGATTCTCCATTATCCGTGGTCACAAGCTTTGTCTGCTTGGCTCCGAGTCGCCTCATCCATAGATCTGGTGATCGTCGATCATCTATGACCGTGAGCCTTGACGGCAAGCCCCAAATGTCGTCCATAGACAAAGGGCGTGACAATCATGACGACGCGGAGGGCTCAAGGATGGAGGTTGCGGTGGCTTGAGTGGTGATGACGATCATGTTGGGGCCATTGCTATCAAGGTGGAGGAAGAGAGAGAGAAATGAGGTTTTTAGTTTTTATGATTAATTTCAAGTCATCATATACATATCGAGCTGTAATTGGATGTATTCGATTAAATAAGTACATTAGATCGAATTGAATTATTTTGCCGTGTTCAGACTAATATTGATTTAACCATGGCATGAAAATAATGTAACCAATTCATCAACTAACAAAACTACTTGTTACAAATAACATCTTGTTGTTGCATTCTTATGTTTTGTGAATAGCTGGGAATATCTATAAAGGCATATAGAGAATCCATTTTATTCAAGCTTTGTTCGTTTCGTTTGAAGAAAAGAAGGATTCCAAAGAATTGATCTTTTTTAAGTTATGAAATCTCTCTTTGATTGATCAATGTGTAATATTCCGAATTCTCACTTTGGAGCAAAAAAATATGCTTATCGCATCAGCTGATGGCGTGCTGAGAATTAACCACTAAATATTTTCTCGGAAGACATTCAAACATTTGCTCATGAAGTGGGCCACAAATACAATAAAGGAAAAAGCTTAGTTGTGGGGGAATTTTTTTTTTTTTTTGGGAGGGGGAAGGTGGGGACTAAGAAAATGCAATTGGACAGCGGGGCCCCTCTCCAAGCAATCCCGTGTGCCTATATTTAAGTAAGGAGCTAATGTCTTATGGACCGCCCTTAAATTCTAATAGAGATTCGGACATGTCCGAGATATTCCTCCGTCACTAAATTGCTGAGATCTGCTGGCCCTACATCTTCTTAAAAGAAATTAATTAAGATTATCTTGGATTAATTTATGATATCTCTTGTAAAATTTGAAAAAGAACATCGAGTAATTTTGATGAGCAGTTAGATTTTATTAAAAACACGGATATAAATTTTTTACACCAAACAACACCTTTTGGCCATCGATTGAAATAAATAATAGGTAGAGAATAGAAAAAAAAGGGAAAACTGTGGTCGTTAATTCTCAAAAATCAGCTCAAACGTTTCTCTCGGCTAAGTTGCAGACGTCTCTAGATCGAACTTGCATGTGTGATTCCAACATTCAGTCTGCCAACTAATTCATTTGTACTTAGGCTCCCCCTTCAAGGATGATTCTCTGCCGCAGAAATGATACAGAGTCGATATGCGCGAGAAACGTCCGACGGCAGTCCTTTTCACCATCCCTCTTCCACTTTCGATCGTAATGCTCGGACCGACAATCCGCTGTCCGAAAGAGACCCCTGCCCACCGTCGATCTAACCGCAATAACTCCCCCCAGGTCCGACAACAGAGGCCCTTTCGTCGTCTCATCTTTCTGGCTGTCGGTGAAAAGTGCCGGTCGACTTTTGAGCATGCATTGCAAACGTGCTCATGGAAGTTCCATCTTATCAACGCGGCACGTATGTGACGCTTGATCGACGCGAGACTTCACTCGGGAATACAACTCGTTCGAGCTTTTACACAGAAACGAGCATAGGCAAATTCCCATACGTCTAAGCTAAGCGGA
The DNA here is from genome assembly GCA_014182895.1 of Angophora floribunda. Classification (NCBI taxonomy): domain Eukaryota; kingdom Viridiplantae; phylum Streptophyta; class Magnoliopsida; order Myrtales; family Myrtaceae; genus Angophora; species Angophora floribunda. Next base: position 6,343,204 of record CM024707.1, read on the forward strand.
GAGATTGGTTAGCTACTCCACGTATTCGTCCTTATCTGAGCACCTTGATGAATCCGACTCATTTGCTAGAAGGCATGGACATTCTCTGAGAATTTCGTGCCACGTTGGATACCCTAATACGTGTCCGACATGTGGTCAATAGGTGTCGCAAAATTCGACATGTGATTAACTCTTCTGACATGCAAGTTCAGAATTTCAACGTGCGATTCCGACATGCAGAGAGTTCATTTAAATTTTTTTGAATAAATGAAAAGTTAAAATATAAATATATAAAAATAAAATAATAAAAATAATAATGGGGAAAGAAGAAAAACTTTAATTTCTTTTTGACTTCCATTCCACACAATTTCCTAACCCCTCTCTTGTCGCTCTCTCTCTCTCATCAATTGATTATATCAAGAAGGAACCCAAATTGAAATAGTCAAATTTGTCAAATTAAAAGAATGAATGATATTAACAAATAGTGGATCTGTGTTTTTAATGTAAAATCATTCTACGCTCTATTTTATTCTTATTTATTTATTTGTGAAATAATTATACAAATGATATAAAAATATTTATTTAATATAGAAAGTGTCCCAACATGTCGAAAATTTTCATTTTTCTTAAGTGACATATCAACATGTCCCGTTATATTGTGTTGGTATTGGTGTTGGTACTATCTAGCCCATTTACTATTTCGCTATCGCACACGTGATGGGTCCCCTCTTTTGGCCCTTCTTCTCTCCCAAGGCCCTTCTATAAAGCTATATAAAGCTACAAGCTTGGTCTCGCCACATCCGTCGGCTGCCTGAAACTCTCTCATCTCTCTTCCTCTACGTTCTTCAGCATTGGCCCCGACGATGCCGCGCTCCACTGAATACGCCCATGCCGAGAACAAGAAGAGGAAGCTCTTCTTCAGCCTCTTCGCATCCTTCTTCCTCGCTCTCGCCCTCACTGCCGACTGCCGCCTCACCTCCCGAGATCCACCAAAAAGCTCCGCCATCGACGACGACCACCACCGGGAAGCTCAGTCCCTCATCAACTCCTCCTGCAGCTCCACTCTGTACCCCGAACTCTGCCTTTCTCAGCTCGCCTCCCCGCCGTCTTCGACCTTCGACGCCGTGAAGACCCCCAAGGACGTCACCGCGCTGGTCCTAAACCTGACCATCACCTCCGTCCAGCACAACTACTTGGCCATCAAGAAGGTGGCGGCCCAGAGTGGGCTGACAGTGAGGGAGACGACGGCGCTCCACGACTGCCTGGAGCTGGCGAACGAGACCCTCGAGGACGTCCGCGAGACTCTGACGGAGCTGCTGGCCTATCCGAATGGGGGCAACAAGTCGGCGTCAGAGCTCGTCGATGACATGAAGACGCTGCTCAGCGCCGCCATGACGAACCAGGACACGTGCCTTGACGGCTTCTCGTACGATTCCGCCGACAAGAAGGTGACATCTTCTTGGAGATTTTTGAGCGGAAATTTCCTTTTATGACGATTATTAGGTCCTTTATGCCTGGGAGGCCCAATGGCACAAAACATCTACTAAGTCATGTGAATCATGTAAGATGGAAGTTCAGAATTTAAATTTGGCGACATCACATTGGTACCGTAAAGCCTCCTTCTTCGCTTGCAGGTCGGAGAGGCCCTGTTGGCCGGCCAGTTGCACGTGTTCCGCTTGTGCAGCAACGCGCTGGCCATGATCAAGGATATGACCGATCCCGACATGGCGAACGAGCAGCGCCTCTCCTCCAACCGGCGCTTGAAGGAGGAGATAAAGGAGGGGGAGGAGGACGAGGAGGAGGAGGAGGAGGAGCCGATACAGTGGCCGAAGTGGCTGTCGGCAGGGGACAGGCGGCTGCTCCAATCGACCACGGTGATGCCAGATGTGACGGTGGCGGCGGATGGGAGCGGGGACTACATGACGGTGTCAGAGGCAGTGGAGGCGGCGCCGGAGAGGAGCGAGAGGAGGTACATCATAAAGATAAAGGCAGGGGCATACAAGGAAAACGTGGAGGTCACGAATAGGAAAACCAACCTGATGTTCGTGGGAGACGGGATGACCACCACCATCATCACCGGAGACAGGAACGTTGTGGACGGCAGCACCACATTCAACTCCGCAACTGTTGGTAAGTGCGTCCCCTCTCGTTTTGATCCATGTTGTCTCCTTCCATAGTTGTCGTTTCTAGGAAATTTCACAGTGCCATGTTGTCTCTTCTTCGCGAAATTCCGATGGCTAGATCTCACCTGATAAAACAAAGGAATAAAAAAAGAAAAACGAAAGATTTACACTGCGAAACCCCCAAAAAGATCTCAGATACTGTTTCCAAATTTCCCATATTAGAAAGAAGGGAAAATGCCATCATAGATTTCAACCTATATTACTTGTGATAAATTTACCTTTAAGTTTTTTTTTTACGACACTAAAACCTTAAAATTATACATTTTGTGATAGATTTATTTTAAACTTTTTTTTATGACGCTAAAATCCACAATAATAACGCATTTACCTCAAGTTTTCTTTTGTAATGTAAAAAACCTTGAACTTGTACTTATGTGATACATTTACCTACAAACTCTTTGGCCAAAAGGCATTTTCGTCTTTTTTTTTCTATTTTTCCCTGCCGACAGATGGAAGAGAGAAGAAAGGAAGAAAAAAAGAAAAAAGAAATAAAAATGATAAAGATGAAAATGCCCTCTGACCAAAGATTTTGTGGGTAAATGTGTCGCACAAGTATAAGTTCAAGATTTTTATGTTACAAAAGAAAGTTCGGGGTGAATGTGTTACAATAGGCATAGTTTAAGATTTTTAGTGGCATTTTTTTCTAAAAAGAAAGAAAGAAAGAAAATCGAAAACAAGAAAAAGTACACTCGAATATTTAGGGTGAAAATTACTGAAACCTTGGCAACAGATTGCTTTCGGATCATTGATCGGACCTGAAATATTTGCATGAGATTGATGTAAGAAGAAAGCGTCATGCCTTGGAAAAGATTTTGGCTTTGTCGGGTTGATATGGGAGTCTTCTGTGTGAGTCATATTGCCTAGTCTCAACACTAATTAGTGTCTAATCCCGGGCACGTGCCCATGCGCTTGCAGCTATAAGTGGGCAAGGGTTCTTGGCCAAGGACATAACCTTCGAGAACACCGCGGGCCCGTCGAAGCACCAGGCGGTGGCACTCCGCGTCAATAGAGACTTTACCGCCTTCTACAGGTGTGCCGTGCTGGCCTACCAGGACACCCTCTACGTGCACTCCTTCCGCCAGTTCTACTACAATTGCTTCATTGCGGGCACCATTGACTTCATCTTTGGGAACGCGGCCGCCGTGCTCCAAAACTGCGACATCCATGCACGACGCCCCAACCCGAGCCAGAGAAACATGGTCACTGCCCAGGGCCGCGACGACCCCAACCAGAACACCGGTACGTTTTCCCAAAACTTCCATCTCCAGCGATAGTTTCGAAACTTCCTCATTTCAAAACCAATATGTTTGTTCGACAGGTATAGTGATTCAAAAGTGCAGGATCGGTGCAACATCAGATCTCTTGGAAGTGAAAGATATCTTCGAAACCTACCTGGGAAGGCCATGGAAGGAGTACTCGAGGACCGTGATAATGCAAACGAGATAAGTGACATTATCCATCCTGCCGGTTGGTATCCATGGGCTGGTGACTTCGCCCTGGACACCCTGTTCTATGCAGAGTACGCGAACACCGGGGAGGGCGCGAACACTGAGAATCGGGTCACCTGGGAGGGCTTCAGGGTGATTTCGACTTCCGAGGCTAAAGCCTTCGCTGCGGATGAGTTCATTGATGCGGCAAGCTGGTTGAATTCCACGGGTTTTCCCTACTATCCTGGTCTCTAAAGATGTATCAGTGCATGAAATGAAAAACCATATCAAATAATTCGGAGGCGATGATGAGTAAAGAAATTGTAAGAATAATTGTGGCCCACGTGATGTTATTAATTAATGGTTTAATTGGTTTAATAAATATTTAAGTGCTAAAAACGTATTGGCTATTAAATGTTGCAACTCCTATGAAAATGATGAAAATGTACAATTCCATGGGGAAATTACCATTCTTCCGAAGAGGTGAGACTCTTACAAAGTAAAAAATTCTACAAGGGAAGTCACCTATTGATAGCCTATATAAAAGCTATTAGCATCATTATGGTTTAATGTAAGTCTATCATAGCACCACCCAAAGGAGAATTATGATGTGCATGTATTGTTTAATTTGAATATGAATGTATGGTATTCTCGAAGCATTAATGTATAAGAGTATTGAAAGAGGAGGATGCCATTTGATTTAGGGTATGCTCTATATTATAAATAATATATCAGATATATAATATATATATATCTAAAATATATTATATGTAAATAAATTATATATAATATATACGATCATAATTTGTCCGAGTTGAATTAACCTAAACTCCTAAGATCGAAAATCAACTTGTCCAGTGCTAGTCTTGGGAATAGGACCATGATCGGTAGGGTTAGGCCGGTCTAGGGTCGGTCAAGGGTTGACCCAAGACCGATGCTCACCCCTAATTTTTATGTAAGGAGTTAATTTCTTATGGACCATCGTTGAATTTTGATAGAGATTCGGAAATGTTTGAGATATTCCTCCGTCACTAAATTGCTGATATATGTTGGCCCTATATGTTCTTAAAAGAAATTGATTAAGATTATCTTGGATTAACTCATGATATCTATTGTAAAATTTCAAAAGGAACATCGAGTAATTCAATGAGCAAATAGATTTTATTAAAAACATGAACGGAAAAGTTTTATATCTAACAGCTTTTCACCATCGATTGAAATAAATAATAGGTATAAAAAGGGGGAAAATGGGGGAAAACCGAGGTCGTAAATCCTCAAAAATCAGCTCGAACGTTTCTCTAGGCCAAGTTACCGACACACTTCGATACCCTACCAGATCAAGTGGTTCTCGAGACTTGCCGGTGGCATCAGTAAATTAATATGAAGTCCACTCGGGAGTTCAGCCACCCAAATTCGAGCACTTAATGATGCATGAAGTGTCCATCTTCGGCCTCCCATCTTAGATCGAGCCCATTTTCTAGGCCGTCTCCATATCGATGTTGTATGTGTTAATCCAACATTCAGTCTGCCGACTAATTCATTGTACTTAGGCTCCCCCTCCATGGATGATTCTCTGCCTCTCGACCCATCGCATGACCCCAGTAAAAATGATGCAGAATCGATGTACGGGAAAAGCGTCCGACGACTATGCTCTGTCCGAAAGAGACCCCCACGCATCATCGATCTAACCACGACAACTCACCCCAGGTCCGGTGACAGAGGCCCTTTTGTCGTCTCATCTTTCCGGCTGTCGGTGAAAAGTACCGGTCGAGTTTCGAGCATGCATTGCGAACGTGCTCATGGAAGTTCCATCTTATCAATGTGCTACGTATGTGACGCTAGATCAATGCGAGACTTCACTCGGAAAACAACTCGTTCGAGCTTTTACACAGAACCGAGCATAGGCAAATTCCCATATGTCTAAGCTAAGCGGAGAGATTGATTAGCTGCTCCACGTATTTGTCCTTATCAGAGCACCCTGATGAATCCAACCCATTTGCTAGGAAACACAGATACTTTTCGAGAACCTTTGTGCCGTGTTGAACACCCCGACATGCATGCAATAGACAAGTGTTGGAAAATTCAACATGTGGTCAATTCTCCTGACATGTAAGTTCAGAATTTCAACATGCTATTCTGACACATGGAATCAATTTTAAAAATTTTCAATAAATGAGAGGTCAAAATGTAAATATATAAAAAAATAAGATAATAAAAAATAATAAAAGGGGAAAGAAGAAAAATCCTAATTTCTTTTTGATTCCCATTCCACACAATTAATTTCCCGACCCCATCCTCTTGTCGGTCTCTTTGTCTCTCACCGATTGATTCTAGCAAGAAGGAACCAAATTGGAATAGTCGAATTTGTTAAATTAAAATAATGAAAGATATTAAAAAATTGTGGATTAATATTTTTAATGGAAAATCATTCTATGCTCTATTTCATTATTTATATATTTGTGAATTTAAATTAAACTAATTCGACTGAAATAATTATATAAATGATAATTTATTATGTATATATAAAAATATTCATTTAATATAGAAAGCATTCCAACATATTGAAATTCTGTAATTTTTGAAAAATGATTTGTCTAATTGTGTTGTCGGTGTTAGTATTATCTAGCGCATTTGCCATTTCGCTATCGCGCACGTGATGGGTCCCCTCCTTTGGCCATTCTTCTCTCCCAATAGCCTTTCTATAAAGCTACAAGCTTGGACCTCGCCACATCCATCGGCTGCCTGAAACACACACACACACTCTCTCTCTCTCTACATTCTTCAGCATCGGCCCCGACAATGCTGCGCTTCCATGAAAACGCCCATGCCAAGAACAAGAAGAGAAGCCTCTTCTTCGCATCCTTCTTCCTAGCTCTTGCCCTCACCGCCGATTGCCGCCTCACCTCCCGAGACCCACCAAGAAGCTCCGCCATCGATGACCGCCACCGGGAAGCTCTGTCCCTCATCAAGTCCTCCTGCAGCTCCACTCTGTACCCCGACCAGTGCCTCTCTCAGCTCAGCTCCTCGCCGTCTTCGACCTCCGACGCCGTGAAGACCCCCAAGGACGTCATCGCGATGGTCCTGAACCTGACCATCACCTCCGTCAAGCACAACTTCTTGGCCATCAAGAAGGTGGCAGCCCGGAGTGGGCTGACGGTGAGGGAGACGACGGCGCTCCACGACTGCCTGGAGCTGGCGAACGAGACCCTCGAGGAGGTGCGCGAGACTCTGACGGAGCTGGTAGCCTACCCGAATGGGGGCAACAAGTCGGTGTTAGAGCTTGTCGATGACATGAAGACGCTGCTCAGCGCTGCCATGACGAACCAGGACACGTGCCTCGACGGCTTCTCGCATGATTCCGCTGACAAGAAGGTGACATCTTCTTGGCGATTTTCGAGCAGAAATTTCCTTTTATGACGATAATTAGGTCCTTTATGGGAGGCCCAATGGCACAAAATATCTACTAAGTCCTGTGAATTATGTAAGATAGGAGTCAAGAATTTTTTGGGAACATCGCGTTTGTACCATAAAGCCTCGTTCTTCGCTCGCAGGTCAGAAAGGCCCTGTTGGGCGGCCAGTTGCACGTGTTCCACTTGTGCAGCCACGCGCTGGCAATGATCAAGAACTTGACCGACCCCGATGTGGCGAACGAGCGGCGGCTCTCCTCCAACCGGCGCTTGAAGGAGGTGATAAAGGAGGAGGAGGAGGGGGACCCGATACATTGGCCGAAGTGGCTCTCGGCGGGGGACAGGCGGCTGCTCCAATCGACCACGTTGACACCGGACGTGACGGTGGCAGCGGACGGGAGCGGGAACTACCAGACGGTGTCGGAGGCGGTGGCAGCAGCGCCGGAGAGGAGCGAGACGAGGTACATTATAAAGATAAAGGCAGGAGAATACAGGGAAAACGTGGAGGTCACGAGTAGGAAAAGCAACCTGATGTTCGTGGGAGACGGGATGACCACCACCATCATCACCGGAGACAGGAACGTTGTGGATGGCAGCACCACATTCAACTCCGCAACCGTTGGTAAGTGCGTCCCCTCTCGTTTTAATCCATGCTGTCTCCTTCCATAGTTGTCGTTTTTAGGATATTTCACAGTGCCATGTTGTCTCTTCTTCGCGAAATTCCGATGGCTAGATCTCACTTGATAAAACAAAGGAAGAAAAAACACGAAAGATTTACACTACAAAACCTCCAAAAAGACGTCAGATGCTGTTTCCAAATTTCCCAAATTAGATAGAAAGAAAGAACATGGGAAACAAGAAAAAGTAAATTTGAATATTTTAGGGTGAAAACTTACCAAAATCTCGACAAAGGTCGCTTTCGGATCATTGATTGGATCTGAAATTTTTGCATGAGATTGACTGTGGAGTGTTTTATGTAATGAAAAAGGGTCATGCCTTGGAAAAGATTTTGGCTTTGGCGAGTTGATCTAGGAGTCCTCTGTGTGAGTCTTATTGCCTAGCCTCACCATTGATTAGTGTACTAACATCGGGCACGTGCCCATTTGCTTGCAGCTGTAGCTGGAGAAGGGTTCTTGGCCAAGGACATAACCTTCGAGAACACCGCGGGCCCGTCGAAGCACCAGGCGGTGGCGCTCCGCGTCAATAACGATTTCGCCGCCTTCTACCGGTGTGCCATGCTGGCCTACCAGGACACCCTCTACGTGCACTCCTTCCGCCAGTTCTACTACGGCTGCTTCGTGGCGGGCACCATCGACTTCATCTTCGGGAACGCGGCCGCCGTGCTCCAGAACTGTGACATCCACGCCCGACGCCCGAACCCGAGCCAGCGCAACATGGTCACCGCCCAGGGACGCGACGACCCCAACCAGAACACGGGTACGTTTTCCCAATACTTCCACCGCCAGCAATAGTTTCGGAACTTCACCATTTCAAAACCAATATGTTTGTTCGACAGGTATAGTGATCCAAAAGTGTAGGATCGGCGCAACATCAGATCTCCTGGAAGTGAAAGATAGCTTCGAAACCTACCTGGGGAGGCCGTGGAAGGAGTACTCGAGGACCGTGATTATGCAAACCGAGATAAGCGACATTATCCACCCAGTCGGCTGGTACCCATGGGATGGCGACTTCGCCCTCGACACCCTGTTTTATGCGGAGTACGCGAACACAGGGGAGGGGGCGAACACTGAGAACCGGGTCACCTGGGAGGGCTTCAGGGTGATTTCGGCTGCCGAAGCTGAAGCCTTCACTGCCGATGAGTTCATTGATGCGGCAAGCTGGTTGAATTCCACGGGTTTTCCCTACTATCCCGGTCTCTGAAAATGAATCGGTGCATGGAATGAGAAACCACATCTAATAATTTAGAGATGATGATGAAGGAAGAAATTGTAAGAATAATCGTGGCCCACTTGAAGTTATTAATTAATAGTTTAATTGATTTAATAAATGTTTAAATGCTAAAAACGTGTTGGCTTGCAACTCCTATGAAAAGGATGAAAATGTACAATTCCATGGGGAAATTACAGTTCTTCCAAAGAGGTGCAATTCTTATGAAATAAAAAGTGCTATGAAGAAAGCCACTTATTAATATGAAATTCAAGAACTTAATGATGCATGCGCAGTCTTTGGCCTCCCATCTTAGATCGAGCCCATTTTTTAGGCCAGTCTCTATCTCGATCTTGTATGTATTAGTACATTCAGACCGCCAACTAATTCATTTGTACCTAGGCTGCCGCTCCAAGGATGATTTTCTGCCTCTCGGCCCATCGCATGACCCTAGTGAAAATGATGCAAAATCTATATACGTAAAAAGCGTCCGACGACAATGCGCTCTGTACGAAAGAGCCCCCATCGCGGGAGAAAATATTAGGTAGGTTAAATAGTCCACGTCATTGGTGCAGCTCACCATTCAAAATCGGACACGTGGCGTCCACGTCGGCGGTGGGCTCGCACGGGGTTGAACTCCTCTCTCCTCTTTCTCCTCTGTCTCTCGCTCTGTCCTCTCTGTCCTCTCTCTTTGCAAAGGAGAGAGAGCAGCCCAACTCTGCTCAGGGCCGAGGGGAACACAACGGTGTCGGCGTCGAAGAGCGGAGGCGGAGGGGCAGACCCGCTGAGGGAAGAGGAGGTTGAAGGGCCCATAGAGGCAGAGCGGCGGCGCGTGGGGCAGGCGATGGCGAAGCGTGACGTCAAAGACGGAGCCAAAGGTGTTCAGGACGGCGAGGCCCATGCTCTGCTTGAGCGTGAAGATAAGAGGGCGTCGACGACGTCGGAGCCGGTAGAGATCTCGAGGACGATGGGTCTCATGGTAGAGGAGGAGGAGGAGTCAGAGCTGGAGGATTCTTGGGCGGTGGCGACGACAACGAGTGGTTTGGGACCCAGACACCAACGTCGACGCCGACGCTGCCTCTGCCTCCGTCGTCTGTTCCCCCTCGGCCCGGAGCAAAGTGTGTTGATGACGTCGGAGATCTCGAGCACAGCGGGTCTCATGGCAGAGGAGGAGGAGTCAGAGCTGGAGAAGTCTTGGGCGGTGGCGACGATGACGAGTGGTTTGGGACCCAGACGCCGACGCCGCCCCTGCCTCCACCGTCGTGTTCCCCCCGACCCGGAGCAGAGTCGGGCTGCTTTGTCTCTCCTCTGCAAAGGAGAGAGAGAGAGGAGAGAGAGGACAGCAGGTACGACATACAGAGGAGAGAGGAGAGAGGAGTTTAGCCCCGCGCGAACCCACCGTCGACGTGAACACCACGTGTCCGATTTTGAATAGTGAGCTGCACTAATGACATGGACTATTTAACCTCTGCAGCTTCAGGTCCCGCTGGTACCGGTTGATGAAGGCGTCGGCTTTCGCGTCGATCTCGTCCCCGCCTTCTTCCACGGACGGCGCCGACGCCGGGCCGCTCTTTTTTGCCCTCTTCGCCGTCTGGGGCCTCCGGCGCTCCACGACGGGTTCGTCCTCCGCCTCCACGCCGAAGACTCGCCGTGGGCAGCCCGCCTTCGGGTCTGACCCCGACCCTCCTCACTCGATAGTCTTGATGGACGCGACCCGCGTCGGTGTAGGGAACTGAGTCGTCGTCTTCGGAATCGGAGTCGACCCCGAGGTGGTGAAGCGCGTCTTCATCCGGGTCGGGATCGCTCGATCTATACAAGGAAGAGAGCGGAGCGTTGAACCAGAGGAGAGAGAGAGCGGAGCTTTGAACCAGAAGAGAGAGAGAGAGAGAGGAGAGAGGAAGAGAGAAACAGAGGGAGAAGGAAAAAGTTGTTGTTGCTGCTGGGCCCGCATCTGAGAGAGAGAGAGGAGGGAGGGATGAAAATTAGCATGTACCGGATGGACACGTGTCCATAACTGAGTGGTGAGCTCCACCATCCTACGTGGACTATTGAACTCACCCAATATTTTCTCGTTGCAAACGTGCTCATGGAAGTTCAATGTTATCAACGTGGTACGTACGCGACACTAGATACGACGTGAGACTTCTCGGGAATACAACTCGTTCGAGCTTTTTGCAAAGAACCGACCATCGGCATGATCGGCACTATCTAGCCCATTTACTGTTTGGAAATTCTGTAATTTTTAAAAAATGACAAGTCGTGTCGGTGTTCGTACTATCTGGCCCATTTGCCATTTCACACACGTGGTGGGTCCCCTCTTTCGGCCTCTCTTCTCGTCTTCTCTCCCAAGAACCCTTCTATAAAGCTACAAGCTTGGCGCCTCGCCATATCCATGGGCTGCCCGAAACTCTCTCTTCTTCTCTCTCGACATTCTTCAGCATCGGCCCCGACAATGTCGCGGTTCCCTGAAAACGCCCATGCCAGGAACAAGAAGATAAACCTCTTCTTCGCATCCTTCTTCCTCGCTCTCGCCCTCACCGCCGATTGCCGCCTCACCTCCCGAGACCCACCGAGAAGCTCCGCCGTCGACGACCACCACCGGGAAGCTCGGTCCCTCATCAAGTCCTCCTGCAGCTCCACTCTGTACCCCGACCTCTGCCTCTCTCAGCTAACCTCCTCGTCATCTTTGACCTCTGACGCCGTGAAGACCTCCAAGGATGTCATCGCGCTGGCCCTAAACTTGACCATCACCTCCGTCCAGCACAACTACTTGGCCATCAAGAAGGTAGCGGCCCAGAGAGGGCTGACGGTGAGGGAGACGACAGCGCTCCACGACTGCCTGGAGCTGGCGGACGAGACCCTCGACGAGGTCCGCAAGACTCTGACGGAGCTGCTGGCCTACCCAAATGGGGGCAACAAGTCGGTGTTGGAGCTCGTCGATGACATGAAGACGCTGCTCAGCGCCGCCATGACGAACCAGGACACGTGCCTTGACGGCTTCTCGCACGATTCTGCTGACAAGAAGGTGATATCTTCTTGGAGATTTTTGGGCAGAAATTTCCTTTTATGACGATTATTAGGTCCTTTATGGGAGGTCCAATGGCACAAAATATCTACCAAGTCCTGTGAATTATGTAAGATAGGAGTCAAGAATTTTTTGGGGACATCACGTTTGTACCGTAAAGCCTCGTTCTTTGCTCGCAGGTCAGAGAGGCCCTGTTGGGCGGCCAGGTTCACGTGTTCCACTTGTGCAGCAACGCGCTGGCAATGATCAAGAACATGACCGACCCCGATGTGGCGAACGAGCGACGGCTCTCCTCCAACCGGCGCTTGAAGGAGGTGATAAAGGAGGAGGAGGAGGAGGAGGAGGAGGAGGGGACCCGATGCAGTGGCCGAAGTGGCTCTCGGCGGGGGACAGGCGGCTGCTCCAATCGACCACGTTGACGCCGGACGTGACGGTGGCGGCGGACGGGAGCGGGAACTACCGGACAGTGTCGGAGGCGGTGGCCGCAGCGCCGGAGAGGAGCGAGAGGAGGTACATTATAAAGATAAAGGCAGGGGTATACAGGGAAAACGTGGAGGTCACGAGTAGAAAAAGCAACCTGATGTTCGTGGGAGATGGGATGGCCACTACCATCATCACCGGAAACAGGAACGTTGTGGACGGCAGCACCACTTTCGACTCCGCGACTGTTGGTAAGTGCGTCGCCTCTCGTTTTAATCCATGTTGTCTCCATTCGTAGTTATCGTTTTTGGGAAATTTCACAGTGCCATGTTGTCTCTTCTTCGCGATATTCCGATGGCTAGATCTCACTCGACAAAACAAAGGCAAAAAAACGAAAGATTTAAAATGCGAAACCTCCAAAAAGATCTCAGATGCCGTTTTCAAGTTTCCCAAGTTGGAAAGAAAGAAAACGGGAAACAAGAAAATCATTGATTGTATCTGAAATTTTTGCATGAAATTGACTGAGGAGTGTTTTATTTAAGAAAAAAGCGTCATGCCTAGGAAAAGATTTTGGCTTTGTCGAGTTAATAAAGGAGTCCTCTGTGGAGTCTTTATTGCCTTGTCTTACCATTAATTAGTGTCTAATCCCGGGACGTGCCCATGCGCTTGCAGCTGTAGCTGGAGAAGGGTTCTTGGCCAAGGACATAACCTTCGAGAACACCGCGGGCCCGTCGAAGCACCAGGCGGTGGCGCTCCGCGTCAATAACGATTTCGCCGCCTTCTACCGGTGTGCCATGCTGGCCTACCAGGACACCCTCTACGTGCACTCCTTTCGCCAATTCTACTACGGCTGCTTCGTTGTGGGCACCATCGACTTCATCTTCGGGAACGCGGCTGCCGTCCTCCAGAACTGCGACATCCACGCGCGACGCCCGAACCCGAGCCAGCGCAACATGGTCACTGCCCAGGGCCGCGATGACCCCAACCAGAACACGGGTACGTTTTCCCAATACTTCCACCGCCAGCAATAGTTTCGGAACTTCACCATCTCAAAACCAATATGTTTGTTCGACAGGTATAGTGATCCAAAAGTGCAGAATCAGCGCGAGACCAGATCTCTTAGAAGTGAAAGACAGCTTCGAATCCTACTTGGGGAGGCCATGGAAGGAGTACTCGAGGACCGTGATAATGCACACTGAGATAAGCGACATTATCCACCCAGCCGGCTGGTACCCGTGGGATGGCAACTTCGCCCTCGACACTTTGTTTTATGCAGAGCACGCGAACACCGGGGACGGGGCGAACACTGAGAACCGAGTCACCTGGAAAGGCTTCAGGGTGATTTCGGCTTCCGAGGCTCAAGCCTTCACTGCCGATCAATTCATTGACGCGGCAAGTTGGTTGAGTTCCACGGGGTTTCCCTACTATCCCGGTCTCTGATAATGAATCGATGCATGGCTGAGAAATTGTATCTAATAATTCGCAGAAAATGATGAATATAGAAACTATAAGAATAATTGTGGCCCATGTCATGTTATTAATTAATGGTTTGATAAATATGTAAGTGCTAAAAACGTGTTGGCTATTATAGGTAATTGGAAAGAGGTCTCTTTGGTATATTTAGGATTCCACAATGGATGCATCCCTCTGTTAGTGTGACATGTGCTTTGAACCTGCGTTGGACCTGGCCCCTCCTATCGCAGTACCTGTGGAGGCCATGAGTAGAAGCTTCTTCTCCAACTGTAACATAGGGCATGATGTCACTTTTTATCCTAGTATCAGTCTTGGAGAAAGAAGTTCCTCTATCAAAGTCTCTTTCATCGAGATAAGCGAGTTGAGGCATAAGAACTTAGAGAATCTGGTTCGGCCTAGCCTTCTTTGCTATTAGTTTCAATATCCGCTGCTTTTGTGCCAACCATCTTAGAAGGAAGACTAACATTTTATGTTTTTGATGTCCTTCTGCACTCACTTTGTGCTTATTCTTTTCTTTTCTTTTTTGAAACATTTTATTTTTTTAGCAGCATTAGTTTATTCAAACTGCTATTTAAATTTCTTTTCAGTTTCTGCCTAAAGAAAATGGTCAAATCAATCAATAGTTGAAGGAGGAGTCCAAAAACACTTAAACACAAAGGGGAAAGAGTTTTAATTAGTAAAAACTGGAAAGGGAAGTGAAGACTAAGGAGCCTTGTCCAGTAACTAAATCCACCTGTTTGTTTCTGGGTTGCCCTCAAGAAACCATGAGCCTATTTTCCCCCCACGTGACACCACTGTAGCAGCAGTTGGAGCATTCATGTTAGTCAACATCACATAAGCTTGACGCCCATCCTCCCGTTGAACTCGTGCATGAGCTTGTTCAATCATAGGAAATGGTTGCATCCATAGGAAATCTACCTTGACCTTGTCAAGTCGATCATCAAGGAATTTGTAGACACAATCTCCTTGGAACTATAGCTCCCCATATCAATGGAACACACAATAAGGTTATGGCTAAAATCAATCTCCCGCCAAAGTCCTTGAAGGTCATTGTAATATTTTTTTGATAGGGCCTCCTGCTTGCTTTAGCTGAGTAACTCGATGCTTCAAATCTTACCCTAGGAGACATCATTGTCATCAAAAAATGTGGTAGCCACCGAATCCCAAATTGTTTTTGTAGTTGGGAATCGGATAAAATTGCCAATCAATGATGGGTCCATAGAGTTGATTATCCATCCTTTCACTGTGGAATCCTCAATCTTCCACTTCCAAAAATCAGGATCGCTTGAATGAGGTTGGGGAAGATCCCATTAATATATGCCAACTTTTCTTTGCCTGAAATGACATCTTGACAACTTGGAACCAAAGGCCATAGTTGTCGCCATCCATCTTGATAGCAATAGGTGGAGCCGATGCCTCAACTTAGGAAGGCGGCGCATGATGCTGGGTCAAAAGTTGCTTCATCGCCGTTGTTAGATCTTCAAGGATCGCCATTGCCAAAGAGCCCTCACTGGTTGGTTTTGGGAGAGTTAAATCAATGCATTCAGCCATGGTGAGATTAGGTCAAAAGTTGCTTCATCACCCAAGGATCACTATTGCCGAAGAGCCCTCATTGGTTGGTTTTGGGAGAGTTAAAAGTTGCTTTGATACCATGAAGATGAGACATCTGCTTGAAAAAATTGTGATTTCATTCACCCTTGTATCATCCTTGTACACATACATATTCATAATAAATAAATAAAGAATAAATGAAAGAATAAACATGATTACAGAAAGATTACAATTTCCTACTTTATTTTTATGTATCCTTGACTAAATCAATTAGGATCGAAGTCAAGAATAAAATCATATTCTCCAACAATAAATTAACTCAGATTCCTATATTAACTCTAATTGACAACGCATGCCAACAAATTGTTGGTAAACGCCTCATTAAATTCTAGCTAAGTGAACTTATTGTGTTGTTCCATTAAATGGCAACTGAGATTTTTTGTTGATTACGTTGACAATGCATAAAATCAATGGGCAGCCTTAGGAATACTTGAGTTTTTATTTATTTGTGTCCCCTGCGTAGCGTAAAATCGTATATTGCCTTGGATATTCAGCTGAAAACAAACACCGAGGAACAATTGGCTTAGTTTCAACTTATGAAACCACATTTGGCAGGTCCTTGGGAACTAAAGTTCTGATCGACGATAATCCAAGATATGCTATCGAGTGCACCAATGTCGGAATCAAGGTTCTCCATTTCGACTACGAGAATTCCTAACCAAGGTGCAAGACATAGTCGATCGATAAACATCCCCCGGTCACAAAAGTCCATAATTGGGAAGAAGTCGAGCAACGATTGGTTTCTCCGGTTGCTGGTTAATTTTCGCGACGAGGGGTTGTGGGTACCGTGACTTGATCAAGAACCATCGCAAATAAGTTCTTGTGCCTGTAGCTTCGCGATGCTTGATGCCCCCAGAGGTCACCCCACAATCAACTCATTCTTTTAGCCCAAGCGTTCTAATGTCTTGCAGGGATCAATAAGTCGTGTCCATAAGTTACTATCGACGGTAGACAGAACTACGCAAGTGTCAGTACCTCGTGAGGACGGCTGTGACTAGGAATTCTCATCGACTCGGATGTTTTTCTTTCGCGTAGGTCTTCAATGCAACGTTAAGTATATTACACGACCCTTTCGTTACTCAAAAACTCTAGACTCGCTAGGTCACTGCGTAATCTGCTGAGACCTCAGGTATCTTGAGGGGGATAAATAGTGTGACCAAAATGAACGCGCAGAGTATAGCATCTTCTTGACCCTTGAATCGTCTTCCCGATTCAAAGACATTCAATCATCTGCTCATCAGGTGGGCCACAAATACAATAAATAGGCTTAGTTCTGAGTGGGAAATTTTCAAATTTTTATTTGGTTTTTCTTTTTTTTTTTTTTGGGGGGAGGGTGGGGACTCAGAAAATTCAATTGGATAGGGGGCCACACAGCTTAGTTCTGAGGGAAATTTGCAACTTTTATTGGGGGACCATACTTGGAAAATTCAGTTGGATAGAGGGCCCCTTTCCAGGCTGTCCTGGGTGCTGATATTTGCTGGCCTTATATCTTACTTTAAAAAATTGCTAAAGATTATCTTGGATTAATTTATGATATCTACTTTAAAATTTCAAAAAGAAGATCGATTAATTTTACGAGCAATTAGATTTTATGAAAAATACGAATGTAAATGATTTTTATTTTTTATCAATCCTTTTTGCCATCGATTGAAATAAGTAATAGGTGGAAAATAGGGATTGGGGGGGAGGATCGTGGTCGTTGATCCTCGAAAATCCACTCGTACATTATCTAGGCCGTCTCTAGATCGATCTTGTCTGTATTACTCCTTCAGTCTGGCCACATTCACACTTAGGCCCCCATCCAATTATGATACAGAATCGATGTATACGAAAAGCGTCCGGACGACAGGCTTGTACTGAACAATGCTCGGACGGATAATGCGGCGGACCAGCTCTCATAGACCATCCATCATCTATCTAACTGCAATAACTCACACCAGGTCCGGCGACAGAGGCCCTCTTGACATCTCAGCCTTTCAGCTGTCGGTGAAACGTCCTGCTCTAGAGTTTAGCATTACGTGCTGTCCAGGCTAGGCTCGTGAAACAGCCATGTTATCAAAGTGAGACTTTACTCCGGGAACAATGCTTGCACAGAAGGGGAACCGAGCATTGGGGAATTCCTACACATCTAGCTAAGCGAGACGGTGTCGCCTCGTGCACGGCGGATCGTCAAGAAAAGGTCGATCTTTCAATGACGAGATGACAGGTTGGTGATTGATTAGCTACTGTGCGTATTCATCCGTATCTGAGCACCATTATGGATCCGACCCCCTTGCCATTTTGTTATCCCACACGCGACGGGTTCCCTATTTTGACCTTTCTTCTCTCCCAAGAGTCATTCCATAAAACCTACAAGCTTGGCCTCGCCATATCCATCGGCTGCCTGAAACACTCTGATCTCTCTCTCTCTCTCTCTCTCTCTCTCTCTACATTCTTCAGCATCGGACAATGCCGAGCTCCCCCGAAAACGCCCACGCCAAGAACAAGAAGAGAAAGCTCTTCTTCGCCCTCTTCGCGTCCTTCTTCCTCCTTGCTCTCGCCCTCACCGCCGTCTGTCGCCTCGCCTCCCGAGCCCCACGAAGAAGCTCCGCCGTCGACGACCACCACCGGGAAGCTCGGTCCCTCATCAAGTCCTCCTGCAGCTCCACTCTGTACCCCGACCTTTGCCTCTCCCAGCTCACCTCCTCGCCGTCATCCTCCGACGCCGTGAAGACCCCCAAGGACGTCATCGCGCTGGCTCTGAACCTGACCATCGCCTACGTCCAGCACAACTACTTCGCCATCAAGAAGGTGGGGGCAGCGCGGAGGGGGCTGACGGTGAGGGAGAGGACGGCGCTTCACGACTGCCTGGAGATGGTGGATGAGACCCTTGACGAGGTCCGCAAGACTCTGACGGAGCTGCTGGCCTACCCGAGCGGGGGCAACAAATCGGTGTCAGAGCTCGCCGAAGACATGAAGACGCTGCTCAGCGCCGCCATGACGAACCAGGACACGTGCCTCGACGGTTTCTCGCACGAGTCCGCCGACAAGAAGGTGATATCTTCTTGGAGATTCTTGAGCGAAATTTTCCTTTTATGACGATCATTAGCTCCTTTATGCGAGGCCCAAATGCACAAAATATCTACTGAGTTCTGTGAATTATGGAAGATAGGAGTCAAGAATTTAAATTTGGGGACATCACATTGGTACCATAAAGCCTCGTTCTTCGCTCGCAGGTCAGAGAGGCCCTGTTGGGCGGCCAGATGCATGTGTTCCACTTGTGCAGCAACGCGCTGGCCATGGTGAAGAACATGACCGATACCGACGTCGCGAACGAGCGGCGGCTCTCCTCCGACCGGCGCTTGAAGGAGGAGATAAAGGAGGAGGAGGAGGAGGACCAGATACGGTGGCCGAAGTGGCTGTCGGCGGGGGACAGGCGGCTGCTCCAATCGACCACGGTGACGCCGGACGTGACGGTGGCAGCAGACGGGAGCGGGAACTATCGGACGGTGGCGGCGGCGGTGGCGGCGGCACCGGAGCTGAGCGCGAGGAGGTACGTTATAAAGATAAAGGCAGGGGTATACAAGGAAAACGTGGAGGTCCCGAAGAAGAAAACCAACCTGATGTTCTTGGGAGACGGGAGGACCACGACCATCATCACCGGAAGCAGGAACGTTGTGGACGGCAGCACCACATTCAACTCCGCCACTGTTGGTAAGTGCGTCCCCTCAAGTTTTAAATCCATCTGGTCTCCTTCTGTAGTTGTCGTTTTTAGGAAATGTCACAATGCCGTGTCGTCTCTTCTTCACAAAATTCCGATGGCTAGATCTCACTTTATAAAACCGAGAAAAAGAAAACGAAAAATTTACGCTGCGAAACCTCCGAAAATCTCTCAGATGCTGTTTCCAAATTTCCCTAGTCAGAAAGAAAGAAAGAAAAATTGAAAACAAGAAAAGATGCATTGGAATACTTTAGGGTGAAAACTACCAAAATCTCGACAACGGGTCGCTTTCGGATCATTGATTAAGCGTCTTACCTTTGGAAAAGAGTCTCGTTGCCCAGTTTTACCGTGATTAGTGTCTAATCTCGGGCACGTGCCATGCGCTTGCAGCTGTGGTCGGGGACCGGTTCTTGGCCAGGGACGTAACCTTCCAGAACACCGCCGGCCCGTCGAAGCACCAGGCGGTGGCGCTCCGTGTCGGGGCTGACTTCTCGGCCTTCTTCCGGTGCGACATTCTGGCCTACCAGGACACCCTCTACGTGCACTCCCTCCGCCAGTTCTACGTCGGCTGCCTCGTCACGGGCACCGTCGACTTCATCTTCGGGAACGCGGCCGCCATGCTCCAGGACTGCGACATCCACGCGCGGCGCCCCAACCCGGGCCAGCGCAACATGGTCACCGCCCAGGGCCGCGAGGACCCCAACCAGAACACGGGTACGTTCTCCCAAACCTCCACCGCCAGAAGTAGTTTCGGAACTTCACCGTGTCAAAACCATTCCCTTCGTTCGACAGGTATAGTGATCCAGAAGTGCAGGATCGGCGCCACATCGGATCTCTTGGCAGTGAAAGGGAGCTTCCAGACTTATCTGGGGAGGCCATGGAAGATGTACTCGAGGACGGTGATAATGCAGACCGCGATAAGCGACATTGTCGACCCTGCGGGCTGGTACGAGTGGGACGGCAACTTCGCCCTCGACAGCCTCTTTTATGCGGAGCACGCAAACACTGGGGCCGGGGCGAGCACCACTAAACGGGTCATCTGGAAGGGCTACAGGGTGATTTCGGCTACCGAGGCTCAAGCCTTCACGGCTGATCGGTTCATCGCCGGGAGCAGCTGGTTGGGTTCCACGGGGTTTCCCTACTATTCTGGTCTCTGAAAATGAATAGGAGCATAGAATGAGAAACCCCATCTATCATTCGGAGACGACCATGAATAAAGAAACTACTGGTTTTGAAGGTCCATAACGATAACACGGCTATATATATATAGATAGATATAAACATTGTCGACAGACACGAAATGAAATGACGAAGAGCGAGCGACGGGGAATCCGAATCGTTCGTGCCGAGAAAGGGAGCCGACCGTCGACGGTGGCATCCCCGTAATTTTTCTCCACGTGAAGGGCATTAAAGTGCCTGTGAGGGAGTTGGTTTGTTTTCGGATGAGGAAAGCGAACGCACGCTCCCACGTTTGACTCGGTCTTTTGTCATTTTTTGCATGCATGGTCCAACGGCAACTTTCCTTCATAACTCTACGTAGCCATTCCTTCCTTTATTTATTTATTTATTTATTTTCTTAACGCGTAACAGAATGTAAAGATCATATGCTAAAATTTAATTCACGCAGCAACTTAGATAGAGATACATGCCATAATTTAATTGATGACACGGATCTAGAACTACAACTAAAATAAATGCTAGAATTTAATCAATGGCATGAATCTAGAAACTCTAATGAAAAATGCAAAGTGCATAATTTTAAGATAACATGTTCATTTGTGTGCGTGAACCCGGTTGGGTGGGGTGGGGTGGGGTGGGGTGGGTTGGGGTGGGGGAGGGGGACTTCCAATAGACGAACAATGGTGTTTATAACGGTTGTGTCATAACCATCTTCAAGTAGTTCTCCTATGTTTGTAGCCATGTTTCTTATCTTCAAAAATCTTAAATACATACTCTCATGATGTCGTGATTTTTTCTCCAAGCGGTATTGTGTTCTAGTGCTCCACGACTCACATTGCCTCATTCTCTAGTGACTTTAAATCCATAAGTACATCTTGATGTCCTTTATGCATTTAACCTCTCATTGATGTCTCAGTTTGTAATTTGTTATTTTTATTTTTGATACCCTTGTCAACTACCACGAACCATCTATTATCGTATATTAAAAACTAATCAGCAATGGCAATTGATGTGCATTAGGGTCAAAAACAATTCCTATTGTTATTATATTGTCGTATGTTCAAAGTAGTCTCTAAATTATATGAATATGTATAATGTAGTCCTTTCATTAATCATATAGTTCATGGACTAAATTGAACATATACAAAACATGCAAGTATTGCATTGGATAAATTAAAAGTTCAAGAACCACATTATACATTAGGTTAAAGTTCATGGACTATATTGAACAAATTAAAATTTTATGAATCATATTGCAAATTAAGCCAAATTTTAAGGGTCATTTGTGTCATTTTTCCTACTTTTGTATGGTGCTCCAATTACATGCTATGTTTTGATTAAAAAAAAAGGCGAAAGAGAACTTCAATAGCATCTTATGTTAAGTTTCACATTCTCAGAAATTGAATGATTTCAAAATATCTGTCTTGGTTCATGCATGTTTCATGAAATACTATAAAATCAAGTTTGAATCATCCCTCTCACTTTCCTTTATACGTCTCAACAAAAAAGACAATGCACGTTATAAACGACTCGCATGTGTCTCCCCTCCGCTCATCTTTTGTCGAAAAGATCCGTGGGTTAGGGTGTCGTGCGCATCTTTTAAATAAATTTATAGTGCTATTGAAATGTAAATAAGTGCCAAAAGTAGGAATTAAATGGTAAAATGTATGTGAAATTCTATAGATAACCCAAGGTTTTAGTCCATTGATGGCTACTATCAAAGTGATTACTTGGGTTTTTTTATTTTTAATTAATCCAAGGATACTAGTATGTAGACTCAACTATCTGAAGGCTTATAGAATATACCTTACAATTTATGACCCATTTAAAAGAAAGTTCCGACTTATTAAATGGATCATAATGGGTTAATTGATCGGTTTTAAAAATTAAAAAGCCAGTGCAATAAATTTAAAATATTTTAAAAAGATTATAAGAATAAATTTTCCTAAGGTTTTTTAACAATATGCCCTTTTGGGTCAAAGTAGTTTACATGCAGTCGGACGTTCTAACCATATGCACCAATTTAGAATACGATTTGTTCACATGTAATTGCTTTATTCAATTCTTGATTAGCCAGCTCTCAATGTGCCTTCATGCTAGGATTGTAACTTGCTGGACTCTATTCCATTTGCTGCCTTCGAACTTCCCCATAAGAAAATCTTTAGTGGTTGCTACGACCGCTGATGCGACATGCGTTTTTTAACTCACGCCCCATTATAAGTTGACATGGATTTGTTGAGTTGGAATAAAAAAAATAAAAAAAAATGATTTTTCACTTCTTCCTTCTCTACCCACTTTGCTCTCTAGATCTGGCAACTGGGACCTTGTTCAGGCATCTTTTTGGCTGGCTCTTCAGGTCTGGCCATCCATGGCTGCCACGCCCAGCGAAAAGGTTGTCAAGCTTGTCGCCAGGGACGAGCCTGTTGGGAAATAGTCGCCTTCGCTCTTGGGTGGAACAATGAAGTCAATGTGTGTTTGAATCAATAGAACAATCACAACGGACTTTGAGGCGTGATATCACTTTCTTTAAGAATTTATTTGCCCCACAAAGTTGCTAATGATCACCGGCAAATCTCCTCCAGGATACAACAAAGTCTCAAAATGAGAATACTAGATAGCAATTCTAGTATTTCTCCAAGGTCTCTCTAGGAAACAATAAAAAATCTTGGCTGCAGTTTTAGGAAGAGGACTCAAAAAATTGTGACATCGTTTTTCCAAAACTGACATACTTATATAGAAACAAAGACACTTCTTCGAAAGAAGTTACACAACGAACATATGTGACTTTTCAAAAGAAGTTATAAAATGAATCAATATAACCCTTCGGGAGAGTTGCAAATTGAACCAGTATAATTTCAAAAGGCATCTTGAAAAGACACGTATAAAAAATTCGGAATAAAATAAAATAAAATAATTATTATTATTTTATTTAAAATAAAATTCCGAATTTATTTATTTATTTTAAATAATTTCCAAAATGCTAAAATGCAAGGCAACCTTTCGAATGACAAAATAACCATATGACATCAAAATAAAAATTAAAAGACAGGGGATTAACACTAATTAAACCGCAGGCGAGACAGGGGATTAATACTAATTAAACCGCACACCCGCATGTGGGTATAGCGAGGTCTAGCCTACACTCCATCTTTTCTTTTTAACAAATTAGAAAAGCTTTCATTTATAAAATGAGTTGTCTTTTCCAAACTTTCTTATGTGGGACAAGATTGAAAAGACACACTTGGTTTGTTTTACAAACAAACATCCAATAGAGCCAACCACTTGATCTCAATTGTAGACTAGCGATGACAAAGACAATAGCGAGGGTGGCTTGGCTCGGATGTTTGGCACTAGTCGACTTGGATGTGGTGGCTGAAGCTTTGTCGGTGGCGACGGTGGGGGAGGGTTGGAGATCGAGCTTAAGTGGCTGCAATTGAAGGAGGAGGAAGAGAGAGGTGGATGGAGATTTTCAATTTCTTTTGTTTATCTTCTTCAACGTCAACATATATGTGTCAATTTAAAATTGACTTAGAGTGCATAGATGCATGCCATGTCAACTCCTAACATGCTACTCGCAAATTAGGAGTGATCAGTTTTCAATCCGATTTTATCCAGTCTCACCTAGGAATTGAGAATTAGACCAGGAGAACCAATTCCCAATTCCTATAACTTGGAATTGGTCCGATCGGTCCAATGGAATTGGGGACTTTACGATTTTTTCTTTTGATCTTAAATGTGTTAAACACATTAAATTCCACAATAAATGACTCTCATACTTTTTTTTTTGTCTGTACCACTTTAACTTCTAACTTATTTTCAAATGTTTGTCCTTTTTATTTGTAAAACATAGGAGTCAAAAGTCAAACCTCAAAAAAAAATCTCCACCTTAACCCCCTGAGAAGATAGGGATTTAAATCTCTGCCCTCTCTCTTCCTATATGAAAAGGCTAGCCACTAGGACAAGCGAGAAAAAGCATAAATTTTGAGTTTAATTGTCTGTAGAGTTATGGATTAACGTTTTTGAGTTTAGCTGTGGGGTTAATTGCTGATTTGGGTTGGTGCATGATATTTAATCATATTTGACAATTTGAAGTACATGTAGACCTGTTAAACGGGTGAGGTGGGTTGGGTTGGGTTTGGGTCGGGTCACAAATGGTCCGACCCAAATTGACCCATTAACTTGTTTATGACCCATTTAAGCATAGTATAAAATTTTTGACCCATACCCAACCCATACCTGACCCGACCCATATTGTTAAAACATTTATCTATCTAACTAAACTTAGGAAAATTTATTCTTATAATCTTTTTAAAATATTTTAAATTTATTCAAGTTCATTAACAACCCATGTATTTTAGTCTTTTTAATTTTTAAACCCATTATGGATAAACCTATTAAAATGGGTTATACACCTATTTTGACAGGTGTGAGTACATGTAAATGGAGTTCCTTAATCGAGTTTTGCACTTAATAATGTCGATGGTTCATGTGTTGGCAGCTGCAAGACTTTGGAAAGCAGCAAAGTTAAACATCATGGTGGTCAATGCTCCCGTTTTAATTGAGAAAGTAATTTTCTATCATTATGAAAAGACATTTGTAAAAAAAAACGAAGTCTCTTGGGCAACGTTGAAAGCTTTTTCCTTTGCGAAGTCTCTTTCTACCAGGCATTCAAAAATGTTTTTTTTTACGACAATTAAACAGTCAAATACTAGATTAACTAATCTCAATCTGAAAATACTATTTTTTTTAAATAAGAAAAGATACAAAGTTTCACTTTTTTATGAATATGTTTTATCCAGTGGGGTTTGCACACTCCAAAATAGAGAAAAATGTAAAGGGTTTGCCTAAAATTTAAGCTTCTTTAAAAAATTTAAAATATATATAATTGGTTCAATTTCTCGTCCTGAAATTGGGAACCGGATTGAAAATCGTTGGTTTCAATTTTATAGAACAAAAAGTAGACCAATGGCTATTGGAATAGCCCAAAACCAACCAGTTTAGTTCGCACGATTTCTATTACACACCCTTATTGCAAACCACCAAAATTTTTCCGACTCCAAACACATGCACAAGATGAAAGTATGACCAGATGCATCGTTCTCACTGAATGAATAGTTCCCGAAGACTGATTGAATTTAGTGATTTCATTAAATGCTGCAAGCCCAATCAGTGGATTCCTTCCAAACCCTATCCAGGGACCGGAAGTGGATTAAATCCCTTGGATTTCAGTTGCAATAGAGAAAACTACAAACTTCGAGGCAAGAATCCTCACATGTGACCCACGTTCGACGTGTTCGGTGGCCAGAAACTAAGACTGAAGCGACCCGTGCCTGTGACAAAATCTCGATAAAATTGAAATTTCAATTAATTTAATCAGTTTGTCATGTTAGATTTTTGTCTTCAATGAATTCCAGACTTTATTTTCGGGGACAATTGTGCGGCAACATGCGATAATCTTGATTTGATCTTCGACTACTACAATTTTTCCACTTTTAGAATGTCCCCAAAAAAAGGCATAAAACTCTTACTCGAGAAGCAAAAATGACCGATTTTTTTTTTTTTTCCGATTCATGCAGATGAAGCTTTTTTTAATATTCAAAAAATTGAAATTAATGATTCCGACAAAATTATTTTAATCAAATAGAGAAGGGATGAAAAGGAGGTAACAGGATCTGGAAACAAAAGCAGATACTGCATCCGGTATTTGGCATTCTTTTTCTAACCCATCTAGTTTTCCAGATTACTGCCTAAAGAATGAAGAAGAAAGAAGTCAATTTTTCTTCAGTGTAAATATTTTCTTCAAATCAAAGTACGTTTGACTATGTCTAAAGACACCAGTGTTGACATTCAAGAGCACCGAAGTGAATTGAGTGATCAAATAAGATTTGTGTTTCATGCATGCAACTGTATAAAAGGATCCTTATTTGTTTTGTTAAAAATGAATTATTCTAAAATATATTCTAAAAAACAACTATTTGTATCATTTGAGATAATTAATTAATAGAAAATATTTTTATCATCGACAACAATTTATATTTAAATATTTTTTGTGCGATAAAAATATTTTAAGCTTATCCATTTTTGTAAGCTGGACAAACAATTATTTTTTAGCAAATATTATTTACACTAATCATTCTCCACCATTAGTGATGCCTTAGTTAAAACAAAATCATAATTAAAACAAAATCGGAGCTTTCTTTTAATTAGCCAGGGCAAGGTATAACCCGCTTATTTTCCAAATTGAACCCATGTTTCCCATCACATTGACCAATTGATGATAATCACTGTTTTTGGCATATGGTTAATGGATGATTGAAACTTGAAATCTTTGAATAAGCACTACCATCAAATTCGAGAGTTAACTTCATTGATTTTACTAACATAGATAAATAATTTCTCAACCATATTTTTTCAATTTTTGTTTATAAAAATATATAATAACAATGCCTTCTTTAATGATTTTATCTAAGGTTGACACATAAAACTCTAACTTGCGACTGATTGATCATTCTCCTTAGAATGAATGCTTGTACTTCTCTCTCCTTTTATCCCCTAGTAGTATCTATTACCTTGTCCATCTCCCTCTCCTCTTTGTGCATTATTTCTTTATTTTAATCGTAACTCCTTTTTATTAAAGAAATGTCCTACTTTAATATTAACGCGATATTTTATAGTAGTATACAAGTACATCTATTAATTCAAAAATATATATGTTACATGTATTTGAGACATGGTAAATCAACGATGTACATTGGCGACAATAAGTCAAAACATCACGTTAATTATTTTTTGGATTCCTTAATCAAAATGATTATTGTTTAGAATCTTATAAGGATAAGCACTAATTCAACATAAATCCTAGAATCAGATTAGACCGGCACTATGCAGTCCAATTTAGGGAATAGGGGCTAAACCGAACTAGCAAACCGACTTTGTGTCGATTCTAGATCTACCTTGAATAGAACCCATATTAATCTATTTGTTATTTGTTTTGTTTTCAAGATGTTAAAATTCAGAGCAATCTTTTATAGATGAATGGAGAGTGTAGTTCTATAATTCATGCTTTATATTACATATTTTTGTTATTTATTTTATTTTATGCTTTATATTTTATGGTTATTGTTGTTTTAGCTTTCACTTGCTTGACTAAATAATGAGTTGGATAATTCTCTATTACTTTATATTTCTATCTGTTTTTTTTCTGATATTTTACTTCTTGTGTTTTGGTGATAAGCATTGCAGTTTTTAATATTGTGTGTTGATGGATATATACTTTGAAAGAGTAAGTTTATACTTTCAATAAATACAACATCATATTGAACCAAAAAAGAAGAAGAAGAAGAAGAAGAAGAATTAGCCAATAACCTAGATCGGATCAGACTGGACCAACAGAGTTAGATCATAATCAATTCTCGAGCTTACAAGGTTGATTTTGTTGGATATTTCAATAGTTTTGAAATTTTGTAAAGCTATTTACCGTCATCAATTTGTAACCCTTTTTGTTTGCCATTAATCTATAATGGTTTTATAATGTTTTATAACGGTTATTCAACGGTCATATAATAGTCTTATAACATTTTCATTTATTTCAATTCTTCATTATTTTATAATGGCTATACAATAGTCATTTTCCTTTTTAATTACCGATTTATTTATGACAGTTTCCTAACTAGTGTTTATTTCTTTTACCTATAAATTATTATTTCGAACTTAATTGGAAAGGGATATTGATATATCAAAATATAAATATTTTTGTTTTCCATTACATATATTTCTTTATTTTTGTTGTTAGGTTATACACAAGCGTTGTTATGTTCTTTTTAATATTCAGTGCGAAATATAGAAAACGGTCTATTGTATCTTGAGTGGATAGCCACTAGAGTCGATCGCTCCATGTCTTGTACTCCGAGAAGTGGAATTATCCTTAAGGAGAGTGCTCTTATACGCTTTAAATAATTCGTTTTATTTTCTATTCTTTCTCAATGTCTTTCCAATAATAATATTATTATTTTTCATGTTTTTTTAACAATTTTTCCAGCAAATTTCAAGTTCCAAAACCTAAGAATTAATTATGTGCAAATAGATTTTAAGTTCCCAGATTGGACCGGCCCATTTCTGGTACCGCCCGCCCCTAAAAAAGTACTAATATGAAGTGTTTTTTTTCATGTGTATCATTTTCAATTATATATTTGTACGATAACCGGGTTAATTACATATTTAGATATATCCTTGTTCTAAACCAGTAATGATGCCTTCGCGCGCCTCCCTCTCTCTCTCTCTTCACAGGATCTGTAGCAATTTGTCTTCATTGTTCCTCTTTTCAACGGTCCACGTCACAAAAGTTTCCAAGGTGGGTAAATCCAATCCATGCAACTTTTGGTTCCCAGTACACCAGCGACAGGACAGGTCCCCATTCCGACGTTAATAAAAAGCCTCTTCTCTTCTCCCCACCTTCGCAACTTGCAGCAACAAGCTACTGAGAAAAACTCTCTGCTTCTGCTTCTGCTTCAGCTGGAGCTCCTCTCCTGCTTCCATGGCTTCCCGCTTCCTAATGTCACTCTTCGCACTCTCCGCTATGTTGTTCCTCTCGGCAGCACTCGCTCTCAACACCTCCTCCTCCTCCTCCTCCTCCTCCTCTTCTTCCACCTCTCTCCCCACCCACCATCTCTCTTCCATCAGATCCTTCTGCTCAAGCAGACCCTATCCGGACAAATGCTTCGACTCCCTCAAAATCTCCATCTCCATCAACATTAGCCCCACCATCCTCACCTACCTCCTCCACACCCTCGAAGCCGCCATCTCCGACGCCGGGAAGCTCTCCAACATCCTCCAAACCGCGGGCCACGGGAACATCGCGGAGAGACAGAGAGGCACCATTCAAGACTGCAGGGAGCTGCACCAGATCACAGTGTCCTCCTTAAAGAGATCGGTCTCACGGGTCCAGGACGGCGATCCCAAGAAACTGTCCGACGCGAGGGCCTACCTCGCGGCGGCCCTCACGAACAAGGACACCTGCCTGGAAGGCCTGGACTCTGCATCAGGGTCGCTGAAGCCCCTACTCGTGAGTTCGCTCATCAGCACTTACAAGCAGGTGAGCAACTCCCTGTCCATGGTCGCGAAACCGGCCACCCCGCAAGGGGGAAGAGGCCGGCGGCGGCGGATGATGGGCTTTCCGGCATGGCTGTCGCGTAAAGACCGCCGGATCTTACAGAGCTCCAGCGACGAGTATGACCCGAGCGGGGTCATCACGGTCTCGGCAGACGGGTCGGGGAACTTCACCACCATATCCGACGCCATCAATTTTGCTCCCAACAACAGCTATGACAGGACAATCATATACGTGACGGAAGGGTTTTATCAAGAGAACTTGGAAATCCCGAGCTACAAGACCAACATGGTGTTGCTGGGTGATGGAGCCGATGTTACCATCATCTCTGGGAACAGAAGCGTGGCTGATGGTTGGACCACATTCAGATCTGCAACTGTTGGTAAATGTCTCACTAAATTCTAGCTAAAATGAACTTATTTTATAGTTCAATTAAATGGCAACTGAGATTTTTTGTCGATTACGTTGATTATACGTGCAATGAATATTTTGAAGTCCTGGCCTAAATTCCTGATACCCATTTCTGGGTTGCTCTGTTCTTGCTCCTTTTTAGCTTGGTCTGAAGCTTGATTACTCAACAAATTTTCCACTGAATTCTTGCTTTTCCTGATACGTTTTCCTTTTTGTTTTGGTTTAATTTTTCTTGCAGCGGTTTCAGCTGATGGCTTCCTTGCCAGAGACATAACCTTTGAGAACTCGGCCGGACCGGAAAAGTACCAAGCAGTCGCTCTCCGAATCAATGCCGATTTCGCCGCGCTCTACAGATGCTCCATCAATGCCTACCAGGACACTCTCTATGTCCACTCCTTCAGGCAATTCTACAGAGAGTGCGACATCACAGGGACCATCGA
The DNA here is from genome assembly GCA_014182895.1 of Angophora floribunda. Classification (NCBI taxonomy): domain Eukaryota; kingdom Viridiplantae; phylum Streptophyta; class Magnoliopsida; order Myrtales; family Myrtaceae; genus Angophora; species Angophora floribunda. Next base: position 6,373,452 of record CM024707.1, read on the forward strand.
CTACATCTTCGGGAACGCGGCCGTCGTCTTCCAAGGTTGCAACATCATCTCCAGACAACCTCTGCCTGGCCAGGTCACAGTCGTGACAGCACAATCCCGAGTCACCCCGGATCAGGACACGGGGATCTCGATCCAGAACTGCACCATCCTCCCAACTGACGACCTGTCGGCCACCGTGAAGAGCTACCTCGGGAGGCCGTGGAGGAATTACTCCAGGACCGTGATCCTCGAGTCCTACATCGACGGGTTCATCGACCCGAGAGGATGGACCGAGTGGTCGGGCGACCGAGGGCTGGACACTCTGTACTACGGGGAGTATGAGAACTCTGGACCGGGCTCAGCCACGGAGGGCAGAGTCTCCTGGCTCGGGTATCACATCATGGACTACTACGACGCCTCCAACTTCACCGTGTCCGACTTCATCACCGGCAACGAGTGGTTGGATTCCACCGCATTCCCTTACGACGACAGCATTTGAAGCTTCGTTTTGGTTTAACTTCTAAATTGCATTGTATCTTAGCTTTACTCGAATCACCATTTAAAGTCGACTGCTCAGTAAGAGCCATGAATTACAGGACACGGCGAAACTTTCGCCTAAGTGTATATGACGCCTGTGTTGTATGGAAGTTGATATTTGATTTACTGTCCCATCCCCCACCGACGATAAATATCGATGTAGATCGGAAAGGAGAGGCCCCCCTTCCGGGCTGGAGAGCGAAAGCGTTGATGCGACCAATGTGTTTGGGGGATTTGCCAAAAGGATCCTGCAAAATCTTGTGAAATGAGTATAGTCGTTGCCTAGGTAGCACCGATACTGACATGTGCGCAACATGACGTGATACACGTTATCTTTCCAAAAAATATAAAGCTTGGATACATTGTATATGAAATGTAGATTATATATGATAAATTATCATTTTAAACTAATTTGATTCAAATTCACAAATAAATAAGTTATAAAGATGAGTTTAAAATGAATTTACACTAAAAACATTAATCCACTATTTGTTAATTTCATTCATTATTTCAATTTGACAAATTTAACTATATTCCATTCCAATAATCCATAAAACTTAGAGAAAAAAAATCAACATTTTGGACTCACATGTTGGAGCATGTCTAACATGTGTTGGATTGTCCAGTATGACACGAATGCTTTCATGAAATCACTTGATTCATCACCAAGATAAGTATAAGCTCGATATGAGGACAAACACAATCAAATTAACACGGCTCAATCCATCTTCATATATTTTGTCAGTTGAAATCCACGATGTTCCATGCCAACGATGTCATTTGGAACTGATCACTCAAATTAGGGGTGAACATAATTCTATATAGAACTAGGAACTTGAAATCTAAAACAAATCTTTGTTTTTTTTCTTGTTTTATGTCTTCGCAAGATCCTATAACATTCCATAATGTCTAATAATGAGTATGTAATTTGAAACAACTTATCTAAGTTTCATTTCTAAAGATATCCATGACTAAGACTTTTGGTTTATTAATATTTTATCATTTTTGTATGTCTTGATATAAATTGTGATTAATATATTGTAGCAAATAGTAGTCATTAAAGATAATGATTCACCACAATCATCCAAGTAAAAATACAAGTGGAATATGGGTACACTCTAAAACTAATCCTAGAACCTTGGATAGGATAGGTTTCAAGTTTTTAAGATTTAAAAACCTATTTTTGACAAATAAGTTCTAGACTCTAGGTGTAATCTATACGAAACTTAAAACAGCTCATCCTTAACGCAAACTATTAAGGCAGAAAAGACAGACAACTCCAGTTTCGGCATTGAACAGGAATCTGTACCGCAGCACGGCATCAAGTTCGTGACTCAAAATGCACCGACCGAGACGTATCTCCGTCTCGATCAGCAATTCCCCTTCAACGCCGAAGGAAGACCGATTTGATGGTTTAATACCAAAAGGAGCCAAAGACCCAAGTAAACCTCATCTGGCTTTTTGCCCCTTTTCAGTTGTCGTTTCGAGGGGACTTCTGCGGTGGGGAGAGCCCACCATGTGGGAGTCACAAACTCGGCCACCTTCGTGCTTTTTTCTGGAAAAAACGCGTCCCAAAGTTTTGTCGTTTGGAGAAGCGTCCGATGAAACTCCGCCCAAATTGCAGAAAACAACGTTGGGGTGAGGGAGGACAGTGGAGCGCAAGTGGATTTTCAGGCGGATCTGTTGACTGCAGCCTTTTATTTTGCGAAATCGAAACGATATTATTTACTCGTGAAATGATTTGATTAGCTTGTGTATGGTAGGATTTTGCGATTTTATTATTCACGAAATTATGCTTTTTTGTCAAGAAAAGAAAAAGGACTCGAGACTCACATGCAGCCTTAGGACCCTTGACTCAAAAATCTTGGGGGTAGGACTTGGGACCTTGGGTGTCGGCTTGATGACCTCAACTATCTAACCAAGAACAGAAAGGTTAAAGTCGAGGACCCTAGTCTTGAGGCCAGACCCAAGACCCCAATGCATGAATGCGGGACCCTAGGACCTAGTTGAGATCCTCTACCCTTCATATGGGGGACATTAATGGTCGAACTTGAAACGTCAGCCCAAAATCAGGAACAAAGATCCCAGCCCTTTACCTAGCACACCAGGCATTGGAATTGGGATCTTAATCTAGGACTGGTGAATAGGGTTTTGAGGTTCGGTGTTGGGAGCCTGGTTTCAACCTCAAGCCTAGGGTTTGGAAGTCCGGGCTCCAATTTGGGTGATGTGTTGACTGGGTTGTCATTTGTGTCTTATGATTTGAATTTGAGTTCATGCATATGCATTTAGTTCCGCATCTATATAGTAGCATGTCGTAGAAGTGAGCGGTTCTAAGTTCCATTTGGAACATGGAACCTATCCATTGACACAAGTTCTCTAATTTTTGGAACTTGCATATAAGTTCCAAAATTTGTTTTAGAGTCTAACCAGGTTCCATATGTAAATTGAATGATTGTAATAAATTATCGCCTCAGATAACCATCATTTACTTCAATTCAATGATGATAACTTATATTTAGACATGGAAATTATGAAATATTATCAAAGTAAAAGTCTTAGTCATGGATATCATCGGATATGGAAGTTTAAAATAATGATTTTAGATTACACACTTACTATTGAACATCATGAAAGTTTGAGGTTCCAGGTTCCCGATTCCATTTGAAACCTACTCATTAAAACAGGTTTCCCAATTTTTTGAATCTAGAATTTACTTTGTATATCCTAGAACATAGATTCCATTTGAAACCTACTCATTAAAACCACACTCGACCCATACCCGACCCGTTTCCATTATTATTGTAAAACCCAAACTTTTATATTAAATGAACCAACCCATAGTTGAATTTTTAACTTTTACCTAACTCATATTTGATCATATTTAATTTTCACTAGAACAACTTTCAGAATTTTGAGATAGTTCTCAAGTTCTTGACTTTATCTTGGAAGCATACACACCCCAAGCATGTTGTACTATATTCATATTGCTTAGATTTGTTCTAAATTGAAGAGATGAAGCCAATCGTTTGCATATATTTATCTTTTCATTCATTTATAGAACAATAAAGTTTTAATATTTTTTAATTTTCTTAGTGTATTTAAACATGTCTTAATTAAAAATAACACTCGGTTATCCCTAAATATAAATGATTCTCTAGCATCATTTCTATTACAAGTCCTTTGTTATGTCTAACCACTTGCTGTGATTTTTTATTTTTTTTTTGTCATTGCTCCATAATGCTTTTTCTTCATAAACAATATCGTCAAAATATATATAGACTAAAAGAAAATTAAGAAAAGAAACATCTTAATATTAATAGTTAAAATAAAAGTGCAATGAATATGAAATATATTATTTGCCATGTGCATATCTAAAGGACAAAGAAAAAAGAGAGGAGAAAATCAAATTAGACAGTACCATTATGTTCAATGTTTATTAGTACCTAAATGAATTCATATGTTATGGTCATTCTATCAAAGTATCACTTAGAAGTCAAGTTTTAAACTACAAAAGAAAAAAAAATGCAACTTCCATATAATTTTTTCATCTTAATGATGTTGAAGTTAGTTTTAAGGAATCCGGATACATTTCATTGTGAAGTAGGAAAGAAATACACACTCCTTAATAGAAGAGATTTCTATCATTCCTTGATTCATTAAAATATCATTATGGATGGACCGAATCACTTTTCCTATTTTGGATTATAGAAAATTCTCTACTTTAAGGTAATAAATTTTGTTATTTTTTTTCTTCAAAATACCGATTTTATCAGTAACCATCCAAATGGCGATTACGAGCATGTTTAGTAACATTTCTATTTTGCAATATTTATGTTTTTTTGTTTTCCGGAATAGAAAAAAATAAAAATCCATTTGATAACATCAACTAATTTTTGTATTCCCTAAAACATATCACTCGCCAGAGAGTAGATTTGAAACAAAGACAATAAGTAGAAAAAAAATTATATTTCTTTGCTCTAGGAATTTTATTTTTTTTGAAACAAGTCATTTTCTTTGTTTTTTCTTTTCTTCTTGTTCCTCCTCAAGCCAATTGCCTAGCCTTGGCGATGGTTGGTGACTGGCCAAAGACAAGGTCTGGCAACCACATCAGAGCCTCACCAACCCTCAAAGAGGCTTGACCTTGCCCAACCACCACGAGGTCCGCTTTGCCCAACCATGGCAAGGCTGACCTCATTGGGGCTCCCCCGAGGCCTAGCGACTGGCTAAAGGAGGAAGAAGAATGGAGGAAAAAAGAATAAAATAGGAAAATATAGAAATCCTAGAAAATTATAAAAAACCTAAAAGAAATTCTATGTTACATAAAAATTTGAAGGTTGTACTAAATGCATTCCTTTTATTTTTCTATTCCAAAAATAGAAATTTTGTGCATTTGTCAAACACGTTAAAATACTTAGAATCTCGTCTAGGAAATAGTGATAGAAAGAATTATTCTAAATAGAAATTGTTCTCAAGGACAGAAATGTTACCAAATGGCCTAAACGGCCTCGAGTCTAAACATTCAGTTGAACAAACGGCCTAAACATACCCTACATGTGAAAAACTATTCTTTTTTGTTCAAAAAAACAGATGAAAACATTCCGTAAACCGAACTAAACGGCCTCGAGTCTAAACGTTCAATTGAAAATAGAGGAAGACTCAAACCGAATGACCAGATAATTCAATATCAAGAGACATTGTTTTGGTGAAGCCTTTGGAGTTAAAACTATAAGCCGATTTCATTTCGAAATTGGTGCCGAAACATAAATTGCTGGGCCTCCGAGACGGGCCTGATTCCTCAGAGTCCGAATATGTTTTGCGGCCCACGTATTTTGACTTGAATTATATTTGACAATTCCGAGATCTCCACAACGCTCAAATGTTGACACATAAGTTTGCAGGTATTTTGTTTCTTAATTTTCTGAAATTTAAATAAGAGTGTACTTAGGTGTAAACAAAGCGCCAAGATGCTTGAGAATAGTTACTCTGCATCATTATTAATAGCAAAAGCGCACATGTATTGCATGCATGTAACAAATTAACATCTAATAGTTTCTATGTAATCATTTTGTAGAAATTATTTGAGTTGTTATTTAACAGAAAGAAATTATTGACATGATATAACGTGAATATGCACACATATATGGAAAGAAAAGAACATTTCAAGATCTTAACTTTTTTTTTGTAAGGCTTTATAAGAGAGAAAAGAAGCAGTGTAAAAATTAAAATACATCATAGATAAGATAGAATTATCAATTTAGGCTTTTGCCTATTGATAGAACATTTACAAATTAAGAATACTTTGGAGAAGAAAAAAGGACTGTGATCCATTATCATCTTCATTTATCTCTCCGAAAAATGAATAATTAAAAAAATATTTTCTAAAATACGATCTCTCTTGAAATAATTAGCTAATGAAAAATGTTTTGTTATTAAAATAACAATTTATACCTAAATATTTTTGTTTCGTTCTCAAGCAAAACAAATGGAGCCTAGTATGATCATTTGAAGGGGAAATTTTCATGACGGTAAAATCCTTTTCGAAAAATCATTTTCCAGAAAACGTTTTCCCATTTTCAATTTCGAGAATTCATTTTTCTGAACATAAGCACGCTCCGTTGACCGATCACTTTCATCCAGGATAATCATAAAAATGAAAAAGGATTTTGCTAAGAAGTGCCTAGTGAAAAATCAATTGCTGAGAAAAAGAGGGAAATTAAATTGTTTTTGTGTTGTGTTGTGTACGGTCAATCGCATGTTTTCCGGTGGTCAGCTCAGGCCGCCGTGTGTTGTCTTACGTTTGACCGAATTAGAAAAAACAGTTGACAGCAACGGACTACTCTGTCCAGCCATTCCCCCTTAACGAACTTTTGAATCCTCCCAAGAACAACCTAAAAGCCCTCCTGTCCAGAGACCTCGTCTTGCGGCATTTCTCAAACTAGACAGGACCCTCGATCCAGCCTAAATTAAGGACGAGCCAGGCAGCTGACTTAATCCGAAACTCCCCCCGGCGCCATTAAACTTGCGCTCGCCTTGCCTCGCTCTCTCTGCCTTAGCTTTCCTCTGAGGCAGGGAGATTCAGAAAACCTTCCGCTGTTCTCTCGAGAGAGAGAGTGAGAAGAATTCATCGCTAAAGATAGAGGAATAAGAGGGGGGAAAAGAAAGAAAGAGAAAGATGGTGTTTCAAGATTTCGATCACTTGTCGGAGCGGCGACGGGCCGAGAGGAAGCAGAAGCTGAGGAAACGGATCACGATCGCGGTGGTCTCGTCCCTCGCCCTTGCCGGAGTGGTGGCAGGTTGCGTCATCGCCGTCATGCAGAGGTCTGGTGGCAGCACGGCCACCACGAACCAGGCCCAGCCGTCCAAACAGATCTCCCACTCCCAGAAGATGATAAAGATGATATGCTCCTCGACGGATTACCAGGACACTTGCAGGAGCACCTTCGACAAGGCGGGCGAAAAGAACTTGACCCAACCCAAGGATTTCCTCGAGTTGGCGATCGGCGCAGCCTTCGACGAGGTCAAGCAGGCCTTCAACAAGACGAAGCAGTTCCATTTCAATACCCCGCAGGAGAAGGCCGCGTTCGAGGATTGCAAGCAGCTGCTGGAGGACGCTGTGGAAGAGCTGAGCTCCTCTGTGAACCGCCTCGGCAACAGCATTGGAAACTTCTCCTCCAAGGCCCCGGATTTGAACAGCTGGTTGAGCGCCGTGATGTCCTACCAGCATTCATGTGTCGATGGGTTCCCCGACGGGAAACTGAAGACCGAAATGCAGAAAACGGTGAAGATCGCCGAGGAACTCACCAGCAACTCCCTTGCCATCATCTTGGAGGTTTCGTCATTTCTTTCCACATTACAAATTTCAGGAGCTAACCGACACCTCCTCGAGAAGGAGGCGTCGGGCCTGCCAGCTGTGGATGAGGACGGTCTTCCTAGCTGGATGAATCAAGAGGAGAGGAGGATGTTGAAGGGAAGTCGCAGCATAAAATTGACTCCGAATGTCGTTGTTGCAAAAGACGGCAGCGGGAAATTCAAGACCATCTCCGAGGCATTGGCAGCGATGCCAGAGAAGCACACCGGAAGGTGACGAATAGTAATTTATCGAGCTACTTCCCATTTCAATCGTGCTGAATCTAGCTTGCTTTTCTAAAGTAAACGGCCTTTTGTCGCACCTCATTCTCTTTGACATTCGACGTCTCTCCTGGCTAGGTAATGCTTTCCGGACATTGACTTATGCGGTTCTATACATAAATGCAGGTACGTCATCTACATCAAACAAGGAATTTATGACGAGTACATCACCGTGACGAAGAAGATGGTTAACGTGACCATGTATGGGGATGGGTCGCAGAAGACCATCGTTACCGGGAACAAGAATTTTGTAGATGGAGTTAGGACTTTCCAGACTGCGAGTTTCGGTATGCATCTATAACATTGTCACTAATCTTAAATTACCAATCTCTACAGCCTCGTCAATGTCATAGGCGACAATGTAGATCAGGAAAATTTTGGAAACTCTAGGATTTGGTCGTACTCTTAAGCGGGAAACTGATAAAATTTGACTCTTCTATCTTCAATGTTGTGACAGCTGCTCTAGGAGATGGCTTTATGGCCCAGGCCATGGGGTTCAGGAACACGGCGGGCCCGGAGAAGCACCAGGCCGTGGCCATCCGAGTCCAGTCGGACCGCGCAATCTTCCTCAACTGTAGGTTCGAGGGGTACCAGGACACCCTGTACGTGCAGACCCACCGACAGTTCTACCGCAGCTGCGTGATTGCTGGCACGGTCGACTTCATCTTTGGGGATGCCACCGCCATCTTCCAGAACTGCCTGATTGTTGTGCGCAAGCCCCTAGACAACCAGCAGAACATCGTCACGGCACAGGGGCGGGTCGACAAGCACGAGACCACGGGGATTGTCCTCCAGAACTGCCGCATCACAGCCGACAAGAATCTCATCCCCGTCAAGTCCAAGATCCAGACCTACCTGGGCCGGCCCTGGAAGGAGTTCTCGAGAACCATCATCATGGAGTCGACAATCGAGGACTTCATCGATCCAGCAGGCTTTATGCCGTGGGAGGGTGATTTCGCACTCAAGACCCTGTACTACGGGGAGTTCAACAACAAGGGGCCGGGCGCAAAGCTCGATGCCCGAGTGAAGTGGCCCGGTTACAAGAAGATCAATAAGCAGGAAGCGGCCAAGTTCACCGTCGGGACTTTCCTGGATGCAGATTGGATCAAGGGAGCCGGTGTTCCCGTTCACTTCGGCCTGTATAACTAAGTCGCTCCGAGTATCAGACCGATGAGCGTGGATTGTGCAGAGAAAGCAATTGCTGAATCGATTTTGTGTAGAGGAAGAAAAAATGAAAACTCGCATACTTCGTTGGTAGACTCTACAATGTGAAAATCCTGGTCTCTTATATTATCTTCTGTCGTCGATCGATCACGCCAGGAACTCATCTGCGCAATTTGTTAGAACAATTGATCACGCCGTTTGGGGAGAAAAATTCGGAAAAATTTGCACAGGCATATGATCAGTCATCTGGTTTGGAATCATTTGCAGTTCATAATTTGGAGCACGATTTCTGTATAACTTGGCCGGTATATCACGGCGATTGACCAGTACAAGCGCTAACATTAGCAGGATATCATCAGCTTAATCTTCTCGTGAATGTGCCAAATATACTTCTTACACTTTATAAACTTATAATTTCGAGCAAATTATAGATGTGATGATATAATGGATCAAATCAGAAGCCTTGAAATCGCCAGAAAGTTACTGCACAGCTTGAAAAACCGCTCATTTCTCTCGCTCAATGGAGAATCGTAGATTGCCATCTCCTTCAACCCGTCCTCGCACGTGCCAGAGTCCGTCATCGCGGCCGACACGAGTGAGTTCACCGCGTCGAACTCCCTCTCCTTCATGGCCCGTGTTGACTCCTTGAGACTTGCAACGGCATCCTTGTATTCCTCATTGCAGTCGCTCAAGCATCTCGATAAGGACTGATCGTCGCCGGAAGAAACATTGTCCCTCAGCTTGTCAACAATGACCGACACAGTTCGCTCGCCATGGGCGATGCTCTGGTCCAGCGCAACGGCGGCAAGCCCCGCGAGATCGACCGTTGTGTCGGTGTGAGGGTCGGATTGGAGCGAAGATACGCAGATGTTGAAGTACAGAGTATGGCTGCAGGCGGCCGACACCAGGTCTCCTCTATTTGGACTGCTGCCATCGACTGCGGCGACAGCTGAGGAAGCCCTGAGCACAAAGCTGACGATGGTGATTGCGATCACAATGAACGCGGTTGCTTTCTTTGAGGAATGCATATGGGAAGCCATCTCTCTGTCAACTGCTAGGGTTTTCAGTTTGCCTCCTTTTCTATATATAAGTGGAACATGTGAGATGGAGGATATAATTAGTGCGCACGAGGGATGTCGTCCACCTCCTGCGTTGCTTGACGTGGAATCCATCTTCTTCTTCTTTTTTTTTCCTATTTTGCTGTTCATTCTATTCTCTTTCTTTCTTTCTATTCTCTTTCCTATTTTGCTTGTCGTCCACCTCCTGCGTTGCTTGACCCAAAAGCTGCCCAGCGCTTGCCTTGGAAGATAGCTTCAGGGTGGTATCCTGCATATGCAGATAGCATTATCTGCAAACCTTTATGCAAAAGCATTAAAGGTGTTCTTTCCCATCTTTATATCTGAATAACGATATCCGAAAGAAGCGTACAGATTGATAATGAGAATCGTCTTCCGATGTTTTATCTGAGGAAATGGTTATGACGAATTCATGCGATATACGATGCCGTCTCTTCTTTTTCCTCGGCTATACATGGTGGGACAGAAGAGATGACAACCTCATTCAGTTTTTTGCTAATGGGAACTCCGCATTCGAGGAGATTACTGTTAGGAAAACGAGTAGGGTTTGATGTTGGACTTATCCGAGTTCAATACGTGAGAATGACAATATATATTTCAGGACAGAAGCTTTCCTGGAGAAAACCCTAGATCATGACCTGCAGCTCCTTTGCTGTCCATAGAGGGTTCGAGCCCATGCTGCATACGATATGCATGTAACAGTCAATTATCGGGCATGGAGGTGGAGGATTCGGTCGCCACATCTATTACTTGCTTTCCCATTTAATATTTAGCTATTAAGATCTTGATTAATAGCAATAAAGCAATCATCTGTCCATGCGATCAACCACAATCCTTGGCATTTCATCATTTTTTTGCAATTCCGATGCACCTTTTTCGCGATATTTTTCCAAGATAAGTCCCTTCAGGATGTCAAAAAGACAAGCGGACTCTAGTTAGAGAGCTCCCTTTACACTAGGAGTGAGCACATCGGATTACCTGAATCGGGAATCGCCTAGACCAAACCAGACTGGTTGGTTTGGTCCAATTCCCGGTTCCATAAAAATGGAACTGTTGATTTTCGGGTTTGGTTCACATTCTGAGGGGAAACCAAATTGGACTGAACCAATGGATTAGACCCACTATTTTTTTATATTTAAAAATATATTTCTTAATTTCTTAAAAATATGCAATAACTCCTAAAATAATAATAATTCTAGTATTTTTTAAATTTTTTCTAAGTGGTCAATTTCATTGGACTGAACCGGACTAATTAGTCCAATCCAATCCCCAGTCCTAAAAAATAGGAACTAGACCGGGAACTAATCACTCCTACCTTACACAAGCCTTAGATATACTCTAATTAAGTATGTAGCATACCAGTATTGCACATCCAAATCGCACGATAACATGTTTCCTGAAGGGGCTTACTTTAAATCTCCTTTAAACAACTAAAAAAGGGGGACTTTTAGGGTTTGTCTGGCATCCAGCAAAATAATACCCGATTTTATTTTTTTGTTCCAAAAAACAAAAAAAGAACATAAATCTGTTTGATAAATTTTGTATTCCCAAAAACAAACTTGTTTGCGAAAATAAATTTGGAACATAATTAAAAAGTAGGAAAAAAATTGCTTCTTTATTCCTGGGAACAACTCCAAAATCAAACCAGCCCATTTTTCTTTTTTCTCTTTTATTTTCTTCTTTTCTCTTTACTCTTTTCTCTTTTTCCTTCTCTCTTCTTCTTCCTCCCATCGAGTCACTATTTGCAACAAGCTTGGTGAGGTCAATGTCGTGCCAGTTGGGCAAGGTCAAGCCTTGCAGTGGCCAAGTGAGCCTTTGGCAAGCTCATGCAGACCTTGCCCTAGCCTAATGAGCCTCTAGTGAGCTGGCTAGACCTTACCCAACCGGTCGCTAGCCGTGAGGAAGGAGGAAGAAGAAGAGAAAAGCAAAAAAATAAAAGAAAAAAAGAAAAAATAATCAAAAAATTAAAAGAAACAAAAAAATTTAAAAGTCAAACCAAACACATTTCTACTAGGATTAGAAATTTTTGATAGTTACCAAACTCCTTCAAATGTTTAAAATCCCATCTAAAGAATAGAATAAAAAAATTATTTCTAAGTGGAAATTATTTTCGGAAACAGAATAGTTACCAAACATACCATCGGTATAGTGGACCGCCAAGTCCAAGTACCTAGTGAGAAAGTTTAGACACGGGCTGGAACATTTTGTACAACATAATCTCCATTTTAGCCCCCAAAAACCACAACAAAACAAGAAAAAAAAAGGGTTTGACAAGTCCCTTCATTAATTTCTACGAATTAGAAAAGTACCAAGTGCCACGGCAGATGGGCTTCAAAACAAAGAAAGTAGAAAGGAGTGAGTCCTTGTCCGAGAAGACAACTTTTTCATCGTAGGGCTAGAAAACATGATGGCTTTACTCATGCTAATCCAATAAAATATTATCAATCCCTTTATTGGAGAGATTTTCACTTGATCTCAGCCTAAAGGTCGCCGCCCATATGATGCTAAAGGGTGGCATTTGCTTTGATTTTATAAGCAATCTCTCAAAAAGCTCTGAATAATTGTTTAATGTGGGACATTTGGAGGCTTGCTGTGCAGCAAGGGGCAGAGAGAGAGAGAAGGGGGGTGAGCAGCTCGGTCCCACATCACTTTAGATTTGTGGTTGCTCTTCTCATAGCTTGTCATGTTATATGGCGGGCCCCGATTTTCTTGTTGAAGCATCTTTGGTTTCGTTCGCCAAACAAAAAGAGCATCTTAATTTGATTTGAGTTAATCTATTAACGAGATAAAAGACACCTTAAATGTCATCACTTTCATATGATACTCACTTGAGTTCCATAACTTTTTTATTTCATATTACTTGAATGACACAACTTCTAAAAGACATCCATTTGAGTACTATAACTTTTGATTGATCGCTTAAGTGTCATAATTTTTTTTTAAAAGTTTATCCGAGTGTCGAAAATCTGACGTAGTATAGTATTTGTGGTGAACGTTTTCAAAAAGTAATAGCTCTTAAATGATCGATTAAGAAGTTTTATAATGCGCAAGTAATTAGAAAAAAGAAGTTATAACACTCAAGTAAGCGTAATACGAAAGTTATGACACTCAAATGATTAAAAAAAGAATTATAACACTTAAGTGAGTATTATATAAAAGTTATGTTACTCATTCTATCATTTTCCCGTCTATCAAGTCTACACACGCTCATACATATCAAATGATCAATCCTTCTAAGATAATAATTTATCTATAATTAGAATAATATTTCTTACTGTAAGGCAAGCAAAACCACCCTTTTTGTCTCCTTTTTTGGTACTTTTCTTTCATTCATTTTTTTTTGTCCGACTTTTTGGTACTTTTCAGTCACAAGATTTTCTCCAGTATTTTGCCTTGCTGATTCATCGACAGATCAAACGCATGAACGTCAAAGTTTACTTATGTATTTAGGTGTTTTAACATCTAAATATTTAGTTATGTAGTCACGCGTTCCATTAGTAACTCAACTAGCAGACAGTGGTCGCATGCTATTAACTTGTAGCAAGAACGATTTAGCTTCTTCTTTTTTCCTTCTAATTTCCTTGGCCATGTATAGTGCATGACATTAATTTCGCAACATACATATTGGGAGATGAGGTACAGGGATCGCTCAAAACCATTTAAGTGAGGCTTTTTCCAAAATTAAGCAGGAATAATGAAACTCAGAAATTGCAACATAAATTGATAGCTCGGAGAACAAGGAACACGCAATATTTGTGTATCTTGCCCACCCACGCAGAACATGTCGAAACATCTAACATCGAATATTAACAATGTACAAATCATCAGGATGTACGAACTATACACGTCACTACATCCAATCACTTGAATTAATCGGGATTGAGATGTCCGACAGACAGAAAACGCTCGAAAAGCTCAGTCCTAACAGCAATTATCTCTTGGATCGGGATTAATCCATTCGTTAAAGTCCTCCTCGAATCGCCCTTTTCATGTGCTCGTGTCCCCCGGATAACCGAGAACGAAATAGCGAGTGCATGGCATTGCGCTGTTGCTCTCTCGCCTCGGCGTTCATTCCTTTCTCTCGACGGGTGATGCGTCGATCGCGACAACCGACCGACACTTTTTGAGATCCCACTAAAAGAATGGCCCCGACAGAATATAGAAAAGGGCAAAAAGTCCCACTGATTTCACAAACCCTATCCTCATCTTTCCTTTCTTTCCTTCCAATCGTTTGTAGCTATGGGAACTGTTCATATCCCGCCTGGATTATTCAGTGAGTTTGTGTATGGATTATGGATCATCCATCCGAGCTAGCACACCGTGCTCACCGCATCTTAGCGAGTGAAATTAGGATTTTAAAATAATATAAACTAGGGTTTCGAAATCTTGATCTTGGAATAAGTGAGAAAAACAATCGTTACGCATGATAGTGATGTTGTATAGAAGAATGTAGTATCACCCAATAAATACGTAGAGTCTGACTAGAGATTCCTGCATGAATGTGACAGATAGACAGCTCTCCATCACCAAGACATGGAAATGTTGGCTGGGGACGCAAGAAGCGACGGAACGCATCAGAAACCAGCCATTTCCAGCCCACCAAAAGCCATCTTTTCTTGGCATTTTTTTTTTGATGACCCATGGAACCCCGCACCCCGTCGACAACTAAGGGAGTAAACCCTGGAGGCCGCACGTGTTAGCCACCACACACATGCAACTGGCAGGGTAAGTCTACGACGGCTTCGATTCGAACTCGACTTTGCGAGAGGAAGAGAAATACAACTGAAAGAACGCCACCCATAAAATTTTCTTGGCCTTTTTGTCTCTTCACCTCTTCAGAAACTTCATAACTTTCCCATTCCTAAAGAACATGCGATGATCCCACTTTGTTGAACTACGGCCATCTTGCCTTCTCTCCTCTCTGTCCAGTCGGTCTCCTTGCACTGGAAGGAGCTTCGGAACGTTATCGCTTTCGCGCAAGTGGACTTCTTATCCCTACGAAGAGGGAGAGAGGGAGAGAGAGAGAGCAACTTTTCATGTAAAAAGGGATGACAGTCGTGGATTCGAGGGTTTTTTCTGATTAGAGTTGGAGAACGAAGAATGCTTTCGTGAAGTAATTATGGGGTTACGGTCCTCTTGGGCACGGGTTGATAAATGTTTGGACAATTAGGGTTAACGTAGAGCTTATATGTATTGATCTACTGAAGTTATACTATTGTTTTATCTAGATTAAGGCGCCAGTTTTTTCTGTTCGTTGTTACTTTCATTATGTATAATCTATCAGGGGATTTGTCAAACGGGTCGATCAAAGGTCAGTGTCTATCTTAGAATAATTGAATAATTAATCACGCATTCATTTAACAGCTTAAACTTTTTAAATAATTGATAGTGGTCCCATAAAATTTCAGATGATATTAGTATTGAAGGTCCTGAGTTCAAATTTTTTCAAATCAAGCAATTGCATTTATCTCATAATTTAAGCTTTTAGAACGGTCAATGTTTGTTTTACAAAATCTCTTGATCCAAAATGAATGGATGGTGTACGAGGAATTACATGAGAATTGACACGGAAAGTGAAACCGAGTCTATCCAAAAACAGGAGCAGGACCACATTTTCCACGAGACGCGACCTAAAACAAGCACAGCGTCTTGAGGACGGCGCTTGATTGAAAAATTTAGTAATTGAGGTAACATTAAGCATCTCCACCATGAGAAGTGCCAGCACCATGCTTGCTGGATTCACGCTAAAGTCCCGTGCGAACACGTCGATTGGATCGAAAGGACATCCGCGGGTAGCCCGCCTAACTCGGCAGCCTCGATTTCTCGAGGGCGATCCTCTTCCAGATTGGAGTCGCCTTCGAAAATCTCGACGATAATTTATATCTCGGTCATGTCGTGATGGGAAGAGATTGATTTTCAGTAGCTCTGCTGTTACATTGCAAATGCGTGCACATCTCAAATTCATTCATTAAGGGCGACGGAAAGTCTTTTCGCTAGTAGCGTTATATAGTTGTTGGACAAACGCTAGTGCAATACAGGCATTGGGTCCTCTCCCCGAATTCAAATGTGATAAAGATGTCAAGTACTTTGGTGAGGAGAACATTAAAAATAGCAAAACGTGCTTGGCCATTCTTGTCCCGTGAATGGAAATTTCCTCCAACCACGTCTTCTGGTTCTGATCGGTAGAGGTTGTGAGTTACGTACATCACTCGGATGTAATTACCGATAATGAAATGTGGAGGTTGCGAGTTACATACATCACTCGGATGTAATAATCAATTAAAGAATGTGGATGATGTTCATACTAATAACTCTACAGTCAAAAGGAAAATGAGTTAAAAAAGTCCTAAGCCTATCGGAATCGTGCCAATTCAGTTATAAATTTTTTACATATTTTGCTAATTGCGTTCATCTAATCAACTTTGACTGGAAAATCACTAATGTAAACGTCGGGCATCTTACATGACACGGCTAACGCTAATGTGGATATTTTTAATAACAAGATTTTTGAATGTTAATAGTTTTTTCTTTCTCTTTTTTCCTCTCATTTTGATAAAAAAAATCATTTAAAAAAATGATTAAAATTGTCCATGTCAACATCGACCGCACCATGTAGGATGACCATCATCCAAGTTAGTCATTTCCAACCAAAATTGACCGGAACAATGCAATTGACAAATCATTAAAATGTTTATGACCAAATTGACAAAGTTTTGGACCCAAAAAAAAATCGACAAAAAAAATTTGACACCGATGAAAGGTTTAGAATTGAACTAGTATAGGTGCAATACATTTAAGACTTTTTTGGTATTTTGCCCACGATGAGAGAGATCTTCAATTGAAGATGGAAGAAAGCACAAGCCTTTTTTAACAAAACAATAATTAAAGGCATCAAACTTTTCCCCCTCGAAAAGACTCGATTATGGCATGCTTCGGTTAAAGTACAACAGAAAAACCATAAGGTACTTAACTTCGAAATCCTCAATTTATCAAAACGGATCGAGCACATATAATCCTTCCTTTTTATCGAGTCCTTTGACTCGAAAGTGCACTTGCATAAGGAATCTTGATCACAATCTCGTGGGATCGAACGGCACAAGAAAACCAAGCTTAAAACCCCTATCATGCGAGAACAAGTACATAAGATATTCGATTATAGGAAACAACAGGAGAAAATGACCAAAAAAGATGACGACCAAAATAGAAAGAACGGAACTTTCCTTCATCTCCTTCTCCTCCGTATGTACAGACGGTACCAAAGGCTCGCCTGGCCCGCCACGCCCAAGTTGGGTTACCCCCACCGTGCCAGTTGCCCTTTGGCCCGTTCCGCACGTGCGGGGCCCACGTGCGGAGCTGAGTGACACGCACGTCCGATCTCCACTCTCTTGTCATGGCTCGTGAGAATTGACCCCTTAACCAACACTCAAAAGCTCTTCTTTTACCCTGTGTGGTCGGCCAAAAAGATAAAAACCAAAAAGAGAAACCCTCGTAGATTTCATCCATACGTCTATAAAAGTTCAAATATAAGTTGGACGGAAATCTGAGATTATCTTGGCTCGGTCATTTCAATCAAGTATCTTTTTTTAATTCAATGAAACGTTATTTTTGCGGTTTATGAGTACCAACACATGATTTCTCAATCACATTTAATAACTACCATGTTCACTCATTTAGGATAATTAGGGTAAAAACACTCATAACAAGATAAAGCATTCTGATTCTCATGCTATAAGTAGTAGCTCCCCTCCCCTTCTCATTAAGCGCTCACAACAGTTCCTCAATAACTTAATCAACTCCATTCTCCTCCAAATCTCTCTCTCTCATTCATTCATTCATGGGGAATATTAGAGGAGGGTGGACAGTGCTGTGGGTGGTGGCGTGCATGGTGCTGCATGGAGGGACCTCCATGCCGTGGGCAGGCGCGGCCGTCGAAGGACAGGAGCAATCGAGTCGTGTGCGTGAGCAATGTCAGTTCACTCGGTACCCGGCCCTGTGCGTCCGGACCTTGGCAGGATCCGGTTCGGCCGACATTCTCTCGGCTCTCGTCAACAAGACCATCCTCGAGACCAAGCTCCCTCCTTCCTACTTCGCGCAGATCACCTCCCTCTCCGACACCCGAGGGGCTCAAGCTCAGCACGCAAAAGCCGTCACAGGTATGTACGGACTGTACATGCATGCCCGACCAGTCTCCGACACTTACAATATCTTAAACAAGGTCATGATGGTAACTTCCTTTTTCACTTCCTGGGTTCCATTCCATGATAGAGTTTCGAGGGCTCTGTTCATGTCGGTCGTCCTCGATGATGTTTCAATAATTATCTTGATGTGATCTTGGACTATTTATTTTCGTCGTGGTTAAATTTCTCGCGGCACACACGGCTGACATGAACGCCGTGCGATTTGCGTAATCTGCACTCCGGCCAGATTTCATGTCTCTATCATCGACACGAACGACGCTTGAAAAAGTTTTTGTCCTCGTGTGAATCGTCTTCCCTCGTTCATCCAGATCACTGCGAAGACGCGATGGCCCTCTCTCTCAAGAGGCTCCAGCAGTCACTCGAAGCCCTCGTCAGCGGGCCGGGGAAGAACAAGGGCGACGTCCAGACGTGGCTCAGCGCCGCCCTGACTCTTCAGGAATCGTGCAAAGACTCGGCCCGGGGCATCGGCCCTCACGTCCTCTCGAGCGATGCCGAGGCTCGTTTGTCCCAGAAGATGGACTACCTCGCTCAGCTCACCAGCAACGCTCTCGCCCTCGTCAATCGGATCACTCACAGACGACCGCCAGCGAAAAAGACCGACAAAGCCGGGGACCTCGGGGAGGGGCGGGGTTTCCCTGGCTGGGTGTCGAAGAGAGAGAGGAGGCTGCTCGAGAGCGCCACAGTGAAGGCGAACGTGGTGGTGGCGAAGGATGGCACCGGGAATTATGAGACGGTCTCGGAGGCAATCCAGGCCGCTTCGGGCGGGCGGTTCGTGATCTACGTGAAGGCGGGGGTCTACAAGGAAAAGATCAACGCCAACAAGGACGGGATCACATTGATCGGAGACGGGAAATATGCTACGATCATCACCGGCGATGATAGTGTCGCTGGGGGTGCTTCCTTATCCGGCTCTGCTACATTCAGTTCTCTCTCTCTCTCTCTCTCTCTCTCTCTCTCTCTCTCGTAGAGTTATATGTAAATACACGGTGCATAATGATTTTTCAAAAAGATTATTTGTATCATTTATAAATATAATTTAATAAAAAAATCTCATCGTTCATAAAAAATTTAGATACAAATTATTTCAATAATAAAAATAATTTTATTGGCTAATTATTTCAAACGATATAAGCAAATATTTTTGAAAAATAATTTCGAAATCATTTAATTTTTAATAAACAAACAGAGCCTAAAAACGATGTTATACTCCTAGAATTTTTAAAAACCTATAAGTGACAACATTTATACATGTTGTAAATTTCAAGAGAAAATTACTTTCATGAAAATTCAAAATTAATTTAACACTGCAGCATAAGAAAAATTCATTTTAGCTGAGATATTTATACATTACTTTAGATGTTAGACGTCAATCGTTTTCATTAGAAATTCGAGGTATTAAATAGTAGATAACACTAAAATTCCAAAGGCTAAAAGTAAAAGCAAATTAAAAAATTAATTCCATTCACTTGACAATCAAAAAATTAATTAAAAAACCGGGAGAAATTATATAGAACTTTTAAGCGTCAATAATTATATATATTTTAAAAGGTTTTTAGAGCGCATGGTGTGAATAAAGTTAAATTGTGAGAATAGTAAAATTTCAAGAATAATAAATATCTATATTAAGAATCATTCCAAACAAAAAAATCTAGAAGTTGACAGGCTAATTTCTTAAAGTTATTATTCCCATGATCATGAATAGACGACCTGATTATTTTACTCCTTGAATCTTTCGCATTATCATGAGAAAATTTTAGATCGACACAATTATTTTCTCACGCTCAAAGATAACAATTTTCCATTTTGTCGATCATATAGCAATCAGCGGCGATGGATTTATAGCCCGAGACATCGGGTTCCAGAACACGGCGGGGCCCCAGGGTGATCAAGCTGTCGCCGTAACCGTGGCCTCCGATCACTCGGTATTCTATAGATGCAGCATTTCGGGCTACCAGGACACGTTGTACGCACTCGTGCTCCGCCAATTCTACCGTGAGTGCGACATCTCCGGCACCGTGGATTTCATTTTCGGGAATGCGGCTGCCGTCTTCCAAAACTGCGAGCTGGTGCTGCAGAAGCCCGGGAACAAGGCCTATACTGTGATCCTTGCCAATGGGCGCTCCGACCCGGGCCAGAACACCGGGTTCACAGTCCAGAACTGCCGCATCACCTCGAGCGCCGGCTCGGTCAGCTCCTACCTAGGGAGGCCATGGAAGTACTATTCTAGGGCAGTGGTCATGCAATCCACCATTGATGGTGCAATTGCTCCTAGGGGCTGGATTGAGTGGCCAGGCTATGGAAGTTCAGTGCTCAGCACACTCTATTTTGCTGAGTATGCAAATCAGGGACCCGGTGCTGGGACCTCAGGGAGGGTCAAATGGCCTGGTTTCCATGTGATTGGGGCTGAAGAAGCCATGAAATTCACTGTTCAGAACTTGATTTCTGGGAATTCATGGCTGCCTTCAACCGGTGTGGCCTTCACCTCTGGACTCTAGAGAAGAAAAACTTCATGTGATGATGTCACGATGCGATAGTTCGGCACAGTCCGATAATGTAAAGATGTGCAACACAAGTAAATTAGTGTCAAAGAGTCTTCCAAACACAGTGCAACAATTGCACTTGTTAAGCTTTGTTGTTAAGAATAGAAATGATTGTATTTTAAGATGTTGTGACGGAGCAAAGTGTAATATGATTTCACGTGCTGCAATAAAATCATCAGAAAGTGCCTAAGAGAATTCATTGTAGCACTAATGTTGGTTTTCTTTGTAATTGTTGGGCGTTGTCCATGAACTTCTTAAGATTGAGAGTGCCAATAGAAAAAGGTTAGAAAGACAGTCTTCATAATTGATAAAGCTGATTTGCTATTTTCTGATAAGACCACCAAATCACAATCTCTTCTATTTCTTCCTGAATTCAAGTATCTCTCGACAACCTTATTCTTTGGTGATGAGCTCGTATCAAAGCACTATAATCGTGTTGCTTTTCTTTTGTTTGAGTGATGAACACCACCACAACCTGCCCTCTTTCTTTTGGATTTTTGCCCATTCTTTTCTATTTTTGGCAAAAAGTTTTGCTGAACGATATTGACAATAAAATTTCATTATATTTCCTGACAAGCATGAAGTTTTTGTCCATTTGTATTTTCGTCCACGCCCAACACCAACCTTTCTTGAGCATGTGGACTTCCTACATGCAGCAATCTAAACTCTATATAAAGAACTTTAGGGTCTCGAGTGGTAGTTTGTCACTTCAGAACAATGTCATGCAGACTGGGATTATCTCAATTATGCCCGGTAATTAATAAATGGCAAGCGAACTATATCCTTGCGAAAAGGACAGATATGTTATGGTCATGGGTCATTTATGAAGTCGATTTTGGGAATGAATTGATACTACACTAAATTGCAATAATGAAATATAAAATTGTCATGGACACTACCGATTGCATGTTCTATGCCTGAAAAACAAACAAGTTTGTCGCGATAAACGAGTCTCAATATGGAATAAATGAAAAAATCAATGACTCAATAAACATGACTTGATATTTTGGTTGTGATTGTGATGAATGCTTGAAGTTTTATTTTGATCAATTGGAGATTTAAAGTTTTTAAGAAAGCGCCAATCAGATTTAATATTCTTTTAACTATAGATAGTTGCATCATACACCTTTTATTAAATTCAAACAGCAAAAGGAAAATTTCACCCTTCATTAATGTCACAAACTCAAAAAAGAAATTTACTTTTATCCATCCAAATATAGATTCTAAATTACATTATAGGCTTATTGGCATGATGTTTTCTTAGGTGGCATTTCTTTAACAGTGAGAAGAGTTCAATTCGAACAATCTACAAACTTAGGTGGCAACCTGAAAGATGACACTATAATATGTTTATATAGATGTGGATGGTCCGTAACAAACTCTATCGATTCCTTTTTCTAGAATTTTGTGTGTCCTCTTTGATCTGTACCAAGTACCAAATCAATCGAAGAAATCATATAATACAAAACCACGGGTCAAATCTCTCGTAGCTTCGTACCTTCTGATTTCTGTGCAAAAAGCTATGGTGGGACAGAATAATAACTCTTCAGAGATAAGGTGTCGGTGGATCAAAGGGTCTAATCCTCGAGCAAACAGCAATGAGTTATGGCCAGAAACAAAAAGCAAATACAATAATTAGATCGAATAACCAAAAAATTTAAAATTTTCTCTTTATGGGAAACCTTCCACTCTGTCAACTCTCTCGCATCCCATATCAAAGCCAGCACCATTATCATGCACCATGCGATATAGAAGACAAAGCGGAAACACCCAAAGATCGATAATTCAGCCATTACTCAAGTGTCAGATCGGGAAGGACCGTTGAAGGAGATTGGAACATTAATTGTGACATTTAGAAAACCATGTGCATAGCCCAAATAAGCAACCGTGCAATTTGATTGCGTTCGTGACGGTAATCGATCCTTTGTGCTTTGCTGGGGTCGTATGTTCTCTCCGTGGCCACATGATCTTTTTTTGGAACGCTCCGAAACAAAACCCTAACTACCCTGCAGCCGGATTGATTTATTCGCTCGTATGTTTGGTGATGAGAATAGAACTGGGTGGCATTGATTGCAACTTGTATGGATTTAGAGCATGGAAAAGGAGAGTGGAGAGATGGGGTCGTAGCAATTATAGTTTGGCATCGCATTATCTCATTTGGAAAGGACAGAAAAGTTGACCCTAAAGTTGAGTCTTAATCAGATCCTTACCAATTACTATATTATTTTATATCATACTTTATGCGAAAAGAAGCAAATATGGCTCATTATCGAACCCTTTAAAAAAAATACACATTTTTTCTCAAAAGCATAATTTATCACTCAGGGAATTTGTTTTTTTTTAATGATATTGGAGATATTACGACTCATTATAAAAATTAATTTACAGAATGATGTGTTGGTTTAATGTTTGAGTATGATCCACTTATCCAAACATTCATTTACGAATTATCATACCCTTTTAATTGACGAATTTTCAATAGATAATTTTTCAATATATGAATAAATAAACCGTGAATCATGATAAAGAAATTTTGCAAATATGATTTGAAGATAATCTTTGCGTTAAACCTTGTTAGCTAATCGACCCTCGGGAGTGAATCAAATGGTGCAAGTATTTGCCTTTTTGCTCACAATCTAAGCATAAATAACCACAATTTTACACAGACCAAAAAACAAAATTTTGCATTTTTGGACCATCTCTAGAAGCCGTCATTTGCATATTTGCATGATTAATCAATTGAAAATTATCAAAAAATTCTTAAGCATATCATGTGAATGCTAATTCAGTGCTAAACTTTTTAGTTTAGCTAATTTAGTCCTAAAGATGATTTGCCAACATAGTCTTTCTGATCAATTTTAGTTTAAAATCATTAACATGAACATCAACTGTCCTACAAGACATGTTCTACGTTGATGTGAACAATTTTTTGTAATTTTTAAAAATTCTAAATATTTTCTTTTTTTCTTATTTCCTTCCACTAGTCTACAACTTCAATGGGGGCTGGTGAATGTCATTAGCCATAGGCATAGACCACAATGCCCTCGCCAAATATGGGCAAGGGATCACAAGCCCTTGTTGTGGCCGGTGAGGGCTCTAAGCTTCGAGCCATGATACCCTTGTCAATCATAGTAAAAAAGAATAGAAAGAAAAGAAATTTTGAAAAAATTATAAAAAATTATCTACGTTAGTGATGATTGTGCAAATTAAAATAACCAATGTTCATATCAACAATATTCTGTCAAAATTGACCGAAATAATTATATTGAAAAATTATCACATTATTTAAAATTAAACTTGTCATATTGAAAAATTTATGACCGAATTAACAATCGTATGATAAATTTAAGACTTTTTATGATGATTATCCCTTCATGGATCCCATTCCTTTCCATGGGAATTAGTTAGGGTGCTCACTTAGACAATAAATGAATTAAACTGCCATATAACCACAATCTGTGTTGCTTGCCTCTGATTTGTGCGAAAATTTGGACCACCCTCAACTGCATAATTGCGGGGATTATATCGTTGTCAATCTATTGAGTCAATAGAGGTCGAGGTCAACGTGGTCCGGGAAGTGCTGACGATCACGGTGGGGCGCGACCGTGGCTTTAAGGTACCACTTGCAGCGCAATGCAACCGTACGGTAGTCGTTGACTTGACCTAATTTACGTAACTTCTTTTATTACTCAATAATATAATATACATCCTTCTTCTTCTTTTTTCCTTCGGCGCAAGGCATGGATAAGATACTTTTCGGCGTTCTATATGTTTCATCTGGTGCAGCTATTTTGAGAGTTCTTCGAGAACTTAAATTTCGAGCTAAGCGTGAGATTTATTTGAATTGTGGAGAGATAATAGCATAAACGGACTCTGAATTTTGGTTTGATAGACAGTATTATTAATGAATTTTTAATTTGTTCAACATAATTCCTGAATTATTAATAAATATTCAATGCAACTTTAAAAAATTCAAGGATTACAATAAATATGGGGATTACATCGAATAAATTAGGAATTCAAAGATGACGTAGCATATCGAATCAAAGTCGGGGAGTCATTTGTGAACTCGGGGGAATCGACCAATCACTTCGTGGGCAATCGGCATCAATAGGGACAGCCCGTCCCTACGCCCTGTCAAACGAATGCAAGTGGAAGAAAAGAGGGACGAGCCAAAGCACTAGATAATGTCTCGCCTCACATCACTGGTTTCAGAGCAAACCACACCGATCGAGACGACGGCATTCGATTAGCTTCGCATCTTCCCCCTTCGATCTTTTGGGGACCCATCAATTCGATTCGATTTTGGAGGCTTACACTGATAATGGCAGTAATAATTAGTGATTTAGACTGCAGGAATCTTGACTTTTAAGAGCCCTTTTGATTGGGGTTCATGGAGAAAGACGACCAATTGTCATTGGGAGGGATGGATTGACCATGGAGGTTAAGCGCCTTGTCCTAATCGGGTTCGTGGGAAAATATTGTCATTACTGGTTCTCGTGTCCTGCTTTCTAAGGTGATTTTGTCCGACTTTCGATGGTTTCCAATGGGGACTTGCCCGGGGGAATCTCCAAGCCGATAAGCATCCGACGATGTTTTTTTCCTAGTACTTGTTTTATTAGGACTTTGAATTGTTCGGATGGAGTTTGTTGATTTGGATTGTCGATTCAGTGCAAGGAAGACGAAGACGTCGGGATGAGTGTTTGTCCTCGACTTTATTGCAAAGGCATGTAACATGGGAACGTGACAAGATGAAAATGTCAAGCGAAAACGAGTAATGAAACGGACATATGAAACTTGGATCACCTTGGCTCTTCTCAAGTAGCCATGATTCTAAGTTGAAGCAAGATCCTTTCTCATTGCTAGAGGTAATCATTTTTGGGATGGATCAGTTCCAACCCTAGAAGGCCGGGAATCGGATCAAAAGGATTGGCTTCTAGTTTGTAGAACGAGGAACCAGCTAACCTAGTCTTGGAACCGAATCGACTACTTTAGTTAGGTTCCTAAGTGGGTCTAAGAACTGGTGTGATTTCTTTCTTTTTTTTTGTCCTATTCCTCGAAAGTTTGCAAGTGTGTTTATGAACGCTGTTTTTGTTCTCTTCTCCAGTCTTTTGGCAACCATACAAGAAATTGGCAAGAAACACATGAAATAGATAGGAAAATTAGAGAGTGTGCTTAGACAAGAGTCGGTCTTCTTTCTTTCAAAAGTGACATCCAACCAAGCAATCGCTTCTCAAATGGTTGTGTACTGGCATGGCTGGAAAATAAACCAACTGCAAGAATTAGTAAATTACAACAAAGTTACTGAGAAGAGTAGGAGCGATGGATGGTGAAATTAGAGAGGGGAGAGCAAAAAAGCGATATCAAAAATTGAGTAATAAAAGTGAGAGAGGGAGAGGACTAGCGAGAGAGTCCATGAGTTGATAGAGGAGAATTAAGAGGCAAGAGCAACCTATGGAATGTGAAACTTGAGATGGTGTCAAGCAAGAGGGAGGCATTGAGTGAGAGATGGAGGTAGTGTCGAGCCGCAAGCAAGGGGAACTTGTGAGATTGAGAAGTGAAAGAGTGACCAAGAATAAGAGCGAGCATTGTAAGCAAGAGCACATTACTAAGAGTGAGTGCCATGCACGAGAAAAAAATGGCCAATTAGAGTTTTCAGTTTTGTAATAACAAAAATTAAAAAAATTATTGTCCAATCTGGGTGGTTTGGTCCACGTCGGGAAGTGGACCAATTATCATCTGTTCCAAATTTTAGGAACTAGAATCTAGTTTGGCTCCCATGGGAGTCGTCCAGAATTAGTTGGTTTAGTTTGGTTATAATGCTCATGCCTCCTCATTGCCTTTAGTAGCTATGTTTACACCACATTAATTTTTTATGGGCCTTTTTTGGGCCGGTTTCCCCAGCTTGGTCCAGTTCCTTTCCACAGAAATCGAGACCCAGACCGACTCCCACAGGAGCCACCCAAAACCGGCGGTGTCCGACCCAATGGCATGCAGATTGGGCCCAACACAGGCTAGGTCGGCCCAAAATAGGCCCACAAAAAAGCGTGGCCTCTCAAAAATCGTACCCGATACGCCACACGAAACTTTCGCGCCAGCAATTCATTTGATATCAAACCCGAAATAACACATAAAGAAAATGATTTCCTTTTCCCTCCACTCTTAATCGCATCATCATCATCATCATCATCTCTCTCTCGCTCGCTCGCTCTCTGGCTGCTGCTCATCTTCGTCGCCACTCGAGGAGGCAACCACCCTCGGTTTGATCTCGTCTGAGAGCGGAGTGCGGCGGGTCGTGGTCGGCGGCGGCAGTGGCGGCGGTGGCCATGGAGCAGCAGAGGAACCCCAAGATGGCGGAAGCGCAGGGCGAGCAAATCGAAGAAATCCAGCACGGCCCATTCCCTGTCGAGCAGCTTCAGGTAGAAAAAACGAAATCTCGAATTGGGTATCTCGAAAAACTCAGAAATTCTAGAGGCGAAGTGTTGTTCCGGGAGAGATCGTAGTCGTTGCCCCCCAAATGTTCTCTCTTTCGAATGTGCGAGCGAAGGGTTCTGTTTTGGGCGCTCGAGTTCTGTTTTGCCGTGATTTTTTTTTTTAGAAGTCGCTGATGAAGTAATGGGTCTTTTTCAAGACGGGTTGGTGTCTTTTTTCACGTTGAAGCTCGTATGGTGTTTCTTTGAAGTGAATGGGGAACTTGAATCTAGGACCGGTTGATGACTAAGCCCTAGCAACATTGCTTGGTGTTTTTGTGTGTATTTCATCTGCCGTTTCATCTCGTAATCTGCTGAACTTGTATGGGTAAAATCTGTAGTTCGTTTAATTGCAAGATAATCAGTCAGAAAATAGCTGAACTGTGAGGCAGTTATATGGGCAATCGTTGCTTTTTACTTGGTTGTGTCTGCTTTTGGTTTAACTGGGCTCTTAAAGAAATTAGCATGTGTGGAATCTGCCGATTTGTGAAGGTTTGACAAAAGACAATCAACCTCAACAATTTTCTCTTGAACTGTATCCCAAGAAATGCAATGATGTCTAGCTCTGTATTCAACACCTTGTGCTTCTGTTCTAGGCATCAGGCATTGCTGCGGTTGATGTAAAGAAGTTGAAAGATGCTGGACTATGTACGGTTGAGTCTGTTGTTTACTCTCCCAGAAAGGAACTGCTTCAAATTAAAGGAATCAGTGAAGCCAAAGTTGACAAAATCATTGAAGCAGGCATGTTGTTGCTTTCTTTCTCACTTGTTGCCTTCTCCATTGTGTAGACAGATTTACAGTTATTTGCTGATGAATCTGATGTGACATGACGGTTTAGTTGCTTTGGTCTTGGGCAGCTTCTAAATTGGTGCCTTTGGGTTTCACAAGCGCAAGCCAGTTACATGCACAAAGGCTCGAGATCATCCAGATCACATCTGGATCAAGAGAGCTGGATAAGATCTTGGAAGGTGATCCTATTACTTTCTATTCAGTCATGTAGATGATTAAAGCAATTAATCTAAATAAAGCTATTAGCTGATTATGTTTGAGTTAAATTGAGGGATGTTGCTTCCTGATGCTTCTGTAGGAGGTATTGAGACAGGATCCATAACTGAGATATATGGTGAGTTCCGATCTGGAAAAACTCAGCTCTGTCACACACTGTGCGTCACTTGCCAAGTATGTTACCTTCTTCTGATTTTTCATCCATTGCATGCATTCTTCATCCTAGAAGAAGCTCCATTTGACAGATAATACTGCATATGTTGGTGCATGGATTTTTCTTTCCTTTCTTAGGGCTAGATTTTTGCTATATAAGCGCCAAGGTACTCTAGAGTCTAGCTTTGGTTAATGCAATTCCTACAGATATTGTAGATGTTGCCAATTGGATTGCTTTTAATAACTATTCTTGCCTACAACCCATCATATGTTATTTGGCTTTGTCAATGTCACACTTCTAAAAGCCCTTGTGCCTCAGCTTCCATTAGATCAAGGAGGCGGTGAGGGAAAGGCGATGTATATTGATGCTGAAGGTGCATTCAGGCCACAGAGGCTATTGCAGATAGCAGAAAGGTATGAAGATCATCTGGGCATAAGATTATCCTCCAGGCTTGTATAAGTATCTAGCGACAATCATTTCCCATATTTTTGCTCTTGCATCTAATTTTTTGATCCACAGGTATGGACTTAATGGAGCTGATGTATTGGAGAATGTTGCCTATGCTAGAGCTTATAATACCGATCATCAGTCAGGCTTTTGCTTGAAGCCGCTTCAATGATGGTGGAAACAAGGTAGTATCTAATGTCATTGCAAGCATTCTGACAGTTTTTTTAAAAACCTTCCTGTTTCTGTTAAGACATCTGAAGATTCTTGAGGGCTAACTTATCTTTCTTTCTGACTTGTAATTCAATAGCTATGCCACAGCTACTAATGTTATTAGAACAATGCATGATGAAACTACTCTGTAAAGAGTAAAATATAAATGTCAGCTGGCCCTCTTTGGGTCTGATGCTTCACTGGGCTTTTAGATGAATAATGTGTTCACTTAAAAGGAAGGGGAATCAACAATGAAAAATATTGATTGCAGGAACTGCTTAACAGTTGTTATGACTTCTTGTTTCTGATTAAATACAAGGAAGAAGTTCCTCTTTTGACCTAACACAGAAGTCTAGGTCAGACATGCAGCCAGCTGACGTGATGTTTTAACAAGTGCATTTCACTACCATATGATACCGGAGGCTGGACACTACCAGTCTAGGGATTCCGTTCTATGACCTTGCTGGGGCATAGATCTTTCAAAGTTTGAAGTTTTATCTTCTCATTCCTTGTCTGATGTGCTCATTTTCTATAACACTGAATGTAAAAGTGACAGATCTGGTCTAATCATTTATGATGTTCTATTCTCCAGGTTTGCCCTTATGATTGTGGACAGCGCTACGGCTCTGTATAGAACCGATTTCTCCGGGAGAGGGGAACTGTCCGCTAGGCAAATGCATCTCGCTAAGTTCCTCAGAAGCCTTCAGAAAATGGCTGACGAGGTCATGTGTTATTTCTGTATCGTGCTAACGTGACTTCATAGTCTTCAATTCTCCAATGACATGCATTTAGGCAACAAGGATTGTCCATCATGAAACCCTTTCATCCTTTGATGTTTGTGTCCATGTACAGTCTTTATAGACCTCTGATAGATCATATGACTGCAGTTTGGTGTGGCTGTTGTGATCACAAACCAAGTAGTTGCGCAAGTGGATGGTTCTGCCCTCTTCGCTGGGCCTCAAATCAAGCCTATTGGTGGCAACATCATGGCGCATGCTTCCACAACAAGGTCTTCATTCACTGTGTCCTCCTTTACCTACCCATCCTTCAGAGTTCGAAATTAGTAATCCATCATTCTGTCCTTGCTCCTCAAAAGTAATCAGTTAACTACTTGTTGCATCAGGCTTGCTCTTCGGAAAGGAAGAGGAGAGGAGCGCATTTGTAAAGTGATCAGCTCACCTTGTTTGCCGGAGGCTGAAGCTCGGTTCCAAATATCTACAGAAGGCGTTACTGATGTCAAGGACTGATTGGTTTTGCATTGTCCTCCTGAAGGCTCATTTGGGTCAAATCCTTTCATCGGCAGCTCTTTTTTCATCATTGGATCGGCAAGCAATTGTAGCACTAGCTCATAGTTCGGTGTTAACAAATTTTGAGGGGCCGTGATGACAGTGAAGCCTTCTGGGCATTGTTCAAACTGTCAATTGCCTCTGTAAGCATCAATAGAGAGTGACTCGGGATCTCATCGCATTTGTGTAAACTTGCTGTTTGAGATTGAATGCCATTGCATTGCCTTTCTTGGGTCATTGATGGTTAGTGAGTAAAAAGGATCTCATTACATTTTAAGTGACCAAGCAATTGCCGGTCGTCATTTTGTTACTAATGAGATTTGATAGTAATCAATGATCTCGAGAATTTATTAGCACGGAAATTTTTTTTCTGGTTATACTCACACGGAATGGGAAATTTTATTAAAATGTTTCGTGGAAAATACTGAAAGTAAAAATAATTTTCAATATAAATGATTATTTCTTAGAAAATGTTTTATAATCCAACCACATCATCATTTCTGAGGTTTCTAATTTGCAATACATTTTAATGACGAAAGCATGAAGTGACCAATAAGCCCAGAAAACGGCGGCGTTTCATTCCTCCGTCGTCTTCTTCGTCTCCCTCTGCATCGGCTCTCCCACAGACGAACACGAACTGAACTGAGAAGTCCGAAACAAAGCGTGGGCTCGATCGATCCAGTCGTTCCGTACGCGAGTTCCCCACCCCCCAATTCGATGCAGCTGCCGAAGCTCTAAGGCATTCGTCAATGGCGGCGAAAGCGAGCCCTCCTCCGGCTCTCCCCAGGTCCGGCGCCATCTCCAAAGGCTACAATTTCGCTTCTACTTGGGAACAGGTGCGCATCACCCTCCTCCTCGTCCATCCTCGTCCCTGCATTTCTCGTGAGCAGCCCGGTTCATTTGCTCGATCCGTTCCCACCGGATCCAATTCGATCTCCAATTCCACAGCCTAGCGTTTGGATTTTCCCGTTCTTTAGATGGTGGCGTCGTCGACTGGATCTGTGTATGGAGAGCTCGAGGGATCGTCGTTCGTCGGGGTTTGGAGTGTTTTTTTGACGGGGTTTCGTTTTGTTGTAGAATGCTCCGTTGACGGAGCAGCAGCGGGCGTCGATCGTTTCTCTTTCGCACGCGGTTGCCGAGCGGCCATTTCCCGTCAATTTGGTGACTCTCTCTCTCCCTCCCTCCCTCCCTCCCTCCCTCTCTCCGTCTGTAATTTCTTGTGGAGGTGAAATGGAATGTTTTGGGACGAGTTCGTGCTTTTGTCTTCGGTGTAAGTTCGTCTTTTGAGACTCTGATTCCTGATATCGAATGTTTTTGGTGCCGAATTGGCTGGCTTGGTGGAACTAGGCGCAAGACAATGTCTCTGGGCTGGACGGTGGGTTGTCTGCGTCCAAGCAGGACAGCACTTTCAGAGAACCTGAGGCCGTGGAAGCAGTGTTGGTCAACACGAATCTGGTGAGATTCGAAATTTTTCGTCGCTTGTACATTTAGACCCAGAAATGACGATCCTATTGCTAGAACTTTCGATGTTTCGGTAGAAACTTCATTGGAACACTGATCTGCACGCATGGAAAATTCTGGTGATAGGATTCTCATTCCTTGTGTAATGCAATTGTTGGATGAACCACACAAGGCCGTAGAGTCTGCTGTTATCATGCCTTTTGTGTTTGCTGATGAGGATCTCTTTTGATTCCGATGAGTAAACTAGCATGAATAATGTAAGACTTAAGGTCCTGTTCTAGCAGTTACTTACAATTTTCACTTCTTTTTTTCAAATTGCAGTTCTACAAATGGTTTACGGATCTTGAATCAGCTATGAAATCAGAGGTTTCTTCTATTCTCTACTGGGCTGTTCTTGGTCTAAGAATATTTTGCATGTTTTCTAATTGTATCTTGTTGATTTTTTTCCTCAGACTGATGAGAAGTATCAACAATATGTTAACACACTGACTGAGCGAATACAGACTTGTGATGCTATTCTTCATCAGGTACTTTATCATCATTGCTATTGTTTATCGTATTAAAGCATGATAAGTTCTCCTCCTCCTCCTTCTTTAATTTTTACCTGTCTGTTGATGCTGCACTTTGCTCACTTTTTGATGAAAATTAGTTTCATATTTGTAGGTTGATGATACCTTAGACTTGTTCAATGAACTTCAGCTGCAGCATCAAGCAGTGGCTACAAAGACTAAAACTCTGCATGACGCATGTGATCGGCTGGTATATTTGGCTCCCTTTTGTTTTGATGTTTCACCAACCTAGTGCGTATTAGCCAGATTAAGCGGGAATTTTAGTTGCTTCACCGACTGTACAAAAGAGGAACATATTGTTGCTATTATTGACATGTTTGATGTTCTAAGTTGCAAAATTATTTGCCTCATATTTTTTGACATCTAATAAAAATCTCTTTTTTAGCGTATCCTATTCTGTTTATCTTGGAATTTGAGTATCAAAGGAGTAAAGTCTTTTTGGTCGGGTATCAATAAGTAGAAGGATTTTTATACAGAGTGATACATTGTTTGGATTTGGTCGGGTATCAATAAGTAGAAGGATTTTTATACAGAGTGATACATTGTTTGGATTATTTAATCTCTATATTATCTTTGTGAAGTTCAATTGTGAGCTAATGGGTCAGCCCAGCTGTTAGAAGCAACTCTACTCCAGGTGCTGCCTGTGGGTTTAACTCCCCCCAGGCAGTGACATCATCCCCCTTCCTACTATATTTAATTGGAAAAATTAATTTGTTTTGTTCCATGTCAGTTGATTCTAATATGTCATTTTCCTAACCCTGCTGCAGTTAATAGAGAAGCAAAGGCTGATTGAGTTTGCAGATGCACTTCGGAGCAAACTCAATTATTTTGATGAATTGGAGAATGTAAGGTTTGATTGGTAGCTATGCTGGATGAATTGCTTTTCTTTTACTTCTTTTTGTATCATTATAAGAAAATTTCTTCATGTTCAAATAGCTGTTTTGAGTTTGTAAATTTCGTGATACTATCTGAAGCTCTCCCTGATGTTTTCCTTGTCATATAAGTCTTTGTCCTTGTATTAGAAAGTATTTGGCCAACGTAGAGATATCTTGTCTTTGTTTAATAGTGAGATTCCTTGCTTATTCCTTCTCTTCGCTTTCTAATTATTGATCTATGTGCAGATAGCGACCAATTTCCACTCTCAAAATATGAATGTTGGAAATGAGAACTTCCTCCCACTTCTTAAACGGCTTGACGAATGCATATCGTGAGTGGACCCCTTCTAATATAATCCACCTGTAGTATTACATGTGTCACATTTTGCTCAAGCATAAGCATGTGATTTTTGTCTAGCCGATCCAAGAAACTCTAGCTACTCATGAAGGTCGAATGTTGATTTGAAGACATTCTAAATAATTCTCTTTTCATATGCACCACATTTGTTCAAGCATAAGCATGTTGCCTAACTAATACACTCTAGCTGCTCATGAAGGTCAACTGTTGATTTCAGGACATTCTAATTCCTTGTTCTATTTGTTCTTTCAGTTATGTTGAAAGCAACCCACAGTATGCAGAATCTGGTGTATATTTGGTTAAATTTCGTCAACTCCAGGTATAGAAATGAACAATGGATTTCAAAGAAACCTTTTGTGATTGATGGGTTCCATAGTGAGCAATTTTATGCTGTGCTTGTGAGTTTAGTCTTTGCTGCCTGTCTTTCCTTTAGCTACTAACAATTAACCCTTATTAATTGACAGTCTAGAGCCCTCGGGATGATTCGTTCTCATGTACTTACAGTTCTCAAGGGTGCCTCTTCTCAGGTGAATTGTCTGAGTGCTTAAGTATGCTAGATACAGTCACTATGAGACATTACATAGTATGTATGCTTTTTGCTTCATGTCCTTCATCAGGTACAGGCAGCGATCCGTACTACCACTAGTGGCACTACTGTTTCAGAGGGTGTGGAGGCATCTGTTATATATGTGCGCTTCAAGGCAGCAGCAACGGAGGTAACGGCTTCTTTTTTGAAAGATGGACATTTTTTATGGATATGACTGTTACCAAGTTAGCAGTCAAAGGAGGAATTTTGACACTGATTAGTATCTATAAACCCTTGACAAACTCTACTCAAGTTGAATGAATAATTTTTTTTAAGAAAAGATATTAGAGATTTTATTTCTGATAAAACTCTTATCGAGTTTGTTGAGCCAAAAAAAAGAACTCTTATTGAGATCTATTAGATGCGAGGCAGCTCAAATGCCGTTTCTTTTGAGGCAAGTGCTAGATCTCATAATTGCAAATATTTTCAGCTTAAACCTGTGCTTGGAGAAATTGAAAGCAGATCATCAAGGAAAGAATATGTTCAGATTCTGGCGGAATGTCACAGATTGTACTGTGAGCAGCGGCTTTCACTGGTTAGCACATTACTTGTTTGATTTGCATAGATTTATGTTCTCTCATTGTGGTCAATAAAATGGCTTTCTTTACCTTACAGATAAGGGGCATTGTGCATCAACGGATATCTGAATTTGCTAAAAAAGAGGCTTTGCCATCACTAACTAGATCTGGATGTGCATACCTTGTTCAGGTAAAGTAGTTGGTCCCTATGCTGGTTCCCCATATTTTTGGATATCTTTGTAGTGTGATGATAATAGTTATCTTGTTTAGGTATAAAGTTAGTCTTTTTCTTTTTCTAATAACCAATTGACTGGTCAAATAGTATCAAGTGTCTGCATGCAAGTTGGGTAATGAGAGGTTTTGTGCATGTGCACTAGAATGCTGTAGCTGTAGAGACATCCCTTCTAATTGGGGAGATCCTGGTATAAATTGCAAGGAGAAAGTGTTCATTTGTATGTACTATATACATATGCTATCAATTCGTTTTCTTCATTAGGAGTTTCATCTTTGAGCATATGTCTTAGAGATCCATGTACTTTGATATATGGCGTAGTTGCAACACCAGAAAAACTTATCCATTCAGATGGCATATGCAGGTCTGCCAGCTGGAGCAGCAACTTTTTAATCACTTTTTTCCATCTTCTGCAGAGGATGTCTCTAGTTTGGCACCATTGATAGATCCATTGTAAGTGTTGTTTTAGACATTTTCATGGTTGTTTTCCCTATCATTTGTGTTGTCCTTATCAATGCGAAGCTAAAGTAAAATCTTTGATTTATTTTCTTAAGACATATAGTGGCAGCATGATCGTGTTTCTTGAAGTGGCCCCAGATGGGGAAAGAGTGTATCCATCTCCTTGGAGGATGATTTTCCCCAATGATTTTCCTCTCTATTTTGAGGATAACCTCTTGCTCAATTTGTTTGTCTGCATAGATGTTAGTAATTAATATAGTTTCTGTTACATAACATTCTTTGGATCTGTAAGGTACTTGTTTGTCAACTTTGCTCTCTGCTTTGGCACTCTCTGATGAATTACTCTGAGGAAGAACTCTTGATGTAGGGATTATGAACTTTGGGCAATATTCTGCATCATTATGCCAGATAACTTCCGGCTCTTTTTTCTAGTTTACCTGTCTGTTTTGTCACCCTGCAAGAGAATTGTCCTATTGAAAGAACTTGTAGCTGTAAAACTGTGGGCCTTTTGCTCCTGGTGTTGAAAAAGGAGGAGTTGTCTTTTGCCTGCACAGCTAGATGCCTTCGGTTTCTCTGTCTTTTGTTTTTTTTTTCCTGACATGTGCATGTCTTTCTGAATTCTAGTATGATTACTTCTCCCATTTGGAAGTATTTAAATTGCTTTATATGACACAACTATCTACAATCTGTCTTTCTGCCTTTTTAGATCTTTAATTTCCCAGTATATATTTATTGTCTGCTAACTTATATGCAGGTCTACTTATCTTTACGATACATTGCGCCCCAGACTTATCCACCAAACCAATATTGATCTCCTATGTGAGCTTGTTGACATCCTTAAAGTTGAAGTTCTTGGTGAACAGATCAGTAGACGAGGTGAACTGTTAGCTGGGCTCCGCCCTACATTACAGAGAATTTTAGCAGATGTTAATGAGAGGCTAACTTTTCGTGCTCGAACACATATTCGTGATGAGGTACAGATCATGCAGTTAAAGCAATTACATGGATTTCTGCTGTCACTGCTACACTCCTGTTATTTCTGTTATGGTCCTAATTTGGAATTGTCTGATATGGCTTATCTTGGGAAATAATCCAAGATATTTTATTCATGAAACTTGAACTAGGTGGACTGACATCTGTTGGTTTCATAACTTTTCCCATTTTGCCCAAAGCTAATTACTCTTTTAGTACCTCATTTGAAAGTCAAGGTATCTGAGCTGCTGGAAGCTTCACTTGTTTACAGGGAAAGCTGGACATAATCATCCTTTAGTCAAAGTAAATTGAGAAGTTGAAAGTGCTCACACTAGAGAGTAGAAGTTTTCTATGGTTATGTAGACCAGGTACTGAAAGAACCTGCAACCACTAGGGAACATGACCGGCCTCTTATACGAGTTGGGATTGCGAAAGTGTTGGAAGTAGTTAAGATTTCATCATCCTTCAGACATAACTAGAGTAATGAAGAAATATTTTAGCCTCTGTATAGTGGATGTGGGCTCTAAAGCAGTAAAGGGGTTCTATTATTGGCAAGGGATTAGTGCTATGTAATTCATATATGAAAGGATAAAATCATTGATTATCATTTCTCAACACTATTAAGGGGTAAGAGACTGTTTTTCTAGTGTTTCATGATAGTTTTCTTGGCTATACGGGCCTTATATATGGGATCACTTTCGTATTGGAAATTATTGACACGTTGCATTTATACAATATCTTTAATGTATAAGAATAACGTCTACAATGTACTTCTGCTGGTGCATTTCTTTTTCCCTTTTGTAGATAGCAAACTATTTGCCTTTGGACGAAGACTTGGATTATCCTGCAAAGCTGGAGCGATCTGCCCAAAAGGAATCAGATAGTATGATTGTAATGCCTCCGACTGCCATATTTGCTCTCATTTCTTCTTGCTGGTCCACATACTAAATCACTCAGATGACTTATACAAGCTTCTGATAAATATGGCTTTTATTTTTCTGAATATTTGATATTGTAATGAATTTGAAACTAAAGCAATGAATGGTGGCATGTGCTTTTCTGCCTTTTGAATTCAATTATGTTTGCATTGTTTCTTATACATTTGTACTTCATCGGTAATGCTGAATCCATTCTTTGTCAATTGGTTTATTGAACCTTAGGTTGATGAAAACTCAGATGTATATAAGTCTTGGTACCCTCCTCTCGAGAAAACAATATCATGCCTTTCAAGGTTGTACCGTTGTCTAGAATCTGCTGTTTTCACTGGCTTAGCACAGGTACTTCATAAATTTTTCTTTTACTTGCATCCAACTTGTCCTTGTGAGTTGGTCTTGTTTATTTTATTGAATGTTAATACTTTTGGTTTGTAAATCAGGAAGCAGTAGAAGTTTGTGCTCTATCTATCCAGGTAATCTAAGGCTTCAGATGATTTGCCGGATTTAATTCTTTGTGAACTTTGCAGTTCATTCTAAATGGCATGTAGCATGAGAATAGCTCTCTGTTTTATTGGCTCTGATGAGTTAAATTGCTTCTTATCATTCAGTTTCTAAATGCAAACTCTCTCTTTTCTCAGAAAGCAAGCAAACTAATTGCAAAGAGATCGACAGCAATGGATGGGCAGCTCTTCCTTATAAAACATCTCCTCATTTTAAGGGAGCAGGTTGTTTATTATTATAATTTTGTTTTGTTCCTGTCATGCTATTCTACATGTGAAAGCTTTGTGAAAAGCTGTTTGTTCCTCTGTGTTTCCAGATTGCCCCATTTGATATCGAATTCTCTGTCACACACAAGGAGCTCGATTTCTCTCATTTGCTGGTTAGTATATTCTGGCCTCTTTTAGTTGAGATGGATCAAGTATTGTAACATTTTTGCATTGAGATGGGTTGATTATAATAACATTTAGTGCTGCTGTTAGTAGAGATGTGATACTTCACTTCTTTAAATCAGTTTTTATGGTGTACATCAAAGAAGTAATGAACAAGGCATGAAGAAAATGCTTCTCCATAATGAAATTATTGTTTCTTTTGACTCTTTCCTTTGAAAGTATAGGCTAATGTGGTTCAGTCAGGTTGCTCCTTTCTTTCTGTTAATCATCTGAGTAGAGGTTTAACTCATGCTCATAGGTTCACCTTCCAACTACCATCCTTATTGTGTTGTAGCTTATGTTGACATGTATTGTGAGCGCTTTTGGCAAGTACAATTTGTAATCTCCTTAAGACTAGTTTATAGTGGGAAGAAGGAAAGTGTCAACTTTTAGGATAATGGTTTTGAATTAGAATTATCGATGAAGTGCTGAAGTTCATGCTAAAAATGCTAATCTTTAAGTTTCCATCACTGCATAATTTTTTTCTGAATGTTAAATTTATATAGAAGTCAAACTAAAAACGCCTTGCTATTATGGAGCTTTTTGATGAATATGTTTTGCTTCTTGCTTTGGGACTATGGCCATTTTCTGTGAAAAGAAAGTTATTTGCAGTTCAAAAATGGAAGTTGGGTCCGCTTCAGCTTCTCTCTGGAGCATTGCTCATCATAAACCATGCTGATATGACTTCCATGATGAAGCTATCAGAATAGGAAATGTTTAGCCTTTGAAACTGTTGTTGTAAGCAATGATCTGTTTTTGGTTGCTTAAAATGCAAAGAACTAAAGATGGTGGTTGGCACTTTCCATAGATGCATTTGCTACTGGGTACCAATATACATTCTTCGAACTTCATGTTTTTCTATAAGCAGAAGAGCTTTAATGATGAACCATCTAGAAGGATTTTCCTAGTGGTTTCATTCCTTTTTTATTTTTTATCTTTGTCTTTCCTGAAACCCTATAACGTGTTTGTGTAGGAACATCTGAGACGAATTCTTAGAGGTCAAGCCTCGTTATTTGACTGGTCAAGGTCTACTTCATTGGCAAGAACTTTATCTCCCAGAGTTTTGGAAAGTCAAGTAGATGCCAAGAAGGTACAGTTTCCTTTAGTTTATCTCTATCTTCAATAACTAGTGCTACAACTTGAGCTAAATTATGGTGGTAGGCCTAGTAGGTCTAATTTAGGTAGGGAGAAGTACCTGCACGGGGCTTATGCTTGAATTGCAATAATGCTGTCCCTGCCAAAAGTAAAAAGAGTGAATTATTTGGGAGGTTTTGCACTCACCACTGAATCGTGAATTGTTTCTAAATCACTGTCATGTAAATCTGTCTGCTATAGTTTTTGCTACTTTATATTTTCATCTTTCCCAGATGTCAATTCGATGAAATTTCCTGACTGACTACTTGCAGGAGCTTGAGAAAAGTCTGAAAACCACTTGTGAGGAGTTCATTATGGCAGTCACTAAACTAGTAGTTGATCCTATGCTTTCTTTTGCAACCAAGGTTATCTTCCTTCCTCTTCCTTCAAATATATTCAATATGTATCACTTATTTGTAGAGTTCATGTAACATAAAGAACAATGAAAGAAATGGAATGCAGAAAAACAAATATGGCATTTGCATGTGTACTGCACAAGAAGTCTAAAGAATCAACAATGCCCAAAATCAGAGCTGTGAATGTGGTTACTCCTTTATCTGTCTAATCTAAGTTGAATATTGAGTCTATTTTGGTTTTAAAGTACTTTTTGGATAGCCAATTTGTAACAAGGAATGCATAACGATTTTCTGTTCATGATGAAAGGCTAGTCCAATTCATACGGCACTGACTTCATGATTTTGCATATAAAGGTGACGGCTGTAAAGGTTGCACTGTCCTCTGGCAGTCAGAAACAGCAGGTGGAATCTGTTATGGCAAAACCACTTAAGGAACAGGCATTTGCTACCCCTGACAAGGTGGCTGAACTTGTTCAGAAGGTATGTACTTAAGTCCTTAGCTTCTTATATACTTGGAAAAACGTTTATCTCTAAAAGTTGCTCCTGGGGATACAGATGGAAAAGGGGTTTGTTTTGTTACTTTATTCTTTTTCTTTTTTATGAAGAGACCTGCCCCCCCCCCCCCCCTCCCGGGGGGTAGTTGGAAATCAGCAGCCTTATGTGGACCTTTTTTTTAATTACTTCACTTGCATATAAAGATGGCTAAGATGACGAAGAGCCACTGCCTGACACTATGGACTCTGTCTTCTCTTGAATTTTTGAAGAGTGCAAGCTAGTGTGATAGATTTTGTGTAGAGATTGAGAAGGTACTTGTCATTCTTATATTTATTGGCTAAACAGGTGGGTGCAGCTATACAGGAAGAGTTGCCCAGGGTGATGGCTAAGATGAAGCTTTATTTACAGAATCCCTCCACAAGAACAATACTTTTCAAACCAATAAAGTAAGTTGACAGCTTTCATCAAATATAATGCCGCTCATGGTTTGTTTTCTCTATTCCTGGGGTCATCCTGCTTCAACTAACCCTTGGCTTGGTGTTCATTTTAGAACTAGATTAGGAATTTTGGTTCATTTGCTATATTAGGCTTTCTCGTATCTGTTGCAAATACCAGTCAAGCCATTGGGTAATATTGGGTGAAGTATTTATGCTTGTCACCATCTAGGATTATGCAGCCAAAGGTTGAAGCTTAGGTGACGATGTGCTTTCAAGTTTGAAAGGCATAAGTTGAGATTTTACTCAGAATGATGGATGGTGTTGATTATGATATTTCTGTCAGCATTTTTTTTTTAAGCAAATAGCAATCGTAACACTTGGTATAGAGTTATCCAATTTGTACTTTCTATCTGCAGATTTCTATTTGAGCCTTGTTTCAACTTGCACA
Source organism: Angophora floribunda (assembly GCA_014182895.1). Taxonomy (NCBI): domain Eukaryota; kingdom Viridiplantae; phylum Streptophyta; class Magnoliopsida; order Myrtales; family Myrtaceae; genus Angophora; species Angophora floribunda. The sequence continues at coordinate 6,414,410 of CM024707.1, forward strand.
ATCTTCTCTCTAATTCGAATGATTCAATTTGCATTGCAGGACAAATATAATTGAGGCCCATGTGCAGGTAGAGTCTTTATTGAGGGCAGAGTACTCGCCCGAGGAGATTCAAAGTGTCATAAACATGGTGTCAATTCAGGATCTTCAAGCACAACTGGACAGTTATTTATAGGGAGCTCCATATGCTTACCCAATTTATATCCTCCCAAAATTTTTGTCCGAGAGAGTACTCTTTAAGATATATCTTGAAAGTAAGAAATCAGCGGCGGAAGAATGCCAAATGGAGATATACAGAATAATTCTGTATTTCTTGTATCTTATGAGAATTGAGAAATAACTCCAGTTCATTCATTCTTTTCAGAGCCGGTAGAGGTGCAAGTGCAATGTTCTGGAATATCTGCTATCGATGAGTTGCGCCATAAAATGGTCCTGATGTTGTCATTAACTGTCTGTAAGAAAAAACAGATTCTCTCTCTCTCAAGCCACGCTTCAAACATCACTGTTGCTGATTTCTTCAGATTAGGATTAGCACCATGATTCCGATCTCTATTGAGAGTTGCTGCCCAAGTCTCTGCTCAAGTTGGACATTAACAGACTCTGGATAACTGTCCAGTTGTGCTTTGGTATCGGACATACTCAAATTGCACCGCTCTTGATACATGTGTATATGTACGCTACACAGACATCAAATTCCAAAAATACAGTATGAAGAATGATAGAATTTATTCTGTGGTTCTCGTTTTATTTTATTTTTTGTAATGCGGTTCTATATTCATAAACGGCAATCTCCTGTCCAGAAAATGGCTACCCTTTCTACCTTATAGAAAGGTCAACCTTCGCAAGAGGGACAGAACTCACCGTTCTGATGTGGAAATTTGACTGAATTCTACATGGTCTTGATTGATCAATTCGAAAGGAGAACAATAATGTCCGATATATTGGTGGTTTTGCTACTGCTTTAGTGACCTTTCAAATGCGTCGGTGACGCTGGTCGTGTTGCTAGAACTACCCGGGTAATTGACAAAATTAGTCTAGCAGGACTTTGTCGAATCTTAATCGCTGTCTATTTCATCGACAAGCTCATGGAGTCCGTTGATTTCACCGTTGACTCTTCAATATATTTTTTTTTTCTAATTTTCTACTTCAAACCTCTCTTGTAAGCCATCAACCCGAAAATTTGGTTGAATGGTTACGTGAACATTACTCAAGCGAAAATTTGGATTAATCCTAGTCTGTCACAACTAATTCTTAGATTTTAGTAGGGGTGAGCATGGTTCCCAATTTTGGGGGAGAGGTTCGGGAATTGGAAGTGGAACCAAAATCGGACCGGAATCAAAATCGGGATTCCTAAACCTAAAATCCCTAATTTCTTTCTTCAATCTTCAAGTCTTCTCTTCTCTATCTCTCCTATACTTTCTCGTTTGTTCTTTAGTGAGGTTAGATGGTTTCCGTGTTTCACTCTTTCAAGAAACATCTTAAGCTTGATGGTTGCATAGTTAGAACCAAGGTGAATTTATAAATTTTAGACTTTGGCATGAAACTTTTATAAAATATCCATCTCATTATATATGTTAAAACAACATTTATGATTAATGTCCATATCTCACCATGCACAAATAGAGGCTCATAGTTGGATTTCAATATCTAATTATTTTTCAAATGTGTGTATTTCCTTTGCCTACTCTAAGTTGTCGTTGAATTGAAGTAGTCGACCTATGACATTTATTGTTCAATAGGTAAAACTATTAAAAACTCATTATTCAATACACATTAGTGACGAAAAGACACTTGCCATGCAATTTTTTAATTCTTTGGACAACCTAATGCTATTGCTAAAAAGTCAATTGCAATTGGGCATCTTTGATGCATGTATAATGTTTTTGTGTGTACTTATTTTTTCTCAATGTTAGTTTTCTTTTTTTTAAAGTTAATATATTCTAGTTGACTTATAAGAGAGGGTCTAAGTGGTTTTCGACTAATCAAAAGACAGAAATCTAGCAATCTGTTCTTGAAGGGAATTGATAGAGGAGAAAAATTAGGGTATGTTTGGCTTTTGCATTGCTTTCTCTCCGGCCTCTGCCCCCCTCTTAAGTTCTAGTTTCAGTTTCCCAACACGAAAGGCCCTTATCCTTGTGCCTTGATTGAGCCCCTATTATTGCCTTGAGCACATATGTTGTGCATTATTTGCATTCTTTTTTCCTACTACATTAGACATCGGAGGATTGTCATGCTAAATGTTTATTGATTGTCAGTGAGATTCTCATCGAATTGCTTTCTCTCATAAGTCATAATTGATAGAAAAGAGAACATAAAAAGAAATGATTGGTAACCAACTGATGTTTTTGCATTTCATTTGTCCCTTCACATGGTTGATTATGCAAATTATTTTGGTAGTGGAGAGTGTCAGCGCAATGCTCAACCATGACAGAAAGTTAGAAAATTTATTTTTGTGGTCATGAATTATGTTGCGTATCAATTCACGCAATGATTTCTCATTTTAATATTTTTTGTCTAAAATGTAGTGCTAGGAAAAGAGCAACTCCAATGGGCAACATGCATTTGCTCCTCCGGGAACGACAGTGAAATCTAGTGAATTTTGTTCCATTTCAATATAGACTTTTGTTTCATTTCCTCTCTCTTATCTATTTGAATTCCTTGCCAAGAATTCCTTTTCCTCCGTTGATAATTTTGTTTGTTTTGTATTCTTTGATGAATGACAAGCTTGTTTATTATTATTGCGTTCATCTTCGTTTTGTTTAACCAAAAATGAAACAAAAAAGAAAAAGTGTTGAACTCCGGGACTTGTGACAAGGAAGGTTTTAGGTTTTGGGTTTCAAATTCCAACGGATAGATTCCAAGTTCCAAAAAATGAGAAACCTGTACCTCAAGATAGGTTTTAGGTTCCAAGCGAAACCTATAAGGAACTTAAAAAACTTAGAACCGATCACCCTAATTTTTAGAACCCGAATTTACCTATAGACCCACGAATCGACCCTATAACTAACTTTGTCAATCCAATTTAGTTCCAGGATGTACTAGCAACTTAGGAATTGGCTGATTCATTTTTTTTGTTTCAATTTTTTATATTTCTTAAATGGACAAGCTTTAGTAAAATATCCTCTTATTTATAAGGGATGGATGTGGCAATAATAAGAGTCCAAGATAAATTAAAAGAAAAAATTAGGATTTCTCAATCCGAATCAGTTTAGTGAGAGACCTAGACACGGGAACTTAATCGATATATTAGCTCCAAAAGTTTGAAATCAGGAATGGATTGAAATCAATGGGGTAGGATTGGTTTAGTCTAGTACTAGGATCTACCTAGGATTGGTGCTCACTCGAGTATTATAGTCATAACATGTCCTAAATTTTAAAAAAGATCTTACGCATGTTCCTCAAGTTGGGCCCACTTGGTGCAGAATTTTTCCCATGTATAATTGCTTTTTGAATTTTCCCTCTAGAATTTAAAAGATGAGAGCGTAAAATTTATGATACAAATTATTTGCCGTTTACTATTTTCAAAAAGTCGGAAGCATGTTGTATTATATAAAAATCAGAATGACATGGCAAAATTTCAAGGAAACAAAATAAAAAAAATTAAAGTAATTGGGAGCTTAATCATACTCGAGAATTGATAAAATGCTTCAGAAGGGAAGCTGATGATTAACGGAGGTCGAGAAAAATGAGAAAGAATAGTCAATCCCAGTCAGCACTGTCCTAAAGCGCGGTCAACCTAGTAAATGTGGGCCCAGACATATGCTTGAGAGGCTCGCATAGGTCGGACAAGAACATCCCGGAAACGAAATATAGTTATTAATCTTTGGCTTTCGAACAATCGGAATTTGAAAGACAAAAAACGAAAGAAACCCAAAAGAATAAATAAGAAAAATGAGCGGTCTTGGAAGATCGTCGTCGAAACAGAGAAGAAAAGATCGATCTTGTGCGACGAGGATTTTATTCACGAATCTCGGGTTTTCCGTTGACTTGCCCAGAAATTCCCCAGAACAGAAACGACACGTAATACAAGAACTTTAATGCTGATCATCATCGCTCATGAAGAGACGATGTCATGTTGTTGTAGTTTCTTGGGCAATGGTTTCAGATTGTTTTGCCCGAATCACGTGGGCATACTAATGCTCCGCACCACCAATTACGTTGCTTTGGGAAAATCTGTCCAATGGAAAAGGAGAGAAGATTGAAAAGCAGCTGAAGCTAACTTCTTTCTTTCTTTCTTTTTTAATAATAAATCGCATATTCCTTCCGATGAAAGTTTCGGGCTTGTTCGTGTTCGGAAGAGAGAGAGATGCGGTGTTCGAGACTTCGTTGTTTCTTATGATTTGTTTTGACCCGACTGGGATTGGAAACTGTAGTAAAAACTGACACTTGCCTGAACCGCATAAAGGAGGGTCTATACAAATTTCGATTTTTTCAAAAGAAAAAAGCTTTAATGCCGTGATTCTTTCTGATTACCGAGTGGGCTTTCGATAGATTGTGGTTGATTTTTATTTGGGCAAGGCAAGAGAGAGACAGAGACAGAGGAAGAGAGAGAGAGAGAGAGAGAGAGAGAGAGAGAGAGATGAAAAGGGGAGCGTGAGAGGGATTTTTATTAAAGAAGGCAAATTCTTTTTCTTGATTTTTATTTCTCTCTGTTTCAACATATTGACCCTATTAGGGTTGCTTCACTTTACTATTTGTTCTCTTTGTTTTGGAGTCGATTTCTGATATTGCTTCCCCTTCGAACCGGACTCCTCCTTGACTTTGTCTCCTCCATATACCCTTCAAGCTTCTATTGCTTAATTCGTCAATCTCGGCAAGTTTCTTCTACGGTCCTTGCTCTGCTTTCGGATTTTTTCGTTTCAAGATTTCTGGGTTTTTGTTTTTTGCCCCTTCTGGAGGTTTTCTGCTATCATATTTGCTCGATTCCTAGCTTCTGCTCTTCTGGGTCGGTAAAATTTTTCGAATTTGTGCACCCGATTCGAAGATTTGGGTAATTTGTTGTTTCAATCTGGAATCGATGTGAAAGCGGGTGATTTTAGGGATTTTTGGAGCTGTTGATTTGGGCATTTCTGAGAAGGCAATGGTGCCTTGTCTGGAAGACGAGGTTGAGCTGCTTCATATGCGAGCTTGAAGATATTCTGATTTGCTGCGAGAAGTTTTGAGGGAGCGCTTGTTATGAATAGATGATGTTACATGTGAAAGGTCCTCACAGGAATCGCTGCTCTCTTCTTGCTGTTTTCTGTGGTGAAGTTTCTGATAATAAACATAAGCATGTGATTCCTGAGGATCAATCCACATACCCTTTTCCAGAGCTCACTTCTTCTGGGCGTCTTGAGGTATTTTGATTACTGTTTTAATGTGTTTGATTTTGTTGCTGAGCTGCATTGACTAGAAGATCGTGGGTTTTTATGTTGGGCTTAGAGGTTTATGTTGTTTGAGTGCATTATTGTACTGCTGAGTGCAGGTAAATAGTTTGAATAATCCAAGTACTGATGAGTTCCGGCGAGCTTTGGAGTCGTTGGAGCCCAGTTTCCTGTACTTGAGGGGCGAGCAGCAAGAAGATGGTGAAGAATTGGGATCTCTGGTTTGGAGGAATGCCTACCTGTCCACACCAGATGACCTATGCGCATTATTCGGGTCTACTTTGCCTTCCGCAGTGAGTCATCGAGCATTCTGTGCTTGTCACTGCCTCAGAACCTCAATCTTCTTTAGTTTGTTTGATGTGTGTTCAGATATAATGCATCGCACTGCAATAACTGGGTGCTGGAAAGATGGGTAATGGTGCATGTGCTTGGGCCTCTTATTAAAGATTTTACTTTGCATCATCATGTGTTTGTTATCTTCGCTTTTTTTCTTTTCTTTCTTGACGTGGGGAAGGCCCTAATCTGCATTTGGCTTTTAATTTTCTGACTCTAGAAGTTAAAAAAGAGGTGCATGAGTTGAAACATGAATTAAATTTACAGTATTTAACGAGGACATTGAACTTTCTTGCCTAGTCTGTCATATGGAGCTAGGATCAGCTAGATGCTCCAGCTAGAATCTTTCTCATCTAATTACATTGAGGTGATAGATACCTGCGTTTTCTCTACAAATTATAAATAGGGCTGCTTTTTATTACCAATGAAATAACCTTTACCAAGATATACTTGTGTCTCTGAAAATTTCAAGATCAAAGATGAGTTCTTTGTTATTGATAGAACTTCAAAGTACTTTGTGAATGCCATGGTTGACAATTGACAGTATTATCATGTAGCACTACTGATTTATCCATGTGAAATGGATTGTAGTAAATTTGCTGCCATGAATGAAACCATGCTTATGGAACCGCTTAATCTCTCTCTTTCATCTCGTCATGTTTTAGCACTGAATACTAACCATTATCCATTTTTGTCCAGGTTTATCTAGAGATTCCTAATGGAGAAAATTTGGCAGAGGCACTTCACTCTAAGGTGTGATGATAGTCCCCAAAGTTCTATTTTTTGTCTGTTCATTGGAAAGTAAATATTGCTATCTGTTATAGAGGAGAAAATGGCGTTACTTTTTGGATGAGGTGTTTGTTGATTATGGATATTTAGCTGGAATTAAGAGTTAAAACAAATTGCATTTAGCAGCGTGTCTATGTATGAATTGGTCAAATATGTTGCTTTAATATGCAGGGCATACCTTATGTCATATACTGGAGAAGCACATTTTCATGCTATGCAGCTTCTCATTTTCGTCAAGCATTGTTTTCAGTGGTGCAAAGGTACATAGTTATATTTTGAAGAGTGAAAGGGTTTTGATTTTATTGCAACGTTATTTTAGTATTATTACTTTTTTTCTGGGTGTGTTAGTCTGGATATAATGATAAGTTTGCTCTGTCCTTACCGAGATGGTGGGGGCAGATCAAAAGTGTCTATAAATGATGCAGAAGAAAGAACCTTGTGTATCTTTGCTTCTTCGCAGATGCTGCATTCCTTGAACTTTGGGATGTCTTTTATTATATTAGTTTGTATGATAGCATATGCCATTCTTTTGTGTTGAAGATTAATTGCGTCTCTATCTATTGCAGTTCATGCAGCCACGTGTGGGATGCATTCCAACTTGCAGATGCATCATTTAGGCTCTACTGTGAAAATAACAATGATAGTTCGCCTGCCAATAGCCAAAAACTTAGCTATAAGCAGAGACCACATATCCTTGGGGACCCTCCCAAGATTGACATTGTTCTGCCTGAGGCTAATGCGCAAGGAGAAGAAGAATCACCTGAGAATGTTCCTGAAATAAAGATATATGATGATGATGTGACCATGCGGTTTCTAGTTTGTGGGATGCCATGCGCGTTGGTAGGTTTTGATTTTGCTAACTGCATGTTTAAAACCTTTTTGCTGGTGAAATAAATTTGCTGATGTTTTTGCAGGATGGTAGCATATTGGAATCTCTGGAGGATGGCCTTAATGCTCTTTTGAGAATAGAAGTATGTATACATGAAAACTTACAAGCACTGTTCTCTTATAAGCAGACATTTTGAACAGAAGTGCCCCTTGGCCCTTTGCTGCTGTGCATCATACTTTTGTGTTGATTGTTCTAGTTTTTGAATTTTCCTTGAGAAAATATGTTGACATATTTGTAGTGGTAGTGTGCCTATGACTGATTTTTATCCTTCTTATTATCAGATACGCAGGAGTAGACTGCATAACCGGTCAAGGTATTGGGATATTTCTAACCATCTCCAAAACCTTATATGCAACCATACGTTAAATTGCTGTTACAAACTAGCATTGCGGAATTACTGTGGTGGTGACCTTGGTCACTGTTGGACTTTTTATTTGATTTCAGTGTCTTATACCAGACCATGCTTTTACCAAATTGTTGTTTGAGCAGAAAATAATTGTTACCTTGCTGGTTATCATATTGCAGTGCGCCTCCACCCCCTCTTCAGGCTGGAACATTTTCTCGTGGTGTAGTAACCATGAGATGTGATTTTTCTACCTCTACTTCTGCTCACATTTCTCTATTAGTATCTGGTAGTGCACAGACTTGTTTTAATGATCAGGCAAGCACAGTTATATTCCAAGAATTGATTTATTTTTCTCAAGTTGTTCATGTCAATTACATTGTTTTTATGATTTCAAATTTTTCATGTCTGCAGTTGCTAGAGAATCATATTAAGAATGAAATTATTGAGAACAGTCAGCTAGTCCATGCCTTGCCCAGCTGTGAGGAGAGCAAATTGGCTTCATCAGAGCCTCGTAAATCTGCTTCAATAGCTTGTGGAGCTAGTGTTTTTGAAGTTTGCATGAAAGTTCCTACATGGGCTTCACAGGTTCCTTTCTTTTTAGCTCTTTTTTTCGCAAAATTCCAGTGCAACTCATTGACTCAAGTAGAAAGGCATAGTAATTAACATCCCAGATTATTTGGTTAATTAAAGTGCTTGGTTGAATTTGTGATCAACCATAACTATTGTCTCCTCATCATATTTTGTCTGTGCTTGCTTCTCCACTATATATTCTCATTTTATAGAAAGTGAGGAGCAGAATCACTATCTTTACCACTAATAACTGCCTGTGGAGACAAATTGCAGCAAGTCGCCCTTTGATTGTATGGAGTTGTCTTTAATGCATCTTTTTTCGCTATGCTTATTACTGTTGTGCAAAATGCATCTCCAGGTCTTGAGGCAGCTTGCTCCAGATATGACATATCGCAGTTTAGTTATCCTGGGAATTGCCAGCATTCAAGGAATTTCTGTAGCTTCTTTTGAAAGAGATGATGCAGAACGCCTCCTGTTCCTGTGGGCCCGCCAGGGTAAAGAGTTGCATCTGAATAACTTTGTTCTATCCACACCTCCTAGCTGGTTGACACCTCCGGCCCCTAGTCGGAGAAGGTCTGAACCATGCCAAGAGACAAAACCGCCAAAATCAGCTGGTTCAGAGAGTGAGAACGGTGTTTCTCTCAAGAATAAACTGCATGTCACTGCAATGAGACCGATCCCTCATGCTCGGCGTCATAAAATGCTACCATTTTCTGGGCTTCATGAATTGGAAAGATACAATGGAGATCAAGTAAAGGCGAACGTTCCATTGGCTCCAATAAAGCACACTCCTCCACCTGCTCCCAGGAAGTCATTTTCGAGTTCTATCCAAGCTCAACAGATCATATCTTTGAATCCCCTACCTTTAAAGAAGCATGGCTGTGGCAGAGCGCCTATTCAAGTCTGTTCAGAGGTTTGTTGCTTGCTGCTGCTGCTTACCATTGCAAGAGCCTTAGCTATGCGCTTTAATGGCTTGGATCAGTCACTTTTTTGTTTCAAGTTTCCTATCATCACTATTTTATTTTCATCTGTTTCCTGACAATGCTTCTCTTGCTTACAGGAGGAATTTCTCAGGGATGTGATGCAGTTTCTCGTTCTACGTGGACATACCCGTCTTGTGCCTCAAGGTGGACTTGCTGAATTTCCTGATGCCGTTCTTAACGCGAAACGTCTTGACCTTTTCAACTTGTATAGAGAGGTAAGTTCTTTCATATATCTCCAAGTTATTTCTACCTTTTTTTGCCATTATGTAAATGTTGCTTGTCTGAATGCATAACAGGTGGTTTCAAGGGGTGGCTTTCACGTCGGGAATGGCATCAATTGGAAGGGACAAGTTTTCTCTAAGATGCGCAATTACACTCTAACCAATAGAATGACTGTATGTTCCTGTTTGATGTGAATCACTGTGCTATGATGACATTCTACTTGCTTGTTCTGACTGCATGAGTGCTCTTAATTATGGTGAGTTTACTTGCCTTACTGCATTCTTGCAGGGTGTAGGGAATACACTCAAAAGGCATTATGAAACTTATCTTTTGGAATATGAATTGGCACATGATGATGTAGATGGAGAATGCTGCCTCTTGTGTCATAGGTCTCTCTCTCTCTCTCTCTCTGTGCATGTGTCTGCGTGCAAGAATGCGGGTGATTTAATGCTTTGCTAACAAACTTTTGTATTGCAATGCAACAGTAGTGCACCTGGTGATTGGGTTAACTGTGGCATATGTGGGGAATGGGCTCACTTTGGCTGTGATAGGCGGCAAGGGCTTGGTGCCTTTAAGGTTAAATTTCTTCATCTACTTCTGGACTTAATGAAATTAAAGCAATTCTTTTTCAGATCTTATAATGCCTAGACTGTCTCCCTATATGAAGAGCTGAGATTAAGAAGAGCTGAGATTAAGAAAAACTGCGCTTGTTAGATCATGTAAACATTAGTTGGCTGGTGTGCCCCCTCTTAGGAAAAAAAAAAGCAAAATGTTTTGAATAAATTGGTTATAACTGTATTAACTATCTTGTCTCCTTTCTCTGGATACTCGAGGTGAACCCACCAATTCTTTTAGTGAATTAGCATCTACATAGATTGGAAACCAAGAATGCACACATTTTAGGTTAAGTCTAATGACTATGCTTCTAAGATACCATCTACTGGAGGATGTACTTAGGGAGTGCACTGAAGTTGCTCTGCATTGTTTCCATTAAGTGCTGATCCTTGCCTGTTGGATGTGCTATAGCACAATGACATGAGAGATGTTATCAAATTTACTAATGTGGATTCTCTTCATGATTATGAATGGCAGGACTATGCAAAAACAGACGGATTGGAGTATATTTGTCCGCATTGCAGCATATCAAATTTTAAAAAGAAGTCTCAGAAAACTGCGAATGGGTTCTGACATAGCATCCTGCGTCGCAGTCTCATTGCCGAAGAGTACTCCTAATTAAGCAAATGTAATGTGTACCATAATATTGTCATTGTTGTCATCTACAGCTTAACGCGACAGGAAGCTCGCTCCCATATCTTTTTCCTCAGTTCACTATGATCTAGAGATTAGGAACTTCAAATGTGAAATGTAGAATGTAAGCCCCATATTCTTGACTGAATTAGATTATTTATGTAGCTTTTCTTCTTCTTTTGTACTTTCTTAAATTAATTATCTGTCAATGAAGTCTCGGCTCACTATTCCATCTTTTCATAGAATTGCTTAATTCCGATGAACGATGAGAAGTATTGCCGTGGTGGACGGAACCGATCAAACCACAGAGAAATCACGGGAAGTCATTTTCTCTGGGACGCAACCGGTCCGTGTATGGCGACCCTTTCATTCTAGTTTCCGAAACGTTGCACGTATGAATCCCGTTCATAGGAAATTCATGTCAGATAAGTAGCTGTGAATGGTCTGAATCCGAAAGTACCCAATTACATTGATTGCACTAACAACTAGGTGCTACAAGTACCTAATTTAAAGCATCGCCGGTTTAATAAAGACGTCTGTCCTGCCAGCCGACCTAGCAATAATCAAGTCATAATTCCTCGACTTACGTTCGTGTGTCGCTCTGTCATATTGGAACTGAGAAACAAATTGTGAAATTATTGGCGGGTCAGGTACCAACGCCGGTGATGGGTTAAAGCGGACGGGATTTAGACGGTTCGGATGATTGAGAATTCAATTATATCAACGCGAGGAAATGTTGATAATAAGAACCAGTGGAAAAATTAAGGCAAAAATCCGAAGAAAAAACAAGGAAAAATTACTTAATCAATTGTAGATGCCTAAAATCCTGCCATGTCAGCGTTAACATTGTTCAACGGAGTCCTGCTAACACCTCCATGACGAGACCAAGAGGAGGAAAACTCAAGGTTTGGCAGCACATAAAGACTGAAAAATGGGTCTTTGTAATCGGGATTGAATCGTTCTTCATCCGTTCGGTGGATTGAATCCATTCATTATGATTCTTCTAGCCTCCTCCCCAGGTGATTCATTCGCCGCATGTTTTCATGACTGTCTCAGACAAAACATAAAATATGCACGAGGCGGTTCTAATTCAGCCAGCCGTCTTGGAAGCATGACAATCTTTCCATCTTTATATACGCCGACTATTGTAATCGATGCACACCAAAATGACAAAACCAAATCATACTGGTTTTTTTCTTAAGCCCTACCAGAGAGGGAAATGGACAGAATTTTATTCCATTTTACGAAAATGCACCATAAAAGCTTACGTACAACAAACGACTGACTTGTCACTACGCCTATTGTAATCTATCACTCACCTTCCCTGGTCATATTCGAAGCTTCTTGCCGGGTTTTGCTTCATCGTCGTACTGGTCATAATGCCCACCATCGCCGTTTGACTCGCCCTTCTCCATCTTCTTTCTGGCAAGTATCTTGTTAATCTTGTGCAGCTCGTTCGTAAGCTTCTGGTCCTTATTTTGCTTTCGGGTCTTCCGACCGTCTTGCATCTTGACCCCAAACTGAAATGCGGCCTTGGGCATTGCTTCCTTCTGCTCATTGTATGTTGCCCATTCATCTTCTGTCTCAAAGTCCCAGCGGTGAAGTCGCCCCTTTGCCTGTTTAGAGCAGAACAAAATGATAATCAGTAACTACAAATGCTTCCCACACAGTAACATCTTTACTACTTTGATTTTATGGGGATAAGGTAAGAAAAGGCTGAATTTGCTATTATTCTGGATAAAACTGAGAAGAATGCCTCAAAATCTTTTTTCCCTTTTGTGAAAGACAATCTTTACGAAGGGAGAGGGTCCAAGAGTTTTCCAATGCAATGAAGTCATTCAATGCTCTTGGCGAAAAAAGAATTAACTTACTCGTCCACCCATATCCATCTTTGACAAATCATCTTCGTCATCACTGTCTACGATCTCCCGGTTGTACTCCTGATATCCAGGATAACATTCAGAATAACTCTCAGAAATGAAGTTCGGATCTTTCTCTCGTGCATCTTTTTCCCTCAATTGTTGAAGCCTCTGATCATCTCGCTTGAAGACAGAACCTAGACCTCTATCCTTCTCCTCTTGTGTCATGAACCGTGGATCTTGAAGTGCATTTAAACCGGCTTGAATATCGAATGGGGGCATGTTGGGCTGGAAGTATTGCTCCTGGTAGGCCAATTGCTCAGCGTACTGATAATCTTGCCACTCTCCCTGGTAACCAGCAGCCAATGCTTGTCCTTGCGTAGCATCATAACCGTTCTGAAACCACATGGCCATAGAACACAGAATGTTTAACCAGAGGAAAAGTAAACACAAGCAGCTCCCACATAATATTACTCTTCCATGAGAGCAGCAAATTCACACTTACAATTTCTTGCCATTCTTGAGGTGGCAATGAAGGTGGGACTGGACCATAAGCAGGCTCACTGAAGTAAGAGACCTTTTCCTTATTCCGAGGAGATTCTTCCATGTCCTCTGAAAGAGGGCTCTGATTTGAGTCCTTACCAGGAACAGCATAATCAACTCCCTCCCCAACAAATATGTCTTCTTCTTCTTCTCTAGCAACTGCTGGTCCTTGTTTCTCCACGGACTCCACGTGAATTTTCCTTGGAGGGGGTGGAGGTGGTGGCAAACTCTCCTTTTCAGTCTGGTTCTTTGATACTCCATTATCTGACCTGGTTTTGTGCTCCTCAATCCCATTACTAAGAGCTGAAATCTTTCCTACTGAACAAAAGAAGCCAAAAGATAAGGACAACAAAATAATCAAATTCATAATGACTGCAGATCAAATTAAAGGATAACATAAGCCTCCCTAATACGTTATCACTGCTACAGACAAGGGAAGAAAGGTCCCTAGAGGCGAAATCTCTTCAGTATGAGTGATAGTTTAGCACCCATGTTCCCAGAACTCTTCCGATCATTCTAATTCACCACAGCATGTCTCCTTTTTTTAGTTGATGCCATCATACTTGGTTTTCTAAACCAACTAACTTTCAGCATTGAAACATCCTATCTATTTGTTATCGAGAGGAAAAAGGAAGAGAAAGAGCACTTTGACTCTCTATCCCAGAGATTGAATGACAAGATTTCTCAAACTGAGATCATGAACTCAAATAAGCACATATTCGCAAATGGCCAGCAGATTGCTGCACTAAATTCCCCAACTAACCCATTTTTTAAGCAAGTACACACAGTATGTACAAAAAGATTAAACGACTCTCATTTTAAAGTGGCCTTACTCACAAGACCAAAAAAACTCACATGAACAAAGGGAGAGGGCAAGGTGGATGTGTCTGTAACAGGACAAAGAGCCATTGCATTCACCTCAACAATTTGGTGGTCTATTTATCTATTCCAGATCTCAGAAACCACAATAAACTGACAATTAACATAATTTTTTCTCTGACAGAGGAGAAAATACAGCCTGCCATTATTGAAGAACCATCTATACCACTTTTGTAACAACAAGCTATTCTAAAGCACAGATTTAATTACCTCTTGCATCTTTTTCCTTCTTTTTCTTCTTAAGAACCTTCCCAGAAGACCCAAGGCGAAGATATGACATAATTTTTGCAATACGATCCAGCACAGAACCATCAACACTGACAGTCACCATTTCCTGACACACATGAAGGTGACAATCAGATGGCTGCACATCAGATAAGTAAAAAATCTAACCAGGGGATTCAAAAGGGGAAGAAAAAACCTCAGGCACTGGACAGTCAGCTTTACTTCTGTGCAAGGTTGTTGGAATATCATTTGAGTATCCACTTTCCTACACAAAAGATTTGACAAAATATGCTCAACAAGATCTTCAGATAATTGGAAGAAAATAAGAGAACATTTCAAAGTCAGCACCTATCCAATTTATGGTTTTCTAAGTCAACCTGTACAGATGTGCAATGCAAAAACTCCTCCCTTTTGTTGCCAACATATCCTAGTATTACCTGCTTCATCCTTGATGTCTATAACTAGTCCAGCTTAAGTATCAATGGACCATGTAAAATGACGTCTTGCAAAGGTAATATTTTCCACAATTAGACCATAGTTAACATTTCTCGAGACACCTCAATCTCCCAAATCCCAATCACAAAGGCTTAGCAAGCCCACTATGGAGAGGGCGAGGCAACCCAAAGACTAAGAAAAGAACAAGAACATTTGCAGATTAAATAAGCCCAATCATCCTCTGAGACAGAGAGCAGAGACAGTAGATAGTGTTTCATTGATGTTATACTGGAAATACTCCGCAATATCAACCTTAGTGTCTTATCCAGGCGGCAACTGATACAGCTTCTCTTTAACAAGCCTAGAGTTTCAAAGAATGTTATCTAAAAATGACAACTGACTTGCTCAAATTGTCAAATCGAAGAGGTACAACTTACCATGTTATAAATGAATGCCATTCGACCAGGTAGAAACATCTCATTTGTCTTGATAACGGTTTGAGGCTTCACAATCCATTGATAGATTGACTGAAAAGGCAAAGGCATATATTCAAATTATGCAGACCTTAAGTGTGAAGCACATGAAGATGTAGTATTTCAATCTGGCAATAAGTTCCGGTTGACACACAGAAGCTTTAGTGAGAATGCACCTTTGCGGTTGCAGTTCGGAACGAGAGTTGCTGGTCTTCTTTAGTTTCTCTGTCATGAAATCAAAAACTTGGGTCAAAAGAAACCATCTGTAAAAAACGAAATGCTGAACTTGAGCATTAAGCTCGACAGGAAACAGTTCTTCACATTTTTCAATGGCATACACCCAACTAATAAAAACTAATTTTTTTTGGCATAATCATAGCTAGCCTCACAAACACTGAGCACATTATCGTTCATTTTCAGAAATTCAAGCAGACAAACTTACGGAGTTCCAGATTGTACACAGCAAATCAATACAAAATTACCTAGACTTGGCATCAGCATCATCTCCAGCGTCGGGTTTCTTAACCATCTCACTCCTGACCTTGTTAAGCAAGGCGTAATCCAAACCTTTGACCAAGTGCGTGTGCTCGACATCACCTCCGAGATACTTGCTCTTCTCAATAGAAAGCTTATGCGCATCAGCCGCCCTGAAATTTCCATCATTCTCAGCAATCACGAAATTCGAGCCGCGTAGGATTCCGAAGCAATTATCGAATCCGAGACCCGGAAAAAACGAGCTAACCTGAGGTCCACGTTGCCCGGAGGAGCAACGGCGTGGAACGAACCCAATTCGGTGGGCTCATAATCAGGATTCTGATCCTCCCTCCGCTCCTTCGCGCGGTCCCTGTACTTGGGCAGCTCCGGCTCCTCCGGTTTCTCCTCCCTGCATGTCGCAGACACGATGAGCACCCGTAACTTTCCATTTCCGAGGTAGTTTTTTCTCCAAGGGAAACCAGAAGGGAAAATCTAGTCAGTGGCGGAAGAACGGGTGAGAGGGCGGAGAGCTCGAACTCACTTTCGACGCGCCATCTTCTCCTTGTAGTGCTTCTTCGAGGAAGACATGGCTCCACGACAGTGCACGGAAGATTTCGCAGAGATTTCTGTAACGCTAGGGCAAGGACCCGACGAGGGAGGAAGCAGAGGAAGAAGATGAAGACGATCGCCGGGAGGACGGTGGTGATTTACTGTACTGCCCCCCCGCGTATTGTTAAACGGGCCGAGCCTGGCCCCACACGGCCTATTTGCTGTATTAGGCCGTACCAGGCCAGCAGTCGGCCCACCCTCTGCCGGGCTAGATCCGTGAGCGTGATGGGCCGGGCATCGACTGGTATGACTCGGCTCTATTTTTTTGATTTTCGGCCGCTTTTAGTACCTGATTTTGGTTTGGACTCATGGAAAAGCAGTCTTTGGGCTACTTTTTGGGCCAGTGGCGAAGTTGCCATCGGCAACTTTTTTTTCAAGGAATAAGTGTGTCATGAAATAAAAGTGTAATTAAGTACTAAAACTTATTACAAAAGTATAATCAACAAAATGACTTGATTAAACAAATTTAATAAATTTTAAAATTTATTTACACTTTTTGGAAATTATAAGACTCAATTACATTTTCGTTATAAATTTTAGAGTTAAATTGTACTTTTAAAATTTTTAGATATCAACTATATTTTCATAACAAATTTTAAAACTTTTAATATATTTATCCCATTTTTCAAAGAGAACAAGTGGGCTCAGGCCGTACTAGCCCAATTAGCTGACGCTAGATCAAAGGGTTTGGGTGGTGGGATGTAGAACGGTTCAAACCGGATTCTCAACTCCTAAAGCCCCACCAGCTTGGAGGAGAAGTCTTGCCGCCCGCCCGCCAAACACTGCATCGAATCAAATCTCTCGGGTTCACCTGGTTTCTGGTATCATTAATCCCTAATTTTTTCCAAGTTTTCACGTTCGGTCTAATTTTCTAACTTTCGGGCATGGTCGTGTTTCTAGACATATGACCATTTCTAACAAATTATCGGGCTGGACGAGTTCTTTTTCCCCCCTCGGAATTGGTCCGACGTGGAGGAGGACTGACTCGGCCAAATACGAACGAAATCGAAAGGAACAGCCGATGATCGTCGGAAGCAAGAGACACCAAACCGAGGCGGCCGGACGGAGTTCGCTAGACACGCGAATTGTCCCCACCAAGGTTTGATCATTTCGAGGAATTCTATGAAAAACCAAACAAACCCGCAAAAATAAATATTTAAAAAAAGTAAAAAAAAAGCATCACAAGGCGTTGAATTCAATACCTGCTCCGAGCTTCCCCGCGCAATAAAAGAACACCAAACTCCCAGCACCAACCAAAGCTTCTGACTTTTTCGTGCACAATGGCGAGTTCGCATCGATTCGCTCTCCTTCTCTCGCTTTTGGTCTTCGCCGTCTTCGGATCGGAGGCGGCCGAGAGCCCAGCCGGTCGCCAGGCGGAGGCCGCCGACGCCGCCGCCTTCTTCGTCTTCGGAGACTCCACCGTCGACCCCGGCAACAACAACTACATCAAGACCATCCCGGATAACCGCGCCGACTACGAGCCCTACGGCCAGGCCGGCGTCTTCGGCGGGCCGACCGGCCGGTTCTCCAATGGCCGCGTGATCGTGGACTTCATAGGTAAAACCCCATGTCCGTCGGAGCCGAGCCGTGCTTACAGCTCCTCCTCTTTTCTTTTCTTCTTTTCTAAGAAAAAAAACGTCACTTCGCAGCGGAGTACGCGAATCTGCCGGCGGTTCCTCCGTTCATGCAGCCGACGGCGGACTACAGCCGCGGCGTCAACTTCGCTTCCGGCGGCGGCGGGGTCCTTCCGGAAACCAACCAAGGACAGGTCAGCCCCCATTTTTTCCGTACGTCATAATTCGAATGGCGAGTTTCGCTGAATAATACAGTTGTAGTTGTTGCTGTACATAATGACGTCATAAAATGCGGTCATACTCGAGTGATGAAACATGTGGGTTGGGGTCAACTCGTTGTGGGTCCCAATAGCCCAATTGAGAAATAGCCAGATGGAATTTAGCGATTGGGCACGGGACACGAGCCACGATGGCTTGAACATAGTTTCTCCCAATACCGAGGGTATACTAGTCAAGAAAATTTCATCCCTAATTTCGAGACCTGTTTCTGTCTTCCCGAGTCTCCTCTCCTGACCAAGAGGGAATAGCCCTTAGTTTTAACGTAGTTCAGGTAAAACCTTTAAGGAATTTACATAGATCAGTTTCGATCTAGTCTTTTTATAATGGCATAAAATTTTCCATGCTCAAATTAATAAAAAAAGGATTATGTGCATGATATTGTCCTCGTGAATGGCGAAAAGTATAGAATAATACTACATTTACTAACTCTAATCTATTAAAGGCACATTTGATTGATTTTGAAAATAAGAGTTGGGACTCTAAAGACCATTAGACAAATGTTAAAATGTTTGGTAGCTATCTTGAGAACATGTTTGGGATATACTAGCACCTTCAGGGTCCTGTAAAGTTTTTTAATCCAATGCAAGCCCTATCTAGCTTTTGATTTCAAGCGTTTTTGGGAATGTTACTTTAGGAATTAATGATTTTTTTTCTTTTACTTCCAATTTTGTCTTCATTAAACTTTCGAAATTCTACTCTTTTGCGTGATTAATAGGCAATTGATCTTCCAACACAACTGAAGAATTTTGACATTGTGAGGGAGAAATTGATTGAGAAATTTGGAGAGGCAAGGGCACAAGAAATTGTGTCGGAAGCAGTTTACTTCATTAGCATTGGAAGCAATGACTACATGGGTGGCTACTTGGGGAGCCCCGCGACGAGGCAGCTTCACCCGCCTGAAGTGTTCGTCGGCTTGGTTGTCGGCAACTTGACAAGCGCAATCCAGGTGAGCTTTCTTGTCACTCTATTTGACAGTTCAAAGGCTTCGTGACACCATCCAAATCACCTTGATTGAAACACGTCGAAACGATGGACTCGATCGAGCCTATGTAGATGTGCAATGCCTAATTTTGATCCCTTGATTTGGGGTTTGCTACTGACCAGGAGCTGTACCAAAAGGGAGGGAGGAAATTTGGGTTCCTGAGCTTGGGTCCACTGGGTTGCTTGCCGGCGCTCCGAGCGGCCAACCCTAACAGCAACGCAGGCGATGGCGGCTGCTTCGAGGACGCTTCAGCTCTCGCTCAAGCACACAACAATGCTCTCAACGGCATCCTCCTGAGCCTCCAGCACATCTTCAAAGGTTTCAAATACGCCAACTCCAATTTCTTCCAGTGGCTTGCCGATCGGATGAGCAACCCCTCGAGCTACGGTACATATACATAATAATCTTTGTCCTGTCCTTAAATTACTCGAACCTACCTCGTCACTTGGTTCAAATACCCGTCTGTAACATCCGATTTCTTCCAGGATTCAAGGATGGCGTGAACGCTTGCTGCGGGTCCGGACCGTACGGTGGTGTCTATACGTGCGGAGGCAAGCAGGGGGCCGAGTACAAGCTGTGCGAGAACCCGGAGGATCACGTGTGGTGGGACTCGTTCCACCCGACTGAGAAGATCCACGAGCAGTTCGCCCAGGCGCTGTGGGATGGGCCGCCGTCGGCCGTGGGGCCTTACACCCTCCGAGACCTCTTCTTCGACAAGGACCAGGTCACCATCGCCGACATAGTCGACGGGACCGTGGAGCAAGACTTCATGTACTGAAGGAGTTCCGGAAATTTTAAGGGTCCTTGAAGCTTGCTAGTTACAATGTGAACAAGATCAGATACCCTTTTATGGTTTGTCTTTCTTGAAGAATTATATTAGAGAACTCGAAAGTTGTATGCATTTGCAACATGTTATCATGCACGCGTGAGGAAACCTTTACATAGAGGTATATAGAGAACTGATGATCTCATATATTGATTTACCTTTTCAAAGGATGATTCATTGAAACCATAGATAGATGAGGGAAAAAGATGTTATTGCTAGTTTAATCTAGCAAGGCTGATCCTTGCCTAGGCCAAGGCAGCCTCGCCGAGCATTTCTTGAGCGAAGGTGACTCCCTTTGACAAAGCACAATGCCCAATCCAAATGGATGGATGACCAGCCTTTACTACCAATTAGTAAGTTAACTCTTATTCTTCATTGTGAATCATACAAAAACTGAAAATTCTATACAATATTGAGAGCCAATTTTAATATTTTATAGTGAAAATAACAAGAAACATTCAGTGGTTGCAAAGCGCCTCATCAATTGTGACGTGCATCTTTTAATTTTCAATAATTGGTCAACACACGCGTTAGGTGGGCAATAATGGTTAGGTGGCATCATAGATTGACAGTCACACTAGACTAAACACGCCTCTACGATCCTGTTAAAACCAGGTCATCCATTCGGACATGGGAGATTTATAAAGAAATTGCTTCCCGGGGCCTTAAATTAGCATAACATATGACATCACCCATCCAAAAAAGTCATGCAAAGTCACGCAGGTCATCCCACGGACAAGTCCTTTGTGCATAAAGTTGGGTCAGTCACTCCCATCTGATCTGCAATTCTAAGACGCTGCATGCATATTTGCTCGACCTATTCATTGCTTGGGAAGAATGAGAAGTGGCAGCATTCGATCTCGACGTTGAGTCGAAGGTGTTAGGCGGATCACCAAACCCCACCAAGCATATGCTGCATATATATATATACCTGCATTAGCAAAACTACGAAGTTTGCTGTCGACTTCACAGCAATTTAGTCGATCACGAGGATCCTACGCAGATATTCAGGACCTCCTAATGTTGAATTCGTGATTAAATGTGCATTTAGGAGTTCATGGCGTGTGTAGTTGGGTATTTATTGAAGGAGGAATATCGACTCTCGATGATGTTGAATGCTTTATTACAATTTCCACTTTTGGAAGTAAGGGTTTGGTTGGTAGTTGGGTTCATTTATTCCCGTTGTGCTTCAAGCGGATGGTCCAACCGCATTGTTTCCATGGAGGAGTCAGCCATTAGTAATTTAGTAGCAAGAATCTAAAAAATTAGATCATTTGGAACAAAATTTAAAGATGCCCATTTACTTTACGAAAAATGAATTGATTGCCCAATGTTTGGTTGTCCTTTACAAAAACCAAAAAACAGATCATTGACTATGAGAAGATTTTCTTTTACTCTATTTCTTAAGTGATCCAAACTGTGAAAGATTAGAATAATATTTTCTAGTAATTAATCTTATATGGAGGAAATAGAACGTTTTTTTGGTTGTTGAAGAATACTTGTTAATTTTACATCACAATATTATAATGTCACCAATTAAATATAAAAAAAAAACAGATCATTATCAATTGATATGAGTTAATTTGGATCCATAACTTATCAATCTTAATGACATACTAATCTTGGGTTGGTCTGGAGCCCATCAACTATAGAAATTATTAAGTATAAAAACAGACGATTCCACCATCATGATATCTTTGTGAAATTAGAGAAGATATGGCATGACCTATGGATCATGTGGACCAATATCATCTCTCAACGACACGTCAATCAATGGAGATAAGCTTTAACCTACACAATTCATAAATCATGTAATACGACACGAATGAGTTTTTGTTTAAACCTCCAAGAATCCAAGGTATCTAGTCATGTTGGCACACTGTTTGCTGACACAACTTAATCGGTCCCCTCTCTTTCTTTCCATATTAATTAAATTGATTAAGAAATGAATTATAGAATTATATATGAGCTTAATTTAATTTGAAACCTAGATAAATCCAAGTCAATGTGAAACTAAAACTCTCAAAAAGATTCACTTCAGGTTATGTCCTCAGTCGATTGACGATGGGTCATCATATTCTACCAATCTATTCTGCTGGTTCACAAGTTCGTTTATTTCTCTCTGGCTTTGGTTCTATTGCTAGATAATACAAAAAAATTTTTATCATCACATTACGTGAAAGCTCACATTCAATCTTACCAATTGATTAATTTATCCAATAAATGGAGATACTCTACTTTTCCTACTAGATTACGCTAAATGGAAGGTTATCTCTTTTCATACCTTTCCTTTGTTTAAAAAGTCATACAAATCTTTCCTTAATTTTCAAAAATTGACATTATTGTTTCTGTTTTGGTGGGTAAGTCAAATTAGGGCAACGCACATTGAGGGGGGATTCTAAAGTGGCGATCATAAATGAGAGAGTTTTGAGGCTCGAGAGTTCTCTCCATGCACATGCGAATGGAACTCAAAAGGGATGGGGACTATTTTCGCGCTCTAATTATCTTTTTTTGGTCCGACAGTTTTAAGTAATCTAACCGAGATAATATGTAATAAACATATATATACATAGACATATAGCAAAAAATTAATTTCTTTTTCTTTTTTTTCTGGGTATGATTCCCTCGTGGCGAAATGGTAATTCTATTTATACGTGGTGTCTTCTATTGTTTATTTAGGCCAACCGCCATTTATTGTGTGTTCAGTTAAAGGCGGTTTCCTTTTATGCTTCAGTGTACACCTTATGTGGTGAGGACACGTTTCAGTTAACATAAAAAGATGTGGCTAATGTGCAAAAGACGTGGAATTTCAGAGAATTAGAACTTGGTCAGCAAGGTGGTCTTTTTGGACACCATATTGCCCAAATGTGCAAATTCGCTGGCAATTTTTTTTTTTTTTGAAAAACTTCCAAATAAAAATTTGAAATGCCTTTATTTTCTTAAATGAGGATTTGAATTGAAATTTTTTTCAAATAAAAACCTTAAATGTCCTTAATTTTTCAAATAAAGATATGGAATTGTTATGATTGTTTTAAATAAGGGCCTAACATTGCATGTTGGCAAATTGTTCTAACTAATTATAGATATTTTTGTTTAAACACAATTTTAATTTACATATAATTGAATCACATTAAAATTAAAAAAAGATAAAAGTTTTTTTTTTTTTTAAGAAAGCAAAAGTACGGGTGGGAGGGAGAATATTTTCTTGAAGTAGATACAAAAAATAAAAAGAAGATAGCATTTTTTCACCATGTGAGGTTAGAGGAGAAGAAAACCAAAGCGGCGAATTTAGGATGGTGACTTTGATTTGAACGCTTTATCTTAAGCTCAACCACCCTTGTAATTTAATTTTGGCTGAGAGGCTTTCCAGAGAGTTTCTTACAAAAGTCGATTTTTCCCATAATCAAGATTAATTTTGAAGTTAATTAGCCATGGTGGACTTATCAGGCATTACATAATTGAATTGAAAGGGGTTTTGTCCCCGTATTTACTATTTAATTTCAGTTTGCACACGAATACGTGCCTTACAAGGTTTGATTTATGTTACCAATGTTAGCAAGTTAATGCAGAGGACATTTGACGGTTCATATATGGAAGGATACAGATAATAGGGCATAATTTTCTTGAAAAAAACACCTGGAAATTGACCAACATTTTCTTAAGGAGAAATTCGAGAGTGGTTTAATTCGTATGCCCTTCGTTTGGTCCGGTGATCAACTTGCTGATGGGTACGGGGAGCCGATGGAGAATGTTGAGAATATTTATCTATTTCCTTATTATTATTATTATTATTATTATTATTATTATTATTATTATTATTATTATATCGCGGCAATATTATAAGTAGATAGCTGGTGTCACATTGATCTTAACCAAGCATTTAGTTTGGTTTCAGATGGAGCTAGGCGACATCAGGAATTATTCAAATGCACGTAGCATTCATGGTAGTAGTAGTAGGAATCGAGAACATGGTGAAGAAGCTATCAAATGGGCTGCTCTCGATCGCCTGCCGACGTATCAGAGGGTGCGGAAAGCGTTTCTGCATGGAGTTACAGGAGATTTTAAAGAGATGGACCTCGTGAAACTCAGGGTTGAAGAGAGGCAAGGTTTGCTGGATAGGTGTCTGAAGAATGCTGATAGCAACGAAGAGTACCTGCAGAAGGTCAAGAACAGGATAGACAGGTTAGTTGTACTAGTATTAGCAAAAATGAGTGCAAGATTGTTCTTTTTGCGACGAATTTATAGATGATATTGACAAATTGATGTTTAATACATATTTTTTGAAACAGGGTTGATCTCAAATTACCGACAATTGAGGTTCGATTCCAGGATCTCAATGTCGAGGCAGAAGCTCACGTGGGCGATAGAGCTATACCGACAGTACTCAATTCCTTTATCAACAGGCTAGAGGTACGTGTACTCCTTTGGAAACCAGAACGTAAATTCAATTTCAAGTTCTTTTTCACTCTTCTTCTATCGGCGTTGCCTTTCTTGAGGCCTTAATAGTGATCCGTCTTTTCTGTCGTGAAGGATTTCGGAAATTATCTTCGTCTCCTTCCAAGCCATAAGAGAAGGTTTTCTGTTCTTCGTAATGTTAGCGGCATAATAAGACCTGGAAGGTACCTGATTTTGATTGATCACTTAGCTAACTTTCTTCAGTTTTTGGGCAACCCTTTCGGGTCCCCATTGCAATGTCCAGATTGCGTACTTATTAGATTGTGCTTTTGCAGAATGACCTTGCTGCTGGGACCTCCTGGCTCAGGCAAAACTACCTTGCTCAAAGCTTTGACAGGAAAGCTAGATCCGGAACTGAACGTATGACGACCTTCTTCTAGAATTTATATTCCAGAACAGTGTTGTTCCTATGGCATACAGGATTTACGTATTATGAGTTGCAGTTTTCAGGAGAAGTTACATACAATGGACACAAAATGCACGAGTTTGTGCCGGAAAGGACTGCCGCTTACATTAGCCAGTACGACATCCTCATTCCCCAGATGACAGTTAGAGAAACATTGGCCTTCTCTGCAAAATGTCAGGGAGTCGGTTCTAGCTACGGTAAGTTAAAATTTGCAGATGGCCAAGCCGTCAAAAGATGTGGAGAATTGGCCACTTCTTGACTTCTACCGAATCCATGATGTGCAGACATGCTTACAGAACTTCTAAGAAGGGAGAAGTTATTGAAAATTAAGCCAAATCCTTATATCGACGCTCTGATGAAGGTAGACATATCTTGCTTTACTTGGAGACATTCTCCTTCAGTATTTCCTTGTATTCTTGCAAAAAGGTTCTTATGCTGAGAATTTACTGTGGTACAGGCATCAGTTTTGAAGGAACACAAGGAAGACGCAATTACTGATTATGTTCTTAGGGTAAAACAAAGCAATTTTAGAAATATATAGATCGTAGATTTCACACATTGCACTGATCCAAGCATTGATTTCTCCCAGATTTTAGGACTTGAAGCTTGCGCCGATACTATGATAGGAAATGCAATGACGAGGGGCATTTCTGGAGGACAAAGGAGATGTGTTACTACTGGTAAAGAACCGCATGGTTGTAATTTCTCTTATGAGATGGCTATGTTCGATGCGCATCCTAGTTACACTTTTTTCCTTTCGTATTTAATTGGTCAGGGGAAATGTTGGTTGGTCCTGTAAATGCACTTTTCATGGACAATATATCAACTGGTCTCGACAGTTCGACCACCTTTCAGATAGTAAATTGTCTCAAGCAATCGATCCACATATTTAACAAGACTGCTCTTGTCTCGCTTCTCCAGCCACCTCCGGAAACTTATGAGCTCTTCGATGACATTATACTCCTCTCAGAAGGACAGATTGTGTACCAAGGCCCGCATGAATGTGTTCTTGATTTTTTCGAATCTATGGGCTTCAGATGTCCTGACAGAAAAGGCGTTGCTGACTATCTACAGGAAGTAGGTTTCACGTAATCGCATGAAAGTCATTTATGTAGCATTGCTAGCTTACTTCATAATAAGGTGATTGTCTGGCAAACTTTTCCAACTGTCAACCACAACACTTCATTTTTGAAAACTACATTTCTAGGAGGAATAGTGCTGAACTAATGCGAATTTCATGGTGGAACGTCGGGTATTCACATTATCCAAGTAATTCGTGATTTTAACTTGCATGATCTGCCTTCTATCGGCTCTGTAGTATTCTATCTCCGAAGTGACCCTGCTCCCGGACAAACAAATTTGGCATGCCTAACTTTGCTTTTGACTGTGATTAAAAAGGTGACTTCAAGAAAGGATCAGAGGCAGTACTGGGTTGATGAAGAATCGCTATATCGTTATATTCCAGTTGCTGAGTTTGTTGAGGCCTTCAAGTCGTTTCATGTAGGAAGAGCTAATGAAGAGGAGCTGAGGACCCCATTTGATAGGTCAAAAAATCATGCTGCAGCATTGACGAAATCTAAGTACGGTGCTAGCAAGAGGGAACTATTGAAAGCCTGCCTGTCAAGGGAAGCAACTCTAATGAAGAGGAATGCCTATATGCACATATTGAAGATACTTCAAGTGAGTGAAGTTTCTTCTTCTAGGCTACATTAGAAGCTCCAGCAATTTTGACCTCATCTAACTGGCTTGTCAGGTTTGGATCACTTCAATCATTACGGCAACGGTATTCGGACAAGCCAGAAAGCTGCATAATTCAGTGGAAGATGGAGCAGTCCATCTTGGCGCGCTCTATTTCTTGATCTACATGATATTTTTCGCCGGATCTTTCGAGCTTTCAACGACGATTGACAGGCTTCCTGTGTTCTACAAGCAACGGGATCTCCATTTTTATCCTTCATGGGCATTCTCATTGCCACCATCAATCCTCCGTTTCCCTTTATCCATCATAGAAGTCGGCCTTGTGGTTGCCACAACTTATTTTATAATAGGATTTGATCCTAGTGTCACAAGGTGAGTTTCATCACCCGATTTGCACATAAAAATTTCTCAGTCATGCAATCTCTAGTATTGGTGGATTGCTTCCATTGACTCGTTGATCTATTGTTCAGGTTACTGAAGCAATATGTGGCAATCGTGTTAAGCGGACAAATGTCATATGCATTTTTCCGTTGCACAGGCACGCTGAGCCGGGACCATGTCATCGCAAACACTGCAGGAAGCTTTGCGATTGTTGGGGTTCTGACCTTTGGCGGGTTTATCTACTCACGAGGTATGGCCTTTATCATTAAAAGATAGAATGCTGGTTTTATTTGCTTCGGAAGTCCCATGAACTCTCGTCTTCCTTTCAGCAAGAGTGAAGAAGTGGCAGACATGGGGCTTCTGGGCATCTCCACTAATGTACGCGCAAACCGCTATCTCAGTAAATGAGTTTCTTGGTGAATCCTGGAGTCATGTACGCCATCAAGTGTCGTTATTGTAATGACATGCAGTTTCTACTGTAAAATTTTCTGGAAAGTGCACGACTGATCCACGAAATCCACACAGGTCCTCGAAGGAACACAAGAGACTGTGGGAATAGCTCTACTGAGATCCCACGGCTTGTTCACGGATCCAAGTTGGTATTGGATCAGCCTCGGTGCATTGATTGGCTTCATCGTTCTGTTAAATTTTGTCAGCACCCTGGCACTTTCTTATCTCAATCGTAAGCTAAAATCATTAGGAGCTGAGCTGCTGATTTCGTCAAAGTTTCCACAATTGACGATTCTAAGTACATTGAACTTTTCCTCGCAGAGTCTGGGAAATTGCAAGCTGTTATTATGACAGAACAAGGGTTAAACGAAGAACACAATACTAAAGAAGATGGAGCCGGCAGAAAAAGAACGCTTATCCCATTTACTCCATTGTCCATCGCCTTTGAGAATGTCACATATTCAGTCGATATACCAGAGGTACTCATGCTTTTATCTGGGACTCAGTGACTTAAGAACAAGAATTGTTGGTCATGAATTCAACAGTTATCCGTATAATTTGAACTTGCATGGATTCCAAAATTCTTGGCAGAATCGGTTGACGCTTTTGAATGGTGTTAGCGGAGCTTTCAGACCAGGAGTTCTGACGGCACTCATGGGAGTTAGTGGTGCTGGAAAGACTACCTTACTCGATGTATTGGCTGGAAGGAAGAACAGCGGATACATAGAAGGAAACATCACCATATCGGGTCACCGAAAGAAGCAGGAAACTTTTGCTCGGATCGCTGGGTACTGCGAACAGGAAGACATACATTCTTCTTTTGTTAGTGTGTACGAGTCCCTTCTCTATTCAGCATGGCTCCGACTGCCTCCAGAGACTGACTGGAAGACACGAGAGGTGCGTCTAATTCCGTGTGTTAAACTGCGTGATCTCACATGAGCTTTTCCCTGATGGTAATAATATCTTTATATGTGTGAATGCTGCAGCTCTTCATAGAGGAGGTGATGGACTTAATTGAGCTGACCCCTCTAAGAAATGCTCTTGTTGGAGTTTTAAATCTTAATGGACTGTCGGTGGAGCAACGGAAAAGGTTGACCATTGCAGTTGAGCTTGTCGCCAATCCGTCGATAATTTTCATGGACGAGCCAACTTCAGGCCTTGATGCCCGAGCGGCTGCCATTGTGATGAGAACCGTAAGAAGTACCGTTGATACGGGAAGGACAGTAGTGTGCGCGATTCATCAACCAAGTCTAGCCATATTTGAGTCCTTCGACGAGGTAACATAACACTAAACATGCTTTCTGTCAATACGTCTTTCAGCAAAGAACATAACTTTGGTTTTGTGAACTAATCACAGTTGATCCTATTGACCCTGGGCGGAAGAGAAATATACGCAGGTCCTTTAGGACCTCAATGTCGTACAATGATAACCTATTTCGAGGTGGGCATTTGCATTAAATAGAGCCTGATCCACTTACATATGCAGTTAATTCCATTTTCAGAAACCTTATAAACACATTGGTCGACTCATTTTTGTATAAATTGGTCGTTTTTGAAGAGCATACCTGGGGTGGGAAGAATAGGAGACAAGACTAATCCTGCAAACTGGGTGTTGGAAGTCACTGCAAGTGCACAAGAAGAGATCTTGGGTGTAAAGTTTGCAGACGAGTACAAGAGATCAGAACTTTATAGGTATCAGTAAGAAAAATTCTCTTGTTTCTTCAAAAGGAAAAGAACAGTTGACGGTTTTCTTTTTAGTTAATATATCTCACGTCAAGGACCACATGGTGCAGGAGAAATGAAGCTTTAATAAGGGAATTGAGCGTGCCTTCTCTCGAATCACATCCCCTTAGTTTTCCCTCGAAGTACTCGCAGTCCTTCCTGTCTCAGTTCAGAGCTTGCTTATGGAAACAGCACAAATCCTACTGGAGGAATGTGTCATATACAGCAGCACGGTTTCTTTTCACCTTGTCGGCAGCGGTGATATTCGGCATCTTGTTCTGGGATCTCGGTTCCAAAAGGTATGATACATAAAAGAACATAAACAGTAATCTCGCATCATGTCATCGTTTATTGAGCAACCATAAATGAGATTCATCGTGCAGGAGGTCGAGACAGGATATAGTGAATGGAGTGGCCCCTTTGTTCATTACAATCACATTTATGGGAATACAAAGTGTTTCCCTGGCATGTCCGGCAATAGTGACCGAAAGAATCGTGTATTATAGAGAGCGTGCAGCTGGAATGTACTCTGCTTTTCCTTATGCGATGGCTCAGGTGATTGAGCAGATTTTCATGTTTATCGAATACTAAGTCTTGAAGCCGAGTGGCTCCAATTCATCAGAGACTTGTACAATGACCTTTAGGCATGAGATCTGAATGCAATCCTCACTTTGCAATGTTCGCAAATTATCCTTGTTGTTTTACAGGTTGCAATTGAGATTCCATACACACTACTTCAGGCTGTTATTTACTGGACCATAAAATTCGTGATGATGGGATATGAATGGACAGCTACGAGGTTCCTCTTGAACCTGTTCTTCCTGTTCATCTCCATCTTATACTTTCTGTACCTTGGGATGATGATCGTAGCAGTTAGTCCTAACCAAGTGGTTGCCGCCACATCCACTAGCATGTTGTACGCTATATGGACTCTCTTCTCGGGCCTAGTGATTCCCAGGATGGTAAAGTTTTGCCCCATTCACCTTCGCATCCTGCTTTGCAGATCTGATTTCAACAAGGATCGTGCCGGTTAATTTCATTTCAATGCTCTTTCTCCCTATTGCAGAGAATTGCTGTGTGGTGGAGGTGGTATGCATGGATGTGCCCAGTCGCTTGGAGTTTGTATGGCATGGCCACTGCACTATATGGTGATGTGCATAGTAAGTTCGACTCAGGGGAGGTGGTTGCGGAGTATCTGAGGGATTATTTCGGCTTCAGATACGACTTCTTGTGGGCAGTGTCGGTCATATTGATCGGATTTGCTCTGCTTTTTGTTAGTGTATACGCCTACGCTATGAAGGCTCTGAACTTTCAGAAGAGATAGGCAAAGTTGAAAGTCTAATGAAGCTCTATAGAAGCGCATTTGTAAGGCTTATTCATCTGGTTGTTTTGGTAATCTAATCAACTGATCTATGTATTAGCTTTGAGTTCTTGAGCACATATAAGCAGGAAACTGCCTGCACTGATTTTGTTCCAATTTCTGACTACTGTTCAGACAAAAAATTTTACAACCAGCGCAAAATGAACTAGTTTTCCAGAAAGATGATCAATTTAAGGATTCAGCAACGTGACGTGATAATGTCCAAATCTGACACTTCCAATGTATTGAATCATCCATGATCAAATGCATCGCAAATTGGCCGACCTTATGCAGGTCCGTAGGGAAAATGAGATGAATCCAGGACAAGCATTGTGCATCAAGACGCATTAATAAACATTGTAAAGAAAATGGATTAAAATTTTAAATCAAGTCTAACGATGCTCTTTTGAGAAAACCCATTTAACTGTGTAAATTTCAAACTAGTTTTATTTCATCGATACCATAAATCCAAGGAAGACGCGAGATTGTTGGAGACTAGTATAAACACCTAGAGGGGGGTGAATAGGTGTAGAGGAATTTCACGCGCAAGCAATAACAATCTTTTGCAATCTACAAACAGAATTTAAATAGAGAGAGTGAAGAAGATTGCAAACACAGTTATAGTGGTTCGGCTTTAGACAAGCCTACGTCCACTCTCCGCGCGATCGCCAATAGGCTGGATTTCACTATATGATCAAAGGTGATTACACACTCTTGAGTGTTAGCACTTGGTGATGATATGTCTCACAAAGTCACTCTTTTTGGTAATTCACTAGGATCACTCAATTACGCTCTTTTTCAGACAACTAGTGAATAATTGAATCAGCCTTGGAATATATTTATCCACTCTAATCTCCTAGGTCTCATCCTATCCTTATATACTCTCCAAGCCATACTCGACCGTTGGCTCTTTCCGTGAGAGTTTCGTCTTCCCTTTCCTGGACAGACTTTATAAGGCAAGTCTTTTTGACCATTAGAGGTAGATTGGATCCCCTTGGATTCTCGCCGCCCATACAATCGAATCCGGGCTTCCATAAATGTTTCATCCTTCTTTGGAAGTTGTCGATGATTGATCTTGTTGATCAATATAAATATGGTAAGTGAAAATCATATGACCGTTGGTGATCGATCCTGTAGTTCCATTCTCGAGCTGCCTAGATTTTCGGCCCAGACGTTCGACTTAAAATCTCGATGCAGACGATCGGACTAAAATCTCGCCCTGGTCAAGTCTTTCATCCGCTTCATCCGGACTCGAAACTTTCCATCATCTCGCATAGCGGCTTGTGCGTCTTTTACTGAGTTACTCAATAAACACATTAGTAGCCTTTTAATTTATTTTGTCATCTTAAAAACATCATAAGGGATTTTCCTAACAGAGATAAGATCAGATCACACACGGTCCAAGAAACGAAATTATTTGCTCCTAATGGCACGAGGCATCGGTCACGGGCATTGCATCTGCACGACTTCAAATTTTTGGGTTGCATGACATGAAAGGCATACAGAAACGTAGCACCCTGTTTCGGTCAGAAAAGACGGGAAACGCTTCGGGTACACAGGACTTAATTAGAATGCCACATTGTCGTTGATGGGGAAAGAAATGGGTGTTGTTGAAGGATCATCGTGTAAGTTCAATTACTGAAACAGAGGCACCCCCTCCTCTACTGGTCTTTCTTTTAAAATTCTCGGCTTTTTTCTTTTTCAAAATCTAGGCACCGTTACGTACGAGGAAGGAGGGGGTGGCGAAGAGAATGAGCGATTGAGCAGGAGCGAGCGATTGAGCAGGAGCGGAGCCACCCCAGAATCTGTGTATCAAAGGGTGCCTTTGCTATGCTCTCTCGCCATCCCCCTTTCGATTTCTCTCCTTCCCTTCGTTACTCTGTTTTTCTTTTTTTCGAGTTTATTTTGCTGCTCAACATCTGCTCTCTGACGAGTCACATTTTGCTTTCTTCTCTTCTGCTTTCTTAGGTAAAGATTCTGTACATCTTTGAGCTGGTTGTGCATTGCAGTTTCTGGCTTTGTACTGCGGTTTGCCTTATTAAGCTCGGTTTGAGTCAAACAAGAAAAAGGGTGGAGAGAGAGAGAATGGGAAAAAATGTGCGTGCGAGCTCTGAGATCATTTTTGCATGGACAGATAAGACATCTGCATTGTTTGATCGGCGAAGAAAAGGTCAGGTCTTGATGCACTAAAGCCTGAGGGTGTCGAGCTCGAGAATGTAGCAAAGTATAGATAATTGTATTTAATTGAAGCCCATAATAGGATGGGCCTAGTTAATGCATTATTGATTAGGATTTGATTCTTTCAACCAAAACAAACAAAATCCAAAAAGGAAAATTTGTGACAACATTCAAAGAAAGTAAAGAGGTAAAAATAATGCATTAGAATGGAAGAGATAAGCTATGATGATGATGATGATG
Source organism: Angophora floribunda (assembly GCA_014182895.1). Classification (NCBI taxonomy): domain Eukaryota; kingdom Viridiplantae; phylum Streptophyta; class Magnoliopsida; order Myrtales; family Myrtaceae; genus Angophora; species Angophora floribunda. The sequence continues at coordinate 6,447,198 of CM024707.1, forward strand.
ATATGTTTGATTTCTTGGATGATCATTGTTTTGCAATTTCGAATCTATGAATGACCTCTCTATGCATATGTCTGGAAACAAGCAACTAGCTTTTTAGTGTATGACATCTTCACAACATTCAAAGTCAACTTGAAGAGCTTTCCAACGAGCCATAGAAAGCCCCGATCCGGTGTCAATTGCTATCCAAAATCATCGTCTAAAGTTAGTTTAGTAATCTGTAATAATGTTCTATTCAGTTCTGATATTCATTTGCTTGTTGCTTTTGTCGATTTTTTTGCCAATTTCTGTGTTGAGATCTGGAGGTCAACTCCTTCAAGAAAAATTTTCATATGGGTCTTAACTTTGACATATAATTTTTTTTTTTTTTTGAATTTTTTGGAGCATGATTAGTGGATGAAAACATTTTGCATAGATCAATCAATTTTAAAACTTTAAGACTTTTGTTTTACATGTTCTCATCATATATAATTTGTATAATTTTATTGAAAATTGAGTTAGAATTTCAAATTAGGGGTTCATAATTTTAAAAGGATTCTAAAAATTTCGATTTTTTTTTCGATTGAATGATATATGTTAGAAATTGTTATATGAGTATTGTTATATACATATTTTAGAACATCTTGGTTGTATTAAGCTGAGTTTTTTGGCTTAAAATTGAGAAGATCAAATTTTGGGCCATAGATGTTAGATACGAAACTTTGAAGCTTGAATATGAATGATTTAGTTCAATTTTTTCTGTAATTAATTCGTCTTAGATTTTGATTGAGTGCAAAATTGTCTTAAACACACGTAAATTCACTTTCTTGATTTTGTTAAACTCATGGTCAAGAAAAAGGAAAGTCCAAGTTGGACTTGTTGACCAAATTATATGGTCTGCTACTCCAAGTTGTAGTTATTCTCTACAACTATTATTTTTGGCAACATATATATTATGTGGATTGGGGGATATTTTTCTTATTCATTGAAGCACCGTGGAGATTGAAGAAGACCTCCAATCAAGCCGCTAGCCCCACCCACACGAAATGCCTCATGGGGGTGTGTTTATGGTTCTTTGGGGCTTGTTTTGTTCCAAAATTTTTAAAATATGCCTAATTTTTAATTTCTGATATTTTGGTTGGTTAATTTTAATTTTTGGCATATTTAAATATTTATTTGGTATTATTTATTGTTATCCATATTTAATTTCATAAAAAATAATTTTGTGCCTATTTTTCCAATTTTTTAACTTATGGAAATTTATTATAGTGCATGAGAAATGGGATGAAAATATTCACTTTCCCTAGATTACCTATATTCTCTCGCTTTAGTTTAACTAGGTAATCTTAGGTGCTTAATTATAGAAATAGTCACATAAAATTGTGACAAAAATTGTTATTTGATAAATGCAATATGATCTTAAGAAGCACATGTCATAAAATGCTTCATTTTGTTTGATGAATTTTGGGTATTGATTAAATGGAACATTATTTATAAATTTTTGAAGTTCTCTATTGATAAAAATTAGTATATACAATTACTTGCCTAAAGGGGATAAATTTTGAGAGTTATATGCAATTCCCCTCTATGTTGAGATAATGGAGATGTATAATTTAAATGTTTTGTTTGCACAAAGCGACTAAGTCATTAATGATTATATGTAATTCTCTTTAACGTCTATATATATTGATATCATGGAGATATATAATTTAAAAGATTTGTCTACTCAAAGGGGATGGATTCTCGACAATTATATGTGATTCTCCTTATTGTCGCTTTTATAAACTTCATGCTATATAAAATAATGGTGCATTGTATACTCTATCCAAATGAGAGTTTATAATGTGCTAATTATTTTGTTAAATTGCTTATTGCCCATAATTGATCTTATTGCATTATATGTGACAACACTGTAGCTATGTTTTATTGCAAGAATACCAAGATCAGCAATGCGTCTATACATTTGGCATCAAATATTATATTGTTAAGGATTTTGTCAAAAATGGAGATATTATGATTGGAAATATTAGAACTAAGTTCATGTTAACTAATCATCTAACAAAAGATTTACGACCCATTTTATTTAAAGACCATGTATAAAATATGGGTGTTTTAGAATTTTTAATCTCTTTTGTTAGTAGAAGCTATGTATGGTTTGTCTTTTTAGATATTGTAGTAATATGCAAATTGATAATGCTTTTACGATCTTTATTAAAGCATTTATTTTTTTATGATCATCATTGTTGATTCTCTTGTTATCATTTCTCTTGTCGACTAAGAAATAGAAGTATAAAACATTATCTTTAAATAAATAGTTTGAAGACGACTGAATGTCATTAATTATGAGATTTCATATTGGATTGTGACATAATTGTGCAATTTCATGTTATCTAGAAATCGCACTAAGGCAATTTCATGTTGTTTAGAAATTGCGTTAAAGCAGTTTCATGTTGTTGAGAAATTGCATTGAGGACCAATAAGAAATAGTGTATATTTTTTAATCACATGTTGGCATTATTTCTTATTACACTACTAGGCCCATAATTCATGAAAATATAATGCTTATTATATATGATTATGGAATGTCATGTGTTGCGGTATTTTCTTAATACATTGATCGCCATAGTCATATATTGAGGTTATATAGGATTTGCTTGGTTTTGAGATTATGTTATTGGAATATTGTTTTTTTTTAAATTGTAGCCACATAAAACAATTTCAGTTATTAACTCAAGAGTGTCGTTTTCAAAATAAAATCATTTTCAAAAATAAAAATAAGTTAATTAATGTAGCCTAAGTGGGAGAATGTTGGAAATTTCCTATAATATGGGCTTACATTAATTAATTAATTTTCTATTTTAAATAATTGGATTAATGGATATTACAATATATGTTAAACATTTAAGTGATTTTATTGAATTGGATTTTGGCATCTATTAATTACGGACCTAGTTAAACAGCAAAGTATAGACAATTGTGTTTAGTTGAAACTCGTAATGAGAGAGGTCCAATTAATATACTATTGATTAGGGTTTACTAGGTCCACTATCTAGCCTATAAAAGGGTAGGTTATACGTATCAGTTGTTGAATCCCATAAAAAGCTGTTATATTGAAATAGGTCATAGAAAAGAAGATCTAACATTCTAATAGATCGTTGATTACCATTAGTCTTATATATTTTTCTTCAAATAAAGCTATGGCTACATTTTTAATTCCACTGTACGTATATGTTTTGGTATTTTACAGTCATATATGGATCTAATTATTCTTGATTAATTAGCTGGTTATGTAAAAAATTTTATACATGGTAATCAATGATCTATTGGAATACCATATCTTCTTCTTTATGACATATTTCAGTACAGTAGCTTTTTATGGAATTCAGCGACTGATAGGTATAACCTATCATTTTATAGGCTCGAGAGGAGATCTAGCAAATCCTAATAAATAATGTGTTAACTAGGCCCATTCTATTATAGGCTTCAATTAAATACAATTGCATATATTTTGCTGCTCAATTAGACCCGTTATTAATAGATGCCAAAACCCAATTCAATAAGATCACTTAAGAGTTTAACATATATTAAAATATCAATTAACCCAATTATTTAAAATAAAAAATTAATTAATTAATGTAAGCCCATATTATAGAAAATTTCCAACATTCTCCTACTTGGGCTACATTGATTAACTTATTTTTATTTTTGAAAATGACACTCTCGGATTAATAACTAAAAATTTATTTTTTGTAGCCACTATTTTAAAAAAAATATATTCCAATAACGGCATCTCAAAATCAATACAATCCTATATAACCTCAATATGGGATTATGGCGATCAACATGTTAAGAAAATACCGCAACACATGATATTCTATGATCACATATAATAAGCATTATATTTTCATAGATCATGGGTCTAGTAATGTAGTAAGAAATAGTGCCAACATGTGATCAAAAAATATACACTATTTCTTATCGGTTCTCAATGCAATTTCTCAATAACATGAAATTGTTTTAGTGCAATTTATAAACAACATGAAATTGCACAACTATGTCACAATCCAACATGGGATCTCATAATTAGTGACATCTAATCGTCTTTAAACTAAAATTTGTTTAAAGATACTATTTTATAATTCCATTTCTCGGTCAACAAGAGATAGGATAACAATAGAATCAACAATAATAACCATCAAATGTAAATGCTTTAATAGACATCATAAAAGCATTATCAGTTTGCATATAACTATAATATCCAAAAATACAAACTATATAACTTCCACTAACAAAAGAGATCAAAAGAATTTAAAACACATTTAAAATACCAATATTCTTATACATGGTCTTTAAACAAAATGGGTTGTAAATCTTTTGTTAGAAGATCAGCTAACATGGATTTAGTTTTAAGATTTTTGATCATGATATCTCCATTTTTTACCACATCCTTAATAATATAATATTTGATGCCAAGTGTATAGACACATTGCTGATCTTGTCATTCTTAGAATAAAACATAAATGTAGTGTTGTCACATATAATGTAATAAGATCAATCATGGGCAATAAATAATTAAACAAAAATAATTAGCACTTTTGAGTAGAGTGTACAATGCACCATTACTTTCCACAATATGAAATTTATAAAGCGACAACAAGAAGAATTATATATAATTGTCAAGAATCCATCATCTTTGGGCAGATAAATTATTTATATTATATATCTCCATGATATCAATATTTAGAGATGATAAGGAGAATTACGTATAATCTTTAAGCATCTATCCTCTTTGGACAGACAAATCATTTAAATTATACATCTCCATTATCTTAACATAAAGGGAAATCACATATAATTCTCAAAGTTTATCCCGTTTGAATAGATAAACCTTTTGAGTCACACATCTCCATCAATCATCTCTAATATATCAATATAGAGGTGGATTACATATAACTTTCAAAAATTTATCCCATTTGGGTAGATAAATATTTTGAGTTATACATCCCCATCTTTTAATTTGAAGTTTACTTTCATTCAGTTTTCAAATTAATATACACTAACCCCTTTGGACATGTGATTTTATTTACTAATTTTTATCAATAAGGAAGTTCAATAATTTACAAACTTTAACAATTTGTAAATAATGTTCCATTTATCAAATAATATGAAGCACTTTACAATATATGCTTCCAAGGATTATATCACATTTATCAAATAACAATTTTTACCACAATTTTATGTACATATTTCTACAAATAAGCACATAAGATTATCTAGTTAAAGTAAAGCAAGAAAATATAGATAATCTATGCTAAGTTAGATAGAGTGGACATTGCCATCCTATCTCTCATATACTATAATAAATTTTCATAAATAAAAAATTAGAAAAATGGGCACAAAATTATTTTTATGGAATTAAATATGGATAACAATAAATAATTCCAAATATATATTTAAATGTACCAAAATTAAAATTAACCATAACAAATATTCATTAAATAAAAAATTAGACACATTAAAAAATTTGGAACACCATGAGCCATTCCATGCACGTGGGGGCTAGCGGCTCAATTGAAGGTCTTCTTCAATTTCCACGTTGCTTCAATGAATAAGAAAAATATTCCCTAGCCGGGATAATATATATATTGCCAAAAATAATACTTGTAGAGAATGACTACAACTTGGAGTAGGAAACCATATAATTTGGTCAACAAGTCTGACTTGTACTTTCCTTTTTCTTGATTGTGAGTTCAATAAAATCAAGAAAGTGAATTTGCACGTATTTAAGACAATTTTGTACCCAATCAAAATCCAAGATGAATTAATTGAAGAAAAATAGAACCAAATTATCTATATTCAAGCGTCAAAGTTTCGTATCTAACATCTATGGCCCAAAATTTGATTTTCTCAATTTTGAGCCAAAAAACTCAGCTTAATAAAATCAAGATGTTCTAAAATATGTATATAACGGTAACCATATAACAATTTCTAACCTATATCATTCAATCGAAAAAAAAAATCAAAATTTTTAGAACCCTTTCAAAATTATGAACCCCTAGAATTTCAAATTTGAAATTCTCACTCAATACTCAATAAGACTATACAAATTATATATGGTGAAAACTTGTAGAACAAAAGCTCTAAAGTTTCAAAATTGATTGATCTATACAAAAAGTTTTCATCCACTAATCATGCTCCAAAAAATTCAAAAATATCATATGTCAAATTTAAGACCTATATGAACATTTTTTATGAAGGAGTTGACCTCCAGATCTCAACATAGAAATTGACAAAAAATTAACAAAAGCAATAGGCAAACAACGTGCATATCAGAACTAAATTGAACATTATTACAAATTACTAAATTGACTTTGGATGATGATTTCGGATAGTAAATGACACCAGATCGAGGTGTTCTATGGCTTGTTGGAAAGCTATTCAAGTTGACTTCGAATGTCATGAAGACATTAGATACTAAAAAACTTGTTTACTAGCTTGTTTCCAGACATGCACAGAGAGGTCCATCATAGATCCAAAATTGCAAAACAATGATCATCCAAGAAATCAAACATATCATCATCATCATCATCATCATAGCTTATCTCTTCCATTCTAATGCATTATTTTTACCTATTTCATAATTACTTTGATTTAATTCACAAAAAATAATAATAATAATTCTTACCGATGCCAAAGCACCTGTTAACTTTCTTTGACTATTGTCACGAATTTTCCTTTGTAAGTGCGTGGTCTATGAGACCCCGAATTGTGTACATAGTGAGAAATTTTGAAAAAGTACTTTGATTGACCAAAATCACATAAGAACTTATAAATCATAAACTGACAGAAGTTCAAAACTAAAAGGAATAAACACAGTGAACACCATAACTAGGTTTGTTAAAAAAAAAAAAAAAAAAAAAAAAAGGTTTTACAATCATATATGACACACTCGATACCACATGTAAAAATTCTCTACATAAACAACTAATTAATCGAAAATAATTAGATCCATATATGACTGTAAAACACCAAAACCTATACGTACAGTAGAATTAAAAGCGTACCTATTTGAGCCATAGCTTCATTCAAAGAAAAATATATCAGACTTATGTTAATCAGCGATTTATTGAAATGTTATCTTCCTCTCTGACATATTTCAGTATAGTAGCTTTTTATGACATTCAGTGACTGATAGATATAATATATCATTTTATAGTCTAGAGAAGGGATCTAGCAAACCCCAATCAATAGTGTGCCAACTAAGCCCTTCTTATTATGGGTTTTAGTTCAACACAATTGTCTACACTTTACTACTCAACTAGACCCATTATCGATAGATGTCAAAACCCAATTCAATAAGATCAATTAAGAGTTCAACACATATTGAAATATTCATTAACCTGATTATTTAAAATAGAAAATCAATTAATCAATATAAGCCCATTATAGGAAATTTCCATCATTCTCCCACTTGGACTACATTAATTATCTTATTTTTATTTTGAAAATGATTTTATTTTAAAAATGACATTCTTAGGTTAATAACTGAATATTTGTTTTATGTGGCCATCTCTGTAGACCATATTGTTCTTTCAATATTGAGAATAATGTAGCTAAGAGATCTTTGATCAAAGAAAAATTTTCATTACTATGGCATAAACAATTGGGGCATATCCCTAAAGAATATGGGTGTTTGATCAATGGTCACGATCATCGGTCATCACACTGTTCAGCATTGGCTTCTCGCTAACCCTCCCAAAACCAGTAGGAATTCAGAGAGGACCTTCTGAGCTTGTAGAATCCAAAATGGGCCGAAGAAAACACTCAGATACGCATTCATGCATCGACGAAAACGCGAGTAGTTCCCCCTAAATAGTGCAGCAAGAACGAGACGACCCAAAGCAATAGGTGTGCTTTCTTCATCTGAAGAGCGGGCTATATCGACAAAGTCATTAGAAACCTTGAGGGATGGATGGTAAAAAAAAACACGTACTTGGAAAAGCAGTATGTTTAGTTTGAGTGGCTTTTTAATCGGTGTTGCGGAAGAATCTGGTCATGACAGGGGCCATAAGAAAATATCATCGTCTTAGACGATGCTCGAAATACTTGCCCTTGGAAAGTTTCAATATCTTTAACATGTGTCCCGAATGGACAAAGATTGGTTGTGCCAAATGAATTAGGAGGATGATCGACATCGATCTGAAGAAAGAGGAGTTTGTTGAAGGGGATCGGAAGCTAACAACGTCACCTAATAGACTCAAATCCATATTGAAATGGAAGCATCCGAGTTAAAGAGCTTTGTTGATTTTGGCCTCTTCCCAAACAAGACGAAATTCGAGGATGTACTCTCAGATACCAACGATAAAATCTGAGGTCGAAAGTAGGGAATGTTGGAAATTTCCTATGATGGGCTTACATTAATTAATTAATTTTCTATTTTATATAATCGGGTTAATGGATATTCCAATATATTTTAAACCCTAAAGTGATCTTATTGAGTTGGGTTTTGGCATCTATTAATTACGGGCCTAGTTGAAGAAAAAGTGTAGGCAATGTGTTTAACCGAAGCCCGTAATGGGAATGGCCCGCCGACACGCTGCTGATTAGGGTTTCTTCAGTCCCTCTCTAGCCTATAAAAGGGTAGGTTATACCTATCGCCGCTTGATCCCATTAAAGTTCTGCTAAACCGAAATAGGTTATAGAGAGGAAGAATCGCATACCGACGATCACCGATCATATCGATTGATCCGTTTTTCGATCAAGTGAAGCAATGGCTCAAACAGGTATGTGTTTAATTCCGTGTGTATTGATTTTGGTGTTTTACATTCATATATAGATCTGGTTGTTCTTGATTTATTAGTTGTTTATATATAGAGAATTTCTACACGTGGATCGTGAGCGCATCATATATGATTGTAGAACCCAAATTTTTTTTTTATGAACAAATTCGAAATTTTCTCCCTTTAACCTAATGTTGTCGTTATTTTCTCATGCGGACTCTTTCATCGATTGATTCTGAAACCTTAGGGTTTTTATTCTACATGTCGAGATCTTTCCAACCATATATAATTTATAGATTTTCGTTGAGAATTGAGAGAAAATTTCGAATTTGAAATTCTAGGTTTGTACCTTGAAAAGTTCCGAAATTTTTTTAATTACTTGCAATTGAATGAAGCATGTTATAAATTGATGCATGGGTATTGCAATATATGTGTTTTAGACGATGCTCGAAATACTTGCCCTTGGAAAGTTTCAATATCTTTAACATGTGTCCCGAATGGACAAAGATTGGTTGTGCCAAATGAATTAGGAGGATGATCGACATCGATCTGAAGAAAGAGGAGTTTGTTGAAGGGGATCGGAAGCTAACAACGTCACCTAATAGACTCAAATCCATATTGAAATGGAAGCATCCGAGTTAAAGAGCTTTGTTGATTTTGGCCTCTTCCCAAACAAGACGAAATTCGAGGATGTACTCTCAGATACCAACGATAAAATCTGAGGTCGAAAGTAGGGAAAGCCCCGAATCGACCGGACTTAGACAACTGGGCATACTGTATTATGGACTTCTTATGAACAGGGCTTTTTCCCCGAACGAAGCGGCAAGAGTCACCCGCTCGAGATATCTCTAAGAATCATTGAGAGGTTGGAAGAGGAAGTTGCTCATGGTCAGCTTCTTCCTTCAATATGTCGAAGCGAGAAAGGTGCTCCAGGTGCGAATGGTCGGGAGCTTGAGGAGCCATCGAAGCACCGGGATGAAATAGACCGAGAGTTTCGAAGATAGGAAAATTGGAATGGTAAAAACTTAGTTCGAGGCTGAAGATGAAGTGCAAAATAAAAAAATAAAATCTTCCTATGTATTTATACTATTCCGAAAGAAGTGATGGTTTGGATTGATTTGCTGATTGACAGCTTGTAATGGTAATGGTTCACGAAACGTGTCAAGTGATTGGACTCTTGGTAGGATATTAAGGGGTAAGGAGCATGATGATTATCATGAATATCAATGACTAAGTGTTGTTGTTGATAGACAGAGCAGTTGACGATTGACGTTTACGGTAGATTTAGCTAAGTGTCAAAGGCAGAAATCGAAAGTGGTGAAGATGCCAATTGAGTTATCAACAATTCATAGAGAAGATTAATCTACAATTGTGGAGCTTAAAGTCGAGCCCATTGATAATTGAATAGTTGGAATCACTTAGAGAAAGATGAATGTACAGTTATGAACGTGCTCATGGAGTCAAAAATCACGAATATGGAGTTGTAACTTCTAATTTGAATACTAACCGCTTATAATAGGCTATATGTGTTATGTCGAATTGTCGTAGAAATCCAAAACTTTTAAATTCCTATTCTTACTTTTCCTTTAGAGTAATTAGCAGTAATTCTTATTATGGTTAAAACTTCAACTTCGAATTGCCATGAAACCCAATTCAAATAAAAAAACTAAAGATCCAATCTTCGGTGGACAATATTTCGTCGCATGGGCCATTCCTAGCGAAATGAACAAAACTATTAAGAAAGTGCAAATCGGTTGTGCTAATATGAAATATCTCAATTTTATATATCATGCTCCTATTAAAGCAATGAAAAGATAAGGAAAGATTTATGACCAATGAAATGACAATCAATGAAACAAAAGCTGGAAATGAAAGCAAATCGGATCTATCTATCTATGGATCATGAAAATTAATAGATCAGAGGACTCAAATAAAGGAAAAAGGTCAATCAGATTTATGTTGGTGCCATATAATGAAATGCATGGTAAATTGTCCAATTGGTGCTAAATTTATTGTACAAATCCCAATTCAATCCTAAAATTTTTAATTTTGTCAATTTAGCCTAAATCCTTTGCGCGAAATTCCAATGTAACATTTCCGATCAATTTTCACTGAAAATCACCTATGTAGGACAGCTGACAATGATTGTAGCCCCATGTCAACGATTTGTGAGGAAAATTTGATTAAAATGACTACATGAAAATTTTGCACAGAAATTTATGACTAAATTGATAAAATCAAAAAAATTAGAACTATATTAGCATTCGTATAATATGTTTAGGATCAATCGGGTAAATTTTTTCATGAAATGCAGTGGAAAAAATGATAAAATATTGAGAAGGTGGAGATGACAAGTATAGTTCACCGGGACTTATTTGTCTACTCTCACTACTCTCCCTAGGATTGCGAAGTAATTGAGAAATGTAGGTGAGGGGCGATGCTTCGAGTGCAAGAGAAGCGATATTCCCACCCAAGATGCAACAAACACATATGAAAGGCTTCTCCTTAACAAGAGGGAAAACGACGTGGAAAGCTGCCGTCGAGATCTATGCCGTGTATCTCAATGCATTGACCCGCTGATTTAGTTCTGAATGAGCCGCACACCATTCCAATGGCTTTTGGTGCCGACAGAATTGGCGTTTTTTCTCTCTAATTGTCTTTCTCCGCGAACCTAACTTTATCCCGTGTTATTATCATTTTCATCCCACGATTGTTATATTCACGTTATCAACTGATACGAGCGCGAAGCCACCCATGTGCATATTAGGAGTGAGCAGTTTTCGGATAAGCTCAGAACCTAAAACCCACCCATCGAAATCGGTTCCCAAATTTTGGAAACCAGAACTTACTTTACATACTCTGGAACCCATGAGAACCTACCTTATCATAGGTTCCAAGGTCAGTTCAATGGTCTACCTAAGTTCCACCTATATTTTTAATTGAATGATTGCAATAAATCATCTTATTATCATTAGTTATTGTTACAATATACTAATTACAACTCAGACTTAGACACACGTAGAATACGAAATATTAGCAAAATAAAATTTTCAGTCATGGGTATGCTGAAAATGGAAGCTCATATTAGTGTTCCAAATTATACAAATCAGACACCACAAAATATTGTAAGATTGAGTGAAGGCATAGAATAAGAAAACTATAAAGACTTGTTCCCAGTAATCTAAAACCAACCTATCAAAAGAGGTTCTTTGATTCTTAGAATTAATCTACTTTGCATACTCTAGAACTTGGAACCAAATTGATTTCCAATTATCGGTACTACCTTAGAACTATATTCATCCCTAGCACATGTTGTATTACGAAAAAATGTGAATAGAAGGAGAGCATATGGTTACGGCGCATTAGAAATTTTCTAAATTCTCTTTGGTTGCACGCCGCCTTAATTGGTTCACAACTTCGTGGGATATGATGGGACATCCAAGAGGACATATTGCTACGACAATTCACGATTTGCCAATAGCTACCGTTCAATTATAGATTTGACCGCGGTCGAAGGTTTGCATTCACACTCCAATTTGAGCATTTGGAGAAGCGATGGGGAGCCATAATTTTTGTGGACCTTTGATTACTTTCCGCTTTAGTTCTTACCAGCCATATCTTCCACTTCAAGAAAAGGGGCGATGGTGGTTGAGAGCTAAATATCTCCAACAGATAATATAAAAATTAACTCTAATGAAACTTTAAGTAGCTTTTATCATCTTTGTTAGTTGAAGAAAATCAGTTGGAATTTGGAAAGTGTGTGCTTTACCTTCTAATGAGATTGGAGGGACATTTGGGGGGCCACTTCGCATGGTCTTGTTCGCTGTCCTGGAGACATGCGACTGGAATATATCCATTTAACTTATCGGCTTAATCATGTATTAATCTTGGGTCAGTCAATTGGATATCAACTTCATCTGTTAACTTTGTAAAAATTACTGAATATGAAAACATGAGATGATACAAACATGTGAGCGGGACAATTAAGCGGTATCTTGAGTCGGTCAGTAACACGTCAGCTTCACCTGTCAACTTTATAAGAACATAGGACGGTATTTGTTGCTGAGTGTAAGAGCACACTAGACTTAAGAACACATCTCCGATCCGATTAAAGGTGGGCCATCCATCTGGGACCAGGGAGATTTATAAAGAAATCGCTTCCTTGGGGTCCTTTGTGCAAGATTCTAGACCCATAAAGTTGGGTCAGTCACTCCCAATTCAACACTCCATCTGCAATTCTAAACGCTGCATGTGTATTGCTCGACCTGTTCATTCATGCTTGGAAAGGGAGGGAGAGAGTAGTGGTATTTAATCTTGACTTTGAGTTAAAAGGTGTTGGGCAGATCACCAAACCCCACCAAATATATGCTGTATAATACCCACTTGCATCAGCAAAATTACAAAGTTTGCTGTGAATTTCACGGCAATTTGGTCGATCATGAGGACCCTACCCAGATATTTCAGAAATGCCCAATCTTGAATTCGTGATTAGACGTGCATTAATGAGTTCATGAAGTGTGGTTAGGAATGTATTGAAAGGAGAATATCGACGGTCAATAATGTCGTAGCAAGTCAACATGTACCTTGTGTTGAAGGTGAATGACTGATATAGGAATGCCATATGTTCCGTGTATCTTCCACTTCCGTAGTGGGGTTTGGTTGGTGGTGGATTCATTTGTATCTGTTGTGCTTCAAGCGGATGGTCCAACCACTTTGTTACTATGGAATAGGCCACCTAAAAGATTTTATTATTTGGAACAAAATTCAAACGGATCCATTTATTTTGCAAAAAATAAACTCCGTTGGGAAACATTTACAAGAGAAGTTGTTTTTCAAAGGAAATGATTTGAATTCTCAGTCATTGTATGATATTTGTTATCGAGAAATTTTGAAACATACTTTTGAGAAAAAGACTATGCGAACTAAAGCCGAGCATTGGGTTACGTGCTTTGGCTGCAAGGAACTTGGGCATGGGCATCAGGCTCAAGCCATTGTGGTCCAAGGTTCGTCAATCATGCACCTAGGTCCCTACACCCAAGATGGCCTTCTTGTGGTGAAAGTCATGGTGTCTTCTAAAAAATTGTTTCTAATCTTCAAATATAGAGTCATTTTCCTTAACTTTAGTTATACATTTTCCATCAACTATGAGAAGATTGTCTTTTACTCATTCTTCTAAGTGATTTAAACTGTGAAAAATTAGAATAATATATATCAGCAATCAATTTTACACGAAACAAACGATTTCACCATTGAGATGTCTTCATGAAATTAATCATTGCATGATCTATGGACTGTGTGGACCAATATCATCTCAACCATTAACTACGTGATCCAGTCTTGGAGGAGATGAGAGCATGACTTCTACACTTCATAAATCACCTAAAACGACATGGCTTGTTCTCTTTTTCTCTTCACCAAACTATAAAATCATTCTTCAGCATTTGACAACATCGTATGATTAATATACCGATCGAAGATCACATAAGCAAACTAGATCTATCCAAAAGTATAACTTACCTCTCTCACCATGAAACCTAGAGACAACCACCACATGGGTCATGTAAAGAGCAAAACTCCAGCATTCGGTCACATGACTTGCATTGACTAAAGATGAAATCCAGCAGGTAACATGATGATAATCTGCTAATGCACGATCAGTGTGTAACATGGCGTGTCTGGTCATTGATAGGGAGTGGTAAAGCTGAACATCAAATGGATCAAACAAGCCCATCCCACCCCATCTCGACCAACCAGAGACCGCATTTCCACTCTCAAATCTCTCCAACACATCGTGAGGAGAAACATCAGTAACACCAGCTTGGCAATTCATCTTTTAGGGCAACAACCTTATCCTCCTCGACCCAAAAAAATAAAAATAAAGGAAAGAGGACGTGGGGACAAATTTCGTACAGGTCTTTCAAATGGATCAGAATTCTGAAAATCCGTACCACATGACCACTTGCTCGCATTCAACTACCCTTAGGTGGCAAAGCCTACAAATGCAGCAATCCACGTACAGAAATGCCAGTTGGAATGACAGATCCACGTCTTCTTTTTCCTCTCTCTCTCTCTCTCTCTCTTTCTTTGTTAAATCTGTTTTTCCCCTCTGTTTGAGTCTACAATTCCACGCGGAAATACCTGGCAACCACGGCCGAAAAATCGAAGCGCCCTGTGAAACTTCATGGGAATATCAAGCAACCCCACATGAAAAAAATAAGAAAACTAGTTGCATTAGAAAATCAAAAAAAATCAAGAAGATGAAAAAATACCCATGAAAAATTTCAAATTATGCAAACTGAATACATTTATTCTGAATTTTTTTCTTATGATATCAAAAACACCAAAACTATATTCATTATAACACATTTATCATAATTTTTTTCTTATAATATAAAAAATTCAAATTTTATATTTATGTGACACATACATCATTTATTATGATTATGTTTAATGATTCTTTAAATAAGCTAACATGGCATATTATTTCATTTAAGCTACATATATATCACATGAACATCGTTTGTGTTCCGGTATCCTTGTAAATAAATTTTCAATGATTTTTATTGAAAGATCTTTCACAAAGAGTAAATATGTCTATAAGCACAAGTTTAAGATTTTTTTATTTCATAGAATAAATTTGTTTATAGTTTAGAAATTTTTTTTGTAGCTTTTACCTTAAAAGAAAAAAGCATGTGCATCAAAAATTCAAATCCTTTTTTTTTTCCGAAATTCAAGTACTATTTGAGAGGCCCAATAAAAACCGGAAACGCCAGCCGCTGGATTCCCAATCCACCGGCTGCTCTCCATCATCGGATCTCATGCCACCCACTAATAAAAAAAATAAACTGATCTAATTAATTAATTAAATTACCCTTTATGGATAGGCCCTTTTACGTATTGCTATATTCGTCAGCTCAGCAGTTTTACTGTTTTGACCCTGTCGGTGGGCACCACGTCGGACCGTAACATCATCAGAAAAATAAAAAAATTCCCGTTGAATTAAAAATTACCGTTACGCACGAAACAGTAAATTAAAAAATCGTAAATTAATTTTTTATTTTATTGCTCTACAGGCAATAAATTACCTCATCATTTTCAGCCTTTTCTTTCTTTTTCTATTTATTTTTACTTTTATTTTCTTGTCTTAGCGTGGGACCTACTAGCCGTTTCTTAATTTCGTAAGGGGCCATGTCAACTTGTCGGAGAGAAGTCGAGTCTCTTCCCGTAATTTTCTACCTACGACTTATGAAAAAGGCCAAAAAATAAATGAAGAAGCGAAATGACGCAAGTACCCCTTTGCGGAGAGATGACGTGGCGGGCCGGCCACGTTGATCGCGCCAAAATTTCCGCCACCCCTTATCGTACGACCTTGACAAATCCTTGCAAACGCATTTGTCCATCGAGACATAACGAATGCCTTTGCTAAAAATGGATTGAACCCCGTTTGACACGCGAATCATCCCATTCACATTAATTTTTAGTGCATAAGTTTTCAAACTGATGATGTCCCAATAAAGTTACAGATCATATAAGACTCGGGATAAGATCGAGACTAACCCACCAGTTTTATTCATGATGTTTGTGAAAAGAATGCCTAACCCGTGATTCATAATCATAGAAAATACAAGTTTCTTCTTGTTTTCGTTTGGAAATTAAGAAAAACAGCAATTTAGTCATTGGCCCCTTTTAACTTCTTCGAAGGTAATTTTTAAAGTAGAGAAACCGGTAAGTCCGACACCAAATTTGAAACTTTTGGAATCAAGTTTTATTTGAAACTTTAAATCTTTTTTTGTTTAATATAATTTAATGTAGTAGTTAGGATGATAGATTTTTGTAAGCATGATTTTCACTATGAATAAAATAGCTTTGAATTTTGATCACGGGCATTGCATATGTACGGCTTCAATTTTTTTGGGTACATGGAAAGAAACAATTTTTGGGTCGAATGGTACAAGAAATGGAAAAGAGCATCAGAAACAGAGCACCCTGTTTCGGCCTGAAAAGAGGGGAAACCCTTCAGGCACCTGGACTCAAATTAGACTGCCGAACGTTCGATTTCGGTGGGAAAACAAAGAAAGGGGTGTCGTCGTTCTAGGATCGTCGTACGAAATTTGATTACCGAAATATAATGCGAGAGGAAAAGGGAGTTTTTATCGCTCAAGAAACGAAAGGATCGAGAGCACAGGGGAGGGGCCAAGTGGACAAATCCGGGACATGTGTTGACTACTGATGGAAGGCGGTTTTCGCGAAAGGAACGATGAAACCACAGGAAGGTAAGGCAGTAATCGTGGCTTTTTCCACGGAAACAGAGGCAGAATTTTTCCTGTCTTTTTTTTTTCTTTGGAGTTATTGTTTTTTCTTTTTCGCTTTTTCAAAATCTAAGCGCACCTTTACCTACGAGGAAAGGGGGGGAGTGGTGTCCAAGGCAATGAGCAACTGAGCGAGAGAGCAGAGCAGCCCCCGGCATCTGTGTATAAAAGGGTGCCTCTGCTCTTCTCTCAAACCATCCCCCATTCGATTTTCTTCCCCTTCGTTACTTCGTTGCGTTTATTTTGTTGCTCGAGATCTGCTCTCTGTTCAGGTCCCGTTTTGCTCTCCTCTTCTGTCTTGTAAGGTAAAGATCGTATGCGTCTTTGAGCTCGCCATGCACTGCGGTTTCTGGCTTTATGCTGCAGTTTTTAGCCTTGTAAAGCTCGACAGAGTCGAACATAGAAAAAAGTGGAGAGACTGGGGAAAAAAAATGAGTGCGTGAGCTCTGAGATCATTTTGCATGGGGAGATAGGCATCTGCATTGTTTGATTGGTGAAGAAAAGGTTGGGTCTTGATGCACTAGAACTTAAGAGAGTAGGGGCGCAAGAATGCAGGGCAAGTAGCTACCTGAAAGTCTTGCTGACTAGTTGTGATAAGCAGTCACGATCATCAGTCATCACCCTGTTCAGCATTCGCTTCTCACTAACCCTTCCAAAACCAGTTAGCATTCGGAGAGAACCATCTGAGCTTTCAGCTGGAAAAAGGGTCCCCACACCAAGAACCAAAGAACCCCCAGTTGAATTTCTCAAATTTTCTTTTCTTTTCCTCTTAATTTTTATTTTCTTGAGTGAATTTGTGGGGATCAAGATTTCGAACTCGACTTTGGAGCTACCCATCAGAGTTGATCTCTGGGGGGATGATCGTAATGTAGTGACCTTTGTCCTTCTGGCTGATCTAAGTGTTTCTTCTCTGAGTGTTGAAGTCAGTAGTTAATCAAATCATCCATATATCCAGATTGCGTGAGAAATCTTTGAGGCATTACTCAAATACCCTGAATCTTTAAACTTCTCCTTATCCATTTTTGTCTCCCTCTGGGTTAACTCGCTTCTATTCCATATCATAGTCAATGCAGTGATCTGCTCTCTTGCCGAGATAAATTTAATGTCTTTTGCTGAACAGATGCGTTTCAGTCGAGTAAACCAGCATATTCACACTGACTAAATTGGTAGATTGATTCTTTTGTCAGGCATGGTCGTGTCATCATGTTGAATTTCTGACTTCCTTTGCGAAAATTTCCGTCTCTGTCCTCATTATCACGGTTTAAATTCTCCTCGAAGGCGAAGACTTCGTATGCTTCTTCACAGATGATAAGGGGCTTTTATTTTTGTGCCGTGAGCGAACTAGATCCGGTTCCCCTGTTATACGTCACACTTCAGGTTGCTAGATCTCGTGCAACGTGACTGTTAAGGTTTCATCATCAGTGCATAAAAATTAAATCCCTCAGTGTAGTTTATACGCTGGCACTGTCCCAGTGGGATCCTCATCATTAATATCATATACTCATGGTTATTAGTTCAACCACACATTATTATTAAATACTAAAACATGCGGTGGTTGGTGGTGCATTTGCGATATTTTAGCATTATCGAATGATTACGGTTCTAGTGGGAGTTGACTTTCTGGTGATTAATGTCCTCCTTTTATAGTGAAGAGGCGATGGGTTATTTGGATCCCAGTTTCTTATACTACCGTTTCACCTGTATTGCAGTGTTAAGGTTCTTGAGAGGATTCAGACATGCCGGAACGCTTGCTTACGCGTGTTCAGAGCCTCCGTGAACGTTTGGATGAGACCCTCTTGGCTCATCGTAATGACATTTTGGCTTTCCTCACCAGGTTATCCACTCTGGTCCTTATAGCGATTGTCTGCCTTGGACATCACATATAATAGTGATCGTGCGATTCTATAAATGAAACTGGCACTTTTCATTCTGCTACTTCGCAAAACAATCGATCAGTACAAAGATAATTAGACAGGGCAGAACCAAAGATGCTACGGCCTTAAATTTCTGATAGTATACCGGTTCTCTTACTCTGTAGGATCGAAGCCAAAGGCAAGGGTATCTTGCAGCATCATCAACTTATTGCTGAGTTTGAGGCGATCTCCGAGGAACATAGGAAAAAGCTCAGTGAAGGAGCATTTTCAGAAATCTTGAGATCCAGTCAGGTATTAGCTCATCTAATATGCATTATTGATCTTTTTTTTCCGTTTGATCTCTCTCTCTCTCTCTCTCTTATTGTTCTATCGATATGCTTTTGTCATTTAGGAAGCAATAGTCTTGCCTCCATGGATTGCCCTTGCTGTTCGTCCCAGGCCTGGTGTGTGGGAGTACATTAGGGTAAATATCCATGCCCTTGTTGTTGAGGAGTTGCAGGTGACCGAGTTTCTTCATTTCAAGGAAGAACTTGTTGATGGAAAGTAAGTCTTTCTTTTTCATTTTTGGGTTTTAGCACCATAGGGACTGTAGTGTACTTCCCTTTTGGCCAAAGGACTGTAGGTTACTCGAATTTGTTAATTGTTGGCTGTCATGGTATTACAATATGAGACCTACAGTATGCAAATGAATGCTGCTTCCTCTGTTGCAGTTTGAATGGAAACTTTGTGCTTGAACTGGACTTTGAGCCATTCACCGCCCAATTTCCTCGCCCAACCCTTTCAAAGTCCATTGGTAATGGAGTGGAGTTCCTCAACCGCCACCTTTCAGCGAAGCTCTTCCATGACAAGGAGAGCTTGCACCCTCTGCTTGAGTTCCTTCAAGTTCATTGCTACAAGGGAAAGGTAAGCCCATGGGCTGACAACACTCATCTTGCTCTCTCAGATCTACTTTTTATGCGCTGCGTGTGTAACTCTTTTTTTCACAATCAATTACTTGAGGCTCATTTATATTGATCTGTGATGTAGAGCATGATGGTGAACACAAGAATTCAAAATGTCTTCTCCCTCCAGCATGTCCTGAGGAAGGCAGAGGAGTACCTCTCTGCCCTCAAACCCGAGACACCTTATTCTCAATTCGAGCACAAGTTTCAGGAAATTGGGCTGGAGAGGGGCTGGGGTGACACTGCTGAGCGTGTGCTCGAAATGATTCAGCTTCTGCTGGATCTACTTGAGGCTCCTGATCCGTGCACCCTCGAGAATTTCTTGGGAAGAATCCCCATGGTCTTTAACGTTGTTATCATGACACCTCATGGTTACTTTGCCCAAGACGATGTCCTCGGGTATCCTGATACTGGTGGCCAGGTCATTAGTTGTCTCAAATCTTGATTTAGCATCTCTTGCCAGTATTTCTACATGCAATATCATCATCATCACGTATTGTCTCATTTTGTAGGTTGTATACATCTTGGACCAAGTTCGTGCATTGGAGAGTGAGATGCTTCACCGTATCAAACAACAAGGGCTGGATATTACTCCCCGGATCCTCATCGTAGGTTCTTGCTTTATTAGTGATATTGGAATAGTTTTTTGCTGGCAAATCCAACTAACTTGTTTTTGTTTTGTGTCCTGCCTTTTTGTCTGCAGGTCACTCGGCTTCTTCCTGATGCAGTAGGAACCACGTGCAACCAGCGTCTTGAAAAGGTTTTCGGAACAGAGTACTCCCACATTCTTCGAGTTCCCTTTAGAACGGAGAAAGGGATGGTCCGCAAGTGGATTTCACGATTCGAAGTGTGGCCTTACTTGGAAAAATACACCGAGGTATGTTAGCTCATAAGATAATTCTCTGCTAGGATATCTTGTTGGCATTCCAATCTTTCATAATATGAGAACTAACCTTATCTTCTGTCATCAGGATGTCGCCAATGAAATTGCTGGAGAACTACAAGGGAAGCCCGACTTGATCATCGGCAATTACAGTGATGGCAACATTGTTGCTTCTTTGCTGGCCCATAAGTTGGGCGTTACGCAGGTTTGTCCCTTCCTAGTTTTATTTCTATAGTGGCACTATGATTTAATCAAAGAACCCAATGCTAAATATTAGTCTCTTCTGATTTATTATGCAGTGCACAATAGCTCACGCCCTTGAGAAGACAAAATACCCCGAATCTGACATCTACTGGAAAAAGTTTGAGGAAAAATATCATTTCTCTTGCCAGTTTACAGCAGATCTCATAGCCATGAACCATACGGACTTTATAATCACCAGCACCTTCCAGGAGATTGCCGGAAGGTAACTGATCTTTCTTTCAGATGTGGATTCACGTTGAAATGCTCCTCCATCCATCACAATGTGCTAAACTGCTCATATAATTCATATGATTTCAGCAAGGACACAGTTGGGCAATATGAGAGTCACACCGCTTTTACACTTCCTGGACTGTACCGAGTTGTCCATGGCATTGATGTTTTCGATCCCAAATTCAACATTGTGTCACCAGGAGCCGATATGAGCATTTATTTCGCCTACACGGAGGAGAAGAGGAGGTTGAAATCTTTCCATGCCGAGATCGAAGAACTTCTGTACAGCGATGTGGAGAATAAGGAACACCTGTGAGTTTTTTCACCTCCCATACCTGACTTGGGCCAATATTAGCATTGTTTTGAATGATAATGTTCAAGCTCAAACAAAAGCTGACACAGATTTGTTGGTTACTGTCAAAACAGATGCACATTGAAGGACCGGAACAAGCCAATCTTGTTCACCATGGCAAGACTGGACCGTGTCAAGAACTTGACCGGGCTGGTTGAGTGGTACGGAAAGAACACCCGCCTGAGAGAGCTGGCCAACTTGGTTGTGGTCGGTGGTGACAGGAGGAAGGAATCTAAGGACTTGGAAGAGCAGGCCGAAATGAAGAAGATGTACGGGCTGATTGAGACGTACAATCTGAATGGCCAGTTCCGGTGGATCTCCTCCCAGATGAACCGGGTGAGGAATGGAGAGCTCTACCGGTACATCTGCGACACAAAGGGAGCGTTTGTGCAGCCTGCGCTCTACGAGGCATTTGGACTTACTGTGGTGGAGGCCATGACATGTGGATTGCCGACCTTTGCAACTTGCAAAGGCGGTCCTGCTGAGATCATCGTGCATGGCAAGTCTGGATTCCACATCGATCCTTATCACGGGGATCAGGCAGCCGAGATCCTCGCAGACTTCTTCGACAAGTGCAAGGTGGACCCAAGCCACTGGGACAAGATCTCACAGGGCGCAATGCAGAGAATCCAGGAGAAGTAAGGACGGGGATTCTTGTTAGGTTCAATCTTTGATAGGGAAAATAGGACATTTCAACTTGTTCAAAAGGAACAGGTGGGTAACATGTGGTGCTTTGCTTTTGGCAGGTATACATGGCAAATTTACTCCGAGAGGCTGCTCAACTTGACGGCAGTGTACGGCTTCTGGAAGCACGTCTCGAATCTCGACCGTCTCGAGAGCCGCCGCTACCTCGAAATGTTCTATGCCCTCAAATATCGGAAATTGGTAAGAGACTCGGCTTTTCATCAAATAATATCAGAAGCACGACAATCTGCACGCATATTTCTGACTCCTTGTTCGGACGATTCACACTGCTCATTGTCTTTACAGGCCGAGTCAGTTCCGCTTGCCGTTGAGTGAGTTGAAGATGAACAAAAGGGCAGATCTCAAGAGGCAGCTCCAAAATCTCTCGAGTTGAGGAATAATCGCCATTGCATTGGATTGGAAGAGAGCCTTTTCTTTTGCTTTTGTTTTTCACCTGCTTCCGTCAATCTTTCTTTTCCTTCTTTCTTCTGTGGATGTATGTTGGGTTAGGTTTTTCGGAAAGTCAATTCAATAAAATTTCCTTTTTCTTTTCCCAGTGTCCCCTCAATTTACCTGTCTGTCTTCCACTTGAAAGTTCATGTTCGACCAATTTTCCTTCGCTTTTAAGCTTGCAATGCGGATCCAAATGTCCTGTCACTCGGAGCAGCAACAGGACAGGAGTGAGTCCCTTGGATATTGCACAGGACGATCCAAAAAAATAAGTGCAGAGACTAAAATGAGAAGTGCAAAATAAGCCTCTTCAACAGAATCGGAAGGAAAACTTGTATACCGGAATTGACTGTTCCAGTCAACTGTACACATCCGTCGTACAAAGAGAGGACAACCAATACAAAAGAACGGGACGTGGAGAGAACTAATACTGTACAATTTCATGTTGATTCCGTTATTTATACATGCATCGACACAATAAACTCCCTGTCAAAATTGCCTTCTACTTCTGTTGTGAGGTATTCTATTTCTATCTACACCTTCATGAGTAGAAGAAGAAAAACCGGCCGAAGCTAAAACCATCTCCATTAAGTACCGACACGCCTACTCTACCCACATTGTGCATCAATCCACGAGTCAAGTAGCTGCTTCCGGATAGCTTTTGTAAGTCTGTTTTTCATGACAGCTTCTCTTGGATAGAGCATGATTGCCAACACCAAAGAGAATGTAAGGCCAACTATCCCGCCGAATGGTTGGAAAGGATGAGTCCCCGTTATCCAAAGAGGAAGTTGGGGTTGTAGATCAAAAAGCCACCCGATTGAAGAGTGTAACTTGAGAGTATTATCCCTGCTCGGAGCCCAATTGGAATGGAGAGGCTACCTTCACCGATATGTCGAAGCCCAGCCAAGCTTAGTGAAAAGAGCCATAGCCCAGGTATCGCCCATGGAGACCTGGAATTCGGTGGATAAGTCAAGTATCTTAATTTTGACTCAAGCGGAGGATCAGGTCAGAAGCAAATTAATCAAGTGCATGACAGAAACATGAACCAGGTTCAGAGTAGATGCATTAACCTAAAAGAGAAAGGATGAAACAGTTGAGACATGCATAAAGATCAAGCTAAGAAGAAAGGGCGCCGTCCTCATTGCAGCTGGTAAAGAAGGTGAAACGACACTAACAGATCTAAGCCTTTCCAGAAGGCAAGTTTGGCAAGTCATTAGTCTGCCTTCATCATCAGAATGTTTATTATGTAAACTTGTCTCAATAAAAAACAAAGAATTTGCATACATGTTCAATCCAGAACCAAGATTTCAGTGAGGACAGGTTAGCTTTGTTGCATGATTACTTTAAAATAGAAAAGGCTGGTCACCAAGTTACAACCTGATTTGCAGGAGTACTGATTTACTTGTCATATATTGAGTAACATGTTTTTCCTGGCCCCTATAGACATATCCCCGCAACAAATGAAGAAAAGAAAACTGAAGGAGAAAATCCAAGGACAAAAAGGGGTTAAAAAGTTGGAAGGAACATGACTTAAATTTAGCAATGTACCTCTGGAACAGGGAGAACGCAAGCCCTGACAAAATAATTCCCTGATGATATCCAAGATCGGCAGCAATTTCATTAGTTAACCATGATCGGAAAAGCAACTCTTCCACAAGGGCAACAGAAGTTGCTGTAACAACACCTCGACCGACCAAGATGAGCATTTGCCCATAAGACTTGAGCCTTGCCATGGCATCTAAAGATGACGAATGAAGACTTGGAGGCCAAGAAAAACTCATGCAGCCCAATAACGAATTAAAATACTGTATGGACAAAACAAGCAAAATTCCTCCAACCAAACTGCTCAAAAAAGCTTGGATCTGCAAACAAAAGCTGAAATGAGCTCATTAAGAAATCCCCAGGAAACATCTCATGCATCGCTACTATGATGAAGTAAAGCCAGTGCAGCACCACATAACAATTTTAAAAAGAGAACGGACTGCAATGAATCTTAGGTCAGTGGCAAAGGCAAATAAAAAGAAACCAAACAGCTGGACTTGTTAGAGCCATATTATTCAAGCTCGTGATGTTCAACTAGCTGCATTAGCTTTTCAAATGGAGCTTGAGTTTCCGTTCAGTATATTCACCTACAAAGTACAATGCATGTGTAGCAAGAGCCCTATCCCCTACAAATAGAGAATTTCTGAACCATGATCCCCCCATGCACCTATAGAAACAGAGAAGCAAGCGTGGGACAAAGATATGTAACATGCAGTACACAGGTAATGCACCTGACTAACATCCGGTCTATATTTGTCAAACATATGAACTTGTTTGAAATCATACCTTCTGCATTGACACCAAGTCCAGCCCATATTGCTTAAGGGGATATTCATACCCACGGATCCGCTTGCCCCATATCATAACAAGTATCATAACAGCAATGTAAAGGCCAAAAATGCAAGCAAAATCAGCAATTCCGGAGGAGCTATGCAACATCCAGCTCTGCACAAGTGCCGGTAATAGTGGAACAACAACAGGTGACCAGAGAACAAGAACCATGGCAACGAACCCCACAAGCCTAAGAATATCCCAGCAGAAAAGTGCTCAGAATATATAGCAAAATGCAGAATAGACTCAGGAACCCATTCAAACTACAGAAACTAGAAAAAGTGATATGAAGAACGTGTGTTTTTGAAAGAGTTCTAAGATATCACAAGTCGTGTAATATCTGTTCCAGGCCCAGGCCAGGGAAGATTATTCATTTGTCACCTTTACATAAAAAATTACAGACCTCTTACTCAGGAAAACTATCTGGAGCTGTTCAAGTGGGAAACAATGTGAGGATGTGACTAAGTTCTATGGATTATTCTGCCTGTCAGACCACGAATCAGTTTTTAACGATAAGGAAACAGTGATACACCCAACTTTGATTTCAACTGGAGAAGAAACCACACTTTGACGCAAAAAGAGCTTTTTGTTTACGAAAAAATATTTTTTTGAAGAATAAAAATCCAACTCGAAAATAAACAATTTTGAAATGCTAAAATCTTTCTTTTTTCTTTTTTCAAGTAAACAATTTTGACATAGTTCCGGTAGTTTTCATACTTTTATATAGACAATAATTTCACGACAAATTGCAAGATTTATGAGCAACACTGTATTAATTCCTTGACAATTGAATCTGGAAAGTAGAGAGAGATATTGGTATAGACTACATAGCCCAGGCAGCAATAGATATTCCACATCAAAATAGAAGCATTTATTAATTTTGTTGTGATCTCTGATTACCTTTGAAATAGCGGTCTTTCTGCTATACGCAGAAACGATATGAGTTTATCAGTCAAACTCATAGCACCACGTAAGCCACCCCAAAGCAAGGCAATTTTACTAACCAGCCTCAGCATTCCACCCCTCTGACCCAATTCTGCCAGCATAGCTACCAGCCTGGAGTCATAACCAGAAACGTTAAGCATATATAGCTAAAGAAAAGACAACAATGCTTACACATTAATTGAAAAATGACCAAAAAGTAAGATAAAGGTTAGATACAATCACAAAACACCTTTCTTGATCAACTTCACCATCTTCTTTTGTAGGAACTACAGGACCAGCCACAGACATGGCTTTTTCTGCAAGGCTTGTGACAATGTTATTCTCATCTTTTTCTGACGATGCGTCATCAAGTTTGTCAAGTTCCCTTTTTTGCACTCCTTCATCTCCAATGCCGTCACCATTGTCTAATTTCTGCACCACCAAAAAGCATGATCCTTACATAACAAAATAACACAAAATATCTCATACTACCACTTCCAACACTATGAGATACTTAAGAAATTACTCTAGTTTCAATCCTCTTATTTGTCATAGTGAACAATGAAAACATGGAATGATGGACAGACGTGCTGTCTAATTAAAGAGAACAATTGAGCAAAATAACTATCAAAAGTGATACATGCCAATAGGAGATCTACAGCCAGAAAAGTGCGGTAACCCATGGTAGTACAACCAGATTGATAGGCAGAGTAAAAAATACTGCTGCCAATCCTGTAAAAAACTGGACGATATTAAAGCATCATAAGCAACAGGAAGGATCATAATAGATGGACTCACCACCTACATCCCCATGTGTTACTTGAATGCCAGACCAAATTTCTAAAAGCAAACCAACGCATTGATAATCTATGAGTATATGTTTCATCCTGGAACTTGATAAACATAACTATTAACAAAGAACTATCTAAAGGATTAAGGATCACCCGTTGTTTCACCAAAAAGGCAGATGTTCCCAGGGCAGCCGCAGCAACCATGCCGGCCATAGCTTTATTATTGTTCCCATTGTTCCCATCATTATTTCTCTCTTCTTTGCATAGGGAAGGGCTCAGAGCATCTTGATCAAATTTCTTAATGGGTGATTCATCAATAATAGTAGTGCTGAGCTCGCTACTGTTGATCTCTACAATTTTTTTTGATTGAATGACGTCTTTTTCATCAAAACCACCGCGAGTAACACTGCCAAGTTTTTGAGTTGGACTAATGTCAGTGTCCATTTTGACATTATCCTGTGGTGTTGCCACATCAAAAGACTTTCTCAAAGCTGCTAGGCAAGAGCCTGTGATAACACCAACTGGAAGTACTCTTCTCAAATAATTCGTTTCCTGGACAGCGGATGATATTGCAGTAATTATTTGAGCCCCCTGAAGGATGCCCAACTTCTGTGAACCTTGACCGATGTTATATTTTCTTGTTTCTACATCTAAAATGTGCTCCTTCTCATGGTCAATGACTGAACACACAGCATTAGCAACATGATCAAAATCTCTAGCGAGAGTGGATTCCAATTCCTCGATATCTTCTAAATTGTGTTTGCGATCAACTTCAACCTTCAAACAATCAAGGATAATCTTTCTAATAAAATGCATCAGCTCAGTTGATCTAGTATCATCAATACCGGCCTTCTCATCCATCCTATCAATCATTTCGTGTTCTTGAATTGGATCCTGTTTTTCAGTGTCAAGTATCATGTAGGAGGGTTCGATTGTTCCCTTTTCTTCTCCTGAATAAAGGAGTTCATTATTAAGATGTCTCTTCTTAGTGAGTAAAACAGCAGAATCTCCATTGCTTCCTGGTTGTTCCAAGAGCTTCCATTGGCCTTCTTCTGGGATATAGTCAAGTAACAGGGCCGTAGTCGCATCCTTATCAAGTGACTTCGTTGGAATCTTTGAAAAAAGATAGCTGTGAAAATACGCATCATGAAGAAAATCTCCGTAATTGGCTCTTGCATACAAGGGGATATTATTTACAAGTCTAAGCCCATCCGGGCTACTATCTACAAGTTTTCTGTTGACTAATTGATCTTGACTTTTTCCAATTTTCTGCTTGTCCATGTGGTCAGATATGCCCTCTCCTTCAGAAAACTGGTTACTATCTACAGACACTTGAGCTGGCTTCTCAGCCTCAAATTCATCTTTTCCATTATTTTGTGCATCTATAACCTTTTCTTGGCAATTGCATGCATCTACATTTTGCTCTTCAGTTGCCTTCTCATGGATTTGATCATGTTTCGGGGACAAAGAATCAAGTTTGCCATTACCGACCTTGTCATTCTCTTCATTTTCCTGATCGGAACTCTCTTCCAACTGAGTAATCATTTCCTCCAAAACACCAAAAACACTGTTGACAGCCACTTGGGTGGTATCATCCATCCCTGTTAAGGCATTTAGTGCTTGCGAAACTGAGAAGGTGGAGGAACTGGAATCGGTGATACCGGACTTATTCTGTTCTAAAACAGGCTGCGAGCTCTTATTTTCTCTTCTCTGAGGATCACTATCATCATTTTCTATTTGTTGGGTCTCAGAAGGGGATCCAGAGGGCGACTCAAATTCTTCTGCCTTGTTTGCTGATGTTATCTTTCTTGGTTCAGCTAAAGAGTCCCCACTCTTCTCTTCAATTTTCTGGCCATGAAACTCCTCATTTGTTGCCAAATCAACAACCTTACTCTTGTCATCTATCTTAGGATTGTCAGCTGGTTCTTTCTCAGGCCAATCTGCCCTTTCAGGTCTAACAGGTTTTACTTTAGAAGATTCAGCATTATCGTGATTATCGCCCAAGTCACTGGCATCTTTCTGGATATCATCTTCATTAAAGCTCACTGATCTATCTGTAGAGTGATGTTCTGCTTCTAAGGTAGCAGGGTTTTCTTTTTGCAGCTGATTGTCATCAGAAGCATTTCCCAAGCCCATGTTATCAGTTTTATGCATCTGATCTGAAGAAAAGCTATCTTTATGTACACCATCTTTATTTGAGATTCTGCTCTCATTTTCTTGAATCTGGGACTTCATGCCAGATGAAAAACTGGGAATGCTACCAATGTTGAGGATCCCATCCAGTTTCAAGTTAGAACCTTGAGTATGCAAAATTCCAGATACAGCAGTTGTGAGCTTTTCCCGAACATCTTCTGGCACAGCATCCTGCAAAGCTTTCATGAGAGTCTCCCCTTGATCGACAGCGGTAAGGACCTGGACAATTAAGATCAAAGGATAAATCGAAAGAGAAGTAATCTTGTGAACAGTTTAAGCAACTCACTAAATAAATGCAGATGAAAAGAATAATTAGACCATATGACCAGAATTTTAGCATTTTCCGGCACAAAAAGGACCAGTTCAAATTGTAACACACATTAATCAGTTTGGAAATTAAAATTTGAAAAAAAAACTGACAGATCCTATTGTCATTGAGCATAATGCAAACCACAAATCAACACTAGAAAAGGCATGACTACTGTTGCATGTTATAGATCGAAAAAGCCAAATCCATCATCCTTAAAAAAGCAGAAACTTTTCATCTCCACTTTCATCAAGAGGCGTACTTAAATTTCACAAATTAACATACTTGGAGACTAGATGGGCAACCATCATGTCCACTCTACTGATTGTTGCATTCTTATTTGGGAGTCATAACTGGAGCTAAACCACAAGTCTTCCAGATAATTACATAGTTTCAGATTCATAATGATAGATTAAAGATTAACTAACAGACTCTTAAACATTACCTTCTTCTTCTTATCTTCTGTCAGAATACCAGGCATAGTTAAATCAAGCATATTCACAACTACTTGTGCTGACTGTAGCACCTGTCCTCTTTCCATGACCATTGAAGAATCTTCCTCCTTGACCAGCTCTTCATCAAGAGAGCTGCTCTGATGCATAGCACCATCTAACTCTCTTCTGGGGCTGTGCTTAGATCGGAAATTGCCAGCAGCAGCAGCACCATCTTCAAGCATCTTATCTCTAGGACCAATTGCATATCCATTTGAAACATTTATTCTGGTAACTTCCAAGTGCTCGCTAACTTTGTCGCCCTTGTTGGATGTTTTCCCTTCCGCAAGAGGAAAGCCTTTTGCAGGGTTTATGGTCACATCTATATCTGTCAAGAGAGGATGACGACCCTTTAGAAGCCCAAGTTCCACTGCCGCAAGCCACTGCATAAACCATGTGGGAAATTTTAACTTGAGAAACCACAGGCTCAAACTTATTCAAGAATATTGGGAATGCCATTACTTAGAAGAAGAAAAGAAGAAAAGAACGAGACTTAGCATTGAACAAGTGATGTACCAACAAAAGTACTAATCACGGTATACCAGAGACTACAACCAGCAAATTGAGAGAATAATCTGCAAAGTAGCATTTAGGGATCGATCTAGCATTCACTTTTCAGATGCTTTGGAGAAGGAAGTGTTGGAAAAATAATTTAGTGAAGTGACAAGATATTCAAATGCAAAACACATGGGCAAATTGAAGACTACATTACCATCCCCACATAGGAAGAGCAGAGTTTATTAAAATACTAAATTAATTTCTTCATAGAGAAAGTGGATGTAATGATGCTCAACAGAAAGCTTAGGATCCTCCCTCCCCCGACTTGGGTTAGTCAATGCGTTGTGTTTCTTCCAGGAAGTCATGCTGAAAGGGGTGAAGCCAGACGCAGTAAAGGGTTGGGGAGTTCTTTGTTCCCACCTAACAAAGGAGGACAAGTCGCCAGTCATCTAGGGTGAGTACTCATTAGACAAAATCTTCGAAATAGCATAAGATGCAAGTAGCCAGCCAAAAACTAGGGTGATCGCAGATCTTACTATCATTAAAAAACTAAGTGAGTGCACTGATTTCATTCCTATATATAAATAGATACTAGACCAAACCAGCAAAATGGATCCCAAGTCTAATGAGGGCATACATAGATCTGCAAATTACGAATAGGGGCTGATCCACATCCGGACACTATTTTATCCGTTATCACATTACCTAGGGAAATTTTGAGTAAATATTCCCTTATGCATAATCAAGGCCCACCAATGTATGTATTCCGGTGGAACCGGAAAACGTTTTCCTAGAAGTTATTTTCCGCGAAATGAATAGAGCCTTAGTCAATGAATATACTGCACCTCCTCTTTGATTTCTTAAAACCGGCGCACCGTCCAATAACCAACCCCCACCAGAACTGATTCAAAGATGGCACACTTGTAAAGTTTATGGAAATCAGGAAGATCATTTTGGGTGGCAGCAGAGCCTCCCACATGTGTCTGAAATGCTTTCCCCCCAGACAGTGAAGTAGGGAGAAATTCTTCATCTTGCCGGTTGATCTCAAGTGGCATTTTGGCCAAGCCTACGCAGGACAAACCTATTGAAAGTTCTACATGATCATAAAAGAAAGAGGATGGGAGTTGTGGGTGGGCTTGGAAGTTCATCGGAAAAACCAAAGAGCCATGCAGCACTCTCTGAAGACAATAATCTACTGGAACATCTAAACAAGAAAATCTCACCTCATTTCTAATGCTTATTCAAGGAAAATTTCTCCGGTTCAAATGTTTAAAACCATAATA
The DNA here is from genome assembly GCA_014182895.1 of Angophora floribunda. Classification (NCBI taxonomy): domain Eukaryota; kingdom Viridiplantae; phylum Streptophyta; class Magnoliopsida; order Myrtales; family Myrtaceae; genus Angophora; species Angophora floribunda. Next base: position 6,478,781 of record CM024707.1, read on the forward strand.
ACAACAAGCAAGGAATAGCAAAGAGAACTCAATCGATGCATACTGTGCCTAGCAGAGAACCATTCCATTGTAAACCCAAAACATGATATTCATATATGGAGGTAGAGGCATCAGGCATATAACCTGTTGAAAACGTACACACAAAAGGCCTAGTGAAATGAAAGACTAATTAGACTGACGAGCTTAAAAAGAGACCGCTGAACTTTAAGCTTGTCTTTGCAAATTACATTTTTTATAAAGCAATAGTGCTAAAAAAAAACTCAATCTCAAAAATGGACCATATTACCCATCACATAGTTAAGTAAATGTTTTACCCCAATTTCTATGTATAGGCAAATCAAAACACTCTGAAAGGTTCTGAATACCTTATTGTCAGGCACGTGAAAGAAAACCATCTCAGGAAAAATATGAGACATGGTCATAAAAGCAACATTGACAAATTCCACATCCAACATATTAGGAAAAATAAATAAGTACAGCCAAATCTGATACAACATTAATCTAACAATTAACAAGAGGGCTTCTCTAAATAACATAGCAAACTAAATGAATCTAAATCTCTCTCACTCTGAGGTTTTACCTCAATTGTAAGATGCCGGCACCAAGACAGAGCAGATCCGCTGTCAGCAGCAGCACCAGATGGCAGACAAGAACACAATAATAGGCTTGTGTAAGGATTTTCTGCTATCTCACTGCGTGGAACAGAGAAGAGGGGCACTGTTCCATCATCATTCTGATAAACATCTGATATCGTTAGAGTTTTCTCCAATTCCCCCTTCTTAGGGGAGCAGGGAGAGCCTGCCAACTTTGTAATTGAATTGTATTTAATAAGGAAGAATCAAAAAATTAATCAGATAATATAAAGGACACTTTTATTAGTTTCACATCAATTAACCATCACATACACATCAATGTGATGCACAGACATTTGAAGAGATGTAACAGGGACACGATTCATCAACAAAAGTGGTACCATGAACTCAATTTTACTGGACATGTGAGCAGCTATAGCTGACAAATAAACAAATTCAATGACAATAAACATCAGCTAGTTTTTCTGACAGCTACACAGCAACAGCAACATGACATATTATTCAACTAAAACATGTGAAATTGTGTCAGCCAAAACCTTTGAAATGAAGGTTATATGATGGTTATGGAACCAAAAGGCTGTGACTTGACGTATTCAAAGAAATTATTTAGAAACTAGTCTCTATCTTTATTTTTGTTGTTGTTGTTGCTGTCACTGTTGTTGTTATTCACTGATCAATTCATTCAATTAAAAGAAGAGATGACAGAGGATGATATGAACCTGTATAAAGAGAACAGGAATCTTCATGCTTCCTACTGAGTCTCGTGTGCTGGACTTTGAATAAAAATCTTCTATTGCTTCAAAACCATAAGATACCATAGATATTGCTTTGTCAAATTCTCGCACAGATTTTGCTACCAAAGCCTTTTCCACATCAAATCCTTTTGCTCTCCCCTGGAAGAGCTCCTGATAAAGATGAAACCACCACTCAGTTAATTATTCATAGCAAAGAACTAACTTGCAGAAACTACAGAAGTCACATCACTTGAATCGCATTTGCAGCAAAGAGTCAGCTTTCTGATCCAGGATGAAGAATGCAAGGACATCAAGATACCTTATTACTACGCAGAATGTCTACTAGTCCATTGGTGAGATCCTCATCTGTGCCAACATGATGTGCAGAGGACCTTGTCACTTCCTCCAAATCAAAAGGGTTGTTTATGCATGTTGCTGCCGCCAGAGGTGTCCTTTCCCCAACCTCACAGAGGTACTTTGTCAGCATATTTGCCCCAAAACCCCACCCAACCCCCATCAATGTCGTCCAAGGCCTTGCCTTACTGATAAACTGAACAGCTGTGCAGATATCATCGCTGTCAGCAGCCGTGAATAACCTACATAAAATGAAAGTATACAGCAGTTCCTATCAGCTTGCTTTTGCTGGGAAATGGACAAAGCAGCACTAACTCTGAGGAAGGATCTCCACCCAGGAAACTTATCACAAGATTCTACCGCAGAAATGAGCACTTACAGATCCTAAATGCCAGTGTCCGCCCCATGATTCTATGGATTCCTTACGCACACTAACTGACAGAGCATATTCAAAGTACTCAAAAGGGAATTCTTTTACTCATACTAGTACAAATGTGTCTAGCAGATTCAAAAGAACAATCTCCTCTGAGTAACTAGACAACTAACCACATCAACCCAAACTACCAAGCAACAAGGAAATGCCTTACCTTGCCGTCGTAAGGGGAGAACCAGCGCAGCCCCTTGGGTTCATCACAACCGGAAAAAACCCATGCCGCAGCGCCTCACAAACAAACGCCCTCACATTCTCATCCATGCTCCCCTCTGCCGTCCCTGGCACCAGCAACAGCGTTGAATCCAACCCATGCTCTTCCGTCAAGTCCAAATTCGCCGGCCAATCGATCGAAATCACACCTCCGTCCGCCGTCCCGACGCAGACTCTCTGGTACTCCAATTTCTCCTCCAACTCACCGTCCCCATCCCTCAGCTGCATCCTCCCGCTATCGAGCCTCACGAAATGCCGATCCTCCTTCACCAACTTCTCGTTCACGTCCTCCAGCAGCTCGCTCCCCTCGAACGATATGGACGAGCACCTCAACAGCACGAAGCGGTTGAACGGCGTCGGGCTGGAGAAGAGAATCCACTCGCCGACGTCGGAGCAGCGCCGGTCCCGCTCGCCCCGCCCCGCCTTCCGCCGGGCGACCGAGAAGGCGGCGCCGGAGGCAAAGCCGAAGGCGCCAGGGAGGAGGAGGTCGGGAGAGAACCGAGAGGCGAGGCCGCGGAGAAGGTCGTCGAAGGGGGGGAGATGAAAATCATCGAGCAGGGCCCTGAGGGGCAGGTGGAGGAGGTGGTGGCGGCGGCGGGCTGGCTTGAGCTTGCGACGCTTGTAGACGCGGAACTCGCGGACTCGGAAGGGGCGTCTGGGGCAGAGGAGGGCGGGGGCGGGCGGCGGCGGAGGGGCGGTCGGGGAGCGGAGGAGGTGGTTCATCGCGGGGGAAGTTCAAAAGTCGGTTGCGTGCTCGATGAGTGAATGAAGGTCTGTGTAGAGAGAGAGAGAGAGATAGAGAGAGAGAGAGAGAGAGGCGGGAGAGGGTGGCGGAGAAGGCGGCGGCGGCGGGAAGTGTACGGAACCAACGGTTTGCCGTGGGGGGTGCGGTGGAGCCCACCGGATGGCGGGGCTCCGACTTTGTGAGGCGCGGAACGGCGCTTGGGTGGCACACGGCAGTGCTGTTTACCAGAAGGAACCGGGACGGACCAATAATTTAAATCAAATTAAAATGTAATAAAAAAAAATGAGAAAGCGATCGATCCGATGCCAGAATTCGCGGTCAGAGAACGACGCGCGAGCAGGACGCGCCACGTGGATTCTTCGCCCGTCATCGGCTCGGAATTTGGAAAAGCGAGGTGCGTTTGCGGACGTTATCATCAACTCTTGATAAAGCAAGGCGGATCGTGGTCCCACCGGACCGTGCACTTTCCAGCGGGAAACGGTCGGCGCCACGACGTCGAGAGTTCGACTCGCGCCATGAGCAATCTCATGTAAAATTATAAGCGCAATGATGAGACTGCAGTCATGACACGTGAGATTTTAGGATTACGATGTTGTAGAGTGATTACAACGGTCTATTGAGGTCAAGCCCCAGTTCAAAGAGACCATATCTAAAACTTAGTGCCTAAGCTTGAATCCACAGAAGTTAGGCTTGAGATATTAGCGGCCAAGGCAAAGATCCACCGACTTCTAACCCCGGTACCTTTATTCAACACCCCGACTTAAGTCTAGAAACATGACCCAACCTCAATGCTTGTGCCAATAACCCCAATGCCCAAGCATGGCACAAGCTCGAGTCCATTGAAACTAAGTTTAAATCCATAGAGGTTGCGCTCGAGACTTTCGATGCTTGTGCCCATCTCCTTGCGCCAAAGATCAAGTCCATAAAGGCTAGGTCTCGGATATCGATGTCTATGCCTAGGTCCTCTACACCTAGCCTATTGCCTAGTGAGGTCAGGCCCAAGACCCCAATCCACATGCTTAGGTCCTCAATCTTGGGCCCATGTCTATCGAGGTTAGGCTTGTGTCCATTAAAGCTAGGCTGGGGACCTTGATATTGGCGACCATCAAGGTGGGGCTCAAGACCCCGATGCTAATGCTAGAGCTCATAGGGCCTAGGTAGGGTCCATTGAGGCCAAGCTTGAGACCTCGACGATCAAGACTAGTCATCTTGATGGACCTAGCCACAAGAACATGAGCATCCAATTCTCATGCATTAGCCTTAATGAACTCAAACTTGGGCGTGGGGGCTCTAGGCACGAGTAATGGGTCTCGAGCCTAGGTGCTAGGGACCTGAGCATAAACACTATGGGTCTTGCCTTAGCCTCATTGGACTTAGGGTTGAGTGCAAGGACTCGAGTCCATGCATTGGGGTCCTATGTTTGGCTTGTGGACTAAGGCCTAAGAATTGAAGGATAAAGCACTAGGGCCTCAAGCCTAGCCTTTATGGACATGGGTCAAGGTGAGGGCACTAGGGAGCTAGGCACAAGCATTGGGTTGTTGTTGGTGCAAACTTTTGAGAACTCGGGATTTATGGGTCGAGGTCCATTAAGGCTGGACCTAGGATCCCAATTGCCTATACCTAGTTCTTCAATTGTCGATGTACAAATCACGAACATCCAAATAATGTACAACTATTTAGGAAAAATTTTCCTTACCCAAGATGAAAACATATATATTTGAGTTTGTTTTTAAATTTTAGTTAGATACCGAAAAATATTATCATTTTCTTGAACAATTACTTTTTGAAAAATATTTAGCAAAAATATTATATTTTCCATAAAACAAATGGACCCTTAAATTGAATAAAAGATGTGCTTAGTCTATTGAAGCGATAGTCAAGTAATTTTACCGGCCTCCGATGAATCTTTTTTTTTTTCTCAAAAAATTATGCAAGTATTGAAAAAAATGCTGGTTATTCAGGAACATGTACTCATATGTCACGGGTCGATCATTTAAACCTTAGATTTGTGACATATACATTATGTATCCAATAGAATGGCATTAATGATAGTGTTGCTTGATATAGTTATCGATACATTGAAATTAACTCACTATTTATGCGATTAGCGGTCTTCTATAAGATTAGCAACCGTACATCAAGACTCCATAGGAGTTAATATTCTCATAATTGATGGTAACTTTTATATTGTAAGCTAAACTCAGATACTTTAACTAGCAAGCCTACGATTAGTTAATATTCTTTTAACCTAAAGAAGCAATATTTTGTAAAATTGTTTAAAAAATCTTAAATTTTTTATACAACAAATAATTCAATATTACACCTTTCAATTTAGTCATTTTTTTTGTGGGAAATTAAGTCTCAAATATTCAATCTAATTTTAATTGTGAATCACTAACGTAGCCATCCATGTGGAATGAATGATTTTTTTGTTTTCTATTTTCTTATATTTTCTTTCTCTCCTTTCTTGACAATTGACCACAAACAATGATTGAAAAGGACTACGCTCACCCAAATCAAGGCAAGGGTGTCCCGACCACTCCTCACCCAGGTAGCTAGCGAGGGTGACTCTTGCTTTCTTTTTTAGTTTTCTTTCACGGGAGTATAGGTAAGATCAACTTCACCTAGTTCATTATGTAGAATTTCTCTTTGTTTTATCCTTTATTTTTCTTTTCTTTTTGCCTTTGTAAATTTTAAATACATGATTAGAATCAAAACATCTCATAAAACATTTGTATGTTTATAAGTTATTATGGAGTGACATAAATATGTTCCTTTAACTTATGAATGTGGAAATTTTACTGTAACTCCATTAATTCAATATTTCAACGTTGTGGTTTTAACTCTAAAAAATTTACCAATGATTAACTACACAGATTTGAATTCACTATTTTAGTCACAATGCGACATAAAATGTTAATTATCTATCTCATGCTCAACATCACCAAAACATCTAGCAATAGTAGAAGATTTTTTTCTCCGTCCTGTTAGGCCACGACTTTTTTTGTGTTCTCATTCCTCTCTTCTCATCATGCTTACCATATGTGTATGTGCTTGACAGGGCTCGTTCCCCGGTCACATCCCCCGCCTTCTTTTCCCCACCTTTCCCGACCGGCCGCATGCCCAATGAGCATCAGTTCACGAGTCGAACAAGGCTAGAACTATCCATTTTAATTAGCATGCCTCCTCATCTCCAAATATGACATGCGTTCTATACTCAAGGACTGACCAGAGCTTCTTTTTTTTTTTAGTTAGTCAGGAGTCGGACAATACACACAAAATTTCGACCGGAGAAATTAATTTCACTTGGAATGTCCTAGCTAAGACCATACGCATCCTTATTATCGTTGCATTAGTTATGTGATGCGTTCGTCTGTTTTGTAAGCCCAGCTTAGCACGGGATTTTACCCATACGAAACGACGGAGCGCTCGTTGGGGGTCGTTTTGCGACTTCGTGGATCGCTATGAAGCTGGGCCAAAGCTTCGGCTTTCCATGGACACGGCCCAATCCAACGATCAAGTCCAAGCCCGTCAAGAATATGTTAGAAACCATGGTTTTCCATGGACTCCATGAGTCAAATCTCTTCATTTTCCGGGAAGAGGAAAGGGCGAGTCCATGTGAGGTGAGAGACATGAGGCACCATTTGTTTTCTGAAAAAATGAATGATTTGAAAATTATTTTTTTTAAAAATAATCATTTATATTATTTGAAATAATTAGCTAATAATCGATAGCGATTTATGTATAAACATTTTGATGAATGATGAAAATATTTTTCTTTCTTTATTTTGTAAGAGATACAAATGATATTTTTTCGAATTATCATTTTTTACGAAACAAATAGAACCTTATTTTTTCTGGCCAAAAAAAAAAAAATAACCTTATTTTTTAATGTCGATTAGGGGTGAGTATTCCAACCAAAAAAAAAAATAGGAGTGAGTTTGGTTCGGGTAGGTGATTTCCACCTTGGAACCAAGAACCGCTCACTAAGGATGGGTTCCAAAAAATGGGAGAACTGGGAATCACCTGTTGATTCCATTGATTCACTTGGGAACCAAACTGTCAATCCAGTTTGATTCTTGGGTGGGTCTATAGAACTAGTCCCCAATCCCAACAAAATTACATTGATCAATTAAAATGAGCTGTTAGCTCTTAATTTAGTATCATGGCGACAAAACACTACAACATCTCCAATCAATCCTATCTTTCTTTTTTGTTTGTTTATTTTGTCTTAGTTGAGAAGTTAGTAAATGGATTATTAGAACAGAAAAAAAAAAAAAGTAGGGTGTTAATTCTACTATACACCCAAGATATAAAATTAGATACACACATACTAGTTCGATCCAAATGGGTAGGTAAACAGTTTCACACCTAGAACCAAGAACTTGACCGGTACTCACCAATTCTACTAAATTGAATTGAGAACCAAACCGGTCTCCATGGGAACCGTCGATTCCAAATTAGTCTAGTCCAATTTTGAGCAATCCGAGAGGTTCTCAATTCCTTTACACACTTCTAATGTCAATCAATTGCATAATAAGTAGGGGTGAGCATGGTTTAGGTTGGGTTGATCCACCCCTTGACCCTAGAACTAACCCGCATAGTGTTGGTCCTCATTTTTGGGATCAAGGACCACCCCTATTGAGCCTAGGATCGAGGACCAAATCAATCCAATGGGTTTGGTCCGATTCCAAGGTTAACCCGAGACCAACCGATAATTTTTTTTACATTTTTTTGTATTTCTGAAAAGTCAAACCTCGACTATTTCAAATTACATATCCATCGATAATTTTGACTAAACTATAAATACCAATATATATATTTAACAAATTTAAAATAAGGCAACAATAAAAATTCCACACTTACTAAAAGCAAGAAACCATAAAAATAATTAAGATTGCTTATAGAGCCGGAAGGCAATCATTGCTCATGAGCGAAAATAATTTCTAATTAGGACTTTATTTCCTTATAATTTACTCAACAACTAATGAGGTTAGCAAAGAGAGGTGAGCATCGCAAGCATTGAGCAACAAGTAGAGTACATGGTAAGAGGGGTGAGTGTCAAGTGGTGAGTGGCCAAATGTGAGCGGGGTAAGTGTCAAGTAGAGAGTGGAACAAAATTATTTATGAGTGAAGTTGTTTCTTTTGATTTTATTTATCAAATTAAATATTAAGAAGATAAAAGAAAGAAGAGAACAAGAATACTGAAGGAGGATGTCATTTGAGTTAGGGTTTACGATTTAGAATAAATAAATAAAATATTATAAATAACATATTAAATATATATATATAAGGTCAATGTTGATTCAGGTTGGACCAACTTGAAACTCCTACGATCGAGGATCAACCCGCACAGTACTGGTCCAAAAATTCCAAGACCAATGACCGACCTAGTCCCTTTGCCAATCCAAGGTCGGTCTTAGGTTAACATTGGATCAATGCTCGCCTCTAATAACAAGAACATGCCTATGCTAGATGTCTGCAAAAAACCTATGAGCTATCCTACAGTTCATGCATCGTGACTGACTTCATCAATCACATCAATATCTGTGTCCGCCTACCATCTCTTTTTTCTTTTCTTATTTGGTCATTTTTGCAATTTGTTCATGTCGTGTTATGCCGAACAGCTCCCGCAACCCACATTGCGCTATGGTGCCTCGGCCTAAAACAAGCCTCGAAAGGGCTTCCTCTCGAAAAGGCCCATTTGTCGCGATCGCCACAATCCACGAACGGGAGAATTTTTCCGATCTCTCCATGAGAATAGTCAAGCTGACCCTCTGGAACAGGCTAAGTCGTTATCAAGCCAGGACAGCACAAGTGCCTAGCTCTGGCCGCCCGTCCTCGGCTCGGTATTCAATTATATCTTCTCTTGTCCACGTCCATTTTGCAAGTGAATGCGATTGTTCATCGGCAACGGCAGCACGGAAGCGAAGGTTGCCATGGGTTCAACAAAGTCTAGTCTACAGGCAGCATATCTACCAACATTCAACGGCACGGAAACGAAAGATTTCCTTCCCAGATTTTTTTGGACTTCAATCTTCGCACATCTCGATCAGAAAATAACATCAAATTCTTCCCAGAAAGAAAAAGAGGTAAAAAATCTTTGAAAGCTACGTTCAGGTCAAACCCTAATCGACCCATCTTCATGTGGGGATCGTCACTCTTTCCCAGAACTTGACCGATCCCATGGCAGGAGACTCATCAGCCCTTCAACATCGGGAAGAAAACCGTTCGACCCTCGTGTGTCCCCCGGGCTCCGAACAGCCCTCGTACGTTCGATGACAAGAGTCACATGCGCGCGATCTCGGGCGGATCTCGGGTCGACGCGTCTCGATCCTTCGTTCGTCGTCCGGTCCGCCCACCCTTCGTTTTCGGGCTCCTTATACAGCCGAATATAGCGAACGTACGTACATTCGTGTATCGAGACTTCCGAAAACTTTACCCCGGGAGCTGCACGAGGTGTAACTCCGACACACGGATCTCGCACGTGGTGGGGATCGTGTCCGGATCGCGAACCGCATCGCGCAGGACTGTTGGCCTCGATTTTGACACATCCTGGGCGCGATCCAACCCCTCGTTTGACTGCACGCATCGACCGTCCAATGGCGGACATGGACTGTGATGAGATCGCGAAAGGATCCGGACTTGTCCCGGTCCCCCCTGGATCATCTGAGAAGAATTAATTTTCTAATGGAGGAATTTTATTAAGGGTTTCTCTAATTTTAGAAGAAAATCATGATTAAGCCGCAGAAGAAACAGGGCGCCGCCTGTCGAGCAGAGATTTGCTCTGATTGATTTGATTTGTTTTCGAGTGAACAACGATGAGGCATGTTCGGCCAGAATTAATCAATGGTTTAGCGACGATCACGGTGTGCAGCTGGGGTGTTGCTTGAGATTATCCGTTTTGCAAATCACTACTCGTTTGGGAAAATGATTTTGATAGCAGTGACATTATTCTATTTTTCTTTATAATTAACTAGTTCTCAATGCACGAGTTACATGAGTGCTCGGTCAGTTTTTGTTGGACGGGTATTTTTCATTTTTACCGTTGTACGAACTCTTTGCCAAAAAAGATATATCGTATGAAAATTTTCCGTTCTTCCAATACGTGAAAATAAGCATTAGCAAAATGAGAGAAGGATGAAGTAGGTTCCCGCCATGTAAAGATGATTGATTATTTTCACTGAATATTGTTTTCAAGCGAGAGGGAGTAGTTTAAGAAAAATTGTTGAAAAAGTCTAAACTTATTATTTAACGGATAATTTATTCATAAAATTTTTAATTGTGTCAATTTAATTTTAAAATTTTTATCAATTTAGTCATTTTGGTTAATTATCCTAATAATGGATTTAGTTAAATTGGTAAAATTTGAAAAATTTTAGAACTAAATTAGTAAAATTTCAAAAAGTTTGGATAATTAGCCAAAATGATTAAACTGGCAAATCGTCAAAACTTTTAAGATTAAATTGATGTAATTGAAAAGTTTATGACTAAATTGGCAAGTCATTAAAATATTTAAGATTAAATTAATGAATTAAAATGTTTAGAACTAAATTGACCATCTTACAATAAGTTTAAAATTTTTTGGATAATTTTAACTTTCTTATTGATTTTCATTAACACACCTTAACTCTTTTTTCCATCTTTAAAGTTAAATTGCATCATAATATCAAAAAAAAAAAAAAGTGGGCGGATTAAATGAAAATTTTAAAAGTAGGAGAAAATTCAAACTTGACTTGACATCACATGGTTCGGCTCCCGGTGATAACGACGACAACATTATCGAAATTTCATGAGGGAAGGATTTTAGATGTCTTTCCTCACTTTTCTTCCTAGCTGTAACCCTTCTCTCTTTCTTTTTTTCTTTTCCTTGACAGCTTTGCCACGTGCACGGTAATATGACACGTCCATTCAATTCACGTCTACGTATATCAAACCTGAATAAAAACAAAATTACGCAACATTAACCCCCAATATTATAAGCTTTTTATAAAGAGAGTTAATATCATCAATAACCCTAATTTGAAACACCCGTGATAATTTTATCTTAAATTATTTTTAATCATCAAATATCTCAAACTGATAAATTTGTAAATTGAATTAACATTAATACCGATTATCATGAGCTGTTTTACAATGGAAATGAACATGCTGCAGCAGTATGCCGGGCGTCACCTGAAAACCAGGAGAAAACGTTTTGTTGCTGCGCTGAGGTTCGGCGTTCGATGTCGGACCATTTTTGCGCGGCTCACATGGGGATGGCGTGGGCGCGACACGTGCTCTAGAGGATTAGATGGGTAGCATGTTGTTATACACGAAACATGCTGCGTCCATGTGTGCATCACATGCCCTCGTTTACCTCCACGTTCGCGTCTCCATCGAAGAATTTATGTCCATCCCGCCGATTTCCTCTTTGGGTTATTATGTAATGGATGGAGTTGATTTGCGTAGCTAGCACGATTGATGGATTAGCATTAGGGATGGATAATTCCAAATTTCGTATGAGTTTCAAATCTATATGTTAAAACATGTTTTCTTATTTTTGGAACCGAGAACTTACCTTGCATATCCTACCACATATTTAAGAATTTGCCAGGTTTAAAATGTATTCTTAATTGAACGATTATAGTGAATGATCACATCCAATTATCATTATTTGCTATGATCCTCAAATCATCTCGTGTTTAGACATGTAAAGAATATGAAATATTAATAAAGTAAAAGTTGCAGTCATGGATATTGCTAGAAATAGAAGGTCTAATTTGTAGTTTGAGATCACACACTATGGAATGCCACGTGAAGACATAGAATAAAAAAAATTACAAAGACTCGTTTCAACTTTCAGGTTTTGGATTCCATTTATAACTTGAAATCTGCTCGTCAAAATAGATTTCTCATTTTTTTATCTTGAAACTTATTATGCATATTCTAAAACCTGGAATTGAAACGATTCTTACCAGTTCACTTCTTAGGTTCCTGACTCTACACTAAAACCACGATGATCTCTAGAGGTGTCAAAATGGGTCATAAACCCATATTATGACTCATTTTTAGTTAAATAGATCAAATATGAGTTAAGTGAAAGTTAAATATGGATTGAATATGTGTTGAGTAAGTTATTAGGTAGACCATAGGGGAGTCAAGATGGGTCATGGACCTATTTTGTAAGTCATGTTCTATCTTAATGAGTTGAAAATGAGTTAAAATGTATGACCCATTTTCGACCAATTTCGACCCATTTTAAACTCAACCGTAAAACATGTTTTTCTTTTTTGAGTCATCCAATCGGAATGAGTGACCGCGACACTCCGCCGCTCACCTCCACCCCATCTCAATTTATAGGTTTTTACATTTTTTTATTTTATTTACTATTTTTTTATTTTTTAAAATTTTATTTGAAGTTATATTCATTAAACATAGAGAGAAAGTTTGGGTTTTGCAATAATAATGATTTTTAATGGAGGAGGGAAGCTGGGAAGCGCCGGGATTCCCGACACACCCATTTGATGGGTCTACTGATCTCTAATTGGCATTGTATTGAGGTCGAGAGAAATGGGTTTTGCGAAATGGACAAGGGAACCTAGGAAGCGTCGGGATTCGCAAGGTTCGGCCGCGTTTCTTCCCTGGATTCAGGGCCGGGGGGGCCGTTAGCGGAGAAGAAGTTCATGGTCGACGGATCACGGGAAACCCCCGGATATCAATCTCATTGGCGTGGAGGAGTACATTGAACCCGATCCGACACGCACGCATGTGTAGGAAGATAGAGATTTTTTGGAATAGGGTCGGATGTGTGATTTTCTATGAAGCATGGGCGTGATATTATTATATTGGAGTAACAAGACGCATGATCCGCTTTTGGGGTAAAATGCCTAATTGGAGAGAATCTCAGTCCTTTCGATACGTTTTAAAATTAACTGCTCACATGTCTAGGGTTGAGAGATAATGTAGTGGCAACTTCTTTAACATTGTAAATCATTTAGCAACTACTTTTCACCGATTGGGCTTCTTCCGTGATATTACATTACGAATTCTAGCACTAGCAATGCAAAGTTCGGTTCAAGTTATAACTACTGCTTATTTTGAGTGAGTTCATTGTCATCGATATACTATTTAAATGTGATTGGTTCATAGTCCAATTCCAAAAATTGAAAACTATGAATTGAACCAATGAGTCCTGTAATCGAGAACTTGACCACTTGTCTGGTCCAATCAAGTGAAATAAGTCACTTTTTTTTTTCTACTACTTGATGCTATATATTATGAAGAAATAAAAAAAGCTCATTTTTTTAGCCGGTCCAGTTTGATTTCATCTTAGAATGGGACTATCCGGACACCAGTTCCATTTTTAGGAATTGGAAACCGGATCAACACACCTAAGACCCAATCCCAATCGATCGATCTAGTTTGGTTTAGATGATTTATAGTTTGGGTAGTCCATTTTGCATATCTTTAGTACTAGCAAGAGCATAGCCATAAATCCATGGCATGATGAAACCTACACTGCAGATGAAATAAGGCTTCCCAAAGCCAAAGAGCAATGGAGAGGCGCCAGAACACTTAGGAACAAGCCCATACCGCTAGTTGACCATAGTGATTAAAAAAAAAAAAACGAACCACCATATAATTAAACTCGTTAATACACTATTAAAAAGATATCAAGATTGCTCGACATTTTTTTTATGAACGACCCTAAAGAAAAGAGGGACATCTTCTCTCCTCCTCCCTATAATTTCGAATCAAGGTGGTTAGCACTCAGCAGCACCGGTGGGTCGCAATTTGACATTTCTAGAAGCGAACATTTAATAAATCACGTAGCGCCTCCTCCCCGTCGACGGCCACGATAACATACACTTTTCCATTCGGTCAGAACTCCAGAAAAAAACAACGTAAAGAAATGGCCAAAGGGAGCAATTGGATAATAAGCTAGAAGCGAGTCAAGCGACCTACGCACATGCCCGTCGCTATCGGATTAGCCAATCTTTTTGCCATTCGAATAAAAGATTGGGTAAAAAAAGAAATGCTGAATAAAATTAAAAAAAAAATCATGAGTCTTTTTTTTAATATAGACTTTATTAACATAACTCAAAGTATAAAAATATTAACTTTTTTTTTTTTTTTAAGAACCCTTAACCCCGTTATGATCTACAAATTCTTAAATCTCATAATAATTTACAGTTATTTATTGTTTAATTTTTTGTTGTCCATAATATATTATTAAATTTTACGATAGATTAAAAATTATAACTAATCATTTTTTATATATATATAAATTGCGCCTTTTCTTTTTCTTGTAGGAGATGACTCCTCATGGGCGCTTTGATGGAGACCACCAACTCTCTTGGGGTGGGGGTGGTGGGTGCATGAACATGAACGTGAAGAGGCCTAATCCGGACAAAAATGTCAATGCCCCACTTTGGCGACAAATGTCCTTTTCAGCGTCTCGTCGCCACTAATGCAACAATAACGCCACACTTAAAATACTAATAATAATATTTTTTACTCAGACTTTTAGAATTGAATTCGAATTTGTTTATTCTGATTCTGTAGGCTTTTGAAAACGCCAAAATATAACATTGGTTTGATTCGCAAAACTCTCGAGTTATTGATAGGTATGATGCGATTTACTTTTTTGAATGTATCGTTGAACTTATTGAATTTACAAATCTTAACTTTTTCTATTAAATTTAGGTGGGTATTCAATACGCAAGAGTGTGTTCTGATAGATTTATTTGAAAGAAAATAAATATATAAAATAGGAAACTTTCAAATTTTTAAAGATAAAGATTCTAAATCTTTCAAATCTAATAACAAAATATTTAATCGATATTCTAGAAATAAGATTGTAAATCTTCAAAATTTGATAGTCTAATATTTGATTGATACTAATATCTCCACCGAGTGAGCAATGAAGGGAATTTCGGTGTCATCTACTCGTATAAAATGAGATTATTGATATTAGTATACGAAATTAATACACCAGAAAGGGGAATAGAAAAAAATAAAGTTGCCTTCTTGGCAAATTGTATTCAAAAATAAATAAATAATTCATGTGTGGGACCCTTGGACATGGAGGGAGTGTCGTGGGACCCACCATAGCTTTTCTGCACCAACACCCGTCTCCCATCTCGCTCCCTTCGATCCTCTCCTTTATATTCGAACCTTCCCATGCTCCTTCTCCCCGTATCTGCAAAACCCTCCTCTCTCTCTAGCAAATCCCACGAACAGAATCAACACTTTCTCTCTCTATCTCTCTATATCCATGGCAAAAGGTGGCAAGCTCACCAAGCTCAAGTCCGTCCTCAAGAAGTGGAACTCCTTCGGCCGCCGCAGCAACGTCTCCGCCGTCTCCGACGACTGCTGCGACGCCACCTCCGCCGCCGCCGCCGCCTCGGCGTCCGACCTCCACCCCGTCTACGTCGGCAAGTCCCGGCGCCGCTACCTCATCGGCTCCGCCGTCCTCCGCCACCCCCTCTTCCGCGAGCTCGTCGAGCGATCCTCCTCCCCCGCCTCCCCCGGCGGCGCCCCCGACGAGGCGGCCCTCACCGTGGCCTGCGAGGTGGTGCTGTTCGAGCACCTGCTGTGGATGCTCGAGAACGCCGCCGACGACCCCCAGCCCGAGTCCGTGGACGAGCTCGTCGAGTTCTACGCCTGCTGAGTCGACGCGGCCTCCCCGACTCGGCGCGACGTCGTATAAAAAAGCTGTATATTCTTTTCCCAGGGGTTAATAACGTGATTAGCTGGGCGTAGGAGTTTTCAAAGCAATGCTGAGCAGCAATACCGAAAGACACTTGACAGAGAAAATGTACCCCACTCGCTGAGTCGCTCGTGACTCGGTGAGCGAGGAGCGAATCACGAGCGAGGATTTAACCTATTTTTACTCCGGCTCATCTCGATTCCGGATGACCGGTTAGGAAAGGATTGATTGTGATTGATATGCAAAATGTACTCTTCGTTCAGTCATATTCAAGGTGATTTTCATTTCGCATTCCGATCTCCATTTCGCAAAAGACGGTCCCCACGATCCGGTACATCTCCAGAAAATCGTGATTCTCGTGTCGAAAAGGGTATGAACTGAGTCCTATAGACGACTGTCATTCATCTCATGCGTCTTGGTATCCCCGAATCGGGAAAAAGTTATGCATGCTATCGACAGACTATCGAAGCTAAGGTCGAGCATATGAAAATCTCTGGTCGATGCGTACATCCCGTTGTATACTTTCCAATTTTACCCCAATGTACTGAGCGATTGACGATGCACATGGTCCTTTTGGGGACAAGAGAAGGAGTTAGAAAGAGATTCCATCGGCGGTTGGCATTGAAGAAAAAGAACTTTCCATTTCCGCCTACGTCACCGGACGTGGATCTGCTGTCATCCACGCACCGTGAACGAAACGTAGCAACCGAAAGGACCCCCATCCGGTCCCGTCATTTACGCACGATTAATCGGTCCGTCGATGCAACATGACGACACGAAACATCAAGCTTGACATTTAGAGCCTGTTTGAATGATTCGTGTCTCGAAAAGCTTGACATTTAGAACATGTTTGATAATCATTCTGTTATCGAAAATAATTTCTGCTCATAAATAGTTTTTTCTAATTTTATTCTCTAGACGAGTTTTTGAGCATTTGAAAACGTTTGATAGCTACATAAAATTTCTATTTCCGAAATAAAAATTATTCTAGTACGGCGTTGAACATTTTTTTGTGACATAAAGTGTCTTATAATTTTATGGGATTTTTTTTTATCTTTCGTTTTTTTTCCTTTTCTTCTTCTTTCTCCTCTAGTTAGTGGCTGACCTCGGGGAGCCTTGCCAAACCTCATCTTTGGTTGGCAGCTCGAGGAAGAAGAAGAAGAAAAGAAAAGAAAATGACTTCATCGTAGAATTGTTTCCGAGAACAAAGAATTAATTTTTTTTATTTCTTAATTCAGTTTTAAATCTATTCGTAGGATTGTAGAAAAATTAACACGTTCCCAAATATATTTTTGTTTTTTTATTCTAAGAAATAAAAAATATAAATAGTCGAGAATTAACTAATTACCAAACAGGCCCTTAGGTATCTTATACTGGGATGGATCGGCAGGTACAAGTTAAGAACGGAAGGACGGCAAAAAGCAGGCAACGGGACAAAAACCATAACTTACGACGGATAGAAAAATGGGTTTTGATGGGAGTTTGCTTTCTGGTGGAGATTATTAAGAAAATGCGGTGCTAATGATGAGGTGGGTGGGAGATGCTTTCTCGTGGCGGTATGCGTTGTTCGAAGACTTCCTATTTCTTTTTTCGTTCCACATGAACTGGCCATTGGAAGACAACGATACGGAGAGAGAGAGAGAGAGAGAGCTGTTGAATTACACGGAAGTTTTAGCAACCGCAAACGCGTTTCCAAGCTGCCATCGACACACCTTCGGAAGTTGGCGCCTTAGAGTAAACCTACGCCCCCTCGAAAAAAAGGAAAGAAAAGGAAAGACGGTGGCGGGTCGGGAATGTGTGTGCGGTGGTCATTTGACCTTTCTCATCATCGATGTGTAAGCTTAGCTCGAAAAATCATACCTCGCGCGTGCATGTGTTCATGGCCTAGGCGCTGTTGGTGTCGCGTCACCCCCGCCGACACCGGCGATTAAATTCTTATTGTCCTTGTCATGGTAGGGGATGAGATAAGATCCTACCTAGCCCCGCCGGGGCATGCGAGTTCCTAGCTATGATGCACCACCGGACGAGAGTCACTCGATGACTGATGTGACTGTTGATGTAAGCTGGGCTCATGGTTTGAGTGTGCAATATTCTCTCAATAAATAGGGCTGAGGTCACGTTAGAAGTAATTAACATTCACTCCTTCAATAAGGCGGTTCTTTAGTGTCGGGTTTTGACCCGTCTCAACGCAGCAGTCAAGCCGCGTCCTTTCCTAGCTGTTCCCATCGTGTAGGAATACAGTCATTACACTTCCTTTCCTATAAAATGGAAACATTAGAAGTAATTAACATATGCTTTCACCTGTTGTTAACTGAGCATATTGCAATTGTGCTATACAAAAGTCCACAACAATTATTTTTGTTGAAATTGATGTCCAGTGGCTTTTATGTCTACGAACGTTTGCTTGACTGTAATTTGTTGAAATTAGTGTCCATCTGCCTTTTCGGTCGTGAGGACATCTAACGAATCTTTTTACCAAATTAACACACTTCACCCCGGTCGCATCATGAAGTTTGAAAAACTACCTATTTCATCATTCCGGTCGCTTGCCCGTGCATGACAAATCGCAATCCGCACGCCATGTTTAGCTTGGGAATTCTAGCTCTTGGGTTGTGATGCAACGAACCCGATTTGACCGCATCCTAACCCCAAATTTTTATTTTTTTTTTTCCTAACGTGGATATGGGTGTCAGAAATTCTTTGAGCATCCAATCAATCTCCATCAAGTGTAACACACGCATGTCGAATAATTATCGAAGAGACATAGGCTTGTGCACCTAGAGGCAGCTATTAAAGAAAGCGCAGCGGTTGATGATTTGTACCTTGGCCTCAAGAAGCAATGTCTTAAGATTACTCAAATTTTCTATGCGTGACCTGAGAATGAAAATTATTTAGCACAACAGTTATCAAAGGTTGTAATTTAGATCCATATACACTTCAAGGCTTTTCCGACCCTACATGATTGTAAACACATAGGGCACGCTCATCAAACAACTCACGACAATAAATTCTAATCTTTAGATACATTAACTTCTTCTAATGACATGTTTGGTTTATGTTTTGTGAATCAAGTCATTCGTTATCAACACGTCATCTTCAGAATAGTTAAAAGACACACTCTTTGATGCTATAAGTATTATTATTTTTTCAAAATTGAAAAATCACTCTTTAAATGCGGGTTAATTATTAGAGTTTGTCTTGATAGCTACTTTTCTTACCTCGAATGGGGAGATGAGGTTAGATTCCTTGCTTTCTGATAGGATGGAAGATGGCGGTGATTTAGATTTAGGTATGAATTTTGATTTTTATTTTAAAATTAAAAGTTATGGTAGAAGTAGAATAACACCGGAGAAAATACTGTGGGCTGCTATTTCGTTACGCCTTAAGGGCAAACCTCTAGGGTTTTGTCTCCTCCGTAGACGACGAAACCCAGACATGGCCACGAGCATTGCAGCCACGTTTTGCGGCTTTTGCCATGAGAGACGCACGTCTCAATCGAAAGCCCATCTGACGCGACGTCTCCGTCACCTGGCGAGGGGCAGCTCGGTCTTTTCCCGGCGCGGCGGCCCGGCCCTCCCCCCCGGCCCCGCCGGCCGGTCAGCGCTGCGGCAGGACAACGACCGAGCCCCCACGTGGTGTGTTTGCCCGATTCCGGGTCTCGAAATCGGATTTCGCTGCTCCCGTAGGGGCCCACCACCCCTCAGTACATGTCCACGTTAAGTTTGGAATTTTTGCCCCGCCGCCCAAAAAAAAAAAGACGAAAAATAATTTCGGCAGCAAGAAAACAAAAGAGCGAATATAAAATAATTGGCAAAAATCTTTCTCTCATATCATTGGCACACATGCAGCGCTCATTTGCCCACGACACTGAATGCGGGATGTTGTGGGAAGGTCCCCACCTAGTCTAAATTTTTTTTTAAACGCAATATCTCTTAATTATTTCGAAAGAGAGATTGGAATTTTTTTGGGGGCACCTTTTTTTTAATCAGTTGGCAAGGGCATCACCAATGTAGACGAAGATTAAATCTTAAGAAGGTTTGTCACGTGCTTCCCAATTTCAATCGCCTTCATTTGGATTTTAACTTATGTATGTGTGCACTCTTTTCGCATGGCGAGAAAATTTATGTTTAATGGACCTCACTGCTCTCTTCAAAAAAATAGATAAGATTTGCACCTATCGAATCTAAAAAATCTTGTTTTTTTGAACATGAAGAGATAAAGAAGCCATTGCAATTGCCGGAAATACTAGGCCCACTAAAGGCACAAAGAAAGAGGGTAAGTTGTTAAAAATTATCATAGAATGGGTACCTCGATTTAATATTTGTACCTGTTATTGTTAGAAAGATATCTTAGAATAATTATAATTCGTATAGAATTATATTGAGTATATCTAAGTGATTATATATATTAAATAATAAGTGCAAGGAATGGATAATTAAATAAATGAGACTTATTCTTCTTTATCTTTCTACATGAAATATAGAAATATACGTATGATAATCTATTCTATTCTTGTCTTCCAATTCGAATTCAATCCAACAACAGGATTCTTAGTAAAAATAGAGATTCTCGGAAGATAGAAAGAAAAGATACTCTATATCTATTATGTACTATACACATACAAAGCAAGAAGGAAAGATGACCTTCGGTTTATTTTTATTTGCCTTGCCCAATTTGAATTTCGAAAAAGGAACCATTTTTTTTTATCTTGTTGATAGAGGTTTCCTAATTAATAATCGGTAATATCGGTATAAAAAAAGAATTATCCGCACAATTCTTTCTACAATTTACAATTAAATATATGATTATGTCACCAAAGAAAAAAGAAATTCTTCCTTAGATTTTTACCTTTGATTCCAATAAACTATCTAATTGTTCGCTACAAATACAAAAATGTAACTAAATAAAATAAAAATAATTTGACTTAAGGCTTCACTTAACTTAATAAGTGAATTTTAATTCAAAGGAAAAAAAAAAGCGACAAAGCTTTCTCAAAACACCCTTTAAAGGATTACGTGGTACGATTGGATCGAATAAGCCCTTATGGAATAAATATTCAGCCGCTTGTGAACCTTCAGGTACTATCTTATTCAATGTTTGTTCAATTACTCTTTTACCTGCGAATGCAATGTAAGCATTAGGTTCGGCAATAATAATATCCCCCAACATCCCAAAACTAGCCGTTACCCCACCAGTAGTAGGAGATGTAAGGATTGATACATAGAATAACTTTTTATGGGATTGATAATCATATAAAGCAGCAGATATTTTAGCCATTTGCATCAAGCTCAAGCTTCCTTCTTGCATACGTGCTCCTCCGGAAGCACACACTAGAATCAGAGGTAAAAATTTATTGGTAGCATACTCGATCAAACGGGTGATTTTCTCGCCTACTACGGATCCCATACTACCCCCCATAAACTGAAAATCCATAACTCCAATTGCTATGGGAATACCGTTTAGTTGACCTGTGCCTGTTTGAACAGCATCGGTTAATCCTGTCTTTTTTTGATAACAAACGATTTTTGTTATTTAACAATTTGGGGAATGGAAACTAAACTTCTTTTGGTTCTTCAAAAAACAACATTCATTTTTTAACCCATTTTTAAAGAACTCAGGAAAAAATTATAAAATTGCAAAAGAATTATTTTTTAGTTATGCAGGTTTTAAAAGAAAGAATAAATTTTTTGAAAACCTTTCGAAAGAAAGAAAAAAATGGGTCATGAAAACCATTCTATTTTTAAAAGGAATGATAGAAAAACTTTCCAAAAGAAATTCAATTCAATGATTTGGATTAAGAGAAATATATGAATTGAGTGAAACTAAAAAAGAACAAAAAGGGATAATCAATAATTGCGACGATTTATGAATTGTTCATTCAAATTCGATTTATGGATTTGACAAGTTCTTCATTGACAAAAAAAAAATGAAAGGTTTGGTTGATAGAACCAGCACAATCAGGAATCAAATAGGAAAAATTACAAAAGATAAGAAAAAAGGAATTTTAACTCCGGAAATCAATATACATATTAATTATAATAAAATAACTTATCCTACTAAACTATTAGAATTGACAAAAAATATTAGACGAAATTAAAGAAATGCACGTCAAGGGAATGGGCTCCTGTCATTTGATAGCACCTCAACGAAGATATGCATGGCGAAAAATCCATGGGATATAATGGTAGGGTTGTGAAAAACCCAAGTATCCCAAATTTCAAATCTCAAGTCGCGAGAGCTTTTTTTTGTGTGTGTGGGAGATTCAATCTGTTTTTCCACAATGTTTGAACTTGGTTCTCTAGTCTTTTTGAGTGCTCGACTGTAGGTTAGTGAGTATAATTATTCCTTCACAAAGCGAATCAAATTTAAGGTCACGATGCATTAGAGAGAGAGAGAGAGAGAGAGAGAGAGAGAGAGAGAGAGAGAGAGATTCAGAGAAGAGATTAGAGAGAGAAGAGACTATGGGTGCGTTATAATTCTCTGGGTTTCTATGCCTAATCGCCATCGTGGTAGTTCCAAAATGTGCTTCTCGGACCGAGGGAAAGCGGAACTTTCTCGGATCGATCTGCTTAACTGCTCGATGGGTTACTTCTTCTTCGGAATGTTCCGAGGACCGCCGGGACAAAATTCGTGGCAAATCCTGATGAACTCGAACGCTCAAATTCGGACAGGCCCTGTACAAACCCTTGGCACAGAGGATGGGCTATCAAAGAATAACCGAAAAGAAAAGCCCATTACAAAACAAATCCAACTTAACTGGGCCTCGTCTTGCCGGCCCAGTCTTTCCTCTCGTTTTCCTGTTTTGCGAGCTGCGGACGGCAGCGCCTCTCGCCGCCGAACGAACGATTCCTTCTCTCTCGCTCGCTGCTTCGAAAACCCAACGCCACCGCCGTCGACGGCTGCTTTCATCTCTCTCTCTCTCTCCGAGGTCAGTCCGTCGTCCTCTTCCTTTTCCTCCCACCCGTTCATCGTGTCGCCGTGCCTTTCGTCCTCGCATTTCGGAGGTCCGACGCTCTCTCTTTGTCGCAGGCAGGACTCGCCGAGAATGGTAACCGCCAGACTATCCGGAATCGGAGCTCGCGTCCTCAGAGAGCTCTCGCGACGAGGTTCGTTCGCGCCTCTCTCGATTAGGGATTATGGGTCATTCGGTTTTGCTCCATGTCGTTTCGCTTCGATAGCTTCCGACGATGTCCGTTTTGGCGTCGGAAGATTCGCGTATGTAATTTTTCGCCAGCTGATCGTGCTCGATATGTTGCTGATTCGTTCGTGCTGGGTGGGTTGTTTTTCCAATTTGGGCAGGCGCGAGTACGTCCCTAGCAAGGACGCATCTGGTTGCGCGAAGACATTCTCGCCCTACAATGCGGCCGTCGGCTAGTAATCCTAAGGTAGTGAACATTGAGTGGTCGATTTCCAGCTTCGAGCGTGCTATTTTGTGTTCATCTCCCTATCTTAACTTCCTGCTGCGTTTCGCGATTGATGGCGAAGCGAAGTTGGCATATGGGTAGTTTTATGACTTATAAGTTGGCATTGGTACCTGCTGGATTCTTGTTTAATCTTTCTCGTTACTCCGAAGCTTTGGAGGATAGTTCTGCATGAGGCGTGGTTGGTTTTGCAATGAATTGGGTTGCTGCTTTGAAATGTAAATGTCCCCATTTTCATTATTAGAGAGCTTTAGCTACTACACAATTACTAAAGATAATTCTGCAATGCATAGCCTTATGGGGCCATATGCTCTTGCAGCAGTTTCATCCAGCTCATACTTTGCCTTTAGAATCTGTTGGATTCTTATTTATTCTTCTTTGTTACTCTGAAGCTTTGGAGGATAGTACTGCGTGAGGTGTGGTTGGCTTCGCAATGAAGTGGTCACCGCTTTGGAATGTAAATGTCCCCATTTTCATTATTAGAGAGGTTACGAAATACTAA
This sequence comes from Angophora floribunda, assembly GCA_014182895.1. NCBI lineage: Eukaryota > Viridiplantae > Streptophyta > Magnoliopsida > Myrtales > Myrtaceae > Angophora > Angophora floribunda. The sequence goes on from CM024707.1 coordinate 6,502,467, forward strand.
AAGAGAATCCTGCAATGCATAGCCCTACGGGTCATTTGCTCTGTTAGCAGTTTTATGCTACTCATACTTTGCCTTTGGAAAAGTTATACCATGCTGTGACTTGTGAGCTATTCTGGTTGCAATTGTTAGCAAGACTAAGATTAGATGGAAATGCATGGGCTTCTATAACAGTTGGTTCCATAATAGAGTCACCACTTTCAGCGCCAAAATTATGTGGTCATTGTGATTGGGTGGCTCTTGATTCTTTGTGAAGGGAGGTTATTCATAGGGCTCAGGTTCATAATATTTTTTTTTTTAATGTCATCACTTTTCTTGTTTTGATTTATTCAATCTCTAGTCTTGAGTTGTTGAAATCGATTGAGATAATATCTGAGTAGTAATCCAGAGAGATAAGTTCTTAACTATCTTGTGTCTTAACAACCCCATATCTATTGTGTTTATGGTTTTGACCTTCAATTAGCAAAGTCCAGATGAGGGATGGTGGCATCATGGTTGCTATCCTTTGGGTGTGAAATTATTTCTAGGTTCATTCATGTGGTTTTTTAAGAAATAATAGTTTCTTCAAATGTGATGAACTGCTGTGGACAAACTTTTTTCTAATGGTTGCTTCATCATGGTACAATTGTGTGCTTTGTGATGTTTGTGGGGGTGGATCTTGTCCTGCTGCTGGCTTGATTTCCATGTTATGTTATATTGCCATCCAAATGTTATGCAGAGGTTATTCGCCCCTGCAATTTTACATCAGTTGGAATTGCCCATAAGTTTTCGCTTTTCTCTTTCACCTGGAATTTCTCTCTGTTATCTGCTAGCTTTTCTTTTTGTAGGATTGTTCTGTCAATAATGGCTTTCTACAGATAGAATCTCTGTCTTTAAAATTCAATGGCTGCCGCAGGATAAACTGTTCGAGGGTGCCCTACTTCAGAAGCATTTCTTTTGTTCTTCAACCACTGCTGATGATGCTCATGGGGGGCATGACGAAGAGAAAGACAAGTGAGTCTTTGTTTTTTTTTTTTTGTTATTTCTTCTGTTTTTTGTATTAAAGAAGGTGAAATGCAATACATATGGTTGCTTGAACTGTTGAGGTAGTTTTGGTCAACTTAGCTGATCATTTTTGTGGTGATGGATTATATGGTGGTCATCCTAAATGAGTGTGGTTAGTGGATGATCTGACATGAAGATTGTTTATCTCCAGTTATGAGCTAGGCACTCTTCAGGGTTTTCTCTATAATCGGACCTCCCTTTAATGCTAGTGTACTTGGAGGTATTTTGCAGGATATCTGTGACATTTGTTGATAAGGATGGTGAGGAAAAGCAAATTAAGGTTCCCATTGGAATGTCAATGTTAGAAGCAGCTCATGAAAATGATATAGAACTTGAAGGTACTTGTTTCCTTCAGAAGCAATTGTCGTGCATTCTTCAGCTTTGCTGTCATCTTATCCGTGGCTTGTTCTCTGAATAAATGCCAAGTTCTCTCTAAGGAGTTGCCCTCTCAACCATGTTGCATCTGAACCCTCCTCCCCTGAAAAAAAAAAAACTGTTGCACCATAGAATGTCCCAGAATGTTTATGTTCCAGATTAAGGTATCTGTTTGCAGTTGACATAGTATTGTACCCTGAAATCTTAAGTTTCAGTGGCAACTTGAGTCTGATTTTGCCTTTTCTCTAAACTGATTCTGTGCTGTTATTTGGATATCAGGAGCATGTGAAGGTTCACTTGCATGTTCAACATGTCATGTCATTGTGATGGTATGTTTCTTCAATGCGACATTATAATTGACTCGCCCTCTGAGTCTGACTTAAAAATATTGAAACTGTGAATCTCATGACAGGACATGGAGTACTATAATAAACTGGAGGATCCAACTGACGAGGAAAATGACATGTTGGATTTAGCTTTTGGGCTTACAGAAACGTGAGTGCTCACCGTTATGTTTGGTTTTTGGCCCACCCAATAGCATATGGCTTGTTGGCAGTATGCCCCAAACCTAGGAATGGCACCCTGCTTCTGTTCAGAATGCACAGTGCTGAATAATCTGTCCAGAAGTGAAATTTTGTCTCTTTTGGGTCTTTGCAGGTCTCGTCTTGGTTGTCAAGTGATTGCTAGACCTGAATTAGATGGATTGCGCTTGGCGATTCCAGCAGCCACTCGAAACTTTGCTGTAGATGGATTCGTTCCAAAGCCTCATTAACATGATATAACTTTCAAAAGTTTTTTCTGAGTGTAAAGGATGCAATCATCCCGATTTTGTAGCAGAGTACACCTCTAATCTCTTATTCTTTGTTTATGTATTGATTCCAGATTACATTTTACCCTATACACATGGTGTAAAATCCAAACCAGGTTTTTCATATGAAAGAAATCTAAATAAAATTTGGTCTTCCTTAAATGTGGTTGTGCTCTTTTCTCATAATTAATATTTGATCTTTATCATTTCTGAGGGAATGTGCTTATCTTTCCTTTGACAACGTGTATGGTTTGTAGCTCTAGGATTTTAACTCTGCACGCATGAAGAGAAGTTTCAAGTTTTCATTGTTCTAAAAAATTTTAGGCCTTTTATTTTTCTGACGATGTGAAAGGCTTGTTAAAGACCCAAGTAGAAAGGCAAGTGAGGAAAAGGAAATCATGGTTTGTATGTGCATGGTACTTCCAAAAGAAATGGAAGGATAGGCGGCATGGGGGACCTACCTTGGAAAAGTAAAAACTTATTCTAATTCATTGAAACTGTAAAAATAAATTTAAATAACTTTGGGGGTTATAGGTATTTTTTTTTAAAGAGTTGAGGTGTTGAATATCAAACAATTGGGCATGGTCGAAACATGAAAAGCAAAAGCCGACAAGTGTTAAAAGCTACGGCCACCCCAAACACATTCTACGTTTTGGTTGTTCTATAGACTGGATCTTTAGCTACCTCTTCTTCTGGTGTAGTTCTCTCTTTCAGCAATCAGATGCATATCTTGTCTGTCTGAACCTGAGAAACATTTTCCATTTCTTTTTCTCAGCTAAAAGAATGATAAGAGGCATGCGTTTTTATAATTTTCTTCTTTTGTAGGGACATGCAATTTGCTCCGCGCCTAACTTGTTGCTCTTGATAGATCAACAAGGTAAGAGATCCTTCATTTTGTGACTGAGAGAGCAGAATTCCCAAGTAGTTTTAGTTTGTTGAGTGGAATTCATAGGCAAAATGATATTTATCTAGACATGCATGGAGCATCATATTGACCAAGGCTTAGGTGCTCCAGCGCTCTGATAACTATCTATTGGAACTTTTATCCAGTGTATGCATTGCTAGAGCTCGTTACTAGTGCATAACGTGATGATACTCTGTGTCAAACTGCATTTGGTCACATTATTGAAAAGCAAAAGTTGGAATAAACTTGCTAATCTTGACTAATCTTTACTTTTTATTCATTGATATCTTTCTCTTCTTTATGTAAGTTATTTATAGTGGTTTCAATGAAGTTGATGACAGTCTACCAGTGCTAATGCCTTGAACATATGACAAGTTGTATTTCTCCCTTGCCCATTATAAAAGATATGGTCTTCTGACTTCTGAGAGAATAGCATGACCTGTCATGCTGAAACCCAGCCTCCACAAGTTGATTTTATGATACATGCCGGAAAAAGAACCCACTCTGATCTTTTCTTTGCTCGACATCTATATTATATATTCCCATACCATGGGTATCGCTTCTAATTCAACTTTGCCATCCCATGAGTATCCCTTCTAATTTAACTTTTAAGATCCCACCACTCTGGTGGGGTCTATGCAGAATGTAGAGAAGTAACTATAGCCTAAAGATTGCCCTTTCTGCTAGCCTTCTGGTACAATTCCCATTTGATGAACAAATGTGACATATAAATGGACCATTGAGCTATTAATCTGTCTGACCATAGGGCCATTTTTCAGTTATCTATAAGAGTTTTTGAGGGAAAATTTCTTGGTCACTGAAAAATGGTTGTCAGGCAAATAGACAAAACAAAGTAGCAAAAAGTAAATGAGGTCTTTGTTGTTATGGCAATTCTATCACCTCTAGATAAGTGACACTTCTTCCATCCCAACCAATCCATTCGTATTTTGATGTAGCTGCCTCAGGCAAATCCTTGAAGCTGATAGGAGGAGACATCCTATATGGCCAAAACAGGAGCCAGGATACTGCAATTAAATGGTGTAATATTAGCTATTAGTCTTGCACCTCTTCAATGGATTTTAAGATAGATGATGATAATAGGAGTCAGTGATACACCTGATGGGCATCTTTTATGTGAAATGGTAGAAATGGCTGGATATGTGCCATAGAGTCCACTCACAATACCCATCTCCAAAACCTTGATGAGCGTAGAGTTACGTGATACTGAGCCTATGTTGTGGCTACATTGGCATATTATGAACTTAGGACATTTTTTTTTCTTTTGGGGTCTGGGGAATATGTTGCATTGCTTACAAAACTACAGGTTTCCCATTGTCTAGCTTGGGAATGGGGATATTGGTTCGGCTAGTATGTGTTAAGACTTTGATGTGAGCCCTTTTATCAGATGGATGAAGGTTTAGAGAGCAAATACATCAGTATGGTGATTTTCATATCCTCTAGGCTGAACATTAGTCTGCTTGGTAGAACTTGTCTTGGTATAACTCGCTGGTCTATTCTTGTGGCAGAGCCATATTATCGTCCAGTCATTGAAGATGAATAGATGATGTATGGTGAGAATGCCTGGCAGTTTGTCCCCTCAATGTCCTTATGTTGTGCTTCATATGTTTTTCTTGTTCGCTGCTGAGCTTTAACAGCTAGAAGATTCTTACTAGCTAGATTTTTTGTGGCCTTTCCTCATCTTTTGAAGTTGTTGGGCTGCTTCATTCCCTGGCAACTCAAGATTGGAATATATCATTTTAGCCGATAGCATTGATATGACATTGAAATGATGGTCCCATTTGCTAACATGCTTGATTATAAAGAATTCCCTCATTAGATTTGCTCATGGCGATTGATTCTGTATTCTGATTTCTTGGTCACTAGAATGATGCTGGGCGCCGAGGGTGCATCTCTCTCTGTTTGCTTTATTGTTGATTTGTTAGTTCAACCTAAATGGCAGATTGTTGCTTAAGGAACCGCCCTATGTTCTGCAGTACCATGTTAGTACTCTGCAGTACATTATATCTTGATGTACTGTGGGAGTGGACCAACACGAAATCGATTATTGGTCATTCTCTTTGTACTAGATAGGAAATCATATAGTAGCTCAAGCATGCATGTTAGCAATCTGCACGCAACACTTAAAAGACAGGTGGCTTCTTGTAGCATAACTTGCAAGGCAACATATGCGATAAACACATAACCCTGAAGTAGAATACACTCCCAAGGCATAAGGAGGTATCCGTATGTGCTGATTAGTTTTTAAAGGAATTGTGATTTGTAGATATGCTAGAGCTTCGACAGACTTTGTGTCTTGATTACTTTATCAGTATTCTTTTGCTCGGGGTCCACTGTCTCTAAGTCTCACCTTAAAAGAAACAAATTACAATGCATGTATTAAATGGTTTGTGACCTCACATCAATGGGTCGTAATCTTTGTATGTACCGACGATCTGCGTACAATCAAGAAGCGATTGAGTTTAATACTACTACGTTTTGCCATATCTTTATATTCTTACTAGTTTGACTGGACTTCTCTTTAAGAATTGTATCGTAGTTATCATTCGCAATGACGTGATCCTGAACCTCTACTTGCAGGCTTCCACGTTTTCTTTTTCCCCTAAGTCAATACAAGACCACGGTTCATCAAACCTTATACAACTATTACATGGCATACTGCATTCTCCTTTGTATATTCGCATTGCTCTTACTTATAATTGTTCCAGCTGTTTTTCGTCACGTAGGCAGTTGCCATAACTGGATTTCTGCTGATTTAATCAAGCAGGACTCGCCCTAACTCTTTTCTTTTTTTTTCTAGCAGGACTTGCCCTAACTCTTTTCCCTTTTTCTCTCTTTACGTGCATTTTTCTCTGGATGGAAAATACAGTGATGTTCACATGATTCTTACTCCATTCCTCTGTTTTTCAAGACAGATACTTCCCATTTCCGTTTTGATTACGTTAGGGAGAAAACCAATCACGCATGCCTTGAAATCGAACTTGAAACTCCATGCTCAAAACGTTCCTTTTCGTGCAAAGTCAAAAAGTGAGTTGGTTGGGGGCTTTTCCTCGCCAAATCTAACGTCTGATAAGGAGCTCGATGGACGCTCCCATCTCTCCGTTTTGCCTACGACAAACTACTCGTAGGCCGTGGCTTTCATTCACATTGCAAAGTCTCGATAAGTCTGGCCCTCGCATTGGAAAAAACAAGGGAGAAAACCACACAAACACGAACACCAAATCCCTAGCGATCCCATCACTTCTTTATTCAAGGAAGAAAAAAACCTTGTCCTACCCACATTTTACTTGCATGTTTCCCCATCTTCTACCTACGCGAACCCCCCACTCACGTCACTCGCGACTTCTTCGAAAGCGACGACGAAATCATTAGTCAAATGATTTCATCTGGGCCCTTTGCGGTCTCTAGAAACTCGCGGGGGCGTTCGCGTTCTGCCCCCCTTATTCTGAAAGTTCATCTAGCCCAGTCGTCACCGCTCATCTTCTTTCTGCGTGCGCGAGGGCTGGACCAACGACGAAATGGTTGTCATTAACTAAACGGAGATTATTAGAATAGGGAGGCAAGTTGTAATCATTTAGATGGGGACATAACCACTCCGTTTTGGACGCATCCTGCGGACAGCTACGTTAATGTGATAATCTCGTATGATTAGATCACTACGGGGCTTTCATACGTATCGAACTAGAGTACAAAAAAATGGGTCATTGAGATTGCGCGACCCGACTGAATCACGACTTGTTTATACTGAAATTTCACTGCAGTAGAGCGGGAAATCTGGCCAAGTCCTCCAAGCCTATTTCGTCGAGAGTTTTTGACAGACATTCATCATTAATTTTGCTTCAGATTAAGGAATCTCTTTGTTAAGTAGCGTGAAATCATTAAGAAACGGAGTAGTTTGATGATCGAGCAGCATGGTCGAGCTAAGTGGTTATGGCTTTATCTCGGGGAGGTGGTCTCATTCAATTTCCAACTCGAATCCACACTTCATTCCAAATTTGATTTATATGTCATTATACATACACGCCCCCGTTAATTTACCGAACCCTCTTTGCGTTGATCATCAACGGCCCTACGTGCATGAGAGCTGCTATCTTTTTCCCTTTCGGGGCACTCCTAAAGCAAAGTTTTACCATGCATTACCAACGCCATCGTCAAAGAATGAAGAAACCCGGGCGACCATCTCCGGTAAGTGAGTGGCGCAAGCAAAAACGACAGTTCCATCATCTCCTCCGTTCATTTGCTGGCAGAAAGCGAAAACGATGGTTTAGAAAAAGACTCCTGTTCCGACGCCTTCCAATTCGATCTCAAATCGGAACACCACACGATTTCAGCCATGAAAACTGATTTGATTGCTTCCCTCTCGGAGCAAAAGCTCTTATCGTCAAGAAAAAGGAAGAACAATTCTCGAAACAAAAGCAAGACACATAAAAAAAGATATGCTAATGTACTGCACAATGGTCGTAGGCCTTCCAGAAGGAGCCCTCGTCCCTGCATATATTTTCCGAATTCTTTTCTCTGATTTCTTTCCTTTTTCATTGTTATCATTTCATTTCTTTATTTTCTTTTTGGCTCTCTGTCGGTCAATTGTTGTACTACCAGCGAAAGTTCAACAGAAAAAACCAGTACAATGCTTGGAATATGTACATTATATATCGCGTTTGGTTCAAATGGTTGTTCATGATAACGACGCATAATGTGTCCTAGACATTCTTGTCTTATGGAATACTCAAATGCGTTAAGACACCCCTACGTCTCTCTGACAAACCTCTCGGGTCTCACCTAACACCGTTGATTCTAGAACAGCAATAACAAGAAGAACAAAAAATCACTTGCCGCCGGACCTGATAGAAGCCTGCGAAGATCATTAGGGGTCATGAGTATTTACTCGGTTTGCGCCGAGGCGGGTCCGGTCATGAACCATTCTTGCGGATGGATTCATCTGCAGCGTGGCCTGTTCAAAATTTGCGTTCGTTTGATTTCAAAGTAATTTAGAGGGGAAACTGAAGTTGCTAGTCATGTCATTAATGTAGATTAGTTGGATACCATAATTTGACAAAATAAGGGTCTGGCTCTCACCAACTCCCCTCTGCATGCCGAAGTAGCAAAAAGTCTTCCATGAGGGCGGCAAGGGAGTGCCATCCATGAACAGATGATGACTCCTGGCAATTTTTGCTGTTATTATTATTATTTTTTTTTAGGGTTTGGTTGTTTATTTATGGCGTGGGAATGGTTCGCGTGCTTAGAAGCAAAATATTCGCTCCGCTGCAACATTTTCTTTCCAACTGTGTAGAAACCGTGTCAAACTATTTGAGTTTTGATGGAGATGGAAGGGAATCCTTGATCTACCTAGGAGGGGAAAAGGGAAAGTGACAACCGGAACGAGAGGCTGGATCGATTTTCATTCACATGGGCGTCGGGTCATTCGCGATTTCGAGCGGATAGATGAGGATAAATGAATGCCCGAAGTGTTTTCAATGATATTGGTCATGTGTGTGTATGGGGTGAGATTAGTAAGAGTCTTGTTGCTAGTGGTAATGGCTGTTCATGAAGGAGGTCGAGTTTTTGCTTGATTAAGACAAAGCAGAGTCATGTGATGTACTCGTTATCGCCATTGATAGAAAATGGTTAATGCATTTTCCAATTTCATGTGTTAGAAACGATGAATACGGTTTAGAAGTGTTGGGACAATTTCGGGTTTGGCTCAAGTCCCTTGTCCTAAATTTTCATCAATTTGAACTAACGAAGAACGTGTCGTATGAAGTAATTGCTACTTCATCCTTTATACTCTACTGTTTCACCGAACAAAATCTACGTACATTGAACCAAGCCGGACCAAATCCTTGATCTTCCAAGAAGGGGAAAGGGGGCCAGGGAATGGAAAGTGACGACCGGGATGAGAGACCGGACAAATTTTCATTCGCATGGATGTTGGGTCATTCGTAGGGTAAATGAGTGCCTGAAGTGTCGTTAATGATATTGGTCATGTGCGCGTGTGTATGGGGTGAGACTAATAAGGGCCCGTTTGGTAACCGGCCAAATAGTGATAATTTTTATTCTTTTGTTCCTGAGAGTAGATTTAGAACAGAAATCCGTTTGTTAAAATTTTGTCCCTGGGAACAAATTTGTTCTTAGGAATAGATTTGGAACGAAATCAAAAAAAAAAAAATTGATTTTTGTTCTCGAGAACAACTTCAAGAATCAGTTTTTTTTTTTTTTCTTCTTTTTCTCTTCTCTTTCTTTTTCCTTTTCTTCTTCCTCCCTCAGCCTATTGCCGCTCCATCGCTGCCCACCGGCCACCATCGTTGGCATTGGCGGTGGCCGGTGACCGGCCACAATGGAGGAAGGGAAAAATAAAAAAGAAAAAGACAAAAAGAAGAAAAATGCATTTAAATCATTAAAAAATTAAAATAAAATATTTTGGACTAGAAATTCTAAGGTTTTACCAAATGCATTTCTATCCTAGAAATAAAATTTTTGGACGGTATCGCCTTCAAATGCTTAGAAATTGTTCCCGGGAACAAAATAAAAAAGAATCATTTCTGAGTAGAAATTGTTTCCAGAAATAGAAGCGTTGCCATATGCACCCCAAGAGTCTTGTTGCTCATGGCGATGGTTGTTTGCAAAGGTGGTCAAGTTTTTGCTTGATTAAGATGAACGGAGTCATGTTACGGTGTTGTCATTGATGAAAATGTTTAATGCATTTTCCAATTTCATGTGTTACAAAGGATGAAGATAGTTTAGGAGTGTTGGGACAATTTCGGGTTTGGCTCAAGACCCTTGTCCTACAGTTTCATCACTGTTAACTTATTAAAAATGTGTTACATATACTTCATCCTCTTTACTATTTCACCAAACAAAATCTTCATACATTGAACCGAGCCTAACCAAATCGAATAAGAAATGTACATAATTGAAGGAGAGATGTTGTGAAGCGTGATTGCTTATCAAGGGAGTTCATAGAAAACAAAAAATCGAACCGAATCATATCGATTTGTTTATCCATTTATTTGGGATATGTCTATCATCGTTTTCATAGTTTGGTTTTGGTTTATATTTTTGAAAATTCTATAAAATCAAGCCAAACCGATAAATTCAATAAATAGATAAATTTGCTTTCCTCTTAACCGATAAAATTTGTTAATTCAATCGAACCTAATTATTTCTTATCTAGGAGGATTGTTTTATACTATTAAATGAAAGGTTTCTACTCCTCAATAATTGGGCCATTATTGATTTTTTTAGTCTCGGATAATCCCGATGAAAGAGCTTCCTATGATCTTTTGTATCATACTTGCCACCGACAATTAATTCGATATAAGCATAATTTATGTTCCTATTGTTTTTCAATGGGCATGTAGAACTTTGAAGCTAGACGGTTTCTTACTAATACATCGACTTCATAGTAACGGTTTAAAACTGAACTAAACCAACAACAAATCAAGCCTATTGATTTGATTTGAGCAGTGATTCAATTGGTTTGATATGCATTTGGCTCGGGATTAGTCCCGAAACTGTGCAAAAAGTACCTCCCAACTGAACCATGATCGCTGCAACCGATCCCGGGTCAATAGTGGGGGATCGGCCCGGATCCGCTCATCGATCCGTTTTGATTACTTTTATTTCATCGAATTAAAGAATAAGAAAGAAAAGAAAAAGAAAGCAAGCAAAGCAAAAATAGAAACACATAATTCCGACCAACCTTTCTCTCTCTCTCTCTACTGGTCATTGGTCTTCTTCTTCTGCACCTTAAACCTTTCTAGCATCATTCCCATTACTATATTAAACCCACCTCCCCCAACATAACTCACTCCTCTGTCCTAACCCAGAAGCACTTCTCTCTCTAGAAAAAAGAAATCATTTTTCCCCCTCAAGAACCTCTCTCTCTCTCTTCCCGTACTCCTCTGAGAACCGGACGAGCCGATACGTGGCGCAATCCTCGCCGTGGTTGCTGGCGCAGCCAGCATAGCCAGCACTCACAAGTACCCACCTTCCCCCTCTCTCCCTCTCCTTGAAAGGTGGCGCCTTTTGTTTAATGCGAGCCGGGGGACTGTTGCATCTGGTGTTGAAATTCCCGGCTCTGTAAAAATGGCGACGGTGGCGATGACGGTGATGATGACGAGCGAAACCCATATCCCAACTGCTCTTTAAAATTCGTCCCACGACTCGGGCACATTCTGCTGGAAAAAAGTTTTTATGCGTTGAATTCTGGTGTGTGCGCCCACGCGCCCGTGCAGAGAGATCGGTTGAGCGGTGTTTGTCTCTCTCTTTTCTCTCTCCCCTCCTCTAACGTGTGATCGACCGAACCTGCAAAGGGTCACCTCCTTCCTTCTCCTTCTCCTCCAGCGTTTCTAGTGAGAGAAAAGCACGCACGCAAGCACTCTTCGCTCTCGCTCTCTAGACGATTCGAGTTGCAGCATTTGAGAAAGAGAGAGAGAGAGAGAGAGAGAGAGAGAGGGAGTGAGGGAGTCGGGTCGTTTTGAAACTGGAGAGAAGAAGATGAGATCGTCCGCTTCGATCGGCTCGAGGCGGTCCACCTACAGCCGCGGGTTCGACTTGCCCGAGGACTTCGATGAGGACGAGGACGAGGCGGCGGCGGCGGCCTGCAGGGGGAGCGCCGACGACTACGACAGCGTCGGCGGGGCAATGCTGCCCGTGTTCCTCAACGACCTGCGGCAGAACTCGCAGCAGGACCTCGTCGAGGTCACCCTCGAGCTCGAGGACGACTCCATCGTCGTCCGCAGCGTCACCCCGACGAGCAACCACAACCGGACGTCCGCCGCCGCCGCCGACAGCGCCGATCCCGCGGCGGCGCTGGAGAGGAACCTGTCGGTGACGACGAGGATCCGGAGGAAGTTCCCGTGGCTGAGGTCCGGGTCGTCGCGGGCCGGGTCGGAGGCGGAGGGCCCGACGGTGGTCGTCGCCCGGGAGGCGAGGAGGGCGAAGGCGACGCTGGACCGGAGCCGGTCGAGCGCGCAGAGGGCGCTGAAGGGGCTCCGGTTCATAAGCAAGGCCAACTTCGGCGCCAAGGACAACGACGAGCTCTGGCGCCAGGTCGAGGCTCGCTTCCACCGCCTCTCCAGGGACGGCCTGCTGGCCCGGGAGGACTTCGGCGAGTGCATCGGTACGTTCTCCAAAATCCCATCTTTCTTTTCTCCCATTCATCGATGCATGAATCGCCGTCATTCGTTCTCCAAAATCGTTCCTTGACGGTAGCATTCGGACGAGTTACATACGATGTGTTGCGAAGAAGTTGACGGTTCGGGGTGGGTGGGTTTGCTGTTGGAAACCAGGGATGGACTCGAAGGAGTTCGCGGTGGGGATGTTCGACGCGCTGGCGCGGCGGCGGCGGCAGAGGATAGCGAAGATCACCAGGGAGGAGCTGCACGACTTCTGGCTCCAAATCTCAGACCAGAGCTTCGACGCGCGGCTTCAAATATTCTTCGACATGTGGGGCCCCCTCTTTCCTCTCTCTCTCTCTCACATTCATTTCGTCTAACCCGTTTTGCACCGTTCGATTGGATCGGCGAGATGGCTTTTTGCCTCGTTGACCGTGCCCTCGATCGATCTGACGGCGGGGGTTTCGGATTCCTAGGCAGGCCCGGCCCCCTCAGCCGCACGATCTCGCCGAGGTTTTCGGCGGGGGAGCTTCCGTCATCTCTCGGGAAGATCGCCGGTGTCTTAATTACCTGACGCAGGAAAAAGTCGAAAAGTGTCCTTGAAGCTTTAATTCGCTTGTCCAACTCCATTTATTGTTTACTATTGGGAAGATAAAGTACATTGAATGTCACTTTTGAAGAGCCGAAAATGGATTTTGTCCAACGGATTTTTGGTAGTGAATTTCGTGATTTTGACTGTACCCTTTTTTTCCCCCTCTTTTTACGTGTAATCAAATCGTTGAAAATTAAGATTTATTCACTAGGAATAGCATTCGTTGGTAAGATCTTGCTAGAATTATTATTATCTTCTGATTTATAACGTGCGCTTCACACTGCCTCGAGGGCGCATGTCATCGATAATTGTCAAGAATTTCGATTTTCTTGGGTCACAAAAAAAAATTAATTTTTTTATGAAATATGAATGAACTGGATTTATTGCGCCTCCTCAATTTACTTTATAATTCACGTAACTTGACTAATATCCTAAAAGCCCTGATGAAATTCCTGATGTGTATGTATCCTTTGCCACTTTACCAGGGCGGACAGCAATGAAGATGGGAGAATCACCAGGGAAGAAGTACAGGAGGTAGGACTTTGCTCTCTTCCTCATCTGCATTTTGAGTTTTGTCATCATTTAGTGGAGCGTTATCGGCGGCATGGGATCCTTCTTTCGCTCGTCTATGCTTACAAGAATGTTACTCCCGACTCACTAGTGATGCGATTTATGTCTCAGCTTTTTCCGACACTTTGGAGCTTTGCCATTGACCAATGTCTTAATTTCAGCTTCTGATGCTCAGTGCATCCGCAAACAAGTTGGCGAAGCTGAAAGAGCAGGCGGAGGAATACGCCTCCCTGATCATGGAGGAACTGGATCCGGAGAACCTCGGCTACATCGAGGTAATAGCCCTTGAAGCAGAAAAACCAAAACAAAGACGAGATAGTATATTCAACCTAGGAAAACTCTTCTTTGCTCCATGAAAAGAAGTGCTAATTCAGACTAGGCTACAATTTGACCTCTACTCTGTTTCAGTTGTGGCAACTGGAGACTCTGCTTCTGCAAAGGGACACTTACATGAACTACAGCCGACCGCTCAGCACGGCCAGTGTTGGCTGGAGCCAAAACCTGAGCTCCTTTAGACCAACCGGCACGGTGCAGAGGATTAGCAGCTCCCTCCGATGCCTCATGCTAGAGAACTGGCAAAGAGGTTGGATTCTGTTGCTTTGGGCGATAGTGATGGGATGCCTCTTCACTTGGAAGTTCATCCAATACAGGAACATGGCAGCATTTCATGTCATGGGCTATTGTCTGGCAACGGCCAAGGGGGCAGCAGAAACCCTGAAGCTCAACATGGCTCTCATCCTTCTGCCCGTCTGCCGGAACACCCTGACGTGGCTCAGGTCCACTCGAGCCAGGTCGTTTGTTCCCTTTGATGACAACATCAACTTCCACAAGGTAAAAGATCTGGCGAAACAAGTAGAAACATCACATCATGCCTAGAGTTTTGAAATGATGGTTCCCAATGTCATATCAACTGCTCCTGGCTGAATGAAATTGGCATAGTTCAAAAAAATATTCGTTCCCAAGAATGGAGGGGAAAATTCACTATGGCAGTTACTAGAAGTAGAAGATGTTAGAAAGAAAGTCTAAACGTTTCCATGGTTGCAACCTCCAGGGAATGCAATTCCACTAACATGCATGAGCTAAAGTGCATATGAACATGGCAAAGATAGAAAGGAAGTACAGTTGATCCAAGTGATTATTTTAAGCACTACTGTATTTTAGACCAACAATATCTCGTGTATGCAAGAGACAATGGAATGACACCCCAGCACTTTTTTCCCCAATGCACAGATAATTGCATGTGCCATAGTCATCGGGATCGTCCTTCACGCAGGAGACCATCTGGCATGCGATTTTCCCCGCCTGATAAACTCCTCACCGGAAAAGTTTGCCCTCATAGCCTCTGACTTCAATAACAGAAAGCCCACATACGCGGACCTTTTATCTGGAGTTGAAGGTGTGACGGGCATTGCTATGGTGATTTTGATGGCTATCTCATTCACTCTAGCGACACACCGGTTCAGGAAGAACTTAGTGAGGCTACCTGCACCTTTCAACAGATTGACAGGCTTCAATGCATTCTGGTATTCCCATCATCTGCTAGGTGTGGTCTACGTTTTGCTGCTCATCCATGGAACCTTTCTGTACTTGGTGCACGAATGGTACAGGAAAACGGTAAGCAATCCGGCTCATTGTATATGCCAGAGTTAATTCAAGACATCAAACTTCGTCATGTATTCTATAGCAGTGGTACTAATTCAATGCCTCACTCACCTCAGACATGGATGTACATCTCTATTCCATTGTTGCTGTACATAGTTGAGAGAAGCGTGCGAGCATGCAGATCAAACCATTACGTAGTTCGAATATTGAAGGTAATCCCTTTTTTATTTCTTGTACATTTCGACTTTTCATTGTTTGATCAAGAAAAAGACATTATATAATGCACAATTTGAGGAAAAATGCGTTAGTGTCTCCATGCACGATCTCCGTGAAATACGTTGAGAAATATGCTTTTCTGAAAAAAAATAATCCTCCATCAAGAAGCTAATTTCTTTTGAACTATGCTTGTTCTCCACAGGTTTCAGTACTACCGGGGGATGTCTTTAGCATATTCATGTCCAAGCCTCAAGGGTTCAAGTACAGAAGTGGGCAGTACATTTTTCTACAGTGTCCGACAATTTCCCCTTTTGAGTGGTAAAGTCCAAAACTCATCTCACCTCCTAGCTTTTCCAACTTCAGCATTTCCGCTATCAAGGCTAAGCGCTGACACCTTCCAGGCACCCATTTTCAATTACTTCAGCACCTGGAGATGACTGCCTCAGTGTTCACATCAGGACAGTTGGTGATTGGACACAGGAGTTGAAAAAAACTTTCACTGAAGGCAGAGACTCATCTTGTGTTATCGGCCGAGCAAAATTCACGTCTATCGGGCGTATCAATCACACAGGGTAATTACATTTCTGGTAGGCTCAAGTCCAAAATAGAAAGTATTCTAGGTGCTAACTGAACAAACTGTCATGTCATGATGCAGCCAACCCAAATTGCTTGTCGATGGTCCATATGGAGCGCCAGCTCAGGACTACAGAAATTATGATGTACTGCTCCTCGTGGGGCTTGGCATTGGTGCAACCCCTTTCGTAAGCATCCTTAGAGATCTTCTGAGTAATACAAGAGCTGAAGAGCAAACGGTACAGTATGCTGCTAATATATGAATAACATGGACTTAAAATTTAGGAAATGCATCCTAAAGTTTTGCTATTGCAATGAGCTAGGATTCAACCACGGAGACAAGTAGATCAGATGATAGCACAAATAGTTGCGCATCTTCAAACGTGACACCAAGTGGCAAAAGGAAACAAAGGACGTCCAGTGCTCATTTCTACTGGGTGACTAGGGAATCTGGGTCATTCGAGTGGTTCAAAGGAGTAATGGATGAAGTTGCGGAAATGGATCACAAAGTATACTCTTCTGAACATTGCTCATTCTTGTTTTGTGCATTTGTAGAAGGAACTAAATGAGCGGGCTAAGTGACCCTATATCTTCTCCCTTTTTCTGCATGAGCAGGGTCAAATCGAGCTTCACAATTACCTTACCAGTGTCTATGAAGAGGGTGATGCAAGATCAACTCTAATCACCATGGTCCAGGCTCTCAACCATGCCAAACATGGTTTCGACATCCTATCAGGCACACGGGTATAATATGATGTCTACATAACAATGCTACATTCTGTGACATTATCACGTTTACAATAAACAGGCTACCGACACAATTGATCTAGAGACACTATAGATAGAATATTAATTTTCTTTTTTTAGCTTGTCAGTTAAAGTGAACTGCTTCAACCTTGAGGCTGCTAACTCAGTCCTGATATTCAATACCTGCAGGTAAGAACACACTTTGGAAGACCAAACTGGAGAGAAGTATTTATCAAAGTAGCTTCAAAGCATCCATACACTACAGTTGGTAAGTGTGAAACAAGAAAGCACCAGTAATTGCTGACAAATTTCATAACAATCATTCTAAGTACTTCAGAACCCAGATGCAGTGAAATTACAAAAACTAGCTTCAGTTGGTGCTGGTAGTTAATCCCGAAATCATACAGGTAGAGCTTAGCATAGTAGCCTTCTGGTTTTAACAACTAGACAAGATTTGCAAATTGACACGGCTCAGATGTAACTTCTGCAAATAAAAAGCTTGTTTTTAAAATGGTAGCCCTTATCTGCACTCTGTGGCCAAGTCTATATCAGAACATAATGCAGAGGATTAAAATATAAGATCTTAAATCTTGCATGAATTATTTAATAAAACCCTTGACTAGGAAAATAAAGCCATCTCATTAACATAATGGAACACCATAATGTTGCTGAATCTGCTGCTGTTGCAAGAAACTCACGTTTTAATGATGTCTGACCAAGACGGGTTTTCTATTGCAGGGGTGTTCTACTGCGGGATGCCGGTGTTAGCGAAGGAATTAAGGAAGCTATCGCGTGAGCTGAGTCACAAGACATCTACACGTTTTGAATTCCACAAGGAGCTTTTCTGAATCGAATAACAGACCTCAAAGCATCATCGAGGTGCCGACTTTTTTTGTTCTTTGTAATTAGGATACAGACTGAAAAAAACATTGAAGTGCACAACATTGTAGCTCAGAGCAGATAGGATGTATATTCCCTCATATACCATCGATAGGAAATACCCACCGACACAAGTAATTCTATACGAAACAAGGACAACGTTATATAGTTTTCTAGCTGCATTTTGATAGTCGTTCCTAACTACCCTGACAAGGACTCTCTGTCTCTATTGATTGAGCCTTATCTTTCAGACTCTGATTACTCCATTTGATAAGAAAATCGTGTTGATTGCTGGCGTGCAAGTATCCAATTTCAACGCTTGGACAAAGAGAGGAGTTGCAACAACCTCATCTATTTAATGACCAGGCCTGATGGATTGGATGAAAGTAACAAGAAAGAGGCATCCATAGTTGACAATGGCCTAAAACAAACGTATATGCATCTGTACACCTGTTGCACCCACTTATTGCTTTGCTTATTACCCAAAAGTCAGCAGGAGAGCACGAGAATAAGGAATATGGCCAGGACGTTGTATAGTTTCCTATTGTCTGATTGAAACAATGACTCCGATTACACTTTGGTCTCCGAGATCTTGCAATGAAATTGATCTTTGATGTCGCGATATATCTACCAAAAGTTTTGCAAAGGGAAGGCATTTTTGGAAAGAAAAGCTAAATGCCGGAGCCCCGACAGTTTACTTGAGTAATATCGTTCAAAGGACACGGCGATGCTGCAGTTGACAAGATCCAAGCACAGCGGCCAAAAGCGAAAGCTAACAACAGTGTGACTCGTCCACGAAACTTACAAAACATAAAATTGGAAAACAACCTCGATTGTAACTCTTATCCTTAAGATGGCTTTAGATCCTTGGTCTCATTTCTTCCCAAGAACACCAACAGTACCTTCCTCTTCAAGTTCAATACGAAATGCATTAGTCCCTGGAATTATATTTTAGAGGACCCCTGTGTCATCTTATTGTCGGAGAGTATGAAGCACACCTCAATAGTTCTAAGGATTAACTTTCTCGACCCAAGGCAAGTCCAAAGTCTTTAAGCTTCTATCAACTACTTCAGTCCGCGAACCATAGTTTGCCTTTGACAATCATCTTGCCTTCGGCTCTCCCAAAAAAAAAATGAGGCTCTAGAACAAGAGTCCGTGGTATTCAGATTCGAGCTTGGTCGACTTGTGAATCCTCAAGTTCAACTCAAATCTGAATAAGTTCTAAACGAACTTGAGTTTGACTTGACTCGACCGGCAAAGAAATTCATGTGCAAACTTAAAAACCTTTTTTTTTTTTTTGTTCGTGAAAACTAAAAAACTTGAGCCGGCATACTTAAATCACAATATAACTTTGACAACCTTGTTCTCTCTCTCTCTCTCTCTCTCTCTCTCTCGTGATAACTTGGCGGCCTACTGGGCCGGTCAGGCCCAATCAACCGCCCGACCGACCTTGTCCTGGTCCCTGGTCCCTGGTCAGGCCGAAGCCCGCTCCTCGAAACGAAGGCCGGATGGTGTTGTGTCGCGAAGGGCCAGCAATCGTCCACGCCATGAAAGCATTGGAAAAGCCAATCAACGACCGCTCCACCTTATCTTTCTTCCCACCACCACCTGACCAAAACCCCAAAAAGGAAGAAGAAGAAGAAGAAACGCTTGCTGGTCTGGTCGCAAGCAGAGACGCACGGCACAGGAGCAAAAGAATAATCTTTTTAGCTTTTTTATCATATTTTCTTGGGCTATTTTTTTTGCCTTCCCTTTGCTCGGAATTCTGATCTCAATGATGGCCACGCTTTCGCTGCCGAAGCACTCGCTCCCGTCTCTGCTCCCGCCTCAGACACCCAGAACCCAATCTCCCCGCAACCCAACGTTCTTGCCCAAGTCAACGCAGTCTCAGTTCCATGGCCTTAAGCTGTCCAATTCCTCCTCTCCCTCCGCCCCCTCTTCCTTCTCTGCCAAAAGCACCATCTTTGCCAAGGTACATTGTCCCGCACCCGGGAATTTGGAGGCATTTGGAGTTCTAAGCCAAGAGGGTTGATGTCTTCCCGTTTCTGTTTGTGAACAACTTCTTGCAGGTGAACAAAGGCCAAGTCCCGCCAGCCTTCACCCTGAAGGATCAAGATGGCAAGACTGTGAGCCTCTCCAAGTTCAAGGGCAAGCCCGTCGTTGTCTATTTCTACCCTGCTGATGAGACGCCGGGCTGCACCAAGCAGGTAACTTGAACCACCTGCTCTTCCGATGTCTTGTTCATTTTTTCGGGGAGATTAAGTGTTTGGTCCTGCTGGGCAATGATAATTCGTGATGAGCGGCATAACTTCTTTTATCCAAGGGGCTTTGCAGCGCGTCACTGTTAACAATCACCCGTCTTTCTCTCTCTTTTGCCGAATATGGTGGTGAAATGAAATGAGTAATGCTCTAAGCTAGACTGCGCCCAATTGCTTTATTTTCATTGAAAGAATTTGAGAACAATTTGTTGAGTTGCTCGGTGTAGCTAATAGCTATTGATAGATAGAGATGAATTAAGCGATTTCTCCTTGCAATTAGAGCTTCGGTCTATGCTAGACCTTGCTGTATCGATCGTGAAGAATCGGATTTACTAAGAGTGCCATTTCTGTCAGGCCTGCGCTTTCAGGGATTCTTACGAGAAGTTCAAGAAAGCGGGAGCTGAGGTGGTTGGAATTAGTGGGGATGACTCAGCTTCGCATAAGGTATTGGACAAAGTCCCTCTGCTTCATGTAATTGATCATGTATTGCCTCATTTGAGTTTCTGGAAAACTAATGCAGAAAGCTGTAGGAACAAGTGATAGATTTGTCAGGAATGTGCAAGTCTTTTTGGGGTAAATGTTGAATGGAACTGCAAGACTCAGAATTTGCACCAAATTACTAACGATTCTTTTCCTGTTTATGATGTCTAGAGAAAACTTCCAGTTGTTATTTAGTCTTTAGCTCTCATGGATATTTCCTTTGATGAGTGGATTTCCTCTTCGGATTTGTGTTCGCTGCTGACATTGAGTTTCATTGTTAATGTCAGGCATTCGCCAAGAAGTATAGACTTCCATTCACATTGCTCAGCGATGTCGGGGATAAGGTCAGGAAAGAGTGGGGAGTCCCCTCAGATTTATTTGGGGCCTTGCCCGGAAGACAGACTTACGTACTTGACAAGAACGGCATGGTTCAGCTCATCTACAACAACCAGTTCCAACCTGAGAAGCACATTGACGAGACCTTGAAGTTCCTTCAAAGCGCCTGATGAGCCATCGTAAATATGTTGACAGTTCGTCCTTCCCGATCTATTGTTGGTTTTTATTCCCATGGCTCCATATGTAAACTGTAATTTGGCCCTTCAATAACGCGATCTACAATTCTTAAATTGATCTTTTACAGATCAAGGACTAGATCGATTTTATTCAGGTTGGTAGTTAGTACATGCAATCCAGACAAGCCTAGTACGACTTTTACTATAATGCTTCTCCTTATTCTGTACTAAAATATATGAAAAACAAAAGGAAACACTTAATGAAAGATACAGAAAGAATTGCACGATGACGAGCTCGCCCTCGCATCATTCTTCCTTTTCGTAGTCCTGACTAGTGTAGGGGCTAAATGCCTCGGCCAAGCAGTTTTTCTTCCTCAACGGGTTCCACCCCATGTCTCTGCATAATTCGTCGTCATGGTTGATACTGAAGACCGAGATGCAGTGCCTCTTGTAAAACCGGGTCGTCCTCTTCATCACCTCAATCTCTTTAGCTGTCTGTTCAAGCATGCTCTCGACATCAGGGAGCTTGAACTTTTCATCTAGCAGATGAGATAGCCATTTGCTCTGAAGATCTGCTGAATGAAGGCTCGAGACGCTCTCCACATATCCCAGGAATGCCATGTTCGGAATCAAGGGATGGATCGTCGCCCTGATAAATAGTCAAGAAATTGTAAGCCACTAGCAGTCGAGAATGGTCGAGAATATGCACGATAAAACAGGGTTGGAAAGTGTATTGTATTACCTATATAAGGGCATGATACCAAAAGGGAAATCAATCAGACTCCGAAATGGCTCAGGCATTATGGACTTGAGCTTCTTCTTACCATCGTAACCCGTCGCAAAAATGACGACGTCTGCCTCCAATCTATTGCCATCATTGAATTCGACCCCTCCTTCCCAGAACCACCATTTGTCGGGCCTCTTGAATGTGATCCTCCCCTTGTCGGCCTCCGAGAAGAAATTCTTTGGCATGATGGCCATTTGGCAAGATGCGTAGTCTTCCTCGAACGGGTGATCCGGCTTCAGTCCGTACTTCTTCAGCGGGAGCTTCCACACCAAGTAGGACTCGATGAACTTTGATATCGCTCGCCTCTGAGAAAACCACGCATCGGGGAAGGAAAAAAAAACAAGTAACTCAGCATCAAGCATCATGTTCAATCAGCTACAGAGTTTCAACATCACACAAAATGATGGCTCAATCCTGAGAAGCATCTTGACTGACCAGTGGAGACAGAAGGAAGCAGAGGCACGCCCTGAGGAGGGTCTGGTTGGGCTTTTCATGGAGGAACTGAGAAGATCTCGTGGAGTAGAACAAGAAGAAAGGCAACCCCCAAATGCAGTAATGCGGGACAGTCCAGTGAATGGTTCTCGCAATCATCGTGCATGGTTGGCCTTCAGGTCCTTTATCAATGTTGCAAAACAACAAAAAGTGCACAATAGTGTCAGTCCAGTCATCGCTGGCTAATTTGGCTCAAAGAACTACGTTTGAATTTTGCGCAAATGTTTAAAACTGAATTGACAAAATTGAAAGTTTATGACTGAATTAATATTTTTGTACAATAGATTTATGAATGAATGGACAATTTCCCCGGGATTCTTCTATCCTTGATTGTCGTTGGGTAGCGGTTGGTTTATTTCAAGAGTGCTTGATTATTTAGGACACATCATTTTCTTGCCGACATTTTTACTTTAGTCTATTTGGTTGACTTGCATGGTCCTCTCGCGCAATGTTTCAACCAAATGAAGAAAAGTCAATTCGGTTGGCTTATCTTGATTATTGTCCGATAAAAAGTCGAGCATTTGCGTGATCTTAACTCAACATATCCCAGTTTTAACAAATTTTTACTTAATCTTGAAAAGAAAATAAGTGAATGTTGCAAGGAAAATTGACTTCCTAACCACCCACATAAAGATTTAGCATATTTTATGAATTTTCTTCATTTATGTCCTCAGAATCATTGTATTTTCCCATTTTCTTTTACGTATATACAATGTCAAAACTCTTTCCCTTTTTTCCCTTTTTTTTCCTCTTTGGGTAAACGGGACAAAGCTGGTTTTGTGTTGTGAATAAGTTGAGAATGGGAGCAAGTCAAGAAGTCAAAACATAATGAGACCGCTTTGTTGATGATCTGGCCTCTGAAGATTTTGAAAATGGACCCCTTTCTTCTTTTTCAAAGGTTAACGTAAGAGATGCAAGAGTTGATTTACAATATGAAATTTTATAAACCGACATTAGATGGCTTCTTGTTAATATTCATCTACAATTAGACACATTTCTTCATAAATCAATTTTGTAAATCAATGTTTGTGATGTGAATATAAAAGAGTGAATATTAATCCTCAAAGGATCACTCCAAAAATATGATGAAGGCTCATCGCCAATTGGCAATCACAAAAACTTAAGAGAGTATAGGAGTTATCTGTCTTCTTTAGTTATCTTCTCAACAGGAAAGACATAAGCCAATGGAAATCACTTCTCTCTTGATTATAAGTTGCACAAAGTGAAAACAGATGATGCAAAGGAGATCAAATTCACAACAGCATGATATCACGAAGCGTAGGTTTCTTTAAATTTGTCAATGATCATTCTTTCTGGAATTGCAAATGAATACCTAGCCGTTTGCAGATTTTACTAGTCTATATGCAAGGTATAATGCATATGATACTCCATGTCTGCACCATGGATAAATTGTTTGAAAATATCAGCAGAGGTCATTAATTTTATACCTTGATTTGCCTCTGCACACTCCATGGCTAAATCAATGCCTGATTTCTTGTATCCGACGACGACGACTTTCTTGCCCTTGAGCAGTTCGGTCGCAGCTTCATGGTCGAGCTTGGAGTAGTCAATGGTGTGCAATACTTGGCCGTGAAATATCTCAGGGCCTTTGTCGTGTGGGAAACTAGGGATCTTTGGTATGTCCCCATATTTGCCGATGCATATCACCAGGAACTCGAAAGAGTGCCACTGATGTAAATCGAAATAGCATAAGAAATTTATTCGTATAGGAATGCTATTTCAAACATGATACTTCAGAGAAATGTAAAATGAATCATGCATGCACCCCTAGTCCATGATGGGCTAGGCGATTTGAGTCATCAAATCTGATGGATCTCACATGAGCTTATTTGTTGGCTCGGATTATGTGGTTCATTATGGACTAGACGAAAAAGGAAGAATTTCACCATCTTGCTTAGAAGCAGTTTTGGAGAACCTTCAGTTGGTCAGCTTTCAAATTTATGCTTGTGTAATAAACTATAGAAAAAACAAAGTTTGCTTGAGGCCTAAATTAGGAAGATTGAATAGAAAACCTGAATACTCTCTGATTCATGAGTTTGGACGGCAACCTCCCAGACCGGCTGTCCAGGCAACAAACTACCATAATCTGTCAAATTATCCGTCAGCTTCCTATCGCCGACAAAGCGGACCTCCACAACTTTTGAGTGAAACCTGATGAGCTTCATCAAGTCAAAGCGGGCAGCATACGCGTGCAAGTAATCGAGGATCTGGACATGAGAAGGGAAGCTTGAGTTGTCTCGGTCGGGCCAAGGGAAATCCGAGAACTCGTAGTCACAGCGAAGAGACTGAAGCTTGGTGGAATTGTAAGAGCAATGTTTCCAAACACCCCCAATTGAGCCACTGGCCTCAAAGACAATTGGGTTATAGTGGGAGAGTTGTTTGGCCGTGGCTAAACCACTAACACCAGCACCGAGGATGGCGACTCTAGGGTTCATGACCGTAGGGTTTTGCAAAGGGTCCATGCCGGAAAGAATGCTTGGAATCGGCTTTGAATTCCGACAGGACAGAGAGGTGGGAAATGCTATAATGGGGGGTTTCGCTATTGCCTTGTGAAAGCTATTAGCAAGGCGGTGGTGAATACTTATGCATGCAAATGCAAGGCTTTTATAGACTTATGCATGAGATGTTGACTTTTCTTTTCTCTCTTTCTATTCATATTTTCTGTTCCTCCGGTTCTTGTGGTGAGCTTGCATGAAATATCGTTAAAAGCACGTGGGCTGGACGAGAGAGAGAGAGAGAGAGAGAGAGAGAGAGAGAGAGAGAGACCATGCAATGGTAGAGAAGAAAGGGAGCTTTTGTATCTTTAATAATATTCAAACTACAATTTAGGGCATGAACAGCACTTAGAGAAGAAGGGGGGCTTTTGTATCTTTAATAATATCTAAACTATAATTTAGGTTATGAACGGCAGCTGTTTGAAGTTGGTTCGTCATGAAGAGGAACTTTCGGTCATTCGCGAGCTTTCCTCTAAATTGCAGAGGCGGTCGAAGAAGTTCTACGTTCCTTCAAAACCAATTAAAAAATGATAATGCATACATTTATCTTCTCGCTCCCATCTTCCTAGTCATCACTGACGATGTAAATCACCGATCGAGAGCCCATGAGATAAACAACTTTAAATCTTTAGTGGGTAAGTTACAAGTTAAATATTCATGAGTTTCTGCTAAATATGGAACTATCTTTCTGTGAGATGACTTGGAATTTGACCAAAGAACTATTCAGCAAGAATTGAAGGTTTCAGAGCTACCAGAAAGAAAGAATAAAAGACGAAACCTGACCACTGTGATGGCGTCATTTCTAGCTCTTTGCACAAAAAAATTCTGTGTTTGACAGTCTAATAATGATCAAGACTCCCGAGGGTCGAAGTTCAGTTCGAGGTAACCTCATTTGAAAATAGTTTTCAGGCAGTTCTTTTCAATGTTCCTATTGGGAATACAAAGCTGGAGAAGCATGGGTGCATTGAGTTCCCACGCGGAGCGTCAATTCTTCATGCATAAGAGCAAGTGTGTCTGAACGGGAGACAAAACATCATTCGGATTTCAAAGCATGAGAATTTTGGAGTAAATGCTTTTGAACGATGTGCCCCATTTTCTGAAAAGTCCATCTTAGCACGAGTATCATGGTTGTTGAAGTGGGTTTATGTCACAATAGACTAAATCAATCAATCAATCAATCAATTTGATCTCGAAATTTCCGCATTTTGAAAGTGAGATCCTTGCATCATTTCTTGTAATATTCAAGATCACAATAATCCATCGTATGTATTTTCAAGATTCCGACAACCATGACGAAACTAGAGATGCCCTATAATAGCCATGGGGCGGCGAGATGTGGAAGACAGCTCTAAGACACTAAAGATCAATTGACGGGAACTTAAGGAATATCCCTATAGGGGCAAAGCATGGCATGAACGATGAATGGAACGGGTCTCATCTCAACTTCTTTAATATAAAAAGCTCTGAACCAGAGGTTAGGTCTATCTGGCCTGTGAAACTCCATCCCAGATTTCCACTTTTCTAGTTTGACCAATCACTCAATTATCAAGACTGCCTTGTCGAGTGCAAACCCTAATGAAACGTTATATTAGAAAGGCGCATTGCTTGACTTAGAAAGCTGAAAAGAAAAGGGTATCACGAAATCGAATTTTCTTGACCATGGAAAAGAATCTAATCACCACCCGTTTCTACCTGGAGCTTATTGATATTGGGAAAACCCCGTTCGGCGAAGTCAAATCCAAATATGCATGGAATATTAAAAATGGGAAGGGCGGACACGGTCGTGCAGACGGGACGATCTGCAGAGATTTGATAGTTCTTTTAATTGGAAAGATCCGAGAAGATGAGGACACAGCTCAGAAGAAGTTGTGTTAGCCTGCGCTTTCAAGTTAACTTCAGATAACTCTCTGCCCTACAACAAAGATATTGAACGATTTAGGCAGCATGCTTTGCATGTCCAAACGCAAATTTTCTCTTTGAAGTCAAAGTCTTTCGTTCTTGATTCAATGGTTTCCATTCCCAATGGACAATGAGAATTAGGCGTTGGATATTCGAGGACCTTATTTATCTAATTAAAAAAAGGGGCTCCTTTTACTTAGTCTTGCACTTCAACTACTTCTATCGGCCAAATTCCTTTTTTTTTTTTGTTTAGGGTCTTTATGAACCATTTACCACGCCAGGGTACATGAAACTTAATTCAATTGAAGGCGCGTGGGATTCGACGTTAATTGGAAAAGATGGATAATCAGAATGAGGCAGGAGTTGACAATTTCATGGTCGATACTTCAAAGTTCAAAGCTTGGACTCGACGCCGGCAGTGAGCATTATTTTCCCCTCAATCAAGCCGGCCCATCTGAGGTTCACCAGTTTCGAAACATGCGGTAAAGTCGTACGCCGTGGTTGGAGGGGAATGAAAGGTTCTGGACATTAGAAAGAGATCAACTATTATGCGAAATGCATGTTAGAAAGTCCAACCTAGGTTGTTTGATGAAGAGAAACAATATAAATATAAGTAGCGTATAGAATCCATCATCAAGTGACCTAGGATGATATTTCAACACCCCCTCTTACATGCAAGTCAAATTGGCAACAACAAGTAGATGTGACTACAGAATGTGAAATTTGATTGATGAGGATGGATGCGCACACGTGAAATAAAATAATGGCGGCTCTCGGTGTGGTTCAACTCATCTAAGGACAATGATATTGATAATGGTGTTTATTTTTAGAGACAACCACTCAAAAATGTTGAAACTACACTTACAACAATGGGCCTTGGGGGATCTTAGACATGGCGACGCATGGGGCGGTGTCCAACGATCGTTCTAGTTGAAATTTTAGGATATGGCTCATTTGAGGATGGCAACCTAATGGTGTTGTCGCGGCTGAAGTCTTAAGCAATACTAGAGTTGCAGCTTTGGCAAAGAAACAAGAGATACATGGCCAATTCAGATAGCGTTGAAGCAATCAAGTGGAACAGATTCGATTGGATGCTTCTTTTACAATAACTCCGATATCATGTTGGCTTAAGTTGTTAAGTAGAAGTAGCCACATGAATATAAAAGGCATATAAGATCCGTTATCAAGCAACATTGGTATAATGCGTGTGAAGTAACCTAGGGTTTATTTGAATTGGGCATAAATCGAGGTGGATGTTAATTATAGTCAGCAAGGGTGTTAATAATGAAGATAGGGGCGTAATTAAGGTTATGCGGATGGAAATCAACAACAGGGTAATCGATCACTAGATCAGGAGTTAATATTAATGCGTTTGAAGCGACCTAGGGTTTTCCCGTTTCAAGCCTGGAGTGACTTCCCGCTATTTTGGCTTGATAAAGGCTTCTAAAGAATTTGACTGTACCATCGGAGGACAATCATCTACTTTTCAAGGTGGAAAAATAACGTTAGACTCGTTCTACTACTAATAACATATAAAAATCAAACGGCAATATATCTCATAAATTGAATTGTGATCGGTCATATTGGCGTTCCCACGTTAGCCTTCGGTTTTACTTTTCCCGGATCGAGCATGAATGCAAAGTCAGGAGGTCAATTCTAGACAGACTTTGAAACTTCTACATCTCTCTCTCTCCCCCTTCTTTCAGCTATGTGTCTTTCAATTTGGATTCTCCTAGGAGCCCGGACCAAGTAAAAGTTCTATTAAATGAAAAATAAGAGTCGTGCATCTCATAGTTGAATAGGTTCCTAATTTCGTTTCATTCTAATTAGAAAAAAATGACATAAATGATTATTGAACTTTGGCTCAATATGTAGTGTGGTTTTTGAACTTTTAATTTATTGAACATGGTCCGTAAACTTCATTTCAATGTACAATATGGTCGTTTAGTTTTTAATTTGTTCAATGTGCTCCCTGAACTTTATCCCGATTTACAATATGATTCCTGAACTTTTAATTTATTCAATGTGATCCATGAACTTTTGGCACATATGCAATTTAGTCTCTAGACTACATAATCTAGGGACTAAATTGAATCCAAAGACATAATAATTCATGCACTAAATTGACTATTTATCAAAGTTTCACGAACTATACTGAACAAATAAAAAGTTCAGCGGTCAAATTGCACATTGGGCTAAAATTCATAAACCAAATCAAACAAATTAAAATTTCATGAATCACATTGCACATTAGGTCAAAATTTAAAAACCATTTGTGTCATTATTTCCTCCTATTAACCCATTGTCCCTATTTTATAAGCAATGAAGTAAGGGGACGATCATTTGTACTAGACCACAAACCCTAGGTGTCCTTATTTGGACCGAATTTTGCTACATAATCATAACCAAAACGACCCAAGCCATCCATGCCATGCACGGTTCTACGTATTGCCCAGTCTAGTCAGGCATGCAAGAGTTTGCCAAAACACCGGTGAGTTTTCGCATTGTTCCTTGTGTGAGGGACCTCGATGAACGAATTCACACCCACAATATACTCGGAAAAAAAAAATACTAATTGGATGGCGATGTCCAACTCCAATCCATGCCTACAAAAGTCTACAATCATCAACAAAATTACAACGATTTATCGTAAATTAATCAATGGGTTGAATAACGACCGATTCGCTGCCTATATTTACCCAGAGAACAAAGGGAATTATGCCAATCGAAAAACTCTTTGAAAATAAATGTATGTGTGCGTCAATGCGAATTTTTTGTGTATTTCAAAACGGTCCATTGATGACAATCCAAGAACAGTATGCAGAAGTAATTACGGTTGTGATAATTTAAGAAGACACATGAACGGCACAAATTTTGTGAACTATTCTCAAACGGGAAATCTACTGTTTAAATATAATAATTTTAAAAACATGCAGCAGCTTAACAGTTATAACTTTCTAATGTTCATAAATAGTCATTTGATATATACACTCGGTAGCTTAAATGTAAACATTTGATATACTTGCTATTATCGTCCAGACTAGGAAATATAAACAACAAATTTATGAGAAAAACATACCTCCAAGTGGGTATAAATAATAAACTAAAAGTGGACAACAAAACCTAAAAATATTCATGTAAAACACGATTATTTTATATGCAATCAATTTTGTCTTGAAAAAAAAGAGTCAGCCAAACTCGAGCTTGATCGCTGAAATTGACTCTGGTCTCTAAAACCAGGTTCTAGCGACCAAGCGTGGTCTGGTCGTTAGTCGTTATTTTCTAATCCCATCTATTCCGGACTTCTTGTTGCGTAATAAGAAGAGTCCTGGTCATTGATAATCTCATTATAGAGAAAACTACAATCAATCTCTACAAAATTGCGCCATTCGATTTCTCTCACCCCATCACATTTCGTGGAAAGTCTTGTCAATTTCTCTGTTTATTTTTCACTAACAATGATTCGGATCGGCTGCCATTATTCTTCCATCACTTAATGAACCGGAGTAGAGAAGGAATTCAATTGCTCTTTTTCTATAAGACTAGTTCTTGGGCTGAACTAGGTTTGATTGAATCATTCATTTACAAAGAAAAGAAAAAAAAAACTTTTGCACTCGTCGAGCTCCGAGCCATGGCCTCCAGCAGGAATAAACAAAAAAACTCCTTGACCGATAAATGATTGTGAGGTCTTTACATTTTAATACGAAAGAGTGATTTTTTACGCGAAATAAAAAGTTGACCGATTCTCGGGTAACATCGAATCCGGCCACTTTGCAAAACCGACCGCACCTTATATTAACTCCTAATACTAATTAAGGATGTTTTTAGAAAGGATATTACACTAGTGTTTGAACTAGGGAGCTCTATTATGAATCCCATCCTCGAGCCTCTACCACTGATTAGGGAAAATTTCAAATAATGATCCAAAGTTGAGTTATTTTCTCAAATAAAGATTCGAAGTAAATACCATCTCAAATAAGAACCTATAGTAGCTGGATCAATCTCAAATAAATACCCGAGCTTGCCGAGTGGCCAAATGTTCTCCAGTCGATGAGCAAGTGACATTTCCGGAGATCGGAATAGGGATATTTTTGTCCAAAATTTTTAATTTTTTTTTAAATTCATAAAATTTTAAAAAAAATACCCAAAGCTTTATTCCTAAGAACGAACAGCATTCTTTTTCTTCCCCTGCTACTTCCTTTTCCCAGAATCTGAGTGCAAGCTCTCTAGCCTCAAAGTCCATGCCGCCTAGCAATTTTGACGGACAAATTTCCGCCTCCGTCGCCGCACTGTCACAGCGACTCTTCCTTAAAAGCCCCGGGCCTTCTCGTCCTCATCCCTTTCACTTCCTCAAGAGCCACGCACCTTCACCTTCCTTTTCCCAGAATTTGATGTTTGTTTCTCAAGAATATGTGGTGTGGTCTCATATGCCCATGTGCATTTTTTATGCAATTCTATTACCTCTTATTCCTACCTTTAATCACTTGGGAAATGGGAGAAAATGGGGGAGTGGAAATTTAAGTGGAAAATGATGAGCAATATGAAATTTCAGTGAGAAAATACGAACAATTTTTTGAGTTTTATGTTCACTGTCCGCAGTCATAATGATTGTCATTGCACTTCCCTTTTGTGCGTTGCTTATAAATTTTTAATGTTAGGTACATTTAATGTAGCATAAAACAATTTATATCATTATACGGGGATAATAATAATAAAAAATTGAACTATTATACGATACTAAATCAATTTTAAACATTTTAATATGGCCAATTTAGTTTAAACATTTTGATCATTTGCCAATTATCTTTGTTGCCATTTTCGGCCAAAATTTGTTGACATGGATGCCAACAGTCTTTCATGGCATGTTCGGCACTAATATGAATAATTTTTGCAATTTTGTAAAATTTATATGAAAATTTTCCTTTTTTTAAAATTTCTTTTTAAAAAATGCAAAAATTGTCCACTCAACATGTTGCCTAGAACAGCCAACCGCTATGCCAATGATTTTCTAAGTAAAATTGGTCAAAAGAACTATTTTGGCAAATAATTCAAAGACTTAGAATTAAATTTGTCAAGTTAAAAAGTTTAGCATTAAATTAACATCCATACAATAAGTTTAAGATTTTTTTCTTTAATTTTCCCTCACTATATTTAATAGCATTGATGTTTCATAGCTCAACAGTCATATATCCTATAGACAAATGTAAGAGGTTATTAAAATTAAGGAATGATGCAATTTAAGGCGAGACTATTTGTCGTGCTCAAGGAGTATTTGTGTGACGCTACAAAACCTCATGCACGACATATGCTTTTTGCGATTTTATATCATAATTATTATCACCATGCAAAAGCACAAAGAAATATGCACATTGTCGCAACCTAACCTTGAAGTGTAGGTAGGTTCACTTAGGAGTTTGGCTAATGGATTACTAAGCCTAAACTTAGCGCGGGCTTTCCCAAGCCCATACCGATTCACGACTTAAGATTCAAATTCTTAACATGAAAATAATTTTTCAATTAGGAGTTGCTACTAATCTATTTTTTGGTGGGTTAATTAGGAACCCATGTAAAGTAATAGGAGAATCGCTTCACTCCTACAAATCAGAGACTATGATATCGGGAACTTGATTACATTAGATTTTTTTAATACCCTCTCGATAACTTTTCTCTTTTATTTCAAAAAAAAAATATTTTGCAAATAGTTTGGATTGATTTTAACCTATTTCTAACATGCAAGATGATCATACGGGTGGACAATCATTGTCTAACACCCAATAAAGCAAAACAATACGTAAATTGCAAGCATGGGGAGAAAAAAAGCATCTGTAATATTAGCTTAAAAATCACTTCAGCAATCCAAGATATGATTTTCAATTAACAAGCAACTAATCAATTTTTTGGGTTTTTACTTATTTAAATGAAACCTAGTTTATGTGCCATGCAATGCAATGGCGTGTAAAAATATCTAACTAAAATGACATGCAACGTGCAACTTAACATGCAATCTATATGACCTAATCTAATTATGGAAAAATATTAAATGCCACCATCTTAATGTATCACTCATTTAAATAATCTTAAACATGCAATGACTAAATGACATGGAAGGCACGACTTCCTAATTTTACGTGACACACGTATGATATTTTTTATATTTTGCTTTTAATTAAAATTCGAAATTAAAAATGCCTAATATTTAAACATGCAAACTATCCTAGAAAAACTACTTCAATTGCATCTAATCTTTTTGGATTGTTTTTTGAAATAAAATCAATTAAAATCATATGAAGGTAAAAAGAAATGATATCCACATAGCACCCAAATCACGCAAGACATTATCATATCCATTAATTTTGGAAGTAAATAAAATCGACGAATCATATCTCAAGCATGAAATCAGATTAACCAATTATCCTTAAAATCGCAAATCATATCTCGAGTGTGAGATCAAATTGGCGACTTTCCTTGCAATTGCAAATCGTATCTCAGACAAAAAATCGGATTGACGATTATGGCACCTTAAAAAATTATAAAATAATTCACAATTTAAAAGGCTTCTCGAGATTTTGGATAAGATAATATATCAGGAAATTCTATCATATGCATAGTCGACATATCATAAAAGGAAATAGAATATTCGATAATCAAATTAGACAAGATTTATACCTAACCCGAATATTGACTTCCAAATTTGAATCTACAAATGGCGGCTCGCGAATCACGATCGAGGCTTGGCGTGGCTCGAGGATGCTCGACAAGACGGGGCACTTGGCTCGGTGATTGGCTGTGCCGGTGGCTTGGCTTTGATTGGGGAGTGCTTCTTGGTGGGACTCGCGGATCCTCGCTGCTTTTAGCTTGGATTAGTGATCGAAGCCAAGCTCCTCGAGACCTGCGAAACAGAACACGCCGATGCTCGGGTGGGAGATTTCGCAACGACCTGCAATGCGCAAGCTGCAATGGAAAGTTTGGACTTGTGGGTTGCAAAAATCACTGGAATTTGTTGGACAGTGGCTGGACTTGTCAGTGTCGACTTTGATAGCCTGGAGAAATTTGCTCTTCGCCCAAAAAGGCTACTGCTGGGCAATGTCGAGCACGACTAGAAGTGATGGTACGAAAGCTGCTTAAGAGTAAACCATCGGAGCAAGTTATATCCACCGGAGAACCTGCAAGAGCAGAAACATAGGTCGTGGGACCAAGAGGCAGCAGCAGCGCCGGGTTCGATCAGGCTAGCAGATCAGGCAAGCTCCACGCTACGGAGTCGTAGGTGACGGAGCAACCGCCTCGTAGTGTTAGGGACCTCCTCGATTTTGGAGGCTACGGAACACGGGTCGTCGCCGAGGATGGAGGCCGCAAAACGAGGGCGACAACACTGGAACCAACGTCAAGCTCACAGCAGGGGAGCGGCGCCCGATGAAGAGTTTGAGGAGCTTGAGCGCGGCTATGGAGGCGTTCAGCTGAGGAAGACCTAACAGTTTTGTTTTTCTCTATCTTCTCTCTTTCTTTTCTCTTTTCTTTGCGTGTGTCAGAGAAGAACAGAGAGAAGACCTCTCCTTTCGAATGAAGACAAATTCACTCTCTGTTGCTCTCTTTCTCTAACATGGAGCCCATCCGGGAAAGAAATCGAATCACACTGCGCGGCCAAGAACACAATCGCCAATTTTTCCTTGGACAAATATGTGTTCTTTCCTTTTCTTCTTCAACAGAATATTTCTTCTTTCCATTGACTAATCCCATGCATTTCCTTTCTGCTCATGGGCACGTGAAGATCTTTAATTGCCGTCATGCTAACCGAAATATTTGGTAAAGATATTCAATTTTTTTGTGTCTTATTTCTCATTTCAAAGCAAAGATATATTGCTCATAGAATCAAATGTCCCCCATACGTGATACTTCTTTCCTAAGCAAACACTTCCATCCAAAATCCTCTTGTAATAACATCTTATTTTCCTGTCAAATGGATATTCCAAAATATGCACTGCTTTTACTAATCTTCGGCCACTTAAAAGATAACGAGCCGGACTTGATTTTTTAATTATTTATTAAAAGGTTAGCCCAATTAAATCAATTAAGCTTAAACCATTCACTCGAGTCCTCTTCCGCCAGTCTAACAAATGTGCACTTAAATGAAATATGCTCCTAATGACTATATGTTATGTAACTTAATTCTAATATTTTTGTTTAGGAGTTAAGAGTTAATCCCTAATTTTCTATGCAATAAATAAATGACTAGATCACCAAAATTTAGGTATCAACACACGTTATCTCACACAATAAATCCTAAGAGCTTAAATAAAGTACATATTCATCTTCATTATATTAACATCAATGGATACTATCTTTATATAATGTCCAAGCAAAACATGAATAAATCCTAGGAAGCGGCAAGGTCACCTATCATTAACACCACTCTTTACACCTCAAAAACCTACATGTACAAAAGTCAAGCTATGCACTATGCATTGACAAGTCGCCATCGCCATCACCATCAAAACCGCTCAATGGTCTTACCAGCTCAACGTTGATATTCTAGTACCAAGGGACAAATCAATGGGGAATCCACTCTTGAAGCCCCACATCAACCTATACTATGGAGTTACATTTAGTATATATCACCATCAATTTGTGTATAAATAAAATACATGGGAGTTCCAAAAGTAGTGGCAATGAGAGATCCATCCTACATATATGAAAAAAATACAAGAGTGAACCAAAGTCTATTAAATAAAATCTCTAAATCTAAGGTAAAAATCCTCTTATCATTCACTCAACTTAGTTCAACCAGTAACGTGAGTTCCAAACAAGTATAAATAACCATGCATGACAAATGTAGAAGAAATTGTACTACTTTTCCTATCATGATATGCCAATGGAAATTATTAACAACATTAAATGAGATTATTCACTCAAATGCAAGTAAATGACATATTATTCTATGATGCATAAACATAACATGGTGGGCTCATCATTATACGTTAAGTATTGGTCTTCATACACCCGATACTTCAACTTTGCTTCTAGAGATACATTTGCTACAAAACTTCAAAGCCGTATCTGTCGTGAAGCTCGTCGATATGTATAAATGAGTTCATACTCGTCACTAGCTCAGACACATCTCAACTCTTGAAGTATCCCTAATACTCTCTAGGCATCTTAGCACATGGGACATTGTCACCACCAACTCTTGCGGACAAAATCATAAATACCTTTATGACATGCCGTGTAGCCCAATTATTACTAGCGTCCTTTACATGAAGGATAAATACTCCACTGTCCAACCACATTGTAATAGTCAACACAGGCTATACAAGCCAACTTAGGCTATACATTCACACTAGCCAAATCATATCGTGTGTAATTTATAAGACTTTCAAATCCCTTCAACCTTGTAAAGACCTGTCTTTAGACGAGAGGAAATCTAGTTAATGCAAAGTCTTTCACATTTACTCATATAAGGTAATTGGCTATAGCAAAAGTCATTCCTCCCATGGCAACATTCACATACATTGCATAACTACATAATAATCGCCATGTACATCATAATAACATGGCATCTCTCACGCAATAGGTGATAAGTAATTAATTACATGCATTTCAATGTATATATCCCCACTCTTTCCATGATAAGCCATCATCAATTAATAAGAAGCTATAGATAGGTAATTGGTAATCAAGAACCAATGCTAAAAATCGACAACATGAACATTGACAACTCAATGAATCAACCACATGAACATTGACGTCTCAAATGATCAACATTGCAACCATCACAGACTCAAATAATCGACCACATGATCAATTGGCAACACTTAGCTAGTAATTCAATAACCTTGACAAATTACAAAAATATCATTTTCAGGTATAGTTTTACCATTTCTACATTTTTCACTCTTAAGAAAAGGTAATCACATATCACAGAATCAATCAAATACATTCAAGATATGTAAAAAGTTTATTGATCCAATTCAAATGAACACAAAGATTTCACATATCATCATTGAAACTTACCTACATTTGACAACAAAAGTCAAACAAAAATTAATAACCACCACCCAAACAACCAAATCAAGAGTACTAAATAGATCAATTTAACGCAAACCCTAGAGTGTTCACTTATCTATAAAATGACTTGGGCAAAAGAAAGCTTTAATTACCTTTGAAGAAAAATAATCAAGAACCTAATATAACAACTCTCAATCTTTGTAAACAACAAAACTATTTTGATAAGATGAAGAGGAAATATAATAATTCACATTGTGAACACTTGAAAAGATGAAATTAGAAGCTTCAATAACACAAGATGGAACCCTTGCTTTTACTCGGAAGATTGAAAAGTAAGAATCAAGAGAGAGAGAAGCTGAAGACTTGAAGCATGTCTTAGGGTGCATTTGGTTCAGTTTTCCCAATAGGCTTTTGACCTCCAAAGCCCCTTGAGAAAATGTTGGCATGTTTAGCAACCATTTTCAAGGAGCTTTCAAGTAAAAGCTAGCATTAGGAAGGCTGAAAATTCAAAGCAAGTCTGCTTTGAGCTTTCAACATTTTTAGAATGCTAACAGGCTCATTTAATGAAAATTATCAAGTTCTCTATTTTTCCCTCAAAATTTTTGAGTAAAATCAAATTTATTTCTTTTAAAATTTAAGGGATATGTGCACTACAAGTCCTAAAACTTGTCTTGATAGAGCAATTGAGTCCTAAATTTGCAAAAAATGTAATCAAGTCCTGAAATTTGTCAAATTAGTCCAATCGAGTTCTTTCGTTAACACGTTAACTTGTCTAATGGAAAAGGATAATGTGGCATTTTTAAAATAATTTCTCTCTCCTATGTGGGATTCTTAAATTATTTTTATTCAAATCTTGTTTAAATTAGATTAAAAATAAAAATAAAAAGCTAAAATTTAATTTAAAAAAGAAAAACAAAAAAAAAAAAAAAAATTCGTCAGCCCCTCCGGTGAGGGGTGATGGTGCCAGGCAAGGCCCTACTCTTCTTCTTCTTTTCAATTTTACTTTTTAAATAAAATTTTATTTTTTTATTTTTAATATAATTAAAATAAGATTTAAATAAAAATAATTTAAAATGCCATGTAGGAGAGATAAATTATTTTTAAAATGTTATGTCGGCATTTTCTATTAGACAAGTTAATGGTGTTAATGGAAGGATTCAATTGATTACATTTTTTATAAGTTTTAATACTCAATTATATTTTCATAATAAATTTTAAGACTTGTAATGCATACGTCCCAAAAGTTAACTCTAGGCCTGCAGGTTTGTGCGTCTCTCTCTCTCCTTGGTTTTGTGCCCGGTTGTCTCGACTCACAACTGAGTGGGAAGGCTTGCAGAGGTGCGTCTTCGCTTCTCTCTTTCTCAGTATCAACAACCCTCTCTGATTCGAATTTTCCCCTCATCGTTCAACTGTCGTTGTTTGCTTGGCGAGCGTGTCCCCATGCCCGAGTCTCTTAAGCCCTTGTGATAATGGTTCCTTCTGATTCTTACTCTTCCATTTTTCTAGTGACCATGAGACAAACGATGACAGATAATTGATTTGAATTTGAATCCCTTCTCAACCTGGGCTTTTTCTTATTTTTGGGAAGCCATTTTTCTGGTTTTGAATGGTGGGTGGGGGGTGGGTTGGATTTGCTTTATGATGCTGGTTCTGAGAAGATGGCTAGTACAGGAAAATAAAATTTTGCTTCGACTCTGTGTTGGGTTAATTTGATTTGGGAAAAGAACACCAAAAACCCCAAACTAATTTGATTTTTTTTTGTGGTATAAAAACTATGCTATCTTTACAATTTTATCATTTAACTTTTTTTATGCCATAAAAACCCCAAACTATCTTATCTTGGGACAATTTTACCTGAACTTTTTTCTTGTGCCGCGAAAAACCGAACTATGCTACTTTTTAGACATATTTACCCCAGACTTTTTAACTGAATGACATTTTCGTCTTTTCCTTCTTCTTTTTAATTTTTTTTCTTCTTCCCAACAGAGGGGAAGAGGAAAAAAAGGAAAAGACGAAAATGCCCTTTAGTTAAAAAGTTTGGGGTAAATGTGTCCAAAGTGACATAGTTTAAGGTTTTTTGTGGCACAAGAAAAAGGTCAGGGTAAAATTGTCCCAAGTAGCATAGTTTAGGGTTTTTAGTGGTATAAAAAAAAGTTTAGGGTAAAATTGTCCCAATGGGCATAGTTTGGGGTTTTTTATGGTAAAAAAAAAAGTTCAAGGTAAAATTGTCCCAATGGGCATAGTTTGGGGTTTTTTATGGTAAAAAAAAGTTCAAGGTAAAATTGTCCCAATGGGTATAGTTCAGGATTTTTGGTGGCATTTTCCCATTTGATTTTGACTGCAGTTTAGAGAAGATGGTAGGAGCTGGAAAATGAAATTCGTTTTGACTTTGGCGTGATTGCTTGCTAGATGTTCATGAAAATTTCTGAAAAGAGATTTTACTTAAAAATTTGAAACTTTCGGCATGTACAGTTCAAGTCAGTTGCACCGCATCTAGAATATATTTGATACTTCATGTTATCCAAGATGCTGGTTGGTCTTGGTCCGAATACTTGCTCATCTTATGCGTGCAACCATATTCACATATGGAGCAATCTACGGTGCGGTTTTGTTTATCAGTAAGTTTAATGCTTGTTGATCGTTCCAGGTGTTTGTAACAACTGCAGAAACAGTTCTATTTCAGTATCGGATAGCCCATCTGCTCCAGCTGGCTAGACATCTGCAAAGGGGAGGAAAGTTCCTGGCAGGGGAGAAACAGTGGCAGCAAATTATGCAATTGGCCCTCTTGAAGACGACGTAATGACAAAGCATAGACTATTAACCCGAACCTCAACGGCAAGAGGTGAGCTGCCGTTAAAGAAACTTCAAAAGAAATTTCACCTCCTTCGTCCTCTCAACTAACGAAGATAACTATGGTGAACGTGAGAAATTGTCTAGAGCCTTCTTACAGGAGCTTTCTACTTTCGAGATTCCTCTTCTCAAGAGCCAGGTGGTTTGTCAAATGATAACATGAAAGAGAAGAATGATGCTTCAAATGATGATGTAATATCTAATATGACACATTTATATGATGAAATAACTATAAATTTAGAAAATAATTAAAAATGTGTTTAAATTTTAAGGATAATGAGTTTATTTCCTTGAAAATATGTTATCATGTTTATTGTAATGAAAATATTCTTATTGTAAATGAAAAAGAGAGCACATGAGTTTTTTCTATTTGATCTTTTGGAACAAAAACAGAAATTTTATTTTTAATAAAATTGTTTACACGACATCTTTAACATTATTGTCAAAATATATATAAAAAAATTACAAATATTATTTTTAATTTTAAACAAATAAAAATTAAAAAAACTTAGATTAATCACTAAATGAGCTTTTCAAATGTGTTTTCTACCAAACAACATTTTTCTCAAAGTTAATTTTCAAAGCAAAATTTACCGAATAATCTTTGCATTTTTTAAAAGTCTTTTAGGCTAAACTGCTTTGCATATTCTCAAAGTCCACTTGGAAAACTAAACCAAATGCACTCTTAATAGAGTTGTATGACTAAGAGGAATGTATTTAGAAAACTTCTATGAGTTACAAAGAGATAAGAACGTTTAACCAAGGTTAAAATTAATGATAACGTTAGGTAAAGACATTGGGTTGAAATGTCAAATTTGTACCATATGTTGATCAATTCTAGATGAGATGGTTCTTTTTGTTTTTGCTTTTGGGGGCTGGGAATATTCTTTCCTCGGACTCTATTATACATGTCCAACCAATGAAAAGAAAATATGAGTACACACTATGATCCAATAAGATAATCCCGTGGGGCCCAATTAAATCCGCGAGCTACTCTAGTGAGCAATGCACAATGATTGACTTTATTTTTATTCCTTGATCCAATTACACCGCAAATGATTAAGTTTGTTTATAGAGAGCTCTAAACAAATCTTTCGGCACGTTTATTCAAGGTATTTATTAAGAAAGA
The DNA here is from genome assembly GCA_014182895.1 of Angophora floribunda. NCBI lineage: Eukaryota > Viridiplantae > Streptophyta > Magnoliopsida > Myrtales > Myrtaceae > Angophora > Angophora floribunda. Next base: position 6,542,830 of record CM024707.1, read on the forward strand.
TTTTGTTCGCCGTATGGATAGCGACATGTTAATTGTCTGTATGTCGTAAGCCGCCCCTTCATATCACGAATTGTGTGGTGTTTAGACCTCAATTTACTTTATTTGGTTCAAGTTTCGTATTCAAAGGAAGAGAATTCTTAGTTAAGTAACCTTTCGAGAATTCCAAAGAGATGTTCAAATACTTATATGGATTCAGATGAGGGATGATACATATTTTATTTACAATTATAAATTTATAAATCAGATCAAACCGTGAAGATCAACGAGGAAAGCCTCTAGAAAGTTTTTTGTAATTTCCATGCTATCCTCGCCATGTTCTAAAGTCTCACAGAAAACCCCAGATTATAAATACCACGGTCTGCTCGGCCAACTCATAAATATCAATTTCGACCCAAAAGGAAAAGAGCTCGTAAATATCGACCAAAATTTCGCTATTAATCATTATGTCCGTCCAATTTCGGAGGCCGCATAATGATCATTAATTGATGGGCCCCACCCGGTAACCATTTTCGGTTGTTTCGCACGCACAACATCGCCCCACTTACACTCATACGCACACACGAGAACACGCACTCTGATGTTGGATGCGTCCTTTCTTTCTTCCTTGGGGAGTCAGCATCAGGTGCGTCCGCCATCGAAACCCAAGGACCACTCGCGGGGCCACACGTGTCCTAAAAATCTCGCGCAACCGAGCGATCGCCGCCCCCACACCGTAAGTATATAGCGCCTCGCGCGCATCTACCTTGGCATTTGGCATCTCGCCTCTCGATTCTCGGCATCTTCCATCGGATCCCCCCGCCCCACTTGCCCCATCCGACGGCTCGCGTTCCTCGTGCCTTCTCTCTCCTCTGCACCGTATAAATCCCCACCTCCGCCCCGCCCCCGAACCTCGTGCTCATCGCTCCTCCGGTCTCCGACTCACGAGCCAGAGAAACGATACCGCAAAACACTCACTCGCGGACGATCGGCGAAGCAGCGAGAGAAGGAGAGGGGGACGACGACGAGATGAACGACGCCATAGATTCCAGGATGGAGGCGCTCGCGTTCCAGTACGCGAGCTTCGGGCTGTTCGCGGTGGTCAACAACCTCTGGACGCTGGTGGCCGTCGTGACCGCCGCCGTCAGCGTGTTGGGCATCCGGGCAGCCGCCGGCTCCTCCGCTGCCCGCCGCCGCCGCCGCCGGGAGCCCAATTCCGCCCCGCCGCCGCGCAGCGATGCCGGCGGGCCCAATGCGAGTGGGCCGATCCCGGAGGCGCGGCGGCCGGCCGACGTCGCCGAGAGATCCGCACCGGAGGCTGCAGCCGCCGATGGTTCGAGCGTGGCCTCGACGTCGGCCGACGACTATGCCGGCAGCGAGCTGGGCGACGAGGTGACGAAAGGGAGGAGGAAGTTCACGGCGTACTACAAGGACGACGGCGAATGCGAGCGCGAGGAGGAGGCGGCGGCGGCGGAGGAGGAAGACGCCGGGGAGGGCGATTCTTGCGGGGGAGGAGAGTGGTGGGAGACCTGGGAGAGGGTGTTGAAGGCGAGGAACGGGGAGATGTGGTGGTACAGGTGTCAGGACACGGGGGTGCTGAACGGGGCCGTGGTGAGGCTGTGGGACGACAGCAGATACGGCGGCGGGAGGAGGAGGGAGAGCTCAGGCTGTGCCATGCGTGTGTGGTAGGTGTAGTAGGGGCGGAGCCGCCAGAAGCGGTGGTAGCTGACGGGGGTTGGTGGGTTCGTGCAATAAATAGCTCGGTGGTTCAGGATCAGGAGTTTGATTTTTATTTATTTGGGGCTATGGTATTTGGGGCTTGTAATTGTATATACTTTTGCTGGGTAGAAGAACAGCCGAAAACCAGAGAGATCTGACATGAATGCAATGCTCTCGAGTTGCAGCTTTTCTGTTCTTTTTTATCTCTCTCATTAGCATTTTCTCTTTTGATCCTCTGGGCACGCATGAGCAGATCCGCTTTGAATTCGGGTTGTATAGATCGGTGTTCAAATGAACCCACCAGTCAAGGAACTGTTGGATGAGGATCAAATCGATCTTCCCAAATTAAAAATTGGAACTTTTTCGACACTTACCAACAATTAGATGGGAAAAGAAAAACAATAAATGAATTCGGGTCGTATAGATTGGTGTTCAATGAACCCACTGTTCCAGGAACTGTTGGGTGAGGATTAAATCATAACACTTGGGAACAATTTGATGGGAAAAAGAAAAACAGGAAAATCATAACACCCTCCCCCAGAATTCTCCCAATGACCCGCCATTAGATTCGTCTTCTTCTTCTTTTTCTTCGCTTTCGACAGCATAAGAAAAAAAGAAGTCGCAGAGAGAGAGAGAGAGAGATAGGGATCCGCTACAGAGATTGTGGGGGAACGAGAAGGCACGTGTTGAATGGAGGGAAGACGCTTTGCGGCTGCTTTGCTTTGCTGGTCAAGCTGGTGCCATCTCCATCCGTCGGGTCGATTGGTTCAGGGGATTCCTCTGTCTCCTGGCATATTCCCTTCGCTCCCCAATTTTGTTTGGGAATGCCAATTTGGCCTCCGCAATGACGGAAGACTCCGTTTCGCTCCGAAAACTTTTCCCAATTCACCCATAGATGAAACCAAGTTCTTCCATTTAGCTAGATCTGTTAAAATGAGTTGCAAACACATTTAAAACCCATAGTTGATAGGATGGGTTGTTATATAAATTTGTTATATTTAGTAAATGAATCACAAATAAATTTAAATCCAATCCTACGAGTCATAAAGGGGTTTATTATGAATTGATTATAATTAGTAAATGAATGACAAATGGATTTAAACCCAATCCCATGAGTCATAAATGAGTTTATTATGGGTTGTTATATGAGTTGATTATATTTAGTAAATGAATCACAAATGAGTTTAGACCAACTTTATGAGTCATAAAAGATATAAAGTTTCCGGATTGAGTTAAATTAAATATAAAAATATTTTAATAATATGAGTATGAGTAACTAGATTTATATTGCATAGGGTCAGACCATTTTCAATTTGACATAGCTCAACTCACCAGTTTGATAGATTTACATTTAGTTCAATCTGAACAAGCCGGCTTGGGGTTGTGATTATAATATTTCCAACTTTTGCCAATAAAATTAGTCGCGACATGGGAGAAAATTTATTCTTTTTAGTGCATTGTTTCTCTTATATCATATATAATCAATGCATTGAAAATCAAAATAATTTTCTCTCTAAGCATGGTAAAAAGAATGCACTAGGGCACTCGTTAAGAAGAACTCATTTTCATTTTTTTTTTGTCGAAAGAAAATTGTGTTTATTGCTTAAAAGAATACATAAGAACTACGTAGTTTTTCATGACAAAGCAAATCGAAACAAAGCAAGAATACTGAAAGGCAAAGTCAAAAAAAAAAAAGGATCAATGAGCACCAGCAAAATTAAACACACACTCATTTCACAAGAATGAATTTGTCAAGCAAAATAATTAACAACCAATCACTGAATCTCATGTCTTTTTAGTAACCATGAAGTTGCCAGTTAATGGTGCATGCCTAAGATTTGGCTTCCTCCAGACTGTCCCCGTATAAAGACAACCAAAACAAGTTAAAAAATATAGATTTAACATGTGCATGAGCAAATCCTTGTGATTCAACGAATGTCAAAACTTCTACGATCATCATTGAAGTTGGAGGTAGAGAACTTGTATACTAACAAAGCAAAAGGTATTGAATCTTTAAAAGCAAATTTATTAAAGTCCCAAATCTAGATTGAGAGAGGATAGCAATCTAGATTCAAAACAAGATAAGGAGAGTTAAACTCTCAAATTGAGAACTAGATAAGGAGAAGAAAAAAATTTAAATCGAGAGAGAAGAAAAAGCAAAAGGAAAAAGAAAAACACAAATAAAATCAACCAAAGAGGGAGGGGAGGGTGAGATAGCCCGAACCCTCCTCCATGATTGAAGATCGAGGAAGATGATAGATAGAAAAGAGAGAAGGAGAGAATGAGAAAAGAGTTTTTTGTTGATCAGTTGTCCTCAACTTACAATCCTGTGACGTTTTCTTTGTCTTTTTCTTTTTCTCTTGCTGTTTATCGTGAAAGTGAAACAAAGGTTTCTTCTATCTGTGCAGTGACTTTTTCCTTAATCCAATCAACCATAAAAAATAGGCAATCGTACTTGCTTTGAACGCTATACTTATACGACGTGGTCGGAGACAATTTTTAAGCGACGTGAAATCCTAATTCTTGCCAAATCAGTAGTTCGGAAGATGCCGCTGTTTTGTTGCACTGCACATGCTTTGATAAAACCAGCTACTTAGGTTTCCCACCTAATCCTCTAATTACTGCTTCTAAACAAGGGATATTATGACGTTATTTTAAACTAAGCCCACCGCTATTGACCGTAAGTTGAGCTCACATGGAGCACAAGCAAAACTTTACATGGCCACCAATGCGGAAAAACAAATAACTTGTTTGGACTTGAATCTGTTTATCGGATACAATTTGATCAATGATTACGTAAATCCCATGGGTAGAACTCACACAAGAACTCGCATGATTAATGGCCAAGATTGACCCATTTCACGTGGATTTGTGTCTAGGCAACTGTCACCTCTATGGAGGCCTACCCAAAAAGGGAACATTGGATATGTGCCTCTTAATAGGGACGTTGCCCCACATTAAACTCGACTCACCCATAATTCACATCATTAATAGCTAAAATTGAACCATATCGTATATATTCAGGTCCAAGCAACTCTCACCCCTACAATGCCCACCATGTAAGGACAACCACACAGGTTTACCCGGAAAAGGACCACCGGAGAGTTGTCTGGCCACGCAAAACTCAGGTTTCCGGTCATTCTCGCTCAATGCACACTCTCTATCCTTCACCCACCAAAAACGTCAGGTATCCCACACTTTCGCCATCACGACGAACATTTGTGGGCTACATCGTCTTTCACGGGACGCCTCAGCGAGGGCCGAAGCAACGGCGGCCATCCGAAAGACTAGGTCGAGGGACCACGGGCTTTGTCATTAGCCTCACCCGGATGATATCTTCGACCAATGCCCAGCCTTTGTCCTTACTTGTTGCACTTACCGGCAGCATCACCCCGTAATTGCCATGATCTCGCTGTCATTGGAGGATCGCGTCTTCCTTGTCGTTTTCGTTCGTGTCTGGTTCGAGATTAAGCGCCGGACAGGACAAGGACTGAAGATTAGCTTTCCAGCTCGGAATGGGCATCTTGACCTTTCGTTCCATTTGGTCTTTGGAATATCCGTTTCGGGTTTGGTTCTCAAAGATGGTGTGAGCCATTCGTATTGATTCGCGTTTCTAGGTTTAAATCTCGACTTTGAATCAAAATGCAGATTGGTTTAGTGTTGGAAGCATGAAACAATTGTCCTATGTGAGACTTTTCTAATATAACTTAAAATATATCAACACCAATAAGAAGTTTAAATTTGAACTCATTGACATATTCAGTTAGACATCTTTTAATTCAAAATTTAAATCAATAAATTATTGACAAATTAGGATATATAAACTGTTCATTACCACACCAATTATTCGATATGGGACTTTTTAAGGCAACTCACAAATGCATCTCCACATCTATAAAATCCTTGATTTTACCATTTGCCCATAATTGTTAAGGGCATCTTTTGAATAGAATAACTTAGTGCTTCTCACTAGGTAATGGCCGTGGTATTTGTAGAAGGACCATTTTGAGTGGTTGTATGAACTCATCATATTTGTTGTATTTTCTCAAATTTTTGTTTCATAATGCCTAGGGAAAATTCCAAATAAAGGTATGTTTATTTTCTCAAATAAGAACTTGAAGTGAAACTTATTTCAAATAAATACATGGAGTAGTCATGGTTGTTTCAAATAAAGACCTATCCTTGTCGGCTAGCAAAATATTCTAATCGATGAGGATATTTTCTTCTAAACACACTTTTATTTTAATTAAATTAGATTAAAAATAAAAATATCAATTTAAAATACAAAAACACATGCAAGAGGGTTCCCTCCCACCTATGGTCTAGTGGCCCTAGGCGAGGGCCATCAAACAAGGGCAAGGGCGGGTGACCCTCATCGAGATCGCTCTCCTAAATCGGGAGAGGGTCGCCACCTTTGGTGAGGGCTTGTTGGCCCTCGCCTCTAGTTGGCAAGGGTCGTTAGTCCTCACCCAAGTGTTGGAGACCCTGTTAGCCATAACCATTGCTCCACTAGTGATGGGGTGATGGCCATAGGCGGGAGGGAGCCCTTCCTCCAATGTATTACTTTTTCTTTCTTTCTTTTAAGTTTTAGGTTTTTTGAGTATTTTCTTATGGAAGGAAAAAACAAAAAAACAAAGAAAAAGGAAAAAAACAAAAAAAATTAAAAAGACAAAATTGCCTTTCATCAAATAGTGAGTTTAGGTTATTCTTTGAGACTAATATAGTCACTTCAAATCCTTATTTGAAATAAAGTTCTCTTTAAGTCCTTATTTAAGAAAATGATGTCACTTCAAGCTCTTGTTTGGAATTTTCCATATTATCCTATGATCGTGTGGTTGCACCCAGTTAATAGCTAGTGGTGTGAAATGGGCCGAGCTCAACACGACCTAGTATGCTATGGGCCATGTTGGGCCAACCTGTATTAATGTGTCAGGGTGCGCCGAGATAGCCAAACGCATTGCATTGGCCTAGTGTGGTACAAGGCCTGTGCTAGACATGTGTGGCCTAGGCCCACAAATCGTCACGGTTCGGCTCGACCCATGTCGTTTTTTCCCATTTATTTTTGTCCCAAAGGGCTCTTTGGGCAATTTTTCTTCAAACTTAGCGCGGAACCACGGGTCACATGTCAAGTTGTGCCCAAGCATGGTTCGCTCCACGAACGGGCCAGGCTGACACCTGCCCGCCACGCTGCCAAGCATCGCCGGCCGACCCATTTGGCATCTCTACTCCATATACGACGACAATGAATTCAATAAGTCTAAGCGGCCAACGGGCCCAGGTAATCTTTTAGAGGCCATTGCCATTAATAAAACCCCAAAAATTTGGGCCACATTACTGGTATAATTGGACTGGGCCTACCAACGTCAGCCGAGCCTTTGCTCAAGCCCATTTGATAAACCCTAAAATTTCGATCATCATCGTCTCCCACACTCCACCGACCAAGATTTTCCCCTGAGTCCGCCATTAAACCCCGAGCTTCTTCGCCGCCCGCCGACGCTCGCGTTCGCCTCTCCGCCAGCCATGGAGGGCATCGAGTTCGACGCGGCGTCGCCGCCTCCCCACGACCCCGCCGTCGAGGACGACTTCTGTGGCTCGATCCTCGCCCGCTACGCCAGCTCCACGCAGGACGAGCACCAGCACCTCTGCGCCGTGATCGGCGCCATGTCCCAGGAGCTCAAGGACCAGAACCTGCCTCGCACCCCGATCGCCTACTTCGGCGCCACCTGCTCGTCGCTCGACAAGCTCCTCTCCGCCTCCTCTGGCCCCGATCCTCAGGGCCATGTCGTTGAATCGCTGATGACGATACTTTGCCTGCTGTTGCCTAAGGTTGCTGCTTCCGTCGTGAGGAAGAGGAGTCAGTATATGTCGGAGCTAGTTCTTAAGGTGGTCCGCGGCGGTTCTTTGCCCCCTGGAGCGGTGGGTTCGGGCTTGAAGTGCGTTTCGCATTTGTTGAGCGTTTCTAAGGATGCGAATTGGTCTAGCCTGGCGCAATTGTATGGAGTTTTGCTCGGTTTTGTGACTGACTCGCACCCGAAGGTATTTTTGTTCAGCCTCTGTATGACCTTTTGGTGATTTAAGTTGGGTGGTGGGTAGTGTTCGATGAGAAAAATTCGAATTTGATGCTGTGGTTGCCTTTTCAATTCTTTAAATTGCAGTTTTGGGATCGAGAAAGATCAATGCACGTCTATAGTTCCTGCTGCAACAATTCCTTGGCAGTGATTATCAATTTTTAGTTTTTATTGATTTATTCTTTTTATACTTTCATTTTTGGTGATTTCTTAAGTGCTAATTTCTCTCTTGCTAGATTTAAGAGTTTAGACTTCTCATCATATAGTAGGTGAGATTTCGAGAAGTGGAAATTCGAAAATTTTCAAACAGAGCAGTTTCTGTCTGTCTAAATTAGTGAAAATACTTTTCCTGCCGGTGCTCAACAGATAAGAAGGCAATCACACCTCTGTCTACGGGACGTCTTGCAAAGCTTTCACGGGACGCCAGCAGTAGTGCCTGCAAGTGAAGGATTAACGAGCATGTTTGAAAGATTTCTACTGCTTGCTGGTGGATCAAAAGGAGATGCTACAGAAGGATCTAGAGGAGCACAGGAAGTCCTTTATGTTCTCGACTCTTTGAAAGAGTGTCTACCATTCATGTCATTGAAATATACAACCAATACTCTCAAGTACTTCAAAACCCTTTTGGAACTTCGCCAGCCCCTTGTTACTAGGCGCGTAACAGATGGTTTGAGTGCTCTTTGTCTATATGCAACTTCAGAAGTGTCCCCTGAAGCACTGCTTGATTTATTATGCTCATTAGCTCATTTAGTATCTGCGAGCGAGACATCTGTGGATGGCATGACATTCACTGCTCGTTTATTGGATGCTGGAATGAGAAAAGTGTATTCCTTGAATAGGCAAATATGCGTTGTTAAGCTCCCTCTGATATTCAATGCACTTAGAGGTGAGTCATCAGTTCCAATAACTCCTCTCCTCTGGTACATGAGAAGAAATAATAGCTCACTTTGCATTTTGACACATCTTGGATTTCTTGTTCAAGTCAGTGCTTAGCTTCTTTGTTTGCGAGAGGGAACAAAATGAATGCTATCTCATGTTTCCCTCTTTGTTTTGGTAGAGATTCTGGCATCTGAGCATGAGGAAGCCATATTTGCTTCAGCAGAAACATTCAAGAGTCTCATAGAATCTTGCCTTGATGAAGATTTGATCAATCAGGGAGTGGAGCAGCTCAAGATACATGCGAATGCAGAATCAAGAAAGTCTGGACCCACTTGCATCGAAAGAATTTGTGTGACTATTGAGAGTTTGCTGGATTATCGTTTTGTTGCTGTCTGGGACGTAGCCTTCCAAATTATTTCAGCTACTTTTAAAAAATTAGGTACTCTCTCTCTCTCTCTCTCTCTCTCTCTCTCTCTCTCTCTCTCTCTCTCTAGCTGAACAGAGAAATTCATTTTCCCAGGTCTGTTATCATATAATATTGCTGGAAATTGTATAAATTGTAACAGGGTAACTCCTTAGGATCATTTAAAGTTGATACAGTTTTCTAGTCCTACAATCCTAAGCAATGCTGATTATTCTAAGCAGTACAGTGGTAAACTTGTTTCATCAACTCTCTTATCTCCCATAATTAGTGTTTCTTTGCTATATACTGGAATCTAAATGAGTCCCATTCTCACCTTCCATTGTGTATGCTGGGCTTGCATAAAAGATCTGTTGTAACTTTTTCTTGTAAACAAGCTTCCCAAAATTCAAAAACTCTTCTTTTTCAGGAAATAATGCTTCTTATCTTCTGAGAGGAACGCTTAAGAGCTTGGGAGACATACAAAAGTTGCCTGATGACGATTTTCCTTACAGGAAACAGGTACTTTTTATTTGACTGCAGTTACTACTTGGCAGAAATCTTTCTAGATTATGTAGGTCACTTCAATCTGTGATTCAGCTCACGCTTCCATTTGGGCTTGTTCATACATGGGGAGTTGCATGCTTCTCTTTACTAGTTGCAATTATGTGTTCTAAGCAAAAGTCTCAGCATCTCCTTGGCATGCTTTTACCTTTTACCTGTTGGGATATTTGTTTTTCTAAAGGATTGCGGAAGGAATGTGGTAATTTTATTTTGCATATTTTGGTAATTAAATTTTCTCAGCTGGAAAATGCATATTGCATGAACATTTACTTGTGCTCTCTCTCTCTCTCTCAGACATATCAATAAAATAGTTGTGGATCTGTATGCAGTCATCTATCATTTCAATTTGATATCCGCAATCTGATTTGAGCTGGTGAGCAGTCCAATGCTTCTGGAAATTAATGGGAATGAAATCGTATTTAAAATTTCCACTTGAGAGTTATACTTGGGTGATTCTCACTTCTGTTCCTGTTCAAACAAAGTATTGTTGATTCTGATTTTTGCCTGTTGACTTATAATGCGGTTGTGGTGCAGTTGCATGAATGTGTTGGATTGGCAGTTGTCGCCCTTGGTCCTGAAATATTTTTGAGCCTTCTCCCCCTCAATTTGGAGTCTGATGACCTATCCGAGGTGAATGTCTGGCTCTTCCCAGTTTTGAAGCAGTACACTGTGGGTGCCCACTTGAGCTATTTCATGGAATCAGTTCTGGATTCAGTTAGTCTAATGAAACAGAAAGCACGTAAGGTATGGAGCTAGAAGCCAGTTAAAAAATTTGCCTCCTTTTGTTTGTTCTGTTAGTCACACATGACTTTTGCCAGCTTGAGGTGGAAGGAAGAGTCGTTTCAGCTAGAAGTGCAGATGCCCTTGTTTACTCTTTATGGTCACTGTTGCCATCATTTTGCAACTATGCTGTGGATACAGCTGAAAGTTTAAAAGACTTGGAGAATGCATTATGCAGAGCTCTTCGTGAAGAACCTGATGTTCGTGGTGTAATATGTTCCAGCCTGCAACTACTCATTAATCAGAATAAAAGGGTTTTGATTGAAAATGATGAATCTTCAGGTGCTGAGTTTGGTACATCTGCAGAGAAAGCTGTGTCTCGTTACACCGTGCAGATTGCCACTGATAATTTGAGTGCACTGAGGTCATCTGCTCGTGAATTTCTGTCAGTTTTGTCTGGAATCTTTCTGAATTCCCAAAAGGATGATGGTGGCTGTTTACAGGTACTATAACTTCTCTTGTTTAGTTAGATCTAATGAACCGTGCACCTTCGTGTGCATTGTATGAGTCTATTGTAAAAAATAGCTAAGCATGACTGTGCTTTGAGATTGGTACAAGTCTCACCAAGTTTTGTTCTAAAACCTGTGTTTTGTTTGGCGCTGTCATTAGATGGGTTGATACTTGATAGTGACTTTATTTGCACTCTGTGCAGTCTACAATTGCTGCATTGTCTTCAATAGCAGATAAAGCAGTAATATCAAGACTATATAAAAGTACAATGCAGAAGCTACTGAAAGTTACTCTGGAAGCTGGAAAAGTGCACAATTCTAGAAAGCCAAACTCCATGGAAAGTGACGATTCATCCAATGAAAGTTCACCTTCTGTTCTTCGGTCTGTTCACTTCACTCTAGTATATGTATTTTTTACAGCTCGTGTTTAGTTGCATCAGTTTGATGTTATTCCTTTTTCCTGTACATGTCTGTAATCTTTCAGCAAAAGTGAATGCAGATGCTGGATTCACTGACAAATTAGCTTTTTGGTCACAATATGTGCAGGGGAAAGCTATTTGACTTGGCCGCTTCTCTTTTGCCTGGATTGAATGATGCAGAGGTCGATGTTCTGTTTAAAGCTATACAGCCGGCATTGCAGGTTAGTTAGTGAATCTAGTTATGTTATCCCTTGTTATACTCAAGATGATTTGAACAACAGACTACAGGTTGAGGTAACAAAAATTGAGGTTCATTGCAGGACGCAGATGGTGTTATCCAGAAGAAGGCATACAAAGTTCTTTCAGTAATGCTTAAGGTACTAATCTCTTTGGTTCGGTTTATCTCTGCATATTTCCATTGAATGCAATCTTGATGGAGTTTTTTCTATAACATCCCGAAAAGAGTAGAACTTTATACTTAGTTTAATAATGCATGGAATGGAATGAAATTGGGTTCATTGTTGACAGTAAGATAAGTTTATGCATATCGAAACCCAGACTGAGTCCTAATTTGTCGACTCTGCTTTTACCTGCTCTGGAAAAACACACAATTTCTTTTGTGTGTTTTATTTGAATCTATGAATGAAAGGCATTAGGAGGCCTGTTTGAAATACTTAAATCTGACTCCTAGCTTGGTGATTGTGAGTTTTTGTGGTGTTTAGCTTTTATTTCACAAACATTGGCTGGGTTTCTTACTCTCTTACAATTTTGTTGTGTTCTCTGTTTTTCCAAGAATTATGAAAGGTTTCTTTCATCGAAGCTCGAGGAGTTGCCGAAGCTCATGGTTGAAGTGCTACCCACATGTCATTTTTCAGCAAAACGTTATAGGCTTGAATGCTTGTACTTTCTTATAGTCCATCTTTCTAAGGTTGAAACTCTAGCTCTTCTGTTGATTACATAGGATAAAACCTTCTTCCAATCTATTCAAACATCTCAATATTCTATTGATGGATAAAATACTTAAAAGTCTTCCTTGTTTATAGGATGGTTCAGACAAAACCAAACCTGAGATTGTTTGTTCGTTCTTAACTGAGATAATACTGGCATTGAAAGAGGTACGTTATGTCGACTAATTATAGTGCTTTTGTTACTCTATATGATATATCTGCTGTTTTTTTTCGTTTTTTTTATCGGTTTCATCAGGTGCCTGATAAGATGCTTATTAGATTATATTTTGCCTTTACAGGCTAACAAGAAGACTAGAAACAGGGCATATGACATCCTTGTGGAAATTGGGCATGCATTTGGTGATGAAGAAAAGGGGGGAAGAAAGGAGAACTTGCTTCAATTTTTCAACATGGTTTGTAGTCTATCTAATTGTTGATTGCTGACATTCTAAGTCATGTGCTAAGTGCCAGTTCTCTGGCCAGGTTTTACCTGTCCAGCTTCTGTTAATGTTGCCTTCTGTCTGGGTAAATGGTTCTGATACTTGAGCAAGGCATAATAATGATTAGTACTTACTCTTTAGCTATGCTATTGGAGCAGGTAGCTGGAGGTTTGGCAGGTGAAACTCCTCATATGATCAGTGCTGCAGCAAAAGGCTTGGCTCGCTTGGCTTATGAGTTCACAGATCTTGTCTCAACTGCATACAACGTGCTTCCTTCCACATTTCTTCTTCTTCAGAGAAAGAACAGAGAAATAATTAAGGTAAGTTCTGTCCTATGTTTGTGTGGATATTGGTTTATTGTAATAGTGAGTGATTGACTTCATGGAATCCGTTTACTTATGCAGGCAAATTTAGGTCTTCTGAAGGTACTGGTTGCCAAATCTCAAGTTGATTGGTTGCAGATGCACTTGGGGAGCATGGTGGAAGGCTTGTTGAAGTGGCAAGATAACACAAAAAATCATTTTAAGTCAAAGGTTTCATATTTTCTCCTTTTTTTCTTAAATTAAGTTGTCTTATGCTGCAAGGTTTTTGTTGTTCTCAAGTCATAAGTTTCCTCTGTTCTATATTTTCCTGGAAGAAGCAGGCTTTCTTCTTTCTGAAGTGTGTAACTATTTCTGGAATTCTTCTGAGCTGTCAAAGCTAGCAATCCTTTTCCTTAAAGTTGCTTGATGTTATAGAGGATGGGGTCCCACCCTTACCAAGGCTTCATGTTCAGCAGAATGTTTATACCTAACTAAAGAAACTAACTACCATTGATTTGACTGTCGAAAAATGTTAATATGAACTTCACATTGATATCAATCCATATGTTTTGCATTCTTTCGTATGTAGGTAGCTGCTTAATAAGGAATATAAGTGTAGAGGTATAATGGGGCTGCAGCTGGTTTTTCCTGTTGCAGCCCTTTCAGTCCTTCAATTTTCTCTTTATTTTCCTTTCCCTTTTCATTTTCTTTTCTCCAGTTGAATCATTGAACGGGTTTGTCTCTGGCTGTCTATTTGACGGCTAGATTTCGCAACATTGTTTGGTATTTATCTGATTACTACAATACTGGGAAATTTTTGCCCCGTCATGCTGCAGGTGAGCTGTTAACTGATATTACTGCAAGGATTAATTCTTCTGCTTACAATTTTTCACTAGGTTAAAGTCCTCCTGGAAATGTTAGTCAAGAAATGCGGCTTGGATGCTGTAAAGGCTGTAATGCCTGAAGAACACATGAAACTCCTTACTAATATAAGAAAGGTACTTTTATCATATTCCTGTGGAATTTTATCAAGTGTCCTCTGAAATTTTTGCCAACTATTTCTCCATATAGATCAAGGAGCGAAAGGAGAGAAAACGGGCAACTAATTCAGAGGAAAGTAGGTCTCATCTGTCCAAAGCCACCACATCCAGGTGTCTCTTTCTCCCTCTCTCAAATGCAAACAAAACCAGATTGGTGGATTTTGCTGTTTCCATTTTCTGCGTGTCACTTCTGAATCGACTTTGCTTCGATAAGAAGTCCTATGACCATATGGGATTGCTATGACTCTTCTTTTCCCCTTTTCATTATCTTTTTTCCTTTTTCTTTTCTTTTTCTTTTTTTGTGGGGGCGGGGGATTTACTACATAGTTCTCTTATAGTTTACAGCATTTTGCCGCTCTCTGAATGAATCATCTTCAGGATCACAAAACTTAAAGAGTTAATCCTTCAGAGTGAATATGTAAATGTGTTTAGTTTTAGTTCACTCTCTCTCTATCTCTCTCAAAAACCAGGGCACAGGCGTGTACATGCATCCTATGTTCAGCTTTCCATTTCTAATCATAAAACTTTCCATGGAGCATCATCCTGCACTCTTGTTCAGACCTCTGCTATCTCCGGCTTGACTAGGAGAGGAATAAGATATACCCATAACTATCCAGGGCCTTCGAATCAAAAAAATCCTCAAGCCTAATCTTTAAGGATATCCTAGTTTATTTCCTTTTCCCAATTAATTCTGGAAAGGATGCTTGGTTTCTCTAAGATAATCTGTCTCAGACTGGACTCGTAAATGAGTTCTCATCATACATGACTATGGATGTTTAAAATTTCCCTCTCTTTTTTACTCGGTGATTATATGTGCGCTTTGAACCATGTCCGAATTGGAAAGATTTAAGCAGCAGCAAGCAAGTTCAGACTAGCCTTATGCCTCTTATTTTCTGGCTGATTATTACCATGCTTTAGTCCGACAAATTTGCAAACATAAATGGAGCTGCATAAGACATCTAGTGCAGATCTAGATCAGTAAATTAAAGTAGTATCGACTGTCAGGAAAGAGTTGGTTATCAGTCAACTTTGCCCCCTTTACATTGTTTTACCACATCCATTGGAAGTATTAACTGTACTAATCCTCCTCTCTTCAGGCTTAGCAGGTGGAATCATACAAAGATATTTTCTGATTCTGGTGATGAAGACAGCACGGATGGTGAGACTGATCATATGGATAGTGAGACAAATATTGGCAGAAGGAGCAGGGCTTCCTCATTGTTAAAGTCAAAGGCTGCTTCATTACGGTGGGTACTTAATGTTGCACTCCTGCAAAAATTTTATGCACATGTTTTAGTTAGGCGAGACATTTCTGCTCAAAATATTAGTAATTTGTGCATATTTGAGCCAGACGTAAGGTTTTCCTCATTCATGCACATCTCATTTCACTCATCTTTTTTAAGAGCTTTCTGTTACACTGTTGGATGAACTACTGTGTTTATTTTGCTGAAAAATAGGAACCATTTGCCTCATTGATACGTCTCATTTCACTTGTATTGTTTAGACTGTCCAATGAATTACATAGCCAGCTATCATCCTACTTTTGGACTCATGCCAATGTTCAATTTGTGTAGCTCCAAGAGATCGCATAGATCTGCCAAGAGCCTGCCAGAAGACCTTTTGGACCAATTGGAGGACGAACCTCTCGATTTGCTTGATCGGCAGAAAATGAGGTCAGCACTTAGAGGATCCCAGCAAGGCAAACGGAAGGCAGATTCTGATGATGACCTCGAGATAGACTCCGAAGGTCGTCTAGTAATCCATGAGGGAAAGGAGTCGAAGAAATCCTCAGCAGCCAACCCAGATTCAGATTCCAGGAGTGAAGCTGGTAGTCATCTTTCCATGGACTCTTCAAGGAAAGCCCAGAAGCGTAGAAAGACGACAGAATCGGGATGGGCTTACACAGGGAATGAGTATGCTAGTAAGAAAGCTCGTGGGGACTTGAAGAGGAAGGACAAGCTTGAGCCCTATGCCTACTGGCCTCTCGATCGTAAGATGATGAGCCGGAGACCAGAGCATCGGGCAGCAGCGAGGAGAGGAATGACAAGCGTTGTGAAGATGACGAAAATGCTTGAAGGCAAGAGTGCCTCGAGCGCGCTCTCCCTTAAAAGCACCAAGTTAAAAAAGAGGGCAAATAAAGCGGGCAAAAAGAAGGGCAAGTGAACAGAAATTGTGACAATGTCCAGCATATTGGATACATTTGAGTGCTTGTGATTTTGTGAATTAGTGATTAGAAAATTGCGAGATACCTGGGTGCTAGAATTATAGGCCAATTGGTTTATGATGCAATTTTGCTGTACATATAATTTAAATGACGATGCAATAGACTGAGCATTTTTTTATTACGGTTCTTTAACCACCTAAGCATCCGCCAGCTGGATCCTGACATATTGTTTGCCCCCGTTGTCCCTCTTAATAAATTTGTACTTGTTTATGTTCAAAATGCGAAAGACCCTAAAACCCTAGTGCAAACTCGAATGTGTTGCAGGTGGCCTGAGGGACTGCTTGGGATATGGCCCGTGAGCTAACATGCTAACATCCTCGTCCAGTTCCCAAAATATGAACATATTTCACCTAGGATTTCTCACGGACTTCTTTGTGGCAGACACATTCTGTTCATTTTCACGCCAGTTTCCATATTTTCCCAAGAACACGTACCCTCGAGTGGGGCATCATCCCTACTCACCAAGGGTATCCCATTAACCACTGACAAGCATTGAAAGAAGGGGGCAAGGAGATATGAAAAAAGAAGAAACAGAACAGCACAAAGAACCTAAGAAAACCAAAATAGCAAAGAGAATCGCCGGATGATAACTCGCAGCAATTGATCTCTATAACATTCTAGTCTTTCGATATATGTTTACATATAAGGAAAGACGAGAAGTTAGAATTGTGTACCTGGCTGCATATCACGCCCTAGTGTGGCTACAGATGATTAGCAATAATTCACAATAACAATTTTGGCAAATGAGTATGACTAGCAACATGTCTTGGCCATGGGTTCTTCTCCATTGGTGCCATCCGACAAAATTCCATTTGTATGCGACAGCTATCAATAGAGTGCGAGGAGGTTACTTATGACTGAGCATCCAGCATCCTAGGTGAACTCTAACATCTTCGCATTCTACAATGCCGACATCCATCTGAAAACCATCCGACAAGAGGAAAAAGATATCAGAGTTGAACCAATGTAGAGCCCCCTGCTCTATCAAGTTTAATTTGTTTACCCAAAATATTTGGATCTCTTATGAAGTGGCCAAAGAGACAGAAGTGGCGAGAAGCATACCTTCGTCTTGATTATTCCATCGTAAAGCCCGCCAAGGATGATTCATTTGTATGGGGAAAATAGTATTGATGAGTTGTGGCCACCAAATCCAAATGAGTTAGACAAAGCCACCTTAATGTCCAGTCTCTCTTTCTTTGGGCCAATCAGCATGCTTGGATCCTGATTGATTTTCACAGTTAATGCTCAATGTCCAAAGTATTAACATTGGAGACGAACAGCGTAGTACAGGAAATGTGAAAGCGTACCACTCCTTCATCTGGGTTTTCCAAATTGACATTGGGATGAACCCACCCAGTTCTTATTGCCTGCATTGAAAACATATATCCGTGCTCAAAACTAGAGTAAAATCGGCAAGGCTGTGACTAAATGAAATTCTGGTCAGTCCAATAAGTCTCATCTTTAGCATGGAAAAATAGTGAGATTGTATTCACACTCAAATCTACTGCAAGGATATTAATCAGATCTGACAGCTCCAAGGAGGCACTTTTAAAGTTCTGCTGTTAATCTCGCATGACTCAGTTAAAGTGAAAGGGCTAAATACCTGTACAACTGCCACAGCTTCCACGGCACCAGCTGCTCCAAGTAGGTGACCAATCATGGACTTAGTGGAATTCAGTTTTACCTGCATAAAGGGGTAATCTTAGAGGCACCAAAATTTGGTAAAGATACAGCTTGACATAAATTAGCAAAGACTTTACATCTGCATTACCTCATGGTTTCCGCGAAAACAATGGGCGAGAGCTTTGTACTCTTTGAGGTCACCAGCTGGAGTAGATGTAGCATGGGCATTTATGTAATTTACATCTTCCCTGGACACTCCAGCCTGAGCTAAGGCCTTTTCAATACAGAGAGTAACGCCCAACCCTGCTTAGAGAACAGATATGGTGAGTTCAAATTTTGATTCTATAACAGAATAAGATGTGCATTGGAGCAAGTCTTGTAAGTATATGATTTTACACCAAAGACCATGACCATAGAGGACACTACGGGGTTAAAGCCCTTGAATTGGTTAACCCTATGAGCTGTATTATAGTGAATGAAAAAACCTTTTGACCAACAACCAAAAATTAAACACTTATAGCACACCAGAAATTTCTGATGCTCATCAAAGGTTCTTTTGGATGTGGTCCTTTAATTCCTCTTGTATAATAAAAAGGGTGGGATAATATGATTAAATAGAAAGGCCTTCTTACTTTTTCTATTTTCGTATCAAAACATCCCATCTCCCACAAAAAAACAGGTCAGATTAACAAAGATAAGGCCCCACAATATGGAAAAGAATGTGTATAGCAAAGATAGAGGATGAAGAAAATAGATGAAAAGAGATAAAACCAACTAAAATAGTTTTAGTGACTGTTGAGACTTCACTACCCAGACAGTACGAATACAAGAGGAAAAATTACCATCAGGGTGAGGTTCAGTCATGTGATAAGCATCAGACGTGAAGCTTCCACCAAGAAACTCCGCATAAATGTTTGCACCTCTTCTCTGCAAGGAAATACTAACATGTCATCTTGAATCACCAACCAATCACGGCCATGCTTAAGCATGGAGTGAAGCCACAACCAGTGCACCATGCACCTGGTGACTGTCTGATCCAGTAGTATTCATGTGGGCCCAGCCACAGATCAGACGGTGCCCAGTTGCAGCACCAGATGCACTGAGCAGCAACCCCCAGGACCACAAGCATGGATGAGAAAACCAAATGTCTAGGTACCTTGGCATGATCTAATTCCTCCAAGAGCAGAACTCCAGCTCCTTCTCCCATGACAAATCCATCACGATTCTGTAAAGCCATGCTCACATTTTAATCAGGTAATACATCTGCCTCGTTCATATTCACAAAATCACTAAATTAAAAATATAACAGAGTGTTTCCCTCTCCACTAGTCTCTACCATAAGCCATACCATCCATTAAATTTCAGAAATGGTTATTCAATTTTTACGTTTCCTCAGATTGGTTAAATTATTTTCAGATTAAAAAACCTTGTCATTGAGTATTAGCATTCAGTACTCAAGTTTCTTCCACCCTCCAAAAAAATAACTTTATCGATTCTTTGGAAAAGGTCTAGAAAGATCTTTGTGGATGTTTCTAAATCCTGTGAATGAAAAAAGATACAGAGGAAACAAAGCGAGTTGTGAGATGCTAATACAATGTCCCATGGTCTTGAAGCTTTGGCTGGATGGCTATTTCTCTGTGAAAGCGCTCGGCATGCCACAAATCCCCCTAGACCTGCGGCAACAATGACAATGTAAGCAGATCTCTCACTGCAGCTTTTGATGGACTCAGGGAGGCACGCAACAAAGACGAGGAGGCAAATTATACCAATAGGAATAATTGCTGCATCTGAGCCACCACAAAGCATCACATCCTGCAAGATTCCACAATTTTTCAGAAAATTATGCAGTTTGAGTCACCAGGATAGCTATATTTATTTTATTGTTAACAAGTCCAAGCAACAAAAATAATGCAGATTCATCACAAAGCAACTTTTGATTTAAAAAACTTACTGCTTCTCCTCTAATTATGTGGTTTGCAGCATTCAGTATACAAAAGTTGCTCGTAGCACAGGCAGTTGATATAGAGTAATTAGGGCCCATCCATCCCTTCAGTTTAATAAATAAATAAAATCTGAGAAATCAACCAAAACAAAATGCATTTCAATATTGAGATGCTGGAACTTAGGCTGACCAGATCCATTGCAAGCATGGCTGAACCCATGTTAGTTGTTGCAAAAGGTATACAAAAAGGATTCATTTTCCTGTATGATATCCTTAAAGCTTCAATAGCATCATTGAAAACCTGTGCATTAAAAAAGTACCAAACATAAGGAATAGATGAATCAGATACAGTCAAATGGCCAGCTATAGTCTAATTGGGCTCTCAATAAAGCTCTTGATCAGAATGTGAACTGCCACATCTGGAAAAACATCCTTTCCATTTTAAATAATGCATCTTTGAAATGCCATTCAGAGTTTCAGACACAGTTAGGCAATGGTGCCTAAGCTGCAAATAAGTGGACTATTTCCATTTTCCACCCTCTTCAAAATCTTAATAGCTAGAAGATTAACCCTTAACTTCATAGAGGTTGACTAAAAGCATCAAGTTACCTTCATCCCACCCATTGCAGAGCCAATGAGAACCCCACATTTAGCTTTGTCCAGATTTTTCATAGCATCATTAGTCATTCCACCATCATCTAAGGCTTTCTTGCCAGCAGCAAGCATGTAAAGCATGAATTTGTCCATCCTCTTAGAGAGTTTTGGAGCAATCCATCCATCAGTTGAGAAAGATTTGATCTCCCCAGCAATTCTCTGGTAAACATACATGGATATCATCAGGTGAAAACTAGATACAAGAAAAGTAGAAGGGGAAGGTAAGACCTACCGTTGGAAATTGGGCACAGTCAAATGTCTCTATCTCACTTATGCCACTGACACCTTCCAGCAAATTATTGTAGAAGATGTTTGGATCATGGCCTAGGGGCGTCACCACACCCATCCCAGTTACTACTACCCGCCTTTGCTTCGTTACAGGTTTCTTCATTGTTGAAACTTCTTGAACAGGTCGCAGGGCCACTGCCATGGTTTCTCCTATATTTATGGCCAACTAATCACGAATAATGCACATCGCAAATGTAGTAATGCAATTGCCAGCACTAGCATCTTTCAGCATTACTCATAGAGATACTGAAATGACTCTAGATAAAATCCATACATGTAAGCTACTATGAAAGCTACAGAAAGCGACTTAAATTGAATAAAATCTCTTTAAAGGACATGAAATAAGTGCATCGAGTCAAAATGCGGCAAATCATGGCTCATTTTTTCTTCAGGAAATCTGTTGAAGTCGTCTACATATTATGTTTCCCATTAGCAAAGAGATGTGGTTCCAAGTAGTAATCACTTTCTGAGCATGTTCACAATAGAGCACTGGCCAAAATCACGATTATTTCAATCGAGAAGATTGGCAGACTCAAACGACATAAGTCTGCCAAGAGATTAGCAAACAAAAGAAAAGACGAACTTTGACACAATGTCAAGTGACTACGTTTTCTGTAATTATTGCTCTAACCCAGTAACCCTGCTGTATAAAGTTTGAATCAGAAGGTTAAATTGGAACTGCAAGTCAAATAGCCAAATTCAATTGGAATATCGTACTTCAATAAGATTACTTTTAAGAACAATGTCAGATAACTTATCTTCTTCTACAGCATCTCAAAGTAGACACTGGTACCATGTGCCCCCATCCACTTCTTAAAAACTTCATTTTCAGTAGCTAAAGAGTTGGAGCAAGCATGAACAACTAGACAGGTTTCTTTTGATAAGAAAATCTATATTTTTCAGACTATATTTGTAATTAAATTCTCCACACTAGAGTCACAACAAGATACGAAAGGCTGGGTCCTAGCAGTCAAATTTTTAAGATGGTGCTTCTCCAATCAGCATAAGAACGAGATTAAATGCAGAGTCTGGCAAAGTGGATATGCGCATTGTGAGTGTGCTCCTAGATTACGAAAACCCAGATTCGCATCTCAAGTTTTTTATCCCTTTCCACAGCCTAATCATGAAGCAGAATCAAAATCAGATTCGCATATTACGTCCTCATCATAAGGCAGATCAAATTCTCAGAGAGCAAACGAACAAAGGAAGCTACATTGACATCAGATCAAGCGTCGACTTTCGAATGAAAGACAAACGCTTGAATACGCCAAATGGGGGCATACAAAACCGGCCCATGGCAACTCACAAATGAACGTAAAAATTAAAATCAAATGAAAACGCACCGATCACCGGAAACAAACCTGCCCCAGATGCCCATACACCATGGAGACCAAAGCAGGGACAAATGGTACATTAGCTAATAACACGATAATCATTAAAGCACGTATTTATAACGTAAAAAGAGAACTTTACCGGAGTAGCGAGCTCGATTTGTGCGCTTCTGCTTCCGATTTATGCCAACATTTCTCGATCCAAACAGAGACGAGAGCCCATTACAACTGCAGTAATCACTACAAGGCTCAAAAGCCAAACACGAACTCATGAGACCTTGAATGCTAGATCCACAGAAAGACGATATCAATCCAGAAATGGGTGACTGGGCATTGGTCGTATCGCCCCAACATTTTGAAAGGACCTTCCTTTTCAGCCTCTTGGAAAGTCTCCTGGAGCCCTGAAACGGGTTCGCTTTGAGCTCCTTCTCCCAGGAGACCGACGTGCAAGCCGCCACCAGACATGTGCAGAGCGGAGAGGCCGCCATTGAAGCCGCCATCACGAGCTTAAGAAGAAGGAAAGAGAATGAAAAAGGAGAGATCTTTTCCTTTCCAACGAAAAGGGTGATGGAAAAGAGCGGAGCCTCCAAAGCTGGGGAGAGCGCGATGCACAGACCTCAAAGTGAAGCGTGCGAATTCATGAAAAGACGACGAATGGGTTCGCGGTGCGCACGGGAGAGGAAGGAGACAGCACTCGGTATGCTGATCTCACTACTCACAGTGTGTTGTCGTCTTTACTTTGCTTGCGCGTCTGCTTCTCTCGATCGTTGTACCTGCGAAACGGCTTGACCGCCCGAGTTTTTGGGCAATCTGTGCAGCGTGGGGAACTGAGAACGCAAGTACTCTCTCCCTCTCTCTGCCTCTCTCTCTCTCTCTCTCTAATATATTCTCGTTCGGTGTTCTTCTGACTTGTTGGAGCAAACAAAGCTAACGAATCATGCTACTACATACGATCCAACATTAAAGATACGATGTCTTGGCCGAGGGGGAGGGAAGTGTAGAACACAAGCATTGTGAAAATGGACTCCAAGTACATGGACTAATGGAGAGCATATGAGAGCATATGCTTTGACCCTGCGTCTGTAAATTTATAAAATCTTATATGCAAAGACGATATCTTTGGGGGGTGTAAATGTACAGATGGGTGGGTTCATTATTGCTGACTTTGGCCCTTCTCCAGGGACCTTACTCCTCCATGGAAAGACGCCTTTGCCCCGACATTGTTCCTCGGACCGGTAGGTATTTTAGGAGCATCTTCCTCCTAATGATCCATCCACATGAATAATATCCTCCTGCTTTGAAATTCGCGGCCGAAACCCCTGAATTTGTCGAGATCGTTTGGGACAGCAGTTTTTTCTTCTGCAATACGTCGACGTGACATGATGCCTTACATTAAAATCCTCGTAGAATCGAGAATGCGGACGAGGATGGCATCATTCCTCTAGATTTGGTATCGAAAGCCAGCACATTTTGGGGAAATAGTTTTTTGTCGAGATTTTGACATGTCTTCGGGACGCCACCCGAGAACGTCCATCCGGAAAAGATAACCGATGCAGAACTTGGATCGTGCTTAAGGATTTTCTCCCAAAGGTTCTCCCTTTAGGCTTTAGTCACGTACCAGATTTTTGGCGCCTCCGCTACATTTATTGTCATGTGAGGGTGGTCGAATCAATGGACGAAGTTATCCAATGGAGACATCGAGGCGTGAAGGATCTCTTTAGGAAAATAGAAAAATGAACCTTTTATTAGATTGGTCTATTGATTAAAAAACAGAGTCGATATATAGATTTGGTCAGATGTATAGATTTGGTCCATGACACAAATTAGATTCTCAATATTACTAAACATAGGTAAACCAAAGTTAGAATTGCCGGCCTGATTTTGGGCTCATATTTAACCTATTTCATAATGTCAATGGGAGTATTCATGCGTGGGTATTTTCTTGTATCATAAGAAAGCTTGCTTTAAGTAGATAAATATCATAGCCATAAGAGGAGCCAAAGTACGACTGAGTGTTTCAAACATTGAATTATTTGCCCTTGGCCGTGTTATTAGGAAGTTTACTTATTCAAAGTGGGTCTCCTTGCCCTTAAAATGATCATTACATCAATTGCATCCTTCCGGGTAGTTAGTCAAATCCTTTTTTTTCTTGGACATGAACTTTAATCATCTTTTTCTTTTTCTTTTTCATGAAGGAATTGAAGATGTATCATGATCGAGAGTAAACGATTCAATATCAATTCAATCAAAAGAACTCAGGGCACCATAACATGTCAGCAATAAAAGGGGTACATATGACACATAACCACTCCCTTGGTTGGGAGCTATGTCGCCCTGCCTCTCAATCGACACACGATTGAGGAGTCTGATCATGAACACTACAGTTGTGGAAGCAATCCTAATCGAGGGAGGCTCAGATGGCGCGTATATGGATAGCAAGAGGGCACTTATGCCGCCACGGTGAGGCCTCATGGGGAAGGGCCTAACGCAATAGGGACATCGTATTCCCCACCTTAAGCGCATCTCTCGATCGACTGAATCAATTATAGGGCTTAGCCGGTGGAACAAGTGAATCCCACGAGCTGCTTAGATGAGCGGAGCAGATGGCTTGCAGTACCTCCTTTTCTCGATCCAGCCTTTTCTTCCCTTCAACAGTAAATCACCTACTATAAAAAGGGACAGGCCTGCACGCCCTATTTAAAACTCCGGAGACAGGCCGGCGGACTCAGGGAAGAGATTCATATTCTAGATGAAAAAGAGGAGTTTTGTCATCGGATGTTTTGGAGCCGCCTAGGAAATTTATCCGCTATGCGGCTACGCCACCGTAAAAAACCTTTTTCCCCTTGTCCAACGGTGTATCAAATGCAGTTTATTGTCTGTTGTTGGGTCTCCTGCGTTTAGCATTTTCAGGCTATCCGCTGACCAAAAGTTATTTTCCTCTCTACTCACCTAATGCTCTTGTCCATGTTACATTCTTCAAAAAATTTAAATACTTGTTAATTACTAAAAAATCATATTACGCTTTTGTACATCTTAATAATAAGAATATGATTATATATGCAATAGTTTTATTATGTATGTATGAATAATGGTATAGTTAGACGTTTCAAATCATTTCTCTCTACTTCATGACTATTTTATAAAATCAACTTTATTGCATATGTAACACAACCAAATGAATGTGTGTCCATTGAGATTTCAAATAATCTCCTTCAATTTTTCGCTTTTTTTTCCTTCAAAACTCTTAAATTTCTATTTGGAAAGGAAAAGACTCGTTCTATTAAATTTAGTGTATTTAATGCCCAAATATCTATTTTCCATGCTATAATGATCTGTCAACGTGCAGCACAGGTAAGGAATGACGCAAACCAACCGCACACACTTCAATATAATGACGAGCATGCTGGTTTTCTTCTCTCAAAAATTTATTAAAATGGAGTTCATGTTCATCCATTTCCCTTTTTTTAAAGAACCCTCTTGTTACGTCAACTATATATAGTGATTTTTCTTAATACATTGCAAATGAATGGAGAAATACAATAAGTTCTCATGTGACGGGACCACCATACATACAAAAAAAGAAGAAGTTAAAAGGATTATGGAAGAACTAGGGATCCTTTTTGTCTCACTAATTTTAATCAATAAATCAACAATTTGAAGAGGAAACTATTAGCTGATATAAGTTGACCAGGCAAAGACAAACTCGCAGGAATCCGAGAAGAGGTTTGGTTGGACAGGTAGGGGACTATTGAATCATTCATGACGATACAAATAAAAGGACCTTACTTTACCCGGATACACCTGCTGCAACTACAAGTGGAGCAGCACATGCCTGTACGATTCTTGTCCTGTACTAATGTTAATCGACATCGAATACTTCTGTTTGCATTTAGCATTTGTAAAGTCGTAGATACAGGATGATGGCGGTGACAGTAAGTGGAGTTCCCAAAAAGCAGCAATATCTCGTTTAAACGGGTCCGAGTTTACCGAGTAGAGGAGGACAAGAGCAGTGAGGTGCGTATCCTGTAAATCCGCCCGGCTCGCATGTTTTAAAGAGTTCGATACGTGTGTATTTAGTGAATTGTACCTGGACAAGATGGGGAGGTTAAAAGATCGTGTAGTTTCGGGCTCGCTGGATAAGGAGCATGTTACGTGTCGGAGGGGGGTTTTAGCAAGAAGCGCGCATGATTACCTAACCAGGAAGTTTGGATTGGTGAAGGGAGTTAACTAGAAACATGTCATGAGCGCCTAAACAATTTTGAGAGGACAGAAACTACATGGCGTTTGGAATTCCACAATCCATGTGTGGTGCATCTTCGAGGGAACGATTTTTTAAGTCAAAGCTGGTACGCCAAACTCCATCTTCTCAACCATATTCCGGATTTCAGTTTTCATATGCAATAAGAGAACAGCACTCCATTACTTAATCCAGGGAATTGGTGAGCTTAAAGCTCAGCTCATCCAGAGAGTTGGTGAGCTTAAAGTTCACCTCAGGTTCTCAACCATTTCCTAATTTAAAGACTCGGATTTCTTAAGATAGAGTCTATGACATTCCTTTCCTGTTGAGCTTAGCATATAAGGAGCAGCCTGAAGAACAAGTAACATAAACATCACTGCATCCATCGTTTGCTCCGCAGCCTTTCATGGCAGAATTTCCTATTCGTCATCCATCTAGATGAACATTCCTAAATGGAACAATGAGCATTCTTTTTGAATTTGAAGGTCCAAGTTCTAATTATACACGACAGTAAAGTCTAATCTCTTTCTGGCGCCAACCTCCTACCAAGCAGAGGGTTTAATTATCCATTTATGATGGAATTTTCTCTTCCCTTTGCTCAAATTTCTTTCTTCGAAAATCAAGTCTTTTTATGAAGAAAATCTTGTTCAATGCAACTAATAACACTGTTCTGTAGACAAGCCTCAGTTGATCATGATATAGAAACCATTCTCTTGAAGAGTAATCCAATGCATACCCCTATGAGAAATTGAATAATACCATAGTCGACTTAAGACTATGCATTTTGTCATAACTAGATTAGACCATCAAAAGTGTTAACGCACCAGGGTTTAGCTGTTGATCATCCTCTCACAGTTAGAGGACCTATTTCTTCATCTAACTCCAAATGTCTGTTTCAGAGCTGACACCATTATCAAGAAAGGAGAAAATGAAGTGTAGCGACAACACGGCTGAGCTCCATGGCAGTAATGGACATAATTATGGCAACAATGAATGCATGAAGGCTCATGGATTGGGAATCTTCCTCTAGCACCGAAAAATAGGGTGGATATTTAATTACAAAAGGACAAATGAACAAGCACCCGTAGTTATTGCTGATGTTGGCCCAGTTACCTTGAGGGTCCAAACAGGGAAACAAACATGGATACCCACAAGGGACACCAAGACAAGATAGATCAAATCACTATACATGAGCAGATCTACCATTAACAGATGGAGAGGACCAAAAACACTATTGTGCATGCAATCCATACAAAAAGAATGAGCATGAAAGACTTACTGGCAATAAACAAATCTCAAAACTCAAACTTGACCAACTAATATTGCAGCAGTACAACTCATCGCACCAGATTGATCTGAGGCAGAAATCGATCTGATACAAAATGACACCCGGCTATGCATCCTGCACGAGAAGATAATATGGATCAACTCGATCTATCCATACTCCCCTTTTCCAGTGGACACTACAAATGATTTCCATTGCATTTCATGAAAGGGATTCAAAGGGGAAAGATACTTATGGCCTCACCAAGGACAAACAATAGAAACACCAGGAGTCAATTAGGCCCAACATGTGGAGATGACAAAAGTAAATAGAAGAATAAATTTCTTGTATCTATGAAATTTTCCATGTTAAAGCTAGTCAGAACCATTCATAAATCTAGCAGAGTTTGTGATCACCACATGTTGGCTAAAAGATGCCAAAAAGCAACTGCGCCCCCAGAATTTCCAGCTGTTTCTGCCCATATGGCCGCCAATTGCTCCTCATGGCTCCATGTTCAACCATCTCTAACCACCATCACTCTACTAGTCCAGCTATTAAAACTGGAAAAAAAAAAGTCTGCTGTTCACATACCCTGTGGGTATAAGTTCGTTTTATATGCCACAAATTATGTGTTGATAGTGAGTATTGGGAGGTGAAATTAGGGTCGCATGGTGTTTCTTTGACGAAGCGAGGTTGGCTCCAATGAGCAATTGCTCCTGTTGTTCAGTCAACTAGTTGCAATCAAATTTAGTTCTCCAACTCAGATTCCACCACCACTACATTCAATAGAAAAGAGTACCATGGAACATTTGAAGCTCAGTCCATTTCTCAATATACTCTGACAATTCTTTTCAGAAAGCTCTTTGTTTCATTTCACAATGAATGTCCTAGTCCACCATGGTGATCCTTAATTGCACTTCAACCCCATAATAGAAAATTGAAATGTTTGCTGCACCAAAAAGAGGGATGCCTCCAAAGAAATATTAACTGCAATTTGAAAACCTTGAATATTGAAACCCCACAGGAAGCAAGAGATGCTAGAGTCTCTTGTTTAGTATATAATCTACACTGACAAAAACAAATTTAACCATGGGAGCCTAAGGGGGCAAGCTGTAACTACAGCACAAACCAGAAATACATTGTGGAACTCCTATCTTATCCATGAGTAAGCCAGACTACTTTTGCAGGGCATAAGAGAGACATGAACGCCATGTAAGATGAGAGAAATAGGCTCATATAAAGCATAAACTTCCCAGGAAAACCACTTCAGGTCAATGCAGGTCACATTCTTATTTGAATTGACTTGGAGAAAAAAGTCAATAAGCCAAAGGGCTCATTGGATCCACAACCTTGAGAAATACAATTAATGCATTTGCCATGTCCCTTATGTATTATATTTGGCAGCTTGAATACTCCCAGAAGAGTAGTTATAAGATGCACTTTAATGTCACTGCTTCATTGGTTTAGTTGAAAGTTGCTCACCTCATTCTAAAGATTCTGATGGTTGAGATTGTTGTTCCTCGATCAAAGTTTGAAGTCTCTGCCATGACATGTATGTATCAAAATTGTGAGTAGGAATTTTTAAGTAGCTATGTATCAAACAGAAGAAATACTAACTTTAACAGAACTTCCAACTTCATCGAGCTTTTGCAACAACAACTGCTCTCCTGAATAGGGGGAAGAATCATATCGGATGGACATCGATGGGGACATCTGCAATAGGCACATTGTTTTGTCAATGAGTTCACGTATTTTTGACTATGCTTAGATGTCATTTGCAACTTCAGGAAAATTCTTCAATGAACTACATGCCCTTGACAGATGATACAATTGCAAACTTACATCAAGCTCCTAAAAAATTGATGAAATGATGTCCTACTTCCTATATAAGTAACTGTAAAAACAGCCAAAAGTGGATTTGATGTAAATAATGTGAATATTTGAACTTACCAAAGCTGACGGACCCAGTCTCAGGTTGGGTACATCATCAATAGTTGAGACTTGTCTAGAAAAGGCTTCATTTCTCAAGCTTGAAAGACGTGTTAGAACAGCCTGTTCAGGGCATCGATGATTTAGGTCAATAGAACTCACCAAAATTGACATTAACTGATGGTAAATTAGACCTAACCAAGAAGTATACCTTTCGGAAAGCAATAGGGTTTGCAATGCCTTGTATTTGAACATCATCACTAGGTGGCCTTCTCACACAACATTCTCTATTCTAAGAGAGTATACACCAAAAAGGGACTGCAGATAGCCTTAATAATAGCAATTCAGGAATTGAGTTAATGGAGCTAATGGCATAATTAAAGATGACGCAGGTGAACATTGTTTCCTTTTTCTGCTTTCCTTGTTTTTGGTGTTATGAATGTGAATAAAATGGCATCTAGAGTAGAAAAAACCCAACATAGCAAGTAGAAGATCCAAGCACTAATGGGACTTTCAACTTAATAAACTGAGTCCTCATTAGTGAAAACTAAAGCATAAGTTGGAACACAAGCCAAAGCATATAGAACTCCTTAAACTATCTTAGCATCAAAATCTGGAAGTTACTACAAGTGGATTTACCTTGTTCAATCACAACATCGGCAACTGAAGGCAAAAGCACATGCTTCTCCTTGTTTAACATTCCAAAACATGGAAATGGTACCGGTCTGGTAACCTAAGCCAAAGGAAAAATGGAACAAGCAAAACAGTGAGGAACATAACAGGGTACTCAGATTTCAATGTCAAAAGCATCTTTTTTTCAAGTAATCCAGAAAAAAAGTCCATATGTAACCTGCCCCTTTGGTTCAAGAGACTATAATGCACAATTTTTTAGCTTAGAACTTAGAAGGTTATGTAACCAAAAAAGCACAAATGGACTTACATAACCATGTCACACACACCCAAACGCGAAAACAGTTATATCCACAGAGAGGATGCGCACACACTCAATTGACAACTAGCCAATAATTATTTACCAACAGACAAGAACTCAAACACGGATCAGATACTTACTTTGTACACAATGGCATCTGGGGTGAGATAGAGCTTCCTCGAACGGATATCCTTCCGAAGTATGTATCTCCGAACAGGCAAGTAAAGCAACATGAACAAGCCAATACCCCAAGCTAGAATTAAAAGCAACGAGTAAAGAACCCATTGAGCCGTCTGGTACTCGACGAAATTATCTTCCATCTCTTGAAAGGTGGCCGTGTACAGAATCGGGCCCTCCTCACTTTCCCCGATCTCGCCAGACCCATGGCCTCTCAAAAGACCCTTCTCCAAGCTATCAATTTCCACCACCTCCTCACCGGATCCCATTCCGAAGCACCAAACAGTTCAAAACGCTACAAAAATCAGCGACCCAAATCGAGCTTAGCTCAGCAGAAACAAGACACTGGATCCAAATTAGTACTAAATGCAATCGCTCCATTCGCTCAACGCGCAAGTTTTCAGCTTTCACACAAACACACAGGCACGTTCCCAGAGAAACCCAAATTTATCCTAAACGACTACCGCTACACCTCAATAGACACGAAACCGAAACCGAAACCGAAACCGCCGAGTGCATTGCGAAGAGCACCCGCGATCCGACGTCGAAACGCGAGAGAGACGCGAACAGAGGCAGGCGAACGAAACCCTAACGCTAACATCGCTTTCGCGTCGACGCGACGCGCTCGGCGACGAGAGGAATCGGAGTTCGGGAGCTCACCGAGTTCGACGGCGATGGACCGGCGGCGAGACAACGCGGCGATCGAAAACGGAGCGCGAAACGGCGAGACGTTCGAGCGCCGACGGAGGTGAAGAGACTGCAGACGCTCCCAGAAACAGCGACTACGAAAGCTGAGGAGTACTCGCTTTCGGTTCTACTGGGGGAAAAGATCGTCTACAGCGACGCTCGGAGTGAGTTCGTGTTCTCCACAATCAGGGCTCGTCAAGTGACGATTGTCCAAAAAAAAAAAAAAAAAACTCTCCACGTGTATAAAAAATTCGGTTATTTTTTCCACAAACAAGATGATGATGAGGCAAATCTAATTTGATTGCATTTTGCAGTGGAGAGATAGCATGCTTAAATTTCAGTTAGTGTTATTCGAATCGAAAGTAAATGCTTAAGACTGAATTGTCATTCTATCCATCTCATATCGAAAAATTGACTGACATCTTTCATTGTTAAGCAATCTAATTGTCTCTTCGGAGATCTCCGATGTAATTGGAACGATACAAACAAGATCATCATAACTCCTGGGAAAGGATAACATGCACGGATGGAAAAATGATTTTTTTTTGGTGACTTATCCAATTTGGCATGGTGCAAATCCTTTGGCCCAATCTCAATTAGTTTTGTTTTACTCTCTCCCTCTCACTATCAGGACGACAGGCCCGTGGGCCATGCCACTTGCTAATAATGATCAACTTTTTCCTTTCCTTTTTGGTTTTGTGTACATCTATGATCTTTTGCACATTTTTCCATCATATTGCATGTTAAAAACAATTCTCCACTCGAGATAAAATCTCCACATCAACAAAAGAAATAACACTATTGCATTAACCTCGTTAATGGGAGCCACATTAATATTGATAATCGGATATGGATTCTACTCATATGACGCGAATATGGATGACACTCACATGATTCGAAGGTACATACTAGATTTGGTGCTAAATCTAGCATTGGTAATCAGCCGAGCTCGTTCGAGCTAAAAATAAACCCATCAAATGGGTGAACTAGGTCAAGATTTGGTTGAGCCGCATTGAAAATGATTTGATCTGGATTGACCAATTTAGCCCATATTGACCCATTTTATGCTAAATGATTTTTGTCCCTCCCACAATGCAAACAATTTTACAAAAGGAAACACAAAACGGGGGCTCTTGGATCCCTCTTGGCGACGGTGGTTCCAGGCAAAGGTAGGGCTTACCTCATCTTCGCTAGAGCACGGAATATAAAATTGAAAATTAATGATGATGATGATGATGATGATGATGATGATGAGAAAACGCATCGTCGTCTTCTTCCTTTGTTTTCAGTCAAAATCGTGTCCTGGCCTTCTTCCTTTCTTGGATGAGAACAAAAAAACTCTAGTTCTATTCTTTTTACTGAAATGGGTCAATTATAGCTCTAAACTCGTGTTCGAACATCGGCCAACCCATTTGAGGTCAAAATCTTGAAATCAGGCTTGAAATCTTGAATTATTATAATTCCGAATCACATGTCTAAAAAAAAAAGAATCAAATAAGTGAATTTTATACATTTTTAATCAAGGGTCAAAGTTTTCAATTTGACCAAAATGCCAACCCACGATAATTTTTTATGAAAACTAAAAATTAAAAGCTTAACTATGCATGTGAGGATCAAATTGATGTATGTTTATGACTTTTGCAAATTTTATGACTTTTTAGTTTGACCAAAGAGTCAACTTGAAAAATCAACTTTTGATTTATCAATAAAATGATACCCAAATGAAAATGAAGTGGACTGGTCTGAGCCTCTATATACAAATAGGCCTCTAATGACACTTAAATAACTAATTTTAGTCGAGAAATGGGTCATGTTGTGATCAAGAATCTCAAGTCTTGAGTTTTAGCTTTATTGGAACTGTTGGCAAAAATTTAAATGTCAATACTACCTTTGAGTGGGCAAGTTTGGATAGTACTTTACACATAAAATGGGTACTCGATGTATAATCCGGCACTATCCACATATCTACATGTGCTTTTGTCTAACATGGATGGGCATGAATAAAAAGTCGAGCTCACTCGAGTCAGTCCACTATCTAAGTTAGACGTGTATAGACCGCATTTATGTAAGAATTTTCATCCAGCTCTAGATGAACTTAAACTATATAAAAAGTAGGCTATCTAAAAGTGGCGTTGCAACCTTCTAAAAATGTTAATGATAGCATTGCAAATGAGGTCTAATTACCTAAAAAAACCCTTAATTTTAGGTTTTAATCCAAAATATGTCTCAAACTTTTTTTTTTGTTTTAAAACAAAATCTCCAACTTTTATTGGAGTCCCAAATCTATTCCCCGTTAATGTAACCATCCAAGTTGCCTTTAGTTGTTGAATATGACATCCACGTGTGCCGCCATATTAGACAACATAAAAGAAAAGAAAAAGAAAATTGAGAGAGAAAAGAGAAGGTAAAAAAACTGAGAGAAAGGCAGCCATGGCCACTCAGCTTTGGGCATGATAGCCATGGAGTCATCATGCCAAGCATCCATGGTCGTCACTTGCCTAAAGCTTGACCGGCCATTGCCATGGCTGTCTAGAGCTTAAAGCTTGAGCGTCATGGCCACCTCTCTCTATCACACAATTTTTTCTTTTCTTTTTCTTTCTCAATTTTTCATTTTCTCTTCTATTGTATAGTTTGATGTGGCAGTGTATGAAGATGCCATGTCGGATAACTAATGGTGACTTAGACAGTTATGTTAATAAAAATAAATTTGGGACTTCAATAAAATTTTGGATTTTTTTTTCAAATAGGAAAAAAAATTAAAGACAGATTTGGGACTAAACCCAAAATTTGAATTTTCTAGAGAATCGAGTATGGCAAATAAAGACAAATCAAACTAGACCAATGCCTAGAAACATGCAATTCTCACATAGACCGCGTGCATTCGCAACTATTGATTTTTTTGAGACGTGTATATAATAACAGCTACTACCTATCCTATTCCTGCTCTGAAGTCCAAACTGAGAATCTTCCCTAGAAATGGACCGTGCGCGTGGGACAGGGGAAGACTAATCTTGAAAACATTAGCGGATTTGATTAGGCCTTGAGGTGGAAATGGATGGCTTCCCGAGAGTGAATCTTGAACAGGGAAAAGCATCTCCCATGTTTCCTAGAAAGAGCCAGAACTGAGTGCATGGAGATAAAACCGCGACGGCCCTAAAGCTCAAACTCCTCAGTTACATCACCCACCTACTCAAATTCAATATACGGAATTCCAAAGTCTTATATTCCGATATTAGTCAAGAGTTTGACTGATTGAAAAATTTATGAAAATCACGAAAAATCAGTGGCGCAATCATTCAAAGGAGGGGCTAAAAGACAACAAAGAAGGGAAGAAATGCTGATTGACGACGGAACAAGCGAAACCAAAATTTATTTTGGAAACATAAACGTGCACGAATACGGCCAGGGCAATTTCTCCAATGGTGTCGATTTTCAAAATAAGAATGAAAAACGTTCGTAATAGCTTCCTACTGTGGACTAGAGTACATGACGAAAGGAAGGAAATTCTCCTCCGAAGGCCCGTATACCTACCGCTCTCCACGCGTTAATCCTTCCATTTGGGTGTCCGGACAGGACCCGAGCCTTAGAAAAAGTCAACATCAACTCGTGTACTTTATTAAGGTACTTGTTGAACAAATATATATATAAAATTTTTGCAGTTTCGCTTCAATTCTATTATTTTTCCCATGTTTAATAAATGTTCAAGCATCGAAATCATTTTTAAATGATGCGAAAGTTCATAAACGAGCCCTTCCTAGGCTAAGAAATCCGATTATCTTTATTTACCAAGTAAGACACTAGTCAAAATCAGGTGAGTAACTTGGCATGAAAGAGAAAATATTCCTATCATAATCGAAAGTGATATGACTCCAACCTAATTAGACAGGTTTTTATCTTAATAAAGATCTTTATCTCCGATCTTGTGCTCAAATTGGGGAGCTTTTTCTCCAAAATTTCTTTCTTTGAAAACCATTAACTCTCTTAGGCTTTTTTTTTTTCATTTGTCATGATTACGTGGTATATGCTTGATAGCTCACAAATGAATATGTGTGCGCATCATAATTTGTTTCATTAACCATGTGTAGATAGCTATCTATGTTTCCTCCTTTATTGAAGTTCTATTCGGGACAGCGCGTGCTATGCTATATCAAAATTTCCATTTTCTATTCCATCTATTGAATGAAAAATTGAAGCACTACAATTTACTGATAATTCTCTATAAGCATCGTATATAGATAAAAAAAAAAAGTTCAAGTTATAATCCTTTATTGATTTGATCTTTTTAACAAGAGTCTTCCAATTACTTGTTAAGTATAGTCGTTAAAAAGGAATGTTCGGGTTTTCAAAACATTGATTACAAAAGAACATTTCAACTTTTTAAATACTGATTACTCATAACACCTATGAAACATTATATTAAAAATCAGGGGTGGTGACACTCCAAAAGTTTTCAACTAGTCTTCATTAGTAATATGGAACCTGAATGTTCTTTTTGTTCGATTAAGTACTTCAACTGTCAAAATGTTGCTGGCGTTGATCTTTAAAGTCAGAGAAAGAATAACCACAAAGTTTTTACAGTGGCTTGACCCTAATTAGAATTGTGTGATATCTATTCATTGAAGTTATTAATTACTGTCATAGAGTAACGCCCTCGCCAATGGCCGGCAAGGGTCGGCCGGTGACCCTTTGCTGGCCCTCAGTCCAAAAAAAAAGAAAGTAACGAAAAGGAAAAACAAAATCATTAAAAATATCAATGTCACCACCGACCACGCCATATAGGACGGGCAATGTTCACATTAGTGATTTCCACTTAAAATTTGTCGAATTGACTCAATTAATAAATATGAGAAAGTTTATGATTAAATTAGTACAACTGAAAATTTTAAAATTGAATTGTCACAATTGTAATAGATTTAGGAATTTTTTGACCATTTCTCCCTACCATCCACAAACTTGGACATCACTTAGCCAAACACTACCACGCCACCACACCACCCTCAATCACAACTCGACCTTCTCACACGAGGCTCAGGAGATTGTGCCACGGGCTCGAGGTCATGACTAAAGGCACTGACTTAGTAATCAAGGAAGAAGGATTTGGAGATATCATCAAGAAAGAATGATCTAGAGATATTGAAGGATCTGAATCAATTAGAGATGTCAGAATCAATCTGTTGATCCTTGGATACCATGAAAGAATAGAAGTGTTTAATTATTGATCTCAACATGCAATTGTTGAGATGACTTCCGTTATATATATATTATATATGATACATTTTGTATGGAAACAAAATAACAATGGAAAATAATAAAGAAAGATATTACAATATTACAAAAGTTATCAATAATTTAATTCCGGCATCTTCAAGGATCAGCAGATTGATTTTGACATCTCTAATTGATTCAGATCCTTCGATATCTCTAGATCATTCTTCATTGATGATATCTCTAGATCCTTCTTCCTTGATTTCCAAGTCAATGCCTTTACTCCCCCTCAAATTGGGAGTTGAGAATCCAAAATTCCCAGTTTGCGACATAAGTTTCCAAAAGCTTTTCTAGATAGTGGTTTCGTAAATAGATCTACAATTTGATGCACAGACGGAACATATTTAGTCGCAAGTGTTCCAAGAGCCACTTTTTCTCGCACATAATGATAATCTAATTCAATATGTTTAGTTCTTGCATGGAACACTGGATTAACTGACATATAAAGTGCACTGATATTATCACAAAATAATATTGGTGGATTGGAGAGATGAATACCCAAATTTCGCAAAAGGAATGATATCCACGTAATCTCTGTAGCCATTGATGCCATTACACGATACTCTGCCTCAGCACTAGATCGAGCAAATGTTCGTTGCTTCTTAGCACCCCATGATATACAATTGCTTCCTAAGAAGGTACGAAATCCAATAGTTGATCGTCGAGTCAAACGACAACCTGCCCAATCTACATCACAAAAGACATGCAAGTCCAATGTTGACTTGGACAAGATTTTCATACATCAATCTGTTGTGCCTTTGACATAACGTAAAATGCGCTTTACAATTTGAAAATGACTCACGGTAGGTTGATGCATGAATTGACAAACAAAATTGACTACATATGAAATATCCAGCCTTGTAATAGTGAGATATTGAAGAGCTCCGACGATACTTCGATATAATGTAGGATCCGAAAATAATCTTGCATCCATATTAGAATAAGAACTAGCAGCCATAGGAGTGGAAATTGGCTTGTAGGCCTCCATTTGTGCACATTTAAGGATTGACAAAGCATATTGTTATTGGCACAAATAAAGACCCCTGGAGAATATCCTAACCTCCACTCCGAGAAAATAATGTAACAGACCCATATCCTTCATTGTGAATTCATTGCTTAATGTAGAGATGAACTCATTAAGCAATTTTGGATCATCACCTGTGACAATCATGTCATCTACATATAAAAGTAGAGCTAAAATACCACCATCTGATTTTCTAATAAACAAAGAAGGATCTACAATGCTGCAAAAGAAACCAGATGCCAAAAGAAATGAACTAAAGTGATCAAACCATACTCTTGGTGCTTGCTCAAGGCCATACAAAGCTCTCTCCAATTTGCAAACATAAAACGGATAATTTTTGTCCTCAAAACCTGGTGGTTGCTCCATATAAACAAGTTGCGATAGAAAACCATGTAAGAAGGCATTTTTCACGTCCAATTGTTTGATAGGCCAACCTTTAATAGTAGCTATGGTGAGGATTGTTCTTATACTTCCTAGTTGAACAACTGGCGAGAAAGTCTCCAGAAAGTCTACTCCTGCTACTTGAGTATATCCCTTAGCGACCAATTTTGCTTTTAATCTTTCTAATGTACCATCAGCCTTTAATTTAGACTTAAAAACCCATTTACATCCCACAATATTACAAAAGTTATCGATTATTTAATTCTGGCATCTCCAAGAATCAGCAGATTGATTCTGACATTTCCAATTGATTCAAATCATTCGATATCTCTAGATCATTCTTCCTTGATTACTAAATCAGTGCCTTTAATGACCTCTATTAGTGAGCTGCGAGACCTTAGATTGTCAACACAACCTCAGGGGAGAGAGGATAAAACAAAATTATGGCAAGCCAGATTCAAGAGAATGATGCGATTGTCCACTCATTACCCTAGTTGAATTGTGCATGCAAGTGAAAATCACGTGGCCTAATGTAATGAACCCGACACGAAGCCATATTTTGAAAGTCAAGATACTCGAATGAGTTTTAAAAAAAAAATCGATTGTCCATTTTGAAGTTTTTAATTTCCAAACATGATAAAAGTTGGGGTTTAATATTACAAAAAACTCTAAATTAGTATATTTGTGAAAATTTTACCATATATTAATTTTCGTCAAATTTGACTATCAAATTATTGAGTTGATGACACATGGCAATCGAAAAATATATTAATTCGTGATTTTACTCTTCATTTGTCATAAGTGTACCGATTTGTAATTTTTTGTGATATTAATTCAATTTTTTTAAAATCAAATAATTATTAATTTGTTACAAATGAATCGATCTTAAATTTTTAACAATCAAAAAAATTAATTTAGAGATGTATTTATCATAAATATATCAATTTAAAGTTATTCGTGATATTAATCTTAAAAAGTTGATGTTTTACCTATGTCACGATTACAGGTGGTCCCGAGGCTCGATTAGGCAAAGTCCCTTTCGAACCGGAAGGCGAAATGAAGTCGCCGCTCGGGAGGAGTTCGCGAGCGAAGCTTCGGAAAGACCGCAAGTGTCGTTTCAGAGACAGCAACCGCGTCCGTTGGCGGTAAAAAGGCGTGACGGGGTGGGAGCCAAGGGGGACCCTCTCTCGTTCCGATGTGCTTGTAACCGCAGGGGGGAAGTACATGGATCGACTGCTGACGGTGCTGATGACGTCACCCCCACTCTCCCTTCTCCTGCTCTGAAAACGACGGGCCGTCGATCGTTTTCCGCTCAGAAGCATCCGTGGAGCTTCTCATGGTGAAAAGACCCGAGAGGGAAAGTGACTAAAAAAAAATGATTGAATGCATGAATGGATGACTGACTATTTTTTTATTTTTTATTTTTTATAATGGAACTCGATGGACTATTGTACTTATCAGCAGGCACGACGGATCAATCGCGGTCGACATGGCGTTCGTTTCCCATGTCTTTTGCCTTTGGTCTCAGTTTGAGTTGACGTCGGGGGCGATCACAGGATATTAACAAAATCTTACTACCGTTTGTCCGCTCGACATGTATTTAACATATTTAACAAAACAAAAGGAAAAGGTGTTTTTGAATCATTAATTACACGTGCCATGAGAACGATCGCTGCATTAGAAATTGCAATGAATTTCATATTTAAGGTCTATTTGTTTCACAAAAAAAATTATTATTTTTAAAAAATATTTTCCATGAAATTGCTTAATTTTTCTATATTTGACTGAAACTTGAAAAAGACTCGTAAGGTAATTATCATCGTTTGGTTGGGCAGAAATCCAATAAGGAAAATTATCAAAAAAAATACTCATATTTTTAATTATTTTTTTTTATTTTATGTATCATTTTCTTTCTTTCTTTTTCTTCCTTAGCTAATCGCTAGCCACGGCAGTGACCAATGACTAGCCACAGGCAAGCTCAGGGCCTTACCAAATCAGCAAGCTCAAAGCTTGCCAAAGGACTAGTGAGGCTTGAGGCCTTGTCAGATTAACGAGCTCGAGCTTACCTGTACCCAAAATCAATTTAAAAATATATATATACATTTTGAATATTTTTGCAAGAACAAATGCTTTATTAACTAAGTACTTGAGCCTAAATGCCTAGTACCATGCACGGTCTTTATGAACTTAGGCTAGAGGGCCTCGATCAAAGCTTAAGCATCGAGGACCCCAGCATGACCTTAATGGACCCAAGCTTGATTGTTAAAGCATTGCTTATGATTATAAGGGGTTTGGGCCTAGCCACACTAGACCCAAGGAATGGGTGACAGGGGCCCAAGCTTGAGCACCGAGGTCTCGAGCTTGGTCGCTGCAAACCTAATCTTGAAAACTAGGACTTAGGAATCATTATTGGGTTTCATGCCCAAACGTAGAGTTTTGAGTTCAAATATCGTTATCTAGTCGTATTTTGGAAAACATTTTTTAATTATTTTAAAAAGAAAAATTATTTTCCTAAATTTAAGCTTTGTATGCGAATATTTTCCATTCATTCATTTTCCTAAGCGAACCAAATACCGAAAAATGTTTTCCATGAGACAAACAAATCCTTAGTTTTTTAATGAGCGCTTGTCAAAAATGACTTTTGAATGAACGAAGCAGTTTGTAATTAGAGGTTTTGTAAGAAAGTGGAAAAGAAGTACACACAAGAAAGTTGCTCCCTCAGCATAAACCAATATTTAGCGTGGTCAATAGTAGGAGTGATGGTTCCACCTTGAAATCAAAAATCAAATCCAATAGGATTAGTTTCCCATTTGTGGAATCAAGAATCGACTTTGTCCCCCTTGAAACCAATCAGTCGGTTCTAGTCATGTCTTAAGAACCACAATGTTTTTTCCCCTATGGTTCACATATATATACACACACTCTAAGCTATTTTCACTAATTTGGTTTGATCAGTATGATTCATTCCTAGTAGATTTGTTAAATAGGTGGATTAAGTCGAGTTTGGGTTGGGTTATATAGTTCGATCCAAATTGACTCGTTTATCCTATTTATGACTCATTTATCGTCATGCAAAATTCTTGACACATATTAAATCCAACCCATTCATAAGCATACTCGATCCATTCAACCAAACCAAAGAAACTTATTTATTGTGATTTTTTTTTAAATGGTATTGCTAAAACACTTTCATGCAATGCAAATTTAATGGACAATTTTTATAATTTTAAAAAAAGCC
The DNA here is from genome assembly GCA_014182895.1 of Angophora floribunda. Classification (NCBI taxonomy): domain Eukaryota; kingdom Viridiplantae; phylum Streptophyta; class Magnoliopsida; order Myrtales; family Myrtaceae; genus Angophora; species Angophora floribunda. The sequence continues at coordinate 6,584,008 of CM024707.1, forward strand.
TCAGTTTGTTTCTCGAAAAATATTTTCCATCGTATGGTATAAAAAATACGTTTAAATTTTCCTCCGTGCACTCCTTTTAATATTTTTATTTTATTTTTTTAAAAATCAAATTTATTATTATTTTTCTTTTTTAAATCAAAATTTTTTAATATTTATTTTAAAATATAATTTGTAATTATTTATTTTTCTCTTTCCTTTTTTCATTATTCTTTTGCTAGTTATCATCCATGACAACAATCGACGATGGGCCATAGGCGAGCTCAAGTTTGGCTAGATCGAAAGCCTCGCCATACGTCGGTGACCACAAGCTCCCTTGAAACTGATGGGCTTGAGCTTTGCTAACCTCCAACGAGCTTGTCCCTTGCTTGGCTGGTTGCTGATCATCGTCGGGATGGGAGAAGAAAGAAGAAAAAAAGGAAAAGGAAAAAAAGAAAAGAGAAAGATAAAATATAATAATAATAATTTTGATTTATATAAATAAATAAATAAATAACGCTTTTAGAAGGCTAACGAGTGAAAGAAAGTATATAAGCCTGAGATTGGAAATGAGTTCGAAGTCAAACCCACTTATTTATGTTTTCAATTTTTAAACCATTTGAATAGGCTATTCAAAATTTAAGTGATTCATTTATAATTTATTTATATTGAATTTAAGACCTATTTTAACAATTCTACCCGTCAGGCATCATCAAATTTCTCCTCCAGAACCAGTCTGTCAGATCATAGTCCCTGTTGGACCATTTTTGACATCACACGAGATTGTATATTTTGCAAAATTAAAGAAACACTTCCAGGAAAAGCCCCAGGTCTTATCCGCCCCATGACGTCCTCCTTGGGCTCTTTTGCCCCCACATCCGAGAAGCACCCTGATTCTTGTCGTCTTCCTACTCTCTCTCCCTTTTTCTAAACTTCCACGCACGCACAAAATTAAAGAAACACTTCCAATTTCAGCACGGGGAAAACAAACCACACGTGGTCCCTCATCCCTTCTTTATCCCTCTCTCTCTCTCTCTCTCTTTCTCTACTCTTCCTACTCTCTCCCCGCGTAAACCCATATCATTCCTTCCGTCACCAGCCACATCACCCCACCCCTGTTCCTTTTCGATCAATAAAATACTCAGAATATAATAAAAGAAGAACGCGCCTTTTTGACCCGCTCGCCTTCCCTCACTCCGGATCCTCACTCCCCCTCCACCATCACCTATATATACACCCACCAGCCGCAAAATCCCTCCATCCAAAAACTCTCATCACTCCCCTCATCTCGCTCAACTTCAACTCGCTCGATCACTCCCCTCATCCTCCCAATCGAGGACATAAGGCGGAAGAGGAATCCGGAATTCCCAGTTCGATCGATTCGATTGTTGCTTCTGAGGTTTATGTCGGAGATGGCTAGAGAGGCGATGATGGCGGCGGTAGCAGGGGCGGGGGCAGGGGCCGGCGAGAAGCCTGCGGATTCCGGCGATTCCAAGTACAAGGGCGTGCGGAAGCGCAAGTGGGGCAAGTGGGTGTCCGAGATCCGCCTCCCCAACAGCCGCGAGCGCATCTGGCTCGGCTCCTACGACTCCGCCGAGAAGGCCGCCCGCGCCTTCGACGCCGCCCAGTTCTGCCTCCGCGGACGCAACGCCCGCTTCAACTTCCCCGACGATCCCCCGAACATCGCCGGCGGCCGCTCCCTCACCCCGTCGGAGATCCAGGTCGCCGCCGCCCATTTCGCCAACTCGGCGGCGCCGGCTGCCGCGACGGCCGCGGCCGCCACGTCCTCGGAGTACCTCCCGGCGCCGAGCGAGTTGCCGGCCGAGTCGGCCTCCCCGTCGATTTCGGAAGGGACGGTCCAGATGGAGTGCGACTTGAGCATGGACATGGACATGGACATGAACGGCTCGTATCTGGATCTCCTGAGCAGTAGTAACATGGGCTCAGGTAATTACGCGGCGGATTTCTCGTACCCGGGGTACGACCCATTTACGATTAACGACTTCTACGGCCACACCAACATACCCAACGTGGGGTTCAGCGAGGAGAACTTCGACGGTCTTCCCGTCCAGGACTTCCTATGGAACTTCTAAAAGCAGGCGAGCGCAAGCAGGCAAAGCCAGCCGTCGGGAACGGGTCGGGATTCTGGACAAAGTTTTAGTCGCCGGAGTTTTGACAAAAGTCTTTACCCGGCGGAATCTCGCTCGGGTCGACCATCCCCTTCCCCTTCTTCTTCGTCCCCTTTGAGCTGACCAGTTTTAGCACGGTCATCTTCCGAATCTCTTAATCCCATTTGAGGAGAAAGTCCAAATTCTTTCGCTGTAATTCTTGGACATTCTTTAATTAAATTGATTAGCTCTGATGGGAAGCAAACCGAAGGGCAAACCGAACCTTTATCTTGAATTCGTTTCTCGTGAATAAAATGACCAAATATAGATATGAATTGCAGAGAATAAGTGAGTGAGGCTGAAGTCGAATCTGAACCGTCGATCGCTCGCTACGAATCTTGGACCTGGTTTGACCGACGAAGACCACACGTGTTCATTTCTGCCGTGTCTTTTCCTGCCCCTTTCGCCCCGAGACTGTACACGCGTGTCTGCGCGGAAGACATCGCGCGTCTGCGCCGGTTTGACGTTCCTCGAAAACTGCGAAACATTTTTAAAAAGAGTACGACGCGACCACCCTCTTAGAACCTTCCTTTACCCGCGTCCCACGTGTCCTCACACGGCAGCAAGACATCGCATCGCCCGCCACGTGGCCACGCGGCGGGGCCATCGTGCGGTCCTTCGAGCAGCCCACCTGTCACCTCGCCGCCGCTCTAGAACGGACACGGCAGCAGTTTGCCACGCGTCGGACGCCCGCTGACTCCTCCGACTTCCTCCGTCTCAGTATAAAGCGCCGCGCGACCGCGCCGCACGTCGAGGGGTCGTTGCTTTGGGGTTTTGACATGGTGCGAAGCGGCGGGGCGAAGGAGGCGAACGGCGGCCCCGAGGCGTCTGACGCGGTCTTGCTGCGAGCTCACCGCCCTCGCTACAAGGGAGTGAGGATGCGGAAGTGGGGGAAGTGGGTGGCGGAGATACGGCAGCCCAACAGCCGGGACCGGATCTGGCTCGGCTCCTACGCCACCGCGGAGGAGGCGGCCAGGGCCTACGATGCTGCCGTGTTCTGCCTCCGGGGGCCGTCCGCCCTCCTCAACTTCCCCGACGTGCCGCCCGAGATGCCCTCCTCAGCCGCCGCCGGAGGAGAAGGAGGAGTCGTCTCGGCTTCCCAGGTCCAGATGGCTGCTGCTAGGCATGCTCAGGGCCATGGGACGGCTCTGGCGACGGAGACTCCGACGTGCTACGGCGGCAGCTCGCCGGATGTTCGGCAGATAGCTCCAAACAGCGGCGGCGGAGGAGAGGGTATTGGCGGGTCCGCGACGGACGGGTGTTACTATGGGACGGATGGGACGGAGCATGGAGTTTTCGGGTCATATGCCATTCTGAATCCGCCCTGAGTTTTTCCCTTTCCTCTCTTGGTTCCGACACGAAGCGGTTGTGCAGTTTTGGTGCTGTATATTCTCTCTCAAATTAATGATTTCGTTTCATAATTTCACTAGACTTTTCCATACGACAACATACGCACGCGCGCGGTTTACCCTTCAGGATCGACAGGAGACGGAAGAAGAAACGACGAAACGAGCGCCAAGAAAAGAGACGATCGGAACAGAAAATTTTACCAAATTATTCACACGAAACCCTAATGAAACCGAGAGACGGAGTCCTCCGAGACACAAGTATTTCATTTTTTAAAATATTGACGAGAACCCTAAAATAGGAACTAATGACAGTATTTATTCTCTAAGAGAAAAAAAGACAGAAACGAAAGTCGAAAATGCTAGCAGGTGACCTCCACGGCCAGCCTCTTGGTAACGGAGGATCCGCAGGTCGTCGACCCGAAGGTATTCTCGGAGACGTCGATGTAACAGCTCTCCTTGCCGACGCAGGCCTGCAAGATTCCGGTCCAACGTCAGAGAAACACAAACGTGTTTGGATCCAAGTGAAATTCGAGAGGCGAGGAAGGAAGAATTCTTTTACGTTTTGGAGGACAGTCGCCGCGTCGTTGCTCCCCTCGCAGCTGCCCTTCGAGAAGGACCCGCACGCGCCCTGCGGGTCGCCGAAGCTGGCAAACTTGACGGCGGAGATGGGGCGGCCCTGGCACGCGAGCTCGAGGACCTTCTTCTCGTAGGCGTCGGCGCAGACGGACCCGACAGTGACCGTCCGGAAGTTCACCAGGGACGGGTTGCCGCCGAACTCCTCGAACAGCACCAGCGTATTCACGTCCTCGTCCAAGAACGATCTCGGGACATGGTACCTGATCACAAGAAACCACCGATTTCTCTTCGGAACTAAACTTGAGGGAAGCAATTAATTTCTTGTTTTATCTGTTTTTCTCACCATCTTTGAGTGGGGCGACCGCAGTTGGTGACGCACTTGTTATTGTCGTAAGCACCACGGTAATCGCAAGGGTCGGAGCTGCAGCCATCTTGGCCGGCGTCGTAGCTCGGCCAGTACCGGCCGATGCTCTTGCCGTTGATCCACGCCTCGCCCTTGCCCAATCCTTGCAGATCCACCGCCACCGGGTCCGTCCCTAGGGGCACTTTGAACGTGGTCTATACCGACGACGATAGCATTCGTAACTTAGATCAATCATCGGGGATCGATTGAGAGTTCTGTGAATGGATGTGGGTAATTGATCGATGTTTGTTTACCTTGTACCATGTCAAGGATCGGTTGGTGGGAAGGTCCTTGCTTTGCCAGTTGGAGGCCGAGGCCGGGTCGGTGCCGAATAACTTGTGGTTGATGCCGTGTAGTCCGACCTTGTAGGACCACAGGTGGCCCGACAGGTCCTTGATCACCCTCTCGTCGCCTTTCCTTCCCTCAATCTCCACCGGGCCGGGGATCCCATTTTGAACCAGATCAAACATCGGACCGTAGTTCTGTTTACCGAAAAGATTGCGAATCATCAGTAATTCAAGGCATGCGGGTTTGTTAAGATTAAATTGTTCATGGACTGTCCATATGTACCTGGAGTCCAACGGTGACACTGAGCAAAGAGATCAGATTGTTTCCCGGATTCAACTTGACATTCTTCTCGAAAACGTAGTTGAAAGTCCCGTATAGGGCCCATTGAGAACCTAATGTTTCATCAGAGACAAAAAAAAATACAAAATTACGATTATCCACAATTGTTCCGGAACGTATCATCATCGAGGAAAATCCGTGCGATGGTTTTCTTTACCGAGGTATTGTCCGTTGATGTAGACATGAAGTATCTGGCCTGTGCAATTCACTCGGAGGGTCATGTTGTCACTCCAAATCGGATCGTCGTCTTTCAGGTTAATGCTGTCACAAGAAAGAAAGATGGAGGGTAATGGTCACAATCGAGTTGAAACCATCACTAATTCAAACAAATTAGAAGGACGATTTACCTGGTCATGTACCACAGATAATCACTAGCGCCATCAGCAGCATCTTTCTGGTCGACAAGCCGATGAGCAGCAACATGTCCCTTTCCGAGCACGACCTGATCGTCCACGGTCTCGGGCCTCCACGTCCAGCTCAAGGACTCGGGTTGGCTCTCGGCCTTGTTTGGCTCCTTCACCATCACTGAAGTTTGCGCATTCACCTGGAAAATTTCTCGTGATTAAATTAGAGTAAAAATTTTCGAATTTCATTTTCTCGGAGGTGGTCGATCTGATAAAAAATTTACCGACCTTAGCGGTGTTGTACACTTCGTTCTGGCAGTCGGGGAGGATGCTGACGGACCATGCCGGGACCGTGAACTGCTTGCCCTTGAAGACGAAGGTGGCGTCGGAAGTCGAGTTGGTGTTCCCCAGGAAGCAAGTCGATTGCTCCGGCGTCGCATAAACCGTGGCCTAAATTACAGCGATAAAAACCCTAAATAAATAAATAAATATTTTAAAATAATTAATTACTATACGAGGTAGCTGTTGATCTTACGTAGACCGAATTGCCGAGATCGTCGTTGGTGATGTTGCCGTTGGTCAGGGTACCCTCGACCGTGTGCAGCACATCGTGCAGAGCCTTCAGATGACCCCACTTAGGCTGATTTAGATTGCCTAATGCAAAAAAAAATTTATTTAAAGATAAAAGATTAGTCAATAATTAAATAGATGATAATTATAAATTACATAATTAAAATATTATTATGCTTATACCGTATTCATCAAGAGGGGCATCGTAGTCGTAGGAGGTCGTGATGTATGGACCCCCCGCTGTTCTACCGAAATTGGTACCGCCGTGATACTTAAAATCGAGGGGAAAATAAAACAATTTAGATAAAAATTGAATTATAAACACGAAAGAAAATATGTGAAATCAGTCATTTGTTAGGATTAACCATGTAGTAGTTTTGGAACGTGCCGCCTGTCTGGAAAAATCTGGCGACGGAGAAGGCCAGGTCCTCCGCTGTCCTGTGCGGGTCCAGCCCGCCCCAACTCTTGAACCTAGAATTGCGGTGCGAAAGTATAAGATATTGATCTCAAATATTTTCCCGAATTAAAGGAAGGAATTGCAAAAATAAATTGATTAATCGGTTGAGACAAGCATACTCACCAGCCAGTCCAATTTTCAGTCCACATTTTGGGGCTGTCGGGATTGTTTGGAGTGAATTGGTCGCAGTACCAACCATTACATGTGTTAATCTGATCGAATAACCATAAATGATTAGCTAAAGTATAATTAAAGAGTCTTATTCTATTGGTTAAATTGTAGAATTTTTCATGATACTACAATATAATTGAGAACGACATTTTAGATCTTGTATTTAAACATATAGAAAAACTAATTCAAGAAGAACCTCAAATAAAAGATAAACCCCTTTAAGATGCAATAAAGCCCTGGTCCTCCTTTTTAAAGTTTGAGATTGAGGAATAAAATCAAAATTAAATATCAAGCTGTTATTATCATCAAAATTAAACACTTTAAATGACCAAATAATCAATACGTTAAACCAGCTATGGAGCTTAATGATAGTAAATATAATAAGATAATGCCATCTAACCTTCTCTCTCTTTTTTTGCAATTTAATCAAACATGTTTTTGCAAATTTTAGGGAATGCTCTAAAGTAGATTCAAATTCGCAAAATTTGAATTAATCCACGAAAATAGCCAAAATTGCAAAAAAAAAATGTGATTTTTACCATGGGTTGTGGAGCATCACTCTGTTGGCACATAATCCACGGGACACCAATGTCTTGCGACACAGCCATGTTCGCGCACCAATCCATATAAGCTTTCCCAGCATCTCCATAGGCAGACATCACATTGCCGTACTCGTTTTCAATCTAATGGAATTTAAAGAAGGAGGATTTTATTAGCGTAATAATTTTATAATTTATAAGCAATATTACCTATACCTAATTCAGAAAATCGGAAAAATAAAATCCTTTTACCTGAGCAAGGATGATGGGACCTCCCTGTGACGCGAAAAGACTCTCTTGCTTCACCATGTTCACGATCAAAGACGTGAAGTTTTTCATCTCGTTCTGAAATTAGAAAAGCATAAATATCTTCCATATTTGAATATAAGAATTAAGAAAAAAAAAGACATAAACTTACCATGAAAACATCATTGGCAGTTCGCAACTTAACACCGGGCAAATTGTGCAACCATACGGGGAATCCTCTAAAACAAGAGTTATGCTCATAAGATCATCAATATATATACAAAATAAATTTAACATTAATACCATAAAAACTTCCAAATTGTATCCCAAACTTTGTTTTATCATTAAGAAGCTCTAAACTTACCCATCATAATATAAATACCGTAATTTTTTGTCATAAAAAATACATATGTCAAACATATATAAATTTAGATTTTTTCATGACACGAAAATTTATAATTTTTTATGATATAAATGAACATAGTTTGAAGGTTTTTGTTGTATATGCCCCCAAAAAATTTGCATCTTCTTAGAAATAAATCCACGCGGATCCTCGCACTGCAGAAAAAACTACGCATTTACCCATAATTCCATTCTGCACACACGTAAGGTCCGATCCGGAGAACCGCATAAAGACCCGCATCTTGCACCGTTTTCAGGAATCTTATGAGGTCGAGATTCCCGGTGAAATCGTACTGACGACGGGCCGGCTCGTGGACGTCCCAAAAGACGTACGTCTCGATCGCATCCAATCCGCCTTCTTTCGCCTTCCTGATCAAATCCGGCCACATCTACCCAAAAAAAAAAACAAAACAAAACAATTCACAGATAAACAATCCTTCCGTCGAGAAGAAAGAAGAAGAAAACCTTTGGAATGAACCATTTCGAAGCATTACTTCGGCCGTGGATCGCGGGTAGTGAATCGAGCCGGACAGCAGAACCCTCCTCTTGCCATCGATGGTGATGGCTCGGCCGTCGTGAGAGACCTCTACAGCTTGTGCAGACGAAAGGAAGAGGAAGAGGAGTGCAGAAAGAGAGAGCACGAACTTCAGGAGCGCCATTTTTGACCCAAAGAAAAACACCATAGGTGTGTTGCGAAATTCGTGCTTATATAGTGGTTATGACTCGTCATCTTTCGAGGAGCTTATCTGGTAAATTGAATGGAGATTATCATGGGATATGCGTTAGACGTGAAAGACCTTATCTGGTTTGACGACTAAATTTGGAAATCGTCTGATGGATTTCCGTAATCTATGTATTTTCCCGAATGAGATGAACCTAAATTTTGCATGGCATTTACTTCCGAAAATAACGAAAAAAAGAAAGAAATATCCTTGGTATGACTTGATTGTGTTAATGGATACACAATTTAAAGTTTTTTTAGAATCTTATGCGCATTTTTTCTTATTTATATTTATTGCTCAATTAGTGTGAAATAAAACAAATTAATTAAGATAACCCGCCCTAGATGGGGTTTAGAAGATTGTACAGTGGAGCACGATTTAGAGCAATTGAACCAATTTCGGGATTCAAAAGCACGTGATCTCGATCTCGCATACTTGAAAAGGACGATCCGCTCACTTCTGTTCGAACTTAAGGGGGACATTAATTATCCGATTCACCAATTTGAACTCAATCTTCTAATTTGAATGTATCTTGTTTTAGGCAGTATTAATTCGCCAATCGATATCTTTTTGTTAGACGGATTAGGAGGATAATCTTCAATTTCATTTAATGAAATGAAATAAATGGACACGTGAAAAAAAAAAAAACTGAAGCGATTTTGCTTTCTAGTTTTGACCTCAAAATTCCATACATTATTCCTAGCAAAATATTCAATCTCTCTTAAAATAATTCCAAAATAAAGGCCATTTTAGTATTAAGCAAAGATCTAGAGTTGTCCGAACGAATTTCTTCACTCAAATAGCCTAATAGATAGATAGATAGATACTTAATTTTATCCTTAGCCCATCGAGATTTGCGGTTAGAGTATCCGATTTCAATCCTTTTTTTGCAGATTTTGATTGGATATCCCAAAATTATAATCGAGCAGTTAAATGGATAGCGATATTAAGGGTTTAATTATTATTAAGAAGTAGTCTTATCCAAAAGATGATGAAAATAATTAGTTAATAAGAAAATTTCTTATTATCAATGACAAATTATATTAAATATTTTTGTGAATGATGAAAATATTTTTATTTCATTCATTTTTACACGTGATAAGGTCAAGAGATTATTGCCATGGAGAAATCGCCTTTGAATGAATACAAAGAGCAATAAATAAATAAATAAAAGGAAACTCTTGATATCACAATAATTATTGCCTGGTTGCCCATTTTACAGAAATAATTTGGATTTTAATGATTGGGTTAGGGTATAAAATGATGATAAAACATTTGCTTGCTCTTAGGGCCGGTGATGACGGGCCACGAGTACCATTCCAGCAAAGCAAAATGCAAGGTCTTAACCTGGTTAAAATCTATACGTACACTGTACGCAAAGCAAGGTCGCTTCTAAAAAAATTGTACTATAAATATGTGCGTGTATGTCTAGACTTATGGAAATTAATTTATTTATGATACCATTTACCCATAATTTCATTCGGCACGAATGAACGATCCAATACACGGAAAAGCTTGATGACCTATATCTTAAATTTACTTTCGGACTTACTAGTGAAAAGCATGCAATCTCCATCAAACTTTAGAATTTATAAACATCAATAAACATCTACCCATTAAACATGATAGCTACCACTATCATGCAGCTTCGAATCTTCGTGGAGGCCATCAAATGGGTATCATGCAGCTTGGGTGGATTGGTCCGATAAAAAATGATCCGATCTATATTGACCCATTTTTATGTAATATAAATTTAATAACTCATAACAAATTAATATTTTAGGAAAATCATTTTCCAGGAAAATAATCATATTTTTCGATATTCGGTTAAAACCTGAAAATAAACTATAATGTATTTTCCATTGTTCGATAAGAAAATTTTTTCCTCCTGCACCCTTTTCAATAATTTTTATTATATTTTTTCAAAAAAATTTTAAATTATTTTAAATATTTATATTTTTAAAATGGATTTTTAATTTTTCTTTTCTTTTCCTTTTTCTTTTATTCTTCTTCACTGGCCGGTTGTCGGCGGGCGAGCTCGGCCTTGCTTGATCAAGGCTAGGCTTGAGCCTAGCCATGATGTCTAGCGCCTTGCTCGAGGTTGGCAAACATTGACGAGGCTTGAGCCCCACCCGAGTTGTCAAATCTAGCGATGCCCGAGCTTGGTGGAGGTCAGTCTCACCTAGGTCGCCGAATCAAGCAAGGCTCAAGCTTGTTGGCATTGGGCGAGCTCGGCCTCGCCATAGGCTAGTGAGGCTCAATCTCATTGGAATCTGGCGAGCTTGAGCCTCGCCGGCCTATGGCAAGGCTTAAGCTCACTTGTGACTGAGTTGCCAACCGCCATTGTGTCTAGGACCGCCAATGAAGAAAAAGAAATAAGAAATTGAAAAGTAACATGTGTAAATTGAGTTATCAATGGATTATACATAGCTTTGGTATAGACTCATTTACAACCCATTTTTCAATCAAGCTCTATTATAACAAACCCATTTATGATCCATATTAAAATATCAGCTAACTTATTTTCTACCCAATTCATTAAATGTGGGTTAAAATATGTGTCATTGACCCATTTTGTCATCCCTACATGCAGCATCAAACTCATAGGCCACAAGGTTTGTCAAATTCCATTACTTAGACCGGAAGGATTCTTCACCCAAATGACCCCATTAATGCGCTCGGAATTTTCTTCTTTTTTAGGGTCTGCTCGATAATTATTCAACCTAGCTAAGTTTTATCAATAAGTTGTAGAACAGCTTCACATGATCATCGAAAAATGTATTTTTTTCTCATTGGCCAACGTCCAAGCAATTTGGTGAGATATTGCCGAGCGTTGTATCCTATTCTTGGGTTACTTTCCATGAATTAATTACTCTTATGAAATTGTACTAGCATACTCTTCCACAACATCCAGGCAATGCAATTCCGTCCCTTAAATGAATGACTAGTTAGACAATCCTGCGAATTGAGGAGAATGTATAAACATATAGCTTTACTTCACGCTAAACTTTTCCAAATATTGAAACGTCTAGATTTGTAATAGGCGATGGTCTTAATTTTTTTTCATTTATGTCCTTGCTGCTTCTCAAGTTGTTTTTTTTTTTTTTGGTACTGTTTTTGTACAGTAGGTTTATGATTGATAAGACAAACTTTCACTACAAAATCAAGTTTATTATTAATAAAAATTATAGTTTAATTAGATTTTTGTACTTAGATGGAGATTTAGTAGTATTTTCTTTTGAATTTAACTTTTTCTAAAATAAAAATCTTAAATTACAGAAAGAAGAATAAAAAAAAATTGAATGAAAGGAAGAGTAACAGAAATGCAGAAAGAGAGCATGATCTTTAGAGGTGCCATTTTCGAACCAAAAAGGCATGAGGTTGTTGAAAATCTTTCAATTCTTCTCAAATAGATAGATTAACATTTGATTTTATCCTTTGCCCACTGAGATATACGGTTAGAGTATCCGAAATCAATCCTTTTTTATAGATTTTGATTGGATATTGAAAAATTATAATCAAGCAGTTAAATGGATACAGTTATCCGGGGTTTAATTATTACTACGAAGGAAGTAGTATTAGGCTTCATTTATTTCGAGAAAAATGAATGATTTAAAAAAATTCTTGGAAATGGTGAAAATAATTAGTCAATAAAAATATTTTTTCATTATCAATGACAAATTAGGTCACATTTTCATGGATGATCAAAAAAAAATTGTACATTCATTTTTACAAGTGATAGAAGCAATCACTTTTAAAAAATATTTTTCAAATTATTCATATTTAAAGAGATAAATAGAGCCTTATTTAAGTTGTTTATATCAACTAATATATCTGAGAAATTAACATACATGAATGCCAATAAGAGCCAACGAAATATTAAGAGTTAATACCACAAAAAACCTTAAACTTGCATATTATGACATAAATATCTCCAAACTTTTTTTTGTCATACCAACCCCGAATTTATACTAATGTGGCATATACTATTCATGGCATATTTGTCGTACTTGTATAAGTTTGGAATTTTCACACAAAAATTTAAGGTATTTGTGTCACAATGAATATAATTTGAGTTGTCCTTATGATGTTTGTGAAATATTAATAACTTTTCTAGAAGAATTTCTCTTTGCACTATTTTATTTAGGAGCTTTAGGTGTAACCATAAAAACTGGGAAATCTCTCAATCTGTTCGCATGAAATAGAAATTATAGCAAAATATTTTATTAGATTATAGAAATTATTATTTAGTAAAAGTGGTTTTGCAGCAATAAAAGAAATAATTCTCGATGTAATAAAACTTACGAATTTTTTTTTGGCTAAAAAACTTAGACGTCAATTAGAACATGCGTTTCCCCAAATCTTCGCAACATGAAGATGTGAAGAAATTAAGATCATGTGTTTGAAATTAAGATCATATTCGATTTTTAAAAAAAAAATATTATGTGAATTGAGAGAAGGTCAAGAGGTTATTGTCGCAGAGAAATATTCCCTCAATAAATACAAAGAGCAACAAAAAAAGGAAACTCTAATATCGCGATAATTTAATTTACTGCCTCGTTGCCCATTTTACAGAAATAATTGAATTTTAATGATTGCATTAGGGTATAAAATAAAGATAAAACCTTGCCTGTTCTTTGGGCCGATGATGATGGGCTGAAAGAACGATTCCAGCACAGCAAAATGCAAAGTCTCAATCACCTTACATTGGGTTCAAATCTATACTGACACCTGTACGCAAAAGAAAGGCCTCTTCTAAAAACATAATGCTATAAATATGTGTTTAAGTTTGGACTTAGGAAATTAATTTATCTATTTAGGATGATATCATTTACACGTAATTTCATTTTGCACGAACGAACGAACAAGCTAATACTCATAATAGCATAGACATCCACGTCTTAAATTTATTTTCAAACTTACTGATGGAAAGCATGCGATCTCCATCATATTTTATAGTTTATGAGCATCAATAAAGTTACAACAACAATAATAAAAGTACTTATTTACACATATGAAATAAATTCCAAGAAATGACAAGATCAAAAGTATTCGCAATTAGACCTGCTAAATAGGTGGGTCGGGTCGGGTCGGGTCGGGTCATAAATAATTCAATCCAAATTGACCCATCAACCCATTTATGATCCATTTAAGTATATTATAAAATTTTTGACCCATACCCAACCCTACCTAACCTGACCCATATTGTTAAAACACTTCCCTATCTAACTAAACTTAAGAAAATTTATTCTTATAATCTTTTTTAAAGATTATATTCCTTTAATATTGTTTATTTTTAAGAAAATCGAATTATTAATATTTTTATTTTTTAAAAATCACGCACACATATGGGAGAACGAGACTCATTTGGGTTTTGATGGCCAATCGAGCCACCATCCGACAATGGTGGTGACCACATGCAACAACACCATTGTGCGAGTGGGTGGAGGAGCTGCTTGTACAAGCGGTGAGAGCGAGACGATGCACTATCATGTGATGAGAAAGGTTTCTTCATTTTGATTTGAAAATAGAGATGAGATGAGTCATCTCTGAGGATTGATGAGTAGTTGGGTTCTAAGTAAGTTTAAACTTTGACTTATTAATGACCCATGTATTTTAGTATTTTTAATTTTAAACCCATTATATTTAAATAGGTTATAAATAGGTTATGCATCCATTTTGACAGGTGTATTCGTAATATAACAATGTGATATATACTAAACCAATACAAATTAATCACATCGACATATTGATAAATCCAAAAAGGGTTTGTTTGAAACTTCATTTAGATTAACATGATCAATCATAGTCTCCTTGGAAAATCAGAAAAATAGCATGACTTCCTGATGGGCAACTTGTATCCTCGGACAAGTGTCGGTCCAATTTTTGTGAAATTTACGAGAGCAATCCATTAAGATGGAAACTTTGTCCATACAAATCACACGATCCAATTTATGACTACTCATGTGGTAATACTAATTTGCTATAAACTTGCTCGCCTTATTCGATAGAGCAGAAATTGCCACTCCTATATGGGTAAGCCCTACACCTCTCCTCCTTTTCAAGCATCCATGAATGCAGAGTTTACAACTAAAGCCTCAATCGTTGAGATGGTTACCCTATGCATCATGATCTCCACCATCTTTGTCCGCTTCATTGTGAGAATCATTCACTACATGGGACCTACCCTTCACGATCTCGGACGCTAGCTCATCCTGAGTCAAGCATGTCTCTATTGTGCTCTCCTCCTCAAACCATGGTCATTTTGTGCATCGACCAAGAAACATAAGCTTTATTTTGAAACCTAAAATTGGTGTATGTATTTATCAATTAACAATATGTTTTGCTATGTTTAAGGGGAAAAAATAAGAAAAATCTAAGGCATATTTACATGGTAGGTCATGCGCCCATGTGACAATCTTAAGGTTTAAACATTATTATTATTAGCTTTCAAAAGTTTCTCTACTTCATCAATTTTAATTCTCAAAAACTTTATCAAGATTGATACGGGCTCTAAATTGATAGATGGCCTAACAGGTTCAGACCTTGAAGAGATTCCTATGTTAATGCTATCTTCTTCCAAAAGCCTCTCGGGGCAACAAAAATTTGTCATTGCATGTATTATGCCAATATGGACGTGGACGCGTAGGAAAGAGACGGGTCGATCCATTTTTGGTGCCTAGGAATTCTGACCATCTAGATTCAATTTGTTCGACCAATCTAGGTGCACGCTTTTGGGAGAGAAAATAAGCTGAATATCAGTCATCCCCATTGTATATTAGACCAAGACCGACGATTAACCTATTTTCCATTGGCCAACACAAAATTAAAAACACGACAGAGCAAGTAAATTGCGTAGTAAAGATTGTAGGAAACTTACTTAAGCAACGAAGGGTAACGAACACGGAGACATGCGTACATACATGTGAGGTTTGACGGCGGGATATACCGAAAGGCTCAGTGCCGGAGGCAAGAAGGTAAGCCAGGCCATATCTCGCAGTCTTGCGGTTCTCCCAGGCTCACGGACAAGGATGAACACACTCGATAATTAGAAAAAAGATTTGGGATTGAAAAGGGCAGCCATTAAGAGCGCGAATGGTTACTATTCTTTTTCAGAAATAGATTTTTCTATTTCTATTCACTAAACCAAAAAATACGCATTTAAATAGAATACAAAATTTCTATTCCTAAAATAGAAATTCATTTGATAACAATGTAAAATTTCTTCCTCTAGAGCGATAGCGGCGGACCGCAAGTGAGCGGTCGGTTAGTAGTAAGGGCGAGCGACGAGAAGAAAGGAAACTTGCTCTAGTTTTTACCCAAAATTCAGATTCTGTAAGACATCATTTAGGCCAACATGGAAATTCGCCTCCAAAAAATGTTTTCATGGATATGAAATTTTGGGTAAAACTAGACGAATGACGTGGAAATGCCACGTTGGATCATCACCGGTGGTTTTGGACAAAAGGTTAACCGGGTATATATGATAATCGAGTAAAAGTTGGTAGTTTTTTGTGGGACAAAAAACAACTAGGTTAGAGTTGGAATTTATGCTAAAGTTTGAGATTTTTTAAGGTATTAGGTCTATATTTATATGTGTATGTATTTGTAACACATAAGACTAGTTTGGCCTCAAGTGGGTTGGACCAAAACCACACCAAACAGTGATTATTTAGAGTCCTGTGCAATTTGTCAAATCACCAACAAGTTCGACGATAAAGCTGATTTCCTTTTCACCTAATATATAATACTTATTTAAGAGAAAAAAAATCAATACGCATCAACATCGCGACACCTTGGATTTTTTGGATTTTTCCTTTGGGAACTAAACTTATTATTTTTTATTTTTATTTCCTTAGAAGCAATGATAAAATATATATAGAAGAAGAAGAAGAAAATAAAAATGTCGCGATCGCTTGGTGGGACTTCTTGGCTCAACCGGTTCACTAAGGTTGGCTTACCCAACAAATAAAAGATCGACAACGCATTTCGATTTTTTTTTGTTTTGGTGGGCCCGGTTTCGTGCCTTGTTGGGAACAACCACCACAGCTCCCAATTTTGGAAGGCATTCCCGAAATCCTTTTTTATATAAAAAAAATCTATAAATCTTCTGGCCACCTTTTTTTTTAATTTATTACATAGATTACTTGAAAATTATCATCATCATCATCATCATCATCATTATTATATAGATTGATAGTGTCCTCAAGATGGTCCTCACTCCTTAGTTGATGGATTACCACATATATTGCTCGATTGCGCAACCCATTTAGGGTCCAACGTAGTAGTTATTTATTTCATAGAACTTTTTTAAAATATCCGGCATGAAAAAAAATAAAAAAATGTTCGGAAGATATGACCATCGGCTATTGATTATTCAAAAATAGGAAAGTTGGTGTTTTCAATTTTGTAGCTGAAAAAAAAAAGAGATTGTTTTTTAATTCTCGCCAGGATTTTTTTTTTTGTGTGACCATGATTCGTTTTGCAAGCATGAAAAAGGAGGAGATGGGCTATTTTATTAATTCAATGGCCAAAAAAAAGTACTAGTCAATTTCTTTTGGACATTTCGGAATGGGAGCGTTCCTACTAGAAGTCATTTTAAAGCAAAAAGATGATGCGGCAAGTAGGAAAACTACATATACACACACACACACACACAAAAGAAACCCACATGAATTAAAGAAAATTCTCCTTGTCCCACTTTAAATCCACTAATTCTTTACTTTTACTATAAATGAAGCGAGCGATCAAATTCCTCGATCGTTATCCCAATCGTGCACATCTTGTCGTAATTCCTTTACAAAATATCATAATATGTCGATTGATATCTATTTTGATCAAATAACTAACAGCCTATCAAAAGATGATTTCTCGAAGATTGTAGAAGCAAATTACAGAGAAAAGTCCAAAAATATTACTGCGATTATGATATCGGTAGAGTGTCGAACCCAAGATTTTCAACTTTTGAATTCACACGCTCCTCATACAAAGAAAGAAAGAAAGAAAGAGCAAACTTTACTCACCAAGAAGAGAGATATATTTTCCCTTTTTAGCAAAAGATATTCCCTTTTCCTCCTAAAAACCCCACCAAGAAGAGAGAGAATTTACAAAAGGCAGACATTGCTATCAATTGACAATTTAGGAGGGGCAAAAATTGGAGGGACTTTGCCTTCCTTCCCAAGTTAAAAGGGGAAGAGAGGAGAAGAAAAGGCACAAAATTTAACCCCTCCTAAAAGTGGCAAAAAGAGGGGTCACCCACTAAATGCAAAATTGCTATTCTCACCCTCAAATCATTTTATTCTCATCTAATCAGTGCATATCCAATCCTATCCTGGTTTTTCTCAGCTATACCATGGGCTCCATTAGTAACACTCACCCTTCAATTACCATAAAAATCGCGACGTTTCGAATCACAATCACTTTTGTTTCAGTTCCATTGACGCAATTTCTCAGGAAATCGACAAGGTGGGTGAGAAAAATCGCTCTCAGCCTCCTAATTCTTCCAGGACATTTCACCGTCAGTTTCCTCGGCACCTATAAATTGTCTAGCCACGCGTTTCTCATTGGAAAAAAGAAAAAGAAAAGCTATGGCCCTTTTATACCAATACCCATCACTTCAACCGTCAAAATGGAAAAAAAGGAAAAGGAGAAGAGGAAGAAATTACTTTCGACCTTAGCCGAGAATTATGCAAGATATTATCACGAACGGAATATTGTATTTAATTTCTAGTGTACAATTTTTTATTTATTTTTCGAGGTGGTGGAATCAAAATAGGATTGAAAATTGCCAAAAAGTTAAAACCCATCATTCCAAAGATTTTCTTTTTTGGGGGGGGTCGAAATCATTCCTAGGTTAAAGAAAGCCCCCTAATCACCAATAAGGGGAAACTGCTTTTGGGTTGGGCCCCACGATCCCCACGCCTGGGTCCAAAGCAAACCGTCGCTTTCCCCCCGCGGTCACGTCCAAAAGAACCCCGGCCCATGGGCCCCACGTCGCGCCCCCACCCCCGGAGCGTGGGGCCCGCCACCTAACCCCTACGTAGTGGCAGGAGCAATCATTCCGGTCCTCGACCGGGCTCCGATCGCCGACACGTGTCCTGCCGCGCCAAGGTCCCTGATGGGCCGGGGAATCTTTTCTCGCGTGGGCCACCCACCCGCGGGCAAAGCGGACGTGGCAAAGGGGAGCCGGGCCCACAGCCGGATGGGGACGTTATAAAAAAGAAAAGAAAAAAGAAAAAGGAAGGAAGGAGGAATTAAATTATTATTATAACATTTTTTTTTGGGTGGAGGGGGGTGGGGTCCACCTAACAAAGCGACCTTTTTTTTCGATACTAAAAAGTAAATAATTGGAGGGGAATCTGAATTATACGGAATAGAGAAAATGAGGAGAGTGGGGGCAGATTTGATTTCGGATTTCAGGTACCGAAAACCCCATGGGGGTTGGGGGGCTTTTGGTCCAACCGCTCCATTATTAATAATGCCGAAAAAAACTCTTTATTTTATTTTATTTTATTTTTATTTTTTGTTATTTTTTCAGCTAAACCACCATTGAATTATGAAGGCGAACACCATCATAGAACCCTGCCAACTTTTTTTATTATTATTATTGGTCAATAAATAATGGAAATTCAGAGAGCATTCACGAAAATTATCAATAGGGTCTTTAACATGGTCAATAAGTACACTTAATTTGGAACAGTACGATTTAATATAGTATTAATTTTGAGGAAATATGTAAAGGGGAAGATGGTGGTGTATTGAAAACTGTAAAGTTCCTCCATTAATTATGTTGATAAATGCCCCAAAAGACAAATTCATCACAAAATAAGCACAATATTAAGCTTGGAAATCTACCCGAATTCCATTCATTGTATTGGCACTCGAAAAACTTAGATGCTCTGGTGATCATCGCATCTACACCTTGGGACGAGAAAACTTACACCATCATGTCCACATTAGTCGTACGGTAGCAGCGATCCAGCTACTGTATTTTTTTTCTCTTTCTTAAAAAAAAAAAGGAGTGAAAAAAATAAAAATCACGGTACAAGAATATTCTGCTGCACAATAAAAGAAAAAACGAAAGATCGCAACTCGACCGCGACAAATCCCAATGTCAATTATTTTGCACTGACTTTTTTGCAAATGGGTACTTTTAAGAAGAAAAGAAAATAAAAAAATAAAAAAATTATTTTTAGGAAAAAACAGGAGGAGAGAGAAGTTTGCGATTATTATAAGATGACTCACCCGTCATAAATTGCAGGGAGAGCTGTCAGCTCGCGAGTCACGACTCAGTGGACGATTTCAGGAGACGAGTCGAACTCCCACCTCTCCTTCTTTGTCCACTCCATTTACGACCTCCCAATCCGAACCATGCTGGGCAAGCGATCGCGGTCGGTGATCGGGAAGCTGTCGGAGCTCCTCGTCTCCGGCAGCGCCGGGCTCTTTGAAGTCGCCGCCGCCGCGAGCCCGAGGAGCCCGTTCGACTTCAAGATGCAGTCGTCGCCGCGGGGACCCAGGAGCTACGATCTCGGCGGGGTCGGGCTGGGGATCGTGGCGGCCCTCGAGAAGTCCGGGGACGCCAAGATCCTGCTGCTCCCCAGGTGCTACGCCTGCGGCCCGGGCTCGCCCCTACCCGGCGCGAGCCGGGTCGGGTCCTCCTCGGCCGGGGCCCCGGACGACGACGGCGACATGGAGGAGGACTACACGTACGTGACGTTTCACGGGCCGGACCAGTCGTTCACGATGGTGTATTACGGGGAGGGCGCGTGCGACGGGGCCGGCCGCGGCTGGTGCGGCGAGGGCGGGGGACGCGGCGAGTCGATGAGGCGAGCGGGGAGCGTCGGAGGAGGAGAGGGTGGTCCAGTTTTCCAGACTTTGGACTTCCTCAATTCTTGTCAGCTCTGTGGAAAGAAGCTCCACGGCGAGGACATATACATGTACAGGTACCGCAAGCTCCCTCCTTTTCTTTTTCGATTCGCAAACCTTTACTGGAAGTTCTCTCCCTTCTTCTTCTTTCTTTTCTGGTCGTAGATTTTCATCCATTACAGTGGTCAGCTCTGGTCAATCTCGGCTTAAAAAAAGTTGCTCTGGGTTTGAAACGTTTGATCTGTTCTCTGAATTCTGAAAGAAATTTAAAAGAAATGATCAGAGATTGAATCTTGAAGTCAGATCCAATGAGCAGAGCATCTGCAGGACCCTTTTCCTGCTGTTTGAATTAGTGCGGTATTTGCCCGATCCGTGAGTCGGGTTCTGCCATTTTGATTGACCCGTTTTGACATTTAGTCTTCAGACGGCAGAATTGCATGGGCCGACAGCATTGTAGCCCCCCATCTATCTCCTACTTTTGACTTTTTTTCTCCAAAGATCTGGCTTTTAGAGAAACACGTTTGAGAGAGAGAGAGAGAGAGAGAGAGAAAGATCGTTCACTGCGAATACCCTTTTCTTTTTTTACTTTGTTGAGGCGAAATCATGCGGGCTTTGACTAAATCATCTCGTGTGTGAACGCATCGTGTGCAGAGGCGAGAAGGCGTTCTGCAGCGCGGAGTGCCGGTCGACGCAGATAATGAAGGACGAACGTAAGGAGCAGTGCAGATCGGGAGCTCCGAGGGTGGCCGATCGGTCGGGATCGCCGCAGCAGATCTTCTCGACCAGCATTCTCGCGATTTAGGAAGAGGGAATTATATATCCGGCTGCCGGCGGCTGCCCTTACACATATGAGAATTATAACTAGCTTACTCTTTGTTAAAGAAACAAAAAGAAGAAAAAGAAAAAAGAAGAAGAAGAAAAGATCCCCCAAACAAATTTTGCTCGGATGAGAATTCGTAGAGGCCTATATATGATGAGCCATGAGGGCGTGTTATATGCAGGAAGAATCGGATAAGCTCTGTATGACTTCTTCATAATAAACAAAATGACAGGTCTCTTCATTATGTTTCTGCGGATCATCATTTCTGTCGAACGATCCGATGATAGTATCGGTTGCAGATATGCCATGGATGCCTCGACTCCATGACAGATCACAGTACGAAGCTGTTCTGAATAGCTATTATCCGTGATCGTGTCCAGGATAGCGAACCCTCAGAAGCTAGTATGACAGTCCCTACTTCCCTCAGATCAGTTACTCCTCTTTCACGTAGATCCGCTGCTTCTCAACAAGAATATGTCTGAAATTTTTTATCTCGATGAAGATGAGGGATAATTCATACATATATTTATCTTTCGCTTGTACATCCATAAGACAGCTCATTCTCGATGTAATGCCAAAAAGTTAAGGGACGTATCCAATCGACTAGATCTGATCAACATGCCAATTCCTGCTACTCAAGCTATAAACAATTCATTACGCTCCGATTCCCTCGTGTATTTTCCTCATCATGGATGAACCAGCGATATGCCCATCTTCATTTTGGAGCAATTTGCCCTGCTCTCAGTTTCCATGGCGGAAAAGGATCGCCTGTTGGGACAAGAATGGCACTGCTCAATACTCATTTGCTTGATTACCAATACAATATATGGATCGGACCTGAGTAAGTCGTTAAACTGCTTCGTCTAAACTCTAGGACGTAAAGCACAAGAGCATTCCCACGTTATTGAGAAAGAAAAATATACAATTTGGAACAACATATGTAAGGCGTGTGATATCAGCACGTTAAAATAAAGATCGCAGCCAGACTGGGTGTCCTCATTGAAGGAATTATCATTGGTAGCCCTCATAGGTAGAAACACTCATGGATTACCAACATGATATATTATTACAAATCTAGACGACATTGAATGCGAGAACTCTACTCCCAAATTTCAAAAAGGCTCTTTCATATGCCAAACTCTTAACAGCCAGAACTCTACTCCCATATTACAACAAGGCTCTTTCAAACTCCAAACTCTTATCAACGTTAAAGTCCTGCTGCAGATTATGGTTGCTTCACAATCATTGCAGCAACTCTTTATTAAAGGATGACATACAGATTAAAAATACCCTACTTTGCCTGGAGCTCAAGGTGCTCTTCTGGATTCTGTCAAAAACAATCAGATATGAGGGTAGTATAAGTGTTAAAGGATAAGTTGGTGAGATTCACATGTGAGTTGTGATAAAAAGTTGCACATCAAAGAGAATTAATGTGGTGTAGAATTGTTAATATATACTAGTTGTCTCAAAACCAGTTGATTTAAGTTTTTCAGTGAAAATGAATTCAATTGGATATATTAATAGACTTGAACTTATACTCTCTCTTGGCAATCTCTCTAGATGAAGAATACGCACTCCCAACAAATGGTTCAAAGTTGATGATTAATTGACGACCTACTCTTAATATCTATGAATAGTTGGTGAATATATCAAGAAATGAATATGAGCAACTTGATTTCTGAGTAGCCTTTATAGTCTAATTTGGTGGAAGGGACTGAGGGTGAAGGTGAGCATTATGGTGTGACGATGCAATCAACACACTCTTGATGGGAACCTTCGTGGTTTGATCCGGAGAAAGAGACTAGGGATAAAGGTGGGCCTGGTTTCCAAATAGCCTTCATGGTTCAGCCTGCCAAAGAGACCTAGAGTCATGGTGGGTGTTTAGGTATAACGACATGGATCAATGCGCTCCCAATGGGAGCCTAATGAAAGTTGATGTTGAAGATTGAAATTCAAGGTGAAACATGTTGATGCAAAGGAATACTTGAATTAAGGTGGAGTAGACATATTACCGAGCTCACACGTGAAGATTATTAAGATGCAAGTGTAAATTGTATGAAAAAAAAATCACATATCGAGTGGAGTAATTGATATATTTTAGTTGGCTCATAACTAAGCTTTTGAGTAAAGATAAATCCAACTAAATATGTTCACAGGCTCTATTTTAATTTCTCTCTAGGCGATCTCCCCAAGTGAATGTACAAGATTTCCGCTGCATGCTCCCCACAATGGCAACATCTTTTTCCTTGTGAATTTCTTTAGATGAGAAATCATATTTTGCAAAACAATGCTAGTTATAGATATTGGGCAATAGCTTTGTTCAATTGATAGGAAAAGAAACCTATGTCAACATAAACGTAGACAATTTTTAACTGTTGAACTTCACTATCATTTTACATTCAAAGAGATCTTAAAAATCAGTTATGGAATTAAAAAATTTGTTTTTATTTGATCGGTGATCATTTCTTTTTAGTCATCTTTTTCCTAGATGATAAAGTTTAAAACTCTCATAAATCTTCTCTCAAGACCTTCAGAAGTTACATCTTGCTACATGTTTGTATGGCATTCGTACAACAATGGATCAGTCCTAGTTCCTCCAAACCTCCAAGGAAATGTGCCATCTGAAATATTTCAACTTGCGTCTCTACATGACATTTCAGGAATATATGACCTCGATTACGAATTGAATATATTGGTAATATAGAGTATTACACCTTAAGATCATTCGGGAACAATCTAGGCTTCCCATTCATTCATGCCTTTGCATTCGATATCACCAATTTTTCAATGGAATTAAAATAGTAATCAATTTTTCAGTGGAATTAAAGTTGTAATATCGGCATTTAATTCACAACTATACCATAGCCATTGAATTTCCTAGCAACCATTCATACAATCATTATCGCCTTTCTTCCTTTTTCAAAAGTATTATCTTAAGCATCTTGTAAAAGGTTCTTGAATAGTTTGTCATTATCATGTTGCTAAATTATACAGACTTTAAAGGGAGTAGCTTTAGAGATATTCATTTAGAATATCAGGAATTTCAGAAGAACCTATGCCAAGAAAATCAACTACTCCAAAGTTTTATTGGCCAGAACTCCATGGGATTGTAACTATGCATATCATGCCATGTTATCCATTAGGCATTTGATTAGTATAAGCAAAATCGGCCAAAATCAATAGATCAAGATCCATGAAACTTTTGCGAGTGACAACCAGACTATAGCTTTGATGAAGATCATAATATTGACCCAAATCATGACCCCACAATAAGTGAGGGAGTCTTAACTACATATCTAAGTTGTAAACTTTTTTGGGGAAAATTATCAAAAAAGTGCTAAACTTATTGTGCGGATGATAATTTAATCCTAAACATTTTAATTTAGCCAATTTAGTTCTAAACATTTTGACAATTTACCAATGCAACCATTCTAACCAATTTTGGCTGAAAATTGCTAAAGTAGACACCTACCATCCTAAGTGTTCGACATATAAAAAAAAAATTATAATTTTTTTTTTTAAATCTGAATTTATATATATATATTGGTGGTTGGCAAGGGTCATGGCATTCACATTGATGATTATTAGTGATAAGCTTGTCACAGGTCGGTTGTTTGGGATCAAGATCGTGCAACGACTTAGGTTTTCTTGGATCGTTTGAATCGTTGGAGCGCCTATGCTAAGCCTTTCTTTTGGGATCAATCGTTCACTCACTCAACTAGATTATAGAGAAAGAAAGTTCTAGAGAGAGAGCCTAGAAGAGAAAGGAACTTTGTATTAATGAAATGGCTTGGATGATTAAGGGAGAGATCACCCCTTCTTATACTAGAGGCTCTCTCATGCCATTTATTGGTATTCGAAATAGCGGACAAGATTGCATCTTCCGACCTCCCAACTACCGGCATTTATGTCAAGAGAACTCTAGAACTCAGTGCAATTACTGTCTTGCCCATACCTAAGAAAGTTTCAAAAACTCTAGTGGAAAGCTTGGGCGAATTTGAACGACGTTCTTGAAGCAAGCATGGTCCCTTGGTTACAAGAACCTTGAGACCACATTCTTCCCCACTCATTTGAGTGACGTCCTTGGCGTTCTCGACTTGGGGGTTGGTTGCATGGAGTGATTCTTGTTCTTATTTTACTTGGCCTTGGGCTTCTTGGTCGATCGATTACACAGCTGCTTCTTTGACTTGACCATGCTACTCGGCAAGTACTTCACCTTGGGGAAGAGCACTTTGGATGGAGCTTGCTAATAAAAATATTTAGAATATTCCATAATAAAAAGAGTTCCATCATATACAACTATGGTTATAGTGAAGTGACACTCTAGGTTCTCACAAAACAAAAGAAAATCTTTTTTTTCAATACTCATTCCTTATTTTATTAGTTAATCATCTAATGAGTGGATCTCTATGCTTATTCTGCTAGATAATGAAATATTCAAATGATTTTTCATCAAATGACTATTTACCTATTGTATTTTCACGTAAATAGGGGCAACAAAGCTCTATGAAAAAGGGTGGCTCAATTCGATGTTGTATGGCTTCTTGTTGAGCAAACTCGAGGAATTAGTTTTTCACAAAGTCATCTCACATGTTGACAAAATCGATGTCGCATTTGATCTCGATGCCACATGTGGTCCCATCGCACCTATTACACCACCAAAGCATTGCATTTTCACTTAAGAACATCAAAGCAACTCGTACCTTGGCCAACTCTTTTGGATGTTGATGGCACCAAAGTATTGCTCCATACTCTGTAAGAAGTTATCCGCATCTTTGGTGGATCGGTTGCCTTTGAACTTTTCAGGCTTTGGCAACTCTAGTTTGGGCACCATTTGATTAGGCATCTTCCGTTCATGAGGCTAATTTTGCATATGGAGAGCTCGGTCTTGAATCTTTGCTTTCATGGCTTCAACCTCAGCTTCATGGGGATTGTCCTCTTCAAGCTCTTGGACTCTAACCTTCAAAGTATCAATGCTTTGAGGGCTTCGTCCTTGTTGTGCAAAGGTGTCTGGCCTCAAAAATGACATTTGTGAAGCGTGTCTTCGACCTCCATGATGCGATCTCTCACTTCGGCAACCCCTTCCATGAACTCAGCCAAAGCACTCCTCACCAACCACCGAAGTATCCCTTCTCTTGGCTCGGCTGCAGGTCTCTTTGACATGGGCCACCTCTTGTCCACAACAACATCTTGCTTGACATTCTCTTGACCAATTGATGCTCCTCGATTTCTTGGAACAGATCTCGTTGGATCGTTGGAATGCCTAAGCTAAGCCTTTTTTTTGAGATCGATCACTCCATTTGATCGGCATTCAATCCACAGGCAAGATCAAATCTCCCTATCTACTAACTATCGCGCAATTACCATCTCGCTCGTCCCTAAGAACAATCTAGAAACCAAGTAGAAACCCTGGGTGAACTTGAACATTGTTCTTCGATCAAGCACGGTACCTTGATCCAAGGAACTTTGAGATCGTAACACAAGGTTAGGCTTTTGCGAGCCCTCACTTAAACAGGAAAAAAAAATATTTTAAAAAATATCAAAGGACTTAAGAATACTTCTAAAAATTATGCAATGCAATGATTATTCATGTCAACGCCAACTATGTTACTTAAGACAATAAACTTACATGTGACCACCTTCGGGCTAAAATTGGCAAGGCAAATTAAATTTATAAATTGTCAAATCGTTTAAAATTAAATTTGCCAAATAAAATTATTTAGGATTAAATTAAAATCCATAATATAAATTTATAATTTTTTTAAAATAATTATCCTAGCTTTTTGGTGTGATTGAGTTTATATGTAATCTTCTCCGTTTTTGTCAATTTAAAAACTCTCTAATATTCCTCGCCAGTCCACAATAGTATAGCCGTGAAAAATGTTTGCATTATCCCTACTCAACCACAAAAATCAAGGTGAAAACTGAAAGCCTGGGTCCGAAAAACAAGAAATCATCACAGCATTCCATCAGATCACTCGAATGTTTTCCTACAACCTTCTTGGCATAAGTACAGCGGAAGTGCCAAAACTTGGCACAAAGAGACATTTAAGTACCAAAATTTACAAACGGTACACTTAAGTGTCACTTTTCAAAATCAATGGATTACTTTAATGCCAAATCGTCGGAACCCTACCAGAAATCCTACGTGGCAATTTTTTATTAATTTTCTTGTCTACGTGGCTCGTCGAAAACACTAAGTCAGTGAAAATCAACTAAAACGATGTCGTTTTATGCTAAAGTAGATTTTAAAAATTATTAATTAAATAACATTAAATAATTATAAAATCGATTTTATTAAAAAAAGAAAAAAAAAAGAAGAATGGGATCGGCAAGGGCTGTGCAGCCCTCGCCACTGTCGCCATCGCCGAGAAGGGCCGGCGACGATGGGGAGGGTCGGTCAGGGTCACGACCCTCCTTCAAATCCGACAAGGGCTGGTGACCCTTGTCGGATCGGGGGAGGGCCTGCAGGCCCTCGCCACAGGCCAGCCAGGGGCCAACGACCCCAGCCGACCCTCCCCACCGTCGCCAGCCCTTCCTAGTGATGGTGGGGCGGCGGCGGCGAGGGCTGCACAGCCCTCATCGACCCCTTCTTCTCTTAATTTTTTTTTAAATAAAATCAATTTTAATGTTTTTAAAATCTGACGTGGACAATTTTTTTTATTAAAATTGCTACGTGGATTTTTTATTTTGAAAAAATTGTCCCGTCAACAAATAAATTCGCCGGAAAATGATACATGGCAGTTTGGCTAGAATTTTTCGCCGTTGGCACTTAACTGATCTATTTTGCTTCGATTTTAACACTTAAGTATACCATTTATAAGTTTTGACACTTAAGTGTTCCTTCATGCCAAATTTTGACACTCCTAAGATCCGTACCTCGAACCTTCTCCTCTAAGCCCCCGATAATTAAAAGACAGGTTTATAATTTCTCAGAGAGCCCTAAGACGGAGAATAGTGGCATCGGGAAATTGACATGCAGTCTCATTTAAATGGCCGAGGGAATGAATCGCAAGCCTACTATCCCTACTCATCTCAAACCACCGTAGCTACGCGAGCGCCAGTAATTCACGCACACCTCAAGTAGCAACATTTACCAGCGGCTAATCACAACAGTTAAGTCATCTCCATTTTCATACCACAGGCATTCAATGCATTTTCGAAACAAGACCACCATGGGCTTTTCACGACTTCGTTTGCATAATAAATAGATGGCACAAAGGTACAGGCAACGAGCCACTTCAGATTTCACTTTAAAGTGGATCAGAATCACTCAATAATGATCATATCTTCCCTTAATCGTGCCATGAGTCAAGAAATTCTGTATAATATAAATACTGAAACCCCATAACTATCAAATAAGCAATCATGTTAAGAGTCTTACAAATAGAGAACAGGAAAGCACACCATACAAACTGCATCCACGCACCAGTACAATAAGCCGGTCCAACATCAATTGCCCAGCTCTTTGAGGCTTATTCCTCCTCCCTACATGATAACAAAAAGGGAACAAAGAAAAACAGACCCCCCCACCATAATTACTGATAGTACATGAGCTGCTGAGTAGTTGCTACGTTCTGGTATCCACCGTCGTAGATTGCTTGACTAGTTCCAGCAGCACCCATTCCCATGGCTGCCTGCTTAAGCATGTGCTGTGCTTGAGGATGCATGAGTCCTTGCATGCCAGCCATCTTGCTCAGTGCTATCTGCCTTTCGTAAGCAGCAAGCTCTGCAGCTGAGAAACCCGGCATTTGTACGGCCATTGGCGGCGGAAGAGGGGTGGAACTCGTTCCCGGAGGCGTAGGTTTGCTACCCCACGAACACTACAAAAACAAGCACGTTCATGGTATATTATGATTTCATATCATTTTGAGGACAATTATGGACATCACATTACTATAATCACCAGAACCTTTTAGCAAGAATAGCCAAGCAAAGAATCATCCGTTGTTTTGACCCAGAAGAAAAAAACATTCATCCAATGCACTAGCAACATGCACATTCCTTTGACCTGTTTTAACATAAATGCAGTGGCAAAACTAACAGTCACGCAAAGACTCCTACTGAAGATGATTCCAGGACTGCACAAACAAAGAAACAGGGAGGATGCATCCTACAGAAAAAGCACTGTTTGCAGCCAAATAGGGCACTAGCTTTGTTCAATCAGTCCCCTAACCCTAAACAGAGCCTCCCAGAAAATGCATTTGAACTCTATCACGACATCCATTTCATTACCATCCACCAAAGCCCTCACTCCATAAGCATTTTACCAAAAGCTTCGTGAGTGCTAAAGGAATGCCCACAAACATTTCACCAGGCTACTAAGTGAGGTAAAATAACTCCACTTTAACAAATTCTACCTATTTCTAACACTCCATTTCCATCCAGATGCTTAAATCCAGGACATGGTGAATAAAACAAGCCAATCACAAGTAGAAAATAGAACTTCCAATCAAATCATACCTTAATTGGTTTACCACAAAGAAGCCGAGCATTGCCCATCTGAATAGCCAGCGCTGCCTCACCATGTGTACTGTATCTAACAAAACCAAAACCTTTATCACGTTGCACCCGAACATCCTCTATAACTCCAGCACCGAGGGAATGAAAATGTCGATGCAGGTCTGCGGAAGTGACCTGCAAGATAATAGAAGCAGTTGAAGTAATTTAATGAAAGGAATCAATCCATACGGGTCAGTTAGAACAGATGAAGACAGGTGGGCGTGACAGTCGATGAAATGCAGACAATGAAGGCGTGAGCCTGCAAAGTTTAAATTTACTGCCAAGCTATTGTTCATTCACTGATCATAGAAAGAAACCATGGCAATACAATGCTATTTATTAAAAACAAAATACATTTTCTGAAATGCTTGACATCAAGTACAGAAGTAGCAATAAACATGGTCACAAAATATGGGAGAAGCAAATTCTTGCCTCTGGTGCAAGATTGCCAACATAGACAGTTGTGTATTGGGGATTGTTCTCTGGAGCATCATCACTAGTTCTCTCTTGACCATCATCTGCAATGAAGACACGATGTCAATAGGTATAACAAGCATGCACCACCAATTATATCTATATTCATTAGATAGGTATGGCTTCAGATTTTTGGAATGTCAAATAAACAAGATTTATTCAAGTTCAACATCCATACTAACTTCACCTGATGTTCCACTTGTCAGCTCCACTACACTTTTGGCATCTGAACTCTGCTTATCCTCGCCAGAATTAGCACCTTTCGTTGCCCAGTTGCATCGGATTTGTCGACTTCCAAGCCACTTCCCTGGAGATTAAAAGACAAGATGCAGCTTCATGCAACATGAACAAATGATAATGTTACACTATCATGAAAGTTTTAAAAGCTTGTTCAGTCAGTAGATTTAAAACAAGGGAAAAATTATGAGAATCGACCATCTTCACAATCAATCCCAAAGTAAAAGGAAGCTGTTAACACTAAGCAATACAAGCACACCACCAGTAAATGTCACTGCAACAAGCTTTAAAATTATAAGCTTCTGCTTTCAACAAGTAGATGGATAGATGCATTGACACGCTCGGCTTTTTATTGCTGAGCAATCTCCTTGTTAACTCATTATCAAACCAATCGATCCCATTCCTATCAATTCTAAAATGATGAAAGAAGACAAAACAGCACTCATCATATGCTCGAGTTGAGTCTTGATTCCCCACACCCAATATGGAAATTTCCCAAAAACACTCTGCATTCACAATACTGTATCTGTCATGTTAATCTTTGTCACTTTCACTTGCATATGTTAGTTAGCTTAGACCACAGACAGGTGAACATGACTGCATGAGTTATGAAGAATATACCTCGTACATAATTAAATTCAAAAATGCAATTTCCACAGTAGTACATATATTGAGAAATACCCGTGACATAGATAAAGACATACCATTCATATCATTTATTGAACTCTGGGCATCCTGCTCAAAGAAGAAATTCATCATCAGTACATAGAAAATTATTAATCCAACCAGAAACAAAAAAGAGAAGTACTTTAATCAAACTGCTCCAGCACCTGTTGATTTCGGAAAGAAACAAAACCAAAACCCCTAGAGCGTCCAGTCTTCTGATCCCACATGACCCTAGCATCTCTGTGTCAATACACAGATCAAAATAGTTCAATCACGATCATAAGATCCTTGCTGCACAACTGTTTTTGAAGTTAATCAAGGAAAGGGAGAATGGAACTTACGAGCAAGTAGAATAAACAGAGAAACACGCAAATAATGTGGCGTCTGTAACCTCTGGGCTTAGATCACCAACAAAAATGTTAAAATGCCCTGCATTGAAGAGCAAAAAAGGTCCAAGCATTATCTAGAAGCCTGACCAAAAAGCAGCAAAAGCAGTGTCTGTGTGAAATGAGCAGCAATTAAAAAAGACTATTTCACATTTATGTCAACAAACCTGATGTGTCCTCCCTCTGGCTACTAGCATATGCCCAATTAACCTTGATAGGTTGACCAAACCTGCAAACGTGGTGTTAGAATTGAGGACAATGCAAAGGTCAAGCACCATAGTGTAACCTTTTCAACTTACAAGTGCCTTCCATTGAGAGTCACGATGGAAAGGGCCGCAGATCTCCGGTCATAGTAGTCCACAAATCCATAGGATGACTGTATACACCAGAAGTTTTATAAGCGAAAGACAACAAAACAGGAATAACAACAACCACTTAACTGTACAGAAAGAATTTATAGAAATTATAATAAGTCATGTACTATGAAATGTGCTGTACCCAAAGCTATGGGTACAAAAGATGAATGAAGTTTTCTACAAAATTGAAAAGATCCAAAATCAAATCACAGAAACGCGAAAATTGACCTTCTCTTTCCGGATGAGTTTACATCCTTCAATGGTACCAGTACTAGAGAAAACCTCTTGAAGAAGAAGATCTGTAACCTGAGGGTGAATGTTTCCCACATACCTGAAATTTCATCACAAACAGTAACGAGCTTTAAAATCAAGATCACAAGAAAAGTTGACTCTAGTATGCTGGGGAGTTCCACTGAACCGACAAAATTACTGCTGATAAAACCATAGTTTTTATAGATATGACCCATTAGATTGTAGTGGGAACAATTTGCAGTATTTAAATAAGCTGAATGTTGATGCCGATCTCCCTTGAATCGAAAGTTCGCTCTTGGAAACAACAAATTTGGCTGATCATTTTCCTCACCAAAGGCGTGAAAGGAAAAGGGATAGCTACAAACATTAAAAACAAGACCAAAAAAAAAAGAAAAGAAATAAAACAAACTAAAAAGAAAAATAGGAGGGAAAATTTCTATACAGCACTCACACACTGCGGCATGTACTTGAATCAAAGCCAGGAGGCAGATTCCCACTCAAGATAGGCTCTATCTGCAAAATAAAAAAGTAAAAAAACAAGAAGGACAAAAAAGTACCCAAAAAAATTTTAAAAGATCTAGACTCCCAGACTTTTAAGTGCGAAGTCCCCCTCCCCCCTCTCCCCAAAGAAATCATATGTATAATGAATGCTTGCACTCTTCACTTTCTCTACGATAAATGGCAATAAATTGCACTAAAATCCCGAGATTCCTCATCACAGATTGATATATTTACGTCCCATGTACTTTATATATATCAAAGAAACGGAATCGACTGCCTCAATATTTAATAAAATCAACTTGAATGAAGCAGATTCACAACTCTAGGCTCAAATGATCATCCCTCAGCAAAACAATCCATACGCTCTCTTTAATCACTATCGATGAAAACAAAAAAATTTGGCCGGCATCAGTAGAAATGAATCAGAAATGATATATATATCTAAACTCTGAGGAGCTGATAATTACATAATCAACGAACGCAGCCGCAAAATGAAACAGCATTCCCAATCAAAATCTCGGAGTAGGTAACGCTTAATTCCCAAAATGACTTCGATCGGTACTAAATGCACGGCCATCATCATAAAAACACTGCGCGACAACATCATTTTCATAACCCTAAGGCAAAGCATTTCGACGAGACTGCACACCAATCCTCACGCCAGAAGAACCGAGCTAGACATCACACAACAAACGCGACATCGCAGGGCCGAATCGAGCAGGAAAAACCGGGGGAAAAAAGCGCGAATCGGAGGCGGAGGGGGGGTGGAATTAAGGAGCAGGACGAGAGGAACCTGGGGAGCAGCTAGGAGGCCGGGGTGAGGGTACAAGGACTGCTGCATCATCGCCGCCTGCTGCCTCAGCCTCTGCTGCTGCTGCTGCTGCTGCTGCTGTTGCTGCTGCATCTTCGAGCTCGAGCTGCGGCTCCGGCAGACGATGGGTTCCTGTCGGATTTAGGGCTCGAGTCGACGACGACGACGAAGAAGAAGAAGATCGCAAACGAAAAAAAAAAAAAAAAAAACAGAAGAGAAAGAGAAAGAAAAAAGAGAGAAGGAGGAGGAGATTGAAACCCTCGGGAGGAGATGGCAGCAAATGGGTACGAGAGATTACAGAGAGGAGACGACGAGGGGAAGAGAGAGAGTGAAGAGAGAAAGCTGTGAAGTCTCTATCTGCGCGGATCTTATCAGACCTTTCATTTCCATTAAGTCCTCTTATATAATTGAAAAAAATTATTATTATTTAATTTCATAAAACCAAAAAAATGAAAGAGAAATAGAGAAAAATACAGCGGGAAAATTCCTAAGAAATGCTCAAAATGGATTTTATTTCAAATAAAAATCTGAAGTGATCATAATTATTTTGAATAAGACCCTAATCTCGCCGACCGGTAAAATTTCTATTAATCAATGGCATTTTTGTCCAAATTTTATTTTCTTTTTCTCTTTTTTCTTTTCCCACGACCATTGGTAAAGGCTGGTGAGAGCTCGCCGACCCTCACCAACCACTAGTAAGGGTTGGCAAGGGCCTATAAGCACTCATTAGGAGTAGGCGAGGCCCCTCATTAACCTTTACTAGCAGCTAACGAGGTTGTTGAGCCCTTGCCTGTGGCCTTTGCCTAGCCCTTTGTGGCATCACCGGTGGTCGACCGACCATTTGCAAAGAAGAAGAACCATAAAGGAAAGAAAAAAAAAGAAAAAAATTGGTAATTGATTAAAATGCTCTTAATCATTGAAAAATCAAGTATTTATTTGAAACAAAAATAACTATTTCAAGCCCTTATTTAAAATAAACATAACCACCATAGACCCTTATTTGAAACATAATCCACTTCAAGCTGTTATTTGAAATAATATCTATTTCAATGCATTGTTTGAGAAAATAATGGTACTTCGAGCCTTTTTTTGTAATTTTCTAGAGAGGGCTTTTATCGTAATTTCCAAAAATTGAATACTTCGAATCACTATTTTTAGAGTTATCTTCTTCTTTTCTTCTCTTCTTGATCGTGAGATGAAATTTTAATTTCGTTTATTTCATAAAATATCAACCACTTAAAAAAGGAATATTCAAATTATTTACATCATTTAAGAAAATGAATGGGTTAACGCATTAATTGTGTACGGATGAATTGTTATTTATTTTTCATTGGTTCACTCTTTTAAAGCGACGAAGAAAAAAATCATCCGGTTGGTTTATTTTCTGCGAAATGAAAATTAGAAAAAAAAAATTTTAAAAAGAAGATTTTGGTAGTATATCGGCCAGGTTGCTGAAGGGTGATGCAGCCCAAGCCCAAAACCAAAAATTTTGCCAATGCCCACATTTGGGAGGTGCTACCTAGGCTTCAGCCCGAGAGTGGGCCCGGTCCTAATTTGATGGACCGTACGAGACCTTGGGCTTAAGCCCAGTCCTTGCAAGTACAGGGTCGGCCCAGATACAAATCCTTTGTCAAATAAAAAAATAATTTCATTGGAAATGATCCATTATCAGATTCGTTGTCCGACGGCCGCGTCTTAGTGGATTCGGCCGAATCTGGTGTTAGAGGGCCTTTGATTAGAGAATTTGTGAAAGCAGAAGAGTTTCATCAGACAAAAAGCAAAAGAATCTGATAAAAGAAATAGGCATAACGTGCGAGTACAGTTTTCAAGGGGCAATGGTCCATCGATGAATTGTTCTCGTGCGATTTAGTGCTCCGGAATCATTATTCGTATTGTGTCAGATCACGGTACCGTTTTAAATTGAACCACGACAATGTCTCATGTCTGGGCTATAAATAGCCCAAGAGGAATTTCAAAGGAATTGTAATCCAACCTTATCATATCCTAACATAGTATTTAGAACGATTTTCAACCCTATACTAAGTTGCACCAAACACATAATGAGATTTTCTACAATCCGGAGAAATTTCAAAGGAATTGTAATCCGATTTTATCATATCCTAACTCATCCCATTTCAATCCGAATCGAATGACCAGACGGGGCCTTGGGATTTGATGGCCGTATTAAATTAGGTAATTCTTGAAATTGAAGATATCATTCGGCTTGTTATTACTCTTTGTAGATCGACGTCATGATCAAATTATAATAATCGAAATGCAAGTTGCATGTCGCCCTCCATGACATTTCAAGGATAAGGTCCGAGAAATGACTTAGAAGTTAGATTTATCAAAGATCTCAAGGTTTAATTTAAAAGAAAAACAATTAAAAGGTTCTTTCATATGGAAAAAATAAGTTTTTTTTAAGTTCCAAATATGTTGACTTTGGCTCATCTGGTGTCGTGCAAGAGATAAAAAGGTTAGGTCGGTTTTACATAGACATGTGAACTTGCCATTTTCTTCCCGTCCCACTATCTTCCCGTGTGGACCGACCCGACTTTGCACCTAATAAAGGTACAAAGATGGCACTTATTTTATCTTTTCCCAACGATGGACCCATTTGTTTAACACACGTCAAGCGTTCGAGATCGCGAAATCATGATTGAGTTCCGAGGGTTCTTATCATATGAACCATACATAGCTGTAAGGTGGCTGGTGTAGGTTCCAAAGTCTCCCTCGGCATTAAAACGAAGCCAATTCTTTCGGAAAAACCGCATGCTTAAAATCTAAGCTAAACATGCCCATCTCGTCCCCGACACTTCAAAAATCCTCGACCGATCGATCGTCACCTGTTGGTGGAATTTCATCGGATACTATGCATCAAACGTGCGATTATTCTCCATACTTACCGACCACATAGTAATTGATGGATTTTCTTTCACCTCAATTTTATAACAGACGGCGTGTACCTTTGGTTTAGCTTCCCCAAGAGGCTTTTGGCCTTTAAAGCTCCTTAGGAAAATACTGGGATATGTGGCAAACATTTTCAAGAGGCTTTCGACCATATGCTGGTTTCGAGAAAATTGAAAGCCCTAAGCTGGTAGAAATGAGTTTTTTTGACTTTTAGCATTTGGCCAAACTGAAACTAATTTTTTTCTTCCAAAACTACCATAACCAATCTTCAATTTTTTGGTTTTACCCCCTCGTTGTTCCAAAATTACCCTCACTTTTACCAAAGTCGACAAAGAGTTTGATATTTTTAATAAAAAAAGAAAAATTAAACTCAAGAGCCCTTTACAAAGAAAAATTTGCCAACCATTATTTGTACTAAAGTAGCTCCGTGAAGGATTTATTTACCAAACGCAACTTACATTTTCCCAAAACCCTTTAGGCCGAAAGAATTTGCATTTTCCTAAAACCCATTTCCAAAGCCTAACCAAACAACCGAAATGGGGGTACAAATGATAGGGGAACCATGAGGCCCTTTTTGCTTTCCGACCTTCTCTTTCCACATAAATGACAAGAGAAGCTAGACAAAGCAATCCGGATGCACTCGGGCAAAGATTCTTTCGCGCTCCTAAATGAGCCAACCACGCCTTTAAACCCCGCTCGCCCGCCACCGCACGACCGGGTCAAGATGGGGAAAGGGTGGGACTCGCCAGTGAACGCAAAAGACCAAATAAAGAAACGACACCCACCTAATCTCGTAGCCGAAGAAAAGGAGGAGAGGAGGAGGAGAAACTGGGATTCGGACGAGGTGGGTCCTCGATATTTCTCAATGCGAAAGCTAAGAGATTTTTACTTGATGCGAATGGGGGAGGAGGAGTAGATGGGGGTGGGAATTCCCTACGCCCCACAATTTTTCACCGCTAATCATAACGAAGGTGCAATCAACAACCGGAGTCCTCTCGAGAACATAGGACAATCGAAGGTCGCGCCCCCACCACGTTCGAACACGGCATGTGAAGAAGGGCCGAATGATGCCGACGAAGTACCCATCTGGACGTGCGTGACCATCAAGCATTGAAATTTGATTTTGGGGGCGTTGGGAAGGTGGGTGTTTTCTCAAGAAAAAAGAGTCCAAAGACGTGAACGAAATTGTTGGACGTAATGCTTGCTTTCGCCATGGATTATATTTTAATTAGAAAAGTCGGGGGGAAACTTACGATTGATCCTATTATTCGTATGAAAGTTTTGGGAGGAGAGAGGCCCCACGAGGCCACCTAACCTCTCTCGACCTTTGTCGCGTAACGTGGACCGGAGCAGAGTCGTGTCGGCCACTCGCCGAGCCTTTCGCGCTATTTAATGTCGTTCGCACCAGGGCCGCCGGTCCCCCCCGCGTTCAAACTTCAAAGACGCGTGCTTTTAAAAGACCAAAAACACCCGTCGGATTTAATTAAGGCTTCGCCTCGAACTTTCGTCGAAACAGAGATGGGAAACGCAGAAGGCACGCCTAGGTAGATTTTGCCTTTTCTAGATATCAACTCATGATTATGTCCTTTTCAAATCGTAAGGCATCTTCTTCTCCTTCCCCCCTTTGGCGATATCGCCCGGAGCTTGATATGGGACAGACAGGGAATCTTAAACCTGCCTAACCATATGCCCCACTAGTGACGAGCACGGATTCGTAATGGAACGGGAGACCTAGGTTCCCCCAATAACTTCGATTCGTGAATAGGGTTGGATTACATACGAAAGATCAAACGAGAGTCTTGACAGTGCAAAGAAAAATAGTAGCAAGAGTTAGGTCTGGCGACGGGCTCGATTTTTTACTGAGCAGAATGAGGTGAGAAGCACACCGACCGAACCCCCACGGAGGAACGGAAGGGTAGGCGGCTCGCTAATCTTTCGTTCTTTCTATATTATCAATAAGATAAGAATCCCCAAAAAAAAGAGAAATTATGTATTAATCTCTTCTGCCCCCGTCCCGACTACTGCATGAGTCGAGCAGCTAAGCCGAGCCATGGCTTGGTTTCCGCTGGCTTAGGAGGAGCTTCCGCCGCTGACCCTGAGCTGGTCGTCGGGCTGTTCATCAGGTACGGTGCTCTT
Organism: Angophora floribunda; assembly: GCA_014182895.1. Lineage (NCBI taxonomy): Eukaryota > Viridiplantae > Streptophyta > Magnoliopsida > Myrtales > Myrtaceae > Angophora > Angophora floribunda. Next base: position 6,622,474 of record CM024707.1, read on the forward strand.
GCTGTTAGCCTGTAAAATTCACCAACAAGATCAATTGTCTGAATGAATAGAATGTCTCTGGACATCAATCGAAAGTTGAACGCCTTCTGCTTGCTGCGGGACACCAGAGCCCGGAACGAATTCAGTTAAAAGAAGTTCTTTCCTTAGTTCTTACCTATCTTTTCTCTTCTCCAAGAACCGGTGCAGAGAAGCCCTCCTAGCAATTGGTAAATCTGCAAACCAGAATAGAAATGGAACGGGTGAGAATCATGGTAAAGGCGCAGCCATAACTTTGAACATATAGATCTGCAATCCACTAGAGACTGGTCAGAAATTTTACCACAAGCAAGAGGCTCGGTGGGGCGACGGACGTGCTCCTGGATCACATTTGCACTAAGAGCAGGAACAGGAATAGGATTCGAGGAAACCACAACCCCAGATTCAACTGGATTTTTGGCATAGCTAGGAGCACAAGCAGGCTTTGACTTTGCCAAGTTAGGCACCGTGGCCTGATGTTGGTTCAGAGAACTTGCCTTGCTAGCTGCAAGAATGACTTCCTTTGCCTTATCGGCCGGGAAATCATTCAACACAATCACTTGCCCGGCATAAAAGATAGTCATCTGTGCAGTTTCAGGTTCCTTCTTATTCAAGCTGTAAAATTTATCAAGAAACTCCAGTCAATCGATGAACGATATTTTCGCAGCAGCCCACCTAGTCGAACTCTACCATGAGAATCTTACTAAAAGCAAAGCTTCACCCGTAGCAATTAACAAGCTTCCGACTCAAGAAGTTGATTAAGCATCATGTCATCAAGAACAGCTAAACTTTCTTTAATATCTATCATCCCTAAGAAGCACAATCTCCTAAACCTACCATTCCAGTAAAAAAACCAGGCTTCCACAACATTCCCTAACGTCAAAAACAGTGGAAGGAAAAGTGAGCCCACCTGGAACTGTTCATCTTAGAGGCGTCCTCCTTTGTGGAACCGAAACCAGCTCGCTGAGGGAACAAATCCATGAACTCAACATTCCGAGACTCAGCGTTCCGTGCGCCTTCGCAAATCGGGAACAAGTTCATGGTGGACGCCGCTTGACGAGACATCCCGGGTGCACCTGCAGCGTTTCGATACATCAGCCGGCGACCAATAAACCATTTCTCCACCGTACTTAACAAAACAAAGACGAGAGATTTCTAAGACCTCAGGCAGGGCAAGGTGCAATCACACTGTGCCCTTTTCAGATAAGATCTACAATCGGATCTAGTCTCCGAAAGAAGAGGAATTCTAGCGACAAGGAATTTTGGTAAGAACGCTCTCCACGACGCAGTAATAAAGAACAGTTCAAATTCAGAACGGTTGGAGTAGGAATTTAATGCGCACGTTTCTCTCACCGCAGAGCGATCGAATTGACCACGAGGGCGGCCAAAAATCGCACGAGATAAATTGCGGATCTAAGCCTCGACCCTCGCGAGCATTTGCATTGACAGCCCCATCCACCGTAATCAAAATCGTATCTTTCTCCCGTATCCTATCATCCACTACGCAAAGAGAAACGCAATGGAAACTGCACAAATTCTCTAACGACGCCTCGGAACCGCCGAAGGAGAAGGAAACATGCGTAGCTATGACTGGAAACTTTCCAAATCAACAAGGAGCGAGCGAATGATTAAGCGAGTCCAAAGCAGTACCGGTTCCTAAAACTGGTCGATTACTACTCCTCATCGATAGCGAGAGAGAGAGAACGGAGAATACGAAAAATGAAAAAGAGCACTGGAAGAGGAAGAGAGCGAACGCCACGCGGCGGCGGCGGGGGGGCGAGACGGGGAACCCTACCGGTGGCGTCGGCGGCGGGGGAGATGCCGAGGCTAAGGTCTCCGAAGGAGCCCTTCTCCTTCAGGTACTGGCTGAGCAAGCTGCAGGTGTGGGAGAAGCTGAACTTCTCCAGGGGCCTCGCCGCCGGGGGCGGGCTCCGGCCGGCGAAGGAGACGGAATCCGAATGCTCCGACGAGATCGACATGACGCTCCACGCAAAGCCGGGGCTGGAAGAACAACTTGCCGGCGAGTCCCGGAGCCCCGGCGGCGGGTGCAGGAGGATGGGGGAGGAGGGAGGAGAGGCGTTGGGTGGGGGTGATTCTGGAGAGGTCCGTGATGAGGGGAGTGTTTTTAGCGCATGTGACATTTGACGAAGAGAGGCCATTTGCGTGAAAGCTTGGGTTGTATTTAACCACGAAAGTCAAATACACCAAATCATTTTTTATAATATAAAAAAAATATATTGGCTTTTTTATTTTTCTTTTTCTTTTACAAAAATGAAATTCGGATCAACGGTCAGGAACGCGTGCTGGGGAGGGGTGGTTTGAGATGAAGCACGAGGAATACGTGGGGGCACTTCTTCTTCATTTTTTGATTTTTAAATTTTTTTTTTCTGGTGAACAGGTTCGTTGCAGCTTCCCGGATGTCGTGGTCTGTTTACAAGATTTGTTTATGCCTTTGGGCGCCTTTTCAAAGCACGTGCCGTTTTTTTCGATTCTCTCTCTCTCTCTCTCTCTCTCTCTCTCTCTCTCCTTCCTGGCTAACGCCTTCCGTCTTGACGGAACAGGCCGCTCCCTCTCCCCCCTCCACTTTCTCTCTCTTCGTGTAACTCGAACGATGCCCGTGAATTTTTAGACCAGCGTGTTTTAGACGGAGATAATGACATAAATGATGATTGAATTTTATTATAATGTGTAATATAATTTATGAATTTTAAAATTTCATTTGATTTAATTTTCCGATTTTAATCTAATATGTAATGTCGTCCGTAAAATTTTTATTTATATAATATATTTCTTGAATTTTTTTTGTATTTATTCAATTTCGTCTCTCAAATGTATGCAGATGTTCAATGTATTTTCAAGCGACATTAATACATTGAACATTTTTATGTAGTCCATTAACCAAATCGAATATGTACAAAAAATTCTATAACTACGTTGAATAAATTCAAAATTCATGGATCCCATTACATATCTAATCAAATTATAAGGATAATTTGTGTCATTTAACCTTTTTAATATTAAGGTGAGATTAGAGTTTGCAATTAAAAAAAGTAAGGACTCGGCCTAAAATAATGTTCGAGCTCAAAAATTACAGAATTTACACATTGATATTCGAAAAATTCACAAAATTCAAGAGCCGCGGATTTACCAAAAGCATGAAATGAAAGTCTATCAAGACTTGCTTGGACTTTTCTATCAAGATTTTGCCATTATGTTGTCAAACTCATTCGATTTGTGTAGACACTTTATTTTTATATTTGTTTTTTTAACAAAAAAAAATTAATTTACAGTATCCAATTATTAACGCGGCCTTACAATCATGATTGCCATTGGCTAAAGTTGCAACCCTCTTGATCACAAGGCAGTCGAACGAAAGATCTAAAGGGTATGTCATGATCATTATCAATAAACAAATATTACTCTAAGCATAGCTGCAATTACACAATTTTGAGATTCTTGGCACGTTTTTGCACGATGACAATCTTCCTCAATACACTCATTCCATTTTCTCATGCCCAAACTTCGCAAAATTCATAGCAATTGGTCATCAACGGGCTTTCAATGCTCAGCCACGATGTTTGTTGATTACTCCCTATTGCCGTTGAAGACCCTTTAGCATGATTATCAATTTTTCTACTTCCCTCAAGTTCATTGATCCATGCCAATTGCCAACTTGCCAATCAAGCCTCAATCCTTAACAATTACAAAAAGTTGATCATTTTTTTCTCCAAACACAATTTGAGAATGAAATTGACTTAAGCTATTATCTAGAAATCCAAACATAATTTGGTAATTACTTGAGAACTGACTTACTTAATTTCAAATAGAGTTCAAGCTCCACTCACTTGAATATAGATAAAGTCGAATTCGAGCTCAATAAAGCTAATCGAATTTTTATCATCTTACCAAAAATATTTGATGACTGTGCAATGCACACATATATGAAGGGGGGAGAAATTCCGTGTGTGATAGCTTGAGCTCATTAGTCACCATGCAATAATCGAGCTAAGTTGAGTCGAGATTAAGTATAATAAACTTTTTTATATTCGAGCTCGAGCTGGAGGAATGAACTTAATCCTCGATAGGAGACGGGTTGAAATTCGAATATCGAACGTGCGAATCGAATCAAGCTCGAACTTTGCTCCGCATCGGATCGGGTCGGCTCGATTACAATCTCAGCGTCACGTCACCTTCACGAGTTTCTCGGTAAGAGTGTAAGGGGGGGAGGGCAGCATAGTAAAGTCAAATGCTGTGGGGCCCACTGACTTGACGCCGTTATCGGGTCCGTCGTGATGGTGGGAGGAGGAGGATGAGGTGGGACAGTACGACAAGTCGTCGCCAGCCCCGCTTGTGAATATTCATTTAATAGGAAAAAGAAAAAAGAAAAAAAGCAAGGGTCGCCGGTGGCACGTTTCCCTCGCCAACCAGATCCCGACACGTGTAGCGTCCAGCTCGCAATGATTACCCGAGATGCTTTGCTGCCCAAATTCCAGGCTCGTTTTAAACGTGTCGTCGAAATCATTTCCTTTTTTTTCTTTTTCTTTTTTCAATTTTGTTATTTCCGATGCCCATTTTGCTAAAAGCAATTAAAAAATTGGGAGCATGGTAGGACGACGTACGCAATTATTGGACAGAAAAACCACGGGTTTGAATCAGTTTGCGCCCATCGATGTGTCCCATTTTCGGATACTTTCGAAATGGACAATTGCATAATTCATAAAAAGAAATTTGAATGAACTGTAAATCAAACGTATTTATCGCTTCGAACTTATCATAAGCCCAAAAGAATTTTACCTAGGTAGGATGTAAATTTGGAGTCGATAAAGTTGAGCGAAAAAAGGCCAGCAATCCGAATCTACCAAGCACTTTTCCCTGCACTTTTGTCCTATATGAACACTCGCGTCGCTGAAGTCTTGTCAATTGTTGTTTAGATGATGTGGTTATATTATCTAAATTACACAAATTACTAGAGAGAGAGGGTAGGATGTGAAATGTATATTTAAAAGATTGGAAAATAAAAGCCAAATCAAAGGGGACACAAAAGGACCGCAAATTTGAAATTTTCCTATAAATATATAGTAATCTAATTTCCAATTATTTATAAATTGATGGAAGTGATCAGTTCCCGATCCGATTCGATCTCGAGCTAGAAGTGAGAATTGAACTAGGAGAATTGATTCATAATTTATGGACCGTGAATCCGATCGTTTGATCAAATGGAATCGGTTACTTTTTATTTCCCATTAAAGAGTGGTTATGTCACGACGAGAATATGTGACAAATTTTAAGATATCGATGTAAGCAATGATGATCAAATAATTATTGCGCATAATTTGTGGTAATAATTGATGAGATGGTATTTTTTTATATTTTACTGTTTTTTAAAAAATAAAAAAAATGTAATAATCTTGGTTCCCCTTTGAAATCGAGAATAAACTACCTTGATATCGATTTCACTTTTAAACCGATAACCGATATTCCCAATAATAGTACCAAATCGGCTAATACAATCTAGTCCAAGTGATCCATTTTACATAACCCTATAAAATAATGCAAGAAAAGAAGGGGACAACGAAAGTGCAAAATAGGAGGAAATTGTTCTTGCAAAACCCATATCAAAACCACAACTTTTAAGGATATTTACATTTAAAATCTTAAAACTTATTACGGAAATAAAATCGAGTTATAAAACTTGTTATAAATGTGAAAATAAGTCTTAAATTTTAAAAAATGCACTTAATCCTAAAATTTATTAAATTAGTTTAATTAAGTCATTTTGTTAATTGTGTTTTTTTTAAAATTTTATGACTCAATCATACTTTTATAATAAGTTTTAGGACTTGATTGAGTATTTTTAAAATTTTAAGATTTGATTGCACTTTCATAATAAATTTCACAATTTACTGTGTTTTTATAATAAGTTTTATGAATTTTTTTTTGCAATAATAGAGTTGTTTCTCACTAGATGGAAAAACTAATTTTAATACTCCAAAGTCGACAAAAAGCTAAAAATTAAAAGCAAAGAGATGTATAAAGACCCATTAATCGTGCGGTCCATAAAGAAACATTGATAAATAAAACAGCGGAAACAATTTGCGCAAAAAGAAAAAAGCGAGCCATGGCTAAAAAACCATATTTGCAAAATCAACTTTAGATTCGGCTTAAAATCGATTCCAATCATCACCGCCAAGAACACGCGGACAATAATGACTAATAAATATATAAGAAAATCATTTTTTTTTAATTATTATTGTCGTCATTATTATCTTTTCTGAAGGAAAAAATCGACAGAGAATACGGAGAGGGGAGGTGACAGGGCATGTGCGCGGAGGCCATGGCGCGGATTGCTTCTGCTTAAAGAAAAATCTCGTCAGTGGGGCCCACTGGGGCTTTCCCACGTTTTTCCTTCTTTTTTTTTTTCTTTCCTCTTTTATTTTCTTTCTATTTTTTATTTATTATTTGACTTGACGAGCATGTGCAGTGATTGTATCAATACGCCCACGTGATCTTCCCGTTTCCCTCGAGTCACGTGGGTGCGGCCCCAACCCCCACGTCTGCTCTTTACCGAAACAGCCTCGCGTTTGCATCTATTTACGATTTCTACCCCCCCCCCCCCCCTCTTTCTTACCGCCTTGGGTTTTTTACAGTGGAGGAGCCCCCACCTGGTTTACCGTGAGCGAGCGGCCCCCTTCTCCTTCTTTTAAATCGAGGATTTTTAATTTGATGAGCGCGATTATGTTACGAAGAATCTTCAATCACTACGCCTTTGATAATTTATTTTTGACCATCGAAAGCCCTAAATCGATATATATGTGATAAATTTATCATCCGTTAGTTTTGATTAAATTGAATTAATATTAAGAAAAATTATAAACTAATACACTTGTCATAAAAATATTCAAATATTAAATTAATACATCTATCAACCATTATGAATTATCCGAATCATCAATTTAAGGGTAAAATTAAATAAAAATTAATAAATAATGAATTTATCACAAGTATATCACTTTAAAATTTGTAGTAATCAAAAAATTAATTCAAAATAAAATTATCACAAATTGACCAATTTGAAATCTCTCGTGATATTGACCCTATTATTTCTTTATACATGTTTTAGCCTTTTTGCTTTATTAATTTTTTTTTGGGGACATGATTGTTAGGGTGGATGGAAATCCAATTCCCCGAATTACTACTTTTACGCAAAGCCGATAATCAATTTTCCCGAGTGGTCATGATCGTTCTTCCTTTCGAGAAGAATTGGCGGTCTTATCAAGTTCTTTTCGCTTGTCCATGACTTTTCTTCATCGTAAAGCGATGAGATCGACGGCTCAGTTCAGTCCGCCGGTATCTATCACGGCGGTGCGTCGGAAGTGACAAGCTTTCCTTAGTTAGATGCTAAACGAATGCTCGCGATGCTGTCTACTGTGGATATTAGGGTTTTCTTTTTTCTTTTTTTTCTTTTCTTTTTCTTGTCGGCCATCTTGGTCCATTTACGACGATTTGTTTTCCCATCTCAAAAAGCTTCGGATGGGTGGACGGCATATCGCCAAAAAAGGGGTCGGGTCAATGCCATGTGCACGATCGGCCTTAATGATGATTAGACCAATCGGGGGCCTTCGACCAAAAACTTTGATGAAAAAGAAAGGAAAAGACAAGATGTACGTGGCGATATATGAATGTCTGTTTATTTGGAAAAATTTTAATGATTTAAAAAATATTTTTATAAAAAATTAAATAGACGAAGGATATTTTAATAATCCATGAAAAAGTATAGACATCAAATGTTGTTGGTAATGATAACGTTTGTCGATGACGGATTATTTCATATGTTACCCACCTTACTTTTTAGTAAATAAAATTTCAAATCGTTTATTTTCAAATAGTTTATAATCGCAAATGATTATGGTAACTTTGCAAGCATGTGATGTGGTTATCAGAGCACTAGATTCGTGTTTTTGGGTAGGAGTGAGCAATACCAATATAAACCGATTGCATGGGAAAATGTCCGGACCAGATTGGCAACGATTTCATAAAATTTACATCTTATTAGAGTTAAGAGGTCATGAATTTGAATTTTCCACACTCCTATTTACCTCCCTGTTTAATATTTCCCTTCTAGGAGAACCTCTCTAATTTCACAAATCATCCTAAGCTTCTCAAGAGATATGCATGCTAATTGAAGTTCAAATCTCAATCGGTTTTTTTTTGTGGCCATTGTCACAATTTCTCACGCTCTCACATGAATTTAGTTCTACTCTGAGGGTGCATTTAATTGAGTTAAGAATTTTCCGTGTTTCTGGACTTTTACAACTTTGGTTTGCTTTAATTCATCAATGAACTGAAAATCATTTACCATAAAGAAACAAAATATATACTCATGTAAAGTTAGAAAAACAAATTCTCTTAACCAAAAAGTGAGAAATGATTTTTCGGAAAGTACTTTTCTTTATCACGAAGTATTCCTTCAAAACAAACACGCTCTTAATTTTGCAAAGAACCATGACTCTAGCGATCGTCAGGCATCACGAAAGCATCATCAACTTTGATTGCAAAGTAGTGAACAAAGAGACTCCTTGCTAAGGTTTGATGTTATAAACTTATTACATCGATACTAATTTAGTTATAAACATTTTATTAATATCAATTTAGTTATAATCAAATTGATATAGTGCTAATTTAATCATAATTTTTTTAACCTAGTGGCAATTTAGTTATTTCGATTAATTTTGGTTGGGTATTATTGACATGAATACCGGTTGATTGACGTGGCACAGCTGGCATTAACTTGAACAAAATTTAATATTTGTTCGATTTATTATTTATTTAATTTTACTTTTTTTTTCCTCCTCTTCCTCCAATTGATTGTTTGATTTGCTAGAGGCAAGGTCATTGGCCAATGGTGAGGCCAGTGAGGGTGGCCTCTTGCTGGACTAGCGAGGCTTGAACCCTCGTTAGATGCTACGAGGTCAAAGGGTCATGGTCGAGGCTTGACTCTCGTGACCTCTAGTGAGGTCGAGCATCGCCCCTAATTGCCGAGGTTGGACCTCTCTAGCCTAGCATGAGGCCGCCTTTAGACCTTCGGTGAGGGTAAGCCTTGTCAGGAGTGAGGCAAGGTACGACCTTGCTGGTGGCCCTCGCCTCTAGCTAGCTCGGTGATTGGTTGGAGAAAGAGGAAGGGTAAAAAATTAAGAGGAAGGGAAAAAGAAAACAAATACATATTTCGATAAATATTAAAATAATATTAAAAGTTGCGTATAAACTAAATCAAAATGTTTATAAATGAATTAATATTAATAAAAAATTCAAGATTAAATCGTCATAAATATAATAAATTTATAATTATTGTCGACACTTTTCTCGAGACACTTGGCCGAGGCCGTGATGTAACTCGTAACGCAAAATTTTGAGGTCCGAGGACGATAGTGATGCGACGGATGCGTAAAGATTGCTAATGGATTCGAGGCATTAAGGTGAAAAGTTCGATTTTTCCTATTCGCGGAAGGCGATCTCCTCCCCGACCCCGGAAAGGTCAAAAACGAAAGTGACAACACCCGTCCCCGTTTAGCCACCGAAGAAAAAGTCACGCGGAAAAGAGTACGATCCATAGCCCCAATGCCCTTCGATCCGTGCGATGCTTCCTCTTCTTTATGGGTTTTTTGTACCCTTTGAAATAGACCGCCCCCTAAAAAAATAAAAATAAAAATAGACTCCCTCTTTTGACCTCCCCCCCAAAAAAAAAAAAGAAGGAAGTAGGCTCCCTCTCACATTGAACAGGTGCAGGGGCACAATATCTTCCGAGAAAGATCGTCGGGACCGCCACCCGCGATTCCTTTCGGAATGGGACCGATTCCATCGTAATATCAACCGGGGTGGTCCCTGAGAACCCTGTTTTCCGACTCGTGTCGGGTTCGTGATGTCGGCCTTGCACCTCGTGTATTTCTACTAAAGAGAAAACCCGGGTTTTTAATGCGTTTGACCTTTTCGTTGTTGTTCGAGATGTTTTGGAAGACCACAGTAAAACGCTCGATCTAAAAAGTGATGTCGGCTGTGTACCTCGAGTATTTCTACTTTAAGAGAAACCTGGATTTTTGATGTGTTTGGCCATTTTGAACTTCCTTCAAGATGTTTTGGAAGACAATAGAAAGAAAAACTTAGATCTAAAACTAATATCACGCTATTTTGGGACAAGGCATAGCAGTCGGCAACAGTGATTCCACCACTCGAAAGTCCAAAAGCAACGAAAGAGACGGCAGGAAAAAACCCCAGACGACTCGTTCAAATGAAGCGGGTCGATTTTCTTCTTCTCGTTGAAAACGCTAGTCGAGCTTGTGGATCAGATGAGACGCGAGCTGAGTGGCCCCCCGTGTTTGGCGGATGGCCACAGATGTCCCGTGACATGGTCCATCACTCGATCGATCACAATAAGGGCGAAAGATCGTGTACTCGTTTCGAATTCGACTTGGTCAGGATCTGATCCATCCGAATTATGCAAAACACGGGTCCGGTACAATCTCGTGAAGCAGTAGTCCGGATGATGACGCCGGTGGACCCAAATAGGAAATTGTCAGAGCAATGATCGAATCGTTCCGTGGCTACATAAATTCGTGCAGGTACGTGTACTCTGCACGAATATTTTTCTTGTTAAATCCGTGAATTCTACGATTTTATCTCCTGAAAAAATTATATATATTCCCTTTTGTGGTAAATTCAGCATGAGGAAACGAGTATGGAGAGGCGCGGCATTATCTCGAATTGCAATGATTGATTGATGTTCCCGAAGAAGGCGCAGGTAGTGGAAAACGTGCCGACTTAGAGGAGCTCGCCGGTTTGTCAACCGGTGGAAATTGCAAGAGAAGTCAACGAGGTTGGTTTTTTTTTTTTCTGTAGGATGCCGTGATTAACGTGTTCGATCTGAAAAGTTTGTTCACATCAACCTTTTTAATTCTTTAAAATTAGGATTAATCATAAACTAATACATCCATAATAAATTTATCATTAATTAATTTTTTTGACAAAAAATAACCATAAATTAATATATTTATGACAAAATTATTCTTTATTAGTTTCCGCTAAATTTTACTATTAAATTGGTGAGTGAGATGAGACTGATGTACTGGTTTGATATTTTACTCTCTGTTTGTTATAGTTATATTAGTTTTATAATATTAATCCAATTTAATGAATTGTATATTTGTCGTAAATATACTGATTTGAGGTTTTTGGCAATTAAAAAATTAATATAGAGTAAATTTGTTATAAATGTATTAATTTAGGTTTTTGTGATCATTTTGGGCAAATTTACTATAAAGGTATCAATTTGAGTTTTTTCACGAATAAAAAATTAATTTATTATAGGTGTATCAATTTGAAACCTTTTGTGGTATTAATTGTTTATTTTCTTCTTTATACAGTAATTGCAGCGTAAGAAAACGATTGCGGAGAGGCGTAGCATTGTTCCGAATTGCAATGATTGGTTGATGTTCCCAAATAAGGCGCAGGAAGTGAAAAACGTGTCGACTTGGAGGAGTTCGCCGATTTGTCAACCGGTGGAAATTGCAGGTGAAGTCAAAGAGCTTGGAATTTTTCTGCAGGATGCCATGCTTAACGTGTTTGGTCTGAAAAGTTTCGTTCACATCAACCTCGTTAATCTTTGTTTTTTAATAAAGGCAAAAACAAAAAAATCGTGAGTTGCTTCGTTTCAGGACTTTGTATTTGTCTGAGGCGAGAAAGTGATTTGCAGAAATTATAAGGCGAAAGCTTGACGTATGACTTGGCTAGGGTTGGGGGAATATGTTCCTTGAGCGTTTGCTTGAGGAGATGGGAAATGTGTGCAAGGACACTCACGATTTGGAAGACGTGAATCGGAGTGCACGCGAACTTAAATCACGCGAGTTACTCTCCCTCTTTTAGTTAAAGTGAGTCAAGTTGAGTTTGAATCTTTCAAATGTAGTTCAAATTGCTAAAATTGAATCGACTTGAGCTTGAATAGCAAACCGTGACTCTCGGTCTGAATCCTTAGCTTCAATAGGAGTCGGTGTCTGTGTTGGAGAGCGCGACCCAATTCATAGAAACTCCTCATATGTAGGGAGATTAAGACACCACATGCTGCCTGAAACCAAGGATGATCAAATTTCGGGTTTCGACACGAAATGGAACAAACGGGAAAACACGATTCAACAGAAATTTCAACAGAATGGGGGAAAGAAATTCCGCCATTGCTCTAGGCACCCAACAGGGCAAAACTGAGTTACATGTATATGGTTCCTCAAATGTGTGATAAGAAATCGGACAAAGCTTCGGACAGGAATGAAAACTGGAGAAATTAACATAAACCATGGTTCGATTCCGACTTCCAGTGACCTAAAAGCTACTTTCCATATGTACAAGTACAACCCCGTCGAGTATAAAAGTTGGAAAAACGACGAGCCAAAGGGGTAAGAAAGGGAGATGACAAGTATCATTGCGCCCACCCTTCCCACCGACAAGATACTTGTATCTCTGGCCAAAAGAAACTGAGACATTCGGATCGTGTGATGAAACTCACAGACCTCCGAGATGGAAAACCTGATGCAGAGAACTGGAGATCACCTTAAATATCGTAATCAATGTCTGTGATGTTCTGCGAGGCTGAATGCTTAACGAGCTTCTCTTGCTCATCATAAAGGTCGAGATTTTCGCAAGGGCGGGGAAAGATGGTTCCGATCACACGACCTTGGACGAATGCACACTGAAATATATGCTTCTTCTTGTATGTCAGCCCGACAGACATGTCTTGGAAGGTCACGTTTCTGACCGGAATTTCTTCACTTCCATGAATGCGAACCGGCACACGAACTCCTTGGCCATGGACCCCAATGAAGCTTATGCGCTGAAGAGTAGGGAAGGCCTTCCGGTCATAGCCTTCATCAGGGTGCTCATTGTAGTCTGTCTTGATAACAATTCCAACCCGCACATTGTCAAATGTAATATTTCTGTAAGTTATATCTTGAACATAACCGCCCCTTCCTGGTGCAGTTTTTATCCGGACTGCACGCCTGGAATCCCACACGAGGAGGTTTTCCACGGTGACATTTGACACTCCACCAGACATTTCACTGCCTATGGATACGCCCGCGCTGTTACATAAAGAAATTATTAGTGGTGCACTACATGATATGCTGACTCATGAACACTAAAAAAGTGCCTAAGAAAGCCTAAAAAGGACAAATTCTGCCATTCTATCTGAAAACTGCTGCTTCAGTGTATACTACACTGATCTTATTAATAGATGCACAATCCAGCAAGATCCATTATAACTCTGAATTCTAAGCAGTGCTAAACACGAGCAGACTTTGCATGTTGTAAATAATAATATGTCACAATCCATTTAACTAACTGAAAAAACATAGTTCGAAGATTACAGACATTCTAGAGATCCATCTTAGACATGAACATATGCTGTTCTAAGAATAGACTTAATACCACTCAAAGGGATAAAACATCAAAATAAGGACAGCAAATCGAACTATGGAATTCCCAAGCATGTCAAGTCAAAATTTCTGGATGTCCTGTGCAGTGAAAATGAGCTACCTGACCATAGAGCGGACAACAAGGTTTCGGATGAGTATGTTTGTTGATGGTCGTCCATAAGAAATTCCATACTGATCCCATCCACTCTTTATTGCAATTGCATCGTCTCCAACACTTATATAACAATCCTCAATTACCATATCCTCGCATGAATCTACCATGTACAAAATAAATGTTAGCCTGTCATCCTGATGTACTTGATGAAAAGAAGAGGACAAAAACAACTCTATCATAAAAACCTAAGCTTTCCTTACTGCCAGAATGAGGACATGTGGACAATTGTATGCACAGTGCTTGCTTTAGAAGCAACAAATAGACGAAAGTATTGATATAGAAAAGCTCCTCTACTAAAATTCATCTAGCTGTTTGCCAAGACAACTGACTAGGGGGTGCCAAGTGAGGATCCTAGGAAACTGCACAGAGGTACTATAATTAGGGGCATAATATATTGAGTTTTATATTCCCAAGCAATTTAGTTTACTGCAAATGAAAATTCAATAGCATGGTTTGACCATCCCAAACTCCTTTAAAACTACCTCATCAATGAAATGATGACACCAGCAATTAATGTTATATCCCTGACGATGACTTTCTCCGCAATAATCAGTTGATGTCAGTATCTAAGCCCTGGCATCTTTAACCCAAAGAAAGTACAGAACTGAAAACCATCTGGAACAGGCACTGTCCACTAACTACTCAAATAGCTCTGCAATGTCTCTTCAACATGTGCCTTTTACAATAACAACGGTTGATACCACTAACTGTGATCTATTATTTGAAACTTTTCGCATTGTTGCATTTGATACCATACCGAGTATTCAGTGAGATCTATCTGCTCAATGTCTTCTTTATGACCCATTCCACAGTTTTCATTTGATCTACCCATTTTAACATGAATTTCCACCCTAAAATCACCTCTTCAGACCATCATTCTACTTGCGCACACCATCTCAAATGAACTTTCATCTTATCAATGATTGAGATACCCAATTTTCCTCTGACCTGTATTTTCTTGAGGGCCCACACTCTTCTATACTCATTTTGTGCATGTATTGGTGCTTGACCGCCCATCCAATGCTTGTCCTATGAAATTTACCCTTAAACTTTAATGGCAAGGGACATGGTATCCTAGAAAAATGATCTAACAGAAAAGAATAAACTTAATTTGCATCTATTAAGGGATTTTCACATCAGTTAAATCTTAAAGACCACTCCACAAATTCACAACTGGGAGCAGCCCTTCTCCAACTTTTAGAGTTTTAGCAGAGTTTTAGCTTTTGAGGAAATTACTTTTCACTGACTTTTACCAACTCCTTGTCAGATAATTCATATGCACATGAGGATAAACTAACCCTCCAAAATTTCTCCCATTATCCCTATGAATAAAGAAAATGAAGCACTCCCACCCAACTAGACAGGCCTGAATACTTTTGACATGGCTTCTTCCACTGCTAGGTTTAGCCTAAAAAAGGTAACATTACTGCACTACTGTCGGTAATTTTACCAAAAGAATCAGAAGGTATTCAGACCAAGAAGAAGCTATGAAACGCAACGAAAGGAAAACAGGAGCCTCATAAGCCATTAACAGAGCTCAAAGAAAGAGGCTAATAAAAAACGGACTCACCAGGGTCTATTCCATCAGTGTTTGGGGCCTCAAATATGGGAGCCAATATAGTGACATTCTTAATTGTCACATTTTTGCAATCATATGGATGAAGTGTCCAGAAAGGCGAATCCCGCAAAGTAATATTAGAGATAACTATGTCACTTGACCACATGATCTGAACTAGTGGGCCCCTAGTGTGGTTAAGAAGCTTTTGGCGGTATTTCTTCCACCATGATTGACCCTGTCCATTTATGGTCCCATTATGTCCTGTTTATCAGGAAAAGAAAATCAGAAATTTGAAATAAAGACAGCTAAAAATTCTTCAGGTCTTATATTGCTCAAATAGATTCAGATTGAGAATTTATCAATCTCGAGACCAAGCCAAGTTACTGATTCATTAGCTTGAAGCACTTGAATGGGTGACTCACATTGGTTGAACTTGTAGGCACAAGATTGTGCTCTCAACGTTTCTATCTGTGAAGATTTGCTCTACTTTTATGAGTCACTGATTCATTTCAATGAACATACACCGATAAGCACTGTTAAGCAACTATCTATACAAGGAGAAACACCAACCCGTTATAACAATATCTTTGAGGTTTTGACCATGAATCAAACTTCCATATCGAGGTCCATGATGCTCTCTACCATAACCATAAGAAGGCAGTGGAGGCATCAACTGCCAGTACTTCTGATCCTGTAAGTAGCCAAAAAAAGGAAGATGTACAAGAAAGTTTGATTAAATTTAGCAGATCCAGGAACAGTAGAGAAAAAATCAACCAATTGTAATGATGTTTTTGCAACACATACTCTCTTGTCTTCTAGATTAAAGTGCATCCTATAAAGAACAAACTCTCCTCCGAAAACACCACAAGTACAGGCAAGTAATTTGACACTTCCGCCTGTCCTATATCCGGAATGTAGAAATGCATGCGAATACCGAGGATACACAGCCAGAATAGTGCTAGCCACGATAGGGCACACATGGACAGCACTCATCAGCCTATTAGGTATCTTTGAAAAACGAATGAAAATTAAGACCATCTATAGAACCATCACAATCGTTCCCTGCTTTTAATGAGCATAAAGATCATGGTGAGATGTCGATCAATGACACAAGAAGTGGTCTGCATAGTGCTGCCAAAACATTCAAGCATCACTAATCCGAGTTGACATGCTTCTTTGTTTTTGGTAGACTTAGTTCATAAGAGGCTTGATCTGCTGACCAATCTCGAGATCAATACAGAAAAAAACAAATTCCACCTAAAGGGCAGTAGCACATTTCACCTACACTCTGATACCATCCTGCTCGTTTCCCCTATAGAACCTACAGTCCTCCTTCTGATAATCCCATTCTAATCTCAACAACATCCTGCCGCTCTACTTCTGTTGAAACAGCCAATCCAAATCAAACAAAAAAGAACTAATTTTCATGTTCACTAGAATTAGTCAACCAAAGCTACTTGGAAACAAAGCATCAACCTACTTGCGGAATTCACTAAAATAGGCGCCGAGCCAAAATAATCACCAACCTCAATGCCGAGTATGACCGCTCCTTCATCGAGGAACAATGTCATGTGGCTCGTCAGATTAAACGGCGCCGTCAGCCACCGTCCAGGGGGCACGTTGAGCTGGCCGCCGCCTCTCTTCCCAGCTTCCGAATCGCCGCGACCGCCCTCTCGAACGCCTCCGTGTTCACCGTCACCCCATCCCCCACCGCTCCGAAGTCCGTCAGGTTGAACGCCACCGGCCGGAGCCTCGGCGCCGCGCGCCCCGCCGCCCCCGGCGACTGCCACCGGAATATCGACAACCCCCCGCCGCCTCCTACGCCGCCGACGCCGCCGATGACGGCGCCACGCTGCCACAGGAACACGGTCGCGAGGGCGGCGATCCACGCCACGGAGAGGAGCGTCTTGTGCGAGGAGACGAAGGCCGGCGCCCAGCGCCGGAAATCGAGCCGGTGGTGGCTGAATCTGGCGAGGCCTAGGGTTTCCACCATAGCTAGAGCAATTAGTGACCCGGCAATCGATCTCGGGGCCCCCGGCAAACTCAATTCAACCTCGGCAGGCGAGCCCGATTCGGAGCGAGCTCTGGCATGGGAGATCGGCTCCGGAAATGGCGATGAACGAAGGAGATATCGTAGTTGTTGGTTAAGTGTTGCGGTTGATCAATCAGGGTCAGGTGGATTCGTCGTGCGGTTTTCGAAGGAGGAGGAGGAGAAGGAGTGCATTCAAAGCGAAGAAGACTTGTGTTTTTAATAGAGATGTGTACTCAAGTTTGGTTTTTGTAACAACTACTCTGTTTTTTCTTTTTGATTCGACGGTCTACTATTGATCTTTTCAGATTTTTACCACTTTCGTTTTTCTTACACTCAATTATCTAAAGGATTTAATAAATTTCGATTTGGCAAACATTAACCCAATTCGGCGAGTTTGGATCGGTTAACTTCAAATAAGATATAATATCATATACGGATTATAAATCATTGAAAGCTATTGAATTGAGAAGCATACTCATGTGATGATAATGATTATATAATGTTGGAAATGTTTTTGATTTGATGGTTCTAACAGCCTGATATTGTAAAAGTTGACTAAGAAGAGGATTATGAATTAATGATGTTAAGATTCCGAATTTGGTCATAAGGTCTTATTAAAGAAATACAACATGTGGATCAGCAGGCATTCTTTTTGTGTCAACCGAGCATTCACTAGGGGCAGCCTAGAACTGGTGAAGAAACATTGGGTTAGATGCCCTATGGGTAACCAACAAATGCGTTTGGAAGTGATGGCAAAAGATCAAAATGGAATCTTTGCCATCGAAATGCGATCAAATATGTTACATGTTTACTCCTTTTGTGATCGCCTAATCGGTTAAAGAGTTCATACAATTGTTTCCTCAAAAAGAGGCCAATTATCCAGTTTTTTTTTTCCTTTGAGAGCTGTTGAAAATGGATCAATCGAATCATCACCCATAATTTGTGTCAGCAATTGGCTTTGAGCTTTCGTTTTTAGTATAGTTTCTTTTGGGACAAATACCATATTGAGGAAGTCATTTGTCAGCTGGAGTCTTCGATAATGTCTCCCTCTCTCTCGTACCGACGCAGAGGTAAAGAGCAGGACACGAGTTTGGTGAGCGGGTGAGGGGTTACGATCATTTTGGGGCCATCCGGGAAGCCGGGGATCAGCCTTATCTACCTAAACCAAAGACAGAGACGTGTTCTCCTGTTGGAATTGATGAGATTCTGTTGAGTTCGGTTGAAGCGTACCTTCAGATGTACCAAGCCAACTACTCTATATGCTCACCAAATCCTAACCAAGGTTCAAGTACAGCTGAACATCGCGCAGGGTCGGGGTCGGGGTCCGGCCCGAGCTCGACCTGGTTAGAAAAATGTCCGAGCCCTCCTGGATGATGGGTGGGTTGGTGGCGAGCTTGCCGGCCAGGTCTTTGGATTTGTACATATAGCAACTACATGCAGGGATGCTCGAGCCGGAGTGAGTGTCTCATTGGTTCCAGGTGCAGTCTTTCAAGAAATTTAGGGTCATCGGATTGCAGGGATAGTTATTACCAAATTTACGACGCTATAAGTATCGAAAGAAACATATAAACCGTCTGTCTTTTTTCTTTTTCTTTCCCCTTTCATCAGTGACAATACGTCGGCCTATTATGAGTTGTCGGATTTCATGGTTGGTCATATATTGCAATCGGCAAAACAGCAGATCGTCCACGGAAATCACCTAAATTTAAGGATCTCTCGCACTTCCAATGGTTTGCTGTCCGTTGACTTTTTATAGACAGATTGAACGAGGAAAGTCAAAGCCAGGAAGAACATGCGACGACGAGCGGACAGATCGTCAAAACGATGCCAGGGACTGGCCGAGCATTTTTCATCAGGAAAAAAAATGCTGGCATGAACTTTTCGAATCGAGGAAATATCGAAGGTAAAAATATATTGGTAAAAAAAAATAAGTAGAGATGGTTGCAGTAGGACAGTTCTATGATTTAACAAGAAAAAAACACAATACTTTTTTTGTTCGATTAGGTTTAATCATAATATACAGGTGGGAAAGTTGAACCGAAAATCCCAAATCTTGTGTATCAAATGCAATTGAATCCTACATCTTTTAGTTAATTCAGTTTGATCTTGAATGTACTTTAAGAAGTGCTATAAAGAACTTTCGATGACCATTGCCTAAAATTGTGCATGCGCCACTTGAGAAATTTTTGCATGGCATCTTTAAATTGCAATTTTTAACATAACTCGATCACTCAGTTGTATTTTTTGATGAGGGTTGAGGACTTAATTGAAACTATCGAGATGTTCAGGACTCGATTGCGCCTTTCGATAAAGATGCAAGAGGTTTAGGACTAGTGGTGTAATTCTCCTCTAACACGAATGCTGTAATGATTGTCCGACTGTGCCACTCTCCAAGTACCCATCAGAGTATTTATCTCTTATCATCAGATGCAGCAGCATTCTGATCTCACATGGACGGGATAACTATAACAAGCGCAGCACGAAGAACTTTGCATGGATTTTGCAAGCTCCGAACGACTTCATCCCGACATTTTTCCCATCTGTTCATGTTTATGTTTCTTCGCCGACAGTTTCATATGACATGAGATCGCAATGCTGCATTCGTGAGCTGGTGTTGAGCTAGGGTTGTCCTGCTGCTGCTGCTGCTGCTGCTGTTGAAGTTCAGCGAAAAACCTAGAATCATAACTGGGGCGACGGCATAAATGGAGCAGAAGAGGAACGCGAGGAATCGAATTCGATACCGTCTCGAGAAGCCGAGCGCACTGGTTTCCAGCTCGCCAGGAGAAACCCATTCTACTGGGAGGATATATATATATACATAGGTCGCTCGTGAGTATAACCAAACATCCTGCTGGTCGTGGTTGTCTCCTAGTCCTGAAACGCTGTGAACTCTGCCACGTTAATGGAGGCTGTCGCTCCGGTTGACCTGGTCAAAGGCGATCTGTTTAAACCAGGCGATAATCTCGCTCCCTCGCCTTCAATTCCTCTTCCCCTCCATCGTACCGCACAGAGGGGCCTCTTTCTCTCTCTCTCTCTCTCTCTCTCTCTCTATACTTAGAATGTCTCATGAAAGCTTGCCAGCTCCATCGTGAGCCTTCCAAGCCACACCACCAACATGACAGACTCTTCCAATGCCAAATTAAAGAAAACTTCCTTGAGCAGCAGCAGCAGCAGCCCCGCCGAGCCCTCCTGCCACCGCCACGCACTCTCGTCGCCGAGCTGCGGTTCGTTTCCACCCAGCAGAGGAGGACGACGAGGACAACTACCCCCCTGGCCCTGCACCACCGCTCGGCAATGGCCGCCGCTGTTCGCCACCGCATCCTGTTGTCCTGCCTCCTCGTCCTTGCCATGGCCTACCCGTCCGATTGCGTTGCCGAGGACGAGGCCCTCCTTGAGCTCAAGAGGTCGATAACCGACAACGGGGCGTTGGACTCCTGGGTCTCTGGCACGCCTCCGTGTAAAGGGTGGGTCGGCGTGATCTGTTTCAATGGCATCATCACGGGACTCCACCTCTCCGACAGGGGGCTCAAGGGAAAGGTCGACGTCAGGTCCCTAGAGTTGATCCGTGGCCTCAGGACCATCAGCCTTGTGAACAACTCCTTCTCAGGCCCGATCCCTGAGTTCAGCCGCCTCGGTGCCCTCAAGTCGCTCCTGCTGGTGGGCAACGAGTTCTCCGGGGAGATACCCCAGGATTTCTTCTCGCACATGTCGTCGCTGAAGAAGGTCTGGCTCTCGAACAACAACTTCTCGGGTGCAATCCCCCAGTCCCTGACACGCCTTCCCAATCTCATAGAGCTCCACCTGGAAGGGAATCTGTTCTCAGGAAACATCCCGGATTTTAAAAATGCGAAGCTCACTTCGCTGGACCTGTCGCATAACATGTTGGAAGGCCCAATCCCAGCTAGTTTAGTGAAATTCGGGGCGAGTTCTTTCAGGGATAATGAGGGGCTTTGCGGGAAGCCTCTGGACAAGACATGCTCGGACCCGAAGAAACCTAGTGCCATGGCTGTGCCCCTAGGGTCGGACCAGAGCCCCACACCCGAAAAAGGCGGCATAGACTCCTGGGTGATCTTTGGGACGGTGGGTGCATTGCTGGTCGTTGGAATGTTATTCTCTTACATGTATTCAACCCGGCGCCGAGACAATGACTTCAGCGTCCTGGGAAAGGAGGTCGTCCACGATGCAGTTGAAGTGCATGTGTCGAGCTCGAAACATAGCCGAGCGGCGTCGAGCAAGAAAGGCAGCGTCTCAAAGAGAGGGTCGCAGAAGGGCAAGGATATGGGGGACCTAGTGCTGCTCAACGAGGACAAGAGCCCCCCATTTGGGCTGTCAGATTTGATGAAGGCGGCCGCGGAGGTACTAGGAAATGGCGGCTTGGGTTCGGCCTATAAGGCTGTCATGTCCAATGGCTTATCGGTTGTGGTGAAGAGGATGAGAGAGATGAATAGGTTAGGGAAGGAGGGATTCGATGCCGAGATGAGGCGGTTGGGGCAGATACGACACGAGAACATCTTGACGCCGTTGGCTTACCATTACCGGAAAGAGGAGAAGCTTTTGGTTTCAGAATATGTCCCCAAAGGCAGCTTGTTGTACATCTTACACGGTAAGAGTTACTGATTGTCAGCAGCTCATCACATTCATTCGATTTTTTCAGCATTTTGAATTTTTTTTGGAAAGAAGAGAAAGAAGCATTCGCCTTGATTCGATGCCGAACATGACAGTCTCCTCGAATGCATTCATAATCTTAGCTATGCCAAAAAATAGGGATGCAGACGCTAACAATTGATGCATTCTGATACGTTTCTTCAGTATTGCCTATGCTGCTCCTATATGCGTTCATATCTCTGATCAGTAAAAGCATTTCTTTTCAGGTGATCGCGGTATTTGTCATGCCGAGCTCAATTGGCCTACTCGTTTGAAAATCATACACGGGATTGCTCATGGGCTAGGCTTCCTTCAATCGGAGTTTGCATCGTATGATCTGCCCCATGGGAATCTCAAGTCGAGCAACGTTCTTTTAGGCGCGGATTATGAGCCACTGCTCAGTGACTACGCGTTCCATCCTCTAATAAACTCTCCTCAAGCCGCGCAGGCGATGTTCGCATACAAAGCCCCAGAGTCCCTACAAAACCAACAAGTCTCCCAGAAATGCGATGTCTACTGTCTCGGCATTGTCATCCTCGAGATATTGACGGGAAAGTTCCCTTCTCAATACCTCAGCAACGGGAAGGGCGGGACAGATGTCGTGCAGTGGGTGCATTCTGCGATTTCCCAGAAACGAGAAGAGGAAGTGATCGATCCAGAGATACTGAGCTCTGAGAACGCCATGCCTCAGATGCTGCAGCTACTCCATATCGGAGCTTCTTGCACCGAGAGCAATCCTGAGCACAGGCTCGACTTGAGGGAAGCGATTAGGAACATAGAAGAGGTAAAAGGTTGAGGGGTTACGCTCACGTCCCAGCCTGAAAGGGAGGTGTCTCTAGGCGACAACATAGGATAGTTCATACTAGCATTGCAACCTTTTATCATCGTTTTTGGTGGTCTTACAAAAAATGAAACGGTGAGCTCTCTTAGCAGCAGTCTGATCGGCATCTTGAAATCTCTCGGACGCTTGAGGCCGATGAATTCAAACGCTTCGGCATGTATATCTTTGGTACCATTCACATTGACTTATCAAAAGCATAATGAAAGCAACAAAAAATTGCAGGCACTGAGGCTGAGGACCTCAGACATGGTTTTGGCTTTTGAAAAGAGGTCAATGTCCCTCCCATTCAAGTTGTCTAGTGTCTTATCTTTGCCGTCAAGATCAGGTTGTTTAGTGTTGGTTTTGATCCGGGGTTCGGGGACGATACTTTCTTAACAGTTTCAATCTAATTTTCCCTGCTAATTCTTATGGCTGGTGGATGTGATCTTGAGCATTTGATCTGGAGATTGAAGTTATGTACAGGTCCTCAATTCCAAGTACATATACGAGCAGCAGTTTGGAGTCTGCTAGCAGCTACTGTTGTCACTTTTCATCTGTACAGTTTATTGATCTTTTCTTCTGTTGCTTTGGCCGAGGCGGATAGTTTCGGTGTGTATGGTAAGAAGAATGATGTTCACATCGCCGCGATACTCCATTTGAACATCTTGAGTTTTCTACTGCTATTGCCGTAATAGTTCAGATTTGCACAAACCATGTCTCCAATGTATAATAATATCTCCTTGTCCTGGATGATGAAGGATTATAATTTATCGGGTAATTGTTCAACCAAGGTTAGCTAGGGTTGTAAGAAACAACCCAAATCCCAAATCCCAAACCGAACCGAACCAAGTCCCATCCCGGGTTGTGATGCGATGATGAATCGTTTCGTTCATGTAGGCATCTTGGCATCCTGTTATGAGCTGAAATTCCAGCACACTCTCATGAAAATGCTCCGTTTTGATAGTCTCGGTTCTCACCATCGTCATTGAACAATCTCTTATGTTATGGAAATGAATGACCGCAAGCACCTAGAATAGGGTTGGCTCTACAGTCTTCAAGCTGGACCCGAGCACCGATCCTCATCGGGCATTGCTGGTTCGTCGGTCACATGGCCTTGTCCATGCACGCAGCACCACGCCAAAGGGCCGAGCTCCTTCATCGCGAGTGCCGTGGTTACAACGCACGGCTCGTACTCGGGGAAACGGGGACTGCAAATAGTAATCGCACCCTGTCGAGCGCCGTTCCACCAGTTTGACATGACGGAGTCTAAATTTATACAGAAAGGCCATTTCATGCATGCAAACGCAATTCGTCGTTTCTTGGGAAGAATCACAGGATGCTCTCCAGCCGTTTTGATTCTCTCTTCAATGTCTTGGTTGGGAAATGTACATACGTCAAGAAGAGAATAGAGATTGCCAAATGCCAAGTGTCTATGTTCATCTAAGTTCATATCGCAAAACGATAGATCAAAATCTGTGTCAAATAGGTCTTAGGTTGATTGGAAAGTAATTTGACATTTTATACTAACAACAAACTTGTGCCTTCACCTAGATAACATTATATATCTAAGGTTCCAAAATACATGTTTGTATCCATCCTTAATTCAACAAAAAAAGGGTAAAATTGTCTAAAAATTCTTAAGCCTATTGTATTTTTATCAATTTAGTTTTAAATTTTTCAATTTTGATAATTCAATCTTAAATCTTTTCACATTTTTCCATTTAAGTCTATTCGCCAAATTTTGGCCAGAATTTGCTGACGTGGACGTCGGTCGTCTTAGGTGACACGATCATGCTAACGTGGACATTTTTTTAACAATAATTTAATATTTTGGTTTATTTTATTTTTTTCCCCTTCTTCTTCCTTTTGTCGATGGCTAGGTTGGCTGGCCTTGCATGATCTGGTGAGGGGAGCCCTCATCAGGGCTCGCCCTTGCCTCCCATGTGGATGATGGCTGGCCATCGGCTAAAGGAAGAAGAAAGACAAAAACAAAAAAGAAAGAAAAAAGTTGAAAATATTATTAAAAATTGTCAACATTAGTATCGTCCATCTTATATGGCATTGCTAGTGTCTACGTCAGCATTTTCCAACTAATTTTGATCGGATAAACTCAATTGGTAAAAAGTGAAAATGTTAACGATCGAGTTGGCAAAATCGGAAGGTTTAAAACTAAACTGATAAAAGTATAACATATTTTGAATTTTTTGGACAATTTTCCCCAGCAAAAAGTGTTCATCCCTCAAGGCATGAATGACAAAATTTTAAATCAGGAATTTTTTTTAGAATAGAAATAGATTTTTATTTCTATTTTTGGATGAATTTTTGAGTAAAAATATGTGTTTGATAACGACATAAAATTTCTATTCCCGAAATAGAAATTCGTTTAGTAATAATATAAAATTTTTCTCTCCTGAGTTGGGGTGGTGGGTGAGTGGTGACCATAGGGGGAGCGATTAGCGGTGATAGTGGTAATCGGCAATTGGTGTTGGTCATGATCGGAGGAGGGGCGGATAGCTAGGGGTTAGGGAGATACTCCTTTGGGTGAGAGTGGAAAAAAAGAAATGATTTCTGATTTTTATTCTAAAAATAAAAAGTAAAATTTTTTTTTATTTCCATTTATATTTCAAACCTATTTCTAGAAATAGAAAAATGAAGTTAGTTTACCAAATGGATTTTTCTTTAAAAACATGTCTATAATAAAAAAATAGTTTTGAAACAAAAATAAAATGATTATCATATGTGTCCTCATTCGCCTTGTCTCTTGCTTCTCTATCTATTGTGAGCTTCAGCTGACGCCACTGCCGCTAGAGCTTGGAGCTTGTGACCATGGTCACTCCAATTTTAAGCTTCGGGTTTGGGTTGCCAGATCTGGCATCTTGCAGTGAGGGAGGGATCAACAACTGTAGTGAGGAGGAGAGCCAATAGGGGCGATTCTCCCGACAGAACTGGGGGCTAACGGCGGCATCGAATAACGGTATTTGGTAAAGAGAGGATGGAGGGCTTGTGGAAGGGGGTCAAGGTTTACGGGAGAAATTTGAGATTAAAGATTTGCAAGATAAACAATTTAGCCTTTCAATTTGTTTTGAGGTAGATAAATTACGTTTAAGGAAACATACTTATATATAAATTCAATATCCACCATCAAACTTTGTGGGATCCATCTTTATCCATATAAAAATTTTGGATTTTTCGATGAAAGATTGAGATTTGTTTTTGTTATGTTTGTAAAATAATTTTTATACTATAAAAACACTATAATATGGACTTGTAAATAAAGGAAAATTCTAGATAGGGACTTGAAGCATCTTTATTTTCTCAAATAAAAATTGAAGTTGACATTATTTTAAATAAGAGCATGAAATGATCATATCAATTTAAAAGAAAAGCTTAAAGTGGAAATGGTTGCTTTAGATAAGAGTCCAGATTCGCCAGTCAGTAAAGTATTATAGCCAATCAAGGAAAATTTTTTTCCAAATACAATTTAAATTTAAATTAATTTAGATTAAAAATTTAAAAAAAAATGTTAAAAAAGGAAAAATAGAGGTGACCTCTAATTTTTTAGATTCTTATTTGAAATAAGATTCAATTCAAATTTTTATTTGAGAAAATGAGGCACTTTGAATCTTTATTTAAAATAAAATTCATTTTAAATCTTTATTTAACAAAATGAAATTTGGAATTTTTCCGTATATAATTATGCCGAGTCAGCCACGCAAAGGACTCGTGGCTGGTGCTCTCGACACGTGGCGGACGATTAAGCCATCTACGCGGCAGAGAAAATGGGGGTTTGATAGTTTCAAAAATAGGACCACCAGGGGGGCGGAAAAACGGAAAAACGGAGAGCGATCGGAGAAAATCAAGTCCCCTTCGGCAACGCGAGACCGGCGAAGAGATGTACCGAGCGGCGGCGAAGGCGGCGGGGCTCCTCCGCGGGGCGGGGGGCACCGCCATCCACCGCAATGTGCGCGTTCCATCGCTTCTCGTTCAGGCCGGCATCGGCGGCCGCCCTAGCTTCTCCGCTTCGGCGGACGGCCGCCAATCGCCGCCGGATCAAAGCCCTAACGAACACCAGACCCATCAGCACGCGAGTCCAGAAACTCCGTTTTACTACGTGAACTCCACTGGACCATCATCGGCAGCAGCGGGGGCGGCGGCAGCATCGGCATCGGCATCGGCGTCGTCGTCTTCGAGTGGGCCCGCGTCGTCGACGGCCGAGGAAGCTCGGCGCCGCCAGAGGAATAGCCCTTTAGCGAATTATCAGGAGGAGCAACGTCGCGTGCTTCAGGCCTCTCTCCGACACGTGGTTAGCGGATTCACCCCTATTTCGTTTCCTCTGTCGGTATTTCTTGTTGAATCGCACGCGTGCGCCTGTGCGTACAGTATTTTTTTTTTGGGTCCAGTGATTAGCGACGTCAAAGAATGTTCCTTGCTTTCTCGACGTGGGTAATGTTTGATTCGATTGTGCCGCATATGAAACTTGAGGGTGCGGTATGACGACAGGTTCTCTATTGTCGCTGATGGTAGTGCAGCAGCACGAAGCTGAAAGAGCCACCTTTTGCATCTTTTGTGTGGAATTAGCATGAAACTTGGAGCTTGTACTGTTTCGTATGGGATTTTCTATTAGCATTTAAACATCCATTGGGGGTACCAAGGCTCTGAATTTTGTGTCGTGTCAAATTTGTTGTAATTGCTTCTTGTTTATGTTCCTGCAGAAAACATCGGGATGGTCTGAAGCAGCCATGATTGCTGGGGCGAGGGATGTTGGTCTGTCGCCTTCAATAGTTGGATCTTTCCCAAGAAAAGGAGCTGCATTGGTCGAGGTATTGTGATTTCATCAATTTCATGAGTGGTTTATTGCTGTTCATTTGACCTTCAATGTAGAATGAACCTGTTGGGTCATGTTGTTAGCATGGTGCTGGGCTAGCACAGGTAGTGAACTAGCTATGCCAATATAGGTGATGCCACATTTTGTTCGGTAACAAGTCCTTGCTGTTCTTTTTTGGAAAGTGGTTGATCAGACAATTCGTGTCAATTATGAGGGCAATCAGAAGTTAAAATGCACTTTTATTTGCATATGCCAGGACAAGAAGAAAATGTAGGGAAAGGAAAGTTCTACATGGCTTGTAGGTGTTTGATATTATCCCTCTTGTAGTTCTTTTGCCCTAAACATTTGCTTATGGTGGACTACTGGGTTTGAGTATTAGTTACTCATGAGATATTCTCTTTTTGATTATCCTCTTGGTGAATGAAACCAGTCTTATTCATAAATGATCACAAAGGACCTATTTTGATATGCGCGATTTAAATAGAGTTTGCTTAGTAGTAGTAGGATGTACAGGTTTTTTGTCCATAATGAAGCAATTATTGCTTCAGGTTTAATGCTGATTTGCCTGGCTTTGCCTGGCTTTGCCTAGTATTTCATGGATGATTGCTTGCAAAGGCTTATTGACAGGATCGACTCTGGAGATGAATTAAATGGGTTGATACCTAGTGAGAGGATTTCTAGAGTCATTAGGATTCGCCTAGAAATGCAAGTTCCTTATATATCAAAATGGGCTGAAGCTCTTGCCATTCAGGTAATGTTATATCATCTTTCTTCTTACCTGTGGTGGTGAAGTTGCATTTTTTAATCACAATCTCAAGCATTTTCTAGGCACAACCATTGAATGCTCCAACTAGTCTTAAGCAGCAGGCAATGCTGGTAGATGAGTTATGCCATGCTGCTGGGGATGACTCCTCTGATATTGATTGGTATGTCAAGCGCACTGTTGTTGGAGGAATATATTCAACTTCCGAGGTGTATATGTTGACTGATAGCTCCCCAGGTCAGTATAGAATACACTTGCTTAAATGTCTGCTCTTGTTATCTTAATTTCTTTTGTGGAACATACATTCGTGGTCCTTATTTATATCTAACAAGTTAGTCAATTAACAAGTCTGATTTAGCTCTAGTTATGCAAAACCTGGAAGATTGCTGTGGATAGTCGATAATCACTGGGCCCTAATTTTGCTCATGAGTCCATTGAAGAAATGCACTGGCTTCTGATGCATGCCTTTGTTCATAATGAATGATGTTTGACAGAGAAAGTGATTGTTCTGTTCCATGTGGAAATCTTATTCAATGGTTTCTTTTTTTTGGGGCAGAGTTTCGCGACACATGGGCATTTGTGGACAATCGAGTGAAAGATGTTTTTGACTTGAAAAAAACCTTTAGAGAGGTAATACTCCGGGACTTTAAAAGATGCCCACCATTTTTGACCTCTTGTCACAATTATTGCCCTATGCTACATTCTTCTAGTCTTTCAATTCATGGACAATAAAAGACTGACGGAGAACTTGACATTTGTCAGGCGACACATTTGGCAGAAGCCGTCGGCGCGGGAGTGGGAAGCTCCTTGCAAAGATTTGTTAGGGGAGTTATGCAGAGATGAGATTCTGCACATCACGGCTCGAACGAATTCCTTCTGATGCTGAAAGCCCAAGAACTAGTGGTTGACCTGGTCTGTATTGCCCGCGCACCTATCTCCTTGTCGTCGTGTTCACCACTTCAGCATGGAAGTCATGCTAGGAGAACATGCAGGTTGCATAGAGATATATGGTGTCTTTTGACTGCTCAATTTAGTTCTTTTGACGCTTCGTTTGTCCACCCTTTTCCTTCACTTTGCTGATAGTCGCAATGACGTTGTTACGATTGTTTAAAGCTTTCTTGTTTCGTTGAGTAGGGGAAATCACAGCCTTATTGGGCAGAGATGCATAAATAAGGCCACTTAGGGGCAGTGATTAGAGTCATTGGTAACGGGAGACGAACCATACTATTTGATATATACTATTACACTTCGACTCCTACATGAGGCCATCCTCCTATCTGAAAGACAGCCTTAAACACAAACCAAGCTCAATTTGCTATCAAAATATATCCGTTTATCGATAAAACAATAAATTGGTCACAGGATTATAGTTTTCATAATCGTCTTAAAACAATAAACACAAACCAAGCTTATACATATATACAATCGTCTTAAATCATGTACAAAATCAATTACCGAATATTTCTTGTATATGGCGCTCTGTTTTACTCATCATTAATTGAAAATACTGTTTTACGCATCATTAATTGAAGATTCTGAAAAAGATATAAGATTAATAATATGAGCAATCATAGTCTAGTGATCACTAAAAATCTCTAAATCTCTTTTAAGTAGATTGATCATGAGTTATACATTTATTCATTTTTTGTTCAAATTCAGTACATACATACTAAATCAAAGTGAATTATATCCTTTCAACATAATTGTATACATATCATAGATATTTATTCAGCCAATAATATCAAAGCAAACATCAATAGTTATATCTATTGATCAATCTCATGCTCAATATCCAATTATGGTCACATTTAACACCATGTGACATTGGCCATCAAGATTCTCACTTGCTAAGTCCACCTATTAGCCAGTGGCTTGGCCTAGGAATATCTCTTAAACATTGTATGCATACTTAACTTCCTAATGGATTCTAAACATGCTACAACATAAACTACGAACTCATCCTTCAATAGATATGAATCTAATCTAGAATTCATCTCATAAATTAATACATTTCACAAACAAAAGCATATATCCTTTGACAATTCAATTCAACAACTAGAATTCATTTCATAAATCAGTTTATAAACCGGTACTCATAATCTTTTTCTTATGATTATTTTGCACATAAGCATATAAGCTAAGGATCACAAAGGAAGGGCCTGAATTTCAACAATAAGAAACCTCTTATGTTGCTCTAACAGCAAATTCCATTATACCTTCACACAAATGGCATGTGCTAACTAGAATTACCAAAAGGTTTGCTCGCTTACTTTGCATGAGTGGCATTCTAGTACATTAATACTTTTTAACCTTTAATTGTTGTCGTAGTTTTTATTTTTATTAGATATAACTAATATGTAAATATTTGTTTTTTATTTATTTCACACACATGGCATGTGCAAACTAGAATTATTGAAAGGTCAATTAAAAAAAAAAACCCCAAACTTTAGGTCCAGTTCCAAATATACCCCGAACTTTTTTTTGTATCAAAAAAAATCCCAAATGTTAGGTTCAGTCCCAAATCTGCCTCGAACTTTTCTTTATCTAAAAAAAACCCCAAACTTTAGGTTTAGTTCCAAATCTGCCACAAACTTTTCTTTTGTCTAGAAAAAAATTCCAAACTCTTAGTCCATTCCCAAATTTATCCCAATTTTTTTTGTCAAAAAGAAAATCATCAAATTTTACTCTAATCCTAAATTTTCCCTTGTTAGCCTTTGTCCAAAAGCCGTATTAGTAATTCCTAATTTTTTATGTCCTAAAATGGTTTTATTTTGAAAATAATTTTCTATGACATCTTGCTTATGTGTATTTATTATCTATATGGAAATGCCATGTTAAGTTGGGATTGAATCATGGGGTATATTTGAAAACATATCAAAAATTGGTGATTTTTTTAGTACAAATAGAAGGTAAAACCCCAAATTAGTATACCCATTAATTGCAACGTGTTATTTAATTTAGTAATTTGACAGTAAAATTTAATGGAAACTAATATATGGTAATTTTTTTTATGGTCAAAAAATTAATTTTGAGTAAATTTGTCATATGTGTACAAATTTGAGATTTTTTATGATATTGACTATTTTTTTTAGACAAAACAAAATTCGGGGTAGATTTGGGACTAAAATTAAAGTTTATAATTTTTTCTGAGACAAAAGATAAATTCGGGGTAGAGATTTGGGACGAACCTAAAGTTTGAAATTTTTCTTGAAATAAAAAAAAGTTCGGGATATATTTGAGACTTGACCTAAAATTTGGGGTTTTTTTACGGAATTAACCCAATTATTGAAATATTCATCCGCTCCCTTCGCATGAGTGGCATTGTAGTGTACTGATTTTTTTTAACCTTTTAAGTTTTGTTGTTGTTGTTGATGTTGTTTTTCTTAATTTTTGCAAGAGTGACGTACTATTTTTCATCCATTTAATGCGAATTTGGTCCGATCTGTCCATGCGCAAAAAGCCCAGTCACAGCACAAACCCCATTTGTACAAACCGGGTTAACCCTTTTTTGACACCAACAAAAATAAGTCATAATTTTCAGGTGCAAATATATTATCAAATCAAGCAAAAGAATGTCTAAAAACCATGATAAAGTTAATGCAAAAAAAGTATCTTAGAAAGAAAACATCGCACCATGTATACAACAAAAAAGACAAAAAAAATTAGTAAAATAAAATTCCAGCATAACATGATGATGTCTTATTTTAGCTTTCAATAAGAAAGGAAAATGACACTCCCTTGACAATTGTCAATGTGTAATTCATTTATATGGTTCTAGAATATTATACGCGTCATATGATTTTGCCTAATTCCCAATTTTTTATTATGCATGTCCGAATTTTTTCCTCCTCCCTCTCCGGCTCATTTGTTCTACATGGTGAGTCTTAGCGATATTAAGATAATTACTTATTTTTTCGTATCTCTTGAAATTATGAATATATCTTCTACTATTGTGCATATAATTCTACCTAATTATATTTGAAATCGTACTAATCTTGTTTCTTTAAACAATCATCCAACAAAACCTATATTGCTCGGGAGAACCGAAAAGCCTCGACTCATAAATTTTCTTTCTTCCATTCTGTTGTTATGCAGAGGATGGGGTCTGCCACCTGCTCTCAGATCATTTCAAGATTGAATCTTGAAGGCCACCCAGAAAGCGGGTACACTGTGCAGACCTTGAGAGACGACTCCATCGTCCTCTCCAAATCTCACCTCCCCTCTCGATGTGATCTTCTTGAAATCCAACTTTTCTTCGCTTTTTTGGAAAATCTTCGATGTCGTTATCTCGTGATCCGTTCGTGGGGTTCATCCCAAGAGAAGCTGCTTTTGGCTAGCAGGAAGAAGGCATAAACTTCTATACTTCATAAAAAAAAAAAAACATAGTTCAGGAATGCAAATGTGCATTAGCATGACGTAACTGGAACAGTCCATCTAAAAGGTTTCAGAGTTAGTTACCATTAAGATATGGGTGTGCTAATGAAATTTTGAAGTGCTTTCTCGGCATTCCCAAATTGTGACTTAGATTTTTATATCTGCTTCTGCAAACACTGGCTAGCCTTCAACTTGTACATGATGGATCTTTCTGAAGGGCTAAGGCTCAATCCCATTGAGGTTGCTCCTGCAGTGCCCATGGCCGAGTCGTGAGGAAAGGCCCAACTATCAGCATTGCTTTCCCACCATTTTGTTTCCAGGGGGGATTGTCAGTGTTGACCCTGTTCCCAGATGGAAAATAATGAAAAGAGATATATACTGAGAAGCAAAATAACTCAGAATCTGTAACTCTAAATCATCTGAATCTGCTTAGATTAGTCATCAAATAAGTGATTGATAAGTGAGTTTGCAATCACTTGTTATATGTTGTTTGCCCATGTATCCAGATCAATCTTTTATGAGTGACTCATGTATACCTGCAGACGAAGTTGATCGTCCTGAGAGCACATCCGTTTACTCCTTGTTACCATCAGGGAGTGTGAAGCACCTCCATCGGCTACCATGTGCAGAAACCTTACACTTTTACCTTGGAGAACCTCTGACAGTAGGATCCTTCCACAGGTTATGTTCAACGAAATTACAATTTTCCCATCACTTAGATTGTGGTGGATAAAATAAACCTTTCATTTTACAGCTCCATTGTTAGACATATGTGGACTCATTGGACATTTTGTTACCCGATTTTAGGGAGAAACTTGCCTGGACCCTGTTCCAAGGACCATGTATGATCTCATCCATTGATTGTGTGGCCCCACACACGAGGTCCATGGGATCAACGGCTCAGCTGGACTTAGTTCATGTGTAACCGTGTCCAACCAAGTCTCACCTGCGAGTGGTACAGAGAATTACTTAGTGCTTTTTAGAGTATACAATTTATTGCAGAAGCTTGATCTGTGGTATATTCAACTCGGCACCTATTTAGCTGCTCAGTAGTTTTCAGAAGTTTCTTCCAGTATTTTTTTGGAGCAAGTGTGCAGTAGGATGGGAGACTTTTATCGGAGACTTAAAATGACAATGATCATGATGAATTCGAAAACATTCCAAGAAAGGTCACTTATCTTCTTTTGCTCTTTCTGAGGGCTGTATTTGTTGGCGCCTTACATTTTCTTCCAAGGATGATGAAATGAGACCTAATTTAGTTAGAATAATACATGAAACACAATGGATTTCCAAAGTGATTTGTTTTTCTCTTGTTGCGCCTTTAATTTTGCCCACTTGTTGATATCTAATTGAAGTTTTGTCACATGGTTTCCTTTTCTGTTCTTTTTAAGTATTACTTGGATTACTCTTCTTGAGAATAGCAGTCATTACACCTGATTCATGCGCTAAGTCTCTGTTGTTGCCCAGAGAACATTTTGAGATTAATATATAGCGTTTCCATTATAATTTTCGTGGCAAAGTACTTTTGCCTGTGTGGATTATGTTGTCCTGATGATGGTACTCGGGCTGATAGGATGGTCATTCCATCGGAGTTGTTTTAACTCATCCTTTTCTTGAAGGATATACCTTTTCCCTTCCTCTGTTTTTAACAGGTATTCGAGCTACATGAAGATGGAAATTTCAAGCTAACGTGCGTTGGTTCTGATCTACTGGGGGAAGAATAGCAACCGCAGTACAGTGCCTCCATACGTTTGGTTTAGTTTATTTCCAACAAACAACTACACCATTTCCACAGATGGGGCTTTGAAAGTTAACAAAGCCGAGCCGAGGGACGCGGAGAACCACTGCTCTCTTCCGGGGGCTACCTGCGCCCCTGCCTTTCGGATTGAGGATGCTGAGGTGGCAAAATGGGCCGACTTCGTTTCGCGATTCCCAAAACTCGAGCCTCTCATCTCCTTACCTTGCCCGACTAATGGTTGGCTGCTCCATGATGCATCTAGCCCTTCAAAAACTGTTAAAAGGTGGGAACATCCTTGCTTGTTGTTGCCTTAGGGGAGTGCATCATGAAAGGTGCAGCATTGGCTGTGAGCTTTGTGTTAGGAAAGGTTAATCAACTCTTCGGCTGGCATATACAGTGAACTGTTTTTACATAGTCAAAGGACGAGCATTTTCATGCTATAAATCCATGTCTTTTGCCTCCTCGACATCCCTGAATTTATTATTAAGGCAGATTTATGTTTTAGGTCTTGTTTTATATAGACTAATTCTGTCTTGAACATGCTTGCAAAAAGGACTTGAATATGACAAAATGGTTCTTGAATTTTGATCTAATGCACAATGGGGTCCTTAACCTTTAGCCTTATGTGCAATGTTATTTTAAACTTTTGAATTGTTCAATATGGTTTTCGAATTTTGGTACATGTTCAAACTAGTTTTTAAAGTATAAGAAAGTGTTCAATATTGTTCCTGAACTTATAGTGATGAAAGAATGATGTTGGTTATTTCCATATAGTCTAGAGATTAGTTTGAATATTTGTCAAAAGTTCAGAAATTGTTCAAAAAGTTCAGGACAATATTATAAATAGCGCTAAAGTGCAATGATCACATTAAATAAATTGAAAGTTCAGAAATCACATTAAAATTTATTAATTATTTGTGTCATTATACCTTCAAACTTTGAGTAGGCTAGATGAAGAACTTAGTCATAAATTTGGTCGAAATTGAGTGCGTTACACCAATCTCATGTGACATACCCTTGTGGAACTTACAATAATTAATTTTTAAGTGCCTTCACATTGCAACTTTGCAGTCCTATCCTACATATTCATCATCAAATGTCATGTTTCACCCCCATATTAAAAGTTTCCCCTTTTAATTAGCTCTTTTTTTTTGAGAAAGGGCTAAAGCCTAATACTAAAATTTAAGTCTATTATCTTTAATTCATCACTAAATAAAACATGAATGAATTCTCTAGGACATAACGAAGAGAATCTAGTGTTCAAGGGTTTATCAATTTCAAGATTAGCAGGGCGGATGAGTCCAAATGACAGAGGGCTGGAACCCTTCCTCTCTTTTCTCCAGAAATGTGAAGTTTAGTCCCATCGAAGTTAATTTTCAAATGAATGCTTATATACTTAGGTAGCACCAATTGACAATGTCACGGCATGATTATATCTAATATTTATGGATCAGGAGTTCTGGTTTATTTTTTATGTTCATCAATGAAGATGATGTCAAATCTGTTGTGATTTTTTC
Source organism: Angophora floribunda (assembly GCA_014182895.1). Lineage (NCBI taxonomy): Eukaryota > Viridiplantae > Streptophyta > Magnoliopsida > Myrtales > Myrtaceae > Angophora > Angophora floribunda. Next base: position 6,658,386 of record CM024707.1, read on the forward strand.
TCCTCAATCAGCAAAGTTCAATTTTATTAAAATTGAGAGAGAGAGAGAGAGAGAGAGAGAGAGAGAGAGAGAGAGAGAGAGAGAGAGAGATTAAATCTTTACATGTCTTAACCTTAGTCAGCCTCTCCAATTGCATTGCTTTATACATATAAATATATATATTTTCTCATAATATAGTCAACTTTACGCTCTTGCATCGCTCCTCTGATTATTATAGTTAAAAACGACAAAGGTTATCTTACAAAATAAATATAGAAACATCGAAAAGTAATTAGATTAGTGTAATTTTTTTCAAAAAAATGACACAAATGGTCATTGAACTTGGACCCGATATACAATGTAGTCCAATTTTTTTTTATTTTTTAATAGTATTTAAATTTTTAATTTGTTTAATGTGATCACCGAACTTTTGGTACATATTTAATTTATTACCTAGACTACATGAAATGTTCCATATTTTCACTAAGCTTGAATTAATGAAAGAATAATATAGAACATTTTTGTATAATTTAGGGATTGCATTGAATAAACAAATTAAACATCAAAGACCACATTATACGTTAGATCAAAGTTCAGCCATTTATATCATTTTTGAATTTTTTTCTTTTGTCTAAAGATTATTGTAAAAATTTACTACAATAAAATTTCGTTTGTTTTATGGAAAATAACTTCCACAAAAACATTTTCAGATTTTTAGATGTTTAGTTCACGAAAAATGAATTGATTGGAGAAACATTTTTCATCAATGGAATTTTTTTCTAAAATAGAGGAAAATTTTTCTACTTTTTTTAGAGGAAAACATTTTCCATATCTTCTTTTACCTTATTTTCTTTCACAAACATTTTTTTTTATTTTTTTAAATCCGATTTTTAATTACATTTTACTTTTTTCTTTTTTTTTTCTTCTTCTTCCTTGGTTGAAAATCAAAACATTGATTTAAAAAATAAAATAATAATTTTTTATTGAAAATAAGTCGGAGGAAAATATTTTCTTTACTAATAAGAAAAAATTTATTTTCAAGAAAATTGAAAAATATTATTATTTTATTGAAAAAATCAAAACATTTTTCAAACAGTGCTGGCTCAAGTGCAATCCACCCTCCAAAATGACTTCCTAGGACGATGTCTAAGCTCAATTCAATTCACCTGCTCCAAAATGATTTTTTAGTGGAAAAAACGCCACCTTTTTCGCTCGGTAGGTGTCTGACGAGTTTTTTTAACTCCTTCCTCACCATCCCGTTCATTCTCCGTCTCTGACCTGAGCGAGTCTAGTTTCTTACATTGGCGAGGAAGAATCGAAAAGCTTCGGCTCAGAAATTCTTTCTTGTCATCTGTTGTTTATACGGGTGATGGGGTCTCCGACTTGCTCTCAGATCATTTCAAGATTGAATCTTCAAGGCCACCCAGAAGGCGGGTACTACATGGAGACCTTGAGGGACTCCTCCATCGTCCTCTCCAAATCTCACCTTCCCTCTCAATGTAATCTTCTTGAAACCCAACTTTTCTTCTCCCACTGTTCAAGTTTCAGTGGTGTCTTACTGCGGTTTTGTGGGGGGAATGGGACTCTCCGTGCTTGAATTTATCCGTTTCCAGTCGTGGAGATGGCGACTCTTTGACTCTGCTCGGTCTGCGTTGCTTTGTTGACCATTTCCTGCTGCTGTTGATTCGAAGTTTTGGGTTTCATTTTTTGTTGGAAGTCTTTGATGTTGTTATCTCGTAATCCGTTCATGGGGGTTCATCACGAGAGAAGCTGCTTTTTGGCTGCTTAGAGAATAGATTTAGATGCTGAAGTTCATAGTTTGGCTCAATCAGGACTCTATCAGGGTGTGCTAATGAAATTTTGAAGTGGTTTCTTGGAATTCTCAAATTGTGAGTTAGATTTTTATATCTACTTCAGCAAACACTGGTTAGCCTTCAACTTGTACGTGATGGGTCTTGCTGAATAAGGCTCAATTCCATCGAGGTTGCTCCTGCAGTGCTATGGCAGAGTCATGAGGAGCGGCCCAATCACTGGCATTGCTTTCCTGCCATTTGGGGGGCTCCTATAGGCCCAGAAATGTGGAAAGATTGCCAAATGTGGGTTGCTTCTCCTATCCTTTCCTCAGATAAAAGATAAAGAGACTTATGCTGAGAAGAAAAATAACTTAGCATCTGTAACTTTAAGTCGTTTGAGTCTGCTTAGATTGTCACTGGATAAGCGAATATTTGATCTATCATTATATGTTGTTTGGCCATGTATCCAGATCAATCTTTTATATTTGTGACTCATGAATACCTGCAGACAAAGTTGATCGTCCTGTGAGCACATCCATTTACTTCTTGCTGCCTTCAGGGAGTGTGACGCTCCTCCATCGGATACCATGTGCAGAAACTTTTCACGTTTACCTTGGAGAGCCTCTGACGGTAAGATCCTTCCACAGGTTATGTTCATCAAAATTACAATCTTCCTATTGCTTAGATTGTAGATGGATATAACTTAAACCTTTCATTTAACAACTCCATCGTTAGACATGTGTGGACTCTTTGGGCATTCTGTTGCCCAAGTTAGGGAGAAACTTGCCTAGACTATGTTCCAAGGACCAAGTGTAATCTCATCCCTTATTCGTGTGGCCCCACACATGAGGCCCATCGATCCATGGCTCAGCGGGACTCAGTTCATGCGGAGTTGTGTCCAACCAAGTCTCACCCACTAGTGGTACTGAGAATTACTTAGTGCTTTAGAGTTTGCAATTTCTTGCGGAAGCTTAGTCTGTGGTAAATTTGATGTGGCGCCTAATTAACTGCTCAGTAGTTGTCAGAAGTTTCTTCAGGTGTTTGTCTGGAGCAGGTGTGTGGTAGGATGGGAGACTTATATTGGAGATTTGAAATGACAATGATCAGGTTTGAATTCCAAAATATCCAAAAAAAGTCTGAGGGCTGCATTTGTTGATGCTTTACATTTTCTTGCCAGGATGATGAAATGAGACCTATACATGAAACATGACTGTTTTCCAAGCTTACACTTCTTAGGTGCTTGAATATTGCCCACTTGTTTGATATCCAAATAAGTTTGTCACGTGGTTTCTTTTTTTGTTCTTTTTGGAGTATCACTGGCATTACTCTTCTTGAGAATAGCAGGGAAGACACCTGCGAAGTCTCTGTTGCTGCCCAGAGAACACTTTCATATATATATTTCATGGAAATTTACACAGCAAAGTAGTGCTAATATGCTTATGTAAATTGTACTGTCCTGGTGATGATACTCAGGCAATGGGATGGTCATGCTATTGGAGGTGTTTTTAGCTCATCCTTTTCTTCCCCTGTTTTTACAGGTATTTGAGCTATATGAAGATGGAAATTTCAAGCTAACCTGCATTGGATCTGATCTACTGGGGGAAGACCAGCAACCACAGTACACAGTGCCTCCATATGTTTGGTTTTGTTCATTTCCGACAAATGACTACACCATTTCCACAGATGGGGCTGTGAAAGTTCACAAAGCCAAACCAAGGGACGCGGAGAATCACTACTCTCTTCTGGGGGTTACTTGTGCCCCTGCCTTTCAGTTTGAGGATGCTGAGGTGGCAAAACGGGCAGAGTTAATTTCGCAATTCCCACACCTTGAACCACTCATCTCCTTACTCACCTTGCCCAACTAATGGTTGACTGCTCCATAGTGCATCTAGCACTTGAAAAACTGTAAGGTGGGAACATCCTTGCTTGTTATTGCCTAATAAGAGTGCATCATGAAAGGTGCAGCACTGGCTGTGAACTTTGTGTTGGGAAGGTTAATCAACTCTTCAGCTAGCATTTATAGTGAACCGACATTACATAATCAAACTTCGAGATGTTTTGATGCTATAAATTCATGTTTTTGCCTTCTCCACACCCATTAATTTACAGAGGCAGAAATGTATGTTTTAGGCCCAACTAACGGTTGACTGATTCATAGTGCATCTAGCACTTGGCAACCTTAACATCCTTGCTTGTTATTGCCTAATGAGAGTGCATTGTGGAAGGTGCAGCATTGGCTGTAAGCTTTGTGTTAGGAAGGTTAGTCAACTCTTTGTCTAGCATTTATAGGGAACTGACATTACGTAATCAAAGTTTGAGAAATTTTCATGCTATAAATTCATGATTTTGCCTTCTTGGCACCCATTAATTTACAGAGGCAGAAATATATGTTTTAGGTCTCGTTTTCTTTAGACTAGTTCGGTGTTGAACATGCTCACAAAAAGGACTGGGATACGAGCATGGACAGATCAGCTTTTGTTCAGGATTACACTGTCTCAAAGTGAGATCTTTATATGTTCATTCTCAAACTCATGAAAATGCCATTTAATATTTTGCTTCCCAAAGCACATCACAGGCCAGTACTGAGTTGCATAAATTCTCAGATTCTGTAATTGGGTTGACTGTGGATATAACAACGACCATATCCTCATTTTCCCGTCAGAAGTTTTTTTTTTTAATTGTTTTTTGTATGCTCATGTTGCAAAGTAATCACGTGTTTAAGCAGGAAGACTTTGCTACTTTGGTTCAAAAATCAGCTGGAAAATTCACTGTTGTGGCTGTTTATGATTGTAACAAAGTATTTCAACAAACGCTATTAAGGCATTAACCCGCTCTTTCTTAAGTTTGGTTATTGTAATTCCTCGGTTTGTTCCTTCAAGGTATCCATATGCAGTTCAGACTTGGCAAGACTGCGTGTGATTGTGATGATGTCGCTTGAACGAGGGAGTGATCTAATGTTTGATCCTGCCATTCACATTCATACACAGTTCTTGAATTCCTGTGATATGGCCGAAATCTTTACATCTTTCTTAACTTCCATGGCATTATTCTGTCTAGTCTCCAAAGGAAGTGGCATCTTGCTCCTCACTACCACAGGCACAAGCCAGAAAAATTAACCCTGTGAATCACAGTACCTCAGGCATCAGTAAACTCTACCAGAGTGAAACGAATTTATAAACTACAGTGATTATTTCTACACTATAAGTTTATGGAGGAATTCCAAACCAAGAAAATTTTACTAGGACTATTTTCATAGTATAGCTAGCGCTAACGAGAAAATGAAGTTTTTCCTATGAGGTGCTAATAATCGATTTCTAGGTGGGCAAATTTAAATTTATGTTAATGCTTATCATCTTAAGATAACATCCCGTGATTGTTTCTCTCCCACACTGAAAGATACACATTCCTCACCTTGAACTGTATTGATATCGTGCCTGCCAAATTTCAGGTTGTTATATCTCCAGAACAATATCTGCACGACGATACAGGATAACGAAGTGAATCACCGACCCATTGCACGTATTTTTTACATGTACAATCACAAATCTTGCTGTATGAAAAGGTAGACATTGCACGGGAACTTACATTCGGAATCGGTTCTGTCCCATTTACTTTTCACGGTCTCCTCGTTCGCCTGCTCTTGATTAGATGATGAATTGGGCATTGGCCTTTGTTCCAGACATCTCTTTGCAGATAATGCTTGGCTTGAGCTTTGGGGGTATATTTTCTTGTGAAGTATTGCCTTCAAAATCTGAACATCCACAAATAAATGGAGGTTATAATTGACCGCATCACTTCAAAAGCTACAAAAAATGCTATTACTAGTATATGCACACGACTTCAATTCACACGTTGCATTATGACGGCTCTTGATCTCATGCCAGCATGTCATCGCATTATAAGCACGACTGTAAGTATGTGAGAGATTCGAAGCTCGATGTACGTACCTTCTCCATTCTAGTCTCGGGGAGAGGGTTGTTTAAGCTGGGAACTGGCGAGAGCTCATGGTCAAACCCGCTCTTGCATGCGAACATCTTCTTCGCAAGCAAAGACAATGACCTCTTTCCGATCCCTTTCCTCTTAGCACCATCCAAGACCGCAGTATCTTTCCCTGACTTGCGAGAAACAACCGCCCCGTTCGTCTCCTGGAAATTGTCATCCTTTGTGTTTGGTTCATGAGTAATTAGTTCAGCGATTTCTCTTACGTCAGTGATGATCTCCGAGCTCAAAGGGCAACTGGTAGCTCGGTACAAGCCGTAGCTGCCACTGTTGCCTGTCACTTCGGACGAGGGATTACGCTGTTGGGGCTGCGTATTCAAAAATGAATTCAATTCTTGCTGAAGTTTCCACACTTCTTCAATGGTGAGGTCCTGTAGTGATTGGTCTTGGGAAGGGAATGGAGGGTGATCTTGTTGATTTTGCCTTGCTTGATCTTTGTTCAGATCAACATTTCCGAACGTCCCGATTGTGAGCAAATTATTTGGCCAGTCGCTGAATTCCTCTTTGCAAGGTTCTTGCAAGGTATGAAAACCTAAATGTTTATATAGATTTAGTTAGAATAAGGTCTCGTCTAAAGTCATCTATCTCGTTATTAGCATATTTTTTTATATACGTAGACAAAGTACATATAACTTATGGAAATAACAGCAAATATGCACAGTAGCTAAGTAGTCCTACTCCTAATCAAGAGCACGTGAAGATGCATTCATATTTGAAGTTGGATTAGCAATAAGTAAAGATACAGAAGAACAAGGTGGGAGACTGTCGACTACTCATTTGAAAAGTAATGAGGTATACTTACAGTCAGGAGAGATGGCATTGGACGTTGGTTTTTTGCCCCCACTGAGCCTTCTTTGCATCCAGATGAACAACTGCAAATCACATCACGACGAGATATATATATCTCCCTTAATTAAAACACACCATTCTCAAATCTTATTATCACGTTACAAGATGAAACCAAGAATCAAGAAAATGCAACTACAGTTTCTTGATTATTACCTTCATTTGGCCTTTGCAATAGCGCGGAGAGAGAGAGAGAGAGAGAGAGAGAGAGAGAGAGAGAGAGAGAGAGAGAGAGAGAGAGGCTGAACAGATCTTATGTGGCAGTGGAAGCCGAGAATTCTAAAGCTTGCTTAAATAGAGGCAAGATTTGAAAAGTTCCATAGCCTAGCTGGTATAGTTGCTAGTGGTACAAGTTCCCACACACAGGCTTCACCCTCTCTCTCTCTCTCTCTCTCTCTCTCTATATATATATTATACATACATATATACATATCTATATGTCGGTATGTATTAATTTATTTATTCTCGACATCAACCCTCGTATAAAAAGTTCATATTGCACCATAATTTGTGTCACCCAAGTGCCCTAAAATCAAATATATTCAAACCGGTTAATCTTGCTCTATTCTAGATTTGAACTCCAAAAGCACAATTGATGAAACTATAATAATGTTAATTTGATAGCACATGAGTGTGGTGATTGTTATAAAATAAAGTGGAAGCTAAAGGATCTTACAATTCAAATTTAATATAACAAGAAGAAACTACCTATTAAGTTAATGATAAAAGATAAAGACTCGAGTGTGGTGGTTGTTATAAAATAAGTTAACTTGACGGCATATGAGTGTAGTGATTGTTGTAAAATAAAGTGGAAAGTAATGAATCTTACAACTCAAATTTAATGCCGGAACAAGAAATTACCAAATAAGTTATGAACTCAAGAGATTTATGTGGTTAACTGAACTTAACAATTCAAACATTGATGTATACCCTTGCACTAAGTATTTTCAAGCCATTCTTTAACTCTACCTGATTCTATATACACACAAACACATATAAGGTGCGCTCATGATTCAAGGTCTATTGTGATATCTATGCAAATCCACAATCTTAGTTTTTGTTCTCCAACGTAATCAGGATTGTCACAATTGGATGTGCCGTTTTAATTAAACAGGCTAACGCGCAAACAAAAAAAAAAACAATAGTAACAAACTCGATAATATCATATAGTACATGACCACGTCATGACCTATTGAGGTGAGCCATTTCGGAACGGTCAAGACATCATTCTAAAAATGCTTGAATATATATTCTCCACATATCCAATCTCTTGAAATTTGTGGAACCCCTATAACGATTTTATGGACAGTTTCCAATTTTCCATTTCATCCAAATTATATATGGAAAATCATCACATAATAGAGGTAAAAACCAATAGGTAGCTCTGCCTTTCATATGTTATCCAAACTTTGAGCAAGCTAGATGAACAACTTAGTCATTCTTCCGGCCAAATTTTAGTGCACTATACCAATCTCACATGACACATAGGATAATTGATCTTCGAGTGTCTTACATTGCAACTAAGTTCTTTTTCTTTAGCTACGAGAAAGGCCAAGCCACAACCCTAGCTATCAATGATTTTTTTTTTTGGGGTGTTGGGGAGGGGGGGGGGTGTGTTCTGGAGTGCTGTTGTCCCCAGGTGAAGTTTGCAGAACTACGATGTAATGTTATGTAGAGTCTCGATATCTTATCGTGCAAATCTAATTTCTCGATAAGCGATCGGATCGAACCGGCGCCACGAGCACGACATCCACCGAAGATAGACAACGTAGTAGGTGCCTGATTCTTGTGGCCATTGTCTCCCACTGAGTCGATGGAGCCCTGCTACCATGGCGATCCAAATGCAATACGCATTGATTCCACGGCCATGAATAGCAAATTCGAGAGGATAGTTAAGATCGAGATTAGTCAACCAAATTTTTTTTACATTTTTGAATATGGTTATTGAAATGATAGAGAAACATTCATCAGTCGGGTTATGTTTGCCCACCACATACCCAATAGAGCCTTTTCTTTCTACTGATTTGACGCTCGGACAAAGTACAAACACAATGAGATGCGTACCATGATAGTCTTGAAATCTAGTGGCGAGATCACGGGGGAATTTTTGATCTTGACTAGTTAAAAGTCAATGGTAAAGTGCCAAAGAGCCTTGGAAGCACAAGTGAGGATTAATTCTTCTTGCAAATCCCTTGTTTTTGGATGATATTGTTTATGGGTTTCGTCATATGTCATATGAAAACTTAGGAACTACTTGGATCAACGTGATATATTTGTTCTAGATTTGTCAAGAGATCTTCCCAGATCCTTGAGAATCCCTAGGAATCCAGGCTTAGACTGCAGTCAAAAGGATGTTGACTCCGCAATTCTCGATGCACGAAGCAAACACATGCTAGGACCCATAATATATGTGATTTGTTGACGATCTTCTTAACTTTTGACACATCTCATTAAAAAAATAAAATAAATAACCTTAGTGTGGATATGATTGAATTGTCTTTGATTTGGGATTGAAGGGTAAACTTGGTCTAAGTTTCCCCAAATAAAACAATTCTATTAATTAAAGACAAAATATATATCTAAAGACTCCTTCGAATAAATTGTAATTATAGCTCCATTGCACTTAATTTAATCTAACCTCATGTCTATTATTTAGGATCTGATCATATCGGCCAAGATCCTTTCGGCTATAGAAATAAAAATAGGCTCAATTTAATTACTCCTAATATGATTACACCCCATTATTTGAAAAATTATAATTTGATGGATGAGATATAATATTATTGATATTGTTTTTCTGTGCATGTAAATGATATCAAGCATAAGTTTTTCTATTAAAAAAAGAGAGGATAATTAGGCACATGTGATGATTATCATCCTCTGCCTAATTTACAAATTAATTTCAAATTTTCTCATTATCTTCCGTCCAATCAGAGAGACGGCATGCTTCTCTCTTTCTTCATGGGACGCCACCATTGGCACGTGAAGCTGTCCCGCTCGCTACAATCATGCCCATGCACAAGTGGGGTCCACCCATGCCAAATAAAAAAAAGGTCATATTATAAAACATCCACCAAAAATCGAAATTCGAAAAAATGATAAAATAAATAAACTTGAAGAAAAAAAAAAAGGAAATAAAAGAATTAGAGTTTTGGGGTTGGAGGACAGGTGTCAACAGACAAGCTCCGCAATGCCAGAGATCGAATGTTGTCCGACCAACACGTGTCTCAAAATGCTCGGTCGGGTTTTAAAATTTTTTAAATGCTCTATACATGTTATAATTTTCTCTATCTTCACCTTGTTATTTGTGCACCGGCCCGTCATGGGCTTAATTGCCACTGTTCGATTGGAATAAAATAGACAGCAAAAAAAAAAAAAACCATAGTGATAATAACATTTGAAAATTTGAAATTGATATACTAAATTAATACACTAAATGATGTAATAGTCTGGTGTTTTAATTTACAGTATATTACGTCACCTAATGTACTGACACCTACCAATTTTAATATATCTAGTATTACTACAATAAACTAAAATTATCTTCCTAAATAGCAACGCATAATTTTATTTTTGGGTTTAAAGTAAAAGAAGGCGAGATTATTTCCTTTCCTCCTTGATGGAAGACTAATCCTTGATGGGATTGTTTCGTGTAAAGTTATGTTGCATTTATGTCAATCACGTCATTACCTTCCTCTCTTCTCCATGAAATTTGGATTTTCACGGGCCAATTGTTTCAACTTTGTTGATGTTGTCATCCTTAGAGTAAAGACATCGCGACTCACGCATTTGACCCGTGTGATTAAGTAATAGCTTTGGGTGCAAAATATCATCGATGCCCGGCAACTTTCACATCACAAATGTGAAGATTATTCATAGGTCAAGCTCTTAAAAGAATGATTCGAGAGACGCATCTTTTCATATGCTTTTGTTTTTATGTATCATTTCACAATCTCTATTTCAAGCTCTTTCACATTCGACAAGGGACTCGAAACTAATGAATTAGTCGACAGAGGTCCAGCTAGGGAGAGATATCCGCCTTTTGTAAATGAATCTGTATCATTACACGAGATTTCAGAAGTTTAAAGTAACTGAATGGATCCCGTTGCAAGGCTTTACAAACATCGAAATGAACTTCCAATCAAATAGCAAGCATGAGAAATCTCTCAAGAATGCCTTCAAGTTTGATTAGGTTTCATGACCTTCAAGGTGCACCCGAGGCTGGTCCTATGCTGTTTCGGTCCTGCCAATGGAGGGAGGAGGAATGCACTCGGACTGTACAATCAAAGTGGTCCTAAGTCTATTTCTTCTCCATTGTTTGGTGCATATAACTCAAGGGTGGTCCAAGATTTCTTGAGCATAGCATGGGCTCGGGGATCTAGGGTTTCTCTACATAGTAAGAAATAGTAACCTATAGTCTATCCTCGTATTTGTGATATCTATTTGTGGAAGATGCGCATCCAAGGTTTCCAAAAATACTGCCAAGGGGCTCTAGCATCCCTTCCATGATTAACAATATTCTGAATTCGGTTTTGCATTGGATCTTGTTTTGAAGATGGAAAGTTTGACTTAGAGTTGAGGGAGGACCTCCTTTTGTTTGGCCAAGTGAATATGTCAAGACTAGGGCTAGCTACGACGGTAGAGGAGGGTATGATGCATGATGTATAGAGTTCGGAAGGATCGATACGGAAAGGTGTTTATGATTGTCCTATGTTAGCTATGGAGTTGGAACACACGACACTAACGGTCGTTACAAGGTGCTTGATAATCATATCATAACCAAACCTCCTCTTCAAAACTTCTAAGAAATCACTTCACTTTACTTGCGAAAAGATGTGCTATCAAATGTACTAGTTAGTATAATGACGAGGGTTTTATGCTAGTTGCATTGATGCTTTTAACCCCACCAGCAAAAGTGTCGAATTTGAATCCTCACCTCTTACAACAATTTAGACTCACCTTGATGACCGGGTTGTACAAGTCGGGATGACATGAATTCTTCACGATTATTAAAAGATGTTAACAAGTCATAACAATAAAATAGCTACAACTATTAAGAGCACAATCTCAAAATGGTGTCCAAGAAGGTGCTTCACATAATTGTCACTCGACAATTACAATTTCAAATGGATGTATTAGTTTTCACAAGGTGATTGGAAAATATTCCATAATTGCAGCACTAGAGCCTCGCTTCAAAAAGTACTCTTTTCCACTGTTTACTTTCATTCTAAAATTTCGAAAAAGAAAAAAATAAGAAAAATTATATGTAATTGTAAATATCGAAATTTGCATAATTCTAAAGGTTTTCAGCTACCGGATTAATAAAATTTCAAAAATCAAATAGAAGAAGCCTTGCCAAATAGACCCAAAAGTGCACAATGATATCTGGTGTGAATCCATATCTCTTAGCAGATGCAATGTTGAGGACTAACACTTCATAAAACTATGCCAAAATAAATAAATAAAATGAAAGAAAGATTATCAATGTAACAACGACTAAAATTGAAGCAAACCACAATAATCTCACCCTAAATTTATAACTAAAATTTAACTTGAAATTAAGTAAATAAAGATTTACAAGCAATAAGTATGACCGACCTCAATTTAGATATTACGCATGCAGTTTTAGTAGCCAAAACTAAAATCACATTGCCTACCCGATGCAGACAATGAGAAGCATAAAAAAACCATGAAATATCGAAATATTACAATAACTTGAGCTGTAAAAATGTGCTTTCCATCGTTAAAAAAGAAGCTATGAAAGCTATTATTTCCCAATATTCTTGCCAATAACTTCAAGGGGTTTGGGAAACCATGCCAAAAAGGAAAAAAGTATAAAAAAAAAAATAAAAGACTCTTCTGCCACACATTTCGATGGAGAGAATTTCACTATTATTCCTAGAAATTCTCGAGGCGATTTCGTCGAGAGGCGCGAGCGGATGGAGTGCAAAGAGGAAGAGGGTCTCCACTCAAGAAAGCAGAGCAAACTCCAATGCGAAGGAAAATTCAAAGTTATTATTGGCACGGCCAGACAAAGAAACACATAAACTGACGAACTCTCCAATGAAAACCCTCGTTTTTACTGTTCGAAAGGACAAAACCACATGCATATGCTTTCGAAGATTAAGGTTGGTCTCCACCAAAAATGTCAACCCCCAACCAGACCTTCCCCAAAGTAGAAAGCCTCCCATGTTCCTCTGAAATGAAAAAAAATAAAAAAATAAAAATCATCATATACTTTCACCCATTCCAAGTCCTAGCTAAGCAGGCTTTGCTAAGAGCATTCTTTATTATTATTATTATTATTAATTTCTCTTGTTTCAAGCCCTTCTCCATCATTGGTACTTTTGATGATACTGTTCTATACCAGTACTAGTTGCAAAAATCACATCTCCCATATTGGTTTGTTACAAGATGGTACTCATCTCTAATTTAAAAGTGGCACCACTTGGTCCTAGTTTCCTAATGGTGGGAGTGCTTGCTACCCAGAATCCGCAACTACAATCCCGAGATGTATAGTCTTTAAATGTAAAAGGAAAAAAGGGGGTGAAAAAAAAAGGGCTTATATTGAGATGGTTAATAATTGCATGATCAATCAAGGCGGGACGTGACGTGAAGTTCGCTCTTGACGACATCTTGATAGCAACTGACTAGTTGATAGAGGTCCTCGAAAAATAGATCCGATGCGCGACAAATCGACCCTGTGTGAAGCGATAATCTTATTTTTTTTTTTGTGTGTGTGAGGACCACTTAATTTGATGGATAATAACACCGAGAAATTTTTTTTTCCATGGGCGAAGATCTGGAAGGACCACATGGTATGATTTAGAAAATATATCATCCAACAAGGGTTGTTACAACACAAATAGAAGGGAATCTATAGACAACAAGGTTATTTGTTGATTAAATTGAAGTGGGTATTTGACACTCCTAAGAGTATGTTTCAATTATATTGCCATTGATTCAATGAAACTGCTTAGTATAGTATTATTTTTTAATATCCAGTGTCATTTTGGAATCCATCATTGTATCGCTGGTAATTTTCAAAAATGCAATAATCTGACTAGGATTGCACAGGGGGTTACAAACAGATCTTTTGTTAACATTGAATAAAACTGTTCTGTTTATTTATTTTTCTTTTTTCTCGTGTATAATCAAGGACAAAATTATCTGAAAAAAGGATTGCATTGGGTATTATCTAGCAAAAAGAAGTATGGTGCTGATTAGATCCGTCAAAATGGGTTTGACCCAATTAAAACATAAATGGATCATGTGTGGGTCACTTAATTTTGAAAAGTTTATCTTAATGGGTTTTAAATTTAAAGGCTAAATAAATGGATCATAAATGGGTTGAGTTTATAACCCATTTTCAATCCACTAAGCTCACTCACACTTTCTTCCCCTCTTCACTCTTCAACCTTATTAAAACATTCTTAAAAAAATAGAAATTATTTTTTATTTTTATTTTTATTTTATTTTCCTTTCTTCTTCCTTCTTCCATTTTCCTTGGTTGGCAACCAGTCACACCGATGGTGACGGCCAGCCTGGTGAGGGACAAGCTCATCGAGCTTTGGCATTGGCAAGGCTCAAGCTCCCTAATTGGGCAATGAGACCTCGTTGACATTTGGTGAGGCTCGAGCCTTGCCAATTGGGCGAGCTCCAATGAACTCAAGCTCATCAATCCAGCGAGGTTGAGACCTTACCGACGTCTAGTAAGGCTTCACGTTGCCAAATTCGGCAAGGTTGAGCTCCTCGGGTCTTGTTGACCTCAAGTCCGGTGAGGTTTAGCTTGTTGAAATCGAAGGAGCTCAAGCCTTGCCGACTTGTGGTGAGGCTTGTACTAATTGGTCGTGGTGGTGGTTGGCGACTGATCAAAGGAGAAGGGAAAATAAAAAATAAAAAAATAAAAAATTTAAAAGTTCAATTTAAAAAAAAAAAAAAAAAATAACAATATTAAAAGATATGTACAGGGGGAAAATCAAATCAGACTTATCATACCAAACAACAGAAAATAATTTTTTATTTATTTCAAATTTCAAGCAAACACAAAAAATATTGTAATCTTCCTAGAAATAACTTTGTAAAAAACATTCTTCAAGAAAAAACAAAGCCTCGGTTTAAAAAAAAATTATGAAAATTGTCCACTAAATTTATATTGAATGAAAGTGTTTTAGCAATTTCATTTTTTTAAAATTATAATAAACAAGCTTTCCTAAATTTTGAAGTATTTTAGCAATATAATCTTAAAAATAAACATATGAATAAGTTTTCCTAAATTAGGTTAAATATATAAGTATTTTAGTAATGTGAGTTAAGTCAAGTATGGATTGAGTTGAGTATGAGGCATAAAATTTACATTATGCATAAATGAATCAAAAACTTATTAACGAGTCAATTTAGATCAGACTATTTATGATCCGTCCTAAACCTGACCCGACCTATCTATTTAATAGGTCAAGTGCTTATTCAAAACTCTCCCAATGATCTCTACCATTGCTTACAATCCTTGACGGAAGATTACTTAAGGAGAAACAAAGCAGGGCAAGAATGAAGATCTTTCTCTATACATTGCTAAAGCAAATATGGTATACAAAGTGAGTCAAAGTGTCACCTGTTAGCCTCGGTACCGAATGTACCATCTATATGGTACATACACTATGTATACCCCAAAAAATTAACAAATTTCATATCACAGTCAACACACTACGAGATACAGAAGATGGGGTATCGAGATTTTCCTTCATCCATCATTCCCTGAACAGCATATTGAGCAGCACTCGAAGCAGCCAAAACAAGCTAAAGCAGTACATAGCTGAGTCATCACAATCACGAATTGGTCGTTTAGCTGCGAGCAGCACTGGATGCAGCACATGCAACAGCAGCGGTCACACATTGTCCCACAACAATTTGACGCTGCCTTCACTAAGATTTCTGCAGCTTCGGGCAATTTCACTTGTTCAGCCCCTGGAGGAATGTTCTCAACGGTTGCAGTCAAGTTGCCAAAGCCAATGCAAAGGTTTCTCAGCATTATTTGCTTAGGGACTTTGGGGTCAGACATCTTCCTCCATGCCTGTTTTAAGCAGCTCTTATAGTTAATTTCATTGATTATAATTGCAGTCATCAACAAAAGAAAGACCGCTGACTTCAGCCAATTTCTTTATAACCAAAATGGGATTAAAATAGTGACGATATTCATGTAAATTCGGATGAGATATACAAAACTAAAGTTTTTATATGCGCATGAAGCTAGAGGTGTACAAACCAAACTGCCCAAACCATAAACCGCTCGGACCGGACCAGATTGTTTGGTTCCCGGGAGTGTTGAACTGGTTCCCGGTTCCTAAAAGTGGAACCGGTGTCTGGGCGGTCCGGTTCCTCCTGACCAAATAAAGATACTTTTTTATTTTATTATTTATTCAAAAGATTAGTAAAATGTGAACTAAACACTATCTTGGTCAGGTCCCTGGTTCCGAATTTTGGCAACCAGTCCTTCCTGTCTAGTTCCCTGTTCCACCTTGGAATTAGATGAACTGGAATGGACCGGGAACCGATCACCCCTACTTGAAGCTGCTGGAATCTCCATGAGATTACTGTACCAAGTGTTGTATGATTAAATCTTGGTTTTGTTTTTGCAGTAAGTGGTTACCACAATAATGGAGACATGAACTCCATAATAGAGTTATATCCAACATCCAAAAGGTTCAAGTCTCCAGACTCTACACACTCTTCAGATCCATAACATATCATGTCAGTCAAATCCAAATGGTCTAAATTACCGAGTTGAACCAATCATCAGCCCAACTGAGGTCAACACAGGTCCAGTTGAGATTAAATTACCAAAAGTTGAACGAATAGATGGCTAGAAGAGAGCCTTGTTCTCATTAGGACAGGCTGGTTGGGTTAATTTTTGGAGACTGTGCCTTCCTAGGTACGGATGTTTTTGCTAGATATTCACCATTAAAGCGGTTAAATGTCCAAGGCACAGACATATCTGAAATGATTTAATGCGCTTCAGTCAGAAGACAAGCAATGGTAACTTTACCGATAAACACAAAGGATTGTGTAATTAGACAGGAAAGTCTAAAGGGCTGTACAAGAGCCACATGGTCATAGCCCACATAAATAAGCTCAAGCAGCGTCCAAGGTTCTTGACATTAAGTTAAGACAGCAACAGCTTTGCAATGATGAGGCAGATGTGTACCTTATCTGAACCAGCTGATTCCGTGGCTTTTGTTGCCTCATCAGCCTCTATTAAAATCATACGAGTGAATTCTGAAGCAATACCACTCTGGATGCTCAGTTTTGCAACCTGTAGAAGTAAGTAGCAATTACAAAAAATGAAGAATGAAATGGTCAAAGCTGAGGCATTGAGGGCGTCGCCATGCTCCATATGGAAAAGGCAATTCTCCTCTCAACTTGATATTTGAGGAGTAAATATCATCAAATCAGGGAAATCTAAAGTCAAATTACTAATTCTCCAGTCCAGTTATAAACCAACATGCTGCTTCAATTAGTAATGAACAAAAATAAAGCCGTACCTTCTCCTCGAGCTGTTTGTCTTCCGAGAACCATGCCTTCGCTGTGAAATGATCAATCTGTTGCTTTGCAAATAACTGATGCAGAAAAGAGGGTCAAAAAGGATTGGAAAAGACATACTAAACTCCAGCCAGATTTGCCCCCACTATATTCCAGGCACAGAATTAACTGAAGTTACAAAACTGAAACAGAATGAGAAGTGCGGTACATACCCTGTCAAGTAATATGTCCTTTGCCTTAAGAATCTTTAAGTCTATCACGTGAGTGCTCCAATCTGCTGAGATACCCTTTACTTGAAGATGGTCAGGAAAGTTGCCATGGTATCTCCCAAAAACAGCCAATGGGGATGCATGTGATAAGTCTGGTAGTCGGGAAGGACACATCTACAGATATATATAGTAAATAGGAAAGAGGTCACTATTTCGACAATGTGGTCTTAAAACAGGTGCAGGTATGTATGATTCTTGCAGAAAAGAAAATGACCAACTACGATCCTCATTAAAAGGAGAAAGGACAAAGATACTACAGCTCCCTTCTATCCAGAAACCTACTTCCTGTTTTCATTTTACTTTTGAGGTGAATTGGGGAAAGTCATCCTATAAAATAATTAATTTTAGAAACAAGTTCAATGCAACCAAAAAAAAAGAGAGAATGTACAAAACTCAGCAATCAATTCATTGCACATCTGTTTGGCATGAATAGAAGAGAAAAAAAAGAGATCTCACTGCATCATCTGCAGAGAGCAAAGGGCATGCCCATTGTTCATAAGTTTTCTGAGCTATTTAATAATTCATCAATGTTCATGCAAATGTACCTCAACTTCAAGATCATCTAATGGGTCAATTACTATATCAGCAAGGACAATTGATGACGCTCTGGAAAACAAGCTCTCCATCCGAAGCTCAACTGAACCTGAAACCACAAATTAATAATTTGAGAAACCATCAGATCAAATAAATCAGCAATATCTTTTCCACTCTTAGATCTACGATCACTTTTCAAAAAAAAAAAAAAAAACATGAAACATAAAAGCAACAGTTCTATGGTCCTCATCACTAGCCATTAAGTATAAATTCTCTATTAAGTATCATTTGAATGCACTGCTGACACAACCAAAGTAGGCTCATGAGCTGCCAGATAGTTTTATTTGTCTGACCTACATCGTATGCAGCATCATACTGTCCTTGCCTATGATGGCAAGCATCCGTAGGAAATGGTGATTACAGTATGTACCTGAAAATTACCACAGAAAAGATCATAGTGAGAGACAGAAGCAAAACAGATTATTCACAACAGATCAAAGTCCATGTAAAACACATTCAACACACTGACTTTGTCACAAAATAAAAAGCAATGAAGCTGAAATTTAACTTTTCTTTGCAACATATCAGGAGTTGAGAATGTCACTGCCCAGAAAGTAGCGCACAATATTGTGCTGCCAGACACATAGAATATAATGAACCATTACCTATACCAAAAGTAAAGATGCGTGGACATAACGATCCTCCTTTCTTCATTCGACTTTTCATAACATCACAAATGTGTTTCTCATCTTCAACAGTTCCATCTGTAACCAGGAAGATGGTAGGTATGGAACCTTGACAGTCTGATAGGATGTCTAGTGCCTGAAAGAATTAGAGATTAGCAAGACTGAGAAGCATCTAAAGCTAAGCAATTACAAATTACAGGGAGGACCAAGCATATTAGAATTAGGTATGATGTAAATATCTGTTGTTCATTCCTTTATCACCTAGGAAAGGGAAGAGTGAAAAATGCGAAAATAAAAGAGACAAATTTGATCTCATTGATTCAGATGAAAGCAAATAAGTTGCACACCATAAATGGTGAAACGAGATAGCCCATCTATTGTTCACAAAACTATACATGCATCTCACTCAGATGTGGTCATTTTCCCTAAAACTAAAAAGTTGGGACTCTGTGAGTATCTATTTTCCCCATGCAATTGTTGAAGAAAAAAAAAAAAATTCATGACATGCAATCATAAATCTCTGGGAGTATTTATTATCTGCATGAAATGGTTGAAGAAACAAAAAAATACAAATTCATGAGATGAAATCATGACTGGATTAATACCGACAGTATTTGATCTTCTAAAACATAACTGGCATGCACCCCATCAAAAATAGAGAAAAGGAATACAAAATAAAAGCAGAACACTATTCACACCAATAAAAATTGTTGAAAAACCAATGGCAGGACTCTCTATGTCAGCAGCTTATCTCATATTTATTATGATGCAGCACCAGAATTCTAAGTGGCACTTTCCTTCATTGAGATAAAATGCCAGAACCCTCATCTAGCTTAATTGGGCTGCTACATATCATATCAACCCCAGGAAAGGTCATCATAGTTTGTCTTTTCACAGGGCATCAAGTACTGCATAACTTAGCAATGCGAAAAAGATATTCACTTTGTAGGCTCAGAATATGGAAGATGAAAGTACTTTATTCAGGGGCTGCAAGATGTCGGTACCACCACTGGCAATAAAGTTATTGTTGATCCATTCAATGGCCCCTTCAATTGCTTCACTGGTAGCTAACACCATGGATGGGGAGTAATGGTAAACCTCACCATTAAAAGCTAGGATACTAAATGAATCCTTGGGGTCAAGCTTGTGCAGTGCCGTTGATAAGGCATTTTTAACATCCTCAAGTAGTTTGCCCTTCATGCTTCCACTAATATCAACAACAAATACTACATCCTTTCTGAACACCTGTTAAACTGAATAGGATGAGGCAACCATGACAAAAAACACAATATTAACTGAATGGTGCCAGAAGTGAATTAGCACCAAACTGACCTTCCTATTCTGTTGGTTTCCCGGAAGAAGGTATAAACAGAACATTTCTCTTTGATCAAAATCATGCATAGATGGAGACTGCAAGAGCACACTCCCAAGCATAGTAGCTGGGGAGACCTATAAGAGAGAAAGAAAATCAGAAAAATGTGTTTTGTTGATGAAATATAACTTCCACAAGGAAGACTATGAAAGTGCAGTGTGCCTGAACACTTTCTCCTGTACAATTTAAAGGAAAAGAGGGAAGAAAGGGAGAAAGATCTTGCAGCTTACAGTGTATGAGAAATTCAGGTCAGACTTTGACCATGTGAGAACTTCTGACTCATACAGGAAAGCCAACTTCCCCACATGACGTCTCACTTCCTGGAAATTAGAAAAAAAGGGTAAAAGGATCATATACTGTTTTCTCCTGTTAAATGAGACAGAACCATACAATACTCGATCATGGTACCTTCAATGGGTGGCTGGTTGTTTTGCACAAAACTTCACTTCCAGTGCCAGAGTCCACATTCACCTGTATCTTTTCTTTCTTCAAGATTTTCTTCCCAGCAGGAGTAACATACTCGGGGAAAGTAAATGGCACACTCAGGGAGAACTGACCATTACAATAGGATAATTTTTGAGACCAACGGACCTTGATTGATATGTTTGAACCCCCATCCACCTGAAAGCAAATGACTTATAGCTACCATGGATAAATAATAAAAGAAGGAATAAATGAAAAAAGAGAAGATACACAGAGTATGTAACTCCACAGAAGAAGTAACAGGTGTATAGTTTCTTTACCCGTGGTATTCTTAAGGTAAATATATGGGGTTGAAGGTAGCCACCATCTTCAGCTCTTGCTGCTTTGTCTATATCTTTCTTGTCTTCCACAGCAACAAGTTGTGTGACATATGATCTTTTAGAAACTTCTACCTCAAGACCTAAAACCGATCCCTGTTAGCCAAATAGTATTGCCTGAGAAGAGATAACATGCAAGTGGGATGTGATAGACACAATGCACTCAGTCTGATCACTGAATGAAATTACACTGCATTAATTCTCCAATCACACCTTGTTTGTAATAAACAAAATTTAAGGAATAATTAGGTTCCACAGGATGAGCACAGTACGTCAATCATTCCTATGTTTCGGGTTCAAAAGGTCAAATTACTAAAAGAAAGTTAAAAAAAAAAAAAAATTTTTTTGACAAGGATGTGGTCTTCCAGGCATTTACTCCTTTTTTCCCGTTGTATGGCCATTGGTAATCATGTTAACATTTTAGGTGTCCTGACATCAACTGAATTTTGGCAAACAGCAATCTTTTACTGAAAATGGTCTAATAAAGTTTCATATCGCACTTTAAATATGTTAACATAGCATATCACAATCTATAGCTGCAAAAGAAACTTGCACTCCGGCACTTCTTGTTCTCTACCGCTTTAAAAATATGTTCCCTCATTGAAGTGAAGACAACCACTATCAGAAGCACATAAATATGGTAAGACTCACTCTAAAAGCAACAGTTATCTATTTCCAGCTTTCAGACTCATTAGCCAACAGGATCTTCACACTATTTTTCTCAATTGTCCAACCGAAGACAAACATCATCATTACCCAATGTTTTTTCTATTCAAGTGTCGTCACCAAGTAATTGGTTTTTTTATTTTTATTTTTGGTTTTGGTATCATGATCAAGTTGTACCATAGTCAAATTTTCATGCATTGAAGTATGTCCACTTCCCTGATGTTTTCTCCTGCTGTGATCCTAATAGATTGCACACAGCAAGACCAACCATTGGATGTAAGTCACGCTTGGTAACTCCAACAAAAAAGTTCAAATTTATAGGCAGAGGGAGAGCATATAAACCTCCTAAACAAGGATGCATTTTAACACCCTTCTCATGTGCAAGCAGGATTAGGAATGACATGTGAAATTTGAGGTAGAACCTAACTCTCACAGTTCAACTAAAAGTTTAAAATTATAGATGAAAGGAGACCACTACAAATCAGAACTAGCAGCCGCCATCTACGACCCTAGTCCAGTCAACGAGGCCAACTATACAAGAACAAGAACTAAAGAGTGGTGCTGCATTTTTTCTTCGTGGCCCCGACCATGTACTATCTTCCTCACAGCCTAATCCACAACATCAAGGCTTTGGAGAAACTCAGACTCAGGACTCAACTCATTGTCTACAGGCGCGAAGCTTCGATAAGCTTACCAACTCGTCTAGGTTCCGAAGGCGGACACAACCTCGAAAACGAAATATGTCAAATCAAGCCAATCGACGCACCTGCTCGCCCATGGGGATCGCGACCCGGCAGTCGCACCACTTGCTGCCCATGACACAATGAACTCTCCACGACCCGCTGACCCGGACGAAGGCGGTGTCCAGCTCGCAGTCCGCCTCCACCTCAATCCCGTTCATCTGGAGGGGGATCAGCGCAGGCGGATCGCACCTGCCGTGCACGTGCGGCTGGTAGCTCGGGATGTCCGGGTTGTCGACGACGGTGGGGTCGGGGATCACGGCGTAGACCATCGGCGACGCCGGGAGGAGGGCCGCCGACCTCTCCATCTGCGCGGGCGACCGGGGCGGGGTCACCGCCCGGTCCTTCCCGAAGTAGAGGCGCTTGGAGAGGCGGAGGCCGTCGTCCACCGCCTTTGCGAAATCGTCGGCCATCTGGGGGCGGGGGAGATCGCGGCGGCGATCGGAATGCGAAATCGGTCGTGATTGGCGAGAGAGAGAGAGAGAGATTGATCGGGAGATGGGCGCGATCTTGCTGAGATTTGGAGTCGAAAAGGACGCGGAAAGAAAGGGTAGAATTTGGGGTTTCGAGGGCGGCGTCGGGAAAGGGAGCGAGGAAGAAAGGGACCGCGGTAATGTTACCGTTACGCACGAAAGGCTCCCGAGGAGGTGTACCAAGTCCAGCTTTTTGGACGACGCGAGGGGTTCCCCACCAATGGGCTCTCGACAGCTAAGGCCCCTCGCCGGCTTTGCTAAGAAACGAATCATTCGTCCCTTTTTGCAAATGGAAGCCAGCGGCACCCGTGCGCTTCGCTCCAAGCTATCATTTTCATGATGATTGATCGATTCCCGAGTCGGCGATTCCTACCTTTAAAATCAAGAATAACTCGTTAAGGATTGCTCGCTTTGCTTTTATAAAGCTGTCTGATTTTCAGGTGAGTTTATAAAATTAATTGAAATGTCTCTAATAAAGTCGTTCTTGGGTATTATGAACCATTGACAAATATTTAGCCGACCTAAACTGATATCATTAGATTTTGAAAATCATTGTCACTCATTTCATTGCAATTACTTTAGACCACAACAATTGAAATGTTCCTAATAAAGTCGTTCTTGGGTATTATGAACCATTGACAAATATAGCACAAACCTATACTGATATTATTAACTTTTGAAAGTCATTGTCACTCATCTCATTGCAATTATTTTAGACCACAAACCATTTCAACACCTGTGGTAAACAATGCCGTGGCCCATCAACTCCATTTTAAGGTTTGAAGGAGGTTGGACCATAGACGCCTCTACTAGCCTAGCACCCACAAAAGGTTCCTGTTGTTTTTCATCTAGCCATAGAATCGAACTCGCTAAAATGGCCCCCAACGCTAGAATTGAACCCACTTCGGTCATCTCTTGGCTCAAATATGTCAAACTCAAGAACATAGATGCTTTGCATAAATATTAAAAAAACTTAAATATATGTGTACCGGTCCGGTTTAAGTGGACCATTCCACACTTGAAAGCGGGAATCTGACCGATCCTCAAAGGAATCGCTGAATTCAAGTGATTCCCAATTCTCTTGTTATATGAATTATATCTTAATCCATATTTAATGGTTTGGATTATTATATGAATTATTTATATTTAGTAAATGGACTTTGAATTATAAAGTCCAAAATAATGTGGATTTAAATTTCTTAGACCTAAATCACGCATACAATCCTCTCAACTCTTTTGCCCTCGCTTAATTTGGCGCTAGGTGCGAGTTTTCCTAAATTTGATCAAATAATGAATTGATTTAATAATATGGGTTGGATCGACTATACATTGAGTATGAGTTTGGTCACTAGATTTGCATTGTATGAAAATTGGTTAATTTGGATTGGAAACATTTTCAACCTAACCTGATCAATTCGATTGATAGGTCTATCTATGAGCAAAGTTCATTGTTATTTACTTTCGAGATATAATGTAGATGTATGATCATAGGGCCGCATGCTTTATATTTTAACTTGAGATTGGCATAAAAGATTTCTTGACCATGACTTTTCAGTTGCAAGTGAATTAGGATAGTTACAATCAAATCTCGAAAATTCCGTGACGGCTGATAAACCTTTATGACTAGAATAGGTCATTACTGCCGCTCGTCCTTTCCCGTCTCTTTATCCATTAAAAAAGCTTAAACTTTCTAACGTTCCTCCATCGAATTTTCAAGTCTCGTGTCTGTTTTTTGATGGTCATTGGATTCTATACATGGCACTTACGATAAACACAACCGCGAGAATGACTTCTCACGACAATGGAGGTCCTTATTGTCAGCTGTCGTGTTCATGGCCCGTTAAGGACCATAAGGTCGTCACATCGCAGCCGGCTGGCAGGGATCGCATCCAACCACGGGATCGGGTCGACCTCGTTGGCACGTTCTTCGTTACATGACTCGACAATGTCCCTTCAACTTGATATGTTACCGAATATCAGATTTTATTTTAGACGTGATATCTAATGGGCCTCGCTGACAACTTTTACCGATGGCCAGCCAATGAGCATTGCTAGCAAATGTAAGGCGAAGGGAGCTGATTCGGGTGTCTTCTGGTCAATTAAGAAGCGAAGTCAAAATCAGATTGAATTTGACTACGCGTTAGGATATTTATGATAATCGGGTGTGATAGAAAAAAATTATAGTAAATAAATTGGATAGATTGTTTTTCTGTCAAAATTACATTTCATTAATTTTCTCTGAAATACTAGAGAAATATAATACAGTCCAACTACAAATCAAGATAAATCCCAAACATGTTTAGAACATAACAAGTTTCAGATAATAAGATGGATCATCAAAATAAAATTAAGGGTCATGCACTTTAAAAAGCAGAATTGTGACTTCTTTAAATTAAAATTGGAGGTGGATCACCAAATCCATCTTCAATAATGAGCATTGATCAGGATCTTTATTTGTTACAATGGTTATTCCTTTTGGTGTGTGACTAGGTGTGGCGTCCCCAATATCATTGTTGTTTAGAGTAAAAAGATTAAACGAGCATAGATTTGATGCATGTGAGAGCGAAATCTTCATAAAAATCCTCCGATCTCCTTTGAAATTAGACTTGTATACCAACAAAATCTTGAAATCATACACTCAAAAAACCCTAAATCTAGATTAGTTTGGTATAGAAACCTCCTCGAAATGGGTGAGAGAAGCTTTTAGACCAATGCTAGATTGGAAAGTAAAAGCTCCCCTAACAGAGGAACACAAGAAGAAGAAAATAAAGAACCAAAACAGCTAAAGAAAAAGGGAGGGGAGGGAAAGATCTAACTCAAATCCTCCTCTCAATGAAGATTGAAGAAGAGAGCTCTATGAAGATGAGAAAGAGACCAGACAATCCTAGGGAGGAGAGTGAAAAGGCTCATATGAATTAATCAGATAGACTTTACTTTGATATTTTCATTTATGTTTTTCACATCAATCAACCGTGGCACGGCCTCTAGTTCTAGCACCGGGAGAAATAAAAGAAGATATGTCCTAGTAGTTGGACTGGTCTAACTTTTCGGTACCTTTGTAATTGCTAATTTTTTCATGATTAATTTACTTTCAATACTTAAGGGAAGAAATTGTTAAGATTCAGAGCCGATTGGTTTGGTTATGAGCTGATTTTTCAATATGATCAAGTATGAGTCTCTAAAATTATATTATATGGAAAATGGGTTAAAAACAGTTAAATGAGTTAATTTGGGTTGGGTTGATTTTAAACCCACCCAAACTTTACTTGACCTTCCTATTTGATGTGTACTATACATGCAAAGCATCTTTGTATGATACTCCCCAAAGTATCGCATGGTCAAAGAATACATTTTTGTTATATACAAACAGAAAAGTTCAAAAGGAGATATTTTTTGTTTGACAGAACGACATTATATCACTTAGAGGAGGAAGAATCCTTCTGCATAATTATTAAGATAAAGATTCTAAATTAGTTTAAGATTGTCTATTGTGTAGCATTATATGTAGAATATGGGCATATTTGGTAACGTGCTAAATAATGCCTAATTCTATTCTTTTGTTCCTTAAAAAAAAAAAAAGAAGTTTGTTCAAATTTTTTTTTTGCTCCCAAGAATAAATTTGAAGCAGAATAAAAAAGGATAAAAAATTTGCTTCTTTCTTTATGTCTAGGAACAACTCCAAAATCAAGCTAAATCATTTTTTTTCCTTGTTTCTTTTCTTTCCTTTTCTCTTCTTCTTCTTCTAGTTTGTTGCTAGCCATCAACGTGGTCTACGATTGGCTAGAGGAAGAAGAAAAGGAGTACGAAAAAGAAAACAAAAAGAAAAAGAAAAAGAAAATAGAAAAATATAATAAAATTATTATAAAATTAAAATAAATTCTAAGTCACAAAAATATTTAAAAGTCATACTAAATGCATTTTTATTTTGAGAATATAAATTTTAGATAATTATGAAACGTTTTCAAATGTTCAAAACTCGTCCAAAGAACAAAGTAAAAATAATCATTTTTGAACAAAAATTATTTCTAACAACAGAATGATTACTAAATGAACGCAAAATATAATTTGAAACTCACAAGAGAGGGGATAGAAGTAGATGCATTTTATTGGTTAAGCTAATAAAAATAGAATCAATAAATTGAAGAGAGAGAGAGAGAGAGAGAGAGAGAGAGAGAGAGAGAGAGAGAGAGAGAGAGAGAGAGAGAGAGAGAGAGAGTATGAGGTAGAAATAGGCCCCGTCCATTTTGAATTAATTTGTGAATAGTATCTTTATACATCTTTAAGCAATTTATTCAATTTAAACAGGATTTCCCTGGAATATCGTTCCACACGCACGTGGCCAGCCCAAGATGTGGCAAATTTCTTTGGGATCATGTCTATGGATTTCCTAAATTACAGCCTCGGCCCAAGATGGTTTTGTCTCTTCGTGATCTCCCCTCCGGCCGAATGACCCTCTAATCGAGAACTAACACAACGCTTCACCGGCGACGATCTCGATCTCGTCCCTACCGTTGTTCACCTCCCTTTCTCGTCACGCCACGAGCTCGTTCCGGCACTGTTGGGTATGGTCGTGGGAAGCGCGCGAGCATTATGGGGACTCATTTTCGACCATGGAGGATGTGATCCTGGCGTACTGGGCGGGGCATTAAGAATCAATGATCTCGAGAATCGTTTGGTCTAGGCTCAATCTCTTAATTGCATCCGTTGGTTTAATTAATGATCTTACAAATCCCGTGGAATCGGGCAGCTTATGAAGAATCCTATTCTGATGTGCGAAAGCGATGGGAATAACTCTTAAATAATCAATTGTGCCAACACGGTATTTTATATGCTTTTATTTCCCGACGGGCGAGCACATTCACGCTGAACGTGAGTTTTAAAATGCAAGAATTCAACATAAATTAAGCTGATTAAAGAAAAGAATTTTATGTAGTCATCAAAAGAATTTTATAAAGTCATCATGACCAGGTGAAGCGAATGTAAGGCGCAGACATTCCATGATGCGCAGACATTCTACCTAACATGGAAATTACATGTTTTTTTTATGCGAATTGAATAAGATGGAAGGTGCATTTATTTTAAGGAAAATTCAAGAGTTAAAAAAATTTTTCGAAAAATGATCATTTTTATTATTTATAAAAATAATTAATGTAAAATATTTTCATCACTCATGAAAATAGTTAAGCATAAATTACTCTTAATAATAAAAGCATTTTCTATTGACCAATTCTTTTGAGTGACATAACTTATCATTTTTTGAAAAATGGTTTTAAAATATTGAATTTTTCATAAAACTAAAAAAAGAGTTAATATTATGAAAGTTTCTAAACGGTACATTTTGACAAATTTATTCCAAATTAATTTTTTGACTATCAATAATCCAAAAACTGGTACACCTGTAATAAATTTACCATCTGTTAATTTTCGTTAAATTTTATGGTCAAATTGCCGAGTTGGATGATATGTGATAGTTTACTAATATATCGATTTGAGATTTTACTTTTCATTTATTACAGTTGTACTAGTTTTGTGGCTTTTTGTGATATGGATCCATTTAAAGGAAGATATATTTGTTATAAATATATCAGTTTGGGGTATCAGTCAAAAAATTAGTTTGAAATAAATTTCTTGCAAGTGTATAAGTTTGAGGTTTTTGTGGTCATTTGAAATAAATTAATCACTTGTATAATAGTTTGAGATTTTTCATAATCAAAAAATTATTTTAGAATAAATTTGTCACAAATGTATCGGTTTAGGAGTTTTTCGGGTTATTAACCCTTTATTTTATATAAATCGAATAAGATGAAATGTGTGTTTATTACATGGAAAATTCAAGATTACTTAAAAATGAATTAATGCAAAATATTTTGATCACTTGTGAAAATATTTAGGCATAAATTATTATTAATAATGAAAATATTTTCACTTGGTCAATTCTTTTAAACGATATAACCTATCATTTTGAGAATTTTTTTAAATATCGAATTTTTCATAAAACTCAATAAATAATAAAAAAAGGCAATATGAAAGGAATCAAGGGAAGACCGACATGGATCAGGCACTGATTACACGACACTGCGCAGTCCGACCTCGATCGAATAAACAAATACGAAACGACACCCACCAACCTCGAAAAAGCAAGCAAAACGACGAAAGGAGAGAGCTGTCAGCCTCCACCTTCGTCCCTTGCACTACTGTTGTTCATCCCTTTTTCCATGAAAAGCTCTGCGCCCACCCAGCTTTGAGGAATCAAAAGCAAAGCAAAAGCTCGGATTTTTACGAGCTGCAAGATTACTCTCCCAGTTTCTCGGCGCCGGTTCTTGACGCCGTCGCGTCGAAAAGCTCGCCGGCGGTCCTCTCCTTGATTCCTGGGTAGCGATCAAATGGCGTCCGATTCGTGCTCCTCTAATGGCGGCAACGCCGACGCTTCTCTGCAATCCATCTGCTACGAGCGCGGTTCCCTCCGGCTGCTCGACCAGGTGGGTAATATTTCCCTGTCGATTCTTGGGTCGAGGTTGATTCATGGAGCGTGTGTCTCCTGTGCAAAGCCTTTTCCCTTTTTCTCGTGCCCCAGTTGCAGTGAAACGCTTGGTCTCACTGTTTCTTCCGCATTTGGCAGAGAAAGCTTCCTCTGGAAACGGTCTACCTGGATATAAAAGACGCTACCGATGGATGGTATCTTTTCTTGAGCTGATCTTAAAATCCTATTGATGACGTGGGAGCTGTTCTTGCGCTTCTTGGGATGTTCCTTGTCTCCAAGTTCACCCCAGTGTCCCTTTAGCTGCTGCTTGATATTGTGAATGACCTCGAGTCTAGTGTATACCCTTCCTTGGGATAAGGGTTTCGATGTAGTTTCTTCATTCGGATGTGGAATTTTCTGGGTTAGATTAGTTTGGTTGTGTGGGATGTGGATGTGACGGCAGCGAAAGGTTTTGTGAGCAGAGTTTGTCTTTCTTTTGTACTCAGGCATGCGATAAAGGAGATGGTGGTCCGTGGGGCACCGGCTATTGCTATTGCAGCTGCACTTTCTTTGGCAGTGGAAGTGTCTCGTTTGGATGCTTTTAATGGGACGGTTGCTGATGCAGACTCTTTCCTCGTCGGGAAGTTGGATTATCTTGTTTCAAGGTATTGTGGTGGCGGATGATGAGGTCCTGTCCACTCTTTATGGAAGAACTTGTGCACGAGTCTTGATTGAAACTTTTGAGATGTTATTATTTTCTAGTAATTGTGCAAATCTGTGACCATATTTGAATTGAAAAGGCCATGGTTAAGCTGCTTTCGTTTCATGGAACATAAGAGCCACTGTTGAACTTTTGCTGTCGATGAACTGACCGTTTGTGGCTTCTTCAGTCGGCCAACTGCCGTGAATCTATCCGATGCTGCAACGAAACTGAAGGAAATAATCTCTTATGCTGCTGCAACAGCATCGGAAGCCAAAAGTATCTTTCAGGTGATAATTGCCACTCTGCTTTATTTCACAAATCAAGGAAACGCTAATTTAGCATATCTTTCAGCCAAGTTTATATTGTGATGCATATCAAGAATAAAAGATACATATGAAACAAATTTATACTGCTCACTTTGAAAAGAGAATAATCCATTTTTCTTTTCTCGACCTTGTTAATCAGTGAGAAGTTTTCTTTCTTTCTATCAATTTCTTGAGAAATTTCCTTTCAATGTTACATAGGCTTATACAGAAGCTGCTGAAGTCATGCTAAAAGATGATGTTGCTTCAAATAAAGCAATTGGTAGCTATGGAGCCGCATTCCTTAAGCCAAGTCAAAAAAACTCCAAACGACTCTCTGTGTTGACCCATTGCAATACTGGCAGGTACTTTAAGTTGGCTGTAGGTGTCCCACTCTTTCCCTTGGCCACAGCAACATGGCATCCTTATCTCTCTCTGTTTCTCTCTCTCAGTCTTGCTACAGCTGGATATGGTACAGCCTTAGGTGTAATCCGTGCACTTCATACTGAAGGGGTGCTGGAAAGGGCTTATTGCACAGAAACACGCCCATTCAACCAAGTAAACATTTATCTCTTGATTTTTTGTATCAGCATTCTTTACGTATCCTGCATGCTATCTGTGATCATGGATTGGTGGATTGTTGGATGCGGTTGTAGGTTGTTCAAATACTTTAGAGATGCAGTTTAGCAAATTACTCCATGCTTAGTGTTTGTTTAAGGCTGTGCTGCTTAGTGTGTAGGCCATTTGCAGTTTCAATGGTATGTATGTTGGCTGAAAGAGACGGTCAATACAGTTGCTTACTGTACAGGGGATTTGTGCAGTCATGACAATAACCAAATATCCAAACTGTGACTTGGAAAACTTACAATTACTTTATTATGAGCTTGAATTGCTCATCAAGAATCTGTTCTCATGCACACAGGCTGGTATTTACATTGCAATAGATGCTGTGAATAAGAATGACATTTGAATTCTAGATTATTGTTCAGAATTAGTATGTACTTATCAATTTTGTTACTTTCACTCATGAGAGAAAATTCCATACTCCTTTCTTCCCCCCCCGGTCCATTGTTTAGTACCTTTTTTTCTTCTTTTGGAAGTAGAGGAAAGGACTTCAAGGACAAGATGATCGGAACACATGAAAATATTAATGCTGGAGTGATCTTCGAGTATACTGTGTGAAAGATACAATATATTTTGAAAGTGGTAAAGGGGAGTTCAGGTGCGCCGGAGGTAGTATCTTGTTTGAGAAGTGATGAAGAATGCATTGTTGTTCCAAGCAATGGCAAACCTGGGTCTAGCTTACAACTGCCCTTACAAACTTTGATATTCTATCAGTAGATTGTGATGATGAAAATTGGGCTATAATTTTTGGTTTGTTTGGGATTAATATCATTCATGTAAGCAAATGTCTTTGAAACCTGTTCCAGGGTTCTCGGCTTACAGCTTTTGAATTGGTACATGAGAGGATACCAGCTACCCTTATTGCAGACTCTGCTGCAGCAGCACTAATGAAGGAAGGAAGGGTGGATGCTGTCATTGTGGGAGCAGATCGTGTGGCTGCAAATGGTAGCTTGAAGCATTTAATCGATATTAATTATCTTTCCTATCATTTTTCCCCGTTCAAGCTGCTCCTAGGAAACATGCTAATGAACTTATTTGATCTTTCCAGGTGATACCGCTAACAAGATTGGAACTTACAGTCTTGCCTTGTGTGCGAGGCATCATGATATTCCCTTTTATGTGGCTGCGCCTCTGACTTCTGTCGATCTATCTCTTTCTTCGGGTGAAGATATTGTTATTGAAGAAAGATCGGCAGAAGAATTGCTGAACTCACGTGGAGGCCTCGGGGAGCAAGTTGCTGCATCTGGCATATCTGTCTGGAATCCTGCCTTCGACGTTACACCTGCAAATCTTCTAGCTGGTATCATAACCGAGAAGGTACCCTTGCTCAAGTACAAGCTAATTGATAGTATAATCACGTATTGGCATAGGATATTTTAATGACTTCCTGTTTATGCATGTATTTAACCAGGGTGTCGTCACCAAGGAGGGCAGTGATGCGTTCGACATGAAAGCATTTGCACTTCAGCTAAACAGTAAGTGCTGAGAGCTTGGGTGCGACAGGAACTAGGAGAAAGAGGATGGCCGTGTGCTCGTTTTAGCTGTTCCAGATCATATTTTTCTTTGTTTACACTGAGTGATGAATCTTTCCGTGGTCTAACTGCAAAGATGTTCTTCCATCTCAGGTAGCCCCTTCTCATTTCCTCAACAAAAACGTTCTGTGCGACCGAGATTGTACTTTTCTATGTCAGATTCCGACTAGATAGACTGATCCTGGTTACGGAAGGATTGTCGCACCTCTTGGACAGTTTTGGCCATACATAACTTGCTGAAGAATTGTGGTGAAGGATCTCTAGTGGTCCAATTTAGTCTTCAATAACTTGAGTAGTGCTAGCTGTTTGGTATTTGTATTTTGCTGGTTTGGCTTGAGGCATACGGCAGAGCTAGGCAAAGCTGAAGCTGTTCTGATTTTAAATTTTGTTGGCAACTTACAAGTACCTTTAAATTGGTGAGTCATGGGACCTTTCTGTTAATCTCGCAGTCATTCTTTTTATTCTAGCCTTTAGCGATAAAATTTGTTTGTGGCACAGGTTTCTTGCATATACCAACGAGATCTGCAGTTCATATTCGGGTAAACTGTAAAGTGGATACTCATTTGAATCCGATACTTTCTGGAACCATCCATTGAAATTATAGGATGTAGCCCACAACATAAAAACTCAAAGGTCACTTAGAAATCGAATAAGTTGTCGAGGCGGCCTTGTTATGTTTGATCCGATCTGACTTTCTGAAATGAGAGTGATAAGCAGGAGCTGCAATCATTAGGACAGAAAGAGGCTATGGTTCTTGAATTTGATCATATCATGCGTGCTGTTGCTTTACTTGATGGGCATTCCCGTAGGTTTCGGGCATCATCGCCGGTTTGTCGTCTCTATCTTGGGACTCCCTGCCCACGTTAGTCGTTAAATCTTGTGGGTTGCAGATCTAACGACTCGTTTGAAGTGGGGAAAGTGGGTACTCGGTAGGTCGGGGTACCTAATAATATTCCACGGCTCCTTGATTATGACTGCCTTTTTTGACCTATTCCGCAGTAAGATTGGAGAAGGGACAAATGTTGAAAATCTCGTGATCTTTGACGTTGTTGCGCATTAGCCCCCAAGATTTTGAAAAGATACATATTAACCCCCTCCTTGGAACTGTCATCGTTACCTAATGGTCTTTGAATTTTGAGAACTTTGCGGATTATTCCTTTCTAATCTTGATTTTTAGTTGCTGCTGCTTAGAGCGAGCATGATATAATTTTTATTTTTCTATTTTTGAAAATAGATTTGGAATTGAAATTTGTTTTGTAACGCACTTTTATTTTTCTATTTCTGAAATAATTTTTTTTCCAGAAATAAGTTTGAAGCAAAATCAAAAGTAAAATTTTTTTCACTTTCTTATTTTTAGAACAAAATTAGAAATAAAAATTATTGTCATTACTTGTCTTCATTAGTAGCTGACCACTCACCGACCGCCCGATATTTGCCTGTTGCCACTCGCTCATTGCCGCCCATTGGTTGTTTGTTGCTATCGACCTGATGTTGCCCTCTCGCTGGCTGTTTGCCCACTACCGTCTGCCAACTCTTCGAGCGGAAAAAATTGTTATTGTTATTAAACGTATATTTTTTCTCAAAAATTTATTTGGAGAGTAAAAATAAAAAAGTCAGTTATCAAAAATTGATTTCCGTAACAGGACGAGTATTATTCGCATCCCTAATTTTCCTATATTAATAACCCTTAGACGCTATTTCAAAAGGGACTAAGTCAATTCCGTTGACCAAAATGGCCTCCATTACATGTCAATAAAGTTTAAGAAGATAGAGAAAATGCATGAAATTAAGAAATTTGGCAATGATTGCAACAAGAAACATTTAATGGCGCGGAGAAACAGTGATTGCAATAAAAATCAGAGCTCATAGAGAAAATCTATATAACTTGTCAAAATGTAGTCCCACCATAGAGCATAATCATTATCGAGCAAGGTGATATGTAACTTTCCAAATTTGAGCAATATAATGCCGCGATGTCAAAGTTCAAGAACTTTCAAATCGCTATTATATAATTTTGAATAATGCAATCTATAATTTTTCAAAATTCAAGCGATATTCACTTTTTTTACTTTGATTTGCCGAAGAGGTTCCATGGCACTCATTAAATGACTAGATAATAGGAAAATTTGTATCTTTCGACCCTTCAACACCGAGAGCCTGTTGGATATGGTTTGCTTTAAAGCACTTCTAAATTGCCACGTTTGAAATTTTCTTCCAAGATAAAAGAAATTATATATCTCAATATAAGAAGGAAAGATAAAACTAAGAATTGACTTTAAATGCTCATCTAATATCTAGTCATAACCTTCGATTGTCTCCCTTTTTTATTTTTTTTATTTTTTTCCTAAGTTAGCCCTCGTATACTTAATGGTCTGGCGAGAGAGAGAGAGAATTTAGGACTGAGAAAGAAAAAGGACAAGAAAAATAAAAGACAGAAATTTCTACCTACTTTCTAGTGAGAAGCCGCCCATGGATAAGTTCCTTAATCGTTCTTATCTAGTAATTACTAACT
Organism: Angophora floribunda; assembly: GCA_014182895.1. Lineage (NCBI taxonomy): Eukaryota > Viridiplantae > Streptophyta > Magnoliopsida > Myrtales > Myrtaceae > Angophora > Angophora floribunda. The sequence goes on from CM024707.1 coordinate 6,693,212, forward strand.
TTGTTCTTTCTATTCTACTAGAACGCTTCTCTTATTTTCTTCTTTCTGAATTCAAGTAAATATTCATTTAGCAATATATATATATATATATATATATTTTTTTTTGCCTTCTAGGAGTAAAGAAACTAGTGTTGGATATTTTAATTTTGGGTTAATATAACGAAAAACCCCATATTGATACATTTGTAATAAATTTATTCTAAATTAATTTTTTGACCGCCAAAAAACATAAACTGATATATCTTTGACAAGTTTACCCCAAATTAATACACTTGCGACGAATTTATCCTATGTTAGTTTTCTTTAAATTTTATTATCAAATTACTGAGTTGGATGACACGTGGCAATTGACTCATATACCGGTTTAGGATTTTATGTTATAGTTATTCTAGTTTTGTGATTTTTTATGGTATTAATCCAATTTAATGGAAGGTATATTTGTCATAAATGTAATAATTTGGGGTTTTTGGCTATCAAAAATTAATTTGGGGGTAAATTTGTCACAAATATACCAGTTTGGGATTTTTTATGGTTATTTGGGGTAAATTTGTTATAAGTATATTAGTTGAGATTTTTCATGATATTAACCCTTTAATTTTCCATCCAATTAAAATTATACGTCAAATTACAATTCGTTATCTTTTCTTGAAAAAATGGAAGCTAATTACCTACGCGTGCCAAGCCCATTCATAGAAATCAACTGTTATTCATATCGAAAAGAGCCTCGATGTTTCGTGATGTTGTATTTTGTTCTAAGAAAAGTGTCCTAATTCCAAAATAATTGATTTTTTTCATTAATTAAAGGGTAAATCTTACAATTTTTTTTTAAATTGGTATACTAATGATAAATTTATCTTAAATTAATTTTTGAATAAAAAAATTTAAAACTAATACACTTGTGACATATTTATCCTCCATCACCCCGTCAAATTTTACTTGTGAAATTATTGAGTTTGATGAAATATTTATATGGAAATCTATATTAGTTTGGATTAAATTTATCAGATATATACTGATTTAGAATTTTTAATGATTAAAAATTAATTAAAAATTAATTAATTATAAATATATCAATTTGGTATGCTTAGCCTTATTAATCCATCATTAAACAATGAATTAGAATTTAGACCATTTCATGTACGTCTACCTACCAGCTCTGGAAGCCTCATAAAAGCAGCCTCGTAACACACAAACCAAACGACAAGGCAAGTAAGACTCCATGGAAGCTAGGAACCCATTCTAAGCCAATTTGCGACGACAATTCTCGGTCGGTCCTCCGCCGTAGCCATCCCGCCGACGCCCGCCTCGTCCGTCGCGGCTTCCGCCTCGCCCTTGCGCCGATCAGTCCCTTCGCGCGGCGACGGGTGAACCGTATCGGGGACGACAACGCTCGAGAATCGGACAGCGCCCCGACCAGACAAATCTCAGGAAACTACCCAGAAGCTGCTGCTGCTGCGCTCTCCCTCTTGCTGCCTCGCCAGGTACCTCTCGCCCCCTCGGGCGCCAACGCAATCTCGGGAAGCTTCCCGCGGTCCCCGTTCGTCGCCCTTTTGATTTGGTGACTTGCCCGATCGATTCTATCTCCCCGAATTTCCAATTCTGTCGTTCCGTGCTCTGGGGTTTCCATTGCGGCTTGCGCGTTGAAATCCTCGATTGATCTTCGCCTTCGGGAAGCTCTGGGCGTCGCAGAATCGTAGCTTTGGGCTTTCGTGTTTAGTTGATTTTTTCTTGTCGGGGGGCGGAAAGGCGAAGGAGCATGGTGGAGCCAGGGCGCTATGGCTTTGCCGGAAACCCTAAATTCCGCGGTGTTTTCAATGGGATTTGCGCCGCGGTCTTATTATTCATGTTCTATGCGCAAGATGGATTCTTTAGGGGTACCTATTCAGGGGATTCGCCTTCGGTCCTGCCTCCGAATTGGCGCTCGAAAGGTTTTGCTGATCAGGTCGATCAGTTCAAGGTGATACACCGGAGGATTGCTGAAGTTAATGCTACCGGTTCGAATGGTACTGTGAGTGTTGATGAGCCCGCTGGTAGTAACTTGACCGTGAAGGATCCTAAACTCTGTGCCGGTTTATATGAGCACAGAGGTTATAAGAGCAAGTGTGAGTATCTGATCGCCAATCCTGAGTGTAACGCTGGTGGGTTCTTCCATTACATTTCATTCTTCTACTGTGATTGCGAGAAATTCACGGGTGTGGGGTATGCTGTGCTGGCATTGTGGCTGGCTGCTCTGTTTTACTTGTTGGGCAACACTGCCGCAGATTACTTCTGCTGTAGTTTGGAGAAGCTTTCTAGTCTTCTGAAGTTGCCACCCACGGTTGCCGGAGTTTCTCTGCTTCCGCTTGGTAATGGAGCTCCTGATGTGTTTGCCAGCATTGCCGCATTTATGGGGAAAGATGCAGGGGCAGTGGGTCTCAATAGCGTGTTAGGTGGTGCTGTTTTTGTTACTTGTGTTGTTGTGGGGGCTGTTTCTTTCTCTGTAGCAGAAAAGAGGGTTCAGATTGATAGGAGGTGTTTTATCAGAGATGTATCCTTCTTCCTCTTCACTTTGATTTGCCTTGGTATCATTTTGATTGTTGGTGAGGTCAGTGTTGGGGGTGCTATTGCATTTGTTTCCATATATGGGCTCTATGCCTTTGCAGTTGCTGCCAATGAGATGCTGAGGAAACAATCGAGGAAATTAAGGCTAGATTCTGTTACCCCTTTACTTCCTGTCAGAGGAAGTATCTTTTCTCAAGGAAGTGAGGAAGACGAATCTATTTATGCCTCACTGATTGAGACAGACTCTGATGGTGATGTACCTCATCTGCAAAGTGAGTTGCCACACTGGATGTGGGCTACAAATGTTGCGATTTATTCAAATGAGGCTATCAAAGTCAATCCGGATAGCCCAAAGCAGTTGTGGGGTTGGAATGATGATGAAACAGGCGATGGTAATTCTTCCTTCATGTGCTTGAAAGTATTATCTCTACTGGAGATGCCGCTGACACTACCAAGGCGGCTGACAATCCCTATAGTTGAGGAAGAAAGATGGTCAAAGACATATGCCGTTGCCAGTGCTTCTTTAGCACCTATTCTTTTGGCATTTTTATGGAATGCCCAAGATGATGCTGGAAATCTGAGCAGAGAAATCGCATATGCGATTGGTATTTGTGTTGGGGGCATACTTGGTGTTCTGGCATATGTATACACCAGGGCGGATCAGCCACCAAGCAAGTTCTTATTTCCTTGGGTCTTTGGAGGATTTTTCATGAGTATAATCTGGTTCTACATTGTCGCAAACGAGCTTGTTTCTTTGCTGGTCGCTCTGGGTGTTATTTTTGGCATAAATCCTTCTATCCTTGGTTTGACAGTTTTGGCCTGGGGAAACTCGATGGGTGATCTGATGTCAAATGTAGCATTGGCAATGAATGGTGGAGATAGCGTGCAGATTGCAATGTCGGGTTGTTATGCTGGGCCTATGTTTAACACTCTTGCTGGTCTGGGAGTTTCACTGTTTCTTGGAGCCTGGTCTAGTAGACCTGCATCATACATAGTCCCCCGGGATAGTAGTCTATTTTACACAATGGGGTTTCTGATGAGCGGACTTCTTTGGTCACTTATCGTCTTGCCCCGACATGACATGCAACCGAACAAGATGTTGGGGATCAGCCTTATATCATTATATGTGGTCTTTCTGGTTTCAAGGTTAAGCACATCTATGGGCGTGGCTTCATTAAATGGTCTTAGTTGACTAACGGTCAAGGCATGAGGCATGGGAACTCTGGTCAGGGTAGTATGTACTGAAATATGGATGCACCCTTCTCTCCACAAAAACTGCTTTGTCCCTGCTGCCTGGATCATGTAGCTCATTTATGTGTTGCACATTGAAAAGGTTATATTGGAATAGTTGAGCTGCAAGCTGGGCCTTAAGAATGTATCTGTTTGATGTACAGTACTGAATTATCTTTGTTAGAGTCCATAATCTCCAAATGCTAATGCCTTTTTTGTATTGATGGTAGACATAGGATGCTTGTGAGATTGGCTTGTGACATGCTATCTGTGCTTCTGACACCATCGTTGTTATTTCTCATTTTCTGAAGAACGAAGAGACTGTCCATTGCAAATGAATGAATGAATAAATGACACAGAAAGTATCAGATCATAGTTATGACTTGTGTTTTGGATTGGAATGGTTGCTTTTTGGCAAGTGATTGGAGAAACTAACCAGCACATTGGTGGACCGAGATGTAGCTACATGGAGGATAAGAGTGAGAAATGTGGCTCAGTTAAATGAAATTCATTCTTTCTCATTCTGGTAATGCACATTTCCTCTCTTTGTTCTGGCTGGTACCACACATCCTAGACAGACGAATGTCACACTCAATAACGTAAGCAGATTGTTTGGGCATTGCACTTTTAACTTTGATATCTTAAGGTCAAGGCCGCCAATTTGAAGCAAGCATCTTGCACCAAACACCATATCGCTACGCAATTGACAATTCAAGTAAAATGGATCCACAGAGAGAGAGAGAGATCATGCTATGTTTTCAGTTATCTGTTCTCTTGTGTGACGCAACACTGATTGAGAAGACAAGAATTGCATTTTGCATCCTCACAAGCAACGCATGCTTGGTTTAGTTCGAACTTAGAGCAATAACAGATGACACCACTTCACTATATTGAATCAACATCACAATTATTCAGCCAATTTGCAGCATCTGCAACTGCTTTTTCTCCCTAAACGTAAACCTTCCCCAAGTTCACGGTTTTTCCCACAAGAACCCGACTGGACTCCTCACGCAATGCTGCCAGTTCCTCCACGTGATCGACCCGCCCTGAGCAGCATCCGTCCTGTTCCTCGCCACGAATGTCGCGCTATACCTCTGCTTCTCCCCCACCTTCCCAAACACCAGCCTCCTTGGCCTCACCCTCACCGCGACTGTGTTTGGTGCCTCCACCGCCACCCTGTACACTGACTTGGCGTCCCCCACGTTCGTCACCTCGCGCGTGTACCGCACCACCTTCTTGTTGGGCCCGAACACTACCGAGAATGACGGATAGTTGAGCTGTCCCGGGTCGGACAGTTTCTTCGAGCAGGTCACGTTCGTCTGCCTCACGATGCTCTGGACTTGCCTGAGCGTGTAGTTGAGGGAGCAGACGAAGGCGATGTAGTCGTCGGCGGTGAGATCATAGACGAGGCCCGGCGAGAGGGCCTTCCTGGGGTTGATGTGGCCTGCTCCGAGGGCAAACGGTGAGGCTGGGCCTCCGTTGTCTGCATCGGTGATGGGTTTCTGGGTGTTGTCGTGGACGTAGGCGGTGGTCATGAGCGCCGATTTAATCGCACTTGTGCTCCAATCCGGACGTGCGGCTTTGAGCAGCGCGGCGACGCCACTGACATTTGGGCAAGACATGGATGTACCTGAAAATGGAGCCGTCAGAAAAAGATTTTGACTTCTGGAGAGAGTGCACATCGGTGTGCTTGATTGTTTGCTCAACGGAGGAAGGACGAGAGGAAGTACGTCACGTCAATGAACCAGCGATGATATTGAACTGGACCCTCCTTTCGTCATTTGGTAATCTGGATGGGCTCACGTCGTCGGGCCAAGCGGCCAGGATGTTGACGCCCGGGGCAATCACGTCAGGTTTCAAGATCTGCCAGGACGGGTGGTATGGCCCTCTTGAGCTGAACGAGGCCACCACCGGTGCCGGCGTGACATTGACCTCTACTGCGCCCATAGTGATCCGGGCCATAGGGTTCGGATCGGTCTCGACATATTCCTTGATCAGCTTACCTGCCTTTGCACCTACGTGAACAGTCGGTATCAGGTTGCAGTCTCCCAGCACCTCCTCGCCGCCATACGCCGGTGTGTTCACTATTATCACTCCCACTCCGCCGGCATCACGCACCACTGCGCTCTCCTCCTCCCAGGGCCCTCTAATGCAGAGCACCACCCTCCCGCGCACCACGTTGGGGTCGAGTGAGCTTTCCAGGCAGAAGCTGCTTCTGTCTCCCGGATTGTAAACCAGTTCAACCAGCTCGTTCCCCATTGAGCCGCCGCACAGCGATACCCCAGTGAACCGCATCTTGTTGCCAAGCACTGCATAGGCCGGGAAGTTGCGGTCCAGGGTAGACGCTCCTACAGTCATGATCCATGGGGCTCCATTCGTGAGCGTCTCCAGAAAAGGACCTTCATTTCCGGCGGAGGCAGCAACGAAAATACCCTTCTCCATCGCTGAGAACGCTCCGATAGCAATGGCGGATTCGTGGTACCTGAAGTCATATTCACCAAGGGAGAGAGAGAGCACATCAATGCCATCGCTTATGGCCTGGTCCATGCCAGCAAGCATGTCGGAGCTCATGCAGCCCCCTTTCCAGCATACTTTATAGCTGGCCACACGGGCATGGGGAGCCATGCCCCGAGCGACGCCTCTTGCACGGCCGAACAAGCTGGCGTTGGCCACTGGGGAGCCTGCGGCGGTGCTCGCCGTGTGAGTCCCGTGTCCCTTGTGGTCTCGAGGGGTTTTTACATCTCTCATGGATCCACCTGCACAATGAATGTTACCACGTTAATATCCATACGAATTTGTCAAGTACTCGATACATTTTTGCCTACGATTTCTTTTAAGGTCCTTCAGTTCACAAGTTTACCTTCTGAGTTTTCATAGCCTTCAGAGAAATAATAAGCGCCGATGAGCTTCTTGTTGCACAGCGAAGGAGCGAAATCCGGTCCACTCACGCACTGTCCCTTCCACCGGGCTGGAACCTCCGGGTACCCCGAGTCGTCAAAGCTCTTCGACTTGGGCCAAACCCCCGTGTCAAGAAGACCGATGATTAACTCGGGAAATGGTTGATCAGCCCCCGTCGAATGGTTCCCCGTGCCAGGCCACAGCCCGAATTCGTCTTCCACTTTCAAGAAGTGTGGTGTCCGTGTCGTGTGGAGATGGTACATGACGTCCTCATAGACCCCGAGCACTGCATCTGACGACCGAAGGGCCTCCGCTTGATCTGGCTCAAGGGACGCGGCGTAGCCATTGAAGGCGTGGCTGTAGACGTAAAGGAGATCGGCTGCACTGGACGTGAGAGATCGGAGGTTGGCGCTGTACCAATCCCGGCTGGTCTTGAAAGTCGCGGGGATGCTTTGGTCTCTCATCTGAACGATGTAGGTCTTCTTGGCCATCGCACAAGGGAAGGCGAGAAGAAAAAGAGCTAAGAACGTTAACTGGGCAGCAGAAGAAGCCATGGCTGGACGATCTCCCGTTGCTCGGAAACCCGAAAGAGGACTAATTCTCTTGACAACCTTATCAGTTCTAATCTTTATAGTCAAAGATTCTTGTTGCGTTGCCATTGTTAGTGCGTACTGGTTGGTTCACCGGCTACCTTGTTTGCCGTTTGTAGTCTCTATCCCTGGCGATGGCTAAGCTTCTAAATCTACTCTAGGTCCATATGCTGGAATGAATCTGGCGTACTTAGAGTGGGAATATAAATTCTAAGTATGGATTATCTTCTGTTTATAATTGGTGCTGCAATGAAAATGGTGGCATACAGGCTGTGTTCAGTTTCCGAACTTGGTTAAAAGAAGGATGAATTTATTGAACTTTGCTGTTCCGTAAATGTTGCATGTAACTTATTATCATCTTTGGGACCTTTCCATGTGACATTATCAGGTTATGACTCGGTTCTGAGTAAAAATACTACGAGCGTGGTGCATGCGTTGGCCGCATTTAATATGGTTGATTCTACAAAGGGACTTCCTGTTTGCAATTCGTGTAAGCATGACGGCCACTTAACTTCTCTTCCATGCATGCAATATGTGCCGGTATTCCAACACCGGGGCGGCCGATGGATGGGCTTTTGCCGGGGTCTTTCAGTATTTCGCAGCCCGATTGTCGGGCCGAACGAACCGTGCCCAAGTCGATCCATTAGATGAGAATTATCAGGAGAGGAAAATATTAAGTATGAACATCCAGACCTCTGAGGGAGATCGCTTGCCCAAGCCTGTCATATTTCACTGTGCAATTAGTTTCTTAATATGTTGTAATTGATTGACACTGTTGTCTCTTGATACTCTCTTCTTGATGAGACAATGATCCCAGAAGCTTCACATCCAGAGTTCATTTCTTCTGGATGTTTTACAAATTCAAATCTCACTTTCTGTCCGTCAACCTTCGACTTGCTAATGCCACTGCCGATCCCGAGTCCATGAACAACGACAGATTACTCACCGCCACTTTCTCTTCCAAACAACCCTTCAATGCAAGGCCGAAGCAGAGCCTGAAGCAACCTCGAACATCAGCCAGCCCCTCATTCGATTTGGGTCCATGCGTCCAGACGATGCTACTGAAATCCGACTTAGCCGTCTGATTCGTGCCTTTCTTGGACACGAAGGTCACCGTGTAACTCCTCTTGTCCCCGACGTTAGCAAACACCAGCTTGTCACCTCCACAGCCGAAGGCCCCATCACTGTCACCGCGTAAACTGAACCTGCAGCCCCGACGTTGGTCAGTCGTCGCGTGTATCTCACGACCCTCTCACTACCGAACCAGATCGAGAAGGATGGATAGTTCAGCTGGCCAGGGTCTGCGAATTTTACGCGAGCACATGATGTTGGGGCTCTTGGCCACCGCTCTTACTTGATCGATGGTGTGGTCCAACGAGCAGAGGAAGGCGATGCAGTCGTCCGTCGAGATATCGTACAGCAGGCCGGGGAGAGGGCTTTCTGGGGGTCGACGTGTCCTGAACCGCGTGCCCAAGGGGTGGAACAAGTGCCTCCAGCAGCATCGCGGAGAGAAGAATTGGTGTTGTCGCGCATGTAGGCAGTGGTCGTGAGCGCAGTCTTAATCGCGCTCGGGCTTCAATTCAGGTGCGCGGCTTTGAGGAGCGCACGCGAGGACGCTGATGTGTGGGCACCGTCACGCACCAAATCCTATGAGGATGAGGTGACATGCCCGTCCTTCTACCCGAGGGACACATCCTCAACCCACCCTGCGATAACATTCTCACTATAATGGCCATTTATCAAGGGACCTGAAAAGATAAGGTAAGAAAAGGATGAGCAAACAAGTTTAGTGAGTAGTACATATTTTATAAGTAGATTAAGCCGCCTTTACGTTACTTATTTAGAAACTCAAAAACCAGACTTATTTATGTCAATTTAATATATAACATCTTGCAAGAATAAGATGAATTATATATTATTTCAACTTAGCTATATCAATAGTAGAATTTCTCGTTCATCCATAATATCAAAACAAGTATCATTCAATAATTGATAATCGTCATTCTAATGTTAATAGCTCATTCCATCAATTAAATTTGTATCACACATCAATGATATATGCCACCAATTAATCTCATAACACACTATATCTCTTTTCTTTTCCTCCCTTCTGCTTGTCCATGCGTGTCTTCGGCCTCATATAAGGGCCGAAGTATTCTACTGTTCCTTTTGCTTTTCTTTGTTGACTTTTTCAACGTTTTTTTTTTATCGTTTTTTTTTTTTCCACCTTTGACTATTCAAAACTGATATTTTTACAGGCAGTGACAGACTCACATGAGAAACTTGGATCAGACTCAGAGCAAGCAAAATCATCAACCACGAACACTTCGGTTCATCTGCATAATTCACTTCCCTTGGTTTAATTAGCTCAAAATGGTAATCTCTTGTAGTCTTGTTTGCACATGATTATGGTTAGTGTCAAACTCTGCTGTGAACTAAACTCAGCATCAAAGGCCAACGACAATTCCACAAACAGACGCATACCACATTATAGCAATGCTGGCCAATAAGCTCTAGCAAAAGCAAGAAAGGCATCTCTGCAATTCTCAGTAGGACCTCCATTAAAGGTGAAGAAACTATACAATTAGAGACCAGTGATAGCTACAAAAGTCCAGCTTTTTTTTTTTTTCCTTCCTTCTTTTTTGTTTTCTTGCTGTTGATCACGTGCAGAGAAAAGGCAAAAGCCACAGTTTCCTGGTAAACGAGCTTGTTTCTTTGCTGGTCGCTCTGGGTATTATTTTGGCATAAATCCTTCCATCCTTGATTTGACAGTTTTGGCCTGGGGAAACTCGATGGGTGATCTGATGTCAAATGTAGCGTTGGCGATGAATGGTGGAGATAGCGTGCAGATTGCAATGTCGGGCTGTTATGCTGGGCCTATGTTTAACACTCTTGCTGGTCTGGGAGTTTAACTGTTTCTTGGAGCCTGGTCTAGGAGACCTGCACCATACATAGTCCCCTGCGATAGCAGTCTATTTTACACAATGGGGTTCCTGACGAGCGGACTTCTTTGGTCACTTATCGTCTTGCCCTGACATGAAATGGGACAGAACAAAACGTGGGGGATCGGCCTTATGTCAATTTATCTGGTCTTCCTGGTTTGAAGGTTAAGCACATCTTTGGGCGTTGTTTCATCGAAAGGTCTTAGTTGACTAACGGTCACCGCATGAGGCATGGGAACTCTGGTTAGGTAAATTGTACTAAAATATGGATGCACCCTTCTCTCCACAAACAGTGCTTTGTGCCTGCTTCCTGGATCATGTAGCTCATTTTCGTGTTGCACATTGAAAAATTTATATCAAAATAGTTGAGCTGCAAGCTGAGCCTTAAGAAAGTATCTATTTGATGTTATAGTACTGAATTATTTTTGTTAGGGTCCATCATCTCCAAACGCTAATGCTTTTTTTGTATTGATGGTTGACATAGGATACTTGTGAGATTGGCTTGTGACATGCTATTTGTGCTTCTGGCACCATCATTGTTATTTCTCATTTTCAGAAGAACGAAAAGACTGTCCATTGCAAATAAATGAATGAATAAATGACGCAGAAAGTATCAGATCATAGATATGATTTGTGTTTTGGATTGGAATGGTTGCTTTTCGGCTAGTGATTGGAGAAACTAGCTAGAACATTGGTGGACTGAGATGTAGCTACATGCAGGATAAGAGTGAGAAATGTGGCTAAGTTAAATGAAATTCCTTCTTTCTCATTCTGGTAATGCTTATATCCTCTCTTTGTTCTGGCACATCCTAGACAGAAGAATTTCACACTCAATAATGAAAGCAGATTGCATTGCACTTTTAACTTTGATATCTTAAAGTCGAGGTCGCCAATTTGAAGCAAGCATCTTGCACCATACACCATATCACTGTGCAATTGCTGATTCATCAAATGGATCCGCAATGAGTTGAGTTTGCAATCAAAGCAGGCATTAGATGGTATTCATATGAGTGCATGATTTCGAGTTTTTTTCTTTCTGCTTCTGTCAATTTGATGAATGAAGGCATGATCATGCTATGTTTTCAGTTATCATGTTCTCTTGTGTGACGCAACACTGATTGAGAAGACAAGAATTGCATTTTGCATCCTCACAAGCAACGCATGCTTGGTTTAGTTCGAACTTAGAGCAATAACAGATGACACCACTTCACTATACTTGATCAACATCACAATTATTTAGCCAATTTGCAGCATCTACAACTGCTTTTCTCCCCAAGCATAAACCTTCCACATGTTCACGGTTTTTCCCACAAGAACCCGACCGGACTCCTCACACGATGCTGGTGGTTCATCCATGTGATCGACCCGCCGTGAGCCTCATCCGTCTTGTTATTGGCCACGAACAGCACGCTGTACCTCTGCTTCTCCCCAACCTTCTCGAACACCAGCCTACTTGGCCTCACCCTCACCGTGACTGTGCTTGGCGCCTCCACCGCCACCCTGTACACCGACTTGGCGTCCCCCACGTTCGTCACCTCACGCGTGTACCGCACCACCTTCCTGTTGGGCCCGAACAGGACCGAGAATGACGGATAGTTGAGCTGTCCCGGGTCGGACAGTTTGTTCGAGCAGGTCACGTTCGTCCGCCTCACGACGCTCTGGACTTGCTTGACCGTGTAGTTGAGGGAGCAGACGAAGGCGATGTAGTCGTTGGCGGTGAGGTCATAGATGAGGCCCGGGGAGAGGGCCTTCCTCGGTTTGATGTGGCCCGCTCCGAGGGTGAACGGGGAGGCTGGGCCTCCGTTGGCTGCATCCGTGATGGGCTTCCGGGTGTTGTCGTGGACGTAGGCGGTGGTCATGAGTGCCGATTTGATTGCGCTTATGCTCCATTTTGGGTGTGCGGCTTTGAGCAGCGCGAGGACGCCACTGACGTGTGGGCAAGCCATGGATGTACCTGAAAATGGAGCCGTCAGAGAAATATTTTGACTTCGATTCTGGAGAGTGAACGCGATGCGTGAAGTAGGTAATGTCAATGAACCTGAGATGATATTGAATTGGACTTTCCTCTTGTCAATATCCAATTCCGTGGGGCTCACAGAATCCGGCCAAGAGGCCAGGATGTTGAAACCAGGGGCAATCACGTCAGGTTTCAAGATCTGCACGGACTGGTTGTATGGCCCTCTTGAGCTGAACTCGGACACCACCGGCGCCGGCCTCACATTGTCCTCTTCTGAGCTGGGAATGACCAGGGCCGTAGGGTTCCGATCGGTCTTGGCATATTCCCTGATCACGTTACCTGCCTTTGTACCGAGGTGAACGGTCGGTATCATGTGGCAATCTGCCAGCACCTCCTCGCCGCCGTTCTCTGGTGTGTTCACCAGTATCATTCCCACTCCGCCCGCAACAAGCACCTCGGCGCCCTTCTGGACGCGGGAATTTTCCCCTCTGTCGCAGAGCACCACCTTCCCGTGCACCGCTTTGCGGTCGAGCGAGCCTGCCATGCACAAGCTTGCGTTTATGTTTCCCTTGTTGTAAACCAGGCTAACTAGCTTATTCCCCATTCCTGAGCCACCACACAATGCTGCTCCAGTGAACTGCATCTTGTTGCCAAGCAATGCATGGGCCGGGAAGTTGCGGTCCAGGGTAGCCGCTCCTACGGTCATGATCCACGGGGCTCCATTCGAGAGCGTGCCTGGCAGAGGACCTTCGTTTCCGGCGGATGCAGAGACCAAAATACCCTTCTCCATCGCCGAGAAGGCTCCGATAGCAATGGTGGTCTCGTAGTAATACCCGTCACCTCCACCAAGGGACAAAGAGATCACGTCTACGCCGTCCCTTATGGCCTGGTCCATGCCGGCGAGTATGTCTGAGGCCGTGCAGCCCAATTTCCAGCATACTTTATAGCTGGCCACACGGGCATGGGGAGCCATGCCCCGTGCGACGCCTCTTGCACTGCCGAGAAGGCTCGCATTGGCCACTGGGGAGCCTGCGGCGGTGGTCGACGTGTGAGTCCCGTGTCCCTCGTGATCCCGAGGGGTTTGTACCTCTGTCATGTTACCGTCTGCACAATGAATGTTCATATAAATTCGTTAAGTGCTCGAAGCATTTTTACCTATGATTTTTTTTTTTTTGAAGGTCCTTTGGTTCACAAAGTTACCTAAACCCTGGATATAGCCTTTGTCAAAATAATAAGCGCCGATGAGCTTCTTGTTGCACAGAGAAGGATCGAAATCCGGTCCGCTCATGCACTTTCCCTTCCACCGGGCCGGAACCTCCGGGTACCCGGTGTCATCAAAGCTCTTCGACTCGGGCCAAACCCCTGTGTCAAGAAGACCGATGATCACGTTAGGAAATGGTTGATCAGCCTCCTTCGAATGGCTCCCTGTGCCAGGCCACAGCCCGAATTCGTCTTCCACTCTCAGGAAGTGTGGCGTCCGCGTCGTGTGGAGATGGTACATGACGTCCTCATAGACACCGAGCACTGCGTCCGAAGACTGGAGGGCCTCCGCTTGATGAGGCTCGAGGGAGGCGGCATAGCCTTGGAAGGCGTCGCTGTAGACGTAAAGGAGATCGGTGGTGCCGGAGGTGAGAGATTGGAGGTTTGCGCTGTACCAATCCTGGTTGGTCTTGAATGTCGCGGGAATGCTTTGTTCGTTCATCTGAACGATGTAGGTCTTCTTGGCCATCGCACAAGGGAAGGCGAGAAGAACAAGAGCTAAGAAGGCAGCAGAAGAAGCCATGGCCGGACAATCTACTGTTACTCGGAAACCGAGAGAGGACTAATTCTCTTGACAACCTTTTCCGTTCCAATCTTTATAGTCAAAGATTCTTGTTGCGTTGCGATTGTTAGTGCGTACAGGTTAGTTCTCCGGTGATGGTTAAGCTTCTAAATCTAGTCTAGGTCCATGCTGGAATGAATATGGCATGCATAGAGTGGGAATTTAAATTCTAAGTATGGATTAACTTCTGTTTTTACTTGTTGGTGCAATGAAGATGATGGCATACAGGCTGTGTTTAGTTTTCAGTCTCGGTTAAAAGAAAGTTGAATTTATTGAACTTTGCTTTTTTTGTGGATGTGGTATGTGTTGACATGAGCTGTCAATTAGGGCCTCAATAGGAAAGTTTTTCTATTTAAAGTCTCTCAACATTTGTTACTAATATGAGCTGTCAATTAGGGCTTCATAAGATAGTTTTTATTTATTTAAAATATTTGTATATTTGTGTCTCCTGATTTGTAGGAGATCCTATGGTGGCTGAAGACGGTGTATATATGTGTTCATAATCTTGTAAAAAATAAAAAAGTAATACAAGGAAAAAAATTTCATCTACTTTTTAATAGTATGCGTCATCTCATTATCTATGTGGCCTTTCTGTGTGACATTATTAAGTTAAAACCAGGTTTGATTAATACTGATTACAACGAGCGTGGTGCATGCATCAGTGGCATTTAGTAATGGTTCATTCCATGGGGGACTTTCTGTTCACAATCCGGGTAATCACGACGGCCACTTAACTTGTCTTCCATGCATGCAATATGTGCCGGTATTCCAACATCGGGGCGGCCGATGGACGAGCTTTTGCCTGGCCTAGAGGCCGGGGTCTTTGGGTAATTCATGGCCCAATTGTCGGGCAGAAAGAGCTGTGCCCAAGTCGGTCCATCAGATGACAGAATTATCAGGAGAGGTGGGAATATTACGTATGAACATCCAGACCTTTGGGGGAGATCGCTTGCCCAAGCCTGTGATATTTCACGTTGTAATTAGTTTCTTGGTATGTTGTAATTGATTGACACTGTTGTCTCTTCATACTCTCTTCTTGATGAGAGAATGGTCCCAAAGGCTACACATCCAGAGTTCATTTTCTTCTGGATGTTTGACAAATTCAATCTACTACATTACTTTTACAGTCACACAAACACAAACCTCACACTCTGTCCGTCAACCTTCGACTCGCCAATGCCGTTGCCTAGCCCGAGTCCATGAACGACGGATTATTCACCGCCACTTTCTCTTCCAAACAACCCTTCACGATCCCGTCCACGATGCTCTAGCTGATGCAAGGCCGAAGCAGAGCCTGAAGCAACCTCGAACATCAGCCGGCCCCTCATTCGATTTGGGTCCATGCATACGCAACCGGGCTCCGGACCTCATTTTGAGCGTTGCTCCAGACGATGCTCCCGAAATCCGACCTAGCCGTCTGATTCGTGCCTTTCTTGGACACGAAGGTCACCGTGTAACTCCTCTTGTCCCCGACTTTAGCGAACACCAGCTTTGTGGGCTTCACCGTCACCTGCACAGCTGATGGCCCCATCACTGTCACCGCGTAAGCTGACCCCGCAGCCCCGACATTGGTCAGTTGTCGAGTGTATCTCACGACCCTCTTGCTCCCGAACCAGACCGAGAAGGATGGATAGTTCAGCTGGCCAGGATCTGCGAATTTACGGGAGCACGTCACGCTGGGGCGCTTGGCCACTGCTCTTACTTGATCGACAGTGTAGCCTAACGAGCAGAGGAAGGCGACATAGTCGTCCGTCGAGATATCATACACCAGGCCGGGGGAGAGGGCATTCTGGGGGTTGACATGTCCCGAACCGTGTGCCCAAGGGGTGGAAAAAGTGCCTCCAGCGGCATCGCGGAGAGAAGAATTGGTGTTGTCGCGCGTGTAGGCGGTGGTCATGAGCGCAGACTTAATCGCACTCGGGCTCCAATCCGGGTGCGCGGCTTTGAGGAGGGCCGCGAGGCCGCTGATGTGTGGGCACGACATGGATGTGCCTGCAGTGACAGACCCACATGAGAAACTTAGGTCAGACTCGGGGCAAGCAAAATCATCAACCATGAACACATTGGTTCATCTGCATGATTCACTTCCCCTGGTTTAATTAGCCCAGAATGGTAATCTCTTGTAATCTTGTTTGCACATGATTATGGTTAGTGTCACAATCTGCTACTTAGCCTCCTGGGCAGATCTTTTCAGATGGAGAAGTGAACTAAATTCAGCATCAAAGGCTATCAAAAATCCCACAAACAGACAGACACCGCATTATAGCAATGCAGGCCAATGAGCTCTAAACAAAAGCAAGAAAGGCATCTCTGCATTTCTTGGAGAGATGATGACACAAATAGTCCCAAAATTTTGGCCCAATATGTAATTTGGTTCACAAACTTTTGATTTGTTTAATGTGGTCTCTGAACTTTTAATTTATTCGATTAATCCATAAAATTTTGATACTATTTAATCTAGTCCCTAAAATGAATATTCAATATAGTAATTGATTTTGAATAATTATGGAAGTATTACATTAAACAGTTTCATACAATTCAGGAACCGGATTGAACTTATACTGAAAATTCAAAAATTATATTGAACAAATTAAAAATTCAATAACCACATTATACATTAAGTTAAAGTTCAAAGACCATATTAAACAGATAAAAAATTTAGGGATCAAAATACACATTATGCCAAAGTTGAAGACTATTTATATCAATTTCCCCTCCCCAGTGGGACCTCCATTAAAGTTGAAGAAGCTATACAATCTGAGACGAATGACACCTACACCAGTGCAGCTTTTTTTTTCTTCCTCCTTTTTTGTTTTCTTGCTTTTGATCACGTGCAGAGAAAAGGCAAAAGCAGTTTCCTGCTAATGCTCTCCAGCTAACCAATCGAAACTGCAAAAGTTCCCATGTCCATGCTTTTTAAAGACATAATTGCTCCTAGACAAGCAGCACAAATGCATTGGATACCTTGCTAAGTTGTCAATGCTCTCTTTGCGTGCACTAACTACAAGGTCCACAACCTGACTTAGCCCGATTTCATTATTGGACTAGATGGCCGCTGAATCTACCCGTTGCACAGATTTAATTCCAATTGCAGAAAGGAAAAAAGAAACCGCTTTAGACGTTTGGATTATGCTTAGCAAGTGAATGCACCCACCCTTATACTATGTAGAGAAGTCGTACGAAAAGAACTTGCTTCAAAGGCCAATGGTGTCGGTTATTGACATTGTAAGATTAGAATGGGAAATTGAGACCACTTCGCCAATGAAAAATACCTCTTTGACAGAAGATGTTAATGAAGTTACTGCTGAGCATTGATCAGAAGTCCTAAACGTAATCACCAGAAGTTCATGGGCGACGAATACTATACCTGACATGATGTTGAACTGGGTCTTCCTCGCATCTTTCTGCAGCCCAGTGGGCCCGACTGCCCCCGACCAGGCGGCCAGTATGTTGACCCCGGGGCCGATCACGTCGGGCTTCAGGATCTGCGGCGTCACCAGATTGGGCCCTCTGGAGCTGAATGCTGCCACCACCGGCGACGGCTGTATACCCAACACGGTCCCTCCGAAGCCAATCGTGGCGGTCGGATTCGGGTCGCTGCTTGCGTAATCCCTGATCAGATCCCCCACCTTCCTCCCTACGGCGACGGCAGGCAACAGGTGACTGTCGGCCACCAATTCCTCGCCACTCGCCGCTGTATTCGCGAGTATCATCCCAACCCCACCCGCAGCACGTACGACTGCGCCCTTCTCAACGCGAGCGTTGGTCCCCCTATCGCACACCACCACCTTCCCGCGCACCAAGTCCGGTTTAAGTGAACCAGGCAGGCACAAGTTGCCCGAGCCATCGGACCCCTTGTCATAAACCAGACCGAACAGTTCATTCCCCATTCCCGGTCCGCTGTAAAGCGACACGCCGGTGAAGCGTTTCTTGTTGCCAAGAACAGCGTAGGCAGGGAAATCCCGGTCCAGAGTGCCAGCGCCGACGGTCATTATCCACGGCGCCACGTTGGCGAGCGTAGCTCGTGTCGGCCCCGCATTGCCGGCGGAGCAGGAGACGAAGATGCCTCTCTCCACGGCAGCAAACGAACCGATGGCAATGGTGTCGCGGTAGTAGGGCACGGACCCGCCACCCAGGGACAGGGAGAGGACATCGACGCCGTCCTGTATGGCCTGGTCCATGCCGGCGAGGATGTCTGACCCGAAACAGCCATTGCTCCAGCAGACCTTGTAGGAGGCCACCCTGGCCCGCGTGGCCATCCCACGCGCCGTCCCGCTGGCGTAGCCGAGGAGGCTGGCGTTCGCCACGCGCGACCCAGCCGCCGTGGTTGCGGTGTGGGTCCCGTGCCCGTCTTGGTCCCGGGGCGAGTCCGGTTCTTTCGGGTCATTCAAGAAACTGCCACCTGCTTAGATAAAAGTGCAATAGTTAAAACAAGATTTGATTTTGACACCGACCCAACATTTGGAATCCGTTTTTTCACTTATGGGTAGGTGGTAAATCAACTAGATTTTGTAAGTACCTGAGGCCATGTGATATCCCCTGGAGAAAGAGCGAGCCCCAATAAGCTTCTTGTTGCAGAGGCTCGGGTCGAAGTCGGGGCCCGACTCGCACTCGCCGCGCCACCGGGCGGGGACAGCGGGCATGCCCGAGTCGTCGAAGCTCCTGGACTCGGGCCAGACGCCCGTGTCGAGGACTCCGACGATGATGTCAGCGGAATTGGGGCCGGGGTTCGGATCGCGGGCGCTGAGCTCGGCAGAAAGGCCGAGGAATTCGGGGGTGCGGGTGGTGTGGAGGGAGTAGAGGGTGTCCTCGTAGAGGCCGAGGACGGAGGGGGAACGGCGGAGGGCGGCGGCCTGGGAGGGGTCGAGGGAGGCAGCGAACCCGGGGTAGGCGGCGGAGTAGGAGTAAAGAAGGGTGGGGGAGGAGGAGGAGGAGGAGGAGGAGGAGGAGAGAGGGAGGAGGTGGGAGAGGTACCAGTCGTGGTGGGTGGGGAAGAGAGATGGCTTCTCATGGTGGTTCATGTGGACGATGTAGGTCCTCCTGGCGGCGGAGGCGGAGGCGGCGGCGAAAGAGAGTGTGAGGAGGCATTGGAGGGAGACGAGGAAGAGGAGGGACTGGGCCACCGTGGCCATGGCAGTTTTCAGAGAGAGAGAGAGAGAGAGAGAGAGAACTTCCACAAGTTCGTAAATGGCAGAGCATAGCTTTTATAACATGCCCGTGACGCTGTTGGGAGTGAGCGTGCGCAAGTGGAAAAAATTGTTTGGATGCATCCCACATATGCAAGCTCAAATTACATGTACCGTTAGATGAGATGACCACTTACGAATTCGTATGATCTAACGATAGATGTGAACTTAATTAAAAAATACATTAAATACCCCGTCATCTTAGAAATAGAGATTAAGTTTAACTTGGAAACACTCTTTGTATGTCAATCCCAATTGAAAGTTTCAGGCTTATTCTCACTTTAATCAATTGAAATGAGTGCCCAATGAGTCTTTGGTGTTTCGCATCTTGGTCGTTTCGGTCCTTTAGCTTTTCATATTGATTAATGAAGTCTTTTACTTCCTTTAAAAGACGTCCAATCAAATTCTATGCTCGCCGTAAACGAGTTTCCAATGCCACGTGCGTCCCATGTGGCTTTTCCTTGATGCTAAGTGGCCACGGACATGACAGCCACATAGGATTTACAGGGAGTTCATAATAACAGTCAAGAGCTACCAACATACTAATGAGTTTGGGCGATCTTAAGCAGTCACAGCTCAAATCAAATCTACTGGAGCTAATCTTTTAATTTAACATATTTCGATGTCTTAGCTTTCATGTAGTTAATCCGTTAAAAAGACAACACAAAACAATATCTCTAAACTTTTAGTAATATGTTATTATCACAAGAATAGGACGAGCCATCTTCATCCGATAGGTGGTCATAACATGTTGTCTCACAACATTCTCCCACACAATTAACTTCTTCATTCCGTCTTGTTCTTGTGACAGAAATGTCATGACCAGATTCCACAAATTTCAATAGGCCCGCAAGGAAGAACGATGAACAATGGAGTCCAGATTTCTCCTTAATAAATCGCAATCCAGATTATGATCCTAATCACTGAGTTTAGGCATGACGAAATACCACAAAAAACTTGACACTAAGGTAAAACGACAAATGCAAAAGGGTGGTGTCCAAGGCCCTAGCACTGCAGTAAAAATAAAGAGCAAAATAATGGCAAGCCCGAGCAAGAATTTCAATCGAACTTTGTCATCGAGTGCACATGTCGTAGGGGAAATCTAGACACGGTTTGTACTTCCACTGCTATATTATAACATGTCTTGTGCATTACGATGTGGATTGCTATCAACCGTGAATGTGCAGAATCGCATGTATCGACATCTGCAAAATTCTGGACTAGAACTTCCACGAAAACAACTCTTGGCAAGAAGAATAATATAATATATTATTGCATAGATGCCAATTCAATCCTAAATTTTTTACTTTTATCAATTCAGTTCTGATCAAATCTGAAGTTCCGATATAGTCATTTCATTTAATTTTTTCCTAAAAGCGTTTTTATATTGATCTAGTCATAATCCATCGTCCTATGTGTCATCCTATTATATCGGTGATTTCCAATGAAAATTAGCATGAAAGACTATATTAAAATTTCGCACAAATATATAAAACTAAATTGGCAAAATAGAAAAGTTTAGAATTGAATCGGCATACATACATTCAGAACTAACCAGACAATCTCCATCGTACATCTATTATATAAATATATATAGAATGGAAGGTACCCCCAATGCAAAGCCATGGGAGTTTGTCTGTTATTGCAACTTGTGAACTTGGGATGAGTGATGGGTTTTGTAAGCTACTGCTGCGTAATGTGAGCTCTGTCTCTGTCCTGTTTATTCACACGCACGCACACGCAAGATGACACAGATGACACAGCTGGAACGATGAATAATGTCCCGCATAATGGACGGTCCTCCGTAGAAGAGAAGAGAAGAGAATCCCACCCTCTTTATCCTCACAGGAAAAAAAAAAAAAACTTTTCCTCCCTACTCTTTTCTGACCAAATTAGGGTTTTGAATCGTCAAACTTCTCACATCGCTTCTGGTGCTGATGCATCTGTGCTTATTTGCAAGGAATGAGTCCATGAGTCCATGAGTTCATCGTTCATCAGTTACATCCGAACATTCCCCTTGTCTACCGGTCGAGCTTTACGTTGAAGTGCATGATACAAATGTAATCTCTTGAAGACATAAATTGAGAAATCTGAGTCTAGGTGAAATTTTAGGAAATGCCAGATCTCATTTGCTTGTAGTTGGATGCAAATGCACGTCTCAAGTACACTTAATGAGCGCTGATCATGGTCTTTCTGATGAGTACCCTTTCTTCTTCTTTTTCATTCTCCTTTTGTTTCTCTCCCACTATTCTGGAAATTCTATTAAAACAATTGTGCTCTCGGTGCCACCCAACCTAACCAATAGTAACATTATTTATTTATTTATGAAATCCAATAATTATTTCTTGCATTTCTTCAATTCCACCCACGTCGCATCACACCACTTTTGCCGGTTTCAATTAGACATATTTTTCAATCATTTTGCTCGAAGGCTGTGGGGGGATTGTAGTTCAGGCTTTACTTTCCCACTTTTAAGCCCGAAAGACGGAAAAAAATTGTTTTATTTCCGGGTACACGCACTAGCCTAGCCCACTCGAGTTTGGTGAGCATTGCGTGGCTCTTTATTTTCCTCTCAAGAATATCTTGAAGATGATCGTAGAAGGTACAAAATTTATCCACACTTTCAATAAAATTTAGGAGGCCTACTCTGCAAAAATCAAGCACACTAGTATCTCTTCAAATTTCAATGGACGGACGTGATGATAGTTCACATCTATTGATTCGTCTATAAGGATTTCATGCGTGACGATTGAGAAAATCGTACAATGATTGTATGTTCAAGAAAATCACGTGAATGATTGTATGGAGATTAGATTTCCCGTTTAATTCATGCTGGTCCTTTACCTAGGAACCTCGCAATTCCATTGGAAGGTGTTGTACTAGCACCCACTATTGTTGCCCTATCATTTGAGACAGCAATAAGCTAACGTGTAAGACCGTGTGGGGTTCATCTCCACTCATCCTCCTCCTCTTTTTCTCAACCTAAATCATGATAATCATGTCGACAGACCTATTTATAAGCCATGTCTAAGGAGACAAATGTAACCCATAGGAAGTAATATTTGGAACCTTGCTCGAAATTTCGAGTATGATTCTCTCTAATTATATAATCTTTCTTCGATGAGTCGCTGCAGTTAGATAATATCTAAATCGAATGATTTTCATGTGTTTGATTAAAACAAAATACACCAATAGAGACCCGAAAGCTTTGTTGGAATCACTTCGGGCTAACTCCGAAGAAATATGCACTGAAAAACTAATGCGTGTTCCTCTTTGATTCCGATGCATGATCTCCATCAGCATCCCAATAATGAAACGCATATCACTTGATGTGAAAAGGAAAGCAAAAAGAAGATGATTGAAATGAGATCTCTTCGTTATCCTGTCCTTGAGACTGTAGCATTTACTGTGGTAAATGATGACCAATTGACATATATCTTCAAAGCGACGCTCATGGTAATCTCACGGGGCACTCGAGGGGTACATTGTCGATTAGCCATAAAGAAATGTCATTGCAAGAAACAAGCGACAGGATGTTAAGCCAACCTCTTGCTAATATGTCTCCGACCGATTAGACATAAAGATCAACCGGAATTAGGGTACTCTCGTGCCTCAAACTTTTTATCAGTCTTGTAACTTTATTTGAGAGAGGAAGGTGCCTACATCACAATCGCCCTTGGGAAAATCCCAGGTGGGCACTCTTCCCCTCTTCATTAATCTTGCAACTTTAAACTTAGATTATGCGCAAGTGAAAGAAGAGATGAAAAGTCTCCCCCGTCCCCTTTCTTGCTCTTGTTATCAGTCTGCTCGTCCATGAACATTGCTTGGTTGGCCATGATCTAGGAGGAAATATTAGGAATAATTACATAAATAATCATTAAGCTTTGACTCAAAATATAATGTGATCCATGAATAAAAAAATTTATATAATATGATCCATGAACTTCAACTTAATATGCAGTGTCGTCTCCATACTTTTAATTTGTTCAATGTGGTCTATGGACTTTCTTGACTTATATGAAAATGTTCAATATTCTCATTCTATTAATTAAAGTTCACGGATAATATTGAACATCTTCATATAATCGAGGGTTAAATTGAACATGTACTAATAGTCCAATAACTAAATTGATTAAATTAAAAGTTTAGAGATGACACTATACATTGGACTAAAGTTCATGGACTATATTGAACAAATCAAATGCTTAGAGATTACATTGCACATCAAGCCAATATTCTAAGATCATTTGTGTCATTTTTCTGAAGAACTACGTAGACAAAATCATTTAGTGACTATAAAACAATGAGGGAAAATCATTATTTGGTGGGTTGCATAATAGCACATGCGAGGTTTGTCGAGGCCCCATATGTGCTTTTGTGGGAAATGATTCTTTCAGCAACAAGGGAAAAGAAAAATATACAAAAGATCCGTGAAGGATCTCGTTGCCTTTTTTTATTAAACGGATGGCCTCAAGCTGTAATTGTGGTGGAGACATCTTGATGGACATGGTCATTGGGTTTGACGGATCAGCAATCGGAATCGATTTGGGGTTCAACAGAGATGGGAATTTAGTAATCATTCATCATCCGGATGTAACTTCATACCATAATTGCTCTCTCTCGATTCACATGCCTGTGCGTTGGGGGGCTGCGACTGCAACATTCCTCTTGATCATGTGCGGCCGAAAGGAGGACACTCCAACGTTAAGCGATCTGAACTCTCAACTTTGATTATTGACTGCGTCTTGTATGAGAAGATGCTACCAAATGAAGAGCGTGATGATGTATAATGTATGAGTGTTGCATACCATGTCATCGGTTGACATGCTATATTGTTATAAATGTCAACTTTATCGGTGCTACTGCTGCATAGCAACATACGAATAGTTTATTACCAGTCCTGTATATCAAATCGGGTTACAATGTAACTGGAAATCATATTCAAGGGTCCTCTGGAGAAGAGAACCCGCCCGCCATATTTATCCTCACGGAAAAATCAATTTCCTTTATTAATTTGAGCAAATTAGGATTTTTCGACTGGTATATGTATCAATAGATGGATCATCAAATTCCTCACATTGGTTCTTGTAATGATGCATCTGAGATTATTTTGATTGTAAATTTCAGTGCTCACCAGTCCCACCTCATTTATGGAAATGTCATGTTGGTTTGGCTCTTGCGCCACCACTTATTTAATACTATGTATTTAATTCTGAGTCTCATGAGAGGAGATTTTAATGTTAATGTTATCATATAAGATTTGGAATTGAGCTAGGACTTGAATCCATGATCCATCTAACAGAGAATACTTTTGTATTAAAAAATCATCTTAAAGATAAGGAGTATGATATAATTGCCACCTTCTCATATGCTCGGATAAGTCTAGATCAGTCCCTTTAGACACCCCATTGTCTTTTCGAAATGATTAAACTTTCAAGAAACAAGTCCACAGTGTATATCAATCGTCAATTACATCCGGATATCGTTTACGTCTATCAGTCGGGCCTTTTACATGCGAAGTACATGATTGTGAATATAATCTCATCAAACATAAAATGGTGAAAAGCAACATAAGAGTTCAAGCTCTACGCATAACCGCTGATCATCGCCTTTGTGATGTGCACTTTCTGTATATTGCCCATGGTGCTCTCGGTGCTTTCCAACCTAATCGGTGGAGTCGTCCTTTGTAAATTATCTATCATTTCTTGCATTTCGATTCCACCCACGTCGCATCACTCCACTTTCCCAGGTTTTAATTGGACATAGATATGTATCGATTTTTAATAAAAAGAGAAATTGGGGCCTTTGTGTGACATTCTCAGGTTAATGCTAGATTCCAAGTAATACTAATTACAATTTGGGCTTGAGTAGGTCATTAAACTGTTTTATCTGTGTTTCGTGCGGGCCTTGGCAACTCTGGACATAAAACGTATAGAGGATAGAGCCGAAGGCGGGGCTCGATAACTATACTATACCTGCTTGGTGGCTAAGATATATGGGTATTGATATGTTAAAATAAGAAACGCAGTCCTGTCAGTTTGCTAATAGTATATCCGTTGGACAGTTGCTTCATGCTTCAGTGGCGTTTAACATGTTCTTTCCATGAGGGACTTGTATTTGCATTTTGTAATCAAGACAACGACGACATGGTTTCTCTTCCATGCATGTGATATGCGCCGGTATTCCGACGTCGACGTGGTCAATGGAAGGGCATCTGCCGGGCTCGTCCGGCTGCAAAAATCATGCCCTAGTCGGTCCATTAGACGAGAATTATATAGGGAGATCACTGGCCCAAGCCTGTCATATGTCACATCGTAATTAGTTTTTTAGTACTGGTAATTGATTGACGATGCTGTTTCTTGATACTCTCTTCTTGATGAGAGTATGATCCCAGAAGCTTCACATCCAGACTTCGTTTCTTCCGGATGTTTTACAAATTCGATCTGCTACACTGCTTTTACAGTCGCACGTACAAATCTCTCGGTCACTTACCCTTCCGCTCACCAACGTCGCCACCCATCCCGAGTCCATCAGCCACGGATTATTCACCATCACGTTCGCTTTCAAGCAATCCTTCATATTGCCCATCGACAATGCTGTTGCCGATGCAAGGCCAAGCAAAGCTGAAGCAGCCTTGAACATCAACTAACCCCTCATTCGATTTGGGTCCCGTTGGTACTTTGTTTGTAAAATAAATTGAGAGGTATCTTATCTCATATCAAAAAATCACATAGACGGAATTTGGTATGAACCAATGATCATCATTTTTTTATTTGGTGAAAAATTCGGATTTATTTTTATAAAAATTAACAGTAGCATTTTATTTAAATAGTACGACTATGAAGGAGTTCGATTATTTATTTATTTATTTTTTCGAATTTTCATATGTCTTTTCAACATAACTTTTGAGAATGTATCTTTTCATTTTACAACCTTTTTTGAAGGGTTGCCTTTGTTCAAAAGACAAAATGTTAGTTTTTGGGATCAATAATGGTCAAGTCATTTCAAGATTTTTCTTTCAAAACTACAATCATTGTTTCTAATTGTTTCAAAAAAATACTATGGAGAAATATTAGAAGTGCTATTTAATATTTTCATTTGAGACTTTGTTGCATTGTTGAGGAAATTTACTGGCGACTATTAGTAACTTTGTGGGGCAAGTAAATTTTAAAAGAAATGTGATATCACGCCTTAAAATCCAATTTGATTGCTTTGATTCGAACTCATATTGATTTCATTGTTCTACTCAAGTTCGAAGATAATTTCCTCAAAAATTTTAAGGATTTATTTGTGCAGTAATGGAGTTAGAGTTTGTTCAATTTGTGAGCAGAAGAAGATGCCGAATATGTCCCCTCTCGCCAATTACAAGCCCGTCTTCCTCGAGGATCAATCAGTAGGCAAAACGAGCATCATCACTTGCTTTATGTATGACAAGTTTGATACCACTTACTAGGCGACCATCAGAATTAATTTTTTGTCGAAGACAATGTACCTTGAGGTGGGCGATTGCAGCTTTGGGATACTGCTGGACAGGAGAGATTCCAAAGTCTCATCCCAAGTTACATTGGAGACTCATCTGTTGCAGTTATCGTGGATGGGAGACACTCAACTCTACAAAGCAGGACCCTAACAGCAAGGTTGCTTGCGAAACACGCACCAAGACTAAATCGGAGAAATTACCACCAAGGCCAATGTAGACTATGAGAAAATTGTCCATCAAACATGCAGATCTATAGGATTTGTGCTTGATGACGATGGCCTTGATACTGACCAGTGCAAGGTTCTGGTCAACATTGAGCGGTAGAGCCCTGATATTGCCCGAGGAGTCCATGGCCATCTCACCAAGCGCCCAGAAGAGATTGGTGCCAATGACCAGGGCCACATGAATGGATATGCCATCGATGAAACCCCTAAATTTGATGCCTATAAAAATCCAAAACCTCTCACCTTCATGCCCGAGTCAAGGATGCCGAGACACCAATTCAAGAGATAAAACACAAGGTATGGCTCTGATTACACCTTTTAGAAGGTTTCGGCTTATACAATGTTGTCGATTCTATTCCTAGATTTGCTGGTGTCTTCTTTTAGCCCCTCTCAATTCCAGTTTATGTGCTTTTGATACCCTGATTCGCTTGCGTTTACTGGAATGTTAAAGAATGTTGTTACATGCATGGGCTGATATGTAGTGCTCTGTTTGTGCAGGCAATCTGGAACATGGGCATGATGATGATTGATTTTGTTTTGAGTTTTTTTTTTTTTTTTTTTTTTTTGAGATTTCTCTTTCTCAGAAAATGGTTGTAAACTCGTAACTATCAAATCTTTGTTCGGTGGGCTGCTGATGCGATCCCTGTAATAAGGATGAAGTGGAGTATTCATTGTGTTGGCAAGGTTGATTTGTGTAGGAATGTTTGTAAACACCGAGTAAATAAAGGGATGCTGAGTCATAATATTTTGAAGTGCCATCCATTTTAGTGGTCTTGGCCACCTTGTCCATGCAATTCAGCAAGACAACAAGGATAGTTTGTTGAAAGATTCTGAAAGTTATAGTAGTTTGTGAATAGAATGAACGTATGTGTTATCTAGAGAATAATGTGTCCCTATTGGCTTTCCTTGCTCTAGCCATTTAAATAGAGTCAATGGTTTCATTGCCATTATTGTTTGTGGGCTATTGCTGTACGTGAATGCTATGGATTTTAAAAATTGCCTTCTTTGCGAAAGACTCGATGATGCATAGTATCGATTGGATGCCTCTAGAAATATTCTTGAAGTGGGGCTATCCGAATGGGACTTTGGAACTATTATAATTGGATTCATTGAGACTAAGAAGTA
This sequence comes from Angophora floribunda, assembly GCA_014182895.1. Classification (NCBI taxonomy): domain Eukaryota; kingdom Viridiplantae; phylum Streptophyta; class Magnoliopsida; order Myrtales; family Myrtaceae; genus Angophora; species Angophora floribunda. Next base: position 6,721,207 of record CM024707.1, read on the forward strand.
TCTAACTTTCATTTTTAAAATGGAATATTTGGATGAAATAGATACTTTCTTGGATATTAAAAATTAAAACATAGTGGGGGTTATTCTTTGAGCCAAAGTGATTATGTTGAAAAGATGTTTAATAGATTTCAATATTTTAGGTTTCAAAGAAATGAATAATCCATTAGAGGGTCTTTAATGTGAGTGCTATGGGAAATGTATGCAATGTATTGTACTAGACCCGATATTGCTTATTCTATGTATAAGTTGAATATATCTGTTTGTAATCCAAATATAGGACATTGGAAAACTATTACCAGATTTTTTGTTATCCTAAGAGGACTAAAAATATGGGATTGTTTTATAATAATTATTCGACTATATTAGAAGGATACACCGATACTAGTTGGATTATAATTGTGAGTGACAAACAATCCAATTTTGGATGGATTTTCACATTATGTGAATGTGTTGTTTCTTGGATGAGCAAGAAACAAATGTGCGTAACTCACTCAATTATGGAATTTAAATCATTGCTTTATAAGCAAGGGGGAAAGACACTAAATGGATTAGGAATTTGTTGTTGGATATCAAATTATAACCTAGTCTCATGCCTGCTATTTCTATCCATTGTAATAGTTAGGCTATTTTGGTAGGAGCTTATAATAACACTTATAATGTTAAGTCTAGACATGTTAGCCTGAGGTATGAGTATGTGTGACAATTGATTAAAGATGGTATCGTAATGATTGTCTAAGGAAGGTCAAGTAAGAATTTGATCTATCCCTGTATAAAGGTTTTACCAAGAGATGTGGTAAAGATGACCTCACAAGAAATAGGGCTGAAGCCCTTTGATTAAAATCACCGGTAATGGTAACCCGATCTTATTTTAGAATATCACTAGTCATAAGGTTTAATGGGTAAGAACAAGTTATTGAATGTGATTATTTAATACTTACGTAGCCCTGATATGAGAAGTCGTATCGCTTGTCCTGTTTTGTTGGTTGAATTGAATTTTTAATGAAGTACAATATAAATTTGTAATGTGTTAATAGTAACAGAAACATGTGGTAGATACTTTGCCTATATGCGCTTAGAAGTGATCCTACTTCTTACGAAAGTTAGAGTTGCTTTCTAGAGAGCTCATGAAATATGATCAAACACAATGCTATAATAGTGTGGAATAATATAATACTTTTTGCTAAAACAAGATGATAATATATGTGCGGTATGTTCAATTTCATAGTTTAAAAGTATAAATTTAAAACTGAGCTATTTGTCACTTTGATAGAGTTTTGAGATACTTGTACTAAGTAAATGTTTAACTTTAAATGTATGTATATTAATCTTATGGAAATTTTGACGGTATATTTTTAATGTTTTGTTTTGTTTTTGTTTCACAAACAAAAGTAGGGGATTATTGGTAGTTTATTTGTAAAACAAACTGAGAGATGCCTTATCTCATATTGAAAAGATGTGAGTACATACGTGGATGGGATTTAACATGAACCAACGATTATTATTATTTATTTAGTGAAAAATTTAGATTTGTTTTTATAAAAATTAACCGTAGCATTTTATTGAAATAGTATGACTCTTCACAAATGAGTTACGATTAATTTTATTGTTTATATATTTAATTTCGAATTTTCATATATCTGTTTAACATAACTTTTGAGAATGTATCTCTTCATTTTACAACCTTTTCCGAAGGGTTACCTTTGTTCAAAAGATAGAACGTTAGTTTTTGGATTAATGATCATCAAGTTGTTTCAAGTTTTTCTTTCAAACTATAGCCATTGTTTCTAATTGTTTAGAAAAATACCATAATTGCTATATAATATTATCATTTGAGACTTTATTGTACTTTGGAAGAAATTTGCTGACAACTATTAGCAACTTCATGGGGTAAATAAATTCTTAAAGAAAGTAATATCATACTTTAAAGTCTGATTTGATTGCTCTATTGATTCGAGCCCATATTGACTTCATTGTCCTACTAAAATTCGAAGATAATTTCCCCCAATAGGTCCATACATGCACAACTAGGCTCTGAACCTCATGTTGAGCGTTACTTTAGACAAAACTATTGATATCCGAACTAGACGTGTGATGAGTGCCTTTCTTGGACATGAAGTGTACCACCGGGATTAGAGAGGGCTTGGACAAAATATGTTTAAAATATGTATTGAAAAGTCAAAGGTTGAAGAGAAGAATGAAAAAAGAAAAAAGAAAAAGAAGAGTTGAACGGTCAAAAGGTGAGAAAAAGGAGAAACTTCACCTTTACAAGAGAGAGAGAGAGAGAGAGAGAGAGAGAGAGATTGGGAGAAATTAAAAGAAAAAGGAGAGAGAAGAGAAAGGAAAAAGAGAAAAGGGAAAAGAAGAGGGTTTTGCACGTGCACATCATGAATGACTTGTCAAACCGACTCAACATTGTATCGCAATGCTTGTGCTTGCACCTCTTGTTCGTTCAATCAGAGTAGTTTCGGATTCGGGGATTGAAATTCGGAATTATTGAAGATTCGTGCCGTGAAGTCCGATTTTTGAGTCGTTGAGTTACCTATTTATATAGAAATGATACTTTAGGGTATTATGGAGGTACATGATTTTACGGATTTCAATTTGAACTAATGGTTTGCCCATAGTGAAATTTCAAACTTTGTTGCGCATGCTGTCAAGTTCCAAACAGTAAATTTGGGGCTAAATTTTAGCCATTTTCAAGGAGGTTTTGGGGCAGCTAATTGATGTTCTTGTAGTGCATCATAAGGGCTTTCTATGGACTATATGGTTGCTTGAAATGGAGTTCTATGGAGGAAGTTATGGTGCGAGGAAGTTTAGCGCGCGAGTTTCGCAAACTAGACAACAATAAGTTTTTGTTAAAGGCGAGCTTTTCGTTGGTGCGTAAATGCTGTTTTATTGATAAATGACATAATGTAGTCGAGTTGTTCATTTGAATATCATTTTACTTGGTCTTTTGATATTGTTTTTCAATTAATTATTAGGAATTGGAGTACATCCGCTCGACAACCACTATTGTTTGATTTGGGCATATCCAAGTGAGAGATACTATCTCTTCTAAGAATTTTGTTAACTTATACTTCAAAATGACAAAGAGTTGATATATTTTGAACTATGAATGAGTATCTTTGTTGCATAATTTGGATCGAGCATTTATTATGTTTTGAGTATTTGTGAATCTTATTAGAATTGTTTAGTGAAAATATTTGTTCTTTATTTGATGAACGAGTTGGGAAATAATATATTTTGGGTTTGTGAAATCTTTTTGTGAGAAGCTCGACTTTGAGTAGGATTTATGGAGTGCTATAAATATTTGGGAAATGCTATCTGATATGCATTTGATTTGATTTGAAAAACTGATTTATGAGACAAGTCTTAAACTGATTTGAGAATGTTTTATGGAAAGTATTTCTAATGGATGAGTTGAGTTGCGAAATGTTATATGGTTGATTTGTGAAATGTATTGTGATATATTAAATGATTTCTAGATTTGGCTTTGTGGATTGTGGAGAATGTTGTTGTGGATTGTTATGGATGCTCCATATCGTCGTGAGTCTAGTGAGGAGCTTGTGTGTGAGTGTATTCTAGTCTAGGATATCCTTGTGGGCTAACCCACCAATTCATAATAGGCAGAGACCTAACCAAGGGAAAAATCTTGATTGTCTTGTTACAGACGTTAAGCCTGACCATTGTTGGACATTTAAGCTTGAGTTTGGTAAATGGAGTAAACTATTGACGTGTGATTTGAGTTTAGTCAATGTAATGGACTATCGACCTATGTTTTGACAAGTTTAGTCAATGGAATGGACTATTATTATGTGTTTTATGAAATTGACCAATGGATTAGATCATCGGTATTTATTTTGTTATTATCTTGAGATACTTGTATTATGAATATATTATGTTAAAAGCGAGGTATGTTTGTGTTTAAATTGTGTATAGTAATTTCTTGATCTGCTCATAAGAGATGCATTACTCATTGAGCTGTGGTTACTCACTCCTCTATTTTCTAATCTTTCTAGGTTCTTCAGCTAGCGATAAATGGTACGAGAGCGATATTGATGAGGGGGATTTCAGGAGTTGGATTTGGGTGGTTGAAGGCTGCATTCTTTGGGTAGAAAGACGGCCGTGCCATTGCTTATTTATGATGGTTTTGGGGTGTGACAATATGGCTTCGACTCTAGGGGTAGAAATGAACCTTATCCCACATTGCTTGGGTGTAGTGAGGTGATATGCTCAATAAGGAGTAATCAACTACCTTTGATGATAGTTTTTGCTACACTAGACAAAACCTTGAGAGGGATGGCGGTGCGGATGAACCTTAGAGAGGACAATATCGGGTCAAACTAGAGATGGTAGTGTAGTTGTGCCTCTACCTTGAATGAGGCCTTTTCTGGGCTTACTATGCAGGCTCCGATCTAAAGTGGACAATATCATTGGCAAGTAAGGCTAAAGGTCGGTCTTATACGAAGGTCACGATGTACCACCTAGGGGTGAGCATCAGTCCAGGATCTTCCTGGGATTGGCCTTGGATCGGCCCAACCCATCTTAATTTGGTTCTCAAGGGGATTTGGTTGGTCCTTGGTCTTGGGACTCTTGGACCTTACATTGTGCAAGTCGATCCACTATGTATTTAATATGTTATATGTTTTTATCTATTGTAAACCCGAACCTCTCCTTCTCCATTCTTTCACAATTCAGTTCCTTGTAAATTAGAGAGTAGAAAGAAAGAAAGCCCTAATTTGACTCAGGAAAAAAATAAAAAAATAAAAACCTTCCTTGCCCCCTTGCCTTGGCCTCGCTTGCCTCACTCACCTTGCCGCTTGCCTTTGTTCACTCTACTTGCCACTCGTCTTGCTCGTCTCTAGCCTCTTCACGCTCACCTCAAATGTTCTTTTATATGATTTGTTGTCTTTAGCAAATTTGCAATTTATATTGTTACCTTATCTTATATTTAGGATATGTATTGATGTTCATAGTTTGGTTGTTCAGTATCACATCATTAAAAGATATGTAATTTGAAATAGTTGTTTAACCTTTTAGGAATACAAAAAATGAAAAAAAAAATCAATTAGTCTTGGATTAACCTTCGAACTGGACCATCTTTGGTCTGGTCCTCAGTCCTAGGTTCAATAGGATTGGTCTTCATCCCAAAAATTAGGGACCAACATTGTGCAAGTTGCTTCTTAGGCTAGGTACTAGAACGGCTCAACCCAGACGATACTCACCTCTTGTACCTCCTCTTGTTCCTGACATTAGCGAACACTATCTTTGTGGGCCTCACCATCACCTCCACAGCTGATGGCTCCATCACCATCACCGCATAAACTGACCGTGCAGCCACGACATTATTCAGTTCGAGCCTATATCTCACTACCCTCTTGATCCCGAACAAGATCTAGAAGGATGGATAGTTGAGCTGGCCGGGGTCTGTGACTTTACGTGAGCACGCAATGTTGGAGTGCCTGGCCACAGCTCTGACTTGATTGAAGGTGTTGTCGAACGAGCAGAGGAAGGCGACATGGTCATTGGCCGAGATATCGTACGCCAGGGTGGGGGAAGAGGGCTTTCTGGGGATCAATGGATCCCGCACCGTGCGCCTGTGAGGTCGAATACGTGCCTTTGGTGGTGTTGAGGACAGGGGAACTGGTGTTATCGTGCGTGTAGGCGGTGGTCATGAAAGCGGACTTTATCGCTCTCGGGCTCCAATCAGGTGTGCGGCTTTGAGGAGAGCCGCCAGGCTGCTATCGTGTGGGCATGACATGGATATGCCTATAGTGATGGACCAACATGAGAAGCTTGGATCAGAGCAAGCACATCATCAACCATGAACGCTTAAATGGATGAAGCAGGACTGGTTCATCTGCATAATTCACTTCCCTCGGTTTAATTGGCAAAAATGGAAATCTTATAATCTTGTTTTAAATGTAATTACCATTAGTGTCACCCTCTGCCACTCAACCTCAAGACCTGGGCATATCCCGTTATAGTAACACAGGATAGCAATCTCCAAGGAAACTAACCCGCACAATGCTGGACCTAGATGAGGCTACATGCAGGATAAGAGTGAGGAATGTGGCTTAGTTAGATGAAAGTCAACTCTTTTTCCATTCTTATATGCATATTTCCTCTTTGTTCCGGTCGGTACCACACATCCTGGACAGAAGGATGTCCCACTCAATAACGAAAGAAGATTATTTGGGCAATTGCACTCTGAACTTTGACGTCATAAAGTTAAGGTCGCCAATTCGAAGCAAGCATCTTGCACCATATCATATATCGCTATGTAATCGCCGATTCAAGTAAAATGGATCTGCATTGCATGACTTCAAGGATTTTTTCTTTTGTGCTTCTGTCTTATCATGTACTTTTGTGTGATGCAGATCCTGATTGAGAAGGCAAGAATTGCGTTTTGTATCCTCGTAAAGAAGGGGGGGGGAGGGGGGGGGGAAGGGAGGGAGGGAGAGGAGAGAGAGAGGCAACGCATGCTTGGTTTAGTTCGAACTCTAGAGCAGTAACGGAAGACACCAATTCACTATCTTGAATTACCATCACAATTGTACACATTCCTCTGTTTCAATCAATTTACAGAAAAATATACAACTGCTTTTTACCCCTCCTTTAAACCTATTAAAATTTCACTACTCATCCCATAAGAACGCGACCGGACTCCTCACACGATGCTGGCGGTTACTCCATGTGATCGACCCGCCATGAGCCTCGTCCGTCTTGTTATTGGCCACGAACAGCACGCTGTACCTCTGCTTCTCCCCAACCTTCTCGAACACAAGCCTACTTGGCCTCACCCTCACCGCGACTGTGCTTGGCGCCTCCACCGCCACCCTGTACACCGACTTGGCGTTCCCCACGTTCGTCACCTCACGCGTGTACTGCACCACCTTCTTGTTGGGCCCGAACACGACCGAGAATGACGGATAGTTGAGCTGTCCCGGGTCGGACAGTTTGTTCGAGCAGGTCACGTTCGTCCGCCTCACGACGCTCCGGACTTGCTTGAGCGTGTAGTTGAGGGAGCAGACGAAGGCGATGTAGTCGTCGGCGGTGAGATCGTAGATGAGGCCCGGCGAGAGGGCCTTCCTTGGGTCGATGTGGCCTGCTCCGAGGGCCCACGGGGAGGATGGGGTTCCGTCGGCTCCGTTGGTGATGGGCTTCCGGGTGTTGTCGTGGACGTAGGCGGTGGTCATGAGTGCCGATTTGATTGCGCTTATGCTCCATTTTGGGTGTGCGGCTTTGAGCAGCGCGAGGACGCCACTGACGTGTGGGCAAGCCATGGATGTACCTGAAAATGGAGCCGTCAGAGAAAGATTTTGACTTTGATTCTGGAGAGTGAACGCGATGCGTGAAGTAGGTCATGTCAATGAACCTGAGATGATATTGAATTGGACTTTCCTCTTGTCAAAATCCAATTCCGTGGGGCTCACAGAATCCGGCCAAGAGGCCAGGATGTTGAAACCAGGGGCAATCACGTCAGGTTTCAAGATCTGCACGGACTGGTAGTATGGCCCTCTTGAGCTGAAGTCGGACACCACTGGTGCCGGCCTCACATTGTCCTCTTCTGAGCTGGGAATGACCAGGGCCGTAGGGTTCCGATCGGTCTTGGCATATTCCCTGATCAAGTTACCTGCCTTTGTACCGAGGTGAACGGTCGGTATCATGTGGCAATCTGCCAGCACCTCCTCGCCGCCGTTCTCTGGTGTGTTCACCAGTATCATTCCCACTCCGCCCGCACCAAGCACCTCGGCGCCCTTCTCGACACGGGAATTTTCCCCTCTTTCACAGAGCACCACCTTCCCGTGCACCGCTTTGCGGTCGAGCGAGCCTGCCATGCACAAGCTTGCGTTTATGTTTTCCTTGTTGTAAACCAGGCTAACTAGCTTATTCCCCATTCCTGAGCCACCACACAATGCTGCTCCAGTGAACTGCATCTTGTTGCCAAGCAATGCATGGGCCGGGAAGTTGCGGTCCAGGGTAGCCGCTCCTACGGTCATGATCCACGGGGCTCCATTCGAGAGCGTGCCTGGCAGAGGACCTTCGTTTCCTGCAGATGCAGAGACCAAAATACCCTTCTCCATCGCCGAGAAGGCTCCGATAGCAATGGTGGTCTCGTAGTAAAACCCGTCACCTCCACCAAGGGACATAGAGATCACGTCTACGCCGTCCCTTATGGCCTGGTCCAATCCAGCAAGTATGTCTGAGGCCGTGCAGCCCAATTCCCAGCATATTTTATAGCTGGCCACACGGGCATGGGGAGCCATGCCCCGTGCGACGCCTCTTGCACTGCCGAGCAGGCTCGCATTGGCCACTGGGGAGCCTGCGGCGGTGGTCGACGTGTGAGTCCCGTGCCCCTCGTGATCCCGAGGGGTTTGTACCTCTGTCATGTTACCGTCTGCACAATGAATGTTCATATAAATTCGTTAAGTGCTCGAAGCAATTTTACCTATGATTTTTTTTTTTTGAAGGTCCTTTGGTTCACAAAGTTACCTAAACCCTGGATATAGCCTTTGTCAAAATAATAAGCGCCGATGAGCTTCTTGTTGCACAGCGAAGGATTGAAATCCGGTCCGCTCATGCACTTTCCCTTCCACCGGGCCGGAACTTCCGGGTACCCCGTGTCATCAAAGCTCTTCGACTCAGGCCAAACCCCTGTGTCAAGAAGACCGATGATCACGTCAGGAAATGGTTGATGAGCCTCCTTCGAATGGCTCCCCGTGCCAGGCCACAGCCCGAATTCGTCTTCCACTTTCAACCAGCGTGGCGTCCGGGTCGTGTGGACATGGTACATGACGTCCTCATAGACACCGAGCACTGCGTCTGATGACCGGAGGGCCTCCGCTTGATGCGGCTCGAGGGAGGCGGCATATCCATGGAAGGCGTCGCTGTAGACGTAGAGAAGATTGGCATCGTCAGAGGCGAGAGATTGGAGGCTGGCGCTGTACCAATCCCGGCTTGTGTTGAACGTCGCGGGGACGGTTTGTTCGTTCATCTGAACGATGTAGGTCTTCTTGGCCATTGCACAGGGGAAGGCGAGAAGAAAAAGAGCTAAGAACGTTAACCGAGCAGCGGAAGAAGCCATGGCCGGACGATCTCCCGTTGCTCGGAAATTCCAAAGGGGATTTGGTTCTTCCCAACCTGGTAAGGTCCGATCTTTATAGTCAAAGATTCTTCTTGCGCTGCTATTGTTAGCGTGCATTGGTTTTCTCCGGCTTCCGTGTTTGCAATTTGTAGTCTCTAATTCTATCACCGGTGATGATTAAGTTTCTAAATCTAGTCTAGGTCCATGCTGGAATGAATCTGGCATATTTAGAGTAAGTGAATCTAAATTCTAAGTACGGATTAACTTCCATTTTAAATTCTTGGTACAATGAAGATGAGTCGCATACAGGCTATGCCCAGTTTCTCAATTTAGGTTAAAAGAATGATAAATTTTATTGAACTTTGTTGTTCCGTGGATGTGCCATGCAAGATGAAACTGAAGAAGAATATCGTATTTTGTGCATTTCTCATCGTGTGTTCTCCATATACAATGTTCCATATGTAATATGTAATACAAGAGGTAATTAATAAAAGGAAAAGATATATCAGATTCTAGTCCTAGATTGATTCAATCAATCAATTATAATCTCGGATTGATTAAGTTTGTCGATTATAATCCGTATAGTTCTGTCATCTCTTAAGCATATCTTTTGACAAGACTTCTAATTATGTAATCACGATAGCCGATGCATACAATATGTGCTGGTATTCCGACATCAAGGTAGTTGATGATGGGCTTTTGCCGGGCCTAGAGGCTTGGGTCTTTCCATATTTCACGGGCCAATTGTCGGGCCGAACAAACTGTTCCCAATCGGTCCATTAGATGAGAATTATTAAGAGAGTGGGACCTTTGAGGAAGATCACTTGCCCAAGCCGGTCATATTTCATATTGTAATTTGTTTCCTAGTATGTTGTAATTGATTGACAATGTTGTCTCTTGATACTCTTTTCTTGACGAGAGAATGGTCGCAAAAGCTTCACATGCAGAGTTCATTTCTTCTGATGTTTTACAAATTCAATCTACTATGTTACTTTTACAATCACACAAATACAAATCTTACTTTTGTTCATCAACTTTCAACTCAACAATGTTACCACCTTTAGAATAATTAAATAATAAATCATGTCTTAAACTAATAACTTAAACTTTTAGGCTGCGTTTGGCAATTGGTATAAAATTCAGGATATAATAAAATTTATTTTATCCTGCATTTGATGCATGCTTAAGATATGATAAAGTTGAATATAAATGAGATATAGGCCGAACAAAAATATCCTATAGGCGAGGAGGGATAAAATTATCCCATAGGATTTCTAATTTCATAATAGGAAAGTTATCTTTTTCAAAAGCATACTTCTTAAATCAACAAATTTAAAATTATATTTCAATATAAATAATTTTTTTTATTTTAATATAAGAAATTCAAAATAACGAAAAAAACAATTTATTTTTTTCACTTAATCTTATTTTATGTATATATTCGAATTTAATTGAATTTTATAATGTAAATTCAATATAAAATATATATATTTATTACATATTTTAGGTATTTCGATATTTTAGGTATATTAGAACGATTTTCCATCTAATAAAATTTTATTAGAGATTGATGGAAAGGGAAGAAATGAATAAAAAAAAAGTAATTAAAAAAGAGATTAAAATAAAATAAAATAGACAAAAGTGTTGCAAGAGATTTTTATCATCTCCGTTTCTAAAATTTATGGTTTATTTATATTAAGGGAAATGCCACAAAAAACCCCAAATTATGTCACTTGAGACAATTTTACCTTAAATTTTTTTTTGTGCCATAAAAAATCCCAAATTATGCCATTTATGACAATTTTATCCTAAAAAAATTTTTGTGCTATAAAAAACCCCAAACCATGCTACTAGGGACAATTTTAACCCCAAACTTTTTATTATGCCACAAAAAATCATAAACTATGCCACTTGGGACACATTTACCCCCAAAATTTTAACCGAATGGCATTTTCGCCTTTTCGCCTTTTTACTTCTTCTTTTTTTCTTCCCGTTCTTCCATGGTCCCTTTGCCATGGGGCCACCCTGGTGGTGGCGTCTGGCGAGGGTGGCCCTTGCTAGGGAGGGTCACCCTTGCCGGATCTGGTGGGGTGGCTCTCGCCCGACTCAGGCAAGGGATGCCCCCACTAAATCTAGTAGGGGCGACCCTTGTCGACTTGGGTGAGGGTTGTTGGCGGGGGCAACCCTTGCTCGACGCCAATGAGGGTTGCCCTTGCCCGAGTCAGTGAGAGTCGCCCTCACTTGGCCCAACTCAGGCAAGGACGCCCTCACCGGATCCGGTGGGGGCAACCTTCCCTAACGTCGGCTGAGGGTTGTCCTCGCCTGGTTGGGGGCGATCCTCCCCGGCGAGGGCAACCCTTGCCGGCTTCCTTTTGCTATCGGCAGAGGGAAGAGGAAGAAATAAAGAAAAAGTAAACAAATGAAAATGCCTTTTGGTTAAAATATTTTGGGTAAATCTACGAGCATGACATGGATGCACCTGTAGTGATAGACTAACATAAGAACCCTAGATAAGAGTAGATCTGTCAAATAGATGGGTTGAATTATAAATAGTCCGAACTAAATTGACCATTTAATCCATTAATAACCATATACCATAATACAAATTTCTCGACCCATACTCAACTTGACCCATTTAATCAAATCTAAAAAAGCTTTTTTCTTATGATTTTTTTAATGATATTGCTAAAACACTTTCATGTAAAACAAATTTAGTAAATATACTTTATAATTTTTTTTTGAAAAAATCGAGACTTTTTTAAAAAAAATATATCAAAATGTCACTTTCAAGGAAAATAACAATATTTTCTTGTGTTTGTTTGAAACCTAAAATTAAATTAAAAAATATTTCTGTCGTTTTGTATGGGAAATCTGATTTTCATCTGCACAATCCTTTTAATATTTTAATATTTATTTTTAAGATCAAAAAATTAATTATTTTTTTGCTTTTGTTTTTGTTTTTTTGTTTTTCCTTCTTCTTTAGCTGGTCCTCGGCCACAAGTGAGCTTGAGCCTTGCATAGGCTAACAAGGCTCCACCTTGCCAAATTCGGCGAGGTTGAGCTTACTCATGGTTAGTGAGGTCGAGCTCACTTGCAGTCAGCAAGGTTGAGCTCCCCTAGTCTCGCTAAATTAGCGAGGCTTGAGCCTCACCAATGCCAAACCTTGGCAAGGCCTTACCCTCACTTGATTGGTAGCTCGAGCTTCGTTAGCATCCAATGAGCTTGTCCCTTGCCTGGCTGATTGTTGTGGTTGGCCATTGGTGAGGGAGATGGAAGAAGAAAAAAAAAAGGAAAAAAAGATTATAATTATAATTATAATTTCAATTTTTTGAAAATATTTCTATAAGAATGAAGAGGGAGAGAGAGTATGGGTGAGCCTAGTGGGTTGGAAATGAGTTTTCAACTCAACCCATTTAGACCCATTTATTATAGCTTTTAAATTTAAAACCCATTTAAGGTAAGCTCTTATTGAAGTGACCCATATATGAACCATTTCTAATTTAAATGGATTATATATGAGTTTAAAATCTATTTTGACAGGTCTATATCAAAGCAACCACATCATCAACCATAAACACTTTTAAGTGGATGATGAAGGACCGGTTCACCCCCATAATTCACTTCCCCCGGTTCAATCAGCTCAAATGGCAATCTTGTAATCTTGTTATACACGTAATTGTGATTAGTGTCACCCTCCGTCGCTTAGCCTCAAGACCTGGGCATATATTATCAGATGAAGGACTCAAACTAATTCAGCATCAAAGGCTAACGGACACATATCGCATTAGTAATACAGGGTAGTAATCTCCAAGAAACAGCATGGAAGGCCTCTCTATATTTTTCAGTAGGACTCCATCAAAAGGTGAAGCTATTTAAACTCCACTTAAAAAAGAAAAGAAGAAATTTCAGCTATAGATCGTCGCAAGCGAATGCGACATACGAAGCTATGCAGAGAGTTCATTGAATAAAACTGAGGATTTGTTTGTTTGAAGAAAAAAATATTTTAGAAAATTATTTTCAACTTTTTGATATTTAGATAACGGAAAACTAATCGATGTACAAAAAAAATATTTTCTATGGACTAAAAATTAGGAGTGAGCATGGTCCAAGTTGGGTTGGTCCACCTCTTACTCTAGGACCAGCCTGCATCGTGATGGTCCTCAATTTTTTGGACTAAGGACCTACCCTATTGAGCCTGAGATTCTAGAGTCAACCTGAGACCAATATATAATTTTTTTTGTTTCATTTTTTGTATTCACTGAAAATGCAAATTTATTATTTCAAATTACATAGTTATCAATAATGCAATGTTGAGCAACTAAACTATGAATACCAGTACATATTCAACAAAATTAAGATAAGAAAATAATAAAAAATTTCGCAATTGCTAAAAGTAATAAACCAAAATGATCATAGAGTCGCGAGGCGAGCGTTGCTCACAAGTGAAGATGGTTTCTAATTAGGACTTCATTTCCTTTTGATTTACTAGGTAATGGGCGAGATCAATGAAGAGAGGCGAGTAGTATGAGCGTTGAGCATCGAGCGGCGAGCGAGGCCGGCATTGAGTGGCAAGTGGCCAAAGGCAAATGGAGTGAGTGTCGAGTAGCAATCGAGGTGAGGTTGCTCACCAAGAAGTTATTTCTTTCAATTTTACTTGGCAAATTGAAGACTAAGATGATAAAGAAGAAAGAAGAGAACAAGAGTACTGGAGGAGGAGGACACTATTTTAATTTGGTTTGAGTTGGACCAACTCGAAACTCGAAGAACCGATGACCAACCCACACAATCTAGTCCAGGGATCCTAGGACCAAGGACTGACCCAGTCCCCCTGGGGACCATACCAAGACTAACAGGGTTAGGTCGTCCAGGGTTGGTCTAGGGTTGACCCAGGACTGATGCTTATCCCTACTAAAAACAACATGCTTCGAATTGGGTAAAACAAGTTTCCTCTTTGATAAGAAGAAAATCACTTTCTTTAGACCACCTAACTAATGAAAACTATAATTTGGTTGTAAAATTTGAGTAGAGAAGTTAGCATATGCTATTGGTGTTTGTGCTGGGGGGCGTTATCAGTGTTTTTGCTTATGTATACACTAGAGTGGATCAACCACCAAGCAAGTTCTTATTTCCTTGGGTCTTTGGAGGATTCTTCATGAGTACAATCTGGTTCAACATTGTTGCATGTGAGCTTGTTGCTTTGCTAGCAGCTCTTGGCGTTATTTTTGGCACAAATCCTTCTAACCCTGGTTTGATAGTTTTGGCCTGGGGAAACTCGATGGGAAATCTGATGTAAAATGTAGCATTGGCGATGAATGGTGGAAATAGTGTGTGGATTGATATGTTGGATTTTTATGCTGGGCCTATGTTTAACGCCCTTGCTGTTTTGGGAATGTCAATGTCTCTTGGAGCCTAATCTAGAAGACCATCATCCGTGGTCTTTCGGGATAGCAGCCTATTTTAGAGACGATGGGATTTCCGATGAGTGGACTCCTTTGGCAACTCATCGTTTTGCCCTGACATGACATGTGCAGATCGGCCTTATGTCAATTTACCTAGTCTTTCTAGTTTTAAGGTTAAGCACATCTATGGGTATGGTTTCATTGAATTGTCTGGTTGACTAACGATCAAGGCATGAGGCATAGTAACTCTTGGTCAGGGTAGTGTGTGTACTCAAATATGGATGCGTCCTTTCTCCACAAACGCTGCTTTGTGCTTGGTGCGTGGATGATGTTGGCTCATTTTCTTGTTGCATATTGAAAAAGTTATATCGGAATGGTTGAGCTATAAGTTGGGCCTTGCGATTGTATCTATCTGATGTACCATGCTGAATTATCTTCATGAGACGTCATCATCTCCAAATGCTGATGCGTTTTGTGTATTCTCAGTTGTATTCCCATTCTCATTTTGTATGGTCGATGTGGGAAACTTGTGATATTAGCTTGTGACATGCTATCTGTGCTTCCGATGCTATAGTTGTCATTTCTCATCTTTAGAAGAATGAAGAAGCTGTCAATTACATATAAATAAATGACAAATGACGATATAAAGAAAGTATCAAATCATGGATATGTTACATGTTTTGGATTGGAATGGTTACTTTTTGGCTTGTGATCGGAGAATTGAAAGTCACTCTTTCATTCTGTTAAGCATATTTCCCTTTGTTCTAGTCGGTACCACGCATATTGGACAAAATGTCAGAGTCTATAACGAAATCAGATTATTTGCGCATTACACTTTGGATCTTTGATATCCTAAAGTTGAGGTTGCCCATTCCAAGCAAGCATCTTGCACCATACCTACACCGCTATGTAATTGCTGATTTGAGTAAATGGATCCGCATTGCGTTAAGTTTGCAATCAAAGCAGCATTTGATGGTATTCATATGATAGTGTGATTTCAAGTTTCTTTCTTTTTTTCTTCTATCAATTTGACAAGTGAAGGCATGATTATGCTATGTTTTGAGTTATCATTTTCTTTTGCATGGTGCAGACATTGATTGAAAAGACTAAATTCTATTTTGCATCCTTAGAGTTAGAGAGGGTGTTGCACCCCGAATCCTATAGCGATAGGGGTAATGACGTGACTGTCCTTCTAACTCAATGATGCAATGTCAAACCATCCAATAACTCACCTCCCAAAAGTCTATATCAATAACGCTCTCCCTCTAATAGCCACTAATTGAGACACTTGGAAATACAAAAGATGAATAGAATGAGTAACCACAACCTAGTGACCAATACATATCTCTTTTAAGCAATCGAGCAATCGCTATGTATAATATAAAGAAATACTAAAACGCAAGACCCCAAATTTAGTTTACAAGAAAATGACAAGATTAAAAAAAGTTATATCATTTTAACATAACTATATATATAACACTCGTTAAATCAGTAAAATTTTAATAAACATAAATGGTCTAGTACATTAATTAATCTCATTAAAACATATGTTAATGGTCCATTCCAATGACTAATTACTCCTACTCAAATATATGTATAACACCTCATGACAAGGCGATCAAGCTCCCTCTTAGCAAGGTATCTACATATATTGCTGATGCCTCATTCATAATGATATCTTAAACTAGTCTATATACTCATAAGCCTCTCACCAGGCTCATCATTAACACAAACTTACAAAAGTATCACGTTACAATTTACAAGTTAGTTTGAAATCAAATCACAAAACAATTTCCCAAATCAAATATATGATATTTCTCAACCCGTTCATCAAAGAAAATATATTTCACAAGATGTTTCTCAAACCGTTTCAGAATCTATTTTAGAATCCATTTCATAAATCAAGTTCACAAATCAATATATAAATGTAATGTTTCGCAACACTTTTCCTAAAACATAATAAATGTTCAATTTAGATTTTTACGCAACAAACATGCTTTTCAAAATATTCAATATTTATAGCATTTAAGACATGACTTTATAAATTCATATAATAGATATCACTACTCATTGAAAATGCCCAAACCAAACAACACATAGCTAATGAGTCAACGATTTTGTAACCTTATAAATTTAATAAGAATTGACCTTAAAATCAAGTAAAACCTTATCTCAACTACGAAACAGTTGTACCATACGTAAATGCTAACAAAATGACTCATATGCCCTAACAAATCACTCACTCAATGCAATTATTTTAACCTATACACAACACCAAACTTGCCCATGAAAACCTAAAATTCTCACTCCAACCAAACCTTTGTTCCAAATTAACCTCTATCAAATCCCACGGCTCTACATAATTCATAGTTTCCATGAAATCCCAAAGTTTCACAATTCAAAAACAGGACTTTTCAATTTAACTAAACTTTGAATTGACAATTTAATTGCAAAAACCATCCTGATGAAATGAACGATGGTGCAAGCACTTACTGAACTTTTACCATACGTAATAACTTCTATATAGTCTCTGACTTGCCGAGGCCCTATAATGTGTAAATGCAAATCCCTTTCCTTCTTTTTTTTCCTTGTTCCTTTCTTTTCTCTGCATGTGCTCTCGATCTTTTATAGGGGTGTCAAATGAGCGGGTTGAGTCGGGTTTGGGTTAGGTCAAAATGATCCAACCCATATTGATCACTTTAACTCGTTTTGACCCATTTTTATGTGATGTGAATTTGATGACTCATATCCGACCCAACCTATATTATCGAAACACATTAATACTTAACTTAATTTAGAAAAATCCACTTCCACCCATTTAATCTACTTTAAATTTTTCACATATAAGTTACTTGAACAAAATTTCATATCAAATTTAAAGTAAATTCAATAATAAAAAATTCGTAAATAAAATAAAAAAAGTGAATAACTTTAAATTGAATTACTTTTGAAAAATAATTTTTAAAAATTTGAATTTTTAATTATTTTTAAACTATTTATTGCCTTTTCTTTTTTTTCCCCTCTTTTCTCTTTTCGTTTGTCTTCTTCCTTCTTCTTCCCCTTTTTCCTCCATTGCCAATGACTAGCCAAGGCGCAGGTCAACAAGCCCGAGCTTAAACAAGGCTTGTAAACTCCAGGCTCAATCGATCAAAGCAAGCCCAAGCTTGCCAACTCGAGTTCCATTGTAGTTGGCAAGCTCGAGTTCCATTGCAGTTGGTAAGCTCGCAGCTCGCCAAATCCAAGCAAGCCTGAGCTTGGCCAAGGCTAGCAAGCTCGCGGCTCTCCAAATATGACCGAGGTCAAGCTCACCAGCCTAAGCTTTGTTGCAAGGCTGGCGACCTAAGCTTTGTTGCAAGGCTGGCGAGCTTGGGCTCGCTTGCCAAGATCCAAGCCAGGCTCTAGCCAGCGAGCTTGAGGCTCACTAGATCCAAGTGAATCGGAGGTCGGCTAAGGCCGGCGAGCTTGAGATCGATGACGTAGATGGTGGCATGATGGTGGGTAGGCAATGGCTACAATCGGGATTGGCGATAAAGATGGCAGTGTGACGGCAGGATTGGTGACAATTAGGGATGTAGAGAGGAGGAGGGTGATGGAAGGAGAGAGAGAAGGAGGAAGGCCTTGGGATCTATGGGTTCAAAATGGATTTCCCTAATAACCAATTAAGACCCTTTTTTATTTTTTCTTTAGTTTTTAAGATCCATTTATGATCCATATTTAACTTTTACTTGATCCATATTTAACTTTTACTTGATCCATATTTAATTCATTTAACTAAAAGTGAGTCATAATATGGGTTTATGACCCATTTTGACACATTTAGTCTTTTCTATTTTATTGGTCGTCCCCCTTCTCTCTTTATTGACCAAGTCACTTTTCTTTTCTTTTTTGTGGGCCATGCGAGTTGACCAAATTAAAAAAAGTTAATACCATAAAAAAATCCAAACCGTTACATGTTTGATAAATTTACCACAAACTAACATGATATGTCTTTGATAAATTTTCTCCAAGCTAGTACACTTGTGACAAATTTACTTTTTGCTAGTTTTCATTAAGTTTTACTATTAAATTGTTCAATTGGATGATACATGACAGTGGATTGATGTGCTAATTTAGGATTTCACTCTTAATTTGTCACGATTATACTAGTTTTATGATTTTTTGCGATATTAATTCAATTTAACGGAGGATATATTTATCACTAATATATCAGTAATGCATTTATAGTGGTAAAAAAAATAGTTTTGGGATAAATGTGTCATAAATGTGTTAGTTTGTAGTTTTTTGTGGTCATTTTGGGTAAATTTACCACATGTATACTACTTTAGGGTTTTCATGGTCAAAAAATTAATTTGGAATAAATTTGTTATAGATGTACTACTTTAGGGTTTCTCATGATAAAAAAATTAATTTGGAATGAATTTTTAATTGGTGTGATAGTTTACCAGTTTGAGGTTATTAAAAAAAACAACCCTTACCTTACGACCCAGATAGAGGGAGAGGGAGAGAGAGAGAGAAAAGCAACGCATGCTTGGTTCAGTTCGAACTCTAGAGCAGCAACGGAAGACACCACTTATGGTAGGGGAAAAAAAATAATGATAATAAAACGGAACACACCACTTCCCTATCTGGATCACCATCTAATTGTACAGAATCCTCTGTTTCAACCAATTTACAGAAAAATATACAACTGCTTTTGTCCCCACCCTGAAACCTATTACAAGTTCACGATTCATCCCACAAGAACGCGACCGGACTCCTCACACGATGCTGGTGGTTCATCCATGTGATCGACCCGCCATGAGCCTCATCCGTCTTGTTATTGGCCACAAACAGCACGCTATACCTCTGCTTCTCCCCAACATTCTCGAACACCAGCCTACTTGGCCTCACCCTCACCGCGACTGTGCTTGGCGCCTCCACCGCCACCCTGTACACCGACTTGGCGTCCCCCACGTTCGTCACCTCACGCGTGTACTGCACCACCTTCTTGTTGGGCCCGAACACGACCGAGAATGATGGATAGTTGAGCTGTCCCGGGTCGGACAGTTTGTTCGAGCAGGTCACGTTCGTCCGCCTCACGACGCTCTGGACTTGCTTGAGCGTGTAGTTGAGGGAGCAGACGAAGGCGATGTAGTCGTCGGCGGTGACATCGTAGATGAGGCCCGGCGAGAGGGCCTTCCTTGGGTCGATGTGGCCTGCTCCGACGGCCCACGGGGAGGATGGGGTTCCGTCGGCTCCGTTGGTAATGGGCTTCCGGGTATTGTCGTGGACGTAGGCGGTGGTCATGAGTGCCGATTTGATTGCGCTTATGCTCCATTTTGGGTGTGCGGCTTTGAGCAGCGCGAGGACGCCACTGACGTGTGGGCAAGCCATGGATGTACCTGAAAATGGAGCCGTCAGAGAAAGATTTTGACTTCGATTCTGGAGACCGAACGCAATGCGTGAAGTAGGTCATGTCAATGAACCTGAGATGATATTGAATTGGACTTTCCTCTTGTCAAAATCCAATTCCGTGGGGCTCACAGAATCCGGCCAAGAGGCCAGGATGTTGAAACCAGGGGCAATCACGTCAGGTTTCAAGATCTGCACGGACGGGTAGTATGGACCTCTTGAGCTGAAGTCGGACACCACCGGTGCCGGCCTCACATTGTCCTCTTCTGAACTGGGAATGACCAGGGCGGTAGGGTCCCGATCGGTCTTGGCATATTCCCTGATCACGTTACCTGCCTTTGTACCGAGGTGAACGGTCGGTATCATGTGGCAATCTGCCAGCACCTCCTCGCCGCCGTTCTCTGGTGTGTTCACCAGTATCATTCCCACTCCGCCCGCAGCAAGCACCTCGGCGCCCTTCTCGACGCGGGAATTTTCCCCTCTGTCACAGAGCACCACCTTCCCGTGCACCGCTTTGCGGTCGAGGGAGCCTGCCACGCACAAGCTTGCGTTTATGTTTCCCTTGTTGTAAACCAGGCTAACTAGCTTATTCCCCATTCCGGAGCCACCACACAATGCTGCTCCAGTGAACTGCATCTTGTTGCCAAGCAATGCATGGGCCGGGAAGTTGCGGTCCAAGGTAGCCGCTCCTACGGTCATGATCCACGGGGCTCCATTCGAGAGCGTGCCTGGCAGAGGACCTTCGTTTCCGGCGGATGCAGAGACCAAAATACCCTTCTCCATCGCTGAGAAGGCTCCGATAGCAATGGTGGTCTCGTAGTAATACCCGTCACCTCCACCAAGGGACAAAGAGATCACGTCTACGCCGTCCCTTATGGCCTGGTCCATGCCGGCGAGTATGTCTGAGGCCGTGCAGCCCAATTTCCAGCATACTTTATAGCTGGCCACACGGGCATGGGGAGCCATGCCCCGTGCGACGCCTCTTGCACTGCCGAGCAGGCTCGCATTGGCCACTGGGGAGCCTGCGGCGGTGGTCGACGTGTGAGTCCCGTGCCCCTCGTGATCCCGAGGGGTTTGTACCTCTGTCATGTTACCGTCTGCACAATGAATGTTCATATAAATTCGTTAAGTGCTCGAAGCAATTTTACCTATGATTTTTTTTTTTTGAAGGTCCTTTGGTTCACAAAGTTACCTAAACCCTGGATATAGCCTTTGTCAAAATAATAAGCGCCGATGAGCTTCTTGTTGCACAGAGAAGGATTGAAATCCGGTCCGCTCATGCACTTTCCCTTCCACCGGGCCGGAACTTCCGGGTACCCGTGTCATCAAAGCTCTTCGACTCAGGCCAAACCCCTGTGTCAAGAAGACCGATGATCACGTCAGGAAATGGTTGATGAGCCTCCTTCGAATGGCTCCCCGTGCCAGGCCACAGCCCGAATTCGTCTTCCACTTTCAACCAGCGTGGCGTCCGGGTCGTGTGGACATGGTACATGACGTCCTCATAGACACCGAGCACTGCGTCTGACGACCGGAGGGCCTCCGCTTGATGCGGCTCGAGGGAGGCGGCATATCCATGGAAGGTGTCGCTGTAGACGTAGAGGAGATTGGCATCGTCAGAGGCGAGAGATTGGAGGCTGGCGCTGTACCAATCCTGGCTTGTGTTGAAACGTCGCGGGGACGCTTTGTTCGTTCATCTGAACGATGTAGATCTTCTTGGCCATCGCACTGGGGAAGGCGAGAAGAAAAACAGCTAAGAACGTTAACCGAGTAGCGGAAGAAGCCATGGCCGGACGATCTCCCGTTGCTCGGAAATTCCAAAGGGGATTTGGTTCTTCCCAACCTGGTAAGGTCCGATCTTTATAGTCAAAGATTCTTCTTGCGCTGCTATTGTTAGCGTGCATTGGTTGGTTCTCCGGCTTCCGTGTTTGCAATTTGTAGTCTCTAATTCTATCACCGGTGATGATTAAGTTTCTAAATCTAGTCTAGGTCCATGCTGGAATGAATCTGGCATATTTAGAGTAAGTGAATCTAAATTCTAAGTACGGATTAACTTCCATTTTAAATTCTTGGTGCAATGAAGATGAGTCGCATACATGCGCCGCGCCTTTGGTTTCCAATTTAGGTTAAAAGAATGATAAATTTTATTGAACTTTGTTGTTCCGTGGATGTGCCGTACAAGATGAAACTGAAGAAGAATATCGTATTTTGTGCATTTCTCATCGTGTTCTCTCCATATACAATGTTCCATATGTAATATGTAGTACAAGAGGTAATTAATAAAAGGAAAAGATATATCAGATTCTAGTCCTAGATTGATTCAATCAATCAATTATAATCTCGGATTGATTAAGTGTATCGATTATAATCCGTATAGTTCTGTCATATTTTAAGCATATCTTTTGACAAGACTTCTAATTCTGTAATCACGATAGCCGATGCATGCAATATGTGCCCGTATTCCGACATCAAGGTAGTTGATGATGGGCTTTTGCTAGGCCTAGAGGCTTGGGTCTTTCCATATTTCACGGGCCAATTGTCGGGCCGAACAAACTGTTCCCAATCGGTCCATTAGATGAGAATTATTAAGAGAGTGGGACCTTTGAGGAAGATCACTTGCCCAAGCCGGTCATATTTCATATTGTAATTTGTCTCCTAGTATGTTGTAATTGATTGACAATGTTGTCTCTTGATACTCTTTTCTTGACGAGAGAATGGTCGCAAAAGCTTCACATGCAGAGTTCATTTCTTCTGGATGTTTTACAAATTTAATCTACTATGTTACTTTTACAATCACACAAATACAAATCTCGCTTTTGTTCATCAACTTTCAACTCAACAATGTTACCACATGTTAGAATAATTAAATAATAAATCATGTCGTAAACTAATAACTTAAACTATTAGGCCGCATTTGGCGATCAGTATAAAATTCAAGACATAATAAAATTTATTGTATTCCGCATTTGATGCCTACTTAAGATAGGATAAAGTTGAATATAAATGAGATATAAGCGGGATAAAATTATCCCATAGGATTTCTAATTTGATAATAGGAAAGTTATCTTTCTCAAAAGCCAACTTCTTAAATCAACAATATAAATAATTTTTTTAATTATAATATAAGAAATTCAAAATAACAAAAAAAAAAATTCATTTAATCTTATTTTTATTTATATATTCGATTTTAATTTAATTTTATAATATAAATTCAATATAAAATATATATTTATTACATATTTTAGGTATTTCGATATTTTAGGTATATTAGAACAATTTTCCATCTAATAAAATTTTATTAGAGATTGATGGAAGGGGAAGAAAGGAATAAAAAAATTAATTAAAAAAGAGATTAAAATAAAATAATAAAATAAAATAAAATAGACAAAAGTGCTGCAAGAGATTTTTATCATCTCCATTGTAA
This sequence comes from Angophora floribunda, assembly GCA_014182895.1. Classification (NCBI taxonomy): domain Eukaryota; kingdom Viridiplantae; phylum Streptophyta; class Magnoliopsida; order Myrtales; family Myrtaceae; genus Angophora; species Angophora floribunda. The sequence continues at coordinate 6,744,506 of CM024707.1, forward strand.
AATTTTTGGTTTATTTATATTAAGGAAAATGCTATAAAAAAAAACCTCAAATTATGTCACTTGGGACAATTTTACCATGAATTTTTTTTGTGCCATAAAAAATCCCAAATTATGTCATTTAGAACAATTTTATCCTAAAATTTTTTTTTTTGTGCCACAAAAAATCTCAAACTATGCTACTAGATACAATTTTACTCGAACTTTTTATTGTATCATAAAAAACCATAAACTATGTCACTTGGGAAACATTTACCCCCAACATTTTAACCGAATGGCATTTTTGTCATTTTGCTTTTTTATTTTTTTTGTTCTTATTATTTCTTTCTTCCTCTTCCCTCTGCCATGACCGACAAAGGAAAGCCAGTGAGGGCCACCCTCGCCACTGGCGACGTCTAGCGAGGGTGGCCCTCACTAGGGAGGGTCGCCCCCAACCAGGCGAGGGCCACCCTTGCCAGATCTGGTGGGGCAGCCCTCGCCTGAGTCAGGCGAGGGACGCCCTCGCCAAATTTGGCAAGGGCGACCCTTGCCAACTCGGGTGAGGGTCGCTGGCAGGGGCGACCACTTGCTGACCCTTCCAAGTGGCATAGTTTTGAGTTTTTTATGGCATTTTCCCTTATATTATTATGATGTTTATACTAAATAACATATATGATATAATGTGAAATATCCAACTTTATTACTACAATAACCAAATAGTTGATATAATATAGTAAAATCCCATGGATTTCATATCATATCATATCTAGTCCTATCTTGCTTAGAAATCGGGACGACCAAATGTAACCTTAGAATTGTCAATGGTAGTCCTATAAAATTTAACTTGGTATCATAGCCTTTGCTTTTATGGAAACCTAAGTCTTCCACCTAGTGCACCCTATGCACATCCAAATAAATCCATCCCCATCATTACTACTCAATAGTGTTCACTTCGCATACATAAGTCTCACCCAGTGCAGTTACGTTTCCACAAGAATGAAGGTTCTGATACCAAATGAGATTTTGTTAATAGTGTCAAATGTTTTAAAAACTTAAGCTGTTAGATAAATATATAATTGATTCTTTAAATATTCTAACGTTGCCAATCTTGAGTCCATCAACTCGGATTATTCAACGCCACTTTCTCTTCCAAAAACCCTTCCCGTCCACAATGCAAGGCCGAAGCAGAGCCTAAAGCAACCTCGAACATTAGCAAGCCCCTCATTCGATTTGGGTCTATGCAGATGCAATCGGGCTTCGAACTTCATTTTGAGCATTGCTCCAGACAATGCTACCTAAATCAGGCCGTCGGAGAGGGCTTTTCGGGGGTCAATGTATCCTGCATCTAGTTGGGTCAAGGAGAGGGGAATTGGTGTTATCATGCATGTAGGCGGTGGTCATGAGTGCAGAATCTATCGCCCTCGGGCTCCAATTCGGGGGTGCGGCTTTGAGGAGAACGGCAAGGCCCCTAATGTGCGAGCATGACAAGGATCTACCTGTAGTGACAGACCAACATAATAAGCCTAGTTAAGAGTAGATTTGTCAAATAGGTGGGTCGGATCATAAATAGTCCGAACTAAACTGACCATTTAATCCATTAATAATCATATATCATAATACAAATTTATCGATACATACCCAACTTGGCCCATTTAATCAAATCTAGAAAAGCTTTTTTCTTATGATTTTTTTTAATGATATTGCTAAAACACTTTCATGTAATACAAATTTAGTAAATTGGAATAAATTTGTTATAGATGTACCACTTTAGGGTTTCTTGTGATCAAAAAATTAATTTGGAATGAATTTTTAATTGGTGTGATAGTTTACCAGTTTGAGGTTATAAAAAAAAACAACCCTTACCTTACGACCGAGAGAGAGGGAGAGAGAGAGAGAGAGAGAGAGAGAGAAAGCAACGCATGCTTGGTTCAGTTCGAACTCTAGAGCAGCAACGGAAGACACCACTTATGGTAGGGAAAAAAATGATGATAATAAAACGGAACACACCACTTCCCTATCTGGATCACCATCAAATTGTACAGAATCCTCTGTTTCAACAAATTTACAGAAAAATATACAACTGCTTTTCTCCCCACCCTGAAACCTATTACAAGTTCACGATTCATCCCACAAGAACGCGACCGGACTCCTCACACGATGCTGGTGGTTCATCCATGTGATCGACCCGCCGTGAGCCTCATCCGTCTTGTTATTGGCCACAAACAGCACGCTATACCTCTGCTTCTCCCCAACATTCTCGAACACTAGCCTACTTGGCCTCACCCTCACCGCAACTGTGCTTGGCGCCTCCACCGCCACCCTGTACACCGACTTGGCGTCCCCCACGTTCGTCACCTCACGCGTGTACCGCACCACCTTCTTGTTGGGCCCAAACACGACCGAGAAAGATGGATAGTTGAGCTGTCCCGGGTCGGACAATTTCTTCGAGCAGGTCACGTTCGTCCGCCTCACGACGCTCTGGACTTGCTTGAGCGTGTAGTTGAGGGAGCAGACGAAGGCGATGTAGTCATCGGCGGTGAGATCATAGATGAGGCCAGGCGAGAGGGCCTTCCTCGGGTTGATGTGGCCCGCTCCGAGGGCGAACGGGGAGGATGGGCCTCCGTTGGCTGCATCGGTGATGGGCTTCTGGGTGTTGTCGTAGACGTAAGCGGTGGTCATGAGCGTCGATTTGATTGCGCTTATGCTCCATTTTGGGTGGGCGGCTTTGAACAGCGCGGCTACGCCACTGACGTGTGGACAAGACATGGATGTTCCTGAAAATGGAGCCGTCAGAAATGATTTTAACTTCTGGATAGTGAACGCGATGTGAGAAGTATGTCATGTCAATGAACCTGAGATGATATTGAAGGGGACCCTCCTTTTGTCAATATCCAATTCCGTGGGGTTCACATTATCCGGCCAAGAGGCCAGGATGTCGACACCTGGGCCAATCACGTCAGGTTTCAAGATCTGCACGGACTGGTAGTATGGCCCTCTTGAGCTGAAGTCAGCCACCACTGGCGCCGGGCTGACATTGACCTCCTGTGAGCTGGGAACGACCAGGGCCGTAGGGTTCCGATCAGTCTTGGCATACTCTCTGATCACGTTACCTGCCTTTATACCGACGTGAACGGTCGGTATCATGTGGCACTCTGCCCGCAACTCCTCACCGTCCTCACCGCCGTCGTCTTCTGTGTTCGCCAGTATCATTCCCACTCCGCCCGCATCACGCACCACTGCGCCCTTCACGATGCGGGCATTTACCCCTCTGTCGCAAAGCACCACCTTCCCGTGCACCACTCTGCGGTCAAGCGAGCCTGTCATGCACAAGCTGCTTGCTTTTCCAGTGTTGTAAACTAGGCTAACCAGCTTGTTCCCCATTCCTGAGTCACCACACATCGCTGCTCCAGTGAACCGCATCTTGTTGCCAAGCAATGCATGGGCTGGGAATTTGCGGTCCAGGGTAGATGCTCCCACGGTCATGATCCATGGGGCTCCATTCGAGAGCGTGCCTAGTAGAGGACCTTCGTTTCCGGCGGAGGCAGAGACGAAAATACCCTTCTCCATTGCCGAGAAGGCTCCAATAGCAATGGGGGTCTCGTAGTACAACCCGTCACCTCCACCAAGGGACATAGAGATCACGTCTACGCCGTCCCTTATGGCCTGGTCCATGGCCGCAAGTATGTCCGAGGTCGCGCAGCCCAATTTCCAGCATACTTTATAGCTGGCCACACGAGCATGGGGAGCCATGCCCCGTGCAACGCCTCTTGCACTACCGAGCAGGCTGGCATTGGCCACTGGGGAGCCTGCGGCAGTGCTCAACGTGTGAGTCCCGTGTCCATTGTGGTCCCGAGGGGTTTGTACCTCTGTCATGTTACCATCTGCACAATGAATGTTCATATAAATTCGTTAAGTGTTCGAAGCATTTTTACCTATGATTTTTTTTTTTAAGGTCCTTTGGTTCACAAAGTTACCTAAACCCTGGATATAGCCTTTGTCAAAATAATAAGCGCCGATGAGCTTCTTGTTGCACAGCGAAGGATCGAAATCTGGTCCACTCAAGCACTTTCCCTTCCACCTGGCTGGAACCTCCGGATACCCTGTGTCATCAAAGCTTTTCGACTCGGGCCAAACCCCTGTGTCAAGAAGACCGATGATCATGTCAGGGAATGGCTGATCAGCCTCCTTCGAATGGTTCCCCGTGCCGGGCCACAGCCCGAATTCGTCTTCCACTTTCAGGAAGTGTGGTGTCCGTGTCGTGTGGAGATGGTACATGACATCCTCATAGACACCGAGCACTGTGTCTGACGACCGGAGGGCCTCTGCTTGATGTGGCTCGAGGGAGGCGGCACAGCCATGGAAGGCGTTGCTGTAGACGTAAAGGAGATCAGCAGCCCCAGAGGCGAGAGATTGGAGGTTGGCACGGTACCAATCCCAGCTAATGTTGAACGTCGCGGGGACGCTTTGTTCTCTCATCTGAACGATGTAGGTCTTCTTGGCCATCGCACAAGGGAAGGCGAGAAGAAAAAGAGCTAAGAACGTTAACCGGGCGGTGGAAGAAGCCATGGCTGGACTATCTCCCGGTGCTCGGGAACTCCAAAGGGGACTGATTCTTCCCGAACTTGTGAGGTCCGATCATAGTAATCAAAAATTCTTCTTGCGCTGCTATTGTTAGTGTGCAATGGTTGGTTCTCCGGCTTCCGTGTTTGCAATTTGTAGTCTCTATCGCTGGTGATGGTTAAATTTCTAAATCTAGTCTAGGTCCATGCTGGAATGAAATTGGCATAATTAAAGTTAAGTGAATCTAAATTCTAAGTGTGGATTAACTTCCATTCTAAATTCTTGGTGCAATGAAGTTTGTGGCATACAGACTGTCCACTTTCCTAATCTTGGTTAAAAGAAGGATGAATTTTGTTGAATTTTGCTGTTCCGTGGATGTGGCATACGAGAGGAAACTAAAGAGGAATATTGCATTTTGTGCATTTCTCATTGTGTATTCTCCATATACGTGGTCAAAAAATTATCCATATACAATGTTCCATATGTAATATGTAGTACTAGAGGTAATTAATAAAAGGAAAAGATATATCAGATTCTAATCCTAGATTGATTCAATCAATCAATCATAATCACAAATTAACTAAGTGTATTGATTATAATCCGGAGTTCTGTCATATCTTAGGCATATCTTTCGATGAGACTTCTATTTCTGTAATCACAACAGTCGACGTATGCAATATGTGTCGGTGTTCCAACATCGTGGCGGTTGATGGATGGGCTTTTGCCCGGCCTAAAGGCTGGGGTCTTTTCATATTTCACGGGCCAATTGTCAAGCCGAACAAACTGTGCCCAATCGGTCCATTAGATGATAATTATTAAGAGAGTGGGACCTTTAAGGAAGAACACTTGCCTAAGCCTGTCATATTTCACATTGTAATTAGTTTCTTAGTATGTTGTAATTGATTGACACCGCTGTCTCTTGATACTCTCTTCCTGATGAGAGAATGGTCCCAAAAGATTCACATCCAAAGTTCATTTCTTCTTGATGTTTTACAAATTCAATCTACTACATTATTCTTACAGTCACACAAATACAAATCTCATATCTGTCCATTAACTTCAACTCACCAATGTACTATCTATTAGGATATTTAAATAATAAACTACACCTTAAACTAATAACTTAAGCTTTTAGAACAGTTGATAATAGTCTTATAAAATCTCACATAATATCAAAGCCTTCATTTTTGTGGAAACCTAAGACTTCACACCAGGTGCACCCCATGCACATAATCCATCCCCATCATTACCACTCAACAATGTTCACTTCGTGTGCACAAGTCTCACCCAGTGCACTTATGTATCCACAAAAACGAAGGCTCTAATACCAAGTGAGATTTTATGAGAGTTTTGTCAACTGTGTTAAAAACTTAAGTCATTAAATAAATGCGTTATTTATTATTTAAATATTCTAACACTACCAATGCCGAATCCATCAACTATAGATTATTCATTACCACTTTCTCTTTCAAACAACCCTTCACATTCCCGTCCACAATGCTCTAGCTGAAGCAAGGCCGAAGCAGAGCCTAAAGCAACGTTGAACATCAGCAAGCCTCTCATTCGATTTGGGTCTATGCGGACGCGACCGGGCTCCAAACTTCATTTTGAGCGTTGCTCCAGACGATGCTACCTAAATCAGGCCGAGAGGGCTTTCTTGGGGTCGACGGATCCCGCACCATCCGCTCATGGGGTGGAACATGTGCCTCCAGCGGGGTCAAGGAGAGGGGAATTGGTGTAGTCGTGCATGTTGGCGGTGGTCATGAACGCGGATTTTATCGCCCTCGGGCTCCAATTTGGGTGTGAGGCTATGAGGAGAGCTGCAAGGCCCCTGATGCGCGGGCATGACATGGATGCGCCTGTAATGATAGACCAACATGAGAGGCTTGGATCAGAGCAAGCACATCATCAACCATGAACACTTTTTAAGCGGATGATGAAGGACTTGTTCATCTGCATAATTCACTTCCCCCAGTTGAATTAAGCTCAAATGACAATCTGGTAATCTTCTTTCACACGCAATTGTGATTTGTGTTGCGCTCTGCCACTCAACCTCGAGACCTGGGCATATCTTATTAGATGGAAGGACTCAAAGTAGTTCAGCATCAAAGACTATAGGACACATATCACATTAGTAATACAAGGTATTAATCTCCAAGGAATAGCATGGAAGGCATCTCTATATATCTCAGCCGGACTCCAACAAAAGGGGAAGCTATTTAAACTCCACTTAAAAAAGAAAAGAAGAAATTTCAGCTATAGATCGTTGCAAGTAAATGCGGTCATCCAATGCTATGCAAAGAGTTCTTCGAATAAAACTCGGAATCCGTTTGTTTGAAGAAAAACTATTTCTAGAAATTTATTTTTGACTTTCCGATATTTGGATAATGGAAAACTAATCAATGTACAATAAAAATTTTCCATGGACTAAAAACAACATGCTTAGAATTGGGGAAAACAAGTTTCCTTTTTGATAAGAAGAAACTCACTTTCTTTAGATCACCAAAGGAATTGAAAGCTATAATTGGTTTCTAAAATTTGAGCAGAGAAGTTGCATATGCTATTGGTGTTAGTGCTAGGGGCGTCATGCTTATGTATACACTAGAGTAAATCAATCACCAAGCAAGTTCTTATTTCCTTGGGTCTTTGGAGGTTTCTTCGTGAGTACAATCTGGTTCTATATTGTCACATACAAGCTTGTTGCTTTGCTGGTAGCTCTTGGCATTTTTTTGGCATAAATCCTTCTATCCTGGGTTTGACAGTTTTGGCCTAGGGAAACTCGATGGGCGATTTGATGTCAAATGTAGCATTGACGATGAATGGCGGAGATAGTGTGCAGATCGATATGTCGGGTTGTTATGCTAGGCCTATCTTTAACACTCTTGTTGTCCTGGGAGTTTCGATGTTTCTTGGAGCCTAGTCCAGAAGACCTGAATGCGCCGTAGTCTTCTGGGATAGCAGTCTATTTTACATGATGGGGCTTCTAATGAGCGGACTTCTTTGGCAACTCATTGTCTTGCCCCGACATGACATGCGCCGAGTAGCCTTATGTCAATTTACCTGGTTTTTCTAGTTTTGAGGTTAAGCACATCTATGGGTGTGGTTTCATTGAATTGTCTTGGTTGACCAACGGTCAAGGCACAAGGCATGGGAACTCTGTTCAGCGTAGTGTGAGTACTCAAATATGGATGCGTCCTTCTCTCCACAAAAGCTGCTTTGTGCCTGCTGCCGGATGATGTTAGCTCGTTTTCTTGTTGCATATTGAAAAGTTACGTCAGAATGGTTGAGCTGCAAGCTGGGCCTTGCGAATGTATCTATCTTATTTACAATGTTGAATTATCTTTGTTCTAGACTATCATCTCCAAATGCCCATGTTTTTGTGTACTCTCAAGCTCATTCATTTTACGGAAAATAACTTCCATAAAAATGTTTTCCGGATTTTCCAAAAGTCATTTCACGGAAAATAAATTAGTTTGGGAAAACATTTTCTATCAAAGGAAAAAGGTCTTCTAAAATGGGAGAAAATATTTTTCCACTTTTGAGAAAGAGAAAAACATTTTCCATATCTTCTTTCACCTTACTTTCTTTTACCAAACAATTTTTCTTTTAAGTTTTTCTTTTCTTTTTTAAAAAATCAATTTTTAATTATTTGTAATCTTTTTATTTTTTTCCTTTTCTTTATTTTTCATCTTCTTTTTCATTGGCTGGTCACCAACCACAACAACGGTTGGCGACTGGCTGCAAGCAAGATGGCTAGGTGAGGCTCAAGCCCTGCCTTGGTCGCCGGATTTGACAAGGCTCAACCTTGCCAACTTGTAGCAAGGCTCCAGCTTGCCTACCGCCAATCGCCACCCGTTGTTGTGGCTAGCAACCAAAAATGAAGAAGAAAAATAAAAATAAAAAGAAAATATAATTTTAAAAACAATTTTAAAAAAAAAAAAAAAAATTGATTTTACCATATAAAATAAAAAATTATTTAAAAATAGTGTATGAAGAAAAAGATTTTCCTTACCGAATAGCGAACACTTCATTTTCAATTTTTAGTCGAACATTGAAAAATAATTACATTTTCTTAGAAAATGGCTTCCTAAAAAATATTTTCTAAGAATGCTACATTTTTCGCAAAACAAACGGAACCTTAGTTGCATTTCAGTTTCTCATTTTGTATGGTCGACATGAGAAACTTGTGAACTAGGCTCATGACATGCTATCCATGCTTCCCGACATTGAAGTTGTGCTGGTTATTTCTCATCTTCAGAAGAACGAAGAAAATGCCAATTGAATATAAATGAATAACCACTAAGGTTTGCCCCAGTACATATCCTTCTCATATGAGAAAGGGAAGGTGGTGGGGTTTGAATACCTACCTTCTCAAGGGAGTTGGGGTGGGGATAATTTAGTTTCGAAAGTAGATTTGGACTCCCAAGCCCTGTAAGGAGGTAGAGCAAAAATTTAAGCGTTAAAGTAGGAGTATAGTAGGACTGACAGAAAAGAAAGAAAGAATATAAATCAATGATAAATGACGACATAGAAAGTATCAAATCACAAATATGTTACCTATTTTAAATTGGAAAGGATGTTTTTTGGCTTATGATTGGAGAAACTAACCAACACATAGACCTATCAAGTAGGTGGGTCAGGTTGAGTTGGGTTTGAGTTGAGTCAAAATTGCCGGATCTATATTAACCCATTTAACCCGTTTGGACCTATATTCATATAGCGTAAATCTAATGACTTATACCTAACCCAACCTATACCTAACCCGACCCATATTGCTAAATTCCATTAATATTTTATGTAAATTCACACCCACTTTAAGCTTTAAGCTAATTGGATAAAAACTTGAAATCAAATTAAAAAAAATTAAAAATAGTAAAAAATAATAATAATAAAAACCTATAAATTAGTTGATGTGTCGACCCACAAGATCATCATTGACTTTGTGGCTCCGCCGCAAGATGAACATGGCCATTCAGTTGTTTGATCGGATCATGATAAGGGAAAATAGGTAGAATTCCACGATTGTAGAATTTAATGCATCTCATTATATTCATGCAATATTTTGTGATTCCATCTCGTCTTGCCTTCGTAGAAACAAGAAGTTCACAAGCAAGGAGAAGCGATGTTAATGGTGGCGGAGGTGGCGTGAAGGGGAGTGGCGACAGCGGAGGCGAGTATTAGAGACGAGCAATAGAGGTGGGTGACGAAATGTTGCAATATGTTATGTGTTATGAATCTATGATTATGGAAGCTTTATGTTAGTTAGACTAGTGATGAATTAGGTTCCTTACAAGTTTTGCCTAGAACTTGGAACCTACCCTCGAGTACAGGTTCTTCATTTTTTAGAACCTGGAACTTACCCGCCGAAATTTGGAACTTAGAACCTACCATGTTGCAAGTTCAAGGGTTGTTTCCAAGGTCTAACGGGTTTCTCTTCTTCTTCTTTCAGATTTTATAGGGATTTTATTATTGATTGCCTAAGAATGAGTATCTAAATGTACTTATCGAATAGTTTTATTCAATACACTAATTGTTTTTGTATTATAGAGAATATCTTGAAAAATGAATCATTCCAACTAAATAGCACCTTTTAAGGACACAAGATTCAATAAAGAAAATATAAAGCATTAGAGCATTACAAGTAAGAATGCAATATAATTTTCTTTCAAGAAATTAAGGGCGATAGTATCTGGAAGGAGCAAGACGTTTCAGTCATTAAATTATATACCCGCATGCATATCCGAATCAACACGGAAGCAGACCCTTCAGAAACAAAGAAAGGGAAAAAAAAAACAAAAACTAGAAACAGTTCACAGCTCCACCCATGCATGTAGTAAGTACACGAACAATAACGATCCTTAAGAGCACAACATTCCTTAATTAGCCTGTTGCAAAAAGGCTACACACTACAAACGCAGAACCAGCCTGCCTCATTGGGGTCCTGTTTCTGCACTTAGCAAAACAAGGCTGTGGTGATAATAAAAACAAGCTACACTTGTTGATAGATGCGAACGAGAATAGGATTCCCTCCTGTTGTCGATAGAAATGAACGAGAAGACAAAGGGGAAGAATGAAGCAAAATTAGGGATTTGGCTATTTTAGGGTTCAGGTCTGATTCCTAGGTCTCATGTTCCATTCCAGTTCCTATAGGAATCAAGAATCGGTGATTCCTAAAAAAATGGAACCGAGAATCTACTCGTCTCTCCGTAGAATCGAGAACCATGCTCGCCTGTAAATTGGGTGATCCACTTAACATCGAAAATGGATCAAATGTTCTAACCCATTTTTGAACCATATAATTCAGTTTAAATTTTTGAAAAAGAAATGTGGCTCAGTTAAATGAAAGTCACTCTTTTTCCATCATATTATGCATATTTCCTCTTTGTTCTGGTCGATACCACACATTCTGGACAGAACAAAGTCACGGTCAATAACGAAAGTAGATTATTTGGGCATTACACTTTGGAACTTTGATATCTTAAAGGTGAGGTCTCCAATTTGAAGCATCTTATACCATACCCTGTATCACTATGTAATTGCTGATTCGAGTAAATGGATCTGCATTGCATTAAGTTTGCAATCAAAACAGCATTTGATGGTATACTTATGACTCTATGATTTCAAGTTTCTTTCTTTTTTGCTTCTATCAATTTGACGAGTGCAGACATGATCATGCTATGTTTTGAGTTATCATGTTCTTTTGCATGCAAACACTGATTGAGGAGAATATAATTCTATTTTGCATCCCTGGAGAGGGAGAGAGTGTGCACCCTAAGTCCTATAGGTATAGGGGTAATGACGTGGCCGTCCTTCTACCCTAATGATGTAGCCTCAAACCATTCAAAAGTCCACCTCCCAAAAGTCTGTATGAATAATACTCTCAATGTAATGGCCACTAATTGAAGGTCTTGAAAATATAAAAGATAAATGGAATAAATAACCATAATCTAATGACTAATACACATCTCTTTTAAGTAAATTGAGTAGCCACTATGTATATATAAAACAATACTAAAACTCAATACCCTAAATTTAGTATACAACAAATTGATAAGATAAAATGAGTATATATATATATCATAAAACACTCGTTAAATCAATAATATCATAACAAATATCAATGGTCTAGTCTATTGATCAATCTCATTAAAACATACGTCAATAATCATTCCATCAACTAATCAAATCACATGTCAATGGTTCATTTATTGGCTAGACTCCTACTTAAATAGCTAAACATGGTCATGCATAACACCTCATGATAAGGCGATCAAGCTCTCTCTTGACAAGATCTCCACATATATTGTTAATGGCTGGCCCACAGAGATATCCTAAAGTAATATGCATACCCATAAGTCCCTCAAGATTGATTTTTGATATTTTCTGGGCTCAACATCAAAATGAAATAAAATAAAAATATTTGTTTTCACAAACTCACAACTATATCCCTTCACAATTCACAAGTTGGTTATGAATCAAATCACAAAATGATTTCACAAGTCAGATATATAATAGTTCTCAACTTGTTCATCAAGCAAAATACATTTCACAAGGTGTTTCTCAAACCATTTTGGAATCCATTTCATAAACCAATTCACAAATCAATATACATATCAACATGTAAATGTAAAGTTTCGCAATACTTTTCCTAAAATATTTCTCAAACCATTCACTAATACTAAAACCTAATAAATGCTCGATCCATGTTTTTATGTAAGAAACATGCTCTTTGATATATTGAATATTTATAGCTTTCAAGACATGTGTTTATGAATTCATAAAATAGATGGCACTACTCATGTGGAAATGCCCAAACAAGACAACGCGTAGCTAAACTAGCCAACACTCTCATAATCTTATCAATTAAACAAGAATTGACCTTCAAATCAAGTAAAACTTTGCCTTAACTATGAAATAGTTATACTACACCTAAATGCTAACAAAATGACTTATATGTGCTAATAAATCACTCACTCAAAAGTGATTATTTAACCTAAACATAACGCAAAACTTGCCACAAAACCCTAAAATTCTCACTCCAACCAAACTTTTGCTCCAAATCAACCTCCATCAAACCCACGACTCTACTTAATCCACAATTCCCATTAAATCTCAAAGTTTTACAACTCAGAAATCGGACTTTTCGATTAGATAAAACTCCGAATATATGATCTAACTCCGAAAACTATCCGATTAAATCTAACGAGGGTGTGAGCACTTACTAAGCTTCACTATACGTTAGTAACTTCTATATGTAGTAACTCCGACTTGCCGAGGCCCCGTGGCATGCAACTGCGAATCCCTTTCCTTCTTTCCCCCTTCCTTTCTTCCCTTTTTCCCTTCTTTTCTCTGTCTTACCGGGCGTCCCCCTTTCCCTTTGTTGACCAAGTCACTTCTCTTTTCTTTTCTTTTCTATATTATGGGGCTACACGAGTTGACCAAATAAATAAATAAAAGCAACCCTTAACTTACGACACAGATAGAGGAAGAGGGAGAGGGAGAGGGAGAAGCAACGCACGCTTAGTTTAGTTCGAACTCCAGAGCAAACAGACGACACCACTTCACTATATGGAATCACCATCATAATTGTACACATTCCTCTGTTTCGATCAATTTACAAAAATCTACATGCAGCTGCTTTTCTCCTCACACGTGAACCTATAACTACTAAACGACTCTAACCACAAGAACGCGACTGGACTCCTCACGCGATGCTGCCGGTTCCTCCACGTGATCGACCCGCCCTGAGCAGCATCCGTCCTGTTCCTCGCCACGAACGTCACTCTGTACCTCTGCTTCTCTCCCACTTTCCCGAACACCATCCTCCTCGGCCTCACCCTCACCGCGACTGTGCTTGGCGCCTCCACCGCCACCCTGTACACCGACCTGGCCTCCCCCACGTTCGTCACCTCGCGCGTGTACCGTACCACCTTCTTGTTGGGCCCGAACACGACCGAGAATGACGGATAGTTGAGCTGCCCCGGGTTGGACAGTTTCGTCGAGCAGGTCACGTTCGTCCGCCTCACGATGCTCTGGACTTGCTTGATCGTGAAGTTGAGGGAGCAGACGAAGGCGATGTAGTCATCGGCGGTGAGTTCGTAGACAAGGCCTGGCGAGAGGGCCTTCCTCGGGTTGATGTGGCCCGCTCCGTGGGCGAACGGGGAGGATGGGCCTCTGTTGGCTGCGTCGGTGATGGGCTGCCGGGTGTTGTCGTGGACGTAGGCGGTGGTCATGAGCGCCGATTTGATTGCGCTTGTGCTCCAATTTGGGCGGGCAGCTTTGAACAGCGCGGCGACGCCACTGATGTGGGGGCAAGCCATGGATGTACCTGAAGATGGAGCCGTTAGAAAAGATTTGACACCTGGAGAGTGCACAATGTGTTTGATTGTTTGCTCAACCGAGGAAGGACGAGAGAAGCATGTCGTGTCGATGAACCTGAGATGATATTGAAGGGGACTCTCCTTTTGTCAATATCCAATTCTGTGGGGCTTACATCATCCGGCCAAGAGGCCAGGATGTTGACACCTGGGCCAATCACGTCAGGTTTCAAGATCTGCATGGACTGGTAGTATGGCCCTCTCGAGCTGGACGCCGCCACCACTGGCGTCGGCCTGACATTGACCTCTTGTGCGCTGGTAACGACCAGGGCCGTAGGGTTCCGATCGGTCCTGGCATATTCCCTGATCACATTACCTGCCTTTGCACCGACGTGAACGGCTGGTATCAGGTGGCAGTCTGCCAGCAACTCCTCGCCGCCGTTGTCTTCTGTGTTCGCCAGTATCATTCCCACTCCGCCTGCATCACGCACCACTGCACCCTTCTCGACACGGGAATTTCCCCCTCTGTCGCAGAGCACCACCTTCCCGCGCACCACTCTGGGGTCAAGGGTGCCTGGCATGCACCAGCTGCTTGCTCTTCCCATGTTGTAAACCAGGCCAACTAGCTTGTTTCCCATTCCTGGGCCACCGGACAACGATGCTCCAGTGAACCGCATCTTGTTGCCAAGCAATGCATGGGCCGGGAAGTTGCGGTCCAGGGTAGACGCTCCTGCAGTCATGATCCACGGGGCTCCATTGTTGAGCGTGCCTAGTCGTGGACCTTCGTTTCCAGCCGAAGCAGAGACGAAAATACCCTTCTCCATTGCCGAGAACGCTCCAATAGCAATGGTGTTCAAGTAGTACGGCCCGTCACCTCCGCCAAGGGAGAGAGAGAGCACGTCAACGCCATCCCTTATGGCCTGGTCCATGGCGGCGAGTATGTCGGAGCTCGTGCATCCCTCTTTCCAGCATACTTTATAGCTAGCCACACGGGCATGTGGAGCCATGCCCCGCGCAATGCCTCTTGCATAGCCGAGCAAGCTGGCATTGGCCACTGGGGAGCCTGCGGCGGTGCTCGACGTGTGAGTCCCATGTCCATTGTGGTCCCGAGGGGTTTGTACCTCTGTCATTTTACCATCTGCACAATGAATGTTACCACGTTAATATCCATTTAAATTAATCAAGTACTCGATGTATTTTTGCATACTATTTCTTTTAAAGTCCTTCGGTTCACAAGTTTACCTAAATTCTTGATGTAGCCTTTGGCGAAAAAATAGGCGCCAATGAGCTTCTTGTTGCACAGCGAAGGATCGAAATCTGGTCCACTCACGCACTTTCCCTTCCACCGGGCTGGAACCTCCGGGTACCCTGTGTCATCAAAGCTCTTCGACTCCGGCCAGACCCCTGTGTCAAGAAGACCGATGATCACATCATGAAATGTTTGATCAGCATCCTTCAAATGGCTCCCCGTGCCAGGCCACAGCCCGAATTCGTCTTCCACTTTCAAGAAGTGTGGCGTCCGCGTCGTGTGGAGATGGTACATGACGTCCTCATAGACCCCAAGCACCACGTCCGATGACTGGAGGGCCTCTGCTTGATGTGGCTCGAGGGAGGCGGCATAGCCATGGAAGGCATCGCTGTAGACATAAAGGAGATCAGCGGCACCAGAGGCGAGAGTTTGGAGGTTGGAACTGTGCCAATCTCGGCTGGTGGTGAACATCCCGGGGACGCTTTGTTCTCTCACTTGAACGATGTAGGTTTTCTTCGCCATCGCACAAGGGAAGGCAAGAAGGAAAAGAGCTAAGAGCGATAATCGAGCAGCAGAAGAAGCCATGGCTGGACAATCTCCCATCGCTCGGAAACCCAAAAGGGGACTAATTCTTGATAACCTTGTAACTTCCGATCTTTATAGTCAAAGGTTCTTGCGCTGTTATCGTTAGTGTTTTGGCTGGTTCTCTGGCCTCCGTGTTTGCATTCTGCAGTCTCTAATCCTGGGGATGGTTGAGTTTCTAAATCTAATCTAGATCAATGCTGGAATGAATCGGGCATATCTAGAGTGGAGTGAATCTAAATTCCAAGCATGGATTAATGATTAACTTCTGTTAACTTGTTGGTGCAATGAATAAGGGCCATAAAGGCTGTTTTCAGTTTCCCGATCTCAGTTTGAATTAACTGAAACTTTGCGGTTTCGTGGAAGTAGCATGTAACACGTTATTATCTTATGGCCTTTCCGGGTGACATCATCAGGTAATTACTATTTGCAATGCATGTATCCGTGGCATGTTCTTGATTATGAGGTTCTATTCACGTTCTGTAATTACGAAGACCACCTAACTTCTCTTCCATGCATGCAATATGCTCCGGTATTCCACTCATCAATGTCGCTGCCGATCCCGAGCCCATCAGCTACAGATTCTTCACCACCACGTTGGCTTCCGGTCAACCCTTCACATTGCCCATCGACAGTGCTGTTGCCGATGCAAGGCCGAAGCAAAGCACGAGGCAGCCTTGAACATCGACTAAACCTTCATTGATTTGGGTCCATACATGCAAAAGCGGGTTCCGAACTTCATGTTAAGCGTTGCTCCAGACAATGCTACCGATATCCGAACTAGACGTGTGACTTTCTTGGACATGAAGGCCACCGCGTACCTCGTATTGTCCCCGACATTAGCGAACACTATCTTTGAGGGCCTTGCCATCACCTCCACAGCACAGCTGATGGCCCCATCACCACCACCGCTTAAACTGACCGTGCAGCCCCGAAATTGGTTCATTCCTGCATCTCACGACCCTCTTGATCCCGAACAAGAATGGTAGGTTGGGGTGCTTGGCCACAGCACTAATTCGGAAAATGGGATTTTCCTATACGGACCAACCATCGGTTCATGAACAAATATGATAGAATAATAGTTAAAGGACTGTCACCCACTCATTTCTCTTTTAAAAGAGGCATTGTTTCTTAGTTCTGGCACGGATATTTCGGGAGCGCAATTTGTCCCAACTCCTGTATGTTGAGTATATTGATTATTAAAAATAGTGGAAGAAATGAGGCATCCACCGTCGCTTTGGCCGAGTGGTTAAGGCGTGTGCCTGCTAAGTACATGGGGTTTCCCCGCGAGAGTTCGAATCTCTCAGGCGACGTTTGTCTCTTTTTCCTCTTTTGTCTTTGTTTTCCCGCTCGTTTTTGTTAAGCAATACTTAGCTTTTCTCTCTCTCTCTCTCTCTCTCTCTCTCTCTCATGAGTCAATGTCCAAAAGAGCCGAAGCGAAGAGCCTGAAAAATGGAATTCCTCTAGCTAAGAAGCAAGTGCTGAGACTTCAGTTCTCGAGGTCCAGTTAGTTGCAACAGGCATAGCGCAGTCCGACAACTCGTCCATTCATTGCCATTCATTTAGTTTGCCATAGCAAATCACTCAAAACTTGATCAGAGATAACCCGATACCTACTCGACTTTCCCCAGGGTTCATTAAAGAATGACCTGATTGAAGAAGAGCGAAAAATATCAGGCGGCTTCGCTTCAAATCCAAAAGTCAAGACTTGTTTGGACCATGGACGCAATTCAAATTTACTCCTCTGTGATGGAATCGACAAATCAAGGCTCGACCTCTGAATCAACACTCATCGTATCAAGTTCCAGCTAAATGCATCGCCACAAGAGGAGCGAGACATGAGGTTTATAAAGGTCAAACCTTTGAAGAGAAGGCGATTCAATCATCAACAATACTTGAATTCAAGCTTCCCTTGCAAAAACCTTGGCTAAAGCGGCTCATTTGCCTGGCGAGATCAACTCCCCATTCCACAAAGTTAAAAATTTTCCTAGATCTTATTAATGAGTAACACCCAGCTGCTAAATGGCTCCTAAGCGCCGCAGCCTTACGGTCAAAATATCTGAATGGGGTGAATTGGGGATCTGGCCGTAAGTACAATGCCTGAAAACTGATATGTACTTTCTCGGGGCTCATCACCAAAAAATGACAATGCTAGGACTGAATCTCAGTACAAAAATAAGCTAAGAGCTAAAAAAAAAGCCATGAATTTGAGCGAAATAGAAAGCAGGAATATGATAAAATCTCCTTGAATGTTACTGTAGACTGGGTTCATGAATTACGGCCAACAAACAGTACGAGCTGCAAGGTACATTGGTCAGGAATTACTTCAAAATGAACACACGATTATATTACAGCAGTTTGCAGCATCAAATACTCGGTTAACTCCATTCAAAGATGAGCAGATGAGGAGAAGAAATGTGGCCATAAGACAAGAAGAAGAAATGCGGCTGTAAGACAAGTCGAAAGGCACTAAAAGAAAGTTTAGTGGCCATACTTCTGAAATTCCCACTCACTGTTATCTGTGGAAATGAAGCACAAACAAGAACTATTAATTTCACAAAAAGGCGCAGATAAATGAAAGAGAAAAAAAGATGCTTGGGCTTAGAGTCTGACCTAGTGGACATACTTGACGAGTCTTCAGCCAACGACTGATGCAGTGAAAGTGAAATGCATGGTTGCACACTCCTATAAAATCAGAAGGACATTATTTTGTACTTTTAAGACAACCATACATGGTGTAGGAGACGCAAAATGCTAAGAGATAAAGCCATGCATCATCATGGCAAAACTTAGATAACAAGTGAACATAAACTAAGAAATGGAGCCATAAACCAGAAAATCTAAGAGTATGTCAAAGGCCAACACCATTCTGGCTAAACTTCAGATGCCATTCAACAACTTTGAAAAATTTTGTCTTGTAAGAAGATGACCTTCCTTTCAATGCAAGAGCTCAAGCAACTATATCTATTACGCAAAAGAAACAGGGAAGCAAAAAACAATATACTAAGCTGTGGAATTGCAAAAATGATTTCACCCATCAAAAGGACAAGCAATATCATACAAATCTTAGCAACTGACACTAAACAAGAACAGCCTGAAGATATTCTCATAAAACTGGTACTTAGCTACCAATGAGCTTGAATGACTTCTACTCTTGAAGGCATTAAATCGGTTGTTCATGGAAAGGAGTAATCAAAACGTCACAGTTCTGTAATGAGATATTTTTCAACAATTTATCACTATCAAATAAGAATGGAAGAATAAGACAAATCAAAGAAGTGAAAGTACTTCAAAAATTTTGCAGTTTCTGAACTAAACAAATACATGATAAGGAAGAAGCAGTGGCTACAACTCCCTAGATAAGTTAAACCCAATATTAGACACAATCATGGGGTCAAATAATCGACTTTGATTTCTTCCGGAAGCAGATAATTCTTCATCTCTTTCTCATGTTCTGCAAATAGCCACCTGGACCTACCCCCTAACCTAGAGTAGCTAAGTAAGAAAGTTTATTTGACTAATGAACAGAACACCACACAAACCCAATCTACTTCAAACTACAGAATCACCCATAGAGTTTCTCAGCGACAAGTCAAATAAGGAGGAGATGTGCTCTAATCTCCCCCAGCAACATTCTCACTTATAAGTGGAAAATGAGTTTGACTATCATCACAAAAATCTACAAATAAACGAGCCAAGTATTCAGAACGCACTGAGAATTAATATTGTCAAAGAACTAAAGAAGAAAAGTCACATGATCAAAGACCAGAGCGCAACACAATCGCCCTAACTTGGACTTCTAATACAGGATCCTTTGAGGACTCTCATTACCTTAGTCTCAGATAGCAAAGGCCTCTCTGTACATGCTATGAATCTATGTGAAGCCAAGGTACTTAATAGGTTTTCAGCAAACATCTGATTCATCAATACCCTTTTGTTCTTCATGGAGATTACAAAGTATATCTAGGACCCCTCCTTCATATAAAGTGAAAGGGAGATTTGTACACTCATTCTACTCATTATGCAAAGAAACAAACAGGCTACTTCAATCAATTGAGAGGAAAGCAATTATTTGTGAAGAAGCCATGAAAACTCCATAATCAAGAAGCCTCCTACAGTAAAAAGATAGACACAGACACAGACACCAGAAAAGAAGAGAGATAGAGAGAGAGGGTGATAGTGTGGGATAGGGATCACAAGAGGAGAGGAAGTGAACATTTAACAAACTGACCCTCTATAATGATCAAAGCCTTATGGAGATGATTTTAAGTGCAATCTCAATGCACTTTAGTACATTATTCCCAGAAGTGCATCCTAAAGTTTACCAGGTTTGACCATCTAAATAAAATCCTTAATTTTGCACACTCCTTCCAGCACAATCAATAATAATCCACCTCACTCCTATGGGTGCTCTATTTTACTCCTGTTCTACTGGAAAGAACCCTCTAACCCCTCGATTTTGGGAGCTCTTTTCAAGTCAAGATTTTTCAGACTGAAGGAACGTCTTTTATTTTCTAATGTGTCTCTACTATAAATTACTCACTGAAATTTGATAAACATCAGCATTATGAGTCAACGAAATTTACTCCTAGGAAGAGAGGGGAAAAGCAATCAATTGACACTATCCAGCCCAATAAGAACCTCCTTCCACAATCAGCACATGCAACAGGGCTAAGGGTGAAAAACAATACAGCACAAGGAAACATAGAAAACTCCTATAAGTTCATTCCATCCAATCGAGGCAATCAGGCATTATATGTAATCAATGTATAGGAATCATGGAACTAGGAACAAAACAACGCCCAGCACAACGACTGCATTACCAGTGCATAAATAAACTTCAGTTTCATTAAATGCTTACCCCAAGCAACCGTGCACTCCTCGCTGGTGGCGCTGGCTTGGTTCGCTTGGCACTCAATGCCTGCTCCAAAAAAGACTCAGGAATCAGGCAACTCCACATCCAAATCGCCACGCAAGCGAAATCAAAAAGGAAAACCAACATCCACAAAGCGAGGTTAAAAAAAAAAAGAAACGAGCAGGTTAGCCACGGACAGAGATCCATGATGTGGTTCCGGCAAATCGCGCAGTTGTCCACCACGATATCTGCCAAGAGAAAACACCGCCGTCATCACAACACCGTCCGACCACAGAGAAACAGTTCAAAAGAATCGCCTTCGCGGCGGGATCATTAGCTAGGATTAGGGTTTTCTTTCTCCTTTCTTTCCCCCTTTTTCTTACAGAAACTTACCCCAGGCCCAGAGGGCGACGGCGTTCCACTTCTTGATCTCGAACCGCTTCGGCTTCTTCGACGAAGAGGAGGCGCCGCTGCTCGATCCCTCGCCGGCGGGGACCATGGGGACGTCGGAATCGAGAGTCGCCATCGCCGATCGGAAACTGCGAAGCGGAACTCTTTCGGGAGAGAGAAACGTCGAAAAGGGAGAGGCGTTAGCTTTTTTTTTTTTTTTTTTTCGAACTGTGCGTATTAGAAGCCCGACGGGAATAAAGAAAGGTCATTCTTGGCTGGGCTCGACCGAGAAAATATTAGGCGGGTCGGGACCGCCAAGTCACCATGTACCGGATCAATCAGAAGTTGACACGTGGCTCCACGTGGAGTCGGGGCCGCCATTGTTTTGGAGAAAATATTAGGTAAGTGAGATATTCCACGTAGGTGATACAACTCACCACTCAGAAAATGACACGTGTCATCCACGTCGGCGGTCGGCCCACGGCCGACCCCTCTCCCCTCTCTTCTGCAAGTCTTCTCTCTCCTTTTTTCGCCTGCCCCTCTCTCTCTTCATTAAATGCCATGTCCTTTGCCTCCCCCTCTCTCTCCATTTGCCGCCCGCTCTCTCCCTCTCTCTTTCAAAATCACCTCTCTTTCTCTCTCTTCATTTAATGGGACACCTTCTTCTTCATCAAGCCCCACCAAAATCTTCCCCTCCCTCTTCGGCGCACGACTGCTTTCATTCCTCCACTATCGTCTTCTCATCCTCGACGCTTCGCTCATACTGCTTCACCACCACTATGCTTTGAGCTTTGTGGCTGCGACGGCCGCAGCTGCAATGGCCGCGGTTCTAGTGGCCCTCGCGGCAGTCGTCCTCCCATCCCTGGCCCTCTCCTCCGTCGCCACGAAGGTCTCCACCCAGGTGGCCTGGAACATGAGCGCCCGAATCGGCTCGAATTGGTTCGCAGGCAGCTTGCGTGCAGAACGTGCTGGACTCAAAAAAATATTAGGTGATATCGGCCATTCCCCCGCCGTTGCCGACAAAGCACATTAAGGCCGCCCCTCCTTCGGCGCTGGCTCGCTTCACTCTCCACACCCATTGTTGCTCCGTCCGTCAAAGCCACCGTTCTCTAATAATGGAAGATCAGCTGAGAGTGGTGGTGTCTGTGTACAAGTGCAGGGACGGCAATGGCGACAACGGGACGTCGGGTTTCTAGAGAGTTGTCGAAGTCCTCTCCTCGCTTGAGTTTTACTTTTTTGTTTGGGTATAAACCTTGCTTGAGTTTGATTGTAAGATGGGATTCGATTTCGTGGGATTTTCTTTCTTTCTTTTCTGTTTAGATATTTCAATAATGTTTCGTTTGAAACGAGTGCGGAGAACTACGCCCCTCAGTCATCACTCGTCAAGAAACGAAAGCAAATCCAGTTCTATTGCTTCTTGCTCGACTCTGGAACTTCCATTCCAATTTTTTCTCATTTGAACAGAAAAATGACATCTCAACTTCCAAGCCATTGAGTAATATAATATAAATCAAGTCCCCATGATGATTGGCACAAGATGATAAATTACAGGCAACGATTGAGTTTTTCCTTCAGTATCATGTTCCCCGCTCGATGCAATTCCTGAAAGAAGAACCCGAATGAATAAACACTGCAGAATCACCGTAAGCTAGCAGTTCCTTAGACCCATTTTGAAGCTCTCGGCGGTTATGAAATTTTGAAAGGGAAAATCCCCGAGCTCCAAAGGGAGATTGTACTTTCAGAAAAAGCAAATTTGGCTCCAGTTGAGTTCAAAATGGATTCTGCTGCGAAAAGTTTTTAATCCCCCCCCCCAAATTTTTTTTCCTGCTGTAAAATTAGAGTTGGGGGAGTATGGATGTAGACGAACTACATGAGGGAACCTAGTTTCTTTTGGCCATGAATTTACTTGTGCACGCGATGGAATGCTAATTAACAGCAGGTAATCAAAAAAAATGAAAAAGGTGTGAGATTGCCCTTCGATCAAGCGGCTCTTTCTTTGTTCTATTTCATTGACTAGATGGGAAATGCAATTTCGACCATTCTCGCTCTATTTAGTCACTGCATTAGAATCTTTCACAGTTCACTTGCCCCTGAGGGCGACCATCGAATTTATTCTGTATCAATAAGAAATTAGGAGATGATTATTAAAAATTGAAGGCGACCATCGAACGCTCGAAAGGATCCTAATGTGATTCGACATGCTGGAGCAGCAACGAGTGTGGAGAGAGAAGCGAGCGAGCGAGCGAGCGCCGAAACAAGAGCGCCTTTACATGTTTCGTCGGCAACAGTAGGGGAACGGCCGGCTTGACAAACAGAGCAGCAATGAGTGTGAAGAGTGAAGCGAGTGTGGGGGACCAGCCGCTTGACGAACGGTCTTCAGCCAGCCGGTGTCATCGTGGGAGTGGGGGACCAGGTGGACGTTGAGCCAGTCAAGGGCGATTCGGGCGCTCGTGTTGCAGGCCACCTGGGTGGAGACCTTCGCGGTGGCGAAGGAGAGGGCCAGGGACAGGAGGACGATTGTCGCGAGGGCCACTAGAACCGCAGCCATTGCAGCTGCGGCTATGGCAGCCGCAAAGCTCAAAGCATAGTGGTGGCGAAGCAGTATGAGCGAAGCGTAGAGGATGAGAAGACGATAGTGGAGAAATGAAAGCAGTCGTGCGCCGAAGAGGGAGGGGAAGATTTTGGTGGGGCTTGATGAAGAAGAAGAAGGTGTCCCATTAAATGAAGAGAGAGAAAGAGGTGATTTTGAAAGAGAGAGGGAGAAGGCGGGCGGCAAATGGAGAGAGAGGGGGAGGCAAAGGACATGGCATTTAATGAAGAGAGAGAGGGGCAGGTGAAAAAGAGGAGAGAGAAGACTTGCAGAGGAGAGAGGGGAGAGGGGTTCGGCCGTGGGCCCACTGCCGACGTGGATGACACGTGTCATTCTCTGAGTGGTGAGTTATATGTGGAATATCTTACTTACCTAATATTTTCTCATTATTTTAGGTTAAATTTTCGCTTGCCCTCTCTCTCTCTTCATTAAATGCTATGTCTTTTGTCTCCTCCTCTCTCTCCGCCCGCTCTCCTCTCTCTTTCAAAATTGTGTCTCTTTCTCTCTCTTCATTTAATGGGACGCCTTCTTCTCCTCCATCAAGCCCCACACAAAATCTTTCCCACCGTCTCCGGCGCACAACCGCTTTCATTTCTCCTCTCCTTTTTTTAAAATCATGTTCTCATTCTCTTCGCTTCTCTCCTACTGCTTCGACACCGCTATACTCTGAACTCTTCGGCCGTGACGGCCGCAGCTGCGATGGCCGATGTTCTAGTGGCCCTCGCGGCCGTCATCCTCCTGTCCCTGGCCCTCTCCTCCGCCGCTGCGAAGGTCTCCACCCACGTGGCCTACAACACGAGCTCCCGAATCGCCCTAACTAGCTCAACGTCCACCTGGTCCCCCACTCCCACAATGACACCGGCTAGCTGAAGACCGTTTGTCAAGCAGCTAGTCCCCCACACTCGCTTCACTCTTCGCACTCATTGCTGCTCTATTCGTCAAGTGGTCGTTCCCCTATCGTCGCTGATGAAGCACGTAAAGGCCGCCCCTGTTCCAGCACTCGCTCGCTTCTCTCTCCACACTCGTTGCTGCTCCAGCATGTGAAATCACGTTAGGATCCTTTCAACCGTTCGATGGTCGCCCTCAATTTTTAAGAATCGTCTCCTAGTTTCTTATCGGTATAGAATAAAATTTGTAATGTTTGGATTATGTCTTAACTCCCTCAAGGCAAGTGAACTGTGAAAGATTCCATCATGTACACAAGTAAATTCATGGCCAAACGAAGCTAGGTTCCCTCATGTAATTCGTCTGCATACATACTCCCTCCAACTCTCGTTTGCAGCAGTTTATTATTGCTTTCGCATCTAATTTTATAGAAGGAAAAATTTTGGGGAGGGGGAATTAAAAACTTTTCGCATTAGAATCCGTTTTGAACTCAACTGGAGTCAGATTTGCTTTTTTTGAAAGTACAATCTCCCTTTGGACCTCGGGGATTTTCCCTTTCAAAATTTCAAAACCACCGAGAGCTTCAAAATGGGTCTGAGGAACTGCTAGCTTATGGTGATTCTGTTTTTCATTCGGGTTCTTCGTTCAGGAATTGCATCGAGCGATGAACATGATATTGAAGGAAAAACTCGATTGATGCCTGTAATTTATCATCTCGTGCCAATTATCATTTGGACTTGATTTATATTATATTACTCAATGTCTTGGAAGTTGAGATGTCATTTTTCTTTTCAAATGAGAAAAAATTGGAATGAAAGTTCCAGAGTCGAGCAAGAAGCAATTGAACTGGATTTGCTTTCGTTTCTTGACGAGTGATGACTGAGGGGCGTATGTTCACTCTCCGCACTTATTTCAAATGAAACAATCTAAATACCTAAACAGAAAAGAAAGAACGAAAATCCCACGAAATCGAATCCCATCTACCAATCAAACTCAAGCAAGGTTTATACCCAAACAAAAAAGTAAAACTCAAGAGAGGAGAGGACTTCGACAACTCTCTAGAAACCCGACGTCCCGTTGTCGCCATTGCCGTCCCTGCACTCGTACACAAGCCCCACCAGTCTCAGCTGATCTTCCATTATTAGAGAACAGCGGCTTGACCGAATGGAGCAGCAATGGGTGTGGAGAGTGAAGCGAGCAAGTGCCAAAGGAGGAGCGGCCTTGATGTGCTTAGTCGGCAATGGCGGGGAATGGCCAATATTACCTAATATTTTTTTGAGTCCAGCATGTTCAGCACGCAAGCTCCCTGCGAACCAATTCGAGCCGACCTCCCAATCAGCCAACGCCGATTTCACCTTGCAGAGCAAATAAAAAAATCCCGAAAGTAGTAGGGATGGAAACGCCCTTTTTTACTCGGATGGCATTGTTGGTGCCGAGGTAGTACTGGTTGATGGTCTTCAGCTAGCCGATGTCATTGTGGGAGTGGGGAACCAGGTGGACGTTGAGCTAGTTAGGGGCGATTCGGGAGCTCGTGTTGTAGGCCACGAGGGTGGAGATCTTTGCCGCGGCGGCAGAGGAGAGGGTCGGGGACAGGAGGATGATGGCCGCGAGGGCCACTAGAACATCGGCCATCGCAGCTGCGGCAGTCATGGCCTTAGAGCTCAGAGTATAGCGGTGTCGAAGCAGTAGGAGTGGAGAAATGAAAGCGGTTGTGCGCCGGAGACGGTGGGAAAGATTTAGTGCCTGAACCGACGCGTGTCGACTGCAAGCAACGATCTCAATTTGCTCAACCCATGTTGCTCAGCTCGAGGAACGCCTTAAGAGCTTCGGCTACGTCCATACTACTTTGGGCTCGACCATTTTTCTGCCTGTGTAATTGATTGCGAATAATTGCGTGGAACTAGTTTACTTGGCTTTGTGCATCCTTAAGAGAGAGAGAGAAAATCACTTCAGAAAAAAACGCAAACAATCGAGTTCCCCTTAATTTTGGGTTGATCTATTGCCTTTGATTTTTTGCATCCTTGAGAGAGAGAGAGAGAGAGAGTCGCTTGAGAAAAAAATTCAAACAATCGAGTTCCATATCCTTTTTCTTCATTGCCGTCGAACGTCGCTCTCGTTCCCCTGTTGCCATTAGCCATCAGCTTTTAAGAGGGTACAAAACCATCTCATGCTTTGTGTTTTGTGTCTCGAAAAAAATGCGAACCATCTAGCTCTTCTCTGTTTTGTGTTTGGAAACCTCAATGAGGCAATTCTATGCTTGATCCTTGTTCATAGTTTGGATTAAAAAACTGCATCCATTTTGACTGTCAGACTTGTGTTGATAGTGCCCACGACCTGTTCGACAAATTGTTCATGAGATGTATTTGCGATATAATACTTTCTATCGTTGAATCCGAAGATTAATCGTTGTAGTTTGCATGTTATAAACCCGATTAGTGCTCATTGAGTGCACTTTTCATGAAATTTTTCTTATTTTTTTAAGAACGGATAAATCATTGACATGCTGAAATACCGGCATAGCTTTAAGCATTTTCATGAGCATTTAAGCGAGAACATGTTTTTATGATCATGCAAAAATTTTACCTAACAAACGATTGCCTGGATGGAATTAATACATGCTGAGTAGGTTGGAGAATACTTTTATTGCTTCTTCTTTTTGTTGTTTCATATCTTTTGCTATACCTTTTGTCTTTCAATTCTTTCTTTTGAGCGAGAAGGTTGAGTTCATCTTAACATCTTACATGTACCTGTTACTTCATAAGTTTGCCAAATGTCAATACGATAAACTTGCCAAATTTGTTTTTACTATTCTTCAGCTTCATTCAATTTCCCTGTTCTTGGAAATCCCAAGATGTCGAGTGCTTGAGAGCACTTGCCTATTTGTATCTATTCTTTGTGCTTCATCTGAAGCGTGTGCACTTTGTGATTTCCATCAATGTAGACCAAAATAATTATAATACATTTTAAAAAGAAGGTGGACTCGACTTTCTAAATGAGGCTTGTGGTAAAAAGCAAGGGACAACGGTACAAATTCATTCTTAAATTTTGGTTTAATATGCGATGTAGTTTGGAATTATATTGATTGATATTGTTTTCATTTAGAAATTAGCGTTTTCATTAAGAATATTTAGTTTTGTTTTCAAAGTTCAAGATGATCGAAGGAAAAAGAAAGTCTAGCAGAGACATCTATGTAGGGGTGACATGATTCCAAAATAGTACTCAAAACTGAAGAATCAAACAAATGAAAACCTATTCAGTTCCAGGCTCCAAAATATACAGAGCAGGTTTCAAGTTCCCAAAACTGGAATAAGTAGGTTCTAGGTTCTAGGTTCTAATTAAATGTAATCTAGAACAAATGTTGGTGTTTTTCTTGGTCTACGTCTTTGCACGATCTTATGATATTCTCTGGTGTCCAATAATGAGTGTATAATCCGAAACACTAGTCTGAGCTTCCATTTTACAATCGAGACTTTCACTGTTATAATATTCCATATTCTTTATGTGTCTAAATATAAGTTACAATTGGTGGATTATTGCGAAGGTCATTAAATATGTTTATTTACTGCAATCATTCAATTAATAATATAAGTGAAACTTAAATATATCCTATAATATGACGGGATAGGTTACATGGTATGCAAAGTATGTTTCAAGTTTGAAAAAAATAAGAAACTTATTATCATAGGTAGGTCCCATGTTCTAGGTAATATCTGTATAGAACCTGTAATTGCTCATCCTTACATCCACGTAGAATTTGTGTATTAATTTCTTATTTTTAAGCTCAATTTGTTTTGCGAAAAATGGATGAAAAATATTTTCCTGAAAAAATCGCTTATATCAATTGAAATAATTAGTTAGTTAAAAATATTTTCATTATTGATAACAATTTATATCTAAAAATTTTCGTAGAAGAAGAAAATATTTTTTGTTTGTTCATTTTAATCATTTTTGGAAAAATATCTTATAAATTACTCATTTTTCATGAAATAAATGGAACTTATGTGTAAGTGAACAGTTAATATTTTGGACCTCTTATTAAGATCGCGTCTGTTTTGTGAAAAAATAAATGATTTAAAATATTTTTCCGAAATGATGAAATGATTTCTTGCATCACTTGAATATTAGTCAATGAAAAATATTTTCATTATATGTTTAAACATTTTTTAAATGAAATGAAAATTTTTTTGATCATTCATTTTCTAATGCGATACAAGTAATCATTTTCAAGAAAATATTATTTAATTCATTCAAATCCCCAAAACAAACAGAGTATTCCCTACTTTCTTCTATTTTATGAAAAAGTTCACGGTATTTTTTTTCTATATTTTGGAGAGAGAAAAAAATTTGGTGCAATGCACTTACGATATTTTTTTTATCAATCCCACACTATAACTCAACTCTCAACTCTCAATTCTCAACTTATTCTTAAATTTTTGCATCAAAACTCGCACTTAAAGCTAAATTGTCTCCATCTCCAACCTCCCGAAAAAATGAGTATTCTAACTTCCCACCTCGTCCTTCCCATATGGGAAGGAAAGCCACTAAGCAAACCCAAGTGATTTTCTCTTAGTTACAAGCCTTTTTTATTATTATCTATGTATATTCTTTTTTTTTAATCCTAAATTTACTTATTTAAGGTCCCTAAAATTCCATTTATACTTGCACTTTTTCGCTGAAGTGTTTCAATGCTCATTTGCTAAGCTCAATTACTAATAAAGTCCTTTGAAAATTACCAAAAAAGTCTTATTCATATTGCACTTGTGCTAATTAGTCAAAATCTTTCAATTTGACCAATTCAATCCTAAATATTTTGACAATTTGCCAAATAAGTTATTCTGGCCAATTTTAGCTGTAAATTATTGACATGGATGCTAGTCATTATACATGATATAACCGGTGTTGGCATAACTGACACTCACATAGCAATTTTTAAAATTTTTTATTTTTCTTTTCTTTTTTCTCTTTGCTTTTTTTTTCATTGTGCTAGTGGCCCTTGTCATCTACAAAAGAATCATCCAAATTTAGCGAGGCCCTTGCCAATGACCCTCGACAACCACAAAGAAAAAATAAAGCAAAGAAAATAAAAAAAATTCAATTTTTTTTTAAAATAACAAAAAACTATCCATGTCAATACCGACCATGCCTTATAGTTTGATTAGCGTCCACGTCAAAAAATTTCGGCCAAAATTAGCTTAAATGACTCAATTGATAAATTGTCAAAAACTTTAAACTAAATTTGTTAAATTGAAATGTTTATGACTGAATTAACACAAGCATAATAAGCTTAGGATTTTTTTGATAATTTTTCTTGGAGTGCTCAAGTTGATAGTGGCAACGTTGGTATGGGGTGATGTACTCACTTGAATCAGTCCTTTCGCTCACTTGTCTCTGTATATTACACTTGTATTAAAGAATCAACCAATCAGCCTGTTCATTCAAAAAATGGGGAACAAAATAAGCCTTGCTCACTGAAACAGGGCAACCATCCAAAAAATAAAAGAAAAACCTTACAATTCAAGCCTATAATCAACTCTGTCATCCTATACCATCTTGAATATAACCTTGTGATTATTTACATTGCCCCTTCAATCTGTCAATCATCTTCTTCTCATCCTTTCTGGTGCAATGGTGAACCCAATCCATGTCTATGGCTTCTGTCTCCCAGAGCAGTGTCTGAGTGAATCACAGACTTGGGAGATGACCTTCCGTGACGATGCCTTTGATTATGATGAGTATGATGATGGCCCCGATCTCTCTTCGCTTGCTTTGGTTTGTCGCTCTCTCTCGTCTCTCTCTTTTTGCTCAGATCATCACCATTGGGAGGGAATGTGAACACGAACGTGCCGACCGCAAGGTCATTGAAGTCCTGGAGCGGCTCAAGCGTCTCCACCACGGTCAGCATCGTCGGCCTCTGCTTCGGCCGGTGGCTGAGGCACTGGTGTGCCACTTCGGCTGCCTTCCTTGCCCCGGCCTCTGAGTACTGCCCCTCGAGCCTCGGGTCCATTATCCGGCCCAGCTTCCTGGGGTCTCTCAGCATCGGTCTGGCCCACTCAGCCAGCTTTTGCTCCCGGACAGGCCGGGTCTTGTCCACGGATTTCCTCCCCGTCAGAAGCTCCAGCAGGACTACTCCAAAGCTATACACATCACTCATCGCTGTCAGATGACCTGAAGTCAAATTGAGCAGATTTGATGTTAGGAAACTCGAGTGCGTAAGCGACGTGTTAATCTTGAAGGACTCATTAGAGTTTGCTTTTCAATCGTGTACTTTTTCTTACCGGTCATGAGGTATTCGGGAGCTGCATAGCCCTGGGTGCCCATTACCCGGGTCGAAACGTGAGTGTCGTCTCCTTCTGGGCCATCTTTCGCTAGTCCAAAGTCTGAGAGCTTCGCAGTATAATCCTGTAAACAGAACAAAGATCGAGCACACATTAGCCCCAAGACCTTACAGATCCTAATCA
Source organism: Angophora floribunda (assembly GCA_014182895.1). Classification (NCBI taxonomy): domain Eukaryota; kingdom Viridiplantae; phylum Streptophyta; class Magnoliopsida; order Myrtales; family Myrtaceae; genus Angophora; species Angophora floribunda. Next base: position 6,775,368 of record CM024707.1, read on the forward strand.
TCTAAGCTTTTGATTTCAGAATAAGTAAAGTCGCTGATTGTACCACTGCACAAAAGAAATGCTTACCGAGTCTAGTAAGATGTTCGAGGCTTTGAAGTCTCGGTATATGACCGGTTTCTCTGCTTCATGCAGGAAGGCGAGGCCCTTTGCTGCTCCCAGAGCGATTTTCATTCTTGCCGACCAAGGTAATGAAACTGAATATCCTGCAAACAAAAATAAAGTTAACCAGGTTATAATCGGGCGTTACTTGTGCGAGAAGCTAACTAATAGACAATACGGTCATCGGAAGCATATCTGTACAGATAATTGAAAGCCAGAACAGAGTGCATACTTCTGAATAGTTGATTCTCTAAACTGCCGCGAGGCATGTATTCGTATGCTAGGAGCCGGTGCTCGTCTTCACAGCAATAACCGATCAACTTCACCAGATGAGGATGCCTCAACTGTCCGAGAAATATCACTTCTGTCTGCCAAAGAGAAATTTCACATGATCAGTTCTGATCCAAACACATGATGAGAAGGGAAAGTTCTAACTGCATCGAGTCATGAGATCGTGAATTCAAGAGGGTAAGCTTAGCTTACCAACCACTCTTTATGACCCTGCAAGCCATCCAAATCCAGGAGCTTGACAGCCACAGGCTGCGCCTTCAAGCCAGGCCTAAGCTTGTCGTCGATGAAGCCCTTGTGGACAGGCCCGAACCCGCCTTCACCAATAAAGTTGCTCGACGAGAAGCTCTGGGTGATCAGCTTGAGTTCCTGGAGGGTGAACACATGGAGGTTCGACCCAGCAAGAGATATGGAAAGGTCTTCCGACAACGTCAAGCTCGGGTTGCTCAAATCCGACAGATAAAGCCTTTGGAAGGAACTCTGCTTGGCCACCACTTTCTTGGGCTTGCCGGGTTCAATTCCTTTCCCGCCGCAGCATGGCACAACGAAGCTCCACAAATTCTTCTTGACCGCCATCAACAATGCAGATTAAATCACTTCGCTTCCGAGACTCTAAAATCAGAGTACCATCTCCTTTGCCGTCGACTTGGAAATCAGGGAGAAGCTTTAGCGGTAATCAAGCCAGGAAGTTGCAGATGGAACAATGGCTGGCGATGCCCTTTAAATGAAGATGATTCGTGGACCATTTATTCAATTCCCCAACTGCCCTCAAATTTCAGACAGGCTCGCAACTTCCTTTCACAACCCATTTGAATTTTCTATATCCATCTCCTTTTTCGCTAGTATTTTATTCTATTCTCTTTTCACATTATATGGATTCCTTGTATCTCCCTAAAACAGCAGGCAATCCGCCCTCCACTACAATACCAGAACAGCGTTGTTTTGGAAATAGGTCTCCGTTGACCATTTCGTATATTGTAAAGTGATAAGTCACGAGTCTCTCTCGATGAATGTTCCACACGCGGGACAACGACACGGTTGCCCCTCTTTGACTTTTGCACAATCAGCAACAACCTCAATTGAAAGAGGGAGATAGCTTTCAAATTGATTAGGCTCGTGTGAGTTTTGGTTTCATATTAATGAAAGCTATAGGTGATGGGAGGCGCGGAAGGAAGAATTCGAGACTGCTGAGTGGATTGGTAAACCTGTGTTTCTCAATGCATTTAAGCAGCTTACTTTCTCCTCTGACCAATGATTCGATCAGCTTTACTCCATTCGGTAAACGAAAGGAAGCTCTGAAAACTGAACGAAAAGGGCAATTTCTCGGTTTCTTCTTCAACTGGTGCACTTATGTGAATAGATCCAACAAGTCCCAGCCACAAGATAGGACCAAGAAAACACGATTTATTCGGCTATTTCACACGTGGACAGCAAGGTGAAGAGGAAAAAAGTATGTTGTACCTAATTTACACACATACAATAATAGGGTTGCAATAAACTACTTTGCTTATCTTGTGCAAACATGAGGTATAGTCAGAACGCACTTGTCAAAAACACAATGTTTTTCTCTGTATTGTCTGTACAATTCCTGTCTGAGTTAGGTTGCTTTGCATTGTCTCTTTCCTCTTCCTGGATTCTAGAAGCTTATCCGCAACAAGGATCGAAATTAGTCGCGTTCTGGTTTAGAACAAGTCGAACACAGCGAGGAATTTTTGTTTATAATCCGTAAGTCTTCTGAAATTATCTACCCCGAAAGTCGGGTGCCGAGTCTTTGCTCTCTGCGCATCTGATTGGTGATGACAGTTGCGAAAAAAGTTGAAGTTGACCTCGGATGATTAAAGAACAGGCCACTTGGTAGTGGTTGAGGTGTCATCCTCTCGATTTCCTGATAAGCTTGGTCCGTTCCTGTTCTTTCTTCAGGAAACCAATAACGATATGGTAGAAAAGAACATGAAAACTTTAATGGAAATTAGCAGATCTTCAGCTGCAGAAACTTGCGTTTGTCTCCTTTCGTTTAATTAATTGTTTTTCTTGGGTGCTGGCCTCGATGAAGAAGAAGTGCTGTGCACTCAAATGGGGATTGATCAATAATTGGGAGAGAAAAACAAGAATTGAGAAGGATTTTTAAAAAAAGAAATTTGTGATGGGGAGGGATCTGGTCAAGGCTGGAGTAGGTAGCAGACCGTAATCCGTGGCGTCAGCCTTCCAAAAGTCAAAGGGCAGTATTCTGATTTTGCAGTTTTGTCAAAGGATTGGAAGCTTTGTGTTGGTTCTTCTCAAGGAGGAAAACCACTCATCTCCAAGATAGTAAAACTGGATATATACAAATGGTCCCTGAACTTTTATTGGACGTGCAATGTTGCCCTTGAGTTTTTGATTTGTTTGATTGATTTTTAAATTTTTGATATACATTCCATTTTGTTCCCAAATTATATGAAAACATCTAATGTTATCTTCCATTAATTCAAGTTAAAATAATTTGTGGACAAAAAAAAAAAGTCACACGTAAGATAATCAACTCAAATTAGATTAAAATAATCATTTTATCTGTTTAATTTGAGAAAAAATGATTATCCATGTTACTTGATGATGTGGATTATTATATCATGATAGGAGTTGATTATATTATGTAAAAAATTCAAGTGTAAATACTTTTTTTCTCTAATATTCATACTTACTGAACTTGAAGCTTAAATTAATAGAAGGATTATATTAGATAATTTCATATGATCTAGGGACTAGATTGAAATTTTACCAAAAGTTCATGAGTCAAATTAAGCAAATTTTCATTTGAATTATATCGACCAGAATTTTGAATTATACGGTGCTCTTTCTCCTTAGAAAGGTTATCAAGTACTTCTACTTGACATCATAAAAATTAAATTAGTTGGATGGTCATGACAGGGATCTTATGCTTCCGAATGTTGCTTTCGCCAAATAAATCTTTGGCTTTTTCCTTGACAATACCTACAAGCGTTTAAAATAAAATAAAAAATAAAAAATTGCAACAAAGTAACCCTTGTAGAGACATTCTAGAACCTCCATTCAATAGAATAGGGTGCTTGCGTGCTCCAGTCTGTACCAATCACAAATTAAAAAATATCAATTGGAATGAAAAAGTTCCCCGATAGTTGTTCAATTTAATGAATTGACCATGTAACCATGATCAAATTCATATTGTGGGACAATGCCAGCTAATGCAAAAGGCCAATGTGCGACTTTTGTCTGCCTCTTTCATGGCAAACCCCAATTTGCAACTTTAATTTCAGGGGACCAGCTCAATTTGCTAAAATTTCCCTAAATGATTAAATAATTAAAGCATTTATCAATTAAGCTGTTCCTTAAAAAAGAAGAAGAAGAAGAAGCAGCTTACAACTTCTCACACTTTGCATAGTACTTATCATCTTTTGAAATTCGATCTACCTTGAATAATTAGAATCGAAGCAAATTTTGGCCACATTATAAGAGAGAAGCTTTCAAGTTGAAATCCGAAATATGGCTAAAAGAATTCGAAATGCATTTTGGGATAATCAAAAGACTTTGAATTCAGAGATTATTATACGATATTGATAAGTAAACTTTTCTCAATAATTCTGATCATAACATTGTTTTCATTATTTAGTGAACTTTCTCATAAACACAAACTCCGACTTAGTCGGAAAGATCACGACGAAACTACAAATGGAAAAAGAAAATTATCTACCATGTCAAAGATAACAAATCTTTGGTACATAGACAGTTTTACTTCCCGATTTTCATTTCTCGAAAATGTCGCTAATTAAATCTTTAAGAAACTGGGCATGATCATCGTCTAGTTCTAATGGTCAAGAGAGGGTGACCAAATGCTACGTAAGTTCCTCGCAACCACCTCACCTAGACTCATGGAATTTCACCGAACCACCTAATAGTCAATTTTCTTGTTCAAAAAGAATACTAAGAACCTGTCTCACATTGACCACGTTTTTTCGTTGTCTTTAAGGATTGCCATCACGGCACTCTGGCTCTTTGTCTTTCTTCCTAAGCTGATTAGATTAATGGCGGCCACGGTAGAAACTAGAGACTTGCATAAGAAGGTGTCATCATGGATGACAGGAAAATTACCAAAACTATCGTAAATCTATTATAATTTTTTCAATATAATTTTAATTTTTTATCGATTTAATAATAAATATTTTGTAATTATGTCAATTTAGTTTATCCATCCAAATTTGAGCGACTAACATTGGCCGTCCAGCCGATGCTAATGTGGCAAAATTTTAAAAATATTTTAATTTTTTGAATTATTTTTTCCTCTCTTCTTTTTCTTTTGGCTGGTTGCCGGATTGGCTAGAGACTATGGACGGCGAGGCCTCGTCATAGCAGGCAAGCTCACCATCACTAGGCAAGGTCGAGCTTGCCCAGCCATGGCGAGGCTCGCCATCATGGCACTAGGTGAGCTCACCCTCACCATCGCGGCACTCGTTGAGCTCGCCCTCACCATTGCAATGCTAGGTGAGACATCGCCACTGCGGGCAAGCTCACCCAGCACGGTGACAGCGAGGCTCACCCTCGCCAAATCTGGGTGAGGGCAAGCCTCACCATGGTTGGGTGAGCTTGCCCACAACGGTGAGGTCAACCTCATTGGCCATAACCTCCGGCTAGTTGCCAAAAGAAAGAAAATTAAATGAAAAAAATTGAAAAAAATAAAATATCATTAAAAAAATTGCCATGTCGGCATCGGTCGACATCTACGTAAACACTAACCAATCAAATTTGGCCAAATAGATTAAATTAGTACAATTGCAAAAGGTTTAGAAATAAATTGACTAAATAAAAGATTTAAAATTGAATTGGAAAATTATAATAAATTTAAGACTTTTTTAATAATTTTTCCCAGATGGCTTATGTGACGTAGGGATGCGCAAAGGCGAAGAACATTCATACTAGCAAACCTTAGATATTCGAATTGAGTCGAGGGTTTACCTTGGCCACGCGAATCCAAAAAAGGAAGAAAGAAAGAAGAAAACCCAACATTAAAAAGTTTCAAAAAAGATAAGGAAAGGGAAAGAAGGACGGTTAGGAGAGCAAGCTTCATGCTGGCATGGGAGGGAGGCTTAAGGGTTGTATGTTAACATTTCTATTCCTCTATTTTTCTTTTTTTATTCTCCGAAATAGAAAAAGAATCGAAATCCGTTTGGTAACATCAATTAACTTTTATATTCCCCAGAATAGAAAATTGTTCTCAGGAATAGATTAGTAAAAATGAGAAGTAGAAAAAAACAACTTATTGTCCTAGGAACAATTTCTAGAAATTATTTTTTGGGTCTTTACTTGTGATCTAACGATGCCTTCATCCATGGGCCTCCAGTCACTGGCCACCAACCGCCTAACACCAGCCAGCCATTGCCGCCCTTTACTCGGCGATCAACGGACGGCAAACCGGCGACCAATGGCTAGCAACCATCAACCCGACAATCAATGGGCAAAGACCAACGGCGACAGGCGCAACCGGCGGGGGCCGCCTGCGCCCGTCGCCGCCATTGAGGAAAAAAGAAATAAAATAATTTTGTCAGCACTAAACACATTTTTATTCTTTTCTATTTTAAGAATAAAATTTTTTTGTAATTATCAAATACCTTATGTTACTTAAAAATTGTTTTGAGAAGTATAAATAAAAAATAATTATTCATAAAAAAGAATTATTCTCAAAAGTAGAAATATTACCAAACACATCCTTAATTTCGCAATCCTTTCACCGAAAAGTACAACCTTGCGCACTCAGCAAACGAAAAATGCAATAATCTGCCATCATTATAAATATGGCGATCAAGTTTAATTGCAGAAATTATTCGTACGCAGCAAGTTTCTCTACGTGCGGTCGAATCGCAAGTTTCGGATAAGGCGTGCCGTACTTTCCAAGGAAATTTTACTACGGCGGCCATCGAAAACGACATGACGTTACATTTTGCCCGGCGCAAATTGTCAACAACGGTATCGGAATATGGCCACCTTCGATCCCCAAAACATGCGCAAGACTCTCAGGACACAAGACGGAGAATGTATAAGCTGGTGCGGGTACCAAGATCAGCTGTCTGTCCCAGTTCGCGTAGCCATCTCCCGTTCCCGCCACGAGATCGTGCCATCTTTCCAAGTTATTTTGAATCCAAACTCTCAGATGAGATGGACAGGCGACACAATCTCATGATGGGGGCAAAGAAATGCATACATAAATGGGGACAGCCGATCTGCATCTAGCACGTGGATATGCACACCGGCGAAAAGCTCAAGTCATATTGGTTTCATTAGAGCTTGTGTTTCGAGACGAGAAAATTTTGTCGACGGTACATTAATCTCCAGTATACGATTTTATGATATTTCACAATATAAATCCACCTTAGATAAGCTTAGAAAATTAAATACACATTTAGTTTGGCCTTTTATCTAGTTTGAGGATGGAAACTTAATAGGGAAAACAGATGGGATTTGGAAAAATTCAATGCAAAACCTCCAACTCTGATAGATAAAGAGCGTTTTAATATTTAATTATTCTAACGATCTTTTTTTTCTTTTTTCTCTTACTCTCTTCCCTCCTCAGCAAATGTGCTCTTGGACGAAAATTCCACATTTTACATATTGTCGTGCGATTGTACGGCCCGTTATTGGCTGGAACGGGCTAGGTTTCTAATGGGCTCATACGTTTGATTTTATCATTGTGGGCCCAATTTGAATCATGGAAGAAATCGATGATGAAATTCGTCTTGCTCTTTTATAATTTTGGGAGGAATTGCTACTGTCGTGACTCGATGGCAAAGCATCGCGAGGAGGAATCATCCTCGATCGCTTTACCAAACTCACACAATTATCCTGTACCGCTCTTTGCAAGACTAACCGCGACCGCACTTATTTCGTGTAAAAAGCAAGCTGAGTTCCGTTACATGTTATCGGGATGGAATCTTGACTTTCGATGTTTCATAGCCCGGTGTCGTCCCTCTTCTTCGACTGCTTGCACATGAACTGCGGGATCAAGTCATCCCCATCGAATTTTTATGGGTTCATCCCAACCGTACACATCGCTTTCCATTCACCTAACAAGTTAAACTTTTTCATTCTTTTTCCATTACGAAGAAAGTCTATCAATATAGAGTCTTGTGCCAATTGAACACTCCATTTACCTTGCGAAAAAGTTCAAATGTCGGGCCTAATCCCAATGGAATGGCCCGGGGGGCAACATCATCAGTCACATTCGATGACGTGGTAAATCGAATCTATACCAACAGCTCTTAGAATAAACGCGATGATTCCCCATCAGCTCTCTTGATCGCACATTCATCACACCACACCTCAGTGGTTCACAAAGTGATAAGGTCTTGCGTTTTTATTTGAAGATTCTCGGCACGGGAGCAACATCACCATCAATCAAGGGACAAGACGAGGCGTCCCGCCCTCTGTCAATTTCCTTGGGCAGGAAAATATCTCCCCTCTTTCGACTCGCCAGCGAGGCCCCCACGGCATCTCTAACCATCGATCTCGTGCTTCTCGTCGTCTTCTAAATAATAATGCAAGTGGTCGAATGACACGACACGTACGAAGAGGCAGAATAATCTGGTCACGTGCGCTAACGTGTGACGAAAAACAAAAAGGTTGAAGTTAAGAAATTGAGTGAAAAGGAGACAGGATGGTCGTGGTTGGCGACTCCGCGGCTTCCTCCCTCGCACGCTGGAGCACACTCAATGGGGGTGATCATTTTGAGCGACCGTGGATGGCAGTTTAGAGAAAAATTTCAGAACTAATTCGATCTCGGAATTTAGTGGGAATGGGATGTGCTTTTTCATTAAATTATCCATGCGGAACTTTTTAAGAAATTATTAATACGATCAAAAACTTCAAATTGATAACACATATCCCAAACTAATTTTTGTACGATAAAAACTTCCAAATTGATGAAAACTAATTTTTGCATTACAAAAAAATATGGAATAAGTGCATTAGAAATTCTAAAACTTATCAAAAAATATAATTAATTCATAAAATTTTTAAAAATGTAATTAAATCATAAAATTTTCAAAAAATGTAATTAAAGTCTAAAATTTGTCACGAAAGTGTAATCGAGTCATAAAAATTTTTAAAAAAGTGTTATTAATAAAATGATTTCATTTGACAAATTTGACAAATTTTAGAAGTTAATTGCACTTTTAAAAATTTTAGAACTCGTTTGTAAAAAGTTTTTATGATTTAATTGCATTTTTTGAAATTTTCAAGACTAAATTACACTTTGTTAATAAATTTTAAAACTTCCAATATACTTATTTAAAAAAAAATCTCAAACTAGTAAACTTGTACCACATTTACACCCGAAATATGGTAAATCTAGGATTTTTTGGGGGTAAATATGACACGGATACATCGGCTTAGAATGAATGCCGGTGCAAGTGTATTAGTTTAAAAAATTTTGTGACATTAAAATTGGTTTTTGGGAAATGTGGTACAAGTGTATCAATTCATGAGTTTTTGTGATATGAAAATTAGTTTGAGATAAACGTGATATGAGTATACCAATTTGGAATTTTGATCATATTTAACCCTTTTAAGAAATCAAGATTAGTCGTTTGAAAAAGTTATAATACTAAAATAAGCATTGTATGAAATATATGATACTTGTGGTGTCTTTTTTTGAAATTACTCAGCTGAGAATTCGAGTTGTGCCAAATGCTTAGATATTATGGATTCCTCATATTCATTTTGTTGCCATCTCCTTAATGAATATTATCCCAAGCCGCTCATCGTCAAAATGGGAAAGAGTCGAAGCTTTCCATATCTGACTTTTCAATGACTTATCGTGTAGGATCTAAATTCCATCTCCAACTCTAGATTTTTAGCCAAAAAATCGCCGATTCTAGATTCTCTTGGGCCAAAAAAGACAGAGAGAATCTCCCTTAAGTGAAAATGGACCACCCGACGTGAGCTGCCCTTTGTCTTGGCGTAACCAAGTTCAGCATCAGTACAATCGAAATTGAATAGAACGGGTGAAGTTAATTGCGCAAGCTTTGATTTCTCACATAATGTATTCATCATGCGATATTTAACCTTGATTTGATATAGCACTAAGTAATTTCTAAGCTAATTTGAGTTTAAACTTTGCATTAGTCTCTTGTTGGATTATTACAAACCAAAGTGAACATCAGTTATATGTATCTTACTATTGTGAATGTATGGATAGAACTAAGATTTACAAGAACCCAATTGATTATATTAGATTAGCCAACCCATTCAAATCACACCTTTTCAAGCTTGACTTCAACTTGGAGCAAGCAAAAAAAAAAGAGGGGAGAGTGTGTCTTGCTAACGAGTGTATCCATGCATTTATTAAATTATGCTCGATGAGGAAACATGCGATTTTTGAAGTAATGATTGTGCATACCATAAGTACAATCTACATACTATTGTTTCCTCATTTAGTTGTTTGATAAGTGCCTTGAAAGCACTTTTTAACAAAAAAGTCTCCCCTGCATATCAGAAAAAATTGAGTCCGACATTGAATTTTAGCCAATTGAGTTCGAATAGTTAAAGAGTAACTTGATCTCTTGCTCAATAGCCTTAGAGAAATGTTTGATCGACTCATTTCACTCATTCGCTCGAGAGCACCATTTCAAGCATGGACAGTGGACATATAGTTTTATAATATCTTAAGAAACTAATTGCACATATTTCATGATAATTATATAAAGTACCTATTTATTTTGTGAAAAATAAAGGATTTGGAAAATATTTTTCTTAAAAGTGATTGCTCATTTCCTTAAAAATTGAACAAACAAAAACTATTATTATCGTTTATGGTAATATTTAAAAATAATTTATTATTATTAATAAAATATATTTTTAGTAATTAATTATTTCAAGCGAAATAACCAGAGGAGAAAAAGTCCAAGCATGGACACGACAAAACACATGTTGCTTCCACGTCATCGTACACGTCAGGCGCAGGGAAAAAACCAGAGGAGAAAAAGTCCAAAATACAAATTAATAATCACCTGCCCTTTTCCTTCATTTCGATACGCAAGACCAGGACCCAATCGGCGCCGCCCACGTGGCGAGCCTCGGTTGGACGCTGCCCGCCCGGTATCTTCTTGACTTTCCCCTCCTCTCGTAAATAAAAAAGATTCCATCCTGCCCCGCTGTGCATTCTGTCTCGTTCCCTGGTTCGATCTCCGACCCGCAATTCTTGGAATCCACAGAGAAAGAGAGAGAGAGAGTGAGAGAGAATGGCTCGTGCGAGGCTCCTGTGCTCCGTCGTCCTCCTCGTCGCGACCGCCTGCGCCGCCGCGGCGTCGAGCTTCGAGGACTCCAACCCCATCCGGATCTTCCCCGACGGCGGCCTCCTCCGTGACCTCGAGTCCGCCATCGTCCAGGTCGTCGGCCCCACTCGCCACGCCCTCTCCTTCGCCCGCTTCGCCAACAGGTCCGATATCGACGCCGACTCGGCGATCCCTCATCTGGGTTTTGTTCTTGCTCCGTCGATTCGCCGGTTACTCTGTTAAAGCTTTGACCTTTTTTCCGATTTCGTCGTTCTTGGTGGTTTTGGTGTTTGGTTTAGGTATGGGAAGAGGTACGAAACGGCGGAGGAGATCAAGCTGCGGTTCGAGATCTTCAGGGAGAGTCTCAAGTTGATCCGATCCACCAACAGAAAGGGCTTGCCTTACACTCTCGGTGTCAATCGTATGTGTGAAAATTTCTCTGTTTCGATTTCTTGCTTTAGAACTGAAGTTCAATTTGAGCGTAGTCGTTCGATTTGTAATCTGAAGCTGAAGAGATGGTATTTAAGCCGTTGCTGCTGCTGTCGTTGACCTTGATTTGTGCTTGATGGGTTTGACAGAGTTTGCTGATTGGACCTGGGAGGAGTTCAGGAGGCACAGACTGGGAGCTTCTCAAAACTGCTCTGCCACCACCAAGGGCAACCACAAGCTCACCGATGAAGTTCTTCCGGAAATGGTATTTTTCACAACGATGACTCCAAGAAGCTTTCCGCTTATATCATCCTTCGATCAATGGGATAGAACAACTTAATTTAGACTAGCAGCTGTGCTACTTTTTGCTATGTAGTGTCTTCTGTATCTACCGGCATGTTTTCTGCTAAATTACAGTACAATAGTTATTCAACTGCTACTCGCAGCCTTGCCTGGGCATCATATTTTTCATTTCCTACCAATGATTTATTACAATTCAGTTGTAGCACCAAAAATCCATTACCTCCATCCATGATGGTGACTGACCTTTTTGTTCTCGTGTTTACCAATTGAAAATGCTTGCTGAAACAATCATTTCCCAGCTCAAGGTTTCGACCCTTCCTATGAGACCTAGGACTAGATTGCTGATTACTGTAGAATCTATTAGCTGATCATTAAAGAGTGAGACCTATGTCAGTATTAGATCTTCATTTTCTTCCAATCCTTCATATGTGCAGAAAGACTGGAGAGAAAAGGGCATTGTAAGCCCAGTCAAAGATCAGGGCCATTGTGGATCTTGCTGGACTTTCAGGTTTTTCCTTTTTTCCCTTTTAGATTCATCTTTGCCTCTCTCCATAGTATATAACGCATATGTAGCTCTGGAAATCATTGAAATGTCATTATGCTAGATTGCTAGTGACCTCTAATTTGAACTTTTGCAGTACGACTGGAGCTCTCGAGGCTGCTTATCACCAAGCATTCGGGAAACAGATCTCTCTGTCTGAGCAGCAGCTCGTGGACTGTGCTAGGGCTTTCAACAACTTTGGATGTAATGGTGGGTTGCCGTCCCAAGCCTTCGAGTACATCAAGTACAACGGTGGCCTTGATACCGAGGAAGCGTATCCTTATACCGCACAGGACGGTGCCTGCAAATTCTCAGCTGATAATGTTGGTGTCCAAGTCCACGACTCTGTTAACATCACTTTGGTAAGTTTCGTGGGCTTAGCCAAAAAAAATAAACAAAAAGAAGGGTCTATAAATTGCATAAAGATAAATACATATTGCGGATCTGTTTATTTTTGCATACATGGTGGATTCAGGGTGCTGAGGATGAACTGAGGCATGCAGTCGCCATGGTCCGGCCAGTGAGTGTGGCATTCCAGGTTGTGAAGGACTTCAGGCTCTACAAATCGGGTGTCTACACCAGCGATACGTGCGGTAGCACTTCCATGGTGAGCATTTCCTAATATAATTAAAGGAACACTATCCCTATCCCGATCATGTTTGAAGGATGCCAATGCACAAGAATCATAAAGCCTTCTATATGTCAATAAATCTCAACCATGGGATTTAATTTGAGTATCTATCTTGTTGAGAAGCATATAGTGCGATTCCATACTGTTAATTAAGTTTTGCATGCAAGGTGATGTTCATGCTCATCTGATGTAAATTAAATGTTTTATATCAGGATGTGAACCATGCTGTTCTCGCTGTTGGTTATGGAGTTGAAGACGGCGTTCCATTTTGGCTCATCAAGAATTCCTGGGGAGCAGACTGGGGTGACCACGGATACTTCAAGATGGAGATGGGGAAGAACATGTGTGGTAAGTCCCCTCCATAAGATTCTTTAATTTTAGTAGAAGAGCCGGAAAATACAGCGCCAGAACAACAATGCTTTTGAAATTCTCAGAGTCGTTCAGTTCATGTCCATTCGTTCTGTGATTAATTTCCTACCAAGTTACTCTATCCTTGTCTAACTGTCTTAAATTGCAGGTGTTGCTACTTGTGCATCATACCCTGTTGTGGCCTAAATTGTTTCCAGAGGATCAATGGGCTCGCGTGCCAGGTGATTCGAGATATATATTCTGCATGAAGGATTGCTCCGCCCTGAGGAGTGCTATAATGTAGCATGAAAGGGTTTAGCTTAGTGCACAAAATAATCTTCAGGACAGCTGCAACCCCATGGTTACTGTAATATTAACAAAGACCTTGTAAATACCTTTCTATGTTTGTGTGGTATGAAACACTCTCTTTGCAAGAATAACGCACCAAATTCCCACGGATGCTATGTTTTCGGGAAAAGAAGAAACTTATTGTTGAAATTCACTGTGAACCCGACTCTTCAGCAAATCAAATTCTCAGCAAAGCTAAACCTTAAAGAGAGAATGAACTAGCTCTGCAATTTTGTCGAAAGGATTCTCCTAGATAAAAAAAAAACACGTTTCCAAAAGTCAGCCTCCCTGGAGTTGTTTGCATCTAACGTGAATAACACTCGCCAAACTCGACAGAGAAGTACCCCTAACTGTCATCAAATACAAAGCCTTGAATGAAGCCTTCAAATGGATCATGTATCAGATACCATACACAAAGGATCTGCTCAATGGATTTCACAATTCCAAAATTTTGTCAAATTTTGATATGAAATGAGGTTTGGGAAAATTCAAATTAATGAAAAAGACGGTTATAAAGCAGCTTTTACGGTTCCATTTGGCCATATGAATGGAGTGTCATGCTATCGGGACTAAAAAAAATGGTCTTTCAAAATTGTAGACGATTTTTATTGATATTTTCAATCCATATTCCGGATTCATATCAGTCTGTATTGATGATGTTCTCATTTATTCTTCAGCATTGGCCAACATTTCAAACACATCGATTTTTATAAAAATAATTAGAAAGAATGAATTGGTGGTTTCCCCTACTAAAATATCCCTTTTTCAAACAAAAATCAGATTTCTTGGTCATTATCTTTACCAAGGAATAATCATTTTAATAGAAAGATCTATAATATTCGTGGATAAATTTCCAGATAAAAGTAGAGATGAAACCAATTACAAAGATTTTTGGGAAGTCTCAATTATGTCCTGGATAGCTTCTCAAAAATTTATATCATTTGCAAACTTTTATATAAAAAAAATTACAAAAGAACACTCCTAAATGGTCATCTATTCATACAAATTATTGTTAAACAGATTAAAGAACACATGAAAGAGATTCCATGTCTTCATTTGACAAACCTATCTTCATTTAAAACAACAGAAATGGATGCTTCGGAGATGGGATATGAAAGTATTCTCAAACAAATTAAAACCAATGAAGACAGACAAAAAAAAATATTAATAAAGAACAAATTATCCAATTTGTCTGCAATTATTGGAATGGCACCCAACTATATACATGTAAAACCTGTCTTTGACATGTCACTAGTGTTTTAAATTAATTTAAATACGAAATTATATTTTCACATTACACTATATTTGATATCGTAATAAATAGAAGGAAAGTTTAGGGTATCACAAATGTGTTGATCGTGCAAGATAAAGCTTCTTTTCTTTTTCCCGTCTTCCCTCCCCGTCAAATGTGTCCATGGACGAAAATTCCACATTTTTGTGTACTCTCTTGCGATTGTACGGCCCGTTATCAACTGGAACGGGCTAGGTTTCTAATGGGCTCAGTCTCCCACTTACGTTGGTTTTACCATCTTAGGCCCCGTTTAAGTCATGGACGAAGTCTATGATGATATTCGCTTACTTTTAATGATTTGGGAGGAAATACTTTGTCGTGACTTGATAGCAAAGGTTCACGAGTAGGAGTGACAAAGTACACAAATAATCTTAAACCTATTACATTTTAATTAATTTTGTTATAAATATTTCAATTATGTCAATTTAGTTAAATATTTTCACACTTTTGTCAATTGAGTCATTTAACCAATTTAGACTAGAAATACAATCAGTGTTGATATTGACTTTTATAATAATTTTTTTGAATTCTTTTGAATTTTTCTTTCCATTCTCTTTTGCTAATAGTCGATTAGTCCATGTCTAGCGAGGGTCCCCCTCACTAGATTTGGCAAGCCACCCTAGCTTGAGCAAGGTTCGGCTTCATTAGACCTTTGCTTGGCCGAGGGTGAACACTAGCTAGGGCCTCCTTGCCAAGGCAAAGCTAACCCTCACCTAGGCGACACTTGGCTAGGCTACCCTGCCTCGGCGACGGTATCGCCGAATCTGATGAGAGGTGCCCTCACTAGTGTTCACCTTTGCCCAAGCAAAGGTTAGTCCTAGTTGATCATGGCCTGGCTAGTGACCGGCAACTAGCAAAAAGAAAAGAGAAAAAAAGAGAAAAATTATAAAAAATAATTAAATAATTAAATATTTTTTTAAAAATGTCTATGAGTAGAATGATGGCTTCCGCATTAGTAATTTCAAACCTAAATTGGCGAAATGGACTTAATTGACAAAACATGAAAAGATTTAGAATTGAATCATTACAAGTACAATATGTTTAGAACATTTTCTTTGTATACTTTTTCGCGAGTAGCAATCGTCATTCATCAGTTTACCAACTCATTTAAGCCCTCAAAGTTTCTAATCTTGCATCTTCTGAAATTATCTAGTATTGTATCTTGTGAGACTTATCGGGACCTTACTTGTTTCACCTAAGAAGTACGTTATGTCCAATGTCATAGTATCAAGTAGGTTTTCCCTCTTGCTTAACTCCGTGCTCATGAACTGCAATATTAGGTTATCTCCCGCCGAACTTTTATGAGGTTTATCTTAGCTCTATACATGTCATTTTTCTATGCCTAATAAATCAAACTGTTGCTTTTTTTTTCTGTTATGGAGAAGCATATTTTAAATCAAAAAATCTCGGGAGCATCTCCGTTTGTCTCACAAATAAGGTCGGATGCCGGCCAAATCCAATGAACAATCCAAATGCGATAATATTTGTATTCTTCTTATGGTATTCAATGGAAGGAGACACATAAGTGGTTCGCGAAGTGATAATGCTTGTGTTTATGTGAAGATTCTTCACTTAGGGAAGCATTATTCCCAGTGATAAAGACAAGATGTCTCCCTCTTAGCCAGCGAAAAGGAGGTTTCCTAGAAACCTCACTGTGAGGACGACATCATCTCATTCATCGAATGTTATCCTCACATGTCGCCAATAATGCAAGTGGTGGAGTGCTGCCGCACGCCCGAAGCGGAATGATTCCATCATAGGCATTAACCGTGTGACAAGACGAGAGTAAAGAGACAGATCAGTCATGGTTGATGATGAGCTGGCCACTTCGCTCACACATATGCGCGCATTCTCCAATGATCAATCGTTTAAGTGACCACGATAATTTAGAAAAAAATAATAATGAACCAATCCGGTCCCGAAAAAAAGTGAAACCTGATTGATAATATTTGAAAAGTATATCGAAGGTTCTAAGTGCTTAAAAGTCGAAAGAAAATGAAACCTGGAAGTATAAAAAATCAGCTTGTCTAATAAAGGTGACATCAATGCCTATGTAAAATGGAAAAGTCACATTAAGAATAATATCCTATTCAGAATTCCTCTAATTTTTTTCACGTCTTTTTAATGAATGTAGCCAAACTGTTCATGATAAAAAAAAAAAGAAAATATCAAAGATTCCCCATGTCCATGCCTTTTCATGTAGGGCCCATCTCAAGAGCTCAATTCCACCTAACTCTAGATTTTTTGGCCAATTCAGATTTTATGGGAAAAAAAAAAAGATATGATCCTTCAGTGAAGTTTACGGATTTTCTTGGTGTGATTAAGTTCAATACAATTGAATCGAATATTATCAGGCAAGGTTGATTGCTCGAACTTTATTTCTCACATAATATTCACGGCTTGATACTAAGCTTGGGTTCAATTCGATATTACATTTCTTTACTTGCATGTAGCTCCACTTAATCATGTAATAGTGAATTCTAAGCTGATGTGAGAGCAAGCTTTGGATTTGTTTCCTGTCGCATTCATAGAAAGCAAAATAAAACATCCGTTAATAATGTCATGAATACGTGTATCTTGTCCGAATCCTTATATAAGATAGTATCTTGCACGCACGCGTATGACCTTCTAAATCTTTCACCACGGACGATCTGAGACTTCATTTTCACATGTCAGGACATGTTGGACAATATATTCTGACAGAAGGTGATCCCACGTCAAGCTTCAAACCCCAAGGAAGATACAAACACAGAGAAACGATGGCTTGTTCTTTCCTTTCGTTCGGGAAGATAAATGAGACACAGATTCAATCGGGTTTACACACCTGGCGAGCCCTGGTTGGGCCATTGCATGCTCGGTCACTTCTACGCCAGTATAAATATCCCCGTCCATCCCTGCTCGTTCACTCAGTTCAACAGTTCGTGGCAACCAGAGAGAGAGAGAGAGAGAGAGAGAGAATGGCTCGTGCGAGATTTCTGTGTTCCTTCATCCTCGTCGCGGTGGCTTGCTCCGTTGCAGAAGCCAGCTTCGAGGGCTCCAACCTCGAGTCCTCCATCCTCCAGACCATCGGCAACACCCGACCCGCCCTCTCCTTCGTAGACTTCGCCCGCGGGTTAGATATCAACACCCACTTAGAAAAGAATAAGGGCAGAAAATAGAATTGAGTGTATTACACGATGAAAAGTACAAGAACCTATAAATTTTATCAGATGATTGTCTGAGTTAAAATATCGGATATGTACGAGCGACGACATCAACAAAAAACACCAGAGAAGATAAAGAGAGAGTTAGCTGACGTCGATGTGTGACTGTGTTGTGCGTTGTCGTGGCTGCTGTGCAATCTACCCAATAGGAGACCGTCGTTGCGATAGGAGAGTGCTGTCTAGGAAAAGCCTATTTTGACATTATACAACACAAAATACACGAGCCTAATTATATGCACGATCCTGACAGATAATGAAAATCAAGAAATGTTCTCATCATCTCTAACACTCATCTGAGTGTGTTCTTGGTTTGTCAATTCGCCTTTGTTATCTGTTAAAGATTGTTGACCTTTCCAATTGTTGTTGTTGGTCGGCGGTGTTGGCGTTTGGTTTAGGTATGGGAAGAAGTACGAGACGGTGGAGGAGATCAAGCTGAGGTTCGAGAATTACAGGGAGAATCTCAAGCTCATTCGATCCACCAACGAGAAGGGCTTGCCTTACACTCTTGCTGTCAATCGTACGTGACGGTTCTTGACATTTTCTCTTTTCTATTTCTCGTTTCAGAACTGAAGATCACTTTGGTCATAGCCGTTTCACCTTGTTTCGTAACCCGAAGCCAAAGAGATGGTATTTTAGCCGTTGCTACTATTGTCGTTGAGTTTGATTTGTGCTTGATGGATTGACAGAGTATGCTGATTGGAGCTGGGAGGAGTTCAAGACCCATAGACTGGGTGCTTCTCAAGACTGCTCTGCCACCAAGGGCAACCACAAGCTCACCGACGATGTTCTTCCCAAAACGGTATTTTTCGCAACGATGCATCAATGGGAAGCTTTACGCCTGTATCATCCTTCATTCAATGAGATAAAACTACTTAGTTTAGACTAGCAGTTGTACTAGTTTTAGCTGTGTGGTGTCTTCTGCATCAACTGGCCATTTTCTCTGCTAAAATATGGACCTGAATAAGTCCTGAATCTGCTTTGTCTGAACTCTGGAACAAAAAACTCGGGAGTGGAAAAAAAAACTTCATCCCGGAATTAAGGGGCCCTTCAAGTGAAGAAGGTAGACTCCACCGCATCTTTTGAGGTGTTTAAGAAATTGATAGGTCGATATAATAGTAGTTTGCACCGGTAAAGGTGGAGGGGTGGGTCTTACTCGGCAGCCACTATCTGCCTTGCGTCAGCATCATATTTTAAGATTCATATTCAATTCAGTTTTAGCGACAAAAATCCATTATCTCCATCCATGACGACTGACCATTTTGTCCTCGCTTTTACTCGATTAAAGTGCTTGCTGAAACAACTTATTCTTTTTCTCTCCCTAGCTCAAGGTTTTGGCACTTTTCATGAGATCTAGGACTAGATTGCTCATTATAGTAGAATCTTCTAGCTGATCATTGAGGAGTGAGACCTATGTCAATATTAGATCTTTATTTTCTTCCAATCCTTCGTATTTGCAGAAAGACTGGAGAGAAGAGGGCATTGTAAGCCCAATTAAAGATCAAGGCGGCTGTGGATCTTGCTGGAGTTTCAGGTTTTTCTTTCTTTTTCTTTTTTCTCTTAAGTTCCATTTATTTCACGAAAAATATGTCATTTTTTAAATATATTTTTCAGGAAGCCATTTTTCAAGAAAATTTTTTCGTATTCGGATAAAAGCTGAAAATAAAATGGAAGATATTTTATGATGTTCAGTACGGAAAATATTTTCCTTCATGCACTCTTTTTCAATAATTTTATTATTATTTTATTTTTTAAAATTTATTTTTAATTATTTATTATTTTTAAATTTGAATTGTAGTTATTTTATTTTTAAAAAAATAATTATTAAATTATTTTTCTTTTTCTTTTTTGTTTCCTCTTCTTCCTTGGACGGCGACCGACCACGGTGACGACTAGCAATCGGCCACAACAAGACTCGTCCACCTCTAGTGAGCTCAAGCTCACCACTTGCTAATCTAGCGAATGCGAGCCTCAAGCTAAAGTAGGCGAGCTCACCTTATCGACTTGATCAGTGAGCCAGAGTCTCTGGCTTGCTAGATTAGTGAACTTGAGCCTGTGAGCTCATTGGCCTTGGGCCTTGCCAGATCAGTGTGCCAGGGGCTTTGGCTCATCGATTCGGCAAGCTCACCAGCCTCAAGCTCGAGGCTTGAGCTTGCTTCGCCGACGAGTGACGAGCTTAGGCTCACCTACGGTCAGTCACCAACCATCACCATGGTTGACAACCAGCCAAGGAAGGAGAGGAAACAAAGAAAAGAAAAAGAAAAAGAATAAAAAATTCGAATGTTTAAAAAAAAAAAAAGAAAGAAGTGAGAACTAGTAGGGGTGTGAGATAAAAGAGAGTAAATGTGAAAAATATGTTTTCCCAACTTAAAAAGTGAAAAAATTCCCTCATTTTAAAAGAATTTTTTCCTTTCATGGAAATTTTTTTCCTTAATGAATTAATTTTCTATGAAATAAATGTCGAAAAATCCGGAAAACCTTTTTTTAGAAGTTAATTTTTGTGAAATGGATGGATCCTTAGATTCATATTTGTCACTCTCCCTTGTACATAACACGCTTATTATCTTCGAAACTCATTGAGATGTCATTGTGCTAAACTGCTAGTGACCTCTAATTTGAACTTTTGCAGCGCCAATGGAGCTCTCGAAGCTGCTTATCACCAAGCATACGGGAAAGGAATCTCTCTGTCCGAGCAGCAGCTCGTGGATTGCGCTTCGGCTTTCAACAACTTTGGATGCGGTGGCGGGTTGCCGTCCCAAGCCTTCGAGTATATCAAGTATAACGGAGGCCTTGAGGCTGAGGAAACATATCCTTATACTGCACAGGACGGTTCCTGCAAGTTCTCGGCGAGCCGTGTCGCTGTCCAAGTCCTCGACTCTGTTAACATCACTATGGTAAGTTTCATGGGCAATCTGTAGAGTTAGCCAAAAGAAAAGGGACAAAAGAGGGTCCGGAAATTGCATAAAGATAGATTCAAATTGCCTATATGTTTATATTTGCAATACATGGTGGATTCAGGGTGCTGAGGATGAACTGAAGCATGCAGTCGCCATGGTCCGGCCAGTGAGTGTGGCATTCGAGGTCGCGAATGGCTTCCAGCACTATAAGTCGGGTGTCTACACCAGTGATACATGCGGTAGCACTTCCATGGTGAGCATTTCCAAACAAAACGAAAGGAACACTATCTCCATCTTGATCATGTTCAAAGGATGCTAGTACGTAGGAATCATAAAGCCGTCTAAACATTTTTGGAGATTATTAGGGATTTCTCTAAGATAATTTACACTATTATAGATAATTTGATAATTATGTTGGTTATCCGTCTCTCTCGATATTGCACGTATATTGTACAAATATGACACGCATATCTCCATATGATTGTGCTCATGTTAATTAAAAAATTATCTTACAATAGTTATCTATTAAATTCTATATAAATAGGTTGATGTATTATTTATTAATATATACATCGAAATGTACACAAATTCCACATTTCCATTTTCCACATTAATATTCTTAACTATATTGGTAAATCTCAACTGTGACATTTACTTTGAGCATCTATCTTGTCATGATTTGTATAATTTGATTTCTTACTACTAATGAAGTTTTGCATGAAAGGAGATATTCATGCTCATGTCTAATGAAAACCAAATATTCTATATCAGGATGTGAATCATGCTGTTGTTGCTGTCGGTTATGGAGTTGAAAACGGTGTTCCATATTGGCTCATCAAGAATTCTTGGGGAGAGAATTGGGGCGACAACGGATACTTCAAGATGGAGATGGGGAAGAACATGTGTGGTAAGTTCCCTCCTTTGGTTTTGGTAGAAGTATCAGAATAAATGGCTCTAGGATAACTATGCTTTTAAAATTCTCGCGGTTGTTTCAATCCATGTTTATTCCTTCTATGCTTGACTTTGTACTAAGTTACTCCATCCTCGTTTATATGTTGGTCTTAAATTGCAGGTGTCGCTACTTGTGCATCATATCCTATTGTGGCCTAGATTGTTATCGAAGAACCTATGGACTCATGCGCGAGGTGATTCGAGACATATTAGCTCCAACTCAAGGTGTACTGTAATGTAGCATAGAAGGGTTTACACTTTAATGTACAAAAATAATCTTCAGGGCAATTGCAAATCTGTATGGTTGCTCTTATGTCAACGAAGAACTTATAAATTCCTGTCTATGTTCGTGCGGCATGAAACACCATCGTTACATTAACGCATTATAGCTGAGGAAATGTGATTCTTCCACCATTAGAAGGGCACAGGATTGAAGGTGCAAAATTTAACTCGAACTGGACACTTTCGCTTATCTACTATTAGTAGAGATTGAATGCACGGCGTTTCACATATGCTAACACTCACCATGCGATGTTTAAATAGCCCAGGAGAGGTGATACCATATTTGATTACACTGGAAGCAACAGTAGCCAACAACTTTTGTTCGCTAGGTAAATTTTGTACGCAAAGATAAGCAAAAGCTCATAGTTAGCTAACATTCAAATCCTTACTCCTTTATGACCAAAAAAAAAAAAAAAAAAATCCTTACTCCTTAAAATGCTAATTCAAATTACAAAGTTGCTTGGACTTACCCTAGTGGCCACCCTTCCTATATAAAAAAGGGGAAGGGGGTTTGAATCCCCATCTTCACAGAAAGGTTAGAGTGAGGATGTTTAGCTTTAAATATGAGTTTTGATTCCCACGTCCTATAAAAAGGTAGGATAAAAGTTTGAGGATGAGTTAAGAATTAGAGTAAGATAGACAAAAAATAAATAAATGATTATACTAATTCCTTTTCTCTTTTTTTTGTTGGGTCGCGCGTTCCAATAATTGACTTTGGCATAAGATTGTCCAAAGCCTGTAGATATGCGTTCTTCATGATTCTCATGCAATCGCATATCATGTCGTAATGGTCCTCTTGGTGCCTGGAAACATTGAAGGCTCTGAAATTGCAATGGCCAGTTCTCTTTTCTTGTATTTGTCATTTCCCATGAGCTTGATCGATTGGAGTTACAGCTCCGAAGAGTGAGAGAGAGCCATGAAATATGCCTGGCTCTTTCTCCCAAGAAACACGAATAATACCAGAGATTCTCCTATTTAATATGTTCATAGAGTGAGCAATAAATAGGTATGCAAATGTGAGGGATACTTGTTCGAAAAGTCCTAAACCTATTGTATGATGGTCAATTAATTCTAAATTTTTCAATTTGGCCAATTTAATTTTAAATATTTTGATGATTTGTTAGTATAGTCATTTTAGCCAATTTTGACTAGTAATCACTGATATAAATTCCGGTCATCCCACATGGCACAATCATTAGGACAGCCGGTGCTAACTTGGATAATATATATAATTTTTTTATAAAATTTTGTACATTTTTATATGTTTTCCTTATAATTTTTTTTTTTTTTTTTGCTATTTTCCTCCATTGGTCGAGCCTTGGTGATGGCACAGGAGAGGGCTGAAATGCCCTTGTCAACCCTCCCAAGCCTTCACAGAACACAGTGACGATAGGGTAAAGTATCAAAAAAGTCTTCAACTTGTTGCAAATGTACTAATTTAATCACAAATATTTTAATTTAACCAATTTAGTCATAAACATTTTCACATAAGTACCAATTGAGTCTATTTAGTCAATTTAGGTTGGAAATTACTTACATGGACATCGGCCATCCTACGTGGCACTAATGGCACAATTTTTTTTTTTTTTTATATAATTTCTTTATTTTTTCCTTTTTTTATCTAAAAAAAAAGAAAAAAATTATTAGAAATATGTTCACATCAATGCCATTTGTGCCACGTAGAACAACCGGCATCCAAGTCAGCAAGTTTCAACCTAAATTAGCTAGGTAGACTCAACTGGTACTAATGTAAAAATGATTTAATTAAAAAGTCTAGAAACAATTTGATACCAATTCAATGGGTTATTTCTTCTTCTTCTTCTTTTATGTACTTTTCCATGAGGGCATCACGGCCCTCACCCAAGAGACCCAAAATTAGACCCAAAGAGCTCAGCCTTTAACAGCCTCGAGTAAAGCCTCGTTCCCTCCTCTCGTAACTGGCCACGCTTTCTCGCGAAGCCCGAAAGTGTGGAGCCTCGAAGAAGACCTGCAAAGGATGAATCTTTCGCTGATAGGAAAAGGACTTGGATGGGGATGTCAGGTTGGAGATAGCCTGAAAAGATGAATTCGAAAATGCATCGAGCCGAAGCGAAGTTTCGGACATCCCAGATGGGGAGATTGATGCCGTTTTTTCCTCCTCGAAGCTAAAGCCTAAATCCATCTTCTGGGTTTTGCTTTTCTCTATCTCTCCGTTTCTGGGTCTTCTTTGATTTTCAATCTCGTGCAAGACAAAAACCCAAAAACCCTCTCCATGGCTCGCAGGGAGAGGGCTTTTCTTGTTTCTCTACGTGAAAAAGGATGACTGTCAATTGAACGTGTATATTGCGCGGATGAAGAACAACATGAACCTATAAATTTTATTACATGATTATTGAAGTTAGAATATTGGATATGTGCAATTGATGACATCAACTTTAGTTTGGATAAGGATATTTTGATACTTCTTGATTTTCCGTATTTCACATATATTGCATGCATATTACTCATACATGGTTTTTATATTGCACGTATATCTTTTTTTGCTTGTGCACACCTTGATTGAGATATTATTTTAAAATAATTATTTAATAAAGTCTAAAATAGGTTGATGTATTCTTCATTTACATCAAAATATATATAAATTCCACATTTCTATTTTTCCACGTTATTATTCTTAACTACATCAATAAATCTCAACCGTGACATTTATTTTGAGTAACTATCTTGTCAGGATACATATAATTTGATTCCTTACTACTAATGAAGTTTTGCATGAAAGGCGATATTCATGCTCTTGCCTAATGAAAACCGAATGTTCTGTATTAGGATGGGAACCATGTTGTTCTCGCTACCACTTATGGAGTTGAAGATGGTGTTCCATGCTAGCTCATGAAGAATTTGTGGGGAGAGAACTGGGGTGACAACCAATACTTCAAGATGAAGATGGGGAAGAACATGTGTGGTAAGTTTCCTCCTTTGGTTTTGGTAGAAGTACTGGAATGAACAGCACTGGGATAACTGCGCTTTTGAAATTCTTAATTCTTGTTTCAATCCATGTCCATTCCTTCCATGCTTGACTTTTCACAAAGTTACTCTGTCCTCGTTTACTATTGTTCTTAAATTGCAGGTGTTACTACTTGAGCATCATACCCTATTGTGGCCTAGATTGTTCTTGGAAGATCAATGGGCTCGTGTGTCGGGTGATTCGAGATATATATTTCACATGAAGAATTGCTTTGCCCCGAGGTGGAGTGCTATAATGTAGAGAGCTTCACCTCTCTCCATGCGGGTGAGAGAGGTGAAGCTCGCGTGCGAAGTCGGGAAGCACCCACCGAACCTCCTGTTTCCGTTCCCCAAGTCACGCCGCCCAATTCAAGCAAGCGAGAGCAGGCAGCGTCGTGGAACTTCTCTCGCTTCTTCCTGTGACGTCCTGAAGTCGTTTGTATGCTTCTTCTCTTTGCCCTGCTGCTTCGTATGTCAGGCTGGTCGTAATTGATGCGTCGCTGTTCTGTTTTGCGATGAGACTTTCAGCTCCAGTGCATATGAACTGCTATCAATTCTGTTGGTTTGTGACGTTTTGAGTCCCAAGAAGTGTCGCGATAGTTCTAGAAAACTATACAGGGGTTTGTAGAAGGACGCTCTGTTCTCTGAAAGTTTCTGGGGTCATGGTATTATGGGATATTGCAGATGTCTAACCATGGTGTCTCGAAGATCATCAATACTAGCGGGCAGTAGCTTTAGTTGGCCTCCTCCGGTTACAAGGGTCACGCGTGGCCCAATAAAGATCTGCGCTTATGTTTTTAATGGAAAAATGTCCGAGACATGAGTTCTGATACGCAAGGGGGGTGCCAGAAATCAGAATACAAGGTGAATGAGCTGCAATGGCTCCTCCATGACCAATCTTTTCAACGAGAAGTTTGTGATATTGAATGCTGAAGCGGCCTCTGCTTCTTGTATGTTATGCTGCCATACTCACATAACATTTATCTTGTTTGATTATAAAAGTGGCCTCTGCACTCTTTTGGATTTTGTTAAAGAGTTCATGTGCTTAATGTCTCAATAAGGATTAGGAGGATTACGTTGTTATTTTCTCGCGTGTTTATGTAAAATCCGAAGCTATATAGGACAATGGGCGGTTGCTTCTTGCTCAAGGCGATTATGAAGAACAAGTCTGGAAAAATAGGGTAGGTTCCAAAACAAGTTCCGGTACAAACAAAATAAGTTTCAAGTTTCAAAAATCGAGAATCAATTGTAACAAGATAAATTCCAAGTTCCAAGTGTGGAACTTACCCACACTAGAACCAATCACCCTTACTCAAATGGATTATATATATTTGATACTAAACAAAAACAAAATAAACTTTTGCTCAATAGATTTCACAATTCCAAAATTTTCTCAAATTTTGATATGAAATGAGGATTTTAACAAATTCAAATCAATAAAATATATATATCATTTTAAAACATTTTTTACGGTTTGATCTGGCCATATGAATGGAATGGAATGTTAGTTGCACTAAAAGATACTCTTTCAAAATTTCAAAAGATTATAAATGATATTATCCATATTCTCAATTCATATTGGTCTATATTGATGATTTCACAATTCCAAAATGATATGAAATGAGGATTTTAGCAAATTCAAATTAATGAAAAATATCATTATAAAACATTTTTTACAGTTCGATCTAGCCATATGAATGGAATGGAATGTCATTTGCACTAAAAGATGCTCTTTCAGAATTTCAAAGGATTGTAAAAGATATTATCCATATTCTCACTTCGTATTGGTCTATATTGATGATGGCCTTATTGATTCTTCAAATATTGATCAACATTTACATATCTATTTTTTTTAAAAAGGTAGTTAGAAAGAATGGATTGGTTGTTTCCTTTACCAAAATATCCCTTTTTCAAATAAAAGTCAGATTTCTTGCCAAGGAACGATCATTCCAATTGAAAGATCTATAATATTGGTGGGTAAATATTCATACGAAATTAGAGAGAAAACCAATTACAAAGATTGTTGGGAAGTCGCAATTATATTCTGGATTTCCTTTTATATTGAAAATTACAAAAGAACCCTTCCAAATGGTCATCTATTCATAGAAATATTGTTAAACATATAAAAAAGAACATGCAAGAGAGACTATGAGTGTTCATACCTATCTGCATAAAATAATTCAAACAGATGCTTTAGACATAGGATACGGAGATATTCTCAAACAAAATAAAAACAATAAAATCATATTTCCATGCTACACAATAATTGCTACCGTAATCAATAGAAGCGAAAGTATTTTAGGAGGTGAGACAATTCTTTAATTCAGGACAACTTAACCCTAAGTTAAACAAAACAATTATCACTTTAGTTCCTAAAATGCCTAACCTAGAGAAGCTAGAACAATTTAGGCCGATTAGCTTATGCAACTTTGCATACAAAATTATTTCAAAAGTTATGGCAAATGGACTAAAACCATGGCTTCCTAAGATAATTGCTGAGGAACAAAGTACTTTTGTCAGTGAGCGTCAAATTCAAGACAATATACTGATAGTACAAGAGATCTTACACCAATTGCGAATTCGAAAACAAAAGAAGAAATTTCATGCAATCCTTAAGTTAGATATGAAAAAGGTGTATGATAGAGTGGAGTGTGATTTTCTAGAGGCTAGTATGTTAAAAATGGGATTTTGTGCAAAATGGGTGTCTTGGATTATGGAATACCTATCCACAGTGTCATATAGTGTGAAGATGAATGGAGAAAATCTAGAGGCTTTTCAGCCTACTTGTGGAATATGACAAGGTGACCCTCTATCCCATTACCTCTTTATCATTATGGCAAATGTGCTATATGTTTTGCTGAAAAAAGTTGTGGAGGATGGAAGCATGAAAGGAATTCAATTAAACAGAAGTTGCCCTACTCTATCTCACCTACTTTTTGCAGATGATTTAATTTTATTTCTTGAAGGAACAGTAGTTGAAGCTCAAAATGTAGCAACTATCCTAAACTAATACTATTTTGCTTTTGGCCAAGCCATAAATTTGAACAAATCAGGAATGCTTTTTAGCAAAAATTGTCCAAATAGATTAAAGGAGAATATGACATATGAAAGGAGAATTCCTGAAATTGAAAAGACAGGGAAGTACTTGGGTATTACATCTGACTGGGTGTTTCGAAGAAATAGATGTTTGCATGGATCCTTGGTAAACATGAAATTAGAATGTTGGAAAGAAAGCTTTTTATCTAAGGCAGGGAAAGAAGTCATTCTTAAAGCAGTGGTACAGGCTCTCCCACGGTATGTAATGTCGGTGTTCAAAATGCCTTTATCCATTTGTCAAGCTATTGAGAAGAAAATTGTAGATTTCTAGTGGAAAAAGAATGAAAATAGAAAGGGGATGCATTGGAAAAGTTTGAATAAATTGAAAGAAAGAAAGGATGAAAGTGGATTGGGTTTTCGTGATTTAATTACTTTTAATGAGGCTATGTTGAGCAAATAGGCGTGGAGATTGATCCAAATCCAAATGCTTTATAGAGCAGAGTTTTTAAAGGAGCGTACCATCCTAATACAAATATGATACATGCAGAAAAAGGCTCACGACCTTCATGGGGATGGCAGAGTTTGCTCATCGGACGGAAAGTTTTTCAAGATTTTATTCAACGGGTGGTGGGAAATGGTGAAAAAATAAACATACGAGAAGACCTGTGGATGCTGAGAGGATTAATTGGTGGTCCTACTAACAGAGGGGATCCCATTCGAGTTTGTGAACTTATGGTCAGGGAGGAAGCAAAATGGAATGAGAAGATGGTGGAAGAGCTTTTTGATTCTCAAACTACCCGGGAAATACTAGCCACTCCAATTAACTCGCAATTTCTAACAAATAAGCTGATTTGGAAGTAAAATAAAACAAGGCAATTTACAGTAAAAAGTGCCCAGAACTATTGCATGGCACAACAGAACAAACGACCATCAAATAGTGCATCATCGTCGTACCAAACACCTCGAGCTCTCTAGAATCGAATTTCGAAAGCAAACATTCAGCCAAAAATTAAATTCTTCCTATGGCAAGTGACCTAGAATGCATTACCTACAAAGGAGAATCTAGCTCGAAGAAGGATAATACATGTCGATACTTACGCCATATGTCTACAATGCCCAAAATCTATAGAGCATATGTTTCTGTTGTGCCCATAGACAAAAGAAATATGGCAAAACTCAACAATCAATATACAAGTGGACATGTATGTCGTGACCTATTTTTTGCGTCCCGATGGGAAAGGAATATCTATAAATAAATAGGTTTAGGGGTATTGTCCAAAAGGTGGGTCCAAGACCCTCATTGGATATAGGCTCTCGCAAGCCCATAACCCACGTGACATTGGGTGTTCATGAAAATCTTCAAATATGGAGTCGCCACTAGCCTATTGGGGTCGACTAGAAACCAAACGAGCCATGGGAGCGTGCCTCGCTTTCTACGTAACCAGAGAGTCTAGGGTCGGGGACTTGATTACATTAATTAGCCAATTAGTGCCATTTCGGTACTTAATCTTGTTCATTTCAAAAAGATTTTCTTTGTCAGGTAGTTTGGATTTATTTTAGACTTAACCACTAACATGTGAGGTGATCATGTAGGTGCGCAACCATCAAAATAACAATCACCAATTAACAAAAGTATTAAATAAATTGCATGCGAAAAATAAACACCTAGCATTAAGAGATAAATAAACGACAATTCTAATTACACTAAGGGGGAAACCATAATCATTACATCCTAAGAGTGCACTCAAGGGCAATTGCATCTGATGATAATTAAAACCCTAAGGTGAAGCAGTAAAGAACATTGATTTTGAAGACAATTTTAGGCGACGATTTTCCAACACTTTTTAAGAGAAAATTGTTCGAGAATTATTTTAGAGCTTTTTAGGGAACTCTAGAACAAACTTGGAGTTTTTGGGATTTTTGAAATTTTTGGAATTATCAATATTTTAATATTTTCGATTTTTTAAAAAAAAAAAATTTACAAAAATTTCATAAATTTTCAGGTTTCTGAATTTTCCATGAAATTTCTGGAATTTCGATTTTTTTATGATTTTTAAAATATTTTTTTAAATATTTTTTATTTTCTGAATTTTTAGAATTTTTTTATATTTTGTTTTTTTTAATAAATAATTCGGAGCGGGTCGAAGGACCGGGCCCTACTAGACTGACCCGGGCCCTGTCGGTCGAGGTTGGGCCAAAGTAACCGGGCCGCACTCTCCCTCAAAAGCCCACTCAAAAAAACAAAATTAAAAGCCCACAAAATTTTAATAAAGACAGCCCATTCCCAAGTTTTGCTCTCGGCCCAGCCATTCCCCCTATGTCTGGCGCGGGTCCAGGCCCACTCGATAAAGCCTCGGCCCAGCCCCTTCCTTATTTTAATTTTTTTTCTATTTTCCAATTTTTCCCATTTCTTTTTTGTCTTTTTCTGCTTTCTTTTTATTATTATTTTTTTCCTTTTTCTGGTCTTCTTCCTCCTGGCCTCCACGCTTCTTCACTTGGACTACTGCATGCTTCCCTTCATGCAGCCCCGACACTTTCTCGCCTGCAACTTCTTCCTCTTCTTTTTTATTATTTTTTTATTTTTATTAAACCAGCGACTCCGGACGTAGCCCACACTCCGGCTGACGACCGCCACCCACCGGTCGTCCAGTCCAGCCGGCGTTAACCACCTCCGACCATGAAATCCGGCGAACGTTTTCGTCGCGAAAAAAACTTCGTCGATTCGAATATTTAACATAAACCATACATAAACACGGCGTAAAAAGCGGAGACTAACATTATTTAACAAAAATAACAGCCGGCACTAGTCGATTTTGAGTTAAAACAAAAATTGTGTGTGCCGGCTCTCTTTGGGGCATTTCATCGAACGGTTAACGGGCACTATCGAGTTCTAAGATTTCCAGCTCAACCGAGCCTCGAACACGCCTTGGGGGTCTTCGAACATGGCATAAAAGGGACGTGGGAACAAATGCAAGGGTGACGAGGGCCGGAGCTTGCGCGAGCCGGTCGGCCGCGAGCTCCGGCCCTATATTCTCCAGAAAAAATAGAGCGACCGAGGTTCAAGGAGACCTATCTCGTTCGGGGAACGAGCTGCGGGGGACGACGGCGGCGGACGGGCTTCCGGCGACAGCAAACTGCTCCTCGAGGTTTCCTTCTTCCTCCGGTTCTGTCTCGTCTCTCCGTTCAAGCTCTCCTCTCTCGGGTTTTCTCCTTGCCGTTTTTCTCTTCGTTCCCCCCCCAAGCTGGGCTTCGACCCCCAAAAACTCTCCGCCCCTCCTCTCTCTCTCTTAGTTCGCGTCCTTTCTTCTTTCTTTCGCTGGTTTTTTTTCCCCCTTTTGCTTTGCTGCTCTTCTCTTTTCTTTTGCTTGCTCGCGTGCTCTGACTTGCTGCCGTTCTGACTCGCTGCTGCTGCGTTTGACCTCCCTTTCGGCCCTGACTTGCTTCACCATCATCATTTTTCGTCCCTGCTGCTGCTGCTCTCCCTTTCTGCTTCTCTGCTTCTGCTCTACTGACTTGCTGCTGCTTCTGCTCTCTGCTGACTTGCTGCTGTTGCTTTGCTGCCGCTGCTTCTTTTCTGCAGGTTGCCCTTTCCACGCGCGGGAGAAGAAGGGAAGGAGAAGAAAGACGGACGGGCCGGGCCGGGCCAGGAAAGGAAAGGTTAAAAAAGAAAATGGGCCGAGCCCGTGCGAGGAAAGGGAACGGGCCACGTGGGGGGAGGCTAGGCAGCCCCAGCCTTGGCCCGTCCTCTTTTTTCGATTTTTTTTTAATTTTCGATTTTTTAATTTTTTTTAAATTTTTTTTATTTTTGATAAATTTCAAAACTAGTGATGCAAATGGTCCTAATGTCTATATGCAATGCAATTTTAATGAAAGAAATTTTTGTTAAGGGACTAGAAACCAATCTCTAATTTTCCAATGTAATTAATAAATACTAAAATAAATCGTCAAAATTTAAGTGTCAACAATGTATTTGATAACACGAATAGAAGAATGGCTCGGAAATTTCAAACATACCTCCACTTCCTTTGAATTTCTTGCGACGTTATCGTGGCAGATCTAGAAAGCTCGCAATGAAAGGATTTTCGAAGCAAAACCATTGCACCCCGACCAGATTATCACCTCAGCTATGGCAATAGAGAAAAACCCCAGCTGATGGAAAACAAACTCAAAAGGAACAAGCTCATCACATAAAAGCTTACCTCAAATCTGGAATCCTCCACCTCCCGAAGCATTCAAAATCAATGTCAATGGGTCTTTCATTCCCAAAATAGGGGAAGGGGCAATTGCTTGTATATGCAAAGATAGCAACAGAGTTCTAGTAAATGGATTTGCACGATCCATGCGAGTATCCTTGGCGATTCAGGCGGAGGTGGAAGCAATTTGTCAAACCCTAAACTACTTTGAAGACATGAGAGAAGTGCGTTTGTACTTGGAGGCGGACCGAGCCGATATGGTGGAGATGATATGCACTTCCACCGATTAGATCAATTGGGAAGCCTCTGCTCTTATCATTCAGGCCGACCCAAGTTCAATATTTTCAACACTTGACACTAGCCCATTGTCCAAGAGATAGTAATATTATAGCGGATTGAGTCGCTAAAGCCCACCGAAAGAAAAGCATATCAATTAATTGGGTTGCTTATCCCCCCACTTGTCTTTTGGAGATGTTAAGTTCTAAAACTTGTGTGTCATCGTTTAAAACTTTTACCTGAGTAATGAGATAAGTATATTCGACAAAAATAAAAAAGTTGTCACTAGTGTTGATCATACAACATAAAGCTTCTTCTTTTTGTTTTTTTGTCCCCATCAAATGCGTCCATCATGGACGAAAATCTCACATTTTTGTTTACTCTTGTGCGATTGGACGGCCCGTTATCAACCGGAACGGGGTAGGTTTGTAATCGGCTCATAGTCTCCAACTTACGTTTGATTTTATCACCTTAGGCCCTACTTAAATAATGGACAAAGTCGATGATGGTATTCATCTTGCTCTTTATAATTTGGGAGGAATTGCTTTGTCGTGAGTTGATAGCAGAGGTTCGCGAGGAAGAATTATCATCGATCACTTTACCAACTCATCCAAGCCCTCGAAGTTTTTAATTTTGTATTTTCTCAAAATTACCTGATATCGCATTTTGTGGGACTTATTGGGACCTTACTCTGCTTCTTTTTTCTGGTAAGAAAAGAGGGTAAAGCTCGATTATTAGAACACTTGCCTAACAAAGCTTAAACCAGACTAATCTCTTATTGATAATGAAATTAAACCTAATGGTGGCCTATCTAATGTTGGAGTGGCATTTACATCGCAGGACTGAATGATCCAATTTGCCATCCAATTTGTACACTAATTTCATTTCCTAAAAGTATGAAGAATTCTAACTTGCTGGAAGTACTTCAACAATTTCCAAATTAGAAAGATGAGGAGGTCACCAAACAACAAGAGATGATTGGTTTCTAAAGTAGCACAATTGCTATTTGTGAATCCACCTTTACAATAATTTTACGAATACCCAAAGAGATTGCCAGTTTAAGGTCAGGACCTTACTTGCTTCACCTAAGAAGTAGGACATGTCCCATAACGTAATGTCAAATAGGTTTTTCTCTTGTTTAACTCCTTGCTCATGAACCGCGGGATTAGTGTTATCTCCCATTAAATTTTATGGGGTTTATCTTAGCCTATACATGTCATTTTCCTTCGCTTAATATATCAAATTGTCAGTTTTTCTATTATGGGAAATCATATTTAATATCGATAAATCTCAGGTTTATTAAACGCTCTATGATCATATGCCAACCAAATCCAAACGCGACATTATTGGTATGTGATGATGTGGAATATTCGATAACATGGAATATAAAGAGCCTTCATACGGTATTCAATAGAATGACACTCATCAGCGGTTCACGAAATGATAATGTTTGTGCTAATGTTAGGAACATTATTTCCAATAATAAAGACAAGATGTCTCGCTCATAGCCAGCAAAAGGTAGGTCTCCGTCGACCAATCCACCACGTGAAGCTCCTAGGAATCTCGCTACGAGGACTGACAACCTCTGACTCGTTGAATGTTATCCTCACTTGTCGTTAATAATGCAAGTATTGGAATACTACCGCACGCACGAAGCGCAATGATTCGGTCATGGGCATTGAACATATGACACCAAAGGAGTAAAGAGACAGATCAGTCATGGCTGATGATGACTCGGCCACTTCGCTCTCGCATATGCACTCATTCTTCGGTAATCGATGGCTTGTGTGACCACAATATTTTAGAAAAAAGAACAGTCAAATCTAATATTTAAATTTATTATTGTCTTTTACTGGATTCTTTTATTTGTTTCGCGTTTTATTCAAAGAATGTATGGAAGCTGTTCATAGTCAAAAGTGGGAATATATAAAGATTCCCCATCTCCATGACTTTTCCTGTAGGACCATCTCAACATAGCTCATTTTCAACTCCACCTCAAGAATTTTTGGCCAATTCTAGAATCTCTGGCCCAAAAACAAAACAAAAAAAATGATCTTTTTGTAAAGTTAATTAGACTACGCCACGTGAGTTGACTTTTAATAATGTTCAATATGACCAAATAGAATCGGATAAGGTCGATTGCTCGAACTTGATTTCTCAAGTAGCATGCGATTGGCCAAAGACAAGGGTCTTGTCAATCGTCGAGGTTTGACGACTGGTTAGAGGAAATTAATAAATATAATTCGAAAATTATTAAAACATTATTAAAAGTTATCCAAGCCAATGCGAATCCAGCTAAAATTAGCCAAAAAGACTAAATTGATATTATATCAAAAAGTTTAAGACTAAATTGACATCAATAAAAGATTTATGACTAATTTGACATCAATATAATAAGTTTAGAACTTTCTTACACTCCTATCATTTGAGTGACGACAATAATTTTAAAAAAGAGCAGTCAAATCTAATTCAGTCCGACATAAAGTCAAATTTAGATTTGTTATTGTCTTTTACTGGATTGTCTTTTATTTATTTCACGTCTTTTCCAATCAATGTATCAAAGCTATTCACGGTCAAAAATGGGAAAATATAAAGATTCCCCATCTCCAATTCTTTGTCGCGTAGGACCATCTCAAAAGAGCTCAATTCCATCTCAAACTCTAGATTTTTGGCCAATTCTGGAATCTCTAGGCAAAGAAAAACAAAATGAAAATATCCTTTCGTGAAGTCATTTAGGTTCCATTCATTTAGTAAAAAATAACTTTCAAGAACATGTTTTCCAGATTTTCCAACATTCATTTTATGAAAAATGAACTGGTTGGGAAAAATATTTTTTTATCAATAGAAAAAAGTCTTTTAAAATCAGGGAAAATGTTTTCTACTTTTTAAGCTAGAGAGGTTCCAACTCGCCTATGGCCGATCTCCAACTGTAGTCGTGGCTGGCAATCGATCAAGGAAGAAGAAAAAAGAAAAGAGAGAAAAGAAAAGTTAATTAAAAATTGATTTAAAAATATAAAATAAAATGGCATTTCTTTTCCTGTGTAGCTTAATTTAATCACACAATAGTGAATTCTAAGCTAATGTGAGATTAGGGTTTGGATTACTTTTATGTCAAATTCATAGAAACCAAAATAAATTAATAATCTCGTGATACATTTATTTTGACGTAATCTTTGTATAAAGTATCAGGAAAATTACCAAAAAAGTCTTAAACTTATTGCAATTGTGCTAATTCATTTCTAAACATTTTTTTCTTTGTCAATTCAGTCATAAGCCTTTTGTAATTGTGTCAATTCAATCCATCCGGTCAATTTTGGCTAGCCGACATCAACGTTAACATAGACAATTTATAAAATTATTTTATTTTTTATTATTTTTCATTTTTCATTTTTCCTTTTTCCTTTTCCTTCTTATCTTTTTTTTTTCCTTGTGCTCCCTATACTAGCCAGCAAGGCTCGTTAGCCGCTGGCAAAGCTCGCAGCCCTCACCTAGGCCAGCCTCACCATGGCCTTGCCACCAGCAAAGGCAGCCATGGCCTCACGTTGTATGTCGGTCATGCTATGGAAGCAAGAGAACGCTTTATTCCATGGAGGAGCTGGGGATTACTCTCGATTAGGCGCGAACTGCAGCGGGTTCGTTGCAGAAGAGACGAATGCACAGGATTGCAGGGTTATGGAGAGTGGTTGAATGATGTTTTTAAGGATTCCAAACCTCATTTCGCTCACTACGCAGAGGAACTAGGTTTCTTTCCTTACCTGTGACTCGAACCTTAAAGGTAAGGACACGCCAATTACGATCATCAACAGGAAGAAGAAAGAGCAAACACCTCAAGAAATGAAAGAGACAAAACCCAACTCGACATCCATAGTAACAAAGCCAGTACCATCAACACACAATTACATAAAGAAGAGGAAAAATCCCACTTCGTCGAAACTGAAATGCATCATGATTTGGATCCAAATTAGATAACAGACCTTGAAATCAACCCCAAAAGGAACGGAACGAACCAAAGATCAAACCTACCGAGCAAACAATCCTGACTGAACAAGAAAAATCCACCTTCGCTAGTAGCCCCTGGCCTCACCCAAGGCCAGGCAAGGGCAGCAAATCCCTCACCAACCACATGGGGAAAAGAAGGAAAAGAAGAAAAAGAGAGAAAAAAGAGAGAAAAAAAAAAAAAACAAGGAAAATGAAAAATAAAAATAAAAATAAAATAAAAGGAAAAATAAAAAAATTAATAAAAAGATATGAAAAAGATTAAATATTATTATAAATAATTTACATCAGCGCCGGTCAGTTGTCATGGTAGAATTATAAAAGGTTTAGAACTGAATTGATAAAAAAATTTAGAATTGAATTAATATAATTACAAAATGGTTGGATTTTTTTTTGTCATTTCTCACATAGTATCTTGGAGGCATGCGCAAGACCTTCTAGATTTCCCACCGTTGACTCATTTTTATATGTTATGAATTATGACACGTCGGACAATACAATTTGACAGAAAATGATTTCTCACGTCAAGCTCCAAACGCAAAGGAAAATACAAAACACAGAGAAATAATGTGGACCTAACTAGGTCATTAAAAGGCTCAAAGGAACAATAAGCAGAGCTCTGTCAGGGGTGGAAAATCCCGCTTGCCTCTCGTATTCCTTGAAAGGAGAGGAAGAAAAATATTTTCCTTCTAACGAGGGATGTGAAGCCTCCGGGCATTTGGTCGTTAAAATAAAGAATACAGTATGGTTGGGCACCCCTACAGGGGGACTACCATGGCAACCCTCACAAGTGGGCAACCACCCAAGTAGGCCACAAGGCTGGTGAGGTCATGTGTGACTTGACTCATCTTGAGACGCCCCAGGTTACATGTGCACACATGTAACATGTGAGTTACATGTGTAATTTTCTACCCTGGACGACCGTTGTCTCATTTTTATATGTTATGAATTATAACATTTTGGACAATGCAATCCAATAGAAGGTGATTTCTCACATCAAACTCCAAACATGAAGGAAAATACAAAACACAAAAAGAAACTGACAGCCCACTCTCAGGGGTGGAAGACCCCGCTTGCCTCCCGTATTCCCTAAAAGAAAGAGAAGCTTCCAACAAAAAATGAGAAACGTTCAAACACTAAGACATTAAAATAAAAAATATAGTCTGGTCGGGCGCCACCACTTGGGGACTGTCACGGCAGCCCACGTGGGTGAGCAACCACCCAAGTAGGCCGTGAGGCCAATGAGGTCGCGTGTAACTTGACTGACCGTGAGCCAATGAAGGGTTTGCATGCCCCAGGCTACACGTGCACACGTGTAACGTGTGAGTTACATGTGTAACTTCCCACCCTAGACAAACGTTGACTCATTTTACTATGTTATGAATTACGACACGTAAGGTGACTTAGGGGAGTTCTCACATAAAGCTCCAAACTTACGCCAAGGAAAATACACAACACAGAGTAGAAACAATCGCCTGCTCTTTCCTTTCGTTTGGAACCAATCGGGTTCACACACCTGGCGAGCCCTGGTTGGGCCATTGCCTGTTCGGTATCTGTTTCGACTTCCTCTCACTTCCACGTTATAAATACCCCCCGTCCATCCCTGCTCGTTCACCCAGATCAATCTCCAACCACGCAGCTCGTGAAAACCACAGGGAGGGAGAGTGATAGAGAGAGAGAGAGAGAGAGAATGGCTAGTGCGAGATTCCTGTGTTCCTTCATCGTCATCGTGATCGCCTTCTCCGATGCAGCAGCTAGCTTCGAGGGCTCCAACCTCGAGTCCGCCATCCTCCAGACAATAGGCCACACCCGCCCCGCCCTCTCCTTCGTGGACTTCGCCCACGGGTTAGATATTAACACCTCGCTTAGAAAAGAATAATGCAGAAGATAGAATTGTGGATATTACACAGTGAAAAGTACACGAACCTATAAATTCTATTAGATGACTGTCTAAGTTAAAATATTAGATATGTACAATCGATGACGTCAACTTTAGTTTGGATGAGATATTCGAAAAAAGCCAGAGTGGATAAAGAGAAAATTAGCTGTCGTTGACGTGTGATAATGTTGTGTTGTGGTGGCTGCAATGCAAGCTACCTAATAGGAGGTGGCCGTGGCGATGGGAGAGTGCCGTCGAGGACAAGCCTATTTTGATGTCAAACAGTGAAAAATAAATAAGCCTCCGGAATCCTGTCAGATATATATTCTCAATATGTCTAACAATCATCTGGGTGTAATGTTCTTTGTCAATTTGCCTTGTTATCTGTTAAAGATTGCTGACCTTTGCAATTG
The DNA here is from genome assembly GCA_014182895.1 of Angophora floribunda. Taxonomy (NCBI): domain Eukaryota; kingdom Viridiplantae; phylum Streptophyta; class Magnoliopsida; order Myrtales; family Myrtaceae; genus Angophora; species Angophora floribunda. The sequence goes on from CM024707.1 coordinate 6,814,022, forward strand.
TCGTCGCTTGTCGGCGGTGTCGGTGTTTGGTTTAGGCATGGGAAGAGGTACGAGACAGTGGAGGAAATCAAGCTGAGGTTCGAGAATTACAGGGAGAATCTCAGGCTCATTCGATCAACCAACCAGAAGGGCTTGCCTTACACTCTTGCCGTTAATCGTGCGTGACAGTTCTTGATATTTCTCTTTTTCTATTTCTTGTTTTAGAGCTGAAGATCAATTTCATCATAGTCATTTCGATTTCATAAGCCGAAGCCAAAGAGATGATACTTTAACTGTTGCTGCTGTCGTCCTTGAGTTTGATTTGTGCTTGATGGGTTGACAGAGTATGCTGATTGGAGCTGGGAGGAGTTCAAGATGCACAGACTGGAAGCTTCTCAAAACTGCTATGCCACCACCAAGGGCAACCACAAGCTCACTGACGATGTTCTTCCTGAAACGGTATTTTTCACAGTGATGCCTCAATCGGAAGCTTTACGCTTGTATCATCCTTCATTCAATGAGATAAAAATACTTAGTTTAGACTAGCAGCTGTACTAGTCTTAGCTGCGTAGTGTCTTCTGGATCGACTGACCATTTTCTCTGCTAAAGTACAGTAAAATAGTTACTGAGCTGCCACTAGCTGCCTTGCGTCGGCATCACACTTTCGTTGTCTATGAAACAACTATTTTCTTTTTTCTCTCCCAAGCTCAAGGTCTTGGCACTTTTCATGAGATCTAGGACTAAATTGCTGATTGCAGTAGAATCTTCTAGCTGATCATTGAGGAGAGAGACCTATATCAATATTAGATCTTTATTTTCTTCCAATCCTTCATATTTGCAGAAAGACTGGAGAGAAGAGGGCATTGTAAGCCCAATTAAAGATCAAGGTGACTGTGGATCTTGCTGGTGTTTCAGGTTTTTCTTTCTTTTTTCTCTTAGATTCATATTTGTCACTCTCCCTCGTACATAACACACTTATTAGCTTTGCAACTCATTGAGATGTTATTATGCTAGACTGCTAGTGACCTCTAATTTGAACTTTTGCAGTGCCACTGGAGCTCTCGAGGCTGCTTATCACCAGGCATACGGGAAAGGAATCTCTCTGTCTGAGCAGCAGCTTGTGGACTGTTCTACGGCTTTCAACAACTTTGGATGCAGTGGCGGGTGGCCGTCCCAAGCCTTCGAGTACATCAAGTATAATGGTGGCCTTGAGACTGAGGACGCATATCCTTATACTGCACAAAATGGTTCCTGCAAATTCTCGGCTGGCAATGTCAGTGTCCAAGTCCTCAACTATGTTAACATCACAATGGTAAGTTTCATGGGCAATCTGTAGAGTTAGCCAAAAGCAAATGGAAAGAAAAGGTGCAGAAATTGCATAAAGATAGACTCAAATTGCCTATATGTTTATATTTGCAAAATACATGGCGGATTCAGGGTGCAGAGGATGAACTAAAGCATGCAGTTGCCATGGTCCGGCCAGTGAGTGTGGCATTCCAGACCACGAGAGGCTTCCATTTCTACAAGTCAGGTGTCTTCACGAGCGATACATGCGGTAGCACTCCCTCGGTGAGCATTTCCAAACAAATTGAAGGAAACACTATCTTTATCTCAATCATGTTTGAAGGATGCCAATGCGCAGGAATTATAAAGCCTTCTAAACATTTGTCAGAGACATTGGAAATTTCTTTAAGATAATTTTTATTGTTAAAGATATATTGATAATTTTGTTGATTATCCGCATATCTCAAGATTGCACATACATTGCACAATTTAAAAAAGAAAAATTGCATGAATATCGCACCATATCGCACGAATGTTTCTCTTTAATTTTGCATATCTTAATTGAGATATTATCTTAGAATAGTAATCCAATAAAAACTATAAATAGGTTGATGTATTCTTCATTAATATATATATATATATATATCAAAATAAACGCAAATTCCACATTTCTATTTTCCACATTTATTATTCTTAACTACATTGATAAATACTTTGACCATCTATCTTGTCAGGATCCGTATAATTTGATTCCCTATTGCTAAAGAAGCTTTACATGAAAGGTGATATTCATGACCATGCCTAATAAAAACCGAATGCTCTGTATCAGGATTTAAACCATGCTGTTCTCACTGTCGGTTATGGGAATTGAAAATGGTGTTCCATATTGGCTCATCAAGAATTCCTGGGGAAAGAATTGGGGTGACAATGGATATTTCAAGACGAAGATGGGAAAGAACATGTGTGGTAAGTTCCCTCCTTCAATATTGGTAGAAATACCGGAATAAACAGCGCTGGATAACTTTGCTTTTGAAATTCTCACAATTGTTCAAGTCCTTTCCTTTGTTGCTTGACTCTCTACTAAGTTACTCTGTCATCGTCCATCTATCGATCTTCAATTGCAGGTGTCGCTACTTGTGCAACATACCCTATCGTGGCCTAGATTGTTTTCAGAGAACCTATGGACTCATGCACTGGGTGTTTCGAGATAAACCTGCTCCTCCTCAAGGCGGAGTACTCTAAAGTAGCATAGAAGGGTTTATGCTTTAGTGTACTAAAATAATCTTCACGACAGTTGCAATTCCATATGGTTACTCTAATGTCAACAAAGACCTTATAAATTCCCATCGTTTGCACGGCATGAAAAACTATGGTTATAAGATTAACTCATTGTAGCCAAGGAAAATGCGATTCGTCCAAAATTAAAATGGCACAGGATTGAAGGGGCTAAATTTCACTTGCTTCCGCTTATCTACCACCTATAGAGATTGAACGTACGGTATTTCACACATGCTAACACTCACCATGCGATGTTTAAATAGGCAAGGAGTGGCAATACTATCTTCGATTGCCCCGGAAGCGGCAACAGTAGCCAACATCTTTTATTTGCAGGGCAAATTACATATGCAAAGATACGCAAAAGTTCATAGTTTGATTATCTGACATTCATATCCTTATTTCTTAAAATGCTAATTCGAATTACATCGTATCGATGCAATGATATATCATGTCAAAATGGTCCCATTGGTGCCTAGAACAATGAAGGTTCTCAACCTGCAACTGCCACGGTTCTCTTTTCTTGCATTTGTCATTGTCCACGAGCTTGATACATCGGAGTAAATTACAGCTCCGCAAAAAGAGACTCGTGAAATATGCCTCATTCTTTCTCTAGAGAGACAAGAATAATACCAAATATTTTCCGATAATAAGTTCACAGAGTGATCAATAAATAGGGTTTGTAAATATGAGAGATAATTGTTCAAAAAGTACTAAACCTATTATTCAATGGACTTTTGAATACTCAACTTTTTAATTTGACCAATTTAGTCTTAAATATTTTAATAATTTGTCAATATAGTTATTTTGACTAATTTTGATTAATAATTGCTAACGTGAACACCGGACATAGCCATGACGACTTTCATAAAGTTTTTCATAAATTTTTCTATATTTTTTATATTTTTTTCCTTTTATTTTATTTCCTTTTTTCTTTTTTTCCCATTTCCCTCTCTCTCGGTCGGGCTTGGTGATGGCCAGCTAAGGGCGCCAGCCATAGATGAGGGTTGGGATGCCCTCGTCAGTGCTTCCAAGCCTTTGCAAGACATAGTGAGGGTGGGGAAAAGTACAAGAAAAAGTCCTATACTTGTTCCATTACCAATTTAATAAACATGTTAATTGGATCAATTTAGTTATAAACATTTTCAAATTAGTACTAATTAAGTCCATTTTGGCCAATTTAAGCCGAACATTGCCCACATGGATGCTAACAATCCTACGTGGCACGGATGGCATTACATGGACATTTTTTGTTATTTTTAATAATTTTTTGAATAATTTTCTTTCTTTTTTTCCTGAGAAAAAAAGAAAAAATTATAATTTAAAAATTATAAAACATGTCATGTCGATACTATTTGTACCACGTAAGATGGCCGTCGTCCACATTAGCAATTTTCAATCTAAATTAGCCAAACGGATTCAATCGGTACCAATATAAAAATGTTTAATATTAAATTGATTCAATTGAAAGATCTATAATTGAATTAATATCAATACTAAAATGTTTTTTGGTATTTTTCCCACGAGAGGTCATAGCCCTCACCCAAAAGACCCAAAATTAGACCCAAAGAGCTCGGCCTTTAGCCGCCTCGAGCACACCTCCTTCCCTCGTTTCGTAACTGGGGAAGCTTTCTCACTAAGCCCGAATGTGTGGAGCCCCGAAGAAGACCTGCAAAGGATGAATCTGTCGTTGATAGGAAAAGGCCTTGGATGGGGACGTCAGGTTGGAGATAGCATGAAAAGATGAATTCGAAAAAGCATCGAGCCGAAGCAAAGTTTCGGACATCCCAGATGGGAGATTGATGCGGCTTTTCCTTCTCTAAGCTGAATCCATTTTCTGGGTCTTGCTTATCTCTATCTCTCCGTTTCTGGGTGCTCTTTGATTTTCAATCTCGTGCGGGACAAAACGCAAAAGCCCTCTTCTCGGCTCGCAGGGAGAGGGCTTTTCTTGTGTCTCTACGTGAAAAGGGAGACTAGCAACGGGTCGATTTAGCGTGTATAATCGATGACAACGAAGAATAACATGAACCTATAAATTTTATTAGATGATGTCTAAGTTAAAATATCGGATATGTACAATCGATAACATCAACTTTAGTTTGGATGAGATCCAAAAAACGCCAGAGTGGATAAAGAGAGAATTAGCTGACGTGGGTGTGACTGTGTTGTGTTATCGTGGCTGCTGCACAAGCTACCCGATAGGAGGCTGTCATCGCGATAGGAGAGTGTCGTTGAGGAAAAGCCTATTTTGATGTTAAGCAATGAAAAATACACTAAGCCTAGTTATATGCGCAATCCTGACGAATATTGAAAATCAAGAATATCTCTAACACTCGTCTGGGTGTGTTCTTGGTTTGTCAATTAGCCTTTGTATCTGTTAAAGATTGTTAACCTTTACAATTGTTGTCATTTGTCGGTGGTGTTTGTGTTTGGTTTAGGTATGGGAAGAGGTACGAGACAATGGAGGAGATCAAGCTGAGGTTCGAGAATTACAGGGAGAATCTCAAGCTCATTCGTTCCACCAACAACAAGGGATTGCCTCACTCTTGCTGTTAATCGTACGTGACAGCTCTTGACATTTCTCTTTTTCTTTTTCTTGTTTTAGAACTGAAGAGCAATTTGGCCATATTCGTTTTAACTTGTCGCGTAACCTGAAGCCAAGAGATGGTATTTTAGCTGCTGTTGCTGTCGTCCTTGAGTTTGATTTGTGCTTGATGGGTTGACAGTGTAAGCTGATTGGAGCCGGGAGGAGTTCAAGATGCACGGACTGGGAGCGTCTCAAAACTGCTCTGCCACCACCAAGGGCAACCACAAGCTCACCGACGATGTTCTTCCCAAAACAGTATTTTTCACAACGATGCCTCAGTCAAAAGCTTTACGCTTGTATCATCCTTCGTTCAATGAGATAAAACTACTTAATTTAGACTAGCAGCTGTACTACTTTTAGCTGTGCGGGGTCTTCTGTATCGACTGGCAATTTTCTCAGCTAAATTACAGTAAAATAGTTACTCAACTGCCACTAGCTGCCTTGCATCGGCATCATATTTTCTTTTTCTTTGAGAGACTCATTTAATTCTGTTTTAGCGATAAAAATCAATTATCTCACGACTGAACTTGTTGTCCTCGCTTTTATTGATTGAAAGTGCTTGCTGAAACAACTTTTACTTTTTCTCTCCCCGGCTCAAGGTTTCGGCACTTTTCCTGAGATCTAGAAATAGATTGCTGATTACTGCAGAACCTACTAGCTGATCCTGGGGTGAGACCAATGTCAATATTAGATCTTTATATCTTCCAATCCTCCGTATTTGCATAAAGATTGGAGGGAAGAGTATTGAGGAAATTTCCCAATGTGTTTTGAAGATTGACAAAATATTTCTATAGGTGTTTAAAGATTCTGATAAAAGAGCAACTCAAAACAGACTTTGTTCCGAATATTATTAGACTCAAAGACTTATCAAGATATTCTGATTGTCTATGATGAATATTATGTTATGCCATGATAGTCAAGGACAATGATATAATTTGTACAAGGATTGTCAAGACAATACACATTATCAAATGTTATAAGAAAATCTTAGATCTTCGCTATATGTAAAAAGTCTGATACAATGTGATCAGATGTTATCAATCAGAACTATAGTCGTGGCTGAATTATTTCCTTCCATATATGTTTAGTCAAACGGCTAAAAAGGAGTTGACATAGTCGTTCAACAGCGAGTGAGATTAATTAGATTTCTTGCCTTATATATGAGGTGTTCCAAAGGAAATTTTGCCACAAAATCTTTGAAGATTTGGATTTCCTGAAACTTCAAAATAGAGGCGATTTGTTTCCAAATTGGAGTGCTCGACTTATGAAACCCAAACTATTGTATGGGCGGTAGAATTTACGAGAAGCTTTATTCTTGGCAACTCTGAAGCAATCAGATCTTTTAAGCAAGATCCAAGCCAACGGGTAGATTGGCTGGATAATCCTCTTGAAAATATGTCCAACGTTCAAGTTGGACAAGGGAGGAGTACAAAAGAAGGTCTCGAAGTGGATGAGTCAAGAATGCAACGAAAATAAAAGCTTACAATTCTAAAGTCCTAAGAGCATTTTCCTGATCAAATACATTCGTCTTTGTGAGCTACAATATGTGACTACTTAGAGGTTAAGAGTGTGTGAGGAGTTGCTTGAGTAATTGTTACTCAGATCTTGTAACTTCTAATTGGTTCTAATAGTGGAATATAGTCAATAAGTTGTTAGCGCAGAAGAGTGTACATAAGCTTGACTAAACCAAACCACTATAAACATCTATCTATAATTTTGTATCCCTGACTCTCTTTATTTTATTAGATAGAAAGACTTACACACCGATAAGATCTTGCCACTGCACATTCTGTCACCAAAAGTCATTCTGTTGCAAAATTGATTTTAAATTTCTTTAAATTCCGCAATATCACCTATTCACCCCCTCTAAGTGATTATACTAGCCATAACAAAGAAGGCATTGTAAGCCCAATTAAAGATAAAGGTGGTTGTGGATCTTGCTAGAGTTTCAATTTTTTCTTTCTTCTTTTGTTCACTTAGATTCATATTTGTCATTCTCCCTAGTATATAACACACTTATTAGCTTTGCAACTCATTGAGATGTCATCATGCTAGACTGCTAGTGACCTCTAATTTGAACTTTTGCAACGCCATTGGAGCTCTCAAGGCTGCTTATCACCAAGCATTCGGGAAAAGAAAAGGGGAAAAAAAAGGGTCCGGAGATTCCATAAAGATAGATTCAAATTGCCCGTTTGTTTATATTTGCAATACATGGTGGATTCAGGGTGTTGAGGATGAATTGAAGTGTGCAGTCGCCATGGTCCGGCCAGTGAATGTGGCTTTCGAGGTCGCGAGAGGCTTCCAACTCTACTAGTCGGGTGTCTACACCAATGATACATCCAGTAGCACTTACATGGTGAGCATTTCCACACAAAATGAAAGGAACACTAACTCCATCTTGATCATGTTCAAAGGTGCTAGTGCATAGGAATCATAAAGCTTTCTAAACAACCGTTAGAGATAATTAGGAATTTTTCTAAGATAATTTACATTGTTAGAGATAATTTATTAATTCTGTTGATATCCACCTCTCTCTATATTGCACACATATTGTACAAATATTGCATGCATATCTCGATATGATTGTGCTTATGTTGATTAAAACATTATAATAGTATCTATTAAATTCTATATAAATTGGTTGATGTATTCTTTATTAATATATACATCAAAATATATGAAAATTCCCCTTTTTCATTTTCCGCATTATTATTTTTAACTATATCAGGAAATCTCAATGGTAGCATTTACTTTGAGCACCTATCTTGTCCAGATTTGTATAAATTATTCCTTATTGCTAATGAAGTTTTGCATGAAAAGTGATATTCATGCTCATGCCTAATGAAAACCAAATATTCTATATCAGGATTTGAACCATGTTGTTGTCGCTATTAGTTATGGAGTTGACAGATGGTGTTCCATACTGGCTCATTGAGAATTCCTGGGGAGAGAATTGGGGCAACAACGGATACCTCAAGATGGAAATGGGGAAGAAAATGTGTGATAAGTTCCCTCCTTTGGTTTTGGTAGAAGTATCGGAATAAATGGCGCGAGGATAACTATGCTTTTGAAATTCTCGTAGTTGTTTCAGTCCATGTTCATTCATTCTATGCTTCACTTTATACTAAGTTACTTTGTCCTTGTTTATCTATCAGTCTTAAATTGTAGGCATCGCTACTTGTGCATCTTACCCTATTGTGGCCTAGATTGTTATTGAAGAACCTATGGACTCATGCAAGGTGTGATTTGAGACATATTAGCTCCAACTCAAGGTGTACTGTAACGTAGCATCAAAGGGTTTATGCTTTAGTGTACAAAAATAGTTTTCAGGGTAGTGGCAAATCCATATGGTTGCTCTTATGTCAACAAAGAACTTATAAATTCTTGTCTATGTTTGCGCAACATGAAACACCACCGTTATGAGATTAACACATTGCAGCTGAAATTGCTCACTTGGATTTTTTTTTCTTTTTTTTTTCTTGAGAAAAAAGAAAAAAATATTTGAAAAATGTCCATGTCAATGCCATATGTGCCACATAAAACAATCGATATCCATGTTAGTAAGTTCCAATCTAAATTCGTCAAATGAACTTAATTGATACTAATGTAAAAATACTTAAGTTTAAATTGATTTAATTGAAAAGTTTAAGATTAAATTAATACTGATGCAATAAGTTACTCTTCTTTTTGTACTTTTCCAGGAGGGCATCGCAGCCCTCACCCAGGAGACCCAAAATTAAACCCAAAGAACTCAACCTTTGACAACCTCGAGTAAAGCCTCGTTCCCTCCTCTCCTGACTGGCCGCGCTTTCTTGCGAAGCCCAAAAGTGTGGAGCCTCGAAGAAGACCTGCAAAGGATGAATCTATCGCTGATAGGAAAATGACATGGATGGGGATGTCAGGTTGGAGATAGCCAAAGAGGAATTCGAAAACGCATCGAGCCGAAGCGAAGTTTCGGACATCCCAGATGGGGAGATTGATGCCGTTTTTCCTCCTCGAAGCTAAAGCCTAAATCCATCTTCTGGGTTTTGCTTTTGTCTATCTCTCCGTTTCTGGGTGTTCTTTGATTTTCAATCTCGTACAAGACAAAACCCAAAAACCCTCGTCTTGGCTCGCAGGGGGAGGGCTTTTCTTGTGTCTCTACGTGGAAAAGGATGACTAGCAACGCTCGATTGAACGTGTACATTGCGCGGATGAAGAATAACATGGACCTATAAATTATATTATATGATTGTTGAACTTAGATTATTAGATATGTACAATTGACAACATCAACTTTAGTTTGGATAAGAATATTTTGATACTTCTTGATTTTCCATATCTCTCAAGATTGCACGTATATTGTATGCATATTACTCGTATATGGCTTGTACATCACACGTATATCTTCCTTTAATTGTGCATACCTTGATTGGGATATTAGTTTTAAATAATTATCTAATAAAGTCTATAAATAGATTGATATATTCTTCATTTACATCGAAATATACGCAAATTCCACATTTCTATTTTCCAAATGATTATTTTTAATTGCATCAATAAATCTCAACTATGACATTTGCTTTGAGTAACTATCTTGTCAGGGCATGTATAATTTGATTCCTTGCTACTAATGAAGTTTTGCATGAAAGGCGATATTCATGCTCATGCCTAATGAAAACCGAATGTTCTATATTAGGATGTGAACCATGTTGTTCTCATTGCCGCTTATGGAGTTGAAGATAATGTTCCATGTTGGCGCATCAAGAATTCCTGGGGAGAGAACTGGGGTGACAACAGATACTTCAAGATGGAGATGGGGAAGAACATGGGTGGTAAGTTCCCTCCTTTGGTTTTGGTAGAAGTACCGGAATGAATGGCACTGGGATAACTGTGCTTTTGAAATTATTGCAGTTGTTGCAATCCATGTCCATTCCTTCTATGCTTGACTTTCCACAAAGTTACACCGTCCTCGTCTATCTATCGTTCTTAAATTGCAAGTGTCACTACTTGAGCATCATACCCTATTGTGGCCTAGATTGTTCCCGGAAGATCAATGGGCTCATGTGCCAAGTGATTCAAGATATATATTTCGCATGAAGAATTGCTTTGCCCCAAGGTGGAGTGCTATAATGTTGGCATAAAAGGGTTTAGCTTAGTGCACAAAATAATCTTCAGGACAACTGCAAGTTCATATGGTCACTATTTAGGGTCATCAAATGGATGGGTCAAGTCGGGTTTAAATTGGGTCAAAAATGGTCCAATTCGTATTGACCCGTTTTATACAATATAAATTACTCGACCCGACTCATATTACCAAATCATATTAATAATTAACACAATGATGGAAAACTCATTTAACAGTAATACTGTTATATGATCAAAGAGCTTGTAAATTCCTTTTTATCTCTGTGTGGCAAAGAAACACTCTTTGCAAGAATAACGCATCAAATTCCCACCAATGCTATGTTTCTGGGAAAGGAAGAAACATATTGTCGACATTCATTATTAACCCCACTTTTCAGCAAATCAAATTCCCAGCAAAGCTAAACCTTCCCGAGTGAATGAACTAGTCCTACAATTTTGTCCAAAGGATTCTCCTAGATAAAAAACTTGTCAGCAAAAGTCAATCCCCTGGAGTTGTTTTGCAGTTAACGTGAATAAGACTGCTAAACTTGACAGAGAAGTCCCTCGACTTGTCATCAAATCATCAAATACAAACCATTAAATAATGCCCTCAAATGGATTATACATATCTGATACTAAACAAAAAAAAACATCTGCTCAATAGATTTCACAATTTCAAAATTTTCTCAAATTTTGATATGATATGAGGATTTTAGCAAATTCAAATCAATGAAAAAGATCATTATAAAACATTTTTTTACTGTTCCATCTAGCCATTTGAATGGAATGGAATGTCGTTTGCACTAAAAAATGCTCTTTCAGAATTTCATAGGATTATAAATATAATTATCCATATTCTCAATTCATATTGGTCTATATTGATGATGTTCTTATTTATTCTTCAAACATTGATCAATATTTCAAACACATATCTATTTTTTTAAAAGCGGTTAGAAAGAATGGATTGGTTTTTTCCTTTACCAAAATATCCCTTTTTCAAATAAAAGTCAGATTTCTTGCCAAGGAACAATCATTCCAATAGAAAGATCTGTAACATTTGCGGATAAATATTCATATGAAATTAGAGAGAAAACCCAATTACAAAAATTGTTGGGAAGTCGCAATTATGTGCTGGATTTCTTTTTATATCGAAAATTACAAAAGAATCCTTCCAAATGGTCGTCTATTCATACAAACATTGCTGAACATATTAAATAATATGTCAAAGACAATCTGTGTCTTCTTACCTATCTGCATAAAATAATTCAAACAGATGCTTTAGATATAGGAAACAGAGATATTCTCAAACAATATAAAAACAATTAAATCATATTTTCATGTTACCCAATAATTGCTAAAGGGAAATTTAGGATGTCACTAGTGTTGATCGTACAGCATAAAGCTTCTTCTTTCATTTTTTTTCTTCTGTCCCCATCAAATGTGTCATTCTTGGACGAAAATCCCACATTTTTGTTGACTCTTGGGCGATTGCACGGCCCGTTATCAACCGGAACGGGGTAGGTTTCTAATCGGCTCATAGTCTCCAACTTACTCTCGAATTTATCACCTAAGGCCCTACTTAAATAATGGACAAAGGCGATGATGGTATTCGGCCTGCTCTTAATTGTATGGGAGGAATTGCTTTGTCGTGATTTGACAGCAAAGGTTCGCGAGGAAGAATTATCATCGATCACTTTACCAAATCATCCAACCCCTCAAAGCTTTTAATTTTGTATTTTCTCAAAATTACCTGATATTGCGTTTTGTGGGACTTATTGGGACCTTACTCTAAACAATACCGACACCAACATGCAACACGCGATGCGATGTGACGTAACACGACACATCGGCATGTTGTTTCTCAAAAATTAGAGAATTCTGACACATTGAGATACGTCATATATTCAATATATATTTTTATATATACATGATAAATTATCATTTTCATGATTATTTCAATCAAATTAATTTTTTTCAAATTTACAAATAAATAAATAATAAAATAGAGCCAAAAATGAATTTACACTAAAAACATTAATTCACCATTTATTAATATCATTCATTGTTTCAATTTGACAAATTCAACTCCATTCCAATAATTTATAAAACTTGTAAAAAACAACAAGCAATCCATATTCTGAGTCAAAGGATGTCAGAAGAGAAGAGAAAAAATAAACTTGAGGGATGAATTATGTGTCATGGAAAGTGTGAGTTAAAAGAGAAAATAAGACTGAATTTTTCTTATTCCCCCTTTAGTATTTTTTTATGTTTAAAAAAATTATATTTTAATCCATCATTTATTGAAAATTTTTAAAATCGATCTCTTGTATATCAGAATCATGTATCGGAATTCTGAACACACGTGTCGGAATTCCAAACTCGAGTGTAAGAAGAATTGATTAGATGTTGGATTTTCCAACACGTGTTGATCAAGTGTCGAAGAGTCTCAAACACATGGTAAAGTTCTCGATACAACACTAAGACTGCTGGAGAGTGTCGATGTTTCTTAGACCTTACTTTGCTTCCATTTTTTTTTCCGGTAAGAAAAGGGTAAAGCTCAATTATTACATTAACACTTGCCTAACAAAGCTTAAACTAGACTAATCGTTTATCGATAGTGGAATTAAACCTAATGGTGGCCTATCTAATGTTGGAGTGCCATTTACATCGCAAGACTAAATGATCCAATTTGTCAACCAATTTGCATACAAATTTCCTTTCCTAAAAGTATAAAGAATTTTAACTCAATGGAAGTACTTTCCGAATTAGAAAGATGAGGATGTCGCTAACAAACAAGAGATAGTTGGTTTCCGAAGTAGTGCAATTGCTATTTGTGAGTCTACCTTCACAATAATTTTGAGAATTCCAAAAGAGATTGCCGTGATAAGGTTGAGACCTTATTTTTTTCGCCTAAGAAGTAGGTTATGTCCCATAAGATTGTGTCAAATAGGTTTTTCCTCTTGTTTAACTCCGTGCTCATGAACTACGGAGTTAGGGTTATCTCTCACCGAATTTTCATGGGGTTTATCTTAATCTGTACATGTCATTTTCCTTTGCTTATAATATCAAATTGTCGTTTTTTTCTATTACAATCCAAACGCGACATTATTTGGATGTGATGGATGTGGAATATATGATGATGTGGGATATGAAGAGCCTTCATGTGGTATTTAATCAAATGACACTCATTAGTTGTTCACGAAGTGATAATATTTGTGCTAATGTTAGGACCATTATTGCCAATAATAAATACAAGATGTCTCGTCCATAGCCAGCCAAAGGTAGGTCTCCGTCGACCAATCCACTACGTTAGGCTCCTACAAATATCGCTACGAGGACGACAACATCTCATTCGTCGAATTTTATCCTCACTTGTCGGTAATAATGCAAGGGGTGGAATACTACCGCACGCACGAAGCGCAATGATTCGGTCATGGGCATTAAATATGTGACAATACAGGAGTAAAGAGACAGATCACTCATGGTTGACGATGACTAGGCCACTTCGCTTCCACACATGCGCGCACTCCTCGGTAATCGATCGTTTAAGTGACCACGATAATTTAGAAAAAGAACAGTCAAATCTAATATTTAAATTTATTATTGTCTTTTACAGGATTCCCTTTTATTTATTTCACGTGTTTTTCAGTGAATGTATCGTAGCTGTTCATAGTCAAAAATGGAAAAATATAAAGATTCCCCATTTCCATGTCTTTTCCTGTAGGACCATCTCAAGACAGCTCAATTTCATCCCCAACTCTAGACTTTTTTGGCAAATTCTAGAATCTCGGGGCAAAGAAAAAAAAAACAAACAAAAATGTGATCCTTTTGTAAAGTTAAATGGACTACTCCACGTTAGTTAGCCTTCTCTTAGGGTAATAAAGTTCGATATGGTCAAATTAAATAGAATCTAGTGAGGCTAACTGCTCGAACTTGATTTCTGATATAGCATGTGACTGGCCAGAGGCAAGAGTCTTGCCAGTCGTCGAGGTTCGGCAACCAGCTAGAGGAAGAGAAAGGAAAAATAAAAGGAGAAGGAATAGACATAAAAGGAAAATTAAATAAATATAATTCGAAAATTATTAATATATTATTAAAAGTTATCCACTTTAATGCCAACCATGCCACATCAACAAAATCCAGTCAAAATTAGTCCAAATGACTGAATTGGCATTAAGTCAAAAGGTTTAAAACTAAATTAATACTTTAAAAAAATTATAATTAAATTAGCATCAATGCAACAAGTTTAGAAATTTTTTGACACTCCTATCATTTGAGTGATGACAATAATTTTAAGAAAGAGCAATCAAATCTAAATTCAGCCAGACATAAAGTCAAATTTAGATTTATTATTATCTGTTACTAGATTGTCTCTTATTTATTTCACGTCTTTTTCAATCAATGTATCGAAGCTGCTCCCAGTCAAAAAGGGGAAAATATAATGATTCCCTATCTCCATGACTTTTTCGCAGAGGGCCATCTCAAGAGAGCTCAATTCCATCTCCAACTCTAGATTTTTGGCCAATTCTAGAATCTCTTGACAAAGAAAAAAAAATGAAAATATTCTTTTGTGAAGTAATTTAAACTCCATTCTCTTCATGGAAAATAACTTTCAAAAAAATATTTTTCTAATTTCCTAGCATTCGTTTACAAAAAATGAACTAGTTGAGGAAAATATTTTTCATCAATAGAAAAGAGCCTTCTAAAATAGGAAAAAAAATCAATTTTCAAGTAGAGGGAAACATTTTTTATATCTTCCTTCACCTCATTTTTTTCACAAAACACAATTTCCTATTATTTTTCTTTTTTATATTTAAAAAAATCTCCAATATCTAGCAAGCTAGAGCTTCACCCGCTTGTTGTGAGGCTTGAGCTCGCCTTTGGCTGGTCGCCAGCCATCATCATGGCTAGCGACCAACCAAGGAGGAAGAAGAAGAAGAAAAAATAATTAAAAAATCAATTTGAAAATATAAAATAATATGGCGTTTCCTTTCCTGCGTGTAGCTCATCTAATCACATAACAGTGAATTCTAAGCTAATGTGAGATTAGGGTTGGGATTAGTTTTCTATCGAATTCATAGAAACCAAATTAAAATAATAATCTCATGAACACATGTGTTTTGTCATACTCCTTATATAAAGTATCTTACATGCATGCGCATGACCTTCTAGATTTTCTCACCTTGGACGATGGTTGACTCATTCTTATATGTTGTGAATCATGACACATTTGTCTTATTCTCTCTTTGTTCAATGAGATAAAAAAGACTTAAAAGTGAATTGGCATAATTATAAAGATTTGGATAATTCTTTGAATTTCCCGTAAAGTATCTTGGATACATGCGCAAGACCTTCTAGATTTCTCACCCCGGACGGCCGTTGACTCATTTTACACGTTGGACAATACAATCCAACAGAAGGTGGTTTCCCACGTCAAGCTCCAAACGCGAAGGAAAATGCAAAACAGCCTGCTCTTTCCTTTCGTTCAGAACCAATCGGGTTCACACACCTGGCGAGCCCTGGTTGGGCGTTACCTATTCGGAAAAAAATATTATATAGGTTAAATAGTCCACATAGATAGTGCACTCACCGTTCAAAATCGGACACGTGATGTCCACGTCGGCGGTGGGCCCACACGGGGCCTCTCTCCTCTCTCCTCTCTCTCCCGTACTTGCTTCCTCTCTCTCCTTTGCAGAGGAGAGAGAGAGCAGCCCGACTCTACTCCGGGCCAGGGGGAACACGATGGCGGAGGCAAAGGCGGCATCAGTGTCATCGTCTGGGTCCCAAACCACCTGTCGTCATCGCCACTGCCCAAGACTCCTCCGGCTCTGACTCCTCCTCCTCCGCCATGAGACCCATTGTCCTCGAGATCTCCGTCGGCTCCAACATCGTCGATGCCCTCTTGTCCTTCGTGCTTAGGCAATGCATGGGCCTCGCCATCTTGAACGCCTTTGGCTCCGTCTCTGACGTCACGCTCCGCCATTCCCTACCCCACGCGCCGCCGCTCTCCCTCCGTGGGCCCTTCAACCTCCTCTCCCCCAGCGGGTCTGCCCCTCCACCTCCGCTCTTGGACCCAGACATCGACGCCGATGCCAATGCCGCCTCTACCTCCGCCATCATGTTCCCCCCGCCCCACCCCCGCCCGGAGCAAAGTCGGGCTGTTCTCTCTCCTCTCCAAGGAGAGAGAGAGGATAGAGTAGGTACGGGAGACAGAGGAGAGAGAGGAGAGAGGAGAGAGGAGCTCGGCCCCGCGTGGGCCCACCGCCAACGTGGACGCCACATGTCCGATTTTGAATGATGAGCTGCATCATCTACGTGGACTATTTAACCTACCTAATATTTTCTCCTTATTCAGTGTCTGTCTCGACTTCCTCTCACTTCTACGTTAGTATAAATATCCCCCGTATATCCCTGCTCGTTCACTCAGTTCAATCTCCACCCACGCAGCTCGTGGAAACCACAGGGAGGGAGAGTGATAGAGAGAGAGAGAGAGAGAGAATGGCTAGTGCGAGATTCCTGTGTTCCTTCATCGTCGTTGCGATTGCTTGCTCCGAAGCAGCAGCTAGCTTCGAGGGCTCCGACCTCAAGTCCGCCATCCTCCAGACCGTCGGTCAAACCCGCCCCGCCCTCTCCTTCGTAGAATTCGCCCACGGGTTAGATATCAATACTCCGCTTAGTAAAGAATAATGCAGAAAAAAGAATTGTGGATATTACATAATAAAGAGTACGAGAACCTGCAAATTCTATTAGATGATTGTCTAAATTAAAATATCTGATATGTACGATCGATGACGTCAACTTTAGTTTGGATGAGAGATTCGAAAAAAGCCAGAGTGGATAAAGAGAGAACTAGCTGTTGTCGACGTGTTACCATGTTGTGTGTTGTCGTGGCTGCTATGCAAGCTACCTAATAGGGGCCTCCCGTGCCGTGGCGATAAGAGAGTGCTGTCGGGGACAAGCCTATTTTGATGTCAAACAATGAAATATACATGAGCCTGCGCAATCCTGACAGATATATATATTCTCATTATATCTAACTCTCATCTGGGTGTGTTCTTTGTCAATTTGCTTTGTTATCTGTTAAAGATTGTTGACCTCTGCAATCGTTGTCGTTTGTCGGCGGTGTTCATGTTTGTTTTAGGCATGGGAAGAGGTACGAGACGGTGGAGGAGATCAAGCTGAGGTTCGAGAATTACAGGGAAAATCTCAAGTTCATTCGATCAACCAACCAGAAGGGCTTGCCTTACACTCTTGCCGTTAATCGTACGTGATAGTTCTCGACATTTCTCTTTTTCTATTTCTTGTTTTAGAACTGAAAATCAATTTGGTCATAGTCGTTTCTACCTGTTTCATAAGCCGAAACCGAAGACAAAGAGATGATACTTTAACTGTTGCTGCTGTCGTCCTTGAGTTTGATTTGTGCTTGATGGGTTGACAGAGTATGCTGATTGGAGCTGGGAGGAGTTCAAGATGCAGAGACTGGGAGCTTCTCAAAACTGCTCTGCCACCACCAAGGGCAACCACAAGCTCACCGACGAAGTTCTTCCCAAAACGGTATTTTTCGCAACGATGCCTCAATCGGAAGATTTCCGCTTGTATCATCCTTCGTTCAATGAGATAAAACTGCTTAATTTAGACTAGCAGCTGTACTACTTTTAGCTGTGTAGTCTTCTGTATCAGCAGGCAATTTTCTCTGCCAAATTACAGTAAATTTGTTACTCAGCTCCCCCTAGCTGCCTTGTGTCGGCATCATATATTCGTTTTCTTTGAAAGATTCATATATAATTCAGTTTTAGCAACAAAAATCCATCATCTTCATCTATGATGACTGAACTTTTTGTCCTGGCTTTTACTGATTGAAAGTGTTTGGTGAAACAACTTAAAGTGCATTTTTGATTCAGGATTTGCAAAGTCTTTTGAGGCCTCAAAACTTATTGGGCAAATGCAAATATGATTCAGCGAAATATTTAGGGTGCTTTGAGGAGACACAAAAATGCAATTGCATCTCCGAAACTCTCTAAAGGCTTCTAGCCCAAGATAGATTTGGACGTGCTTTGAAATGCCGCATTTCTGAAAATGCAAATAATTTTTTTCCAACTTTGCCCACACTTAACTTTCATGATTTTGAAAATATTCTTGAAATACCTAGCTTTACCTCAGCCACAAGCCAACAGCCAGCATGACACCGGCGAGCATCTGACGTGTGACCAACTAGTGACCAGCAAGCCATTGGCACCCTGGCAAGCGACAGCAGAGTTCTACTAGCAAATAGTTTTGAGATTTTTTAAATCCTTTATAAAGTATAGGTTTTACCAATTGCATTTATTGCTTTCCAATTTGTTTTTAAAATATACTTTAACACTACTTGTATTTCGAAAAATTCATTTAGCCCAATCACCTTTGCATTTCCCAAAGACATTCCTCAAAATTGAACTAAATGCACATTATTCTTTTTCTCTCCCTAGCTCTCAAGTTTCTGCACTTTTCATGAGATCTAGGAATAAATTGCTGGTAACTGCAGAATCTACTAGCTCATCATTGAAGAGTGAGACCTTTGTCAATATTAGATCTTTATTTTCTTCCAAATCTTCATATTTGCAGAAAGACTGGAGAAAAGAGAGCATTGTAAGCCCAGTTAAAAATCAAGGCGGCTGTGGATCTTGCTGGAGTTTCAGGTTTTTCTTTCTTCTTCTTTTCTTCTCTTAGATTCATATTTGTCATTCTCCCTAGTATATAACACACTTATTAGCTTTGCAACTCATTGAGATGTCATTATTCTAGACTGCTAGTGACTTCTAATTTGAACTTTTGCAGCGCCACTGGAGCTCTCGAGGCAGCTTATCACCAAGCACACGGGAAAGGAATTTCTCTGTCTGAGCAACAACTCGTGGACTGTGCTACAGCTTTCAACAACCATGGATGTGATGGGGGGTTGCCGTCCCAAGCCTTCGAGTACATCAAGTATAACGGTGGCCTTGAGACCGAGAAAGCATATCCTTATACAGCAAAGGACGGTTCTTGCAAATTCTCAGCTGGCAATGTCGGTGTCCGAGTCCTCGACTCTGTTAACATCACTATGGTAAGTTTCATGGGCAATCTGTAGAGTTAGGCAAAAGAAAATGAAAGAAAAAGTGCAGAAATTGCATAAAGATAGATTCAAATTGCCTCTATTTTTATATTTGCAAAATACATGGCGGATTCAGGGTGCTGAGGATGAACTAAAGCATGCAGTTGCCATGGTCCGGCCAGTGAGTGTGGCATTCGAGGTCGCAAGAGGCTTCGAGTCCTACAAGTCGGGTGTCTTCACGAGCAATACATGCGGTAGCACTTCCATGGTGAGCATTTCTAAACAAATTGAAGGGAACACTATCTTCATCTCAATCATGTTTGAAGGACGCCAATGCGCAGGAGTCGTAAAGCCTTATAAAACATTAGAAATAATTCGGAATTTCTTTAAGATAATTTTCATTGTTAGAGATATTTTGATAATTCTGTTAAATATCCGCATCTCTCAAAATTGTACATAAATTGCATGAATTTCACACTCATATTGCATGTATATCTCTCTTTAATTATGCATATATTGATTAAGATATTATCTTTAAATAATAATCTAATAAAGACTATAAATAGGGTGATGTATTTTTCATTAATATATATATAGAAATAAATGCAAATTCCACATTTCTATTTTCCACATTTATATTTCTTAACTACATCGATAAATACTTTGAGCATCTATCTTATCAGGATCCACATAATTTGATTCCTTATTGCTAATGAAGTTTTGCATGAAAGGTGATAGTCATGCCCGTGCCTAATTAAAACCGAATGTTCTGTATCAGGATGTGAACCATGCTGTTCTCGTTGTCGGTTATGGAGTTGAAAACGGTGTTCCATATTGGCTCATCAAGAATTCTTGGGGAAAGAATTGGGGTGACAACGGATATTTCAAGATGGAGATGGGGAAGAACATGTGTGGTAAGTTCCCTCATTGGGTATTGGTACAAATACTGGAATAAACGGCGATAGTTAACTATCCCTTTGAAATTCTTGCAGTTGTTTCAGTCCATGTCCTTTCCTTCTATGCTTGACTTTCTACTAAGTTATTCATCTATCCATCGATCTCAAATTGCAGGTGTTGCTACTTGTGCATCATATCCTATTGTGGCCTAGATTGTTATCGGAGAACCTATGGACTCATCAACTGGGCAATTCGAGATATATTTGCTCCACCACAAGGTGGAGTACTCTAATGTAGCATAGAAGGGTTTATGCTTTAGTATACTACAATAATCTTCGGGACAGTTGCAACTCTTGTATGGTTACAATTATGTCAACGAAGGCCTTATAAATTCCCTTTTATGTTTGCACAGTATGAAACACTATGGTCACAAGATTAACGCATTGCAGCCGAGGAAAATATGATTCTTCTGAAATTAAAATTGCACGGGATTGAAGGAGAAATTCGAACTGGACGCTTTTGCTTATCTACAATCAATAGAGATTGAATGTACAGTGTTTTTCACATCTAACTATGATGCCCCAAGCCCGTCACGGGCTCACGTTACTTTCAATACGCATACAAAAGCACAACAAAATACATCACCACATACCATACAAGAAAGTCACACGAGTTGAATGCATACATATGTTTCTTTTTTATACGACACCAATACTTATTATCAAAATATATAGACCTAGAGTCGTACTATTCCACAAACAAGCCACTAACTTAGGAATTGGTGGTCTTAGGTATCACCTCATCCCTTCTACTGTCATAAACAAAGGGACCCTCCTATACATTAAAAAAATGAGGGTGAATTGAAGTTCTCTAAATGAAAACCCTAGATCTAAGGTAAGAAATCGCCTTAATACTCAACTTGGAACCAATCAAACGATGAATTCAAGGCAATGCAAAATAATCATGCATAAACAAGTTCTCTTTATTTTCTATCATAATATACCAATAAATAATGTATGTTGGTGGAAATTAACATGGTATAAAATCAACCATTCAAATGCAAGTAGATGGCATAATATTTCATAATACACCAGTATCACCAAGTGGCTCAATACTATACACATGATTATATAATGTAAGTTCATTCTTATTATGAATTTCACCACTACATACACAAGTAAATTCATATTTGTCATGCATTTCACTACCATATACACAAGTAAATTCATATATGTCACTGGCCAAGACCTTTGTCACGACCTCATCTCGGGTGTACTACCTAGGATTTGGCTAATGGATTACTAAGCATAAACTAAGCTCGGGCTCTCCCAAGCCCATACCAATTCGCGACTTAGGGTTTAATTTTTTATTATGCAAATGATTTTTACTTAGAGTCGCCACTAATCTATTTTTTGGTGGGTCGATTAAAGACCCAAGTAAAATAATTGGAGAATTACTTTACTTCTACGAACCAGAGACTATGAGATCGGGGACTTGATTGCGTTAGATTTATCTAACGCCCTTTCAATACATTTCAAAATGATTTGCAGGCAGTTTGTGTTGGTTTTAATTTACTCCCTAACGTGCAATGTGATCATGCGAGTGCGCAACCATTATCAATAATACAAAGCAACAAATTGCAAGGAAAAGGAGGAAGTCATTTACCTTGAAGCTAGGTTTTCGCTTATTTGATGAAGCCTAAAACTATGTGCAATGCATGTAATGACGTACGAAGGTGTCTAACTATAATAGCATGCAATGTGCAACTTAATATGCAAACTATATGTCATGCAACAATAACTTAATCTATTTAATGCAACTATCCTAGTATGTCACACATTTCAGCCCATCCGAAGATAGAAAATCAAAACAATCAAAAACCTAATCCGACATCTCGCAGCTCAATATTTTTTATTATTGAGATTTTTTGTAACACGACACAACGACCTCACTCAATCGGAATTCAATCAAGCATGCAATACTTCAAATGAGGAAACAAAATATTCAAGAATTAATTTAGATAAGAACTTTACCTACCTTGTCTATTCTTTCCAAGTTCGGATAGTAACGGATCAAGGGAATTGCGATCTACTATGCTTCACAACAGCTAGCTTACGATCGACGATTCACAGTGGCGTGGCTTGTTGCACTCGATGGTGAAGGTAGCGCTTGTCGCCAAGAGCACACGGCTGAAGGGAACGATGATGATATTCATGACGTCCATTATGAAAGGCTGGGGAACAACGGGCCTCTCAGCAATATGTAGGGACAATGGAACTGCAGGGTTACGAAGTCGAGCATGATGAATGTGAAATTCAACCACACAATGAAAGAAAACACGGAGGTGCACGAAAGAGGAAATCTTCGTGCGTGTATCTTGCAATACGTGTTAAACATGCATAAGTATAAAAGAAGTCAAAGCTATGATAGACATGATTCATGAGACCATCCGTGAGAGATCACGCGGAATAAAGAAATGCAAAAATAAATAAAATAAAATATTGAAGTCTCGATTTGCTCAGAAAGGAAATTCTTCTCTATATGGTTTTCTCATAGTGTGGATGTGGATGCCTCCATGAATAATGCTCTCCAGCCATCAAGGTCTCTCCTTTTGTCCTTTCTCTGATTGTGGCCGACGTAAGTGGATCCTTGAAGTTCTATGTTCACTAGTCAAGCTCCTATTTTATGTTGTTGGGTTGGATCTTTCAGGAGCGATTCAAAACCTACAAATTGGACAGCAAAAAAGAAAGGTCGTTGCTAGCCGTCGAAGTGCTGCTTGGAAAACGCCAGGGAACCTGCAAAATCAGACTTAGATGTAGCGACAACAACTAGGAGCCTATAGGGGATGTTTGGTTGCTCATCAGTATGGCCCAGCGAGGCTGCAATCACACAATTGAGGGTGCTAGTCAGACTGGATAGCAACTTCCTTAGAGAAGGTTGACGGATCAGCAAGGGGCAGCCGTAGTCCGCACGGTGGATTGGCCGTGGCTAAGATGGCAAGGCGGAGACATGGCCACGTCTCCGCCTTGCCATCTTAGCCACGGCCACGAGGAATTCTTGGCCACAAGCGCTCCCTCTCTTTTTTCTAGTGTTTTCAATGTGCCTCTATTTCTTTTGTAT
This sequence comes from Angophora floribunda, assembly GCA_014182895.1. Taxonomy (NCBI): domain Eukaryota; kingdom Viridiplantae; phylum Streptophyta; class Magnoliopsida; order Myrtales; family Myrtaceae; genus Angophora; species Angophora floribunda. Next base: position 6,837,337 of record CM024707.1, read on the forward strand.
TTTTTTTTTGTGTCCCCTTCAGTGTGTGTGGCCCCCTTTTATAGGTGAGAAGGCTATGTTATTTAAGGAAAAATGATAGATTTGCACGTTGCATATTTAGCTCTCGTATCCCATATGCAATATTTTTTCAATATTTCATTCGACACATTTCCTAAATATTGAAAGAATAATACGAATATTCTCGGGAATAGTCTCATATTCCAACTTGTCACCTCTTAATAGGCCTAGCCAAATTCTCTTTCACCGTAGGTTTAGTCTAACTTGTTAAATTAAAGCTTATAACCATCAATTGAAACCCATTTTCCACATGTCCAATGCAAATGCAATAATAAATACTCCTAAAACTATATGTTATGCAATTTAATCCTAATATTTTTTTTTTTAAGGGTTAAAATTAATCCATAATTTTTTGTGCATTAAATTACGAATGATCAATCAAAATTTAGGTGTCAACAACCTTCTCAACTTAATGAGGCGTCATCACTACCATCTTATGGGAGGTGAAATCATGCATACTCTTTGCCATGCCTCAACCCATTCATCATAAACATCTTCTACATTAGCAAAGATAAATACACCACTTTATATCCACATGATAATGGTCAACATATCATAACTACAAGAGCTATGCCATATCTTGACCATACAAGTCAAGTCATACCATGACCATATAGGCCATGTCATACCATGACTATCAAAGCCATATAATACATTGACTATACGGGCCAAATCATACTATAACCACAAGGGCCGTGTTATATTAGGATTACACGAGTCATGTCATAATAGGATTTCATATCATATCAACATCTAGCTAAATCCAAAGTCTTATCCACATACTCATACAAAAGAATTCGCTTAGTGGCTAAAAGGTCGTAGGAAAAGTCTTAATTAAGTGACATCAAAAACATACACATCGTTACACAACAAATACCATATGCATTACAATAATTTGTCATTTCTCATGCAACAAATAAATACGTGCACAAGTGTAACTTCCTTGTCTTTTCCATGCTAAACAATTATTATTAATGGGAAGACATAAATAGGAAATCGACAATTTAAGACACATACTTATAAATCAACAACATAAACATTAACGATCCAAATAATCAACAACTTGGACATCGACAACACTTAGCTAATAAATCGGTAACCTAGTCAAGTTTCAAAAATATCACTTTTAAGTATAGTTTCACCCTTACCATTTTTATCTTGCCGAATCTTATGGACATCCATTAACCACAAACTTGGCATGTAAACGATTCAAGGCAAACAAACACAACATTTCAATACACGATCATTATAACTTTCTCATGCTTAATATCAAAATTCATACTAAAATTTACTATCATCAAACAACTAAGTCAAAAGTGCCAAGTAGATCAACCCAACTAGTGCTTAGAGTTTTCATTTACCTCAAATAGAAGTGTAAAATCAAAGTTTCATCACCTTATAAGCTCTTGAAATATGAAATTTTCAAATTTTGACAACACAAGAATAAATTCTTTCCTTTCACACAAAATATTGGAATATGAACATAAAAGAGTAAGATTTTCTTTCTTTCTTTACAAAACCAAGTTGAAACTCTTTTTCTTTTTCTTTTTCTTTTTGAAACTTGACGATATATGAGAACCTATTTATAGGCCAAGGGAGCTAGGAATAAGTAACTCAAGTTAAGAAAAATGATGATTTAAAATTAAAGAAAATGCTAAGTGGATGTGTACAAGAGGTGGTCAAAATTAAATAATCACAAATGGCGTGATCATATGACTCCATCCAACAATAAAGCCAAGGGAATAAACTAAGTAATAATGACCTTGAGTTAAAATCGTGAGATCTAAAGGTATAAAGGGTATGCGTACCAATGAATGAGCTTCAAGTGACCACTATGAAAATAAGTAAGGCACAAATGGTCCAATGAAATTTTACCACAAGAAGATATTTTAATTCAAATGAAAGATGGCTTCATCTCAACTAAGTAAAAAGAGTGAATCATCAAGATATTAATATGCTAAGGTTGTCATGAATGATATAATAAATGATGTAATGCATGATATCATAGCTAGCCAAGTTCAATGTCTCAAACTAAGGACATGTGACTTAAAATACTTGGTGGAAAGATGAAAAAAGATCGTGCAAATTAAAGAGGGACAAATGGCTCAACTATATAATTTTCAAAGTAGATATTTGATGGAGATGAAGGTGAGCTCATCTTGTTTGGTCAAGTGTATGCGTGAATCACCAAAACAATAATGAACTATAGGGATGAGTCACCCAAAGAATTAATAAACTATAGACATGAGTTACTCAAAGCATTAATGAACTATAGGCATGTAAGCATGAGTCGCCAAAATGTTAATGACTATATGCATGAGTCATCCAAAATATTAATAAACTATAGGCATGAATCACTCAAAGTATTTATGAAATATAAAAATGAGGCACCCAAAACATTAATGAACAATAGTTAGAATTGACGATGCCACGCATGATGTAAAAGCCAATTAAATTAAATATCTCAAACTAAAGCATATGTTTAAATATTTTGGTAGAGAAAAGAGAAGTGGCATGCCAATTGAAGAGAAATGGAGATTTAGGAAAACCAATATCCATTCTAAATATTTTGAATTTACTAAAATCATTGATGAAAGATATCGAAATTAGGAATCCAACAAATTTGAAACTTGAATATCATAAAATATGAAATTCAAAGCATATCAATCTCTTTTTACAACTAATATCACTATAATAGAAAATCATGCTAAATATTGTTATCAAGCATAAAAAATTTATAGTGCTACATTAGCACTCACCTTGCGATGCTTAAATAGCACAGGAGAGGTGATATTATCTTTGATTGCTTTTTTTATTTGTGAGGCAAATTACATATACAAAGATAAGGAAAAATTCATAGTTCGATTAACTAATGCTCAAATCCTTATTCCTTGACATGCATACATGTTGCACTATGGTTTTTTTTTTTTTTGTCGTACGTTATAGTAATTGACTTTGGCAAAAGATTGCCCAAAGTCCGTACATGAATGTTCTTCATGGATAAATTCTCATGCAACGATATCTTTTGCCGAAATGGTTTTATTTGGTCCTAGAAACACTTAAGGCTCTCAAATTGAAGTTGTCACGGTTCTCTTTTTTTGCACTTGTCATTTCCCATGAGCTTTGGTTGATTGGAGTTACAGCTCTAGGGAGAGAGAGACTCATGAAACATGCCTCATTCTTTCTCCAGAGGAACAAGAATAATACCAAAGGTTTTCCGAGTTAATATGTTCATAGATTGATCAATAAATAGGGTACACAAATGTGGGAGATAATTATTCAAAAAGTCCTAAACTTATAATGCGGCGGTCAATTCAATCCTAAAGTTTTCCATTTGACCAATTAAGTCTTAAACATTTTGACAATTTATCAATGTAGTCATTTCGACCAATTTTGACTAGCAATCACTAAGGAGGACACCAATCATCCTACATGACACGGCCATTAAGACAACTGGCGCTAACATTGACAATTTTTATGAATTTTTATGAATTTTTCTACATTTTTTCTATTTTTCCCTTTTATTTTCTTTCCGTTTTTCTTTTCCTTTTTTCCCTATTTCCCTTTGTCATTTGAGACATGGCGATGGTCGACAGAGATTGTCAGCCACAGGCGAGGGCCAAGATGCCATCATCGACCCTCCTAGGCCTTCGCCAAACACAATCAAGACAAGTCTTAAACATATTGCATTAATACAAATTGAGTCCTCAATATTTTAATTAGACCGATTTAGTCCTAGACATTTTTACATTGGTACCAATTGAGTCCATTTGGCTAATTTAGGCTGAAAATCGCTCAAGTGAACTTTGGCAATCCTATGTGGCATGAGTGGCATTGATTTGAACATTTTTTTCATATTTTTTGAATTTTTCTTTCTTTTTTCTCATAAAAAATAAAGGAAAAATTTTTAAAAAAAGTCTACATGCCATCCGTGTCACGTTAAATGGCCAATGTCCAAGTCAGTAATTTCTAGCTTAAGTTAGTCAAATGAACTTAATTAGTACTAATGTAAAAATGTTTACAATTTTGATTTAATTCAAATATTTAAGACTAAATTGATATTGATATAATAAATTTAGAATTTTTTTTTATACTTCTCCATTGAGAGCCCAAGAGACCCAAAATTTCACCCAAAGAGCTCGGCCTTTAACAACCTTGAGTTTGCCTCGTTCCCTCCTTCCCTCCTTCCGAAGCCCGCCACCCTTTCGCCCTAAGCCCGACAGTGTGGAGCCTTGAAAAAGATCTGCAGAGGATGAATCTTTCGCTGATAGAAAAGGACTTGGATGGGAACGCCGGGTTGGAGATAGCTTGAAAAGATCTCGAAAACGCATTGAGCCGAAACGAAAGTTTCGGACACCCTAGATGGGGAGATTGATGCTGCTTTTACTCCCCTAAGCTAAATCCATTTTTCTGGGTTTTGCTTATGTCTATCTCTCCCTTTCTGGGTGTTCTTTGATTTTTAATCTCGTGCAAGACAGAATTCAAAAGCCCTCTTCGTGGCTCGCACAGAGAGGGCTTTTATTGTGTCTACGCGTGAAAAGGAAGATTAGCTACTGTTGATTGATCGTGTGGCCGCCGAGGGCGTCACAGCCCTCGCCTGTGGCCAGCCACCTCTGCAGGCCATCGCCAAGGCCCAGCTACTGACGGAGATTAGCTAACATTCGTATATCCTTACAGAAATTGAATTATGGCATAAGTCTGGGTTCAAGGCCGTGCATAAATATTCTTCTTGGTATCCTCCCATTTAATGATATGTTAGGGGTGTGATGGTCCTGTTGGTGCCCGCAAACCTTATAAGCTCTCAAATCGCGATCTTCATAGCTCTCTTCAGTTGGTCATATTCCATGAGATCGATCGATCGATCAGAAAAAATTACAGCTCAGGAAAAAAGAGAGAGAGAAAGAATCGTGAAATATGCCTCATTCTTTTACCCAGGAAGAATTGTACCAAAACTTTTCCAATTTAATATCTTCATAGAGTGATATAAAATGTAGTCAACAAAAGAATATAAATTGTGGATCCTCTCCCTTCTGGCTTACGATGAAGCATAACCCAAAAACCAATCCCTTCTCTCAACCCCGCTAAAATTTCTCTTTCTTTGGATATTAATGGGACACCAACAAATTATTTCGGACGATCAAAGACAGCGAATATTTACATTTGAAATGTCCAGAGGATTGAAGGATCTGGAAAGCTAATGTCCCATTATGGCCTTGCAATAGCAGACGGGTTTCATTTTTTCCTTAGGGCATTGTTCATTCTTGATAATCTCACTCTTTAGTGATGCATAAGCCAGAGACTTCAACTTCGACGCTAGAAGTCTCCATTGTGGAATTATGATCCATGGGGACATCTAGGTAGCTATCAAAATCTCTCTACTATACATAAAACATATGTCTCCATCCCTCTGCATAATTGAGCTGTGATGCCAGTTATTACCTCCAAAGTCCTGATGTTGCCACACTGGATATGTGTATAAGCTCTTCACAACATCAAAAGACTTCTCATGCCCCAGGATAGATTGAGCTACCTCCCAGCCTGAGAACCAACATAGAAGAAAACAAAGTTGGTAAGCCCGTCCACTCTAAAAACTGATGGACATCATTATGCAAATTCTACTATGCATTTCATTCTACATAAAAAACAAGACAAGTGTGTGATCATCAATGCAATAAGAATAGACATTTTTTCCAGATTAAAAGAAAAAAAAATTCAGCACTTCAATACTGATAAGCATCCCCAATAAGAAAAAGAAGAGAAATTACTCTCCAAGCTCAGTCAGCAGTTTGCTAATCGAACCAGCCACACTATCAAAATCATAATGATCATTAATTCAGCAGAAACAAATTAAAAGGTGATGGCACCAGTTGCTTATTGCCAATTTATATGAAGACTTGGGCAAGATCAATGACATCATGGAGCAACTGACAGGTTGAATGCCCAGTAAAAGAGAAAACATATACAGATTGCAATGAGGTGGGCTCAGCCAAGTAAGCAATGAGATCTTGTGCAGCATGGTTTTAAGAGAATGGAAAGTAAAACTAAATACATGTGGCCAAATCTTTAATCAGGACAGCACATGATTGGAAGCAAGCATGTCAGACAGCAGCATCCAATGTCATGCATCCATATATGAAAACAAGAAACCACAATATTTTCTAAATATAGCACCAGCAAGGCAGAATAATCATGATGACAACGACAATGACAAATATTCGGTAGCTTTCACAAATAGAACAACAAGTAGTATTATATTACTGATTTCAAATAACGAGTCAGCCAGATTACTTACAGCTTCATAACTGATTCATGCAAGAAGCTGTACACCCACGAGGATTTATGCTGGTGGAAGGACATCACTCAATCACTCAAGCCGCAAAAAACTGAAGCCCAGCACATGGCAACCTTCCATCAAACAGCCACAAGAATGTCTGTATTCATTGTAGCAGGAATAGCCCTATTCAAAGAGGAGAGACCCAAATTCAGGCCCTCCAAGGCAGTTCGCCTTATGTGAAAGGCTTCATTGGCCATCCCAGCCTTTAAAAGGCAAGAGACAAAAGAATTAACTGTGATGCTGTCAGGAGCACAACCAATCGACAGCATCTTATTGTAAATTCTCATTGCTTCCATCATTCTCCCCTTCATACAATGCCCAATGATGAGAATTGTAAATGTCAATTTATCAGGTCTGCATCCCTTCTCCTCCATCTCTGCCAATATTATGTTTGCCTCATCTACATTACCCGCTTTGCAGAACCCATCCATTACTGGATTATAAATAAATGGTTTAGGAACAATATTTGTCCACCTCAACTGTCTTAAACATTCACGAGCATCATGCAACCTATTATCCTTACATAATGCGTTGATAAGTACTGAAAAGGTATAAGCATTGGGTGATATGTTCCTAGCAGACATCAGCTGCCAAAGCTTCAAGCCCTCATTCACCTGCCCCACTCGACAATGCCCATCGATTAAGGAAGTAAAGGTAACAACATCAGGGTAGCAACCAACAGAGAGCATTTTGTCATGCATGGAAAGGGCAGAGCTCATGTTTCCAGCCTTACCAAACCCATCGATTAGGACGTTAAAAGTAACCGTACTAGGTCTAATGCCAGAACTGTTCATCTCTTCGAACAGAAGGGATGCTTCCTCCATTCTACCCAACTTGCAACAACCGGATATAACTGACGTGTATGTCACAACATCCGGTGCAACGTCACACCTTGATTGGACTTCCTTCAATAAATGGTGCCCCCTATCTATCTCATTTACCCTACATAATCCATTTATAAGTGTATTAAAAGTAACAATATCTGGAGAACAACCAAAACTCTCCATATCATCGAAAAGTTCAAATGCCTTATCGATTTCTCTTACTCTGCATAAACCTCTGATCAAAATATTCAAAGTCCAAGTATCAGGACTGGCGTGCAATAGCAAATGCTCCTTAAACAAGGAAATTGCCTGGTGCACCTGATTCCTATTGACCAACAAGTTCAAAATTGTATTACAGATGTGGGAGCTGATCTTTATCTCACTGCCACGAACCTTCGCAAATATATGCTTCACACTATCAAGTTTACCCGCTTCCACGGATGACAATAACAAAAACCCAAAACCGGCACTATCAATTGAATACCCATCACTCCTCATGCACTCAAAGACTGCCATTGCCGAATCCTGAAGACCAGCTCGACATAATATTCTCATGAGCATATCATAAGTCACAGGCCAATGAACAACGCCCACGTTGACCCTACTGAACTCAAAGAACCCAAAGCCCAACTTCGGATCCCCCAGCCGCCGAGTTACCTCGAATGCGATAGAGGGCGTCAAGTGCCGCCGCAAGTAACCCACGCAAGCATCCACACCACGCGAATGCACAAACACAGAGCACGCGACTTTGACAAACCAAGCCTCGGGTTCATCGATTACCTCTCCGTCGCACCCGGGCAATGCGCGAGATCCTCCCCAAACTTGAGCGTGGAAGCAACTTGTGGCGACACCGGAGGCTCGAACCCGAGGACGGCGAGTGACGAGGTATAAGAGGGTCATCACCAACCCATTGCCATCACCCGAACCAGCTCCACCCCGAATAGCTTCAGCGTTATTGCCCCTTTCGATGAAAAATCGCAACTTTACTATGGTTCGATCGGATTCTGAGATGGGTTTTTGCTGGGACTCTCTGCCCTTCATGGGGAAGCAGCCAAAGACAGTTCTGGTCGCATTAGCAAACCGAATCGGGAGACCAGACAGCAGCACTTCGCATTAAGGAAATAGGGATCGAAGATCTGTCGAGACGAACTGGGGAGGGAGGTAAAAAATTCCGGTCCGGGATGTCGCGAGGATTGGGGGGTCGTCTCTTATCGAAGGAATCGTGGGCAATCGGGGGCATTTGTCCGAGAATCCCGAGAGGGAGTTGCCCCGTCTGGCTGGTTAGGGTTTTGTGAGGTTTCTCCGAAAGGAACGTCACCGAGCTGTGAGATTAGACGAAAACGAAGCGTGATGGGCCTACAGATGGATGCAGTTTTCTGTCGGACCTCGGCCCAGGAAGATCGGCAAAGTTTTGGTACATGGACCCGTCGAACGGGTGGGTCGGATCATTAAAAAATGATCCGACCCAAATTAACTTAACCCGTATTGACCCATTTAAAGCTAACCGATTTCCTGATTCAGCCCATATTGCTAAACTCACTCTAGGAACTCATAGCAAAATGGAAGTGAGAGTACGAAGTAAGCAAGCATGAGATAAGTAAAAGGCAAGAGAAAATAAATTAAGTAAGATGTAAACCCATTTAACACATATTATTTTGGGTTTTATCATTCTAAACTTATTTATCAGTCATTTAATTAATATAATTAACTCATATAGCAACCCATTCTATTATATATAGGTCAGAAAATGGGTTACATATTCAAATTTCACAAATTATACATAAACCATTTCAAATCAACATCACATATGTATAGAACAAAAGCCTAAACTTAACTAATTCATATAATATATTGAGTTATTACTATTTTCATATTTATCGGATTCAGTTTCGAAATTTCATATTTTTTCATCACTTGTAAACAAATTTTCATCTCGAGTGAAAGTAATCTTTTATTTTCTCTTTAAGATAGAAAACGCCATGTAAGTTTCGGGATGCAAATTTACAGGTCAACATTTATACATGATGTGAATGTGAAAGGTCTAGATATTCCATATCAATATGAGATGAAAGTGCACAGAGTATAATTTGTTTGGGCCAATTTTACCTTGAATTTTTCTAATTTTCTCCGATATCACAACAAACAGACTATGAGTTTTTTTATATCTTAAATTCCTTGAACTTTCAAAAAATCTAAATATAAGTGATGCACATTTATATATATATATATATATATATATATATATATATATAATCTTTTTAGTTGGTTCTGAACATTTTAAGTAATTATTTAGACTTTGACAATAAAAAAGAAAGTAGTTGCCATTGATTAGATCTGAACAGATCCTTAAAAGGCTTAAAGGGGAAGAAGGGAGATCCCGTAATGTCACCTCCTGTATTTCCTCTCGGTTAGAAAGAAAAAGATTAATTGGGAATTAAGAAGTCTTTCGATAGTGAACATAGATATCACATGAGGATTTCGATTTTAGTTACCATCAAATAAGAAACGTATAGTAACCTCTCTCCCATGCTCGATATGAAAAAGGATGGGTGAAACTTGACCAGCTGCCTTTCAGATAAATCTTGTAACCCACTGGCCGTCCAAGTACTAAACTTACACGACGTGAAAAGGGCAAATTCACTACCGTCCGAGGATTAAGCGGAAAATTGAGAGCGGTGAAATTACACTATCACGCCCAAGCGCAACGCTCCCCGGGCCACGACAACGCTCCAACCGCCGGCGATTCTCCACGAGCACGCCCATTTATCGTATGGTTTTTCCAGATTCTACGACCACCATAGTCGGTCTGACGGCAAAAATGCTCGACGACGTCCACCACCGACACATCCCATGTCGCCCGGCTTCGTCACCAGAAGAAGAACGCGCGGTGAGTAGCGCTAGTTTCTCGTGATGGGTCCTCTACATGATCGCGCTGGTGAATATATAACCGGTTCTTTACATACTAGCGACTTCGTTGCGACCTCTGTGTGCGTTTTTGTAATGGAGCTCGCTTGATTCTTGTTTCTGCTTTGCCTGTTGAATGCTACCTCCATTAGCCTGAGGCTGTCGCTAAGATTACATTTGCCTGTTGAAAATCATATGAAAGTTGTAGGAGAGATTACAGTCAATAAGATTACATTTCAAGTACTCGTAGGCTGTAAAGCGTGACGGGCCGACAGATGAAAGCAAAGCGTGACGGGCCAACAGATGGACGCAGTTCTCACTCGGACCTCGGCCCAGGAAGATCAGTAAAGTTTTGGTACATGGACCTGTCGAACGGGTTGGTCGGATCATATCAAAAATGGTCCAACCCAAATTAACTTTCTTAACCCGTTGTGACCCATTTAAAGCTAATTAATTTCTCCACTCAACCCATATTGCTAAAGTACTTTCATATATAACTCACTCTAGGAACTCACACCAAAATCAAAATGAGAGTGTGAAGTAAGTAAGTGTGAGATAAGTGAAAGGTGAGAGAGAGTAAAATGAGTAAGATACTAAGATGTAAACCCATTTAACATATATATTGTTTTGGGTTTTATCATTCTAAATTTATTTATAATCCATTTACTTAATAAGTAACTCATATAGCAACTCAATCTATTATATATAGGTTAAAAAATGGGTTACGTATTCAAATTTTACAAAGTTTACATGAATATCATTTCAAATCAACATCACACATGTATAGAAAAAAAAACCTAAACTTAACTAATTCATATAATATAATTATTTATTACTATTTTCATATTTTTCGAATTCAGTTTCAAAATTCCATATTTTCCCCTCCCTTATAAACAAAAATTCATCTTAAGTGAAAGTAATCTTTTATGTTCTATTTAAAATAGAAAATGTCATGTAAGTTTCAAGATGACACTCATTCACGATGAAAGGTCTACATATTCCATATCAATACAATATGAAAGTGCATGGAGTATAATTCATTTGGGGCAATTTCACCTTGAAATTTTCTAATTTTTTCCAATATCACAATAAATGGACTCTGAGTGTTTTTATATCTAAAATTCCTTAAACTTTCAACAAATCTAAATATAAATGGTGCACACTTATATATATATATATATATAATCTTTTTGATTGGTTCTAAACATTTTGAGTAATTATTAGACTTTGACAATAAAAAAAGAAAGGAGTTTACTTCGTGATAAGCTATCATTGATTAAATCTAAACAAGTCATTAAAAGACTGAAAATGGAAAAAAGGAAACCATACAATGTCGCCTCCCATATTCTCTCTCGATCCAAAAGAAAAATATTAGCTGGAAATTAGAAAGTTTTTCGATAGTGAAGATAGACATCACATCAGTACTTTGATTCTAATTATCATCGAATAAGAAAAGTATAGTAACACCCTACTATTGATATAAAAATAAATGGATAAAATACTCACTACTTGACAAGCTACCGTTCGGACAAATCTTGTAACCGACTGACGGTCCAAGTACTAAACTAACACGACGTAAAATGGGGAATTCACTGACGTCCGAGGATTAAGCGGAAAATTGAGAGCGGTGAAATTACAGTATCCCCCCCAAGCGCAATGCTCCCCGGAGCACGACGACGCTCCAACCCCCGGCGAATCTCCACGAGCTCGCCCACATCGTATGGTTTTTCCAGATTCTACGACCACCATAGTCGGCCCGACGGCGAAATGCTCGACGACGCCCACCGCCGACGCGTCCCATGTCACCCGGCTTAGTGGCCGGAAGAAGAACGCGCGGTGAGTGTTGCTAGTTTCTCGTGATGGGTCCTCTCCATGATCGCACTGGTGAAGAATCACCGGTTCTTTATGTGTTAGCGACTTCGTTGCGAACTCCGTGTGGGTTTTTGTAAAGGAGCTCGCTTGCTTCTTGTTTCTGCTTTGCCTGTTGAATGCTGCCTCCATTAGCCTGAGCTTGTCGCTAATTAGAGACGGGCTGGGAGCGACTCCTTGCTACATGTCCCAAGTGAAGTGATTTCTCTTTCCATGTTGATTTTTGTGTAGAACAAGCAGTGACCCTGAAATCGATATGATGGCGGTGTGTTCGGTTTATGACTATATTTGGTTTAAGTTTGAAATGCCGTGGAAGTCGTTCGTGGGTCGATCTGTATTTGACCCACCTACTTGAATCGTGCATTGCCTCGTAGTTTCCGTGTTCCACTCCAGCACCACTCATTTCTGAGTCTTTTCTGGCGCCTACGTTGTTGTAAAATCCATTGGGAGGAAAGAAACCATGCACTACTTTCCTTCATGGAGTACATTTATGCAGGCAGAGTATAGAAAGTTCGTTAACGAACAGATAGGCATTTCATTCGAAATGGAATGAGAGAAGGAAATATTTACAATTCTTGATGAGGAAAGCGAGATCCAAACTCTGTTAAATTAATTTCATTATTAAAAGATGTGTGCTTCAGCCTTTCAAGGGGTTTCATTCATTTTATTTTTAGGAACAGCAGTCTTCTCCTTCATCAATAGTTTCCCCCTATCTTTAGATCCTTAGATGCTATCTAATATGCATATATGAATGAATTAGTGACACGTTGGAACATTAGCATTTTCCTATTCTGTTCACTATGAAAATTTTGTGTTACCAATTTCAACAGAAGCTACTTCCTCTCAGACTGTTTCCTCTTTTCTTCTCTTAGTTTAGAGAATGGCAATTGTTAATTTCGTCTTTCCTTTATTTGGCCAGAAGTTGTTAATTCTTTTAATCATGTGCTGGGAATGCCGGATGATAGGGGAAAATATCTTTTCAAATTGATCAACTTGTTATTATACCTGATAGGGTTCCTTGTACCTCTTGATTTAATTAAGTTTCTTTTTTTTTTAATTCTGGAATAAATACTTTGCCGTTTCCTAAAGCGAGATTCTGAATGCCGACAAAAGATGAATCCTGCCATGTCCTTATCATATCTAGTATGTTTCTTATGTAGTTAACTGTTGCTTTCATTACCAAGAACCTCTCAGGTGTTGCATCAGCCGAAGAAAGCGTTTTATTGTTAACGGCCAATCATATAACTCGATAACGACAAAAGTGAACTTTTGTTATCTCTTGTTCCCATTTTGAATGCCGTTGACAATCCGTTTCCTTTCCTATCTGATTTTTTATTTTTATTTTTGGTTCTTTCAGTAATTGCAGGATGGCGGCATGGGCAAGTGGTATTCCAACTCTAGTTATTAATGATTAGCTACAAAGGCATGATACTCAGCCAATGATTGAGAAAGAAGATGCCCGTGCTCCTGGTTTATCAAGCAATTGGACATAGTCATGCCAAAACCCTTTGGATAACAGCCATTTAGCATGCTTCAGATGCTCCACTTTCTTACCGCTTTTAATCTCACACCATATTTCGACTCAACAGTGAACTTGCTCACTGCAGGGGACCATTTTCGGTAGCTCCCTGCCCTCACAACTTTTGATAAACTGGATACATTGACTAACATATCAGCGTTGCTCAACTATCAAGTCAAACTTTCTTTTGATATCTCCACTGGTTCTCCTTCTGCAGTAGGGCTGTATGAGTTTTTTGGCTCACATGTCCTCTGTGGAAGCTGAGGTTCTGCTATACATTCCCTTCTGCATTTTGAATGTTGACATTCCAGAACTTATTGGTGCTTAAACTTGGAAATTGTTAAAGTCATGTGTCAAGCAATTTCCTTATGAACACTCATGTAAAGCAAAAGGCATCTCAAAATGATGCTACATACATGTGAATTGAAAAGCTACATGCTGTGGAAATTCAAAGTGGAATGAAATGAATTTATGGATGTCGATGCTAGAGAGGACGTCAAATTAATTGTTCTATGATAAGTTTACACGCATGATAAAAGGACATGTAAGAGTTATTTTAAGTTGGTTTATGCTAGCATGTGTAAGAATGAATGATGATTTAGTGTGAAAGCTTGACAAGCAGAACATGAAGTATTGCAGATGTTGAGATTCAAAGAAAATCATGTGAAAGTTGTAGGAGAGATCACAGTCAATAAGATTACATTTCAAGTACTTGGGCTGTAAAGTAGTTCCCCATCTATTACTTCCTTTTTTTGATATATTTCCTATATTTTTGCAGTAACTCATAAAGTCATTTTTATGACCTATAGAAATAATTGAGCCAAGCCAAGGAGACACTGTCTAGTTCCTTTATTAGAGACCTAGAACAGCCAGAAATATCTGGTTTTGGCTACGTGAGAGATCCAAAGGAAATCATGATAGTGATAAAAGGTATTTGTGTCTGTTCAAAGGATGGCAAAGGCAGTCAGGTTTGCTCTGAAAATTTTCTTAGATATTGCAGGGCCAGAGAGAGATTTGCAGTGCTTAAATTTTTGGGATTGATATGGCAGTAGAGGCTGTACTGACATCATTGGATATTTTGCAGGGCCAGCGAGGAACATAAATATGAATGTTACTAGCAAGGTTTTGGAGAGTGTGAATATCAGTCCAGGCTCCCTTCTTTGTTCACCTTTCAGTCACGAGAATGATGCATCGAACTATTGAAATTGGCATTACTGCCAAAACTTCTAATGTTCTGGTGGAAATTTTTTTGAGCACTGGCAAGGACCAGAAATGTAACAGAGGTTAAAGCTGGCTTCGCATGCTTACTGTGAATCAGAAGGTTGGAACTATGTCTCGAAGTTAGGTTCTGCAAGAGATACTTGTATCGCTTTAGTTTACAGTTGCGATGATATGATGGACCAAACTATGTACATAAAAGTCATATCGACTTTGCAGTGGGTCTCACAGAAAATTGACTAGATTGTGATGGTTTCTGCGTCGTGCTTAGTTTGTAGTAGATGTCATGCGGGTTTTTTTAGCACTAATGATTTTGTTATTGTAATGTCTGAGGATATGATTCTTTCGAATGAACCTATGTAAAGTTCATGGATTTCTTCAAACCGTTTTGGACTTCATTGCTTTCTTGCAATATATGATATAGGCATGCACGATTGCACGCTAGGAAGTATTTCTTTGTGGTCCTGCCCAAGCATAGATTATTATTCTTGGTCCAGTTACATAAGGCGGCCAGGAGCAAGGGCAGCTCTAGCAGCTTCATACTGAACAGTTAATCATGCCATGTTCCTCCTTTTCACAGCTACAGAGCTTGATGACCGATTTTATTGTTTGGTGATTGGAGCTGAGCCCCGAGAGCTAAGGGCACACTTCAGTGCAACAAGCGGTCTTGAACTGATCGGGTGCTGGGATGATGTCTGTTGTATGCAGATTCTCAATTTGAGGTTGTGGCCGCCTTAGAATTTAATTCAGTTGAGAGGATGAGCAGGATGACATGAGCCTCCATACCTGAAGAGGCGATTCCTCCAATAAATATGTCACATTTTTTTCGGTAGATTACAAGTACTAGGATGTTACATCACTGACTCGTTCACATTTGCCGGATTACATTGTAATTGTTTGTGTGATCGACTTTTTTGTGTTCTTTTATTTTCATTTATGTTCATCTTTGTGAATAAACCCAAGTATATGTAAAGTTAGACTTGTCATCGGTTTCACACGTCAAGTTTGCAGAAATGGCCTGCTCACTGCTCAGTCTGTAGTGACCATCCTCTAGGACCTCTCAACTTCGCTGGCGGGACAAACTCATAAATAAACTGGATGGTGAATTTGCCCAAGAAACCGAGGGATTTCATCATGGACGAAACGCGAAGTAGACTCGCACAGCTCAAACCCCATCCAGTTTATAAAAGAGATCGTGCATATTCACCAACTGAAAACGCAATTAAGCAGGTTAGACCGAGCGATATATCCGTTTGAACTGGACGTGACAAACCAAGCCGAGCAGGAACAGAATAAGATTTCGGGTTCCCGGCCTCGGATACCATTGCTCTAAACGAATCGTGCATTAATGACCTCCCTGGCTTGTTTGACACTCGCGAGATTTACTCGCTACCACCTTTGGCACGGTCTGAATAGGAAAAGTTTTGAAGTAACTCCAACTATGGAGTGGCTGTGTGAGAAAACGAGGGTGGCCTCGCCGATCCTAAGCGTTACCCATATCGGGTTCCCCATCACTCTCTTTTTTGGTATTTTCCTCAATGGAAAAGGTGTCCGTTCAAGGCTCAAATTCAAATGGCATTAATCACATCACTCCATATGGGAAGCATGCCGGTTCCCCTATAAAGACCCGAAGGACTTTGGTCTCTCTTTAAACTCGCCATAACCTCCTTAAAATGACAACAGTTCATGATCTACTTCTGAGGAAAACTCTGGTTTAGTTTTCATTGTTTCTCGTTTCGGGCTTTTGTTTCTGTTTCTGTTCACTGTTTGATCAGCGGTCGCAGCAGCACTAGCTAAGAAGCATGGAGATGTCTTCTCTTTGAGCGCGGTATGTGAAGAGTCTTCCCTCTCTCTCTGCTCTTAAATTTCTCGTTTTTCTCAGACTGATCTGTGGCACCAACCGATGCGAAAACCAAGAAAATCAAGAACCATGGCGTTCGTCCCTCTTCGTTTAAACCGAAATGGGGACATCGTTTTTCACTAGAGGTATCCCGGGTAGACACGCTCGACTAGTTTCGCTCTCCAGTTCACTGCATTTCAGTAGACTCGAGTCCTGATCTCGTCTCTCTTTCTTGGAAAGAAAGAAAAGAAAACAGTCTTTCCATTACGATGGACGATTTTCTTGCAGGATTTCAGTGCCTTAACCGCACAGTATTTATACGAACTGCGCCCACTAGAAGGAAATGGACTGGTCGAGAGGGGAAAACGCCGCGCCTCATCACATCCCGCAGCAGCACTACGCGCTCTTCCACTCCATCGACCGCGCCCTCTACACGATCCTCGCCATCCAACTCTGCCGCGACCCGACCGAGTCCCTCTACGTGGTCGCCCTCCTCCTCTGGCTCGAGCGCACCGGCTTCCCCTACGCTGTCAAGACCGTCCTCTCGCTCCCCAAGATGCTCGTTAGCGACCTCGCCGACGAGGCCGTGGCCTGCCTCGGCTTCATCTTCAACCACAACAGCTCCTCGAACGGCGCCGCCGACGTCCCCCTCATGCGGGCGTCATAGGCCGGCGCATCTCCCCGCAGTTCCTCCACGAGAACCGGGACGATGCCCGCCGAGTGATCTCCAAGATTATGGACACCGTGTGCGTCAGGGCCCTGACCGACATAATGCAGAAGGCCGTCGCGATGAGGAACGCTCGTCAAGAACCGCCCCCGTCCCAGGTCTGCCTCCCGGATCGCCCTGCGTTTCCCGGGATGCGGCTGCGCAGGAACGAGAACACAAACGACCGCGTCATGATCAACCGACACGTCCCCACTGGCCATCAGAACCGAAAATACTGGTTCGACGAGAGAGAGGTGGCCGAGGCCGTGCCGCCCGACGACCGGACACTATTCGTGACCTTCTCGAAGGGTTACCCAGTGCAAGAGTGGGAGGTGAGGGAGTTCTTGACGAGGGCGTACGGGGACTGCGTGGAGGCGCTGCATATGCAGGAAGTCCAGGCAGGCGAACAGCCGCTGTTCGCGAGGGTGGTGTTCCGGTTGGCCTCGACAATCGAGCACGTGCTCGATGCCTCGGGGAAGGCCAAGTTCATCATCAACGGCAAGCATGTCTGGGCCCGGAAGTTCGTGCCGAAACGCACGAACGGTAACCGGGCGGTTCATCAACCTCCTCCTCCTCCTCCTCAGCCTTACAACTTTTCACCTTATTTCCCATTCTCGTGAGGCTGAGATGGGTTCGTGTATGAGTCGCAAGTTCATGGAACGATAATAAGAATCTTGCGCCGTTCTTATTAATGAATAATCATTTAACGCATGGCTTTAGTTTCGAAATCTAATTAACCCTTAGAATTTATAGAATCTGTGGCGTAATCTGAGTTTTAAACGTAATTTAGCACGGCAATATCAGTGAAAGTTCACTAATAAGTTGTACGCATGAATATGAATGGAGTAATGTTAGGATACACAAAAATTGATATATTAAATGATGTGATAGATTGTATATAGACATATTAATAGGCCGTACTCAACATTCGCTTATTCCGGGACATCACTTAATATGTCAATTTTGTAAACCAGACATTACGTTCTGAACATTGATTAAAAGAATTCTTTTATTTTCCTCTTAAGAAGTACTAGTCGTATTAATTATCTTACTTAAACTTAGAGACGTAATAAGTTTTGATGGAGTGTTGAAACAACTGGAACCTTGTTTAAGCACCCAAATAGGAAATCTTGGCATCATTTAGAGAAAAGTTTTTAATTAAGGATTAGTTTATCTAGCATCGCTTTCCCGCTAATTTGATTCCGTTTTATTAAGTGACAGTGACGAAAACTACGATATTATATTTTCATACAATTTAAGTAATGCATCAAAGTTTTTGTTGTTGAAAAAATGCGGTTTTGCTTTCCAACTAGACAACAAGAAAATGATAGGGCATCAGGTTATTGAATAATCGGATTTGGATTAATGCCATTATGGAGTAATCGGATTGTGTAAGCTACTTTTACTATTTTCTTCAAAACTTGTTCATAATTCATCATTTATTTATTTTTTAAACAAAAAGTGGGTCAGTGTTGCGTTGCATGAATTCATGCATTTTTGCCAAGTGGCAACGGTCCTTCCATGCCGGTGAGTATAGCCGCGTTGTCACCTTTTGCTTTAGGGCTCTTTTGTTCTCATCGGCTTTAATAACATATGGCCATCTTCTCATTTAATTAAGCAAGAAACTTATCGCAATATTAAATGAACTTAGTCAACTCTCCTCAACTCCCTTGCTCACGAGCAATTAGCTCCTGAAAAAGTTTGACTAGTATTCTGCTTACTCGTGTCGCTATGGTGAAGGAAACAAAACGCAAATCTCAATCACCCGGGCATGGCAAAAGGCATGCAGTATCGCCTTTGTCGTTGGTAATTTCTGTAAAGGTACTACTGCAAGAGATATACAAAGTTGAATAGTTTTAGTTTATCGCTGCGACGACATGATGAATCAAACTATCCATGGAAACTAGTCGTAGTCCGTGATGATTTTTGCATCATTTTTAGATTATAGTAGATGTCCATGCAGGAATTTTCGGGGCCTATAATTTTGTTATTAAAATGTTTGAGGTTATGGTTCTTTTGAAGGGACTATGTGAAGGTCTTGGATTTCCTAGAATCATTTTAGACTTCATTTGCTTGCATGATCTAGGCATGCACGACTATTTGTGCATAGGCTCTATTTATTTCACGGGAAATAACCTATTTTTATTTTTCGGTCTTTGGATAGCTTGGGAAAACAAACTAATGGAATTTTTTTTCATAATCAACTAAAAACCTATGCTGAATTTTGGAAATTATCTCCTCTTTTGAAAATCAAGAATCATTTTCAAAAAATTGACTAAATACTAGTGTTTAATTAAAGACATCGGCATTAAGACATGAGAACGCTAATGCTTGTGCCCGACTCCCCAGCAACCATGTCTAGGTACTTGGCTTTGGGTCCTGAGTCCATCGAGGCAAAGATTGGTTCTCGATGGTTGGGCCTAGGCCCATAAAAGCTAGGCTGAGATCCCTTGAGACTAGGCCAAGTCCTTAGCACTCTTACCCAAGTCCCTAGTAGTTGTGCCCGAGTACCCAACTTTTGTGCCTAAGTCACCAAGCTCAAGTCCATCAAGGTAGGACCTAGTCTATAGAGGTCAAACCCGAGCCAAGCCCTAAGTCCATTGAGCCCAATTCCAAGATCCCAATGCCCATGCCTAAGTCCTTGGCAACCGAGTGTGGGTATATGGTTCCTGTGCCCGAGTCATCAAAGCCCGAGCCCAATTTTCTCAAGGCTAGGCCTACTAGGACCTCAGTGCCTCTTCCTAGAACTTACAATGCTTATGCCCAGTTCTTGATGGTCATGCCAAGGTACCTAGCTCTTGTGTCCAAGTGAGGGCCCAGGTCCACAAAGGCTAGGCCACTAATGCACGTGTCCCCATCACCCATGCTTAGGTTCCAAGAGGCTAGGCCTAATAAATTTGGCTCCTGGTCTCTGACGGCTAAGTATCCATATTTATCACATAAATAGTGCATGTCTTTTTAGGAAAATAAAATGGAGTTTTCTTTTTCAAACAATGAAAATTTATTTACATTTTATTTTCAGATTTTAGCTAAATACCAGAAAATATTATTATTTTCCTGAAAGATGACCTTTTGGAAACCAATTTACAAAAATGTCAAATTTTTGGTAAAATAAGTGGAGCCTAGGAAGTATTCCTTTGTGGTCCAACGCAAGAATGTGCGATTTTTCTTGGTCCAGTTACATAAGGTGGTCAGGACAGGAGCAAGGGCAGCTCTAGCAGCTTCATACCGCACAGTTAGTAATGCCATCTTCCTCCTTTTCATAGCCACGGAGCTTGATGACCACCTTTTCGGAAGATACTGTTAAAATTTGATTCAAGTCGGAACAGGCGATTCCTCCTGTAGATGCATCGCTTTCCTTTTTTGTCGGTAGAGGCCATCAGTGTTAGGATGTTACATCACTTAAAATCTTTCGTTTTATTCACCATTGCCGGATTACTTTGTAATTCCTTTCTGTGATCGACATTTTGTATTCTTTACTTTTCATCCATGTTCATTTTATGCGGATGCACCCAAGCCCATCTGAAAATAGACTACTGTTAGTTTCATACGTCAAAATTTCCACAAATGGCCAACTCGCCACTCGGTTTGCATCGACTCTCCTCCCGGACTCTTAACTTCAATGGAGGGACAACTTGAGATCCTCTCACGGAGATTCAATCAACCGGAAGGCGATCATTTGCCCACGAGATTAAGGGCTTTTGGCATGGACGAAACATTGCAGAGCTCGAACCGCAACCAGTTTACAGGAGAAATCATGCATTTTTACCTACCAAAAACTGAAAAAAGGGCGCTGCTTATGAAGAAATCTGACTAGGTTCGCTTACTCGATTGATTGGTGTATCCGTTTGAACCGGACGTGACAATCCAAGCTGATTAGGAATGGGATACCATCGCTCAAATTGGCCATGAAAATCTCATTTTGCCAGACAAATCGCGCATTAACTACCCTCGCTCAGATTTCCTTATTCCCATCTTTGACATGATCTGAAAAGGAAAGAGTCTTTTTAAGTAACTCCAATTATGGAATGCTTGAGTGAGAAAACAAGGGTGGCCTAACTGAACCTCAGCATTACCATATTTGATGCCGTATCTTTTTATCTAACTCCCTCGACCTATAATGTGTCCGTTCCTGTTCAATGCAAATGACATTAATCAGATCACTTTGCGGCCTTCAACGCAGATAAGAGCTTGGGTAGGTGAAGCATGCCGCTTCCTCTATAAAACCAAGACTTAGTTTCTCTTTGAACTCATCATGACCTCCTTAAGGCATTTCATGATCTCCTCATGAGAAATTTTCTGGTCTTTTCTCTCTCTTTTTTTTAATATATTCATTAAAAGTATTAAAACTTATCATGAAAATATAATAAAACTTGTTAAATTAATTCGACCATGTATATGTATATGTATATGTATATGTATATGTATATGTAGCCCTCATCGCCACTACCACACCATCACTGAAAGGGGCTAGATGGTGGGGCCGACGAGGGTCATCAAGGCCCAGCCAAAAGCCAACGACCCTCGCACCTAGGCAATGATCAAGTGAGTGCCACAACCCTCTAGGCAAGGACCTATAGGCCCTTTCTTGCCATCGACAAGGGTCACCAACCCAATAGGGACCTTGCCGGCTCACCCCACCCTTGCCAACCCCTCCCAACAATGATAGGGCGGTGACAACAAGGCCTTGCAACCCCACATGCCCGACTTTTTTTTTAATTTAGCTTATTTTTAAATTAGTTCAAATAAAATTAGTATAAAAATCATATTTAGATCAAAATGACGTTATTTTAGTCTTATACTTTATAATTTAGCCATATCATTGCCACATAGGAGAGAGAGAAATTATTAAAATTTTTTTTCATCAGCTAAATTAAATGGAGTTAACGGAAGAATTTGATTGAACCAATTTTATAAGTTTTACAACTTAATTACACTTTTTATAAATTTTAGCTTTACATTATACTTTCTTGACAAGTTTTAGAACTTCTAATAAAGACATCCCTCTTCTTTTGTCCACCAAATCACTAGCTAGCATGGAGTTATATCATGGACCTATCAAAATGGCCCATCACTCATAAACACATTCCTCAACTCATATATGATAGGTTGAGTTGTTTTTTGAGTTAGTTATATTCAATAAATGATTTTAGAGTAGTAAAGTCCAACATAATATGAGCATTAAATGGATCATAAATGGATTTACAGCTTACTTAAACTCAATCCATCTCTAAAACTTACTAATAAAATAGGCTCAAATCATTTCCATACTCGGGTGTTCTGTCGAGGCAAGGCACTCCAATAATCTCAAGCAAACGACCATTAGCATGGTTCGGTCGTTCGAGTTGCCCCAACCTCGTGAATATAGCAAGGTCAGAAGAGGGAGGTTGCGCAAAGTGGGATCAGTCTACTCTCTATAGATAGTCAATATAGATCTTAACCACCATGCCATCCCAAGTCACTTTAAAAGGCCTTTTTTCTTAATAAGAACAAACAAGTAATAGCAAACATTTAAATTCATGTCAAACAAACTATTTTCAAATAATTCTTACCTCACGAAACAAACGGAATTTTAAATAAATATTTTTGTAGTTTTATCACTGCACATTTTTAGTCCTTTCCTAGGCACATCGAGAGTGATGGATCCTTCACTTTAAGCTTTCATATTGTTGATCAATATGTTCTTCAAAGCAAGTTTTTCTAATAAAAAAATGAAAAAGAAAAAAGTGGTACTGGGCTAATGGGAATATAGGCTGGGAGTTACAATGCCAAGCCCATTAAACTAAGGTATGGGCCAAGCATTTTATATCCGAAGGCCACTCCTAAATGTCCCACCTATCCATTTTTCTAATCAACTATACATTTTATATCCTTTCTATTTCTTTTTAGGGTTAATATAACGAAAATTTCATATCAATATTTTTTATCTAAATTATTTTTCTAACAATCAAAAATCCCAAACTAATAGACATATAACAAATTTAATATTCATTTATTTTTCATTATTTTATCTTCAAATTATTGAGTTAGATTATATGTTGTAGTTGACAAATGTACTACTTTAGGGTTTTATTCTCTGTTTGTCACAAGTGTATCAATTTGTAATTTTTCGTAATATTAATCCAATTTAACAGAAATTAACAAAGGATAAAATTGTTACAAATATATCAATTTGAGGTTTAGTTTGAAGGTAAATTTATCACAAATATACCAACTTCGAATTTTTTGTAATATTAACCTTTTTTTGTTGTTACAATATTTATATCCAATAGGAAAAATATACTAATATACCATTGAGTTTTGAGAACTCAATGACCAAAAAGATGCATCTATTTTGAAAACTACAAATTCAGTACCTCACCTCAACAAAACTATACATTATTTACAAAAATGTCATTTCTCTTTTCAAAAATATCCTTAAGTTGTTTCCCTCAGAGTGTCACACAACCAACCTGCAGTCTTAAAACACTTGAAATACCAACGCCGTGCTCATTAGTCTCCGCCAGCCACCTTTGCTACTGCTGTCTCACAACATCGTTGCCCTCTCTAGACTCGCTTAGTTGCTCTCGTAGCTCTTCGCCATCCGCACCACCTCTCGTTTGATCTCTCTCTACTTGGAGCTAGGTCCGGAGTTTTGATGAGTGGGAGGTACGAGTCTAGAATTTTTGGTTCCCATGGGTAAGGAAGTGTGGTTAAGTTATTTATATGCGTTTGGGGTATGTAATTGCTAGTTTTGAAAATATACATGCGCCTTTAATCATGAGATGAAAACCATGACACGTTCTTGGTATATTGTCTATTCCAAATGCAACGTCACCTTCTGGTTTTCATCAAAACTATATATAGTCATCAAAATCATGTGAAGAGGACTTGCCCTTTTGCACCCTGCAGTTGGGTCTGGGGGGCAAATGAGGAACAACATTATCACCAGAAGAGACTGTGGGTCCCTCAGAAGCATCTCCAGAGCTGATGCTGATATGGCAAGGAATTCCTGTGGCTCGTGCTTCTCCTGCTCTAGAATTGACCACCCAACCCCAACCAGACTCATGGCCGATCCTGACCATCACACCTTTTTTTCCTTTTCTTTTCAAACAATCATTTTGTCCTGGCCAGTGCCTTACCAAGTTCAATCAATCATTTTGTCTTGTTCATGCACTGTTCTATTTTTTCATTTGCCTGCCCCCACCACCAAATGACAGGTAGGAGGTTTTATGGCGGCTTGCAGTTTATATCCACAACCACATCTCTCAAGAACTTGAAAATTTTCCCCCTTTGCTTCCAATGTCCAGCTGCAATTCAGTGAAAAAACTGCCAGCACAAACCAGTGTGTGTCTCCAAATCTTTTGACATACGCTTCTACAATCTGGATATAGAAAAGGACACACTTGTCTTCCATTGCCAACAGCAATAGCATCTCGTCCTGCCAGTCTAGAGGTCTCATGTCAACTATGTACGTTCACAGAACAAGATTCTTGAGAGCCCCTGAATCGGGTTTGAGACATCGAACGCCCAGACATGTCCGAAGATTAGCTGTTTCAAGGGCTATGTGAGTAAACTCTTGTCAGATTTCATGTACTTGGCTAATCCTATCAGTTCTAACAATTCCATATGTTCTCTTTTTTCACAAAATGACCAGGAAAATGGATTCTCAGTCTTCCCATATGGGAAAAGTGGAAGAACTCTCAGTGCAGAACATTGCAGCATTACCAACCCCTCAAATTGATGTGACCGAGTCTCCGTCAAACCTCCAGTTCGATAGGCTGCAGCAATTGGATCATGTGCTGATGCGAGAGAACGTACAAGAGTTCGGACAATTTGTGGCACGAGAGGCCTTGCTCGATGAAGAATACTGGGTATTTTTGTCTAATCAACCAAGTGCAGATGCAGTTACTCTCAATTCTCAAAGTTATGTTTGTTTATGAGTTGCTCATTGATCCTGGCAACAACTCTGTGCTAGACAGCAGCATGGCTACGGGCGGAGAGTCATTGGGAAGACCAAGCAAACGACCAGTGTGTACTGTATATCATCAATATCACTATGGAAATTTACATGGACATTCATCTAATTGTGCTTGTTCTCGCAGATATGCCAATAATTACATAAGGAAATTCGCCGAGCAGGTAAATCTAAATGCCATGTTCTTGAAGTTCCTTCCTTGATACTACAGCAGAGAGGTCACCATCAGAAGTTTTCGCATTATATAGGAATTCAATGCCATAAAGAGGCGATGTAGAGGACAAAACGGGCAGAAATGCACGTGCATTGTTGCGGTATGGCACACCTCACAGATCCAATTCTATTCTCCTTTTGTCGAGACATAGACTTAGCTAATTTCTTTATTAGAGTCGAGCTGTGCATCTATGAATGCAACTTCCTGATGCACGACATTTAACAGGTCAAGAAGGAACACAGTAATGTCAAGCAGATGATCCTGAAAAGCACAGTCGGAACGCTGGACTTGAGCATCCAGTACTTGCTACATGGAGAGACTTTTCCCGGGGTACACGTTACTCCTGAAATAATCGAACATAACAGCTTCTATTTTCTCTAGATCCCATCAAATAGAATATCAAAATCCACACGGTCTCGCAGGAAAGGGTGAGGGCTCCTCTGTTCTGTCGCATCAATGAAGCGGGACTGACCAGATATGGATACATTGGAAACCTGTCCGTGGCAAAATCAGCTCGTCGCCAGGGCATTGGGAGCAGCCTGATGAGTTTTGCGCTCGAATCAGCAAAAAAACCGGTAGAATAAGCTGTAACATTCTTTGACTTCTCGAACATTACGGTGTGCTCAGAATCGTCTGCCTTCCACCATCTATAAGATACTACTTCTGTGGCAGCAGGAGTGGAGCAAGTTTACGTGCACGTGCATAGAGATAACGGGCCGGCACAAGAACTATACGCGAGGATGGGATTCAAGGTACCATTGCGATTCCTCCTTAGAAGGCTTTGCTGGCATGTGATTTGAATTCATACACGAAAGAACGAATCTGACTCTGCATTTACCATCAGGTGGTTGAACAGGCAGCTGCACAATTGGTAGAAGAGCGGACTTACTTGCTCTGTCTGGAGATTTGAACGGTGCTGTGGCATAAATACTTGATTTTTTTTCTGTTCTGGACCCGGAAAGCGAAGTGGTAAACAATTTCCATGAAGCGAAAATTATACTTGCCTAACTTATACTTCAGTCATAAATCTACTCTAGAAAAAGGGAGTACAAAGGACAGGAGCGGGCGTTTCATCCAATTCATATGCAGCAACAAGCCAAATCATCCTCAAGAATCAAGTGCGTCATCCATGGCATGGGCACAACCTAATTTCAGTCGAAAATCCTGAACTAAAATCGAGCTCAAGGTCATTTGAGACTAATTGCTCTTGATAGGATTCGAACTCATTGAATTTGAGGAGAGAACTTGCTCTGAGGCACATCGCATTGTGCTTACGTATTCTTTTTTATTAAAGACTTGGGGAATTCCGACAAGGATTTGTTTGATTGGATTCAACATGACAAATTTCAAACGGGTGCAACAGATCATGTCACTGGAGTGAATGGTGTTTGGATGGGAAGTACTTTCCTGATGAAGCGCAATGAACTCGAGAAGACATTTTGTGATGAAACACTTTCCTTGCGACGTGTTCCTTGTGCATGTCACCATTTCCAAGATAAGTCTAGGGTCGTCTGAATGCTCATCGGCTACTCACCAGTTCCAGGGGATGGAAGCACATGTGAACAGGAGTAAAAATAACATCACCTCACCTGGAATAGGGCGATAGTGCAGAGATCATGTCACACCGTTTAGCAGATTCATTGGGACTGATCTGCGAGTGATGCGCACCAAGTTCCTAAGTATATTCATTAACTACCACAACCACCTATATTAGTTTGAATTAAATCCTCCATATCATGAGCCAGTTGCATTCACACAGGCATCATGTCATGACTTCTGACAAGATAGCATGACATTATTTGATGTCAACGCCTAAGCATAATCTTCCTGTCTAAACATTTCATATGCCTCCGGGAAATCGCACTTCTTGCTATGCCAGATTCCGAAATCTAGGAAGCAAATCCTGAATAAGTGAGCTCACACTCATAAAATCAGCATTGCAAAACAGGGTTTCTTCTCATTGCATGAAAAATTGCAGACATAGTAAAAGGGAGAATGCCCAACTGGGGTACTATTATATCATGAGAATCTTCACCGTCATACAGTCAGCACACAGTACTTAACCAAGGCTTCTATTTTAAAGGTCAAGAAGCATAGATTCCAAAACTCCTAATGCTTCCAAAAAGTATCGCCATTGATCAGCATTTCGGTTAGGGGAAGGATGCTGAGGGGTCATGTCAGTGAATACAAACAAAACAAAAAGAGCTTGTATCCTTGTTCAAATCCTAGTTCTAGATTTTGGCAAATCTATGAAAAAAATTACTGAGGGAAGCCACTCAGGAATATCGCAATTGACCTACAATCTCAGGAACATTGATGTGCTCTAAAATTGGGGACAGTTTCAATCCAATGATATGTACATCAGGATTTGCATGGCCGTCTATAAATGCATCAGTGATCTGCAAGGCAACCCATGACAACATAAGTTAAACGTACAAATCCGACTCAAGCATTTGCTTTTTCACACCTAAAAAATGTGTATAGGACAGAGATCTGGAATTTCTAATTTATTAAATGAAGTCCAGCCTCTATCACTCAAGGTCGACAAAAATTCTCACCTGACTGCATCCGAAAACTTTAAGTTCCTTCAACAATGAGCAGCTATCCACTATCAAGCCCATGGCCTCGTCTGTCAAATTTCGGCACCAGGACAGATCCAAAATCCGCAAACCCTTAGCTCGCTTGGCAAGTGATATGGCTGTGTTGTGTCCAACCTGACACAAGTGATAGACATCCAATAGAAAAATGAGACACCGAAGCGTTAAATAAGTTCAGCAAAACTTTCGACCAAAGTAAAAACAAATGATATTCCATATTAACAAGGCCTCGACTCACGAGTGTGCAATACTTTTTGAGACACTTCTAAAGCAAAAGAGGACAAGCTACCTTCTTCACATTATTGAGCGAAAGTTCTTCCAACCGTTCTCCAGAAGTTTCCAGAAAAGCAGCAATAGCGTCATCGCTTCAATGCATCAGAATAAAAAATAAAATAAAAAAAGCAATATGTTGATTAGTACCTTCAAAATCCAGAGATCATAAAAATCCTGACTAGAACAAAAGCTAACAACAGGCTTCTTATGCCTGAAGAGCTTGACAGCAGCATTAATGATCATTATAAGATCCACTATGTAAATAGACTATTTGTCTGTTCAGATCCCAGTGTAAACTTGAAATATATGGAGAACCCAAGAACTCTTGTATATAGCAAATCCATTGGACTAGAAGGACATCAGTCTCCAATATCATAGTGTAACTTGTCATTAAATGCATCATCCACCACAAAATGCCTAAACTTATATAAAATAAAATATAAATTAAGCACACAGGCTTGCATACAGAGAACTTTTCCTCTGCACAAGGTTAGTCATGATACCTGAAAGTGTTACGCTGGAGAATAAGTTTCCGAATTCCGCGACAACCGTTTGCAAGATGTCCAATTGCAGCATCTGACAATTTGATCAGGTTCACAATGTTGAGGGAAAGCAACCCGGGACATGCTTCAGCAATGACCTTGAAAGAGGCATCAGTCAAATTCCTACACAATTGGTGAGTATTAACATATATGGGATAAAATGCTACGGAAAAGGAGAAACAACTACCAAAAGTAAAAACACTTACGGGCAATCACCCAAAACAAGTTCCTTCATATGATGTCCTCGTACAAAGATGAACTCCCTGATAAAATCATCAGAGACAGACTGAATGCCAGCTACAGACAAAACTTCCAAACATTCAAACTCCTTCAAAGCCGGTAGAGTGAGCATAGCATTAATGCTTTGGCAGTCATCTATATACAACTCCTTTAAAACTGATCCCAGTGTGTTGGCTAATGTTTCAACACTGGTAGAAGTCAGAAGGGAGCACTGATTGAGATTTATGGACCTAATTGAAGGTGCAGCGGAAACAAGAGTCCTTAATCCATCATCAGAAAGACGGCAAGCACCGCTGATGGATATAGTAGATAAGGCAGTCAAGCTATTTGCTGATTTTACTAATGAAGAAGATATGATGCGTTCTGTCAGGCAGCGCCCACACTGGTTAAGTTGTAGAACCTGAGCCAAAAATGAGAGTCAAATGGAGAAAGCAGATTCAAGCAATGCTCTATCAAAGGAATACAGAAGGTCTGACCCCAGAGTCAGTAATATCCCCACCCCCAACCAGATAAAAAGGCAAGAGAGAAACATATCAATTTTTGCTGGCAAGGATTTAGACATCTTCTCAACAGAAAAGAAGGTGACGGAGAAAAGGAACAATAAAATGACACTGCATCCTTTCCTAGGGAAAATCCAATATGCAATCTACTAAAATAAACAAGCATGGCGTCAAAATCATATGTATCCATTGTCAAGTTACATATTCAAATGGCCATGTTTATCCCTCATCTCTGACATGCACAATTTACAGATATAAGTACCTATGTAAGAAGATATGTTTTTCCAGATGGCTTGGAAAAGAGTATCTTAAAAGAATTCACTTACTAAAAGAACTTTTAAAATGTAAAAGATGGAAATCACATAGACCAAAGAATGAAATACACCAATGACAGGAGTCCAGTGTGGTATTGTACAGCGAGGAACCCCATCTCATATAGGAATATATCCAAATTTTGAATAAATTAAACAGCTTAATACTCATGTTTGTCTGCAATGCATCATCATTACAAACAAAATTCCCCAAAAAGCAAGTTCACATACTTCTTTGGGCATAAGGCCACAAGATAACAGACAAAGGATAAGAAAATCCTTGTCTTTAGGGACTAAGTCCTTCATCCAAAAGAACATCCTCAAATCACACATTCTAGCCAACCATTCAGCAAAGATGGATACAGGTCAAAGACAATCAAATATGATTCGCATTTGGTTGCAACATTATCTAATTTCAAAGACTAACAATCTTGAAAAGTTAAGCTTCCTATGCAATCTAATTACTTCAAAAACCTCATTAGGCAAGACTCACAGAAAACTCCTCTGATCTAGCACATATAGTACCAGCAAATCATCATTCTTGAGCTAAAATTAAGACAGGGAAAAGAGTAGATAGCGCCAGGACACAATGAGGAGGAAGCTATGGGAAAACCAGTAAATTGATGAGTGAGTTTGAAAAACAACAAATAATAATTCATCATAGGGTCACATCGACCAACAAACTAACAAGCATAATGATAAGACAGCATACCGTCAGGCCACTAGTATCACATTTCTTGAAAGATTCAACAAACTGTTCCTCAGTCAGCCATGAGCAATCCTTTATGCATAACTCTGTCGGACATCCTTGGATAAGTAGGTCAAAAAAATGAGCATTAATTCTCCTGGAATCACATAACAACTGACACAGCTTGTGCCTCAGTGCATCTGGGACACCTTCAAGTGAACAAATTGCATCAACATTGTCAGCAAGGACTTTCATGCTCAGTTCTTGCAGCGAAGGTGGCACTAGCTTTATGAAGTCACAGCCTCGATCTTTTCTTGGAACCCATTTTATGACAGGAGACTTGGATTTCTCCAAAGAGGAACGGGTCTGTTGTGTACTCAGCTTAGATGAGCGATCCCTAATAATCTTCATGGCAGTAGAGAATGGACCCGGCCAATCTTCAGGGTCCTGATATTCTTCTGCAGATGCCACCTCTGCATTTCTTTCAACCTCTAGTATTGAATTGCTCTCGTCCGCCTGTTCAGGGTTGAAATGAGCAAACCGCAACGCATTCACCTTCGCTATCTCCTTAAACCTTTCCCTCATATCAAGTGCCGAGGTTTCATTTAGCTTTGACCTGGTCCTCCTTGATGGTGCCTCAACCTGAATCCTCATATCATCTGTTTTGCATACACTGTCTTCCAAGACAACATAATCTTGATTTAAACCTACATCACTGCCGTTGGACAGTAATAAGCCATCGTCCTCCACCAACTTAGCTTTCCCTTTTTCTGCAGCACTATATTTTCCTCTCCTCCTCACTTCACCAATTCCATGATAATCACTTTTCAAAACCAGACTTGGACCAACGTTGTCAATCACTATACCCTTTCCTTTATCCTCAACCCTATTTCTCTCTTTGTCCCTAACAGAACCATTTACAATCTCCCTGAGGTCTACACCAAAAAGCTTCACCTCAACACCGTCTCTAACTCTGCCAGCTAGTTCCGTCTCATCATCTTCCTCCCCGTCGCTTATGTTCACCAACCCATCGCCACTGGCCCCGACCAGCGCGTCTCTCACTTCCAATCCTCTCTTGTCAGAACTCTTCCCCGACCTCAAACACATAAACCCTCCACACCCATCGCCGTCGGGAAAATCCATTAAATCCAACTCCTTATTCAACTCTATTACCTCGTCGCCGTCCACATTACCTTCTCGGCGCGGTTCGGCGCGCGGCGCGTCCCCGGCCGGCTCCTCCGCGGAACCCATATCCCCACGCTCGTCCCCTCCGTTCAAATCCAAAACCCTAACCTTCTCCTCCCTAATCGGGCGGCCCTTCCTCTTGCGAGCCCCCGACGAGGCCGTCCTGCCGCCGCCGGCGGGGGCCTCCCCCGCCGACGCCACGCCCGAGGCCAGGCGGAGGCTCCGCCGGCGGGCGGGGCCGGCGGGGGCCCCGGCGGCGTCCGGGCTCGGCTCCGGGGCCGGGGCCGGGGCGGAGGACGGGGGGACGGCTCCTGGACGGCGGGCTCGCGGGGGCGGGCGGGGGTGATCGGCTCGATCCCGGCCTCTCCCTTGCGCTTCTTGGGCGGGGACTCGATCCCCGGAGCTACGGCGCCGGACCTGAGGACGACCATTCTCGGAGAGAGGACGGGAATTCTCGGGTCGGGTCCCGGTGCGGAGTCGGGTCGGGCGCGAGAGAGAGGGGGAGAGAGATTGAAATCGTGTCTGACAGCGAGCGAGCGAGAGAGTGCAAGTGAGAGACGACGACGAAGGGAGTCGAAGAAGATGGAGAAACGACGCAAATATTTATATTTATATTTTTTTTCCCTTTTTTTTCCCTTTTTTTTCCTCGTGCGCCGATTCTATTTATTTACTTTATTTTTTTGGATTGAAAGCTTCGTTCTTAAGCGAAGGCGAGAACTCCCGGACTTTCCCGCCAATTCCCCTATTAGGGCCGTAAAATATCTAAAAAATCCTGCAGTTGGCATTTTCGTAATTTCTAACCCCAGGGGAAAATCAATTACCGATATTTTTTTTTTGGGGGAAAAAAAAGATGATTGAAAATTTGTTGTGATTTATAAATGCGTACGTTTCTCCTTCCTTTTTTTATTTTTATATTTTCTGGACGACTTTTTATTTTTGGCGATAAGTGTTATTTGCTTTTATAAGCTGATTTCTAAAGCTACGTATGGTTGGTAACTTTATGAAAAGGGAATGAATTAAATCTTGGGGTTGGGTCTTTTGTGGGGTTGCCGGATGTGACCAATTTCTTCGATACGAAGGTCAATAGTTTTAATTTTTGCTTTTTAGAAAGATTAATGAATGTACCAACTTTGGTACGGCTCCACATTTGGGGTCATCGAAGGCTGCACAATGTGCAATTAAAGTATTCACATGCTTTCGAATTTAAAAAAACCGATTTACAAAGTTTTCAGCATGGCATCGCAAATAGAATAGGGATATGCTCAATATCCCTCCAACTTACTTTGAAGATTTAGGACATATTTGGTAAGCCATCAATTCATGACTTTCTTTATTTTTTATTGTGGAAGAATAAAAATCTATTTGGTAAGTCAACTAATTTTTCTATCCCCGATAATAAATTCGTTCTCAATAATGGATTTGGAACTCAAGAAGTAGAAAAATAAGTCACTTCTTTATTTCGCGAATAATTCTAAAATCAAGTCACTTTCTTTTCCTTTTCTTATCTTATTCTTCCTCCTTTAACGATCATTAGGCTCGACAATGGCCGGTGATTGGCCTGAGACAAGGTCCATTGACCTTACGGGGGCCAAGGAGGCTCCCTTAGACCCTAACAACCGGTTAGAAGAGGAAAAAAAAGATAAGGAAAAAAGAGAAATCTCATAAAATTATTTAAAAATTAAAAGAAATTTTATGTCACGAAAAAAAATTGAGGGTCATACTAAAGATACTTGTGTTCTTTTTGTATAATGAGAATAAAACCAGAAAAAAGCTATTTTTGAGCTCAAATTGTACATAGGAACAAAATAATTACCAAATATATAGGATTAAGCTCTCGATTTGGCACCATGTACAATAGCCCCTAGATTTTGAAAATTTGTACATTGCCCATATGAAGTTTTGTTTTTTTCACTGCTAGTTTTTCCATTTGCATAATTGTCCAGTGTTATACGAAAGTGGACGACCAATATATTTATACTATACAGTCGAAGAAGATAACAAAAAAAATTAGAGAGAAGGATTCTCTGTTGATCAAGTTAAGAAAATTTAATAAAGATTATATCCGGTAGAGCATATTTGAGGGTCATGGGCTCATGATGAAGTCAACCTTAACTTCGCTTTAGTGAGAGTGCCATCAGTAGTCTCTCTAGTGAGGGCGCATTCATTGATCTATCCTCCTCCAGGGTATTTCAACCTACAAGGGCCGCCATCAATAGTCTCTCTAATGGGAGAGCTAGCCTAGTTGCGTTTTTTTATCATAACATGCCAATGACCGCACGCCACACACCTTGTACTCCTTGTTCTGAGTTATATATTTTCATTCTCTAATAAGGTGAGAATGCCTTAATATTTTATGTTTCAGAGTTCAAACGAAATAATTTAAATCCGAGTAAAAAACAAACAAGTGAGTCAATTTTTAGGTAGGGCTCAACGGTTATGTAGATGGAAAAGTTAGCGGCAACCATAAAGTCAAAGTTCTAGGGGATAATATGTAGTATTTGGAAATTCGAGGAGCCACCACGCAACGGTGCTAGGGGGAGTCTGAGCAATTATCCTAACATAAAAATTACATCACACTCTAAAAATAAGAATAAAAACTCTCCTATGCATGGGTAATACATCGTTACTTAGGGAACGATGAATTATGCATTTATGTATCAGATTTCTTACGTAAAGGAAACATGCGTGAGGGCCCAAATCATATTTTAGGCAACTACTTACCTAACTATACTAATTATTGTTAGGAATGATTGATTCAAGAACGAGTCGGTTCCCATTTTGAAACTAAACTAGATTAGGTTAGTTTTTAATTTGCAAAGCGGCAAATGACAATGTTTTTCCCTTTTTTTTTAAATTAGAGTGGGTCGTTTCTCGCTTTAAAATCATACAAGGCGAGATTGGTTTCCAATTTGTGGAACTGGGAACTAGTGGGTTTTTTTTTTTTTTTCCTTTGTTTCTTTTGTTCCAACAAAGAAATAGTCATTTTCACAAAGAAAGTCTAAAGGTGATTCCATGGGAGAATCAAATAACTATTTCTTTAAGGGAATGTGTCAATGAGGGTTTACCAAATAAAAATGAGATAAAATTCTCAGGCTGGTTCTGCAATTTAGTCCCACCGCTGAAATTGAGAACTAGACCAATTATTCCTAGTTCTAAATTCTTGAAAATGGGAACTAGAACTATTGCCACATGAATCACCCTAAATAGGTCCATTTGCTCCGGTTGCTAGTTCAATCTAGAGCAGTACTCACCCCTGGTTACTGCAAGTTATTGAAAGAAGAGAATTGTTCAATGCTCTATCAACTTGGAGATATAAGCACCGGTCGAACATAAAAATGTTATTTTCTCCTATCACATGAAAATAAGAGTTAGTGCAGTATAAGTTATAAAAAATATTTTGAAAGTGCAATTAAGTCATAATACTTTCAAAAAAATTCAATTAAACTCTAAAATTTATCAAATTGATACAATCAAGTTTTTCTGTCAATTTCATCCAATTTGGCCATCACAAAATATTGGCACATTTTTATTATTATTATTATTTTTGAACTATCCCGTGTGAGGTGACCATTTAGGGAGGGTAAAACCTCCAAGCATGAAAAAGTGATTAAAAAAAAAGGTAATTAGCAATTGTATATATATGAATTATCTTGCATGTTTGTTTCGGAGAAAATTTCAAAATAAAGAAAAATAATTTCCACGAAATCATTTTTTTCATAAAAAATTTTCTCCCATTCTTTCAAGTTAGGGAATTCATTTTGCTAATTATAAGCATGAATAATTTCTTTGATCACAAAATAATTTTCTGTTGATTGATAATTTTTCGACAAACCAAAAATATGAAAGTCCACTAATCCGTGGAAATTTTTTTCGCTCAAACGAACAGGCCCCGAATTGAAAAAATCGATCCCACGTCATCGTGTTGCTATGAAAAGGATATGGAGATGAAAAAAAATGCATGGACTACGGCTATAGCCTATTTGAGGATGAAATTGTAAAAAATTATGAGACGCTGGGCTTGGAGAGGTTAGATGACCCAAGAATCCAACAAGCGCGCCGCTTTTCTTTTTACTAGTAAAAGGCCACACGCATCGCATGCCCAAATAATATATATACGCGCACACGTACGTACGTTTGTACGTATAGATCTGGCCAATTTAGGAGGTGTGTGTTTCAGAACGAGAAAATGACATAAATAATACATGAACTTTGGCTTAATGTGCAATTGGGTTTTTAAATTTTTAATTTGTTTAATATAACCCATGAATTTTAGTCTAATGTTTAATATAATCCATGAGCTTTTAATTTGTTCAATATAGTTCATGAACTTTTGGTACGTGTTCAATACAGTTCATGAACTGTATGAAAATGTTCAATACAAGACTCAATGATCAAATTGCATAAAAACTGTTTGAGTCATTTTCCCTAAAGCTTCATTCGTCTTGCGAAAAATGTGGCATTTTCGAAAAATATTTTTCAAAAGTCATTTATTTTCTAGTGTTCAGATAAAATCTGAAAATAAAATGGAAAATATTTTTAGCTATTCAATAGGGAGAGTAAGGAAAACATTTTCCTCTATGCACTATTTTTTCCAATAAATTTATTATTATTTTATTTTTTAAAAATATATTTTAAAATAATTATTAAATTATTTTTCTTTTTCTTTTTTTTTTTGTTTCATCTTCTTCATAGACTAGTCGCTTGCCAAATCGACGAGTGTGAGCCCTAAGCTCAAGGATTGCGGTTGTCAACTGTCATCATGGCCGGCGACCGGGCAAGCAAAATGATGAAACAAAGAAAAATAATTCGAATTTTTAAAAAATATAAAAAAAGGGAGAAGTGGGGAGCAATAGGGGAGTGAGAATAAGTGTGGAAAATATTTTTCTCTAACAAAAGTTTATTTTTCTCCATTCTATAAGATTTCTTTCCCTTCATGGAAAATATTTTCCTAATAAATTTATCTTTCGTAAAACAAATTCTAAAAAATCTAGAAAATATTTTCTTGAATTTTTTTCTATGAAATGAATGAAGAGAAATACGTGAATTTAGGAAAATGAATTGAGGTTATTTTTTTCCAACGATATTTCGTGAAGTAACAAGAATTCAATTTACCATAAAATATCTAAAAAGTTGAGAAAATAAAACAGTTTGGATGTTTTGCCGACATAGGAAAAGAAGATTGGACTATGGAAAATATAATTTACATGATGGAGTTTTCAAAGTTACGGAAAATAAGCGTTTGAAAAGCCGCGACACTAAACCGAGCGCACGACAAAAGATATGGTGCTTTTTGCGTATTTTTCCTAATCAAATTCGTAAATCACTTTTTTTACTTGGTCTTATGCTCCATTTCCCATTAAATGTTTTTTCATGTTCACTTTGGATTGCACTTATGTTCATGTACTTTGGATCTATGTTAGCTATTCGTATTGTTACTTAGACGTGTGCAGATATGTATGAATAAAATTCCAGTGGAATGCACAGGTTAACGAGCCAGGCAACTACATTTGATTACAAGTTTTACTTTTTCTTTCCTTTTTCATTTTTCTTTCTTGACTAAATATATAATGTCAGAATTCGAAAATGTGGTCCATGAACTACATTTGTTAATGGATAATCACGTTATATATTTAGTCAGAATTCGAAAATTAATTACATCATTTTTCTTAAATTATAATATCATGTAATTGAGAAGTTTATGCGCGTAATTTGGGGGATAGGGGGGGGTGTTTCGGGACGGACAACTCATGTTCGACCAAGCATGGTCCGATTACAGTTGGAACACAAATCCTCATTTATTGCACCTACTAAGGCTTCTAGCTGCCTCTTGTCTTGTCATTACCTAATTTCCACACGACTCTGCCCCCATCTTCTTCGGATTCGGAAAAAAAAAATCATTATTTCGAGAAATTAAATGAATAAAACATGTTAAGGAATTTTTCATTTCATGAAATATTAATTACACACGATCTGGAAAACATATGAAATTCCTTTTTGTTTTTTGCTTATATTTCGACATGCTCTCGGAGACATTTTTTTTCTCAACAAAATTCAATCATCGATTTATAAGATATTATTATTCCAGAAAAAAGGTATACTTAAAAATATAAGCGGATCTTAAGTTATAGTCAATTTCCGAAAATAGCCCCCGCCGGTCTCCGAAATTTCTAGAAAAAACCACTCACTGATGTACGCGCCGCGGAGAATAGTCGAGAGAGCGAGGACGGTTGGGAAAGAATCGAAATGGACGGACTAAAATGCCCTCCGAGACAGCCGTCGAATGAAGCCGCGGCGAAGGGCAATCTAGGGTTTTCAGACACAGTCAATGTTGGCGGCAACGATTCAAAAAAGGGAACCATGACCCAAACGCCCGGTTTCCGGTTATTTTCCGCTTTTGCCATTTCTTTTTCTCCTCAAATCTTCACGACTTAACAATTTATTTTTATAAGTTTCGCAAAATAATAATTGAATTTGCTCAATTCTTGCTTAAAATTTTTTTTTACTAATTTTTTTTAATCGATCATGCGTAACTCACCATCATTTAGCTTATTTTTCTGAAAAAATAATACATGTACTCATGATAAATATCTTAAACCGACTTGAGCATGTGATAACATGCACCTTTGAGATTGAGACAAGATAAAAAAAAGTGATCTAGTTATTTAGCCACGAGAGAATAACACTTTGCTATTTAATTTATTGTGAGGTTATCTAGAGTTAAATTAAGAATAAAATAAAAAGTTAATATGAAATTTCAATCGCATTATGGGCTCAACTCATTTTTCCTTTTTCACTACCCTTTTCGACACAAGGCATTGTCATTCATTTTCCAACCAACTCACGTCACGAATCACTACTAAATTAGGTGAGCAAATCAAAAGGGAATTATTAAACATGCCAGAAGAATGGAGGTAAGAACACAATAAAATAATTTTTCCCGTGTTTGTAAAAAATTCTTCCATTTCTTTGCAACTTTT
The DNA here is from genome assembly GCA_014182895.1 of Angophora floribunda. Classification (NCBI taxonomy): domain Eukaryota; kingdom Viridiplantae; phylum Streptophyta; class Magnoliopsida; order Myrtales; family Myrtaceae; genus Angophora; species Angophora floribunda. Next base: position 6,876,092 of record CM024707.1, read on the forward strand.
ATCATTTTTTTTAACTACTAGGTTTGTCTCAACAGCCACCCTACTCACACGAAAATGGGGTGGTGGCGGTTCGACTCCTACAGCCCGTAAGGAAGTAAAGCAAAAATCTGATAGTGAGAATATAAATAGAATAAGAATCGACAAAAAAAATTAAAATTAAAGAAAAGGAACGACAAAAGGCAAGTCCCAGCTGCGGTACAATGAGCAACCATGGATGTGAGATACAATGTTCTAGTGGCGCCCATGTGGTTGACTTAACTTGCATTGTCGGTCCCTTGCACAAGACAACATGAGCAAGGCTCCAGCGACAGCTTTGTCCAGTAGGCCTTTGAATTTTCAATCTTTGTTACTTCTCGTGGCCTCTGGCCTCCATTTGTCCAAATCCTCTTGCAAGCTCATCAAAGATTTTTTTTATTTTTTCAAAAATGGGTTTCTTAGTTGTCCCGCTTGACTTCATAATTAGTAGCCGAATGTACCAAATTTAAACCGAATTACCGTAATTTCGGGGATTTGCATGTCACAGAAAATAAAAACTACAATCAATTTAGAAGATTCTGGATACTAATGTTATTACGCGTTGGATTGGAAAATGTCAATCACGTGATGTGAACATCAAATCATCGACGAAATTTCTTTTCTTGTGCATCAGTTATTGATTTGACTTTTCATTCATATTATGTATATTGTATAAATGAATCACTCTCACCTCAAAAAAGTTATCGAGGAAAGCACGATTTTTTATTCATAGTAATATTTTGTTTTCTAGAAATAAAAAAAATATTATATATTGTTAATACGATACACACGCATATGTGATTTTCAATAAAACTTCCATCTTCTGCATTTTTGCTAGACTGAAGGAGGAAAGCTTGCTTTTTTGAAGTGAACTAAAACACACACTTATAAACATGTGCCGCCTTATATGGAAGAAAAGTTTAAACTTATTTGATGTCTTTTCTTTGGTCACTTAACGATTTAACGTGTCGAGGATAAATCATATACCCAAAATAATCCATATTTACATAAATAAATACTATAGTCTTATTATTTTTCACAAGAAAGCACAGAATTGTAATAAAACTTAATTGTTAAGCACGATATTCCTTCTATATGTATATATTATATTATTATAGTAATGCCAAACTTTTCTGACGTACTTTTATAGGAAACGAAATCGTAAAACCTCCTGTATCGCACACCGTATGATTTTTTGTTCGTAATGTCACCGACAAAGGGGTTTCAACACTTTCTCCATAGGAAGTAGCTGCCACCTCAGCAAAAATCAATCATTTACTAAATTTACTAAGACGTATATTGACTTTACTTTTCTTTCTCCCGTTAAATCAACAATTTACATTATACATTAAAAGTTAATTTCCTACCCTTTTATGACACATCCACGCTTTACATTTTGTAAAATTTGTAAATTCATAAATCTACAAAAGTAATGCGTCCGGCCCACCTCTCCATCATCCGAGAACGAACAGAAGAAATTTTACTAGGATGCCATAGTAGGATTCTCTCGTCTAACATGCCCTACTTGTGTGGAGCTGTAATAATCAATTGAGTTACCTAATCAAATTTAATGGGCATTATTATTAAAAGGTTGTGGATATAAATGGAATAGTTCATTTGAATTTAGAAATTACTACGGTAATGCCTCAATTTAAATTACAAAAAATATTCTCCATATCAAAGTAATTATATAAAAATCTTCAATATCCCTCCCCCCCCCGGGGCGAAATTTACGTTGACTAGTTTCCCGTGTAGTTTCCTGGAATTACCTTAATTTTGTTTTTTCAACCATTTTTTTTTGGTCGGTTGTTTTCAACCATCTAGGCAGACAATAATTCTGTGTTGACGCGCTGACTCGGGACTCGCGACGCGCCATCCGACTCGCCACCGGTCTTCTTCTCCGACCTCGCGGCTCTCGAAAATCCACTGCGAACCAGTCTCGCGTTTCGGGATTCTCTCTCTCTCTCTCTCTCTCTCTCTCTCTCTCTCTCGCTTCTCGTTCGCCAATGATGGTGCCCACCTCCTAGCCATTCCCGTCCAACCACCTCTGACCGCCGCACGCACTCTCAGAAAGCATAGAAGTCGAGTTCGAGAACAAGGGAATGGGCCACCACCTCCATGGCTCCGCCGACGGCGGCGTCTCCCAGCGCGTCAACAGCCCCCGCTTCTCCGGGCACATGATCCGCCGCGGCCAGTCCTTCAAGCGCACCAACGCCGCCGGTCAAGCCAAGGACTCGACCGGCGCCAATGGTTGCAACGGCGCGAGCGCTCACCACGAAGTCATCGATCTCGCCATCGGCTCGCCCAGATCTGAGAATGGGACCGTCCATCAAGGGGCCGCTTTCGATTTGGCCGTCGACAGGAAGCAGACCCACCTTCGCTACAACCTCAGGGAAAGAGTGAGCCTGCTGAGGAAGCCGGTGGAGTACGTCGTCGGGGACTTGGGATCGAAGGAAAGGAAGAAGCTTGGGCACTTGATGTTCCTGCTCTTTTGCGGGGTCTGCTTGTTTCTGGGCGTTTTCAAGATTTGCGCAAATGGGTGGTTCGGATCTGCCATTGAAAGAGCTGCATCGGATCGGGTTAGTCGGTACATCTGCTTACTCGAGAGCGGAAAAAAGGAAATTTGGTTCTAGATTTTAGCTAATTTTAGGATGATTCAGGTAGAGAAGAAGTAGTGTTCCCTATGTTAAAATAGGTTGACTAAATCAATGAACAAGAAAATGAGTTGGCTTTGCTAACGATTTTGGATAGTTTAGTGGGTTAGCTAAATTTGTGGTTATTCCCTTTCTTTGTCCTTTTGGGTTAACCAAACTGAGTGGAAACTTGACCCTTACGGATTTGCCTTTGTAGGGAAATTAATTTGAGGATTGTTTATTATCAGGATGAAGGGGAGATAGGGATGGCACAAGCTTAAATACTAGGATCAATTGTTAATTTCATAAACTAATAAAAACTTCTAGTACTTTTTTTGGGCCAAGAATGACATACGTAGAATTTTTCAAGGGCTTAAGAATTTTCTTCTTTCTGCTCAAAGTTGTTGAGGTTGGTAGACTTGGGTGGCACAAGGTACTAATATCTTAAAGGGTATCATCAAGTTATATTTGTCTTTGAAGTACTTTGTGTGAAAAATCAGGGGTCCGCAAATCTTGAGAAAGTGCATTGACCTCAACTTGTTGTGGTTAGGCCTGTTTGCAATGAAGGTAGTGGGTTGCTGTTAATTTGCGACTTGTTATTTTTCTGGTCCTTAATGGTCTCTGACAACAAGATTGAGTTTTCACGTTCTCATGGATGCACTTGTGCTCATGCATTCTGTTTCTTCTCACTCGATCAATTCTCTTATTAGGTTCTCTATGATCAGTCAGCTGATCTTCAAACTCTGATCAATCAAAGGACCTCTCTGATTATGATCGTAGGGAAGAAGAAAGTGATATTGATAGAACTTTAATGATGGTAGCATCTGGTGTTGTTGGTGACAAAAGCATGGCAGATGTAAGTATTGATGCTGGTGTGATGCTCACTTTTCACTCATTTGAGGATTTGGTTGTGAAAATGAGACGTGGCAGAAAGTCTTGGTGCTATAAAATTCCCATTTGCAACCATTGGTTTTTTGGTCTTTCATGAGACTTAGATTTTCAACATGAAACTTTGGTTTGTTCAGTATTCAGAGATCTGGTGCAAGCCCAACAGTGAAAACTTCAACCAATGCATTGATCAGCCAAGAAGTCATAAAAGTAAGGAAGCTGTCATGCTTGGATGAAGTTCCACATCTGTTATTTCTTTTCTATTTTCTCCATGCTTTTCGCAACTAACAACTCTCACTTTCTTTTGCAGAGCTTGATGCAAAGACTTATGGTTACATTCTCATTAATGCTAATGGTGGCTTGAATCAAATGAGATTTGGGGTCTGGTCTCTGTCTGTATGATTATTTTGAATAATCTTCTAATATTAATATGCATTATAATGACATCAATAGTTCTAGAGTGCAGATCTGCGATATGGTTGCCATTGCCAAGGTCATGAAGGCAACACTGGTACTTCCTTCACTTGATCACTCGTCGTACTGGGCTGATGACAGGTTGGTTTGTTTACTTTTCCCAATTTGGAAGCTATCAGTGGAAACCCTTATCTGATTCTTATTATTTCATCAAGAGGGACCAAATCTGATGTTTATTGTTTTGTCAAGAGGAACACTGTGTTTGTGGTAAAAGCAGAATCCTAGTTCATTTTTCAAGTTCTGTTATGGTTCCTAGAAAAATTCCTCCCTTTAGATTGGTTCTCACTCTTCAAACAAGAGGGCATGATTACTGAATAGTTTTCTTTTCCATCTTTATGACTCTCCACATAAATCAGAAGATCTCTTATCAGCACTATTATCGGTTCAGTTAGCATAAAATTCTATTTTTCAAGTCTTTTGTAGTCAGGCATGTATTTCAAAGTATAAATGGCTTGATGATCTTGTGTCTGCTTGCCTTTTTATAACAAGCTGTTCTGACATGTACAAGACGAGACATCTCTAAGAAGCAATAGTACTTCCATGGCATGCATTTCCATTGCTGTGATCTCAATTCTCTGCTCTTTATTTGCAGTGGCTTCAAAGATTTATTTGATTGGCGTCACTTCATTGACACACTAAAGGATGATGTCCACATAGTTGAGAGTCTACCTCCAGCTTATGCAGACATTGAACCTTTCAACAAAACACCGATTTCTTGGTCAAAGGTGAAAGACTAATTCGTGCCTGTTCTATCAATTGACATTAAGATATGCACCTGTCTGAAACTAGGGCAGTGTACTGAATGCAGAGAGTGAAGGGATGCATGCAAAGTTTGCTACTAGAATTTCTCTTTAACAAATCGAAGATCCTAAACTTCAATCTCTCTCTCTCTCTCTCTCTCTCTCTCTCTCGTCCTCTTTTTTCCTTCTTTGTTATTTTCTTTGTTTCAAAAATGCATGTTTCCAAAAAATGCTGCATTCTATCCTATCTTTGGCTTTCCATGGGTCTCTACCAGTTCAAGGACTAATGTTTTACTTTTCAGGTCAGTTACTATAAGCAAGAAGTACTCCCACTACTGAAGGAGCACAAAGTGATGTATTTTACTCATACTGATTCTCGGCTTGCCAACAACGGCATACCCGATTCTATACAGAAGTTGAGATGCCGTGTCAATTACCAAGCATTGAGATATTCAGCACCAGTTGAAGAACTTGGGCAAACCCTGGTTTCAAGAATGCAACAAAATGGAGGTCCTTATCTAGCTCTCCACTTAAGGCAAGTTCAGATCGACCCCCTCTTTATAAATATGAACTTTCAGTTTAGATGTAATGTAAGTTAATAGTTACAATTTCCCTTTTAGGATTCTGTCATTTAGGTAAATGAATGGTAATTCCAATAAAAAAATAGATTTTTGAGTATTAGGTGACTTATTGACTTCTTCAGTACACTCAAAAGGGGACTAAAAAGTAGTTGGTTGTCCTTAGTACGGGTTAACAGTCAATTCAGGAGGACGATGTAATATATTCTTAAATAAGGAGTTCACTATGGGATTTAGTTTGCTATGTGGGACTTTGAGATCCATATATCACACAAGTCGATGCTTTGTCTGTCTAAGTACATTCCTCTTGACAAGTTTTAGACCAGGTTCAGTGCTCCTGAAGAAGTGGTGTCAAATTAGTCTTTGTTGGCATCACAACTTTTGTTTTATTGATTTGTCACAGGTATGAGAAAGATATGCTGGCATTTACTGGCTGCAGTCACAATTTGACAGTTGAGGAGGACGAGGAACTACGGTTGATGAGATATGAAGTAAGTCATTGGAAGGAGAAAGAGATTAATGGAACAGAGAGGAGGTTACTTGGCAGCTGTCCAATGACTCCTAGGGAGACTTCGCTTCTGCTAAAGGCTCTTGGATTCCCGTCTAATACCCGCATTTATTTGGTGGCTGGTGATGCTTATGGAAAAGGAGTATGCCATATCTGAACGATGAATACCCCAACATATTTTCACATTCAACTCTGGCAACAGAAGAAGAGCTTGCTCCTTTCAAGAATCATCAAAACATGCTTGCTGGTATAGATTACATTGTTGCCCTTCAGAGCAATGTGTTTCTTTATACTTATGACGGAATATGGCGAAAGCAGTTCAAGGCCATAGGCGGTTCGAGAATTTCAAGAAGACAATCAATCCAGACAAGTAACTATTAACCTGTCCCTACTCTTTTCATTTAATCTGATTTGTTATATATTTCTTCCCATTTTGATATATGGTTTTGTTTCTGTCCTGATATGGATCATCAACCAGCATCTCATCTTAATCTCCCCTTTGTGCATGCAGGATGAATTTTGTCAAACTGGTCGATAAACTGGATGAGGGGAAGCTTTCTTGGAAGAAATTCAGTTCCAAAGTGAAGAAACTTCACAGAGATCGAACTGGAGCTCCAAATTTGAGGGAGCCCGGGGAATTCCCAAAACTAGAGGAAAGTTTTTATGCAAATCCGCTTCCTGGGTGCATTTGCGAATCAACAAAGAGAAGGAAGTAAGGCTAAAAAGAGAAACGTCTCCTTCTGGGATGCAATTGTGGTTGCATAAGAAAGAGATGAACGCATGCTTTCAAGGTTCAAGAAATCTTCTCAGCCGAAGATGCCACAGTTAAATCAGAAAGTTCCTTGGCCTAGAGTTCAGGCCTGTATTACATTGGCATCGCTGAGCTGCTGAACTTAAAGGCCACTCAAAGGATTCTGGTAAATAATTTATTCAGAAGAAAATTTACAGAATACCATTGAAAGAAAGATTATGAGCCCTTGGTGCCAAAAGAGGAAACAAAAATACGTGAGACTGTCTCTTTAGGGGATTGGAGATATCCCATGGGGTTAAATAATAGTGAATTCAATTGTGTGGCACAGAGCACCTTGTAATACTGAAAATTACACATAGTGAAAGATCTCCCTTCTTTATCTTTATCCGGAATTCTTAACTTTGGGTGGTCAAAATCTGGTTTAGGCTTGTCCCATATTCGCATGCAAGGCTGTTATTTCACTATTAGTTGCTGTTCTGTGCTTATAAACAATATCTGGCTTCAGTTTATATGAATTCAGCACGGAGCATGTGAATGCCATGCGTACTTTCTAGTATAAATCTACAGGGTCTAACCAGCGGGCCATTTTACTCGGTGCTTTTATCGTCCCTGGATTGCGGGAGAAATGACTTGAACAGCTGGGGTAGTTTCTTATTAGACTATCAGTTTCGTGTTACTGCTACAGTCTCAATAAGCACTAGCATCAGATCCTGGGAGGTCTTACAGATTGGGAGAGAGAGATGCTTTTCCTAATTCAATGTCAACTCGTTATTATGTTTCAGAATGTTACAAATTCAGAGTTTGAGAGACTATTCAGATGGAAGATTTTCAAAGTTTCAGAGTGCTGAGAAAAGGAGGAACTTGAACCTTAGTAGGAATCAATTCTAATTATGCTGCAGAGAATTGCGAACAGATATGCTGTTTCAAGCATATTTTCTATTGACAGACAATCAAGGGCTTCTCTTGCAATTCCCTCAAACGTCTCGTATGGGCGAAACCTTTTTTCTATGGAAGGATGGAAAAATCCTCTGCATGCAAAAAAACCGCACTAAATGACATTGGGGAGACCAAGAGTTTTCTTGTTTGATGTGCAGAATTTACACCAAATCAACATTCATAAACACACTGAAGACAAAGTCATGAACTGAATCAAGATATCTCATTCACAAACTGATGATACGCCAAAAAAATCTCAATCTAGAATATCCAAAACAAGGGAAAAAGGGAAAGAAGAAAACGAAGGACAAGCAAATCCCCCCACGACTACAACTGCAGAATAGATTCGACGAGTTCATTAAGCGGCGCAAGCTCCTCTTTGTTGATCAACCGAAATTCCTGCATCAGATTAAAGCCAATCAAGAGTTGCCATCAGAAGTCTTTTTCGTACCATACTCTCATTGTAAAGCTGAGAGCCAACTAAACTGCTGCTTGTGGCTCATTGATATGTAGTTCCTTGACCCAAACTTAAGACTAAGAACATATCATAGCCAATCTGAAAAGTATGACAGGATCATATGGGTAAGTCATATCTGCAAAGCTTAGCGACTATGCTTACTTACCCATGTGAAGAGAACGAAATGCTTGAAGCAAGTATTTAGATGAGCTTCTTCCTTTAAGTTCACGATTTTCTGAAAATGTGAGTGATAGATGTGGGCGTAGACACGGAACAAGCGCTTGAAAATGGTTTTGACAACTTCTTTGAAATTGCTCGGAAATGGAGACCCTGTAAACACGTCAGCAGGGATAACTTAGTGCTTATGTAGTACAAAGCAACTACCAAATTAATTAAATTCCTCTGTCTTGAGTATGACGTTAGCAATAGCATGTATCTCCAGCTTCATCAAGCTATTTATCTTACCCAATTTTTGTGGGAAAACTGATTCATCATCAAGCTGTGTCTCGATCCAGTCCATCAAATACTCGACGTACTTAGGAGCTGACACCTCAATGGGTTTCTTAATGGTCACTCCATCGGCCCACCTGTACTCGTATCTGCAAGATTTCATGTAGCCCGAATCAGGCCTTTTAATATCATTATTCGAACACTAGAAGGAACGGAAAAAAAGAAAAAAAAAAAGGATACTACTGTTGCGAAGAATGAGCTTCATTACAGAGATCATGACATTACAAATAACAATAAACATCTTCTTTGTGAATATTAATGGAACAAAGATTATGAGGATCGAGCATCCATGTGCAGACAGAATATCTGTAAGCGACTTCAAGGTTAAACTGCAACATAAGAATGGATCTTCACATGAACAAACCTGCAAATAGGCATCAAATGGATAAAGTAAACAGAAATTTTGTCGAGCAGCTTCTTACTTTGGGCCTGCGGACATTGTCGGGCAGTTAACTGGCGTGCAGAATTCAGTGAGTGTACCGTATAGAATGTTCACTTGGTTGAAGAAGTCCACGGCTGTATAAAGCAAAGAACCCAAACAGAAAGTCAATCAAAGGAAAAAAATTGATTGTGCTATGTGTGTGAAAGCTCATCTGCATGAATTTAATTGTTTGACTATTCACGTATTCTCGTTAGCAAATTCATAACGAAGAAGAACTCACTGTTCACAGCCAGCCACTCGTTGATGTCTTCTCCAGGGGGAAGCCGCACTGCTTCTCTCAAATTTCCACTCCCCAGTGTAGCATCGATATGTCTTTGTAGTTGAGCACCCTAGAATTCGAATTCAGGGAAAGAGGAAAACACGCGTAAATAAATTTATCATCCAAAATTGATCGCTGAAGAGAGAATAATCTTAACACGAAACACTAACCTTACTTCCCGAAGGAGCGCTCTTTTTAGGCCGAAAAGTCTTCTGATTTCTGCACATATTGTGATCAGGTACAGCAACATGAGATCATTATTAGCGAAAGAAGGCGGCATGCCAGAGATATGTACTTCAAAGAGCAATGAGAATCAAATTTAATTAGCTCCCATGTCCTGTTTCTCTTCTTCTTTTAATGACAATGAACATCGTCTGCAAGGACATTCCACGACTGCCAGGTGATGCGAGCGCCTTAAACCGGCTCATTGTAACAGCTTCGTTAAGGCTATGAAACTTAAAACTAGGGAGGAAAATCGACCGTCGCAGCAAACAATGAACAGTTCAAAGTTCATCCGAAGGGGTCCATTTTTCAATGTTCAGCCGCAAACCGGGGGAAAGAGAATCCACCAAACAATAAATAATTCAAAGATCACCAAACCGGGTTCATTTCCTAACTAATTGCCTACTCTGTTGTGGTTCAAGATCAGATCAGGTTCAGTCACAGAATTTCCGGTTTCTGAAGCGGACCGGTCTCGGCATTAATTGCAGGCGAATGTTCATAAATCGGAAGAGAGAATTTTGAAAACGATCGCTACAGTCCGAATTATCTACACGAACTACGCGCCAGCATCATCATCCGCAGCTTCAGGACGAATCTCTAGGAACGAAACGACGTGAAAAACGAGAAAAAGCCAACGTCTTTCCGCGATCATTTCGAGCCTCTAATATTCCGAATCACCGCCGTTCCATCCCATCACCATCCAGGACGCAAGACAGGTCGACGACGAATCCTACCGCCCAACAATTCAGGTTCTACGAGACACGTTATCCAAAACCCACGATCGCAAACGCGAAGAAAGACCATGCAACGCCGACGACGGCAGCGGCAGAGACCCGACCCGCCAAAGAAAAGGGAGAGAAATCACGTCGACGAGAGGCGTATCGTGGAGAAGAGAATTCCCAAAGGGAAAAAAACAGGGAGCCAAGAAAGGAACCTGCTTCCGAGGCCGAAGAGACTCATGTCGACGAAGCGGTTCCTCCTCCCTCCTCAAGAAGCGAAGGAACAGAGCGCCAAAAGATATCCAAGAAAAGACCCGACGGAGAAGACACGCACACGCAAAAGAAAATGGAAAAAAAATAAATTTTTGAGAGCTGGAATTGAACATGGTCGTTTATATACGTAGAGAGGAGAGAGAAAGAGAGGTGAGACAGGCTGTCATGAGAGAGAGAGTCTGTCTTCTTGGCCAGCAAGAGTCTTCTCTGTTTTCCATTTTGTCTTCCAATCTGCTCTTCTGGCTCCTCTTCCTTTTTCTTCATTCTCCATCCGATTTTCCCTATCTTCTTCTCACCCCCTTTAATTATTCTTTGGACCGACTCCATTCTTTTCTTCTTCGTCTTCTGTTTTTTTGTTTTTTTGCATTACTTAGCATAACCTCCGTTTTAGGTAGGTTGAAAAGTCAGAACTTTAAGATATCCCATTATTCTCCGGGTTCGATTAGGACGCGTTTGAGTTAGAGCCCGGATGACCGATTCGACTGTGGAATTCATCCTACGCTCGGGGGCGCGCGAGGTCGACCCGCTTCGTCGGGAATTGATTAATCATTTCCATTCTTCGATGCTCTCTTTTGAGAACTAAGTTCAATCAAGCATGTTGGGGTCCTCTGTATGATGAATCTGTCTTGCATATCTCGAGTTTAAAAGAGAGGTCAGTTTTGCCTGTCCTGGGGTCCATTACAGTTGTTCATTATGTGGATCTCACTTATGAGGTTATATGCTTACCACAAAATAGAAATAAAAGTATCATGAGTGCCGTGACTTTTATAAGATATTCATTAAGCGTCATAAAATGAGTGTTGAATATAAATTGTGACACCCAATTGATAAAAATAAAATCATGACTCATAAGTTAGTGTGGCATAAAAATTTATGACGATTATGATGTTATTTTTCCACAAAATATATAAGCAGAATCACACACCCAAAGAAAAAAAACATGCCGACATGGTTCATTGAACCATGGTCTATATAAGGAATTCTCGAGAGAGGGAGGGGGGATTAAGACAGGTGGCAGCATATGGATGGTTGGGATGAGAGCAAAGGAGTGAGAATAGGGGGAGAAGCGGGTAGCTTGCACACCAAAATCATAGTGGGCATGATTTCAATGATTGGGGGATTTGGGACCAGAGCCAGATCTATCTTCGTTTTAGGAAAGTGGAACTAGGATAATGTCTGCTTCCTAATCTTTACAATATTCATCTAATTCCAACTAGCTTTTCCATCTTTCCTCTTTCAGGCTTTCTCTCTCTCTTATTTTTTTTTATAAAGAAATCGGGGGAAAATCGGGGACTAAAGCGTATGGGTATCAACACGTTAAAATAAGGAACGCAATCTTGTCAATATTCGTCGAATAGGCAGGGTAGCCCTTAGTGGTTCCGCAAAGAGCCTCCTTCTTGGTCAGGACACCTATAAACCACCAAGGATCCAAGGGATATCCTTAATATATCAAGAGAGTTTTTGCACAAATTTTTTGTGGAATTTAAGCTATGCCTGCTTTAAAAAAATTTGGTCAAATCCTGACTCATTCATCATCAACTGTTTTTAAGTATTTCTTCCTGAGATTAATATTCTTTGTTATAAATATGGTTGGTAATGGTATGACAGAAAATGGTCAATTTTAGGGGGGAGCTGGGTTCGGGTTGTGCCAAAAAAAAAAAAACTAGCTGGATACGCACATATTCAGCATGATGTGGATGTGGGGACCGAGCAGTTGTGTATTGTACTAAGTTGCAGAACAAGAAATCTCATCAAAGTCGATCCAAATCAGAACTGAGCTGGCCATTCACCTGGCCCCACCGAGACAGTTCTCTCCCTTGTGGTTGTGGTGAGCTAATACAGATCATGAACCAAGTAAAGAATGCAATTTGATGTGCAGTGAGCACCAGTGCAGCACCAGCGAGGACATATGGAACTGTGGCAAGCACGGTTGGCCCTTTTGAAATTGACCATTTTGGAAATTTCCCAAGTTGAAAGATGAGTAGAGTTTATTTCTTACCTACTTTGTTTCCTTCCCCAGTGGATGGGATATGGGGATTTTCCATTTTAAAGGCATCATTGAATGAGATTTGCTGTGAGAATTATGATTCCATATGTAGAACAGTGGGAAAGTGAGAAAGGACTGAAGAAGGAGACGGTTACATTTACCAACTCATGAATCATCAGTACTCCTTGGGAAAATGAGTTCCTGTTTAATGATTTGCCGTTATTTAAACGAAGTCCCGTTTCATTTTTCTTCACAGAAGTTTGTTTGGTCACTGCAGTTGGTGCCTTGTAACTTTCTGCATGTTCGTCTTGCAATTTATCTCGGTCAAAAAGTGATGGAATAGCTCGTCTTCTGAGTAGTGTGAACGTTTTACTTGTCCTTCTAAGCGTTCACATTACACGTGATTTTTCATGGTAGAAGCTTGAAAGGTTTTAAATCTGGAAAACTCTCTCTCTCTCTCTCTCTCTCTCTCCCTCTCTCTCTCTCTCTCTCTCTCTCTCTCTCTCCACTGAGAGTCAAACTTGAAGCATAGCTGTTGTATTGGTAACTTGTATCAGCAAGTCATTGCGATGAAATTTCTTGCTTACAAGTCCTGACATTTTTCTCCTTATTTTTATGGGATGAAGTATTTAATTTAGCGAGAGATGATCATAGATTGATCCTGTTAGCTTACGCATAAATTCATAACCAGCTGCACATTGATCATAGTTCTTGCCTCACAGGGATCAGTCTTTCTGGTGCATGTATGAATAATTCTGAATGTCTAAGGGAAGAAATGTTGAGACATGTACTGACAAGTAGCTTCAGCACTGATTTCTTCCAAACCATGGGTTCATTTTCCCTGAACCTTCTCCTGCTGTAGATAATCTGTTCAAATCTAATTGTCTTCCTGATGTTTCACTCTACATGAATGTCAAAACAGGATCGAGAGTCCAAGAAATGGCATCACTTTGTGCGGTCTTTGCAACGTTGATTTTGGCATCCGTCCTCAGCCAAATTCTCGCTGCAAATGCACAGCCCACCTTTGGTGTTTGCAATGGAATGCAAGGAGACAACCTGCCTTCTCCGGCTGAGGTGATAAAGCTCTACAAGAACCACAACATTGGGACGATGCAGCTCTACGATCCCAACCCCGAAGCGCTCCAAGCTCTAGTGAACTCCGGCATCAGCGTGATCCTAGGCACAAAAGACGAAGACCTACATAACTTGGCTTCGAGTGTGGAAGCTGCCAAGTCGTGGATCAACGCTCATGTTGAGCCCTACCAAGGTGTCAACATCAAGTACATAGTCGTAGGCAATGAGGTCATCCCTGGAGAATTGGCTCAGTGCGTGTTGCCTGCATTGCAGAATCTACAAAGTGCCCTCAGAGGCTCTGGTTTCTCATCTGTGGCGATGACCACCGCAGTCTCGGGGACTGTCCTAGGAGCTTCTTACCCGCCCTCGAGTGGCGCATTCACTGAGGATGTGAAGTGCGCTTTGTCCGGCATCCTGCAGTTTCTGTCCAACACCCGTGCCCCTTTGTTGATCAATGCGTACCCTTACTTTGCCTATGCTGCAGACCCCACCCACATAAGATTGGACTATGCGCAGTTCACCGCGCCGGGACCAGTGGTTCGCGATGGGGACTTAAGCTATTGGAACTTGCTCGATGCGATGGTGGATGCCTATTACGCAGCCATGGAAAGAGAGAATTTCCCTAACGTGGGCGTGGTGATCTCCGAGTCCGGGTGGCCTTCTGCTGGAAATGGGAATTTCACAACTCCACAGCTCGCGCTGACTTACAACCAAAATTTCATGAAGAAAATCAAAGCGGGGACGGGGACGCCAAAGAGACCAGATAGCCACTTGGATGGTAACATATTTGCAATGTTCAACGAAAATCTGAAATCCACTGGCGTGGAACAAAATTTCGGTCTCTTTTATCCGGATGGAACTCCAGTTTACCCCATTTTTTCATAGCTCCAATACACAGAACTCATCTCCTGTGCTTTCTTCTGGCATATGCTGCAGACCGTTTCGGAGATAACGTCTTATCATGTGTAACTTGGAAGCTACAGTGAGTATCAATGAACAATTCAATAACCGGAAAACTGGATCAACTGTCATCTACATATGCATTTCCAGAATCTCATTTTTGCAGTGATGATGCGATGAATATAGGGATTCTGATTCTGGATAAGCCAAGATCAAGCCATCAACACATAGGAAAAAATCTTTTTCCTTCCCTTGTACATCTCCTTTATTCGTGTTATATTTGTTAAGCCGAAGCACTAGGTGAAAATTTTGCGAAAGAACTGCCGGGCTCTATCTTCCGGTTAGCTAATTCAATCCCACCAAGAAAAAGCAAAACACAGCATCTTATTATACATCAGTTATAATCTGAACGAAGAACCTAGTCATGGACTCATAGGTTAGACAGTAGTTTCTGCTTCCTGCCGTCGAGGAAAGGGTAGTCTGTGTACCCAACAACAGGATCTTGGGTATAGAAAGTCTTCCTAGCATACTTGTTCAGAGGTGCGTTAATCTTAAATCTCAAGACCAGATCCGGGTTGGCGATGAAAAGACGACCATACGATACCAGGTCCGCATCGCCATCGGCTATGGCTTTCATACCGAGCTCTCGTGTGAACCCTCCGCTGCAAATAAAAGTGCCCTGATAAGCCCTTCTCCAAGTCCTCATCAACTGGGCCTCCTCATCCTCGCTCCCGAGTCGGCCAGCTTCCGTTTGGCCATAAGCCACGTACCGCGGCTGAGTCACGTGGAGATAAGCCAGCCTCGAGCCAAGTTCTAGCTGAAGCTTGTTGAGCCTCTCGATCACGGCTAGGCCCAGCTTAGGGGGATCGGAGTCCATGGCATCGAGGTGATCGATCGCCGGTGATATCCTGACTCCAACTCGATCTGGCCCGATGGCCATTGCCACAGCTTTGACAACCTGCACTATGAACTTGCATCTGTTTCCAATCGATCCCCCATATTCATCTGTCCGGTCATTTATCCCGTCCTTCAAGAATTGATCGATGAGGTAGCCATGCGCTCCATGTATCTCGATTCCATCGAATCCTGATTCATATCAAGAACATCCCTACTGTCAGACCTCACAAGAACCGAGTATATTGATTAAATGAAATTCAAATATCCATCACGCTTTAGATTCTCAGCAAAAAGGTACATAATTGTGGACACTCTAGCATTGAGAAACCTCCAAGAAGTAAGGGCAGAAAGGATAAAGCATGCACTGTTTGCAAAAGTGAGTTCAGTCATGGCACTGCTTTTCAACTGAAAAATAATGTCATGCCTACTGATGGGAGGACACACTCCTCGTCACTCAATGTGTGCCCCCTGTGAATGATGCTTTTCCGCGAAAAAAGAAGACAAGCAAAAGCAAAAGCATTTGACAACGAAGCGATTGCAAAATATCCATCATGTCTGCCGAAAGCTTTCTCTATAAGGTCCCACGCCTGCCAGTACATTGAACATTTTCTTTTCCAATTATGCTGGTTTAAGTTCAATTCGAGCTGCAATTTCTTTGTCGGAAAGCGATGCGAATACTAAGCCTTTGAAGCAAGAAAAACTCATTAAGGGAAACTCTTCTGATGGTGACTAATGTGAATAAGGCGATCCATGAACTAACCGGCTCGAATGGCGTTTATGGCAGAACGGCGATAATGCTCGACCATATCCTGTATCTCGGAGTGGTTCAAAGCTATGGGTTTAGGATAAACGGCATGAGACCCATCCGGCATCAGGATCCTCCACCTCTGACTTATTGGTTCATTGGTCGACGACAACGGTGCAGCTCCCCCGGGCTGATAAACTGATCAAATCGACAGGTTCAAAACGGGAACTGGTCAGCACATCACAAAAACAACATACAATTCCCAGAAAGGAAATGTTATGCAGAATTTCGGGACCCAAAAAACAAAAAACAGAGAGAGAAAACGTGGTCATAAATCGCAGCGCTATGATCATATCAAAATTTGTGTTTTCTATGAGACCTGGCACGCCATCTGCAGTTTCCTGATACGTGATTGGTTTAGTACAGTTTGCAAAAAGCCGGAAGAGAAAAGGCTGCAGAAGCACAAATTAAAAGATCGACACAGAGAATCCATGACACCGATGACGCCGTGAGCTTATCATTGGGGGCGGGGACCAGAGGCTCGGGTGCCCTTGGTGGTGAATGCTGAAGAGGGCTCCTGAAAGGAGAACGGTGTACCTTGATGGGAGGCACGGCCGACGTGCCAAAGTTGACAGAAGATGATGCTGCCTTTGGCATGAACAGAGTCCACCACCTTCTTCCATGCTCTCACCTGCTCTTCATTGTAGATCCCAGGGACATGCGGGAACCTGCGCTCAAAGACGATGATCTCTATCATCTTCCATCACTCAGTTCTAAATGCGACGCAACAAAGATCTCAAGATCGACTGAAGAGAACTCCCCTCGACAATTCGAAAGAGCAGCCAAAGTCCCCTTTCAAATCTTATATAATCCACAGACATCCATCTCACTAACTTGGCACTAAAACATTACTCATTCAGTTGGCGCAAACATGTTTAACCACTTGTTCATGCTAATTTCTACTACTAAACACTCTGCAAAGAACCGTTCCTACGTCAAAAGAGAACTGAGCAAAGCAAACCATTCATGCTACTCGCGCCCAAGTTAATTCTGGTAAAAGCAGCAGCTCAAAACAGTTTGTAAAATTCTCAGCAACAATATAAACAGTAGCTTGATGAGTGATCTGGACTCCTAAGTACTGTTATATAGCGGATAACATGATTCGTAGCGCTTATACATATTCCACACTCGATCGAGTCACATCGTCTTCGGTATCGAAACATCAAAAGCTGCCCGGTTGCCATGGCCCGTGCCATCATACCATTGTTGTTTCAAATTAGACAACGCAAACATTATAGAGAGAGAGAGAGAGAGAGAGAGAGAGAGAGAGAGAGAGAAAACGACAGCTCGAGATATTTTCTTTGCGGGAGACGCTACTCGGCATGATGATGTGGTGTCACCGACTAATTATCATTTTTCATGTGGGTGAGATGTTTCATGCAAAACTCTAAGAAAGATGAGATCTATAGCATGATGACAATTATGGTCGGTCCATTACAGCACGCCGCCATTGCCACGTGGTATAATCGCGCATAAAATACTTTATAAGGCCAACGGTTATAATTTCATTCACCGCAACATCCTCACACAATAAACCCGATAATGTGGCAAAATCGTCCTTATGGTACATAGATCGCACTTATTTAAGGTGTGTTTGGGCCTGTGTGCTCTGACATTTACTTTTTACTTAGCCATCGGAAAGGAAAGTGTTGCCGGTGGTTTAGGGCAAAGTGACTTCCTTATTGTCGGAAGGCAAAATCGTTTTCTTTAATCTAAACTTATTGTTTTCGATTCATGAATATTGTTTTTCGCATGTTGATTAGTTTTCCGACTTTCCAAGTTTTCTTTAAATAAACGAACCATAAATCTAAATTTTGCAACAAGAGATGATCAAGTAACAGTTTTTAATCTACTGAGAATAACATGTTTTAAGCCACAAAAAAATCAAATAACACATAATTATAAATTGTTGCGGGTCCATTTCTTCAAGAATTTGTGGCTCACAATAAACTATTATTCTCGTAGTAGTCTAAATACTGTTATATTAACAAAGCTTTTTTACGACATTTAGACATTTATTTTTGAAATTTAAAAAATTCTCAAAACTTTCACAATATTAAAATGACGATACATAATTGTTCCATAATCTTCTGAAGCATGAACAATATTTTTTTTCTTTGTTTTACTTGTTCTTTATTGTCCCCCATGCTCTAAAAGTGAAAAGTACCCTTTTGCTTGCCCATCATGTAGAATACAATGCAAATTCCCAAAAAAGTATGAAAAAGTCTTGTGCAAAACTCGTGTGTCGACACATTTATATTCCGTGAAATTTTCAAGTCTCTCGAGTTGGATAAAATCAAAGTGGACCCGTCGCGAGATTTTGAGAAGCGAAAAAGGAAATTGCGAAAATCAATCCAGACATGCTCTAAAACATATCTACATGTATATCGCCACCTGACTCTAGTAGCCTTAGTAAATCTCCGAATCGAGAACTATCACGTCTTGGCTGCACGAGTAGATTATATCCTGAAAAGCTATTGACACGATTTCATCATGACCGTTGATCTGTGAGCTGCGAATGTGGGCTCCAAATGATCAGCGGGCACGATTATTCCGGGTCCGGGTCAGGGTCCGGGTCGGAAATTTCTCCCGTAAAGTGGCGTGGGGGAATGTAATGTGAAGTCGGGGGTTGGTGGGGCCCTCGACCAATCACCGTCGACACCGACCCTCCCACCCATGCAACAATTCCACCCGAACTTCTCGTTTTTCTTTTCTCTCTCTTTCCAAAAATAAAAATAAGAAATAAAAAAATGCAAAAGCGCGAGGACCACAATGGGGTTGGAAATTACGAAACTGACCCAGCCGCCGTGTCGGAGATCATGGTCCCCTCGGAGATGAGGAACCCGCCGGGCGTCGACCTCTGCGCGTAGTACTCCGCCATCGCCGGCCGCGGGATCCCGCCCAGAGCCCTGCACCTCGTCATCGGCGCCAGCACGATCCTGCGAATCAAACCCCCCAAAACAAGGCGCCTCCGTCAGCCGAAACGTAAGCTCTGCCGAGCTCGGGATTCTCTCAGGCGAGAAAGTACAGCCCGAGGAGAGAAAAGAAAGATCGGAGACGGTGGTGACTGACCGGTGAGAGAGGTCGAACTTGCTCATCCTGTACGGAGTGAAGAGGTCCGAGTCCGCCATGTCTCTGCTCGCTGAGGCGGCGGCGGCGGTTGTGACGGTTGCGGCGGTGGTCGGAGTTGATCGGCGAGCCTGCTGCGACTCCGAGAGGGCCGGGGTTTTATAGATGCATCGGAGCTAAGGAGAAGGGAAGAAGAGAGAGACGATGGATTTTCTTTTTTATTTTTATTTTTCTCTCGGGGACTTCAATTATTGAGATGCTTTTGGACGGTCGAGATCTGCTCCGAAGCTTAAAAAAAGTGGACCGGGTTGAAAAAATAGTCACCAGGATGTGCATGTACTGATTTTTCGTCGTGTTGTGAATGGAAGATACCGACACATCGAAATTAATATTATTTCTATTGACTATAGTCGAATTGATAAAGATGATCAATCCTTTTTACGTACACATTTGGTTTTTACATTTCAAATCGAATCAATAGAGTAATGATTATTACTATTCATCCTTTCGCCTTAATATCTTGATCATTTTTTCCACTTAGATTTCACGTCCATCATTTACCAAATTTTCATCAACGCAATTTTAAAATATGCATAAGTTACCTTGTTACTTTTAAACCCATTTGGATATGATCAATCAAGATAGTTTGCAGTGACTTATATTTTTTTTTTTTCTTTACTTTTAGTTATTATTGTAATGCTCACACGTAGATAAAACATCGAGAAAATAGAACTTCTGAATATATTCAAGTATTAACGATTGAAATCATTTTTAATTTTTTTTCGTTTTCCAATTCCGGAAAAGCGTATAATGAGTAAGATCTAGAAGTAAAGAAAAGAAATTAAATATAAAAAAGAAAAGTAGGAAAAAAGGGGGAAAATAGCGCAAACGGGATTGCTTTTTTCTGCGAGAGTATCAAATTAGTAATTTAGTGGGAACTAATTTATAAAAAAATAAAAAATAAAATAAAAAGTTCACAAATTTAAAAAGATTGGAGCACGTGAAACGTGTAAGGGGCGCTGTACGAGACCGAGTGCGGGTGGGGCACGTGGGGATAGATCGGTTCCGCGTGGGCCCCGCCCAACGTGGGCACCCTTCCTCGCTATTTTTTTTTTTTTTTCGATTGGGTCTTCGCACGTGCATTGCATGGGTCAAATGTAAGTTCGTGCTCGAGCGTTGTAATGGGGTGCTGACCCCATCGGCGGCCGTGTTGTTTTTCTTGTGCTTCGTTCTTCGCACCCAAAAAAGCCTCGTGGTTGATGATAGGGTCGATCGGGTCGGATCCGACCTGTGTGGACACATTGACCGAAATGGCTCAATTCGAAATCCCACTGACCAAACCAATCTAGATTAACTGGTTGTTCGATGGTTTAACTCATTTAAATTTGCTCAATTAGCTTTTTTGGGTCTTATTATAAAGATATCATGCTTTGATTTCGATCTATCCGATGTTTGATTACATCCTCTAATTGTCTCTTTTGTGCGATGGAGTATGTTAGCCAACCTTTGTTTTGAAAACTCGAGTGTAAATGACATTTGAAGTTGAATAAGGGAAAACACGTCGATTTTATGCGGGAGTTGATTTGATCCGCAATCAAAGTGGATGATTGATGCAATGAGGACTCTGGCATGGGCATCGAGGTCACGAAGCCCAGCTTTGATAGATTAGGGCTTAGGGCTCGAATGTCGAGGACTTAAGCTCGAGTGCCGGAGACTTGGGCACGACACTAGGTTCTTGGGCTCGAGCATTGGGGGCTTGTGCTTGGTCTTTGTGAACTTAGACTTAGTCTCATGAACTCAAGCCAAGGTGTCGGGAATCCAAGCATAAGCATTGAGTTATAGGGCTCTACATTGAAAGACAGAAGAATTAGTGCATGTTCTCTTGCTTGAGACCCATATGCCCATACCCAATTCCTTAATGCTTGGATCAAGGTCCATTGAGATTAGACTTGGGACCTCAATGCTTGTACCCAATATTCTAGTTGCCCACACGAAAGTCACTAGTGCTTGAATTGAGTGTATGTCTATTTAGGAAAATTTGATCTCTCTTACCTAACAATGGAAGATTTTTTTTTTAGTTCATTTTTTAGGTCTTAGCCAAACATTGAAAAACATTATCATTTTCTTAAAAAGTAACTTACCAAAAACATTTTTTAGAAATGTTGATATCTTTCACGAAATAAACAGAATCCATGTAACTTTTCATGTTGGTCCTGTGGAAGTCAAGCAAACATATGTTAGTGCCAAAAATGTTTACATGAGATCGATTTATTTACTTTGTGGTTCAAACTAATATTGTTGGTCAAAATTTAGGATCTATTTAGTAACGTGCCAAACAATGTCTAATTATATTATTTTGTTCATTGGAACAAAAAAAGAACATAAATATGTTTGATAATTTTTTTGTTCCCGAAAATAGATATAGAACAAAATTAAGAAGTAAATTTTTTTTTTTGTTCCTGGGAACCATTCCAGATTGAAGCCCAATTTTTTTTCTCTTTTCTCTTTTCTTTTCTTTTTCTTCTTCTTCTTTTTCCTTTAACCGATCATCAAAGCATCGCTAGCCCTTGGCAAGGCTCAGCCTTACCAAATCTAGGTGAGATTCAACCCCACTAGATCTAGGTGAGGCTTAGGCCAACGACCCTCCGGCGCTTGGCTAAAGGAAGAAGAAGAAATAAAGAAAAGAAAAATGGAGAACATCGTGATAAAATTATTTAAAAATTAAAATAATTCTAAGTCATAAAAAAACTTTAGAGTTATTTTGAAAATAAAAATTTTGGATTATTACCAAATTTCTTTAAATGCTCAGAAATTCATCCAAAGAACATAATCAGAAAAATCATTTTTGAGCAGAAATTATTTTCAGAAATAGAATAGTTATCAAACAACATTTTTATAATAGAACCTAAACTCTCACATTTTATTTTGTTGAAGAATAAATTTTAATTTGTCTTACTAAATTTCATTGGCTCTTAGGGCAAGGACTTAATAAATGGCTTGTTATGGCAATGAAAGTTGCGCTTGAGATGCAAAATGTCAAAGGTCTAGAAATCGATTTAGTTGAACATTTATATATAATTTATGTTGATGGTGCTTCTTGCTGCTGACTCGATCTGCTCTATTAATTGTTATACAATATAGTCACATACTTGACGTACCTCCCTCTTTGTTCAACTTATAAATTTCAGCTCACAAGAGCACCTCAAACTTCCGATTCCATTACTGTAACTCTTTACTATCAAATGGTCTATCGAGTACAAAACCATGCTCTAGACCTCAACTTTCAGAATGGAAACAAAGATGCCTTGTTCATCTTTATGCAAAATGACCAAGCCTCTTGTATCCATGTTCCAAGGCAAATTCCCAAAGACAAGTTGACCAAGCTCCTTCCTGAAACTTGAATCACCAACTATGAAAAGCTTCACTAAAACAACAAGCCCCTCCAATTGAATGAACTATCACAATCCTTTGTTGAGTGCTTAATTTTGAGGTATTGTTTGAAGTAGGCACCATCAAGTCTTTGGTTGTCCTTAAGATAGCTCTTCATCATTTGGTGTTTGAGGCACAATTTTTCTAGACAAAGATGAATTTTCCGTTGGATTTCTCCAAACGGAATTTACACAATCCTTCCTTCTTTGTTTATTGAGAAATGATCTTCCAACCTGCCAGAAAAGTCCCTTTGGAAGGGAGGCAAACAACATATGGGATGTCATTATCTAGAGAATCCAAAGGCTGAAATAGAGAAGCTCAAAAGATTGATTAGTCTTCTTCAATAAGGAGGGTTTAAACCTTCTGACCCATTCCCTACCTTGCCAAGACATGAGTATTCTCTATCACCTTTTCAAAATCCTCCAGTCTTTGCCACTCTAACAAAAACCTCCACCCAAAGAGACAGGAGTGATATAGTTGAAATGTGAAATCATATCCGAGAAATGGAAAGACTGAGAAAAGAGAAAGTAAAGGAAAAGATCATTTTGGAACCTCCTAAACATCTAAAGGAGGATCTTGACCAATATACGATGGTGTCAAACCCATTACAATATTTCCACCAGGGATCTGAGTAACCAGGAAGGTATTCTCGTCATTCTGAAAATTCTCCAAGTCCTATATATACTACCGGACTTTCGTGGTCCTTCGAGATATCCAGCCATGGTCGTAAATTTGTCTCACCGAAGTGTATTTTGTCATACTTTCTATAAAAAAATGCTGTACTTCACAAGCACTTCAAAGATTTTCCGTGAACGATTGAAACTTGCTATTTTATAATCCCACGGTGACATCGTCGGATCCTCGGGATATGTAGTCAGTGCCCATATACAACTGCACTCACCTCCGATTTGTCTACTCAACCTGACTTAGCCTTTAGCGCGAGTCATTGAGTCCTCCGACCTTTTCGGTAGATTGTCGGTAGATGTGAAGAATTACCGTGTGCTTCTCATCAATAATTGCTAGAGACACCAAATAGGTGTACGTGATGGAGTTAGTCATGGGTAGGACCGGCAATTTTCAACACGACTCGTCTAATATATTAATTAAACATGTTCGTGGCAAGCTTAAATGAATGTGTGTCCTAAGCAGGTCAATCCATTACATGATCGATAAACATGTTTTGTGCTGTTGATCTTTTTACTTGTTTATGACACGCTTAGATAAGTTTATCATACGAGTTAACATGTCATTGATGTCAACCGTCAACAAGACACATTTGCTATTGGCACACCACCACCCAACAAAAGCTCAATGCCAGAGAAAGCATAAGCACTCTGTTGGAAGTTCTATAATTAGTATATATACGATTAGGAAACACTTGAATAATTGAGCATGATTGTGTCGTAATGCAACTCTTGCAATTGAGTCTCGTTCTTTGGGTTGATTGCATGGTTTGGATCCAAGCATAACAATTACAAATGAAAGTTCATATCTTAAACGTGCCAAAGCATGTCATATCATGTGCAGGCTTCAAAATGATGGTGTGCTTAATAGACGAATGTGTTTGCATCAGACTCAAACCTAACATGACAAAATCACAATAAGAATATACGAATTGCCAATCCTAACCGTGAGCCATGAAGATGATTTTTCCTCGAGTACATTTCACGTGGACATGGCATTTTTTCTTCCTCTATTTTAATAAGACGTTGACGAGCCTCAGCGGCTCTTTAAATTCTAAAGCCCCATAAAACGTTCAGACGAAAAGAAGAGCTTGGTGTTGACTCCTTCGTCGGTCGACCACACGTGTCCACTTCGCACCAATCCCTTTCATCCTCCCTTCCACTCGAGGCAACCACATCAGATTAGGTCGAAATCCACTACGTCAAGCTTTTCAGCACGCCTCCCACGATCTTTTCGGCTCTCTTTCCCACTGCGTACGCGGTCTAGACTCCGAAGCGACTCAAGCCATGCTTTCAAATGTCACTTCTCCCCACCGCTAATCTTTCGCAACTTCACCTTTTCCAAAACGCTAAGGACTTTTTGGGCATTTACATATAATATGATTAGACACGAGGCCTAGTTGAGTAGGTCTGGCTATCGGACCTAAAGATCCTCTCTCAATGACTCGCCGTCTCTCCCCACGATTGAAAATCGGGTCCAGGCGGGTCAGGCTTAAGAAATAACGACTTACTCGGACCCACCTCACATTGGCTTGCCCGTTGAGCGGTCATGTTTAAGGGATATCGACGTGAGGATTCTAGTGGAAGTGGTAAAAGTCGAAAAGAACGCGTCGACTGAAATTGCGACAAATGGAAAGTCGAATCAGATAGTCAAAACTACTATTGTGGTGGCTTGAATTTTCACTAGCACTTCTGATGAAGACAATGACTTGGCAAATGGAAGGACGACGATTTTCAAACAATCTCTAAGTTGGGAGATAATTGTTCCAAAAGTCCTAAATCAATTGTATATTGATTTTTCTTGGCATAATCTATTTTAACAAAAGTTAACATAAATTTTCTGGTGTTTAACGTAAATCTTCTGGTGTTTAAAAAATTAATTTATGATAAATTTGTTACCAATACACCAATTAGAGATTTTTTATTATCAAAAATTAATATATGATAAATTTGTCATAAATTTATTAATTTGAAATTTTTCATGATATTAATTTTGAAAAAAATTGAAATATTTATTGAGTGTGAAAAATGAACATGACTTGCATTTACATACCTACCCACAAACTCGAATTCAACATAGGCATGTTTATTGGCACCTTAAATCAAGAAAGAAGTGATGGAAGAGTGTTAGGTTAGCCCCTGATATCTAGGCACAAAGTAGGAGCATCGAGAAAGATGTGATGGAAGAGAATGGCGGGGAGATGAGGAAGATGGTTTATTTTTATTTTTATAATAATACCGTAAGTAAACCAACTTTTATCCGTTTCATAATCTAATATCTGATTTTTTTATTCAATTGAATATCTCAACTTTCAAAATGCAACTGAATATAGTGCATCCGTTAAAAAGTTGCCAAATTGTATCTTTAATCGATGTGACTTGTTTAATCAATAAAAATGCTGACGTGGCTTGCTAATTCAGCAAACCAACCTGGCATCCTTCGAAGTAGAAGGGAACCATCCTCCGTCGGGACATTGAGACCGTTCTTCACGGAAACCTCTTTTACATTTTCACCGAAATTCCTCACCTAATCATGTCCCTCTCTCGGACCGATCTTCAATGGAGATTGTGGGGTGTGACCTCTACAACCTTGGATTTGGAAGTCGCAACCTCCATATCTAAGATCGGAATTGCATGAAGACCGTGGAACTCGTGGCCATGACCTCCATTGGAGGTCGATCAAGAGAAAGAATAGCGGTGGTTGGTGGCTAGTCATGGCAGCTGTCGATGGTGATGACGGGCGGCGGTGCTCACAATTTATTGATAAAGACAACAGACAAGAGCCTAATGCAAAACACACACACAACACTATAGTGCACGGCTCTTTATCATCTTTTGTCCCATAGCTCAAAGAATCTTAATCAATTTTTTAGCCTTTAATTATGATGATTATTTACCTTTAGAGAGGCCCCATCTAAAAATGGTCCCCACTCTTTTCTTCTTCTTTTTCCCAAATTTCTTTTTATTTTATTTTTGGCTTGTCCTAATGATGAATGGTCCCTGTCCAATCCATGAGTAGAAAGTGAACATGTATATGTGCCTCATCATCATAGTTCATTGACACCAAGAGACGACTATGCCCGTTGAATAGAAAAAGGCTTCACAAGCGTGCCCAAAAATAAAAAAAAATTGTCTACTTTCTCTTTTCTCTAGGAGAGAAATGCGTCCGATAAAATATCACGAAGGGTCAGCCCGCATGGAACGAAATTAATAATCGGATCACTGGATTTTGACTTTTATTATTTTGGATACTAAGCTTTCCGCATCTTCTGTAATCTTTTGACCAAAATTCTATCTTCCTTTAGCAAAATGCTAATGCGACACTATGATATCTCATTGGTGCCACGTGTTTGCCAAACTAGTATGGTTGAATTTCAATGAAATACGTCAACTGCAAAAAAAATAAAAAATAATTTGTTGGTGATTCAATGTGAAAGTTTAATGCATCGTGTCTAATTGGGTATACTTTATCAATCACAAATTACCTGAAATGTATTGTGGTTGTTGTGCACATGATGACCAAAATGGACTTTGGTGAATAAAATATAAAAGTTAATTGTTTCTCAAGCAAGGTAGCGATGGATTGATTGAGAATTTCTTAAATGGGGTCGATTTAATTTATCAGAATTAAATTAACTTATCTCAAAGTGTATGATCCTTTTTGGGGCCTTTGAATCCTGGCCGAACACGTGGCACCATGGCCATTGAGTAGCAACCATGTTGAGCCATGTTAGCTTGATCATGAATCCTTCGTTTCTCGTTTTTTTTATTTTACCTTAACTCTTGCTTTTTATCCTTAATCTTCGGTTATTGTCTGTTCTTTGCCAGTTAAAAAGGAGGCCTTTTCTTTCTCCTTTACACTCAAAAGAGAAAAAAGAGCTTTTCTATTTTCTTTTTCTTGAGGATAAAAAATAAAGGAGAAGGATGTTAATCAAGACATGTCCGGGGGCTAAGATTAAAATGAAGCTTATAGTATGCATCGAAAAAGTGTAAAAGATAAAAGGGGAAAATATCATAAAATATTTCAAATTATGCTTATTATGACATAAATACTCTTTTTTTTTTACGTTATCAAAAATAAAAAATCCACCCATTATGATACAAATACCCTAAATTTTTTTGTGTTACGGAAAAGCCCAAATTTATATATATGTAACATATAGAATTTCTATTTTGATTTCATCGAGGGTATATTAGTCACATTCGTATAAGTTTGGAGTTTTTTATAACATAAAAAATTTGGAGTATTTGTAGTGTAGCCGACAAGTTTAGGATTTTTAGTGACATATAAAGTTTGGTGCATTTGCGTCACACCAAGTATACTTTTGGGTTTTTATGATATTAACCAAAGATAAAAAATATAAAGATCATTTAGTACTTTTTTAAATTTCTCTTTTATTTTGAGGGCTAATTGCTTCATCGAAAAAAATGGGGACTAAATTTGGTTATGATGAAATGGACAAGAAAGAAAGTCTAACGTGGTCCAATCCCTATGAGTCAAGATAAGAGATTAGCCATATGACTCAATACTCTAATTTTAATTCGTTAAGAGTATGATTCTCGTTCTAACAATAGAAAATTGACAGATGTGTTATCATGGCTTTAAATTAGGCTGCGGACTGAAAATGATAAATTGCCGGTTTTTCTTCGATGAGCGGCTATTATTCACCAAGGAAATAGCAAAGGTTTAAAGCACATTTAATGAAGTGATGATTTAAACCTCGAGTTAAGTTGACTTTTTTGTACCACAGCTTTTGCGTTTTGTGCAATTGAGTCCTTTTTTTTTTCCATTTCCATAAAAATCCCTTAATTTATCAAATCAATATAATCAAGTCCTATAATTCTATTTGACTTATGTGATTCAACCCTTATGTCGGGTGCTATTAGCAACTTTAGTAGTCTTGCTTTACGAAATTGTTAATGTAGCGTCAAGTTATCAAGTAGATCTTCCGTACCTCATTAGCAATTGGAGAAAGGAGGTAGTTAGAGGGAGGAGTGGCTACTGCCTTCCCATCATTATCGAGAGCTAGTTGGCCTTTCGGCAAATCCTTACCACCTTCGACCTTCTGGCCTTGTCTAGACGATGACTTTCGTTAACGGTCGGGCAAGGGGTAGGTGTAGCTCATTCGATAAGGGTTTCTAGTGACTCTGAAGGTGGAGGGATGGGGTCGCCTCTTCCTTCATTCCATATTATTTTAATCCTTTTTTATTTAAAAAAGGATATTTTTTCTTTTAATATAATTTGTTGCAAGAATATCGAATTATACAAAATCCCCATATCAATAAACTTGTGAAGTCCTAATGACACCATTAGCGAGCCGAGAACTTCATTAGCAAAGAGAAATCGAGGATCTAACTCAACTAAATTGCGAGAGCTAGGAGATGGAAAAGTAGTTTTAGCCCTCCAAACTCCAACCCTTTCACCTTTGAATGACACTGCATAAGAACCCAAAAAATGAGCATTCAGCTGGAAAAAAATATTACAATTTTTCCTAACAAACCAAAAAACAGAGCTAAGGAAAAGAAGAAAAGAAAATTCTTGCCGGTCTCACCAAACGCAAAAAACACCCCCCAAAAAAATCAAACCTTGTATCTATCTAGAACGTCCTGCATTAATTAATCAATCAATCAACTATGATCCAAGAAAATAAAATCAATCAACTAATTTAGTTGATTAAAGTACTAATTCTGCTAATAGACAAGAATAAAGATCAGGAGGACAATCCAATCTCCTCCTTTCGCCACGAATCGGCTCGCAAGCAGACGGATCAGACCGGCCTCTGTCCCAAAGCTTCAACCTTTTGACCCGCATCCGCACACGTCTGTCGTTCGACGCACACGAAGTCCCTCCTCCCCCTCGCTCCTTGTTCGTCAATGATGCTGAAAGACGTCCATTAAAGTACTCCTACATTAGCATTTATCGAAAAAGGTCGCATTTTTATATCGTTTAATATAATCTTTCTTCTCTCGCCGAAGCTGCAGTGCCCTCTTCGTCTTTGTTATGGCCGCCTGAACGCTCTCTCTCTCTCTTTTTCTCACTACCCATTTCGGTCTCTCAATCATCGCCGCTTTCGCTGAAGGTAAAATTCCCTGTGCCCGCGATTGATTTCGGTTTCAGCTCCCGAAGATCAGCGAAATTCGTGTCCAATTCGTTTTCGTCTTTGTTCTTACATGCCTTGGCTGCTTTTTTTTTTGCTTTTTTCGGATTTTGCTCTTTCTGGGGTAGCTTATGGCGCGCTTGAATTGATGTTCTTGCGCGTCGTTTGTGAATTCCTATGCTCTGCGGAGGATCGAAGCTCGCGAGGGAGATGGAGCTTCTGGGCTTTTCTCTTTTTTTCTTGGAAGCTCGATTGCTTCCTTCACGAGCTGATTTCAAGAGCTCGTGCCGATCGTGTGGAGGGTTTTCTTTCTCTTGTGTGCTTGTCTTTGGATTGATTCTTTCATTCCGTGAATTAGAATCTTGACTGTGCTGCTTAGAGGGTGGCTGATCCTTTAAAACACCCATTTGTTGTGTGCTTTTGTTTCTTTCTCTGCTATTTGTTGGGCAGCCTTCAATTCTTTTAATGGAATACGGCATGTAATTGGTCGGCAGTGAACAGAATAATATATAGGTCCTGAAGCTTGAACAAGATTGCAAGCTGAATGACAGCGTGAGCATTAAGTGTTCTCGTGCTGTTATTCCTCGATGTCTGTTTACTATAGAGTACTATTAGAAAATTTGGAGGGGAGAGGCAACTTCTTGCTCAGTGTACTGATCCAGGTGTTGAAAATTGTTTCTGTTGTTCCTTTTCTTTTTCGATTAGATTTGACTTTCCTTTACCTTTTTGAGGAGTAAACTAGTCTAATAGACATGCTTTTCAAATTGATGCGCATTGAAAATCAGCTGGTGGTAAAAGGATTCCAAGAAGTTCTGATGTCACTTTCTATGTATGATAGAGACATATGTACGCCATACTTGCCCTTAATTCCACCATTCTTTGGCAGCATTTCTCAACAACCATAACCTGTTGATCTGCCCAATAATCATTCAGTAACTTATATACACTCCTTATCTTTCAAGTATTATTCCCCTTGGTAACTTTGGAAAGTTGGAGTCTGCAGTGGTCTTATTCATTTTGACCTCTTTATTTCTTAAAATTGAATGCTCTCTTAGGAGAAATTCTGACGATGGCAAGAGATGAAGATTCAGGTAGTCCAGGGTGGAGTGCTTCATTTTTCATGCAAACTACAGAAGACATAGCTAGAGCTGTTGCAGCAGCAGCTGCTGCTGCCACTGCAGCTCATTCCCCACGGCCATCTGTTGTCTATTCATCCAAAGACGATAGCAACAGCCATCTTCAGAAACTACAACGCCATGTTACACGGGTACTAAAAGGATTTTCAACTCCACCCGAGGTGAAATATGCAACTTACAACCCAGAAATTCTAACAAGCCAAAAGCGTCAATGGGCAAGCTGTCAGTTGCAATATTTGGTATGCTCTTCTGGGCAGCAGATTCCTCTCTGTCTCTCTGTGATGTGATAAGTGTCGTTCATTTGCCTTCAGCCACGCATTCTATATCATTGTGCTTGTTGAATGGCATTAGAATATTAGATGCAGCTAAGGCTGAGATTTGGCTTTGAATTATAATTTTGATCCATATGTGCTCTGGTAACACATAAACTATAAGTAGCTCTTTCTTTGCATGCCGTGTTGTTAATGCTGTTAGCTGTGCAGGATCATAGGTCCATAAAAGAGCCATCGAGGCTCTTTGAGAGCCTGGTAGTTGTTGGTCTTCATCCTAACTGTGACACTCAGGCTCTCCAAAAGAGATATGTTGGAAGAAAATTTGAAGGTTCTGGGAAACTACGAAATAGTTTAAGTGGTCATCAGTCTCGTGTAGGACCAAATATTGAACCACAGGTACATTTTTTGCCCTCAAATTTGATTCTCTAATGCTTTTCCTAAACATATGCAACAATGCTTTCACCATTTGACATGAATTGTCTTTACTTTTAGGTTTTGTTTGTCTATCCTCCAGAAAAGCCGCTACCACTCAAATACAAGGATCTTCTTTCCTTTTGCTTCCCTGGAGGTGTAGAGGTAGGATCTATGCTTTATGTTTCTTTTGCTGATATGGGAAAGTCCCTTTCGCTCTTCCCTTTTCTTATTGGGGCCTCTGTGGGACATGGACTTTCTGTTCTCATTTTTATTGTTGATCATCAAGTGTTCGTTTTGAACTTGTGTCTTATTTGGGTTTTTATTTATTGACCATTTTGACGAGGATAGTCCTCAACCGACCAATAATAGGACCGAACCAGTGTGAACTGATCATGGTACAGGTTTACGAAATGGAAAGAAGTTGACAAAGTATGCCACTTTCAGGGGTAATCCTAATCAGTATTCAAAAAAGTTACTAACCTTTGAACTAGTTTTTGGAAATCTGAAGCTGCAAAATTCATAGACAATTCCCCTCTCAGTTTGTACTGCTTGAAAGTTGAAGGAGGATATTGCAACCCTTTATTTTGATATTTTAGCATGGAATATGCATATGTCGTTTGGGCCTTGGTATACTAAGGACAGACGCAGAGTGGACTGGCTTGTGATACTTCTTCAATATGATGTAGGTTAATGCTGTTGAGAGAACTCCTAGCATGAGTGAATTGAATGAATTACTTCTTGGACAGGTATTACTGCTGCATCCCTCATTTTCATGTTATCATTTAAGAGTTCTTTGCATGGACAAAGTCATCTCATGTTCTGCCATAATGTCTAGATTAATCATGTTAGGAGCACTTTGCTCAGCTGAAGAGACTGATGATGTATTCCCTGGTTGTATTGCATTTTTGCTGGGCAACTTTTATCTTTATATATTAGCCTCTGGCTACAGTTGTTAATTTGTCCTTTTGGTTTCTCACCTGACTAGCAGTGATTTTTCATGCAGGAACACTTGAAACAAAGTGATCTGTCATTTGTGTTCCGCTTACAGGTAAACCTTTTTTTCCCGATGGAGCATTGCATATATCTTCTCAGTCATCACTAAGGATAAAATAACTTATGAATTCTCTGTTTACTTTTCCCATTCGGAGGTTATAATTGCTCAATTTGTACATTAATGTTCTACTTAACATACAGAATATTCATAGTGAATTCAGTGAGAATCATATGGCCCTTACAATTAGTTCGTCAATGAAATCTTTAGTTGCAGTTGTTTATCTTTCCCAGCAGGTTGGTGTTGGTGCTTAAATTCTTTCCATGATTTCTACTTGTGTAGCCATTCTGGTAGTGCATCCGTGAGGCAGGGTATTGAGTTGATAATTTGCTTTGAAGTTTGTTGCATCCTGGAATTTATAATTACCTTCACTTGTTTCGGAAGTGCTCCCTTATATAATGTAAAAAGAACAGGCGAGCTCTCTTGGTAGCAGAATAGGATGGGCAATGCTCTATAATTCCAATTTAGGTGCCTTCTACTTGCTGGGTTGTTGTGCAATTTTCTGCTGGGGGAGGCTTAGGTTAATTGTTTGAAATTAAATGTTTTTGGCTGAGATCCTGAGTCTTTGATTGGTTTAATGCTGGGATGGAGGAACACTCAAGCTTTGCTTTGTGATTCTAGCTTTTAGTTTGTGCTTTATTTGTTTATTTATTCACTATTTGTTGGAGTTTGATATGTAAGGACTTCAACATTCATAAGCCTTTTAGATTTTTCAACATTGCAACTGCTCTGAAGTTAGGTCTGACTGTTCCATGGACAATTGTCTTAAATAGCATCAATCACTTTCCATTCCTTATATCACTGCTCATGTGAGAGAAAATCACTGTGAGGAGTTGGAGTGGAGCTAAATAACACAACCATGGGAGAGGAAAGTGGTTTTAGGGTAGCCCTTGTTCTATGCCAAATTATTGAAAGCGAGGCAAATGGAGAGGTTTAACCAGATGGTTTCTGTTATTAAGAAGGATGTAGATATTTCACACAATAAAGCTTATGGTTGAGGTTGTCCATTTGATTGATTTTGCCTTCTGAGTACCAATGTTACTTGGTCATTGGTTGCTGTGTTTGCACTATGTAGTTCCACTTCGATTTATGTCTAGTATATGCTGCACTTACACATGATTTTGTCCTTTAGGTAGCTGATGACTCAACTTTGTATGGGTGCTGTGTGCTGGTGGACGAGTTGTTGCAGCGACCATCTGGATTGATTTCAATGATATCGGATAAACAATTACACCCTTCCTTGAGCCGTCATATATTAACCACGCGCAGATGTTATTGCATTCTCTCAAGACTTCCATTTTTTGAGTTGCATTTTCGTGTTTTAAATAGGTATTTTAATGTGTGACACATCATTACCCTTTCCGTAGATGGATATCATGTGGATAATGTACAACATAGGATTGTTATGTCGAACTTGCTCTTATTGGAGATTATATGCCAGATAGGCTTAATTGTAAAAATGTGTGCACAAATTACTGGAAGGATCAACAAAAAATATGAGGAGCTTCAAATCGAAGTCAAATGATTGTTGTATTGAAGATTTTGTGCCTTAGTATTGCTGAAGCAATAGCATGATGGTGATAAATGGGTTGGTTCAAAACTGCAACTGCTTAAATTTATTCAAGCACGAGTGTTCAATCTATTTTGAGCATATTATCAAACTGAATAATGGATGCTTTGTTGCTTAATAAACCACTGATGAGCTCAAACTTCATAGAAAATCTTTAACTTGATTGCTGTTCTGATCAATCTGTGAAACTTGTTTATCTATGCTATGTGGCTTATAAGTGCTTATCATGCCATTTTTAATATTTTTGTAGCATCTTCACTGAAGAGAGGTTGGAGCTGTTGACAAAAGGTATTGTTGACTTAACTATGGAATATTCAGAAGGTAATGCAGAAGAAGAATATCCAGAGGAAAAGTTAGATGGCATTTCGCTTAAGCATGGAGTTGCAGAGGTTGTGATCAGTGAAACTTCTGGGGTTTCTGAATTGGGTTTTGGAAATTCTGAACCTCAAATACTGAGTGGTAATATAAACCACATCGAGTGTCAAATTCATAAGGCAGAATCTAGCTTGCCAAGTAAAGGAAGCGATGATAAGGTCATTACAACAGACAATGAAGCTGAGGAATCTATGACCAGAAAGGAAGCTACTGCAATTACTGCTGAGAGTTGTGATGCATATGCTGACGATTATGTGACTAACAAGCAAACAACTGAGAAGCGTTTACCAAATTCTGTGCTGCCACTTCTGCGATATTATCATTACGAAAGCTCGGAGTCTTCTTCCAGGTAGCTGATTACTGAATATCACCATCTCTTTTAGACGTTAATGCTGTAATTTATTTCAGTAAAGATTGGATAATTCATTCTGCATGATCTTGACCTAGTCAAATATCCAAAGTTATTTCTGAGTATGTTGTGCACATGCACAGGGTTGTCATCTCCTGTTGCCTTGGTGTTAAATCCCTTGATCTGATCTTTCTGGGCTTTTACAGCTTCTTTTCCCATGGCCTAAAGCTTCTTGTACTTAAATTATATTCATTCTTCTTTTTTTGTGCCAGATACTTATTTATTCTTGTGGAACGTTTATAATTAGAATAACATCATGTGTTACTTCTGCGATGTCATCTGAATGATTCACTACAGCTTCCAGGGCTCTCCGATTGATGATAGAAACTTTAGGAGTGATATTGATGATACAGAGACAGAAGAGGCATCCATATCTGGCCAGGAAGATACAAGTGACCACACTGATATTCTTGAATGGGCTAAGGTCTGAATCAGTCCATGTCCTTGTCATGCATCCAATGCCAATGTTCCACTTCAACAATATGCATTGCTATTTGACTCTACTTCCCAATTTTTTGCAGGCAAACAGTTACGGATTATTACAGATTGTTTGTGAGTACTACAAGTTACGTTGCCCTGCAAGGGGTTCAACAGTTAGGTTTCACCCATTGGAACACCTGCATCCTGTAGAGTACCAACGGCCAAATGAAACGGTACTAAGGATAGCTGGTTCAACTATCGATTTGAGTTCATGTAATACAAGTCTGGAACTAGCAGAGGTATACTTTTTTTGTAGGAATCTTCTGATTTTATGTGAATTCATTATATTACTGCAGTAACTTACGGGACATGGTTCCTAGCTTGTTTAGCCGAATTTTTTTGCTATATCCTGCATAGTAGGCCATTTACATCTAAACTGTTGGCCTAGATCAGGCACACAATGCCCTCATGGTGGAGGAGGAAGCGACTGCATTGTCAATATGGACTGTTGCTTGCATATGTGGCTCACTGCGACTTGAGAATGTAAATATCTCTCCCTTTTATTATTGCCTAGCTTTTTTCAGCACACATACAGATGTTCATTGCACATGCAATTACACGTTTACATGATAGATAACATGCATACTGTCATATGCACAAGAGAGTTAATACCTACTTTTATGTATGCATGTAAAGTGTATCCATCTAACTAAAGATTTACGTGCATGCGTGTAAATGCACATTTATGAATGTGCTTATGTACACTTGTTAGCACATCCAACTCACCATGACTCCATGTGAATTTGAGAATTCATGCAAACAAATTCGTCTTGAAGAAAAAGCTCTGGCTGAATATTTTTGTGGAATTATCCAGCGAGTTGCTGATTGTCAAAGAGAGACTAAACATGCTCTAATTATACTCGCTCTTCATGTTATCCCATAGTCATGTGTCTATGCTAAATGAGTGAGTCTCAGAGACCATAATTGATGCAATGCTATAGTGGCTAAATGGCAAATTTTAAGCCTTTGCTTGCCTGTTTTGCTCCTTGTTTGCAGTGTTATCCTAGCTGATATAGTCATAGTACAAGTAAGAAGTTACTAGTGTACGGATTTCTTTTTATTGTGACAAGGAGAATGAAAGGTCCAATGCACATTAGAGGGAATAATATTCTTGTTTGCAACATCTACTCTTGGTCCTGTAGTATATGGTCAAAATTTTTGGTGTTCAAGTCATATTCTGCATCAGCAGGTGTTAATATAGTTGAACCACTTGTCCAGTATGATCTCAAAGTAGGAAGTCTGAGAACTGATTATGCACTGGTTCTGCAGGTGCTAACTTTGTTTGCTGGAGCACTTCTGGAGAAGCAGATTGTGGTCGTTTGCTCCAATTTGGTATGTTCAAGCCATGTGTGAATGGTTCTTAGTCTCATAGTTCTCGTTTTGAAGATTTCTTTGTCGGGCTAGCTTTTCCACCTACATGATTATGGTTCCTCCCAGTATTTTTTTTCCTTCATTTCTGGATAATGTTCATACTTGCAAGGCCCTAATCTTATAGTAGATTGATTGCAAATTGGTATCTATATAACCTATAAAACTAGCTTACCTATAACTGTGAGAGGATAATTAATTGACAAACTGTCGGAGTAAAACTATTTTGGTAAGACAATACTTTTATTTGCTTTATATGAGGTGCTAATTGTAAGTTCTATTTATAGCTTTGTTTGTGCAATATGCAGGGGATTTTATCTGCATTGGTATTGTCGGTGATTCCTCTCATTCGTCCCTACCAATGGCAGAGCCTGTTAATGCCGGTATGGGGCCCTCTTAAAGTGCCATTAGTTTTTTTATCGTCCTTTTTTTTTTTTTGGGTTAAATCATCAGCATCTTTTTCTTCAATTTCTCTTCTAATTGGATGAAAAAACTCCAGGTTTTACCGAATGACATGTTGGAATTTTTGGATGCTCCTGTCCCTTACATAGTAAGTATTTTGCTCTGTTATGTGGAGTGGAGTAACCTTTACCTCCAAAAGAGTAATTTTTGAGCATGGTCTTGGTGATGCTTTCTTTATTGTTGTTTGCAATAGATACATTGTCTGTGACTCTCTGTGTCTAATTCTTATACCGATGAACTGAAATGCACAGAAGGGAAACGAGATAGAAAGAGTAAAGAGGAAAAAAGTTTTAAACAGTTCTTTTTTAAGTTGGATATGGTGGATGGGTGGCTAGAACTCCTTTTGCTTTTAGAATTCACTCTATTGCAGATATCACTTGAGCAAAATTTATAGTCTTGATTTGTACATACATTAACTCTGTTAAAATATTTAAATGATAAACCACACCTTTATCTAACAGCTTAAGCTTTTAAAACAATTGTCAATAGTCTTATAAAATCTCACATGGTATTAGAATTGGAGGTCCTAAGTTTGAATCTTTTTAGGCCTCATTTGCCTCTCCAATTAAATTTTAACGCTTAGTACTAGGCAAAAAGACCAGACTAAGTATGAGGGTGAGTGTTAGAATATTTAAATAATATATCATGCATTTATCGGGTCAATTCCAAAAAAAACCCCAAACTTTAACTCCAATCCCAAATATACCCGAACTTTTTTTTTGTCTCAAGAAAAACCCCAAACTTTAGGTTTAGTCCCAAATCTACCCCGAACTTTTCTTTTGTCTCAAAAAAACCTAAACTTTAATTTTAGTCCTAAATCTACCCCGAATTTTGTTTTGTCTAAAAAAATCTCAAATTGGTACACATATGACAAATTTAGCCAAAATTATTTTTTTGACCACTAAAACAAATTACCATATATTATTTTCCGTTAAATTTTACTGTCAAATTTCTAAATTAAATAACATGTCATAATTAACGGATATACTAATTTGGGGTTTTACCCTCCGTTTGTACTAAAAAAATCACTAATTTTTTATTTGTTCTCAAATATACCCCATGATCTAATCTCAACTTAATATGTCATTTCCACATAGATAATAAATACACATAAACAAGATGTCATAGAAAATTATTTTCAAAATAAAACCATTTTAGGACATAAAAAATTAGGGATTACTAATACAGTTTTTGGACAAAGGCTAACGAGGGCAAATTTAGGATTAGAGTAAAATTTGATGATTTTCTTTTTGACAAAAAAAAAAAAAAATTGGGATAGATTTGGGAATAGACTAAAAGTTTGGGGTTTTTCGAGACAAAAGAAAAGTTTGGGGTAGATTTGGGACTAAATCTAAAGTTTGGGGTTTTTAAGAGACAAAGAAAAGTTCGGGCGATTTGGAACCCCGAACCTAAAGTTTGGGGTTTTTCTTGAGACAAAAAAAAGTTTGGGATATATTTGGGACTAAACCTAAAGTTTGGGGTTTTTTTTGGAATTGACCCTGCATTTATCTAACAGCTTAAGCTTTTAGAACAATTAGCAGTGGGCTTACAAAATCTCACAAACTCCATACAGGAAGATGTCAGTATTTGATTGTTGTGGAGTTTGAATTGACCTGCTTAACCTTTTTCTGCCTTTTATATTCTTCTTTATGTTATGTCCTTCCTGATTTCTGACTTGATACTGGGACTGCCATGTGTAGGTTGGCATAAAGAACAAAACATCTGAAGTACAGTCGAAAATTGCCAATGTCATTCTGGTTGATGCTAACAAGAATCAGGTAGAGATCTTCATGAGCAATTGGATTTGTGCTAACTGAATAATTGCATGTGATCCTATTGAAATGGATACTTTATGGAGAAATAGCTTATGGTTGTAAAATTACCTTTAGTTGAGTTCACAAGTTCAATAGAAAAACTGACTAGATGTGAATAATTGCCAATGTGTACATTAGGACTTACTATTACTTTGATTGACTCCAAAAAAGCTAGTAGTTTTGTGTTTTGTTTTAATAAGGTAGAGCCTTCTTTGGGGTGAGGTCATATTTCTGCAGTTTTTTCTATCTACAGTAGGTACTAAGTGGGGCTTTGACAGCTTCATTCACTCCTTGATGTGAGAATTCATGTGATTTGAAAGGGCTGAGAGAATTGCTGCAGGGTTTTTTTGTTTATACATCTTTCTATCACATAACTGCCCTTGTAGCGTCTCTGCGTGCAACTTGTTGCTGTTCTTTTGATCCAATATTTTGGGTAATTTTTGTGGTTTCATTTCGTGAGGCTGCATCATTTCCCAGTTTTTAATTGTTCAATTTATGTATCAGGTGAAGTCACCTTCAATTCCACAACTACCCAAGCACAAGGAGTTATTTTCATCCTTAAGTACATATCATGCGAAGCTAGTCGGAGAGAGTTATTTGGGGAGGAAGAGGCCAATGTATGAATGTACAGATGTGCAGGTGCTCTCCTTGAATTTTTCACCTCCATTAGTGGGCATGCATGAGTGAGGAAATTTGCATCAGTTCTATACATACAGCTTCGTAAATCTTGGCAAGATGACATTTATCATCTTTGCTATTCTTGCACGATCATCAATAGCTTTCTGCATTTGATTATCTTTTAAAGTACATCAGAATATCGTCTCCTATGAATTACAAGCTAGTTTTAGTTTTCAGGGTAAGTGGAGGATATGGTGAAATATAAAGCAATGTCATTGGGCTATTTCTAATGTGGTGGAGCAAATTTAGCTATCTTAAGTCGGGAATTTTTTGCTATTCATTCATAATCAAAAACATTTTCTGGTCTAGTGGGTCCTTATATTGTTTTAACACCCAATCCACCACTTCCGACTCCATGGCTACATGTGATGGTCTTCTCTCTTTTACATGGCTATTGCTGTTAAGCTATCATTTTGCTTTCCAGTTAAATGCGTCCTCATAGGTTTTTGAAGATTCGCCAAGTCTTGTGGACCTTGATATTCCCATGAAGTCTTCAGCATATGATTTTGTGTCATGGCTTGAAAGTCTCGGCAATTGCGTATCTTGCAACTGCCTTATTTGGCTATGGAATACTTTTACATGTTATAGTAATCGTTTGTTTCCATGTTGTACATTTGTCGCTTGTAGATTGAAGCAGCAAAAGGTTTCTTGAAAGTGTTACGATCTTATCTGGATTCACTTTGCTCTAATTTGCGTTCACACACAATTACAAATGTGCAGTCCAATGATGACAAGGTTTGTGTCTTGTTTCCAGCTTTGAATGTTCAGAAACTCTCACTAGTGCTAATTCTTCACCAGTCATTTGTATGCTATTTCATTGTGTGAATGCTGTGAAAAGTGGGGGTTCGACCACTCAAGTTTGTATTCTTAACATGATAGTGGTTGATCTTCCTAGAAGAGGGGTTGACCTTCATGTCTGACAGGAGGAGGTTCAAAGAAAACCTTGAAAAGTAAGGGGTGTGGGCCGATGTTGACCTCATATTTCTCCTTAATGTTGTAGGTATCCTTGCTTCTAAAGGAAAGCTTTATCGACTCATTCCCTCATCGTGATCGACCCTTTATGAAGGTGCGTTCCTGGTTTCTTGACTTGTTTACATACTTGGGATAATTATGCAGTTTTTCAGTCATGCAATATTTATAACAATGACAATGTAAATGGCCGACTCTGTCCTTGCCCTCTTACATGTTTCATGCACAAACCATCTGATGTTTGGCTTTCATCCTTTTTGGTGCTGTTTACAGCTTTTCGTGGACACACAGCTCTTCTCTGTACATACAGATCTTGTTCTTTCTTTCTTCCAGAAGGAGTAGTCCTTCCATGCACGTTGCTGGGCTGTTAAATGAAAAATGCCTAGCGCAACCTCGAGAGCAAGTTGAGAAGTTTGTTGTTGTGCTAGCTTATTATTTCATCATTGAGTTTTAGGTTTCTCTATGCCCTCATTATTTTCTTCTTGCTTTTGAGATGTTCAGCCTCACGGGCTGTAAAGGAATATATAAATATGTATGAGCGTGTACTAGCATCAGATCACATTATTCCATGTCCAGCGATAAGTTTGTAGCTATCCGGCATGAACGAGTCATCGACGTTGGTTAATAGCTGCGTTAATCTTCAATAATCTGAAGGTATCAAGTAAATACTTTCTCTAGATTTTTCCTAGCGTGTGAATTTGGACTTCCAAACTAGAAAAACTTTTATGCATGGATGCTTAAAATGTTCGAGCAGCCGAAGCCTAGAACAGCTATATATGTTTTCTGGGGAAAAATTAAATATGGACAAATTGGTCATGTATACTTTAGGATGTGTGGCAAAGAATCTGCCATCTTCAGGAACTCTTTTTTGTTTTAATTTAACTTTCTGTGGGTTGCTTCTCTGAGAATTCTGCAGAGTTAATCATAAGGGCCTCTGAATTTAATGTGTATCCTGACGTTGGACGTTGACTGAGTTGATCAGTGGGACTTTCTAATTTTGGGTACTTCCATTTCAGCATCTTCACTGGGTTTTTTTTATCTTTTTTTTCTCCCCGATTCATCGGGAGCTAAATGTCATTAAAAATTTATGAATGAGATTGATCCCTTTGTGGGATTGAAGAGCACTGGCCTCTTTTTTTCTTTGGTTTACCACATCAACAATATTATGAATGAGATTGATCTACTACTGTTGTTAGGGTTGTTGATTTATTTCTTTTATTAATATTTGAAAGCTAAAGAACAGTGGATCGTGAAGCAAAAGAGAGTTTTCGTTTCTCATAAACAAACGAAATGTCAAGACTTATGACATGGTGAGTAATCAAGTGAGATGAGTAGATCCTAACTATGCGAGACGACTATAATGAATTTGATCCGCTAGACTTGGTCTAGAATAACTTGAAGTCTCTTAAAAATATCATTGTTCTTAAAGCCACTAACATTTGGTTCAGATCTAGCGAGTCCGTTTGGGTTATGCATTATTCTTTTTAGCCTTTTTGTGAAGTAGCACCACTAGCCTTTTTTCACATTTGCATGAATTAGTACCATTAAACGAACGATTATGGAGTACAACTCTTCAAGTGACATATCCTGCCGAGAAATTTATGAAGTGACGCTCAAGTGAAGTGCACTGTAGATGCAGGGTTTGGCTCACCTGGATCAGGGTCAGGTAGCTCCACATTTTTTGGGCTTAGTCCATTGCGAATCAAATGAGCAATCTTCAGGAACGAGCCGATATCGTATCTAATGTCTTACCACACATGCTATACATGAATTACAGAAGCACAGAGACAGCACAAGGTAATAGGGACACAAATTGCCCACCCTATTCATTAGATTGCACTTGAATAATATCTCTGTCCTGTGATGATTTTGCTGCATTGGAGGATTTTCTTTGGGGGGTTGCTTTTTTGGGTGTTTAAAGGGAAAGGCCTGCTCTTTTACTCAAGAATGGAGCTGTGGGGGAGAGATGGTGAGTCAAAGTGGGGACTTTGTACCATGAAAAGGTGAAATTGCATGTGTTTGAGCCTGCCATGAGAGGAGACCCAATGCCTTATTTGTTCTATCCTCTCTCTTTGTACTTGTCCCAACCTTACATTCTAAGCATTGCCTCCAAAGGGCCATTGAATGCATTCAAACCCTCTCCCAGAGAAATAAGGAAAAGAAAATTCAATTTAGTGCCCCTTCTCTCACTTCACCTTTTTCTTTTCCTTTTTCTCAAAGCAGTTGAATGTCTCAAAACTCAAGAACATAATACATGGCCATCATTTAACCAAGAATCTTAGATTAGATGCTTGGGGTGGGGGGGGGGGGAATGTGCTAACCATAAAGCCATGAAATAACTTAACTTTCCTTCCCCATCAATGAATTCCATGCAAACAGAATATTTAAAGCTTTTGAACTTGCACATGAATCATCTTTTGAAAATGTTGGGCATCACTAGTTCTTTCGTGGAACACTGTAGCATTTTAGAAAAAAGCTAATCCATTTAAGTTTTCATGAAAACTCAGTTTGGAAATAGAAAGTCATATAGAAAATGCGTGACCTATTGCAAAATGATGGTGATTATGCAACGGCCAAGAGTGAATAGCATGTGATGGCACATCAAACCCGTGATGGATTGTTACACAGCACCTTTATACACTGTTTTTCTTCTTTTGAGCCGAATTAAGACAATAATCTCCATTTTTAATCATCAATTATGATATTAGATCTAGCGACTGTTCTATACTATATCATTGGTCTGGATCGAGACAATTTTACCAAACGTTTCTTACGCGTGCACATCAATAAATGGCACTTTGTAATAAAGAGGAAATTTTTGTGCCTTGCCTAATCTTGATAAAGTCGGAAAGAGCCTATTAGTCCACAAAAACCCAACCTTCACAAGGGTTTTGGTCACACAACCCTGAGAAATCCTCAAAACCCTATTCCTCCATTGATCTTCCTTTCCCAAAACCTGCTAAACAATGATGACTCCACTAGCCTGTCCAAAATGGTGATGTAGCAGGAACATCATCAAAACACAAAACCCATTTCCCTTCCCCCTTCCTAAGTTTCATGATTCTCATCAGAAGCAAAAGAAAGTCCAGACACTGCATATATCCTTTTCCGAGTTTCCCAAATTGAAAAAGGTCAAAATGGAAGTGGGGTTTTTGCTGCCCACTTGTGTCTGTGTGTGAAGTGAAAAAGGGGCAGGCCCAAAAAGAAAATAAATTAAAGAAAATAAAGAGGAAAGAAGGAAGAAAAGTAAAAGAGTTAGTAGCAGTAAAAGCTGTCACAAGCCCGTACAATCTTTTCTCAGTCTGGGCATTTGCTTCAGGCACCAACTCATATAATATTCACTCCCCCACACAGCCTTTCTTTTGTTTTTTGCTGGGACTTTCTTTCTTTTCCT
Source organism: Angophora floribunda (assembly GCA_014182895.1). Lineage (NCBI taxonomy): Eukaryota > Viridiplantae > Streptophyta > Magnoliopsida > Myrtales > Myrtaceae > Angophora > Angophora floribunda. Next base: position 6,919,831 of record CM024707.1, read on the forward strand.
TCTTTTCTGAACAATATTCGGTGTCTCCAGATTAACAGACCCAAATCACTACATAAAACGATTCAACAGACTCGTAATTAAGCATTGAATATGTTTCATCCCTCGAAATATGTCACTGAGAATATATAATTAAATATATTAATTCTGTCAAAGAATGCCTTGCGACTGCTCATTTAGTAGCCAAATGGAAAGAAGTATAATTTCCGAATATTAAGCAAATTTAGCAAGTACTTTAAGAACACTTGTAAATACTGTTCAATTTCTTAGAAAAATTTATGGACGGTTACATAGTTATATTAACATGCATACTTCCACCCTAAAAAATCTTAATAGAGCTATCTTGTTTTTTGTTTTGGTTTTTTTGGCTTAAGTTCTCTCTCTTTCTCTCTATCGCAAAGTGTTTAGTTTATGGATTTCCGTAGAGAGATGTCAGAGACAAGAGCTGCCACAGAGGCAGCTTAGCTGCAGGACCAGAAGCTGCAGAGATGTTGCAGTCATAATATGTGCACAGACTTTCTCTCTCTCTCTCTCTCTCTCTCTCTCTCACACACACACACACACACACACATACACACACTAATAAGTCACTTGCACAGGGAAGAGAGAGATGTTGCAGCACTGTAATCAGAACCATGAGTTTTATCCATGTACAGAAGATTCTGCAGCCCAATGGTCCCTGAAATAAATATACCTACTCTACTCCCTCCCTCCAAAGCCCAAACACTGATCTCTCTCTCTCTCTCTCTCTCTCTCTCTCTCTCATATATTTTTTTGTTCTGGCTTTGTATTTCTTCAACTTTTGCTTGCTTCCTTCAGTTGGGGCTTGCGCGTATCGTGTATATGCATATGATGAGTGGTGGAATGAGCAGCAGATTCCCCTTCACAGCCTCACAGTGGCAGGAGCTGGAGCACCAAGCTCTCATCTACAAGTACCTCATCTCTGGCATCCCAATCCCTTCTGACCTCCTCTTCTCCCTCAAGAGAAGCCCCTCCTGCTTTGACTCTTCCCCTTTCTCTCCCAAGTTCCTGTCTCACCAACCCCAACATGGTATTCTCTCGCTCTCCAACGCCAACAATCCTTTTCTTTTGTTTGTCTTGTCCTGGGTTTTATCTTTTCTTTCGAACTTTTGGTCTTCTTCTTTTTTCCTGGGTTTTTTTGTTGGGCTTTTGCTGTTTGTGGTCCCTTTTTGGCTAAGAATTGATGGTTCTCTTGCTTTTGTTGGTATGGTCGTGTTCTGTTAGTGGGTGCAGTGGGATGGAACTGTTTCCAAATGGGTCTGGGGAAGAAGATAGACCCAGAGCCAGGGAGGTGCCGAAGAACAGATGGGAAGAAGTGGAGGTGCTCAAAAGAGGCCTACCCAGATTCCAAGTACTGCGAGAGGCACATGCATAGAGGCAAGAACCGTTCAAGAAAGCCTGTGGAAGTTATGTCATCAATCTCATCCGCTTCACCAACCCCAACACCAAATGCATCAATCACGCCCTCCAATAAAAGCCCCTATTACTCTCACAGTCCAGCCACAAACCCTCAGTCCCTCTCCTCTCTCTCCAGCTCTGACCACTCCCACCACAATCACCCGAACCATCCTCACCATTCTTATTACTTCTCTTCAAGGCCTCCTGGGAACATCGCTTTGTCTGCGCAAGATGGCACCACCACCAACTTCCTTCTCGACTCCAGCTCATATTCCCAAAGCAGCCAAGATTACAGGTTACTTTTCTTGTGAAACTAAATCTGATTTTTTTATGTTTAAAGTTGGTTGCTCAAAGATCCATTGCTGATGTGGGCGAGGTATGTCTCTTTGCTTTCGTGGGAAGGAAAAACAGGTACCTTTACGGGCTGAAGGAGAACCATGTGGATGAGCACGCCTTCTTTGCAGAGCCAAGTGGGAGCATGAGGAGCTTCTCTGGTTCATCCATGGACGACTCTTGGCAGCTCACACCGCTCACCATGAGCTCTTCCTCAAAGCAGAGGAGTTGCTCGGCCTTAGAGAGCGACTACTCCTACTTGCAGCTTCAGAGCCTGAGCAACGTCTCGAAGCATTACAAGCAGCAAGACGTGAAGTGCGAGCTGATGATGCCCATGAAGATGGAGAGAGACGAGGAGGAGCCCCAGAAGACGATCCACAGGTTCTTCGATGAAGGGCCGATGAAGAGCAGAGACAACAGCTCTTGGGTCGATGTGGAAGACAACAAGTCATCGAACAGCTCATCCATGTCGACGACCAAGCTGTCCATTTCCATGCCCTCCTCCTCAAACGACTTCCCGGCATTCAATTCCAGAAGAAATTACGGTCAGCCACATTCCACCACCTTCGTCTTTCACGCTTAAAAACGGGTTCTTGCTTTTGATGCTTAATTCAAAACAAGAAGCTTAAAGGCCACAACTTTGTTTGATAGTTCCTCATGCATTCAAGAAAACAAAACAAAAGAACTCTCTCTCTCTCTCTCTGCTAAGTGAACTCAATCTTTGATTGCAGATGGTTGAGCCCTGAAAGGAGGACTATTTCAGGGGGGATCTGAAAGCTGTGACTACTGTCTGTCTGTGTCTGTGTGTCTCCTTAGAGCGGTTTGGACTTCCATTTTCTTCATGTAAGTTGGGAGGGAGATTTTTTTGTTCTTTTTATTTTTATTTTATTGGCTGTGTCTTTTGGGTGGTGGTGGTGGTGTGTTACTTACTAGAGAGATGAGTTGGGAGTTTGATTCTAAAGTCTATGTCATTTGTTTTGCTTTGATAGATCAAGGAGAGTTTGCTTCGGTTGTCGAATCTTTTTCACCGTCCTTTCTTCTTACATTCACTTTCGTGACAGGATCAGATCTTTTCTAGGTGGGTTTTTGAATGCAAGATTTTTGTTTCTCGGCGAGGTGACATGGAGAATATGTGTTTCCTTTTCTCCTGGGTTTCCTCGCATTTTTCATGGGTTTCGGTTGCTTTCAGAGGGGAACAAAAGACCACCTTGTCATTATGGTTGGTGGGCCCGTACGGGGCCCGTTGTTCGGTCCTGTCGTTTCTGAGTTCTTATGATTCAAGCCCAGTCTGTTCTGTGCAGAGTGGGCCCATCTCTGTTGTCATCAACCCGAGGCAAATTGCATTTAGCACAACCGGCCATCCAAGTCCCCCCTCTCTCTTTTGTACGTGGGGGATGCAACGTTCGATTGTGCTCCTGAATTCGAAGCAACCCATGTTGAGTTAGCTTCACTGCACCGCCTCACTATTTTCCGCTTCTGAGTTTTCGGTCTTAATTGGTATATTGAATTTCCGTTCAGGGTTTTTTTTGCATTTTTCGTAGGAGTTAGGTAAAATTTGTACATGGAAAAAGAGAAAAGAGTCTTTACCTGTTGGGTCTTTTTATGGTTGAAAACCAAAGCCCCGGTTCCAAAGATTTGCCTTTAATCTTCCTCTTTAGATCCGTTCTCTCGTGCTGTGCCATCGAATCAAACGCACCCGATAAGGACTTTTCTCTCGTGATGACAGATCGTGACTACGCTTCCAATTAGAAGAAAATGCTAAACGAATTCAGGGAATGGATGACCCTCCTGTCTAATCACAAAATTTAAGATTTGGAAAGGATGAAGATAAAACGGCTCCCCCGATTCGATATCGTGCCAAAACGAACGGCAGGAGGAGGGGCTTAAACTTTTTTTTGTCTCGTAAAAAATTAATAACTTCAGATTGAGTAATAATTTTAGCTTCAATTTTTTTATTTCGCAAAATTCACGAACTTTCGTGTTTATCCCAAATTTGACCCCTACTATTTATTCTTTATTTGAAGTCAACCTTATTTCAAGAAAAAATTATTCTAGTCGTGAAAAAATTGTTCTAGTTGTGAGCTTGGGGGATCTTGTCCATGATGTCTCTCTATAGGCAATGGTCTACGTCTTCATATTACGACAAAACAATGAAAATCTGGTTAGAAAAATTTAATTTAAAGATCTTTTAAATGTGTAAGAGACGATGAACAGTTTCGACGTTATTCTCTAAGCTGTGGCTCAAACAAGAAGATAATAAATGGTGTTTTAAATCCAGCCAGTAAGTGTACATGGATTTATTACTGAGGACAATTAATAGATCTAAGTTAAGGGGAGGTCAGATTTGAGAGTTAAAGTGAAAATTGGTGCTTTTAAAAAAGACAATTGGGCTAGATCTAACACTTGACTTAAAATTTTTTTTTTTTTCTAAAGACAAAAAAAATTGAGTCAAATTTAATATTGAATCTAAAGTTGATGTTTTTTTTTTGAATTAACCAGAGGGGGAACTCCAGAAAGCCTCACCTGCAGAGGCATGTACTTTTTTTAATAATTGGTGAAAGAGGGGAGGAGGACCAGCCATCCTCTCCTCTCTATTTGTTACCATATAAAATCTTCGCACTCAGCTGCAAGATGTCGAAACAGAGTCGTAGCTGCTTAGCACCACCTTTTTTTTTTTTTTTTTTTGGTCATACTTAGCACCACCTTACTGAAGAAGAAAAGAGCTCGAGATTCACGAGGATTTTAGTCGATGTTAATTTGTGACCTCGTGAAGACGGGCTTGGGTATGTAATAATAACCTTCACCCGGATAATCAGAGAAGGCGACGGTCGCGACGCAACCAGGGTCTCAGAGTGAAAAACGGGAATTTAATTTATTTACTGGTCCCCGTGATGAAAGTGGGCTGTTTTTACCGGCGAAAAAGGAACAGGGGAGGCTTCGGCATTTAAAAAGGGCGCCTGTCTGATGAAAACTCTGACTCTGACACTGCGGCTCCTCTCTGTCCGTTTCTGAACCTTCTGGTGGGAGTGGGTCTGGTCCGGTCGCATCACTTCAAAACACCCCCCCCCCCTCTCTTCCAAACAAATAAATAAATAAAATTCCAGAGAGATTTTTTTTTAGGGGAAGGGGGGGGGGTCCAAGTTCAGGTTCTGGAGTGATAATGCAGATTACAGAAAAGAGAGGAGTATGCTCAGCCAAAAGAGAGAACAAAAGTAAGGGCACGAACAGAGATACTTTGGAGGGACTGGGACATTATTCAGTGGGCAAATAGAAGGGGACTCATCAGCCCGACCATCCACTCTCGCTCCCATTCATTCAGAGTCAGAGTCTGACCACACCCCTCACACCCACTCTAAAAGCCAGAAACCCACCTGAGCCTCTCCTGTCGTTTGCCCACCTAAACCACCCCCCTCCCCCCCCCCCCCCTTTTTTCCCCCTCCTCTTCTGACACCTTCATGCCTCCTGCTATTATTTCTGCACCAACTTCACTCGGTCAAAGCACTGTCGTTTCAAGCCCGAAAAGAACAGAGAGAGAGAGAGAGAGAGAGAGAGAGAGAGATTCCACTTTTTCTGAACACCTCTATTTGTTTGCCTCCCCAACAGTTACATACAGTTACAGTTTCATACTTGAGCTACCAAGCTATGACAGATTCGTTGTGTTCATGGATGGGGGATCATCAATTAATCTATAAAAAAGTGTTGCTAGGTAAAAATAGACAAAGGGTCGCCCCAAAAAAAGATGGATGATGTTTCTATAGACAACACAGCGATTCCCCAGTTGTGGAGGTTATCCTACTGAAAGGACCGAAAGAGAGGACCTCTTTATCTGGACAAAAGAGACCAATTGTGTCCTGTCCCGGCGATCGTGTTGATATTTGTTCTAATCTTCATCCTCAACTGCTTCATCTCGAGTCGGCTTCTCTTTATCCGCCCTAAATTCCCCATCGCTTTCTTGAAGCTCTGCAGAATTCTCTCTGATCGGGCTGTTTACCGGCTGTTGCTCCTCCTCCTCCTCTGATTCCGACCATGCCTTCCTCCGCCTACTTGTATTCACTGGAGGTGCAGCCTTTACAGGAAATAGCAGAACATATTAGAACAAGAGAGAATTGAACAACTGCATCATAGTAGATGCCGTCCATGAGTATTTGATAAGCATGCTTCATCGTTTACTATCAGATTTTGGCACATAAAACTCACTGAAGCAGTTCTCGCCAGTCTTAACTTGTTAATAGTGATGGAACTTTGAAAGGAGATAACTGTCGGTCATCACAGACCAATGCCATTAATCAAAAGAAAAGAGTTACAAGCAGTCCTCATCACCTCATCCTCAGCATCAGAATCTTCGAGCCCAGCTGCTGCAAGTACATCCTGGGCATTTTCTTCGGCCTCGTCATCTTGATCATGCATTTGATCAGCAGGCTCCCCGTAATTTAAGTGGGCATCTTCATATTCCTGATCATCAATTTCTGCTTCAGCTTCCTCCGTCTCATATTGGGACTTTGAACTTCTCTCCTTCCTTCTTTTCTTACCACCTTTTCTCCTCCTCTTCTCGCTATGCCCACCCTCTTCATCATCAGCATCAGACCTTTCCCTCCTCTTAGAAGCAGGTGTGCCACTCTTCCATTGTTCCTAGAGATCAAGTACATCCAAATAAGTGTAAATTCAAAATTTAGATAAAGTGCATACTCTTGGGACTTCACATCATCTAATCAATGTGCAGAATCTTTGTATGGTAAACAGATCCATTTTCCCAAAAAGCTGCATCACAAGTAAAAATAGTTTGACTTATCAAAGCAAATGCCAGACCAAGTAGATTGACAAGACCTAAATTCCACATGACATGCTACTGATAGAGGAGACCATTTGCAGCCAACAAAAACCTCAACCTTAAGAAAAAATTTCTTTGGAAATCAAAACTTTAAAGAAATTCCTTTTGTTTCCCTCAAATTCTCTTTTCATTACAAGATGTGTAGGAGGAGATCAAATATCATATAAACTAAAAGAAATATTTCAACAATGCACAATTTCCCAGCCCTCACCTTCACGCGCCGGAAGTGCTCCTCTTGTTGCTGAACCCGCTTCTGCTCATCCTCCAGTTTTCTCTTTTCCAACTGTTTGAGTGAATAATGAGAAAAGGTGAGGAACGAGGTCATATCTTTACAACGAAAGCAAATAGAGAAGAGTTCAATTAATCTGTTGATGTCAGAGCAAATTCACAGTAGCACACCTGCTTCTTCCTCTGTTCTTCAGCCTTCCGGCGGGCTTCCTCAGCAAGTGCAAGCTGACGTGCAAGTTCTAGTCTTTGCCGTGCCTGCTCTTCCTCGCGCTGAGCTGCCTCACAGTGAACTTTTGCAGCCTCAAGTAAGTGCTTACAATATCCAACATGTGTATCAATTTTCTTCTCATCAAACCCATGATAATGAAGATTGGCACCAGCAGCCATTTGACTAAACACGCGGACAGCATTCTGAAGCTCAGCAACCGCTGAACGCACCTATAACATCCAAATTATAAAGACTCAATATCACTACTTTGAAGGACAAGAAATCCTATTAGTCAGAATAGTCATTCAGTCAGCACAGAGCAAAACACATGATTAAATAGGCTTTATTTTCTCAAGGCATTTGAAGATTATTGTCCAATTACAGGAGTTCAATTGCCACAAGTGCGAAACTAGAGTCGAAAATGATCAAACAATGATGCAAAACAAAATTCAGAACTCAACTTTTGCAACAAAATTTATCACTTGTGAAGTTTACTGTCATGCTTGTTTATCAATTATTTATTTTTTCTCCTCCACTGTGCAAGTGCATAACTGATCACCAGTGTTGACTTAATCCTTAATCAAGCAGAAAAAGAACATAGAAACAAGCAAGAAAACAAAGAGGAATGATAAAACCAAGCATTAGATCTTCAAACAACCTCATCTGCCGTTCTCTTTGATTTTTGCAGTGTCGATGCTGAGAATTTCTGCATTGCAACACCAGCATCAAACCTTAACACGTAATTTGCAGGTGACAAGTGGATGGCCCTTAACAAAGTTTTCTTGCAGTCTTGCCACTGTTCAGCTTCATAATGAGTGCGCGCCAAATAGAGAAGAATATGAGAGTCTGTGTTGTGAAAAAACTTCCGCAAGCAATTTTGATACTGCATAACAATCAAGTGAAGTAAGCACATGATGTCCTTGGACAAGTCTCTGTGTGCGCGCGCGCGCACGCCTGTGTGTGTGTGTGTGTGTGTGAGAGAGAGAGAGAGAGAGAGAGCCCAAGCTTACCATTTTCACGGCCAATGCGAAGTTTCCTTGAGCAAAATAAACATGTGCTATATTGATCCACACATCAGGCAACTGAATAAATATACTTCCACTTGCAGCTTCTTGAACCTATTTTAGTCAGAAATGAGTATGGCATTAAAAAAAAATGTTCTCACAACATAATCGCAGTTTGAGTATAAGCTTGCCTGTGTGAAGATATCTTTTGAAACATCGAACTGCCCCTTCTCAGCTAAGACCACTCCAGCACCATTGGCAGCATATAAGTTAGAATTATGCTGAACTAGAACCTACAAAATGTGCAATAATTTGCAAAATTAGGGCTTTTTATGTTAAGTCTGTCAATAGCACTACAATAAAATCAATAAAGATTATAAACAGACATCAAGAGAGGAACTGAAAAAGATGTGCATATTGATGTTCTTTTACTGGTACTAAATGATATTAAGAAGAGAATAAAAACTCAATGCAATGCTCCTAAATCTGGCAAAAAATCAGCCAAAATCTGAAGATGCCAGAATGACCTTTAGAAACTAACACATATGGTCAACTATCCAATAGTTCCCTTAATTGGATTTCTGCATTGGTCACCCTGATCATTCAGCTTGTCCACTAGTAAGTAGTACTTTAATTAATCTCGTTGCTTTCTATTTTTTCATTTAAGCTAATAATTGTCCCGTCCATTGTTGAAGATTGCACTTGCAGAATAACACCATCCTTTGGAGTTGAAATAAAAAGCATTATCAAGGTTGGAGTGAGTACAATTTCTTTAATGAATAAAAGGACTGTTCCGAAAACTGTTGCATAACTAATTCTAGTATTCAAGTGTATCAAACATAATAGGTAATTTTATACTAATGATGAATACGACTTTAGAAAAAAGAAATTGAAACTATGACTGTATGAAAAATCAGACAACATATCGAAAAGTTTAAGTATTAGTTTCTTTCATTTATAGGTCATAATATATAACAATGATACTGCATGTATTTAATTTCATCATGCATGTCATAAATTTAGGATTTTAAATTTTCATTGATTTATGTATATATTTTTTTCATTTATGTACAATTTTGTTTTACTAAACCAACCAGCAATTAGCAATGAGTATATATTTCATCTAATCCTCCATCCACAAATTCAATATGTATACTTGTCCTGCTTAATGTCCTCTATTCTGCTTCCTGACACTATGACTGAAAGGGCTAAAGTACACTACAAGTGTTAAAAATTGGTACAAGTGGATACTTAAGTGCCAAAACTTCCAAAATATATACTTAAGTACTAAAATCGGAGGAAAAATTGACTCAGAGGAAAAATTGACACTTATGGGCCAACGGCAAGAAATTCCCACTAAAATGCTGACAAGGTGTTGACGTAGCTAGCTTGTACTAAAGCAACATTGTTTTGCCTCCAAAAATTGATTTTTCATATAAATATTAATTAAATTAAATTTAAATACTAAATTATTAAAAAAAAAAATTTGCTAAGGATTCAGCAAGAGCCTCTATGGCCCCTCACCGCTGCTGCCACCCCACCATCATCGAAAAGGGCCAACAATGGTGGGCCAAGGATCAGCCAGGTTCACTGAGCCCCACTAGTGGCTGGCGACCCTGGCCGACCACCAGCGAGGGCTTGCTGCCCTCCCCCAGATCCAGTAAGGGTTGTCAGCCCTCGACCAGAGGGGCCAGGGGCCACCATTGGCTGTGTAGCCAGCGATGACCCTTGGCCCGACTAGGTGAGGACCAGCAATCGGCAAAGGTCACCAGCCACTCCTCACTCTAGTGTCGTCAACCCTTTCCAATGACGATGGGGGCCACAGCAGCAGCAAGGGCCTCTATGGCGCTCGTTGGAATGCTTACCCATTTTTAATTTAATTTAATTAATATTTATATTAAAAATCAATGTTTTGGGCAAAACAATGCCACTTTGCACATTGATTGCTGAGTAGACAACTCCGGCAAGCCACATAGACCATATGTATTCTTAAAATAAGCCACGTCACATTTTCAGTTACCCTCGCTAGAATTGGCACTTTAAGTGTCCCAATTTTAAAAAACAAAGGGCACTTAAGTATACATTTTGGAACTTTTGGCACTAAATGTCCACTCGTGCCAAGTTTTGGCACTTGCATTATACTTTAGCCTAACTGAGGCTACCAGCCATCAACATTTCTCCCAAACTCTAACTCACAAATACGCTCATGCTAAAAGCATGTAGACCATAGCTAGAGCACAAGACACTACAAAACTAGAAAAGACTAAGACATTGACAATGAGAATATATCAAGAAAGCAAATGCGACAATGGTGACTTGAACTGAAAAGGCAAAAAAGGATAGGAGGCACATACTTTGGTATAGAGCTCCTTTGCTTTCTCCAAATGAGTGGCTTCTAGCTTGGGTGCCCTCTTCTCATTGCGCATTGCAGCAAAATAGTTCCAGTTCCCCTTAACAATGCCACCACACACATAAATCACAAAGTGACGGGGAAAAGGAATGGATATTTGTTCTAATATTTTCTAATATTTAAAGAAAGCCTCACCATTTAATTTTAGATCGATTTCCAGAAATAGCCTAACCATTTAATTTTGTCCCAGAAAGACTGCACCTTATAGATTGGTTTCATAATAAGCATTCATTAAGCTTCCATTTCTCTTCTCCGTCAAGCACTGATCTTTTATCCTACTTGTCACCTAGATTGCCACCTCAGCAGATGAAATGAACCCATTTTGGAATTCAAGCTCAAAATGGCACCCTTTCTTATGAAAAGATGGCATTTCAAGCGACGTGCAAGATGATATATTGACCTTTAGTGACAAAAAGAATCGACAATATCATGACTTAATTTATAGAATCAAATTCAAAAGGTCAGACCTTCTTGCAATATAATTCAAAAGACAAGGCTCCTTATGAAAATAGACTAAAAGGGCAAGCTTTTCCTGAATATTAAATATAACATTCAGTGTCCAACACTGCAAAGGGATAAACTAACATTCAATACTGCCTCACAGTAGAAGATTCCAACAATGTGAATATTTTGATATCTCAAATACACTCACCAAAGAGAGTGTGGAATAAGAATCCTTCCCATCAGCTGCATCACTAGCAGCTCGAAATGTTTCTTTCGCCTTAACCCAGTCATCATTTTTAAGCTCTAGTTCTCCGAGCATGGACAATGCATTTGGACACTTCTCATTCACTTTCAATGCATCATTAACCTAAACAACACAGGAGGAAGGGCTAATAATTCAGAGAAAACAAGAGGACAGAAAAAGTACAACCAAGGATGATATGATATAGGGTAAATAACCACCAGTTCAATGCTTAATTGAATGTTATTCCGAGCTTTTGAGATGGCAGCAAGCCTCAGATATGCATCTATATAGTCAGGATACTGCAAAAGAAAAGGACAAGTTAAGGAAAATCTCAAGTGGTATGACCTGGAATATTTTAAGATAAGGGACTGTTCTATGTCAAGAGATTAGAAACATAAGCCAGAAGAACTAGATTACGTTATGGGCACATCAAAAGGTAGAATTATGAGACAGCACATTCATAAATTGGGATTTCCAGAGTACATAATTCTGAGTGTACCGTAAGCTATTCAAAATGTGCTGTGACTTGGGTTCGTGTCTCCTCACTCTGAAGGACAGAGATACTAGCCTATATAACAGATCCAAATCATCTTTTTTAAAGAAACCACAATTTAATTAAAACAAGGAAAAGCATCAAAGTTTTTCTTTTATAGTCAATACATAAGATTAGCAAGATCATTTAATGCCAATTATTTACCGTTATTTGATTGTTGATAAATAATCTAACACCTAAATATGCGGACATACCTTGTATATTATCAATCTATATAATATACTTGCAATTTCCATTCTGTGCAGCTGCTCCAGTAATCTTGCCAAATTGAAAAGTGCTGTCACTTTATTCCAAGGTAATTCCAGGTTTACATTATCTGCTTCAAGTTGTGTAAATATTTGTATATCCTTATAAAGACGAGTACATGCAGTAGCATCAGCAGTGCCAACATTCACTTTTCCGTCAATGAAAGAACGCCATATGCCATCACCAACAGCCTCCTTGAGACTTTGCTCAGCAAGCTGGACAACAGAAAAACATCACATGTACTTCAACGGCAGAATGATATCAAATTTATTATGGTCATATCTGCTATAGAAAACCAGTACCAGGAGCAAAAGGCTCTACTTTATCCCACAGGAAAAGTGGTTTGAAGTCCAAGTAAATCACAGATGTATACACCCATAGTGGGAAGTTGCACTGACTTAGAATATAGAATACTAACCTCAAGCTCTCCCCTTTCGAAGTGGATAACTCCAATATTATTGAGCAACTCTACCGGCACTTCTTGGCCACCCTTTTTCAGCAGACCACGAGCCTGTTAGGATGTAAGAATGATGACAAAATTAACAAGCCATGCCAGAAGGTAAATTCCAACGAAACTCTACTGTAGTGGCAATAAAAATTGCCTTCACATACAGGGTAAAGGACTGCACTAAGGTGTATCAGCATTTTGTTGGCCAAAATGTCAATTATTGAAAGGGGGTCAATAACTATGTAGCAAAAAATTTCTTTGGCTGATGCATAGCAGAAAGTTTAATTTGAAAGAGAACTGCCTATGTAGGCTATGTGAGATTTAGTGAAGTGTAAGGTCTTCAGTGCTAAAGACAAGTCAAAGGCTAGTTTGGATCAACTGACTATATTTCAAAAGAAGAGAGGAGAAACAAGTCGGATCCAGACTATTAGATCACCTGCTATCTAAAGATATCAAACTTAACTTCCCCCATTAGCTATGAGAAGAATGACATGTCTTCTTGATGGCCTTGATAATTCATTTGAAGAAAAACAATCAAACATGTGCATGTATTATCCTCTATGGCTCTTTGATTCGTAACATTATCCAGGAGAGAAACCGGTTTTGACCTTTAAAATTATTAAGTTAGCCAATCATCTGTTCTCTTGATATTGATGTGAATGAAGCCAGTGAGATTACCCCATCTAAGGACAATACATATGCATCCAGCTGTCCATAATACTATAACCTGATTACTACCACATCCAGCATTGAAAACTTTCTACTCAATATGAACAGAATAACTTAATTTAAACAACATTTTACTTTCCTCTCCAAATTAACGTCACCCAATTACATAAGTCCAAAAGATTATCAAGAAAGTACTTACCGTCTTGAAGGCATCTAAAGCAGCGCCAGTGTCAGATAATATCAACAATTCCCCCAGATCAAGAAATGCCTGAATTAAGTTTCCACCAACCCATAATTAGTATTTGAACGGTAACTGTACCATGCATGATGGAGCTAACAAAAAAATTAAGTTAAATTTTAATTTATTATTCAAGCAAAAGGTCATTCTTCAATTTTCATATTGAGGTGGCCAGCTGTTCACTAGCGTAGGAAGGCATATATACTTCTACAATAAGTAAAAAGAAAAAAGAAAAATTCACCATGAGACAACAAAGGGGCACAGCCCACTTTATAAAGATCTGAACACAAAAGAGAGATCATTAACAAGACATGGGAATCCACAGTATCAATCAAAGCATTTCCATACAAGGCGTTATCCCACTATACCAACAGCATAAAACTTTGACCAAATTGTCAACAAGTGTAGCAATACCGCGATCAAAGCATTTAAATCCAAGAGCTAACAGAATATTCAGTCAAATAAGCTCATTTTCTTCCTGTGAAATTCAGTCAATTAAATTGTCACATTGAGGTGGGTAGTGATTCACAAGCTTGGAAGGCCCATCTTGCAAATAGAGAGAAATTCACTATGAGGCACCCCATGCATTTACAGATGGAGCTCAAAGCCAAAAGAGAAGTCATTCCCAAGACAATGAATCTATGGTATCCATCCAAGCATTTGCATCCAAGAGCAATCTCCACCATACCACCAGTGAAACATTAAACCAATTATTCATATGTAGCTACATTATCACACAAAGCATTTACATTCAAGTGTTGCCATACTATGATATCCCTGGACTTTTGCAGGGATGGCATGCTATGTCGCATTCCTGAGGAATGCACAAAGTCTGCCTACCCTAGAAAGTACACAATACCATCTTCAACTTGCATGCAATGATGCTTCACAAATTTTAATTCCTATAAACAGAAAACATGTTTTTGACAAGAAGAGGCTCAAGAATGTAAACATATGAAAAAATTCATATTCTGCATGTTTCATTGATACAAAGAACAAGGTATGCATCAAGACCACAGCCATCATGATTAAAGAGAATATTTCAAGGGGAAAATAAAAAGTAAAAGTTGGTCACCTGGGCATCACGTGGATCAACCTTTGTAGCCTTCCTCATAAACTCCTGTCCCTTTTCTATCTGCCCGAGTTGCACATATATGTGCCCAAGAACCTAATCAAGTTGTGAGAGAGAGAGAGAGAGAGAGAGCATAATTCTCAGAAAAGTCCTTCCTAAATAAGTCCAACTAGTAAATCACAAAACGACCTGGACAATTGTTACTGACTTACTCTTAATGTCTCACAATTATCAGGATATACCTCCAAAACCTTTTCAAAATTAGACAAAGAACTTCTGAAATCTCCCAACTTGAGTTGTACTTGACCAAGACCTAATGCACAGTGACCAACGCACACCGGAAATTATCAGAATGCAATGTAAATGACACCAAATAATATATCTCACTAAAATCTAATCAGAGATGGTAAATACTGGCAGAAAGAGAGATTTTCCAATTTCATGCAAAACAGACGATGGAAAAATATTTCTAAGTCAACACATCTTCACGATGATACACTTGTAAAATCCCCTTTCCACATCATGCAATTAAATATAAAATCCACTTTCAATTCCATTTCTAAATTTGATTTTTCTCCATCCCAAGTATCATCTGTCTGTGTTTCCTCTTCCCAATGAGCAGATATTGAAGAAGGGGAAGGATACTAACCATAATAAGGAAAAATAAATGCATGTGGCTTGTTGATTTCTTTGACAGAAGCCATATAGTAGAGACCTGCTTTTTCGTAGTCCCCCTAAAGTTGACAAGAAGCAAGCCCCCATTAGGAAGAGGCATAGGAGCAGCTTGGGGGGGAAGGGGGGGAGTTCCATTTTACACGGCAACACTCATAACAATCAATTCATCTGTATCACTACATTATTGTTTTTGTTAAAGAAATATCTTTAAGATGCGAAAAGCAAAACAGTGAGCAAACCTTGCTGTGGTAAGATCTTGCTAAGTTATAATAAGAATGTGACTTTGTTGGCCCATGAGTGGTCACTGCAAGGGCAGTTTCTGTCAATTGTTCGACCAAAAAGTGTTGCCCAGTGAAGAAGAAATGATTTGCTAGATAATTCAATGCCATTGCACAGTAAGGGTATATCTCGAACGCCCTGTGCATCTTTTCCACTCCTCTCCTAATTCCACCCGCTGAACATGTATTTAAGAAAACAGAGCAATCTATCAGCAGGAATATATCTTAAATCCAACAAACATCCCCATTATCCAATATAAGAAAGTAAACAATGAGACTAAATAACCTTTGTTTGTACGCATATCCATAATTGCAAGTGCAGCAAGGGCCTCTACATTTTCTGGGTCTAACTGTTAAATGAAATTAAAAAACCTATAAATGATGGAGTTAACACAAACTGCAAAGCAAGGCCAAATATCTCTTCATAATCAAGGCAACATAACCATATAACTTGCCTGCAGAACCCGTTGAAATGCCTGCCTAGCCTTTTCAAATTGACCCAACTTATAGCGACAGAGACCTATGCCAAGTCTTACAGCTCCAGGACAATCAGGGTGGACTTGCAAGGCCCTCTAAACAAAGACAATGAGTAAAGGGCAACATCAATAGTCTATTCAGATCTATGGCATTCCTGAACACTTAAACTGAAACTCCCCAGCATGACACTAATTACTGAACCTAAGTATCATGCTGCAGTAAGGAATTTGAAATCATCATGAATGTCCCAATGTAGGGGAAAATGATGATATCACAAACCTTATACAACTCCAAGGAATCGGAATACCGTCCACGATTAAACTCAACACATGCCTACAGACATGAAAGTTCAAGTTTTAGTACAAAAAAGAAGTATAGGAAATTTTGGCAATAAAAGAACAAAGAGAAATTCAGTTTCTACAACGGCTGAATGCGTGCAAGTATCTTAGACACTGCATATCTAAAGCAGAAGATGATTCAGTGGTTTCCAGCCAGTATGATCACATCATAGAATGTCGGCAAACATTACCTGACCGAGAAGAGCAGGTACGTTATCCCGATCTCCATCTAGCACAATCTTAAATGCAGCAAACGCCTGTTCCACTTCACCTTTGGCAAGTAAGAGTTGACCTGTAAGCAGGAGAAATGTGCTGATAATAGGATTCCATCAATGAATACTAAAGATATGGAACACTGAGCCAGCTGCAATATAGCGTGGTTGTAACTTGCCAGTCTAAATCCATCCTAGATGGTGATTGAGGATCAAAATCAAATACCAATCACATTAGAATTAGCATGCAATAATTATTAAGCAACTACAGAATTTCAACATTTTCAACTCAACAAATAGACTTTCCCCAGTATATATTACAAGACCAGAGTGGAAAAAAGTTTACCTTTTCCAACCCAAGTTGAAGGCTCATGCATATCGATTCTCGATGCCTTATTATAGTACTGGGTCGCTAAAATAAAGTGTTCCTCCTTTTCTCTCTGTTTGGTCTCAATTTTCCCAAGGTAACTGTAATAAGCCCCCAGAGCATTGAGAATCGCTATCCTCTCATACCTCACGTCAGCATAATATTCATCAATTTCTGTAAACAATATCGAAAAAAGATAGCAAGAAGATTGTCATGAAGTTAAATAGCAATTGCCATGACAAGGAGAAGTCCCTTTCCCCATGAACGAAACGGATGGATATTCAATGAGGGAGAAAAACACAGAAAAGGCTAGGGGCCACTAGGATGAAATTCTGGGAATGCAAAATATACCGGGACTTGAGCCTTCTTCCAGAATTTGTCGAAACTGGTCGATCTTCCCTTGCTTAAAGTACTCTCGCTGCACCAAAACAAAGTCAACAACCAAACTAATGAAACTGAAAGGGCGAACCGAACCGAACCGAACAAAACGCAGCACGCCGCGAAAATTCCAAAGAAGAAAACATGCCCCGGAATCGAACTGCTCGAACTGGCGAGCAACAACCAATGCAATGACAAGGTGGAATCCCAAAACTGGAGAGCTAGAGCAAGTTACCGCGATGATGAGCCAGAGATCGAGCGGCGCCTGCTCGGCCTTGAGGATGTCGAGGATGTCGGAAGCGTCCCGAGGGAGCTGATCGAGGATCACCCGGACCTCCTCCTCCGAGTTCTGCACGGGTATGTACACGCTCGCCATTGCCTCTGCCCGAGCTCTTTACGATACGATCTGCTCCTCCCCTCCCCCCTTCAATTTCCAGCTCCCGAACGAGCCTCGGCAGCTCGCGAAACCGCAATTCAAGGCGAGCGAAGGGCGCGAAGGAGGAAGCGAAGCGGGGAGCGTATGGCGCAGAAACCCTAGCTCCGCAGTACGCTCCAACGAAGCCTCCGTCCGTCCGTCGGACGATCTCTGTCTCTCCGGAGCAGAGCAGAGATGATCGGAGAAGAAAATAGGGAATAGCCAAGGACTGACTGAACTAGATTTTTTTTTACTGTGGTTTAAGAGATGG
Organism: Angophora floribunda; assembly: GCA_014182895.1. Lineage (NCBI taxonomy): Eukaryota > Viridiplantae > Streptophyta > Magnoliopsida > Myrtales > Myrtaceae > Angophora > Angophora floribunda. Next base: position 6,937,583 of record CM024707.1, read on the forward strand.
TGGTGGAGGGTCCAAGATACAGAGGCCCGGAAGCCCGAATCGGCCCAGCGCGGCCCGCTCCTCCCTCTAAATAGTGTGAACGGCCTGATTATCCGACCCGACCCGGAAAAGACTGGTGCGGGTTCGTGATCCGACCGAATAAAATCGTGACTTGAAACCCCGATTTGGACCGGGTCGGGTTTTCAGTGCTTCCGTTCTAGTTACCTTTTTGCAAAGGCAGGGTCTTTTCCAGCCCGGGACTGAGATGCCCGAATGATGCTCTCTTGGCCCGAGTTTAGAACTTTATGATGCAAATGATCTAGGGTCTATATGGTAACGTTTATTTCCTAATAAATTATCTTTCGAAATGTTTTTTCCATTTTTACGTTAAACAATTTCGAAAGTTTGAGGGTGTTTGATAACTGTTCAAAACTTTTACTCCGGGAACAGAAATACGTTTGGTAAAAATTTCCAATCTTTTTATTCTTTTAATTTTATTTAATTTTATTTCTTTTTCTCTTTTTTTTCCTCCCCTTCTTTCTGTTGGCCACCACCAGCGCTCGTTGGAGCCTCGCTTGGGCGAGGCTCACCCAATAGCGGCGATGGGGCGGCCGAGGGGTGGGAGAAGGAAGAGGAATAAGAAGAAAAGAAAGAAAGAAAGAAAAACTATTTCTTAAAATTATTTTCGGGAATAAGAAACAACTTTTTCTTATTTTTCTAATTTCTTTCTACTCAGAATGCAAGATTTGTTCCCGAAAACAAAAAAATTTACTCCCTAACAAAAGAATAGAATCAACTGTTCCCGACGGCATTACCATGCAAGACCCTATTATCTAGAAATTCTTGTGTATAATGTTCAGGAACCAAAATGAGTAAATATCAAACAGGACAAGAATAACGTAGTGAGAATCGAACTAAAAAAATTGATTAAAAAAAGTATGAAAGTGATAAACTTAGTTATTTTACTAAGATTAAGTTTGCCAAAAATGTTAATCTTCTCCAAATTTAATATGCGATGCACTCGATTTTACTTGAAATTAGTGGTGAAGTCAATCGATTTTAATAGATAGTAAAAGATCTAAAATTAATTTACTCAACAAATAATATTATCGAGATAGGAGCTCGATAAATATTTCGATAAATATTCATAGCAGGGAGTGTAAACGGTTTGGGTCAATTTGTTTTTTTTTTTAAAAATTGAATCGAACCAAACCGATAAGGCATGATACCGAATTGAGCTGAATCCGTCACAAATCGAGTCAAAAATCCAATTTGGTTGGTCTTAAGTTTTCCTATTTTTACTTTGCTTATTGAAATCAAAGCATAAGAGATGATCAAGAAAAAAGATTGTTTAATTTTTGCCAATAATTTCGATTCAGTTCAATCAATCGAACCAAACTAAATTAGAAAAGTTAATGGTTATTTTTCAGTTAACTGAATCAAACAAAAATCACACGAAATTTCGGTTCAATTCTTGAAATCCCTAGTTCATAGTACTTTTAATTTAAAACGACTTACAAATATGAATGTCATAAATACGTTTCGAAATGAAAGAAAGCCATTCTTTTAATGAAATCTTTAAATTGATAGTCATTTTTAAATAAAACTGTCAATTTCGAAAACTTACTTTAAAGAGTTGATTGAATATTTATGACAAAATTAATGTTACGTTGATTTGTCCAAGTAAAAAAAAAAAAGCGTCCATGGTATCATCTACAAAAATAATTCATTAAAATATTCGTTTGACCCTTTTAGAAGAGTGTTGTTATCGAGTAATTGACTCCGAAAGTGCATTCGATATTTTTTACTATTCACGTTTAAAACTTGGAATTGGATATAGACTTGGTGGGTCCAATATAGCTTAAGCCTGAAAACTCGAATCGGCCCAGCATAGCCCGTCCCTCCCTCCGAAAAGTGGGAAGGCCCAATTACTTGACTCGATCTGAAAATAATTGGTGCAAGTTTTATTGTGACTAACCAGATAAAATCATGACATAAAACCCTGATTTGGACCAGCATGGGTTTTCGGTCCTTTCATTCTAGTGTAGTTTGCCTCACTCCATAGGCGGGCTCATTTCTTTGGCCTGGCCTCAGATGCTTGTGTCGAACCGATTGTTTGGGATCATAACCATGTGGCGACTATTTTGGATCGTTTGGGATCATTGGGGCCTAAGTCAAGCCTTCTTCAGATCAATCGATCATGATTGTGTGGTGACTTAAACTATTCAAGCTATTTTGGATCACTTGGATTATTGGGGCCTAAGCTAATCATTCTTTGTAAAGAAAGAAAATCTAGAGAAAAGCTTTCGAGAATGGAATCATTTATCGAGTTTTGATTCGGCGGATGAGATCGTATCATCCCAACTACTATCTACTGGCATTTATGCCAAGAAAATTTTAGACAATGACACAATTACGGTATCGCTCATCCCTGAGAATGTTTCGAAAGAACATGGATCTTTTCATGGGTGTTTTGGTCGTTCTTCCTCGATCATGAACGCTTTATTCATCATGAAAACCTCGGAATCCATGACACTTGAATGATGCCCAATTCGCCTTGATGTAGATAATCTATTATCTATAAACTTTTCTACAGGTTCTAAAGGAATTGAAATTAGTAATGTCAAACGAGACGAGAATAATGCAGTAAGGATCAAATTAAAAAAATCAACCAAAAAATTATGAAAGTGATCAACTTAGTTGTGTTACTAAAATTATGTGTGCTAAAAATGTTAATCTTTTTCCAACTTTGGGTTTTGGAATTTCAATAGACGGTGCACTTGGTTTTTACTTGAAATTAATGGTGAAGTCGATCAATTTTAATAGATAGTTAAAAATCTAAAATTCATGCACTTAATGGATAATTTTATTGAAGTAGTAACTCGATAAGTGTTCAAATTACTTTTAATTTAATATGACTTAGAAATACAAATATCATATATACATATACAATCATCCAAGTTTCGAAATGAAAAAAGTCATTTTCTTAATGAAATCTTCAAATCGACAATCATATTTAAATAAACTTCTCAACTTCAAAAACTAACTTTAAGCAGATGATTGTATATTTATGACAAAATTAATGTTATGTTGATTTGTCCAAGGAAAAAATAAATGTCCACTGTATTATAAACAAAAATAATTCATTAAAATCTTCTTTTGATCCTTCAAGCATAGTCTTATTCTCAAGTAATCAACTCCGAAAGTGAATCATGTTGATGAACTAAGGAGAAGAAATATGAAAGAAATATTATGGCGATCCAAATTTAATAATGTACGAAGAAAAGAAAAGACAACCATTTATGTTGAGAATATATTTTTTTTCCCTACCGACTTATAATGAAAATGAGATCATTATCTCTGAAATTTTCTCAACCAAGGAAAAAAAAAGAAAATCCAATTTTCTCACAAAAATATATCAGGCAGATTACTTTTTCCAAACCGGGCTATTTGAGCCCGGCCCGCCCGGTTAGATCTTCGGGCACAGCAATTTTCTTACGGGAGCGGTCAGTTGTCCGTCCGTCCGCCCGTCCGCCCGTCGGCGAATTTTCAGTTCTCTCTGTTCCCTCGCCGCAAGCCATGCCTCTCAAGTGGTAAATCGGCCGGTTCCGACCTCGCGGCGGAAGCCGGAACCATCAATTTCTCTGCCGCAACTTTCCCCGTGGAATCCCGCTGATCTGCGTTTTTTCGATGTCGTCGCCGTTGCTAGGGTTCTGCAGTGGCAACCGAATCCGGGGACGACGGTGAACAGCCAGATCCTCGCGGAAGTCTCGCAGTGCGTCGAGGGCATCAATGGCGTCAAGGAAGGCAGATGGAAGGCTACTCTCACCTACTACAAGCCTATACTTCGAGGTGAATCGCTATGATTCATTACCGCTTGCGTGCGAGCTGAGATTGCTTTAGGTTTTTTTTTTGGGGGGGTCTTTTGTGAGTGTTTTTCGGCATAGCTTTATTGATCCGAAACATCAATCGATGAATAGACCAGGCGACGTCGTCGGAAATGCCCCGGGATTTCATCGGCATGTCGCTGCCGGAGCAGCCGAGTAAGTACTACTTCACGCTCCGGACTCACCGGATAGTTGTCGAATCTGATGTCTCGGTTCAAAACATAATGGAGAAGTTGCAGTCTTACAGATCAAGGGTCGCGCTTATATTTGAGGTAGGACGTTGGATTGCACATTCTTGTTCTGCTTTGTTTCTTCGTGGTATGCTTTCGTGCATGATGTGTGTGCTTCGAGCTGTGATTGCTTGAGTTGCTGTGAATCTGAGTTCAATTTGTTTTATCTGGTTTGTGATTATGAGATGACTAATTGGCTTTTTGCCTCGTGTCGTGTTCTAGGGGTTTCAGTATCAACTCGGTGACTTTCAGTTGAGAGTGGGGAAAGTTGTTCCGAGTCATTCTGAGAATTTGAGAGGGATTGTTATGGAGGTAATAAGCTTATATTGCATTTCCTGTTCTGTGCTTTTGTGTGTCACGAAATTCTCTGGGAACGATTTAAAGTTACTAAAATGCTATTTAACATGCAATCGGGGTGTGAATTTGTTTCTCTTACATCACTTCGAACTTAGCAGTACATCAGTCAATTCGATGCATTTTTTGCAATAGGCCCATAATGGATTGTGAATGGTGACACTGCCTTGTGCCAGCATATGCAGTATCTGGATTGCTTAAGCTATTGATATGTCCGTAGTTAAGCTTTCCAGGTAGTATACTGATGTGTCAAGGGGTGGAAGAACTTATGCCGAAAAGCTAGCTTGCTAGGAGAGAGAACCCAATCCATTATAAGTCTCAGAAAATCTCCTTAGTCGCCCAATATGGGACTTTTGGCTGCATCCTCCTCCTTCTCAGATTCTGCAATCTCGTAGAATGGCCCCAAGGATTAAGCCACTGCCAAGGACTGCAGTGGATAAGTACCCGGAGGTGGGCATCCAAGGAGTGGCTCTAATACCAACAAGGGGTGGAAGAACTCATCCTGAAAAGCTAGCATGCTAGGAGAGGGAACCCAACCCATTATAAGCCCTAGAGTATCTCCTTAGTTGCTTGATGCGGGACTTTTGCCCGCATCATATGCAATTCTTCCGAACTTCTTTTAAGACTGCGTAGCAATATATGTAGACGGTAATGAAGATAATTAACTGGGAATCTGCTGAATATTTGTGTTTGCTATCTCTAGGCCTGTTTGGTTTTACAAAAGTAACTTTTATTTTTTGTTTTCATTTATGATTCATCATCATTCTTCTATTTTTATGACTATGTGTTGCATTGGTAAAATGAGAATCCACTTACAAAATGAAATGCTGAGAGCATGCTTGATATCTTTTTACTTCTATAGTCCATTATGTCCGTTAGTTGATCACATTGTGTTTAATCTTACATCTCATCTTATTCAACTGTCTTCCTAAATATTCTAGTTCTAGATTAATCATCCTTTGTGATGTGATCATTTACTAGTATTTGTATTCTAATTACTTCATATCTGATAAATCGATATCTTTTGAATTTGCCTGGGTATGATTCCTATTAGGAAGTCCCTGCTACATGTTTACATGAAATTATTGTCAATTCCGTGCAAAATGTTGTTTTCTTTGCTTCTTCATTTTCATTTTTAAGTGAAGATGCTTAAGGAAACTTCTCTAAGCTTTGGTCAGCCTCTTGCCAAAAGGGAAAGATGAGAAATATTACAGTTGTGAGGTTGAGAGAAAGTTTGAACAAGCAAAATTCTCAAGGAGTTTTTGTTGATGAGGAAGCTGCCCAAGCTTTCATTTAGACCACAAAAGCTTCTTCAAAGCTTAGGAAACCCAAAAAAGGATCCTGCTCAAAACTTGAAGACCATAACCATGTTGAGGCTTTTGCATGTGGAAGTTTCTTCGTTTGAAAACAACTTCAAATGTTTCTAGAAGTTAGGCTAAGAAAAATGAGAAAACTTTTTCCTGTGTTTTTGTTGAAAACAATATCTGGAAAAATCATGCCAAACGCTTTTCAATAGATTTTGAGAATGGAAAGATAAAATTTTGAATAGTTTTCTCATACCAAACAACACTTTACTTTCTCCTGCCTTTTTGAGGTGAGGTTCTATGGCCTTGATAAAGAAGAGTGGCAGCAGGAATGCCAAGAAGGCTGTTTCCTCTCTTGTTTTCTTCAAAGTTATATGATGCTTACATGAAGATATTCTGCTAACTCAATATTATATGGTGAACGGGTGATATTGTCCAAAGAAGAAACAAGGCTGTTGTGTTGTCTGGGCTCTTGCATGCCAGTGGTTGGATATGAGATGTATTTTCTTAGCATCTTTGGAACCTTTCCTTCTTGCACTTGACAGATTCCAGTCATATTGGATCGATTGGAAAAATGTATAATCCCCACCCCACTTTATTTTGGTGTTAGCTGCGTGCTGACTTGTGATTTACTTCCAGTGGTAACTAACTCAAGAGGAACTTGGCTTATATCTTGCAGGTGGAGTATTTGCCAATTTCTTCATTGGAAAAGTCCAGACAAATCATGGAAGAGTTTTTTGATATATGGCAAGAAGCATTGTCAAAAAGATCATTGCCAGGTCATTTTATTCATGTAGAACCGAACTTTTCAGAATTTGGCCTCCCAGACCACTATACTTCACAACACACAGCTGTTCAGTATGCTACTGTAATGGCTCAGTTGATTGCCTCTGCACAAGCTGTGTCAACTGCGAGAAACTAAGACCCACAGTGTCTTTAATTGTTTATGTTAGCATATTACTCTTATGAGTGGGTTGATTCATTATTAGTGGATTTTTGCTGTATTTTCTAGCCTTCACTTCATAATTATTGTTTTTGGTTTACTAATGTCCTTTCTGTGTGTCCAAAGAAGTTCAACATCACAGGCAAACTTAAGCAAGTCAATTTGTTTCTGAGAAGATAGGACTCTTTCCCTATGTAAACACAAAGTTGAAAAAATAGCTGTTGATGTAAGACATCTAATGCGGGGATTTGCTTTATCTAAGTTAATGGCTGATCCTTGAGAGTAAGCCAAGGATCATATAATCCCATAATCCCATATTTCTCAACACCTAAATCTGTTCAGTGTTCAGTCGGCCTGATTTTGGGCAATATGGATTTCCTCATACTCAAAGCAAGGGAGTGCTTCCACCTTTTAGCTTAGTTTGCCGATACTAAACTAATATGCTTCATGCAGTAGAATTCTCTGCTAGATTCTTAAAATTGGTCTGTGGTGGCACTGTTCTGGTGCCGTTTCCTTGAATATCATTTTGTGTTGAAACATTGCAGTCAAAAGTTAGCTTTACCAAACTATCTTTCCTGACTTTATTAATCACAGATATATCTTAATATTTAGGAGAGTCCAGATGATTATGGATGTACGATTTGTAAAAAACTTTGAGATTATTTCCTGTTATGCATGCTTCTGAGGACAAAAGTTTACTGTCAGTCATTTATCCTTGGGAAAGGTTGTATACTATTACCAGGAGCATCCTTCGGATTTTGTAAACTTATGATTGGTTATTGAAGATGATTGATGCTTACTTATATTTTTTGGTCGAAATGCTTACTTTTTAGCTTGCAAGGCTTCATACTCCCCAAAATTAGAGTTTACTATTTTTCATGGACATATTGAATCTTTCTCGACATATCATGTTTGAATTTAGCATAAATTCTGGCATATCTGATCGTCGTGTAAGGGAAAACCACTGTTCAACGAAGCCCTCAAACAGGTCCGCTTACTTGTTAATTTCAGAATCTAGACTTAAAAAACATCATATCCTATTCAGATGCAACCTGAAAAGTGATACAATGCCTTTTGGCGAGTCATTGATATGATTTTAAAAGAAGTCCTGCCTTATTGTCATCTGCTGTCATAAAAGCTCCTTTGCTGGATTTTGGTAGGTTTGCCTTTCCCAATGCTCAGCCACTTGGTTGCATGACTGTTAGATTAATTTAACTGTTTGCAATTGATGATTCTACTGACTGTCATTATCAAAGGAGACATGAGCTAAGTTCAAGACTCTCTTGATAGCTCTATGCTATTTCGACCTCAATAAATTTCTCGACCAGACAGTATTGGCTTTAGAGTATGTACCTTTCTGAATGACTGCTGTTTTACTGAACTTTAATTTTTGTGTTTCTTCTTTTGTCTTTTTCCTGTTGACATTAGTTCAGTCAGGTTGGATACACATTGTGAATGATCATGAATTAGAAGCCTGCTACTCATCCAAGAGGAATTGAGCATGGTTTTTAATTGTATTGGTGGACTTATTTTATGTCCTTCTGGAAGCTATAGGAACTTGGGCTCAGTTTATCTACTGACTCATGGACATGAATGTTATAGAAACAGTGATGCTAATGCATTATACTTCTCCTCCAAGATAAGTAGATTCAGAAGACTACTTTTTACTAAATGTCATAGTTTAAATTTCCATATAATGCAATACTTACAGTCACGATGGGTTATTTGGACAACTTTATAAGACAACAAATGTTAGTTTAGGCATGACTTATTATTGTTTATTCAAAGTGTAAATGCAGGTCAAATTTGTAATGGGCTGTGTATGTGGTTTGCTTTGGCATATGGATCAATGGAATTGTAACTTCTGTAAATTTGATTCTCAGCAGTGACAGCATCAAGTATACGTATAATCCATAGCAAGATAAATAGGACAAATTGACCATTGTGTGTGTTATCTAATTTGGGTCTAGTACTGGTGGTAAATATGATTCACGTAAATATGGAACTAATATTTAAGAAAGAAACAAAGATATAATTGTGGCAAAATCGAAGAAGGACACTGTTGAAGTAAAGTGAGGCCTCTGCTTGTGAGTACTTCCTGTTGAAGTGATGTATGTAGCAATAGTTCATGTTGGGAAACAAATCTCATGTCAACATGCAGATTATTTGCCTCATTGTTGTCTTGTGATTGTATCATTCTAGTATAACTTGTAGTTGTCCTGCATATAGCAATGTGCAACTGCTTCTGGGAGCTGAAGCATAATAATCCGTAGTTATGCTGTTCTTCTGTTTCTTGGAGATGAAATGGCTCACTAACTATGTCATGCTGAGAAATTGAGTAAAACCTGATTATTGAGATTATGTATTTATATTTGAAAAAAAAATAGAGTTTGATCCAAATGGCTTCACATCATGTCATTCAAAATTCTAGTTGGTTCTTCATGAACCTCATAAAAGCTTGTAATTTGTTGTGATGGGGACATTTAACTGCACTGAAAGATGTCTTCTTCAAGTCACTGTCGGAGGGAATCTATCTTGTATCAATGCATGCTTCTATTAGGCAGAAGAAGACTAAGTCAGTCGTATTTCAACTTCACTCGGGGTTTGCCACTTTTTAGTGTTTACCCAATTTCAGTCTGCCTAAGAAGACACTGACGTAGCTCTTTGGATCCTTTTTCTCTGTCATTCAGTTTCTCAACTAATCTAGAAGATGTAACAAAGACACTAGAAAAGAGAAACAAATCACAGAATCACAGTTTCTTGAAAACGGAAAGAACGAAATATTTTGCATCTCTGTCATAGTGTGATAACAGTCGCATCCAAGAGGTTCTTGTAAATTCGATGGCAGAGTTGGTGACCACTCTTCACCTAACTTTCGGCTAAAGCCTCACTTATTCAACCTTTTCTTCAGCTTCCTTTCTCTTCCAGGGATGTGGACTGTGGTTCTGGCTTTTAGTCGTTAATGTTACTTAAATGCACGAGACTACTGAAATATTACTGTTTTGGATTGAGCAGCTTTTCTAGCCACGTGAAGTGAGAAAGTCGATCTCTTGCTGAGAGCAGCTAATCAAACCTTGCACTTTTTACCCTTTTGGGGTCTCTCTTTCTGTACCTTCTTTGACAAGTTATGCACTATGGATGAGAATAGCTTGGCTGATACAAAAAGGTTCAGACACTTGAAAGACCAGGTTTTCTTCATAGCTATTGCTGACTGTACGAGACTTTTAAGCGTATCGCTGCTGATGGGCGGCGAGACACAGATTTTCCAATAGATCTCCAACTACTTCGGCAAAACTGATGCCTTTTGCTCTTGTTAGAGGCTGCCTTCCAAGCATCTTTTTGAGTTGTATGCGACAAGCAACAAAGTCCAAGTGAAGAAAATGAAAGAAGCAAGAGTTGAACTTGGAATGAGCTATGTAAGCTCCTCTTAGATCTTTTCAACTACCTTGAAATGGGTTTTTAGCATTATCTTCTATTATGACTTATTCAATCTGTTTTTAAGAATACTTTAAAGTGAAATGTCACAATCAACGAATTCATAATGCAGATTCAGACAGCACCAACCATGTAACGCCCGATTCGAGTTTGAGTTAGTGGTGATATTACATTCCAATGGCCCGTCTTAATGAGGAAAATAACCACCGCGCATTGACATCCGGATACCTCTCGCTTTTTTTTGGACGGTGAGAGGTGCTCAGGGAATCGAACATCAGATAGACAACACGTGATGTTCGAATCATCTTTATTAAGTGCGGAGATGTCGATAACGTGTATAATGTCGTATTACTTCGCGAGATATCAGTTCCGCTATCACGTGCGATGAAAAAATCTACTTTTTGGTGGTCCAATTAGATGGGAGGGAGTGTGGTCATGTCATGCCCTTTAATTTGGAGTTCACCCCTTCGTATTGGAATAAGAGCCCTAAATCGGAGACATAGCATAGATTCCCACCTGATTGCAATATGTATGGACTACATGCACAGCGAGGGAGCAGATCTTATGGTACCGGGCCCAATTTAAACTTTTGATTTATGGCAGATCACTCTTTCCCTCTTCTTTTGTTTTTTCCACCCTTTTATTTTTCTTTTTTTTTCCTATTTTTCTCCCCCTCATAAAATTCTCCTTTTCCACGAATCATAAAAGAAAAAAAGAAAAAAAAAAGAGAACATCCATGATCATATCACTCAAGTTAAAATGTCAAAAAAAGAGCGGAATCCCAGCTTTACTTTTCTGTATCCACTTTAAAAGAAGCGTTTCGGTGTTCGTTTATGCATATCGGATATTATGAGTTAGTGCTTTTGGACCCTCCAAACTATAATTAAGAAATAGCTCGTAGTATGAAAATGGAAAGGACAAAAAGTGTCAATCAACGCGAAAATAACTCGTGAGTAGTCAAGCAATGACAATGATGAAATTATTATTTTCTTTTCGGCCCCTATCATAAATTGCCGTGGGAGAATTTCAACCACATAGCAAGTGGAAAAGCAGCTTCCTCTTCTGAGTTTGCTTGGGAAATTTTTTTTTTTTTAAATAATGAAGATTGATCAATCTTTGTTAACGTCATTTTCCAGAGATTAGTAAAACGCGAACCCGACGGGACATCATGTAGGGTCCCGAAATCTTTCTTTGAATAATATTTCTTCTTTAGGTCTATGGTCGCAAATTGTTTCTATTGCAAAGTAGGGACAATGCCTAAAATCATGTGATCTCAGCTAACTCCAACAAGACGTCAAGACCACCGTGCCGTTGACTCCACTCATTTATGAAAATCAAAGAACAACGCAAGCCCTCACAAAAAAAAAAAATGTCACTAGGAAAAAAATCAAAGATTGAAAAAAAAAAAGGGAGATATTTATGAATTCAACAATTTTTTCGGATCGGTTGGTGCTGACTGATCTGAAAAAGTTCAAACTGTTAAAGCATAGATATGGCGCAACCCACTTGAATACTCCGATAATCGACTCGACTTCAATCATGAATTAACATTGTGGCTTGAGACTAAGCACGAGATGTTGAGGTGAGTGAGTGCCTCGGAAGAGGGTCGAGCCCAAAACCTTTATTGATATTTACCAAACCTTTACCGACTTGTTCACGAATTCAAGCTGTCGGACAAATATGATTCTTCGATATCTATGACCTCTGTGACATAATTTAACATTTGAGTTATGCTGAAAATGATGCCTCGGAAGATCTGTCGAGAGGACTTAGTGCGGTAATTATCGTCGAGAAGCCAAGCTGTCTCCATAATTTTTTTCTGTTAGAGCTTTTCCTTCTGTTGCAGTTTCTCTGTTGATACAGGTTGCGGGAAGAAGTCCTTCCTTTGCTCAGTCTATTGGTCGAAAGATGTTGAAGGTTAGAACAGATCATCGTCTGGCACGAGGGAGGACCAGGAACGATGCTTACGTAGGACTTCCACTAGATCAGTCATGGAGAACGGAATACTATAATGACGACAAAACCGTAAACAATTACCGGGTCCTTCAGTCATCGCCATTTATCTGTCGCGATGAGGCCATGCATTGAAGGTTTTTGTATAGTTTAAGCCTCGTTCACAAACTTCGCTGTCCGAGCATGGAAGAGCAAAGACAAAATGTCGATTCGTATACCCAAGAAAAGGGCAACCAGTAAGGTCGTTTCTTGATTCATCAGGCTCCACAAATGTCTCAATTACCTCAGATTTAGAAGGTTAGGTGAACTAATTCCACCTTATGCCATCATGGATTCATTTGATGATGCCGTCGTGCACCGATCAACTGTAATCAAACTGGAGTTCTTGGTAGAAATCTGCATGTCTTGGATATTGTTTCTCTGCAAATTGAGATGTGGTGTTATATTTAGATTAAGAAGTTTGAACTGCACGTTTGTAGTAAAGTAAAATTTTACGGGAGAACCAAAGGTGTTAAATTACTTTAGGGTGGAAGAGTCGTGAAAATATTGAAAAGAGTTCATTCGCTACGGTAGATGATCTATCTCTCATTGTCTGATGACAACTGCAAATGTTCAAATGGATTGTTTGGAATGATCACCACGTCAATAACTCGATACCAATCGAGATGCAGAAGATGAAAACACACAGTAACTAAGCAATATATGAGAGGGAAACATAATTGCTGAACTCCTCATGCATTGTAAAATTAGCGAGAATTATACACGGTTCTTATATTTAATCACCAAATTACAGATCATGGTTTTGCGTCTTGTGCATCACATGCCCTTTGAAGGTCAAGTCGGATAGCAACCGACAGGAACTAGTCGAAAGTGAACCATCAGCGAATTACAAGTCGACAGAAATGATATATTGCTGCCATCTATGTCATAGACGACTATTATCCTCGTTAAAATAATCACGCATGCCTCCACGAACCAAGTTGATTGCATGGCCATTCGTTGCCATTTTTCACGTCAATGTACTGCGATTGTCATTTTTTTTTCTTTACACTCTCCTCTCTGCGTAGAGCTGCCGGCGATATAGGGAACAAAATGGGGACTTAGCATTAGCAGAAGTTAATGATTTTGCTAATTAAGCAAAAGTCCATGCGCCGGGGGGGGCATTAAACCCTAAGATCCTGAGCTTGCATCACATTAATTGTTCGGGCTGACTATTTATCATGAGCAGGAGAAGTTCGCTGCTTCTCATAAATAAAGAACTCTCTCTAACTGATCTTACTATGAATTGACAGATATTTCCCCCCTACCATGATATTGACTGACAATTTTAGTTAGACCAAGTAATCAATGAAGCCGGGACCACAAAACCAAAACCATATATATATATATGATGTCCATATGTCGATGCTCGTCCTTGCGGAACTGATACTTTTGATTGTCTCTCTTATAAAGGAAATCGATTAAAGTAAATTTCCATTTTGGAGAAGTGCTGTTGCCATCAAAGCTATCGGGTTCCATTTTTCTTGTTACTTCGCAAGAACTCGAACGAGAAACTATCATGTCAGAGGAAAAAAGGGGCGAAAAGAGAGCTTGAACAGCAGAAGATGATGCATGCTGTAGCTGAGTTTAAGCCATCTCGTTATTTGTTCTTTCACAGCATGGTGTTTGCAGAGAAAAAGACACGCACTGCTCTATGAGGTCAACGTCGACGTGCCCCGTGTAAATAGAAGTTGATTGAGACTAGACTTTTATGTATAAAGCCAAGAAGCTTTACATGGTTGTGCTTTCTTGTACGTGATGACTTTGCATATGGACATCCGGCATTTCTCCTGACTTATTATTCGATAATAATAATCCAGATGTCATTCGTTGCTGCAGTGACCAGAGCACGAACAGGGTTGTGCGGAGTTAGTTAGACGACATCGTCGCGGATCACCGGAAGATGAAAAAACTAATTTATATATGCTGCCAAGAAGAAACCAAATCTTTAGACGACGAAACTTGCAGGACAAATTCACTTTGGCTTGCAATGCAACAATCTCCGAAATCTCAGGGATGATCAGTCGTACGATCTAAATAGGACCGAGCTGAAAAAAGCATGTGACTTGCATAGAACACCAAGTTGTTGAAGCAAGAACTTGAAAAAAATCTCCTTTACACCGGCCTTTCTCTCTCTCTCTCTCTCTCTCTCTCTGTGTGAGAGCTAAGTACAGCTAATCAAGCGATTATTTATGTTACAACTTGGGCCAACATCGTCTCATGCAATGATGTTTTTAGTTAGAGACCCGTACAGTTAATCCACGAGTGAATAAACAGAGTAATTGGCAAACACCCAGAGGAAAGAAAGGAATCATGAACAGCAGAGACAGCCTAGTGTGTCCCTATATGCCATTTCTTCCATGGACAATGTCTCCTTGACGGCGACGGGTAATGTTCATATCATACTCACAGCCACTGGTCTCCTCCATTATAGTCAAGAAAGGAGGCAAAAGCCTGGTGGAAGTTGGAGCCAGCATTTGCTTGATAATTGTCCTGAACACAGTCACTGCTCAGTGCCGCCCAATCCAGACCTTGCACTTGGCCCTGATCAGCGAACAGATTGTAGCTGCTCGTGTTGCTATTGTTGCTGTTGAATTGATCTTGATTATTTACGCCTGATGAGTTGGAATTCAGGAGCTCTGACAAGCAGATCTCCCCAATCTCAAAGTCATCCATCAACAGATCTGCCGGAATATTCCCCGTGAATGGCGGCAAGACCCCGGTGGGAGTCGGGTCCACCGCCACCGCCGCGGCTGCCAAGTCTGTGTTGATGGGATCTTCATTTCGGTGAAGTTCTTGTGCTGGTGGTGGGTCGATGAGGCTCTTGGAGCACTTGAACGCATCGGTCTCAACCAAACGAGGATCGGGCTCACTTGACGGCGACTCGGATGCGCTGTTATCATCAGTAGACACTTTCGATGTCTCGGAATATTTCGGGCTCTTTACTTTGTGGGGTTGATCGTCATCGTGATGATGATTTGGGGATAATGGATCGACATGATCATCGCGAGAGTGGGAGTTAGTTTGATGATTGCTCTGGACCCTCCTGCCTAAGTTGGTGTTCCAGTAGTTCTTTATTTCATTGTCTGTTCGCCCTGGAAGTCTCCCAGCTATCAGAGACCATCTAAACAAAAGTTCCAGTGAGTTCGTATCTACTCAGTTAATAATGACTTACTAAACCAGCACTTGCCCATAGCAAGATGATATGAAAAAGTAGAGAATAAGAAAAAGGAAGTTCACCTGTTCCCCAAAAGCCTGTGAAGCCTGATGATGAGCTCTTCCTCATCAGGAGATATGTTGCCTCTTTTGATGTCGGGCTAAGGTAGTTCAACCATCTCAGCCTGCAACTCTTGCCACATCTCTTCAACCCTGCAAAACGAAACCTCAGGAATCAAGACGGTCCGGACGAATCTCGGTCTCTCCCCACTGTCTTCACAAGCTCATTTAAAGCAGACAACAAAAGAAGACACCGGCAAACGCTGAGGAGGGACCTGCTTTCTTGGGGAGGTTCCTCCACCTGCCCTCGCCGTGAGCTTTGATGTAGTCGGTCAGGATCTTGTCTTCCTGTGCCGTCCACGCCCCTCTGTTCAAGCCCTCCTTGGAGCAGCAAGGGCTTCTTCCCATCTCTGCAACCTCTCTCGCTACCTCTCTCTCTCTCTCTCTCTCTCTCTGTGGCTATGGTTCTTCTCAGTTTACTTTCCGGGTGTTCTGCAATACCTTCTTCTCCCCTCTCTGGTCTAGGATACTTAGCGCTTTATATAGCAGCCATCGTTTTGTCACGCTGCCACATGCATATACGCACATCCTCTCCCCCCTCCGTTTTCTGTCCGTTTGTCTACACTTCATTTTCCGTGAGGAAAGAAAACAACGCAGGCGGTCCCTTTTTGAAAACTGTAATAATACAACGTGACTGAATCAGCTAAAAAAGATTATTCCCAGGAGTATTTTTATTTCTTCCTCCATAAATATATTTTCGAAGCTTTTGGTTGCAGGTGCCGCTCTCCCGGGACCAGCGTTTTCCTCATTTTTCTTTCCTTTTAATTTCACTAATTTCCAAACGTTTTTCATATACATGCGGCGTGATTCTTTTCGCTTGTCCGGGGATAAATACAGTTTCCCCATCAAAACTGTCGACGGAAATCAAGAACCGTACGTTTGAGATTGGAGTGAGATTGGAGTCTCACGATGTCATGGAAGAGACAAGAAGCGTCGAGCTCTCCCTAGGTCTCGACCCCATCCATGCATTAAATGCCGGCATGGTTATATAAAAAGAAAGGATTCGATTCAGATCATATATCGGTCTTCATGGTACCTTAAACAAACATGCGGGATCCAAACGATGAAAAACGAGCGTAGCCTGTCTAAATAAACAAATGCATTACTCTTAAGAAAAGAAGATGTGGGTTAATCTAATTGGGAACGTGAGTCCATGTGATCGCAAAAAAAAGTATCGTTCCTCGGTGATTTCAAAGGGGAAATATTCTATATCACATTGCAAACTAAAAACCAAATGTGACGAATGATTTTTAAGTGTCGGTTGAGCAGTTGAACACTCGATGTTAGACGCGTGTACATGGAGATTCGGTATCTCATAAAATTCAGACGACTTTTGTGATACTGAGAATACATTAAAAATATATTTTTTTAACAGGGCAGATGGGAATCACCAGCTTCGCAACATCCGCAAATGGGCACGCACGTTCCATGAGGAAGAAATTGAAAACAAGATGGTCGGGACTGGCTGACAGGCATCTCGTACGTAAGTGCATTATTTACTATCGTCTTCAGTGCTGGTGTAGACCAACATGATCATTGTCCGGCAGCGTATGGTCTGTACAAAAAAAAAAAAACACTCGGATCTTTTTCATAACTCTCTCTCTCCCAGTTTCACGTCCTTCTTCTCGAGCTAACTTTCTCCTGCTGCACCTTGAAAGTTGGTTGGACTCAGCCGCCTCTCTCTCTCCTTCTCTCTCTCCCTTTCTCTCTCTCTAAGAATACAAAAGAGTCAAGAGAGGGTTGAGAGGTACATTGCACCAGCAAGGACATAAAAGTAATGTCACTGACAATACGTGGCATCGCTGTTCCGTGGCCCAATCTCATGTTAGACCGTCCATGTCTCCATCACCTGTTTGTTGGTAGGGAAGAGGCAAATTGTTTTGTTGGGGGGGGAACCCTAGTTTTTTTTTCTTGAGCCGGTTGAAGATGCATGAGATTAGTTGGAATGAAGTTTAGTCACGGGTCATTTGGCGAATTCGAAAGGGGGATGCTGAAATCTGTTTCGCAGTTATATTTGGGTATATGAACGGTAGTGTCATCAGGATATGAGTCGGGTCATATGTTCTCGTGCTCCTCTTCTGGTACTTCACTTTCCTTATAAATTATGATTCAAGAAAACCGGATATTGCACGTATTTATGCACTCTGAAAAAGTTTTCCGATGTTTTACTAGTTTCAAAGATTGAAAATGTCAAGATAAAGATTATATGACAAATAGATCACCCTAATGATAGAAGTTTTTGAAAGTAATGAACCGGTTATATCTATATTATTTATTTTGACAGATTTTCTCATCGAAGTTTTCTCATTCCCTCTGATTTCCTCCATCAGTTACTTCTTTAAGAGTCAAAAGACAGACCCTAGGATGGGATGTACGTGGGATTTGTGTGGCCTTCTACGTTTGACTATCTGGTTTATCACATAGTAATACGCAACAACCCCCCTTTCCACGCCATTCTTCTAGAATTTCGTACTATGACGCAAACTTACCTTTTGGCAATATTATAATATTACCAGTATGAAAAAATCTAAACATTCAAGTTTATGGAATCAAAAAGAAGAAAGGGTTCTAGCCATGGGATTGAGATCTCTACTTCTTCTATGTTTAACTCATCATTTATATTGGCAATACTAATGATCTTGTGATTTGGGGGTATGTTTCATACACTTTCGAAGTTGTCGGAGCGCATCTAAAGTACTTATTACTCTCTTATCATCTGGATCTCACACAAGACAATATGCTAAATTATGTTGATGATAATCCATCATCAATAATGGTCAACCTGAAGAAAGTTCATAATCCTGTTTCAATTTTCTTATGTGCAATAAATTTTCGGTACATATCTTTATCTAAAGAGAAGCATCATGACTTTTGTGAATGGAGTAACATGATGTTACCCAAGACCGTCTCTTATTCATCACACACCTAACAAGCAACCAAATTTGAAATTTCGAACTCTAGGATGAAATCAAGCCTCAAATTTGCATATCTGAAAATTGAGCTGTATTGTTGCCTTCGTGCGCAAGATGAAACGCCTTGTATTTCCAAAATTTCAAGTGAGACAAGAAAGCCAGGATGTATCTTTTCTATCGACTCGTCTGCTGGCATTGGACAATTGAAGCAACTAACGTATAGTAGTGGGAAAGCTAACCAATTCCAAAGCCCTAGTCTTATAAAAATAGAAACAAGTAGCCAGAATCACTACATTCATTCAGTTTATCGAAAAGCTATAATCTTCTGTTGCTTTCCAATAACCTATCTTTTACAATCTACAACCCCCCTGCCCCCCTAAAATGCTCATAATTTACGCCATTGTCACCTCCAAAATCACCACAATCCTTGTCACTTTTGACAATATTGGTATTTTCATAACCACTCTCAAGAAAATTTGCCATATGGATGTGGAAAAACTACGGTCCATCCCCTCCAAACCCCTCTATATCTTTTTCACTCGAGAACCCTTTGATGTCACATCAGAATGTGTTGTGAAAAACTTCAGAAGCGTTTAAGGGAGAACTCAATTCATAGAAGTTATTACCCTTAATGATAAAATCCATCTCCTCACGACTCTCTCTCATATAAATATTACGATTTAGGAAGAAATGTCCCCACAATAGGGGGCCAAAAAAGGGATCTCAAGGAAGAAAGGTCGATCAAATGTTTGAACCACAAGGGCACCGCTTAATTAAAGTTTTAATTAGCATATTGAAGTGACCGAGTAACTAAAACGGCATTCAAGGGATTGATCGCTCAAAAACCATGATGGTCAGATACCTAATAGACAAAAAGCATGATTAAAGTTAAGAACAGCGAGACGATATGTTGTAAGTGAACACGTGATCCGATATGATGATTCTCGAGATACGAATAGTAAAAATCAAAATTTTACTGAATGAATTATAAAAAGAAGATTGACATATATTATCGAAAAAGCCAAAAAGAAAAAATTGCTCGTAAAACTAAATGGTACGGAGGATATCCCTCCACGCATTTGATAATTAAGAGGGCGTACCGTCACTCGGGCATGATGGTGACGATGTTTGAGGAAAAGTTTCGAAATCATTAAAAGGGGAGGGAGGCAAGGAGCAACTTGCCGAACGTATACTTTGTGCTCATTTGACGCTGGCCCAACTTGGGCTTAGACATCGAGTGCGCCAATCGTGCTCACGAGCTGTGCGACATTATTGTTTTGGCGTGCGACGCCTCGGCCGATTGTAGTTTTGCGGACAGAATTATGGTGGTCGAGTTCACATCTTCTTTTGGCCCGAGAAAATCGCCGGAAATTATGCTTCGGCCCTCCCATCGGACAGGGGAAATCCGCACACGGTGGAGCTTCTGTTAAGACCGTCGTCGCCGGTGGAAAAGAAAAGTTTTTTTTCTTGTGCTTATATAGAATGGGCATCTTGATGTGGTCGGGTTCGATGAAAACGAGATGAGTGGTTATAGTGAATGGCGATTGTCATAAGAGAATGACATGGTTGAACTCATTTGTCTTATCTTAAGAGGCTTCCAAAAACTAGCAAGATGTAATACAACACGCAGATTATTTCAAAAGAAAGACCGAAATGTATGGATTCCTTGTAAACCGGCTTAAACCCTGTTGTTTCTCCCCGGAAGCCTCGAGCTGCTGCAACAACAGTTCGAGTAGCAGTATGTCGAATGATTTGACAAGTCGAGTGGCTTCATCTTGCAGTCATGAATATCCTTTCTTGGAATGTTAGGGGATTCGATAAGACCCTAAAAGGATAAACAAATTTTGGAGACAGCAGAACATGTGACGCTCAATGCTTTTGCTTGCTTGAAACTAGAGTCCGAGAAACCAGGGCGGCTAGGGTTGTTTCCACTTCGTACCGACGTCTTTCCTACAACTATGCCAACCGTCCCTCTACGAGTGGGAATGGCCGCCTGCCGGGCCAGGAGACTCCATGGATATCCAAGTCGCAGTCTGCGACTCCTTGTATCCTAATGCTTCAGCTGACAAGGTTGTATATACACTGACTCTAGAGGTGCAACATCTTCTCACGAGGAGGCATGGTAGCTAGTCAGAGATCCCGGTGTTACAGTCTCATGGTTCAATCTAGTAGAATGAGAAAATGGTGCGATATCAAGGAATTCAGGGGTCAATGAGCTTCCGGCCATGCTCCTATTCTAAGAAAGTTTGGGTCCGTCGAACTCCAACGGGGTTCACCGGCGAACGGAATGGAGAACTGAGCCGCGCTTTGCAGGCTACGGAGACCGAGAGTAACAAGGCCATCGGGTGATAGTAATGCATCAGAATACGTCTTCTGAAGTCGACACAGTTATCGCAGCTGCTGTTGTTTTCTCGTCGTGCGTTCTTGGCTTCCTTCAGCTGCGCAGACGACAGACTTCATATGAGTCGAGGGGAGACGTGAAGGACATGGAGGATCAATGGAGCTCTTTCCATCGTGAAGCATCTTACCATTCTTGAACAAAGGGACGATTCTTTTCCATTCATTGTACAGATTCGCCGTACGATACTAGGGTTGCCCTCCTAGACTCGAGCTTGTAAAGGGAGTTCTTCTCCCTCCCTGTTTGTCATTCATGAAATGGATTTACTCATAAAAAATAAATAACCATGCATAAATATTTCCTAATGAACATATATATGGCATGATATAATCTTTTAAGACCGATCCCTAATTTAGAAAATATCGACGGTCACGTTGAACGGAGTATTATTATGGGACATGCAACACTTGAACCATGATTCTTTGCCGTGCTATAATGGATCAATTGGCATTTAGTCGTGCAAAACATCAATCTCTCGATGAATTAAATGCAAATGAATTGCGCATGGCAACTTCTGGTCTGGACTTGTCTTTACGTGACATTTGAATGGTACAAAAGAGAAACGCGTTGTTTTCTTATAACCACATCATTAGTCGAATCCCAATAAACACACGACCCGACTCTTATGTTGTTGAATTTATAATTGGTTGGTAATACGTCGGAGTCGTGACCCTCCCTCCTAGTGGGGGCGATTCTGCATTAAAGTATATTTTTCACTGGGTGCAACTTGAGCACAAATATAATATTGGACCGACCTCCAGAGGTTACTACCTTTTAAGATACTGATGGCATTTCAAGGATGCCGTCGCGGATTTCCTGTAACCTAAGTTGACGTGCACGGCAGGGAAACTCATGGATTGTTTCTCCAACATTGCTCCCTCAAATCCATTTATCTTCGCATCCGAAAAAAATGTTTACTACAAGATCCTTCAATACAGACACTGATTAAACTATACATGTTCATGAAAAATCGTAAAGAATGGCACCAAATACTCGCATGACAATGATCTTTAGTCGGTCACATCATCGGCAATATCAACTTAGTTTGATATCTGTGTCGCCTTGCATAACAACTCCACCCGAACTCAGTTTTACTAAGTTGATATGTGAGATTTGGAAATGAGTTCCGTTAGAATAAATTAATTAAGTCATGACATGTGTGGTACAAATGAATTCAAATGGAATTTTTCTTTAGATTTAATTAATCGCCAATATAATCTTGTTTTTTTATCAGTCCATAATCAAATTATGCACAAGATTCTTCAGACCAGATAATTAGCAACGCCACCATAAACGGAAGTTGGGGACCAGTTTGATGTTTGGACGCTTTATTAGGCAGCCGCGTGACCTTCTCATCGCTTTCCACCTAGAACAAAAATCAAGACCACCTTCAAAAAAGACATACCTAAAACCAATAGATTATCCTAGACGTGCTTAGACTTCAACCCGGCCCTGAAAATTAGCTAGGCCAGCACAATATTTTATGCCATACTAAACTCATAATTGGTGCTTAGTTGTAATAATTTAACAAGAAATGAAGATGCGAATAATTATCACTATATATTTTTATTTTTTTATTTATCTACGTCAGATGGAAAGAGCCTGGCAGCGCCGGTGGATATCTGGACCACAAAGAACGATTCCTTTTGATCAATCAATTAATTAATTAATTAATTTCTACTTAAGTTTAATGTTTATATTTGGCTACCATCATGCATTTTTAGTGAAATAAGTCTGACATTGCCATGATAATATTGTCTAATGGTCACGAGATTATATAATCAGCTGGATCTTGGAGCCTTCTCCCTCGGATTCATTCTTTTATAATGAAAAGATTAAATGATCAAGCATGAGGGTACGTCTCGTACTGGTCATGTTCTGGCGACACGCATTGGATTCTCGATGGCCAAATCGCTCTTTATCTAGAGATGATGAATTGGTAACGAGCATGCTGTTTATATTTTTATATCTCTTGATTATAGGAAATATCTGAAGTATTAAATGACTATCGAGCTCAAAGAATCGAAGGAAGACTGATGGTTGTGACGAGATGGTGGACTCCGAGTGCTAATGGTGAATCGAAGGAAGAGGGTCCAGGGAAAGCTGCCTCTCTTTCGAAAGAGACTTATTAAAGATTTTTTTTTACATTGAGCTCCTCGATTTCAGCGGTTTAATCATCGAGATAGTGCCTAGGAGGCGAAGCTCCTGATTCCATCTTTTGAAGCTTATCTTGAAGGGTTTGAAGGAGCTTATTTGTCACGATCGCCCGTCTCTACTACTTGAAACCCTTGCTAGGTTTTGCAAGGGTTTTGCCTTTTACAGTTAAGACACGTATATAGGGACAATTATCAAAAAAGTCTTGAATCTATTATGCTTGTAACAATTCTATTATGAACATTTCAATTATGCCAATTTAAGCCTAACCCTTTTCATATTTAGCCAATTAAGTCCATCCGGAGAATTTTGAATGGAAACTTCTAACATGATGCTAGTCGTCCATGTGGTACTACTGGTGTTGACATGGACTTTTTTATTTATAATTTTTTGATTTTTTTTCCTTTTCTTTTCTTTATCTTCTTCAGAGTGAGGTCAGTGAAGGTTGTCGACACTAAGTAAGGGCATCGCAGCCCTCACCGGCCATTAGGCAAGGGTTTGCCATCTAAAGCGAGGGCTTGCAACCCCTCATTGAAATCCAACAGGGGCAAGATGCCCTTGCCTATGGCCGATGAGGGTTGGCTTTGACCCTTGCTAGCCCTCACTCCAAAAGAAAAAAAGTAAAGGAAAGAATAGGAAAAAAACCCAGAAAAAATTAAGAAAAAATTTCAGCAACTTATTAAAAATATCCAAGTTAGTGTTGGTTGTGCCACATAGGATAACGAGCATTTACATCAACAATTTCCAGCAAAAATTAATCGGATGAACTCAATTAACAAAATATGAAAGATTTTATGATTATAACATAATCGAAAAATTTGTAACTAAATCGATACAATCAAATGGTTTAGGACTGAATTGACATAAACAAAATAAATTTAAGACTTTTCCGGTAATTTTTCCTACTTACATGCATACATGCGCATGAGACTGTTTTTAATTTAATCTTAGATCAAACATAGAAACACATAAGTACAAGATCAGCTCAATTTCCGCATCGACAGAGACGTGTGGGCTTAATGAAACTTTTTCTGTCTTTGAGAGAATGGTTCCACATGTCTGGCGCTTTGCGACCGTGGGAATTTTGTATCTTGCTTGTGGATTCTTGTGTTGCGGTGTCATTCTAGTGGCGAGGAACCTCGTTTTCTCTTTAATCTCATTCGTCATAGAACTCGAATTTTGATGGTTCTTGATATTTAAACCTATTTTACGGCGGCGGACTCTTTGAATTGCTCATAATCATTTTCAATAAGTTTATGCATATTTAAGCCGTCGAGATATCAGGCCAACAAGCCTGATATGTTGTAATCGCATTGTTATTCTTCACGATCGACGTAGTTGGTTGACGTGTTAGTGGATTTTCAACTCATAATCATCTACAGACTATTCTAAATTAAATCCACCTAAACATGTTACAGAGCATAAACTCATCGAGTCTAGGGGGCTTGTAGGGCGTTTCATGGCCTACAAGTAGCGGGTCTTCATGTCCGTCCATTAAACTATCCATTTCCATAAGTTTCGAACTCATTTGATGAGACGACTATGCTCTCGAATTTCAGCAGCCAACCTCGTCCTAGCATAAACATGTGACTCTCCTTCTTGGTCTTTTCGCTCGGCCACGAGGTGTGGATGCGATGAAAAAAGCGGTCCATGCGTCATATTTAATGAACCTTGTACAACATGGTGAAACGGTCCCAATTCCTGTTTTCTACACGTGCTTGTCAATTCGCCTAATAATTTCTCTTCTCATCAATGCGTAGCTTGTGTCCTCGTTGTAGGCTCGGCGAGCAGGATCATACATGTATTTATCAGACAAAGACGTGAAATCTTGTAATATCACTGTCAACCATTCTAAAAGTTTAAATTTTTAAATGAAGACTTAATTTGATTTTTTACCTAATATTGAGTATGAAAATTCAATTGGGGAGGCAAATGGAGTTTTAAAAGATCTAAACTCAGTATCTTTAGTTTTGCTATCATGTACAATTTTGTATGATCATTATTAATTATTCTAAAAGTTTTTTAGAACTTTTAAATGAAGATATGATTTATTATTTTAATATTTTAATAGAAAAAACGATATTTCACCGTGCATGCATTCGGTAATTATAGCCATGGCCGGGGAGATGGAGGCCACGAGCGAATCCAGAGACCTACAAGACTGTATCGACATGACCGATGACCGGGTGTTCGTACCACGTAACGTGACGAAGGATCCAGGGGCGAAATGATGATCGGACCAAGAGCCCGGGTCCACCGTGGGGGAGTCGAAACCCTAGGACCATAACGCACGGACGCTTTCCAGCTCCGGAGACATGGGGAAACCTTTCAACGAACAGTGCCAACTCCCATGTGATTCTTTTGTCCCTTTTTTCTCTTTTGTTCGCTAGCCTGTTGGAGCTCTTCGTGCACAGATTCCGGGTAGGTAGTGACAAGGAAATATGTTGGAACTAGGGTTTCATCTCATCGGGTATTATTAGATCCAAATGGGATGCTCGGCAAGGCTTCAGGAATATTAAGGATGTATTTGGCAACTTACCAAACAATAATAATTTATGTTCTTTCGTTTCTGGAAATAGATTTAGAACGGAATCAAAGAATAAATAAAAAGGTTGATTCTTTATTTCCAAAAACAAATTCTAGAATCAAAGCAAATTTTTTTTTAATTTCTCTCTTCTCTTTCCTTTCTTTTTCTTCTTTTTCCTTTTGGCCGGTCATTAGCCTTAGCCATGACAGGCGACTAGCTAGATGAGGATCAGCACCCTTGCTGGCCCCCGGCAAAACTCAACCTCACCTTGGCTGGACAAGGCCGAGCCTCGCTGGTGGCTAGGCAAGTTTGGCCTTGCCATATTTGGGCAAGGCCGAGCTCGCACAACCATGACGAGGCTCGACCTTGCCTAACCATCGACCTTGAAAGCTCGACCTCGTCAACCCAATGCCAAGTTGACATTGCCCAGCCAAGTCGATGCCAACCTAGCAGTGGGTCGGCGAGCCTCACCTAGCTCATGGTGAGGCTCGCCACCCAAGTATCACCATGGCTTGGCCTTGTCGGGAGTTGGTGATGCTCTGGCGAGGGCGCCAACCCTTGTCAGTCGGTTGCCAGCGACTTAAGGAAGAAGAAGATGAAAAAGGAAAAAGAAAAAGAAAACAAAAATTGTATTTAATTCATTAAAAAATTAAAAGAAAATATTTTGGACTAGAAATTTTAAGGTCTTACCAAATAAATTTCTATCACAGGAATAAAAATTTTAGACAGTTATCAAACTCTTTCAAATGCTCACAAATTATTCCTGGGAACATAATAAAAAAGAATTATTTTTGAACAGAAATTGTTCTCGGACACAGAAGCGTTACCATGCGCACCTTAAGTTAACACAAGACATCTTTGAATATTGGATATGATTCCATTTCTTCGAAGAGTGTCGATAGAGCACCTTTTGAAATGTGGATCGAAGTGGGAATCGATGAAGATGTGAAGGCTCCTTCGTTGATTCTTGGATGAGAAACGTGGATTGATGAGAAAATTAAATGTGCTAAGACTGCAAGCAATCGCGGTTGACGACGTAAAAGGATGCTGGAATGTAAAGATAACGGAGAGATGAAATTGAACAATTGGTGTTTATTGACTGATTGGCAATCATTTGCTTGGTCACAATCCTAATACTTATAGCTAATAGCGACAGGTAACAACAATTACTAAGAAAGTAGATAACACCTTATGTGACTTCGAGAATTTAACATCATGTATGGACAAAATGTTACTTAAAGACCCCCTACTAGACAACCATGGCCTCATCACTCTTCCCCCGTCGACGGTTTCTTCCGCAATTCGCAATCCCTTCACCTAACGATTATAACAGCCTATGTTGTTGGGCCATTATCATCCGTTGCTTTCAAGATTTATGTGCTCGTGCTGGCTTCACGACCGATTGTGTTGTTACGATTGCTATCGAAATTGTTGGCGCCGTGACTTGAACGCACCGCACATCCTGTTCTTCCTCCACAGATCTTCACTTCAGCTTCAATTTTCTTATCGGCCGGGCTAAGTCTCATCTATCCACACTTGGTGCTCAACCCTTAGTAATTTTCTCTCGCATTGCTTGTCGGCAACTTTCTCATCGCCTTCATCGATTTTACCTACAGTTACCGACCGAAATGACTTGGCAAATTTTACTTTCACCATGCCATGCTCGGTCTTATCCAGTCAGAGTCAACGGTCCGGGCCTCAGACAATTTTGGGTCAGATTCGTTTTCTTGTGACGTTCATTAACGATGCGTACATTGAATATGACCCCCTTTAAGTTTCCTATTTTGCTCGTGAGTAGATACTTAGATCTGCATGCACGAGTTAGAAAAATTATTAGAAAGAGCCAGCCGAAGGAAGTAAAGACTAAAGCGTTTCGTTATGTACCTCCCCCGACAATGCTTTTGCCAAGACACGTGGAGCATTCGTTGCCGTCCCCCTTCACTTTGCTTGCGCACGCGAGGGTCGCACGTGACGTAGCACGTGAGAACCCAATTCCTTTCGAGACACCCACATTAGTTCTCGGTTCATGTGAGCCCAATACATGTGAGCCACCAGATTTGGTGGCGCCCATGCCGGGCTCATATGATCGTGTGGTTCCCATGTGTTGGGCTTCACGTATACGATATGCATATTCGCAATCCTTTCTTGCCCCCGATTTTTTAAGGGAAAATTGATACAAATGGTCTCTTTGCATTTTGAATTTGTCCAATGTGATTCATAAACTTTTATTACGCGTTAATTTAGTCCCTTAAACTATATGAAGATAATCCATGTGATCCTTCCATTAATTCTAGTCTAGTGACAACAATGAACATTCTTATATAGTTTAGAAACTAAATTGAACATAAACCATAAGTTTCTGGATCATATGGATCAACATTGCACATTAATGCAAAATTTATGAATTATTTGTGTTATTATTCTATTCTTAAAACTCTTCATGGATCACGAATCCTATTGGGAATGAAAACATAAGTATAATATACCGTTGCAAAAGCTGGACGTGATACCACCTAAGCCACAGTCGATACAAGAGAGACGGGTCGACGATAATGGCATTACATATACTCACACCATCGTGCAAAACTATATCCGTAACCATAGGAGCCTCCGTTACAAATATTTATCTATTTATTTATTTTTTTGTTTATCAGAAATAATTAGTGTCGGCAAACTATTAGAGTGGAGAGGACATAAATAGAACGAGGGTCACGGGGTAATCTGCAACCGTGCTCGCCATGCTAAATATAGAGGAACAAGACAAAAAAAAAAGAGATCCCAATGAAAATTTGAAATTGACTATTCTAAGCAAGCCAAACCACGTCTCGATCGAGGCATGGTCCAGCTTGGGTCCTTCACGTCAAACAATAATAATCTCAAACGCCTAAGAAAAAATCATCGAAGCAATTGCCAGTCGTTGCTAATTCATCATAAAGCAAATAATTGTTGGCCCCAGACTTTTTAATTTATTTGATATGGTTTCTAAACTATTAGTACATATTTGATACAGTGTCTTTTTATTCAAATGACAAATAAGACGTTATTTTGATGAAATGGATTATCATATGCCAAGTTGGATTTCTAAAAAATGAGGAGTCGATGTGTCTATCCTTTTATCCATTTACTTTAGACACGAAAAAAAATTATGTGTCATGTCCATTGTTATTTGATGACATAGATTATTATATCTTCCTCTGTGTAACCATTTTTTTTTTTTTGGCCCACTACTTAGACTTAATGGGTTGGAAGTAGCATATCGATAGTTTTCGTTGACTTGAATTAGCGAAAGGACAACATTGTGCATTTGCATATAATTTGGAGACTAAATTGATCATTCACCAGTTGTTCATGGACCACATCAAACAAATTTAGAGTTTAGCAATCACAATACACTTGGGGTCAAAATTTAAGTACCATTCATATCATTTTTTCTATCACGATCAAGCCCCAAGGCGTCCATTACCACAAGCTGCATTTGCACGCGTTTGACCAGAACAAATATCGTCTTCAAACCACCACGCATGTATTGCAACCAAATTTCCATGTGGTAGGTAGGTAAATCGATTGGGAACTTTCTAAGAAACCTGTCTAAGTGCGAAAGGACTCTACTCACAATTTGACCATTCTGATAAAATAATGTCTGTGAGGACTTACTCAGGGCTTTGACCATACACACGAGGAAGCAATAGTGGACACAACTTCAAATGTTGGTGAATGATTGACTTGCCTTTCACGGAGCACACCACAAGATGTGCCCCAAGTTTCAAAGGCAGCCTACTTGGCTTGGGGCTCAATCTCAGTTGAAATAGCTAGCGTGAAGTGATCGACTTGGATTGTGTATTTCAAGAATTGAAAAATTTCTTCGAGGTTGAATGTTTCTCCTCCAGAGATTTGACAGCATCGATGTGCCAGTCGGATGAAGGCCGACCATCTATTGTCTGATGTGATGGTTTATGGAAATGTGAATTTGTTTTTAATTATGCCATCCGTAAGAATTACATATGGAGTTGAATAATCGATAAAATATTGAATTTTTATGATAAAGAAACTCTCTTTCAACCTCATGGAGAATTGAACATAGGCGTTATGCGTTTAATCTCTACATGTACGTCACTCCTTAACGACTAAGTTAACATTTGGCGAATAATTAAGCAGCTTCATAACTTAATATTCTGAATTTTGGAGCAATTAGTCATGCACTCAATTTGTAAGATCTTAAATCAAGAATGCCAGTGAGTCATGTCGGTCAGGTTTCCATACTATCCGACCAACTTGAATTATATATAATATATGCTTTCCAAAACACATTTGACCCGAAATAAAATCATGGGTTGAGTCCATCCAAATCGGGTTTTTATTTATTTTTTGCTATTACAAGCATAATCCAGAATTTGAGGATGTTGATTCATGAATGAAAACCACACTGCTCATAAAAATGAGAAACTTGGGCTTTTCACAAACCGTAATGGATATACTAATTGGCAAATGAAACTTGAATAACTTAGTCTAATCATATACATCAAGAACAAAGAACATCTTTGTTAGGGCTTGACAAAAAGGAGAAGTGAATTTTGTTCAGATCAGCATTGTCGCTTGCTCGCATCAAACCAATGAGATGTTTCGAGTTCGAGAGATGAGATGAGTTATAAACAGCGTCAACTATGTCATCATCAAAAGAGTAGATTTCCATGAAAACATCAATTAGTGGTAGAAGATCAGTGTCCTGTAAATGATCAAGTGTGATAACAATGGCACATCCTACACAGGAAGTCATCTTGGTCTGTGCCCGTGTAACAAAGATAGAACCAAACCACCAAATAAGTACAGTGCAATTTTAACTCCAAATTCTGGAAATTCAAGCGAAACAGAGGTATAAATAATTCAAGTTGACCTTATTTTAAGAAGAATTTAAAAAGCCCTTTAGCTACCAAAAATTCCTAATCTAAGTATGATTAAAGCAAAAGGTCAGTGCAACCTTCACAAGCTTTAGTTTAAAGCTTTGGCTTTTCTGCAGCATAATGCTCAATGTCTACTTTAAGAGTAACCCAACCTAAAAGCCTTTGCAATAGGTGCGCCCTAGTGCGTTTACGCACGTAGCCAACCTAGACCTCGTGACTAAACAATACGTACTGTCCTTTTTCTATTTGCAACTTTTTTTGTAATTTATGCAACAAGGAAGGTCCATGTGACTCTTGCTCCATTATTGTCTTCCTAACTCTGGCACGAATGATAAGCAGGAGCAATAGATGAGTAACTCAGAAGATATTGACTAGAATGAAATTGTGTAAAAAAAAAAAAAAAACTGCAGAGACAAAGATGGCGAAATCCCACTAACGTGTGATATCCACAGTTGCTACCCGTGCTAATACCACTAATTAGCTGCATAGAGATAATGAGGAATGCGTGAGACAGACAAGATCAAGTCACGTAGAAGAGAGGGCAAGGTTGAGGACCTCAACTCGAGGTCTACTAAAGGGTCATGGACTCACAATAAAGCTAAGTTAAGGTCAACTTCATTAG
Organism: Angophora floribunda; assembly: GCA_014182895.1. NCBI lineage: Eukaryota > Viridiplantae > Streptophyta > Magnoliopsida > Myrtales > Myrtaceae > Angophora > Angophora floribunda. The sequence goes on from CM024707.1 coordinate 6,968,494, forward strand.
CCTATCTTCCTTTAGGAGTGTTTCCACCTATGAGGGCTGCTAGCGATAGTCCCTCTAATGAGGGCACCCAACTTGACTATTATTCACATCTTTTTCGATCTATCTAAGCTACTATGTCCATTCCACATCTCACATCCTTACTCCAAATTGTATATATTTCTTCTCAATACCCTATGTTTTACGTTCCAGAGTTCAGACGAAACAGTTTATGAATTTACTTAGTTCCATAACAGAAACAGCAGCAGGGATCAATCAAACAAAGAGCAACTGCAAGGCAACTTCCTCACAATGCGAAAACACTTCAACACAAAAAAGTATAAATCAGTTTAACAAGTACCAATCTCCAACATCATCAATCATCTACAGAAATCAAAGCTATACTTCGGTGACTAAGATTGGCGATAGGCCTCATGGAATGGGCTTCTTACAAACTCAAAATCTTGTTCGAACTTAGCCTCTCAGGGCCCAAAACAAAATCCACCCAAGAAAGGCCCAATCGATCCCAAAAGGAAGTTGAGAAAGAAGAGGATAATCTTCAGCCGTATCCTCTTGCTCTCCACAACTCTCAGCGTCGGTAAGCTCGTCTCGTCGGAAATCTCGAAAGGTCAGTTCTCTCTCTACTGCTCGATCATCATTAAGATTTCGAATTTAATGTTTTCTACTACAGTAACCAGTGAGAATGGTCTGCATTTAAGTAACTTCTCTTGCTGTTTAGCTCTTTTGCCTCACATGATTCTGCTAAGTAGCTCGTCTCTGAGGATGTTACCAATATGCAGAGCTTATGCTGCTCTGTACTAGCTTTAAAAGATCCAATTTTTATCTCAATTTTTGAGAATTTCGCTTCACTGTCGCGATTAATTCATACATCTGTGGCTGGTGGTGCAGACTGCAGACTCCTGGTGGAGTGAATTGAGAGAGAGAGAGAGAGAGAGAGAGAGATGGAAAACATAACAGCAAGTGAGATTGCAGGATTTGGGGTGGGCACTCTGCTTCTGTGCGCCACAATTGCTGCGCCAAGAGTTGATTCTTTCATTTCTGCTTCACAGAGGAGGTCTCTGCTTTTCCTTGCCCTTTCTGAGTTTACTTCAGATGCCTTCATATGCTGTCGGGTTATGCTTCTGTCATGAAATTGGTTTCGCAGGTTTCAGGCTAGTTTTTTGGAGAGAAACTAGGAAAGGATTTTTGTTCAGAGAGGAAGTTATCAAGCATCTAGAGTGTCTTTTTGCGTAGTGTTTGGATTTTGATTTTCCCATGAACAATTCTTTATTGTCTTTCTTCATGTTCTTTATATGTTTGGATGAGCTGACTATGACCTGCAAAGGTTCATTCCCTAAATTATTGTTAGTCTCCGCAATTAGAGATGTTCTCAACTCTGGGCTTTCATTCTAATTGTGACAACTCTCTGTTATATGGTTTAACTTTAGTCAGTTCAGCTGCTATCCGCCGACTAGGTGTAGTGAAATCGCTTGCAAACACTCACCTGTGAAGTCTGAAGTTTGGACCAGAAATGATGGAATTGCAATGGCGCGTCGATTCTGTTTCTAGGGTGCAATCCTTTGTTTTCTTACACAAAGGATGCTTCATCTAAGCATTTTGATAAAAACCTGCCTATGTCTTTTGTGGTGTGCAGCTCACTCAGTATGTGCACGAAATGTGGCGATCTGAAGATGATAGCATGCTCAACGTGTCGTGGAGTTGGATCGGTGAAGGAAGGTGGGCTTATCAGATTCAGTCTCCTGGACGATCTATATCAATCGCTTGGTGGCGACGAATCAGGTGTGAAAACCACACCATGCACGAAATGTCGAGCTAAAGGTCATTTTCGTTGCCCGAATTGCTCTAAATCGCAGTAATCGAAGTCCGGCTTTTCCTTCAGCTTAAGTAAGAGGACTCAAAATTATTTTGGGGGCCGCATGAATTGATCGTTAGGCTTGCACACCTGCCCTTATCTGTAACATAGACCAGTTATATTTTTAAATTTGTCATAGCATAAAGACCCAAAAGACGGATCCTTTTGTAGGGACTGGACAGTTTCTCTGCCTTGTACCGGTAGAGATGGACACTTGCAGAAACAACTTTTATTGAAGACAGAATCAAATTCACGGACTCATCGTCGTCGTATTGTAAATAGAACAGCTTGGCTAAGTTCCGAAGCCACGAAAGTCGAAATCCTAAAGGATTGGAGAATTCAGTTCATGTGGAGGGCACTTCCTGCAGCTGCTTCACCTTGGCGATATAGTCAGCCATCGCTTCTTCCTTGCTCTTCCCTGAAAAAACTACCCATAAAAGGCGGAACCCGAACGATTCCTTTTCAGGTTAGAAGAAATTCCACAAACTCGTAAGTTTCAGATGAATGGCTTCGTTTCGATCGTAGATCAGACCTTCGGCTGCTTTCCAAGCATCCCATTTCACCCTCTCCACGGGGCTGAAGAAGCCGGGTCGACCTGGCATTGCAAAGAGGTTAAATCAGCCCGCGATCGCGAAGAGTTTCGATTTAAACTTGCCGGTCTCAAAAATTCTCTTTTCTTAACTGGTGTTGACAGCTCCAGCGGTGGCTTGCTTGTACAGCCCATAGAGCACCAGCTTGTCTTTGTCTTTCGTGCCCGCGGGCAACGTCTTGGCCTTCCCTGCGTGTTCCTTGAACTCATCCTGCCGCGAAAACATGAAATCAGGTAAAAATAAAAAGAGTCGAGTGCGAAAACAAGAACGCCATGCAAGAACACGAGCATGGCGAGAACCTCCAAAGCCATCTTCTTCTCAGCAGGCTGCGGCCACGAAGGAGGGCTTGCGACTGGCGAAGATGCAAATGGATGTCTCCTCTCGTTTTAAAAGCGAGCTCGCATGGGCCTCGCATGGCGATGCGAACGAGAGAGATCTTTCTTGAGCGGTACGTCTGATCGTTGAGCGAACTTCGGCCTACTTGTGGCTTTTCCCTTCTTCTACCTTTCTTGTTTTCTTTCTTCCTGTTTGGTCCAACCCTTTCTTGTTCCGAACGTGCGAGAAATGGACGCTTGGCGAGCAGAATATTTCGTGGTCCGTTGTTACTTTAATTTGATCGAACGCCATTATGGACAAAACCATATGTTCAACTGTCGAGAAATGGGCCACAATGCATGCAATGACTCGATTCGAACCGGGGGTCGAATCCACAAATTAAGAATGAGCATAATTCCATATGAAAATCTGAAATCGAAGAACTGGACTCATGGGAATCTATTCAGTTCTAGATTCTATTGTTTTATATTTTATCCTGCAATAGATTTTAGTGCACCAAGAGTCTCAAAATTCACCAAGAGTGAGATGATTGATAATTCACCGCAATCGTTCATTTAATAATACATATAAAATCTAAATAGTACTGGAACCTATGATAATGTAGATTTCAAATTTCAAGATATGCAACGTAGATTTCGGGTTCCAAAAAATGAAGAACCTATTCGAATATGTAAATTCATAGCTAATCCTTAAATGCAACAACCCAAATGACTCGAGCAATCCGAGTGGCCATCGGCCACAAACCAGTGCCTTGACGGGCGCTGAAACATCGGGCATCAGGTTTGCATTCAAAAGGATAGAAAACCGGGATCGCGTCCTCACGTGCCCAATCCCCCCTACATCCGCGCTCGCGCAGATCTCAAGCATCGAGCGGATCGGTCCGAGACAAGAACGGAATCCGTTTCCCCGACGGCGGAAAAACCATAGGACGCGCATCACGAGCCGATCCTAACATCCGGGGGCAGATGCGGATGCAATCATGGCGACGCTAAGCCAATCCCCGAAATCCCCTCCCAAAAAAAAGAAGAAGAAGAAGGCCATTTTCGTCAATTGGGGGAATGCCTGCTGGACGACACCTTTCGTTTCTCCTTCCCCCCACCACCACGCCACGACTGACTTAAAATCTCGGTTAAGGCAAAAGGCGCGAGAGAGATCTCTGGGCTTGTCTTATTGGCCCCAACCATCGTCCGGGCGTCAATAACGACGACTTTTGATAAATTTCGTACCCTTAATTATTGCGGGCGAAGCTAAAGAAACCTAAACAAAACAATCATGACTTGTCCCCATCGCAGTCCCGTGGATTCCAACGTTAGATTTAAGCGAGAAAAGTAGAGGCTCGAATTGGCCACCCATCCCCCTCCTCCCTTCTCCCTCCACCTTTCTTTTCACGAGCCCTCACTTCTTTTTTCTTTTTTTCTTTCTTTTTTCTCTCCTCATCAGCCATGGCTCCAATGTCCCACATCGACCTAAAAATAGCATAACAGAGCCGGTCCGTTCTATTTTGCAGAAAATGAAGGATTTTGAAAATTTTATTTTTATAAAATGGAGCCGTAAATACTAACGGCTCTTGCATGATTCTTGAAAATATAAAAATAAATAATCTATGGCAGCATGTGAAAAGTCTTGACTTGAGCATGATCATCACAATGCGAAGGAACACTTGTGCAATACAAAAGGAATCTTGTTTCTTCTTATTTTTATTATCATCCATAAGTATATAATAAATTTTCTGAATCGATAGCTTTATTCCAGTCGAATTCAAAGATCTACCATCATTCCACGACTTACTATGGAAGGACCGAGAAATTTGATTGACTATGAGAATTCCAAAAATTATCAAATGTCGATGACAAACGTAATGGCTTGGCAATAATTTTCAACGGAATTTTCTTTTCTTGAAAAATAAAAAAAGAACCCATGTGTTGAAAAATTTCATCTATTAACTATGAGTTTATCTTTATTTTTATCATGGTATCATGGGCATGTTTTTCCTTAGTTTATTTCGCATACGTTGCACCCACTCCATTTGTTAAATATTACGTGTCATTATTAATTTAATGACATGGATTATTATATCATAATTTGAAATAAATATTTCACTTGGGTAATTGATGCATAATTTTTTTTATCTATCCACTGTTCAAGTTCAATGAATCAAATGCCACGTCAGCAGATTCCGTGAACTTTGATTAATGAAAAAATGACATTAGACATTTTATATATAGAATAGGGACTCAACTAAACAGTCACTAGTTGTTCGTGGACAATATTAAACAAATTAAAGATACGAGAACAACACCATACGTTGAATCAAAGTTTATAAACTATTCATGCCATTTTCCTCGTATTCTTTATATACGTAGTGCTTTCTATCACCATGTGTTTGTACCATGGAAATCGCGACTCCTGGGCAAATCTAAAATTCAATGAAAATGATTGGAAAAGATGCCATCTCTCTTTCTCTCTGACTTTTCATAGTTTGTACGAGCTGATAAATATCTAAACTAACTTTGCCGTGTCCATATATCTCCTAAAATTTTAGGACTTCGTCGAAATTCATTAACAAAGGAGAAAAGGAAAGGGAACATGGACACGGGGTAATGCTTGAAACTCATTAACAATGAAAGGACAAGTTCAGACTCGGGTGGTTGCCCACTTGTGAGGACCGCCTGCTGTAGTCATCCAATAAGGCGCCTTGTCAAGTCGCATTTTAACGTATCAATATTCACACATCTCACGCCTCTCATTAGTAGAGCGAATATCCTTTTTATCTCTTTTCCCTTTATCTAAATTAACTTTGCCGTTCGCCATTACCTGCACGCATCGCCTCCTGCTTGAACTTGGAGTTATCTGAAGCAGTACAGGAAAAGCAAAATGGCTGCGCTTAATTGATTATTTTTTGTTATAAATTGATGATTTGGAATTCTATTTTATCGATATGTTAATTTCTATTTTCGATTTTTTTCTAATTAACTTCTTAGTAATTGCGTGATAAAGTCGCATAAACGTATAGCTTTGCATTATCTCTTGCTTACTTTGATTTTAAATTTTTAGTCTATCGTAGGAAAGTTCAAATCTCGGGATAAATTTATCTTGAGATACATAAATAAATTTTATTTTTTTTACAGTGAATGTTCAACAATTTTTTTGTAAAACTGCAATTCCATCATTTTATTTAAGAATTAATACTATGAAAACTCCAAATTGTTAAATATATGACAAATTTACTATCAAACTAATTTTTGATTATATTTCAAAAACTCAAAACTGTCAATAAACTTACTATCCTGCAGGTTTACGTTAATTTCATTATACACTAAATTGGATGATACCAATTTAGGGTTTTACATTCCATTTGTCATAAGTGTTCCAATTTATGATTTTTCGTAATATTAATACAATTTAATGAAAACTACCAAATAGTAAATTTATTATAAATATACTAGTTTAGGGAGTACATTTGTCATAAATATAATGATTTGAGTTTTTTTGTTGCATTTAACCCTTCAAATGGGCAATGCTTGTGCACATTCGCTAGTTTTGACTTTGGGATTCATATGCTTTTTATGTACACATATCAGCCTAAGCTCTCGGGTCATACTTTCCGACATGATATCGAAGGCAAGTTCTATCCCAATTTATTTCGCATGCGCATTGACATGATTTGTCAAATTCCATATGTCATTCTTGATTCGATTTGTACTCACATTTCTATGGATTTATATACTCTATGTACACGTGCGATCGTACTTAAGTAGACATTTTTTCGCCACTCTTCTCCTATCAACAACGGGCTAGCATGGAGTGTAGATCGAACCCTCCATTTCCGTCTTTTCCCTCAGGAAAATCCAAGTCAGTTTTCAAGTCGTTCAAGTCTTTGTGATAAGGTCATCTTGCTACGAGAGAGCAACATTGCCATCCTAACGCGACAGGTCGTTTCGCAAACCGACGAAGAAACTCCCGAAGCTGTCCCAAAAGTTTTTATTACCCCTTTTCGGACTTTTCCACCCGACCCATTGTCGGTTTTTGGTACTATAAAGTCATGTTCAAAATAGTAAATTCACACTATGACCCCCCCAAAAAAAAAAAAAAAAATAGTAAATTCACACTTCTCACCATTCTGTACTTTGGACACTCGGGAGGGCATTGCAAAGTCGATAGGGTGGCAAACATGTCTTTTCCAAATGTTTTTATTTATTTATTTTACTTAATCTGAATTTTACGGTCCTCGCGTTTTGATTTTTTTCTCTCCCTAAAATGGTAGATGTTTTTTTCTTTTTTCGAAATTCGTCGCGATGGAAATGTCGGATTTTGAACACGAGGGACTCAAATGGCGAGCACGTGTCGCGTTTCAACTGGTGCGAGAGTGTATTGAAAGGACACTCTTTTTTTTTTTTTTTGAAGTGGTGTTTATTTTTAATTTATCTAAAAAAAAATTCCAGCTTCCCATTCTCGGCCAAAACGAAGATCCGCTAGCTGGAGGACATTGAGCTGTCCATCCCCTGAATCCATGCCAATTACGTCACAATTTCTTTTTCCTTTTCCCTTTATTATTCTTCAAAAAAAAATCCAACATGAATTTTTTTTTCTCTCGTTTTTCTTTCTCTCCTATTAGTGGGTCCTCTTTGAAAAATAATAATAATAATAATAACAACATTAATGATGATAATTCACAACTAATCGAGCTTATACCTGTCGTACTCACACGCATCGAATCGCCGCGCCTCGAGTCCTCATTGTTGATCCGACCTCCGAGCGAGAGGGAGTGTAAATCGCACATCGTCTTGCCGCTTCACAATTTTCAATATTCTAGAAGAGGAGATAAAAAAACGATTTATGTGCTCAACCATATATGATTGGTACGAAATAAATAGACTTTAAATCCGCTCGTAATGTTCTCACCATCGATCGACTGAACTCTCAACGTTTTACTTTGACTAAAACCATTTAACGCTCTGAAAGACGGGGCAGTTACGCCTCGAGTTCCACATCAATTAGATTCCCGAGGCATCGAGATTTTCTCGTGACTCAAAACGGTCAGGGCGGGAGATATCCGGGGCTTAAGAATTGACTGCACTTCTTTTATTTTTATTTTCATTTTTCTCTCTATAAATTGAAAGAGCTGAATTAACCAAATCAAAATTCAATGGAACCGGGGGATCAAAATGTCGAAATGAATTATTATTTCTGGGGGGTAAATCATCGGACGGGAAGCCACGTGGCATTTGTGGTCTAAAGGTGAGAGGAAAAAAATAGAAAAGAAAAAAAAAACAAATTACCATAGCTGGATATTACTACTAAGTGTAGACAGATAGAGAGAGAGAGAGAGAGAGAGAGAGAGAGAGGAGCTACGAGATTGGGACACCGAGAGGGGGACCAAGCGTGACTCTCAAAATCTACTCTCATTCTCTCTCTCTCTTTCTCTCTCTCTCTCTCTAAAAGATCAGCTCTGAATTCGTAAAGAAAAAGAAAGGGGCCTCCTCCTCCTCCGCCGTTCTCCTCCGCCGTCCTCGAAAGGATTGTCCGGCTGCTGGCTGCTGGCTGCTGGCTGCTGCTTCGCCGGAATCTCTCCTCCTCCTCCCCTTTTCGCGGATTCTCACGATGTCCCGGATTTTATAGGTACGCGGTCCGATTGCTCCCGTCGTTCTTTTCGTTCTGTACTTCTCTGCTGAGAGTGAAGAAGATTCCGTGTCATGGAAAAAGAAGACACCGCTCGTCTTTTCTCTGGGTCATTCACTGCTCTCGCGAGCGATGTGTGGAGAGAAAAAAAATGGAGTCTTTGTGCTGATTAGATCGTCGAATTCTCTCGGCTTCTTCTTCTTTTGTGGGGGGACTATTTCGCAGTTTCGAAATTGCGGGTTTTGATGAGGCGTGAATCTTTTTGCATGCGAGCATGTAAATCTCCTCCCTTTTTACGGACCTGCGGGATTCTCCAAATCAGATGTTAGTCGATACCCAGATTTCTTTCTGAGGTGTTGCTCTGGTTGTCTCAGCATTTCTGGAGCTTACATGCTCCGGCAGATCAAAAGCTTCGATCTTTTTAGCCTTTTTCCCACTGACACTAGTGTTCCCCTCCCGCCCCCTCCTCTCGTTGATTCTTCTCAGAATTTCCGTTGAATTGGCCGGTTCCACAGTGATTTGAATCTGCGACTGTTGCTGTCTGCTCTTATTAAAGATCGAAACAATGTTGTAAATGCTGTTTCCAACAGTAGTGCCCCCCCTTCTCTCTTATGTTATGGCCCCTGATCTTTTCTCTGCATCATTTCGACCTTTTCTTTTCCATGAGATTCTTCTTTCGGGACACCGAGCTTTAGGTGGGCTTTTTTCTCAGTACAATGAAAAGGGGTTCCTTTTTATAGAAACGGGATCTGCTTTTCTCCACATCTTGTGAACAACAATAATAGCAGCAATAATAGACTCATAATATTAATTGCGATAATTATCATCATCATCATCATCATCATCGAAATTGTTTTTTTTTTTTTTTTTGTAATCCGATCCCTCCCTCTCTCTCTCTCTCTCTCTCTCTCTCTGCGAGAAAACAAAGTAACCCTTTGAGGTCATGATTTCGCCCATCAGACCCTGACCCTGTCTTTTATGCCGAATGCCTTCAAACAAATCCCAACATTGCGTTTCCTTCCCTTTTTTAACTGTCTCTCGGGTGGTTCTACTTGGGGTAGGCATCCACTGTTTAAAGAATGAATATTTGGATTATGGGTGCTTGTTATATTAAAGTAATATCCCATCTCCATTAACTTCAAATTTTTTTAGCCCGAAAATAATAATAAATTATGTCATCTGATCTACTTGTTCCGTAGTGGGGCTGACGTGAAATGTCAAAGCACGCAAAACAGAGAGAGAGAGAGAGAGAGAGAGAGAGAGAGAGAGAGAGAGAGAGAGAAGTATTATCAGAACGAGAATATAGTACTGCTGCTGCTGGAAATTCATGCCTCATCTTTTCTTGTTATGGGCCTGTTAATAAGAACATTATCTCACTTGCTGTCCTTTATTCTCCTTCTTCCTCTTGAACAGGGCAGTTTCAGATTCTGAACAAAGATAGGATTTTTTTCCCATCTCTCTCGGGGCGGTCAAAAGGGGGCTCGAGGAAGTGTAAATGGAGGGCGACGCGTTCCCAGGGTTCGGCAGTGGGGCTCACCACCACCAGATAGACGCCAAGATATTGCAGACCTTCCAGAAGAGCTTCGTGCAGGTGCAGGACATACTGGAGCAGAACAGGCACCTGATCAACGAGATAAACCAGAACCAAGAGTCCAGAGTCCCCGATAGCCTGAACCGGAACGTGGGACTGATCCGCGAGCTCAACAACAACATCCGGACGGTGGTCAATCTCTACGCCGATCTGTCGAGCAACTTCACCAAGTCCATGGAAGGTTCTTCCGAGGGCGACTCGAGCGGCGGTGCTCTGAGATCAGATGCCAAAGCTGGGCTTAAGAGAAATAGACCCGCATAGAAACGACCCCGGGATCAAGAAAGCCGAAAAAAAAAAAGAATTGTACCCTTTTGCTTATTCTCTCTGTAGCTTTGATGGGATGAAGTTAGATGAAGAAAGAAAGGAGGAGAAAGTGGGTTTCTTGGTGGGTGGTGGTAGGATCTGATTTTCCTTCAGGTGCTTTGATCCATCAATGAATCAGTGAAGTCACTGAAGTGGCTCTGAACTGTGTCTCTTGTGGTTCCTTTTCTTCACTTCCTGATTCATCCGTACTTCTTCACTAGGAGGAGAATAATTGTTCCAAAGAGTGAAAATTCCCGTCTGTGTCTGTAGCTCCATTCTATCGGTGGATCTAATGGGGAATCAATCATGCTTTGTTCCATCTGGTGCGTCTGGGTGTCCGTACTTTGTCATTAAGCATGTGTTTCACATAGTCCATCCAACTATATAAGAGGTTCTCTCATTCATTGCCAAGCTTTAAATATCTATATTAATAAATAAATATATATATACATACACGCATAGGTTCTCTTGAAAATGAAAGTTCTCAGTTTTCTACGTTGTGCTGAGTATACGAGAAATGGAGCAAAGTGAATGACACTTAAGACATTGTGAAAAGGTAATAAATAATCATTAAAAGTGATTAAATCATTTATTTTACGAAAAATGAATATTTTAAAATATATATTTTTAAAATAATCATTTATATTTTTGAAATAATATCGACATCAATTTATATTTAAATATTTTATTTTCATGAAAATATTTTTCAGTTATTTATTTTTGTAAGTGTAATAAGTAGTTATTTTAAAAAAATATTTTTTAAATTATTCATTTCTATGAAATAAACGGAATCTTAGGGTGAGTTTATTTTGAGAAAAAAAGTCATGATAAAAAAATACTTTTGAAGAAATCATTTTACAATAAAATATTTTCCTCTTTTAAGGTTAAGAAATTTATTTTCCTTACTTTAAATATGTGTATTTTTTTAACCGTAAATATTATTTTTATCAATCGATCATTTTTAACGTACCAAATACACAAAAATCCAGAAAACTAATTCGCCAGTTCTTTCACTTAAAAAAACACCTTATGAGTAATGGGGATTTAAAAAATTTCGTCCTCAAACGAAGAGTCTTATTATTTCTTTTTCTCCTACCTTATAGTCTCGCCGGTCCATGAGATGATGATGAGTTGATGATCTTTTCCATGATGATCGGTCTCTTTCTCAGCTCTTCTGAACTTCCCCATGATATCCTAGATGGTCTGTCTTTCCCCCTTTTCGGTTGCTTAAAAAGAAAACTATTCTCCCTGTTCTCATGATCTTTTCTACTTTTCGTGCTTCTATGTGGAGGACTGAGCAAAAATCATGGAATTCAAACACAAATTCTGAGCGCAGCGTTTCTGAGATGCTCTGGAACAGGTTGAGTAAGAAAGCAGCTTTTTGATGATCTTTTTGGCTCCCATCACACTCCACCACCACAAGATCAGAATCTCAGATAAGAGATGATGAGCTCTTTTGACCCCTTTTTTTAATCTATATATATTTCTTTTGTTCCTCTCGGCTCACCCAAGACAATCTATTGGATGGTGATGACAGGAGAGAGAGGGAGAGTGAGAGAAATTCATAAAGTATTCAGTAGGAAGTATTGAGAGAGAGAGAGAGAGAAGGGGGAGGAAATGAATAAATAATTGGTGATGAGAAAAAAACTGAAAGGCACTACAGTCCCAGGAAGTGGACAGACAGATGGGGTTATGAACTGTGACCTGACCCCCATTGACATGACAAGGGACCCAACAGTCCACATTCTTTTTTGGGATGGAACTAGGGTTCCAGCACAGGCTTATCTCCTCCCTCCTCTACCAAGTTTTTGTTCTCTCTTGAGCATGCTTTCTCCTATCTCTTTCCCTTCTTGTTTTCTTTGATTGTATTTTATGCAGTTGCATTGGACCTTCTTTCATATGCTCCGACGTTGATATTGGGTTCGTCGAGTAACAAATTTTGTTAATTTTTCACCCCATTCCTCATCGGTGCAAAGGTAGATAGTCCCAGGACCCGTGCAATTCCGTCTTTTCTCCACCATCTCATGCTCATGTCTTCTTCTCGAGGCATTTGAGCAGGTGTTTCTGATTGTGGACCCATAATGCAGAGCAACCCAGTTTTTTTCTGATCTTAGGAGGAAAAGAGAAAGAGACCCACCACATGAGTGATTCCTGGAAATGTCTTTTGTCCTGCCCTAGATTTTCCTTTTTTTTATTCTCTATAAGAGAAAAGAACATTGGTGGGGCGAGATTGCTGTCACTCCATGTACAGAAATGTCCACATGCACTCATTCAAAGATCCATTTTATTTATTTATTTATTTATTTATCCTTGTGATGCACTCATTTGAACTGGATCTACTACATGGGCTTCATTTTCACTGTGAAGGAAGTGTGATGTCATAGTCTGTGACCTCAGGGGCAATGTCTTGGCGTGTCTTGTTGTGGGATCTTGATTGGTCCAGGTCTTCTTGGGGTGTGCATCCATCAATTTCAAAATTTAGCAGTTGCAAATTTAAGTGAACAGAGGGAGTAGAGTGGTGGTACCATAGCCATTAAAGGCAGTATTCAGCTTAGCTGCTTTTTCACTTGAATAGGGAGATGTGCATGTTTTTCCTTCTTTCTTTCTGAGTAATTAATGACACCAGTAACCAAAAATGAGAAGTGTCCAATTAATGTTGTGTTTCTGATGCATCTGACTTAAGGGTCATTAGATCTAGAGCTACTACACACAGGCCTTAAGTTGGATTCCATATATATGACGCAATAAATTTCAAATTCATTTACATTATGGACAAATTTCACTATTGATCACTGAACTTTAGTTTAATTTATAATTAAATTACTAACTTAATTCTCAATCATTCAATGCACTGAAAAGTTATTTTTATTTTTGTTTTGTAACAAATACATCTTTTCTTAAACCTAACAATTTTTTTATTGATAGTGATGACTAGTACCCATTTGAATATGCCCGTGGCATCTAAGTAATCGATCATGTCTATCATGTTGTTATTTAACCGATACATAAAAGGTTGAACGACAAAATAAATCACGGCCTTGTTGGGGCAAAAGGGTAATTAAAATATAGTTTTGGGAGGGAGTAAAGTGTTGAGAAAGATTTGATATGATTTCAAACGGTGATGGTTTATTTCTATAACATAAAAAGATGGGGATAAAATTCGAAAGAGTAGAAAATGATTTTTGTTGCTATTTATCCTAAATTAGAAGGATTTTTACTACATAATCTATTTTTATATAAACTATTAGGGTTTGTCTCAATAGCCACATTTCCACATGAAAAGGGAGAGGTGTGGGGTTTGAATCCCCACCATGTTGGAGCGTGTTGGGATGGAGATGATTTAATTTCGGATGTAGGTTTTGACTCTCACGCTTTATAATGAGATATGACAAAAATTTGAGAGTGAGAGTTAAAATAAGAATAAAATTAAACTAATTTTTTTTTATTTGTACACATAAAACAAGGTAGCTAGAGAGGCCAATTGTGAATTTATGCCAACTAGCAAAGGAAAGAGTGCCAAGTCACAACTTTTTGAGCTGTATTTAGCATGTTTTCCTCAAAATTCATTAATTACCCATGCTAATAAATCTACATTAGTGGACCTCTTTAATGCCATTGAAAGCACGGCTTCTTTATTTTCATTGGAAGTTCATTGCTTTTAGGAATATGACTCCTAAGATTAAGAAGACTAATTTTGTTTCAATTTATTAAAAGAAATAATAATATCGTTTTTCTTTCTAAAGTGCCAATTATACAAGTATTGTCATTTCCCAAGTGATTTTTTTTACTCTTTTTTTTTGCTGAAACTTGAGTAATTTGTTTCGCAATAAACTTCTCATCTATGATATATATATCCTCTATCGTCTTTCCCTCTTAGCCATCATGTTGTCTTTGGATCCTTGGTAAAGTTAATAAAAAAAATTAAAATTTATTGCAAGTAAGAAAATTTCGAGTGAAATATTTCATTACCGTGTGGAATATACGTGTGTGTTTTTATGGATGTTGTTGTTCTATTTTATTTTTTATAATAAACGATTTAGAGTCCATATTCTTAAATAAGAGAGATTGGAATACATTTTCAATAAGTTATCTACATCGTACGTAATTCACCTTATTCGTTGTGATATTGTACCCACAAGCGGTGCAAATTCACAGCTCATTACAAATAACTGGAAGTTCTACAAAAGGCGTGGTTGTCTCTCTTATCCAGTTGTCAATCAAATCCACATATCGGATTTGAAAATAGAAACAAAAACCAATTAGTACTTGCTGGCTGTAAGGCATTTAAAAAATCAAAACAAAAATAAAATCCTCAATTGATGCATTTCTACAAATTATATAGTCTTATAGTAAAAGTAAGATAATTTAGAGTTCGTTTGTTTGATAGAAAATACCCTAAAAATGATCGTTTATATTGATTAAAAAATTGAATAATCAAAAAATATTTAGATACAAACCGACGTTGACAATCGAAATACTTTTATCAATTAATTGTTTCAAGAGACACATGTGATATTTTTAGGAAAATGTCTTGCAAATTAGTTATTTTTTACGAAATAAATAGATAAATATATATTTATATATATTTTATTTTTTTTTGTGGTGGGGGGGATGAAGAAGAGTACAAGAAGGATGAGATGGATGATGGGCTGGCCCCATGCCAAGCCAAGACAAATCAAACACGTTGCGAACACAACATGTGAAGTGGGAATCTAACTTTATTCATTCATCTGTCTATTTATTTATTTAATCTTAAAAACTTTAGTCTTCCTTCACTTTTGTTTCTTGAATTTGGAGCACAAATTAGGTTGGAATGGAACCGACCCCCGTGTCTTGGCCTTTTGCAACTTTAGACCCAACAAATTTTTAAAAAATAATTTTTTTAATTTGGGTCTCGTGGGCATCTTTCCTCCATCATTAGTTGGCCCAGCTAATTAGCAGGCGTTTTTCATTATTTTATATGCCCTTTGCCCATGATTTAATCCTTTTAAATTATTCTTCTTTTTTTAAAGACCTAATTTAACAGCAATTTGCTTTAGGATTATTAAATTATGTTAATTGCCGAGTTCAGCAAAAATCCACTAGCTGTGTAGGCTTTGCCCTGATTGACTGTAGACTTTTTCTCGTGTTAGGTGAGCCAAAGGGTGCTTGATGCATAAGCATGACCAAACTCATTATCCAACTTTTTTTTTTTGAATATTGTAATGCATTTGGATAAAAATTTAGCAGTGAAAAAGGAGAGAGAGTATTTGGAAGTGAAATAATTAGGTTAGTCGTTGTCATTAGTTTACAAGTCGCGGTTATATCTTATGACAAAAATTATCTGAAAAATCCTACATTTATTGTATGACTAGGACCCCATCAACTTGAAAGGAAAAAAAAGAAAAAAGAAAAGTGAGAAGAAATTCAGAAAATTTTAAAAGAAAATTGCATAAATTATTCACATTAACGCTAGTCATGCCACATAAGACAAGCAAACGCCGACTAGATTGCCACATTAGTAATTTTCAATCAAAATTGGCCAATAGAACAAAATTGATAAATCGTAAAAAAATGCTTAGAACTAAATTGGTAAGATTAAAAGTTTAAAACTAAAATTGGCCATCGAATAATAGGTGTAAGATTTTTTGGACAATTATCCCATCTTCTATGTCATGTTCGTAATATTACTAGAATGATAATCACAAATGCAAAGAGTGACAAGTACCGTAAAGCATTCCATATGGAGAAGTAATGCCTGTGAGGTTGAATTATTGTGTAGACTCGTTTTAACAAATGAAGTTGAGCCGTCCAACCCTACAAATTGTACATAATCCAACCGTTTTTTGAAGCATTGATATCGATTCTTTTTTGCCGCCTTACTCATAAGATAAGTATATATCAAAATTTAAACAAGCCGTGAATGTCATAGCTATTCTAGATGAATTTACTTTGACATAAGGAGATAAGCTGGGCAAAGTCTAAACCAATTTCAATGCGAAATTTTTCGGTGCACATTTGCTTAATTTATTTAACCTATGAATATCGAATTTTTTTTATGAGTACCTACAATGTTCGACCCGGAACAGTTATGGATGGAGCGAGCATATTGCGGATCAGATTAGGTATACAAGCATAGGTTTAACGAGTTCTCACTTTACCAAGTGCAAACATTCTCATTTTCGGGCCGGCCATCCATGCCCGGCTTACGCGATTGGCCCGTCTTATTAGTAATTTCATGTGATCAATGAGGGGTTTTCTGGGCCCAAGGTTCATTAATCCAGAGTAAATTTCTGAGATCTACCAGGTTTGGACTTTTGCTTGTTTGACTCACGACAAAAGGTTAGAGTGGGCCTCGGACATCAACCTAAGCCCAATTTCTGTGTAATGACTGATCCAATACTTCACATCCGCAATAAGAGCCCAAGTCTCGTTGTCTTAAACGGGCTTGGTGGGCCGGACCCATTTTGGGCCCAACTTCATCTCCAATCAAAACCCTAGCTCTCACACACACCGTCCGATTCATCTCCACCCGCCATCTCCACCTCACGTATATAACCGCCCCTTCAACCTCCTGAAACCCGCAGTGAGAGCTAGGGTTTGCAGAGCCGCTTTCGCCGTCTTGTTCAGCTCCCCATCGCGCCCCCAGCGGCTTCCGCTCAGCTCCACCGTAGCCCCGAAACATGACGACTCAGATCAGCAAGAAGAGAAAGGTCAGTGTCTCGGCCTTCTTCCGGTAGATAAGCATTTTTGCCGGCGGCGGCGAGATGTCGGTGTCGTTGATCGCGGTTTCGGCTCTTTACTTTGGTGGTTGTGCAGTTTGTGGCCGACGGAGTCTTCTTCGCCGAGCTGAACGAGGTCCTGACCAGGGAGCTTGCCGAGGATGGATACTCTGGCGTCGAGGTTAGGGTTACGCCCATGCGCACCGAGATCATCATCCGCGCCACTCGCACTCAGAACGTTCTCGGTCTGGTGGCAGATTTTTTGTTTTCCTTTGATTTTCCTTCCTTTCATGCGGTATCGAGGTTTGTAGGCGTCGTGATGGATTGGTTTTGTATTGATTATTTCTCTATTTTTTGGGGTGGATTCTGTGTGGTGTAGGAGAGAAAGGGAGGAGGATCAGAGAGCTGACCTCCGTCGTGCAGAAGAGGTTCAAGTTCCCTGAGAACGGCGTGGAGTTGTACGCGGAGAAGGTGAACAACAGAGGGCTCTGCGCCATCGCGCAGGCGGAATCGCTCCGCTACAAGCTTCTCGGCGGCCTCGCTGTCCGCAGGTGGAGACTTCGTGCCGTTTTCGATTCGTTGATTTGTTGTGTCTTTGTGAGCCTTGCCTTCAATTTGAGGTCCATTGTTCAGTTGTCCTGTCGAAGCTGGCTGTTCATTAGTGACACTTGATAACTGGGAGCTGGCCATTCCCAGATCTTGTCTGTACAGTAGTGCATACTGGAGCAAGTTAAAGAATGTGGACATGGCATATGTGATAATTCGTTATTTCAATTTTAAGTTGACTGGCCGTGCTGTTAAATTATAATTTCAAGTTATGGAAAACCGTAAGTGAAATGGATCCGACCTCTTGATGGGTATCTATGATGTATCTCACATCATGGTTATCTGTTCTTAGGTCGATGTACTCTGACCCTTTGTCATCTACAAAGCAGAGTGGTTGTTACCTTTACCATCTTTGTGTCGGAAGATGACTAAATCGAGTGCATGTTGTCCTCCATGCCATCATCCTCATGAAATTCCTAGATTTTCATGCAGTAACCTGTAGGAGGACACATAGCTTTAGAATTAGCTAGTTCTTGTGTGACCTCTTTTGTTGTTTGTGTGCATGCTGCAATGCTGGAAGTTGCTCTTTATCCTTTTCTATATGTTGATAATAGTTACTTATTGCATGTCTTCTCTCTCATTGTAATTATCTGTTCTTTGGTTGATGTACTCTGACCCTTTGTCATCTACATAGCTGAGTGGTTGTTCCCTGTACCATTTTTGTGTCGGAAGATGACTAAATTGGATATACTGTCCTCCATGCTGGTATCCTCATGAAGTTCCTATATTTTCATGCAGTAACCTGGATGAGGTTACATTGCTACAGAATTAGCTAGTTCTAGTATGACCACTTTTGCAGTTTGTGTGCATACGTTAGTGCCGAGAGTTATTCTTTACCTTTTTCTATATGATGTTTATGTTCACGTAATTACCAATTGCATATCTAGGTCAAACATCGTGCTAATGATGCCACCCTATATTACTGTTTTCCTGCCATCATTTCCGACTTTTTTCCCCCACATCTCTCTGGATCCCATATCTATTTCGCATTGTCCTTTTCTTTGTTGTTTCTTGAATCTTGATTTTATTGGACTCCATGGACGTTAGATGCTGAATTTCTGCTGCCCTTGGTCTTTTCAGGGCTTGTTATGGTGTCTTGAGGTTTGTCATGGAAAGTGGAGCAAAGGGTTGTGAGGTTTGTCTTGTCAAAATTCTTATATATTTTCTTAATGGGTTTGCTATCTTGACATATGCAGCAAATTTTTATTTTGAATGTCATCAACATTTTGCAGGTGATTGTTAGCGGGAAACTCAGGGCTCAGCGTGCCAAGTCCATGAAGTTCAAAGATGGTTACATGATTTCTTCTGGTCAGCCAGTTAATGAGTACATTGACTCTGCTGTGAGACATGTTCTTTTGAGACAGGTTGCTTCCCCATTCTCTAATAACTCGTCTTTTTTCACTAGATACAAAAATGCCCTACCCAAACTGCTGCCTCCTCAAATACCTTCACTTGCTTGTTAAGATGCAACTAACAATTTAAGCTATTACTGCACTTTCATTTTATCTTATCATGCTGCTCTTTCTGCTTTGAAATTTCTCACCTAAACCATATTAAATCACTGTCTAGGGTGTGCTTGGAATCAAAGTCAAGATTATGCTCGACTGGGATCCCAAGGGCAAACAAGGGCCTACAACTCCACTGCCTGATCTTGTTACCATCCATCCTCCCAAGGAGGAAGAGGAGTACAGGCCAGCAGTGATCGCTACTGATATTGACCTAGCTGTCCCAGTTGCTTAATTCTCTGCCTATTTTCAGGGATTGGTCTTATCTATGAAATTCACCATGGATCTCTTTAAGAGCTTGAAGAGCAGTTTTTAGAATATGAAGGACTTGCTATGATCTTTTGATAGTTTTGGGTTTTTTTTTTATTTGTCAGAATCTTGTCACAGATATCTTGATTCCGCATGATTTTAATTCAAAAATTTTGAGTACATTGTGCATTTTGCTCTCCTGTTATCTAAATGCTGTTTTTTTCTGAAGGGTTTATACCATAAGAGGATGCATGCACTCAGTTTTTGCACTGATAATTGCTTGCCATCAAATGAGTTGAATCAAGAATCTGCAATTATTCAGACATTAGGACTAGACCATTTTCTCCCTTTCATTCGTGTGTTCTACAGAAAGGGCAGAAAGACTAGAAGTAGATATTGACTAACGCATATCGAGATCAAAAGCCTGAATTTGAGAGATATAGGTTCAATTCTACGAATTTTTATTCTAGTTCCCGCACTTCATGCAGAGATACTCAAGACAGGAAGGTTTCGGTCATTGAGAACACGAGCGCACGGCTCTTCATGTGTGTTCATGTAATTCTTTTTTCATGTCAAGCTGTATTTTCAGCACCATAGGTGTGGAATTAGCATTATTCTGTATCAATAATCATTTCTCCAGTGTGCTAGTGTTCGCATGCTACTAAATGGGTCTCTATGCTTTTGTCCCAATTCTTCATGATGTAGCGAAAAACTGGTCGCGAGATTCTCATTACCCGCCTACCGAAGAAATGTAGAGGAGGCCTTGCTCATGAGATTCGTCCCGAAAGGGCCGAACTAAATGAGGTTTCGAACTAAACCGGGAAGATGATCGCACTTATCGCTGGAGCAGACCCCTTGATTTTGCTACGATTACAGTAGGTTTGTCAAGAAACTTGGAGCGGTTAAAAAGACACTTCACGCATGAAATCGCTTCTTCCACGGACTACTTTTTTTATCTCCTCCTTCGGTCAGGCTTTTGTCTATTTAATGATCGTCCGTCCACCTTGAACTCACCCCTACTTTTGAAGATTCTTTTCTATATACATGTCCTGATCGTAATGATCTCGGAAAAGCAAGTCGCGGTCCTTGCGTTCCCAAACGTCCACTGCCCGTGCTTTCCTGTGCCACGGCTGTCTCACCGCGCAATTCCCTTTGTGTGGTTAGATGCCAGAGACGCTTGGACCGTTGCATGCACATATGCCTTAGCACGATAGCAATGCCATTGTTCGCCTAGCCAAGGCCATGGACATATGCTTCGGGACGATACCAATGCCATTGCCTAGGGAGGTGTTTGCCTAGCCAACGCCATGGAATCCAAGGGACCCTGTTCTTGGTCACTAAACAAGCACATGATGGTCCACTCTCCTACGATACCTTCACTTGGGGAGATTCTTACAAAAAAAGTCCAAGTCCGAACTTGTCAATATATTTAGTTGGATCCACATTTATTTAAAAGCTTAAATCAATAAATTATAGATCAACTATGATATATTAACCGTTATACATCATATCAATTCTCTAATGTAAAATTTTTAACATAACTCACATGTGTATCCTAAAGTAGATGGGGGCCTAATGGAAAGATCGTGCTGTGGGTGCTGCAGAGCTGGGTGCTTAGCCACCAGGGGTGTGGGGATACATGACGTACCGTGGGTATAGCTTGTTGTTGGAGAGTGTTTTTTTTTTTTTTTTTTAGGGCAGGGGGGTTGGGGGATGTGCCGATGATATGCAGGCTAGTGTGGGAGGACAAACATGATAAACGCAAGGATGGTGAAGGAACGGTGGGAAATGGGAAGTGGGACTGGAGGTAGGAGGGGTGATTACGAAGAGCGGGACGGTGAGGGCACTGGAGGTGGTGTTGAGGAGGGAGGAAGGGGAAGAAGATGAGGAATAAGATTGGCAAGCTTAGAGCGAGATCAGCGGAGGCTGCCGGGCCTGGCGGGAGTGTTGAAGCTGATTTCAAGGCCCTTGCAGACTTGATTTATGCGGTTTGATATTTTTGATTTCTAGTTCGGGTTTGTATGCTCTATGGAGGTGAGTTTCATTGTCGAATGGGCTTTATTAACATAACAAGTCTTGATTTACTATGAGAATAACAGTTTGTTGTGAGCCGCAATTTTTTGAAGGAGTGGACCGCACAACTATTTATAATTATTTGTTATTTAATTTTTCGTGATCTAGAACAAACTGTTATTTTGAATAGATGTGTCAAAATGTATCATAAATCCATATTATAACTTACTTTTAGTTAAATGGGTTAAATATGGGTCAAATATAGATTAAGTAAAAGTTAAATATGGATAAATTTTTTTAACAATAGATTAAAAATTGTCGCCCTATCATTTCTCTTGCTGGAGACACCAAACGGGACGTTAGATATTCCTCCTGATTTGCAGAAGATTCATATTGGACTTTGGTTATAATAGATAGGCAATTTCATGTTTTCTTGTAGTTCCTTTTGATGGCTGGAGACACTTGAAGCGGTGGTTTTTGTGCCTTTAGCAGATACTCCTACCGTAAGCGGTGATAGGGCACGGCAGGAAGGTCCGGGGGGCGAGGCAACATGGAAATGTTCGGTGGAAATTCGGAATGCAGTGCCGCATCGGCGGTGGTGGCTGGTCACGCACCTTACAGCCAGGAGGCTGCAGATGATCTACGACAAAGCTGTTAAGAAAATGAACGGGGAAAAGAGAAAGAAAAATAAAAAAATGTCTTTAGACTAAAATGCACTTGACTGGCAACAAAATTTACTTAGACTAACGTGGCCACTTTAATTCCTTATTTTAAACAAGATCTACTTTAAGGGCGAGCATATCGGATTGCCCAAACCAGACCGGACCGGCCGGTTTGGTCCGGTTCCCGATTCCGGCGAGAACTTACTAATAAACCCTAAAATAGTAATAACTCAAGTATTTTTTTAAATTTTCTTGCCAAGTGGTTGATTCCATTGGATTGGTCCAATCCAGTTTCTAGTCTTAGAATTGTCTGATCCGGTTTTCAGTTCCAAAAAATGAAAACTGGTCCTCCCATTTCAGCTCCCGGTTTCTTGATAGAACCGGACAGAACTGAGAATCAATCACCCCTAATTTGCTTTGGATTTCTTTTTTAGAAAATGATGGCACTTCAAACCCTAATTTGGAATTTTCCCTCGTTCAACATGATCGATCCTTCTCGCATGTCTTATCCTCGACTTGTGGTAACATCCGTTCCTTTGTCCAAATGTCAGGCTGTGTTTCCAGCCATCATCGGTGTGGAAATAACATTGGTATTTTTTTTTTCATGTGTCCGCACATTCAATGGTCCAAATGCCCCCTAACAGAAGAAAGAGAATTCAGTTCAATGACGTTAATGGCGGATCGTGCTTATCCTAATCCTCCATGATCCTAGCAAAAACTGGTTACAAAGAATTCTCCTTACCCTCAGAAGGGGTGGTGCGATGATGATGGTGTCGGAGGATTTAGATGCGGAAGAACCCGCTATTCCGTTTGGAAAAACGAGAATCCACTTCTTTCAGTGCCACTTCTCACTGAACTTGCGACCCCAAGAGGAGCACTATTCTTGGCAGAGGATTCGGGCATTCGACGATGAATTTGCAAGTTTGATGCCATCTTTGTGCTCCAAATTCTTGCCTCCACTGAGTATAAACCACCCAGATTTTTGGGTGATTGTTGCAGACTCCTTCACAGCTGGGAGTCTTAACCTTCAACATGTTTGGAGAGAAATCAATGCTTTCTGGGACTTCCTAATAACTTATAGATGGCAAAATCGATACAAGACGAGACACAAAGAGGTGGGAATGAGCCAATGATGGAGAGAGGGGCAAAGGAATTTTTTTTTTCTTTTGCAATGAGAGGGGCAAAGGATTGAAGAAAAGAGAAAGCGGAATTTCTTGTGATATAGCTCATAAAATTGGGTATACTACGACATAAATATTTTGAACTTTTCACTAAAAATTCAAAAATACTATAAATTTTTTTTATGTCATAAAAAACTCTAAATTTATACCGACATGACAAATATGTTTCGGATGAAATTGAAATATATAGGGTATGGATGTCATACATATATAAGTTTGGGGTTTTTTCATGAATTTGTGTTACAATAAGTTTAGGGTTAGTTCAACATATTGATGTTATATTGAATATTTACTGTATTTGCCCCCCACCCTTTTTTTTATGTTGTGTGTAGCTATTGAGGAGTGGGTCTCTCTAGGAAAGAAAAGCCAAATAAATAGAGGGGATTCGAATTGAGCATTGGTTCAAGGTTAACCTTGGACCAACCTAGCCCGGCCAGTCCCAATTTGCTTCCTAATGGGACTAGGTTGGGACCTCTAGACCCCGCACCATGTGGATTGGTCTAACCCAAACCAACCTTGTAAATATTATGATAATATAACATCTAATTTATTACAAATTATATGCTTTTGTCTACTCTAAATCCTACCTCCACCTCCTCTCTTCTCTTCACAGTTTAGTTTGCCACGTAAATTTGAAAGTAGAAAGAAAACCAGCCTAATTCAACCAAAAATAGAAACCCTCTTCACTTGCCTTAGCCTTGCTCACTTGCTCGCCTTATGTGTTTGTTTTATGGTTTGTTGCTTTTAGTAAGTGTGAAATTTATGCTATTACATTATCTCATATTTATCATTGATATGGATTGGTGTTCATAACTTGGTTGTTCAATATCACATTGTTACTTGATATGTAATTTGCACCGGTACATTTGTCCTTTTAAAGAACATAAAAAATGAAACAAAAAGTCAATCGTTTAGGGTTGGTCTTTGGGGACGTGTGGATTGGTCCCTAGATTAGATGCTAGATTGGTCCAATCTGGATCATGCTAACCCTTAGAAAGGATCACATTTGACCAAAGGGACGTAATCTTGTCATGGCAAACGTAAGATCTACAAAGGATAAAATCATAAAAATATTGTCAAAGGGAGTGGATTAGTGACAGAAGTTTGCTATTATTTTTTGAGTAATTTAGTTCCAATTCCTACATGTATTACTTAATATTCAAACCACCACTCGTACGTCGCAATCCACGGCTACCGACTATTAATTTAGAAGTCCGTAAAGTTCAAGATAATTCTAGTAAAATCGATCCGCAATCTCAAACACCTGTCTTGATCTTCCGAGAAAACATTCAAATGTCATCCCAACGCGGAGATTAAGAAAGATTAAAAGTCAACGACGTTTGAATCGGGAGCATGCTGCGGACTCGACGGCTTCAACTACTTGCATTGCATTCCCCTGTTTTCCGCTTCCATCAAATCAATCTCCTCTTTGCTTATTTCTAGTAAGGGCGATCGGTTCCGATCCGCTCCGGTTCCAAGGTGAAACTAGGACCCGGATCAGGAGGACCGGTTTCCAAATTCTCAGATTGTACGCTCCTAATCTCTACGCTTTTCTGGGGTTTCTGTTTTCGTGGAAAGGAGAGGAAAACAGAGGGAAGGCGGTGGTTCTGAACCACTGAATGTTTTCTCTCCTTCACCGGCCTCGCTTCTCCATCTTGGTGAAGGATTACCGTCGCGTCGAGCTCAACCTGTCGTCTTTTCATTGGTGTCGGGATCACGATGACGTCGGAAAAGCACGTGGCCGTCCTCGCGTTCCCGTTCACCAGCCACGCCCCGCCTCTCGCCAACCTCCTCCGTAAGCTGGCCGAAGCCGCCCCGGACGTCCGCTTCTCTTTCTTGAGCACCGCCAAGTCCAACGGCGATGTCTTCCCACCTTCGTCGAGAGCCGAGTTGCCGCCCAACGTCCGGATCTACGACGTCGACGATGGCTTGCCAGCCGGTCACCACGGAGCGACGAAGCTGCACCCGCGAGAGCAAGTGAACGTGTTCCTCAAGCAAGCTCCGGAGAGCTTTCGAGCCGCCATCGATGAGGTGGAGCGAGACGCGAGGAGGAAGGTGAGTTGTCTGCTGAGTCATGCTTTCTTAGTTTTCGCATGCGAGATCGCGGAGCGGATGCGCGTCCCATAGGTGACGTTCTGGGTCGCGTCTCCGTGCTTTTTGTCCGCTTGCGTCCATGTCGAGGTCCTCGGTCAGCTCCGCCGTGGAACCTCTTGCGGCGGCACGGCAGCGGCAGAGGCCGACGACGAGGCCCTGGAAATGGTTCCAGGGTTATCGTCGTTTCGCATGTCGGATATCCCAGACGAGATGCTACAAGACCAGAACACGAGGATGATGCCGAAGCTGCTCCGTCAGATGGGGCACATGCTGCCGCGCGCCATGGCCGTCGTCCTGAACTCGTTTGAGGAAGCGAACCCCGCGCCCCTTGTGGCGGACTTGAAGTCCAAGTTCAAGACTCTCCTCCACATGGGTTGCCTCACTGTCCAATTCCCTCCGCTGTCCCTCCCGCCGAGCTCCTCCTCATATCATACCGGTTGCTTGGCGTGGCTAGATGCCAGAGACCCTCGGACCGTCGCGTACATATGCTTCGGGACGATGGCAACGCCCTCGCCCGGCGAGGTGTCGGCTCTCGCCGACGCCCTAGAATCCACCGGGACCCCCGTTCCTTGTTTGTAGAGGATATAAGAAGAGAGACACTCAAGAGAAAAAAAACTTTTTGCATTCTACGTTAAAAACTGACACCACAACCATTACATAGGCTTTACACCAAAAAGAAAACTATCACACCCTACTAACACCCCCACTAACTTAACATGTGTAGCAACAACTCCATAAAAACTGTCACAAACTATTAACACGTAAAAAACATAGCATCATAGAAACTGTCACAGAAAAACACATTTACAAGAAAGAAAGTTTGACTCATTCAACATTCCCTCCCTTAAACTGATGTTGCAAACAATCAGTTTAAAGTCTTGATTGTTTCTAACGTGCAGACACCTAGTAACCTTCTGAGCTTCACAAACGACTCCATCTTGAGGGCTTTGGTGAATATATCAGCAACTTGATCTTCACTCCTGCAATAAATTAGATCAATTGTTCCATCTTTATTGAGATCTCTCAAGAAATAAAAACTTCACATCAATGTGCTTGCTTCTTCCATGTAGCACCGGATTTTTGGAGAGTTTGATTGCTGAGTTGTTGTCACAAAATATTTTGGTAGCTCCTGGTTGCTTGAATTGCAGCTCCTCAAGAATTCTCCTTAGCCAAATAGCTTGACAAGCACAAGCTGTAGCAACAACAAATTCAGCTTCTGTACTCGACAAAGTGACAATTTGTTGCTTTTTGGATGACCATGAAATAGCACCTGTCCCAAACATAAAAACATAACCCGAAGTACTCCTCCTATCATCTTGATCTCCTGCATAATCACTGTCAGTAAATCCCAATAAGTCGGACTTTTCACCCTTCTTGTAAAATAGTCCAAAGTCTCTAGTTCCTTGCAAGTAACGAAGAATTCTCTTAGCAGCGACAAATGCATTTCGTAGGATTCTCCATATATCTACTGATTAAACTCACAGCATACATTATGTCTGGTCTTGTTGCAGTTAGATACATCAAACTACCCACAATTTGTTCGTAAAGTGTCGCATCAACCTTCTTCCCTTCATGATCTTTATGTAGCTTTAAACCAAACTCAACTAGAGTGTTTACAGGATTACAATCCTTCATGTGAAATCTGTCCAAAATTTCTCCCACATATTTCTTTTGAGAAATAACAATCCCATCACTCAATTGTACTACTTCTATGCCAAGAAAGTAATGCATCATACCAAGATCAGACATTTCAAACTCATCCATTATCGACTTCTTGAATTCTTCAAACATGGCATCACAATTTCCAGTAAACATCAAGTCATCAACATACAAGCGACAATGAGCATTTTTCCTTTATCTCCAATCTTAACAAAAAGCGTATGCTTATAGGGACATTTCAAAAACCAACTTTAAGAAAATAAGTCTCAATGCGGCTATACCAAGCTCGTGGGGCTTGTTTTAGCCCATAAAGGGCTTTCTTCAATTTGTAAACTTTATACTCATTTCCAATCTTAACATAACCAGGTGGTTGTTCGACAAATACCTGTTCCTCCAAGTACCCATACAAGAATGCCGATTTGACATCTAACTGGAAAATAGGCCAAGAATTTTGTGCCGCCAATACAACCACCAATCTGATTGTGTCATATCTTGCAACTAGAGAAAAAACTTCTGTATAGTCAATCCCGTACTGCTGCTTGTATCCCTTTGTTACCAAGCGTGCTTTAAACTTGTCAATTTCACCATTTCCTTTCAACTTTGTTTTGAATACCCACTTTACACCAATGGTTTTGTGTCCATTAGGAAGATCGGATAACTCCCAAGTGTCATTTCTTTCAATGGCATCAATTTCTTCATCCATTGCTTTCCGCCATTTTTCTTCTTTGACAGCACTCTCAAAAGTAGCAGGGTCGCAATCTAAAAATAAAGCAAAGTGAGTAATTGGATTTTTAATTCCAGTTACTTCATAATCTTCCATCCAAACAGGCCTTTTTCTAACACGGCGGAGAGTTTGCGCTTCATCTTCATTTTCTTTAGTGACTATTGGTGAAATTTCAGCACATGTAGAAGTTGTATTTGATGAATTTTCGGGCATGCAAGGTGCCGAAATTTGCTCCTGTTCAGCATCATTGTCATAAAGGACATGGGTAGGCTGCTGCCTATTCCAATCCCAAGTGTTCTCTTCATCAAAAACAACATCCCTGCTGGTCACAACCTTCTTTGTCAAAGGATTAAATAATTTATATGCTTTGGAAACATCACTTACACCAAGAAAAACACACTTTTCAGCCTTGTCATCAAGTTTCTTCCTTTTTTCATCAGGGACATGAGCATATGCGATGCATCCAAAAATTCTGAAGTGATTTACAGCTTGTTTTCTCCCGCTCCAAGCCTCTTCTCATGTCATATTTTGAACAGCAAAAGTTGGACTTCTGTTCAAAACATGAATGCTCCAATTTACTGTTTCCGGCCAAAAAGTCTTTGGAACTCTTCCTCTTGCCAACAAATTTCTCACCATGTTAAGAATGGTTCTGTTTTTCCTCTCCGATACACCATTTTGTTGCGGTGTATAAGCGACTGTAAGCTCTTTTCGAATGCCATGCTTTATACAAAAAACTTCAAATTCTTTTGAGCAATATTCTCCACCGCGATCAGTTCGAAGGGCCTTAATTGTCTTCCCTGCTTCATTTTCCACACGAGCTTTGAAGCTTTTAAATATAGAGAAAGCTTCTAATTTTTCTTGTAAAAAATAAACCCAAGTTTTTCTGGAAAAATCATCGATGAAAGTAATTAAGTACCTTTTACCTCCATTAGAAGATGGGTTTATTGGCCCACAAATATCTGAATGCACCAGTTGCAATACATCTTTTGCTCTCCATGACTTTCCTTTGAGAAATTGAGAACAATGTTGTTTGCTAACAACACATTCTTCACACACTTCAGAAGGAGTTGTAATTAGAGGAAGTCCTATCACCATGTGTTTTTGTTGGAGGGTTTTCAATCCACCAAAACTCAAGTGGCCATAACGAAAATGCTATAACCATGTGGGATCTTTCATTTCAGCCATCATACAAGATTGAATACTTTCAATCTTTAATGGAAACAATCTGCTTGAATTCATTTGAACAATTGCAATAGCACCTTTAATAGAATCGTAAATTTCATAGACATCATTCTTAATAGCGATAACATAACCCTTTTCTTGTAACTGACTAGCACTCAACATATTACTTTTCAAGTCAGGAACATATAACACATCAGAGATCGTTTTCACAAAACCATTCTTGGTTCTTATCTTAATATCACCTTTTCCCATCACTTTCACAGTAGAATCATCACCAAAACTCACAGTAGAATGGAAATCTTCATTTAAATAAGAAAAAGAAGACTTACATCCACTCATGTGGTTACTGCAGCCCGTATCGACAAACCAAATATCTGACTCGAGTTTCTTTTCATCTTGAACAGTCATCAACAACGTTTCTGCTTCTTTCTTTTCGACAAAATTTGAACTCTCTCCCTTTTCTTTATCATTAGGCAGCCTAGTATAACATTCAGATGCATAATGACCAAATTTATGACATCTAAAGCACTCTACCTTCGATTTGTCAAAATTACGTCCTCTGCCTCTGCCTTGATCATTATTAGCGTTGAAATTTCTGCTAACATCTCCATTTCCTCGATCTCCCCTTCCTCTATCTCTACCTCTACCCCTTCCTCTGAAATTGTTGGAATGAGTATAGGTAGAAGCCTTCAACGCTTGCTCCTCTACTGTTGAAATTCTTGTTGAATTTTTGTTCATCTTCTGTTCATGCACCAATAAAGAGCTTTGTAATTCATCGAGAGAGAGAGTGCATCTATGTCTTTTGACTCTTCAATTGAGCAAACAACGTAATTAAACTTTGGTGTCAAAGAACGCAAAATCTTTTCTACAATGGTGATGTCATCCATCTTCTCACCATGGAATCGCATCTTGTTGCTGATCTCCATTGTTCTAGCACAATAGCTGGTGACAGATTCTCCATCTTTCATCGCTAGTGTCTCAAAATCCCTTCTCAAGGCTTGAAGTTGTGCACGCTTCACCCTATCTGAGCCTTGATATTTCTTCTTCATAGAATCCCAAATATCCTTGGAAGTTTCTTTGCAAAGAATAGTTTCCAAGATGGGACGATCAATAGCCTGAAAGAGATAATTTTTTTGCCTTCAGATCCTTCAGCTTTCTAGCTTCCAGTTCTGTTTTTTGGGAATCCGTCAAAGCCGTGCCTGCCGGTGGCTCTTGAATTCCAGATTCGACAACTGACCAATACTCCTTTGACCGTAAAAAAATTCTCCATTAGCATGCTCCAATGGTCATAGTGACCATCAAAGCGTGGGATGACTGCTTGCACAAAATTGGAATCTGCGACCATTGGGTAATCTCACGTATTTTTTTTTACTTTCGGGGTCTCAAGGCTCTGATACCACTGTTTGTAGAGGATATAGGAAGAGAGACACTCAAGAGAAGAAAAACTTTCTGCATTCTACGTTAAAAACTGACACCACAACCATTATATAGGCTTTACATCAAAAAGAAAACTATCATACCCCACTAACACCCCCACTAACTTAACATGTGCAGCAACAACTCCATAAAAACTGTCACAAACTATTAACACGTGAAAAACATAGCATCATAGAAACTGTCACAGAAAAACACATTTACAAGAAAGAAAGTTTGACTCATTCAACATTCCTATGGTCGCTAAAGGAGCACAAGATGGTCCACTTGCCCGAAGGGTTCCTGAAGCCGGCGGGGGCACAGGGGAAGGTCGTGCCATGGGCGCCGCAGAGCCAGGTGCTGAGCCACCCAGCGTGCGGGGCGTACGTGACGCACTGCGGGTACAACTCAGTGTTCGAGAGTGTGGCGGGGGCGTGCCGATGATATGCAAGCCGTTCTGGGCGGACAACACGATGAACGCGAGGATGGTGAAGGACTGGTGGGGGATCGGAGTGGGCGTGGAGGAGGGAGGAGGGGCCATCACGAAGAGCGGGATGGCGAAGGCACTGGAGGTGGTGCTGAGGAGCAAGGAAGGGGAGGAGATGAGGAACAAGGTTGGCGAGCTCAGGGCGAGGTTGGCAGAGGCTGCCGGGCCTGACGGGAGCGTTGAGGCTGATTTCAAGGCCCTCGTGGAGCTGATTTCTGCCTCTTGATGCGTGTGTTTCTTTCCATTCTAGCTTGGCTTTGTATAATGCTTTGTGAAGGTGAGATCCTTCGCTGGAGACACCGAAGATTTACGTTGATCTTTGGTCATAATAGATAGGCAAGTTCATGTTTTTTGAAGTTTCTTTTGAAGTGCTGGAATACTAACAGAGATGGGTTCTGGGTTCTGGTTCCATTAGCAAATACTTGTATCGGGCAACTGGTACGAGGATATATAGTTCATGGTAGAACGAAATGATCTTCACCCTTATTGACAGAAATAGCATATTGGCTCAATGTCACTGCTGGATGAACATTGAGTAATTGAACACATATGATGGAAGAGAGAAATAATAGAAAAGGCAATTTCAGTGATTTAAACTCGGTTTGGCTTACCATCTGATGCCCTCATCTCCTCTGAGGTTGGGTTCTTGATTGGAAAGATCGTCAAGATCCTCTTCTTCCATGGACCCTATCTGGTTTTTTATGATGGACTCGGTTCATGTAAACTGATATAAATCGAAGTCATTGATCTCGCGAGTCCTCTTATTTGATTTTTGCATAAGACTCAAGCCTATACCACTACAGTTTTGGGTGAAGAAAGCGTTATGTTCGAACTGCCTCTGTAGGCCGGATAGCTTCGGTGTGGTACGATTGTATTGTTTCGTTGTAAATTTGTTTTTCCTTTGGCACTTCCTCTTTAGCTCCCTTGTTGCCGAAAAAAAAAACGAAGGAGAATTTCTTTCAGGCAAAGAAGGTGGGAATGAGTTTCACTGATGGGCATCTTAACTTTTCGTGTTTGGCCGATCTAACCCGATGAACCGACTTTTAGGGTTTTTAGCGCCCGACCCTATTAAGCCTTGGGACCGAAGATCGGACCATTCCTATGGGTTTGGTTAAGTTCCAAGGTCAACTCGGGATCACTCAATTATTTTTTTATTTCATTTTTTGTATTAATTGAAAGGACAAATATACTATTTCAAATTACATGTCTATCAACAATGTGACATTGAACAATTAAACTATGAACATTAGGTAGTAATAGAAATTTCACACTTACTAAAAGCAACAAACCATAAAAAAAAAAAAATGTGAGGTGAGTGAGGAGAGGCCAAAAGTGAGCAGCGAGGCGAGTAAATAGAGGCAAGCAACAAGGCGAGTGGGGCGAGTGAATAGAGGCAAGTGGCAAGGAAAGTGAGGCAAGTAGCTAGGAAAGGAAAGAGCGCTTCTACTTTTTTTGGTCGAATTAGGGCTGGGTTTCTTTTTACTTTTTAATTTATACAGCAAATTGAATTACATAAGAAAAAAGAGAACAAAGGAGGAGGTGCTAGCGTTTAGACTAAACAAAAATATATAATATATGATATTTTAATATATAATATACAGGGTTGGTCCAACCCTAAACTCGCATGACAGAGAACTATCCCGAACAGTGCATGCAGGAATTTCAAGACCAAGTATCAATCTAGCCCCATGAGGACCGGACTAAAGTTAGCCCAACTTGGTCGGTCCAGAGCGAATGCTATGAGTTCCCAGGACAAAGGACCACCCTGGACGGATGCGCAACCGCAGTGGGTATCTTCTCAAAAGGGAGTTTTCGTTTTGCGGTCATTTTGGTGCTGATCTAATCATTTTTGCATAAGAGAGAATGCTATGAGTTGCCTGGGCGCGATAAGCAAGTCGGAATATTAATGGCATCGGTCGCCAGACCGACAGTTGGAACTAGACGTCGAGAAATGGACCAGTGAATGGATGGAAGACTGCGATTGAACGATATGCTATCAGAATTGTAGCTTCCATTTCATCAGCTACTGTACTCGACGAGACTGTCTACAATTCGAAGTTTGCATCTTTGGCAGGTTCCTGAACGAGACCCATATCGACACAGAAGAAGATGCGCGGTTTGCCTGCGGACATGGAATCACCGATGGCTCCTGTGTTTCCGAGAACATGGAGGAGACGCCATGAAAACCAGTCGCCTAGAAAAACATCTCCGATGTAGTTATGTCGTTTAACCATTGAAGCTCCTTGAAGTTCTTTTGCAAATCCGAGCTCCATAGTTTGAATCTGACTGATCAAATGCAGATTTAAACAATTGCTCTGTTTCTTCTTCATTGGTATAATGCTTTTACTCGTGCATCATTTGGCTTTATGATACCTTTCGAATCGGCGTCTCTGAGATGGGAATCGGTCTGTGCTTCGATCCCATCAATGACATGAATGTGTGTGAATCGAGGGTTTTTAGTAGCCTAAAATTTAACGGTTCCTTCGATGCATCAACGAGTCGAGTTGAGCTCAAATGATTCGCGATATCTACTTCGACAATCAAAGCACTTCTCATAACGAACGCAGATCATACAAAGATCGTGAATCTGTTTCAGACATGGCACTAGCATATATACTTATGAAAAGAGAGACTACATATACTTGGAAGTCTCCGACAACTTTGGATCAGGTTCTCTTGACGGGATCGAAATTGGCGACGCCGATCACCGCTCCAACGATAGCCCCGAGCACGACTCCCCCGGCGACGATGCTGAGCAGGAAGTTCTTGAGCGACGGCGAGACCGCCGCCTCCGCCACCTCCGGCACCATCATGGACGCCGTCAGGGCGGCCGCCGTGGCACCGGCGATGGCCTTCTCCTTCAGCGACGCGCTCACCTGAAACTTGGCGGAGGCCCTGACCGCTCGCGACGGCCTGACCACCACAGGCAATGGCTTGATGAAGGCCTCGGACCCCGGCAGCTTCGGGGGGTTGCCATGAGCGAGCGGCGTGGCCATCGAGACGGCGGAGCTAGAAGCCATTGACGGTGGTGTCGAGCTTCGGGAATGCGGGTGTTGAAGGCGAGAGAGAGAGAGAGAGAGAGAGTGGATTCTGTGTTGATTGAGAGGTGGGAGATGGAGATATGGAAACGGAGGCGTTGATCGGTCCAGTCGTCGACGACGACGACGCTCGCTGACGTGGCGGGTTCTCATGCGCCATTGGTGGATAAGGTTATCTCATCACCTTTTTTACGTGCGAATTCTTTAAAATGAACAGAAAGACAAAAACAATTTCTTGGTGAAGACAAAGTAACGGCATCACATTCTACCAAAGAAGACATCAAATCAGAGATAAGATAAGAAATTGCGCTCAAATGGGTCATTTGATCTCATTCCACAACGAACTTCCGGCCGTAAACGAGCATGAAGTTCAGCCATGCAAGAAGAAGAAAATGGAGTCCTGATCTGACCGATCTTGTCAAAGAAGCCTCCGCTTCGCGAAATAGTTCGTGACCTGCTGGTATCAAGAATGTCTTCAGTTAGTGAAGGTGGTTCGTTAATGCGGCGGCAGGCTGCAGCTATAAGAACTTTTCCTTAGCCAACCAAGATGATGAACAGACATTAGGGCTTGCAAGATCTTGAATATCGACGTTGCAACAACAGCACTTGAGTCCTAATGGCTGGATGCTAGATCCTAAATGCTAGCGGTTAAGAGCAGTCAGGCTTCGCTTTGAATGCTTCATAGATTTTGATTAGCGGGCCTAGACCAACCATGTTCGATAGGGTTAATTACTCGAAGAACAAATGAGATTTCTCACCAGAGACATGATTGCCCTGTGCCTTCTCTGATTGCGCATGGAGGGTAAGTCACGTCCGACCCACTGCAGCTGAGGCTGGTGGCGAGCCGACGTTGCCAAGGTGGACTTCCTGAGGCAGCAGACGGAATTTAATCCCGAGCTCCTCGAAGATTGTCTTGAGCTCCAGAACCAGCTCACATCTCCGGCTATTCCGATCCCCGGATTTCTGAAAGTTTATGGTGTGAGTGACATAGAGACCCATCTTCATCTTGTTCACATCTTCAATCTCCTTCACCAAGACGCTGTGGTCGGGACGCCAGTACTGAGGCTTGCTCTCCAGATATCTGAAATTTTTCACAATCCGAGGCGGGTCACATCTGCTGCAAATGAATCCATATAGACCGACCATACATGGAACATGTAAACTACTTTCCAATGCAGAGTACATTAAGGTATAATAGATGGCGTACGCTTTTATCTTAGCTTTCATAGCTCCAATGTTCTCGATTGAAGTGGAGAAGTCGATGGCGAATTCCACAGAATCGCTCATCTCCGGACTCCTGTAGAAGTTGCTGATTGGTTTCATCGCCAAAACTGAATTCGGATAGTAAATCTTTTCATTGTCATATCTCAGGAAGACTGTTGTTAGGATGTTCATTTCTTCAACCACCATCTGCAATAAATTTCGATCAGTAAAGCCAAATTAAGTAGTACCATTAACATTAGAGAGGCGATACGATTATAGGACTAAAGAAAGTGACCTGAACTCCATCGATTACGCAACGGTCACCCACATCGAACGGATGCATCACGAATACAAATATGATTGCTTCGAAAACAGTCTTTGCAGTGTTACCAAATACGAACACTACCAGGAAAAGCTGTGATGTGATGAACAGGAGCACTTGGGTTGTCAAAAGTCCCATCACCAGTAACCAGACTATGATGATCACTATGAACACAACACCAGAAGCGAGCCTGTTCAGCTCTTCAATGGCGGTCTTCGTATCGTTTAAGGAATGCGCCAGTGACTTGCGTTCTTGGTAAACCTTCACCTGTGGAAAGATGAACGAATCTCTATTTGTCGTACTTCATGAAAACTAGAAAACTTTGTGTGGTTACGATGACAGTGCAGCCATCTACCACGAGGAAAGAATTTTTACTGAAGACTGAAAACTAATAATTGCTCCTCTATTGAATCATCCAGGAGACGAGTATTGATTGCGGACTCACCAACCACTTTTTCAATGATGACCTGGTAATCTTTCCGGTTTCTGCAGCTCCTTCAAACAACGGAAGCGCATTGTCGACGTCTGCCTTTTTCATGAAGTGCAAGAGGTCCTCTTCCTCAATGTACCTGAAATCAACAAAAGAAACAGAAGCGGTGAAAATTTTAACCATCACTAATTTGCAGTTAAATCTTCAATTAGTTGGTATCCTCACTTGTATCCGGGCTTAGCTACGTTTCTGAATATTTGATAAGCAGCAGCTTTAGCACCCCACTCGCTACTAATCTCATTCTCCTGTTTCTCTCCCTCCTCCTCCTCATCCCCATGGTCGAATCCGCCCATGGATAGCCCAGACCCGCTAATCACGTCGATCAACCCTTTCATTGTCCACGCTGAGACCTTATCTTGGTTAATTTTGTGTAGCTTCTCGACATCAATCACATCCTCTTTCTCCTGTTCTGATCTGACCTTTGAAGTCTTGAAACTTAACCGGCTATTGCTTTTTGAATTCCCGACGTTTTCCTGCATTTCCATGAAGGGAGGCCCGGAGAGCGAGCGAACAATGTACTGATGAAAGAACGACTCTTGAATCCGATCAAAGAACCGCGTGCATTGGAATGAGGAAGCCAGTAACTTTATCAGCAGAGTCTTGATCAACCATATGGCAGATGCAATAAGACAAGAAGCCAGAGCCCTGGTGACGTAATTCAAGATTTTAGCAGTGTGCCTCGATCGCTTCACACCGTGGTTTATCAGCAGCGCCCAGGCCAGTAGGACCAGACCTAACCAGATGAATACTTGGACACTCTTCTTCAATCCATAGACAAAATAAAGAACTTTCTTCTTGAGAAGGAAGTTCCTCTCAATCATGAACACCAATATGTTTAACAACCATTCAATGACCAATCTGCCACAGAAAATCACAAGCACTAGCACACACCATTTCCATAACTTCAAACCCCAGATCATTTTGGGTTTCAACTCATGCACGGTCAAGCTAGCGATCAGAAAACCTGTGATGCACACGAACACAAGCCACTCTACCAAAACCATCTTCTTGAAATTCTTACCAGACATTTTCTCAACTTCCAGATTTGCAGTCTTGTAGATCTCGTCATCGTCATCATCGTCATTTCCTCCCCCTGACAAAACAGGAATCGGTGTTCTTGGAGTGGCTGGTGACGCTTTCACATTTTCATTTGGAGTAGCGGAATTGACATGAATGCCTGATGAAGCAGTAGGTGAATTCCTACAGGGCGAACTCGCACTCTTCAACTGGGACTTGATTTCAGCTAACTCTGCCTTGTTAGGATACGGCTGTTCAACCAATCTCGATTTCGGCTTCGAATATGCAGACCTCGTGAGCGATGATTTTCTTCTAGTCAAAGTGCCTGTCGGAATCATCGGAGGCTTACCTGAAGGCGTCTGGCTTGGTTCTGTGGACCCCGGTTGGAAAGATGAGCTACTCGAATTCGGCACTTGGACATTCAAAGCAATATCATTCACTCCTGTCAACTCGGGATTGGGATTTGCTGAAAGACCCAGCTGCTCTTTGCCTT
Organism: Angophora floribunda; assembly: GCA_014182895.1. NCBI lineage: Eukaryota > Viridiplantae > Streptophyta > Magnoliopsida > Myrtales > Myrtaceae > Angophora > Angophora floribunda. The sequence goes on from CM024707.1 coordinate 7,005,821, forward strand.
TGTCTTCGGAGCTCGAGATCACAACCACCACTTCATCTTCTCCTTTCTTCGCCACCACGCCGTTATTCGCCTCCATTTCCTCTCCAATCTTCTACTGCACACTGCTCATGAACCTCCACAAGTACAAAGCTTCAGTCTCCCCTATCTTGAGCAAATCTCATCGCAATTCTGTGCGGCAAAGTTTAGCTGATTGAGATATTAGCAAAGGGGAAACGAACTTTGGCAGCAAAAACCAGAACTTTTTAGCTGAAATCTGTAAGTGAACTACCGAAAGTGCGCACATGCGAGAGAAGTAGAGACGGCTCAATGATTCAATCGAATAATAAGGAAAAAATAATTTCCAAACGAGGAAAGGTGGTTTTGAATATGCAATCGACTTGAGCTCGGGAGAGGGAAGAGCGGGTGGCTTCTTGGTTTCCCGGGAAAGGATACTTATATGGTAGTTACGCTACTGGCTAACGGTCAAAACCTTGTATTTCTTAATTTTTGCGAAAAAACATTAAATGGTTTAGAACAGGAAATCCTGCCTCATGCCCGAATCAAATGTTTTGTCACCTCCATGATGGATAATATTAAATCTTCGAAGGCCAGTTGTCTTTGAGGGGACCAGTAAGAAACTCTCTACCCAGCAAAAAAAATAATTAGGCGGTCCTCATAAATTATTGCAAGTAGTTTGCAGATTGTTCAAATGATATTAATAATAGTCACAACAGAAAAATGAAAAAAATAATAATTTGCGGATTTGCAGATGGAAGTGAAATGGGGTAATTGTTTATGTTGCACCTTGGGACGGTTCCATGGACGAGACATCGTCGCTGTACCTGTAAGTCGTATGACATGGGTATGAAGCCTTACTCGAGAAGAAGGGAGACCACGTCATTCAATCTGCGAGCTCATAGTCTTGAGATCTTCACTAGACCAGGCTTGCTCTTGACAAGACTCCGTAGACTTTACCTTGTCAACCAAGCAGTCGCCAGCAAGCTATCAGCTGAGCATCATATCTAAGTCTGGCAATAGCTCATCGTAGTGTTTTCAATAACTCAACACTAGGGTGAGCGGTTTTAGTTTCAAGTTTCATCTAGAAATCTGAAATCTACCCCGTTAAAATAGATTGCTTGATTTTTGGAATCCAAAGCCTAACCTAAATACCTAGGAATCTGGCACGTCACGGGTTCTAAAGTTGAATTCAAGTTCTACCTATATTTTAATTGAATAATTAAAATGAATCACCATTACTAATTACTACCATTTACTATAGTTAATTGATCACAACTCACATCAATAAACATGAAAAATATGATATATTAATAAAATAAAAGTCAATCATCGATATCGTGAAAAATGGAGGTTCAAACTAGTAATTTCATATTATAAACTTATCATTGGACGTTATGGAATGCCACGGAATTACGTGAAAATATAGAATAAAAAGAACACAAAAACTTGTCACAAGTTCCTCGTTTTACTTGAAACCTAAAATATCTATTGGAATGGTTACAATTTTTTGAACCTAAATCTACCCTATATATCCTAGAACTTGATAACTGGTTCGGTTCTCAGGTTCCTGATTTTACACTGAAACCATACTCATCCCCACTCAACACAACCAATTTGAGCGAAGCATAGTTCATATCTTACAGTAATTTTGGTAGTAGACTGAACAAGCCAGGCGCTGGCTTAGTACAAGGCAAACCACGGCTTTTGTTGGGCTGGAACGGAACCGGTACCAATCGAGGAAAGAACAAGGCCAAGAAAGGTTGTTTGCTCGTGGCAGAACTGGTTATTGTATCGCATCCTCTTCCAGCATTGCTTCAACTTGACAGGGATGCAACTAGATTCAAGTCGATTGCATCGCCCTTGCGATACTCATCAATGATGATACTTTTCAGATGAGAACAGCTGTTTGCTTATAGTGGATTTCGCATTGGCAATGCCGAGTTCCAGGCATAGCATAACAGAGTTCCAAGAAAAGAACAAGGATGAGATTTTTTTTTGTTTCTTTCTTGTTCCCGGCCAATGCCAGACTGCAGTATAGATAGCTGAACATGCAGAACCTAATGGAATTCTTTTGCCTTTTCTTTCACTTTCAAAATATGAATCGCTTTGCTGAATTCATTAGCCAACTCTTCCCGCCTTACATAATATCCGCAAGTGTGTACTAACTACTCAATACTAAGCCTCCCTCAATTGATATTATGCCTATATCAAATTGGCACACATTGGACTGGCATTTTCACAACTGAGGGCAAACAAGCAAAACACTCACCAGAAGTAAACAAAACCAAACCGAATAACATCACATGATCATGAAGATTAAATGCAAAAGGCTGGAGATGTAACATAAGGTTAAATTAATTACAAGATAAGAATTCAACTACTGATTCAACCATCAATACTATTTCCACGATACCTCTCAATCTCCAGGTTACACGAATGAATTTATAGTGAATGCAAATAGAAGCATCTCCATATGATTCTCAACGATTCGGGTCCAAGAAAAAGGAGGCACTATTTTGACAAATGATAACATCACCAAATAAACTCCCCGAACTCTTTACATCAAGCTGATGTACATGTCGTAGGACGTATGTAACTACATCTTTCTTAAATTATCTAACCTTGCCTGTAAGTCACTGTCAATTCCACTGTCTTCATTCGCTGTAGCTTCTACTTGTGCAACTTTAGCTTTTGCAGCTGGAGCTGCAACCGCAGTTGATGGTGCATTTACAAGCTGTACAAAATGATTGAAAACAGAGAGGTTAAGATCATCATAATGGTTCAATCATTTCATAGATATATCGAATAAGACAATACCTCTTGGTTGACATCAATACCGATCTCATCTAGAACCTGGTTAACTAAATCTTCTGTTTCCTCCTCTTCTTCATCGCCCTCCAGAGCATCGTCAATGGCATCACCCATCACTTCACTAGTCATTTCCATCCTCTCATTCTGCCTCTCGAATTCTTGCATAATTTTCTGCAATGATGGCAAGTTCATCTGCCTGTTCATCTGACCCATTGCCTTCGTCACACCTTTCATTGCCTCCCCCATTGCTAGTGTTGATTTCATTGTCTGCAATAACTTCTCTCAGAACCACAAAGAGGGAAAAGCTAACAGGACTAGAGTCTCTACAGGCCATGCATCGACAGGGACACAGAGTTTAAGCTGGAAAGTCAGCACACCTGAATTCTAAGAGAAACACCCTGAAGCTGCGACTTGAGTTTATAAAATTTGTCAATCTGATGACGTGTCCTAATAAGGTCCTTTGCCATCAACCTTACAGCTCCCTGAAAGGAAATTAAACAAGAAACCAATGCCATTGTCACAGTTGAGAAAGCTGACAATCAATCTCAACCAATCTGCATCCACAAAATGCATTCAAACATTCATTTCAAGTCCTGCAAGCTAAGATACAGTTAAATGAGCAGTTACGCAGGCTAAGAGAAAGAAGAGGCTTTAAAGACATGCCTGGCCAATGATATTTTGAAAGAACTCATGCATAAAATCAGAATCACTGTCCGAAAGCAAACTTGAACAAGAGTAAGCCAAAGTAGCGCAAACATATATGAACATGCTTTAATAGATGAAGCGAAACAAAGATGCGAGAACATAGTCATACAACATACCATCTGCCCTTGCTTCGCATTCTTCTTGATCTCTACAATCAGCTTCTTCTCCTGCGTTTGAAGACCTTGTCTCTCCCTGTCAATCTCTCGTATGGACTTGTCCAGCATCCTCTTGTTCTCCCGTAGAAGCTCTAGAACACACAAATTTTATCAGATTCTGGTCTTCTTTTAAGGTTCTTTCTATAAGCTAACAGCTTTGATCCCACAAAAATCCAAGTAAATCTACCATTTTCCACCCACCGGAACAGAAAGAAGTATTATTCCATGTTCCATATGAAGGATCATAAAAATTTGCATCATTCATGACATGTAAAACACAAACATGGCCATTCCCTTCCATATCAGTCGCCCAAATCACCACGTAAATACTATATCACATCAATCCCCCATGATTTTCAGCAATAGCTGATCGGGGCAAAGAACTTCACACGATAATCACACTTCCGACAGCACAATCCCAAAACGAGCAGTCCGAACTGAAATTCAAGCTTATCGCCACGATTGAACTAAATTAAACAAAACATATCCACGAGCCATCCAAAACCGCCGCTCGATCTCTCATTCTCCCGTTCCTCACGATCGTTCCTCGTCGGCCTAACATCATCGCTCGCAAATCAAACGGCGGGAAAGGAGGACGACGCGGTCGGCGATCAGCCGATAGCGAAATAACGAAATCCAGAAGCGGCGCGAGCAGAGATTTCGGCAATAGAAAGTTCGGATGAGGTTTTAAACCTGCGGGAGTCTTGCGCTTGCCGAAGAGGAAACTCATGGCGATCGCTCCGACGAAGACTCTGCGGGTTGACCTCTGAGAGAGAGAAAGAAAGAGAAGGGGGAGGGGATCCGCGAAACCGAGCCGCCTTGCCTGCGCGTGTTCGCGTGGATCCGTCGATCTTCACCGGAAATGATCGAACGGTTTTTGCAGCAGCAGCAGCTGAGGATGAAGATTGAAGATTGCTTCAACGCTTGGACGATCGATGTCGCTACTTGTACACCTCTCCTCACGCGGTGTCGACGCCGTCGATAGGGAACCGAAAAATAAAATAAAATGGTAGTCGTTAAGGAATTGGGTTGGAAAATCGCCCAATTCCTTTAAAATAAATCTCAAATTTAACAAAACTCTCAATTTTATCTCAACCTTTTTTTCGTTACCATAGAACTCCAAATTTTAGACATAATTTCATATCTACTTTGAACTTTTTTATTTATTTCAAAAGTACTTTAAACTTTAAATCCAATTTCAAATTTATTTCGAATTTTATTTTATCTAAAAAAATCCCAAAATTTCACATTATTATCAAATTTACTGTTGTGTTCCAATCCTAATTCGCCATGATATTTTTACATTGATAATAAATCAACATTAGTAAAGGGACATGAAAAAGTATCTTCAAAATAAAACTTTTAAAAGAAAGGTGATGCTTTGATGAAGGGACAATGGGGGCAGATTTAGGATTCAAATAAAAATTAATGATTTTTTATTGAATAAAAATAATTAGGAATATATTTGGGAGTAAACTTAAAGTTATATTTTTTTTTTTTTGGACAAATAAAAGTTTGAGGTGAATTTGGACGTACCAAACATTTAAAGGTCTTATTTAGATAAAGAAATATGAAATTCGGGACAGAATTGCGATTTTACCTGAAGTCGGAGGATTTTAAGAGAATTAGGTGGACGAAAAGTCTTGGATGATTGGGTGTACTCGATGCATCTGAGCCCTTGACTCTTGTTGGTCCCGGGTGGGACCCGCGTCATCTAAGGGCTAAGATGCAACGGATTCACGCGTAGGGGATGCACGCAAAGAATGACTCGGAGCAAGGTCGGACCGTCAAATTGTGCGAGTCGGCTCTGCTTACGAATTACGTGTTTCGAAAGTGGAGCCACACGGATGCAAAACACATTGGATTTTCAACTGAACAGAAGGCAGTTTTATCAAAATATTTTCACAAAAATGCACGATAAGATGATATGATGAAGTATAAAGAATTATGACGTAAGAGTTCAAAATAATTATCAACAAAGCTCGCCAAAAATATTTTTGTTTTCCAAAATTAAGTGTAACAATCTCCTATAACAATCATTTAAACTTACTTCCTAACCTGATTTTCATTTCAAGTATTTATAGATCTACTCACACAAGTTTAGAAATTTCTGTTTCCTTGCATAAATATGCACGCTTTCATTAAGATGTTTTGTAACGATTTGGTTTAGTGACATCGATAACATCATGATTTTTTTATCATGGATAAATATCAGATTTAGATGGTAAATATGGTTGTCAAATAACTTTACACGTACTTGAATTTAAGCCTCTCATAAACCATTTTAGATAAGGGATTTTAAAAAGGAAATGAAGGACTCGAATTATTATTAAAGAAAAGAAGATAGAAGAGAATTGAAGGGATTGAGATTATTCCCCGCTCTGATTAAGCTGGCATCTGAGGCCCGCTCAGTAGAAAAGGGCCTTGGGCCCAAACCCAACTTTAGCCCAAATCCAACTGAGGGGGCTTCTTGGTTTTCCATTGTATGCCTGTCCTTCCTCACTTCTAGGCCCGGTCAGATAGTGCATATACAGAGTCATTTATTTATAATAATTGAAAAAAATGCTAAATTTACCAAGACCGGTTCACAAAATTGGCTTGTTAAGAGATGTATCAAGTTATTGCTGGTTCTTGATATGGTTTACTTGTTTAAAGGGTCACTCACTATCCGGCAAATTACTTAATAAATAAGTTTTATAAATCCATCTCATGAAGTCTAGTATTACTCTTTAATAAGATTTTAGGTTTACTAGAAGATGGGAAGTAAGAATAGAAAAATGTCATCGCTCGGGAACAATGCACTTTGCGCTTGAAAATCCAAAAGATTGTAACTCGCTTCTCACTATCAAAATGGTAAGTCCAGCAGTAGCAAACTCACTACTGAATGTTTTGGAAAGTCTTTAATCCAAATAGAGATCACTTATGCTAGCACAAGCCTCACATTACTATGGTATAATTGTAGCAACAAGATCACCCTTCTTAGCTCGGAAGAAATATTTCGTAATGATCTCTCTTTGTGCGCGCACTCAAAAGAGAAAATCACACATTTTTATGTGCAAATAAAAATAGCTGATGAGTGGGGAAAAGAGAAAATTTATTCAGCAAATTTATTCTACACGTGAAAAAGGAGAATTCATATTATGACAAAATTAGAGAGTTTTGGATTCGATCTCAAAATGAATGATGGATTTTAGGGATTAATTAATCAACTCGAGACACTTATCCACTAACATTTAAGATTGAACTCATTCCAATGAAAGTGCTTTGTATAAAAGAAAATGATTGAAATATTGATCAATCACATCCGATAATAAAACAGTTTCTTTTCAATAAATTGATCGTACATAACACAAGAGAGGCATAAAACAAATGATTAGCAGTCTTCCAAATCTGCCAAAATTCTTTTTTTTCATTTTTTTTTTTTCACGTTCCACGGTCTCTTTTTTCCGAATTATATCGCCAATCATTCTCTCACGACGAAGCTCCGCCTTCTCGAAACGCCTCGGGCTCAAACCAACCATCCGCTTTCAAAAAATATATTTATTTTTTCGTTTGACTCTCTCTCTCTCTCTCTCTCTCTCTCGGCACGCAAGCGAAAAATGCGGGTGTGTACACGCACGTGACCGGAATCGAAAAGCGCGTGATAGTACGTTCAAAGGGGGCTCCTTTTCATGGGAAGAAATTATTACAACATGTGCGCTTTCCACAGAGAAAGAAAACCGCGTCTGTCTCCTCTCCTCTTCCTCTCCTTTCCCTTCGAGAGAGAGAGAGAGAAGACGACATCGTGTTCCGCCACCACGCGCCGGGCGGGGAGGATGGGCGAGCACGCGCCCGAGCGGACGGCCAGGATCGCGCCTCTCGTCGCGATCGACCCCGATCCCCGTGCAGCTCGCGGGAAAAAGCTGACGGGACTTGTCCGGAGCGGTGCGCACGAGCGCGTGTGGGCCCTCCCGCCCGGGTGGGGGTCGCTGCCAGGTTGTCACGTGCGGTTTTGTCGTCCGGCGGTCGCCAACGAAACGAGGGCGAATCTACTGTAAGACCACGCCCAACAAGGTATTTCATGGCACGGTCGTCAGACACGTGACGCAACGATTGCAAAGTCAATATTTAAAAAAACAAAAAAACAAAAATAGTGGCTCTAAAATTCGAGCCTAATTATAATTTAGAAGATGCCCCTTTTTCCTCTCTATATCAAGACATTTTTACAATAATTTTTTGGGGAAAAAAAAGATCTCGATCCCTCATCAAAAACGTTTGGAGTAATTGTGTTAGAATTATGATATAAACTTGGTTGCAATCTGCTAATTATCGGAGAACTGATGAAACATATTTCAAATGTGGTCATTTGGCAAATCTTGGACGGATATTTTCTTATGAATGATTCGAGCGCACACTTAAACTGATTATGTTAGAGTCTATATGCATGCATTGGTCTCATAAATTGATTCTCCTTTACCAACAGCTTGATATTATAATTTTTAAATTATGTTGGCATTTTGAGATTTTAATAACAATTCGGTTAATTTCCGGGTCGAACCAATGGCATGAAATATGGCAATTTTTCATTGAAATTGCTCGATTTCCAAGAAAAGTACAATCAGCTCTGATGAAATTAAACTTTTATATCCAGTGATTGAAATAAAAGCTTAGTTGCATAATCACAAATTAAAAGCTAATGATCTTTCCAAAAAAAAAAAAGTTGTGTCGGCACGGTAATATGGGGGCCCCGGAAAAGTTACTTAGCTTTGCAGACTTGACCAACTCCAACTTGATCAGGCAAAATAGTGCACAATAACGTTAAATTATCTTTTTACTTTGGCCAGATTAGGACGATGGCTTAGATATCAAGGATGCCTCAATCATAACAGATCATGATTCCTTACGATTCTTCACTTAATTTCTATAAAACTCGAAGATTTCATTATCAACAGATAAGAGGGAAAATTACTAAAAAAGCCATCAAGTTATTGCAATTGTATTAATTCGGTTTTAAACATTATCCATTTGTGTCAATTCAATTCATCCAACTAATGTGCCATTATCGGTATTGAAATAACATCTTGTTTGGCAACCTTTACCGGCCCTAAGTGGAGGATTTAAAAAAAAAAACTCAATAAAACATCAAAATATTATTAAGAAATTTCACGTCAATATTGGCAACGCTATATTAGTGCCACCTCCTTGCCAAAAATGACCAGATAGATTGAACTGACACTAATACAAAAAAATTAGAATTAAATTGACACAATTGTAATATTATTAGGACTTTTTTTTATAATTCTTCCATGGACGAGATTTACATCGAGATTTACATTATTTCGTGATCCACCCGTGATCATGGGATTAAAGATCCGTTTTTTGAGAATCCTTAGCAATAACCAATTTAGGGGAGAGAGAGAGAGAGAGAGAGAGAGGCGCACTCGGATGATTGTCTAATAGCAAATTCATCGAGTCATTAAATTTTTTTTTTAAAAAACACAAGCTTTATGAGATAGCAATAATTCTTCTTTTGTCAACTCGAGCGGGCAAAGAAAATTTCAGATGTGAATTTTGTTTTTTTGGGGGAGGGGGAGGGGGAGGGGGCTAATCGTTCTTTTGTTTTGTTTTTTTTTTTACTTAACATGATATGACACGTTATCTTCTTAATCATGCCCATTATATCCCAACTCCAAACTTTTTGAATGTGGTGGCACTTTATTCTCTTTTGATTTTTGCCTACGTCATATAATGATTGAACATAACCGCTTCATTAATCACATCTTCCGGTAGCTCCGCCCTTTTTAAAAATTTTCACCTCTCGGGTCGGGCAAATTGAGGGACTTTGCACGCAACACGTGTCTCTCTAATTTTGCAAGGGCCACTGGCCGAGAATATATGCATTGTGAAGTGAACGGGAATTAAGGATCATGGTTGTATGCTAATGATGCATCAGTTGCCTAGAGATAAATATTGACGTGATCGAACTTTTCGGAATGAGTATAATTGCCCCTACTTCCCTAGGTTCTCTTTGTTTGGTAGCATATGGTAAGTCAATTGAGGTTAGCAATCATCTTCAGACTCTTCGCGTCTCGAATCATTCACCTTATTATATAAAATTTGACCCTCTTTTTAAGCAAAGGAAGATAGGGGATTTCTTTATCCTGGGACAAAAACTTAGGATTTAAATAGAAAAATAGGTGTTTTGCTGAACATCGGTCCAAACCATTCTTCATATTCATGTTTCGATCTCCGCTTGGGTTGATAGACCAATTTGATAGCCAGCTGTTGATGGCATATTCACGGTTAAATCTACTCACAAGCTCATTAATCTGTGTGTGGAGGATGACAACAAGTCTAGGATTTGGAACAAAATCCTGAAAGCTAAATTTGGTGAGCAAAACAAGATGATGTCATGGAGGACGGCATCTAAATGTTTTGCCTTGTCAAGCTAACCTTGATAGATTGCTTCAAATCCTAGGCCCTTCTTTCCTGGTGTGTAGGGAACTAGAGAAAAATTCAATCCATCTATTCACAACATCCCCTTTGGTCCAAATTTATGTCCCGTTGGGTGTCATCTTGTATGTTTGGAACTTCATCTTGCTGGAGGAGATGGTGCACCACTCTCTTGATCCAAGATAGATAGCACAAAGAATGGGCATGGATTACAATCTCTTCACCCTTTTTGCATCAGTGCTAGAATGTGGCATATTAAGGATGCAACATTACATAGTCAATCTATTCCAAATCCTTTCTGGACGGTCAAGCTGGTATTACAAGATTTTAGGGAATTTTCAAACATGTTCAGGGAAGGAAACAGAGTCGTGAAAAGCGAAGAAGCCGATTCACTTGGGGAAAAGTTAGACCCTGGGCTCTCCCCATTGGATCAAGGATTGAAATTTAATGTAGATGGCGTGTCGAAGGATAACAGAGGGGCCACAAGTATTATTGCACGATGGGCTAGAGGCTCAGTTTATTAAACATGGACAAGATGCGGATGATGGAACTTGCCAATGGAAGTGGAAGCTGCATACTTTCTTTTCGGCTGCAAATTTCCTCAGTCCCTCCGTATCCATCGAGTGATGTTTGAAAGTGAGTGCAAAGTCTTAATTGATATTATTCAACAAAAGGGTTATTGGTCTTGAAATATTCAGCCTTTTGTCTAGGACTTTCACTTTCTACTTCGCAACAACCTAGGCCGGAGCTTGACATGCACTCGTGACTCGACAATGGCGCTGTTCACAAACTTGTAAAATGGCTTTTCATCAAATGGAAAGTACATCATCTTCTTCTTCTCCTTGTTAACGATCTCCCATCTACAGTTAAAAATATAGTCTCCGTAGAGTTTTCTTTACTTTATTGCTATTGGTTTTCTCTGTAGTGTCTGACTGTTTTGTTGGGATGGAAAGTTGTTCCTGCCAAATAATAATAATAATAACTAATGCTTTTAAAATAAGTTTTATCTATGAAATTTCTTATCTCCACGAGGATGCGAAAATTTCAAATACTTTTCTTCCTCTCCTAATCCTTATCCCGCTATTACTAATCTACCTCTCCCTCACCCATAAAGTCCATAAAATAGCTCATTCCACACATTCCCCAAAGAAGTTTAGGAATATGCTCAGTTGACTAGGTTCAATCGATCAGAATCCAATCATGCAAATCAACGTGATTAAATTGCATAAATCTTTTTGATGCAGTTTCAAAGATATTCATGGAAAATATTGAAGATGAGCAGTTACAATTTCCATTTTTCAAGTTTCAAAAAATAAGCGACCCGTGTACCTTGGAACCAGTGGATCCGGTGTTAAGAAAATAATACTATTCCAAAGTCTTCACAGCCCGCTAATTAACAAGAACAAATACCATGGATTATTCCCAAGCATATCATACCACAAAAGATGCCATCTGCCAAACATTAGATGAGCACAAGCAGAATCAATCAGAACCAATGGAGTTTTCTTTAGGCCCGTGGGACTCTTGGAGAATCTTCCATGTTAGGTCTGATTCTTGATCTCGACATAAACCGGAAATTATCGATAATACAGGGAATCTGCTAGCGTCCATAAGTCGTAAGCTTTGTCATGATATCGACTCCATACCGAATCTCTCTAGCATTTGTCAATATGAAGATTCTGTAATATTTCTTGTCCGTCTGTCGTATGCTTTGTCGGCTATATTGGACACGAAAAATATCCGTATCACCTTTAACCTTTGCTATATAAGGCGAAGTGATGTTTGTATAAAAAAAAAAATGCAAAGTGGGGAGAAGAGAAAGTTTCCCAGAATTCTGTAATGCCTAAACGTTTCTCCCCTCGCCCCGCGGTATTAAAAGGACGGAATTACAATTATGATAAAATGGAATTGCTTTTTATCTTTCTAAAAGCTTTTTATTTTTATTTTTGCGCATTACAAGATAAAGCTAATTACTCGAATTAATCATGTGAAATTAATAATAATGACAGGTAAAATGGAGGAAATTATTGGTCAGGGCAATATTATCTCAGTGTTTTTTAGCTTAGAACTACGGCGATGGGATTATTTAAATAAATCGAATGTTCTGCCATGTATTATAATTTATACGCCTCGTACTGATGTTTGGTGGGTAAGGAACATATGCCCATTTTCAATTTATTTTTCCATTGGCCCCCAGAAGACAAAAAAATTGGTACAGTGGGACGGTTGGTGCAATCGGCTGGTCCTGTTCATTGACTTTTCGCTTTTTGTGCTACTTCGATCATCAGTTTTCGAGCATCAAAAAATACAATTTCATTAGGAATCGTCATTTCAATTCTTGAATTTAATTCGATTGCTATTCAAATTTTACAACATAAATCCAGGCAATTTCGATATGATTAGAGATCATATAAGATCTACGTATGTTATAATGTGACTCATTATGGAAAAATGTAATCTTGAAGGCCTGATAATTGGAAAGAGAGGGAAAACCAAAGTCCTACTGACCACAAAACATGTAGTCCACTACCACTACATGGGAATCCAACAGTGTTGGAGATGGCCTCAACATAAATGTTGTCTTTTTTTTTCTCTCTCTATATTTTCAATTTTTTTTTTCATGGGGATGAGGACGGAGAAAAATAAGAAGGAACGAGTGGCCCTGGGACTCCTCTTTTCGAGTCTAGCTCAAGACGCAACCAGCTTAATGAAGTCTCGTGATTGAGGTTCAGCACATTATCGAATCGTTAATTTATATCTTAATTGACTAATAATTTGATATGTGGATTTGGGCTCATAATTAAAGTTTGTTAAGGTGTCGATGTTCTGCTGCGCATTTGGATTCCTCGATATGACTGTATTTATTTTAATTTTGATTTTTTGGGGGATGCATTAAAGAGGGAAGTGGAATTGAGGGTGGGCAATGAAAGTCAACCGAGGGGGGTTGGCCCCCTTTAATGGAATCTCTCTGCAAATCATCCAAATCTTTTTTTTTTTCTAATTTTATTCTATCCTTCCTTTTATTTTATATTTTATTCCCTTCTGGTGCAAAAAGTCAGTTCGGATTTTCTCCCACATCCTGTCAGATTCTGCTCCAATTCTTACTTCTTGCTCTTGACTTGACCATGCTCCAATTGCTTTAGTGTGGTCCTACTGCTAGTTTTCATGGATTTGTACCCGAGCTGATTCATTTTGATTCGGCATATTCAGCATGGCAATATTGGCTAAAAGAAATTTCAAACCTAAAAATCATATCGGTCTCCACAGATTGACTAAGAGGATTAAAAAAGACAGAAGGAAATTTTACATCTTGCAAAATGTGAAATTTTATGTTTATATGCCGCCCAAATATGTGATTCTTTATGAAACTTTCTAATTCCGATCACGACACAACTCTGAAATGTGACGAATGACCACAACAAGTATAGAAACTCGGAAAGACAGTGACTCGATAGCTTCATAAGGATATTGTTTGTGATTTTCACATCTTGCTTTCGACGAGAGAAGGTGCATTCTAACAAATCCCAACCAATGACAAGTGCCCATCCTCATGAACCAAACATTGTGTTCTATTGAGACCACCAATAGGGGTGATTAAATCCAGGGTGAGGACCATGTACCCAACCTATTATAACCAGTTCATCTTTTTTGGACCATATATCCTACCTTGTTTTTATTGGACCTTGTTTTGGATCCGACCCTTTTTTTAGTCCGGGAATAAGGTTAACCATATTTTCATTGGAACCTGTTTTGCAATTATTCAATATCCTATACGACTTCGAATTTTATATTAATTAGCGAAAAAACAACAATGTAATTCTCCTAATATTATAAGACAAAGCAAAAATCTTAAGAATACATAGACATTAGCAAGAAATATGGATCTAATATTAGTTTCATTCCCACAAATACTTATAATATGACCTAATATACTTACTTATGTGTATGTGACGAAACTTTTATTAAGATGACATCTTTCTTGAGTTGAACTGAGAATGCTTAGTAGCATTTGTCCTGCGACTACAGTAATAGTTGAAAGTGGGACCATTAAAAAAGAAAAACAATTTATAAAATAGAATTCTTTCAAAACAATTATCTTTTAACTTGATTCAGAGAGAATCTTTCTTTTTTTAACATTTATTCGAAGACAAAGAGACTTAAAAGTATTATATAGGATAAAAACCGGTCCGGTTCTAGGTGGGTCTTTGCTTAAACCCTATTTTCGAACTAGTTTCAATCGGTTCCCAAAAACTGGAACTGGTTCCCAGTCGGTTTAACCGGGAACTGATTCTCGATCCTATTTTTCGGGTGATCCAGTCCCAGTTTCGAATAAACCCAGTCCGGTTGCACACCCCTAACCACCAAATGAGCAACGTACGAGGTAGAGGATCCACCTATATGGCCAACCTAGTCAAAGCCTGACCCCTAATGTAGCTCACATGCACTGCATAAATCCCCGTGTGCACACAATAATTAATCAGTCACTCCGTTCAAACATGCCCGCATACTAAAGCATGTACTTTTTCTCTCGTGAATCCAAAAGAGCGGAAATAGATAGTCAACACGAGCAATGGAAGCTCTCACATAATTAAGCCGTCAACGTAGTGTCACGCTATCAAAGCATCCTCCTCTAGGGGTAACTAAGATGAACCAATCAATTAGATTGGACTGATCAATTCAACTAGTCTCAAGTCCCAAACCAATCGATCCGATCTCCAGTCATAAAATGTGGGAACCAATCCCTGAGCCTTGGATAGGATCGGATCGGACTAGAAATCGATTAGTCTCTATCCTCCTCTAATTAATCGGGTTAGAGTGGAGAACAACTAAAGCTCAATCGAATACCCACCATCCATGGGGGGTGGTGCAATTCTCTAAAACCGAATCCAATCACAATCCTTCCAAGAACATGACACAATTATACGAAGTGCGGGGGAAGTCAAAAGACATTCATGATTGGGGGCATCGAAGAAGCAACACGACCGAAGGGAAGTCCTCCTTTGTCCTTATCGCTTGCCCACGAAAAAGAAGAACATTAACCATTTCGAAATGGGCAACAACGACAGATGTTCCTAACATGTTTTTTTAATATTTGATAATGATAAAAAGGCGACCCCTTTTTCCGCTTTCCTTTTAAACAAAAAAAGTATTGCACCTCCCGATGTCGAGGCCATGTGCTACGCAGGTTAAAAAGCATGATTTGCCCGCTTAGAAATTTCGCCCATTTGGACTAGACACATGAATATCTACATATATTCAATATAGGACGCGTGAAATTTAAATAGTCGATATTGAGTTGATTGAGTATTTCTAGGTCGAGAACGGTTGGATCGAATGATCAGGGTGACAATGTGGAATCAAGAATGGCGGCGGGAGTCGGATTCAGATTCGCCGAGCAAGATGAGAAAAAGTTTCAATATCTTACTGATCGGAAGGAGTGCAAGAGAGAGATATTTCATAAATTCTCTTATGTATGGTTAAAAGTACCACTAGTCAAGGAGGGGGCGACAGCCACCAGCCTCTCGAGTTGGATGGACCCGATGTAAGTTCAAAAAATTCGGCGATAATGGCATATAACATTTCGAGTAATTCCGACATCGAAAAGAGGAAGAAAAAATAAAAGAAAACTGTACAGGGAATGGAAAAATCTTGAATTTTATGCCCTCGAAAACAAATATTACACTGAAAATGCAGTCTAAAAAGGATTTTAAAAAAAGGGGAGAAGAAGAGGAAAAATTACAAGATCAAGCCATGAGCAATGGCTTGGTTCTTCTTCAAGCAGGTGGTCTCGTACACCGGCAGCTCCTCCCTGTACCGCCCGACTCCGATCAAGTGATCGAGCTCGAAGAGATCCGAGCTCGCGTCGCTCTCCATGTCGTCGTCGTCGTCGTCGTCTCCGTCGTCGCTGTAATCGCTCACCACCACCCTGCTCTTGCTCATACCCCTCGCCTCCATCTTCTTCTTCTGGAAATACCGCTCCCTCTCCGCCTCGGCCCTGGCCTCTCTCTCCCTCTGGGAGGAGGCCGCCGCGCTCCCGCCGCCGCCGTTCTTGGCCTTCCGGTCGCTCTCGGAGATGCACTTTTGGCCGCAGGGCTGAGAGTCCTCGCCGACGATCACGCTCATGGGGTAGAACCTGACCGACCTCTTCAACTTGCTCCTCGTGCTCGGGGTCTTGCTCATGCAGGACCTCGAGAAGGACGACGCGGAGGAGCACGCCGACTTGGACTTGCGCTCGAAGCTCACGTCCTCGACGGCGCCGACGTAGCACATCTTGGCCTTCTTGACGTTGCCGGAGTTGAAGATGGAGTTGAGGAAGCTCGTGATCCGGCCCCCGGGCGAGATGGGCTGCTTCACCTTCTTCAGCTCGCCGTAGATCTTGAGGGCCCGGAGCTTGGTCTTCGAGAACCCGCCGGCATTGTCTCCGCCGCCCTTGCGGTCCTCGAGGGTCCGCGGCTTCACCCGGTGGGTAAACTCCACCTCGGAGGACGAGAACGTGGAGAACGTCGCCGCGGAGCTCGAGTCGGAGGAGTTGCGGGAGCTCTGCTTCTCCATCCACTCCTCGATCATGATGGCCCGCCGGAGGTTCGAGAGCTCCCTGTGCGAGTAAGGGGAGGAGGAAGAAGAAGAGAGCGAAGCGCCATGCCTGGTCTTGTGGGCGCCCTGTTTCTTGATCAGGGCCGGCTCCGGGAACAAGGGAGAGCCCTGGTCCTGGCCGCTGGACTCGTCGATGGAGCGGTAGATGGACTCGAGGAGGGAGGAGGAGAAAGACGGGGTCTTTCTCCTCTGCGGGACGGTGGCTTGTTGGCCGGCGCCGGCGGCTTCTCTGAGCGGTCTCTCTCGCTTGTTCATGGCGTCACATGCAGCGAAAATGCAGTAACAGAGGAGTAGGACGAGGAGGAGGCTAAATGGGTTTAAATAAAGAGAGAGAGAGAGAGAGAGAGAGAGAGAGAGAGAGAGATGGAGGAGGAAAAACAGAGGAGGTGAGGTGGACAGCGGGGGTTTGTCTGCCGAGAGAAGGTCAAAAGCTGCAAGAGGCACACCGAAGTGAAGTGAAAACGCGGGCAGATCACGTGGAACAGAGCAAGCTGAGGAAGAAGAAGAGACAGAGGGTGAGAATTCGGATTAAAAATCCAAACTTTAATCTCGACTATATCCTCCTCTCCTCTGCTCCCTTCTCTCTCTCTCTCTCTCTCTCTCTCTCTCTTCCTCTCTGTTTTCTTTTATATTTTGATTGAAAGGTGAGGAAGATGGAACTGGAGGTGGAATGGTTGCACGAGGCAAAAGGAAGGGGGGAAAAAAGCAGATCTCGCCTCCTTTTGGATTCGGGAGAAAAGGAAGGAAGGGAGGGAGGGAGTGAGGATTAAGCTTTTGCGCACTGTTGGAGAATTCGTAACCCCGTGGGGGCCGCCCTCGGATTAATTAAATCCGGATCGTCGGAAAAGTAATTCCTCGCGATCCCTAGCCGCGACACGATCCCTAGCCATGACACGATCCCTAGCCTTGACGTGGATGGCTAATGTTTTCCCATCGAGAATTTCGTCCGATTCGAAGGAAATTTTCGCCCGGGGCGACGTATGGCGTGACGCCTCGAGGAGGGAATGGGGAGGTCGGAGGGAGTAGATAAAGGGTGTGTGCATGTCGCTCGGTTCGGTCGGTCGGCGTGACTCATGTTTTTCATGAAGGATTCGGCGGATGAGATCGGGTCTAAAGGTGCTTTTTTACTTCTAAGGAGGCTGAAAATGCCGGAATGCTTTGGCTAATCTGGTTTCTGACTTGGTTCAGTACTCAAATTGTACACTGTGTGTCAATAGTGAAATGACTGGTCCTCAAAGCCAAAAAGCTAAGAGCCAAAAATCAAGACTTTCCCAAAACAGATGAATCCGAGTGTGTGAGTCTAGCCATTTTCACTGGAATTCCATATCTCCACACCGAGCGACTCAAGGACACTCGTCAATAACAACGATCCGTATAAAATATCGCGATTTTCAAAGTGTCAAGTTCACAACTTCACAAAGTCACGGGAAAAATCAAGACTTTGCACAAGTTGAGATATACCCTCTTTCTCTTATAATGTGAAATCATTATCCATGACTAAATGTTCAATGTGTCGGGAGTATCGTCACTCATGTCCACCCAATCAATGTTGGAGTACCAAAGACAATGCATTCAATTCCCTTCCATTTTGAAAATATTATGAATGGATAGACTAAACTATCATGTAATGGGAGAAGTATGTAAAAATTATCTAAGAGATGTGAATTTCAAAATAATTCTATAATGGTTAGTCAATGTACTGGATATACACATATGGGGAATTTCATATAGATTTATTATATGGATGATTATGATATAACTAAACGGGAAAATTATCCAAATTTTTTTTATACCTACTATACTTTTGCCAATTTAGTTTTAAAATCTTCAAATTTTTTCAATTGAGTTCATCCGACCTATTTTGCCCAAAATTTACTGACATGAGATTAACTATCATATGTATGACTAGTGCTAACATAAATAATTTTAGATGATATATTTTTTATTCATTTCTCCATCTTCTTCTTTTTGTTGGTAATCCGCCACTAGCCATGACCGGTGAGCTGGCCTTCTCCATAATAGGTGCAAGTGAGGACGAGGAGAGCCCTTGCCTAGGCCAAATTTGGTGAGGCAAGCCTGCCATAGCCTAGGCGAGGCCAACCCTCACCCAAGTGAGGTCAACCAACTTACCATTAGCAAAAGGAAGAAGAAAGAAAATAAAATAAAATAAAATAAAAAATTATTATTAAAAATTATCCACATGAGCAATTTCCGATCAAAATTAATTAGATGGACTCAATTGATAAAAGGTAGAAAATGTTTAAAAAATAATTGACAAAATTAAAAAAATTATTACTTTTTAAACAATTTTCTCTACCGCGATGCAAAAACTGTAGGAAACATTGTATTTTCTTTTTTCATCAAAACTCTTTGCAAATCTTCCGAATTCTCGGAATATGATTGGCTGGATCTAGCGGAACGAGAAGAAGCAATGCTTTGCTTTTATACACTGGAGGGTTTTATTCGGGCTCGAGTTCATAGATGCGGCGCGATCACCACCGATGGAATCATGCGGGATTCATACGAGCAACAGCAGCGAGGAAGTTCCGGGGATCTCCGTTGGAGAGGATAGAGAAAAAGCCTTGTATTTGGCACGTGTGCACGAGAGGTTGGCAGTACGTTTCCCCCCCGCAGGGGGACCGTTATAATTGGGACAGGGAGGGAGGGAGCGACCAGCGACCAGCGACCATTACAGAAAACGTTCGAAGGTTTCCTTTCGAAGCCTGACAGAATCCCAGTGAAGAACAGTGGGACTAGCGCTAGGGCAAGCAAACATCGGCCAGCACATCCAATGAAATCCCAGCTCGGGGTTGCTGACGAGAGGCCCAACACCTCGCGAGCAGGATCAGAACCTGTCCCCGTTCCGTACGTGCTTTCCTCGTGCCGAAACGGCAGGCTTTTTGAGTAATTTATCGATGTTCTCCTGGACAATCCTTTGTAATTGTGGGAAATTTTTTAAAAAATTTCACGTGGGCTGTGCGGTTTAGATCATGTCTCGAAGGGCGTTTGATCTCGGGTCCGCATTTTGCGAACTGCAGTTATGTTGGCGGTTCTCGAGTACTTCGATTCGGTGA
This sequence comes from Angophora floribunda, assembly GCA_014182895.1. Classification (NCBI taxonomy): domain Eukaryota; kingdom Viridiplantae; phylum Streptophyta; class Magnoliopsida; order Myrtales; family Myrtaceae; genus Angophora; species Angophora floribunda. The sequence continues at coordinate 7,025,589 of CM024707.1, forward strand.
AAAAGACTGAATGTTCGAACCTTCAAAGCTCGTGATGCTTGATCGACTCGAAGCTCGAGCTCTACTCAAACTCAGAAAGGTCGGGTTTCGAATGATCAGGCACGGCCGGGCTCGACTAGTTCGGACGTGGCTTCATTCCGTTGCACTCATTTACTAGTTTTCATCGTTACACCGAGCATTGAAATGGAAATGATTTTTCTTGTTCCTTGTGGAGCGACGAAAACAAATTGCTGCAGTTGCTAACCCACGAATCAAATGCGCGCTCGCACGTTCATGGCCTGGCTCAACACGATCAGTTTAGGTTAACATTCGCTTGTTGGTCAAGGTTGTACATTGCACTGCGATCCTGTTCTATATATGTAGACTGTAGTTCGTGTTCAAAACCATGTTAACTCGTTCCGGCTATCCCACGATGATTAAGGACGTGATTACCTCAACAATTTGAAGGTGGTTGAACCTGAAGTGGCCATCCAGCAATGGCCAAGGTGTGCCGAGTGTCATGCAAGGTCTCCCATGCATCTCGACCTCATATAATACTCGGAGAACAGTGCATTTGGGGGATCCAAATTTTTCAAAACAGTTGGATGAGGAAGGTTGAAGCCGTTAGAAACAAATTCCCGGAGGAATGATTGCTTGAAAGTTCTGGGCCGGAATACAAATGTTCATTCTATAGGGCTCGTACTGATGCAGCAGCAGCAGCAGCAGCAGCATCGGATGTGGCAGGTTCAAAGGCTGGGAAAGGAATGGGAAATTTCAGAACGGATGAAATGGAAAGAAAATTTTTGAGGAGTTTGCACGACAAGAACGAGAGATGAGTTGGGCATAATGCTTCACCATCTCATGTTCCATTACATGCGCTTGTCAATGTGTTTTACAGAGATTTATCCGCTCTTACTGGTCTGAAGAATGCAGGACCAATCGGTCTCCAACCTAGGAAACAAATCCCACTAGTTCCTTCCGGAGAGGAATCTTGCCGATGATCAAACCTCTCTCGGGTGTTTGGGTAATTTTATGCATCAAGAGTTCAGCAGTGCTTGAAAAGAACTTGGCAGAGCAATAAAAGTGCAGAAATGAATGCTCAGAATGCCTCTTGTATGTCTTCCTATGTTATCAATATCCAGAATCAATTCATTTTAGAACAAACGCAGCATGTACAAGCTAACCTTGCAAGTTTATGGTTTTCTCCTATGATCTTTTTGACAGGATTAAGACAGAGATAGGAGACGAAAACTTTCGTGCAAGTAAAAAATGAAAGCAGATGGAAAACTCTTTGTACTTTCTGTAGTATGTTTATGTGCCGACTTGAAACTTCAGCTACTGATGAATGATGATAGCACCAAAATAAAAATAAATAAAAAAAGGACCTACCCAAAACTGAAGGATATTTATAAACAAAATTTTTGTTCATGACCCGCATCCCGTGCTAATATCTCTGGAGCATCACAAGGAGTGAGCTCCGAAAGAAGTGGTAGCTTACAAAAGATTTTGGTAGCTCCATATGCCTAGAGGTGCCTGTATAACACCCTTTAAGATATACATTTGAATAGGTTTCAGATGCAACATTGTAGAATAAGTGAAGAAGAAAAAACCGGCAAAAAGTAACAATTGGTGGTAACCTCAGGAACTGCGACCGTTGCCTTTGTGCTTTCAATTACAAGTACTGTTCGTGGATCCTCGCTCTATTTTCTTCCCACCATACTCGAGCATGCATCTCCCCGAATCTTTCTCGACTGCAGCATAAACCACGATGTGAGAAAATCAACGTTAACTTTATATCGTTACCTTGACAGCAGTAAGTTCTAGCCCAATTAGGGTCTGTGCGGTGGCAACAATCTAGAGATTCGATGGGCGTAGCCAAGGGTTGATCCCTGCCCCGCACAGTGTGGGGGGGGGGTTGGGATTTGGTGAGGGGGTGAGTGACCACCTCACCCTCAAGAGGCAACACTTTTAAGCCAGGCAAGAACAGAAAGCAGCAAGTTGACGACATTGAATATTATATCAATTAGTCGGTGTCAATCATGCCCGTCAAGCAGGAATGTATTGTGGGGAGCACGAGGCTCACACACTGCAAAACCTAGAAGGGTAGCCAAATAGGTGCTGCCCATCCCTGCATTATTTGTCAAACAACCATTTTGATAACTCAAACACATGGCATTCTGGTCACAACGCAGCTGCTTATCCTCATCATGCAGTAAGTGTTAATCCAGGAAAAAGCTCCAGTTAGCTTTGCATCGGTAATTATCTGGTGCTAGTTGCCAGTACGTACAATCCATACTTCGGACCAAATTATTCCAAGTTCCAAGGAAGGAGAAGTACAGCAAAAACATGCACGTTTCAATAACAGCATCTAAACGTGAATAGCTCATCTTCATCAGTGTTACCATGTTTAGTCTGAGGATGTTGAAGGGACAAGTTTGTTATTTACGAATGAATGTGAGATATTAATAGATGTCCTCTATAGACATTGGTAACATTGCTCCAAGATGTGTAACTCAAAGCTCAACAATTATGCAATGTCGATTTATTTTACTTTGTTAGGAAAGGGAGTAAAAAAGGACAATCAATAGATCAATCAAGCTATAAAATGAACTCCTCATTCCTAGAGAACCATTTTAAGATGCGTGTATCCAAGGCAAAGTAAGATTGCAAATGCTGTGTGGGTTTCAGATTAATACACTGTCAGTCAAGTAGATAATTAGAGAGTTCAAGAGAAACTCACCTGAATCTGACTCGTCTGAGCTCTCTTTTGCCACTTGGCAATGCTCTAATGGTTATATAAACTCCTGGTTCATCTTGTTCAACCCAATCATTTTCAAGATCGCTAGCGTTGCTGATGGACAGCTCTCCTGAGCGGTCTGCATCCCTTGAAGAACTACTCCTCATTGAGGCATCAATTGATGAAGTTTCTGTCTTGGCTCCACTGATGCTGGAGAGCTTTGGGGTAGATGTGACACCAGTAGAGTCACGATAAGGGCGTGGCAGTCCAAAGTGGTGATCAAGTGAATCTGAGGAGGAGTAACCCATCGCCACCCCTGGTGGACGATACAAGTTTCGCGGAAGACGTTCCTTTGTAAGTGGTGGAGTTACAGGGCTGTCTTGCACAGATTCTATTTTTGAGCTCTGTCATTAAGTAGATAAATAAGCATGGACCGTTCATTGAACAGTATATGGCCACAAGCATGTGAGGTGTAAAAAGCTGTACAGATGGAGTGTAGTTGAGAAAAGAATGATTAAGTGGTATAGACATGAAGTCTCGTGTGCAAATTGAGGGTTTAAAAGTTGACTACCAATGCACAGTGTCGTGTTGCAAAACCAATCTTTTGTGAAAAATAAACATGAGATGGCCAACAGGTCTGTCGATGGTGTCCACAAAAACAATCCTCAGATATCATTTCCAGCTGCGGTTTTCTCAGAAAAATCCAAAACCAAATTTAAAATCTGGCGCCGCTAGAATTTGAAAACTTTATATATGCAAGTATAGTTTAGCTCTATTAAAAATAATGGGCAAGGAAACATCATCACCCCTCATTTATAACACAAACTCGATACATTTGATTACAAGAAATGCCCCATCATATGCCATGATCTGAACATGAGTTGCACTCCCTACAGCCCATGGAGTACATACAGCAGCATGGTCCCTGATATCATTTTAGGGAGGATAAAATTCATGATTTACCTCGTCTTCAGACCTTGGAGGGGTTGGAAGTGGAAAGGCTTGGCGATTAAGCCTCTGGACATTGTATAGTTCCATGACCCTGTCATAATTCTCTGTCCACCATCTTTGAGCTTGATATTTGTTGAACATGTCTCGGCTAACCGAGTAAAATAAAAATACAGTCAATAATTCAGTCTGAACGTGAGAGCTGACGTTCATATCAATGACAAAAACGAAAACTGAATACAAAGAGACATAAAATGCCAGTTTCCTTTTAAAAACAGCGTCAATGTGTCCCGGATGGAATGGAGCTTATGCAGAGAATATTTGGCATTTCAGCCTCCAACTAATTATTGCTTGAACCGTGAAACCTGAAGGCCCTGCTCAAGAGGGAAAACATGCCCTCATGAGCCACTCAGTTTGTTCTGCTAGTTTTCTGGCATCTACAATGGCAGTATGTTCTACAGCTCACAAGGTTGCATCTTTACCCCCCCCTTCCCCCAACCCCACTCAATTTTCATATCGTGTACAATTGCTTCCTTCACGAATAAAGAGTTCTTTCGCAGTACATTATGTCTTGCGGAAACGACCTGCTCCTTTGCTGGTGCCTTTTACAAGTCAACAATATGACATTCATCTTGATACGCCTTACCAGTCGCCATAGTCATACAATTTTTCATAGTAATTATGAATTATAATCCTAGTTCATCTCCCCAATTCGCTGTCGACTGAAGTCAGCCTTCCACCATTCAAAAGAGAGTCCGAGTGACTTCAGAAAATGCCCAACGTGCTCTAGAGAAAGCATCCTTCCCGTTAAAAAAACCCAATGAGGCCATTGTATCGCAAAAGGAACTGGGTCCCGAAAAATTCGCCCTTTTTTTTTTGGTAGTTTGCGCTCGTACATATAATGTTCGATGATGGGAATGACTTACTGCGCCGTACACAAACTCGACGATGAAGTAAGGACCAGTCACCAAGAAACTAGATCGCTACAAGGGGGTTCAGACAAAGCCGGGCACGCCTGCTGCATGTAGCTTCAACGCGAATCATTAAAGTCAAAGCGGCCATCAAGTAACTTGCCCTCGGTTAAAAAACTTTAAAGGTCGGCCCTGTTGGCTCCACTATCCGAACTGCTTTTTTGACAAAAGAAGAAGCAGGCAATGAGAATCCAAGTGCCTTTGGGGCAAAGGTATGGGAGACAGGTGGGGACCCAGTCCTTGCCCACTACGAACTACATAATTTACGAGAGATCAACACTATTGTAATCACCAATCAAAAAGCGCAATAAGTCGAATTTGCAGGACTGATATGGAAAGAGAGCGCGCAATGGTCCCCCAGGGCGAACCGGAGAAAACGACCGGTCTAAAGACCGAAGGATAGGACTAGACATTAGACAGCTGACGTTGCCTTTGTTGGTCGCCAACATCGGCACATTATACAAGTGGCAATCTGTCATCATGTGAAACGGGTTAAATTCCTATTCCATTACGAACGAGACGACTGACCAACCCAGGAACAAAAAAGCGGGTCGGAACGAGACAAGGGCCGCGGGGAATCAGGCGTGGAGTGGAATTTCCTCACCTTCTTTTGAAGCCTTCTCCGACACGAGGACAGGCGATCAGTGAGGGAAAAAAACACAAAAGAGCATCCGGGGGGAGAAACATAATCGAGGATCCCCTGTCCCTACCGCCACTAACAAGCCACCATCATCATCATCATCATCATCATAGATCTCTCTCTTCTCTCTCTCTCTCTCTCCCCTTCTCTCTTTTTGGACTTTCGTTCTTCTCGACCACTTTTCTTTTGTGGTCGAGGCGTGAAAGTTACTGTTCCTGTAGGGCCCCTACTTGTCTGGATTGTTCTCGCTCGCCTGACAAAGACGATTCTTTTCAGGCTCCATCCTACGCCTGCCCCCCCTTCCCTCTCCCCATGGATATTTCTTTCCATGGATCAATCAAAGACAATCTCGATGACAAATTTGTCGAGATTCGACTGGCCAAAGCTAATTCGACATCACAGTGCCGATGCGAAACGAGCGAGTTCACGCTCGAATTTTGAAGCAAGGGCTAGAAAACAAATTGACTTCCTTTTTCTTTTCTAGATCTTTTTTCCTCTGCATTTTCACTCTTTTAGAAGTTTTTTCGATGGGGTTCTTCCGTATAGTGGGACACATCAATAGATTTCTTGTCTTTACTAGGTTTATGGGGGGCAAGATGAACACTCGGGTACTCAATTCTCCCGTGTAATTAGGCCTAATTCAGGGATAAACTCGCCATGTTGCTTAAAACTATCTTGAGGATTAGTCGGGTTGGAAAGAAATTTCACATCTTTACTACAGTACTTAATGTCCACGAGGAATTCGCCTAAACATGTTCTAAATTTATAACTTTGGGATCATTAAATTCTATTTTCCTCGTGCTGGACCACATCTGCCACCACGGCGACGGCATGAACCGACTTATGGCCAGGGCGGGGGAGAACTTTTTTCAAATTGGGGAAGTTGGAACGAGAGCAAGCAGAGGAGCAAAAGAACAGCTTCCTTCCGACATTGCAAATTTACATTAACCTTCACGACCCATTTTAACGGAGAAAATCACCCACCAAACTAAAAATAGATTCTTCTTCCCTTGTCCCATCCTCATAAAGACATCAAACTCATCGATTTTTTTCTTTAATTCTTTTAATTTTTTTAAAAAAAAATTCGTCATCAAAGTCATCTCATCATATTTATCGCGAACGCGTCGACATAATTATTAATTTATTTTCCCTCTGTTGCTATGACTGGTAGAGATAATTAATTATAGTTGTTGGGAAATAATTAGAGATAATTAGGGGCGGCGCACCTGAACCGTATCCGCTTGAGGTCGTTCCCGCCGCGGGGAAGCGACACGAAGGTGATCAGGACGCCGGGCTCGACCTGAGCCACCCACTCCTTGGGCTCGCTCTCCTCCACGAACACCACCGGGTCGCGGCGGCCGCTCGCCGACTTGGGCGTGGCCTCGCCGCTCGAAATCCCCTTCAGCCTCGCCTCCAGCTCCGCCTTCCCCCACGGCTTGGGCGTGTTGGAGCTCGAGCTCCCCTGCCGCCGGTAGGACCAACGGAACCGGTCCGAGTCGGCGTCCGACTCGCTCGAGTTCCTGAGCCGGCTCTGGACCCCCGCCGCCGTCGACCCCGTCGTGCAGGGACTGCAGTGCCTGTACGCCCCGGAGGCCTTGAGCGCCATGTCCTTGAGCTGCCGAGAAGAAAAGGAAAAAGAGAAAACCGAAACAGAGCATGATTGAACGACGTTAATGGGCGTGATCAACTGCTGCGGCTCAAAGTCGGACGAAACGAACGATCGTTCGACCGGAAACTTCACCTGAGAAGTGAGAGACTTCATGGATTGGTTCTTAGCGGCGGCGCCGGCGGAATCAGCAGCGTTCTCGGGCTGACTCATCGAATCATCGCCGGGCTGCTTCGAGCGAGCTATGCACGTCAGCATCTTCCCCTTACTTCACCTCAAGCCACGAAATATCTCTGCAACCAACGAAACATGCGTTCAAACACGTACCACATTGCGCTACCAAATCTCTAAAAATCACTGTGCACGCCAGACCCGGAGCAGAGCGGCAGAAAAAGAAGAAGAAGAAAAGAACCTCCAAACAGTAGTAAGCTCGCCGACGACTGGCAGCAGTCCCGTGGCAGCGGGATCGTAATTGCGAGGGAGCGACTCGAGGCGATTGAACGGGTTCCTCAGAAAACCTAATTCGGCATAATCTCGCATCAGATGAGCAGACACAGCAATCAATCAATCCTCGAGAAGATCTACAGAGAGAGATAGAGAGAAAGAGAGAGGGAGTACGGTGAGAATCTAAGGATCCGAATTCTTGCGGATGTGCTGGCGGGCTTCAGCTTTGATGGCGCGGGGAACGAGGAACGCTTTCCTTAAAATGCGACCGGAGATTCTCTCGCGCTCACGCAGCGAACATCCGCCGTCGTCATCACCGCCGTCGCGGAGGAGGAGGCGGCGGCGGGAGTCGTCGGAAAAGGAGCCGCGAACGGAGCTGAAGAGCTAGCTAAGCTTCGCGAGGGATGGAGTCACGCGGTCATGGCGTCCGTCTTCTTCTTCCTTCTTCCTTCTTCCTTCTTCTTCTTTCTTTCTTTCTTTCTTTCCTCCTTTCGTCGTCGTGGTGGTCGACTACTACTACGGAGGAGGGGGGGAGGGGGGTGATGAGGAGGGGAGGGGGAGGAGTGGGAAACACACTCGGGTCGGGTCTGTTGATGGCTAATCGGTCATCATTATGTGCGGTGCTGATTTTGCTTTTCTGTCCGTTTACTTTTTCGTCCCCTTTGAAAAAAATTTAAAAAAATAAAACAAAAACAAACAAAATTAGGCACTGATCCCTAGCCATTAAAATTCGGTGAATTCCGGATTTATTATTAAATGCTCTGAACTAGGGCCAAATTAGTAAACTTCATTAGGTTAATTGGGATCAATTTTAATAAGCGAGCCCGTTTGACAATTTAAAAATCGCCGGTGGATTTTTATTTTTTTTTCGGTGGGACTTTTTGTCTCCGGTGGGGGACTGTACCTGTACGGTCAAAAGGGTCCTTTCGCGGTTCTCGGCTTTGATGGAGATAGGAGTTTAGGGTGGGGTGAAGCGAGGAGGCAATTTGGAGCCATGAGCCAATTTTGCTTTTTCCCAATTCTTTCTCTTCTTCTTTTTTTTTTGGGGTTCCCTTTTGATGATTACTGAAAGGGATCATGAGTTTTGAAAAGGCCGGGTTGGCTTGGTACGATGTCGTTTTACCTTTCGGCTTTTAAGGCTTTTGAGGCCCAAAAAGGATGGGGGAAGGCTTTGATGGGTGGGGGTTTAGCACAAATGGCCCAGAGGCTGAGACGTGGGGATTACGCTTCTTTTCAGGTTTCATTTGCGCTTGCCGATACTTGCCAATACTTAGGACGAGGCAATGCACGCACTACATGCTGGTCGGATCTCCGGGGATAGAAGCCAGACCGGTATGAGGAGAGGAGGGAATCTGTGACTTTAACATTGGGGAATCACGGCAGCAAGCGCCTATTTTTATACTCGTTTTAGGTGCTGGCTGGTGTTTGCCTATTGAATATCGAGTTGGAAGGCGACATAAAAGGGTAGAGGAATGGGGTTAACATGCATCCGGCTCGTCACCCCGATACCATTGTCGCGGGGACTTTATAATTTTAGCCCAACTGAGCTATGATCAAATCAATTTTGGCAAAGGCCTCTATGGCCGGCTTTAGATGATACCATTCCCACAACTGCCGATAAAGAGGTCTTCTCTAATTACTAAACAAGAGATGGGGCTAATAGCTGATAGCTTGCTTTCTGTTCCTACATAATCCTATTCAAATAAAGCTAGCTTTGTTAAGGCAATGCATCGGTCGCCTGCTCTGAAACTTCCAACTCCAATCGAAGTTTATAATTTCATAAATGAATTTGTACGTATAGCCACGTGCATCCATCCAGTGCACGTTCTTCTCAATCAGTAACCCTACCTAGGCTTGCTTCACAAGCTTCGATGCAATATTTCTTTTTCTGGTGATCGATTAATACACATAATTGGGCAAAGAAACATGGGTTTCGAATTCAATTTCGAATACATCTAGACTAAATTACCAAAATGGGTCGAGGATGTTGTTATCGTTTCGAAACATGACACCAAGTTTAAAGCACGGGCTCATGCGATAGCATAAAGTCAACGAAACCGATAAGGATTCCAAGTAAAAGGCCTTCTTCTCTCTTGCTTTCCAAGTTAAAAAACCAACCTTGAAACTATCAAGTAAAGAGAGCACGGTAAAGGTGTTGATTGTGGGGATTTAACTGACATTCTTGTCTCCACCCACCGACGACATCAATCGATTCTCAACCTTACCTAAGTCAATGACAAAGCTGTAGCAGAACCGAAAGTTGCGGCAGATGTTACCAAGTTGGAACGAACGGATCCTCCTAATAACATCGGAATCGAGATTAAAGAAGAGGGAATCGAACGGAGACTAGGGATAATGCCATGCTAGTTGATTCCTAAAGGATGTGGAATCTTAGGTTTTGAGTTCTTGTTCCGGGGGTTGCTTCAGGGATTGTAAGTTCGGATTCTGAGATGACGTTCGAGCTTTAATGGTGCTTTGACCGACCATAAAAAGTAAAGATGATCTTCAAAAGGGATAATTACCCAAAAAAAAGAGAGCCATGAATTCATTATGGATGTTAATTTATTTATAAATCTTTTAATTTGATTAATTTAGTCATAAAAATTTTAACGATATACCAATATAATCCTTATGGCCTCTTGCCACCATTAGTATTGATGTAGATAATTTTTTTTTCAATTTTACGAAATTTGTGATTTTTTTTTGAATTTTTTCCTTCTTCCTCCTTCAGTCACCAAAGTGAGTGATATTCAATTTGCACATGAAAGATATTTCACATTATCTATCTACTGGATTAGACTTTTTGACATTATTTAAACTAAAATGCCTTTCTTGTGAAGACGACCCTCATAATATTTCCTTTATTGTAATGACACGAAAGAAATACATATTCATGCAAATCTAGAATTAATGAGCAATGTGATTGGGCTAACTTCGAATCAATGTAAGTCATCTCAAAAAGGCTGCGCTTTCCTTTTCATGGATGATGTGTGTTTTTGGAATATTCACAAGTAATCATTTATTATTTGAATCAAATTTGGCTCGATTTTCACATTTAAATAGGGAAATTAAAGCGCTTGATCTAAGCGAGCCACCAAAATGAGAAGGAAAATGGGCGAGAGAAAGTTGGCAGGAAGGGCATCATGTCATAACATTCTCGTATCTTCGTGGAATACGATGCCGAAAGAAAGAGACGAGTTTGCCCTCTTGCGACTTCTTGGCCGGGGGCTAATCATTATGTAGACCACCACAAGGGCCTCTTTGACTTTGGAAATACCACACACAAAAAAACCTTTTGAATTGACACATTTTACTCAAATTAAAAATTCTAAATTAGTGCATCCATGCCACATCTACTCTATAAGAAATTCCAGATTTATCACAATTTGAGGTAAATGTAGCATGGTTGTATCAGTTTAGGGAAAATGCAACATAGGCATAAGCAATTCAGAATCCTTTTTATATTATAGAGATTAATTTGGGATAAATGTGTTCCGATTATATCGATTTGAGAGTTTTTGCGACATGAAAAATTATTTGATGATCAATACAGTACATATGTATTTATTTGGGGTTTTTGGTGATATAAACCGTAAAAAAAAATTCAGATCACGAGTACTTATTAGGGTATAGATTTCAGGTTTAGGGGTTATAACTTATAAGCACAAGCTTCATCGGGTGCAAATTACACTTTGTTTGTCCACTAAAACAGACCCAAATATGGAAATGGTCTCTACATTTACACTGGTTTGGGCCCTCGACCCAAGAATTTTTGCACTAAACTTACAACAGAGTCACTGGCGTCTCTGATCCTATTCATTTGTCCTGGCCTTGGGCCCTAGGCAATAAATCCGAGGTTGTCTCGGGCAAGTGCCCTTCCATTTTGTCCCCAGCTTCCTTCAGCTCTCTCCTGCATCCACGTTATCCTCCTCGGATTCCAGAACTCGAAACGAGGGAGCTGACAACTGGACTTCCCACGCCTAATGAAAGAAAACAGGGATCGCGATCTTGAAAAGATGAACCGAGGCCCCGGAGAGGACAGAGATGAAGATCATGCATGAACCAAGACCAAAGAAATTTCCGCTCGTGGAAATGCTTTTGCGAAAGTCATCAATGAGGAAAATGATGGGTCGTGATTTCAATTGCGAAACGAAACTGATGTGATCTATTCATTTGGGGGAGAGTGCGATTCGATTTTGCAAGCTCGAAAGTTCGATATCGGTGTGATGGCACTAGGGATTGTCTAGTATGTGCTACCAAACGATGATTTGGATAGCCTACTGACGAGAGAAATGGGCAAGTAGGCCTTTTCGTTTGTATGAGTATTGAACTTTTCACCTATTGAAAAGAACTGCCCCCTATTGGACCCTAAGGAGAAAAGAACAAAACATCCATATAAATTCAAAAGTACATTAGTTCCATGTTGTGCTAACCTCCATATACTTCCTCCTTTTGTTTGCTAGCTTTGTTTTCTTTAGACTTTATGTCCTTTTGATCAATTACGAAAGAAAGAAAGAAGAAAGTAGATTATCTGTTTATTGTATTTAATAAAATATATAGTGTTTTAATCTAACACCAGCCAATGTTGACTAAAACATCATGTCTAACATTTTAGCTTGAGAAATGGAGGTCTCCTAAAAAGGGACGAGATCAAATTAAGTTGTGATAATGCTTTTGGTGGAAGTATACTATAATTATTATCACAAGCGGGAATGGTGGTACATCTGCTGAGTACTATATATTGTGTAGTATGACAATTAGGTTGATATGAAAATTGACGTAGAATCAAATAAAGTCGGCATCTTCATGTGTGTACGTTTATGGAGTTTATATTACGGAAAATTTACATGATGAATATATTTAAAAATTGAATTTTCTAATGTCAAGATTTATTTTTAATTGCTACATTGTGTGAAGTATGATCCAAACTTTAAGACCATGCACTTTTGGAGTTATAAAATGGGAAAATGACACAAATGGTCATTAAACTTTGACCTAATATGTAATTTCATTCGTGATCTTATAATTTGTGTGATGTGGTCCTTGAATATCGGCCTAATGCACAATGTCATCATTGAACTTTTAAAAATTTTAATATAATATGGGGATTACATTGAATAGGGTTGTGCAATAGGAACTGTTTGAATCGAGAATTACTCGGACTAAATCGGATTGACCTATTTTGGGAAGTTCTCACATGCGACGGTTTGGTTCCCGATTCCCATTCTTAGAACTAGTGGCCAATTGATTTGGTTCCCAATTCTAGGGTGGGAACTGAACTGACTATATATATTTTTTATTTTTTTAATTTCTTCATAAACCCTAACTTTGATAATTTCCCTCAATCATTCAATCATTCCCTATCATGTTTGTCTTGTGCTCACAATGACGACTCTCCCTCTCATCTCTAGGCATAACATAACTCTTTTTTAATTGATTTCGTATTTTGCTCAATTTTTATTGATGTGCAACTTTTTTTTGTTGATTTGCATGGTGCTTGATGATTTGATTTGTCTTTAGAGGAGCAAAAGAGGGGCAAGGAAAGGGTTTTGTTAGACATTTTTGTTGTTGCATATTTGCGATTCGCTACAAAAGTTAAATAGAGATTTGTTTCCATTGGACGGACTAGACCAATCGATCAATTTGGTTCCTAGTTCTAGGATCAGTCAATTTGGTCCTCAATCCTATAAATGGGGAACTAGTCCTCTCAATTTGTTTCTTAAGACTGGCTGGCCAATCCTAACTTGAAAGTGCATTAGCTTCATATTTTGCTAACCTCGTTGTACTTTCTCCACCTTTGTCCTTTTGTCGCTAGTTTTATTTTCTTTTGACTTTATGTCTCCTTGAGAGAAAGAAAGCAAGTACATTATTTGTTTATTATATTTGATAAAAATGTATCGAATGTTGACTATAACAGTACGTCCACTTTTTAGTTTGAGAAATGGAAGTCTCCGAAAAGGGACGAGATCAAAATAAGGTGTGATGATGCTTTTCTGGTGGGAGTATTCTATAATTATTATCACAAGCGGGAATGGTGGCACGAATTTGCTAGAGACTATCATTGTGTAGGTACTATATAACAACTAGGTTCATATGGAAATTGATGTCAAATCAAATCAAGTCATGGCATCCACATATACATATGAACATGGAATTTATATTGCGTAAAACTTACACAACCAATATATTGAAAATCGGATTATCCAACATCGAGATTCATTTTAATTACTGCATTGTGTCAAATATAATCCAAACATTGAGACCATACACTTTTGGAGTTATAAAATGGAAAAAATGATCAATGAATTTTGATCAAATATATAATGTTGTCTATGATATTTTCATTTATGCAATGTGGTACTTAAATTTTGATTCAATATGTAATGTCATATTTTAACTTTTAAATATTTTCATATAGTTCATAAATTATATTGAATATTTACGAGTACTTTAGGGAGTACACTGAAAAATTAAAAACCCGAAAACTATATTACATATTGGCCAAAGTTCATGGATTATGTTACACAAATTAAAGGTTTAAGAACGATTTTATATATTGAACTAAAATTCAGTGATTTATCGCCGCTTATAAAATCTTGATTGGCTGGCCAATCTAACTTGAGAGTAGGATGATGAATTCCGGCTCCCAAGACGACACAAGCTCAACGCTTAGGTCTATTATATGGTCCCGCAATTAGAATGAGGCTAATCGAACCTCTTTCGTTGGAGAAATGGCCACGGACAGAGCCATTTCGGTGGTCGGCCTTGTTCCAAATCCCAGTCCATCGCAAACTCGGGTCGGGTTTTTAAAAAATTGGAGGGCCATAATAAATATATCAAGACATTAATATCATGTGCTCAATAACTTGGCCAAAATGAGTAGCTTCATTTATTTATACATGTTCTAAATAAATATATCAAGACACTAATCCAAAAAAGAAGAGACATAAGTAATTTTAGTTATTTGTGAAATTGAGTAGTCGGGATTTTTGAGTACTTGCAAACTAAATTACAATTTGACCCAAAAAAAAAAAAAAATCCCAACCCCTACCTACATCCTTTAATATTCTTTAGATGGCGTTGTGTCCTCATCTCAAAATTAGAACATACCGTATAAATGCTCAATGATCGCCATGCTATTGCTCCTACTCCATTTAATGACCGAACATTTAGCCATAAGTTTGCACTTTTGGGGATTAAAAAATACAATAAAAGGGCAAAATAAATCCCGAATGCACCTATCGTGTCGTGTTGGTACGAGGGAGTGCACCTTTAAAATAGTCGAGGGAGGAAAGGACTAGTTTGAGACGGATGAAAAATAGTCCGAACATAAAGTTAAAATAAAAAGAGAGCACGAGAAAAAACAGTCTTTCATGTGATCGTGAATCACATGCTTCCACCGTATTCCAGACCCTCCTCCGATCCACAGCACCATCGTAAATCAATCCGCCTTTCTTTTCTTCCCACGACATTTTCCTGTGAATTCCAAGAACTTTCCTGCGCTCTCTAATCTCTACTCTCTTTTTTTCTTCTTTTCTTTTTTAATAAAAAAATGCATCAGATCAAGACCAAGATCCTATGCGTAAAGTAGTCTCCCAGCGCTACACCGCACAACAACAACAACAACTTCTTTTACGTGCGTCTAAGAAAGCTGTCCTGAGGCTCGTCAGCCAAGCTGGGGTGCAATCCCGAATCTCGGAGAAATTGCAATTTTTTTTTTTTCTAGGGAATCCTGGCGACGACCGCCCAATGAAATCCTCCCCCGGTGGCTACATTTTCCACGAAAATATGCAGATTTTCTCGGCAACCAAACGGAGTCGCTAGGAAACAGAGCTCGCCGTTATAGAGCGCGGCCAATCTCGCACTTCCCCACGGGAAAATTTTCTCCTCTTCTCCCCCCACAACGGCTTTACTCCGGCGGCTCCTCGGCGCCGTCTCCCATTGAATCGCCTCGGGGTGATCGTCCATGAGGTGAAGCTCCGCGAGCTCTCTGGAGGGCGATGTCGTTCCTTCGCCGCAGGAGGGCCTCCGAGCCGGCGAAGGCCGGTTCCAATTCGGGGGACGACGGCGGCGGCGGCGGCTGGGATGGGAAGGAGAGAGAGGCGAAATCGAGGAGGAAGCAAGGTCCGGGAGGGGGCGAGCGGCAGAGGCGGTGGTCGTGCGTCGACAGCTGCTGCTGGTTCGTGGGGTGCGTGTGCTCGATTTGGTGGTTCCTGCTGTTCATGTTCAACGCGATGCCGGCCTCTTTCCCGCAGTACGTGACGGAAGCGATCACCGGACCGCTGCCGGACCCGCCCGGGGTCAAGCTGAGGAAGGAAGGCTTGACGGCGAGGCACCCCGTGGTGTTCGTGCCCGGCATCGTGACGGGCGGGCTCGAGCTGTGGGAAGGGCACCAGTGCGCCGAGGGGCTGTTCAGGAAGAGGCTCTGGGGGGGCACGTTCGGTGAACTGTACAAAAGGTAAGGGCTGTTCTTCGCCATTCTTTTTCAGCTGGTGTTTCGTTCGATTGTGTTCGAGTCTTCGAGTTTGGGTTGGGAATGGTTAATGCGGCTACGAATGAGGGAGGTTTGGTGTCCATGGTATGGTCCATTCATGTTTTATAGTGGGGTTGAGTGTACGAATTACTTTCAGTCGTTGAGGTTGATATATATATGTTAGGCAACAAAACCTGGTTGCGCTTTTACAGTTTATGCTGGAATATACTTTTTCCGTTTTTGGGATGACTGCGACGTGAGGGGAAGTGATTCTGAAGCTCAAATTGAAGGGGTTGGAGCCTTGGTGGAAGCTAGAGCTTTTCAAAAGTTTCTTGTTTTAACTCTTTCGGAGAGTTTTTCACCATTTGCTTGCTTTTTTCCAGTCCCCCTTCCCGAGTTCTTAAGTCGAGTAGGCAAAACTGTAGTAGCTTTGTTGGCCATGTAGCTTTAGAATGTCAGCAGTGGAGTGGTCCAATGGTACATCCTTTTTTGTTATGTTGATAGCTTTTTCACAGGCTATTGTTGTATGTCTCTCAACTTACCTCCAGGCCACCACAAGAATCTGGAATATCCAGTAGTTCTCCCAGAAATGAGCCCTTTAAGTTATTGTCAAAGTTTTTGCCTCTATGTTTTTCTTTGCTTCACAGAGCTCCTTCTTTCTTTGTTTTGGTTTCAAAATCTCCTGGCCATGTCGGAATTCAGCATTATCAATTCGAGTGTGATAGCAATTGACATCTAATCTTATTACCAGAGGAACGGAAAGGGACAAAAGAAGAGTGTCCAGGAAATCCTTAAAACCTGACATCCTACTTGACTTGATTTTGCGTTGGTTTTGTACTTGAAACACATTGTTGAGTGGCCATAGATTGTGGAGCAAATGAAAACTGAAACCATTCTTTTTTTACTGGAATCATTTGCAGGTGTTGCTAAAAATTCAGTTATTGCCTTGTTCTTGCTCTGAGGGAAAATTACATTTGAGAAATCATTTGACAGTTATTGATAACTGATTCTGTATTTCTTATATTGGAAATCTATAATGTACAATTACTGTGCCCATTATCCTGTCGTTTCCCTTCTTTATTTGAAACTGAAGCTTCTCTAGTTTACTTACACGAACCTGTGGGATCTTGAAAACTTATCCTTTTATAAATCTCATACCACACTTTCCTTGTGAAACAACAGGTCAATTTCTAGACATCTTTGCTTTCTTCAGTGGCAATGTTGACCAGCATTTGCGATGCTTCAGGGTATTGCATGCACATGCTTTTCTGTAAAGAATATTTGCGCATTATTTTACACTACACTTTTATGTATCTGTTGATGTTTTCTGCTAAATCCATTAATCAGAAATGTTTAGCTGGTCTAGTCATGTTAAGTTGATGTTCTAGTGGAGCTGTATCAGTGTTTTTCTTTATTTCCTGCAGGCCTTTATGCTGGGTTGAGCATATGTCTCTAGACAATGAAACTGGACTGGATCCTCCAGGCATAAGGATTAGGCCTGTGTCTGGACTTGTTGCGGCTGATTATTTTGCTCCTGGATATTTTGTTTGGGCAGTCTTGATTGCCAATTTGGCTCGAATTGGTTACGAGGAAAAAAACATGTATATGGCCGCATATGATTGGAGATTATCATTTCAAAACACTGAGGTATATTCCTGTTGCTCAATCCGTTTATCTGCTTCTTATTTTACTGGTTTCAGTCGCTTATATTGAATGTCTGAAAATCAAATTCATTAGGTTAGAGATCAAACTTTGAGCCGGATAAAAAGTAACATTGAACTCATGGTGGCCACTAGCAGTGGGAACAAAGTAGTTGTAATTCCACATTCTATGGGTGTCTTGTATTTTCTGCATTTTATGAAGTGGGTTGAGGCACCAGCTCCTATGGGTGGTGGAGGAGGATCAGATTGGTGCGCAAAGCATATCAAGGCAGTCATGAATATTGGAGGACCATTTTTAGGTGTTCCAAAAGCAGTTTCGGGAGTTTTTTCTGTTGAAGCAAGAGATATAGCAGTCGCCAGGTACTTCTATGAACTCAGTGTTATAATATTTCTATCATCTTAATTTGAAGTGATATCTTTGCTGAAAGTAGCTTTTTACCAAATATAGAGGACAGTCTCTTTGTTGTCCTGTTTTGATGTGAAAAAGACATTTGAGTCGGCTATTCTGTGTTCTTTTTTTCTTTTGGTCGGAGGCTATTCTGAGTTCATTTCTGATTTGTTAGTGTGAATTTTGAGTAAGACACTTTTCTGAGGTTCTGCTAATCAAAGAGATGGTACTGTCTAAAGCTTTGAGATTTCTCTCACTTTCCATTTTCCAGCAAAATGCATCAGCACGTGATGTGACAGCAGTATCAAAGGTCAAATTGTTTTCCCTCTTTAAATGACATGAGGATAGCTGCAATGTCAATTGGTTAGCTGGACAATTGATACATTGTATAAAAGGGAAATAAGATTTCACCTCTTTGAATGGGTTAGTTGCACTTCACACCCTACTTCAAAATGATTGCTTGACTATTTTATGCAGTGCAACACACTCACAAATCAGGAAAGTACAATGTAATCCCCCCCTCCTCCTTCTGATATTAATGTTTTATCAAATTCCTAGTTATTGTGCAAGAGGCTGCTTAACTTTAAACATCTTTTCTTATCACCAGCCTTATCTACATCAGAATTAAAGATTCTGAAGTTTTAGCTTCAATTTTTTTTTTTAATTCAGCCTCCTAGGTTTATATTAGTCTTGTGGATACTCGCAAATGCTTGAGGAATATACTGAGAAATACTAAAATGCCATATTGTTTGTTGCCTGCTCTGGATCAATGTTTTAGAAATTTAAATTGGAGGAATAACTTCATTTCACCAGACAAACTGTATATGGTGATTATCTCAGTGTAACTCTGTTCTTAGGAATCAATAAATGCTATTATTTCTCTTACCTTATTTGGTGTTCAGACATCGGTCTTATACTTTTCTTTCTTACAGGGAAGTTCTTTTTCAAATGATTCAAACCATTGCTCTGGATGAAATTGATTTTGCTAGTATGTCTTACCAAATTAGATTGAGAATTTCATGTTGGTTTGAAGTGTTGTCTATACTGCACTATACGATGCTTTAACACTGGGTATTCATGTAGAGTAGTTTATTAAGCCTGAACTGCTGAATCAATCTATACTTGGAACTGTCGAGTTATTATGTGTCATCCCTTTGTGGACTTCTTATCATCAAGTGCTTATGTTGTACAGGGCGTTTGCACCAGGTGTTTTGGACAAAGATGTATTTAAATTTCAAACACTGCAACATATGATGCGAATGACTCGTACTTGGGATTCAACGATGTCAATGATACCGAAAGGTGGGGACACCATTTGGGGTGGTGTTGATTGGTCACCTGAAGGATTCTTTAACTGCAGCACAAAGAGGTCAAAGAACGTTGACATGACTACTTCAGAACTCACTGCAGTCAGGGATCTGGAAAATAGAGCGGGTGTAAATTACGGGAGGCTAATATCATTCGGTAAAGATGTAGCTAAAATACATTCTTCCAAGATTGAGAGAACAGATTTTAGGGTATTGTCCCTTGCATTTTTTTCAGCCACTCTGTTTATTGCGAAGCCTCTCACATGCTCCCACCCCATTTCACCATGCTGTCTCCCCTCACAATTGAGATGTGATATAAAATTGACTGAAGTTTGTCATCTGAAATTTCTGTATTAGAAATTTTAGGAACTTCTTAATGTCGATACAGTGCACTATTGGTTTCCATGTATGTTAACTAATTTTGCATTTGCAGGGTGCTGTTAAAGGCAGAAATCTATCAAATACAAGTAACTGTGATGTGTGGACAGAGTATCACGACATGGGAGTTGGAGGTGTGAAGGCTGTTGCAGATTACAAAGTCTATACAGCTAGCTCAATTTTGGATTTGCTTTATTTTGTGGCCCCCAAGCTGATGAAACGTGGCAGTGCTCACTTTTCATATGGAATTGCTGATAATTTAGATGACCCCAAGTATCAACATTACCGATATTGGTCGAATCCCTTGGAAACAAAGTAAGATGATCCCTCCCTCCCTCCCAGTGTGCGTGTGTGTGTTTGCGTTTGTGTGTGAGAGAGTGAAAATGTGCGTGAATCAATGAATTGGGCAACAAATTTACTTTTATGGGGCATTTACTTGCATGTATGGAGTGGGTCAGTCTTCAGTGAAACTTTCACCTTTTACTTCGGCCTTTTTTCTTTTCTTGCAACTCTTGTCAAAACACTCATTTAACACACACCACTTGAAAATTTTTGAAAAACTCATATTCATTGACAAGAGCCATGTATAAACTTATTTTATAAATATTTTTAAACTTTAAATACTACTTTTCCATTTTCAAGCATGTAAGTTCTTATAAAGAGCAATGACCTATAGGCCAATGAAACGCTAATCTCAAGGACTCCAATAAACTGCCTATGCATAAACATCTGAGTGAACACTATGTCAACTGTGTTTCTGAGGTTTTGAGCCGATTATATTACTATGCTTAATCTGTTGAAAGAGGATGGACTTGTTCACCCCCACAAAAAAAAAACCTTGAAATTTCCCTTTTAAACAGAAAATTATCAGAATTATGTAGCAAGCTGTTTTTTGAGCAATTGTTCTAGAAAACCATTTGGGATGCCACTACTTCGATTACCTTCCTCGTAACTTTTTTCTGGATTTTCTTTTTTTATCAAATTCTGGGAGATTTAGAGAGATTGCTGGTGCTGAATTCTGATGGATGGCTGTCTCTTTGTTTAGATATTGCTGGCAAAATTACCATTGAGAATCAGTTATTCATAGCATGTGCTTGCTGAGGAAGAAGTAAAAGTCTCATTGCTTAGGCTGCTTTCATTCCCTCAACTTTTTGCAGATTACCTAATGCTCCGGACATGGAGATATATTCCCTGTATGGGGTTGGAATTCCCACAGAAAGAGCATATGTCTACAAGTTGACTCCTACTTCAGAGTGCTACATTCCTTTTCAGATAGATACCTCAGCGGATGGTGAAGGTGAGGACTCATGTCTGAAAGATGGTGTTTTTTCTGCTGATGGAGATGAAACGGTTCCTGTCTTGAGTGCTGGTTACATGTGTGCAAAAGGTTGGCGAGGCAAAACTCGTTTCAATCCATCTGGCATTAACACATACATAAGAGAATATGATCATGCACCACCAGCCAATCTCCTCGAGGGTCGAGGTACCCAAAGTGGAGCTCATGTCGATATAATGGGGAACTTTGCACTGATTGAAGATATAATTAGAGTTGCTGCGGGGGCTACTGGAGAGGATTTGGGTGGAGATCGAGTTTACTCGGGTATCTTCAGGTGGTCTGAGAAGATCCAGCTGCAGCTCTAGATTCACACGGTGAGTTAAGCTTTCTCAGAAGTATGATGATGCTTCACTTACTTACAGGGATTCAATTTGTAATTGATCGGTTTTTGGATTTTTCCTGCTTCCTTTGGTAAATCGTTCTTTCATTTCTGAAACTCCCATATATATTGCTAGACTATCTTTTGGCATGCAAAGTTATGGACTTGCAAGGAAAATTCGTGGTAGTTCATTAGTTCCTTCTAAAAGGGGCATCGCATTCTGCTTGCTCACATATTTAGTTGGTCCTGCAAGAGCAAAGTTTTCTAATGAAGGAGAAAAATCACGGTGTGCTCGATCAGTTGGAATATTCTACATCCATCATTTTTTGGGAGTGTGGAATGTCCGGAAAGGAAAAGGAAATTGTTAAACTCCATAAGTAGATCTAAAAGTTCCTTGTTTCGGTTTTCTTGTGTTATCTCGGTTTTTCTGACACTCAAACAGTTCCTCACGACTGTTCCTGCAGACAAACCCTTGGGCATCGCTTCTGCACTTCAGGAGGCACTGGGCAGACGGTTTGCACCGAGCAGCGACCGAGACATGGTCGTGTCACACCAGATTATCTGCTTGCCAAGGCCGGCTGAACTGGACTGAGGAATGCACTGATGAAGAGGAGAACGCGGTATTGAACCGTTATTACTTGTTTGGGCTCATATAGGCAATGCCGTGAATTATGTGCAATAACTTCATCTAGCCATTCCAGCCCCAACGCTGAATTGGCCGTGTTTCCGCGAAATTTTGCATATTCAATTAATTTAATTATTGTTTTTCAACCGATATAGTTAGGCATTAATATAAATCTCTCTCTCTCTCTCTCTCTCTCTCTCTCTCTCTCTCTCTCTCTCGCTTTGTCTATTAGAATAGGTTGTGAAGATAAACCGGACCTTTCTGGAGGAGGCTGGAACTGGTTCTTTTCTAGTATCTCTGTGTTGGCAAGATGTGACCGGAGTCTTCTGCTCTCTTATCGTTCCTGTATTGCATCAGATACAATACCTCATCCGTGCCACGCTCAAACATAAACAATCAAGTCTGATCAAGCACGCGAGTCGGGCATCAATCCCTCGTTTCCGCGTAGAGCCGGACATTCCTTACCCTGTCCGAAGAGTCGCCATCACGCCGAGGATGAACTAAAACTCCTTCGATCCTACGCCTCCCTCTAAGCTTTCGTTCAGTAAGCGCTCCATACTCTTCACCTTTCGTTTGGTACCAGTATCGTTTCATGACTGTTGCTAAGAAAGTCAACGACAGCATCAGTTATCGGCATCGGGTGAAAGATGCGCGACGTTTTTTTGCAGCTAATCTTTCCTAACATCCTCAGATTCCAAGTGCTAAACATTAGCCCACGTCGACAAAACGACAAACTACCTCTTGTTCCACGACGTCGACCATGAATTACCCGAAATAGCCCCTACCTCGTGCGACGACGCGACTTTCGCAATTCGATAACCACGACTTGTGCACGACCACGAAATTTTGTCCCATTTTAAAAATGGATTTGGCTAATTTTATAACATAAAATTTGATGATGAATGCTAGGACGACTTCTTCTTGCCCTTTTATTTAATTAATGTCGTGGGTCTTAGAAAAACCTTGTATGCTCGTTCGTCGCTTTCGGTAGACAAATCATGTTGGCTCATATTCGATTTGGATTGGATAGGCTTCTCTTTCTGATAAATACATTTCCTTGGAAAAACGAAAAATAATATTTTAATTTTTTCGATGCTTATGAACAAATTTGTGATAATGACGGATAGTATCCGTACGAAAAAGATCGCTTGTCACGCATTAGGAGTATTAAAAAGCAAAGAGAAAGGAAAAAAAAAAAGGCAAACTAAAATTCATTTGCTTTTTCAAGATTAAGTACAGTAAATATCTTAAAACTTGTCAAAAAGATATAATTGAATCTTAAATTTTTTAAAAGATGTAATTAAGTTCTAAAACTTGTCACTCAAATGCAACTGAATCTTAAAACTTTTAAGAAAATACAATTAAGTTTTAAAATTTATCAAATTAGTTCAATTAAGTCATTTCATAAATTGCATTTTTTTTGGAGTGGTGGGACTCGATTACACTTTTGTAACAAGTTTTTGAATTTAATTATATTTTTTTAAAGTTTTAAGACTCAATTATACTTTCATGACAAGTTTTAGGTATTGATTGAATTTTTAAAAGTTTTAGGACTTACGGTATACTTATCTCTATTTTTTTCTCATTATTATAATCCTAAATCGATATATTATTTCACTATAGGATAAGGTATTGTTTCGTAATCTATAAGGTTTTTGACATTTCCTCTTGAATCCTTGAGGAGTTCATTGCAATCGAGATGAGATTTCGAAATTGTTGGATGTTTTATACGTGCGAAGTCGTTTATTAATTTTATTTTTTCTTGCAAAAGCTAGCATCAATTACTCTGAGTGAGTGGTGTCATTATCTAGAGATATTTTATTAAAATAATAATTTTTTGACTTCTTTGCTCTCCGGTTCTCATTTTCAACCCAACTTTGATCTAATCGTCCTTGAGGAGCGATTCTACTAGGAGCGGAGGCGTTGTAATCGAGCAATCTTACCTCACTCCGATGAGCGACACGTGTTGCTCGTCATTTTCCAGCCATCGGATTTTCTTTTTTAATTCGGGAATTATTTGCGAATTAAAATCCACAAGCAACAAAACTACCATTTTCATCACGGTCACCATCTCATACATGAAGTGAGTTAACGTAAATCGGAGCTATCAAATAATTTTCCCTTGACAAGCCCCTTGCCCATCACCACCACCACTATCAGATCCATTGCTTGTCCCACGTCCCCACTTCGTTGATGCAGCCTCGCCTCCTTGCCGACGACCAAGGAGGTCCTGTTGTGAATCTGATTGCCTCAATCCCCATATCTCTCTTCCACCACCTTCCTATCGTGAGAACTCCTTCACCGAGGATCAATGGTAGCTGTCGACCTCCAAAAATTTATTGATTACCACTGGCAACTTGCCTAACCTTGAGTTGACTCAAATCTAAGGTCGAGTCGAGCCCTAAATCTTGAGTCTATACAGCTCTCTTGAGCTCATATATGAGATGTTAGACAAGAGCACGTCGCGTAAGGGTAAACAAAAGGAATTGCCCAGATCGGATTGCATTAGTCGACTCTGGGCGATTTCTAGAGGTCATCGATACAGTTCCTAATTCAAAAAAATTGAAATTGGTGATTTTCGATCATGTTCCGAATTCAATTTGTGGAATTGCCCATCCAAACAGGACCGGTTTCTTTTTCTTTAATCGTTCACTCACAACGCAAAGTCACAAAACCCTCGGTCACTCTCTTGCTAACCTAATCTCCCACGTGCAGTTCTATAGCCAATCACTTGACGAGACATGAATCATGACCGGAGGTTAGAGTGTATTGTCACGGTATAGCATAGCCATACTAATTCACATGGGCTTTGCCACTTTGATAAGTGAAGACAAAACAAAGCAATCATAGACGTAGCTCCATCTTCAATATTATAAGCACCGAGAATGATGAAAAATGTACACCTTATCCATCCCTCCTCGAACGTGAATGATTAAAGCTTGATCAAGTACGCGAAGCCCCTAATTTTCGCGTCGAATCGGACAAATTTTGGAGCCCGGCCAAGGGGTCGCAATCATGCCCTACATAGACTAAGGTACTTCTTCGATCCGACGCCCCCTTTTTAACTTTCGTTCCCCGACCCTTATCTCTTCGCCTTCGTCGATGTCGACATCGTTTCGTGACCGTCTTTTGTAAGCACAACATATCCCCCGAAAAGAAAAGGAGAGAAGATTGAAAATTATCTTGACATAGAAAAAGCTTTAGCAGGCCAAGAAAAATAAAAGAAAAATGGATGAATTGTTAATATATATATTGGGTTTGATGAATGCTAGGAAGAACTCTTACCTTTCATTTAATTTGATTCCGTGGGTTTCAAAGGCAAATTTTTTTATTCTGGTCCATCGCTTTCGGTGGACAAAGCATGCTAGGTTTAAATTTATATATATTGCCAGTGAATATATTTCCACCGAAATGAGAAATAATATCTTAATTTGTAGAAACTTATGAACGAATTCGCGATACCAACATAGAGCATTCGTACCGGTTTTCTGTTTTTTTTTTTCATTCATACAGTTTTAGTCATTGGTTTTTGATGTAAAAATTACTCATGAGACGTTAAAAGTTAAACCAAGCAAAAATGAAAAAAAATAAAAAATGAGCCCATGTAAATTAAATGCCAAACTAAACATTCAAAATAAAAAAAAATTCATCATTACAATCGTAATTTAAGGTACTGTTCAACTATGTGGAAAATGTATTATATTTTGATAAAGCTTAAGTTTATTATGGGGAAGTCATTTATCGATTTTTATTTTTCTCTAGCAATTAGCTGAGTTAAATTACTCTAAGCGGCGTCATTATCCGAGAGATTTTTTTTACATAATTATGATTTTTTTGACTTCGTTGCTTGTTCGTCCTCTCATTCAGCTTCAACTTTGATTTAGTCATCATCGAGCAGAGATTCTACCGGGGGCGGAGGCGTCGGATCCGGGTTACTCTCACCTTGCTCCCATGAACGACACGTGTTAGCTCATTATTTTTGGAATTTCCCACACGTTGAAAAGGCACAAGTGCCATCATGTAATTTCACGACTTTTTCTTATGTGAAGTGGATTAACATAGATCGGAGGTATTTGATAATTTCTCCTTTACAATCCCCTCACCCATCACAATCACCACTGGACCCATCGCTCACATCGCTCCTATGGACAACACGTGTCGCGTATTATTTTGGAAATTTCCGGCACGTTGAAAATCACATTTTCGCTACTTTCTCTCGTGTGAGATGGAATTACATATATCGAAACTATCTAATAATCTCTCCTCTATAAGCCCCTCACCCATCACAACCACCACTAGACCCGTTGCTCACCTTGCTCCCACGTAAGACACACGTTGCTTATTATTTGTGGAATATTCCATATGCTGATAACCACAAATTCACCGCTTTTCTCTTTTACAAAGTGGACCGACAGATATCGAAATTGCCTAATAATTTCTCATCTACAAACCCCTCACCCGTCACAACCACCACCGGACCCATCACTTGCCTTGCGCACCACTCCACTGGTACAACCGAGCGTCGCGACGTCATTGGCAACCCATCGCCTTGCCCCCCACCCCCAAACTAGAATGACACCCAACAAGTCCTATCGTACCCTATGACTCGTCTCTCTCCCATTTTGCATTCCTGTCATCAGAACCCTTTCGTTAGCATTGATGTCAGCCGCTGCCCTTCATATATCCAGTTAGGCCAACCGTCAATCTTGCTTGACCTCGAGCTGACCTAAATCCTAATTCATGTCAAACCCACCATAGATCTAGGATCTAGGGTGCACTTGAGCCTAGCCGAGGGGCCATCAGTGGAGACCGGAGGCCTTAGCGGTGTAAATCTATGGCGAATGGATGGTGGAAAACGAAAATCGTGACAATAGGTGAGCATGGAGATGACAATAATTAATAGTGGTATAATGTTTGCCCGGGGGTGACCATGGTGGCAGGGCATCAAGAATAATCCATGGAGAAGGAGAGACAAGTCAGTAGTGAGCACCTATACAACCTTGGATGAGAGGATAGCTGGCGGTTATGTACGTGGAATTAGTACCGTCGTGCCCAATTTCACTTCTTGTGCTCTATTATTTTCTCTCGCGTTAACAATAAAAAAAAAATGAAAATACTAAGCACTTATCTTGATCGATATTTTATCTGTAATTTTTACTTAATCCAAATCTCGCCGCTCATTCGCCTTCATTTTTGTTCTTAAAACCTGACATTTCTAAAATTTTCATGGCACTCGAATGTTAACATGTAGATTCACGTGTATTAATTTTTTTCACAATTTTCTGAAAGAAAAAGACTGCTTTTTTGCTTTTATTTAAATCCAAACAAATAGGCATTAAAAGACAAAAAGAAAAGAAAAGACAAAGAATAATAATTACAAACAAAACACATCACGAGTAATTCTTAATTATATAAAATCGTCCGGATTATAAAGTTGAAAGTTCAAGAAAGAAGAAGTTGTACAACTGTATGTCTGAATTGTTGCATTGTCCGAATGGTGCAAGAGCCAGAACCCAAATAGAAATCCCAAATTAGTGCCGAGCATTTCCCAGGTTGTCTCCAATCAAAAAACATAAAAAAAAAAAAATGAGAAAAAAGAGAGTATTTAATTCAATTTTTTTTTCCATCGGCCAGTCCCAGTCCACGCTCGGCAGCTGCACGCGCGCTGTGAATAATATATATATATATATATATATGCAGATAAATAGTTACTCATTTTTTACCGAGAGGAATGCCATTGTTAAATGAAAAAAGGTTTACTCAAATGATTCACTTTTTTTGTATAAATCTTGAGCAAATGTATTTAATCTCTAGTCTCCATTTGTTTCGAGAACTTGATAAATATGTTCTTAAAAAATTATCGTTTGTATCACTTAATAAAATAAATATATAAAATATATTTTCAGCATCTTTAAAAATGATCATTTATATCGTTTATAATATTATTGTCTTTACATGTGCATGGGCATAATTTATTAATCACGGTCATGTGGTGAGATTTTCCTATTGCATGTTCACACGATATTTTAACTAGTGTATTCAGTAAAACTACACTAAAATAAAAGTTTTCGGTTCATTCGAACGGCTCATGTGAAGGAAGATTACAATTGTGACATTTAAAAAGAAAAAAAAAGCTAAACTAAACTGAATGTAAAACTAGCGGGGAGATCCATCGGCGCGCTCAAAAAAATTTTTATTAGAAAAAAGTAAAAGGAACAAAGTATTTTCATAACTTCAGTCTCGATTCAATTAGTCTATCCTAGGTATGTGCAAGGGGAACTGCATAAATTGAGACCGAACTAGATGAGACCGGTCAATTATGGCCAATCTCAGGGAATGCTGGTGTGATCTCTAGATCCTATTTTTGAAATCGCTAGTTGGCCAGTCCGATTCCCGATTCCAAGGTGGGAACTAGATCGATCAATCGACCATTTATGTATATTTTTTAATTTCTTGTTAAATTTCCGAGTAATCATTTTGCCATTTGGCCCATTATTTTCCAATATCTTTCCCCATTTCTTTCCCTTCCACTTTTCTCTCACTAACCCGAATTGTGTGAAATCAACCATTTCCTAGTTTTCCTCTCGTAGGCATAGCCTTGCCTCACGCCTTGCTCCAAGCAAGTCACTTGACTCTTGCGTCCTTGCCTCAAGCCTCCTTACCCTCTCCTGGCCTTACCTTTCGCCTTGCTCGACATCCTCTCACGGCCTCGCCTCACTCAACATCGACGCTTTTCCCTCTCACGGCCTTGCCTCCCACCTCGCTTGTCAACCTTGCCCTCTCACCTCACAACTCACTTAGCCTCGACACTGCCAATAGCACATTGAAACTAGATTGGACTGGTCGGTCCGATTCACAGTCCCAAAAAATGGGAATCGATTCTCGATTCCCGAGTAGGATCATATCAGATTGGGAATCGATTACCCTTAGTCTTCCCAACCCTCTCGATGATGGATTTTCTTCTAATATTTTTGTTGTATATGAGAATTTTTAGATTTTTTTTTGAAAGTGATTTGACTTGAGTGGGTAAGGATGGGGGCCCTGGTGAGAGGGTGCATTGAAGACGAAAATCACTGGTGGAGACTAATTATTAGATTTTTTTGTTCTTACATAAGTAGAAAATTAGATAATATTACCAAAAATCATAAATTTATTGTATTTCTATCGAATTAATTATAAATCTTTTCAAGTTTTATCAATCAAATCATTCCGATTAATTTTAGTTTGAAATCGTTGTTATAGACATTGCTCGTCCTAATGGTATGATCAATGTTAACGTTGATAATTTTTATAATATTTTTTACAATTGATTTTTTATAATTTTTATTTTTTTCTTTTTATTTTCATATCGAGTTTGGTCGTGGCCCTCACTTAATGCTGGTGAGGGTTGGTCGGTCCTCGCTTGTGATCATCGAGGGTTTAGCCAACAACCCTCCTTGGCCTCAAAAGAAAAGAAAAAGCAAGTAGGAAAGAAAATTATAAAAATTTAATTTAAAAAAAATTATAAAAATGAGTTAATATTGCAAAAATCTTAAATTAATACATTTATGACAATTTTATCTGAAACTGATTTTTTGACCAAAAAATCTCAAATTGATACACATGTGATATATTTACCCTCCGTTAACTTTCATAAAATTTTATAATTAAATTTGTCGACATGGATAACATATGGTGACGTGATATGGTGACATGACAAATCCACATGAAAATCCATAGGGTAAATATCATGAGAAATTCCAAATCAATATACCTACGAAGAATTTAACAATACATCTATAATAAATTTGGGGTTTTTATGGTATTAACCTTATGGATTTTCACATCAACACTATCACACATTACCATGTGTCATCCACATTAGCTAAGTTAATGATAAAATTTGGTGAAAGTTAACTAAGGGTAAATTTGTCATAAATGTATCGGTTTAGGATTTTTTATTATATTAACTAAGGAAAAGGAAATTGACACAAACAGTCTTGAAATCTGGTCAAACGTGCAATTTGATTCTTGAATGTTTGATTTATTCATTATGGTAATTGAATTTTAGTCAAATGTACAATGTGGTCCTTGAAAATTTAATTTATTCAATGTTGTCCATATTTTCGTACAGTTTAAAGGCTGTATTGAACATGTATAAAAAGTTCACAAATAAAATTAAATAAATTAAAAATTCAAGGATCGTATTATATACTGGATTAAAGTTCATGGATTATAATAAATAAATTAAAAATTCGAGGATTAAATTGTATATTAAATTAAAATTCATGGACCGATTGTGTTATCGTCCAAAAAAAAAAACAGCCGACGCGCGTGGAGACTACAGCTCTGCGGAGGCGCGCGGAGAAAGGATTCACGACAGTGAAGGGCGGCTGGAGGAGGGAAGAGGAGAGAGAGAGAGAGAGAGAGAGAGAGAGAGAGAGAGCGACGGCAACGAAGGGCGAAGGAGGGGTGTGGAGGCGTGTTTGGGTGCGTGGGCCATTTGGAAAGAGACGTCAGAGTTTTAATTTACAAATACAAGCAAAGCAAAGGTGGAAGAGAGAGAGAGAGAGAGGAAGGGAGATAAGTGGTGGTGGGTGGTGTGCGTCTTTATTGTATTCTCCCCTTCGCCTCTCTATAAGTCTTGTTTTGTGAATTTAATGGGTTTCTCTCTCCCTCGTTCATCCCTTCTCTTTTTTATCCTTTTTTTCCTTGGGTTTTAATTTGTGGGTGGTTCTTCTAGTCACAGCTGGAGAAGAAAGAAAGAGAGAAGAAGAAAGAAACAATGAGGTAGAGAGAGACAGGAGAGAGAGAGAGACAGGGGGGAGAGACTTTGTGGTGGAGTGAGGAGTGGGGGAGAGAGAGAGGGAGGAGGTCTCAATGGAGGAGACATGTTCAGCTTGATCCCAACAGTTCTATTCCTTGCTTCTTCCCTCCTAACCAGATCCTACACAGGTCTGTCTCTCTACCTCCCTCCCTTCCCCTCTCTCTCTCTTGCTTCTTGCTTATTCTTGCTTATTCTTGCTTATCTCTCCAGCTTTTCCATTGCTTGTGCTGTTTTCTTTTTTCAAATTCTCTCCTTTTCCTTTTTGTTTTCCTCTCTGGAGATATTCTCTCTCCCCTTGTGCTTTCCTTCCTCTTCCGTGGAGCTTGTTTTTACTTGTTTATTTACGTTGGGTGGCATAGAATAGGATAGAATCTAGCTGGGTCGGTCTTATCTTGATGATGCATGTTGGGTTTCAAAATTGTTTCCTTTACTTATCATTGCTCCTTCCTTTTATTGGAGTAGGCATGAGTAGGTCCCATGGGAAAAAAATCTTTCCCAGTTGCTTGTTTTGTGGCATGGGGTCGTCTGTGCTTTCTTGCTTTCGCCTCTTTTGGGCCGTGAGTTTCTTTGCTCTTGCGAGTATGTTCATCTTCTTCACCGCGCTTTTATCATGCTTGTTCTCTCAGTTTGGATGATGGTCCGTCCTTCCATGTTGCTGGAATTTCCCCTTTTTTCCTGGAACGCTTAGGAAGGATTTCTGCCGAATTTGTCGAGGCCCCCATGTGACCCTTTTTGATTCTTATTTGAACGAGTCATGGCCAGGACGAGGACGGGGTAGTTGAGAAATTTTTATTAAAGGGTCCTTTTGGCCCTAGTGTTTTGGCTGATTCATTGGCCCAGTTGGAGTTGAAACTTGCGACCCCCACCACGCTCTCTGGCCATCTGTTCCGTTTTGTTTCTTGTTTCGATCTGTTGCATGTTGTCCACTTGTACAAACACAATCCACCTGTCTCATGTATTGACTGGAGGACATAACGTTTGCGCTCTTTTGAGCTTTTCTGGAGTTAGGGTTCTTTTCTTTTTTAATAATTTGTTTTCTTTTTTTGCCTTCCTTCGTCACATGAATCTGGTGAATTGCATTTCTGGAGCAGTACATTGGAGCTGCTTCTTCCTGTGAATCCCATTTGTTGGGTCAATCGTGGGTCTGGATTTGACTTTAGAAATGAATTTAGCCATATCAAATTGCAGGTCGTGGTGCATTCTGGCGACGCTCGTGCATGCTTTACATTTGACTGCTGATACAAGCAATCTCCGTGGTGGTTGAATATGCTAGCTCTCTGTCCATGTCTCCTTTTTCTTATCTTTTCGTTGTACGTGCAAGGGGTTTTTGACTAAGAGTTGGCTTTTCTTCTTCTTTTCAAGGCTCAATGGCATTGGGTTTTGTGTTTAGGGAACCTAAGATACATCTCTGTAAGCTGCTGGGTGCAGTTAAAGTTGCTGGCTAAATTATTTGCTCTCAGTATTCTAAAATTAGGTTTTCAGAGTCTGTGGCTTTCTAGGTGAACCTTTTGATGTCGCCGGATAGAAAATGTAGGGTTTTACTATTAGCTTTGGACCTTTCTCAAATTCGTTATATGAAAAGCTTGTAGTGGTTGGTAATTTGTGACGTGCTCTTTGGTATATATGTATATGGAAGTTACTGTGGTTTGGAATGATTAATTGTTAGCATTCATCGAATTTTTGGATTTGTCTCAGAATGGGAATGGGACTCTGGCTGCCCTTCAAGGGCAAGTATCGTACTGGATTTTTCCATGTTACTTCTTTTTTTTTTTGGGGGGGGGAGGTTGATGGCAACCAAAATTTGCTTACTTTGTAATATAGAAGCTATATGTGCTGCATTTCCTTATAAGCTTAGTCATAAAGGTTATGGAGGTTTGTATGGCTATCACATTCCATGGAAAGGGATCCATCATGCATTGTGTAACAGTTTAGAAGAGGCCACTTATAGGAGACATTAGTGTTTTCTTGCTGTCAAAGACATTGGTGTATTCTCTCCATAATGGAGTTTATCTTACAGATTTTTCTTGCATATGCAGACTTTTGATTAATGGTAGACCTTAAGTATTGATAAAAGTGCATCTTTAGGAATTTAATTATTAAACAATACCTTCATCTAATAGTTTAAACATATGAGCTGACAATTGTCTCACAGGCTTTTACATGGTATTGGACAAGAGGTCTGGTGATCAACTCTCTAGGCCCTTATTTGCCTCTCCATTTATAGTTATTTCTATGCTTCATTTTTAGGCAAAGTCAAGCTTATGATCAGAGTAGTGTTAAGACACACAAACCATGTCTTGGTGTGAAAAACAACATAGACTTTTAGATTTGTTGGTGGTGGTTTGGCAAAAATCTCTAGTGTATGTAGGAAATGAAGGTCAATTAATTATCTACGGGAGATCTCTCTCTCTCTCTCTCACACACACACACACAAACGCAAAAATTTACATGCATGTGTGTAGCTTCCATCTGTATGAAATAGTCTCAAAGGAAAGATAAAACTTAATTATATGAGTGCCTTTGACAAGATATAGGTGATATGACAAAAAAAAAGAAAAGAAGAAGAAGTGGAAGAAAGAAACTGAGATATAGCTGGGCATCCCCATCTAATTATGAATTTTGCAATCTGCTTAGAAAGCACGACACTGCAAATCAGTTGTGCATGAAGAACTTTAACATTTTGATTAAGTATCCTAAACTTTAGACTTTTTGTGATTGCATGTTGTTGTTCATTTGGTGCATCTAGATGGGAATAAGCCCAGCTGCCTTAGATGAAAATGTTTGATTTCTCTAGGTTCTTCTAATCCAGTCTTCTTATTTGAGTCTTCTGTGTGTCACAATATTCACAGACACATGCTCAAACGCATTAACATTTTCATTTTGACAAGTATTAGATGTGTTTATTTTTTCTTGAGGTGCAGATGTTACAATATCAGGCATTGAACTTTTTATCTGACTTTCTTTATTCTTTTCCAGATCCCAAAAAAAATCAAGAGGTTATTTATTACAGCACACATCTAAACATAGAGCAGGATTTATTCCCCAGATTTGACATTTGTCAATATCTTGTGGCCTCATCAAATTTGTTTAGTTTTAGCTTATTAGACGTAGTTCTTTGTGGCCTTTATATTAGGAAGAGAATATATGCTTTAGATACTATGTGTTTTAGTTTGCATGCTACTCCAAGATTGAAATTCATTCCCATTGATAAGTTTTCAAGTGAGTCAGATAATGACCATGTAAACAGCCCCTCAGGCTACAACTTACAATTGAAGCCATCCTTTATATGTTCAACTCATTGGATTTCATTTTTCTTATGTGAGCAGCTGATATCTGAATGAGTTGAGAGGAGTTCATTTCTTGTTCGCTGTCTACTTGAATTTGGATCACTTTGTAAGTTGCTGGAACCAGATGCCTATAAGAACTCAGAACTTGCCAAAGAAAAATTTCGATCAAGGTTCTATCCTTTCAATGCCTAATGTTGGGGTAACTTACCCACCATGGTGGAACCCGAATGAACAGCAACTTCCACCTTCTTTACCCAAAAATAGTGGCTTGAAAGTGGAATCTCCATCCATGCTCCATAATCAGGCAAAGCATTTAGGTCTTCAAATACAAGAACAGGAATCATCTTCAACTCAATCAGCTGGCAATTCTTGCCATGAAGTGAGCATTGTGGGTGGGGCCAACTCTCAAGATCAAAGCATTTCATCTGAATCAGGTACTTCTGCTTTTTTCACTTTTTTGCTATTCTTTTTTGTTTTTATGGAGGACACTAAGGGAGGGTGTGGAATGGAGTAATAGAAGTATAAGTGTGTGTCTGTATGCTGCAATTGATAGATTTGGATTTGGTTCATAGTCTGAGGGCATTGGCATGTTATGATACTATGTGACTTATGTCTCTATGACTTTAGAACTGACCTGAGAATCTAATTCTGGTCCTCATTAGTCGTAACAGTTTCTTTCTTGACTTAAGTTCTATAATTCACTGCTCGAGTGAGCAACTCTGATTGGTTTAACTTTTCACCTGTTGATTATTCTTTGATTTAGGTCAAGATGAAAGTTGTGGCAGGAGCTTTGAGGGCCAGACAAAGCCAATTTTCTTGTTCAACAATCCGGAGATTGTCTTCAATTCTTCACTATCTGATCAAAACCAATCTCTGGTATGCTGAGCCATTATTTTGCTTAATCTGCGTTTGGTAGATTGTTCTTCTAATGTTTGTTTCATTGTCCAGATTCGTGTTCCATATCCACCGGTTGATCCTTATTACGGTGGGCTGCTTACTTACAGACCACAGGCTGTTGTAAGTGATGCACATAATGAAAAAGTTTTATCTTTTCTTCATTTTTAATTATTTTTGGTTGAACAGAATGCACTTCATTTGCCGAAAAGACACAATTTCTTTACATTGTGAATAAATTCCACCTATAGTCACTACTTGTAATTGGGTCATTGAACTCTAATTTTAATTACTCAATGCACTAAACTTCCATTGCTTGGCAATTGATTCATTTCGATGGAAATCCACCCAATTTATCCGCATGATGTGGATGTGGCAGAATGGGGCCAATCTTTTGACCATCATGTCATTGCCATGTGGGCACCACATGGGAGTTTTGCCAAAGATTTTGGTCAAAGTCAAAGAAATTTGAAAGTCTGGTGCATCAGTTAATTGAAGTCAAAGTTCATTACTTGATTGCAGAATCCGATAAAGTGATGTTTACTGGGACCTCTTGTAGATGCCAATTTTTTTTTAATGTTCTTTAGATGTTCCCTCCCCCACTTTCAACTTCTTTGGAAACTGTTAAGACTTATATTATTTGGGATTTCAGATTCAATCCCAGGTGGGATCTCAAATGTTAGGGATGGCGCATGGACGTGTCCCATTGCCACTTAACCTTGCAGACGACGG
The DNA here is from genome assembly GCA_014182895.1 of Angophora floribunda. Classification (NCBI taxonomy): domain Eukaryota; kingdom Viridiplantae; phylum Streptophyta; class Magnoliopsida; order Myrtales; family Myrtaceae; genus Angophora; species Angophora floribunda. Next base: position 7,061,120 of record CM024707.1, read on the forward strand.
ACCAATCTACGTCAATGCAAAACAATATCACGGAATTCTTCGGAGGAGGCAGTCGCGTGCAAAGCTGGAGGCTCAAAACAAACTAGTCAAAGCTCGAAAGGTGTGTGTTCAAGTTCATTGATGAGTTGATCTTAGGCGGCACTGCATCTGGTGTCATGAGTCCGGATCATGAACTCCAGTAAACCTCTCTCGTGTGAAACCATTTATAATTTGTTTTGAGCTGTTGCGGACAATCACTTCAATGAGTATGCATAACAGGTCACTTCTACATGCATGTTGGCTTTACCCAGAATAATATGACATCTTTAACCGCATAAAATAGTGAAGGGAGAAAAAAAATTAAATATAAAAAATAAAGAGAAATTTGAAATTTGCATATGTTGCATTCTCTAGAATTCCTCCTTCTCAGAAGATGTAGTGTAAAAATGATCCCACAGGATGTAGCAGTACCAAGTTATCAACCATTTGTAATCTTGTGTCTTTTCACACTAATCGGGCAAAGAGGGTGCTTGTTGGGCACCATCCTGCTACCTCTTGTGGGCTTGTCTCGCACATTCCCATGTGAAGGAATTTGACTATGTAACTGTTGAATGTTAGATAAACTGATTTTTCTTTGCTTCTCTAAAATCAATTAGCTGAAATAATCAAACGCTCTCTTTTGTTGTAAGTATTCAACATGAATGTATTGTAAATTCTTTTGTTATCAAACCGAAGAAGCATTTGTTTGATAATTTACTTTCTCTCTGCCGAATATCACGAGGCCCATTAGTTGTGCGTGTACATGGCACGGGGAGAACAAGTTCTTTGATATGAACTTACCTAATAATTGAGCGAGTAGGCTCTACATCACTTTTAAAACTCGAAAAACAATTAGTTTCTTCTTAGTTCTAGCAAATTAAGATATGTTGGATGAGATTTCTGGTGATCTGACGTTGACTCAAAGTTATGCTGACTTAAACAGGAATGAAGCCTCACAGATTGCTAGTCCTGTCGATCAGTGTTTGCTAAGTATCGTGATTAAATGGTGATAATATTTTTTTGTTTTGAGTTTTTCACCTGATCAAATGCAGCCTTATCTTCATGAGTCGAGGCATCGTCATGCCCTAAATAGGGTCAGAGGATCAGGCGGTCGCTTCCTCAGCACGAAAAAGCTTCAGCACCTCCACCAAGGTTCAAGCAGTCACAGCCCATGTGCCACTGGACCCAGAGATCGAAATAAAGACGCTTGTGGACCTGTCACTTCAACCATGGGCAGTTCCAATGTCTTGAGCATGTCAAACAGCAGCGCGGACTTCTATCAGGATAGCAGGTTCTCCGGAATCTCGTCCCACATGGGAGGAGCGATGCAGTGCAACAAGGGGCTCATGCGCGGCGGCACAGCCCAGCACTGCTCTTCGTCTGTCCGGTGAGTAAGTGGTGCGAAGTTCCATACCACTATGTCACTCGGCGACGAGGCAAATCATCCTTGGCTTTGTTAGGTTCAATTCTCAACTGTTTTATACTTTGGTCGCTTGACGACGCCCGTGTTGTCTGATACTATTCTACTGATGTTGATTGGGAAATTCAAGTTAGATAATGTTGGTAGATTTGTGGATGTGTCCAAGAAGCCTTCTGGGTCGTCCCGGTGCTTCGCCGAGTATGCTGTAATGGTTCACTGCATGCATGCATGTCTGTGCCTCTGTTTTCTCAAGAAATTGCCGTACACATACATCTTGCCCTTTAGGAAAGAGAACTTCTGCACATTAGAATCAAGCTTTACCTGGTTAATTTCTCTTTTGGGAATGAAATGGAGTTAAGGGCAGTAAATAATGGATGGATTAGAGCTTGCAACTTGAGCTCGTTGACTGCCTCGATCTGCGTCCAATTTGAGAATTGATCTTTGAAGGCCGGCCAAGTCGCTTTTCCTTGGGGATTCTATTCTTTAACAAATTCAGGGTTTCTTTCCCTTTCCCCTTTTCCTTTTGTTGGGTGGAGATGGACTGAAAACCTTGATTTAATTTGCAAAGTCAAATATTTTTAATTTATTTAATGCGATTTTTAAACTTTAGTCTTGACGAGTAATATTATTTTTAAATTTTTAATTATTTTAATGTGATGTTTGAAGTATTGGTACATATTTAATATAGTTTTTGTACAATATAAAAATGTTCGAGATAATTCCTAAAAGTCTCAAAATTATTGTATTTTGATTAATTCATTTCTCAATTTTTCAATTGTGTCAATTCGCCTTAAATAGTTTGACGATATGTCAATTTAGTTTCATGAATGTATTATTTAGATAATTAGTCGAAATTACTGCTGATAGTTATATTTTGATGAATTGTTTGTTTTGAAAAAAAATGATTTGGAAAAACGTTTTAAAATGATAACTAATATTGTTTGAAATAGTTAACCACTAAAAATATTTTTGTTATTGGTAGTAATATATATATTTGAACATTTTTATGAATAATGAAAATATTTTTGTTATTTTTTTTAAAGTGATGTAAGTGATATTTAAAAAAAATAAAAAACTTGCTATTCGCTTTGGTATAAAAAATTAAAATAATGAAAAATCAAAATCATGACGGAAAGATCGAGGGAGAGGAGGGCACGGAATCTTATCTTACAAAAAGAAAAATAAATAAATAAAAGGGAGAATAAAAGGGGTTAAGTCAACCTAACTTTAGTTAATTATATAAAAAAAATCGAAACTTTAGTTAAAGGGTGCACGTTAGACTCTAATTTTCCAATAAAGAGGTGTAACCGGGGCCCTTTGGCCACAAAAGAAGATTTCACCATGCAGTTCTGGAACATATCCCATCTATAAACTAGTCACAAATGAAAATTTTGTCTTTTAAAATTAAATTTAGTGAGGTATCTTGTGAATTTATCTTTTTTTGAAATGAGCTTTTTCATTATAAAAGAGAGAGAGAGAGTAAGAGTCAACCGTTCTTGCATGTGGTAGATTTTAATTACAAACTTCCAAGTGTAAAATCACCAAATCAGCACACAACGTTACACTGTATCACCTAGTGCCGGTCTATCCTTGATCTTTGTAAATTTTGATTATTTCATAAATGATAGACTCATTTAATGGGTAACCGGCATTTCGCTAGCGTCTCAAATCATATGTTTCGGGAATAAGTGAGGTAGATCCCAACTCCTTCCCTTCATATTAGCCCTTGAAAGATACCGTAGGTTTGGTCATTATAATTATTGAGGACCATCAATGTGATTGAATCTTACGAATATCGATGTAATTTGGTGTCGATGTTTTATTTAGTACATTATGCAAAATGTCACTTTCTCACATTCAATGCCTTAAATTTTAATGGAGGGAGTCTTTTCTTTTTGGAATTAAAGTACGAGAGTTTTTTTTAAGGAAAAATAAGAATTTAGAGGACAAGTTTTTGCAGATATGTAATAAAATTGACCGAATGATAAAATATTTAAAATAAAATAAAATCTTGCGACATTTAACCGGACACAGCTATGGATATTACATCTAATGAATAGTATCTAAAATAAAACAACAGTAAAATTAATTCTACAAGAATGAGAAGGTATAAATATTTATAGTTCTTGTAAACACAACTCTATTGTGCATTGTGTCTAATGTGTAAATTTGCAATAAATATCTATTCATGCATCTATGAAATAATATGGAGAGAAAAATTGACATTGTGCTTCACAATATAATATTCGATAGAGAGTAAAAGTACTTCGATGCCATCTACTTTTAAGTAAACTATAATATTAATCAAAGCTCCATTCATTTCACAAAAAATAATTATCAAAAAAATATTTTCCTGATTTTCCAGTATTCATTTTTTGGAAAATGCATTGATTGAAGAAAATATTTTCCCATGAAAGGAAAAATGTTTTCCACTTTTTAAGTAGGGGAAAACATTTTCCATCTCTTCTTTCACCAAATAACCTTTTCTCTTTTTTTAATTGATTTTTTAATTATTTTTTCTTTCTTTTTCATCTTCTTCTTCCTTGGTCGATTGCTGGCCATGGTAGCGGCCGGCAACTGGCCAAAGGCAAGCTTGAGCCTCGCCATAGGCCGGCGAGGCTCCACCTTGCCCAATCTAGTGAAGCCAACCTTGCTCGAGTTGGCAAGCTCGGGCCTTACCAAATCCGACGACTTAGGGTAGATCTTGAGCCTTGCTCAAGGTCGCTAGAGGTTGGCAAATCTTCAACGATCTCAGGCAAGGCTTGAGCCTTGCCTAGGTTGCCAGATTTGGCAAGGCTTGAGCTCGCCGACGTTAAATGAGGCTTAACCTCGTTGAAGCACCGGAGGAAGAGCATCGCCATTGATTAACTGAAGTTGGAAGCCCAGAGCACCACGAAGCCCATTCACCACCACATCGTGACTGTAGAAAACCCCGAGAACCGCCACTTCGACGCTATCTATGGTGATCACGTTGGAATATTGGTTTACAGTCACACGGAGGGATTGCGAGGGGAGGAGGTTGGGGATAACAGCAGTGTGGCGGACACAGCAGAGGTTGGCAGCTAAGAGGCAGCAGGGGACGGTGTGGGAGGAGAGGGCGGAGATGTAGGCGGTGGGGAGGGCCATGCCAATGAAGAAAAAGAAGTATATGAAAAGAAAGAAGATAAAAATAATAGAAAAAATAATCTTAAAAACGATTTAAAAATAAAATAAATTTTATTGAAAAATTATATATGAAGAAAACGATTTTTCTTACCGAACAGAGAAGGCTTCATTTTCAAATTTGAGCCGAACATTGGAACTAATTACATTTTCTTGAAAAATGGCTTCCTAGAAAATATTTTTCATTATATTTTTTACGAAACGAATGGAATTAGAGTGAAATTGTATAAAGCAAATAATCCCCTTATATTCAACCCATCATTTAAATGGTATATATTATTTTCAAATGATAATTTTATTTGTATTTTTATGATAATTGCTGCAATTGTAACGCTTCTTTGTAGGGGTGTGCAACGGGAACTGCCCAATCAAGGAACTACCCAAACCAAATCGGACCGGCCAATTTTGGGTGGTTCACGTTGTAACATCCTGGGTTCACCACTGTACACATATTGTTCGCTTTGGGCCGAGGCCCGCACGGTTTTAAAACGCGTCCGAGGACTGAGGCGCAAACGCACCGCCGTCCCTCCTCCTCGCGCACCGTCGCCCGGGCCGTCACATTCTCCCCCCTTTGGGCACCGTCGCCTGGGCCGTCACATTCTCCCCCCTTTGGGCACAGCGTCCTCGCTGTGGTCCCACACGCGGTCGGGAGTCGGCTCTGATACCACCTATAACATCCCGGGCCGTCACATTCTCCCCCCTTTGGGCACAGTGTCCTCGCTGTGGTCCCACATGCGGTCGGGAGTCGGCTCTGATACCACTTGTAACATCCTGGGTTCGCCACTGTACACATATTGTCCGCTTTGGGCCGAAGCCCGTACGGTTTTAAAACGCGTATGTACAAGTAGAGAACCCATATATTTATAAGCTAGTCCAGGACTCCCTCCTTAGGCGATGTGGGACAAGAGACATCCCCTCCTCCCTTGCGCACGTCCGAGGACTGAGGCGCGGACGCACCGCCGTCCCTCCTCCTCGCGCACCGTCGCCTGGGCCGTCACACACGTAGCTGGTAGTTCGGTTCCCGGTTCCCATTCTTGGAACCGGTGGCCAGTCAGTCTAGTTCCCGGTTCCAAGGTGAGAATTGGACCGATAGTTTTTAATATAAATATTTTAAAGTTTCTTAAGAATTTGAAAAAAAAAAAAACTATTCAGAGTCTTAGGAAAATACAATTACATACAGATTAAAAGGACAAATCAATAAATCAGTGTATAAATAAAGTGGATTGTCTTTGAGAATGTACTGTAATATTAACAATTTTTTTCCCAAAAAAGAAATTACCGGTTCCATCGGACTGGGTCCAATCCAATCCTCGGTTCCAAGACTAATCAGTTTAGTCCATGGTCTCAAAATTTGGGAACCGGTCCTTCCAGTTCGGTTCCCGGTTCGACCTTGGAACCGGATCAGACTAGGAACCGATCACCCCTACTTCCTTCCTCCCTTAGTTTGCTCTCTTTGCTTGGACTATGATGGGTCTCTACCGGTGCATCGAGGAACTCAGCCCAATCCGAAACCCATCCGATTCTTATTTATTCAGCGAAAAGGATAAGAAAATGATCAAAAGAAAAGAAAAGATGAGTTAGTTAGTTAGGAAAATCCAAATATCCTAAGATTTTGGCTTAATTTCCCTAAAAAATCCATAATTGTAGGTTTAATTTCAATTTTGTCATGAACTTTTATTTTTCCTAAAAAATGAGAAAATATCACTATACTCCAAGATAAGTTACACATCCAAAACGCCACTGTTTTTCTTCAAAATACCATCTGGGGGGTTAGTTATCAAAACCTATGTTTTCGCCAACACCCTCGTCTTTGTATGAAACAATAATAGCTTCTTGATGTTGATAATATAAAAAGGGATTAATATTACAAAAACCCTAAACTAGTATAATTATCAAAAATTACCACCCGCTTGGGTGGCGTTGCTGGTTCACGCTCTCTTCCTCTCGTAAAAGGTCGAGAGTTTGAATTTCAGCTTCGTTATAGGGTGACTTACCTAGTTGCATGTGCGATCCCCAGGGTTTGTTCCCTTAGTTGTTGGTGGGGTGCGGGATTCCCTGAATCATAAAAAAAAATATATAATTATCAAAAATTCTAAATTGATGCACCCTTTTGACAAATTTACCTCAAATTAATATACTTATGATAAATTTACCTTTTATTAGTTTATGTTAAATTTTACTGTCAAATTACTAAGTTAGATCACACATAACAATTGACCGATGTACTAGTTTGGAATTTTATTTTCTATTTGTTACAAGTATTTCAGTTTTGTGGTTTTTTTTAATGGTACTAATCAAATTTAACAAATAATATATTTATCACAAATGTACAATTTTTGGATTTTTAGCGATCAAAAAATTTTGTTTGAGGTAAATTTATCATAATTATACTAGTTTGAGGGTTTCTTGTTATCATTTGGGGTAAATTTATCACAAATATATTGATTTGAGGTTTTTTGTAGTCAAAAAATAATTTGGGATTTTTCCTGATATTAACTTTTGGAAAAGGTAACAGTGAGTTGGGCATGTGGAGCCAAAAAAAAGAAAGAAAAAAAGCAAAGTTCATCAATTTTTCTAGAAAAAAGAAAAGTCAGTGGTATAATTGTAATTTGACTTAAAGTTTATAGGATTTTTTCGAGAATTAGTGTATTGATTTTGGGGCCAAATAACCTAAACAACTTTTTACTTTAGTTCTAGTCTTAGTTCTATCCTAATTTTTTTTATCTCATAAAAACCCTCAATTTTATACGTATCATCTCGATTCTACCTTAGGTTATAGGTTCGATCTCAATTCTATTTTATACTTTTTTTGTTTCGTAAAGAAAACTTCAACTTTAGCTTTAGTTCTAATTTTAACCAGAACTTTATTTCGTTTTATAAAAAATATCACCAACTTTTATTTTTCAAATCTACCCCAATAACCCTCCACCAAAATCACTATTAATGATCGTGGCATTTTTGTGTCATTGCTCTAGTTTTTCTCTCAAATTTTAAATCTAAGAAGACCTTTTTTAGATGAATTTCCGTATTGGGCCAAATAATGTCTTCTTGGATATAAAATTTAGGTAAAAATTAGAGCTATTATGTTTAACTTTCTTCAATTCTTTGTCTTAAAAGAGTCTTTCTTCAATCTCACTCGATATTTTCAATTTTGCACTTGATCTTCAATCTTATGTGCTCGAGATTTTTTATTTTTCGATTGGCAATGAAATATTATGGAAAGAGAGTTTAGGGGGCATATATGCATCTTAAGTAAAAGTCAATGGTCTATTGTAAAAGGAAATTTTTTTAAGAGTAAGAATGTGATCGAATGGTAGAATTGTCTTTTATGGAAAAAAATGTTCAGGATAAAGTCGAGATTGGACCCAAAATTAATCGAATGTTTATTTTAGGAAAAAAAATTTAAGATAATATTCGGAGCAGATATAAAGTTGTTTTTTTTTTTTCCAAAGGTACGAAGCGGAAGTCTTTTGTAAGTGTTTATTTATTAATTTTTTTTTTTTACCAAAGTTCGTCGTTACATTCGTCAACAACCTCTCATCAGCCATCACCTGAAACACCCGCAGGTCTCGAGCTCGAGTCGTCTCCGTCTCCTCCCCCGGCTCCGCTCCGACACCGCACGCGGCGGCGGCAGCAGCAGATCGTGCACTCCGTCGCGCTCCTTGCTCTCTCCGCGAGAGAGAGAGAGAGAGAGAGAGAGAGAGAGAGAGAGAGAGAGAGAGAGAGAGAAGGGACTCGGAAATGGTGTCCTACGTGAACGCGCTGCTGTACGGGGTGGGAGGCATAGTGGTGGCGGGCATGGCGCTACTGGTGGCCTTCCAGGAGCGGCTGGTGTACGTTCCCGTGGTGCCGGGGCTCACCAAGTCCTACCCGTTCACCCCCTCCCGCTTCCGCCTCGGCTACGAGGAAGTCTGGCTCAGATCCTCCGACGGCATCCGCCTCCACGCCTGGTTCATCAAGCTCTTCCCCGAGTGCCGAGGTCAGTTGTGCCGATTCCTCGTCCTTTCCGGGTCTCTTCCCTCTTGGATCCCGCGCCGTTTCGGCTTTAATTCGATGCGATTCGCGCTCGAATTGATGGAATTGAGTGCCGTAGGGTTTGGGTAGTCGTTTGGTATGGATCGGATCATGCGAAATTGGACCTTCCGTTAGGTTGTGTCGGAGTTCTGTGTTCGGCGGTGGTTTAACTGGATCTGGTTTCTTCGGTCGCTGGATTACTCAAGTAGTGATTTGGTGCATTCTACCGATTGCTGTTACGAGCTTCTTATTGAGGCCGAAGTGCTTTTTGAAGATTCAAGGCTTGGTAGGAGATTCCTGCTTGATGCTTTGAGGATTTTTGTTTGTTTAGGGGAACCGGTGGAAATGGGCTGAGCAATCAACTATTTGATTGAATTAACGATGGACACGTTATGATTTGAGATAAATTATTGCACTATCGTTGCTGAAAGTACTGAATTGTCGCTAGACGGAACATGCAACTGCCGTGTTTATGCCTTTTGCAGGAGTAATCGTTTCTCCATTGGTTTGGCGTGCGTTTAAAGATTTTTTTTTTTTTTTTTTTTTGCCACTGTTTTACTACCACAACCTCTTTCATAATCCTGGTTTCCACATACTTACCTCTTGTGGATTCTTGTCTGTTTTGCAGGCCCAACCGTTCTGTTTTTCCAAGAGAATGCTGGAAGTATCCTTAATTGTCTGTGACTACACTCAATCATTACTATTTTGTGCTTGTTAGTTGGCCCTACTTATGAATCATCCGGCTCTTGGTCATGCTTACCTATCATTCAGCTTGCTTCTATTGCTAGTTAGTATCCTTAACATTTACATCAACAGATATTGCTCATCGTCTTGAAATGGTTCGCATTATGTTGCAGAAGTTGCGTTGCAATGTGTTTATGCTTTCGTATCGAGGGTATCTATCTCCTTTTTCATTAAACAAGTTCAAGTTACCTTTGGATTTGAAATACCTGGTGACTTTCATATCTTTTCTTCCATTTGATCAAGTATGTCCTGGTGTGTTGCAGATATGGGGCGAGTGATGGCTATCCTTCTCAGCATGGCATCACACTAGATGCTCAGGTGTCGTAATTTATTAATTTGTTTACTTATTTGATATTTGCAAATATTCGATTGTCATTATTCAATTTGTTTGGTTAGGCTGCATTGGATCATCTTCATGCAAGGACTGACATTGATACCTCCAGGATAGTTGTATTTGGAAGGTCACTTGGAGGAGCAGTTGGAGCGGTGCTTACTAAAAACAACCCTGATAAGGTATAGGTTTTGCTTTCTCTTCTCATTCTTCTAATTTTTTCCTTGTTTTTTCCTTTTTGAGGGTCGCTGTAAGGAAACTTAGATTATAGACCTTTTTTACCTGTGAATTTAGCACTATATCAGCATTTATGTGTTAAACTCTTAGAGTTTCATGGCTGGGGAAACACTCCTAATGATGCTTTGGTGTCTAAACTAATTTGTGAAAAAGCCCAATTCTTGAAATTTTGATACTCCTTGGATGAGCTGGGAATAGGGGTAGTATCAAGCCAATACAGTTTCGAGCTTGAAGTTGACTACTCATACACTTAGTGCTTGCAACTCAACTTGAGCTTATTGACTATCAATTGTTTGTGATTGAACTTGGCTAGAATGGGCACACAAGACAGTTGATTCTCAGCCTGACTCGACTTTCATCAGTATGAAGTTTCAAACTCAGGATCATCAATAAACAACCACAAGAATTTTCAGCCTTACAAAATATACACAACTCTTTTAACAAAGCTATTCTACAATCAAAAGATGCCTTAATGAAGAAATTTCCTTCTGAACAAGTTTGGATAAACAAACTTGGGTAAGATCCTAGAAATAACAAAATGAAGCCCACATATTGACTTTTTGGGAAAATTGCTAGCACTAACCTTCTTATAGATTGATAAAGTGAGAGTGATAGCCAAACTGAGAGTGCAACTTCAGATGCCTTGAATGATGGAGAAAAGGTGGTTGGGTCTAGGGTTTCTGCTTTCTTTTGGGAGGTCAAAGGGTATAGTAAGTTCAGATTACTATGGAGTTATAAAATGGTAAAGGGATTAGTCTCGTGAGCTACTCGAGTTAGGTATCATTAAACTTGAACTTGACTTGACAAGTTACTAGAGTTACTCAACATGACTCACGCTTGGCAAAAGTTGAGTTGAGCGTGAGTGGACAGTAACTTGTGCCCAAGCAGCTTATGAGTAGCTTGAATTGTTTTACCTTTTGATTGGGAGTGACGGCTAAGTCAAGATTTTGGAGTGACCTTTTGTCTTTCAATGAACAAGTGATGACAAATCCTCTCTTAATAGTGTTTTACAACTGACAGCATTTGATGACTGTTTCATCTGAGGGTATTCCCTGGTTGATGTTATGTCGGCCCAGTTTTGTTATGGTTATTAATAATGCCATATTGATTAAAGCAGCTATTAAGGAAATTGTTGTTGTTTGTCTCAAATTTGAGCATTCTTTAAGCACAAAACTAAAATTGGGATACGCCTCAAAGCAGAAAATTTACTATTTGTCAAATTGGAAGGAAGAGTTTGGGTATCGCCGAGTTGTGTATGAGGAATTGGTGTAAATGACATCAGTCCTAGAGAGATGCGTAATAACCATACTTGATTAAGTAAGGCGTTAATGGAGCAGGTGTAAGTTTGGTGGCAAGAATGTCAAGGGGGAATGTGGTGGTCCAAGTAGTCGAACTTGAATTTAAGGGGTTAATGGATAGCAGCTTTTTTCTAGTACATTGTACTTGATGCTTTTTCTTGTTTGGCGTCTTTTATATTGATTTAAATCTCTCTGCTTTACATGTGATGCTCTTGAGTTTACACCTGATGAACCTTTTCAAATTTCATTTTGTTTGATTGCTGAGTCTAACAATTTATTCCTTGAAATTCCAGTTTTCATACAGGTAACCCATAGGATAGATAGGGACCAGTCATCTTCTATTTCCTTCCTTACGGTTTAGATTTAGATGTAAAGCTTCTCATAGCAAAGAATAGGGTCACCTGCTTTCTGCCTATGTGCATCTGATTGTTAGTTTGTCCTGAATATCCAGTGGACAAGGATGGGCTTTTTTCCCATGTGAATCACATTGTGTTTATAGATATATCTCTCTTGTCTAATTGGCTGTTCTCAACAGAAACGGCATTTCCTGGTTACACATGATTTATTTCACATATTGACGTGTGGGTATATCATCTTTTTACTACCTGGTTTTTGTCAGGTTGCTGCTTTGATATTGGAGAACACTTTCACATCCATTCTAGACATGGCTGGAGTTTTACTGCCCTTTTTAAAGTGGTTCATTGGAAAAAGTACTTCTAGAGGCCTAAAAATTCTTAACATCCTTGTGCGATCTCCATGGAATACCATTGACGTCGTCAGTCAGGTTAGTTGCATGCTGGCAGAATGTCTTCTTTTCTTCTTCTTCCAAGCTTTTATGATTATGCTGCTTGAAGAAAGCACTGAAGGCGGTGAAATTGCATTGATTCGAACCCATGTTTCTTTTTGGGAAATTCATCAAACCTTTTGGAGTTAGTGAAATTGAGTTTAGTTTAATTTTATGGACACACTTGATATCCTCTTCTTAACCCATTTTTAGAGGTAGAGTTTCGACCTCTTTACCAAGAGGGTTGATGCCTTTTGTGTCAAAAGGCATGATTCCTCAATTGTTGATACATGATTTGCTACTGATATATGAATTGAAGAAGCCAAGTCTATCCATTACATCTATGACTATGAAATGTGAATGGAATGAATAAAGTGGAGTTGTCCCTAACTCTTACTTCAAAAGGGGTTATCTTTTATGTGGATAAAAAGGAGATTTTAAAAAGTGGAAGTTTCGGTCAATTTTAATTGAAGTATGAGGAGTGTCCATGGCATTTAATACTTTTTCACTGTGGGACTATTGGTATATGTGTCAAGCTTTTTTCTTTTAATATCAAAGGTAATAGAGCACCTGATACTTGTTGAATTTGGAGGCGAGTTCGTTTCTGGTCATTGATAATGTTGTTGATTTTGGAGAAACACGTTTACATGGTTTTACTTATATTTTCTAGAATGGTGCCTGCTTGCCAATAATGTCAGTTTTCATCTAATTAGATCATAGTCCAAAATATCAATCATGTTCTTGTAGCTACTTGCTAATTCATGCAATGTGTCTTACAATGAACAATTGTGTGTTTAGTTTGTTGAAGCATTGCAGAGCGTTTCTTGATAGTTTCAAATCCTCACATGGTAATTTCTTACATGATGTTTAATTTCAGATTAAACAGCCAATCCTTTTCCTCTCTGGATTGCAAGATGAGATGGTCCCCCCATTACATATGCAATTGCTGTATGCCAAGGCAGCCGCTCATAACAGGCAATGCATTTTCGTGGAATTTCCAACTGGAATGCATATGGATACTTGGTTGTCAGGTGGAGATCATTACTGGAGAACTGTACAACAGTTCCTTGAACAACATGCTCCAGAGAAGAAAGAAGAAAATCAATCATCTCAAAATGAAATTTTTTCAGGTAATGGAAGCCCGAAGTCACGAATGTGACATGTTGTTGCTTTTTGTTGATAAACCTTGATGCAGGATAGCTTCCTTCTTTGTCCAGTAGTTTCATTAGTGTTGTATTTGCATGCTTCAACACTGGATAACGGCAATCATTTTGGAAAACCTGCAGTTAATCCATGTTTGGGCTGTTCATTTGTGACAAGTTTTTCCTCATTGACATTCTTTGCACTTCTTTATGCTTGTCTCTAAATGGCAACTACATTAGGCAATGTGACTGTAAAAGCTCCTCTTTCTTTTTCCACCCCGTTTTATTTGGGCAAGAATTAGGTGTTGCTTACTAGGCAGCGCTATTGTATTGGTGGTTTTGTTGTGCATTTCTGCACTCAATCTCGCAATATAATTTGCACTTAGCCCTCTCTCCTTTTTTTTTCCTTTTTTCATGGCTAAGACACTCTCTCTCTCTCTCACCCTCCCTCCTTCATCTTTATCTTCAACTTTACTTCGGTCTTTTTTTTTCCCATGGTTCTTCTTCTCATGGCCATGGCTGAGCATTGTAGAAGAGCTCATGTGGCTATGGCCGCTAGGGCTAGGCTCTGCTACAGAGCCTCTGTGGCCATGGCCCTGTTGGTTGCCATGGCTGAGCTCTATAGCAGAGCTCTCATGGCCATGGACTAGCTTTGCTACGAAGCTCGCAGGGCTGGCTGTGTACCTCGTGAGCACGAGGCCCACCTTGCCCTGCTCACGCCAATCGCTAGCAAGCTTGCCACAAATGGAGATGAGCGGGGGGAGAGGGTTGGTGGGCAGCAAGGGTGTTGATGACAGGGTCAGGTTGCCATGGTGAGATTGGCATCAGGTGGGCTTGGTGGCCTGGGGTGTTTTGAGCTGTGTGTGCGGAGAGAGAGGTTCTTCCCCCCCCCTCCCCCCCCGCCCCGGGCGAAAATTACAAGTGTTAATGAGATCACAAGTGGTGCAAGCGCGGCATAATGTTGAGTCGACCGATCAGAGTTGAGCAGCAACTAATTTAGGCCTTTTTTTTATCTTTTTCTGATATTCTCTTGTAAATATCGGCAGTGACAACGTACACTAAATCTTTCTGCCACTTTTTAACAGATTTTGATGCCAGTTAAGCTGCTGACCTCCAGTCACTTGAAGTCCTAAATCCCAAGGTTTTTCAATCTCCACGGATGCAGCAATAGTGGTATGCATCTCTGTGGAGCCCCATTGCTGCTTTGGACAGGACTAATGTCATGAGGAGGATGGGTTTTAGCTTAAACCTTTCTATTCCCCCTTTGTGGGCGAAACCAAATTGGAGTTGCGAGTGTTATGAAGTACCTGAACTAAAATCACAGGATTACTGATTGCAAATATCGATCATTCCTCCAGTATGGAAGGCTTTTACCCGACCATGTAACGTAGCAGTAATTTATCTAACACATTTTGACTGTTTTAAATTAAAATGCCGCCATTGATTTTGCCAGAACTTGTATTTTGGTACCGAAGGAAAGTTCGTCCCTCACAGAGTGGGTCGAGGATGCTTTCTCCAATCGTCTCTTTCTATGGTGTGATGGCGATATAGAATGACGCATGACGAAATTGATGCGTAACACGGCTTTTTAACCCAGATGATGGTGAAATAGAAAAACAAAGGAACAACTGGGATTGCAGATGACGTATTCTTTTCCCCTCTCCCAAGTAATCTGATGAAGTTTTATCTCCCTGGAAACAGAAGCTTTACTTTCGTTTGAGTGAACGAACGCTTTGGCTGCTTTTGGGCCCTGCCTTATCAAATTCCTGAATTCTTCAGGAGATTAGCATCTCTGTCGCCATGCCATTTCGTTGGATCGATCAAATCTCAAACCTCCGGCCATCGAGTAGCAACTTTCGTGTGCCTCATCCCCATCCTCTCCTTCCCTGATCAACGTACATCTCGGCTTTTCACAAGCCGAATCAATCGCACCGTGGAGTCACCTTTGACGCATTAGCAAACCAATCTGCCCATCATTTTCGCTCCCGTGTCGTACGATGAAGTCACATTCTCCCAGTAGAGGAGATCCGTTTCCTGAATGATCTCGATGAAGAAGAAATCGGATCATCGAAATAGCAGTTAGACCACCTTTAGAATTCCTTCCCAGAAGTTAGGGGCAACGAAGCGACCCCCACATGTAGCTCTTTTAATTTTTTTTTAGTTGGTTTTACTCAACTTCTATTTTAATTTTTACTTCTAACTTATACTATAGTTCTTATTTTCAGACTTTTGTCCTATCTCCTTAAAAAGTGTGGGAATTGAAATCCTCAACTGAAACTAAATCATTATTGAGAATATGGAGATTTGAACTTATCATCTCCTTCTTCTGATACATGAAGTGTGGCTACTAGAACAAACTTCAGTAGTTGTAGCCCTGATTATATTCGGAGCATTTTCCCATGCAATAAAAATGGTTAATAAATAATAATAATAATTACAGAAAATCATCGCTCCTGTATATTTAAAAAAAGAATAAAGACAGAAGGAAGAAAGAAATTCTTATTCCATGTCGGGGACCCTCAATTTTTTCAGAAAAAAAGAAAAAGGCAAAAAGGACGGGCGGGACCCGCACAAAGTTTGTGGACCCTACTACGAGTCCTCCACCTCCTCTTCTCAAGAGGACCCCACACAAATAAATAATTATTTATTATGTGAACCGCAGATTTTGTGGCCCGAGAAAACACCAATTCCCCCGCGACGCACGAGAACAAAACCCCCCATGTCCCCCTCCCCCTCTCTCCACGCGCCCCCCGAACCCTTCCGGTTCCCCCAAAGCGGCTGCGATCCGGTGCGGGCGCCAAGAGTGCACCCGTTCGCACTCCTGCGCGTCGAAGGCCGCCACGTGTCCACCCGGCCTCGCCCGAGCGCAGCGGGTCGAATCTACTCCCCGGAAGCAGACGGTAACTTCTCGACCCGGGTTTTTTTATTAATAATAATTTTCTTTTCGCTCCCCATAAAAAAAAAAGCGAATTCTTTATTTATTAGCCCCCCCAATTTCCACCTCATCATTTCTTCGAAAACATCCCAATCTCTCTCTATCCTTCTCTCTCCCCTGAGCACTGAAATGCTCGTCTCTGCTCCCCTTCACCCTCTCTTGTAATATCCTCTCTCCATCTTCCCCGCCTCCTCGACCCCCCGCGTCGGTTCACGCGCCGCCGCCTCCGTCGCGCGCTCCCGTAGCTCCGGCTGTGCGAATTTTTTTTTTCCGGCCCGGAAAATCAGCTTGGGGGTTTTCCGAGCTTTGTCCTTTCTCCCGGGAGAGGAGAGGAGGAGTGGTGGCGGTGGCGGGGGTCTCGGGAGTTTCGATTTCCGGATTCGCAAAGGGCGTCGAGATGGACGGAGGGCAGTACAACCCTAGGACCGTGGAGGAGGTCTTCCGGGACTTCAAGGGCCGCCGGGCCGGCATGATCAAAGCATTGACCACTGGTCTCTCTCGCAATACCGTTTCTCCTTTTCTTCTCTCTCTCGCTGTAGTGAAGATTTGCTAACTTGGCGTTTTGATTCGGTTTCGCTTCTCGACGCTGAGCTGTGGTCTTTTGGGTTTGTTCCTTTTTTTTGCAGATGTTGAAGAATTTTATCAGCAGTGCGATCCCGGTTAGGGTTTTACGGTTATTTCGATTATTTTCTTCTTTTTTTGTTCTTTTTTTTTGAAGTCTAATCCTGTTCGGTGCTATGTGTGGGTGTTGAATTTCGCCTTAGCATTGCATGGTTTAGTAGATAGTTCGGCTTGTTCTTACTGTCTCATTTCTTATTTCGCTACGATTCGTCGTCCTGCTTTAGTCATCTTCTTGATTCGTTCAGTTTATCTGCATGATAATGGTGATTGGCTGCTCGGTTGAGGAATTGTCGCTCAGTGCATCGTCTTAGTAATAGTGCAAAGTAGGGCTGAGCGATATGTGAGATTTACTGGCTTTCTTCCTTTTTTTTTCGGGTCGAACCTTGAATCTGTCTGTCTCAGCAGCATTTGGTTCTCATGGCACTGTGAATTCGTCCCTTTTGTGCCGGTGAAGGTTGTGCTTGTGGTTTGTAGGACAGGTGCTTCTTCTGCATCTCATTAAAGTGCTAAAGTAGGCATCTGCAGAACTTACTTGGCCTATGGTTGGCGGCTTTTTCTTTTCTTGCTTTGATTACGAGCGGTTGTTTGTCTTTGTTTTCTGGTTTTTATTTTGTCCTTTCTTGTGAATGTTTCCTGCATGAATATGTCCTATGCTCCCGAATATATCACATGCTCTTCATAATAGCCATGTTCAACTTTTTATTAATGTCATAATTGTCCTTCCCCTCAACCGGTGCACTTAATGTGGTGGGTTGATGTTAATTGTCACTTCGAGTTTCCTATAAGATTGGGAATGTTTAATGGAGTGGTGATTTTTAGCTGGCATCCATCTGTGGGAATGTTTCGTGCATATTAAGTGGCAATAACCTTGGAGTTGTTGTGGAGTTTGTGCTTCCAAGTTCCCACAATTTAAATCTTGTCGGTGGATATTGCCTGATTTTTGGGCTATGATTGTCCCTCTGTTTGTCAATATTAAATGCACTATGGAGTATGCATTTTTCATTGGAAAAAGCTTGGGTTGACCATAGGTTCCTTTGGGTACTGTAATTTCTTTTATGCTAAGCTATAATGCAAAGCTTTCACAAGGGAATTTAAGATATGGAAGTTTACTTGCATGCTCAGCTTTGTTTGTTTTCTCTCTCTTTCTTCCCTCTTGCTTGTTATGGAGTTTCTACCTTTAAGTACTCACTAATCTTCAGCATTTTCCTTATTTAGAAACCACAAAAGAAACTCAGAGGCTACTGTTGCTGTTAGCATCTAATGTGCCTTCCTGCATAACTGCGCACATCTACATTTTAGTTTTCAAATGAACTATGTCGGTTAAAGTTTCTCTCTGTTCACTTGGAGCAATTAAGTTCCCTCTCTTTTGTAAACGATACCATTCTATGTACACTATTGCAGCATTTCACTTGCATGCATGAGATATGCTGTAAAGTCGAAATGCTGTTAAGATTTCATTTTGCTTGTAGAACATCCTAATGGTGGGAACAAATGGCTCCACTAATGTTCTTGTTGTTGATGTTGCTGGAGCACCCTTGTTGATACACATAAATGAGTATGGCCTGCACATCCGCATTTCTCTTAGTGGCAGTTCATGCTTTCGCACACCTCACTTTTACATATTTATATCAGAGAAGGAAAACCTTTGCCTCTATGGGTTCCCCAATGAGCAGTGGGAAGTTAATTTGCCAGCAGAAGAAGTGCCGCCAGAGCTCCCTGAACCTGCTCTGGGTATTAATTTTGCAAGGGATGGCATGCAGGAAAAGGACTGGTTATCTTTGGTTGCTGTGCACAGTGATGCTTGGTTACTTTCTGTCGCTTTCTATTTTGGTGCTAGATTTGGCTTTGACAAGACTGACAGGTACCTGAATGATCTTAGTAGCAGAAAAGTGAGTTACAGTTTTTTTTTTTTGCTTCTTATTCGAGGGAAATTTCTGATGCAGAAAACGTCTGTTTAGTATGATTAATGACCTGCCAACCATATTTGAAGTCGTGACTGGAGCTGCAAAGAAACAGTCAAAGGAGAAGTCATCTGTTTCAAATAGCAGCAACAAATCCAAGTCAAGCTCAAAAGGGGGGGTAAGTTGGCTCTGCTTCTAGATGTCACTGTTTATTTACTTCTCGTACTATGATGCAAAAGATTGAGTGGGCTTGATTCTTATGAATGTTAGCTTGGTTAAATATTTCAGTAGCATTATGAATTAGCTCGGGTAATATGGTGCCTGCTGATTGAGGCTGGTTTTTATTTGATCTGCA
Organism: Angophora floribunda; assembly: GCA_014182895.1. Taxonomy (NCBI): domain Eukaryota; kingdom Viridiplantae; phylum Streptophyta; class Magnoliopsida; order Myrtales; family Myrtaceae; genus Angophora; species Angophora floribunda. The sequence goes on from CM024707.1 coordinate 7,080,082, forward strand.
CGGAAGTCCTATATCTTAATGAGCTCAAGTAGTTGGTATAATTTTGATCAGTGCTTGTCTTATGGGGCCATACCTTCTAATGTGAACCCCTTGACCTAGGGTTTATCAACTATATTATTTTTATTTTGGCTTGTTGGGTTTTGTTCTCTTCAGTTTCTTGGTTTGAAGATGTCAATAGAAATGCTACATGAGGACTTTGTGCCCTACCGCGGAATTTTTGCATTTGATTCAATTATTATAGTCATACTATCCATCATGGATTTGTCAGCTCCATGTGTGACCTGTGACCTAGCATTTGCTGTTTTTGAACACGGAGTAGTCGTTTGTTATGTCTGTCTTGTTGAACTGCTCACTGTCTGTTCTCTGTTTGACTGCAGAGAGTGTCAGAATCTGGAAAGTTTTCGAAACCAGTGCAGGCAAAGGATGAGGAGGAGGTTGTGGATGAGGAAGATGAGGAGGAGCATGGGGATACCTTGTGCGGGGCGTGCGGAGAGAATTATGCTGCAGACGAGTTTTGGATATGTTGCGACATGTGTGAGAAGTGGTTCCATGGGAAGTGTGTGAAAATTACTCCCGCCAGGGCTGAGCACATCAAGCAATACAAGTGCCCTTCGTGCAGCAACAAGAGAGCACGGCCTTGACACTAGGGACATCGTATGGAATCTTTCACAATGTCGGGTCAATTTGGGCAAGGCTAACTGTTTAGGGTTCTTATGTTTGTGTCCTGTACGCACATTATTTGCATTGGATACTTTGGCCTCGGATCTCGTCATGTTGGATATGTTCATATATGGCAATTCGTGGGCCTTCATCTGTTTATTTCATTGCATGTGTAGTAGTTTCAACTCTTTTTTAAGTAATTTGGCCTAGTGATAGCTGCCTTCTACATGTTTTCCACCTCGATTTTTCTGATGTCTTTTAATAAGCGCGAGGTGTTAAGGTCGCTGATGTGAACGCTGCATGGCTACGCGTTCACGCGGTTTGCTTATGGTCAATGGGTTATCAGTAATTTATCTTAGAGCCTATTATTAATCGATATTGGCTGACCGAGTTAGAGTGCGCTTTGAGAAGCGTATCAGATCCACGAAAGACCCAAAAAGAAAAAGGCGAAAACTATCGTACTCAAATCCAATAATTGATCCGGTAAAATTCTTATATCAGGTATTATCATAGGATAATGACATAAGTGGTCAATATGGCTTTTGAATTTTAATTCAATGTGTAATATTATCATTAAAATTTTAATTTATTTAATATAGTCTTTAATTTTTGATATGTATTCAAGTTAGTTTCTAAACTATATGAAGTTATTCAATATTATCAGATATTGATAATATTGAATGTTTTCCTATATATAATATGGGAATAAGATTGAATATATTCATTAAACAAATTGAAAGTTTAAAGACATTGTTGCGCATGAAATTATAAAAAATAAATTAAAATTTTATAGACCATATTAGAATGAATATCAATATATTTTGTGTCAATTTTCCTTGTAATATACGTACGACGGTCATCTCCGCGACTGCTGTTTTTCCCCATTTTCTCTGTTTCTTCGTTCTCCCCCCAAATGAAACGGCGGCTGACTAGTCCAACGTAGAAAAGTCAAATTCGGCCGGCTATGGAATGGAAGCTTCCAAGCTCCTCAGACCCTCCGAACCCACGAAGACCTTCCCAGTGATGGAGAGAATGACCCACCATCTCCTGCTCCTCCTCCTTGGCGAAGATTTTCTCTTTTCCACGATGAACAAGAAGATCGGTTAGAGAGAGAGAGACAGAGAGACAGAGAGAGAGAGGAGATGGAGATGGAGAAGCTCTTGCAGGCGGTCCAGAACGGCGACGTCCAGGTCTTCCTGGACCTGCTGCAGCGGGACCCTCTCGTCCTCGACAGGATCATCGTCCTCGGCGTCTCCGAGACGCCCCTCCACGCGGCCTCCTTGCTCGGCCACGCCGACCTCGTCCAGGAGCTGCTGCGCCGCGCCCCCAAGCTCGCCTCCGAGCTGGACTCTCGGGGCAACACGCCGCTCCACCTGGCCACCGCCAAGGGCCACGTCGAGATCGTGAGCCGGCTCCTGTCCGCGGACCCGGCGGCGGCGTCGGCGAGGAACCTCGACGGGAGGGCGCCGATCCACGTGGCGGCGATCAAGGGCCGGGCCGACGCGGTGGGCCGGATGGTGGTCGGCGCCGGCGGGGCCATGTCGGCTCGCGAGGTGACCGACCGGGGCGAGACGGCGCTACACTTGGCGGTGGCGAACGGGAAGTTGGAGGTGGTGAGGGCGGTGGTCGGGGCGGTGGGGGAAAGAGACGGGGCGGAGCTGTTGAATTGGAAGGACTGCGACGGGAATAGCATCTTGCACATCGCCGTCGCCAAGAAGCAAATTGAGGTACCCTCTTCTAAGATTTTGTCACCGGTCACTCAGCAAAAATAATCAAACAGATGTTACAGATCGATGCATTGACCGAATTGTGTAATCAGGTTAAAGTTGAGATCTTGCTTGTAACATGCTTAATAACTGCCTCGGATTTATCCATGGAAATCATTCCGAGGGGAAACTTGTTTCTGCTGATGATCACGGAGGAAATGGACTTGCCTTGTATTGATATAGAGATGAACTCGATTTGTGTAATTGTACTAGAATTCTGAAGTTATGGCTTGCTATATAGATTTGCCTAAACCATTATCATTGAATGAAAGAAACTTATCTGCTGTGATCTTTCTGCAGACCATTAAATTCTTGCTTGCCATCCCTGGAGTAAATGTAAACCCGATCAACAAGAATGGCTCGACCCCACTAGATGTGCTCAAGCAGTCTCCCAGAGATCTCCAGGACATGGAAATCGAAGACTCTCTTCTAAATGAGCGAGCTCTGAGATCCAAGTTGATCTACCCGTTTGACCATGACCCAGACCAGATACAGATTCCTCAGCTTTCACGTGAAGCTCCGACTTCCCCATTACTCGTCTTGCGAGGGAGCCCTTTGAAGAATAAACCGCCGGCAAGGAAAAGGGCAAATGAGCTCAGCCGCCATAGATCCTCCCTCATGGTGGTTGCCTCGCTGATTGCCACCGTGGCCTTCCAGGCTGCCATCACCCCTCCAGGTGGTGTGTGGCAGAGTGATTACACTGTCGATGACAGTGGCAAACCTGTCAAGGAGCCTCATTATGCAGGTATTATCTACTCTGTCTTATGTGATCAAACTGGGTTGTATGTAAACACTTGCGCCATATTAGCATATCCCTTCTTTTTCTAAAAGGATTAGGTTGCTATAGTTGATAACTTGATGTCAATGTTGAATTGTCATATGCAAACAAGAAATTGACATCTAGGCCTTACAATTGTACGTTAGGAAATTGCTGGAACTTACATTGGAGCTAAAAAGGACATCCATTCCTGACTGTGATTTGTTCTGTTTTATTATGTTTCGATGAACACTCCATTATCTACTACAGGGACTTCTATAATGGCGCACAACCAAAGAAAAGAGTACGGTCTCTTCTTCATCTTCAACACCATGGCCTTCCTCTCATCCCTGAGCATCATCCTCTTGCTGGTGAGCGGGTTGCCCATAAAGCGGCGCCGCTGGATGTGGGTGCAGATGGTGACCATGTGGATTGCCATGACCGCACAGGTGATCACTTACTTCATCGCACTGAGGCACATGACACTGGACAAAACCGATTCCGACGTGTTCCCCGTGCTGAAAAAGGTGACGGAGACTGCAGTGCTTGCCTGGTTCTGTCTGATGGGGGTGGTGTTCATCGGGAACCTTGGGAGGGTCTGCGTGTATTACCTGAGGAAGAAGGGTTATATCAAGAAGAAGAAGAAGAGAGAGGAGGAGGCGAGGGCTCTCCCGGATGATGCGGGTGAAGATGAAGAGGTGTGAGACTGAGCGAGTGATACTGATGGAGATGTACATAGCGAGTAATTCTGCAATTTTTATCTGATTCTTTGGTGTCTATCCAATACAAAGGAATCATGTAGAGTTATTTTTCCATCTTCCGTGTCTTCTTCAATAGTTACCACTTCTGCATTGTTTGTTGGTTACACTTTTTGTCATCTTATACTGAGAAAACTTTAAAACTTTGCTCGACAGCTATGGAATTTACAATGTCAATCTGTTTGCATTTTCTGGGCTTTCTATGTTCCAGTTATCTTGATATCCTTGCTCCCCATTGTTGCGGGCTTTGCTAATATGATGTCCTAACAAGTTAACAGCAATTTCAAAAATATAAAGAAACTACGACGTAGGCTCATCTCATGGACGATGTAATGAACTGAAACCATCTGGCTGTCATTCTCTCCACTGTAACTTCTGCTGTATCGTCTCGGTTTGAAGCTTAACATGAGCGATTGCTTGCGATATAGTTAGCCATATAGCATGCGACATAACATGACTCTAATCGAGAACAAACTTATAATACTCTTCTCAATCTTGTTGCTGCGACACTTGCTCCTCTGTTCTTGTCAGCGGGATAATAGTTTTGGTCGTCAAAGTAAGTGAGAATTTGAGCATATGAATATGAAGTTCTCTCTTCTAGTCCATATGAGTAAGAAGGAAATACTGTTAGAGGCTAGTACTATCACCAAGAGGAGGCGTATAGGTGATTATGCACACTTAGAACGGAAATAAAAACAACCAAGTCCAATAACTCGAAAGAACAACGTTTGAAGAAAAACTACGCAGCGATGAAATCCGTGTTCAATAAATTATCAAACTGAATAAAAGAGAGATCAAGGGATAAAGAAAATTGGATTTCACTAATGAATCGATCAGGTGTTACAACTCATGAGTACTCTATTCAAGTAAGTGCGAGCATTGCTGCTGACCAGAGCCTCTCTCTTTCCAGAGGAGCTCTGCACAGAGATTGCTGTGCTCGTTTCAGTGGCGAGAAGAGGAAGAGGAAGAGAAGAGAGCAGAGCAGAGCAGCAATGGTGATCCAACGGCTATTCTCTCTCTCTCTTTCGCTCGCTTGTTGTCGACAATGAAATGAGGGCGAAGCGTGGTGATGGCGGTGGTGCTGGTGCTGGTGCTGGTGCTGGTGCTGGTGCTGTTCGGCTAATAACAATAATACTTTATCATTGGAGGACACATTATTGTTCGCGTTTGTGTCTCCAACATCATGCGTGTTTGTTTCAAAAAGGGGACTAAAAAGCAAAAGATTAAAAATTAAAAATCCAAAAATCCAAAAAATTTAAAAGCCCCTCATCTTTTCCAATTCCCCTTTTCTAACCTTTCTGATTTCAGCCCCATCTCTTCTTCTTTTTTACCAAGTAATAGATATTTTACTCACTCCTTCTTTAATCTAGGCACGAGAGATTGCTATATCTTTCATATTCAACATTTTGCTCTCACCATCGAAGGGCTCCTCAATTTTCAATCAATCTTTTTTTTTTTGATTGAGAGGGAATATAAGGAATGGCATTATGGAATCTTCCATTATAAGGTGGATCTTCCATATGTTTCTTTCCATTTAAGCTTTTTAAAAATCTACTCAAATCTAATGTTTCTTTCAGAAAAGGATTAAAAAGCAAAAGATTGTAAATTAAAAATCAAAAATTTAAAAGCCCCTCATCTTTTCCTATTTCCCTTTTTCTAACCTTTCAACCCTTTGTACTAGCCTCTAACAGTATTTCGAGTTATTGGATTGCGTAGATCCGAGCATTGGCGCCCGGGACTAGGGTGCTAGCATCAGAGTCCCAAGCTTGGGCTCGATGGACCTAGGCTTGGCCGTCGAGGACCTAAGAACGGGCATATGATTTTTGTGCTCAAATGCAAAGTTTTTGATCCAATTAGTAATATATAATCATATTTTGAAAATTGATTTTTTGAATCTTTAAAGAGAAAATTATTTTTCAGAATTTAAACATAAACTAGCTAAATACCAGAAAATGAGAATAAATATATTGCAAAATAAATGGAGCTTGCTTATAAATAGGCAAAGAGTGCTTGTGATTTTAGTTTTTGAAATCCACCACTTCATTGTTGTTGCATATTTCGTTGCATGTTTTCTCTTCTTTACTTTACTCTTAAAGGGGAATGAAAGTTGGGGATGTTTTATTTTGTTGTTTTACAAGAGCTCACATCACTTAGTCTTGGGCTTGCCTTTGCTTGTTTGATTAAAAGTTAAATAGAAATATAACACGTTATCTTTTCTTTCAATGTTCATAACTTGTTCTACTTCACGTTTTCTCTAACTAATTAGTTGACATATCAAGATCTAACAAAGATCAAGAAAAATATCAAACTACAAACGATCCAAGAGACATAGAACTACATCCTCAGTTCATGAGGACGGGGAAAATAACTCTACTTGCTCCAAATGATCGAAAAGAAGCATTTATGTTGTACTTCTATTGTATGTTCTGAATTTGAAAAATTCACAGGTGAGGATGGTAAGAAAAAGGCCAAGCGTAAGTGGTGTGAATCAACTTACATGGCTAGCCATGGGAGAAAAAAATTTGTTGCATCATTTACATACTTGTCCCAATCAAGAGGCCAATGTTGATGAATCCATGGAATGATTTGATCAAACTGTGTTTGGAAGCAAGCTAGCAAAAGTGATAATCAAACACAATTACACATACTCTTTTGTAGAGCATGAAGTTACTAGAGAGTTGCTTAGTTATTTTAATCCCAATGCGAAGCACATGTCAAGCAATACAAGTGATGTGGTAAAAGTTTATGAGAAGAAAAGGAGAAATTTGAAATCAAATGCAGTGTCACTTTCTAGTGGAATATGTTTAACTTTTGACCTGTGGATTTTTGTGAGAACTAATGATCATTATATGACATTATTCCCCATTACATTGATAAGAATTGGGAATTACATGCGAAGGTTTTGTGCTTCTTCTCCGTGCCACCTCCATATAGTGGCACTTTTTTATTTGAAAATTTGTTGATTTTGTTGAGAGAGAGTGGCGCATTGAGAGGAAACTTTTCAATATTACATTAGATAATGCATCATATGACAATATGGTTGATATTTGAAAAAGTACACCTTCTATGAGATCCTATTTGTTGTGTGTTGGGTAATTTTTTTGTGTGGGTTGGGATGCGCATATTCTAAATCTCATTGTATAAGAAAGTCTGAAGGTGATTGATAGATCATTACAAAATATTAGGAAATATGTCAAATATGTGAGAGCTACATAAGGGAGGAGAGTAATTAAGTATATATCACAATCTTGCTTGAAGATGAGTAAAAAGGTACATTAAGATGTGGCTACTAGATGGAACTCCACGTATCTCATATTTGAAGGTGCTTTGGTATTTGAACATGTATCTTCCCATTTGAAGTTAATTGATCGTAACTTTTTCAAACATGTCCATCACTTGAAGATTGAATTAGAGTTAAGAAAATTGCATTTTTATGATAACCTTCCTACAATATTTCTACTCTCTTCTCCGGAGTTATATATTCCATGGCGAATTTATATTTCTATGGAGTATGGTAGATTCAACTCCATTTGATAAAGGCGAGGAATATAATGAAGATGTAGCTATTAGATCTATGGTTATGGCAATGTTAAAGAAGTTTGAAAAATATTGCAAGTGCTATAGTGTTGTCTTATCTTTTGCTACTATATTAAGTCCTCATTATAAGCTACACTTGTTAAAATTTTGCTATTCAAAATTGGAGATGGATGATCATGTGGAATTTCTACAAAGCATTAGAGAGTTTTTATATGCTTTTTGATAGATATGTGACCTCTACATTGAGAGATGATCACTTTACATCTTCAACTAGTTGAGATAACATTTCAGTTGAGGACATTGTCGAAAACACTAGGGACAACCTTGATGAGTATGATGCATTTGAGAGTCAACACTTTGGCTCGTAATCTACTAAGTCACAACTGGATTTATATTTAGAGGAGAATAGGGTTGATAGAAAAAAAATTCCTTGATCTTAATGTCTATGATTATTGGAAAGCTCATTCACACTGGTATCCCAAGTCATCTCTCACGGCACGTTATATACTGAGCATTCCTATCACTACTATTGCCTCAAAGTTGGCCTTTAGCATTGGAGGACGCATATTAAACAAATATCATAGTTTCCTTTCACCTAAAAATGTAGAGGCTGAGCTCTACACCAAAGATTGGTTATTTGGAGTTCCACCTATGGAAGATTTTGATGATAAGTCTCTCATTATCGACTTTCAAGAGTATTTGCATTAGGTACTTTCTTTTATACGTTCTCTTGGTTTACTGACATGATTTATTGCACCTGATTGGATAAAAAATGTGTGTATGTAGTAGTTTTTATAAGTGACGCTTCTCTCGATTTTTTAGTTTATAGCTCGTATCAGCGACGGACCTCCTCTCATGACGGCAAAGTGACATAATGGAAAGTAAAGTTCAAGCCTAAATTATCATGTGCATTGTTCTTTGTTGAAACCGCCATTTTCCTGATAATGAAGGTTGATCACTTGTCAAACTTAATGCCTGTTTGATTTCTTCTTCTCCTAACTGTCGAGAAAGTAAAGCATGGGTTCGGTGCGAAAGTTCTTTCTTGTTATAGACTGCCTTTGTGCCCTGAGCTAGAGCTCATTACATATTTGATAGGAATGACTTTTATGGATGGAAACTGTGTATTAGGCCTTGACACATCCAGATTGTTTCCTACATGAACTGATCGATATGAATTGGGGACCCTATTCTGTGTTCTGTGTGCTGTCAATTGTGAATCTTCTTTTACCTAAAACTCTAGCTTAGTCACTAAAATCTTCCTTGGACTCTCACGTGGATGTGAGATGGTTGATTTCTAGGATTTATTTGCGCTTTGGATAATGATTGGTAGGAAGCGCTGGTGACATCCTTGAGGATAATCTGGTGGGAAGATTGAAAGTGTAAGTTTACGAGCTCCTGAGCAAATACAGCAAAAAGCTGCCCTAGAAGGATGCTCGATGCCTAATATCATATGTTTGCTGCTGAAATCCTATGCATAGATTTCTATTATGGAGCGATGTTCGTACTCTTAATCCTGAGGAAGCAAACTGGTTTTATACCCCATTTACACCACATGTGATCTTACACCCTTGCCTTTACCCTACAAATCTCCTAGAATGATGAGAAGCGCAATCCAACTTATTTCTTCAGATTGGCCATATTGGAATCGGACAGAAGGGGGCAAATCATTTCTACAGGGAGCATACACAGTTGGCAAAACTGCACCCTGAGTTCTATTCTTTTTTGGTTGGATTATCTATGTTACCTTTTTTGTTTGGTTTCCTTCTTATAAGATATTTGCTATGCTTTCATGTAGGGGTGTGCAACCGAACCGGGCTTACCTAGAATATGGACTAGACCACTTGAAAAATAGGGTCAAAAACCGGTTCCTAGTTAAAACGGTCCAAGAACCGGGTCCAAGCAAAGACCCATCTGGAACTGGTTTTTACCTTATAAAAAAAACTAAATAAAATCGTCTCTCTATATAGTGTCTTTGAGTCTTGTTGTCTTCGAAGAATTGTTAAAAATATAAAGCCTCTCTCTGAATCAAATTAAGAGATAATTGTTTTTAAAAAATTATTAAAAATAACTATTCTCATGCATTATTTTTCTTTTTTAATGATCTCACCTTCAACTATTACTGTAATCGCGGGACAAATGCTACTCATTGTTGTAGCACTAATTATTCTCAATCCAACTCAAGAAAAATATCATCTTAATAACAGCCCCATCGCATACACATGAGTAGGCACATTAAATTATATCAGAAGTATTTGTGGGAATAAGACTAATATTAGATCCATATTTGTTGCTAATATTTATTTATTATTGGGATTTCTGCTTTGTCTTATATTGTTAGGAGGATTATGTTGTTGTTTTTTCACGAATAAATGTAAAATCCAAATGGTTGGAAAATAGGTTCAACAGGGTTGACCATGTTTCCAAATTGGAAAAATAGGGTCGGGTTCAAAATATAGTTCAATAAAAATATGGTAGGATACAAGGTAGGGGTGTGCAACGGGAACCGCCCAACCCGAGAACTGCCCAACTCGGACCGGACCAGTCGATTTTTGGTGGTTTCCATAGCCGGTGGTCCGGTTCCCGATTCCCATTTTCAAAACCGGTGGTCGGTCGGTCCGGTTCCTGGTTCCAAGGTAGGAACCAGACTGAACCGACTGGTAGTTTTTAATATATATATTAAAAAATTCTTAAGAATTAAAAAAAAATTATTCTTTTCAATTTCAAATTCCAAATACACCTCTCTTTGCAATGCATGCCACCATGACCCATAACTCTATTTAGCTCACTCTTACTTGTATATTATTGTAGGAAATATGAAAAATGTCTTACCACTAGCCATCATGTGTCAATTACATTGAACATTACTCGATACCATTTGGAAATTAATGCCTCTTCTTGAATTGTAACTATGGTTGCTTGCAAAGTTACTAGTCCCACTGGACCGATCGGTCGGTCCGATTCTTGGTTCCAAGATTGGCCGGTCAGGTCCACGGTCCCAAAATTTGGGAACCAAATCGGGAATCGATCACCTCTAGTACAAGGTCCAAAAAAAGGGATCCGTTTATAACAGAGTCGAATACAAAATCTAGGTCTGGATCCTACCCACTCTGGACCCAATTGCCCCTACTGAGAATGAGGCAGGTAAATCATAAGCCCACCTCACTAAAGTGAATCAAGTAAGATATGAGGCAAAATCTAAGCAGGTTTTATAAATATGTATTTAATTGGTCATATTCTTTATAAAAATTTCAATTTATAGGTTTTTTATATTTTTTATTTTATTTACATTTTTAATTATTTAATTTTTTTATTTAATTTGATTTGAAGTTTTTATCCTATTAGCATAAAGCTTAAAGTGGGTGTGGATTTTCCTAGAATATTAATGGGTTTCAATTCCAAAAAAAGAAGAAGAAGTTTTTGCAATATAGATCGGTCAGGTATGAACTAAGTGAAGTATAGATCACTAAATTTACATTACATGAATATAGGTCAGAAAGAGCTAAATGGGTCAATATATATCGGACTATTTTTGACTTGACCTGATTCAACCGTTAGACAGATCTACACATGCCAATAATAACACTCACCAAAAAGCTATTCTGCTAACTATCAAGATTACCCTTAAACTTGTAATTTCTAAAAACAATTATGAATTATCTACTTCCAAATGAGCTCAATTTCGCCGTACCTAACTTCAGAACTCACATGATGTTAATTTATGAAATTTTAATTAATGTTTTTAATCCGACAACAATTTTGAATCTATTTCTCAAAAATAAATTCAAATGGCCCTTTTCATTTTTGCACGCACATGAAAACACGTGTCCCTTTGTTGGCTGATAGCCTGATACGAGAGACGGGACAACCTCAAAATAGCGAATAAACTTGGCTAATTCCCAGAATATCCCCGCGAGTTTCGTTGTCCAATTTTCCGAAAACGATAAATCCAAAAAAACGAAAAATGAAAAATGAAAAAAAAAATACAGAAAATTCCACAAGCCGAGGGAAGCAGCCCAAGCCCCCACATCTCACTTCAAAACCCAAACCCAAACCCCCCACCTCCCCCGATCCTTTCACGCCGACGCCGCCGCCGCCGCCGCCGCCGCCGCCGCCGTCGTCGCATTCGCCGCCGCCGCCGCTCCTCCTCATCTCAACGCAGAAGCAATGGCGTCGGCGTCCTCCATGCTGATTTCCTACACTCCTGCCTCTCTGAGCCCAAACCCTAGACACTTCCCGGTCGGCCGAAGGCGCCTCGCCGTGTCCTGTGCCTCCACCTCCGACCCGGCCCCGACCAACCACTCCCCTCCGGCGACTGGGACGGGGACGATCCACAACATCAGGGACGAGGCCCGCCGCCACCGCCAGGCCCACGCCTTCTCTGCCAAATACGTCCCCTTCGGCTGCGACTTCACCGCCTCCGAGTCCTACTCGCTCGACGAGATCGTTTACCGCAGCCGCTCGGGCGGCCTGCTCGACGTCCAGCACGACATGGACGCTCTCAAGAAGTTCGACGGCGCGTACTGGAGGAACCTCTTCGACTCGCGCGTGGGCAAGACCACGTGGCCCTACGGCTCGGGCGTCTGGAGCAAGAAGGAGTGGGTGTTGCCCGAGATCGACTCCGACCACATCGTCTCGGCCTTCGAAGGCAATTCCAATCTCTTCTGGGCTGAGCGTTTCGGCAATCATTTTCTGGGCATGGACGATTTGTGGGTCAAGCATTGTGGGATTAGCCATACCGGTAGTTTCAAGGATCTGGGCATGACCGTTCTGGTCTCTCAGGTTAATAGGCTATGCAAGATGGACAGGCCGGTGGTCGGCGTCGGGTGTGCGTCGACCGGGGATACTTCGGCTGCGCTCTCGGCCTACTGTGCATCTGCGGGCATTCCGTCCATCGTTTTCTTGCCTGCGGATAAGATCTCGATGGCTCAGTTGGTGCAGCCCATTGCGAATGGGGCTTTTGTGTTAAGCATTGATACTGATTTCGACGGGTGTATGAAGTTGATTAGGGAAGTCACGGCAGAATTGCCGATATATTTGGCCAATTCATTGAACAGCTTGAGGCTCGAAGGGCAAAAGACTGCCGCGATCGAGATACTGCAGCAGTTTGATTGGGAGGTGCCTGATTGGGTCATCGTCCCAGGTGGGAACTTGGGGAATATCTATGCATTCTACAAAGGTTTCAAAATGTGCCATGAATTGGGTCTGGTCAATCGGATCCCAAGGCTTGTTTGTGCTCAGGCTGCGAATGCTAATCCACTCTACTTATATTATAAGGCTGGTTGGAAGGATTTTAAAGCAGTGAAGGCAAACAACACATTTGCATCTGCTATACAGATTGGTGACCCTGTTTCGATCGACAGAGCCGTTTATGCTTTGAAGAACTCAGATGGTATTGTTGAGGAGGCGACCGAAGAGGAGTTGATGGATGCCATGGCACAAGCAGATTCGACCGGAATGTTCATATGCCCTCACACTGGTGTCGCATTGACGGCGCTGATCAAACTCAGGAACAGTGGGGTCATTGCGCCCACAGATAGGACAGTCGTGGTTAGCACAGCGCATGGGTTAAAGTTTACGCAGTCCAAAATCGAGTACCATTCCAAGGCCATCCGTGACATGGCTTGCCAGTATGCCAATCCTCCAGTGCAAGTGAAGGCAGATTTTGGGTCAGTTATGGATGTTTTGCAGGATTACTTGAAAAAGTAATAAGGTGTTGCTTTTTGCTTATCTGCTTGTATTTTAAGGTATTGAATGTTTTGATCTCCATGTTTAGCACGTAATAACTGTTGCCCTATTTGTCATTGAGGGTGCTAATTTTTCAATTACCGTTTGGTGAGTGGAGATTTTTTTGAAATCCAGCAGTATTTTCAGATCACCCTCAGAACTAGTCAGAGCTTATGATCTGTGCATTTGGTTTTGTCACAGTACTGCATGCCTATGGTGGTTGCATATCATTCTGGTGCCATTAAACTCTTTTTAGATCATGTTGAGGTTGAACGGCTGGGTTCCTGTAACAGACTCTAAATGGTATGTATATCAACTTGAGAAAGGAAGAGGGACCATCTGATAACTCTATTTCGGGCGCTTTGTTATTAGGATACAGAGTTCTCTCTGCACTTTCTGAGAAAAGAACATGTTTTGTATCTGAGAACCTTGTGTCTTGTTTTTCTGAGTACTGAAGTTTGTTGACGATGAAGCATCCATCCCTTTTCTTCCCATACATACTTCCCCCAAAGATTTCGGGGTGGGGGGGCCCGAAGCAAGGAGGAGTAGAAGAAAAGAGTAACATGCATATGGAGTCATGCATCAGTTTTAATTCTGCGGAGAGATCGTAGAGGTCATGTGAAGGGGGTACAAATCATGCGTGGCATATGAGAAATGGTTGGATGGAGCTTTTGTCTCTTGATGTGCTCTCAGATGCCTTTAGACTAGGAATGACCTGAGGGAAGTTGAATTTTACCTGAGATTTAATTGTTTTGACCTCCATCTGGATACTTTAAAAGTTTCTGGAAGCAAAAGTTTCGTTATTCATAAGTTGAGTAATTAGCTTTTTAGCTTTCACATCTGGAACAAGATAAGATACGCACTTATTACCAAAAAGAGTTGACTTTAGAGATGATAGTTAATAAGAGGTACTGAATCTGGTTAAGGCATGGTGGCTCTGTGTTTTTTTTTCCCATGGCGCCTAAAGATAAGCAATGCGATCAAATGACTGAGACAGCCACCGACATTCCGAGCTGCTATTCGCATATTCCAGAAGCAGTATATGAAAGTCACTGTGTAGAGTTTTTCGGTCCCTTGGGATGAACAACGCTAGAACGCATACATTAGCGTGCAGAAACAAATTCCCCGGTTAGTGCCAGCAGAATCCATCTGTTCAGGTCTGCCAATTCTCCTAGTTTTGCTTTTCTCGTGCTTCTCTGTATATCTTTTCCGGCGCCACAGGGTTTTTTTCTAGGCTGGTGTCAAAGTTTTATTGCAGGCAGGTCGCTTTTCTCCCTTCTTCGAGGGACCCGGCTAAACTTATTCAGATGCAGCAATCCCATTTAAAAAATAAGATCACGTGGGTCGAAAATAATTCCTTCTCTGTATAGCAATAGTTTTGCCAGACGCTTGAGCTCGTGCGTTCTGCATAGCCCGTGTTTTGGTCATGTCTGGACCTTGGTGTCAAAGCATGTTGGATGGTGTTTTTAGCCCCCTCCGGCTTCACAATGGTGACTCTGCAGTTGGGACGGCGGGACTGCGTCAGTCATGACTGGTCCTAAACTCGAAATTCATTCTGGAGTCAAACACAGATGCGAGAAAAGGGAAAAGGGCAAGAAAGCTGGGAACAGGACAGGACCTTGGATGTACTTTCTGCCAACTAATTCTCCTCTTGCCAATCTGCTATCCATTAGGTTACACCACCTCCGAATAAATTTATATTCAATAGGATAGTAAATGACGCGGACCCACCTCTGCTCAAAGTCGAATCCAGATGGTCCCATTGAATTCGAGCAGCGAATGGCGATGCCGGACTGGCCAACAGTATCCCGTGCTCTACTCAACTTTCCTTGAGAGGGCACAATCAAGAAAAGAAGAAAGGGAGTTTCAAGAGAAATATATGTAGTCGAAGAGGTAACGCAGAGCAATGGCAAACAGATATGCTATCGACAGATGCTCCTTTCTTACATAACCCAGCTCGGCAACACGATCTTTTACAAACGGAGGAGGGCTCTAGGGAGGAGGCGATAAAAGATCCAACCCGGAGAGCCCTCAGTTCACACCCCACCCACCAAAGATACAAAATAACAATAACCCTAAAATCAAAGCACGCTCTCGCGTTCGTGTCTTGACCAGACACGACGTCAAACACCGATGACCAAAACCACCCTCGAAAAAAACATTAAAAAAAAAAAAAAAAAAAAAAAAACAACCAGCTTTAGGTGGTGGCTCCAAGATGGGGATACCAAAAAAACAAACCCCACGATTGGAGAGCCTACCTAATGAACAACCATCCTCCTTCCTCACCAATCGAAATCTCGCAGCTAAAATAATGCACCTATTACCACTATCATCATCACTATGTTCATGTAAACTTTCTTATACTCTCTCTCTCTCTCACATTCGATTCGATTCGATTCGATTCAAATTTGTTACCGTGCGCGTGTGGTGTGGCAGCGATGGCAAATCCCCATCATCGAATTCCCCTTTTTCTAGAAAAGAAAGCCTGAAAAAATTGGAGGGAAAAGATGTGCTTGCTTCGCTTGCAATTGCAATTAGGCGTTTCAAGTGGGTGGTGGGGTGGTGGGCCCGCCGACCCCTTGCTTCTCTCGGATCGAGTTGATCTTCTCAAGCCTCAAACCGTCCTTGAATCTCGCTATGAAGGTGTCGGCCTTGACGTTCACGTCTGGGCTCGGACAGAACATCCCGGGCCCACCGGACACCCCCGCTCCCCGATCTCCGCCGTCCTCCGTCGCCGTCGTCGTCGTCGCCTCGTGGTGACCGTGGCTCGGCGACGATGGGACGTCCGCGTCCTCCAGCTCCGGGGAGCTGCGCTGCGTATCCGGACGAAGTCCCCGCTGGCCACGAACTTGAACTCCGGCACCCGGAACGGCGGCGGGGGAGGGGGCGGAGGCGGCATCGGGATCGGGATCGGCGGCGGCCGCGCGCCGCTGCTGGGCTGATGGACGGCTGGTTTCGCCGGCAATGGGGGCTTCGGGGCCGCCGCGGGGTTCTCCTCCGCCGAGGCTCCGGAGGCGGCGGTGGCGGGGGCGGCGGGGGCGCGGGTACTGAGTGGATTCTCTTGCTTTTGCTGCTCTTTCTGAACAGGCTGTGGAAGACGGACGCCGGAGGTGGGGGCGGCGGAGGTGGCGGAGGCGGAGGCGGTTGCGCGGCGGAGTGGGAGGTGGTCTCGGGCGCCAGTTGTTGAGCGGCGTCGTTGTTTAGCGTTCTGGTCCTCTGCTTCTTCTTTCTCTTTCTCTGGTTGGGCAGCACCGACGCCAAAACCATCTTCATCCCTTGGCCGCGCTGCTCTTCCTCCGCCCGATCTTCGCGTACTTGTACTCGATCGGCGGCGTGGGCGGTGGCCGCGGGGAGGCGGCGGCGGCGGCGGCGCGGGCGGTGCCTTTCTGATATCAGCAAATTTAGCTCCGTCGCTCCCCCTAGCTCCCGTGCTTCTGGGAGCGACGGCCTCGTACGTGCGCCTCACCGGCGGAGGAGGAGGCGGCGGCGGCGGCTTAGGGGGTGGAGCTGGAGATTTCGCCTCTGGTGGAGGCGGAGGAGACGCCGGAGACGGAGGTGTGCGGAGAACGAACGTGTCCACCGGGATCACTTTGACCTCATCGTCATCGATGGCGCTTCGCCGTCTCCGAAGAGGAGCGACCCGATCGAACTGCGTCGAGCTCGAACTGTACTTGCTGCTGACCTCAAAATCGTCGAAGAACCGGAACCGGTCGCCGCCGGTCTCCCAAGGCGAATCCTGTCTCAGATCCGGGTACGAGCTGCTGTTCCTCCGCAACCGGCCAGTCCCGCTTCCAGGCGACCTCGCCGCCGGCTCGCTGTACCCGTACACCTTATCGTCACCGGACTCGAACCACCGCGGCAGCATCGTCTCCTCGTGAACTTTATCGTCACCCGCGCCCCTGGCGGCGCTCTTCTCTCCTTCCTCGGCGGCCGGCGCCTCCTCCTCCTCGCCGCCCCCGCGCGCGAAGATCCCGCAGAGGATGGCGAAGAGGACGAGGAACACGTTGAGCGAGTCCCAGCTCCTCTTGACGGTGACGGGCCGGAGGACGTGGGAGGAGAAGGAGACGAGCGAGGGGATCGCGAAGAAGAGGAGGGCGAGGGCGAGTATGGGGAAGAGGACGATGAGGATGGGCGGGGAGAGGAGCGGAGGGGGTGGCTCGCGGCGGCGGAGGGCGGAGGCGGGCGGCTGCGGCCACAGGGGCGGCGAGTCGCCGAGGCTGTTCATGGGTGGTTTGGTGAGTTTTTTTTGAAAAATGGGAGGGGCTTCGGGTTCGCTTGGTGGTGGAGTGGGGAGAGCTTGATAAAAAGGTCTGGGGAGAGGCAATGAGAGAGAGAGAGGGGGACGTGAATTAGATATTTTTATAATCTAGCAAAAAGAAATTACAAATAAAAGCAACTGAAAATATTTTTATAAAAAAAATAATGTAATCATAAGTGTATTTGCCACCTTCTTTGATGAGAATAGTGACTGTTGCTTTTCTTTTTTGACTTTAATCAATTGGGCCACTCTCACGTATAGCTCTCCTTGGAAAAGTGCATTTGTTTTTAATGTACTTGTTGGAGTTCCTATACTTTATTTCTCGATGGATATAACACGATCCACCATTGTCTATATAAGTGCGACGATGTCCCAAGATATTTTATTATGTCGGGCATTTTTATGTTCTTTAAATCGAGTTCACTGGTAAAAGTAACTGTACTAATCATCTCTCTCTATTATTTGCTTCGAGAGTTATAAGATGTACAGAATAACTCCTCACATATCTATTATAAGAAATTCCTAACAATACAAGGAATGGAAAAGGGACACCACAAATACCCACAAATGTACAACATACTTTTAATGGATGGGACGTCGGGATCTCTATTTGCACCGTTCAGAATCAAATAATTGAGAAATAAAAAATTAAAAAGAGCAAACCAAATGTGGAGCTCCATCGTAACAATCGTGTCTAGGAAAATTGCCGCCCAAGCTAAATTCACGTGGCTTTTCCTCAGCTCCTTGGCATGATTAGATAGACACAATGTGACATGTGAGAATTGACTAATCAACTGCCCATCCCCCCCCGAGCGCCATACATCGCGAATAATTACATCGGACAAACGCAGTGCATCTCCAAAATCCATCTTTTTCGTCCGAACGACACGTCGTAGTTCCCTTGCAAGCATTTAATTGCCGTCTAAAATAGATATTTCTGGTTGGCGGAACGGGAGCCCACGTGTACACCATACGACAGCGGAGTCGTATGTGTGTACGGTCGCGTCCACGGCAAACCTTTTTCCTTCGTTTTTTTTTTTTTTTTTTTTAAATTTTCCGGTTAGTTTATTTTATTTTTACTAATTTGGATGATTGGGGGGCATGAGCGCAATGATTGAAAATCGTGTCCTTTACAGCAAAAACCAAACTATGTGTTAAAATCGTCGGCTTTAGGCCACAGACACTTTGTCAAAAGAAGTCGCTGTAGTTTTACCCTTTTCTACTTTCTGCTTTTTCCCGAAGCATATAACCATCCCGTAAAAGTTATAAAAAACATTAAAAAATTGATATCATAAAAAATTATAAATCAATATATATTCTAAATTTATTCTAAATTATTTCTTATTATAAAAAACTTCAAATTGATACATATAAGATAAATTTATCTAAATTTAATTTTTTGACTATAAAAAACTTTAAATTGATACCCATGTGATTTACCTTCCGTTGGGTTTTTTAAAATTTTATCGTCAAATTACTAAATTGAATGACACGTGAATATTGATAGGTATACCGGTTTGGGCTTCTACCCTTCATATATTACCATTATATTAAATTGTACTTTTTTATATTAATTTAATTTTTTAGGGTAAATTTATTGTAAAATATATCAATTTTGGATTTTTAGTAGTAAAAAATTTAGTTTTTGATAAATTTATTACATATGTATTAATTTGAAATTTTTCGTGATATTAATTTAAAAAAATTATTTATAAATTTCGTATCAATATGACCTATGCATAGCAAAAATTCAACAAAAATTATTAAAAAAAAAGCAAAAGTAAAAAAAGTAAAGATCCCTCCCTTGCTTTAAAAAATCGAGGTCACCGAACGATTATATACAAAAAGCTGAGAAAATTCCGATCGGAGAATATTAAGGCGTAGGGCACAAGGCCCCCACTGGACTTTTCGATTCTCATAATAACACCGCGAAAGAAACTGCGAATGTTTCGATCGACGCCACGCGCGACAATCTCTTGGTCTCTAGGAATCATGTCGAATAGGCCCGAATTTTGCCTTTACGTGGAGCCACAGCAATGGCCAAAAATCCCTTTTCATGTCAACAGGGTCTCATCTCATTGCATGTGTCCCCCACTCTCCTCAACCAATTTTCAGTAATTTTTTAAAGATCATGTATTATGGATCGCACAGAACTTTTTTCACACGAGTTAGGTATAATTTTTAGAGAATCATGTTTTTTCATCAAACTTTTAATCATAGCTTTATTAGCTTTTGGCTTCGAGATATAACTATGCTTTTAATCGAAGAAAATGACACAGATTATCATTGACTTATGATTCATCATGCAATTTAGTCAATGAACTATTAATTTATTCGATATGGTTCCATGAATTTTAACTTAATGCGTAATATCATCCCTTAAATTTTTATTGATTTTTGATGTGGTTTTTAAACTTTAAATATATATTATAAGTGCATTTAGTTAAGCTTTCACTAAGGGCTTTCAATCTCCAAAGTCTATTGGGAAAATATTTGAGTGTTTTGATAAGCATTTTGAAATAGTTTTCGTCAATATGGTGACCTTGAAATGTTGAAAGCCCAACACTACTCCCACCTAGCATTCTAAAGTAGCATTTGTGGAATGTTAAAATTAGGATTAAAATATTTTTTTTCCTTCCAAAACCATTATCACCGATCCTTAAGTTTTTTTGTTTTGCTCCTCCTTATAACTATTCATCTTCTTCACATGAGGGAGACCGGCAAGGCCAAATCTAGGTGGCGAGGCTATTGCAACCAAGGCAATCCTAGAGGTTGCATGATCTCGGGTGTGTGCCACCTAGGTCTTGTGTGACCCTTGCGACCCAAGTAGCGATTACTTGCATCACATGCCACCTAGGTTGTGCAACCCTCATCGGACATCGCCTAAGGTCAAGCAACCTCAACCAACAACCGCCAAAATTAGATTTTGCTCACTGGCAATTGTAGTCCTTCCCCAACTCTAGCAAAGGGTTTGAATTCTTTTTAATAAAAAAAATATAGAAAATACAACAAAACCCATTGCAATAGCTTCTTTGCTAAATATTACTTGAACCCAAAGTTCGTTTGTGAATAGTTTTTACCAAACACAATTTACATTTTTTAAAGGATTTTGGCTTTTAGCATTTGCATTACATTCAAAGTCCATTAGCAAAGTTGAACCAAACCCACCCCAAAACTAATTGATGAATTATATAAAAATGTTTAATATTGTCCCCAAACTTAAATTAATAGAATGATAACATTGATCATTTTTATATAGTTTCAAACATTCATCAAAAAGTCTAATTATCGCATCAAACAAATTAAAGGTTTATAAATAACATTATCCATTGATCTAAAGTTCATGAACCGTATTGAATATTAGGTTAAAGTTAAAAGATCATTTGCATGAAAATTGATTGGCTATCTAAATCGATCAAGATAAATGACTTGCCATAAAATGTGTACCCAACTTGTTGGGTAATGTATGAAAATTCATGATCCTATCCGGCAAGAGAAAACACCAACATCAAGGAGGATCGTTAATCTAATCAAGTGTACGGTTGAAGTCTAGCTTAGCAAATAGAATATAAATTGCACAAATGCTAAAATCTCAAAGTTATATTTGCTCGTGATAATAAAATTTTATAGCTTCATCAATAATGGATATAATCAAGACGTTGAACCTGACCTTCGTGTTTTTGGGTGTTCCTCAATCAAGCCAAAACACTTCTTAAAGGTCGGGCAAGTTAAAGACTAAGTATACAAAACTCATACCAAAAGCGATCATGGCATATCGTGACTTTTTAAAGAAGCGAGTCATATTCATTATTCACAGAAAGATTAAACAGGTTTACTTCACACATCAACTTTATAACATCAATTTTAGCAAATCTCATATAATTCACCCAAAACTCTTGCAAATCATGCTCGACAGTCTGGCTAAATTATTAGTTGGTAAAAAGGGCAAGATTGTTGCTTGTAAAATTTAAACTCTCAAAGCCGGAAATTTGGGATGAAAATCACTTTCACTTTCCAGCAACAGAAGCCAAAAAAAAAAGCAATTGAAAAGGAAGCAAAGCGAAAAATAAAAATAAAATAAAAATAGCGCCCACCGTGGGGCTCGAACCCACGACCACAAGGTTAAGAGCCTTGCGCTCTACCAACTGAGCTAGACGGGCTTTGCTGATATATGTCAAAATTTATATTATAAAAATTAAATGATATACAATATCACGGACCACAGGACCGCTCTCCGGAATTTCTTTGTGGAGGCAACCTCGTCAGACGGACTGAACCCTAAAATTCGCACCCCCTAAAACCTCTCTCCGCCGCGTTCCTCTTCCGCTCATTTCCGCGGCGGCGGAGCTTGAGAACCGGCGAGAGAAGATGGTGTGGTTCCAGTGCGAGGATTGCGGGGAGAACCTCAAGAAGCCCAAATTGGCCAATCACTTCTGGGTTTGCTCCGCCTTCAAGGTTTCATCCTCTTTCTTCTTCCCGCAAATCCGCTCTCCCGCTGATTTTGCTTGCGTTTTCTCTTCTTCTTGAATTACCTGGAAGGAAAGAGGATGAATCCTCGGTTTTCGAAAGCATTGTCCGTCTCGGCTGATGTATTTTTTCACCCGTATGTATCTTGTAGCTGTCCTGCATCGACTGCGGAGAGATGTTCAGCCAGCAGAGCGTGCAAGGCCACACCCAGTGCATTACCGAAGCGGTGCGTCTCTCTTGTGCATTCTCTCCCGGGAGATGCGTTTCGATGCTTTTTTTGATCGTGTACTTGGTTTGAGGAAAATTCTTCGGCCATCTAATCAGCTTATGTCGAGGGGTTAGATTAGTGCTTTGTTTGAGTTTTCCCTGCTCGAGTTCATTGTAGGTAGCATTGTGTCATTCTACCAATTGTGGAATTGCGGAGTGCTTTCTGCTACCGATAAAGTTGCGAAGGAAAAAGAGTAGCTTTGATGTTGCCCGCGAGGCGGATGCATTAATTTAAGTGCTCTACATGTTGTTAGAACTGTTGGATTCCTCCTGTTGATTTTGGCATAATGAATTCTTCCCTTTTGAAGTGCGTGATGTGATTGGTGCTTTGATTTATAGGAGAAATATGGTCCTAAGGGTCAAGGCAAGGTTTCGAATGGCACACCTGCTAAGCCTGCCAAAGATGCGAAGCAACTGCCTGATTTCGACATAACAGTCGGATTGACTAAATGGCCTCCATGGTTTTGCAGGTATGAAGTTATTATGTTGAGTTTAACATATATGTGGCTTAAAAGTTCGGTGTGTCCTGCATGTGATTGTATTGTCATTTCACAACACCTGTTCTTATGGTTCTGGGGAGTAATACTTATGCGGAGTGGGCATTAGCTCGGACTGGTCACTTTTGTGTTTCCAACCGGAGCTTATGTTCTTTATGGATATTGAATAGGACCGTCAGTAGATGTTGTGGAGACACAGTTTTGAGCAGCACTCTTAAAGTTGCTGCTTATCACTTACGAGCCAGAACTTGATTACTTATGCTTAAGTTGCTGAAAGAATATTATTAAGCAAGCTTGTACTAATCGTCCTTCTCACTTGAGATGAGATGTGGTTTTCATTCAGCATTTGGGTATTGTGCAGTTTTTGCAACACAAAGGCCACTAGTGAGCAGGCCCTGCTCCTGCATGCTGAAGGGAAGAAGCACAAGGCAAAAGCACGAGCTTTCCATGCTTCAAAGCAACAACCTCAACAAACACAGGAATCTACATCTCCTGCGACACTTCCTCCTGAAGACGCTTTGAAAAGTAGAGTAGGTGACAGTGAACACGGGGAAGAACCAAAGATTAAGGATATTACCACAAGCAGCAATGCACATGACAATTCTGAGGTAGATAAGGGAAACTCACAGTCGAGTAAAAAGAGGAAACATGATGGATCTGATAAAATTGATCATAAGAAGAAAACTATGCATGATAAACTCAATGAAGTTGGAGATGGGGAAGTCATTCAGGCTGAAAAAACAGAAGTAAAGAAAAGCAAGCATGTTGCTACTGCCAGAGAAAACCCGGAGGATGCTTGTCATCCAAATGAAGATGCCAAGAAGAAAATAAAGTGGAAGAAGTTGATTAAATCCACTTTGAAATCTGTAAGTTTTTTTGTCTGTCAGTTTTCTATTTTGATGTTTCAGCATGTTGTCCATTGTTCAATGTTCATCCACACCTATGTTGTGATATGTGTGGATGAATTTAGTCTTGTGGCTTTTTTACTGAATTTGAAATTACTACTTCTGGTGGTTTTTATTCCACTCTACTTGTGAAGCAGAACCCAGATGGAAAGATGAAGATGAAAAAACTGAAGAAACTTGTCATGGAGGCTATCAAGCAGTCTGGCATTACTGAAGATGAAAACCAGCTCAGTGAGAAACTTGAACGGAAGGTGAGTATCCTGAGACCACATCCCTCAATCCTGGTGGAGTGCAAAGCTACTTCTAAGTACTCGTTTGTTGCCTTCTTGTTGCAGATAAACTCTAGTTCAAGGTTTGCTATTGACAGCAAGTATGTTCGTCTAGTTGCTTCGGACTGAAAAAGTTGGGGATTGGCCAGTGAAAACTTTGCGCCGTGAAGCTGCCAGCTTGTTCATTTAGTTCATTCTTTGTGAATCTATCAGAACAACGATTTTGGGTGTTTCTTGGTAGGAAGGTGTGCCTTCCGGTAGAGGATTTTTCTTTGTATCCCGCATTTGGGTGGGAATTTTGGATGAGGGAGTTTTTCCAGAGAACAATCAGGACATATGGATAAGACTTATTTGGACAAATTATCTGCAGAGAAGTTCTAATTGAGATAAAAGAGTTATAAGGAGAACTTTGTCGATTTTATTTTGACAACTTGGTTTATTCTTGAATATATTAAATCTTTTATGAACCCCATCAGCTCTTTACTAGTCTTTCTCGGCACTTTTATGGGGAATATTCGGTTTGATGATTCATGAAGATGGGAAATTTGTAAGCAACTTGGTCTCTAACATGATCATTCTCTTGGGCAAACAGCTTTACGATCATGACCCATGGCCAGGTTGCTGTCCCTGGTGATTTGATGGATTAACCTTTAGAGATAAAAGATGACAGGAACGGTCATTTTCCTGACTGTCACCTTGATGAACCAGTAACGTACACTTATTTGCTTGCTGATCAAGACAGAGGGGCGTCCGCACTTGAACTGGATCAAATAAAATAAGGAGAGACGGCACATTATTGTGGACATAGGATAAGGAATCTGGTAACGATCGAGACATGAGACTGGGAGCGGATCCCAGAAGAGTCGACATTGAACTAATCCTACCACGGGTGGTTGTGGCTAAGCATTGATTGATTGTTTCTGTTCTTCCCAAATTTACGCCTTTAACGGGACATGGCACACGTAAGTCACGACACGATCCGAGTTGATAGATTTGTCAATCCCATTCGTGCACTCTTGCCAAGGCTGTCCACAACTCCTACCAAGCCACAAGAATAAAACGAAGTACAAGAAAAGGCAAAAAGAAACCTTCATTTACATCAACATTGTCTGGTCAAGATTTTTTTTTAGGGTATGTATGATAATCAATCTATTTTTAGTTTTGTTCCTAAGAGCATATTTGAAACATAAATTCATTAAGCAAGGCAATTTTATTTTTATATTTATGAAATAAATTTTTGGTTTAGGAATATGTTTGGAAAAAAAATAAGAAATAATTTTTTTTAATTTCTATTTTTGGAATAGAAATGAGAAATAAAAACTCTTATTATTACTCGTTATCGCTATTAGCCAGTTGCCCACTCATTGCTGCACCCACCTCCCCCTGTCGTCTGTCATCCACCGTCACTTGCTAGCCAATCACCTAGGAAGGAGAAATTTTGTGTTATTATTAAACGCGTATTTTTGTCAGAAACTTGTCCACATTATAAAAATTGAAAAAAATTGACCACAAATTATGTCCAAGAAAAAAACAATTATCATTTGAACCTTTAGTATCTATATGTCGGCAAAGCACTACAATTGTGCTAGTAAATCTTTCAGACTATTAGAGTGCAGCGTTAGAGTTTCCAATTTCTTGCTCTCGTATGTAAAATGATAAGATGTGAGGCGACGAGAGTTTCGTTGTTTTAGGTATTGCGAAGGGTAATGTATTGTGTATTGACAGAGTGGTGAGTGGTATGACAACCATCCCCACATTATAACATGAACACAGCCAAAAAAATATTTCAAGTAAGCCTAATAATTTACGTTTATCTTCTTGGTATAAGCGTTAGCATGTTCATAAGACAATGTACTTCTAACAAAATAAGGAAAAGATGACACTCCAGCGAGCAATAGTATGACCTTGAATGAAACTGCTCTTCTAATGAGTCAGGACAGTAGAATCTGATAATGATCAAGACAGACATGAGGCACTGGGAAAGGGTCCAATTGCATTTGACATGTGAGTTTTAACCAACTTAAAGTCGACAAAAACTGCATATTAAATGATATTTTCGATACTTTCCAAGATTATGATATTAACAGAGCATGGTACATGTAAAATACAAAAACCCGAATCAATCAATCTGTCAATTCACATCCTTTGTGCATTCTTGCCATGACCCCAACCACAAGAAGAAAACAGAGAAGTAGAAGAAAAGGCAATGATAATCTATATGGTTCCATCAGTATTGTCTGGCTGAGATCCCTCAGTATGCAACTGTTCTCACAGAGCTACAAATGTTAGTTCACAGCGTCACTTTTGGCACCGTTGGATCTTTCAAATCACTGGAGCAAAGTTTCAGAGTTCCAATTCCTCACTCTCATGATTTGGCTGTTAAACAATTCTGTACACGTATATGAGTTCTCCTTTTTGAGTATTTTCATTCTGAGATCAACAAATCTTCCAAGAGGTGATCGACATTCACCTGGTGAACAAGACAAATGCAATGACAAGGAGCAGCACAACCGAGCATACCATCGCCTGCAAAAGAAAATGCCACTCCTCAGTCCACAATGCTCTACACATAATTATGCCATCCATATTGTATACATTTGCCATGAAAAGAAAGGATAGTTTTGACATTTATTTGCTCGGTGCTATCATTGGTCATGGAGCCTAAGAATTCCCTTGAAATGGTCAATTAAAACAACCATGTAAACAGCATCATTATTTGAGACTTCACAGATGATTTATCAAACTAGCTCCTGCAAGAATTTCTATTGACATGGTCCTTGTATTCACTCACTTTACTATCACAATAAAAAGTTGGACAAAGTATTTCAAGAATTTCCAACTCTATCAGATAGTACTATAATCTACAGTGTAGCAAAGTCTTCTTCTTAGACGTGTACTCTCTACATGAAAATAAAAAAGAGAAGCATGGTGGAACATGCAAGCAAATTAAAACCTATAAATACTCATACGACAGTCTATCAATTAAAAGGGTATTGGTATAGAAATAACTCACTAGTACAATTTGTGCTATATTTTACTAATAGAATGGAAAGCTTTTGCCACGGAGAAAGTCATATTAACTACTGTAGAATTTTAATTCTCCTCTAACATAGTCGGTTTCCTTGTTTCTAAGTCATCTTCAGTAACATTCAGAAAAACCCTGAGAGCCAGTTCTTTTATAATGTTCATCAATACAATATATGAAACAAACTATTCTGGGGAGAGGATCCTCACTAATTCCCTCTTCCTTGTCTTTGGGTATTATTGACCAAACTTGAAGGGGAAAAAGCAAAATGACAGCAATCTGTGAGACTTAACTCAATCAAGACACCAAAAATCAGTCCCAATAACATGAAGTCCTCCAGAATGCTGTAGCCTTAAAATCAACTTCAATAACCAGCAGCAATTCTTAAGAAAGGCAATCCAAAGGCGGCATACAACCACCCACCCATGCGCATGTGGGCGCCGGGGGAGGGGGGCAGGCACAGAGAGAGAGAGAGAGAGTTTACAGCAATAGCAGAAGCAGCGAGGCCTGCTCGTTCTCTAGGATCCTTGCGGTAGCAGTTTCCAAAATAGAGAAATGTAGCATAGTACCACATCACAGGGAATGCGAACCCCAAAAGGAACCTGAACGCAGATGTATGCATGAGATATGAGATTGCCAATGTGATGAACAAAAATAACAGATGATACTTACGAAAACCATCCAACCCCACACCCAAAGCATGGTAGAGGTTTGTCATAGATGCCTAGCTGGGAATCCTCTGCATCTCTGATGAGGGTATATTTGCCTCTTTGATGGTCTAATGCATCTGGTTAAAGGACAAGTTACTATGATCACAAATGCTCAGAGAATGCAGAATTGAAACATCACTAACCAAAGTCAAATGCCGATTGCAAGAAGAAAAAGGGGGGACTGCATGCTTTTAAACAACTAAGTAAATTATCTCGCAGAAGCCCTGAACCATCATGTTCCTCAGGAAATAAATGTCCACATAGAAGAATAAAAGACAAAGCTATGTTGTTACTAGATAGTCTCCAATGGTTCATTCTCTCGGTGTTGATTAAAACACTAACACTGGAGCAAGCGACAACGGACAAGTAAAGGTGAGCACTCAAAACAGAGAAATTAATTACATTAACTAAACTAGGGTTTTTCCTTATTTCTTTTATCAGTGATAACTGAATTAAGACTTGTCAACAGGGTTAGATATATGAAAAACATTGACTTGAAGTCCTAGCTTTAATAGTGGGATCAGACACACCAGTACATGATAGTAATATATACATAGAGCAACATCTAAAACCAGATCATTGTACATTTGACCTGACGGGTCAAGAAAATCCTCATCCAGAGCAAATAAAAACTTTTCTTAATCCATGAAACTGGACAAAATAATGATTATGTAGCTTAAGAAGGCAGTTTTTCATCAAATAAAAGCAATGTCATTATGCACCAGTGTAGAAAATCTGTATACCTTTGGATCCCGAATAATACCGAGCAGATGGCCTCAAAAGATCAAGATGCTTGTCAGAAACTGAACTAGCCATCTCAACGGCATTTCTTAAACCCTCTGTCTCCTCCATGGATATACCTGTGACATCAAGAAATGCAATTAATCTCAGTAGTCTCTTCAGGAATAATGATTAATAACCTTCCCACCAAGTGGGCTGGTCACGTGGCTCATAGTACATCCCGCCTAATCTCATTACTAGTACAGAATTCTTTTTAAGCTCAAGCAGTGTCAATTTACATAAATTCCACAGAGGTAGGAGCCCTAGCTTTTATGAATTCATACTTTCGCAATGGCAAACAAAGCCCACAAGCAACGCAAGCATTGATGTCATTTATGAGTTCAAATGTCAAACTGAAACAAGTAAATAGATACTTGAAGAGTCCCTCCTGAACATTATCATGATTTCGTAAAACCTAAAACCAATGGGCAAGGTGACTGCATCTGCTCATATGTAGTTATAATAATGAAAATTTTACTTGCCAAAGATGAAGACTTCCCCATAGAAAAGTCAATCAAAAATCATTCTTTAGCAGAAATCAACATCTGGCAGCTTTAATTTTCAATTTGGATGTTGCCACAGAAACGATGATGATTTGCTCAAATGAAAATGCAATGAGAAGGCTCAACCGCATTTTACTTATAACTAGATCACTGATGTGTGTATTGGTATGATGCTCCTGATTTTTTTGTTCTACAATCACTTGTTAGACTTCTCAGTGATTACCTTATTGTAGTACACAAATCATTCCAGCACAGTCCATGCAGAAATACAAAAGTCCAACGATGTAAATCAATTTAAGTCAATTTGCTTTTATCAAAAAGAAAATATCAATGAACTGTAAAAGACACAATCCTGGGGTTGGGACACAAATTTACTTAAAGCACATCTGGTGAGAAACACCAGGAAGTCAATACTTTTGTCCATGTTTAATGTGCCATAATATCTGGCAAGTTGATGCGCTCACTCCTCTCAACTGCTTCCTAAAGTAATTGAGGAAATTCATTGATAAATTTCCCACTAATCTTAGGCAGTCAAATATGCTTCTAACAACAGGCTCTGAAAATGAGAAATTCAAAATTGAAAAGTTCTCTTTACAATAGGTTGAAAAGATGTAATCTCCATAATTTAGAAAATTCTTGCATGCCAAACCTTGTAAGCTTTCTTAGGATATATATAATTACGATTTAGGATGTCCACGAATCACAATAAAATAAGACAATAATTAATGTTTCTTTCAATTATTTTTCATGTAGAAGGATAACTGCTCGCTTTTATATTCTATAAGTACAAGCCTATCAGTCCTTTCAGTAAATTGGGCATTTCTTGTTACTGAAAAAGTATGAATAACAGTTTGGTTCATCACCACCAGAGGTGAGAAGCAGGAAATAGTTATCATCACCAGGAAAACCATGTCACTAGCTGCTGATTACATAAGCATTGAGCATGCGCCATCGTGCATAATCTACACCAAAAACATGTGAGTGCTTGCCACAAGTCTCATTCTGGGAGTTTGGTGGCATCTTTCCCTCCAGCTTTCATGATGCTAAGCAATGAAATCTTTTCAATTGCCATACGCAATGTTGTGCAACTATGGACTCAGGGCAATCTAATGCAGATGGCACATCAAAGGTTTGTTAAACTTTCACTACAGTTCCACGTATTCATTTGCTCAAAGAAACATGGAAGCAAACCAGCTAACGAGACTCTGCAAATAGATGATTTCTTGAACCCAAGAGGCACCTAAACACCATCAGCTCCAATTGCATACAAACATGTAAATGAGAACCCGAATCCGCTACTTAATATAATCGAACTTCTGGAAAATTCATTGACACCCACCCACTGACCTATCGTCTGTAAACCCAATTCATCGGGAAATCCAATTGCCAGAACACCATGGACTATAATTGAAGAAAAAAAAAGGAAGTTTCGAACCAAGCACACAACAGACCCAGCAAAGAAGGCAGCCGAATCTTGTCCCTTGAACACCCAAATTCATCAAGAAGTGAAAGAAAAACAAATATCTCCACACACCCACCAACCATCGAGGCCAGCTCTACCTAACCCAGAAACAGAAATCATCGCTAGATAGACAATTACCGCGAGATCAAGCAGTCACGACACAGAAAGCAACCGAAACCTGCTGGAATAGCAGGGAAGGACGAGGCTGATCAATCCTAAAAACGGAGCCTTTTCGTGTTCCTTCAATCCAGAGATCAAAAAGAAGAGAACCCGACGAAAGGGATCTCAGCGAATTAGCGGAGAAGCGTACTAAATGCCAAGCATTAAACAACCGAAACCGAAACCGAAAGCCCAGTCGCCACTCTTTCCTCCCGCTTTTGCTCGTTTACGCAAAGAGGGAGAACCGGTGCAACCGGTGCAGTGCCTGTCGGACTCGCTCGGAAACGTATTTTCCGTGTTCGGTTCGATGAAGTATACGGATGAACGACAACGACAGCTTCGTCATTTCTCCATTCGCACGGGGGTTTGATAAAGTCCCCCCGCGCCCGACGTTAGGTGAGCTGAAGCTGCGGTTGGATTGGCGTAGCATTCCGAGAGTCAACGTTGGCTTTCGTTGACTCCGATTCGTGGCGTGAAGGGATGAGATCCGATTGGTCTGTGATCCGGACGGAAAGAGCCGTCGGTTCTCGCGTTCTTGTTTTGCTGGCGGGCCGGTTTTGCCGACGACGGGTCGGCAAGAATTGTTGTTACTAGGAAACTAATGTTTATTTTGTACTTGGCTTTGAGTTCACACGTGCAAACGAGCACTTCCATTTCTAACCCGACTCCCACCAAGCGAGGCGAGGCGAGGCGAGGCCCCCCCCTCGAGTGCATTGTTGGAGTTTCGAGACATGAGATTTCGGCCGCACATCTGACAGGACCCGTGGATCATTGGGTCGCCCGGTCAATAGGCTTTTGATGAAAGGAGGGCAAGCTCGGAGAAATGGTTGGAGGGAGGGATTGTAACTTGGCCTTTTCTCTTACTAGAAAAAGTCATGCTCCCAACCACTGTGGTCGACTGTGGACCCTTTGATTCGGATTAGCTACGGTTGGGCTCACTTTCTCATTGGCTTCTAAAAATGGTCGATTGGTTCTCTCCGTAAGCGATCCATTGCTTTTTCAAATTGATAATTTTGGCTTGTCATTGTGTATGAATGTAAATAATAGACGTTGCTGTCAAATCACGTATACCTCCTATGGAATTCTAAGTAATTTACATTCTTAGTGGTTCGACGTGTAAATACTATGAAACTCTATATAGAGTATAAAATGCAAAGTAAAATAAAATAAAATAAAAAATTAAAGAGGCGTGTACAAAGAGAGAGGCTTGGGATCTATCACGGTCCGCCACGTGTCGAACGCCGATTGGCTTTCAGCCCGCCAACTTTTCGCAGACACAAAAGTTTGGACAAAAGGGTACCTGGCATGGAATAGCCCAATGGACCTGTGGGCTCCATAAGGTCCATGGGCCAAATCGGGTCGTGCCCGAATTTGCTCAACTTTTTCGCATCACCAGCTTTTGTTTTTCCTTTTGCTTACTCTCTCTCTCTCTCTTTTTTTTTTTTGCTTTCAATTTGATTAAAAAAATTTCCTCTTTTTGTTCTAAGTACTTCGGTTCAAAGTGGGACACCTCAACCTCAACATTCGATTTCACTGGCAAGCAACCAGTGTGAACAATTTCACGATCTCTATCGATCCTCTTTCTCTCTTAATCAAAGTTGACCATCGTTTTATTTCCAACTCGGTCCCAATACACTAAGTAATTCTTGTGTGGACTGGGTTCATAGACCCAACCGAACGCGTTATCATCTTTAACCACACGGTACGATCCCCGCGTGTGGGGCCCCGCGATTCCGGCACGAGGGACGACTTGTCCACACGGCCATTTGCGCTCTAAAGCAAAGCAGAGAAATGGCACTAGAGTGAACATTCAATCACGCGACGGAGAAAGCAGAGGGATGTGAACGCACGCTTTTGACCCCCTTCATGTCAAAACGCTTCTAGATCTCCTCCTTCATCCACCGTTCTATTTCCTACAAGAGTCAAAGTCAAACTTCGATCCCATGGCTTCCCTTAACCTTTTGTCTTTTTTAAACCCGAGTTTTGATTTTTCCTCAAATTCGATTCGGGTTCAAGTGATGAGCCCGAGGGCGTAGACCGGGCGAAGTCAAAATCTCGAGATAGCCCGGCTTTCACTCCTCGGATGCGTTTGCTAGATATATTTTAGTAGTTGCCCATGATTATTTTACCCTTATTTTAAGACGGGCAATTTGAGCTCGATCATGACGCGATTTTGTAGGGTTAAGTTGAGTTTGAACTTAGGGGCATCTGTTGGTGGACCAACTATAAAGATGTCAATTTTTTGTGAAAGGGTCATAATCAAGCTATATATATAATAATAATGTCAGGCGAACTCGTGTAGAGAAAATCACTTTTACCTTCCGACTTCCCCAAACTCGAGACCTACTCACTTTTTACACTTGCAATGGCCAGTAATCATGGAGGAACTCATGGCTTTCCCACTAATTGCACGGTCCTCCCCTTTTGGCCCAACTCCCTCCCCTTTTCTCTTTAATTAAGTAAGCACGACCGTAAAAAGAAAAATGGAATTACTTAGAGATTCAATCATTCTAGACCATACAAATCGAGTTAAGTCCAAGAATTTCCCGATATGTAAAGAAGATTCAAATATAGAACAATTTACACATAATTTATGAAACTTTTAAGCAAGCAAGAGGTGAAAATTCCTCATCGCCACATACGCTCCTTCGGCGAGTCAATTCCTTATTTTTGCTTTTGGTCATCGATGTGATCCTACTAATGTTTGGCATTGAAGTGCGGTCATGATTAGCTAATTTGCACGTACAGGCATCGCATTTAATTATGGCAATTGGAAAAGCTTCGTCCAAAAGGAGGAGCGGGAAGGAAAAGTCAGCTTTATCGTACATTTAAATCACGCCAATAAAATTTCTTCCTTGGACCGCCACGTCAAACTCCGTGAAATTTTGTCGGCAAGAGAAAAGAAGAAGAAGAAAAACCCTCGAGTTTACTAAGGCCTCTGTCGTTTAAGAAAACCAATGGTCAAATGTCTATGGCGTGAATTAAAAGCGTCGTCTAGTCGGATATCGTGTCGAGCTCGAACACGACTGGACTTGTATATTCGACGATCAAATCTGGGCGCCAGCTCGGTCGGCTATTCAAATTTCCTTTCGGGTTGAAGCAAGTATTGGTTCAAGGTCAACTCTAGACTAATCCTTAATAAGCTCAATCCATCTAGTTCCTAGGGAGGTTGTGCCGGTCCTTGTTTTTAGTAGAACCCCTAAACCTTGCATTATGTGTGTTGATCGTTGGTTCTGGGAGTTTAGAGTTGATACAACTCGGACCAACCCATGTTGTGTATTTTATCTATTCTAAATTTTACCACTTCCTCCTATGTTCACTTTGCAATTCAATTTGTGGTGTAAATTAGAAAATATAATCGTATTGTTGATGAATATGCAATCGATTAGTCCCGGGTTGATCCGGGCCCATCAATTCCAAGCTCAATAGGGCTTGTCCTTCGTCCAAAAAATTAGGGATCAACATTGTGCGGGTTGATCCCTAAAGTAAATGTTGGATCAGCTCAATTTGGATACAATCGACTCGTGAAGGAACTTGAACCCGATCCTAGTAATAAAAGATGGGGGATAATATGTGCATACATTGAGTGTCGAACATTTCAAGTGTTAAAATTTAGCATAAAAATGACACTTAAATGATAAAAGTTCGGAAAAATACACTTAAGTATCAAAATTAGAGAAAAATTAATAATTTAAGTGTTGATGATTAGAAATTCCGACCAAAATGTTGATGTGACATTTTTCCTATAAGATAAATAGTTAGATAAGTCGAAAATGACATCGTTTTACTTCGAATTTGAATTTGAATATAAATATTAAATAAATTATTTAAAAACTAAATAATTATTAAAAAAAGGGAATTGCAAAACTCGGCGAGGGCAAACCCTCGCTAGGAAGCACTGACAAGGGGGGCAGTGGTGACCTTTTTATTTAAAATAAATTTAGTTTCTAAATAATTTAATTAATATTTATATTCAAATTCAAATTCGAAGCAAAACAAAGTCGTTTTTAGTTTTTGTGAGTCTAAGCTAACTTAGATTTTCAGCGAGCTACATAGGCTAGTTAAATTATTTAAAAAGTGACACGTAGGATTTTTTGAAGTTTTTGTTGAAGTCGGCACCAAAATATTTCAATTTTTAAAAAAAGGCAATTAAATATACTTTTATAACTTTTTGACATTTTTAAGTATCCCATATTAAGTTTTGACATTTTTGCTATTATTTTGTGAGCATATATTATTTAAGTTCGGGAGATGCTCGTGCCTATTTCAAACTAAAATATGCACATTCAAAAGACAAAAAACAACAGATACTCGATGAGTTTATACTACACGTATTTTCGGGATTATTATACAGATACAGATACGTACAAGCTCGTCCACAATTCTCCGTTTTCACTTTCTAGAGAGAGAGAGAGAGGAGTCAAAGTCAAACTGCGCGGGTAAAATACAGAGAGAGAGAGAGAGAGAGAGAGAGAGAAAAACGAAATGGAGATAATGTCGTCGTCGTCGTCTTCGTCTTGGTCTTGTTGTTTAGCGAGCAGGAGGAGCAGCAGCAGCGATTGAAGGAAGGAAGAGAGGAGGTGGTGACTGGTCTTCGGTCTTCGCCAACCACTTTTCTCTCTTTTCTCTCTCCATCTCTCTCTCTCTCTCTCTCCTCATTAATCCCTCCCGCCACAACAACCACGATCTCCCCCTTCTTCCTTGCTCATCCAGTTCCTCCACCTCAAACCCCCATCACCGAGTCCCCCCCGATCGCCGTCGCCGTCGCCGCCGTCGATGTCGTCCTCCGTGAAGAAGGCGGGCTTAAACCTCAACCTGAAGCTTAAGCTCTCCCTCCCTCCTCCCGATGAAGACACCTTCGCCAAGTTCCTGTAACTCTCTCTCTCTCCCCCTCTCTCGATCGTAGTGTTTGCGTGGATCGCGCGTGCATTGTTGCTCGTTCCTGTGTTTCGGCCGATCGGCTCGTCTGAATCTGGGCGCTGGCGTCGTTCGTTGCAGGACTCAGAGCGGCACGTTCATCGATGGCGATCTGCTCGTCAACAGGGACGGGGTCCGGGTTGTGCCGCAGAGCGAAGTCGAACCGGTAAGGAGATTCCCAACTGCTGAATGTCTTGGTAGATTTCTGTTGCTTGAATTGGAGCCTCTTCTTCTTCTTCTTCTTCTTCTTCCTCTTCTTCTTTCTTGCTTTAATTGGTTTCTTGGACTGAGGCGGCTTGGGAGGAAACTGACGATTCTCACTTCTCGAGATTGGAGGCAAGATTGTGTTGCGGTTTTCGTTGGTAGATATTTCCTGTTCGCACGTATTGGTGGGCCGATGATTACATTTCTTCGGTCGATCTTGGCGTTTTGTTTCTGCATTCGTCTTGTTTGTGTCACCTCATGTATTTCTTACGATTCCTCTGTAAAAGGTTTGGTAAACTCTCCACAGCGTGTGAAGAAGTTCCAGCTGAGATGGAAGGAATTTCTTAAAAAGCCTTTTTTTTTTTATTTATTCCATAGATAAGCGTTTAAGTTCATTATGTGACTAGACATATTTCATTGAGACCTTAGATCCGTATAATGCTAGCCTCGCTAGAAATTATCTAGCTTCAGCTTATTAGTGAAGCTGGCTGAGTTGCTTAACGCTTATTTGCTTCACTTGGTGTGTCATTCATTGATGGAGCTATCTAAGCTCCTAGCTGAGTTGATCCTACAGCTTTTGTTTCAGAGTAATCTGATACTCTGTCCTGAAATGGTGTGTATGTTTGTCTCATTTTTGAACATCTTTCGGGGTCTCTCACTTTATGTTTGGACTGCTCATAGTACTTGAAGAGTATGCACTTTGTGCCTCGAAGATTGTGATCTCTTTATGCATACTCTTGTGTCTGTTTCAGCCACCCCTTATCAAGCCAACAGACAACCAGTTGAGTTTAGCGGACATAGACACAATTAAGGTTATTGGCAAGGGGAATGGCGGAATAGTCCAATTGGTCCAACACAAATGGACTGGGCAGTTTTTCGCATTGAAGGTATTGTTAAGTGCTCAGCTTCCAGTTTTCATTTATTGCCTCATTACCAAATGTTACAGTGACTATGCATTCTGGTATCCTGAATCTTTATGCCGCTTTAATTAATGTCTCGGGAGAACAGATTCTACAGTTACACTTTAGCAACTTACTCGTGCCTGAATGATGTAATTGGGCTCTTTGTCACGACCTATTCCCATTTTTGGAGAAGCTTCCACGTTGCTTTCATATGGAAGAGTCTTCTGTCATGCTACTAGATTATGAAGCTTACATGCTATCAATACCCATCTAATGTTTGGTATCATATGACCACACATCTGATGAAGACCTATTCCCATTCTGGAGAAGCTTCCATGTTGCTTTGACATGGAAGAGTGTTCTGTCATTCTACTAGATTATGAAGCTTACATGCTATCAATACCATCTAATGTTTGGTATCATATGATCACACATTCTGATGCATGATTTCTCATGCTTTTTTGTTAAATTACAAATCCAGGTCATCCAAATGAAAATTGAGGAGTCTGCAAGAAAGCAGATAGCACAGGAACTCAAAATTAATCAATCTTCACAGTGTCCATACGTTGTGGTCTGCTACCAATCTTTCTATGATAATGGTACTGTTTCTATTATATTAGAGTACATGGATGGAGGGTCGCTGGCAGATTTTCTGAGAAAAGTTAAAACTATTCCAGAGCCATTCCTTGCGGTCATTTGTAAGCAGGTGAAAAAAGATGCAAACTA
Organism: Angophora floribunda; assembly: GCA_014182895.1. NCBI lineage: Eukaryota > Viridiplantae > Streptophyta > Magnoliopsida > Myrtales > Myrtaceae > Angophora > Angophora floribunda. Next base: position 7,117,335 of record CM024707.1, read on the forward strand.
TCTATATGATTAGTCAGTTCTATTCTGTTTTCTTTTCTGTGAGATTTCTCAACCTATACAAGGAAATTGATGTAGGTGCTCAAGGGTTTGTTGTATCTGCATCATGAGAAGCACATAATACACCGAGATCTGAAGCCTTCTAATCTGTTGATAAATCATAGAGGAGAAGTCAAGATCACTGATTTTGGTGTGAGTGCTATAATGGCTAGCACATCTGGACAAGCTAATACCTTTGTTGGCACATACAACTATATGTCTGTGAGTAATTCAGTCACATGCACTAATATTCTTTTGCTGCCTTTCCCTTCATGTGAATATATATCCCCTTTCTCCTTACCCTTAATTCTCACGTGTTCCCCTCACTTTCTGTAGCCTGAGAGAATCGTTGGAAACAATTATGGTTACAAAAGTGATATTTGGAGCCTGGGCTTAGTGTTGCTAGAGTGTGCAACGGGGAAGTTCCCGTACACGCCACCTGATCAACAAGAAGGTTGGACCAACTTCTATGAGCTCATGGAAGCCATTGTCGAGCAACCACCACCTTTGCCAGCTCCTGATCAATTCTCTAGCGAATTCTGCTCATTTATCTCTGCTTGGTAAAGCTTCTATATCTTCTCCTCCATTCTTAATGGATTGACCTGGCCTTTTAGTCTATTTTATGCGAGATCAAAGTTTAGCATAATAGCGAGGTATTGATGCGATGTGTATTTTCTACTTAACAAAGATCAATAGGCATTTATTGGCTTAATTTAGATCTGAAGCTGGTTGTATCATATCTTATATCAGAATTTTGAAACTGATTCAAGCACCAAAAGTCGAGAAGTTAGTTTTGTTGATAATGAGCTTAGCTAACTTTTATTGTTGCTGCTGCAACATAGTGTACGTACATATTGACTTGTAATATAAGTTGAGTTGTCTTTCATCTTGTTAATCTGTCATCACTCTTTGCAAAACCTAATTTCTTCCCGGCAATATTTTTCTTTGCAGTGTACAGCAGGACCCAAAGGATAGATGGTCTGCAAGTGAACTTATGGTATATTCATTATGTCTACTGAAAGTTTTTGGTATCTCTCAGTGGCCCTAGTAGTCTCCACATAGAAGCCATTCTTAAACCCAACACCAAGCGAAGGGGATTAAACCTCTTTCGTTTGATCTGCTCAAGGTGACTAGTGCCACTGCACAAAGTCACCGGAGTCATCAAGCCATCTAAATTGCTTGTCGATTGTATCTGCATTTCAGACATACTGACTTCGAGGCTACTCTTTCTTGCTTTGATTTGAAACGCAGGGTCATCCTTTCATCAGCATGTATGAGGACTTGAATGTCGATCTTGCTTCCTACTTCACTAATGCAGGCTCCCCACTTGCAACCTTTTGAAACTTCGCTGGTATGCCTAGAGCCTGCTTTCTTGCCCATGCACATATTCTATTATCATCTTGTCTCTTATCCTGTGTATGGATAATGATTAGTAAGTCAAAAAATTTTAGTGCACACAAGGTGGAGGCTTACTGGAGTGCTATTTCTTTAAGAATGCATTGTTGTTTGAATATAGAATCCACTTGTTCTTCAGACTATGCTATAGATTTTATTGTATATTTCCTGCTTATTAATATTCAAGAAAAGGGGACCCGTCAGACTAATTTTTTAGATATTTGTTTTTTTTTAAAACAACTGGTGAATGGATTAGTATATGCAACAAAAAGGAATTGTGTTTTGGCTCCCACAGTAGAATCTTTCTCATTTCAATTCTTTTGCATGGTCTTGGGAACCCATCAGAATCTTAATTAAAGGGTTAATACCAAAAAAAACCCCAAATTGATACACAATTACCACAAACTAATCTTTTTTACTATAAAAAATACCAAATTGGTATATTTGTGACAAATTTACTCCAAATTAATTTCTTGACCATAAAAATCTCAAATTAATACATTTGTGATAGATTTACCATCCGTTAGTTTCCATTAAATTGGATTGGTATCACAAAAATTTTTAAACTAGTACACTTGTGACAAATAGAGGTAAAATCCCAAACCGATACATCCGTCAACTATCATATGTCACTTGGCTTAGCAATTTGACGGTAAATTTTAATGGAAACTAATATAGGGTAAATTTGTCATAGCTATTTACTGGTTTGAGGTTTTTCGTGATATTAATCTTTAATTAAAACCATACACCCCAAATTCTGCGGCTTTTCCCTAAGATCTCTTGAACCGAGTGACTAGGCAGCTGGCATGCTTTGGCTGGTTGACTGACTTTAGTTTTCTTGACAATCAATAGACTTTCTAATAGGTTTTTTGGATCGAAGAAAAATTTTCGGTAAAAAAGCTCTTTGCCTTTGAAAGCCATTAGCTGGATTCACTGGCTTTTTCAGAAAAAAAACTCTTCGCCTTTGAAAGCCATTAGCTGCATTCACAGGCCAACTCTCTGCTATATGAATTATTAACTGACCATCATTCTCCTTGAAGCAGTGGTTCCAGCAACTGGAGATCTTTGGCTCCCTGAGAATGCAGAGAGCAGTTTCAAGACAAACACCTGCTCAGGATTTTTATTTATTATGAAAGTGGATAACTTTTGGAGCTGGTAACTATCTGCCCCGAGTTGAGTCCATTCGAGTTGAGTGTTGGCAGTTCAAGAAGATTTCAAGGGCGTGATTACTTTGAGCATCGAAGGACAGCTGATGTAAATTCGAATTTTCTTTCTTATTGCAAGGTAGTTTATTGGTGCCATGCTGAAATGTGATACGCGAGAAATCCTGATCAGTGCATGTCAGTTGACAAGTGATCTTTTGCTGTTGGTTTGCAAAGATTCATGACTGAAACTATGAGATGGTTCTTTAAAGCTGGAAATGGAGAAACTTGCGATACTAACAGCAATAGTTGTGTCAGTAATTGTTTCCTTTTGGCGGGTCCTAACCACATATAGGCATATAGGGTCCGTATGTTTCGTAAAAAACATTTTTCTAGAAAACTTTTACCTTATATTGATTTGCTTAGAAAAATGAGTCAACAGAAAAAAGGTTTTCATAGCATAACTAAAATTCAGGAAAATGATTTCCTTTTTTGAAAGGACCGGAAAACATTTTCTAAATATATGATTAGATATCAGTGATTGGACTCGACACTCTACACTTGAGCATAAAAACTCTAATGTTGATTCTCAAGTCTTGACATTCAAGATTAGCTCTTCGATGGTTGGGTTTGGAATCCTAATTCTTAGGCCTAGCCTTTGGCATCCATGCTCGAGTCTATCAAGGCCAAACTTGACCCCCTATTGCTCATACCCAATGCTAGCTCCAACCCCAATGCTCTAGCTTTAGTCCCAACCATGAGGCTTGAGTCCACAAAGGCCATACATAGGTCCTTAGTGCTCGAGTCTACTGGTTAATGGTTAATTAAACTTTTGTTCTTATAGAAATATAAATTAAAAAATCAAAATTTTAATTATTTTTATTTTTAATTTAAATGTTCTTTTCTTTTTTCTTTTTCTTCTTCCTTGGTTTACAATATGATATGAACCAGTACAAATGAAAATGGAACATGTGACAAGTATGCCATCCTATATGCATAGCTTTTCCACAACCTTAGAATATGAACAGTTTGTTAGTCACCAAATTTATTTTTGTTCTTTGATTATACCATAGAAAATTTTAAAATAGCAGAATTTTGATGCACATGTTCCATATTGTGGCAAGTGTGGAGCGTGCTACCAAAATTGATAAGAACATTCCTAGTTTTAAAAAATCATATCAAGCAGAAAGAAAGAGAGGAGAGAACTTTAGAGATTTATAGCGAACCACACAATATTATTTTTAAGGAGAGTGCATTATGCCCCTTAATATTACATGTACTACCTTATATAGGTGCAAAACTAGCATAAGACAAACATTAGACATATAATTATTGGTGATAGCTCACCAATGACTTTTATAGACTCTTTAGGGTCAACAATGACCAATTATTTGATTATTATATCGATGGACTGAAATTTCGCTTCTAATAAACTTGTATCTCACTTTTTTTACTTTTGCTATAGTGCAAAATAGTGCCCGAGTAGTGCCCGAATAGTGCCAAAGTCAAATTTTCCTTTCCTTCACATGATTTCCTTCTGAGTTGTTTATGACTTCTTTTTTTGTCTCTTCATACTTCTCTACGAGTCAAATAGTGCCAGAGTCAAATTTTCCTTTCCTTCACATGATTTCCTTCTGAGTTGTTTATGACTTCTTTTTTTGTCTCTTCATACTTCTCTACGAGTCAAATAGTGCCAGAGTCAAATTTTCCTTTCCTTCACATGATTTCCTTCTGAGTTGTTTATGACTTCTTTTTTTGTCTCTTCATACTTCTCTACGAGTTGTACTTACGAATTGATTCTTCTATGTCATCATCTAAGTTGCCATTTCCATCATTCTGCCTCCTGTATTCTTTGATGAGTCTTTTAACTTCTAGAGTTTCAAGATGTTCGGTACATGTGTCATCTGTGAGCTGATAAGAACTAGATGGAATGTTAGTTGGATTACTAGCAATATCATAATGTTGCCTGAGTGCTTTGAGGAGTTTTTCCATTGCTTCAATTTCTAGGGCAACTTCTGCATTAAATTCAGATGACCTTTGCCTTTTGAATGATTGGTAGGATGGCTAGCGATTGGCCATAGGCAAGCTTGAGTTTCACCAGATCTTTCAAAATTGCCATAGGCCAATGCGGTGAGCTCAAGGCCTCACAGACCTCTAGTGAAGCTTGAGCTCACTGCGACTTGTGAGGCCCTTGAGCCTTGCCGGCCTTTAGTGAGCTTGAGTTTGCTAGTCTTAGGCAAGCTCACCTGTGGATGATCTTTGGTCACTCCCTTGGCTAGTTGGCCAAAGAAGAAGAAAAAAAGAAAATATAAAATAAACAAATATATTTTCCCCATTAAATTTTCCTTATCAAACGACATAAAATAATTTGAGTCTTTTTCAAAGCTCAATCAAATACCATAAAATTAACTGGAAAATATTTTTTTAGAAATTATATATTTTTCATGAAATAAACAGATCCTAAATGCAATCTTAAGATGTTTGCAAAATAAACGGATCTTAAATGCAGCCTTTCCTAGCAGTTCATAAATACCACTGAATGAACTGCCTTCCTTTCGGGTGTAGAGAACGTCGCTGCAATTCTCGAGAGCAGTAACCTAAAGCTGTTCTGACAAAACATGAAAACAGCAAAGCAGAAGATAACCTCTACTTTCAGGGATCAATTTCGAGAGAACGCATGCAAGATCGACAAATGGACCCCATATGATTCATCCTTACTTGGCAACTAGTGATAAATCCGTGCCAAAGGCATGATGAGAACAGCAACACCAAAATATATATATATATATATATATATATATATATATATATATATCATTTCGATCATTTTTTTTTTCCCTGAGATTAAAAGTTGCACGATGAACATTCTGTTGACGTACATCTCATAGGGAGAAAACGATAGATATATAAGGAATTCAGACTTTAATGGATGTACGTATTTCTTATCTTTATTAACGAGATGAGTGGATTGTGAGCATTTCTTTTTCTTAATCTTTTGGAAGGGAATTTTTTAACGGCCAACATCGAAAACAGAAGTTCAAACAGCACTTGTTTAACAGGATATTAGCAAAATCAAAAGTAGCCAGCTAGTCGATAATGTTCTTTTCATTAGAACCGTTGCTTTTTTTACGTGATAAATTAAGAAGCGCATAATGGTTTTGAACCAATATTATAATTATTATGGAATAATATACTTCGAATGTTAACACGTAAAGAAATTAACAATTCATGCACATCCGATAAACGCCAAAATTAATTGTGGAATACTTATACTTTTACACAAACAAGACTAACGTGAGTTTGCAATTACAAGATACAGTGTTTGCACCGTGATTTATCTTGTCGATCATTGCCATGTACATGTAGAAATAATTTTTTTCTTTTGGGACAATTGCATAAGAATAAAGGAGAAATACATACAAAGTTTTTGTGTATAAATAAAAGAAAAACTTGAAAGTGGGTTTGAATAGAGGTTGGAGTAACATTGAAAATCGAATGTAAACACAATTAACGTCCCAATTCAACCAGAGCTGTAGTACACCATCACTAATTAATTTGAAGAAGATAAATAAATGACCATAAGTTTAGAAAATGATAACATGATTAAACGTAGTTAAGCATGACATAATGCCTTTCGGGACTGCAAGAAAAAGGCAGACACAGTCCATCTCAAAAAAATAAAAAAAAACTTCTCTGGCAGCTCCGATTGATGCATGCTCATCTCTTCCATTTGACTTTATTACCTGCATATTGACATTGGCCTCCAACCCCCGAAAGAAGGCCGTGGAACATTACATCCATCGAGCAAAAGCCAACTGCAGCACCGAATCATCCAATCATAGGAAAGATAACATCAGTGGGACTCCAATCATCAATTGTTGGCACAGAAATCATCATTTTGCAGGAAAGAGGAGTGAGTCCTTTCCTCGTTTATTTTCTGGTCATTTTCCACAATGTTATCCTCTGCTTCCAAGTTCACTTGCTAACGCTACGGTGGAATCAATTAAATACTTTCATAATCCAACAAGAATGGCATCGACATATATTGCACATTCACTTACAGGCCTCACTCTGGAGTCTTGACAAAGAAGCTTTTCTGGGCCGTGCAATCCCTTCCATAACAAATTCCCCTTTAGAAACCAAATGGACAGGCAGAAAAATACTACCCTAAGAAAATCATACTATCACCTGATCGTGGGTGGTTGCATGTGGCAATTTACTTTGCACCGCTAGAAGAGCAGAAAAATGCAGTCCATCTCCCAACAAGAACTTTTGCAATAGATCCCATCTGTGCTTGTTCATCTTCTCCATCTTGACCTCACAAATTCATTTGTCTTCATGTAGTACAGAAATTTTGCATTTGTGCTTGAAGATAAAGGAAAAAAGAAAACAATAGATAATCTAGGCAAAAGCCAACTACATGATTAGATCGTATCATTGCAAAACTCACGAAAACCTCTTCTATTTATAATTTCAGTTTCTCCCTCAAATTCCATCTTCCCCTGTAAAATATACTTTCTACCATTTGGATACAATATGTTGAAACTTCTTTGTTTAACAATAATCAGACAAACATGGCACCGTAGATTGGCAGTCATAGACAACAAAACTAAGAGTGACAGCATCTGCATATATCAAGCAAGTGATTGCCATTGACCAGTGGTGCCAATTTTGCTGATAAGATCATTCAACATAAATGGCATTTTCTCCAAATAGCTGTCAAGTTCTGAAACCTCCAAAATGGTTTAGAATGTAAACTACAGGATCTGCTTATAGTTTCCTAGACCATCTGGGACAATAGCACCTGCTTATAAGTGGGATTAGATAAACAGAAGATGGATGGCAGCTGGGGAGCCAAGGATCCAAAAAGAAGTGTTGAAGTATTATCACACCTCGATTGACAACGGATCATAAATGCTCTTTATATTCATATGGTCATAAATGCTTCAGTTTTTGGGTTGGATTTTTTAACATGGTATCAAACCCAGTGTCATCCCTTTCGCAAATGTGCGTGGTCAAAATTCCACGTGAATGTGCGTAATTAAAAATTTCACTTGGGTCAAACTTTCTAACAAGAAGTCTAATATAGAAGCCAGTCAAATATGGAGAGGAAAACCACTGTTCCTTGAGGATAGAGGACAACTTAAGTCTATGCAAGATAGAGTTCCCTCCTGATCTCTTATCATATGGACTATTCTACGTTTAAACAGGTCTACCCGAAAAAGTAGGACCAATAAGGTTTCTGTAATAACCTTTCGATTAGCCCTGGAACAAAACTGTTATACAAGAGCCAACTAGTTCTCCTCACTGAATGAGTCTGCATTTAGCCAGTGAAGTTTACTTTTGCTGCATCTGAGTAAATGAAAAAGAGTGACCTGGGCATAAAGCGAGATGATATGATAAGCTCCCACCCAAGAAAGCTCCAAGCAGAAAAGGTACAGTTCACTGCAGAATACAGGTAATGACTCATTTTCCTACTGCGGGTGTTGGGGTGGGGTTGTTGGAAGGTGCCCCGATTAGTGTTGGGTGGTGCAAAACAGGCATGCTCACATCTTCGCAGAGCTATCAAGTTAGCAACTATAACTGGATTTTAAACAGCATTGGTGCAAGTAAAGAGGTCTAAACACTTACCAGCAACCAAGAATAGTATAGGACAAGGAGATTTATAAAATACACGAGAGTTAGCATTTGAAGCCGATAAAACACTGGATCGAAGTGCATTCTGACCCTTGTGATGTTGGTGATCTCTGCATATTAGTATAGTTGCATGCGTCATTGAACAAAGTAGAATTGGACGGAACGATACTTCAACTGAACATATGAGATTCCTTAGCATATCAATCTCACAATTTCACACAACCGCGTGATAGATAAAGAGTGGACATCCAACAATTACCTTAAGCTCTTGCAATCAATCTCACCAGAAAAGACGGAAGTTCATGGCCCATTTCACAACAAATGTGCATGACGCAAACGGCTTCTGACAAAATGAGGAAGATCTTAGTGGTCCTTCTAACTTCTTAAGTCAAAAATTAATAATGTAAAAGTTGGAAACAATTTCAGTGAATATTTTACATTTGTATAAACATTCCTCAGGCAGAGAGAAACCACGTGCTAAAGATAAGGTCTCCCTAGCAATGCAAGTGTACATGCTAAATCAGGAAAGATTAGGCCCATCACTCTACTCAGATTATATTTGCAACTGATGCAATGAGTCTTTAACATTTGCTACCTTCAATCATAACAGACAAAATGTCAGAAAGAATTACCAATAAAATGATGAAATCACCTGAAACATCAATACATAGACTTTGACTTCTATTCAAATGCACACAAAAGAATGCAATTTGCAAGCAGAATTTTGTTAATGATCTTTTGTCTTTATAGTCAAGTACCTGCAAGAGAGGAAGGCTTTCCAAAATCTGCCCCAACTTAGATCCAGTGAAGTAAAACACCACTTCAAGCATGGGAAAAATAAGTAAAAATCTACTAAATTTAGTGTGGACATCAAAGATAAATAAAATTCTTACCATTTACAACGTATTGATAGGCACAAGATGGCTTGCAAACCACCATATAAGAAACTTCGCAATCCTAACAAAGAGATATACAGCAGGAACAAGATATTGAGATTACATATATTGACCCAGCAAATGAGATCAATTCACAATGTACTAAAAATTTGATGGAGAAATGGCAGTTTGCCAATAACTACGTCAAATTATGGCCAGTAAGAGAAAAACACCTCTAATAATGAACATAACTGTAGAGACCTTTCCTCCAATGAAAAGATGATATTATTTGAAATCAGAAATGTATGTACAAGAGGCATTGTACATTCTTTGCAAAGAAATAGTCCCTACAAATACTAACTTGTACGCTGAGCAAGATCTTTACATCCAGGGTCACCAGCTTAGTACAGAGGCAAAATCGAAAACATCTGAAAGGCTCACTTCAAGATCAACTTCTGAAGAAGACTACAAAAGAATCTATATAACCTAATTTCGTTGACCTGATTGCACCCCTTCAAAGTAAGTTGTTCCTTTAACAACTGCAGTTTGTCTTTTTGTCAACAGTATAATTAATAAGACTATACAGAGAAACAACTTCAAACCATCATATTTACGTCTGAAAGATCATCCATTGGAATTTCAAGCCCCATAAAGTCATTTTCTTGCAGATTATCATCATCGATGTTCAACCACGAAGCAAGGTCTTGGCCATGGCCATCCATATCATCGGAAGCACCAAGTTCATCAATTCCTGGTAGCTGCAGACCTGACAAATCAATTGGATCCTCAAGCCCATCAAAACTAAAGTCAAGTTTTTCCTTGGAATTACTACTGGCTGTCACTAATTTGGAACCAGAAGGCAATGCTGATTTTGACTGTTCTGATGTTCCAAGAAGTCCATTGATAGATACAGATAATTGAGTCATTTTCTGCTTGGGCTTCGCTTTAGATTTTCTTTCTCCCTTGGCATTAAATACTGCTGATCGATTGCTTTTATTATTTCCCGTTCTAGATAGCACCTTTCCTTCTCTGTCCCTCTCACTTCTCTTTCCTTTTGTGCTGCTAGCTAGAGAACTTCCAAGGACTGATGGTGAAGTAGAAGAATTTCCAATGGTACCACCTACAACCTCATGGAGCGACAACTCCCTCTTCTTTACTCTATTGAAGCATGTATCTTCTTTAACAGTGCTTTGTTCAGCCACAAGATTTCCAGGCAGTGGCACATCCATAGCATTCATGTCGCAATTATCCATTTTTTGACCCTTAAGGGACATGGAAGGACTTTGCTGTGAACTCTTGGAAGCTGCAGAGGAAGAACTTAATTGGTGAGCAATAAACGAAGTGGACTTTACAGCATAGGCAACTTGAACAAAAATATTACAAGATGGAGACTACATATCCTACCATGAAAATTAGAATATTTATCCAGGGTATCGAAAGCAGCACAAAAAGGATAACAACCAAATAAGTTCTAAAATAATACCACTACACAAAGGTTGGAATATACTTCTGAGATTCTAACATCTCAAGGATGGTTAGAAGTGGAGGGATTTCATATGGAAGAATTACCTTCCAAAACTGCTCGACGAGAAGTCCCAGTCAAAAAGATATCCCTAAACAAGGGCTCACTGAAGCAGCTCTTGCCAGTATTTTCATATTGTTTGCACTGGTCTAACGTACGTTTAACAAATGCCAAAGCAGCTTGCTCGGCCATCCTGTTGGTTGAACTCTTCCTGCTGGTGGCATTTGCCCGGGACTTCTAAGAACAAAGTTGATTATTATTGATAATAGGAAGATACACATGCAAACAGAACACGAAATGTAGACGTACCCATACAAAGCCACATAAGCACCCATGCAAACCAGTGTGCAGAGTGAGAGAGAGAGAGAGAGAGAGAGAGGGGGGTGGTTTTGAGGCCCGGTTAGAAAATTGTGAGTGCATTGCCCAAGCTTGAATTTCTTCTTATAATTTCTCAAGGCCCATGTATACCTCTTGGACTTTTTAGTTCTTCTTGCATTCAATTTTCCCAGGGATTCCACCATTTCCCAAACAAACAAGAACAACCTGATTTCTCACTGCTCAAATCATTCTCCAACATTGCATTAAGAAAGCATAAGAGTTGCTATGGACAAATCTTAGAAAAGTGAGACAGAATTTTTTACTGACACCATCTTAGACCAATCTTACATTTGAAAACTGCTTCTATTTTTGAAATACCGTCTTCAACTAGGTCGAATACTTGGTTAACCAAGTCTCTTTATGGTTCTTTCTTTAATTTTTTATTTTTGTGCATGTTTGTGTCTGCTATAGTGTGGGGAGGATAAAAAGTGCTTGGAACCAAAAGCATGAAAGCATACATAGAATAAGTTATGCTCATCCATTAAGCAAAGGGGGAAGGTAAATGTTTTGACTGAACAATTTGACAATTTCTTTGCATTGAATGGGGCGTGGTTCAGCAAAAATAGTTGGTCTTTTCAATTGGCATGTCAAGTGGCCTAGGGCGAAGAAGAAAATGATAAAAGCAATTCAAAGTGGGGAAAAGAATGAACACAGTTGAACAGGCCAAGGTGCTTCACAAGATTTTTGCACATGTAATAGTGGCATCCGATGAAGACTTCAGAAGTTCATTCCCTATGATTTTTTATTTGTAGGCTTAAGTAGCGAAATGGCAGTTTTATGCTTCAATATGCAGTGCCATATATAATTTTTGTTGAAATTTAAGGGCTAATAAATCAGACATCTATGGTCCACATTCTCCATCTACTAGACAGAAAATCCTCTTTAACTCGCCCCAAACCCTCTCCCAATCAACAGTTTCAACTCTTTCAAGGATATTGTATGAGCTTACATGACATCTTCAACAAAAATCAATGGAGATAATTCCATTTAGGTGATTTGAGTTTGGCAAACTGGTTCAATGGAAGCGTACCAACTAATAACACCTTTTCATAACTATTTCCAGCACGACCAGGATAGTCGGAGGGTTTATATTTGCCCTTGAAGCCTTGGCTTTCAGAGCTCTCTAACTGCCTATTATTCGTTATCAACAATATTATCCTGTTTCCATATAACTCCAGCATAACCACGAACAGACAAGAATTTCTCTTAAAAACTCCACATTCTCTTCCTCCACTCCACCGTTCACAGCAAATAACTCAATAAAGTTCCATTCTAAGCAAATAACTAAAAATGTTCCATTTCTAAGCAAATAACAAGACCAGACTCTTTGCAAGAATGAAAACAAGGGCGAACCTATATATTCCTGTACGCCCATAAAACAGAAATCCAAGGGGGTGTAACTTGACCATAGTAAGAGGAAATCTAGAAAATAAATGCATGTTTACAATTACGGTAACAAGAATAATCACAATGAAAAAAACGCACCATATACTTCTCGTACTTCTCATACTTCTTGTAAGCCATTACTACAAACTTGTCCATTGCATGTTGTTCGAACTCCCTAAGTGAGCAAATAAATGAACCACCTATTAGTCACTGATGCATCAGAAGTTAACTAAGAGGAGAAATAATGGAATCTGAACCGAAAAAAAGTTACTTTTCTTGAGTTTCTTTTGCTTCTGCAGCAACCTTGATCAGTCTTTCCAGAAAACCTTTGTTCTTGGATACCTATAATAGGAATAAACAAGCAACAGCTGAGTTACAGAAAAAATCGACAGATACATGCAAAAGGTAGCCAAAAATAAAGCATACAAGAACTTTAAAAAAGCACCTGCATGTGGTATTTCTCCACTAATTGCATGATCTCATCATTGACTCCTTTGCTCTCCATTTGATCACCATGAGGCTGGTTTAAAAGGTAATTTTCAGATAAAAACCAGTTAAGCATGATTCAAATGACAAAAGTACACGTCCAGGTAATATATTCCCTCAAGCATATTAGCATTTCACATGGCAGAAAACGCCAAAAGACAGAAACATGGTAGATACATAGCATTATCCGCAAAAGTAAAAAAAATACCACCATAACTATAGCATGAGATTAATGGAAAAGTTTCCATTGCAAAGAATTTCAGTAAATACATACAGACTAAAGCACTAGGCATTCTATGTACATATGTACCTACCATGGCCTCAGGGAAGAGCGCAATACTGTGAACCTCCAGGAGAAGTCTTTCATCTAAACTCATGCGATCATATTGAGATTCTGAACACCCTGTCCTTGGCATCATTGGCATCATTATTTGGTCTCTAACTAATCCGTTTATTGGATGTTCAAAGCCTGAATTTATCCCTGTCCTTATCATGTCGACAATATCATTGTCACACTCTTCATGCTCAGGAATGCGAGATACCATGTGACCATTGAGGGCCAGGGCACTAGAATACGGATTGCTATGAAGTGGTTGGCAACTAAAACTATTTGATTCCATTTCTCTATCTAGCTTGAGCCTTGATTCATGTGCATCATTTATGAGGTCGTCATTTTCAAAACTGCCACAATCAGCCTCCTCCTCTGGAATTAGGGCCGCTATGAGCCTCTGGCAAAGAGGGATCATGTTTTGATCCAGCACTGCAACTTCCATCTGTCCAGCATCAAGCCCCATCTTGCTTTCTCCTTCAACCAACTCAAACCCATTGGGATAACTACACCAATTATCTGTTTCAGTAGCAACAAGATTTGGCGTTTGACTTGCAGATCCAAAATTTCCCTATAAAGTCATAAGAAGAGAAGGTTCAATTAGCGACATTGCAGGGAAACCAGAAACATCTCTCTTCACATAACAGCACTCGCCTATTTATATTCAAAGTACTACAAAAGAACCACAGAAGTTCTTAAGAATATAAAACATGAGTTGTATAATTAAAGGTAAATCAGTAAACTCTTTTTTATCCATCTGGTATTGTCAAAACAGCCATAATTTCACATAACCCTCATATACTTTGTCTACTCCTTTAAAATCTCTCCTCAGACTTCCAATGACGAAAAACTTTTCATCTCCAAACCGCATCTATAGGGAAAGTTAAATAGATAAATGCAAGGAATCTGAGTTTGCATCCCAGTCGTTGAGCTGAATGATTCAATCAATTCCATGTGTTAGACTAGTAATTCTCTGATGAATTGAGATTCACAGATACTTCCTCAATTTGCTGGGGGTATATTCATGAAGAATCTGACTCCCCAGAATCAGAAGATGAAAATTGGAATCTCCTGGTCATGCTTTCCTAACTCCAAATTGAATGAACCACTTAATAAATTGATTTATTGAGGATCTCGATAACTAAAATGAACCGACGCAGGCCAAGGTCTACCTTAAAAAATTCCCTTCTGGTCCTAGCTTAATCCAGATCTACCTAAAGCATACCTAAGTGGTTTAGACATCACAGAAAGTCACTTGGATGATGAGTGATTTGGTCCATTTCATTCCATTCTGAGGAGAAAAGTGCCTCTACCAAGTTAGTTAATAGTGCTTGAAGCTGTACAATGAAAGATATTACAAGACAATCCTTGAAAATGTACCATACGCTGATATGGGGAACTAACTAAACATATGATGGCAAAGAAGAAACACACTATCTCAAACCTACTCTTCCTCCAATGCAGAGACAACCCATATCCAATTCTCATAGGTACTGCATTGCATGCAATCAAGGGTCCTCAGCAGCCAACTTAATTTTCCCCTTTGTCATGGACACTTTTACTCTAACCAATATTTCATTAGTATCAAAGCCTATGAATATCATATAATTGAGGAATCCCAAAACCTATACCAGACAAGTACTAATTTGCAATTCTGGCAAATAAGAAACAAAAATGGGATAATGAATTATATGTGATGTCAAACATGTTACAGGGTGATCAATGGGCCTAAGTTCTGCCCAAGCCCTCTAAGTTGGCAGTACACATATCTGAGAATTCCACCTACACTAGAGAATTATCAATTTACATAAATGAAAAAGTCCAAGACTAATAGATGAGCTTTGTCATTGAATTTCCCACCAGATAAATTTCACAATTCCAATACTGGGTAGACAATAGGAGGCAGGCACTGAAGAGATTTTTCCAGAACAATGTCCTCGTTCAATTGCAATTAAAAATCTCACCAAACAAATTCACATGCAGTATGACTAAGGACATCATTTAAATTCATGACAAATCAGTCAAATAGTAGCAACTTGATAAGTTTTCCAGAAGAGGCAAGAGGAGAAATGCCTGTTGCTTCAAATAAGCAATGTCTTCATCGAATATAAAACCAAAGACCGCTTCCATTTGCATCAAAAACTCGTTCGGGAACACATGAGCTGCAACAGAAAACCAATCAAGTGAAAACAAAAGGCTAATGCAAAAATTGAAGGGAATGCAGAATTCTTTGAACATACATGGATTAACGACAGCATTGGCAGCAGCCAATAGCTCTTCATGCCCATCATCAGAGCCAACTAGGATAATCAACAAAGAAATATGTGAGGATATCAGAAAATTTGGGTAATATGAGGCTAGCTCAGCAATACATACATTCAAAGTTGGCCAAAAATGAAAAACAAACTGTACAAGATCAAACACAATACCCAGAAAATCTGCAGCCACATTGACTGATTGATGCCGCTGACGAGTATAGGCCTTTCTGTCAGAAAGTTTCCTAGACATTGGACGGCCAGCTTTGCTGTGGGCATGATACAAATTAAGAGATCATAATCATAGGAAACACCTAAAAGTCTCCTTGCATTAGTTAGATTTCCTCAAGAGAAATGACTGGAAGGTATGTCGTACCTTTCTATTCTGTCCAAACCAAGTTTGGTACTTTTAAGCTGTTGTGCAGTGTCCTCGTTGCCAAGCTTCTCACTTGATACTGGCAAGAGGGATCTAGAGGAAGGAAAACCACGCCCACTCCTCCCTTGCCTTCGGATACCATCTCCTAGGTCTTCCCTTGGAATTAACTTATTCTTCCTTGATGATGAAACCAAAGTAGAAATCTTCTGTACAGAATCGCCAGATTTCTCATCTACTTCATCAGACTTCTTGGTTTTATCCCTCAATTCAAATTCAGGAGCTCCCATGTCCTCACCTTCTGATAACGGAGTGGAAGATAATGGGTCAGCTTTCAATCTAACAGGCTGAGGAGAACTGCTTGGCATACGTCTGGGAAACCCCAATCCAACTTCATTTCCCACGACATCGGAACCGGTATCCATGGGAGAGGTTTCATCATTACTGGGAACAGATGGAACAAAATTTCTTCTCCTAGCAGACCGGGAAATTTTCTGAGGCCGTGGCCAGCAAGCAACAGGTGGAGAAGAAGATCGCCCTGATGCTGTGCGTTTGCGACTCTGTGCCCCCACAGCAACAGAAGGCTTGGTTGTACAATTGGAGATCTCCCAATCATTAGACACAGTTGGACTGTTGACAACTGGGGACAACTTGGGTGCAACACCAGAACCTGATCTTGGACCTCTAACAGATGGATTCATTCTTGTGCTAGATGTAGGACTTGCAGAAGTTAAATCATCACGGGCATTTGTCCTGGGTTTTAACAAGATAGAGAAATTGAAAATGAATGCAAAATTGTACAGAATGTCAAATCGATTAAAAAGTTAAACTAATAAGAAGTTCTTGCGGTCAGAAATAAAGAGAACTCTCATCATGTCAGAAACTCGAAAGTCAAGAATTAAGGAGCTATTAACTAAAGCAAACCAAGATAACAATTGGTGCAGCAGAATAAGCTGATAAGATGCAAATGAGAACCTGCCTACATACAACAATATTTCAATATGTACGAATTTATATCTGAAGCTAAGGATATAATTCATACTTATTGACTGCTTTGAGATTTATCCTTTCCTTGTCTGAGTTAGGACGATCTTTCTTGTCACGGGAACTGCTGTCCAGATCAGCCTTAGGTAATGAAGTACGTGCACAGAAGCTATTTTGAGAGACAGCTTCTGCTTTTCCAACTCCAGGGGTTCCATTACCAACTCCTGGCCTACATTAATAGGGAACAGAAATAAAGACTCAGATACATCTAATTTAAGTTTCATGAGCAGTACATAGTGGAAGAAAAGAGCTGGCTACTTCTTTGACAATATGACACTTGAGATAATGATTGCTCCTAAAAGCAAATGAGCTTCAACTCGGCTGCTGAATCCCTTCAATAAGAGTCCTTTGCCAGACAGAGTGTCTGATGACATGCAAATAACACGCTCGAGCCCTTGGATTATTATGAAAAATGCCAAGCTAATAAAATGTCTTTCAATTACTGGAAATATAATGTCTTTCAATTAGCGGAAGTTCCCATTAGGATTATGAGTAGATAAACAACCAACTCCAGGTAAAGACAATCATGACTTGGCCTTGCAGTCTAAAATTGTGAATAGATTAATATATTGATCCTGTGCAGCTTGAACAGTAACAAGTGATGCTTGAATCTCTCGTATGTGCAGAAAATTTTTAACTAAAATAAACAAAAGAGGATTTCAACCCTTTTCATATAGAATAATAGTTGCAAAAC
This sequence comes from Angophora floribunda, assembly GCA_014182895.1. Lineage (NCBI taxonomy): Eukaryota > Viridiplantae > Streptophyta > Magnoliopsida > Myrtales > Myrtaceae > Angophora > Angophora floribunda. The sequence continues at coordinate 7,134,886 of CM024707.1, forward strand.
ACATTACATCTCACATGAAACTTATTTAAGTATCCTATGAACAATGAAGCAGTTGAATTGGTTATGCCAGTGCCCATTTAATGCTGTTAGCTAAGCTGGCCAGGTACCTTTGTCAGGATAAATATGTAAATCTCTGAAAAACTAAACTAATTTGAAATGTCCAATTACATATAAGCCAACTACTAGGATTGTTGCTTCTAGTCAAGTGAATCAATTACGTCAATTTTAATTTTGTTAGATACATGAACTTTCAAGTTTATGCACTCTATATCAGCAGTTAGAATGGCTTTTAATTCTCCTTCAATTAATCGATCCCGATTTAGAATCTGAGTCGAGACTTGTTACCATGGACTCTTCCTCAGCACACTTTCTCTGAAACAAATGCCTAGAAAGGATAGCCATATTATCCAGATACTATTTGAGAGTTACTCACAGAATAAAATAGACGCACATCCCCAATCCAGAAAACTTTAATATTTCAATCTTTCATATTTCAACAATAAAACATGATACTGTCCAACTCCTCTTTTAGAAGGTTAAAAACAACTTTCACTCTCAGCAGGATATGACATAAGCACAAGGAAGATGCCTTCAGTGATCAATCCACCATTTTCTTTTCATGCAAACTACAAAAGAATGAATAACATGCCATCACTTGTAGTATCAAAAACCAGAGATGAAAAGGAGAGAAATTAAAAAATTTACTAATGCAAAATATCACAAATTCCTTCATGGATGCAGATCAATTGCTTTGTCAACCACTTATCAAGTACCTACAGTGATTTCCATCCTTTGTAGCCAGAGTATAGTCAAATAAACTTTTAGCTTTAGCCTGCTGAAAAAATGAAGGTGAAAGAGGATAATCTGTGCAAGGGAAAGCCAAAATAATTCACCTATGCCATTACTGAGTTTAATGACTTAAACAGCAGTCTATCTACAGCAAACTTTTTACGTATCCATTCCAATTAACTTTGCTTACTCCTGGGGCTTGCCCTAATTGTGGTATTCAGAAAGTATTGAGAAATTGTGCATATAACAAATAAATCAAGAGTAAATGTTGGTGAGACCCGAAATGCAAAATCGTTTTGCAATGATAGGAAATTTCATGTACTAAAAATGTTGATCTGCAATGACTATTCTATTCCCTGGTACTTGAAATATCATTGAGTTTGTTAACACCATGCTTGGTCTATATTTATTGCTTGAATTTATAAGGATAATGCACTTTCTGTCATTATAATTTAAAAAAAAAAAAGAAGACGAAGAAGAACAATAGAAGAACTAGGAAGCAATCGTCACCGAGACATGAACAAAGTTGTCTTAATTCCTGAACTTCTTCCACCAACCACACTCTAGAGCAATGGAAAAACATGAGGCAGTCACACAGACATCATTTCTCTCATACTAGCATAAGACCAAAATCGAAAGTTTGACCACACAGAGAATTATAAGATGTACCTAAACTCATTTGACTCATTATTCAACTTTGGTCGGGCATCGTTAACAGATCTTTGCTGCATTCCTTGCTTTGAATCCCGGTAACCATCAGCAGGTTTAGCGGAGAGTACACCTGGCAGAAAATCTGACTTTATTCCAGACCGCTTCTTCTTCATTTTAGACTTTTCCCAACCATCAACGCCGATTGACAGTGTCCTTTCCTCACACTGAGGGGCACCACTATTTGCTAGCTTAGGCAGTTCCCTTTCCCTATCAGCAGGCCCGGATGTCCTTACTGATGTATTAGCCCGTGCATCCATCTATATCAATCCGAAAGAAAATGTCAACCCACCCAATGAAACTATAGAGCAGAAAACTTTTGCAGATCAAAAAGAAGATCAGTAAGCTAACAACACCGCACAAAAAGAGAGTAGATTCCACAGTTACTATTTACCCAATATGATGAGCGACATCATGGACCAAGAACACGCACAATAAGGCCTTGCTGATATTTCGAGAAAGTAATGTAGCAAGATACTGACTTATATGTCAGTAAATCCACTTCAACCAAATCAACTCAAAATAAAGAGTCAGGTGGCAATTTTCAACACAACTAGGGCATAATTCAAATATGACATCATACTAGCAGGGTCTGGTCTTATACTAGCCTTGTTCACATCCTAACAATGTTAAATAAAGAGGCAAACTACAAGTTAACAGGCATATCCATTTTTCTATAAATAAACAGAATTAGCTTGTTTATCATAACAGTGTCAACAAAAAAATCTTTATCTGCATTTGTATAGCGACAGAATTAGCCATCTTAGCTACCAAGGCTTCAGCTTGTAGAGGTTCATCAGTGTCATGTTTGCAAAGGTTCCACAGCTGTGATCTCTTTGTGGAGTGCTGCTATTAAGCCATAGGGCCACATTGCTACATCTACATGTGGTTTTACAAAACCAATGAGGAAGAGACGACTATAATCGAACTCGGTTTATTTGGTTTTGGATTTTATCATTCACAAATACTCATGTGATTATGTTCTATATTAATACTAAGTATATTCACATTAGGCAGACATTTGTGGAAAAAAATTAGATTGCTTGATAAAAAGAATAAAATAAATAAATAAGAGGGAAATTTGGAACCTAATGATCCTAGAACTTTTGGATTCCACCAAATTCCAGTGTCAGGGTGGTAATATGGCAAAAGATAGGGGTTCAAGGTAAGGCAGACACCCTATCCACCTTGTAACCTTGAGAAACATGGTATTTAATATAATGGGTTGTGCTTCAAATGGGATCTGGACAAGATAAATTAAACATGTTGAGCTGGAATGAGTTATTTAAGTGTGCGTTTTTTACTTAGCACCACACGAGCACAGTCCGAGCACACAAATTGCCGTGGCACCCCCAAACACAATGGATGCAAGAAAATCTAATGGATGCAGAGTTTTAAAACAACTGGCAGTATTAGCACGAAATTGTTCCATCGCAACGAAATAGGAGAAAAGTAAATAAGAAACAACACAATAACCAGGGCATGAGAATTGTCATTGTTGAATATATTAGCTCCATTCATAGCAGAACTAGAAGATCACCAGTCAGCACTAAGAGGCTAAATGAAAATTATAGTTAAAGCACAATCAATTCTCTAAAATTTTAAAATAGCTCATTGGAAAGTAAACCTTTGGATCCACTAATGAGGTCCGAGTGCGTTTATTTGGAACTGAGCCTTTAGCCCGTTCCTCAGACTTTTGAAGGCCAAGCTCAAAGCCACCAGTGCCGGTGTTATTTTGGGTTCCTATCTTAGCAAGGCCGGATCCAGCCATAGATCGGTCACTTGATATCATGGCACCAGAGCGATCATTGACAAGAACATCAGGACGAGATCTCTTTTTTGTAGGTAGACTTGGGAAAAACTTGTTTAGTATCGATAATGCTTCGACAAATATTTTCACTTGTTCCCTGCCAAAAAAAGCATTTTCACAAACTGATCCAATTTCCAATTTTTAGAATGAGATACACAACGAACTACCTGGCCTTATTAGAAGTTTCACGCAAACCATTTCTGATTCGTTTAAGCTCCTCCAGAGATGGCTTGCCTTTTGAAATGCTTGAAGGAGCATCATCAGCTGAAAAGCCCAGAGCAACACTTACACCTCGTTTTAAGTCGCCTTGTTTATTAGACCTGTGATCCGCAGCCATCAATTTCGGTGGTAAGCGTTGGAGGAAATTCATAATTTCTGCTGGTGCTATTGAAGAACTGCTCCTTGACGTTGATGTTGAATTCTCCATGCTCTCACGAAAGCTGCCTGACCTCTCCATTGGAGTTGCTATGTGGGATCCACGTGACCCACTGCCATATAGTGACCTATTGGGGCTGCTAGAAGACAGATCAAATTTACTGGATGATGCCATTGCATCAGCTTTTCTAATTCATCAATGTCCCATATCTGATAAGCAGACTGAAACATGACAAAACTGCAATGCTGCTGGACATAAGGATCAGTTATATGCCCTCAGGAAAGAGATAGAGCTGAGTCACCTGAAAAGATTAGTAGGAAAGCAAAGCGTCAATAACTTTGAAAGGGTATAGCACTGTTCTATCACTGAGGTTTGGACTACTACCATAGACTAATATATGACCAGCATTATGAGCAGCATGAGTGAAGTCCAGAAAATGCCAATGCTGGTTCAACTGGCAGTAAGTTCGAAAAGTTATCTTATTTTAAAGAAAACGTCGGACAAGCAAAGAGAAAATCTTCAGTCATCTTTCGTTGTTTGGATAATCACTTCACTAAAGCTGACAACAGATTCGAAAGAGTGCATAAAGTCCTCCATCTTTTGGCCCCTAGCAAAGGGGGATTCAACCAATCTCAACTAATCATGAAAATATATGTTTAAAACAGTAGCTTCCAAACCGTATTTGCTAGATGAACATTTCTAACAGAATTAAAAAGGTGAGTCTTAAAAGTACTCTGGCTATACAAATGACTGTTCAGCTCAATCTAGTGCAAGAGATTGGAGAAAGCTCTGCAGCAAGAAGTACAGCAATAAAACAAGAAGCTGCTAATACCAAGAATCAGGAGATGCCATAACATATCTGTGTAACATAATACTAAGAATTATATCTAATACAATGATTGCTGTTAAGGAGAAATTATTCAACAGTGTTCAGAACATCAACTGGACTGTCCTTTCCGGCCATTTATTCAACCGTCTTATCTCTATTCTACCATTAAACTTTTCTTATTCTCAAGTTGATCATATACAGAATGCATCTATCACATCCCGTGCTTGATTACAAATCAACAATAAATGCTTCAATCGTTCAGGAAAAGTGACAAATGAACAAGGAAACAACCAGTGCGCTGACATGAGTACACAGCCAATTCTTGCGGTTAATTAAGTCAAGTCAGATGCTCTGCATTCTAAATTGCAGATGCTTAAGTGTTTATTCTGCAAAAAATTGTCCGAATGTCCATGTTTTTTTTTTGGTCGGAATCCTGATGTCCATTTACTTGTCTCATTTTCGTTTAAAAATTCTTCAACTTCACTAGCATGTGTGCTTTCCATTGCTCTTAACATCATTCTGCAACTCCCACTTCCACTTTTTATTTCAGTATGATCAGTTCACCATTACTATAAGCCAAAACACCAGGGATGCAAAATCCCATAATCTCTCAGCAGTGGAAAAACTACAGGACATCCAATCTGCTCAACTGGGAAGCTTATAAACCCCAGTTCCATGATTTACTGTATTATCCTGGTGTGGTTCTTTAGATCTTTCCAGGGCAACTTGCAGATGCACAAAATGTCTTGCTCTTCAACATTTCTTGTTCTGAGTATAAGCACTATAAGTTCCCAAAAAATACCCATAGAAAGAGATATTTCCACTTATGCAAATGCATACTTTTAAGCATGAGACTTGGGCTAGAAGCAGAAACATGCTGTGTAAATCTCAGCTGAATATGTATGTAAATGAAAGTTGCTTTCACATTGCATGTCTAAAATCTCATCAGAGTAGTCATACCACCCCACATTTTGAATTGGAACGAATATGTGTATTTTTAGATCAAACTTTTGTAAATTGAGATCCCAAAAACAAGGAGCTTCTTGGCACTCATGGATATACCAGCATCTAAAGATGATCTAGATAACCATAGTGGGCCACATTCAAACTCCTATCTGCCTACACGATAAGTGAAACAGGCAGAGAAAAGTCCATGTCAATGCAATCAAACATCAAGCAAAAGAGCAACCTTAGTATTTCCCATTTAGGGCAAGAAATTCAACTTCTCAGCCTGATAATGTTAACAATTGACTCCAGCATCAAGCTCAGACACTACTCCAGCCTTGACAATGCAACTAAAGCCCAAATGGCCAAGAGATACGTAAATGCATTTCAACAGGCACTTGATGGTTTCTTTCCTTATTCTACTGCTGCAACAATCCTCAGCAATAATGTAAATAGAAAGTCTAGTTCCCTCATTACCCTTCAACTTAAAAACTAATACTAAATATCTATTATCCCACAAACTTCAGCACAGACATCAGGATTTAATCAGTTGCAGCAACAATTTATACTTGCTCACTCCCTATTAAGCACGCGCAACGCAAGCATTAACACTTCACTATGGAAAGATCACATTCTTTTTCTCTATTCAGGCTAACAATAGCTTACCCAAAATTTACTCCCCTTCTCTGGTCAGCTCAAGTTCAAAACCCCTCCCCTTCCCTCTTCCCACCACTTAAATGAGGACCACCATTTCCATACACTCAAAACACTCCATCATCCGGAACTTGACCGTGACGTTTCCATAGGAAACGCATTCATTCAAACACCAGTCCAATCACAGCTGAACACCCAAAGACCCGTCCAAATTATACCGAGCATTTAAAGCCCCCCGGCACTCACCCCGAAAACACGAATTGCAGATGCTGCCACTCGAATCAACCGGGAAAAATGCTGGAAGCAAGTGCCGGAATCCAGCTCAACACACCGACGACCAGCTCTCGATCGAAGAATCGAACCCTAGGACTTCAATCGAAGTGAGCAAGCTAAAATCAATGCAGAATTCACCTCTTCAATCGCGACGCCGGAGGGACGAAAAACACGGCGGGGCGAGCTCGCTCGATTCCGGCGGAGGAGGAGGAGCGACCCAGGCGGGGCTGCCGACGCGGAAACGGGTTCGAATTGCGGCTCCGGAGCTCCGAATCGGAGGGGTTCGTACGAAGGCTATGGAGGACGAAGCCACCCTCCCCCCCCCCTGGAGTTTTGATCGGCAATGAACTGGCCCGTGCCGAAATTACGCTCCTACCCTTGCTCGGCCTTCGCTAATGACGGCAAATGAATCCCCAGCGCCGAGACATTACTGGAAATTTAGGAAAATATTTCGGCTCATTTAAAATGGGAGCTCCCTTAACTCACCTGAGTTAGGCTTACACCAATATGCAATTATTTATCATCCAAAAAAGATAAAATGATTTATTATCATTATTATTATTTTTCTTCTTCTTTTTTCAGGATATTACTTCGGGTTTTTTCATTATAGCTTCATTACGAGAGTTTTTAATATTTCAATACTTGTTATGTGAAATCCTTAATTGAAAATTTCTTGGGCATCGCACATGGAAATTATAAATACTGATATTTCAGTGGTTATAAAAGTTAAGAATGCCCTCCCCACAAAAATTCAAAAACTGCTCGAATTGCAATTGGAAGCTTTGTCCCATCGTGCAAATTCTTTTTTGGTGTCGATAATGAACCCCCGAATTCAATTTGTTGGTGTTGACAAAAACACGTGTTTGTGCAATTGGAAGAAGATAATTGAAAGGGGAATAATTTGCTTTTTTGTGAAAAAGTGTTGAGATTATTTACTTAAGTATGCAAAAAGGAGCGTAATCAACATGACATGTGTGTTTAGATTCCCATACATTAAACGGAGTCGAGATGCATATACTCTAGGGTGATTCTTTATTTAAGATGATTGTACTCAAAGAATAAATCGATTTATTAATTTCAATCCTTAATACTAAACCATAGACGTCGTTACCATTTTAGCTTTTGAAACTCCATGAATTATAATAGAATATATACCATTTACTAAATTTCATGAGAGACGATTTTATTTTGTTCTTATTTTCGGTATTCAATCACATGAAAGGAGGGTTTTCTCCTCCGAGTTTCAACATTAGTAATTTTTACGATTTATTTATATTGAGAAAGGGGCGCTTTTTTTTTCCTTTCCTTTTTTGGAAGAAAAATTCAAATAAATTTATCACTAATTGGAATTGGGGTGCTAGAAGCGCAGCTCAGCTTCAACGACACATACACAACAGCCGGACGGATGCGGAGAACGAACTGGATTTTTTGGTTTCACCAGTTAAAAAAAGTTAACGGAAAACTGCCATTTGGTCAAACAAGGTGTGTAGTGACGGCGACAACAGCGAGAATGAGTTTGTTTATTTTTTTAGAAATTTCTTCTCCTGCAATAATTTTTAAGGTTGTTTTGTTTAGGCTGGCCCATGTTTTTTTCCTAAGTTGTCGAAAGGTCCTAGGGACATCCGATAGTTCCAGAAGTCCACAACCATCACAGCCCAAGTCGCCATTTCCATACGCAGCGTTAGCATTTCGTCTTAGCAAAGGCTAAATGCCCAAACTCTATTCCGTCCCGCATCTGAGGCCGGGTTTTCTACGGTCCCTCGAGAGACCGATCCACCATCTTAAAAAACCAGTCTCGTCCCGGTCCCGGTCCCGGTCCGTTATGCCGGGATCTTTCGATCGGGCGATGTTTCTGAAGAGGTCCTTTCCATACGCAGCGTTAGCATTTCGTCTTACAAAAAAATGCCGGCATGGCAGCCCATCTTAAAAAACCAGTGCGGGGTCATGATTTTCCCGATGTTTCATTCATCTTGAGGCCATGATGAAGAATGAAGCTTGCTAAATAGGTGCATTCAGGCTATCGAGCAAAAGTATAAGGAGAGGAAAAGGGGAAAAATTCATGACTTTATTTTCAAAACATCATAAGGTTATTTGCAGTATTCCTAAAACCCGAATCTAAGAACATCGGAAAAAAAAGAATCTGACCGGAACTAAGAATACATCAGAAGCCTCGAAAAGGAAAGGAAAAAGCCAGAGATTCTAAGAGTGTCTCCGATGGGTATCGCGCCGGAAATTGTGATGTTTTAGTTTTTGATCCGCCGGCCATCCGGCGAAAGGGCCGGGAACGGTCGTCCCAGGGGAGCCAGAGACTCGACCCGAGAACAGAGCTCTGGGCTAGCAAGAAACATCGAATGAACAAACTCACTGAGTCGCTGTACAGAAAAACAGAGTGCTCGCCAAGCCGACGACAACTCTATAGGAAAGCGGTCACGGCCGGGCCGTGGTGCAACAGATTGTGGGCGATGCGGTCCCGGGTCTGCTGAGCCGTCGCCGACCTCACCGCGTTCTCGGCCACCATCTCGTCGTCGAACAGGTCGAACTGCTCTGCCTCCGTCACCACCTCCCCCCTCATCTCGCATATGTTGTGCAGTATGCAGCAGGCGCCCAGCACCACCGGCAGGTCCTGCAGCTTCACCTCCGTCCTCTTCTGCAGGCACGCCCACCTCGCCTTCAGCCTCGCGAAGGCGTCCCTCCCGACCCGCTGGAGCGCCCCGACCCGCTCGTTGAACTCGTGCTGACCCCACGTTAGGTTCTTCTGCGTGTAAGGAACGAGGACCCAGTCCGTCAGCGGGTGGCCCGAATTGCCGACGATCCAGACGTCGCGCAGGAGCCCCCGGCTCGCCCTCTGGTATAGGGCCGACTTCTCGAGGACCTGGTCGTCCGGCAACGAGCCCGGCCACCCGATGCAGATGTCGGTGAAGGCGCCGCGGTCGTCCACCACGCCCTGGACGGTGATCGAGTACGACGTCCTCTGGTTACGCTCCGTGTGGCGCTTGTTGTAGTACTCGGCCACCCGAGCCTTCGGGGCGATGATCGGCACGTGGGTCGTGTACATTGACCCGGCCACGTTCGGGATGCCGGAGACCGACTCGAATCGGCGCTTGATGTGGCCCAATTGGGGCTCGTCGGGCCACTGGAGGAACTTGGGCATCAGGACGTCCTTGATGGCGGCGCAGACCTCGAGGACGAGCTTGTGGCAGGTGGAGATGCCGAGCCCGAACCGATTGGACACGAGCCGGAGCGGCTCCCCTGTCGCGAGCCGCCAGATGCAGACCGCCACGCGCTGCCGGACGGGGACGGCCTCCCGGAGCGCCGTGTTCTTCTTGGTGACGGCGGCGTCGAGCTCGTCGCAGATCATGTCGAAGGTGGCCCGGCTCATCCGGAAGGCGGCGCGGAACTCCTCCTCGGGGACGTCGGGGCGGTTCAGGTTGTCCCACCACTCCTTCTTGCGGTCCTTAACCCACAGCCTCCGGGTCGATCCGGTGACCGGCTCGACCGGACCGGGGAACCGCCGCTATTGCCACCGGCCGCCGCCGACCCGCGCCGGCCTCGCTTGTTGCCGCCGGCCTTGCTCTTGGCCTCGTCCGGACAGAGGACGGGTATCGGCTGCGGGCTCTCGTCGACCCGGACCAGTTTCCGGTCGTCGTCTTCGGCGGAGGGGTCCTCGACGTCGAAGGAGAAGAGGGAGGCGAAGGCGTCGCGGGGGGCCCTGTCGTCGCCGTCGTCGCCGTCGTCGGAGCCGTCGAAGCGGCGGCGCTTGAAGGGGTTGGTGGGGAGGAGGTTGAGGCGTCCATGTCGTGCTGCTGGAAGAAGGAGAAGAGGGTGGAGAGGTCTTCCGGGATGATGAGCGGGGAGGAAGAGATTTCCATTGCTGTCGGAGAGGAAGGCCGTGGTGGTTTCGGATGGATTGAGGGAAGGCAGAGGGAGGAGGGGGAGTTTAAATACGGGAGGAGGGAAGCGTGTGCGGCAATGGGAACGCGGTGTTTGACGGCGGTTTGACTCTCTCTCTCTCTCTCTCTCTCCGTGTGGTGTTGACTGATCTGCTGCCGCATCGTGGATGGGAGCGAATAAAATAGAAAAAAATGAAAATAAAAAAGGGGAGTGGGAGGGGGGTGGAATTTTCACGCGGTTGCGAGGGCTTTACGGACTTTTTGCCAGTGGGTTTCCTTATGGTTTTGCAGGTTGAGGTATTTTCATGGTGATCTGAGGAATTTTCCTAGATTTTTCTCAAGCCGGACTGTTTAGAACAGCCCAAGCCAAGTACCAAGTAAGAGAAATGGAGAAGGTTGTCAGAGTTCATCGCCGCTAACCCTAAAGTCCATCCGTTTTGAACGGGCCTTTTACTTATCATTTTTTACGGTGGAACAAGAGAAATTTCGTTACTTAAAATAGATCGAGTCATTCAAAATTAAAATATTATATAATTCATCAACTCAATAGGGGTCAAAACTCTTTTGAATGACAGTAAGGTCATATTTGTCGAGAATGCATTTCGAGCACGTTGAGTAAAACCTAATATGAATTAGATTACGTAGGATCTCATGTCATTTGAATGAATACATGAAAGGCATCGCTTGCCAACTAGAAGGACTTTTTAAGTCAAGAAGAGAATAAGTCCAACACCAACCTTGAGTCAACATGCCCCCAAATTTGGCCCTAGGATGCAATATTCCATAGAAAGCTATGAAACTAAACACCATATGCGATCACAAGATATCATTAGAGGTTAGCAAACACCCGAGAGTGTTTAAGTAATCGAATAAGTCCACAATCTCCGTTGCATTGCTCTATTTGAAATTTTATAACATTATTCCTTATTGATTTAATCATGTATAAATTCAAAATTCAATGAAAGCCGAACCAATTCTTGATTTTTTTTATTATGTTATATTTGATCGCTTATTTTCACAACAAAACCAATCAGAATCTGGACGGCGTAAATATCTCGAGCTCATGTGAATCGAGCCTTTAAAACACGAAGATCGCTTGGGCACATGGGGGCAGCATTTCATGTTTTTCCAAGAGCCTTTCCCAAAAATTCAAACTCTTCAGTTGAAAAGGCACAGCGATATCTCGGAGCATATGGACGAACCAAGCCCTGGAATCGGTGGGACCGACCCCGAAAATGGCTGACGGCGCTGCTGACATCGGCATATGAGAAAGAAGGAAAACCGGGAGAAGCTTTGTGGCCAGAAATTAAAAAAATAAAATAAAAAACATTAAAAAGAAAAAAGAAAAAATCGAAAGTGGAGAGCTAGCGGATAACCCCGGTTGGAAGCGACAGCAAAAGGCGAGAGGAACATTGACTCGGAACCCAGGAATCGTCTCCATTTCGAGGCAGCCCATGATTAGGACGTCCGCACATTTTATTTTCTTTTCTTTTAATCTAATTCCCTCGAATTCTTCTCCACCGTCTCTCTTTCTCCTCCTCTTTGACTCACCGACCACCTTCTTCTTTTTTGCTTTTTTCGCGTGTTAAGCAAACTGTCGATTTTATGGAATCAAGGAATCAAAAGACGAATTATTAAATACAGCCCTGGCGATTGACGAACCTTCCCACAGATTGCGTGAAAAGAATATTTTAATCTCTAGCCGAAGACTCGCAATTCTTCCGAAGCAGCGAAATTACGCCCTTTTCATCCACAACCCATTTTTCTAGATCTTTTTCCCCCCCTGTTTTGATAGAAGAGACGGCAGAGTAAGTGAGATGTTGAAAAAAAATTCACGAAAAATGGGCGACTTTAAAAATATATATATTTTTAAAACTTATATCTCTTATAAAAAAATCGTACTAAATAATATAATTTGATTACATAATTAGATCCTGAATTTGAGCACTATATCAATCATATCTAAATGAAAACAAGATAATATCAATTCGGGCGTTACTAAATTGTTGTGGGTCCATGATTTATGGATTTACCATTCAACTTCAACTATGATTTGATTGTATTTTTATATCAAAAACCAATCAGTTCGTGCAAAGTCTCAATAATTTATATATAATGTTAACTTTTAAGGATTTTGATAACAAGTTGACTCATGCAACTCGTTAAAATATATGTAACGAGAAAATCGTCGGTTCCAAAGCATCAAATACACATCCTATTGAGCCGATTGTACAAACTCCTCGTTTCCACTCAAGCAAAAGTTCAAAAAAAAAATAAAAGTTTGGGTCCCGTTAGGATTTAAAATATCATTCGACTTTCAAAAAGACCACAAAAAAATCATGTCAAAATTCGGGATGGCGGGCCATCTCAGGAGGGACAGCAACAGGAGCACATCAATCACCGGATTTCGCAGAGGTGGCGGGATCAGACTGGTGGCGAACGAAACGCCGTACGAAGGGGATGAGCAGCGAGTTACGTTGTCAACGTGCAGCACACCTTCCCCCCCCACCGCAAACGCCCCGAATCCCCCCTTTACGACATCCGGATTCGGCGTCTAGCGGGCGTCGCTGTCCCCGGCCACGTCACTGCTGACGTCTGGATGGCCCCACTTTCCCCTCGCTTTGTCACGTCACGGATCGCGTAGCCAGCTTTGAAGCCCGAAGAGGCTCCGACGTCTTTTCTATCTAGCCAGCTAAAAGTCCATCATTTGTGCTCGCTGCATCTTTTTCGCCAGGAAAGGGCCACGAGAGCGACTCAGTCCACACCTAGTCAATGATTGCAACGTTTACCTAGCGAGTGGAATGGAAATCCGATCGAGTTTTGGATGACGATCCGGCAATTCGGATTGAAAACATGGTGGATGAGCAAAGACAAAAAGTTTGGACAGATCTTATGCTTCGTGTTGCTTTTACGAACTTGATGTACCTATTGGGAGATGCATGGTTCAAATAAAATGAGCTTTTGTGCAATTTTAAAAGAAAATCGAGTTTGACCTTCAACAATGATGAAAATCAGCACTTCAATTCGTCTGAGTTTATCTCTATATCTAGTCAACTTTTGCGACGGCCGATCCGTTTACCCAACATTGAATTACCTTACCACTTAACACTAGCATATGCATCATTATGGTCACTTTCAACACTTTTGATAATGACCCTCAATCTGTAGCATTGTATTGCTTTCAGCCAATTCTGAATTTGCGAAATCAACCCTGTCGTGAAAATCATGGAAGAACATGCTGGCAATGGACCCTCTACACCAATTTTCTAACACGTTTTTTTTTCCCTTCTTTTTCTCCCCAATAATGTTTCCCCAAAAAAATGTTTTTATATAGTTTCTTTCCAAAAGTATCAGTAGGGATTTAAAGCAGCCAGGGATACCATTGGTGGTAAGAGGATCCACCATTAACTTTCGGTAAAAATAAAAGTCTATCAAGTTAGGGTCCACGAAGGTGATTTTGCATACATAACTGCAACAGAGTTCAGATCCTCGGACAGTTCCTGCTTGAGCCGAGGCTCCGATACCAAAACTTTTTTAAATAAGACAACTGCATTAGGAGAAGCACGGGGAAAATTTATACGTACATGAGAAGGGGTCTCTTCATGGCCCAGAACTCGCACGCGCTGGACACCCGCTCGCCGTCTGATTTGGTGAAGTTCATGTCATTCTCGATGGTGGGACAGTGACGTAATGATCTGGACGTCATCCCCCACTTCGTCATGTTCGGCATCTCCCGAGCTCTTTTTGAACCACTAGGACACACTTTACCAATAAAGAATTAGCTTGATACAGAAGTTGATCAATCGGGACACGATGAGACTTGCCCAAGACAATAATAGCGACCAGATCCCTAAATATGCGTCGAAATGGTTAAAGTAAAAGAGGGGAAGTGATTTCGCATGGTAAAGAAACAAGCGGCATCATCACCATATGACTATATACAATATTTCTCATCTTTCAGGCATTTCTATAAAGGAGATAACGGAGGAATAATGGTCTTATTCTTCCAGAGAACACCGTGTGCTATAGAGCTATTTACAGTCTTACATACAGATTATAAAAGCAAACGCGTTCCAGAAAACAGCAAAAAGATCAATCTTGATTCTCTTTGAAAGTCACCCGGGATCTCCAGTCATGGATGGCGGAACGTAAAGCATGGTTGGGTACAAGAACCGTATGCTGGAGCTTCTTCCTGGTTACTGGGGACACCCTGTGCTTTTCAAGCCATGCCTTTATTGCTCTGTGCTCGTATGTGAAACCATCAGCAGCAATATATGGATCCTGCATCACCTCCTGCAAGATATGCAACAAACCAGATATAGTTGATACCGGGACATGTGATTAAAATGAAAAAAACCTGCTTATGTGATGAAATTAGAAAAGGAAAAAGAAAGAAAAAGGACTATCTACAAGTGTAGAGGGAATTCATCACCTGAAGGATTGGACAAAAGTAGTGGCTTGGCGCACATGCATTCTCTCTTTCAACTCTAGCATTAGTATTTGCAAAGTCAGCCAGCTTCTTAAGAACCGGCAAGACTTCATTCTCAAGATCTGGTCTATCCCTGCACCTAAGTTTCGAACATTTGAGAGCAATTTGAGCCAATTCCTCTGTTTCAGCAACTGGCCAATCTTTGACAGTATTGTCCAGAATGCTTGAAAATGAGCCCCTTTCAATGGCCTCCTCAGCTTTCAACAGAAGCCCATTTGGGTGACGACCCATCAACAATTGAAGAATAATAATTCCAAAAGCATACAAATCTGATTTGGGTCGAACAGTTCCTGTTCTTTGGTATTCTGGATCCATGTAGTATATTGTACCTGCCAACACCGAGTCCCTATATTCTGTAATGTTATCAGGAACTACATCAGAAATAAGTTTGGCCAATCCAACATCCCCAATCTTGCTCACGTAATTTCTTCCCAAAAGGATATTTCCAGGTTTTAAATCCCTGTGTACAATTGGGACAGGTTTCGAGTTGTGCAGGAATGCAAGTCCACAAGCAACTTCAAAAATTATCCGGAACTGAACAAACCATGGAAGAGATGGCTTGCCATTCTGCCGGTAGATGTACTCCTCCAAGCTTCCATTTTCCATGTATTCATAAACCAGGCCACGACTCTCTGGGCAGGCTCCGAGTAGCAGTACCAGATGAGGATGCCGAAGTTGGCTAAGAACCTCAACCTGCAAAGGACAGGGAAAACAGCAGCAGTCACTGACAATGATCAAATTCACTTCAAGCTCCACAGAGTGAAATAAATTCAGTGAAGAAGATAGCATCTAAACAATAAAAAAAAAAAATTCCATAACCTTTGTTCAACTAGAGACAATAGTATTAGTAGCAGAATGATGATTACATCAACCCTAGCTTAAGACGAATCCTTATAGAAGAGATGTACAATGAAATTTCATAAGTAGTAACAGAGAAGTCCTAAGAAGTAAGAAGTCCCCAGTAAAGGATAGAAAAGTTGGGTTGCTTCACAGATGAGAGTAAATTTTCAGACGGAATGCGTGATATTAACTTAAACATGGATGAATCCGTAGACGAATCACTCCACAGAAATCTTGCACATGATAAAACTACAGTCAAGCACCAAGATGTGAAAGAGGAAGGGTCAGGTTAAAGGGACACCTCTCTCAGGAATTCCTCTTTCCTCTCACATGCATCTGATCGCAGAACTTTAACAGCCACAGGAGTATGATCCAGATTGCATTTGTAGACTTTCCCATATGCTCCTTCACCAATCACGTTGGCTTCAGAGAAGGAATTTGTCGCTATCTCTAGTTCATCCCTGGTGTACCTTCTATACCTCTTATCGCTTGAGAGGAGCATATCAATAATTTTCTGTTTCTCTAAGGACTCTTTGAGGGCATTCAATTCAGCAATCTGCCTTTCGTACCCCTCTTTAGCAAGCAAACTCTTTGCATCCTCAACCTCCTTTAAAGCTTCCATATATTTAGCTCTCTCTTCAGTAGCAATTTTACCCAAAATTTCTTCTCTTTGTAAGGCAGAATTCACTCTTCGAGCTTCTTCCCCACATTCGGAAGAAAGTACTTGAACCTGAGAATTGGGTCACGAGAAATTGTCAAAAAATCAAGGGGAACAAGAGATCTTCCAGATTTCCAAGATTAGATGATTTCTTCGACTTTGTGCCAGGTCCTTCAAGACCATGTCATTTGCTCCTATTTCTGATTCTCAAGATACTTGTGATTTACAATCAACAGACAATCATCCTGTGAATCCTGTCACTCATTCTGATTTTGGTAATAACTTGAAGTTGACTGAGACAATAGCAAAATTTGAATACAAGATCTTTATCATTTGTTTCACACTTTCATGTTTTCAAAAGTTTGCACGAAATATGTCTGGCTAAACTAATAAAACTAGTCATAAGTTTTTAGTTCTATTAAACGATTGACAAAAACCTTGTTTTGGGCATGGACCAGCTCTTCACAAGTCTGTTCATACATAAAAATTGTGTTTTCCAACTCCCGCCGCAGCTTCACTATTTCAGCCTGCACATCTGACTGCAAAATGAACACTGCATGTGAGCCACTACTCGGAAAAAAAATAAACCTTAAATACTAAGATTCGCAGGGTTGGAAAAACTTAAAAGACCTCCTGCTCAATTGGTCTAGAAGCCATCGATGCACTTTGCTCAACGAAATCTATTTCACGTGCATCTCCTATGTATGGATGTCTACTCTCTTGATCTACATTAGCACTGTCTGGATAATCTGTATGACCCGAATCTAGTGCAGTCACAAAGCTAGGCTCTGATGGTGGTGATCCTCTGATGCTATCATTGAAGTCAGATTCTCCACACAAAGAATTGGCCCAGGATGTTGGGTAACTAGATCCATCAAAATCTTCTTTGTGGTTTGTTTGAGCCAACATACTATGACTAGAATTTTTATCTGTGGGAGGAAAGATTGGATTATTTTTCCAAAGCAATTTCTCTGGTAAACGAGGAGACAAATCCTATAGGAGTAAACTACCTGATTTGTTGACAATGTTGTTTCTAGATATAACATAAACATCACAAGTTTCAGGGGCACAGGTAAGAACAGTTGCAGGTACTGCTGCTCCCTTCAGCTTCCTAGCAAGATGAACAATCTTTTAAGATTTAACTGTAATAGCAAGAGAAGATTTAGATTTAACTGTAATAGTGAGAAAAGATTTAACGTTAGCATAAAGAGGTGAAAAGACATGGGTAAATAAGTTTTGCAAACATTTGCATTAAATTTCACATGAATGGATTACATGCTTATAGTATGCCTTGCACGCACCCAAGCACAATTCCATGCTTGGAGATAGGTTTCTGAGATGAGTCTCAATCTGATGAGATAGTACCATCCGGATAGATTAAAAAAAAAAATTGAACAAAATGGTTTTAAGAGTAGCTCAACTCCAACCTAACTACTACTCCAAATACATGGAACTAAGTACTTCCATAAATGTATGTTTGGCAATTGCATGCTCTGATTAAGTCTAACAACCATAAATGCCATAATTCTTATTCCAAGGAAACTGTAAGAACAGAGATCATCTTCCCACCAAATAAGTACTCACAGTACCTTGCAAAGGCATTTGATGAGCAGGAACCCAGAACTAGATTATTTATCCCCACATTTGACACATATCGAATGAGTGCAGCCGCAGGATTGTCATCTTCTAGCACCAAAGTTTCCACCTAACAAATGCATAGCATCGAATTTTAAGAGATTTGCTGCCTTCAATGATCTTCGCGAAATTCCACTGTACAACTATGGTCATACTTCCTTATTCTAGTTCCTCAATTTCTCAAACTATCTTATACAGCTCATCTCCATTCTAAATTCAGTTCAGATTTGTAATAGCAGATATGCTACATTCCCCCAGAAAACTTACAACCGCCAATTTCTCAGATAACATCGACTGAGCTCAGTATATCATTCCCACAATTAGAGCTCAAGTCATTCTCCATTCAACGTTAATACTAATTCTAACCAAAAACGGAACAGTTGCTAAGCAACCGAAACTTACCTTCCAAGGTTTGCACATTTTCTTAAACGGAGCAAACACCTGTTCATACTTCAATTTCGTTTCCTCCACGTACATCGCCACCACATTCTCGTCCAATTCCGCCACCGGAATACGATCTCCGCCTGCAAGGAACACAGCATCGGAGCGAAATGATCGCGCGTTGACTTAGTCAATCAACATCACGATAGTCTAGGGCTATGAGAATTGCTATCTAAACAACATAAGGCGCACATCAGCGTGATGCGCAGTAGCGGAACGTACTTGGAGTGGGGACTGAAGTAACTCTGGGCATCACGTGGACCAAGACGAACCGATCGGCTCTCGGCATGAGATTCTCGACAGCCCAGCGGACGGCGCGGCGGCTTCCTCTTCCTCCTTCGAAGCCGCTCAAGTCACCTTTCACCGCCACCGCAGTCATCGCCGGCGGAGCGCCACGGTCGCCGCCACCGGTGGTGGTCATTTCGCACCAGAACGCGCGCTCGTTTCGCTGTGGATGGAGAGGGAGGAGGGAGAGGAGACGTTGAAAGACCGATTTGACCTTTTTAGGGAAGAAGAAGCTGCTGTGTGAAAATGGGCCAGGAATTACGAAACGGGCCTGTAATTTGGGCTTAACGGATGACGGGCCGATTAGGAAAGATTGGGCCCAATTGAACGGTGCCTGTTCCTTTCAATGAAAGCCCAAGACTATCCGGTTTTCCTTGAATTATCGAGTGATCAATTCTCGTTATTAGGAAAAATGATAGCTCTCATTGGCCGTTGAGAATTCTGTGGTTCGCAATTCGCCCTATAACGACGTAGCATTATCGGTTATGTGAAGCATATACATCGTGATTTACAATGCACCTAAGACTTTGGTTATTTTGCAGAAGATATTTTTTGAGAAAATATTTTCCTCATTTTCTCGCATTTAGATCGCTTAGAAAAATGAGTTAACAAAAAACCCATATTTAAGTTCAAGGAAAATGATTTTCTCTTTTAAAAAATCAGAAATCATTTTTCAAAATATGACTAGGAATCGGTGTTTAGATCTGAAACTTTACGCTTGGGCATAAAAACTCCAACGTTGATTGTCACATCTCTAACATCCGAGTGTGAGTCCATTGAGGCTAGGTCATGATCCTAGTACTTGTGCTTATGCTTGTGCCCACGTCCATTAAGGCTAGGCCTGACACCCCTGTGTCTAAGCCGGTGGCTCTTGCACCCAAGTCCATTTAGGCCAAGCTGGAAGCCTTGTCACCCGAGCTTGGGATATTGGTACTCACGCTCAATTCCATTGAGATCGGGCTTGAAACCCGAGGGCCCATGTCCCAATTCGCTGCCTGGTCTAGGTTTATCGAAGACAAACTTGGGACTTTAGTGCTCGTACCCAGTTCCTTGGCTGCTCATATGTAAGTTACTAACTCCACAATAATGCATGTTTATTTAGGAAAATCAAATTAGATTGTACATACCGGATGATTAAAAATATTTTTCTAGTTCATTTTTAGGTTTCAATCAAACACTGGAAAATTTTGTCATTTTCTTTGAAAATGATATTAGAAAATATTTTCCAAAAAGGTCACATCTTCAGTGAAACAAACGGAGCTTAAGAAAATTTTTGACTAACTTTCTTTTGATCCCAACCTTGAGGTATCAAAGTTCAAAATTGAAGTTATAATTGTTATCCCGGCTTATTTTCCTAGTGCTATGTCCAATGAATGTAATTGTTAGTACTTATATATTAAATCATATATTCATTTAACAGTTCAAACTTATAAAATAGTTGACAATGATCTCACTAAATTTCAAGGTAATTTCTTTTGTTGCATGTTAGATCATCATTTCATTAAATATCTTTTCTTGCGTGGTGTCGTAAATTAGAGAGTTGGATATTCATTTGGACTTTCAATTGGTCAATTGAGTGATTTGTCACTCAATCCTTAAATTTGAAAGACTTTGCCTTTGTATCCCAATTTATCCAACTCGAAGGAATCTCGGGGATCAGGGCGACCGCCCTATGGATGAAACCGTATCCTAATGCAAACATATTTCATTGATTAACTTTTTCGAACAATAAAAATGATTTCTTTTCTATAAAAAAAAGTATCTTTTGAATTATGAATTTAAAAAAAAAATTCAAATCATATGATTTGTCGCAAAACAAACAAGTCGATTCAATTAGCTCAATCTAATTGAATCAGCTGAACTTGTACGACATTTGGCTGGCCAAAGAATCTTATGATCATGTTCGTAGCGGTCCATTGAACTCACTCTGGAAAAAAGAAGAAGAAAACAAAAGAAATCACTTTCGGGAATATGGATTTTTCTACGTCTAGTAATCCAGCCATTCTCTTGATAGCGATCTTGATACGACGATTGCACTAAAAATGCCCAAATTCCAGGCTGTAGTCATTGCAGAATCGACAAAAAAAAGAAGTATCATTTCCGGTGTCTCCAGAGGATTTCACTTGTTATCGAATATCATAAGAACGATTATTGCGACTCGTTTGCAGCACAAACAAACATCATCGGGGAGAGATCTGCTTTTTCTCAGAAATTGAGTATGTCAAAAGCCCTTTTTAAATAATAGAAATTTTTTAGTGAAACAAATATACCTTAAATTGAATTTGAAATATCGAATTCGATGGATCTATGTAACACGCACATCAAATAATTTCAGGAATATCACAAAAAAAATCTTAAATTTATTGTAATTATGCCAATTCAGTTATAAACCTTTTACATTTACGCAAATTTAGCCCATCTGATCGACGCAGACGTGGACCCCAGCCGTCCAGTCAATGTTTATGTGACAAATTTTAATTTTTTTTTCGAATCTTTATTTATTTATTATTTTTCCCATAGTAGCCAACAAGGTTTGTTGGTCACCGGGCGAGGCCAGCCTTGACCAGGGACAAAGTTGGCCTTGCTCATGGCTGCACTTAAGATGGAAGGCGGAGCCATGAAAAACTTGGCGTTACCTTGATCGTTCCAGTTGCTTGACAAAATGCCTAACCTAATCCACTCACTTTAGTGATTCTTTGTGGAGAGAGAGAGAGAGTGGCCCTTGAACAGGAGATTCGCAAGCCTAGGTTCACGATTGGTTGGTTGCTGCCTTGTCGGTTGTGGGCGAAGGTGGCCATGGCCTCGCGAGTAGTGAGTGAGGTTGACTTCGCTTGCAACCCCTAGCCCTCACCCGGATATGGTCAAGGTCGGGTGAGGGTTGCAACCTTTGTCGATGGCCGACGAGAGGCTTCATGGCCCTTACCTAGTGGTTGATGAGCCGCGTCGGCCATTATGACAAAAAGAAAAAAAAAAAAAAAAAAAAAAGGAAAAAAGAAAAAGAAAAAGAATAAAAAAATTAGAGAAAAATATTTAAAAAATTGCCATGTTAGTGTTGGCCAGACGGTTGGCGCTGGCCATATGAATATAATTGGCACAAATGTAAGAGGTTTAAGATTAAATTAACATAATTACAATAGGTTTGGTAATTAAATTAACATGCTTTTTTGGTAATTTTCTCAATAATTTCTGGATAAGTATGTAAATATTGGTTTACAAAATTAGTACACTAACTAATGCCATATACCATCGTTAAATATTAAGTAATTCTCGTCTAATGAAAAGAAAGTTGATTTAGGCTCTATTCATTTCATAAAAAATAACTTCTAGGAAAATATATTTCAAATTTTTCAATGTTTGTTTCACGGAAAATGAACTAGTCAAGGAAAATATTTTCTATTAATAGAAAAAGGTCTTATAAAATAGGGGAAAATGTTTTCCATATTTTCTTTCACATCTCTTTCTTTGACCAAATACATTTTTTCATTTATTTTTATTTTATTTAAAAATCAATATTTATATATTTTTCTTTTTTCTTCTTCTTCTTATTCACTCGGTCGTCGGTCATGGCGAAACACATCATCTAATAGCGAAAAGAAAAGTAAGCGAGTAATTATCGAGAGGGAAGGAAGTTGGTGGAGAAGATGGTCGATATCAAAATTGCCGGCTTGGCAATTAAAAATTGGTTTTCTCGTAAGGACTCAATCAATTGAATAACATAAAAACCACAGAAAGAAAAACCCTTCTTTGCCCAATGGAATAGAAGAGAGATCACACACATAAAGCTAAGAAACCAATTTATAAAGTGAAAACAAAACCTACCCAAAAGATTAGTTTAACCTCCACCCGTGGTGGTCGCATGGTTTCGCTCTTTCACCCCCATTGCTGGGGGAGGGGTTCGAATCCTCACATCTGCATTCCGCGCGACTCATTCGTGACCGGGTCAATGGAGGCGGCTTGGCTCGTCCTGGGTTTACCATCTCCAGTTGTCGGGCCGTGCAGGGTTCCCGAGTTAAAAAAATAAAATAGTAAGAGCAGATGCCATGCCTTATTCCTAGAAAGTGTATGCCCTTCCTTGCCCCCTTTGTTATAATCCTAGAATCAGTGTCTTAAAAACATTTATTGCGGACGATCCATGATTACTGATGCGTTTGGCCCCATGCATGCATGATGCCAAGTGCCAACGTAGTACCATCACATCACACACGCAGAAATCGTGGGTCGACAAGATCCTCGGCTTCAGGCCCTGCCCTCTTCCAGTGCTCGAGCGAACTCCTCCAAGTACTTGTGCTGCAACTCCACGTTGCCGAATGTCTCCCTCATGGCCCACGCGTTCGCCCTCACCTCCTCTCCCTCCGCCTCCACCATTACCCTCCTTATCGTCTCGGCCACCGAGTCGCTCGTGAACGACCCGTCTCGGTCATTTCTTCGTACCTCCGACCCGACCCGCCTCTCGTCCATCAGCCTTGCCATCAGCCCTTGGTCCGAGCTCCCCCCGGAGAAGAGGATCAGCGCCCGGCCCTGCCCCAGCGCCTCGATGACTGAGCTCCACCCGCAGTGCGTCAAGAACCCGCCCACCGATGGGTGGGCAAGGATGTCGAGCTGAGGAGCCCAACCCACCCACAAGAAGCCCGAGACCCGGCTTTCGAACCCGGATGGGATGCTGCCCGGGCCGGCCCTTCGGCCTACCACCCAGACGAAGGGCAAACCTGACTTTTCAACTCCACGCGCCAACTCGTGGATGGACTCTGGACTCAGAGCCACCTCGGTGCCGAGGGCGACGTAGAGCACCGACTTCTCTTCCCTATCGTCCAGCCATCGTTTTAGCTCACTCCATCTCTCGTCTCCTTCGTCGCGTCTTTTATTCTGGGGTGGCAAAAGCCCCGTCGGAACCACGGGTCTCCCGTAAAGCTTCTTGAGTAGACTCAACGGCTCGGCCTCGAACTCGCTGCAGGCCCTCACGGCCACGATTTCGCAACCCTGCACCAACCTTCCTACCCTTTCCAAAACGGACATGTTAGATTCAGAGTCCACGAGATCCTTTTCGTTCATCACCTCATGAAGCCTGAACGCGACTTTGGTTGGGTATGTAATCCACTCGGGAACGACCGTCAAGTCCTCCGCCGTCTTGGCCCTGTCCTGACCGTGGATCAGAAGAGATGGCGGCCCGGTGAAGACGAGGGTGGTAGCGCTGTATACGCTGAAGAACGCCGATTTAACCCCGAGCCCTCTCGCCTTTTGGGGTAACCAGAAAGACATGAAGTCTTGGATCACCCAGTCGACGTCCGAGTTCGCAAGAAACTCGACGACAGCCGGCTCGAGCATGTCGTATGCCTTCTTAAGGTAAGGGACCGTTGTATGCGGCAACTCGGAGGTCGACTCCGCCGAGTCGGGGAGGCCATGGACGCGAGGCAAGGGAAGCTCGACGAGGGCTATGGAGGGGGGGAGGTTAACGAGGAGCTTCTGGAGGTTTTTCGGGGTGGAGATGAAGGAGACGCGATGACCCTTTCGAGCTAAGAAGGCGGCGACCTCGAGGAAGGGCATGAAGTGGCCGTAGGCGAGCCACGGGAACATCACGACATGAAGCTTCTTCTCCCCGTCGTCCATGGCGGTGGCTATGAACTTCACCTTCTATTCGATGGGTCTGGTGCTCTGAATTTTCGAGTGAACATAGAATAAATGAGCTGTCTATATACACAAAGAATCGTTTGTAGTTGGGTAACCAACTATGAAAACTCCATCGAGTTGTAAGCCGATCCGTGCAGCAAAACCAAAGCTTCCTCCATTTTTCCCTCCATCCTTCAAACCCCGCCCCGCCGACCCGTTTCAAGCGAACCGGATGACAAACGATTCGTCCACTCTTTTGACTCTCGGGGGACAACCGATTCATCTCGTTCAAAGACCTGCCGGGCATAAAGGTATCTTGATGGAGATCCAACTGTTGGACCTCTAGGAGAAGACGGGGGTAAATACCAGTTCATTGTCTCCTATGGACCGCCTAAAACTCCTAAGATAACCTCACCTCCACCTCCCTGTAAACCAATCACTCCTCCTCCTCAACCTCCAACCACACCCATGATCACTTCCCCTTTCTACAAGCCCATTCAAACATGGGTAAAAAAGAATCCTTCATGTCCTCTAAACTTACCAAGACCAAGCACCTATATATCCCACTCGGTTCCACCCCCCTTTTACCCACCATATGTATGTTCCATCCCGATGACTTCCCTCCACTCGAAGCCACCGAATCATCCTAAGCGACATCCACCCGAAAATTTCCTCCACTAGAAAAGTTCTCCGACCTCACCAAAGATTTCAGCACTCCCCCAAAATCCCAAACCCCACGGGCCTTGATGCCCAAGGACAACGGAAATGCCCTCCGCCGCTTGAAACCGTTTTGAATTGGCAACCGAAAATGCTTTGGCCCAAAATGAGCTTCTAGGCAGTGTTGCTACACGTCTTGAACGTGTAGACAAGACTACCGACTTATCTTGCCGTATGTTGAAAGACTTCCAGAAAAGGCTTCATTTGCTAGAAACCAAGCAAGCACCTCCTAGCCATTATTTGGAAGATCAAAAGCTAGAAATTGAAAAGCTCAAAAGGCAAATTCGAATTCTCAAAAGTCGCCAGTCCTTCACTCCAATTGATCCACCTTTCTTTCCCTCTCCTTCTTTGCCACCCAAGCCGAATCATCTCTAGGATCATCATCCTCTTTTCTTTTTTGTTCTCGCTCAGCCTGCTCCTCCACCCTAGAACAATTTTTTGATTCTCAGAGAAAAACTCCGCAAGCTTAAACAAAAGCAGAAGGAGTCTTTCACTCCTACAGAATCACCATCTCCTCCTGGAACACCTGAACACCCACCTAGTGATCATCCTCCCAAAGAACCCACCCGCTACCCCGACCATTTCTAACCCCATTGAGACTTTTCTTCGACGCCAGATTCCTTCAATTGCTTTGTCATCAAACCATCCACAAACTACACGGGTTGAAACTTCGTCAATCCAATTTCGACGTCTTTACCGAATCGGTTTCTTCGGAAGACGATTTGCTTATGGCAAATAGTGTCAAAGACGAAGATATATTTTCGAACCAGAGATACATCACCCAGGCAACCCGATGCAACCTGGACTTTCACCGCATCGTCCTCCAAAGTTTACTTTACTTTGGACGACATCCCATATCATAAGTGGCCTGATCGACTCCAAGAATTTCATGCTTGGCTCACAACCAGCACATTTCGAACCCAAAGACACCTATGATATTCTCCTAGAATTTACCGCCGCTTTCTTGGAGCACTTAAAGATTGGTGGCATACTGCCTCCGAACAAGATCAGATGTACTTCTTGACTCAGCCATTGGATAATGCTATCCAGATTATCCATATGTATTTCATTGGCAAACTTGAAGACTCCAAAGAACTCAAGAGAAAGGAGTTTTTTGACCGAAAATGTTGCTCATTAAGGCGTAAAGATCTTGACCGACATTTCCAAGCCATGATCAAGTTATTCTATTTACTTGGTGCGGATTGGAATCTCAAGCCTATCTTCTTGGCATCCATCCCAAGAGAATTAAGTCAAGCTGCAGAAAAAACCCTCCAACAAATGGCTGACGAAAAAGCCTCACGAAGCCACCCTTGGTGAAATCCAACAAAGCGGTTCATATCGCCATAGAAGAACTCTGTCTCCGTAGAGAAGCCTTCCTAACTTCCTCAAAGAAGACAGACATCTTGATAAGGCATGCTTTAAACTCCGGTTTGAAGATAAAGTGTCCCCTGGGATTGCTCCGATCCCTCTTGCACAAAGCCGCAAAAAGAAAAGACACTTTAGAAAGTTTTCCTTCAAGAAGACACGCAAAGGAAAAAGTAAAGGTAAATGGAAATTCTTGCGAAAAGCCATCATCGCTCCTCCAAAAACGAAGCAAAGATAGATGCTATGTTTGCAACAAAAAAGGACATTTTGCAAAAAATTGTCCAAAGGCCAAGAGTCGTGGGAGCCATTTGATTGATAAAATCGCTCGAGCACCGGCATCCAACTTGATGATTCGACATTGAGTCCATGTCTTCTCCTTAGACGACCAACTCTCAGAAAATACCTTCTGTGCTATTCAAACATATAGCTCAGACTCAGCCTCGGATTCTGAAAATGATGTCTTCACCTTCTTCCCTGATACTCCAGACCACATTCACACCACTGAACCAACACACCACCCATATATTCCCATCCATATCCTTTTGTCCAAATATCATAAACCAATCCCTTTAGTGGCACTTATTGATACTGGAGCAAGTTCTTCCATTTTAGACACTAAGATTCTCCCAGAAGAGTTATGGAAGCCATACACCGGGTATTTCAATTCGAACTTACGGTGACACATTTGCTACCAAGTATCGAAGTAAGCCAATTACCATCCAATTCTTTCCCCAGTGTTCTATTACCACCGAGTCCTTGGTTCCGATCCCCGGACAAAGATATTATCATTGGCTGGGACATTCTCACCCAACTCCCCAAGCTCGAATACTTTCCCGTGGTTTACGCTTCAAAAATCGGTTCGGGGAATTTGTAGAAACCAAACGGTTCTATACACTTGAACCCGCCTTGTTTGACCCAATCATCCGAGTTTGATTTCCTCTTGTCTTTGAGTCACATTCGAGTTCTCCCTGCACTCCGCACCCAACCCTTATGGAAAAACTCCCGGTTTTATGTCAAGCTCCCATTCAAGAAGAATGAAGACATTAATCCGACGAGAGCAAGTCATTCGGAATGAGCCCTCAACACCTTGCACTTGCACAGCAAGAATGTGCGTAACTATTGGCACAAGGTCTCATTGAACCATCGACTCTCAATGGGCATGTGAAGCATTTTATGTCAACAAGCGAGCCGAACAAAATCGTGGAAAAATGAGGTTAGTAATAAATTATCAACCTCTCGAATGAATTCCTCCGGGATGATAAATTTCCATTACCCCATCGAAACTCCCTTTTTCTTAGCCTTGCCCAGGCAAAGATTTATTCAAAATTTGATCTTAAGGCAGGATTTTGGCGGTTGGGAATTGACCCGCCCAGAGACATGCACCAAGACGGGGTTACTCGTATCCCCAACCAAAGACTTTCAATGGACAGTTGTTCCTTTTGGCCTTAAGATCGCACCTTCCCTTTTCCAAAAGGCTATGTGCAAAATTTTTGAACCAATTCTTCCAAATTCCCAAATCTATATTGATGACATCCTTTTGTTCAAATTTCGATGAACAATCTCATTGCCAACTCTTGACACAATTTGCTGATATTGTAAAAAGGCATGGCATTATGCTTTCTCAGAAAAAAATGATCCTTGCCCAAACAGAAATTGAATTCCTTGGCATGCACTTGAAAGAAGGAACTTATTGCCCTGAACCCCATATTGCAGAGGAACTCCAAAAATTTCCGAAAAGGATCTCAATACCGCACAAGTCCAAGCAATTCCTTGGCATTGTAAATTACTTGCGAGATTTTATTCTTCATATTTCCACATATCTCGGACCTCTCCAAAAGATGCTCAAAAAGAATCCTCCCTCATGGGGACCCAAGCAAACTCAGTCAAGTTTCTCGGCTCAAACAACTTTTACAAAGATCTTCCTCCCTTAAAAATCCCATCTACTGGCAAAAGAATCCTCCAGACTGATGCCAGCGATAAATATTGGGCAGCTATTCTTTTAGAACAAATTGATGGGAATAGGCATATTTGTGCCTACAAAAGTGGTCGATTCTCTCAAGCAGAAATCCATTACCATTCCACTTTCAAGGAAATACTTGCAGTCAAATATGGCATCAAGAAATTTGAGTTTCATCTCATAGGACACCATTTTCTTGTTGAAATGGATATGTCTTCATTTCCCCAGATGCTCAAATTTAAACAAAAGCAAGTCCCTCACCCACAATTACTCCGATGGGCTGAATGGTTTTCAAAATACTCCTTCGAAGTCAAACACATTCCAGGGACAAAGAATGTCCTAGCCGACTTCTTATCCAGACCAAAAGAACCAGTTCAAGCAGTACACATGTATGTCAAGAAGGAACCCCTCTCAGAAACATATCGCACCACTGACATGCAGTGTGGATGGCCGAAACTTAAATACCCTCCTGAGATTCCTTTGGCCATTCGACATAATGTCTTGAAAGAAAGACTTCCGGAATTAATGTGGGAATATCGGTTCCGAATTTTTCGTGAATATGGCGGCCTAATGCTCGGACCGGATGGACTCCATCCACAATATCCATTCATCCATCCCCTTCGATGGTCTCCGAATGATGCATTTCCCGAAGACATGAAATGGTTACTTTGGTACATGTTCAATCTGTACACAATAGCCATTGAATTTCCTACTTGAACAAATTTTGCGGTATTCATCAAAGAAGCATTTGGATATGACCATAACCAAAATATCTCTTAGATGTTTTTGCATGGTTCAAGCCGCTCCGAGTATTGGAAAGAACTCTTCAAAATCCAGAATCGTCAAGGAAGGCTTGAACCAGAACGTCATACTATTGTCCTATTCCACCGCCCATGGACATATTGCCATCCCACTGGATGGATCTCTGACACACCTTCATTTGCGAACGTCAAGTTACAAGCCTCAAGTTTTTCAAGAATCTCGCACAAGTTCATCGACACTACCCTACTCCATTACCACCAAAGGATCCTCATCAAGAGAACTCCAGAGAATCCTATGCCGGCGGAATCGCACCATCCCACCGAAGCATGGCCATCCGCCTGTGTCCCCGTTTCTGGGACCACCTCGACGCTGGGATCCGATGAAAGAAAAGATCCTAGAAGCCCTCCGGATCTTTCAGAAAACAATCCAGGACTCCTCCACCCCCTATGATCCGTGGGGGACCACTTTCCCAAGATCCATGGGAGACACCCCAAATTACGCCCCTTTTTCGCACTTTCGGTCTAGCTCCTCTCGTCCGCCGGACCTGTCGGCGAGAGGAAATCGAGAATCTCATTCGCGCCTTTAAAAGAGAAAAGATGGAAGCTCCGAGTCCATCGATATGGATGAGGACGCACTGCTTAGAGAACAGATAGCTCATCATAGCTCTGATGATTCAGACTATGACTACAATGCTAGAGACGGAAGAGACAAATAAAAAACGTCTTGAAAACACTGTTCATCCAGCCTAGTTTACTGTAGCACCTGCCGAAAATCCACTGTTCATAGTTGGTCACGGGTTTTCCTCCTATGTTTGTAGCCTATTAATGGCTAGTGTGCTTTCATAATTGTGTTTTTTTGGCTAGTCAGCCATTCCTTGTCGTTTGTATCCTCCTTTGCCTATATAAGAGCAAGGAGTCCCCATTGTAAGATCCATCGAGTGAAATAAGAAGTGTGTTGTGTACTCTACTTCCAACATGATCTTCTAAACACTCACATTCTCTTCTAGTCCCGAACGGGTTCGAATAAACACTATGATTGAGAAAAATCCTGGAGTATGCTCTGCACTTGCCCTTAGGGGATCCTGTGCATCAGAATTTCCGATATTCTGGAAGATCACTATGATCTAAGCTCATGACCTGAAGAGCAACTTGGTGGCTAACGAGCGATCCTTTAAGGCCTGGAGAGCCGTGTGTGGGATAGCATACCTGCCACAAGTTTGCCACTCAGTTTATGAATTTAGTTTCATAGGCACGGTGCAGCAGCTACCCTCTTAAAATTCTCGTTCGATGCTGGCATAAGCTAGATTGCATCTGGATAGGATAACTTATTGCATGAGAATCAAAAAGGTTCCGCGAACTGATTCGTGAAATCAAATAAGGTTTGAGAATATTGCAGTAATAGCAACAACTATTCTACGCAACTTAAAGCACCGATAGGTTCGGCTCCAACCACAACAGCGGTCCAACTTAACTCAAAAATCCAAATCATCACCACGTGACTAGCCGGAAATGGAATTTATTTAAAAATTGAAAGTATATCGAGTTTGTTTAATTAAGTTTTTTTCCTCTCTATTTTTCTTTTTTTAAGGCACAACTCTACACTTTCACGGTGCTAGCCAACTTTTAATTTTAAATAACTAAACTACATAATCACGTATCGTGTCTAAGTTCAACAAATGCTAGAAAGGGTTTTATTTCGGTGTATAGATTTTCACTTGTTCGGTATAAATACATGGGTGGATTACTAATTTGACATTTATTATATATTTGTAATAGGTGAAAATGTTTCGTGAGGGGTTGCTAAAAAATTGAGTTTTCCATTTAAGTACTTATACAAAGTGTTTGAAGAAAAATTCACACGTTTAATTACGTTTCCTTCTTGTTAGTTCCATTCTTTTTTTGAAAATAAGAGATATTGTCCAATATTTAGAAATTTTCTATCAAGATTCCTTTCTAAATTCATTCCATTGTATATCTATCAGGTCATCAATTCCATTTGAAATGTAACATGTGGATGGCACAGTGGCTTCATCTTCCTCGGCCGAAGCCGCCTATGTTGCCTTTCATTGCCGCCGCCACCACAGAATTGTCACCACCGGTGGTGCTCATTTTGCACCAATGGCGCGCTCGTTTTGCTGTGGACACAGAGAGAGAGAGAGAGAGAGAGAGAGAGAGAGAGAGAGAGAGAGGACAGTGAAAGATCGATTTTGACCTTCATAGTGAAGAAGCTGCTGTCTGAAAATGGGCCAGGAATTACGGAACGGGCTTCTAATTTGGGCTCAACATATGACGGGCCGATCAGGAACGATAAGGCCCAAGTAAATGGTGCTTGCTTTTGCATAACAAGGGTTCTCATTAGAAAGGGTTCAATATTTGCCTCATCGGCCTTTTATGATAACTTGAGTATCGGATGTGAAGTCATTCACAATTTCATGACGATATAATAGATAGTTGTAGTGTCATGTATATTAAGCTTTCTAAGTGCATTCATTGCTTAATTCTCGTCCACCATTAAGAATTCTGTAATTCGCACTTTGCACCATATAATGTAGAATGAAAAGCTTATACATTCTGATTAACAATGCACCAAAGACAAAGTTCAAGGATCAACTTAATCTTGAACTTGGGATATCAAAGTTCAAAATTAAAGTCACGATTGTAATTTCGACACTTTTCTTTTTCTAGTGGTAAGTTCGATGCATGTAGTTTTTCAAATGCTTAAACACTTAGCTTAAATTATTAAAACAATTGATAGTGATCTCATTGAATTACGATGGTATTTCCTATTGTATGTTAAAACAACATTCTTATAATAATCTTTTCATCATGACATAAAAAATTAAGGTGTTGGATATTCTTCAAAGTTAAGTGTTAAGTGTTTTATTTTAGATGCGAAAGATCCTACATTCGCATCACAACTTAATTTACTTAGATGAATCTCAGGGATCCGGAGCATCGCCCTATGCCCTATGAATGAAACCATATGTTATTTCATCGATGAAGAGAATAATTAGTCTTGGACAATTTATTAGTGAAAATGTATGTATAGCCAAAAATGGACTCATCTCAAATCGGGTCAAGTTTTGATTGTTCAAGTTGACTTGTAATAAGATTTGTCAAGCCTCATTTCGCCACTCCAGGAGAAATTGTTTAAGGTCATTATGGAGAAATCCTTTATGAAGGAGATCCATTAGTTACATTTATATATGAAAAGATATCTATGCATCCATGAAAATTTGGGATAAGAGTATTATGAGTTCTAAAACTTGTTACGAAAGTACAATTGAATCCTAAAACTTTCAATCAGTGCAATCAAGTCATTTAATTAATTCCATCCAGCTTGACACACGAGAAATACAAACAAATATTAAGATATGATTGATCAATTTGACAAATTTTAGGATTTCATTATATTAATTTCATAAATTTTAGGATCGCTTTATTTAAAATTCTAAAACTCAATTACACTTTAACAATAAATTTTGGAACTCACGGAGCACTCATCTAGTGAAATTTATGGAGCCAGTGGTGCAAATCTCTTGTCATGGAAACTATTACATCTAATACACATTTCTTTTCAACACCTAGACAGTATGAAGGTATTCAACTTGTAAAAGGAAAACAAAATCCTCGGAAATCTCATTTTTAAGATAAGATGGGCGGAAATTCATGCTAGCAATAATTAAGTAATATCAATACAAAGAGTTCCGTTGCTCTTTGTCGCTTACCATGTGTGACAAGAGCTAATTTAAACCCCGGCATCTAATAATTTTGGTATAATTGTACAAATAATTTTTAAATTTTTGATTCAATGTGCAATCTTCTTTCTAGACTTTTAATTAATTTGGTCCGACTCCCGAACTCAAACTTAATGTGTAATTTTGGGGTCCTGAATTTTTTTGTAAATGTTCAATCTTGAACAAATTTAAATTCCAGAAAAGACATTGGACATTAGGTCAAAATTTATGAATCATTTTTTTCCATTTTACCTTTTTTGATTCGCACACTCTCCCGTCTATGCTTTTGGTGAATTTCATGAAGACGAAGATAAATTTCGAGTGGGGTTTGGGGTTTGAACAATATCATTTTTAAGAGCAATTCATTCAAATCATCCATGGTGCAGGAATTGTACATGACCCCGTGGTTTTATTTGCGGGACTCAATATACATCTCAAATATTTGATTTGTGAAGAATTGATGATTCAAAAATATTTTCCTAATTTAAAAATAATCTTTGCATCATTTAAGAAAATGGATCGGCAAAAAATATTTCCATCATCAATATAAAATGTTCAAGCATGCATTGTCATGATGATGCAAACATCTTATGTTGACTACTATTTCTGTAAATTAGAAACTGTTTTTTTTCTTTAGAAAAAAGTATTTCTCAAATCATGTAATTTGTTGTATAAACAATTGGTTCAATCTAATCAAGTGAGTTTACGCAATATTTGCTAGCAAAAAATAGACAAAAATAGAAACTGATGGTTGGGTTCATAGCTGTGCAATGAAGTCACTCTCCTACATTTCATTAGAACAATAGTTCCAAGAATGCCTGTGGTCTGGAGATCGAGTTGCACCCAAAAGGACAAAAGCTTCTCTGCAAAGCGTGGCTCCAAATTCATCGACTTGCCCGCCATAAATGATCGGGACAGCTGCTACGTTTACACACGAATCAGAATGATAGTTGAAAGTCGGTGTGCGTTCGGTCTGAAATAAAAAAAAGGCATGTCTAAAGCAAGACCTAGATGATGGAACCAGCATTTCCTCTCATTAGTAATAACGTCTGTGGATCCCGATTCAGATGGGTTTCGCTCCATACATGCGCGATGATGCACGAAAAAAAAACCACCGAAAGAAAAACCCTTCTTTGCCAAATGGAATAGAAGAGAGATCACACACGTCAAGCTAAGAAACAAGTTTATAAAGTGAAAACAAAACCTACCCAAAAGATTAGTTTAAGCCAAGACCAATAGTAAGAGCAGATGCCATGCCTTGTCCCTAGAAAGTGGATGCCCTTCCTTGCCCCCTTTTTTATAATCCTTAGAATCACTGTCATAATCGCGTTGGTCTCACAATGGCCTTCGACACGTGTCTCCCCCCCAATTTGCTTCCAAAAATACACGCATGTATATATATGTGTGTATACGTATGTGTGTGTATATGCGTGTGTCTGTATGTGAATTGTATCAAGGAGAAAAATCAATCCCTTCATTTGTCAAGAAACGAAAACTTGATCGGCTCCGGCCTCCGGGGCAGATCTTAGTCAGCTTTCAGCCAGCCATAATTATAAACCATCATCGAAGTATTATAAACCAACCTTTTCGGCCAGCTGCCGGGTACTACATGCATGGGCCAAACACATCATCTAATATATCTAATCAATTTTGATAGATCGATATTACTCTTACACTCCATTTGAACAATATTTCATTGATGAAACCGTATCCTAATGCAAGCATATTTCATTGATTAACTTTTTCGAACAATAAAAATGATTTCTTTTCTACAAAAAAATATATTTTGAATTATGAATTTTAAAAAAAATTCAAATCGTCTGATTTGTCGCAAAACAAATGAGTGGATTCAATTAGCTTAATCTAATTGAATCAGCTGAACTTGTACGACATTTGACTGGCCAAAAAATCTTATGATTGTATTCGTAGTGGTCCATAGAACTCACTCTGGAAAAATGAAGAAGAAAACAAAAGAAATCACTTTCTGGGAATATGGATTTTTCTACGTTTAGTAATCCAGCCATTCTCTTGATAGTGATCTTGACATGACGCTTGCCCTAAAACACAAACAAACATCGGGGAGTGATCTGCTTTTTCTTAGAAATTGAGTATGTCAAAAGCGTAATAGAAAAGTGAAACAAGCGTACCTTAAATTGAATTTGAAATATCAAATCCGATGAATTTATGTAACACACATCAAACAATTTCGGAAATATCACCAAAAAGTCATAAATTTATTGTAATTATGCTAATTCAGTTATAAACTTTTTGTATTTATGCAAATTTAGCCCATCCGACCAATATTGGCCAATCAGCATTGACGTGGACCCTAGCCGTCCGTTTCAATGCTGATGTGACAATTTTTTAATTTGAGAGAGAGAGAGAGAGAGAGAGAGTGGCAGCGAAGGTGGCCACGGTCAGCCCTCACCTAGATCTGGTCGAGGCCAGGTGAGGGTAGCAACCCTTGACGGTGGGTAGCAAGGGTTTCATGGCCCTGACCTAGTGGTTGGTGAGGCTCGTCGGCCATTATTAACAAAATAAAAAAATTAAAAATATGAGAAAAAAATTATTTAAAAAATTGCTACGTTAGTATTGGCCGGATGGCCGACGCTGGCCATATGAACTAAATTGGCATAAATGCAAGAGGTATATGATTGAATTAATATAATTATAATAGATTTGGTAATTAAATTAACATGCTTTTTTGGTAATTTTCTTAATAATTTCTGGATAGGTAAATAAATATTGATTTACGAAATTAGTACACTAACTGATGTCAATCACATCACATCACACACGCACAGAAATCGTAGGTACAAGATCCTCGGTTTCAGGCTCTGCCCTCTTCAAGTTCTCGAGCGAACTCCTCCAAGTACTCGTGCTGCAACTCCACGTTGCCGAATATCTCCCTCATGGCCCACGCGTTCGCCCGCACCTCCTCTCCCTCCGCCTCCACCATTACCCTCCTTATCGTCTCGGCCACCGAGTCGCTCGTGAACGACCCGTCTCGGTCATTTCTTGGTACCTCCGACCCGACCCGCCTCTCGTCCAACAGCCTTGCCATCAGCCCTTGGTCCGAGAAGCCCCCAGAGAACAGGATCAGCGCCCGGCCCTGCCCGAGCGCCTCTATGGCCGAGCTCCATCCGCAGTGCGTCAAGAACCCGCCCACCGACGGGTGGGCGAGGATGTCGAGCTGAGGAGCCCAGCCCACCCACACGAACCCTCGACCCGACACCCGGCTCTCGAACCCGGAAGGGATGCTGCCCGGGCCGGCCTTCCGGCCTACCACCCAGACGAAGGGCAAACCTGACTTTTCAACTCCGCACGCCAACTCGTGCATGGACTCTTGGCTCAGGGCCACCTCAGAGCCGAGGGCGACGTAGAACACCGACTTCTCTTCCTTATCGTCCAGCCATCGCTTTAGCTCACTCCATCTCCCGTCTCCTTCGCGCCGTCTTTTATTCTGAGGGGGCAAAAGCCCCGTCGGAAACACGGGTCTGCCGTAAAGATTCTTGAGTAGACTCAACGGCTCGGTCTCGAACTCGTTACAGGCCCTCACGGCCACGATTTCGCAACCCTGCACCAACCTGGCTAACCTTTCGAAAACGGACATGTTAGATTCAGAGTCCACGAAATCCTCTTCGTTCATCACCTCATGAAGCCTGAACGCGACTTTGGTTGGGTAAGTAACCCACTCGGGAACGACCGTGAAGTCCTCCATCGTCCTGGCCCTGGCCTGTCCGTCCATCAGAGACGGTGGGCTGACAAAGACGAGGGCAGTAGCGCTGTATATGCTGAAGAACGCCGATTTAACCCCAAGTCGTCTCGCCTTTTGGGGTAACCAGAAAGACATGAAGTCTTGGATCACCCAGTCGACATCCGAGTTCGCAAGAAACTCGGCGACAGCAGGCTCGAGCATGTCGTATGCCTTCTTAAGGTAAGGGACCATGTTATGCGGCAAGTCGGAGGTTGACTCGGCCGAGTCGGGGAGACCATGGACGTGAGGCAAGGGAAGCTCGACGAGGGTTATGGGGGGAGGGAGGCTCGGGGGGAGCTTCTGGAGATTTTTTGGGGT
This sequence comes from Angophora floribunda, assembly GCA_014182895.1. Classification (NCBI taxonomy): domain Eukaryota; kingdom Viridiplantae; phylum Streptophyta; class Magnoliopsida; order Myrtales; family Myrtaceae; genus Angophora; species Angophora floribunda. Next base: position 7,171,724 of record CM024707.1, read on the forward strand.
GGAGATGAAGGAGACGCGATGACCCTTTCGGGCTAAGAAGGCAGCGACCTCGAGGAAGGGCATGATGTGGCCGTAGGCGAGCCATGGGAACATCGCGACGTGAAGCTTCTTCTCCCCGTCGTCCATGGCGGTGGCTATGAACTTCACCTTCTATTCGACTGGTCTGGTGCTGTGACTTTTCGGGTGATCAGAGAATGAATGAGCTCTCTTTTTATATACATACAAGGATCGTTAGGAAGGGGCGGTGCATCAGCTACCCTTATTAAAATTCTCATTTGATGCTGACATAAGCTAAATTGCATTTGGATAGGATAATTTATTGCATAAGAATCAGAAAAATACTTCGTGAAATCAAATAAGACTTGAGAATCTTATACTATTAATATGTGTTTTTTCAAAGATTTAAGCCCATATTAAATCGATGCACTTATAATATCTTTCAAAAGTAAAAACTATCGTATTTTCTTAAATTAATTTGCTGCCTTTAGGAACTTCGCTGATTTGCACAGCCGAAGGAATAGTCGTACTTCATTCCATTTCCTCAATTCTCAAAGGGAAATGAGTGGATGACAACTTCATCAATCTCGCGAGAGCGATGGAGCCGCATCAACCACTCATTTAAAGATGGAAATTGGGTTACTTCTTTGACTAGTCTCCACTTTCTAGGATTGGAGCAATAAATCAGAAAAAAAAAATCACAAAATTATTTTTTTGCCATAGATTAAGAAAAGGCAAAAAGCTATAAAAAATCTTAAATCATACCTCTATTGTGACACCATTATTAGTTTGATGTTTTTTATGTCATAAAAAATATAATTTGAGGTAAAAGGGTCACACGGGTATAAGTTTGAGATTTTTTATGTCATAAAAAAGTTTATAATAAATATGTTACGGTGGACATAACTTAAGTTTATAAAGCTTCTATTCACTCCTCAAATTTAGTAATTGAAATGTTTTACCTGACTTGGAACCCTTAGAAGTCCAAATCTTAAAAATCACATTCTCATTAACTTTAAACTTTTCCACTTTGATTTGTGACGTTACTTAAGGCTATTTGTTTTAGTAATAGCAACACCTTATTTGCGCAACTAAAAGCATCAATATGTTCGGCTCCAATTACAACAGTCCAACTTAATGCCGAAATCCAATTCATCGTCTCGTGACTAGGAAAAAAATGAAATTTATTAAAATTTTAAAGTATATCGAGTTTGTTTAATTTTCACTCTCGATTAATTTAACTAAATCAGATATTTATGTATCGTGTCTAAGTTCAACAAATGCTAGAAAGGGTTTTATTGCGGTATATAGATTTTCATTTGTTTGGAATAAATACATGGGTGGATTATTAATTTGACATTCACTATATATCTGCAATAGTTGTAAAAGTTTCGCGGGGCGTTAATTTTTGTTTTTGTTTTTGAGTTTTCCATTTAAGCGCTTATCCAATGTGTTTTAAAGAAGAAGTTCACAAGCAGTAATTACATTTCCTTCTTGTGGGTTCCATCCTCTTTTCGGAAAATAAGAGAAATAAGAGATATTGTCCAATATCTAGGAATATTCTATCAAGATTCCTTTCTAAATTCATTCCATTGTCTATCTATGTGGTTGCTAATTCCATTTTGAATGTAACGTGTGGACAGCGCGGTGGCTTCATCTTCCTCGGCTAAAGCCGCCTACATTGCCTTTGACCGCCACCGCCACCGAGTCGTCGCCACTGGCAGTGCTCATTTTGCACCAATAGGCGCGCCCGTTTTGCTGTGGAGAGAGAGAGAGAGAGAGAGAGAGAGACAGTGAAAGACTGACTTTGACCTTCGTAGTGAGGAAGGTGCTGTCTGAAAATAGGCATGGAATTATGAAACGGGCTTGTAATTTGGGCTTAACAATTGACGGGCCGATCAGGAACGATAAGGCCCAAGTAAATGGTGCTTGCTTTTGCATAATAAGGGTTCTCATTAGAAAGGGTTCACTATTTGCCTCATCAGCCTTTTATGATAACTTAAGTATTGGATGTGAAGTCATTCAAATTTTATGACGAAATAATAGATAGCTGGAGTGTCATGTATATTAAGCTTTCTAAGTGCATTCATTGCTTAATTCTCGTCTACCATTAAGAATTCTGTAGTTCACACTTTCGCACCATTATAATGTAGAATGAAACCTATACATCGTGATTAACAATGCACCAAAGACAAAGTTCAAGGATCAACTTAATCTTGAGCTTGGGATATCAAAGTTCGAAATTAAAGTCACGATTGTAATTTTGACACTTTTCTTTTTCTAGTGGTAAGTTCCATGCATGTAGTTTTTCAAATGCTTAAACACTAAACTACACATTTATCAAATAGCTTAAATTATTAAAATGGTTGACAGTGATCTCATTGAGTTAAATGGTATCTCCTATTGTATGTTAAATCAACATCCTTATAAAAATCTTTTCTATCATGACATCAGAAATTAAGGTGTTGGATATTCATTCAAACTTTGAAGAGGTTAATTAAGTGTTAAGTGTTTTATTTTAGATGCGAAAGATCCTACATTCACATCACAACTTAATTTATTTGGATGAATCTTAGGGATTCGGACCATCACCCTGTGAATGAAACCATATGTTATTTTGTAGTTGAAGAGAATAATTAGTCTTGGACAATTTATTTGTGAAAATGTATGTATAGCCAAAAATAGACCCATTTCAAATCGGGTCAAGTTTTGATTGTTCAAGTTGACTTATAATAAGATTTGCCAAGCCTCATTTGGCCACTTCAGGAGCAATCGTCCATGGTCATTATAGAGAAATCCTTTACGAAGGAGATTCATTAGTTACATTTATATATGAAAAGACATCATGCATCTGTGGAAATTTGGGATAAGAGTACTATAAGTTTTAAAACTTATTATGAAAGTATAATTCAGTTCTAAAACTTTCAATCATTACAATCAAGTCATTCATTAATTCTATCCAACTTGACAAACAGGAAATACTAACAAATACTAGGATAAGATGCATCAACTTGACATGTTTTCGGACTTCATTGTATTAATTTCATAAATTTTAGGATTTGATCGCATTATATGAAAGTTTTAAAACTCATTACTTTTTTACTATAAATTTTGAAACTTATAGAGCACTCATCTAGTGAATTTTGTGGAGCCAGAGGTGCGAATCTCTTGTCATGAAAACTATTACATATGATACGCATTTCTTTTCAACACCTGTCGGGTTGGATTAAAAAGTTAAAAAAGTCAACTTGGACAGGATGAAGGTATTCAACTTGTAAAAGGAAAAACAAATCCTCGGAAATCCCATTATTAAGATAGGATGGGCGGAAATTCATGCTGGCAATAATTACCTATATTAGTATAGAGAGTTCAATTGCTCTCAGCCGCCTACCATGTGTGACAAGAGCTAACTTAAACCCGGGCATCTAATAATTTTTGGGATAATTATACAAATGATTTTCGAAATTTTGATTCAACGTGCAATTTTCTTTCTAGACTTTTAATTTATTCGATATGACTCCTGAACTTCAAACTCAATGTGTAATTTTGGGGTCCTGAATTTTTTGTAAATGTTCAATTTTGAACAAATTTAAATTTCAGGAAAGATGTTTGACATTAAACCAAAGTTTATGAATATTTTTGCCATTTTCCCTTTTTCGATTCGTGCACCATCCCATCTATGCTTTTGGTGAATTTCGTGAAGACGAAGATAAATTTTGAGTAGGGTTTGCACAATAGTATTTTTATGAGCAATTCATACAAATCATCCATAGTGCAGAAATTGTACATGACCCCGTGGTTTTACTTGTGGGACTCAATATACATCTCAAAGATTTGATTCGTGAAGAATCGGCGATTCAGAAAATATTTTCCTAATTTAAAAATAATCTCTACATTGTTTAAGAAAATGGGCCGACAAAAAATATTTCCGTCGTTGATAAGCATGGACTATTATGACGATGCAAACATATTATGTTGACTACTATTTCTGTACGTGAGAAACGGTCTTTTTTCTTTAGAAAAAAAATATTTCTCAAATCATGTAATTTGTCGTATAAACAATCGGTTCAGTCTAATCGAGTGAGCTTACACCACGCTGGCCGGCAAGCCAACAACTCGGCTCTCAACGAAGGCGGGAAGACATCGCCGTTGGACTTGGCAGTGCTCAAGAAAGAGAAGCGGACGTCCGGGGCGGCTTCGGCCAGCTTACGGAGGAGGTTGGCGAGAGGCGGGGGGTGGCTGGTGAACGGGAACGCGAGGACGGCCACGTGCTTTCACGAAAACCAACTCACTTCTTTCCCTCTAATCTCCGACTCGCTATTTCCGTTTGAGAGGAAAGTGAAACTACCAGAGAGATCGCAATACCATGCGAAGTAAGATTTCGTCCCTTCACTCCATAGCCGCGCCTTTCCGTCCTCTATCGGAGAGCTTCTCCGCCTTGCTGGCGAGAGAGAATTGCCGGCGGAGAAGAACGAGGGTTTTCAAGCTCCTGTCTGGAACTGAACCCCCACAGCCCAGAATGCGTAGAGATATGAAGCAAAAGAAGAGTTTGATTTGATTTGAGGGAAGCGTGAATCATGGGGCTGCAGTGGTTTTTTTTTTTTTTTTTTCCAATAAAGAAATATTATTTCATTAAACCAAAGCCCACTAGGGCTCTTCCAGAGAAGGTAGGGAGGTTAGAAACCCGGGAAGGATCTTATGTCCAGGGGCTGTAGTAGTTTATGAAGAAGCTGATGCAGTAGTTAAAGCTGACGGAATTCGCAGCATGCTCTGCTGACTGAAATGTTTTTAATTTTTGTAGAGAAATGATCGGATGCAGTCTTTGATTTATTGTAAGAACAACAGTTACTTTGGACTAAAAATGTCCAAAAAAACATAAATTATTATAGGATCCATTTTTAAAAAAATCTGTGTCTCATATTCACAGTAGCTCAAAGATTGTTATATATGCTGAAGAGGCCTGAATATTTCCTCAAAGGAGGAAGACAGGATTCTTGATCAATTTTACTAGGATAAAGCCTTCCTGCCGAGGTAAATAATTATCGTGGATGATCCATGATTACTGATGTGTTTGGCCCCATGCATGCATGATGCCAATGGAGTACAGTCACGTCACCCGCACAGAAATCGTAGGTCGACAAGATCCTCGGCTTCAGGCTCTGCCCTCTTCCAGTGCTCGAGCGAAACTCCTCCAAGTACTTGTGCTGTAACTCCACGTTGCCGAATGTCTCCCTCATGGCCCAGGCGTTTGCCCTCATCTCCTCTCCCTCCGCCTCCACCATGACCCTCCTTATCGTCCCGGCCACCGAGTCGCTCGCGAACGACCCGTCCCGGCCATCCCTCCGCACCTCCGACCCGACCTGCCTCTCGTCCATTAGCCTCGCCATCAGCCCTTGGTCTGAGAAGCCCCTGGAGAACAGGATCAGTGCCCGGCCCTGCCCAAGTGCCTCTATGACCGAGCCATCGCTATAGCTCACTCCATCTCCTGTCTCCTTCGTGGCGTATTTTATTCTGAGGGGGCAAAAGCCCCATCGGAACTACGGGTCTCGCGTAAAGCTTCCTGAGTAGACTCAACGGCTCAGCCTCAAACTCGCTACAGGTCCTCACGGCCACGATTTCTTAACCCTGTACCAACCTGCCTACCCTTTCGACGACCGATATGTTCCCACGTGAAGCTTCTTCTCCCCGTCGTCCATGGCGGTGGCTATGAACTTCACCTTTTTTGTTTGATGGGTTTGGTGCGAATGAGCTCTCTCTCTCTCTCTATTGATACAGAGGTTCGTTTGGAAGGGACGCTGTAACAACCACTCTTTTAAAATTCTCATTCGATACCCACATAAGCTAAACCGCATCTAGATAGGATAATTTATTGCACGACACTAAGAAAGGTTGTACAAACTAATTTGTGAAACTAAATTTGAAAAAGGACACAATGAAATTCTAACGTAAATCCGATTTCATATGATTCACTGATATTTCATTTAATCGCGCTAAGAAAATAAGGCTCAAGAATCTTATAGTATTGATGTGTGTTTCTCAAGGACTCATTGCTGCCTGAAGACGTGATTCTCGTGGGAGCCGTCTCGTGAATCTTGGCTGAGTACTAGACAACGACGTTCTGGAACCTTATACTAAGTCGTACGCACTTACGGTACCTTTCAAACGCACAATCATTTCTCTTAAATTAATTTGGTGCCTTCCGTGATCTCCGCGAAATTGCGCTGTCCAAACGATAGTTGCATTTCCTTATTCCATCTCCTCAATTCTCAAAGAGAGATGAGTGGATGACAGCTCCATCAATCTCACAAGAGTGACGGACCCGCATCAGCCTCTCATTTAAAGAAAGAAATCTTTGGTTCTTCTTTGACCAGTTCCCTTCCCACTTTCTAGGTTTGGAGCAATAATCAAGAAAAAAAAATCAAAAAATCGATTTTTTTAGCCATAGATCACTGGCTTAATTAAGAAATAAAGTCCAAATCTAAAAAATCATAAGCTTATTAACTTTAGACTTTTTGCACTTTGATTTCAGATGTTTCTTAAGGCTATTTGTTTTAGTAATAGCAACGCCTAACTTACGCAACTTAAAGCATCAATGAGTTTGACCCCAACCATAACATTCCAACTTAACTAGAAAGTCCAAATCATCATGGTGAATAGCCAAAAATGAAATTTATTTAAAAATTCAAAGTGTATCGAGTTTGTTTGATTAAGTTTTCTTCCCTCTCTATTTTTCCTTTCTTTTTTTTTCTTTTTTGGGTGCAACTCTATATTTTCACAGTGCTAACCAACTTTTAATTTGAAATAACTAAACAAGATGATTATACAGCTTGCCTAAGTTCAACAAATGCTATAAAGAGATTCATTACATGGGTGGGTTACTAATTTGACATTCATTATATATTTGTAATAGGTGAAACTATTTCGCAAAGGCGTCACAAAAATAAAATTTGAGTTTTCCCATTAATAATTATTTTTGAAGCTTTGCTTGCTTAACAGTTTTTGAATTACTGCGAAAATTACAATTAAGTTACAAAATCTTTGTAAGAATGGACCCTACAATAATTTATAATTATTTTTTATTTTCATTTTTATTTTATATTTTAAAACAGATTGTTATTCTGATTAAAAATTGTTATCAAATCATTTTGCTTATGTTTATTTCTTGTTGGCGTCACCACACCACCCGGTGGCGCTTGTTTTGCTGTTCATAGAGAGAGGGAGAGAAAGGACAGCGCTAGGCCGATTTTGACCTTCATAGTGAAGAAGCTGCTGTGTGAAAATGGGCCAGAAATTACGAAACGGGCTTGTAACTCGGGCTTAACAAAGGACGGGCCGATCAGGAACGATAAGGCCCAAGTAAATGGCGCTTGCTAAGAGTTCATTATTTTCCTGATCAGCCTTTCATTATAACTTGAGTATCGGATGTAAAGCCATTTACAGTTTTATGACGAAATAATAGATGGTTGTGGGATCATGTATATTAAATTTCATAGGTGCATTCGTTGCTTCATTATCATCCGCCGTTATGAATTCTATAATTCACACTTCACTTTAGTACAATGCAGAATGAAAATGTTATACATCCCGATTAACAATACACCAAAGACAAAGTTCTAGGATCAACTTAATCTCGAAGTCAAGATATCAAAGTTCGAAATTGAAGTCATAATCATGATTTCGACATTTTCCTTTTTCTAGTGGTAAGCTCAATGCATGTAGTTTTTTTAAATGCTTAAACATTGAATTACACATTCATCTAATAACTTAAATTTTTAAAACAGCTGGTGATGATTTCATTAAGTTACGATGGTATTTCTTGTTGTACGTTAAATCAACATTCTTATACAAATCTTTTCATTGTGATGACAAAAATTAAGTTGTCGGATATTCATTTGAAATATGCGAAAGATCGTCTGTTTGCATCACAACTTAATATACTTGGATGAATCTTGGGGATTGGGACCATTGCCTTATGAATAACTCCATCAAACTTGATAAATGGGGAATACTAACAAGTATTAGGATCTAATTGCAATTTTAGGATTTGATTGCATCAATTTGACAAATTTAGAACTTGATTGCACTATTTAAAATTGTTAGAATTCAATTATATTTTGGTGATAAGTTTCAGAATTTATAGTGCATTAATCCAATGAAATTTGTGAAGCAAGAGGTGCATGAATCTCTTGTCATGGATATTGTTACATCTTATACGTATTTACTTTTCAAACACTCGACATGTTGTATTGAAAAGGAAAAAAAAATTAACTTGGATAATTTAATTTTAGGACAAATACCACCAAAACCCTAAACTATGTCACTTGTGATAATTTTACCCTGAACTTTTTTTTTTGCCATTAAAAACCCTAAATTATGCCACTTGTGACAAATTTATCATAAATTTTTTTTTGTGCCACCAAAAATCCTTAACTATGCCATTTAAGACAAATTTACCCCAAACTTTTTTTGTTGAAGGGCATTTTCATCCTTTTCAATTTTCTTTTTTCTTTTTCTTTTTTTTCTTCTCCTTCTTCCATTTGCCATGGTTGACAGAGGGAAGCCGGCGAGGGTGACCCTCGCCTGGGTCAGGTGACGTGAGAGTGGGCCTCGTCGGCATAGGGCTAGGCAAGGACGAGCCTTGCTGGCATCGGGCGAGGGTGGCCCTCGCCGGATCTGGCTTGGGCAGCCCTCGTTGGATCTAGCAAGGGCTACCCTTGTCGGAGTTAGGCGAGGGCCGCCCAAGCCTTGCCTGACCCAGGCGAGGGCAGCCCTTGCCCTACTCCGACTCTGGTGAGGGCAATCATGGTCGATAGAGGGAAGAAAGGAGAAGGAAAAAATAGAAAAGGACGAAAATGCCCTTCAGCAAAAAAAGTTGGGGGTAAATTTGCTCTAAGTGACATAATTTGGGATTTTTTATGACACAAAAAAAAGTTCGAGGTAAAATTATCACAAGTGGCGTAGTTTGAGGTTTTTTATGGCACAAAAAAGTTTAGGATAAATTTGTTACAAGTGGCATAATTTGGGATTTTTAGTGGCACAAAAAAGATTCATGATAAAATTGTCTCAAGTAGCATAATTTAAGATTTTTGGTGGTATTTGCCATTAATTTTAAGTGTGAGTTTCGATTCCTATACACTATAGGGAGGTAGTAAAAAAATCTGATGGTGAGAATTATAGTAAAAGCATATTAGGACTTATAAAATGAACTTGTAAAAGGGAAAAAAAATCCTTGGAAACCCGTTTATAGCAAGATAAGATCACAATTCCCATTAGGGATGGGCGCAAATTATGCTAGCAATAATTAGCTCCTATCGTCCACGGTAGGCGGCTGAGGGAAATTAGCTCTTGTCACACAGGGTAGGCGGCCGACACAAACAGAGTTTTTGTTTATTGATGTCACGCCATTATAGCTATCATGAATTTGCGCCCCTCCCATCTTGGGAATTGAAATTCCGTGATATGAATACAAAGAGTCGAGTATATTCGATATCATTTTTAAATTTTTATAATTTACTCAATGTAGTTTGATCTTTTGATAAATATTCACAAATTTAAATTTTAAAAATGATATTGGACATAAAGTTAAAATTTATAAATCATTTTTTTCATTTTTCCTTTTTTGATTCATTCACTTAAAGCGTCAATGCTTTCGGTAAATTTTGTGAAGAAGGAGATAAATTTCAAGGTAAGGTTTCTACAATATCCTTTTTATCGGTAATCCACATAGATCATTGATGGTGCAAAAATTGCATACAACCCTGTGGCCCGTAGTATTATTTGCGGGACTCAACATGCATTTTAGAGATTTGATTCGTGAAGAATTGACAGTCAATAAAATATTTTCCTAACTTTAAAATAGCTTTTGCATCGTTGGTGAAAAATATTTTTGTCGTCGGTAGAAAATGTTCAAACATGGACTATTACGATGATGCAAACATTTTCCACATAGACTAATATTTTTGCATGATAGAATCGGCCTTTCTTTTTTTAAAAAAAATATTTCTCAAATTATGTAACTTGTTACGTAACGCAATTGATTTGATCTAATTGAGTTAGACTACGCAACATTTGTCATCCAAAAAAGGGGGAAAAAGAAGAAGAAGACACTCATGGTTGGGTTCATAGCTGCGCGATGAAGTCCCCCTCCTACATTTCATTTAAGAGACGATGAAAGCTGCACTGCAAAGCGTGGCTACAAATTCATCAACTCGTCCGCCATAATGATCGGAACGGCTGCTACATTTACACCCGAATTATAATAGTAGTTGGTAGTCGGTCTGAAAAAAGACAAGGCATGTGCTCCTCGAATAGAGCGGACCTTAGCAATAATTTCTGCGGACCCCGATTCAGAGGTGCCAATGATGTTAAATCTCGCACATGAGATTCTAGGACAACATGATCATCAACTTGAGGCTCTGCCCTCTTCCAGTGCTCGACCGAACTCCTCCAAGTACCTGTGCTGCAGCTCCACGTTGCCGAATATCTCCCTCATGGCCCACGCGTTCGCCCTCACCTCCTCTCCCTCCGCCTCCACCATCACCCTCCTTATCGTCTCAGCCACCGAGTCGCTCGTGAACGACCCGTCTCGGTCATTTCTTGGTACCTCCGACCCGACCCGCCTCTCGTCCATTAGCCTCGCCATCAGTCCTAGGTCCGAGGTCCCCCCGGAGAACAGGATCAACGCCCGGCCCTGCCCGAGCGCTTCTATGGCTGAGCTCCACCCACAGTGCGTCAAGAACCCACCGACCGACGGGTGGGCGAGGATGTCGAGCTGAGGAGCCCAGCCCACCCACACGAAGCCACGACCCGACACCCGGCTTTCGAACCCGGGAGGGATGCTGCCCGGGCCGGCCCTTCGGCCTACCACCCAGACAAAGGGCAAACCTGACTTTTCAACTCCATGCGCCAACTCTTGCATGGACTCTTGACTCAGGGCCACCTCGGCGCCGAGGGCGACGTAGAACACCGACTTCTCTTCCCTATCATCCAGCCATCGCTTTAGCTCACTCCATCTCTCGTCTCCTTCGTCGCGTCTTTTATTCTGGGGCGGCAAAAGCCCCGTCGGAACCACGGGTCTTCCGTAAAGCTTCTTGAGTAGACTCAGCTGCTCGGCCTCGAACTCGCTGCAGGCCCTCACGGCCACGATTTCGCAACCCTGCACCAACCTGCCTACCCTTTCGGAAACAGACATGTTGGATTTAGAGTCCACGAAATCCTCTTCGTTCATCACCTCATGAAGCCTGAACGCGACTTTGGTTGGGTATGTTACCCACTCAGGAACGACCGTCAAGTCCTCCGCCGTCTTGGCCCTGCCCTGACCGTGGATCAGAAGAGATGGCGGGCCGCAGAAGACGAGGGTGGTAGCGCTGTATATGTTGAAGAATGCCGATCTAACCCCGAGTTGTCTTGCCTTTGGGGGTAACCAGAAAGACATGAAGTCTTGGATCACCCAGTCGACGTCCGAGTTCGCAAGAAACTCGGCAACAGCTGGCTCGAGCATGTCGTATGCCTTCTTAAGGTAAGGGACCGTGTTATGCGGCAAGTCGGAGGTCGACTCGGCCGAGTCGGGGAGACCATGGACGTGAGGCAAGGGAAGCTCGACGAGGGTTATGGAGGGAGGGAGGTTCGGGGGGAGCTTCTGGAGATTTTTTGGGGTGGAGATGAAGGAGACGCGATGACCCTTTCGAGCTAAGAAGGCGGCGACCTCGAGGAAGGGCATGATGTGGCCGTAGGCGAGCCATGGGAACATCGCGACGTGAAGCTTCTTCTCCTTGTTGTCCATGGCGGTGGCTATGGACTTCACCTTCTATTAGATGGGTCTGGTGTTGTGACTTTTCGGGTGATCAGAGAATGAATGAGCTCTCTTTTTATATACATACAAGGATCGTTAGGAAGGGGTGGCGCATCAACTACCCTTCTTAAAATTCTCATTTAATGCTGACTTAAACATTGAACTACACATTCATCAAATAGCTTAAATATTATTAAAATGGTTGACAGTGATCTCATTGAGTTAGATGGTATCTCCTATTGTACGTTAAATCAACATTCTTATAAAAATATTTTCATCATGACATCAGAAATTAAGGTGTTGGATATTCATTCAAACTTTGAAGAGGTTAATTAAGTGTTAAGTGTTTTATTTTAGAGGTGAAAGATCTTACATTCGCATCACAACTTAATTTACTTGGATGAATCTCAGGGATTCGGACCATCGCCCTATGAATGAAACCATATGTTATTTTGTGGTTGAAGAGAATAATTAGTCTTGGACAATTTATTTGTGAAGATGTATGTATAGCCAAAAGCAAAGCCATCTCAAATTGGGTCAAGTTTTGATTGTTCAAGTTGACTAGTAATAAGATTCGTCAAGCCTCATTTGGCCACTCCAGGAGCAATCATTCATGGTCATTATGGAAAAATCCTTTATGAAGGAGATTCATTAGTTACATTTATATATGAAAAGACATCATGCATTCGTGAAAATTTGGGATAAGAGTATTGTGAGTTCTAAAACTTATTATGAAAATACAATTGAATTTTAAAACTTTTAATTAGTGCAATCAAGTCGTTTTCTTAATTCCGTCCAACTTGACACAAGGAAATACTAACAAATATTAGGATATGATGCATCAAGTTGACATGTTTTAGGACTTCATTATATTAATTTCATAAATTTTAGGATTTGATCGTATTTTATGAAAGTTTTAAAACTCAATTATACTTTAACAATAAATTTTGAAACTTATAGAGCACTCATCTAGTGAAATTTGTGGAGCCAGAGGTGCGAATCTCTTGTCATGGAAACTATTACATATGATACACATTTCTTTTCAACACCTGTCGGGTTAGATAAAAAAGGAAAAAAAGTCACTTGGACAGGATGAAGGTATTCAACTTGTAAAAGGAAAAAAAAATCCTCGGCAATCCCATTTTTAAGATAGGATGGGCGAAAATTCATGCTAGCAATAATTACATAATATTAATATAGAGAGTTCAGTTGCTCTCAGCTGCTGTGACAAGAGCTAACTTAAACACGGGCATCTGATAATTTTTGGGATAATTATACAAATGATTTTTGAAATTTTGATTCAACGTGTAATTTTCTTTATAGACTTTTAATTTATTCGATATTGAAAGAAGGTGATATGTGTTTCTTGGAAAATGTATGTCTGTTCCATTTCTTTATTGTGTCCCTTGTACAAGTATATGCTAATATTTATAGTACAAAAGGAAATAAGGAAAAAATAAAGACAATTACATATGATTATATTTTCGTATTCTTTCTTCAATTATCCATGATTGAGGATCAATTAGAATCAGAATCAAGGATGGAATCAATTCCTTCTCCAACAGATATGACTCCTGAACTTCAAACTCAATGTATAATTTTGGGGTCTTGAATTTTTTGTAAATGTTCAATCTTGAACAAATTGAAATTTCAGGAAAGATATTTGACATTAAGCCAAAGTTTATAAATCATTTTTTCCATTTTCCCTTTTTTGATTCGTGCACTATCCTGTCTATGCTTTTGGTGAGTTTCGTGAAGACAAAGATAAATTTTGAGTCGAGTTTGTACAATATCATTTTTATGAGCAATTCATACAAAGCATCCATGGTGCAGAAATTGTACATGACCCTGTGGTTTTATTTGCGGGACTCAATATACATCTCAAAGATTTGATTCATGAAGAATTGACAATTCAGAAAATATTTTCCTAATTTAAAAATAATCTCTGCATCATTTAAGAAAATGGGCCGGCAAAAAATATTTATGTCATTGATAAGTATGGACTGTTATGATGATGCAAACATCTTATGTTGACTACTATTTCTGTATATTAGAAACAGTCTTTTTTTTTAGAAAAAAATATTTCTCAAATCATGTAATTTGTCGTGTAAACAATCGGTTAAATCTAATCGAGTGAGCTTATGCAACATTTGCTAGCAATAAATAGACAAAAAAAAGAAACTGATGTTCGGGTTCATGGCTGTGCAACGAAGTTACTCTCCTACATTTCGTTAGAACAATAGTTCTAAGAATGCCTGTGGTCTAGAGATCGAGTTGCACCCAAAGGGACAAAAGCTTCTCTGCAAAGCGTGGCTCCAAATTCATCAACTTGCCCGCCATAAATGATCGGGACAGCTGCTACGTTTACACCCGAATCAGAATGGTAGTTGAAAGTCGGTGTGCGTTCGGTCTGAAATAAAAAAAAAGGCATGTGGAGGTGATGCTCGAATCTCTAAAGCAAGAGCTAACATGTTGGATTGAAAAGGAAAAAAAAATTATGTAGGAAGGTAATAAAAAAATCTGACAGTGAGTGTTATAGTAAAAGTATTTTAGAGCTTATAAAAGGAACTTGTAAAAGGGAAATAAAATCGTTGGAAACCCCATTTATAGCAAGATAAGATCACAATTCCCATGATGGGATGGGCGCAAATTATGCTAGCAATAATTAGTTCCTGTCGTCCACGGTAGGTGGCTGAGGGAAATTAGCTCTTGTCACACAGGGTAGGCGGCCGACACAAACAGAGTTTTTGTTTATTGATGTCACGCCATCATCGCTATCATGAATTTGCGCCCATCCCATCTTGGGAATCGAAATTCCGTGATATGAATACACAAAGAGTCGAGTATATTTGCTATGATTTTTAAATTTTTAAAATTTACTCAATGTAGTTTTGATCTTTTGATAAATATTCACAAATTTAAATTTTAAAAATGATATTGGCGTAAAGTTAAAGTTTACAAATCATTTTTTGTCATTTTCCTTTTTTATTCATTCACTTAAGCATCAATGCTTTAGGTGAATTTTGTGAAAAAGGAGATAAATTTCATTAATGTTTCTACAATATCCTTTTTATCAATAATTCACATAAATCACTGATGGTGCAAAAATTGCACACAACCCTGTGGCCCATAGTATTATTTGCGGGACTCAACATGCATTTTATAGATTTGATTCATGAAGAATTGACGGTCAAGAAAATATTTTCCTAACTTTAAAATAGCTTTTGCACCGTTGGTGAAAAATATTTTTGTCATTGATAGAAAATGTTCAAACATGGATTATTACGATGATGCAAACATTTTCCACATTGATTAATATTTTTGCACGATAGAATCAGCCTTTCTTTTTTTAGAAAAAATATTTCTCAAATTATGTAATTTGTTGCGTAACGCAATCGATTTGATCTAATTGAGCTAGACTACACAACATTTGCCACCCAAAAAAGGGGGAGAAAAAGAAGAAGAAGAAACTCATGGTGGGGTTCATGGCTGCGCGATGAAGTCCCCCTCCTACATTTAATTTAAGAAACGATGAAAGCTGCACTGTAAAGCGTGGCTACAAATTCATCAACTCGTCCGCCATAATGATTGGAACGGCTGTTACATTTACACCCGAAATTAGAATGGTAGTTGGAAGTCGGTCTGAAAAAAGACAAGGCATGTGCTCCTCAAATAAAGCAGACCTTAGTAATAATTTCTGCGGACCCCGATTCAGTTGTGCCAATGATGGTAAATCTCGCACATGAGATTCTAGGTCAACATGATCATCAACTTGAGGCTCTGCCCTCTTCCAGTGCTCGACCGAACTCCTCCAGATACCTGTGCTGCAGCTCCACGTTGCCGAATATCTCCCTCATGGCCCACGCGTTCGCCCTCACCTCCTCTCCCTCCGCCTCCACCATGACCCGCCTTATCGTGCCGGCCACCGAGTCGCTCGTGAACGACCCGTCTCGGTCATTTCTTGGTACCTCCGACCCGACCCGCCTCTCGTCCATCAGCCTTGCCATCAGCCCTTGGTCCGAGCTCCCTCCGGAGAAGAGGATCAGCGCCCGGCCCTGCCCCAGCGCCTCGATGACCGAGCTCCACCCGCAGTGCGTCAAGAACCCGCCCACCGATGGGTGGGCAAGGATGTCGAGCTGAGGAGCCCAACCCACCCACACGAAGCCTCGACCCGACACCCGACTTTCGAACCCGGATGGGATGCTGCCCGGGCCGGCCCTTCGGCCTACCACCCAGACGAAGGGCAAACCTGACTTTTCAACTCCACACGCCAACTCGTGGATGGACTCTGAACTCAGAGCTACCTCGGTGCCGAGGGCGACGTAGAGCACCGACTTCTCTTCCCTATCGTCCAGCCATCGCTTTAGCTCACTCCATCTCTCGTCTCCTTCGTGGCGTCTTTTATTCTGGGGCGGCAAAAGCCCCGTCGGAACCACGGGTCTGCCGTAAAGCTTCTTGAGTAGACTCAACGGCTCGGCCTCGAACTCGCTGCAGGCCCTCACGGCCACGATTTCGCAACCCTGCACCAACCTGGCTACCCTTTCGGAAACGGACATGTTAGATTCAGAGTCCACGAAATCCTCTTCGTTCATCACCTCATGAAGCCTGAACGCGACTTTGGTTGGGTATGTAATCCACTCGGGAACGACCGTCAAGTCCTCCGCCGTCTTGGCCCGGACCTGACCATCGACCAGAAGAGATGGCGGGCCAGCGAAGACGAGGGTGCTAGCGCTGAATATGCTGAAGAATGCCGATTTAACCCCGAGTTGTCTCGCCTTTTGGGGTAACCAAAAAGACATGAAGTCTTGGATCACCCAGTCGACGTCCGAGTTCGCAAGAAACTCGGCAACAGCTGGCTCGAGCATGTCGTATGCCTTCTTAAGGTAAGGGACCATGTTATGCGGCAACTCGGAGGTCGACTCGGCCGAGTCGGGGAGACCATGGACGTGAGGCAAGGGAAGCTCGACGAGGGTTATGGAGGGAAGGAGGTTCGGGGGGAGGTTCTGGAGATTTTTCGGGGTGGAGATGAAGGAGACGCGATGACCCTTTCGAGTTAAGATGGCGGTGACCTCGAGGAAGGGCATGATGTGGCCGTAGGCGAGCCATGGGAACATCGCGACGTGAAGCTTCTTCTCCCCATCGTCCATGGCGGTGGCTATGAACTTCACCTTCTATTCGATGGGTCTGGTGTTGTGACTTTTCAGATGATCAGAGAACGAATGAGCTCTCTTTTTATATACATACAAGGATCGTTAGGAAGGGGCGGTGCATCAAATACCCTTATTAAAATTCTTATTTAATGCCGATATAAGCTAAATTACATTTGGATAGGATAACTTATTGCACAAGAATTAGAAAAATTTGTGAAATCAAATAAGACTTAAGAATCTTATATTATTAATGTGTATTTTTTCGAAAATTTAAGTTTATATTAAGTCGATGCATTTATGGTATCTTTCAAAAGTAATGGAACTATCGAATTTCTTCAAATTAATTTGCTGCCTTCCGTGATTTTCGCTGATTTGCACAGTCCAAGGAATAGTTGTACTTCCTCATTCCATTTCCTCAATTCTCAAAGGAAATGAGTGGATGACAACCTCATCAATCTCAAGAGAGTGATGGAGCCACAGCAGCCACTCATTTAAAGATGAAAATTGGGTTACTTCTTTTACTAGTCTCCACTTTCTAGGATTGGAGGAATAGTTAAGAAAAAAAATCTTAAAATTAAAATTTTATGTTTTTTTGCCATAGATCATTCACTTGATTAAGAAAAAAAAATCATAAATTATACCCATCATAACACATATATCATAAAAAAATCTCATTTATTATTATGACATCATAAGTTTGGTATTTTTTATGTCATAAAAAAATTAATTTGGGGTAAGTGGATTACACGGATATAAGTTTGAGATTTTTTATGTTACAGAAAAAGCTGAAGTAAATGCATTATATGGAAATAAGTTTTGAGTTTTTCATGTCATAAAAAAGTTTAAGATAAATGTATCATAATGAGTATAATTTAGAGTTTTTTTTTGTGACTTTTTTCATCGAGAAAGAAAGTATAGTAGAGCTTCTATTCACTGCTCAAATTTGTTAGCTGAAATGTTTTACCTAACTTAAAACCCATAGAATTCCAAATCTTAAAAATCACGAACTTATTAACTTTAAAATTTTCCACTTTGATTTGTGACATTACTTAAGGCTATTTGTTTTAGTAATAGCAAACCTAATTTACGCAACCTAAAGCATCATAAGTTTTCGAACAAAAAAAAAATCAATAAGTTCGGCTTCAATCACAATAGTCCAGCTTAACTCACATTATTAGGAAAAATGATAATTCTTACTGGCCAGAAATCCATAGTTCACACTTCGCCCTATTACGACATAGGATGCATTTGGTTTGGCTTTGCAAATGAGTCTATGGGGATATACAAATACCTTTGACTTTAAAGCTCCTTGGGAAAATGCAAATTGCATTTGATAAAAAATCTTTTGTAAAGCTACTTTGTCCTAGATGATGTTTGGCAGATATTTGGTGAGGGCTAAGGTTGCGCCGGTGAGCTAGATCTAATGTCAGCAGCTATTGCCTAAGGTCATGTGACCCCTAGTGAGGGTCGCACGACCTACGGGATGATATTGACCAAGCCTGAGGTCGCACGACCCAAGCAGCCATCACGTGACTTTGCTGGCCTTTGCTAGCTTGATCTAGCCTCATTGGCTACCCTTAATAAAAGAAGATGAACAATAATGAGGGACAAAACTAGAAATTTAAAGAATTGACGAGGATAGGTTTGGAAAAAGAAAAATAGTTTCAGTATCTGATGAGATGCTAAAAGCCTAATGCTAGTAAGAACTTTGGGAAAACTTATCAATCAACCCAGCATTTCTCTAAAGGACTTTGGAGGTCAAAAGCTCATTGGAAAAGCTAAACCAAACACATCGTAGTGTTATCGATTATGCAAAGCATATTAATCGTGATTTACATTGCATGTAAGACTTTGTTTGTTTCACAAAAGATATTCTCTAAGAAAACCTTTTTCTCATTTTCTAGTATGTAGATCATTTATAAAAGCAAGTTAGTGAAAAATTTATACTTAAACTCAAGGAAGATGTTTTTCTCATTAAATAATCAAAAATCATTTTTCAAAATATGACTAGAGATCTGTGCTTGGACCGAAACTCCACACTTAGGCACAAAAACCCTAACATTAGTTCCCGGGTCCTCGGCATTCACGTAAGAGTCCATTGAGGCTAGGTTCATGATCCCGTTATCCATGCATATGCCTAGTTTCTCAGCACTAGTGCTTGGGTCCATCAAGGCTGAGCCCGAGACCCCAGTGCCTAAGCCACTAGCTCTTGCACTCAGGTCCATTGATGTCAAACTCAAAGCCTTGACACTAAGGCTCGGGACCCTAGTGCTCACGCCCGGGTCTATTTAGATCGGGCTTGGGATCCAGGGGCCATTGTCTCGATCCTAGTGCTCGAGTTGGGGTCTATCATAGAGGAACTCAAGACTCTGGTACTAGTACTTGGTTCCTCAGCTACCTATACACAAATCACTAGTGTCTAATAATGTATGTCTATTTAGAAAAATCAAATCGGGTTTTTTACATATTAGATGATTAAAAATATTTTCCAATCCATTCAAATATTATCATTTTCTGGGAATGCCATATTTTTCGTGAAACAAATTGAGCCTAAGAAAAATTTTGACCAACTTTCTCTTGATCGCAACTGTGAGGTATCAAAGTTCAAAATTGAAGCTATAATTCTCATCTCAGTTTATTTTCCTAATGTTGCGTCGATGAATGTAATTGTTAGAGTACTTAAATGTTAAATCATGCATTCCTCTAACAATTCAAACTTATAAAACAATTGGCAATGACCACAATTTCTTTTATTGTGTGTTAGATCATTATTGTTTTAAAATTTGTTGTAAAATTGTATTCATAATTGTAATTTTGACACTTTCCTTTTATTAGTGGTAAGTTAGATGCATGTAGTTCTTTAAATGCTCAATCATTGAACCATTCATTCATCTAATGACTTAAATTCTTAAAACAATAGCAATGATCTCATTGAGTTTCGGTGGTACTTCCTATTGTATGTTAAATCAACATTCTTATAAAAATCTTTTCATCATGATATCACAAATTAAGATGTTGCATAAAGAATTTAATTAAGTGTAAGTGTTTTATTTCAAATTCGAAAGATCCTTCGTTCGCATCATAATTTAATTTACTTGGATGAATCTTAGGGATTGGGACCATTGCCCTATGAATGAAACCATATGTCACTTCATGGATGAAAGGACTTGTATGCATCTGGAAATATTTAGGATAAGAGTACTAGAAGTTTTAAAACTTGTTACAAAAATATAATCGAATCTTAAAACCCTTAATCAGTGCAATAGAGTTTCAAAACTTCTTAAGCTAGTGCAATGAAGTTATTCTATTAACTTCGTCAAACTTGATCAATGGGAAATGCTAACAAGTATTAGGATCTAATTGCAATTTTAAGATTTGATTACACCGATTTGATAGATTTTAGGACTAAATTGCACTATTTAAAACTTTTATAATTCAATTATACTGTGATGACAAGTTTTAGAATGTATGGTGCACTAATCTAGTGAAATTTGTGAAGCGGGAGGTGTGAATCTCTTGTCATGAAAATTGTTACATATGATATACATTTATTTTTCAAACACTTGACATGTTGAATTGAAAAGGAAAAAAAAGTTAACTTAGACAATTTAGTTTTAAGTATGGGTTTCGATTTCCATTAATTGTAAAAGATAGGATAAAAGTCTAATAATGAGAGTTAGAATATAAGTACATTAAGATTTATAAAAAAAAAAAAAAAACTTGTGAAAGGGAAAAAGGAAAATCCTTGGGAAAACCCCATTTTTAGCAATATCGGATCATAATTCCCTTGATGGGATGGGTGCAAATTCATGCTAGCAATAATTACGTGATATCAATACACAAAGAGTTCTATTTGTCTTAGCCGTCTATCATGTGTGACCCATGATATCAGTACACAAAGATTTATGTTTGTCTCAACCGCCTATCGTGTGTGACAAGAGCTAATTATTGTTAGCACGAATTTGTGCCCATGCCATCTTGGGAATTATAATTACGTGACATCAATAGACAAGGAGTACAGATTATTCTATATGATTCTTCAACTTTAGCGATTTTTTCAATGTGATCATGAATTTTTAATAAATATTTAAAAATTTAAAATTTAAAAATAATATAAGACGTCGAGTTAAAGTTTATGAATCATTTTTGCCATTTTTCCTTTTTTGATTCTTTCACTCAAGCATCGATGCTTTTGGTGAATTTTGTGAAGGAGGATATAAATTTCAAGTAAGGTTTCTATAATATCCTTTTTATAGGTAATTCATACAGATCATTGATAGTGCAAAAATTGCATACAACCCTATGGCCCGTGGTATTATTTGCGGGACTCAACATGCATTTGATTCGCGAAGAATTGATGGCTGAGAAAATATCTTCTTAACTTTAAAACAGCCTTTGCATCATTAAGAAAATGGATAGGCAAAAAAATATTTTCATCATAGAAAATGTTTAAACATGGACTATTATGAAGATGCAAACATTTTCCATATTGACTAATATATTTACACGATAGAACCAGCTTTTTTTTTAGAAAAAATATTTCTTACCGGTCGCGTAATGCCACCGGCTTGATCTAATCGAGCGAGCCTACACAGCATTTGCCACCCAAAAAGAAAAAAAAAAGGGAAAAAGAAGAACTCATAGTTGGGTTCATAGTTGTGCGATGAAGTCTCCCTCCTACATTTCATTAGAATAATAGTTCGAGCTGCACCAAAAAACGATGAAAGCTGCACTGCAAAGCGTGGCTACAAATTCATCAACCGTCCGCCATAATGATCGGAACGGCTGCTACATTTACACCCGAAATTAAAATGGTAGCTGAAAGTCGGTCTGAAAAAAAGACAAGGCATTTGCTGCTCGAATAAAGCAGACCTTAGCAATAATTTCTGTGGACCTCGATTCAGACGTGCCGATGATGTTAAATCTCGCACATGAGATTCTAGGTCAACATGATCATCAACTTGAGGCTCTGCGCTCTTCCAGTGCTCGAGCGAACTCCTCCAGATACCTGTGCTGCAGGTCCACGTTGCCAAATATCTCCCTCATGGCCCATGCGTTCGCCCTCATCTCCTCTCCCTCCGGCTCCACCATGACCCTCCTTATCGTCTTGGCTACCGAGTCGCTCGTGAACGACCCGTCCTGGCCGTTTCTGGGTACCTCCGACCCGACCGCCTCTCGTCCATCAGCCTCGCCACCAGCCCTTGGTCCGAGGTCCCCCCGGAGAAGAGGATCAGCGCCCGGCCCTGCCCCAGCGCCTCGATGACTGAGCTCCACCCGCAGTGCGTCAAGAACCCACCGACCGATGGGTGGGCAAGGATGTCGAGCTGAGGAGCCCAACCCGTCCAGACGAAGCCTCGACCAGACACCCGGCTTTCGAACCCGGGAGGGATGCTGCCCTGGCTGGCCTTTCGGCCTACCACCCAGACGAAGGGCAAACCTGACTGTTCAATCCCGCGCGCCAACTCGTGCATGAACTCTTGACTCAGAGCCACCTCGGTGCCAAGGGCGACATAGAACACCGACTTCTCTTCCCTATCGTCCAACCATTGCTTTAGCTCACTCCATCTGCCGTCTTCTTCGTCGCGGCTTTTATTCTGGGGTGGCAAAAGCCCCGTCGGAACCATGGGTCTTCCATAAAGCTTCTTGAGTAGACTCAGCTGCTCGGCCTCGAACTCGCCACAGGTCCTTATGGCCACGATTTCGCAACCCTTTATCGACTCGCCACCCCTTTCGAAAACGGACATGTTAGATTCAGAGTCCACGAAATCCTCTTCGTTCATCACCTCATGAAGCCTGAACGCGACTTTGGTTGGGTAAGTAACCCACTCGGGAACGACCGTCAAGTCCTCTGCCGTCTTGGCCCGGGCCTGACCGTCGACCAGAAGAGATGGCGGGCCGACGAAGACGAGGGTACTAGCGTTGAATATGCTGAATAACACCGATTTAACACCAAGTCGGCTCGCCTTTTGGGGTAACCAGAAAGGCATGAAGTCTTGGATCATCCAGTCAACGTCCGAGTTCGCGAGAAACTCGGCGACAGCTGGCTCGAGCAAGTCGTACGCCTTCTTAAGGTAAGGGACCATGTTATACGGCATATCGGAGGTTGACTCGGCTGTGTCGGGGAGGCCATGGACGCGAGGCAAGGGAAGCTCGACGAGGGTTATGGAGGGAGGGAGGTTCGCGGGGAGCTTCTGGAGGTTTTTCGGGGTGGAGATGAAGGAGACGCGATGACCTTTTCGAGCTAAAAAGGTGGCGATCTCGAGGAAGGGCATGAGGTGGCCGTAAGCCAGCCATGGGAACATCGCTACGTGAAGCTTCTCTCTGTTTTCCATGGCGGCGTGTGGAAGACGAAGTGGAGAGAGAGTAAGAAGAGAAACCAGCTTTATGAAAAGGTTGCCAGAAATTTCAAAATGGGCCTTCTGATTAGGGCTTCATGGATGACAGGCCCAAATGTTGAGTACGTGAGTGCCTCTATTAGTTTGTTCATTATGATCCATGAATTTCGAGTTCTACAATATAATCCAAAATCTTCTAATTTGTTCATTATAATCCTAGAACTCCGAGTGCACGTTCAACATAGTCCCTTAACATTTAATTAATGGAATGACAACGTTGAATGTTTTCATATAGTTCAAGGACTAATATGTAGTAAAAGAACATGGACGACACTGAGCAAATTAAAATTTCAGAGACCACATTGCATATTGACCTAAAGTTTAGGAACTACATCAAATAAATTAAAATTTCATGAATCACACTGTCCATTTGACCAAAGTTCAGAAATTATTTGTATAATTATCTTATCTAAGGATAAGGTCAAGCATGATGCCTGATGAGAATAAGTTTAATCTCCTTTGCTATATGCGTGTATTTTTGCAAATTAATGGCATTCTAACATCAAAGTGAATGTTTCTCATACACAAAAGGAGAAAGCAAAAAGTTTTAGTTTTCCTTGGAAATGTCAAGTGATTAAGTCTCGTTAATTTGTTGATCGATCGAAAGAAGGGGTTCATTTCGTGATAACTTGAATATTTAGATGTGAAGCTATTTACAATTTTAATGGCAATATTAAGATGCAGTATCGATTATATTTGGAAAAGTTTACAAGCGATTCATGATTGGCAATGCACTTAAGATGGGAACTATAGAGATCGACTTACTCATGAGCAGGAGATATCAAAGTTCATGTCTATAATGTTGACACTTTCCTCTTTTAGCGGTACATGCATACTTCATGATATGTAAGATTTAGTCACTGTTACACTTTAAATTCAAAAAAAAAAAGACATACGGATCCCTGAAGTGTCAAAATTTGGTATAAGAGGATACTTAAGTGTCAAAAGTTATAAAAAATACACTTAAGTGCCAAAATTAGAGTAAAAAGGATCTATTAAGTACCAACGGTGAAAAAATCCGGGTAAAATACTAATATAGCACTTTTCCGACAAGTTGGGATCCAAATAGCGTTGTTTTGGGTGCTAACATAGCCAAATAAGCTAAAAACGACGTTGTTTTTGCCAAAGTTTAATTTTTAATATAAATAATATTAAAAGCGAAATTAAAAAAAGAAGAAGAAGAGAGGCGGTAGTCCCGCCTGTGGCCATCACCCCATCGTCGGTGCGGCGGTGGAGGGTCGCCGACCCATGCCTAGGCGTCGGCGACCCTCGCCGTCCATCGTTGTTGCCCCACTGGCGATGAGGGGCGGCGGCCATAGGCAGGGCTGCGTTGGTGGGGCTGCTACCTCTCTCTCTTTTTTTTCTTTTTTTTTTAAATTTTACTTTTAATATTATTTAATTAACATTTATGTTAAAAAATAAACTTTGGTCAAAATGGTGTCGTTTTGGGTTAATCTAGCCACATCAATACTCAAAACGACATTGTTAAACAACGAATAGACAGTCAAAGGTTAGCTTCAAACTATGGATTGGAGCAACGTAGAGTTTTTGGTGAATTTTGTGAAAAAAGGAGATAAATTTCAAGTAGGGTTTCTGCAAAATCATTTTTACCGGTAATTCAAACAAATCATCAGTAGCACAGAAATTATATAGAACCCGATCTTTTCATTTGCGAGACTCAACATGCATCTCAAAGATTTTATTCATGAAAAATCAGCAATTGACAAAATACTTTGCTGACTTAAAAACAGTTTTGGCATTGTTTAAGAAAATGGATATGTGAAAAATATTTATATCATCAATTGAAAATGTTCAAGCATGGACTGTTATGATGATGCAAACATTTTCCAACCGACTAATTTCAGTGCGATAGAACCAATCTTTTCATGCAACATTTGCTAGCAAAAGCAAAAAAAAAAAAAGTTCATTCGAACAATAGTTCCAAGAATGCCAACTCTAGAGATCGATTAGAATAACAGTTCAAGAATACCTGGTCTATAGAGATGGAGTTGCACCATAAACGACAAAAGCTTCACCGCAAAGTGTGGCTCAAATTCATCAACTCGCAGCTGCCACATTTACACCGAAATTAGAACAAAAGGCATGTGCTGCTCGAATCTCTAAAGCAAGACTGAACACAAAAGAAAGCCGCCACAATCACACATAAAATTCTAGCTCAACTTAGGGGCTCTGCCCTCTTCCGGTGCTCGACCGAACTTTCGGCCTGAGGAGCCCAACCCATCCACAAATAACCTCGGCCCAAGGCCTGACTTTCGAACCCGGGAGGAAAAATCTCCGGGCCGGGCCTCTAACCCGCCACCCAAACGAAGGGCAAACCCGACTTCTCGATCCCTGCCGCGAGCTCCGGCATCATCTCCCGGCCGATGTTGACCTCGGTGCCGAGCCCGACATAGAAGACCGACTTCTCTTTCTTATCGTCGAGCCATCTTTTCAGCTCGCCCTATCTCTCATCTCCGCTGCCGCTTTTGCGACAGGGTGGCAATAAGCCCACGGGGACCACAGGTTTCCCGTAAAGCTTCTCGAGTAGCCTCAGCGGATCGGCCTGGAGCTCGCCACAGCTCCTCACGGCCACGAACTTGGAACCCCGAATAGACTCGCCAAGCTTCTGAAAGTCCGACACTCCGGTGTCCATACAATCCTGGTGAATGACAATCTCGTGGAGCCAGAACCTGACCTTGGTCAGGTAATCCATCCACTCGGGAACGACGGTCAAGTCCTCCGGCCTTCGAACTGGGTCATTGATCAAGACGGAAGGTGGTCTGAGGAAAGCCAGAGTAGTAGCACTGTACACACTAAAGAACGCAGAGTTCACACGAGCCGGCTCGCAACTACTGGCAACCAGTGCGACGCAAAGTCTTGGATTATTCAGTCCACGCGGGAGTGTCGAAGGAACTCTTCAACAGCTGGCTCGAGCATATCGTAGGCCCTTTTGAGGTACGGGACCTTGTTGTTCAGCGGCTCGGCAGTCGACTCAGCCGAGTCCGGGAGGCCATGCATGAGGGGCGAGGGAAGCTCAACGAGGGTTATCGCGGGAGGGAGGCTCGCGGGGAGTTTCTGGAGGTTTTCTGGTGGGGTGATGAAGGAGACGCGATGACCATTTCGAGCTAAGAAGGTGGCGACCTCGAGGAAGGGCATGAGGTGGCCGTAAGCGAGCCATGGGATTATCCCTATGTGAAGCTTCTTCTCTTTGTTGTCCATGGCGGCGTGTGGAAGAAGAATTGGAGAGAGAGCAGCTTTATGAAGGGAGGGTTGAAGACGATGGGAGTTATGAAACGGGGTAAAAGGTGCAAATTTGTAGAGGAAAGCTAAAGCCAAACAAAGAGGAGGGGCATGATATCTTGTCTCGGTCGTGATTCTTCAGTCGCCAAGTGTCCTATTCCTATATATTTGAGGCCGCTTCTAAGCTAGCATCAGATTCATATTTTTTTTGCTTCCTAAAGATGGGTAGTTGAATCATGGCCACCTTTTTTTACGTGGGAACGAGAGGTGGGGGTTTTGAATTGTTGATCGGATAATAACATTGAATTTTAGATGTGGGTTTCAATTTTTACGTCCACAATGAAAATTTGAAAGTAAACTAAGAATTAGAGTAAAATAGATTAAATAAAAGTGTAGTCAAAATCAACTAAATTATTTCAGGTCTCTTTCATTTTTTTCACTTTTTGAGGACATGAAAATATTTTTCTTCTTTTGGAGACATCTCCTTTTTTTGAAGTACGTGGTAGAATTGCATATGTATGATATCTTCTCTAGCTCCCCTTTTTAGGAAGAATAACACCTATTGGTGGCCAGATCAAGGCAATCTTGCATTTAGATTATTAAGAGTAGTTTTATCTTGTTTAGAGAAAAAGCTCTATATAAGCACATTCACTCTCTAGATCTGAGTCGAATTTAGATGTTAACATCACCCCAAACTTTCAGTAGGATAGAAAAATTCGACCTGCTCTAAAACCCACCGAGTAGGGTTTATCGGACTAACGTGTTTTCTTTTCTTCATAATTATAGAAAGAATGATGCTATGAACACTAATCTCGGCTGACAAATTTTGTATGGTGAAGTTACATGATAAGCACTGCAGGTTAACATTTGAAGAAGTGACCAAATTTGATATTCAATATGAGTGGGTCATTGTAACACTAATACCTGAAACATTGTTTGTATCACTAAAAATCCTAAACTCACAATGTGACACAAACACCACGAAAATATTCAAACTTACGTACCCTCTATTTCAATTCCATCTAGGATATAATTATCATACTAATATAAATTCAAAGTTTTTAATGACATGAACAATTTGAGATATATGCGTCAGAGCGGGCAAGCTTAGGTAGCATTTGGTAACGCTTCTATTTCTTTGTTCTTTTGTTCATCGGTATAGAAAAAGAATAGAAATTCATTTGGTAATGTTTACTAGTGTTTCTATTCCCAAAAATAAAAAGTTGTTTTAAGGAATAAATTTGGAATAAAAATGATAAGTAGAAAAAAGTAGTTTTTTTGTTATTTGGAACCATTTCTAGAAAGTTATTTCTTAGGCCATTGCTACTCATGACTGCTATCAACCATTGCCGGCCACCGGTGGCTGGCTACCGCTGCCAATTGCCAATTGCTGCCACCCATCATTATAACCGCCCTTCGCTCGGCAACCAATGATGACTAGCGATTGGAAGCGGCGAACCAATGACTGGCAACTAGCCACCGATCACCGCTACTATTGAAAAGGAAAGGAATAAAAAGAAATTTAGTTGGTATCAAACGCATTTATATTTTTTTCCATTCTAAAAATAGAAAATTTGTGCAATTACTAAAAATAATATTTTACTCAAAAATTATTTTAGGGAGTAGATTGTAGGCACAAATATCTGTGTCGTACCAAATGCATGGTTTTACCAAACGTATTAGAGCTTTTAGCGAAACAAAAAAATTTCAAGATATTTGTGTTGCAGACAGTGATTACGGTTTGGGTCTTTTTGTTGTATTAACCCTATATTGCCTTTAGGACAAGTTACGGGTTGGACGGAATCGGGTCAATCCCTGCTGCCCACGGGCAATCACCCAGAGTTGATCCGGCCCAGGCCCAATCCCGAGCCCGAGCCCGAGCCCGAGAATTTTACCAACCGAAGCCGACGTGCTCCCCCCAGCGCAGCAGCAGCCTTCTTCATCATCTTCTCGACGGCGGCTGCACGCGCGCACTCCTCGTCGCCGCCCCTCGCACCAGCGCTCCGGCGAGAGATGGGGAATCCGAAGCAGAAGTGGACCCAAGAGGAGGAAGAGGCCCTGCGCGCCGGCGTCGCGAAGCACGGCACAGGCAAGTGGAAGGACATCCAGCGCGATCCCGAGTTCAACAAGTTCCTCTTCTCTCGCTCCAACATCGATCTCAAGGTCCCTCCGCCCCCTCCATCTCTCTCGCGAATTCTGACGCGAACCCATCCAGGGCGCGAACTCGATGGATGCCGAGTTGTCGTTGTCGTTCTCGACGTGAGCTCCTGGTAGTACACGTGGTACCCGCGCCCGTCCTGCGGGACGTCCGTACTGGGAGAGTGCGCTCCAGGTGTTCGTGAAATGTTCATAGGGCTCGATCGCTTCTTCAGGAACGCGTTTACGTTCTCTCGTCGAGACGCTAGCATGTCTCTATCGCGCTGGTTTCTCGGAGATGTTATGAACGATGCCGGGCCGTGATGACTTCTCGATTGCGTAGATTACGCTGTTGTTTTGAGCTTGCCAAAAATAAATGAATGACTTGATGAGCTAAGGTTCTTAGGGTGGAGTTGGGACCCAAACTTTGATCATATGCTGCAGCCTGTGCTCAGGATTCCCCCCCAGGGGCGGAAGAAATGCTGTACAGTTGCTTAGAATTTATACCTTCAAAGTTGTTTCGGTTTTCATTTGATTGTTAATCACCAGTGCTGGACCTTGTTTGATGCAGCTCGTGTTAAATTCATCTTATGGTGCTTATAAGTATACTTATATGGTGCTGTGTGGCCTTGCCTTCAACTTAATTTAGTGCTCTAGAGATGGCCTTAGATGTGTGTACATCTAGTTAGTGAAAGGGTGGGTTATTGCAGCGCTCTATGAATCAGTATATGAGGTGTCTTCTCACATGAACAAGCTCAAAGGGTTTTTCCTTACATGTAGTATAATGCCCTCGAGAACTTTTTGGATCGTCTCCTTTATGCCAGTTTTGATTGGTTTTTCTAAGTGGTGGAAGTGAGGTCTTGAACTATCAAATTGCTCTGTAAACTCGATGGAAGATGTCACAATATTTGCATAAATCAATCTATTGAAAATACCAGCTCGAAGAAAATCACTCTATTTTCCCTGCCTGAAATTGCCTAACCAGTTGTGGATTCCAGACATTTTTTCACTCTAATTGATGTGAAAGATGTATGCATTTGAAAGAAAGTTGCTTGTTTGAAAGCATTAACTTTTGAAGATAATGAAAGTTTGTTTCTTCTGATGCCTTTACTTCCGTGCAGTCTTCCCTGAGTTACCTGAGAGTATTAGAAAGATCTTTGTTCTTCTTGAAGGTGTTCAACACGTACTAAAATTCGACATGCCTTACTGAAAACTTTTCTACTCCGCAGGATAAATGGCGGAATATGATTGGTGGTGCCAGTGGCCAAGGTCAAAGGGATAAATCACGGGCAAAGGCTAAAGCAAGCTCAGATGCTCCTTCTACCTTGCCCAATTTGCCAAATGCTCCTAATGTTCCTGTTTCAGATGAAGCAACTGCAGAACTGGCTACTGATGGTGCTCCAAAAATCGCGGATGATGGAAAGAGTGCGCCGAGGTACGGGGAACATTATCTTCTTATATTTATTTTCTTGGAAAATCATGCCGGTGCCTCAGCTAAACCAGTATCTTCATTTGGTGTGGAGAAAGTGCATGGGCAAGAGTGTGTGACACTGTCATAATTATTTTTTTAAATTTGAGTTAATAGATTTATGTTCACACTGGAAAAAAAATATTTTGACAGAGGAGGCATGATGTCATTTGAATTAGACGTACCTTTAGCTCTTGAAGTGTTCTCTCTAAAGATGGGTCAGTACCACTCTGTACAAAATTTTGAGTAAGAAGAGACATGGGAGGAGGAGGATGTTACCATCAGCTGTCGCTGAAGGTAAATCATAGACACAGGGGCGATCATTCCTTTATCCTGTTTGGAAGGTCGCAAGCCAGTGGTAAAAGCTGGATAAATGAAAGCTTAAAATATACTAGGTTTGGAGATTGAGGTGTTGTATAATGTCGTTAGTATTACATCTGCACCCTTGACTCAGTAGCGTGGAGTATCTGTTTTGGCACAGATTGGTGTAACACTGTCCAAATAAATTTGTCCAATAGTTCCCAGCTTCTTCACAATATATGTAGTTATATATAGTAAATTTCTGCCTACTTCTTTGACTGACTTGTCAGTTATTAGGTACAATGCAATGATATTTGAAGCACTTTCAACTTTGAAAGACCCCAATGGATCAGACACTGGTGCAATTTTCAACTATATTGAGGTCTGACAGCAGCTCTCTGCATTATAACTGAAGTGTTTTAATATTCCATTTTCCACTTGAGAGTAAGAATTTTTAAGGCACATGCCAGTTTCAAATACGCCAGGAATGACTACAATAATTTTCTCCTTTGTTCATCTTTTTCTTTGTAAGTCAGAAGCCGAGTGAAAAGATGACACTAGGACATCAAAATTCTCTCCTCTGTTAATATTTTTCTTGGTGTATTATTTTGTTGGCACTTTATTTATGAGAAGTAGACTGGAATTGATCTCCAGGGAGACATTTTTACAAATTCAAGCTGCAAATATTTCCAAAAGAAAGAGGGATAAATTCTGTCGTTCATGTATTAGTAGTCATCTATAGAAAATTGTCAAGAGGTGGCTGTTGTTTCAGAAGTCTTGCATCACCTTTATTATTCTCAGCTTGATATTCTGTGTTCCTTGATTAGACCTTTTTTTTATTTCTTGTTATGAAACTTGAGTTTTAAGCAGGTATATGTTTTCTTGCTTGTGATTCCAGCGGAGACATGAGGTCCCACAAAATTTTAGGAGGCTGTTGAGTTCAAGATTAAGAAGGCTGGTTGCGCAAGACAAACTTGAGAAGGTCATATGTTTTCATGAAATTGTTTGTGCATAGTATGTGATTTTATTTGGCTTTGATCTCATAAATTACAGACTCATGGTTCCAAAGTTCCACTGTTGGTAGAATTATCTCTCTAGCTGCCCATGCCATCTTCAATTGGCTTGCTTTGTGTTATCATTTCTTCCTAATCAAAGAGAGAAGCTGCAATATCTCAGTTTAAGTCACAGCAGGCTGGGCTTCACCCGTCCTATCATCACTTAAAAATTTAAAGGGTAATTATTAGAAATATTCTAATCACTTGAAAATATAAAAATCAGAACTAAAGCTTCTGCGTTCATTAGTCTAGGAAGAGCTTTCTTCTGATGAGCAATCCCAATGCCATGAATTTTCTGGAAGGTTGACTGATGATGCTCTTTCCCTTGCATGGGACTTAGGCAAATACATTTGTTTATGCAGTGATGGTGGGGAAAATGCTATGTAATGTTCAGTTGGACTGTGGGGCCGCCACTCTCTTGGTTCTAATTCTTGTAATGTTGCTTGAGGTGTTAAAAATGGAGATGTGTTCAGATTGAGATGTTGACAGATAATCCAATATTAAAGTTGGTAACACCACTACCAAATGATCATGCAGGTTCAGAATTGCTTCAAGGTAAAAGAGATCACCTCTTTTGAGACAAAAACACCAGCCCCTAAGGAGCAAGATGTCCGACCTAGGCAGCTGCCACCCGTTGTCAATACAAATTACGGTGAAACGGTAGATGAGGCAGCTATAACTGCTGCATACAAGATCGCAGAAGCAGAGAACAAATCCTTTGTGGCAGCTGAAGCAGTTAAGGAAGCAGAGAGGGTCTCCAAGATGGCCGAAGATGCGGATGCAATGCTTCAGATGGCTCTAGAGATATTAGAAAAATGTAATGTCAAAGGTCCAGATGTTAATTTTTTTTTTTTTCCTTTCTTTCTTGTGGCTTATTTCGTTTCTTTGTTAACTGTTTTGCTTACGTTTCAGGTTCTAGGGACGAAATGGTGCTCGTTGCATAAGATGATACATAACTCATCAAATAATCCGATGACTTAACTTTGTATGTGTAGATATACAGCTTGCTCTCATTTTGACTTTGTTACGCAGAATCAAACCAATGTTGTACCCAGATACTCTCTTAATAATATAACATTGCCATTGTCGCTCCTTGTGTTAATGCCTCTTTACTATTTGGTCTGTCAATTTTTTTGGATGGCTGGACCTTCTTGGATGGTTGTAGAACCATTTTTCTGCTTGCCGTCGCTCAGAGTTCTATCCTCTACACAAGAAAAGGAGACGATACAGTTTTTCTCGTGAACGAGTAAACGAGTAAAAGTTTCTTTCCCAATTTTTCTACCTAGAGAGGTGACATCTAATCATTTTCTAGAAATACATCGATTGCAATGTGAAGATAACAGAGAACTTCTTACTAAGGGCACAGCCGCTGTGATATTGCAATTTGGCCCTTTAATCTTCTCGTTAGGTTTTAGCCATTTCTGTCGGTTGTAATTTAACTGGAGTGACAATGTGATTTATTATGACCCCTCTTGTGAAAACTCAGATTGACCAATCGGCCTTATCCCCATATTCTGAGTATTGTTGCCAATATGGCCAATGTGCGATGCAGCGACCACAACTCGATTAGCGATCTTACCTATAGCATTCAGAAGTAAGTGGTTAAAAGAACACGATAAAAGTAGAACCATCTTCTACCGTGTTGAAACGATTTGATAAGACCGCATTCTTTTGTGGATGATATTTCTCAAACAACCCCTAATTGCAGAGAGACACTCCCAACATTCTTAACCTGCTCGGACAACCATCACCCAAAGTTCATATGCATTTTCATCTACATCGAGTATCCTGCATTTTTTTTTTTCGGCTGACAAACTATAAGAAGCGTCTGTGTAATTGATCTCTCTCTCTCTCTCTCTCTCTCTCTCTCTCTCTCTCTCTCTCCCCCCTACTTCGGTTGCAAGAAAAACTTCTTGTCAAAATAACAAATGCTACAAAAGGAACCATCTATCAAATAATGTACAAGTAGGATGATGGGATGCAGCCATAACTGACCACAGAACCTTCACTCATTCAACCAAATACGCAGACTTCTCGTCACCCTGTTCCTTCTCACAGCCAAATATCACAAAGAGAATGGGAGGCAATCTGCCGACTCAAAGAAATTAGCAGTGAAATGATGCGATGCATCATGAGCTAAATCCATCAGTCACGACAACTCAGAACGCAAAAAGAAGCTGCTGAGAAGTGAAGTGAAGAATGAGTAAATGGAATGTTCAAGGGGAAGAATAACAAGCCAATTGAAATTAAAATCAAGTCTCAGAAGTTAGTTCTTTCAACAAAATCAAGAACAACAATAGAAAGCACTGTGGAGTCTCCTTGTTGCACTGCAAAAAACACATTTCTCAGGTACGAAGGAGCAAAACCACCCACCAATCTAACAAGCAGTCCAACAGCAAAAGCGGTGCCGATCTTTTCCTTTTCCACTGAAAGTCTTCAATTTACCATTTATAAGAGAACAAGGCCAAGCTCTGAGGCCTTCAACGCATCTCTTAACCGGTAATTATAAAGATAATAATGAAGTTGCCCATCACCAGGACCAAATTTAAGCTCCTTCAGAAAAGATTCGTTATGCATGACATCCAAAGCATTAAAAACATCGTAATCTTTCTGTTTTGCAACAATAAGAGCGTCATTCATCAACTGTAGTAAAGGAGTCTTGGTTGAAACATTATAGTAGGAATAAGCAGCTTTCAAGGTTGAGTAATTCTGATTCCCGAGTATAGATGAAGGAAGAGTGTAGAAGCTGCAGAAATCGGTAATATCATGACTGTCAGGACTTTCCACAACGTAACTATCGACCACATTTTCAGTTGGCAGCAGCCAGTGCTCCACATCATTCTCATCAAAATCAGGGGCAACCGCGAATTGGGCCAAGTAGTCCCTGAGCAAACGGGTAACGGCAGGAACATCGCGAAGCTCCATTTTTCTGAAACCAGGGGAGGCTGTTGAATCTGGCAACTTATAAAGCTTTATAGTTCGACTCATAGTCATTCTAGCACCAAGCCTTGAAAATCCGACATCAATGAGTTTCTTTGGATTCAAGGACCTATGCCAGTACTGGCAAGTTGTGATCGGGGTTGGAAGAACCACACCAGCTGTATAAGCCGCCTGCCAAATATTCTCCATGTGGACTCTTCTTGTAACCTCCTTAATTAGGACAGGAGCTAGTCTCTTCGATCTAAGCTTCTTATGAACACACAAAAAGTTAACCTCGGCCATCTTAACAACTTCATTTCGCACCCTAATTCTGGCGGGCACACCAGTGATGAAGGCAACGAGCTTCTTAGAAGCTTTAGCACGAACGCCAATGTGCCAGCTTGTATAATAACCTGGAGGATGCAAAGCCCACCTGAGGAACTCCTTCGAATAGTTAAACCTAAACATGTTCTCATCGTCTTCCACATAGTTGTTCTTCAACAGGTTGTAGACCTCATTGCATGTCTCCTCGGAGCCCATGTTGCAGGTGGTCCACTCATACTGGCTCGGAAGATTGTATGGCTCCTGCTTGACCTCAGACAATGGGGTCGGGGCCTCAATGGGGCCCTCAGACAAGCTCGAGTTCCCGAGATCCTTGTACTGCCCCACTGGTTGGGTTTCCCAAAATTTGTGCTTCTTGCCAACAGAGACCGAATCATTGAACTCCCTAATGATGCTATCGAGTGACTTCTCAATATTCTCGGACGAAATTTGGTTAGGATTTTGATCCGGGTTCCCTTTGGGAGATTCAGGAGGTGACTTGCCATCACCCATAATTCAGAAGACAATCTCAGCGCTGTCCACTCAACAATCAAGACAATGCAAATCCCATTAAATCTTTGGAAATCACGACGCAACTTAAAAAGGGGTTTTCCAGCAAATCAAATCCCATAGAAAGCAACCTCATCAGATTAGAAAGCTACAGAAAAATGCCAACGAATACTATCAAATACCCACGAATCGCAACGCCGACAGACGGGGGCACGCAAAGCTTTCGCAGCAATTTAACAAGCAGGCTAGGCTATTGCTTTAACTACACCAGAACAAGAATCAAATTTTCGCGCAAGAATACACAGAGGAGCGGAACAGCCACAAACCCAACACGCGATTGTGCAGAAAGATTTCACTGGGGGCAGCTTCGCAACACGCAACGAATTACGTAAAGAATCTTCTCAGGAAACAAAGACTACTACTCACAGTTATTCAGTCCGCGAGATTTCGCGATGCGGAAAAGGAAACGAACGGGGGTCGCCCCTGGAACCGATGGAGATTCGGATGATGCCGAGAACGGAGGAGAGAGCAGATCTGGGAAGAAGACGATCGAGGGGCGTGTCGATCGGGCTCCAAGGGTGAAACCTCCGAGGTTTTCCTCTCTCTCTCTCTCTCTCTCTCTCTCTATCGACGAAGACGAAGGCGGCTTTGAAGTTGCCAATGGCCGGCCTTTGGGTTTACGGAGGAGTGCGAATATTAACGAGGCGAATTTTCTTTTTTTCTTTTTTCATTTCTTCTTTCTAGCGAGGGTATAAATGCCGAAAACCATTTTTTCGATTCCTAAATTCTAACTTCGCGTGTGGCCATAGCCTTGGAATAATAGTACCAATGATTCGTGAAGTTTAATTTGATATATAATGTCATCTCTAAAAATTTAAATTTTAATATGATGCATGAACTATTTGTAAATATTTAATATAATTCTTAAATCATATAAAGATGTCAAATGTCGTTCTTTCGTTAATTCAAATTAATGAAATTTGCTAACGTGACTTTTAATTCGTTGAGTTTGATAGTGACCCAAAAGGAAAAAGTTACACGCCAATTTATCCACGTGGAATGTTCATGTCAAATCAATCAAATAACGATGGAAATGTTATCGCCCTAATTTTATTTTTCCTTTATTAAGATAAATGAATCGATCGAAGGATAACATTGATCACACTGAATAATTGAAAGCTCACGAATCACAATATACATTAGGCTAAAATTAAGGATCACGTTAAATAAATTAAAAATTCAAAGATCATATTGAACATTGAATCAAAATTCAGTGACCATTTGTGTTGCCTCAACATGTTAGAACCATGCCTTTTATAGGGTATAAGGGAAAGAAAAGACAAGCAATATTACATTATCAATGATACAGGCATATCAAGGCTTATCTAAGACACTTAGGGCGACATTTGTAATATTCTGCTTTTACTATTTCTAGAATAGAAATCTATTTGGTAAAAAATTTTACTTTTTTTTATTTTTGGAATAGATTTCTATTATAAAAATAGAAACAAAAAAAAAAATTTACTTTTCTATTTCTGAAATATAAATTATAAATTGTTTATCTCTCACTCAAAGGAGTTTATTGTCGTCCGCTACTCACCACCACCACCACCCCCACCCCCACCCACCGCCAACCATCGTCGTCGGTTGCCGACCGCTGCCCGCCGTTGCCCCTCCCATTATCGCCGCCACTAGAAAGTAAAATTTTTTTATTATCGAACGAATTTCTATCACAATAATATAAAAATTTTGTTGTTATCAAATGCGTCTTTTGGCTCAGAAACTCATCCAGAAATAGTCCATAAATCAATTTCTAGCCAAAAATGTCATCATTCACGCTCCCAAGATCATGACTTATTCTAAAACATAAATTACATCACGACTCACTACCATGACTCACCCTAAAACATTGATTACATCACAATTCATCACCATTACTCATCTTCAAACATTAATTACATCATGACTCATCACCATGACTCATCCTGAAATATTAATGACACATATAAGACATCATGCAACATTTATGATTGCATGTGACTCATCCAAACACCATTAATCATCGTTTGGTGATGAAGGAGATGAGCATCCTACTTCCATTACTTTTTCTGAACGAGGGTATAGCAACTTCCCACTCCCATCTTTTCCTTCTTTCTTCTATCATTTCTTCCGAGGTTGCGAAAATCCTAACGGGAGGATCTCAAGTCGTGGCTTTTCAAGAGGAGACTTATAAAAATTTGATGGGACATCTTTGGATCCTGATGAAATATCTGTTAGGACCAAATTCATCGTAGAATCTTGCACATGGAGAGATAGATCTGTTCCAGGCATTACTGGCTAAGGCTAGTTATCCACATTCATCAATGATGAGGGAAGCCCTAAACTTGATAGCAGTCCAAAATCAAAATAGGTCACCCGAACTTAAAACTATAGGTTCAAATGGTTAGGTTGGACCTTGTTGGAGCCCTAGACCTAGCCTCAAACTCCATGTCCAAACCTACCTAGATATCAAAATTTTATCATGGCGACCAAAGACCCACCTAACATAACGAATTTATGATCCGTCACAAGTTCGAAAACCCAACCAAATCAGCCCGAATCTTGTTTTGCGGGTTTGGGTTGGTTGGGGTCCAAGGGCTTAAGGTACATATACAAGAATTGTGATTAAGGCCCCGAGAGTGCAGTCAAAAGCCGATCCTGCCGGTCTAACTGCTAAACTCATGATTAGCTTTAACCCCGAACCGGCATCGAGGCCTCGATATTACCATACCCAAAGACCTGTCACCAAAATAAGTCTGTCGACCAGTGAATATTTCAGTCCCTCATCTTCTCGGACTAATGCAAATGAACCTAAAATTCATCGAGTTCTCACATAGACAAAGTATAGCTGCCATGATTGCCACAAAATTAGCTTAAGAAAGACGGAATAATTCTAGCAAACCACGTACGACCACTGAGATTATCACGCGAAGGCACCTGAAGACGAAAGACTAAAATTCTCAATAGGGATGCATGATTGGTGATGGGGATTCAATAAATCCATAATCAATAAATTCGAGACATTCGATACTCCGTCGGCTCCACGCTAATCGACTACCAAGCAAAACTGCCAGGCATGGTAATTCGAATATAGAAGCGTATCGGCCCCACATGCATCCAGGGTAAAACTAAACACGTCGACGGGTACAAAGCCCATCAAGATGCAGCTGAAAATTCGCCATCATTACCGCAAGTACTACCTATTAACCTAATGGACCGACAGATATACAGATCGAGGTCAAAGAAAAAAGGAAGTTGCTGAGAATTATCCATCCCATTCAATTACACACGGGCAGAACAGCGGCCGTAAAAAAGCCTAAAACCCCTTAAAAACTCTCATACAGAGAGAGACACTCATACACGACGCGCCTATTCTCATGGACTGGGAAGCAAAAGAGAGAATTGGAGCTGGGAAGCAAAATGACGACGGACGAAGGGCTAGTTCCTTCTTCTTTATGGCTTCTTCCAGAGTCCTGTTGGAACTTGAAGGGGCCGGGTCGACTGCTGGAGACTAGAGTGTTGACGCGAAGCTAGCGAAGCAGAGCGGAAGTATAGAGAGCGAGAGCATTCATGGGTCGTAGAAAGAGGAGCCGCACTTGCACTTCCACCCCTCGGGCTCGTAATTGGCGTACTGGACGTTCGCTCGGTCGGTGGTCGCGGGGATTTGAATGGCCTCGCATGGCTCGCAGCCTCTGCACTTGCGCTCGCAGTTGGGTGGCCTCGACCCGAGCCTGCTCATCCCCCTGCACTTCTCGCCCCCGATCTCTCCCGCCTCCTTCACACTCGCTCCCTTCAAAATCACAATCACGAGAGGGAGACAAACATCAGCAAATGCGATATCACAGACCACGTTGAGAATGTTTGCGGAATGATCAGTCAAAACCCAGTTTAAGGAGTGATTGGTCCAAGAAAAATACCTGCTTGATGCTCAGCGTGGCCCGTGAAAGATGCGGTCTTGCCCCTGCTCGATCAAGAACGGTACATCAAGAAGTGGTCAAGAAGATGATTTGATAATGTAAAGCGACAATAAAAAGAGGCAGGAGGAAGAACAGACATCAGTGGCATCGTTCTTGGAAAAGTGCGTGATGATCTGATGGACAACTTAAATAAACCAGCAGCACTCGAATACCACTGACCTTGCTTGTGAGCAGTGACGAAAAATGAGGAGGGCATGCTCGTCATGGACATCATACCCGCCATCTGCAGAGTGGCTAGGAGCAAACAGTACCGAATCATTACTGGCATCGTCATCCTATTCATCCCCCCTCAAATTTCCCAAACGATGATGACGACGGACGGAGGCCAAACGGGGGATGGTCCTCAAGAACGAGCGGTGACAGAGAGATGAACTGGGTTTTGGATGTGAGTGCTTGGCAAGGACAAGAGGCCCATGCAATGATGACGCTTTTTAAAATGAAAGGATGGCGATGGCGAAGGAGGACACAGTGCGCAGCAGTGCCCCAACCAGACCTTGATTTCTCTTTTTCTTCTCTCTGTTATTCAGTTTTCTCTCTCTAGGCCCCTGTCTCCTCTCTCCCTCTCTTTCTCTCTCTCTTTCTCAGCAGTATTTGTGGGGGCTGGAGAGAGACATTGCTTCTCGCACAAGCGATTCAGCCTTTTCACTTGTCAATCCGAGATGGGATTTCTCCTTTTCTTCTTCCTGGTAACTGATCTCGTCCTCTCTGTCTTCCAGGTTACAGATCAACACGAAACGACAGAAAGCACCCAAAAAGCGGTATGCACACAACATCTACGGATTTCCTACTGTGCAAGTGACCTTGTCTTTGCCACACAACACCCCCTTCCTGCCGCGCGACAGGATCGAGACGATACCAAACTCGGCACATACATACAAAAATCAACTCCAAATTGTTTTCTCCTCTGGCCAAAAAAGAAGAGGGGAGGAATCCAGCACTGTTGGATCTCGGACTCTTTCATGCTGGGGAAGAAAACAACTGAACGCTCGACTGCATTTAATGGACCTGTGAAGAGTACTGTGGATTTTACTAGGGGGCCTCGCCTTTAGGCTTAGGCCTAGTCCCTTTACAGTTCACATTCTGTACGCTTGCAGGAGAGGAGCAACGAAATAACATTTCATATCCTTCTTTATGAAATTAAAAGAAAAATTTACGATTTTTAATGTATGCATGGTCCCTACGATAAAAAGACAAAATGAAAGACAGAGTTAGTTCGCGGAGTTCCTACTCCTTTCACTCCAATTTTAATGAACCAACCATCCTCGATAAGGTTTTGGACAATACTTGACTCGATGATGTGCATGCTTTGGTGGACTGTACACAAAACCATGGCCCTTTATGAGTAATGTTGATTTGTTGTGCCCTGAACTCATGTGTTTGTGTTGTAATCATGCTCTTGATACATACTTGGGGCGAGTTCAACATCACTCTAGAGTCCACATAATCGACAAACTGCGAGTTCATTGGAATCTTTCCATAGCTCCTTTCTCTCTACGGCATCTCCAAAGTAGGATTCTTCTTTTACATGCCCTGTAGTCAACGATGATATCTGTTCTCAGGGTGGCATCTTGGTCATGTGGTGCGATTGGCAACAGTGAATTTGCTGCGCGTTCGATGGCATGTTCGATCCAGCGAGTTAATTAAGATGACTGACTCGCCATCATCAATGGTTCGTGGCTCGGTCATTGACTCGTTGGGCTGGTCTCCTTGGGTGGAAAACAAGGACACTCATTTGACTATGGGGCATTAAAAAGGTCTTTGACCACATTAATTACATCTCTCGTACTAAATAAACGTCACTCTAGTCTCTCTGATGAGACTTTCAGAGGAAAGAAAGTAAACCTTTACTGTCGCATCGGGGAGCACGATCTACTTAGACTACCTTCCATGTATTTTCTAACGGAACAAAGGCAATCAAAAATCTTAAATTTTATTCATTTATTTATTATAAATTATTTTATATGACATCAAAAAATTTTAATTTATATTAATGTGACTTATTTATTTCAAATTTTTTTCTTTAACATTAAAAATTTCAAACTTATACCTGTGTAATATATTCATTCCAAAATTTTCTTTTATGACACTCAAAAATCAAATTTCTTCCGTTAGTAAATATGTCGTATAAATACAAGTTTTGAAGTTTTTAGTATTATAATAAGAAATTTGTGGTAAATATGTCATACAACTATAAGTTTTGGTTAAATGTATCACACAGTTAGAAGTTTTGGTTTTTCGTGTCACACAAGTACAATTTTTGTATAAACGTCACACAATTACAAATTTGTAATTTTCGTGTCACATGAGTACAATATTTGTGTAAATGTGTCACGTGATTATAAATTTTAGGTTTTTTGTGTCAAAAAAAAAGTTTGCAATAAATATGTTACAATTAGCAAAATATGGGGTTTTTAATGGATTTTACTGTTTCTAATATTCATTGAGGATTATTTGAAATCTAAATCAATGGCTTCGACCTCGGACAACTAATTGTGCCTATTGAGTACAGTGTAATTTCTCTATCATCACGACCTTTGTTGTAAGGTGACGATTCTTGCTGCGACTGAAGAAAAAATGTTAAACGGGTAAAATGCGATAGCACGTCATTCAATGTAACCATTCCCTCATTTTTATGCTCAAAACACTTTAATTAAGTCATAAATAAGTTGAAACGACATAAACATCTAATGAAGTGATTGTGAGGCAAAAATCTAATAATTAATGTATTGTAATATTCTTAAAAACAAAACAAAACAAAACAAAAATATCAAGCTAAGCTATAACCAGCCTGGCCAGGACTAGTTTACCCCAGGCCGAGCCATAAAATGCCTTAAGATCCAACGTCCTCAAGCCGTGCGGCCGTGGCCACTCCTAACAAGCACCAAAAAAATATCCTAAGAATTAAAAAATTTTCAAAATAAGGCATAAAGTGAATCCATTTTCTCAAATAAAAGCCTTAGTAGACACTATTTCAAATAAGGGTCTAAAATGACCATATTAATCTCAAATTAAGGTTCAAAGTAACCAAATTGTCCCAAATAAGCATCTTTTATTCCGACCATTAGAGAAGGGGTTATTAGTAAAAAAAAATATAATTTCTTTTTAGTTTTTTTTCCTTTCATTTTTTTCTTTTTACCTCTTCCCTCCACCGGCCATTAGTATGCCATGATAATGGCCGACGGAGGTCACCAATGTTAGGCGAGGGCTGCCCTTGTTGGCGTCGGGCTTAGGTTCACCCTTGCCTGATCTAATGAGGGCAACCCTCACCCCACCTACCCTTGCTAGCCCAAGCAAGGGTGGGTCCTTGCTTAGCCTTACTAGCCCAAGTGAAGGTGAGAGCAGCTCGATGCTTGACTCTAGTAGCCTCTGCCATGGCCAATGGAAGGAGGAGGAAAATAGAAAAAAGGAACAAAAAAAAGAAAAAGGGAAAATAAAAAAAATGGAAAAGGTAATAGACGAAAGTGCCTTTCTCATCTTTGAGATTGATATGGTTACTTATCATTCTTAGTTGAAACAAGTTTTGTTTCTCATCATTATTTGAGAAAAGGGAGACCCTTATCAAAAAATAAAATCCACTTTTGATCTTTATTTAAAAAAATAAGAATACTTTAAGTCTTCATTTGAAATTTTCTCCTTGTGACATGATTTTGGAACTCAATGAAGTCATTGCATATGCTAGATCATCACCGTAGTCCTATATCTTGCTGATTGCTCTTGGGGTTAGAATTATGGACTAATATTGTTCTGCACAAACCTCGCACTTCGATGATAATGCAGAAATCTTGGACGAACTTAAGAGGAAACAACGTACGTTCGCGATGTCATCAGCAGCTGATCATGAATCTGCTCTGCCGGGGCTGGGCCAAAAGCTAAAACCAAAAGCTGCTAGGCAGGCGCACAGCAAAGAGCGATGAATTCAACACCGGCACGGGAGCCGAAGTATTCTTGAAGTCCGAGAAATGCTTCATCAAAACCATATAATTTCATCCAATCGAGGAAAAGAAAGATTTCACCAGGAAAATACTCAAAATAGATCCAGAAGTGCTGCCTACTGTCACGTCAAGTTTTGATTTTTCTCGAGTATTTTCCGTCGCGTTCGAGTTTATACTTTGGTGTCGAAGAGCAGAGCAGCAGGAAGCATTGCTAAGTCCAGGCATTAGATTGAACTCTCGAATGAGGAGATTAGGAGGCTTTCTCTGCTGAATATTTTCTCAGAGATGAGCGCTACCGGAGCGAAAGTGGCAATAAAGGAATGTCTTTGGGTCCTGAAAAACAAGCCAACAAAGTGATTTGATTTCGCTAATGCAAGCGCATACGTACGAACCGAAGAAAGGAAACTGTCCTCGAGGTGGGATTCGCGCGTCCTGGCCCTAGTCGCCGTTCAGACATTGAGAGAGACAAAGGAGGGGTTCGTCTTCAAAACTCGGTCCGTTGACTGGGACTGATATGATGTTTCACTGCTTAGGATTGAGTTCCAAAGTCCTGGAGCCTCCTGACTCTGTCAAGACCCTCCAAATACATGTTCTTATATACTGGATAATTTTTCTCTTCTGCAAAAACTTTAATATCCAGGTATATCGTCGGATTTCAAATTTGCTTCTCTCCATTTTGGGGTGAAAGAACTCAAAAATGTTTCTTCGGCTGTGATGGTTGATATCAGATTCTTGCACCTCAGAGTTACAGGATCAATATGAATAATATGCATCTGCATTATGTCTTGAACGATTTTCGTGTCTTTCGTGTCTCTGTGCTGTCACAGCGTTATGAGATCAATGCATTGGAGGTTGCAGGCAAATAACCAGATGGCGATTCTGTCATGTTCGCCTTCTTTTAAGTAGTTACTGGATGGTCATTTGATCTGTTAAACAGATGGATCCTCGTTTCATATCTGAAAAACCAGTCAATGAACTTGCAAACTGATTTCCAGCTTCTTTATCATCTTAACTTTTACAGCTCCAATCTTGAATAGTAGAAAAGGAAGAGTGGTATCTATTAGGTATACAAAAAAGAATTTGCAAAGAGAGCTAAATTGGGTAATAACAACTTGGATGAACAAAGCAATTGGCTAAATACATGAAAAAATGGGGTTAGTCCCTGAACTCTCTTCTCTACTATAGGCTCTTCCGTTTTATTCTTCCCTAGAAATTAGAAATCTTGAGCTGA
The DNA here is from genome assembly GCA_014182895.1 of Angophora floribunda. NCBI lineage: Eukaryota > Viridiplantae > Streptophyta > Magnoliopsida > Myrtales > Myrtaceae > Angophora > Angophora floribunda. The sequence continues at coordinate 7,216,185 of CM024707.1, forward strand.
AGGCAGCAGAACTACAAGTGCCCCAGCCATCAAAAGTTATCGGACCATGGCCCGGCCAATGCCACAACAATCGAAGACCGTCCCTTCAATGAACGAACTCAACTAGCTGCAAGCAGACACGGTCCTTGGGCTTGGGAGGCCCATGCCAGAAAGCCGCGGGGACATCCTGAACTTTGGGCTGGGCCGCGGGGAAGGGATCGGGCCGTAACCCCCGAAGGCCCCTGGGGTAACTCTAGGAGAGAGGTTGACCTGCTCCAGCGCCCGTGACTGGAGCTCCATGGGGTAGTCCCTGACGCAGCCGATGCGAGGCCCGGCCCCCGTCGACCACTTGCACGACATGCGCCTGGCAAGGTCGAACGTCTGCGGCTCTGCCTTGGCACGGGCATTCGTGACATTTTCTTGCGGAAGTCCCGGTTTGGCAGTGGGCTTCTCTGGCTTGGCAACCAAGTCAACGGCTCCCGGGGCATCCAATGGGGCAGTTTTTGCACGGCCCTCGCTTCCTCCATGCCTGGAGTCCTCACTGGAGGCTATGTACGAATCATCATCCACCGCACACCTCTGAGAAAAAGAATTCATATATTAGGTCAATGATCAGCTGATATACAAAAGTTGGTCAAATGAGAGAACAGTTTCACGGACCATTATATATACATTTTTTAAGAACACAAAAAATTCCCCATCAATTTTGTACGAACACAGATTATAAGAACAGCTAGGTAGGTGGTCGTCTTCTCTGCCTAACCCTGGCAACTTGTTCACTAAAATACTTATATTTACAGATCTATACCTTGACATTGCTGAGGTCTACATGATGCTCCTCCAAGAAGCTGATGAATTCCCTGAAGTTCTCTTCCGTTGGGTGGTAGTGCCCACTGTATGGCCAAATAGCCTAAAGACACACACATAGACATTAAGTGAGAAAAGAAGCCGGCTGTCTAACAGAGAACATTGATTAAGAGCAGACAAGATGCAGACAAATAATTCGTTTTGAAACGCAAGGAAATTTGCCGTACCTCTAGTATCCCATTGTGGGCGACCAATCTTCCAGCTGCAGTGATGGCGGCACCGGCAAGAAAACTGGAGTGCTGAAACATGCCTTTCTTCTTTTGACCCACATACAAGACCCTCGACGTGCTTAGTACAAATATCCACTTCGAACCTTCCACAGAGTCCAAAAGCACGTGGCTATGCTTATACATGAGTATTCCATTTTCGATTATCACCTCGTAGGCTTCTCTTTCGTTCTGCAGAAAAAACAAAGAGGAGTTAATGACAGTTCAAAGCAGATGCATCGTGAGGCATTTGATTTTGCACTGCAAATATAACACTTTTTCTCACATGTCCGCTGAACATTTTGCCACAATTAAGGCTGTCTAAAAGTTTCTTTACCTTAAGTTTGTCCAAAAGTGTGTTCGGATGGGATATTGATATTAATAATTTGCTAAGACATTCACTGTAAGTCGAAAAAAGAAGGAAACTTACAGGTCCGAGATACTTGATGCATTGCTTATGCAGAACAATTCTTGGACACTTTTCAAGATTTATATCTTTGCCTTGTCCAACATCCAACCTGCATTTATCACGGTCCCCATTATTAAGAAGTCTTTTGACATCTGATGAACGTTTGCTAGCTCTAAATATTATGATAGGCTAAAACATGAACGTGACAAACACAGTAAAAGATTTCCATGTATGAACTACTAACCAGTAGAAGAAAGGCTGCGTGCTCTCGCTATTGAACCAAATGTCATAGTAGAGATGCAAATTGTGGCCATAACGATGCCGTGGGTCAATCTGTTCAAGCAAGACACCATCAGCGGTATTCTATATTTTTAAATCTCCTTTTCTTGGAAAGAAAAGTGACCATGCTATTGCATGCTTCGGGAGTTTTAAGGACTTACAGCTTCAAGCCAGTGCTGCAATGCCAGCTTTTGAGCCTTCTCGTCTTTTGACAAACCTTTTCCAACCTGAAAGATAAATTTATCAGCCTTTTTAATGATATTGTTAATTGTCAAATAAGTTGAAAGCAGGAAAACAAAACGGGCTCTTTCAAAAGATTGTCTTTTATGTACCTTGGCGACTCTAGTTCTTGCCCTCGCCCACCGAGAACCAACAGTTTCAGGCTTATCATCCTTGTAGAATGATACAGAACTATGCTTCAGGGCAGCAAAATCTATCGCCTTCCACCTGAAACATTTGCAATTTTGCACCAATTAGCCATTTAATAAAAGGGCACATAAGAAACAACTCGATCAATTCAAATTAATTCAAAAAATACCCACCAGAGCTCCTCGACTACGACGGCACAATCTGCCAAGTTTCTTCTTGTTCTGTAACTCTTGTACACTTTCTGCACCTTAACGGCCGCGGCATCGAGCTCGCTCTTGGGTCTCGGTGAGAAAAATATCTCGGGTCGAGGGAGGGACAATCCTCTGGCCGGTTTACAGGTCGGACCATCTTTGACTTTTAAGTCATCCGGCGCTTGGTTGGCTGCTTTACCATGTAAGAAATTCTCAAGGGAGAGGGTTCGTTCCAGAACCACGTTTACGGGCTTGCAGTTTTCGAATTTAATCGAATTCTTAGAATCGGTCTTGTCCGAGGCAACTGACTTGGTCATGACTCGTAAGTTTGTTCTCTTCAAGCTACCTGTCCTCAAGGCAATCGTTTCTGATCGCTTGGGAGATGAACTGATGTTGTGGGCCAATTTGACACACCAGTGAGCAACGATTTCGTGCCAAGCAGATACGAGCAAGGAAAGCGATAAACCCATACAAATCTCAGCGCTGACCTGCTCAAACCCAATAGAACACAAACAATCAGATGAGAAAATTCCCAAAACGAAAGCAGTTCGGCAAGAACATACACAGCTCATTGAAGAAGATGAAAGAGGAAGGGCAAAGAAAGCAAAATCCATTCATTCGACTGCCATGAAACTACATAAAACACAACCAAAGTACAAGTTTTGACAAGCTATCCCCCCCCAAAGAAAGGGGGAAACAATATTATCGAAGACAACACAGAGCAAGAACATGTTTCTCTGCACAATCCTACCCAGCTCCGACACTCGAATGCTCTGCTTTTAGCGGAATAAGTAAATTCGAAATACAAAAGACCAGAACTTTATCATTACCTGTCAGTTCAGAATCAAGGAATCAAGAACTGAACCCAGAAATTCTCTTTTCTTTAATGTTCTTTTCCCTCGCGAACAAGTTGTTCCTTCGAGAGCTCAAAGACGAAACTTTCACAAGATATGCCTGGCTCAGACCCCAACCCCGCCTTTAAATAGGCGCGGCTGGAAGTGTCGAAGAGGAGGGAGGGAGGGAGGGTCTACGGTCTACGGGACCTTCAAATACGCACCGTGATCGAGAACTTTGAACGCGGGGATTCGGGTTTGATTTCAACGTGGGGGACTTTGAAAAAGCACGAGCTACTCGACGAATTCAAAGGTCGGAATGGAAACTATGTTATTACCCTTTGGAGACGAAAGGACAACGAAGAATTTGGCAGGTCGAGGGGGTTGTTGTTCTTGCTGAAAAGCGAGAATATGCAATGACGATAGAGGTTCAAGAACGCTTTATATGGAAAAAGGGGGACACGGAGAGAGAGAAAAGGGCGGTCAAAGAAAGTAAGCCTATCCGTGAGCTGACACAGAGAGAGAGAGAGAGAGAGAGAGAGAGACTGCGGGAGACGAGGAGGTTTCCATGAAATAACACGGTTGATTTGCTGCTCGGGGACTGTGAATCTCTTCGCTGGAAATCCCCGTCCCATCCTTTCCCTAGTTTTAATGGTCAAATTGGCAAGTTGCCCTTAAACAACGACTGACAAAATAAAGTCAAATTAGCCATTGCGTCCTGCGGCCACGATAGAGGTGCTGCGGTGCTGCTCCGGGGGTGTGCACCGCCCGAACTTGACTAGATCGGATTAGTTGATTTGGTCTATTTCTCAGAACGATCGATACGATTCTTGAGTGAGTGGGTAGTTTGGTTCCCTATTGGAATGGGAATCAAATCGGACCGACTAAATGTACTTCTTTATTTTATTATTTCTTCAAAAAATTAGTAAAATATAAACTAAACACTATCTCGATCTAATTTCAAATAATGGAGAACGATCCAATGATCAACTGGTTCAATCCTTAGTTTTAAATTAGATAACCGGATCGAGAATCGATCGCTCCTAGGGTTGCTGCTACGGAAAAATTCTATCTTCTAAGAGATATTTAGTACTTGCTCCCCATGCTATACGATGTACACCATCGACTCTCTGATCCCGACATCCTTGAGTCGCATTCTAACTTTGCCGAGTTTGTTCGATTCAGACGAATGCTTATTGCAACCCTAGTCGATTTGTCCATGGATCTTACTTAGTGTTGGTCCAACTCTTGATTTTGCAACTGTTTGCCCACCAAAAGAATAGTTAGTAGGGCGACGCTGACGCTGTCATGGCCCCGCCGGTCGGTGCTCTATGTGTATCCAATCTTAGTGCGTTTTGTTCCCCGTCGCTTTTGTGAACTTTAGCTCGTCATCTTTTCTCCTTTTTCATGGAAAGAGTTGGGAGGGCCACAAAGGTAAATCTTAGCATGCATGATTCCGCCGTCCACCTCCGCGTCAAGTGGCCGTGGAGCACGAGGAGGTATGGCCCCGATTGGGGCCTGTGGACACGGATCATACTTGAAAATCAGATTTAGTGCATTGCCCAAAATGTCCATCAAGTAAATGCACTAGTCATGGCTCAAATTGCATATTTCGTAACGGATTGTGGGATCCTTATATTAATGCTCAAGGGGGTTGATGAGATGGTCGTCTCTCCACGCGGTTTTCTAATGCCAACTCGTTTGAGTGACCCTCACCGTTTGCCACATCATTTATGAACCGATTTGGTACATCGTTTTCATATACCGTTGAGTTTGACAATTAATATTATAAATCACTTAATAGTAATCCAATATATTTCCGTGTGTCGATTATTTACAAAACTTGAAATGCCAAAAGCAATAGGTGAGTTTTTCAATTTCGGTCAAGACCTAATGTATTATCTGAATTTTCAAGAATTATGGAATAATTACATATGTAAATCCACATTTCACACGTAATGAACTAATCATCAAGACGATGATCTTGGTTATTTTCTCGCCAAGAACAAAGAATGAGGAGGAAGAAGAAACATCAGCATCGCATTCAAATCGATGCATCTACCTCCTCAAGTTGATGATAAATGTTTTTGCCGTAGGCACAAGGGCAGTGGGGGACTAGGTGCTGGGGCACGATTCAAGCCGCTTGCCACCGTTCGTGCACCTTTAAATGGATAATAGGATATATTCAATAGCCAAAATTTTAAATAAAAAAAACAAGTAGCAGCATGGGTAATTCTCGTGATTGACTTCGGATATATAAAAGAAAATTATATGAACATGGAATCTCAGATTTTTCTAGTGATTTTAAGGGCCGCTTCTATTTTGTAAAAAGATAAATAATTTAAAGAATATTTTCCAGAAATGATCATTCATATCGTTTGAAATAATAGAAAAACTAATGCTTTCTTTATCGACAAAAATTATTTCTAATTATTTTCATAAATAATAAAAATGCTTTTTGTTCATTATTTTGTATGAAATAATCTTTTTATTACAAATTTATCGTTAAGGTTAATTAAGAGCTCGTTTAATCATGCTCGCGAGGTCGAGGAAAGTGGGTCTGCTTGGAAAGGAACTTAGGAACTTGGCTTGGTCCACATAGCCATGATACATATCAAAAGCATTGATTCGGACATGTCCCTCCGCCCCTCTTGGTTTAGTCATTATTGTACCGACGTAACCAATTTAATCGAACTAGGTTCACAGCCTGATTCGATACACCAAACCATTCGCACCTCGATACCACTCTAGACAAGTGGATGTGCTCAAAAATGCGATTTACACTCACCAGAAAAAAAAATTTGGTGAAATTCCAATGGCTAAAACTCCTAGTAAAAGCGAAATGTACCTTAACTAGACCATAAATTGGGAAATACGAAAAGCATCTTCTTTATGATTATCTAACTTTCGTTATGTTTAATTGGTCTTATATGCATGATGCACATGTTGTGGAAGAAGAATCACATGATCGAGTCAATTGCTTGGAGTGGTAATAAAGTTTTCTAATGAAGTGGATACTGAACAAGTCAAGTTCCCTTTATAATTCTATACATAACCTTCAATTTTTAAAACGCAAGCGACCTTCTTGAGATCATAGTCTTTTTTTACTTTTTATAGTATTGCCTCGTTATAACCCACGCGTTGAACCCACGAAAATTATATTATTTTTGGATCATATTGCATATGCATTTGTCGAGAATGGAATCTTATACTAATTGAGGGTACTGATTAATTGACAAGTCGGTTCAAGACACTATGCAAAGCACACACCAACCAATAGGAGCCAAAACTCCGACAATACTTTACCATCGGTAGTTAGATAACTTGACGTCTAGCCTGGATACCACACTTTTTTAACGTGCAATGGCCCGCACACCCTATCCCCTCAATTTGGCTAGAAGGGAATACAAAATATGACATTAGAAAGTCCCATTTCTCAAGGTTCTTCTCTATATTTCTTCTTTATTGAGCTTTTTAAAGACCTACCCAAGTCTAAAGAGATCTAAAATTAAAAAGGGTGTTTTTTTTTTAACTTTTTAAACAATCGCCTCCTCATAATTCACGTGTTGAGCCCACGAAAATTAATATTATTTTTGGATAATATTTGCATGTGCATTTTCTCGAGGATGGCAGCTTATCCCGCAAGATTCGGATCGGAGAGGAGGCCAGGCATGCCTATTTCGCATGTGAACGAGAAAAGACGTGTAAAATCAATCGGGAGTAAGTCCATCCACTTGCATGGGTTTCGCTCTTTCTTGTAAACAATGCATGGGAGTCGTACCTCATATTATATATTAAGCTCGCGATAGCTGTACGGATCTTCTAAAACGGCAAGGAGATTTACGATGACTCCCGTAAGGAGCACGCGCCGTTAAACGTTGACGAACGGCGTGCAGCCCGGTTGCCGTGAAGTAGTCGTGAGACACGTGTTTACTTAATTCTGATTTTCTTTGCAATCGATATAAAATCCTACAAAACCCTAATTAGCGCCTTTTTCTTTTCTTTTTTGGTTCCCTCTTCTCCTTCTCTATCTACAATCACCCTCGAGCACAACATTTGTGCTTGTCCCTATTCCTGCCATCGGCAGATTGTCGCGCGTTCAAGGCTGTCCCCGCCTTGTCATCATCTCTGTAAACACGATATGCACGGACAAACTTGAAACCTCGAGTTTCTACATATGTGAGGATTTGGCATGTCTTAAGATTCTATTTATTCCATGAAATATGAACTGTTTAGAAAATATTTTTTTAAATGATCACTCATTTCGTCAACGAAATTATTTAGATATAAAATAATTATTAATTTTTTTATTAATTAAATATTTCAAGTGATATAAATAATATATTCTCTATTTAACAAAATTATAAATCTGAACATGTCCTTAAAAGACTTAAGGGGAAAGAGATAGGCGAGAAATCTACCTTAAGGTGGGAGACCCTGTAATATTACTCCTCGTATTTCCTTTCAGTCGGGAAGAAAAAGATTGACTGAAAATTAATGGGTCATTTAGTGGTGAAGGTAAACTCACATCAAGACTTTGATTCTAACTATTGTTGGGTAGGAACAATATAGTAGCCTCCCACATCTAAGGTAAGTGGAGATTGGTGAAATGCCCACTACTTGGCAATCTGCCATTTGGGCAAAGTCCTATAATCGATTATCTATTCAAGTACCCTCGACCACAAGATTTTACCCTCCAAGTAAAGTCATGTAACAGCGAGGTAGCCGCCTTGTTGTTGTTATCCCAGTAAACATGATATGCATGGACAAACTTAAGATCTTGGGTTTCTATATATATGCAAAATTTGACACGTTTTAAGATTTTATTTATTCCATGAAATATGAACAATTTAGAAATTGTTTTTTTAAATGATCCTTCATTTCACCTATAAAATAAATTAATTAAAAATTTTTTTACCATCCACAAAATTATTTCAATATAAATAATTATCGATATTTTTCATTAATTAAATATTTCGAGCGATATAAATAATTCACTCTCTATTTAACAAACCTAAGTCAATAAATGTTGGTCAACACATGGCTTGGGCGACGTGAAAGGCGTCTCGTACTGTGGGCCCCGCGGGCCGGTATTGGGGAAATGCAGTCAAGGGCCATTTGGCGAAGCGCTGGGGGCAGTGACTTTTCCACGTGACGCACGCACGCGTAACTTGGGGAGCACTCGGTCGGCGAGTGGGGACCACGCGCGGGTCGGTTGGGTCGGGTTTCGCTGTCGTACGATCGCCCCCAGGGCGGGGTCAAAGCCCGGAAAGGGAAGGGGGGGGGGGAGTGGCTTCCCCTCCCGGTCAAGAGTCGCGACTTTTCCCGTGTTTTCCCAAACATCGCGTTGACCTCCCACTTGGCATTTTCGTTCACGTACCAACAAATATCCCGACACGACAACGGTTTAATTCTTAACTTCTTCTAAACTGCTCCCGCCTCGCTTGTTAATTTTTTGTTAAATCCCACGTCATCGCGGACGCACGGCATGCGTATTACAGACCATGCGTATAACGGCTTTACTCTAGAATTAGTTAAACATCGCATGTTGCTGGACCATGCGAAACCTTAAATTATTATAGACCCTTCAAAATAATGGACCGGGTTGGAAGCGCTCTGATTCAAATTGACTTATTTTTAGGTAATGCAGTCTAGTGACCAGTGACTAACACGACATATGTTGTCAAAACACTTTTATATTTGACCACATTTAAGAATATCCTTACACGAACTGAAGTGAGAGCAAGCGTGAGATGGAGTGAGGATAGCAGGGAGTGAAGAGAGAATCATAGAGATGAGTTAGATCTAAATAAGTTGTGAATCAATTTAACACTCGTATTATTTTAGGTTTTAATATTATAAATCCATTTAGTGAATATAATTAATTCATATAACAACTCGACCCATTAATATATGGGTTAAGAAATGACCCATTTTAACATGTTTATATTATTATAAGCTGATGTTTTAATTTTTAACTCTCCTAAGCTCTCATCTAATTGAAAATCTATAAATCCCATGTCGTCATAGACGCATGGCATGTGTATCACAGCCATATGTAAGACGATTATAATCCAGAATTAATTAAAGATTGCATGTTGTACCATGCAAAACCCTAAATTATTAGAAGATGATGAAGATTACAGCTCGAGCACCGCAACTACCCTTTCCTGCGAAAATTTGATAGGTCGATGAAGCAACCGAGGCATTAGATGCATGCACCGAAGCCGTTTCAATGAAAGAACCCTAGAAATCCTGGACATGTAAAGGAGATGAACATCACCATAATAAACTCGAGTTTGTAATCGTGGATTTTAAAAGTTCAATCGTAGATAATGTTATCGATTATATTCTAAGCCTTGATACATTACACGAATTAAGATTTAGACACATGTCTACCTTTTTTGGGGGTATCATGAGTTTGAATCTCATAGATATATGTGCAATCGAGAGGGACATGGAGAGTCAAGTAAAACATCATAATTATCTCCAACAACATAAAAAGGCAGTGTTAATTTCATGGTCACTCATATTCCAATATCTCACACCACTCGATATTAAGATTTATATGTTTTTTATACACATGTAGTATCCCTCCGCCTATAAGTTTTTGGGGTGAAGACTCTAACGACTTGGAAAAAGGGGTTGCACCAAACTATCTAAGTAAGGTTGTTGAATTCTGTGGAAAAAAGGAGAAGAGAGAACTGGGGAACACGCAAGTCTTTCGATCAAACGTTGGACTGACCTCCTTGGGGGGGAGGCGACTATTCATAAACAAATGAAGCAGTCGTACACGTTTTAAAGGGCACTCGTTTTTGGTTTGCCCTTGACCGAACTCGTCGATGACCTTTCTTTCTTGCATGTAAAAACGCAACCAAAAAAATAAAAACAATAATTTTTTTTTAATGAAATTCCATGTGCTTTCCTGCTGATAGAAATCTTGTGGGGTAGAAAATGTGCGTTTTTCCGGAAAGACGAGGGGAAGAAACGAAGTCGCGACCCCTCCTTCATGGAAGCTAGGGTTTCGTACACTTTACTGGCGAGCGAGAAAAACGACCGGGACTTTTTTAATTATTTATTTATTCATTCAAAAGTCTATGACTTTTGTCTCTGGTTAAGCAATAAAAAAAGAAGAAAATGATGTAATGATTTCGCAGGCTGCGTTCAATTATTATTGTTATTATTTGCCACAGCTGTCATGGAAGTCGACTAGGGCCAGTGCTGACACGTACGATCTTATCTAGTGGAACTTTCTGCATTGTCGGCATTAAATAACCGCAACAACACCCTAATCGACAGGTCTCGTCCTCTACAGTTGTCCATCCAGTTGGCTGTTGAGCTTTGGTGATTTTCCTAATCCATTAACTTGAACGATCGCAGACGGTTCTCGTCTTGATCTTAATGTAAAATGATTGTCTTTTGATAATTCTGATAATCGGGGAATATCCCATCCACTCGATAGTAGTTTATTAAACGAGTCAATGACCAAATGCAATTTCACCTTGATGGTCATGCGGAGGCATCTCGTGCACACATTTGCTTCAATTTTTTTCAAAACATGAGATTTTCATCGGGTTTATCATGTCAAATTAAAACTATGTCTTGCAATATTTGCTCCGTTTAAATTTTTCCGCTTGCAACGAGCTATTTAAAATCAATAAGCAAAAAGCATTGCTTATAAAAGTGTCAAAATATGTTATAAACTCGTTGGGTCATATATGGATTAGCTAAGTTTTGCTAAATGGGTTAATATGTAGTCGAATAATAAAGTCCAAATGTGAATTTTTAATGGGTCTAAAGCTCAACCCACATGTAGTTTCCCTTCACTTGTCTTTAGGTTTAGGTTGGGGTTATTGAGTGGGACAACTTATTTTCTAGTTTTATTTTCTACTTACAATCTTCTTCATTTTCTTAATGGTAAAAAAATTATGATCTTTCATGCTTTGGAGAAATCTTGAATGAATAAATGTTTATTGACTTATCAAATTTTAGAGACGTTGGATGCTCTCAAACTCGAAAAAATTGCAAAAAAGAAAAAGTAGCAAACTTATCTGGGACCTTATAAAACTAATATAAATTTTTATCTTTTACACATTGGATGCATAACATAAATATTTTTTTTGTAATGTGACAGGTGAGGTCATTAAAAATTTTATTGCATATAGATGGATTAAAATATGTTATATATGTTAATTTAGGTTGGACTATTTTTCATTTGACCCATTCATTGGACAGCTTTAGTATTCAAAGACAAGATCATTATTGGGATGGAAAAACATGTCTTTTATTCCAATCTACATCAAAAGTTCTACTAAAAGGAAAGATTCTATGTTTCCTGAAACCGATTTCCAAATTTCATACACTAAATGCCGTGGCTAAACTGAATATGATTCACTTTCATTGCAGTCTCCCATGTCATTTAATTTATTCCTCCCGGCAAAAAGAACGAAAAAGGTCTAGCTATCTTCTTCCCATTTAAGTAACAATATCATTCTTGACTATAGAAGAAGCCACGAGCAACGATAAATTAGATAATCAGATATCTCTTGAGTAGTGTACCTTTAATATATATAAATAATTAAGCTATCCAGAGGTGAACATTATCTATGAAAATATCTAAAGCGAGATTCCGTAGTCTTGCATAAAGTAACTCTATAACATCCATTAACATGATGAGAATAGCTCTAGTCTTCTGCTTAGGCTATAAAAAAAAATTGTCCAGATCATCTTGATGGCGAAAGACTGTGATAAAGGCGGTCGGAAAAGTAGGAAGGGACGAGGCCTTCATCATTGTCCTTGAATGCTTCCTCACACGTATCAACGGAAGGCTTTCAAGTCTCCGCTCCAACTTGCAGGACCGTGAATGGACTAGACAGATCAGGCCACTCGATGCCAAACCCAAATTACCTTTTTAGCAAAATTGAAATAAAATATTCAGGAACTACAAAAATAAAAATAAAAAGGCCCCAATACCCTTCAAAAACCATCAATCTTAGCTCAAATCTCAAAACTTTTTGATTCCATAAATAAATACCAACTTTCTTTCGGGTCGAAATTTTTCTTGTCTTATAAAAAATTAACTTCAGTTTGTGTCCCAATTCTGACCCGCAACCTCTACCGAATTTTCTATCCTCTTGGTTGGAAAAAGAAAACTAACAAGTGAGTTCCTCGAAGCCACGCATGGCAGAATAAAGAAACTAGGTGAAGTTGTGGAACCAAAAATGGGTTTCTCCTTTTGCTCATTCCCAGAAACCTCCGTTTGCATCCCTTTTACACCTCGAAGGGTTTGAAGCTCTTCACTTGTTCTATGGTCGCCGACAAATGGGGTCACACGTTTGACTAATCCAGCGAATGAATTTCATATTTTTGGGGCAAAAGGACTCCTTACCAAAACTCTTTCATTACCCACTCTTCAAATTTGGATTCACCCTCGCTCATTAGGTTGGAAGGAAAATGGTCCATGACCAATTCTAAGCTGAAAGGAAAGGACTCGGATTCCCACGTATTTCGTGTTACCAATGGTTTGTCATCAATTCCGTGCTTGACAAAGGAGAGTGAGTCAACCTCTGATTCAAAGGGCTTGATGGTCGGGAATTGCTCTCAAAACTAGTCCTTTTCTTTTAGTTGAATCTATCGAGGGAAACCATAGTCACATTCTAAATAACAAGACAATGCTTTCATGGGTTTATGGTCATCTGTTCATCTATCTTGAATCTAGTAAAACCTCACAATTTCCATGGAAAACTTATGGGATTATTCTTCCATCAAGAGTGATTCAACCTTTAATTCAAAGGGCCCGGTCGGCAAACCGCTCTCGAAACTAGTTTTTTTTTCTTTTAGTTGAATCTATTGAGGAAAACCATAGTCACATTCTAAATAACAATACAATTTTGCTTTCATGGGTCTTTGATCATCTGTTCATCCATCTTGAATCTAGTGAAACCCCACAATTTCCATGGAAAACTTATGGGGTTTCCCTTTCCATCGATGGATCTATACGTGTTTTTCCAGTCAAACTCGAGAACGTAAGAGACGGTGAAAGAGATATTAGTCAGTTTGGGGATGTAGTGGGGAGGAAATCACGAGACTTTGTGCTCGTCAAAGATGGAAATTTTCTCTTTTGAATTAGAATTTTCCTCCTGCAATAAAATCAAAAAAGAGGAAAAGGGAAAGGGGAAACCCAAAATACTTCAAAGTTGGGCCTCGACAATAGTCATTTAGCTGTTAAATTCTTTAAGAATCCTCTCATTGTATACATTATTAAGGATTTAATGCTCCATTTGTCTTGCAAAAAGTTTGACAACTTCGGAAATTATTTTTCTGAAAAATGATAATATTTTTTTGTGCTTGTTGGAAATTTGAAGATCAATTGGAAATTAATTTCTGTGATTTGGATAGGAAAACTTGCTTTTTATTCTTAAAAAGATACGCACTATTCACATTCTTATGCAAGGAAGTGTATATTCATTGATAGAATCAATATAAATATAATGAAATTGCACTGAGGCTCTACTTCAAATATCAAGTTTGTTCAAGAATTTTATTTTTTTCATTGACTGTGAGTCTGTGCATACGGAATAAAAAATTATTTTTTAAAATAAAAAAAACATCATATGCATATTGATTCTATCTTACCATGCGTATTCTTCAAATGAAAAGATTATTTATCTGTTAATGGAACGAACAAAATCGCTAATATGGTAAATTATCTATTTCTCAGTATCTTAATTCGCTTGTGGAGTAAACTTTTGCAGTCCCAATGTACCAAATAAAAATCCAAAAGAGTAGATAATTTTAAGTGTGTAATGTGTTGGGTCCAATTTATCGCACTTTTGAGTTCCTAATATAACTTCCTATCACAAAGTCCATCTATTCTACTGTCACACCTAGCACATTGGATGCATACATGTTTCGAGATTTCATCATTTTGTAAGTCTACCGGCGTAAATTTAGTAATTCGATAGAAAATACAACCCGTGTCATTCTTTGTTAATTAGAATTTGAAGTAATCGAATATATTGTTTTCAATGTAGTTTTGAAGCTCATCTCATCTTATTTATTATATCCAGTTTCGGCCGCTGGCGTCTCAATCACTTGGGCATGATTGCTAAAGACCCAGGTACAATTTGGAGGTCTTCAACTTGGTTTTGAGTGACCCGGCCCAAGCATTGAGGTCCTAGACCAAGCATGGTCACCATGGATCGAGACACGAGCACAAAGGTCCTTGGGCCTAGCCTTGAGGGGCCTAGGTACGGGCCTCTGAGGACTTGGGCACAAGTGTTGGGGTCCCCTTGCCCATGCCCTGAGGTCTAGTCTTAATTTTGAAAATGATTTCTTTTTTTTAACATAGTAAATCGTTTCTCTTGAATAGTACATGTTTTCCGTTAACTATGAAAAGTCCTTCTCTTTGATTTGTTTTCCTCCATCGAGATATAAAGAAAACTTATTTTAATTTTTTCGTGAAATAAATGAGCCTAGGTCTCGGCAAATGGGCCATCTGTTCATCTATTGAAGCTGAGTTATTGGCAGCATATTTGGGCCTCCAAATTTCTTAGGTCATGGGCTCAACTTGACTCGTACTGGCCTTGGTACTTGTTCAGGTTTTGCGGGAGATAGACTCCATCGACTACATCACTTGGAACATCTACACCCATCCAAATAGTTCATACCCATAACTAAAAACACGCTGTCATGTGCTGATTGGTTAGCAAATTGTGCGGTAAGTTCATCTGATTAGATAGATATTTCATCCATGGTAGGCCTATGGGAGTTTTTTTGTTCTTTGGCCAGAAGATAATATAGTTTCATTCCTGGAGAAATACAATTTAAAGTGACCCTCTCGCCAACATCTGAAAATAATAGGAATTTCATAGAAGATGGGAGGATTTATATCTCAGTCCCCGGAAGTAGCAACAACGTCTTAGGCGTCTTAGGATTTGTTTGTTTCACAAAAAAACTATTTGCCGGAAAAATATTTTCATTTTTCGATGTTTGGTTCTTTTAAGAAAATGAATTGATGAAAAATGTTTTCATAATCAACAAAAAAATCTATACTTAAATTCGGGAATTATAAAAGAAAAATTATTTTCCAAAATATGACTAGGTATTAATACTTGCCTTGAAATTTTATGCTTAGGCATAAAAACCCCAACGTTGATTCCCTGGTTTCCTAACGTCTAGGACTAGGTGTTTTGCCCCTAGACTCCATTGAGGCAAGGCCAGCAACCCTAGTGCTGATGCATGGATTCCTGGCGCTCACACCCAGGTCCATCAAGGTTGAGCTCAGGATCTCAATGTCGGTATTTAGGTCCTCGGCACTCATGCTCAGGTCCATGAAGGTCAGGCCTGAAGCCTCAATGCTCGTGTGAGCATCGGGCACGGGTCCACAAATGCTGAGTGCGTCATCGAGGTTGTGTTCGGGATCTTTGGCCATGATGAGTTATCAAGTGTTCAGGTTTTGAGAAAATATTGGATGCCTTTTGTGTAGCCCGCACAACAAAAAAGAAGGGGACCTGCAATGGTGACACATGTCCAAAGTGGGCCCTAATGTTCCTCTCTCCTCTCTCTTGCCCAATTGCTAGACTCCCTTGCACGCTCTCTCCCACCCTTGCTCTATCCAACCGAGCCCTTGTCTAATTGACGAATTTTATGATGGCGAAGGCAACCTTTTGAGGCAAAGGCCGAGCTGTGTTGGTCGACCCTCACAAGCTCCAACATTGAGAATTACAGGTTTCATTCGGATGAGTTAGTGAATTTGTTGGAGGACAACGGCATGGACGACAACTGCGAAGGTCCCTTGACTTGGCCGGAAGACTCCACTGTCAACCGTCAATGGTGGATATTATCCATTGTTGGACTTGAAGATTTGGATGTCCTGCTATAGATATGAGAATAGGTGTTATTTTTGTTGGGAGCGCGCAGCAGGAGTCCGATACCTTCACTTGGAGAGATCTCCAACGGGGTAACATATCTAGTTGGATTTACATCAACTCAAAAGCTTAAGCTAATGAGTTATAGGCATGTCCTGCTATAGATATGCGAATAGGTGTCATTTTTGTTGGGAGCGCGCGACATGTCCGATACCTTCACTAGAGATCTCCAAGATATGAGAATAGGCATGTCCTGCTATAGATATGAGAATAGGTGTCATTTTTATTGGGAGCGCGCAGCAGGAGTCCGATACCTTCACTTGGAGAGATCTCTAACGGGGTAACATATCTAGTTGGACTTACATAAACTCAAAAGCTTAAGCTAATGAGTTATAGGCCCCGAAAGACTCCACTGTTAGCTGTCAATAGTGGATATTATCCACTGTTGTATCCACTGTTGGACTTGAAGATTTGGATGTCTTGTTGTAGATATGAGAATAGGTGTCGTTTTTGTAGTTGTAAATGCTGGATATTATCCACTGTTGGACTTGAAGATTTGGATGTCTTGCTATAGATATGAGAATATGTGTCGTTTTTGTTGGGAGCGCGCAGCAGAAGTTCGATACCTTCACCTGGAGAGATCTCCAACGGGGTAACATATCTAGTTGGACCTACCTAAACTCAAAAGCTTAAGCTCATGAGTTATGAGCTAATTAGGATAATATTAACTACTCCATACCATATCAATTCTCCAATGTGAGACTATTTCTCCAACACAACTTTAGGCGTGTATCTTAACAATCTCCCTCTCACGTGTAAGCTCCAGTGTTAAGTCTACTCCCCCTTAATCAGATATCCTTTTGGCCTAACATCATCCTCACGAGTCCACATTGTTACACCACAACGACCACCTAGGCCATCATCACGGGCCCATGTTGTTACACACCACAACATGGGCCATCATCACAAACCCACGTTGTTATACACCACAACGTCCACCTGCCCGAAAATCATAACCATCGGCTCTGATACCATGTTCAAAAACCGTAACCATCAGCTCTAACATCTTCCTCATGGGCCCATGTTGTTACACACCACAACGTGGGCCATCATCATAGACCCACGTTGTTACACACCACAACGTCCATCTGCCCAAAAACCGTAACCATCGGCTCTGATACCAATTGCTGCGCGCCTGATACCTTCATTTGAGGAGATCTCAAAGGGGGAAACCCAAATCCAAACCCGTCAACATATTTAGTTGGACTCACCTCAATTCAAAATCTTAAACTAGTGAGTTATGGACCAATTATGATATATTAATTGCTTTACACCACATCAATTCTCTGATATGAGATTATTTCTCTAACACAACTCAGACGTGTATCCTAATAGTTTTCCCTTATGAAATAACAATTGTACAGCTCTATTTGTCTTGGAGATTTTCCATGTTTTTGCTAGGGGGGTTTCGTTTTTTCTCCGAGAAACAAAGCGAAATGATGATGATATGGTGAACATAATAGAAATTTTGGG
Source organism: Angophora floribunda (assembly GCA_014182895.1). Classification (NCBI taxonomy): domain Eukaryota; kingdom Viridiplantae; phylum Streptophyta; class Magnoliopsida; order Myrtales; family Myrtaceae; genus Angophora; species Angophora floribunda. The sequence goes on from CM024707.1 coordinate 7,233,720, forward strand.
TTTTTGTTGTCCAATTCTTGAGTTTAGAACGCATCATTCAATAAAGTTTCGATTTTTTTGTTCGGATGGTGAAATCTGGGTAAATAGGATCTTCTTCTGCATCCTTTCTTCGTCCTCTTCTCTGTGAATATCAATATTGCTTTCTTGTTTTTTCACTACGAATCGCAAATCGACGAAGAAAGACTATTACAAGATCAAATGTCATTATGCATTCGCATCTCAGTCGATGAACTTGCAAACAGATTTCAAGCCTCTCTATCAACTCAATTTCTGCAGCCCTAATCTTGAAAAGAAGAAAAGATAGCGTGGCATCAATCTGAAAAAAGACAAACCCCCCTCTTCTTCCTAACTCGGATGAAAGAACTACAAATTGGGTAAATAACAACTCAGATGAACAAATCAATTACCGATTAAAAAAACAGACAAATCAATCGACTAAAATACATGAAAAAAATGGAGTTAGTCCCCAATCACTCTTCTGTGCTATAGGCTCTTCCCTTTTATTGTTTTGATGTTACCCACTCGAAATGCATGAGATCTGGAGTAAAAATCAGGTGGGGTTTTCCTTCTTTTTTTGTTATTTTAAAGTGTGCTTCTTCTTCTTCTTCTTTTTTGGGTAAGGAAGTGTGCTTCTTCTTTATCTCCTCTAAGGTGATTTTTCTCTCTTCGATTCTTTCTGGTCTCTTACTTTTTGTAATTTGGGTGATTTTCTAAACATGCATATTTTCAATTTTTAGCATCTCTTGGAAAAAATTTGCCATAATTATTTTTCAGGTATGCTTTCCCAATGTCAAAAAAATTGGATAAAGAATGATCTTATAAAGGAATTCATCAAGAACGTAAATCAATGCAATAGTTCCTGACTATAATGAGCAAACTAATCTGAATGAAAGGTTATGATAACTAATCTAAAAAGTTTACAAGAATCTCGAGAAGAATCTCAACCATCAATCAAGAAACTACAAAAAAAGTACCAAAAGACTATTAAGAAAATGGAACTCCAGCACAATATTAAGGAACAATAGGAGCTTGGTAACTGCTTAAAGAAGGGGAAAACACGACTACAATGTTAAAGAGTAGACACCGCTGTATGAAGGAGTTTCTTTTAACGAATGTCGTAAACAATTCATCCATATGTCCTCGGGCTCGGAAGGCCCATGCCAGAAAGCCGCGGGGACAACCTGACCTATGGGCTGGGCCGTGGGGAGGGGATCGGGCCGTGACCCCCGAAGGCCCCTGGGATAACTCTCGGCGAGAGGTTGACCTGCTCCAGCGCCCGCGACTGGAGCTCCGTGGGCTAGTCCCTGACGCAGCCGATGCGGGCCCGGCCCCCGTCGACCACTTGCATTACAAGCGCCTGGCAAGGTCGAACGTCGGCGGCTCCTCCGCCTCGCCGCTGGCATTCGCGACATTTTCTTGCAGAAATCCAGGTTTGACGGCGGCAGGCTCCTCTGGCTCGACCGTCAAGTCAACGGCTCCGGGGGCATCCGATGGGGAATCCTCACCGGAGCTTTTGTATGAAGGATTGTCATCATCCACAGCACACCTCTGATAAAAAGAATACGTATATCCTGTCAGTGATCAGCTGATATACAAAAGTTGGTCGATGAGAACAACTTTGCGGACAATCACTCGTTCATTTTTTAAGAATGCAAGAACTTTCATAAGCAATAATAAGAACCGCTAGGTAGGTGGTCATCTTCTCTTACCTAATTGTAGCAACTTGATCGCTACAATACTTGCATTTACAAGTTTTTACCTACCTTGACATTGCTGAGGTCTACATGATGCTCCTCCAAGAAGCTGATGAATTCCCCGAAGTTCTCTTCTGTTAGGTGGTAGCACCCACCGGATGGCCAAATAGCCTAAAGACAAACACCAAATTACGTGATGAAAGAAGCCGGCTGTCTACTAGAGAATATTGATTGAGAGCAGACAAGATGCAGACAGATACTTCGTTTTGAAGGGCAAGGAAATGTGCCGTACCTCAAGAATCCCATTACGGGCAACTAATCTTCCGGCTGTGGTGACGGCGCCACCGGCGAGAAAACTGGAGTGCTGAAACATGCCTTTCCTCTTTCGACCCACATACAAGGCTCTCGACTTGCTGAGGACGAATATCCACTTTGAACCTTCTGCAGTGTCCACAGGCACGCCGCTTTGCTTATACATGAGTTTCCCATTTTCGATCATCACCTCGTAGGCTTCTCTTTCGATCTGCAGGAAAAACAAAGAGGAGTTAATGATATTTCGAAGCAGACGTATTATGAGACATTTGTTTTTGCACTGCGAAGTGTGCTCACAAAACATTTTGCTACAATTAAGGAAGTCTCAAAGTTTCTTTACCTTCAGCTTGTCCAAAGTGCGTTCCAATAGGACATTGATAAAGATGATTTGCTAAGACATCCACTACGATTCGATCAAAGTAAGTAATACTTACAGGTCCGAGATACTTTATGCATTGCCGACGCAGAACACTTCTTGGGCACTTTTCGAGATCTATATCTTTGCCTTGTCCAACATCCAACCTGCATTTAACATGATCCTCGTTATTAAAAAGTCTTTTGAAACTGATGAACCTTTGCTAGCTCTGCAATATTATGACCGGCTAAAACATGAAAGTGACAAAGACAACAGAAGATGTCCACGTATGAACTACTAACCAGTGGAAGAAAGGCTGGGTGGTCTCGCTTTTGAACCACGCGTCATAGTAGAGATGCAAATTGGGGCCGTAACGATGCTGTGGGTCAATCTGTTCGAACAAGATACCATCAGCATTACTTAACATACTCAGATCTCCTTTTCTTGGAAAGAAAATTGATCGTGCTATTGCATGCCTCAGGAGGATGATGGACTTACAGCTTCCAGCCAGTAAAGTAATGCTAGGTTTTGAGACTTCTCATCTTTTGACAAAGCGTTTGCTACCTGAAAGATAATCATCAGCGTCCTAATGATATTGTTAATCTTCAAATAAGTTGAAAGCAGAAAACGAAATTGGGCTCTTTCTAAAGATTATCTTTTACGTACCTTAGCGACTCTCGTTCTTGCCCTTGCCCACCGAGAACCAGCAGTTTCAGGCTTATCATTCTCGTAGAATGATACAGAACTATGTTTCAGGGCAGCGAAGTCTATCGCCTTCCACCTGAAACATTTGCAGTTTAGCACCGATCATCCATATTAATGAAAGGGCACATCAGAAACAAATGGATCGATTCAATTTAATTCAAGAAAGACTCACCAGAGCTCCTCGACCACGACGGCACAATCTGCCAAGTTTCTTCTTGTTCTATAACTCTTGTACACTTTCTGCACCTTAATGGCGGCAGCATTGAGCTCGCTATTGGGTCTCGGCGAGAAAAATATACCAGGTTGAGGGAGGGACAATCCTCTTGCCGGTTTATAGGTCGGACTGTCTTCGACTTTTAAGTTATCCGAAGCCTGGTTGGCTTCTTTACCAAGTAAGAAATTCTCAAAGGAGAGGGTTCGTTCAAGAATCACGTTCTCCGGCTCGCAGTTTTTGAGTTCGATGAAATTCTTAGAATCGGTCTTGTCAGAAGAGGCACCTGAATCGGCCATGACTTGTAAAGTTTTTCTCTTCAAGCTGTCTGTCCTCAAGACGTGGGAGACAAACTGATGTTGTGGGCCAATTAGACACGGCGAAGAGCAACAATTTTGCGCCAAAGCAAATACAAGTTTCAGCACTGACCTGCTTAAACACAATCCAAAGCAATGACAAAATTCCCGAAATATAAAGTATAATTATCTATGTAAAAAATCCACATAAACATACTAAAACAGGACATGAAGCTGTTTTTATGGACTCAATCCATTTTCAGAGTCAACACAGAGCAAGAACATGTTATTCTGCACAATCATACACAGCTCCGATAAAAAGAAAGACACTCAAATGCCCTGCTTTGACGATGAAAGGTCGAAACTTTATCATTACCCGTCAGTCTGGAATCAAGAACTGAACCCAGAAACTATCCTTTACGCAGGCAAACAAGTTGTTCTTGCGAGAGCTTAAAGATATTTGTCACCGGATATGCCTGGGGCAGACCCCCAGCTTCCCCCTTTAAATACACAGGTCCCGAAGGGAAGAAGAAGAGAGAGGGGGGGAAGGTTAACGGGACCTCCAAATACGAACCGTAGGCAGAACCTTTGACTTGGGTTCGAGTCGATTTCAACATGAGGGGGCTTTCAAAACAACGGGTTGTTCGAGGAATTCAAAGGTCGGAGTGGAAACTTCTTGTGTTTCATCTTCTCAAGACACAAGAAAATAGAAAAAATTTCATAAGAAAAGAACATGACAAGTGCTAAAATTTGGCCATGAAAATATATAAGTACCAAAATTTATAAAATGTACACTTAAATGTCATTTTTTAAAAAGAAATTGGACACTTAAGTGCCAATTTTAGTAAGTCTTATCGAAAATCCGACGTAACATTATTAATAAAATCAGTCTATATGGCTTGCCGGAAATTCGACATGACTCGCCGTTGGTACTTAAGCGTTTTTTCTTCTCCGATTTTAGCATTAAGTGAATATTTTGCAAATTTTGGCACTTGTGGTGCTCTTCGCTCAAAATTTTGTAGGGGGTCATTGTTCTTGCTATAATTTGAGACCATGTAAAGACGAGTTTCAAGAATGTTTATATGGAGATGGAATTAACATCGAAGAGGAGAGGGCTTTGCTAGCATAACAATCTCTGGGTTATTATGTGAATAACAGCTCATTGTAAATCACAAATTCTTGAAGGAGTGAATCCTATAATAATTTATAATAATCTGTTATTTAGTTTTTTGTGATTTATAATAGACTATTATTCCTACAACAATAAGTTAAGGATTATCATCCAATCATTTTTTGAAGAAAATATGAGATGTAACTCCATAAAAAAATTCCAACTTTTTTAGTCCCAAACTTTTTCTTGTCTATAAGAAAATCTTAAACTTTAAATTCAATCCAAATTAGCACCAAAATTTTCTTTATCTAAAAAACACCCCAACTTAAGTCCATTCACAAATTTACGCCAAACTTTATTTGACTAAAAGAAAAATCGATTGTTCAATTTCACATTAGTCCCAAATCTAGAGCATTAGCCTTTTGTCCAAAAATGCCTCCCTAATTTTCATATCCTAGGACAATTTTATTTGGAGATAATTTTCCTTGCTTATGTGAATCTCTTATCAATATATAAATGCCATATTAAATTGGGACCAAACAATAGGGGTAGATTTGAGAATAAACTGAAAGTTAGTGATTGTTTTCAGATAGAACAAAATTTGGGCCAAATTTGGAACCGAACCTAAAATAGATTGAATCTAAAATTTAGGTATTTGTTGAGACAAAAAAAAGTTTATGGCAAAATTGAGATTACACCTAATATTTGGGACTTCTCAGGGAATTAGGCTGAAAATATAAAGCAGCCATACGCAGTTTTAGAGAGCCTCGTTTTGGTCTCCGATCAAACTCGTGGACCTTCTTGCTGTGCAAACACGCATCACGTTGCTGAAAATTTTCTTTCTTTTTAATATAATCTTATGAGTGCTCATGGTGATTTGGAAAACGACCGTCAGCATTCAATCGTTCAATCAAATCACATAATGTTATTTTAATTTTTTTCTCGGTCTGCGTTCAATTATGATTTTGTCATTCCTCCGTCTCCTTTGACCACAGCTGTCGCAAAATTAAAATGAAAATAAGAAGAAAAAACATTGAATGGCCCACTTTTTGCACCTAATTATCTGTCCTTTTGGTTGGAAAAAAACAACTATTGAAGGTAAGTTCCTGGAAGCCACGGACGACAATATAATAATGAAAAGAATTCATGAAGTAGTGGAATCGAAAATGGGTTTCTCTTTTGCTCATTCCTAGAAACATCCATTCGTATCCTGTCGAACCTCAGGGGTCTGAGGTTTGTTCACTTGTTCTATGGTTGCCAAAGGATGGCCATAATGCTTGCATAATCACTGTTATTGACTTGGAAAACAGAAGGTCCCTGAGCAATTCTAAACCCGAGGGATTTGAACTTCCATGCATTTCGCGGCATCACCGATATGTCATCCATTCCGCCTCATGCTGGGAGTAATCGTGATTCGACGAGACGGATTCATCGGTCTGGAATATGCTCTCGAAACTTGTTCAATTTTTTCCTTTTTTCCCTTTTTTTCTCCTTGTAGTATAAGTTAACGAGGAGGGCCATATCCGCATCATAAACAGCAGGACAGTTTTGCTGTTACGAGTCCAAGGTAGGTCTGAATGAATTCTCTTTCACGTCAACCTTCCAAGTCTTGCCCCGACGCGCACGGTTGTTAAGGAAGTCTCTGCAAGTGGGCCATCTCTTCCTCACTCTCTCTCTAGAAGCTGAGTCAACGGGCCCTACTGTTGGGTCAACTGGCTTAACTCGGCGTACTAGCAGACTCATCAAAATTGGTTATAGACCCATTTCCTAATTCACATACGATGGGCTACGGTGCTATGTATGTTAGTTATATTCAGTAAATGGATTATAAGTGTTCTCACTCTCACCTCAATTTAAGTATAAGCTTTTCTAAATTGTGTTAAATATAAAAGCATTTTAGTAATATGAATCACTATATTTGCATTACATGAATAAAGTTGAAATGAATTAAATAGGTTTATTTAGGTCAGATTATTTTCAATTTGGCCCACACCCAGCTCGATTTACCTATTTGACGAGTCTACATGCTAACCTTAGTGCTTGTTCCAATTTCACCGGAGATGATCTCAATCTCCATATGGCTCATTCCTAATGGAGAAGGCGCTACGTGTGCTGATTGGTTGGCAAACTGGGCAACAATTTCTTCCGGTCAAATAGACATTGCATGCACGATAGGCCTCTCGAAGACTCATTACCTTTATTTCTAGGAGATAGAATGGGCTGCTATACTAATTTAGAGGGTTCTTTATAACTAATCGAAAAAGTACCAGATGGTCGCGTTGCTTATAACCCTTGCTCTCAAAATTTAAGGGTTCAAGTCTTTTTTGGGACTTCTAATTCAATTTTCGGCTTGTTTTATTTGTTGATACCCAATTTGGTCCGTTTATATTTTAGTCGATCTTATTTTACTTTTACTCTAACTACTATTTTCAAACTTTTGTCATGCTTCCTTATATGGTGTGAGAGTCGAAACCTATACCTAAAATTAAATTATTTCCATCCTAGTTCTTGAGAATGTGGAAATTCGAATATTTCACCTACCCTTTCCACGTGGGAAGGTGGCCCAATGATTAATTTGGTCTGATTTAGCCATGCCTTTTTGAGGAATCCGATCCGATCTTGTGAACGCTTCCCTATTTTAACACGATTCGTTTTTCCCATGTTCCTGCGGGCCAACCGGACCAAAGGCGTCGTTTGGGTCGGGTCCGATCTGGCGTGCGTCCTGTCTGAAAGCGCTCTCTCCCTATATTCTCTGCGTGCGCGGAGTCTCACCTGAAATCACATCAGAAATTCCAAGCGAAACACCAACAACTCTCTCTCTCTCTCTCTCTCTCTCTATGGCTGACCCGAAGACTGAGTGGAACGCTTCTCCAACGTCAGGTACCCATCTCCGCAGCATCATATCATCTCCTTCAAAATGTGAAATTTCCTTCATCGGCTGGGATATCGATTCCGCTCATCTGATTCCCGCTGATCTTCCCGTTTTCTTCCGAAAGATGAATGTAGTCGCGTTTCAGTCATCTGGGTTGGATTCTTATTCGCGAGAGGACACGGATCAGACGCGGATCAGACGTTAGATGTTGAGGTTTTTATTCTAGTTGCCGGTTGTCTGGGCAGATTTGTATGTGGCGATAGTGAGTCGTTCGTTCATGGACGAGTTGGAATCTGGACGCCTGTCTCTTCCAGTTGTCGTGAGCCCAACTCCCGTGTTTTCGCGTGGAAGGTGCTAGGAGGGATCTTTAGCGAAATTTTTCGATGTAGAATTTACCCGAAACTTGGTTTTCGGTTTTGCCTGTCTGTATGGATTTGTACAATCTAGATTCATCCTGAAGGTGAATTGGATTGCATCGCATCACATCTCTATTTGCATGACTTTGTTTGATTGGAGTAGGAATGGACTGATATCTTCGGAAAGAGCTACATTGAGGCATTTGGGATAGAATTTGATCATTGTCTCTCGGACCGTGTCATCGTGCATTTGTTCAGATGCATAGAGTAGTGGTATATTCATGGATTTTGGTTCTCTGGTCAAATATGTCAGCAGATGATGGTTCGAGTGAGCCTCGTGAGTTTCAAAGAGCAGAGGAAGACGAGAAATCCCCCCATCATCACAAAGAAACGCACGGAAGGCGCAAAGACATTGACGAGAACACCCCGTTGAGCGATGTCAAAGCACCTAATGTATTTGAACGAGCGAAGGAAGAGATTGAGGCTCTCGTTCAGACCATCCATTTAAAGAAAGAGTCTCCTGCTCGCGAAAAAAGGTATCGTGTTCGACCTTTAATTCTGCAGAAAACTAAGCTATTAAGTATTCGGACTCCTCTTTGACACGGCTGAGCTCTCGAGGAGAATGCAGGGACCAGACAGTGCACACAGAGTCCAATGCAAGTGCGTCTCCCTCAGGTTTAATTTCTACACGGCATTAACCTGATTCTTGTTCAGTTGTTCTTGTTTGCACAAAAGATTGGAAGAATTTGTAGCAACTCTAATCTGTCACAATAGCAGAAAATGATGGCAAAGGACCCAATTTCATCAAGAAAGCAAAGCAAGAGATTGAAGGAATCATGCATTTTAGAAAGTCACCCCGCCATCATGGCAAGGAAACTCACGGCTTGAATGAGGACATCGATGAGAACACCCCGATAGACGAGGTTAAAGCTCCAAACGTCTTTGAACGAGCAAAAGAAGAAATCGATGCCATTGTACAAGCCATCCATCCGAAGAAAGAATCGAGCAATGATGCGGTGAAGTCACCGAAGAAAGAACATGGATTCAGGTACCGCATTGGAAAAGGTTTGGAAAAGGTGTGCTCTCCGTTGGGTCATAAAAGAGACTAGACGTCGAGTTTTGGCAAAACCCTGAATAGTCTTCATTGTTTAATAGCCCGTTCGAAAGCGAAACAGAGGAAAAGCCACAACTGTCTGACCACATTTACTTGCATGGTGGCTTCTCTGATGATGACAGTTTGTTTCATGTAATCTGCTGGTGTGTTTTGTTACTGGAAGGTGCATACAAGTTCGATGTTTTTCGTTACTCTTCCCGTTAAGCCATCGGATCTAAGAAGAGCGAATTGAAACTTGTCGCTCCCTTAGGACTGCTCTTCCGTGACTCCTGCTTCTGGTGCACTGGGCTTTACTGAGTTAAATTATGCAGAGTCCTGTTTGCATATGGTCGATAGACGATGCAAGCGAATGTTTGATACTGACTCGATCTATTTTCCTCTCATTTTTCGAATCAACTTTTGCAATTAGGGCGTTGAGCATTGTTCTCAGCATCACAACATCAAAAGCCCATCATCTGATACAATGAGATCCGTGCATATGTATCTGAAGAGAAACTATACAAGCTCGGGAAGAGTTTCCCCAGCATTTGATGTTTCACGCATTAGGCCCATGACTCTTCATTGGCATTGGCGACGCTTCTTGTCGCCAATTGACAACCTGGTGATCAGATTCTTTTGCAATCTGTGAATGTCCTGACGGTCCAACACGTGATGCATGGCAAAAGGCGAATTTGCACAACGCATCGGGCTAGGCACAGCTTTGAAAGTCTTTTTAGACGCTCTTTCTCTCACACTTCTCATGGGATGTTTCGTCAACTTGACATGCAATTTTCAACTTTATGATAACGTTCTTCTTCCCGTGAACACCTCTACGAGCAAAATCGCCTCTCCTACGGTAGGTTCCGTGCTTATCCGAACTTCCATGAATTTCTCGCCAATCCTTCTATCAGACACGCGATGATGTCGAAGCAGGAAGGCCAAGCCAATTCCAAGATTTTCTAATAATGTCTCGTGTGTCACGGTCCGTGAATCCTCTCGTATTCGTTACACTTGTGAGTGATATTTAGAGTTATCGAGTGAAAAGTTAGTGATACAAAGGGATATAAATACAACTAGTATTTGGGCATGACGTTAGGACGATTGATGCTAGGAGTGAGTTCTAAAATCAAACGAATATATCTTTTAAAAACTCTAAAGGCAGGGTTGACCGTTCGGTAGACTAGATGTTCAAGCTAAGCTGGGCATGGTTTGATCTCGTATAAGGAAACCATTTACCGTGTTGTTTTCTGGAACAATTAATGAACAAAAATTGGTCTAGTTAAATTTCGGTCTTCTGAAAATTCATAATCAAAAGTCCATCGGAGACGCATGGTAATTTTGGTTATTAGGTATTGCTCTACGGTCAAAAAAATTACTGACCCATGACATATGAATATATATATAAATAACTTCTTTCGGTCAAAATATACACACAAACAAACGAACTCACTTCTTTAATTAATTTTCGATTACTTAAGCTGACATTATCAGAAAAGATAACGCTAGACTAGATTCTAGAAAGATAAATATGAAGGAAGGAAGCATCGTGGATAAGAACAGCAGAGAAGATAGGAACGGAAACGAATCCAGATTCCGCGCGACTTCGTGGGAGGGCGGGTTCCCCCCTAGATCCCTGGTCCCTGCCTGCACCGCCGAGGAAGGCGGCGGAGCCAACCTTTAACTATAACTGAGTCCCTCCCAGCTGTATTTCTCCCTTAAAACGAGCCCCTGACGTACCGACCGGACTGTGCGGAGGACCGGTTCCGATTCGGGCCAAAAGCCCACGTCAGAACTAAGCTGACAAGCTGCTGACGACCGCCTCGATCGCGTGACGTTGCCGTCGAGTTCCGATGCTCCGTTCTCTCTCTCCCTCCTCGCTTTCGTCATCTTCTACACCTCACTCCTTCCCGACTTTCTCTTTCTAGGACGCCATTGACTTCTCCTCTTGCCTCCTCCAAATTCCACGCTTCCTCTCTCTCTCTCTCTCTCATCCGGACTTCCTCCCCGGCGCACGGCACACGGCACACGATCCGTCGACCGCCATGTCCTCTTAGCTCCCCGTCGCCGTCTCTACCAGTCCTTGCGCTCATGGACGCCGCGAGGTCCGCCTTATCCGACTCCAACGACATCATCAGCAATAGCAGCAGCATCTACTGTGCTCCGACCACCAACACCGACTCCCTCTCCTCCCGCGCGGCGAACCCTAGCGCCGCGGCCCCCGGGGCCGCCGCCGACGCGCCCTCCCTCGTCCGCCTCTCCGACAACCTCGAGTCCGTCTTCGGCGGCGGCGGCGGCGACTTCGACTTCTTCGCCGACGCCAAGATCGCCCTCGGCGATGGCCGCGAGGTGGCAGTCCACCGCTGCATCCTCTCCGGGAGGAGCGAGTTCTTCCGGGGCGCGTTCACCCGAGGGGCGACCAAGCTGGAGGTCAAGGAGTTGGGGAAGGACTTCGAGATTGGGCACGACGCGCTCATGGCGGTCTTGGGGTATCTGTACAGTGGCAAGGTGAAGCCGCCGCCTGCGGCCGCGCGCGAGTGCGTGGACGAGGAGTGCCCGCACACGGCGTGTCGGCCCGCCGTGGATTTCCTGATTCAGGTGCTCTACGCGGCTTTCACGTTCCAGATTTCTGAGCTGGTGGGTCTGTACCAGGTGAGGAATGGTTTAGCCATGTAGTCCAAAATGATGAATTTTTGTCTGATTCTCATTGGCTTGGTGTCACTTATAAGCATCCGCTGCATTGATTTGGTTTCATTTGTTAATTGTCGTTTAATCTTAGAATTAGATCCATTTACCGAAGATGGCTGCTAATCTTAGCGGCATTGAACTGGGCCTTCTCTGTGTGAGTGGATTTTCATGGCGAGAGAGCTACAAATTTTACATTTGGAAAAATAATTCGAGGAAATGGTAGTGTTATTCTTGATTTATGCTGGGCGGAAAACATAACGAAATGGAAGGTCCTCTATAAATTGAAGAAATTTTTCTGCCGTCACATTCTTATCCAGCACAAATTTTCCCCAAAAGGGTAAAAAGTTTGGAAAAACTCTCACTTGCTTTGCAGTTCCAGCTTGATGTCCATTTTAGGTTAAGGAGCTTGGGTATTCTAGAAATCATTTCTTCTCTGTTGCTAGCTCTGCACAGATGTCCAAAGGGGTACTACGTAGTCTCCTTTTCACTTCATGATCCTGAAGAGTAAAGGAGTTGACCATGTTTGTAAGTCTTGAATTCAGTATAATGCATCTGATATTTTTACTTGTCATGGTAATATACCTGATCTCATCATTTATCCACGTTGAGCGTTCTTGTTCTTGTCTTTTGACTGGAGAATGGTTTTGTTAAGATGGTTCTCATTGTGTTTTTTTAATTGCAGAAGGACCTGCTAGACATTCTTGACAAGGTTGCCATAGATGATCTACTCGGAGTTCTATCTGTTGCAAATGTGTGCAGTAATGCATGTGAGGGTTTGTCAGCACGTTGCACTGAGCTTGTTGTTAAATCAGATGTCGATGTTGTTACCCTAGACAAAGCTTTGCCCCATCATATTGTTAAGCCGATCACGGATGCCAGAATGGAACTTGGCTTGAATAGGCCGGAATGTGACAGCTTTCCTGACAAGCACGTGAAGAGAATATACAGGGCTTTGGATTCAGATGATGTCGAACTAGTTAGAATGCTACTTAGGGAGGCACATACTAATCTTGATGATGCATGTGCGCTCCATTATGCAGTTGCTTACTGTGATGCCAAGACTACCACTGAACTTCTTGATCTTGGCATTGCCGATGTCAATCAAAGAAATTCCAGGGGCTATAGTGTTCTGCATGTTGCAGCATTGAGGAAAGAGCCCAAGATTATTGTGTCTCTTTTAGTAAAAGGAGCCCGGGCATCCGACCTCACTTTGGATGGTAGAAAAGCACTTAAGATATCTAAGAGGCTCACAAGGGCTGCGGATTACTACAAATCAATTGAGGAAGGAAAAGATTCTTCCAGGGAGCGACTTTGTGTGGAGATATTGGAGCAAGCTGAAGGAAGAGATCCTTTACTAGGAGAAGCTTCTCTTTCTCTTGCTATAGCAGGGGATGATCTGCGCAAGAAATTGTTATACCTGGAAAATAGAGGTGACTTTCCTGTTTCCCCATTGTCTTTGATGTAAACGTGTACACCAGTAAGCATTAGGAATGTTTCTGTATATGCTTGTATAGGCACATCATCGCATGTGCATGTCGCATTTGAGCGGTTGTTGCTTGCTAGGGATCACTGTTTGGGTTGTGTAGGAAGATCACCCAAAAGTTGCACTTGATGGTGTCGATACATTCGTAACCTCAAGAAAAAAAGATGAACTAAGTAACTTGGTTTAACAAGCCTATCTTTGATGGGGTAATATAGTATGTGGCAAACATGTGAACAATGTGGAATTTCTTTGACGTAACTTTCCTGGTAAATCATAATAACCTCATTTATGTGTCTTGGATGCAGAAACTTCTGATTTTAGACAATTTCTGTGGTCTATGAATCAGTTGCAGTATCCTAGCTGATATGTTGCAAGAAACATGATTAATTAGTCCAATTAAATCAGGCAAGGGTTTATTAAAAGGTATACAAGACATGAGTGTTCATCAAGCACTTAATTAGGACATGGGAAGTGTATGAAGAGCACTACTTTTTCTGTTTTCATTGGGTTTTAATTCTGAAGGCATTATAACAAAGCAAGGTGAGAAAATTTCGGGTACTTTTGATTATCCTATTCTTATGTTGTTTAGAAGTCTAATGGTAATTCTCACCCATGTTTCGTTTGTCAGTTGCACTAGCTAAACTACTCTTTCCAATGGAAGCTAAAGTGGCAATGGAGATTGCTCAAGTAGACGGCACTTCCGAGTATCCTTTGGTAAGCATCCAGAATTTGGCTCGTCAACAAGGGGCAAATGTGGATTTAAATGAAGCTCCTTTTAAAATCCATGAGGAGCATCTGAATAGGATGAAAGCGCTCTCCAAAACAGGTAATACTCCTTTTGCATTGAAGTCGGCTAATCTCTAGGCTTAGAGCAGTTGGTTGGGGCGTTGCAGATTTCTAGCACAGCTCCAGGTTAGGGTCACCTGCACAGGTCAAAAGCCTGGACTTTAACGGTTCATGGGGCTTACGGGGTGTTTCATCAATCTCTAGGTAGGAGGGTCTTTGAATCTGTTCCATCAGATTATCAAAAACAAAATAAATAAATAAAAAAAAAGAATTGGACTTAGCTCGTGTTGATAATGCAGTGATACCCTGGCACTGTCGAGGTGCACTTCTCATGAACTTATCAGGTCTAACAACAAACGAAAAAGTAGCCTTATTAGGTGATGTCCTTTCTCCGAATTCTTATATACTTTCTACGGCCAAACTGACATCTTTTGGTACCTAAAAAGGGGATCTTCATCATGTCGATCATTGAATAGTTAATACCCATAACTTAGGCTGTTCTTTCTGATAATTGCTTATTCGACATTGCACTCTACAATGCATAGGACCAGTTCTTGCCCGAACATGACCAGTCTGTATACGTTTGAACTCTTTAATTACATTTCCTCCGAATGAGCCTATTTCGTTCATCTTTGTGAGCAGTGGAACTTGGAAAGCGCTTCTTTCCTCGATGTTCAGCCGTAATCAATAAGATCATCGATAACGATGACTTGTCATGGCTGGCAACTGTTGGGAATGACACTCCAGAGGAACGACTTCGTAAGAGGCAAAGGCACATAGAAGTTGAAGAAGAGATGACTGAAGCTTATACTCAAGACAAAGAGGAGACTGGTAAGTCTAGTATATTGTCTTCTTCGTCGTCAACTTCAGTGAGTTTCCTGAAGCCTAATGGTAAATTAATGACAAGTGACCAGCAGCTGCACTGCGAGATTTGAGATGCCAAAAGACATCTTTCTCATTGTACAATATTCCAATTTTTTCCTCCTGGCATGATTCCATAGTTTTCCCATGTAATGTATCTTTATAGCCAGTCGTTTGCATAGAGGCAGCATAATGTGAGTACTCATCTACACAGCGAACAGATGAGGACTGATACATCGTCTTAATAGTAATTATCAGTTCTTTTTAGCTGCTCGACGTATTTTTGACAGATGTAACCAGGTATTTAAGAAGCTGTATCTTCATGGTTATGAGAGATGCACTGAGAGGGTTTACTCATCTATTGGTCTCGATAGCTGACTCTCGTGTCTGAATCAACTCGGCTTTAGTATTTTTCCCATTTTGACTGGTATATGTGCAATTTGTCAAGATAAAATGCAGTCAGTTCTGATAAGGGGTTGCATTGGTGGGTTGCATTGGTGTAAACATCGCCTTCATCTTATTTTATGTGTCCTTCGCTGAATTGCGCATCCTTCATAATAGAAGAACAGAACGTTTAGGTTGGAGTACCGTGAGGATGTCATAGAGGGATCAGATCACGAATCTAATCTAAATCTGCTTGAGCAAAAGTCTGTCTGCCTGGACCCGACCACTGTCAAATCTCATCAAGCCGAATTTCATCAACCTAACTTGGACCCGTCTTCACTCATATTTTATACTCGCGTTTGCCTCTTTTGGTAACCCGGATCTCTTCAAAACCGACCTTTTCCCTGAATTGTGAGGGCTTTGCTGCTACATCAGCTTCCCTTTGCTTGCATATTTTGATGGAAGTTTCCAGTGGGAACCAAAATTATCCACCCTTTAAAGGCCATATAATAGTGATAACAATCGGGAAAGAGGATGGACCCAGAAGCGTCATATGCTCTGTCAGATTGTTAGCAAAGCAATTTCAGTTGACTAATCCTGTCCCCATTAGGTACGCTCAAAACTCACTTCCATGCGTGAGTGCATCGAGCTCCTTTCTCATCCATAAATCTCCGTCTCAAATATGCAGAAAAGATTACATGGGCTGAAAAGCTTTTGAGTCTTGAAACTTGGGCTATGGGATCGGGCAAAACTGCATGAACGCCATTGGAGTTCGGTAAAAAGATCATTGCTATATAGTGAGGTGTTGTCGTACAACACTGCATATTATCTACGAAACAAAGCTGTGCAAACTTAGTGGTATTGTAGAAGTAGAGACTTAAGTGAAACTTGCTAACATCTAGGAGGTACTATCACCACTATTATTTACATATAACTCTGCAACAGAGCTGTGTAACTAAGAGCTAATGGACTAGGCTTGGATCTAACAGATCATGCACAGGTTGGAAGAATGGTCTTTCAGACATTTCTGAGCCTGCAACTTCTGGAACCAGCTCATGCACTCAGAAGCAGAGTCTAATTCAATCCTTCCAATGGAGAACCTCCCGTCCGTACATCTTCGCAGGGCGAGAAAAAGATCATACGACGGGTGAAGGCATTATTGTCACGGGTTGCTCCTTGAGCTCGTTCACCCTCCCCCAGTCGCGTGGCTCCCTGATCAGATACTCCAGTTCCAAGTATATGTTACTGTCATTGACGGCCAGTTCTTCGCCTATCTCTCCTTCGGCAATCAGGCTAATGTCATCGAGCAGCTTCTCAGACATTGCATTATAGACTGTAGACGCATCCTCGTGCAGCATCACATCACTGAACTTTTGTTCGAGTGCATCAGCAAAATTCTCATCCGACATTGGATTTGTCAACCAATCTGGCTTCTGATCCTTGCACTCCGATAAAATCCCTTTCTGGCCATCTCCACAAGCACCGGACTCATTGTCGTTGTTCCCCTCAAAGTCGCACGTATTGGGGTCTGGGTCGGAGGCAAGGAGCCTCCTTTTCTTGATGAATTTGCGTGCGTCAATCTCTCTGCTTGGCTTCCTCTTCTGAACCAGCTGCTCCACGAAATGGGGGTTCCTCACTGCTTTGGCCAGGAAGAGGAACATCTGCTGGTGCCGGCAGTCCGCGCACCGAATTTTCTCTTCGACAGCGGAGATTTCACTCAGCGAACACTGCTGCTGCTGCCTCAGTTCGAGAATTTCCGACTTCAGCGTCTCCTGATCTTCCTTGAGTGACTGAATTTCGGATTCCACCTCTGTTCTTTGAATATCCATATCCGTTCTTTGATTATCCTTGGGAATTGTGGGTCCTTGTTGCTTCTTGGTCATTCTGCTTCTCCTCTTGATGTTCTTGAGCAAGTGCTTCTTCCCTCCCTGAAAGCCCTCGTTTGCGAATTCCCACCGGTCTGGATCAATTTTCCTGAAACCCTGCGGCACAGACAACGATTCTATCATTCAGAGGTGGAAGAAATTCGACCAAAATTTACACACCTTAGGCCTCAAAGAACAAGAACCACCCAATTTCAGAACAATAATAACATTGAAAAAAGACATTCATACTAACGAGAAATTCAATCTAAGATAAAACCCAGCTATTGCACATGTACATATACAGATTACAATGTCGAGAAAGGAAGGTTCAAATTACTCACTCCCTCCCATCTTGTCGTAAATTATAAACACCACTTACAAAAGACCCTCACAACGAGTGATGGCATTCATGAATACAGTCAGTGCATCCAAAAAGAACTGCTCTTTTTGAGAAATTGCGAACCCTGTTAAACAGCGAATAAGAAAGTCAGAAGAAGAACGAATCTGAGCTCACATAAGTGTTGAGCTGGCGAATGAAGCTGGAGAAGTTCTGGTGCTTGAAGTATTTGGGCAAGAGATCCTTGGAAAACTCGTGCTGGTCCCAAACCACGAAGCTGTCCCGATTCTCGCTCCACGACACCACCGAGTCCGTCTCCGGGTCCTCCACCATCTCGAACGTCTTCTTCAAGAACGGCGGCGGCCCCGCCTCGTTCAGCCCCTCCATCGGCTTCGGCGCCTCCTCCGGCGGCGGTGGCGATGACGTCGAAGAACAGGAAGACGACCCGTTATTACCATTGTTGCAGCCGGCGACGTGATCCATCACCATCTCCGCGTACTCGGCTTCTTCTTCTTTGCTGACGATGAGCAAGCCACGACCGACTGCACCGTCACCGCCACCGCCACCGCCACCGTCCCCACCGCCACCATCAAGATCAAAACCAACCTTCCCGTTGATGGTCGCCCCTGTTTCCACGACGGGCTCCTCCGGCGACATACTCGACGGAACCGAAGGGCCCGACACGCCACCGCCGGCACCGGCCTCCGCCACCATCTTCGGCCACCTTTTCGTGGGGGAAAGAGAGACTGCGGTTGGCGTTTTGCGTGTTTCGGTTATGGGGTGAGGACGGAGAAGGGTGTGTGCGAGTGTGAGTGACTGTGGCGTGTAGCGTGAGGCGAGGCGAGGCGAGGCGAGGCGAGGCTTATGTAGCAAGAGATCGATGCGAAGAGGGAGAGTCGGGAGTCACGGTCGCAGTCATAGGTAGAGAGAGAAAGAGAGAGAGAGAGAGAGAGAGAGAGAGGAAGAGAGTGTGTCGAAACGTCCGGCTTCGGACAGAGATGCTGCCATTTGTAGAGCGATCCTGCACCCTGTCTCCACCGCTTTTTGTCGCCACCCACCACGAGTCCCTCGAGAATGTGTGAATTGCGATTTAGCCCCTCGAATTCAATTCTTTTGTGCGCTGTGGCCGCTATTAAGGATAAGTGATTTCAAGGTCGATCCATATTTTAGATATCTACCATATAAGAATCGGTTCTTACAAAAAGGCTGTGCATATACCGCGGACAACAATGAATAATTTCTTCTTGGAGCATTATGTGATGTTTATGTTGTATTACCCTTGACCTAAAATGTTTAGAAGTGTGAATATTGCTTGATCTAGCAATAATGTGAGACACCTGAAATAATTTTGGACGTATTTTGTTAGATTCAATTCTTGATTTTTGGTCCGATTTGGTTCATAAACCGGAAATTAAACCACACAATACCAGTTTCACCTTTTTTGGAATAGGTAACCTTTGATAACTATAGAACTAGAAACTTGATCGGTTCCTATGACTAATTCGATTCGTTCCCGATTCTATTTTTAATCTATGCTCACCCCTAATAGCATGTACTCTAATTCCTAAATTTATATATCAATTTTTCATATCCCATTATTATGTTATGATATTGAAATTTTCACTTTAATCTAACTCCTTCATCTAAATGGACACCGAAACGGACTAAATAATTCAATTTCGTTTTTCATCGTGCACGTAAAGAATCAGAGACACAAGACTACCGACTTATGATATGTTATTGTGTTCTTGTCAATAGTCAGCTTCCTTCCATAACATTATTGTTGGGTGTTTGTTTATAAAACAAACAAAAAATACTTATCTTCCTTGGCTCACATAAGAAAGTTGAAAGGACATGAATCATTTTATAAGCATGAGTTTTTTTTAGTTGGTTCAAAGAAAAGGTTGGGGTATAGGCTAGACCCCATGTTACCCTTGTGTAGGTGTGCAATTATTAAGCCCACTTAGCACTTATAAGGTGATTAATCTCCTCCCAACTTTTCTATATATAAATTAGCACTAATCCCTTATTTATTAGTTTTGTATTTTTTATGTTATTTCATTAACCTTAATTAGTTGAAAGGTTGTATTTGTTCATTCATAATTTTCAGTAATTATGAAATTCAAAATTTTATTTTATGTAAAAAATTATTTTTTATCTTGCATTTTTTACATTTTTTTAAGATAACCTTTGAAATGATGTCTTTATTCATTTTGCAACTTTTCCCGGAAAGCTTAGCACTTATAAAGTGACCCATCTCATCCTGACTTTTCTATGTATATAATTTAACACTAATCCTTTATTTATTAGTTTTGTATTTTTATTTTATTTTGTAGAGTTATTTTATTAACCTTTATTAGCCAAAAGGTTGTGTTTGTTCATTCAATATTTTTATAAATTATGAAATTCTGAATTTTATTTTATTTAAAAAAATATTTTTTTTTCGAATTTTATATAACAACTTTTCTAAAGAGTTGTCTTTGTTCATTGAGAATGAGATAAATATGTCATTTTTGGAATAAACGAGTTTCAGTGTTTTTTAGTCTTCTTTCCAAAACTATATCTATCATTTTAATTGTTTCCCTTGAGAGTCTCTAGAGAAATACTATAATTGCTATCAATTATTTTTAATTGAGAATTTGTTGTATATTGGAGGAAATTTGCCAATGACTATTAGCAATTTCACGAGATAAATAAATTTTTAAAGAAAGTGATATTACGTTTCAAAATCTGACTTAATTATTCTATCCAAATTCAAAGATGATTTTCCAACAATTACTAAAATAATGAAAGTGGTGGAGGAAGTTCTTAATTATAACTAAAGGTGAAAATGCGCCGGATTCAAATTAGCTGTGTCAAGAAGAGGAGATAATCTTTAAAAAGACTTGCGATCCGTTTGTTTCATGGAAAATAATTTTTAGGGAAACGTTTTTTGAATTTTCGACGTTGGTTTCACGGAAAATGAATTGGTTGGGAAAAACATTTTCCATCAACAAAAACAATTCTTTTAAATTAAGGGCAAATATTTTCCACCTTTCACAAAGAGAAAAACATTTTTCACATCTCCTTTCACTTCACCTTTTTTCACCAAACACCTCTTTGTTTATTTTTCTTTTTCTTTTTTAAAATATCTATATTTTTTTATCTTTTTACTTTTTTGTTTTCTTCTTCGTTGGCCAGTTGCCGGCCATGGCGCAGTTGGCGATTGGCCTCAGGCGAGGCTAGACCGAGCTCGAGTCTTGCTAGTGTCACGACCTAAGTTTTCCTTGTCAACTAGGAAGCTTTTATTAGGTTTAAAGGTATTGTTAATTTCGAGTTGACAACTTTCCTTGATTCAGACTTTCCCAAGCTCATATCCCACGTGACATCAAGTATTCAAAATTTTAATCAATTAAGCCTATGTAAATCTTAACAAAGGAATTGCCGCTACCTTTTAGGGATTGGCTAGGAACATAGTAAGGGAGAATATCTTACTGTTTATGCAACAAGAGATTTTAGACCAGAGATTTAATTACGTTAATCCTAAGACTAACACTCCCTTGATACCAAACTCAATCGTGTGCTAACTAATGACATGGTAGCCTATCCAAGAAATCCGAGGTTTGTCCTAACTATTCTAGAACGGGAAAATAACACCCAAAATATCGAAATGCACAATCAATTATAATCATAGAGGAAAACACATAAGCATGCTAATATTGCCCCTAAAGAGGAAAATAGAACATCAAACAAAGAACCCTATTATAAAGCCCTTAAAGCTTATCCAATTTTGGGTTTTAATATTTTTAAGGGTTTTCTAACTTTTTAATGATTTTTTTTGGAATTTTTCTGAAATTTTTAGGATTTTGATTTTTTATATTTTTTAAAATTAAGGACTCGGACTGGGTCAAGAGACCTTAGCCCGAGTAAATCGACCCGGACCCTATTGGTTCAGGTTGAACTAGTGACCGGGCCGGTTGTAAAGCCCACGCGGATTTCCTATCAAAATGGCCCATGCTGTTTTTAATCCATTTCTCCCTTTTTTACCTCCGGCCCAATCCGTGTTTCCTACGCCTAGCCCGAGCCCATTCAAAGATTTCTCAGCCCAACCCTTTGTCTATTTCTTCATTTTTTTTTCTTGCTTTTCTTTTGTTTTTTCGTTTTTCCCCCTTTTATCTTGAACCTCCAACCATCTTTAACGAGCTCGAAGCTTTTGCAACTCCAATCGAACAAACAGTACTCGATGCCATCACCATCTTTAACACACGCTGTTGCCTACACTTATGATCCGTTAAACCACCGCATGGTCACTATTTTGACCAGCTTTTCAAAATCTCCAGCCGCTCACACCAGCTGATCTTTAAATTTAACGAAACAAAAACCTATCAATCCTAAATTTCTATAAACAGTCATCCATCAAACAAATAGGTATGAAAATGTTAAAATGAGGAAAGAATAGCCTAACTAGGGTGGCCTCGAACCACTAGCTTCGCCGGTAGGGGAGGTCTCCGACGAAGGGAATGGATGTTTGGCGATAATTGATTATTTTCGAGAAAATCACATGGAAACCCAGCAAAAACATTGGCGTTAGGTAGGATTTGACGAATGTAAATACA
Organism: Angophora floribunda; assembly: GCA_014182895.1. Taxonomy (NCBI): domain Eukaryota; kingdom Viridiplantae; phylum Streptophyta; class Magnoliopsida; order Myrtales; family Myrtaceae; genus Angophora; species Angophora floribunda. The sequence goes on from CM024707.1 coordinate 7,255,721, forward strand.
AATATGAATTGGCTTCAAGTTTGGACATGAAATTTTTTTCTCGATGTTTTGAGCATTTTAACAAACATATGATATGAATTTTAGAAATCAAGCTCCAAATTGATATTCATGATAAAATAGGTCTCAAAACTCAACACATGAAAACACGAACCACATTTTAGATTATAGATAAGTTCTATTACTATATCAAACACCCTTGATCTCTAAATTGTTTTTTAGATCTCGGGCTCAATGAAACAAGACCAAAAATGAGGTGTTTGAGAGCGAAATCCAACCTGATTAGGGATGGAGTTTTGGTATCATATAGTCAAGCAACCTTCTTTTGGGTCTGAAAATGAAACCTATAGTCCTGCCTAGTCGTGGACAGCGAAGGAGGTTAACAGACGCGCAAGGAATTCTCCGACCATCTTCCTTCCTTAACCTTTCAAAACCTTTTTTCTCTGGTCCTCACCGATTCTCTCTGTCTCTAGTTTTTTCTTCAGTCCAAGCCTTATGTTCCTCTCCTTGCCTTCCAGAAATGAACGTCACCTTTCCTCAAAACCGAACGCTCTCCTTCTGGCTCCTCGTGCGTGTTTTTTACTCACTCGAGCGAGGAGAAATCTTTTTCGTTAGGCCTAAAGCCAACTCACCTATCCTAGAAGTTATTGGTCATGCTCTCGTCACAACTCACGGCTCACCTCTCGCTCACGGACGTTTCCACGTTTTCCATCATAGCTCGTTACCGTGTATTCCCTCTCTCCTCTTGCATCACTCGCATGACCTTTCTTGCTCACACACGTGAGCCGCACGAGAGAAGAGAACCGTGGGCTAGGCTTCTCTTGCTTTGACTTCTGATGGGCTAAGGACATACAAGAAGAGATGGGCCGACTCAAAAGAAATGGACTGGACTAATAGAGGAAGGGGGTTAGAAGGCTAAAGTTGCCAAATGGGTTGGACGGCACCAGCCTACATGACTTCATTACGATTCATTTACCCTTTTTTTTGAATCATTTTCATTTTAAATTTTTTTTTTTTTGGCTTTTATCTTTTTATATTTTTATATTTCTACAGAATAAATGGGTATTTAAAAGGTGCTGACAAAAAATTGAGTGTCAATAACTGGATTTGGCTAGGCCCAAGCTTGCTTGTGGCCGGCAACTAGCCAATGAAAAAGAAAAAGAAAAAGAATAAAAAAAGAAAAAGAAAAGACAAAGAAAAATAATTATAAATTGATTCAAAAAATATGATAAAAAATTTATTGAAAATGGTGCATAAAGGAAGAGATTTTTTTTATCAAATAGCGAAAAATATTCTAATTCATTTTTAGATTTCAGCTGGATACTGGAAAATAGCTTGTTAAAAATATTTTCTAAAAACGTAACATGTTCCATGAAACAAACCGAGTGAATAAAAAAAAAAACTTCTTAGTTCGTTTACAGAGGGTTGGGTTGGGCTGGACTAAGCCCAACCAACGGGGGTTTGGCCCGATCCAGCCCAAATGGAGCAGCGGTTCGTCTCCTCCCCCCCCCCCTTCTCGAGCCACGAGGCGACCTCCGCAACGCGAAGACCACCACCAGAGAGCGAGTCACTGAGTTCGAAAGCGAGGGAAAACCGAAAACTCGCTCTCACTCACCAGAGACACAAACCCTATATTCACTCACTCCCTCCCTCCGTACCCCTCTCTCTCTCTCTCTCTTTCATTTCCGTTCTCTCCTCCGGCTTCCGCTGCGATGGCACGTCCGCAGTAGATGCTTCGCCGTCCGGACGTGCCGCCGCTCCTCCGCCTCCTCCCTTTCGCCCTAACCTCCGCCGACGTAGCGCCTCGCGTCCGGTGGCCATGGCCAGGCTCTTCCGGGGCGCGTGCTGTCTCCGGCGTCATCTGCTTCAACTGGAGGTACGTCCGAGAGACGCGCTTTGAGCTTCCCTTGCCCCTATTCAGTTCGCCTGGAATTTTTTTTTTTTTTTTTTGGGTACTGGGGCGGCAAGTTTGTAGTTTCGGTTTTGCTAGTGTCCTCGCAGTCCGAAATGCGATACGCTCTTTTTGCACGAGCTGCTTTGTTTCTCACTACAATCGTTCGCCTTTGTTGTTCTTGCGATCGTGCTTCGCAGGGCTCGAGAACGGGAGCTTTGGGCTCGTATTCCCAGTTTTGTAACTTTTCTTCCAAAGGTTAGTAGCTTCACGAACCTCTTCGCATGTTTTAAGTTATAAATGCTGGTCCTTTGATATGATTTGGTGACTTTTGGTTAATGGAATATGGCTACTCTGACAATCCCGTGCAATCTGGGGTAATTTCGATTCATCGTTCCTAGCAGTGTGAGCAAGCTGAGGATTAGCTTGTTTATGAGGGATATGCTGGTTACTTAGGTTGAGAGCCTATTGCAGTATTCCTATCTCTACATCACTTTCCAACAAGTGCGAATGCTAACTGCGTGCATGTCGATTGCGATCAGTTATGCATATCTTCTACAGGACAGATTTCTTTTGAACGGAAAAGTTTGGTTTTTGGATTGTGTGCTATCTATTTGAATTAGCTCTATAAAGAAATATAATATTTTTATCTGTTGCGAAGGTAGGAAAAAATCGAAATCTGATGGTAGTGACTCTAATGACGAAAATCTGTCTAAGAAGGAGTTGGCCCTTCAACAAGCTCTGGATCAGATCACTTCCTCCTTTGGAAAGGGATCGATTATGTGGCTCGGCCGATCTCCCTCTCCCCGACATGTCCCGGTGATTTCCACTGGTTCTTTTGTTCTGGATATAGCTCTCGGTACTGGTGGGTTTCCAAAGGTATTGACACATAGCCACCTATTCAGTTTTTCTTTCATTACAGAATTGATGTCTTTGATGTTGAGAGTCTCTATTTATGATGCTAGTCTGTTTGCTAGAGGTAGGTCCTCAGACTCACAAAAAAAATGGTGTTTGAGTTCTTTAGGGGCGTGTTGTGGAGATATATGGTCCTGAGGCTTCTGGAAAAACAACTCTGGCATTGCATGTAATTGCTGAAGCTCAAAAACTCGGAGGTAAATAGTGTTTTTCTTTTTTGGATGCTTTCGTAAAGTTCTCAAGCAGATCATTGTAAATGTGCATTGATGATGTAAGAAATTTGTCCACCATATCTTGTTCTGCTGTTTTAGTTTCTAGTAGCCTACAGTTCTTTTTTGTATTGGAAGCATGTCTTCTTGTTTGAAATTCCAAACTGCCCGTGTCAAGAGAGGACACTTTGTACATCAACTCATCTTGAGAGCATAAAAATCAATGAAGGTGTGTGGCGAAGGACAAGTCATCCATCGATTAGTTGATTTTTCAATATCTTTGACGATTAGTTATGGTGAATGGCTATCTCTGCATCTTCTTGTCCAGTTGAACAACATTTGCAGATACAGTAAAAGATGCTTCCTATTTTATAAGAGTATAACAAGAATGAGCTGTTTTCGTGTTTTTGGGTTGTAAAGAAATGTGTTAGGCTTCCTTGCTGGTTTTGTCTAGACTTGCTTTCATTTACTTAATATCTTTTATGTGATGTTCAAGCTTCTGCTTACGTTGAATTGTTTAGGTCACTGTGTATTTGTTGATGCTGAGCATGCTCTCGATCCAGCACTGGCGGAGGCCATCGGCGTAAAGACTGAAAACTTGCTACTCTCTCAGCCAGATTGTGGCGAGCAAGCTCTAAGTCTAGTTGATACTCTCATAAGAAGTGGTTCTGTGGATGTTGTTGTCGTTGATAGTGTAAGTAAGGTGCTTCTTATGGTCTCAACATCAATGCCTTAGAATTTCTCGTAATGACTGTTTTCTCTCTTTATCCAAGTTCAGTGAGTTTACTTTGAGGACCTCTTTTTTGTTTCAATTGGCTTTTGCTGGATGCACTTTAGACGGACATGTTTATTGGAAAGAAATCTCTCACTGCTTTTTTGCATCGAGTGTAAGGTTGCATGGGCACATATTTATGTTTGAGTGCATATACAAGATTGATGAGCCACAGTTAAATGTCAGGTGGCTGCTCTTGTCCCCAAAGGCGAACTGGATGGTGAGATGGGTGATGCACACATGGCAATGCAAGCTAGATTGATGAGCCAGGCGCTTCGCAAACTTAGTCATTCTCTATCACAATCACAAACTATATTGATCTTTTTAAATCAGGTATAATCTTTAGATATCCTAACTGGTTCATAATTGCTGGGGTTTATCTCCTTATCTATGTAAGCCAATGTTTTCTTTTCTTTGCATGTGCCAGTGTTAAAAGTATTTGTAATCATCATATAGTTGCCAATGGGTTGTGAGATTTTTTGTTCCTGCACTTGTTAGAACTTGAATTTATTATTAGATTTGAAGGTTAAGCTATTAAAATTTGAGATGGACTGCAACCTTGTTTAATTGGAGCAATCAATTAGATGCCTTAAGGCTGAAAAAAATATTCAGCTGATACCGACACCAACTGAGATTTTCAGGATGAGATAAGGGTTCAACTCCAACTGATTGTAGATGTGTATGCCTTCTTTTTTTAATCTTTGTTACAATTACTGTGCATATTTGCTGGGACATATTGATGTTAGTTCAATAAGTTATCTGAACCTGTTAGCTTCATCTCAATTCAGGTGAGATCAAAGCTATCCACTTTTGGAGGATTTGGTGGTCCCACTGAAGTTACTTGTGGTGGAAATGCATTGAAATTCTATGCCTCAGTGCGCCTACATATTCGGAAAATAGGGCTTATAAAGAAGGGGGAAGAGGTAACCTGCAAATTGATGGATATGTACCATCAATATCCCTGAATTTTTTTTTATCTGAACTGGAAAATTTTCCTCTTTGACCAGTCACTTGATACAATGATTAATGAACAGTATTGTTTTAAAAGCACGAGTTGCATTCAGTGTCTTGACTGCATTATATGCAGTCCCATTATTCATTAAGAACTTCCTCCAGAAAAAAATGTAGATGATTTCCATCAAATTGAAGGGTGTTGGTTGGTTTAGTGAATAATTGGAATTTATCTTAACATACTGTGGCAAATGAGTTTGGCACTTAAAACGTTCTTAGATTTTATGGTCTTTCATTTCCGGTGGTTTTACATAAGTTGCATCTAATGTAAGCAGGATGGGATACTCCTATTTGGAGATTAAAGAAAGAGTGTATGAACTTTAATAGCATCTATTTTGTGGATCTATTTTGGGACAAATCCAGTTCCAGATGCTCTGTGCTATATAGCAGGTATCAGGGGTTTCATTCCTCTGAGTAAGCATAGGACTGGCCTAATCATTTTATGTAGTCAAATTAAACATTGCACCCACTCCATCTTTTTGTGAGAGGGTGTGTCATAGCTGTTGATGATCAGATCAAGCATTTATATATTTGAATGTTCAAAATATATTGCCTGGACATATTTGTAGGTTCTATTTGTAATCCTTGTATTGTTATCCAGTACAGTGGGAATAATCTTATGAAGCTTTATAGGAAGTGCTCAATTCTTGTCAACATATGGTTCTTGGTTCATATTCTCCACTAAAATAATTGTTACTGGTCTTTTTGTAGACTGTAGGAAGTCAAGTTCAGGTGAAAATTGTGAAGAACAAGCTAGCTCCTCCATTTAGAACTGCTCAGTTTGAGTTGGAATTTGGCAAGGGGATATGCCGCATCTCTGAGATCATTGATTTAGGATTAAAACACAAGTTCATCACTAAGGCTGGGGCCATGTACACTTTGAATGATCGAAGCTTTCGTGGCAAGGAAGCTTTAAAAGGGTTCCTGAATGGAAATGTCATTGAATGTGACGAACTTATGATGAAACTAAGGGAGAAGCTTCTTGTCGAGACAGAAAAGGAGTCGGATAAAGAGGCTGCAGATGGAGAAACTTCCGAAGAAATTGTCTCAGCTGAAACTACTGATGAAGAAGCAGCTACTGCAGTTGGAGCATGAGTCAGTTTTCATGTAGAGGTTTCCCACTGTAATGCCTCGATGGTTTTACCTGCCAAATTTTATCTACAGCTGATTCTTCTGATCATTTGGTAGTTGCGGTGCTCATCGGGCCTTGTTCAATTGCTAAAGGTACCTTTTTGCTTCCCGCAGCTCCAGCATTACTGTCTTAAGTCGCGAAAATCACAGCCTTGTAAGTTGTATGGATGCTGGAAAAAAAGTTGTATTAGTGGAGGTGTATTATATTGTCATGGGTTGTGTGATTGGTCAAAGTTTTGGGGGCTGGAAAGGAGTTGATCATCTTAATGCAATTCAAGTTTAATTTAAGGCTTTGGTTGTTTTGTGGGGAGTGGAAAATGAATGATTTAAAAAATATATCCTTAAAAATGATTGCTTGTATCGCTCTAGTCAATGAAAACTGTTTTTGTTATTAATTATGATTTTATGTCTAAACATTGTGAGTGAGAAATTTTTTGTTCATCTATTTTTTATGTGATACAAATGATCATTATTAATAAAATATTTTTAAATTAATTATTTTTATTAAACAAATGGAGCTTAATTCTTGGAGTCATCTCTTCGACTGTCATCTTATAAATTTTCTGAAAAACGAGTGTTTTGTGTTTGCATTGTTGACTGGCATTTAGATTCTCACCTCACGATTTCTTGAGCTTTCTCAAATCTTTCCAATTTTTATTGGATTTTTTCACTGTTATTGTATGGAAAAGCTGCTCGTACTTTCACGAGATTTGACCACCCGCGAAACCTCATGGCAAGTTACTATGCGTGTCTGGAGATTTCTGAGATTTGGGGCAACATTAACCGAAATAGTTAATGAAGTGGACGCCCAATGTAAGATTGACATGGATTGGATTTGCTTTAAATAAAGTCTCGAATGGCAAACTCAATATCAAATAAGGGCCTGAGCTACCAGTCGGTCAAATCTTCACCGGCTGGTTTGCTCATGCGGTATCATGTGCTTATTGCCAGCGGCAGGATAAATAGCAATTTTGCTAGAATTTTTCTTTGCTTTGTCCCAATTTGAAGAAGTGTTTTTCAAGGTTCTTTCGAGGACCTGACTATGAGGATTTATGGGATTCATTTTTTTGTGTGTTGTCTAGAATTCATACTGCAGCTAATTATTTTAAATGATGGATTTTCATTCCATTGTATGTTACGAGTCCTGAATACAGGGCCACACTCGAGCAATTTCTCATCAATTTGCTCAAAATTTTTTCAGGCGATCAAGGGCATAAGCCCTTTTTCGCAAGATTCGTGACCGTTGTCTACCTTCTGTTTCCATCAATACCACAACATAACTTCACATGTCATTTATTGTGGAACTGAGAACCATTTGGTCTTTAGTAAATTTGGGAACCCTCCGAGAATCCTTGCTTCAATTCAGGACTTTCTTCAATTAGATAAAAGTAGGAAATTCCAGACAATTGCCTCTGATATGGCTGCCTAAATGACCACGCCAGTTGCACGTGCAAGCCGGCCGGCAAAAATTTGGCAATCAATGGGCTTGACTTATTTAATACTAAGTCAGCCAATTGCGCGAGCAAGCCGGCAGGAGAAAATTTAGCTATCAATGGGCTCGACTTATTTAAGATTAAGTCAGTCACTTCAGAGACAAAGCCTACTTTGTGCTCTCGTTAGGAAATATGACCCTATTTCAAGCACTCTTTTTTTATCATATTAATTTTTTTTATTTTGTTGAAAATGAATTATTCAAAATTTTTTTTCCAAAAAAGATTGCATGTATTACCTGAAATAATTAATTGATGAAATATATTTTTATTATCCATAATATTTATATCTAAATATCTTTGTAGACGATGAAAATATATTCCATTTTTTTTATTTACACGAAGCATACAAATAATCATTTTTTAGTAAAATATTTTTCAAATTATTCAATTTTCTACGAAATAAATGAAATTTAAGGTGTTCACATTAGTCATTTTTTAAGATAAAAAGTCTATCATATATATAGAAATGTGTGTATATGATGCTTCAGTAGAGGTACCATCCTCATATGAGATTTCCAATGAAAACTATAAACAAAGCCCAACGTTATAAATAAAAGATGATCACCCAAGTGTCGGACTTCGGACTCGTGATTTCCACGCAGAGCGCAGGCGACCAAAATCCTCGTAAGTCGTCTCTCCCTCCCACTCCCAGTTCCACTCCCTTCCTACTTCGTCGGAGCTGATGATTCAGATTTCGATGACAAATGCTTGTTGCTTGATGCCAATGCAATCTGCAGCGTTCAGTTCCATACGCCCGCCGCCGCAGCTCTCGATTCCTTCTCCGCCGAAGAACCGCCGTTCGCCGGAGACCTTCCTGACCCGATCTCCGATCGCCTCGCCGAGCAAGCCCCGGTTCGCAGCGACGCCGAGGATGTCTCAGTCAGGTAGCTTCAGCTCTCACTGGATAGCTTCGTTTGGCGTTCGGGCGTGCGAGTGATTTGGAGTTTCCGTTCGTGCATTTCGATCTCGTCTGGGTATGCTTATCGCGGGGGTTGTCTTGAGTAGCGATACTTGTCGGTAGGTGATGGGGTATTCTTGATTCTCGATCGCGTCGCTGTGTAGAAGTGAAGTCTGTTGAACTGTGACTGATATCGTTCGAGTCATTTCCACTAGTGTTAGAACTCGTGTGGGTGGAAGCGCTCGGTTGTTGATTGGGGAAGATGCTTGATTCTCAATTATATCAGCATCTGGTACTGAAAATTTCTTACTTTACGGTCGATACTCTGCTCGTGCATATGGTGATCGGTGGGGTTAATTCATTAAGTTTTCTGTATTCAGTTCAGCAGCAGAGAGTTGCGATCCAGAACAAGCATGGGGAGAAACTGGTGGGGCTGTTGCATGAGACTGGATCTTCAGAGATCGTGATTGTCTGTCACGGCTTCCGGTCTACCAAGGTGAAGTGATTTATGTAATTTGGAAAAATGGCAGAAATAAGAGTATGTATAAGCTGTGACATTGTTTTCTACTGCAATGCAGTGACTTCCTTTCTCCGGTAAAATTGACAGTTCTGCAAGCGAGCTTTGAACTTTTCTTTCTTCCTGTTCTCCAGGAAGAAGACACGATTGTGAATCTTGCTGCTGCTCTAGAGAAGGAGGGTATTAGTGCTTTCCGCTTTGACTTTGCTGGAAATGGGTATGCTGAACTATACTAGTCAAATGTAGATATCATTTTGCCACTGAGTCCATTTATGTGAGGGAGGGAGGGAGGGAGGGAGACGGATAGGGAGTCTTTAAGAAATATGGTGCTGGTTTCAGTAAACACCGTGCTTAGAGTCATAGCAGAAACAACACTGTTGATTTGGGCATTTTATCAGTTCAAAGATTCAGTTCAATTAGATGCTGATTCTGGTCTTTAGTTGTAAATTATATTAGCAATTTGTTTGTCATTCCTTCTTTCAAACTTGGATAGCTTGACCGCTATTTCAAATGTCCTTTTATCTCTTTAGTTTTGATTTCCCTCCTCTTGCTAACTCATTTGGCTATTGAAAAATCACACCATACCTCCTCTGCTTGGTCTTGTCAATATTCTCTTTTTCAGCTAATTGTTTATAGAAACCTCTTTATCATTGGCAATGCCATTCAAATCGTGGTTGTCTTACCTGCTGTGAATATTTGCCCAATATAACATGGTGGGTGATGTGTCTATGATATATAATTTGAGCATTATGAGGTCGTAGTTTTACCTTCTGGCCCAGGTGAAAGTGTGGGTACTAAGAGACTGATCATTTCAGCGGTCTTGACATTTTATCCAGCCAAGGCATCATGAGGGCTCTTACCTCACATGGAAATATGATGAGGACAAGGTTTATTGTAGCTTTATTGCATGCTTTAGGTCATCCACTCTTTGAATGGCTGCTCTATTAGGACTCATGCTCGATTCTGAAAGCATACAGTATCAATGGCTTATAGTTATGTCTAAGGTGATTGATTTGATCTTGGTGTAAGTTTTTGGGACTGGACAAAGTTAGACAGAAAAGCAATTCTTGCTTCTAAGTATTCTTTCCTTTTGCCTCAACACTCTTATAAAATTTATGCTTTCTAGAGAGAGTGAAGGTACGTTTGAATATGGTAACTACTGGAGAGAAGCTGATGATCTTCGTGCTGTTACTGAGCACTTCAATGGAGCTAATCGGGTGACCAGTGCAATTGTGGGGCATAGCAAAGGTTTGTGAAATCATGAACAGTTTCTTTGACTTTTCTGTTTTTGAAGAGGGAATAGCTCATACATAGTTTGGATGGATTTTTGATGTGCACTTGCTCTTGCCTCCTGTTGCATATAAAAAAAATCCATGCCTGCCAAATGCCTGCAAACATATGTGAAATTTGCAGAGTAGACAACCGCCCAAATCTTTTCTCTCTACAAATTGGCTGGTGTCACCCTACTTAAGTTGATTGATCTTCTAAGGTTTTGAATATGTCTTGCTAATATTGTTGCAGGAGGCGGCGTAGTTCTTCTTTATGCTTCTAAGTATCATGATATACATACTGTTGTCAATGTCTCTGGCCGTTATGATTTGAAGGCGGGAATCGAAGGTCGCTTCGGCAAAGAATTCATGCAAAGAATTAAGGAGGATGGATTCTTTGATGTTAAGAATAAATCAGGTATTCATTCATCAAATACTTGCAGCTTCTACATTTGTTTCTTTTTTTGAAGGAACAAGTGGCACTCTTTCTTTCTAGGAGTTTTTCCCATTGTTACCTAGGGTTTGATTCGGTATGTGCAATGAAGAGGGGAATGTGGAACACTACTTTTAATGCGGTACAGAGGGGTAGGCTTCTAAGGAATGCATTTCCATAACAAAATTTGAACACTCAGATGCCAAACATTTTCAAAGATCCAACTTGAGTAATTAATATGTTATGTGTTTAGTAGATTTAATGGATTGATATCTTCCCTTTTCAGTCAAATCGTATATAATATGTGTTTAGAGCACATCAAAACATATGCAGTAAGTAGTCGATAAAAAGAAATTATATATAGTATGTTTTAATAGATTATTGCATGCTTTATCTTTCTTTATAATCTGGAATGCTTGGAACACCAAATCTAGCATTCCAAAGTTGCTGGTGAACTGCAAATCGGAATGCACATAAACTTTGTGGATCACTGCTGTTTGAGTGAATTCTGGTGACCCTGGTTTTTCCACAGAGGATGGGGTCTAGCTTAGTTGGTTCTTTCACTATTGCCTTTGTTAAGAAGTGACTTCAATGACAAATTCATTTCCTTTTGGCATTTAGAAACTGTAATTCTTAATTTGTTGATTGAGAAAACTGCATATGAACTTGGGTATTTTACCTGTAAGTTTGATCCGTCACATTTTCATTCTTGAAGTTATGTGGGTGCAAGGAATTGGCACAGATTCTTCTAAATTCTATTTCTGCTTTTTGCAGGAACTATTAATTATCGTGTGACACTTGAAAGTCTGATGGATCGTTTAAATACCAATATGCACGAAGCATGTCTTCAGATTGACAAAAATTGCAGGTAATTTTTTCTAGATGGTACATGACAAAGTGCTGCTCTTTTAATAACTTTCTTGTAATACTTATTGATTTCCAATGATGATTTCTAGTGAATCCTTGCAATGAGTTTATCCGACTAGGACAAAGAAATAACTTGACCTTGTGTAAATGAAGCCTCTCATTTTTACTGTTTTATTTTTAATTGGGAGCTGTTGTTAGGTTGTTATGAGACTACTTTTGGTCCTTTCTCTCCTGTCCCAGAACTTTAAGCTATGGTAGACAAATATGTCCTTAGTATGGGTCATATTCCTGCTTGTTTATAAGCCAAAAAAAAAAAAAAAAAAAAAAACAGATTTTTTCTACTAATGTGATTACGGAAACTTTGATACAGGGTTTTGACGGTTCATGGATCTGCCGATCAAATTATCCCAGTAGCAGATGCACTAGAATTCGCAAAAATCATACCCAACCACAAATTGCAGATTGTAGAAGGAGCAGATCATTGTTATACCTCACATCAGACAGAGTTGGCCTCTATTGTATCAAGTTTCATAAAGCAAGCATTGGAGGAGGACAGAGAGAAATCTAGCCAGTAGTGAGGTACACCCTCAGCCTGATCATCGGAGAAGATCTTTGCACGTGTTATGCACGAGATAGCAAACTCAGTCCTGTAGGAGGCCTTGAACTTATTCCTAATTATCAACTTAGATGTGTAGGCACCAAGCAAAATGGTTTCAGATGTAACTGAAGATGGCCAAAATATGAGCGCACTGTTCTCTTGGAAGCAAAGATTCCTTACTTTTTCCTGTTGCATTTCCAAATGATAATAGTGGTGTGAGCATTAAACGTTCATTCTTATAAGGGTGATTCGTCTTTATTTAAACTAATGATATGAAACTATTTAAGATTGTCCTAGCAAAGCTATGAAAGTGTTTTCTTCTTCCATATTTTACAGTCTGATCCACAATATAGTATGAGTTAGCTTTTGCAGAAGCTATTATGTAATGGTGACAATCTTGTATCAAAGTTAGTCCGTAGAAGGTCCATATAAGTGTTCTTATTATGTTAAAGTTGAGTAGAGAGAGATTTCTAGAGAGAGAAGCTTTGGAAGAGAAGGAACTTTAGATTATTGGATGGTTGGATATATACAATGAGGGGGGCATTTTTCTTATACTAGTGGCTCTTTGGTTACAACCACTGATCGTTATTCAATCCGGCGGATAAGATCGTATCTCTTGACCTACCAACTACCGGCATTAATGCCAAGAGAGTTTTAGACCTTGGTGCAATTACTATCTCATCTGTCCCTGGGAACATTCCAAAAGCTTTTGGGCAAGTTGGGGTGGTCTTCTTCAATCTTACACAGTCCTTTGGTCACGGAAACCTCGAGTCCATGACAAATGCACCTTGCATTTCATATTCCTTCCCACAGGTAATTAGAAAGACTACTTAGATTGAAAATGGTTCATGACCTATTGATTGAGGAGTTCGTTTCCAACCATAAGTAGGGTTTGCCTGGATGATCTACAAGGATGGATTTAGCAGAAAAATAAAGGAGCTAACTCATCCTCAAATCTCAATTATCATTGTAGTGAGGGGGTGACAATGTGAAAGCAACATGTTGTCCGACTCTTAATCGGTGATGCAGGAGCAAGTAACTAGACATATTACATGTTGCTCGCCTAATCTAGTGAGGGAAGCTGACCCCTCCACTTAGAACTGCTCAGTTTGAGTCGCAATTTGGCAAGGGAATATGTCGGATCCCCAAGATTGTAGATTTAGGATTGAAACATAAGTTTGTCAATATGGCCGGGGCCATGTACACTTTGAACGATCCAAGATTTCATGGCGAGGAAGCTTTTAAAAGGGTTCCTGAATGGAAATGACATTGAACGCCAGGAACTTATGATGAAACCCAGGGAGAAGCTTCTCGTTGAGACCAAAAAGGAGTCGGATATAGAGGCTGTAAACATACTTCTGAAGAAACTATCGGATAAAGAGGCTGTAAACATACTTCTGAAGAAACTATCTCAGCTGAGACACTACCGATGAAGAAGCAGCTACTGCAGTTGGAGAAGTGAGGTTCTATGTAGAGGTCTCCCACTGCAATGCCTTTGATGATGGCTTTGCCGTCCAGATTTTATCTGCAGCTGACTCTTGCTGATCATTTGGTGGTAGGGTTCCTCGTCGGACCTTATTCAATTGCTAAAGGTACCTCAATGCTTCGCGTGGCTACTGCGTTTCTGTCTTAAGGTGGCGAAAACGACGGCCCTGTATATGATGTTTCGTTCTAGGTGTATTCGTAATATCATGGGTGGGGTGTGATTGGTCATAGTTTTGTGGGCAAGAAAGGAGTTTAATCATCTGAGTGCAATTTGAGTTTCACTGACGTCTAGTTTGGTAATTGTTCGATGATACGTCTTTGGAGCCTCTACTCAGTTTTATGGGCTTTTCAGTTTTTTAATTTGGCAAGTGTGGGAGGAACCTTAGTCTAATAGTTTTGAACTTTTAGAATAGTCGACAATGATCACACAAAATATTACAAGTATATTAAGGGTGCATATGATAACCGACCAAATAGTATTTGATTCTATCCTTTTATTCCCAATAATAAAATTGGAATAGAAATTCATTATGTAAATTTTTTTGTTCTTGAGAACAAATTTGCCATTGAGAATAGGTTTGAAACATAATCAAGAAGTAAAATAAAGTTAATTTTTTGTTCTCGAGAACAATTCTAAAATCAAGCCCAACCTATTTTTCTTTTTTCTCTTTTCTTTTCTTCTTTTCTCCTTCTCTCTTCTTCTTCCTCCTAGCTGATTGCTAGTGACTGGTTGGGCAAAGTTTGATATGCTCGCTGGAGCCTTGCTAGGCTAGGGTGAGATTCGGCGAGCTTGCTAGAGGTTCACCTGGCCATCGCAAGCCTCGACCTTGTAGATATAGGCAAGGTCGAGGCTTGTGGTGGCCAGGCAAGCTCCAACAAATTCGCTAGACCTTGTCTTAGCTTGGTGAGCCTCCAACGAGCTTGTCACTGGACCTCGTCCTGGCTAGGTGAGCCTTTGGCGAACTCATCGCACTTTGCCTAGTTGTCGCACTTCGCCTAGCTGTGGCTAGCAATCAACCATTAAGAAGGAGGAAGAAGAACAAAGGAAAAAAAAAGAGAGAAAAAGAAAAGAAAAATTATAATAAAAGTATTAAAAAATTAAAGGAAACAAAAAAAATTTAAGAGTTCTACCAAATGAATTTCTATTCTAAAAATAAATTTTTGGACAATTATCAAATACTTTCAAAATCTCAGAAATTATTCTTGGGAACAATAAAAAAAAATCATTCCTGAGCAAAAATTGTTCTTAGGAACAGAATGGTTATCAAATAGGATCTAAAAGTCTTAAACCTGTAATCAAAATTTTCAACTTCACTGATGGAAAATGACGTGGCATTTTATTATTATTTTCTCTCTCTACGTGATGATGATGATGTGACTAAAACATGAGACATAAGGCTAAAACAACATTGATTTGTTCAAAATCTAATTTTTTAATACAAATTTTATTTAAATTAATATAAAAAATATAAACAAATACAAAGAAGAAGCAAGAAGTAGGCAAGTCAAGCCCTCACCTTTGAGCCCGGCTAGGGCCGGTGACCCTTGCCAACCCAGGCAAGGGCCTAGCCCACGTTTGGCCAAGGACCACTAGTGGTACGGGCTTGGCAAACCATTCCTAGCACGGGTTGCAAGGTCTCACCTACTTCTTCCTTGTCCTTTTTTTTTTTATTTTGTATTTTTTATTTTGCTTATTTTTAATATAACTTAAATAAATTTTTTTGCAAACAATAAAATTTATTTTAAAATTAGATAGCATCATGTAGAACATAGAAGATAATAAAAAGAAGCCACGTCAATATTTTTCGTTAGCCAAATTAAATGGAGTTAACAAAAAAACTTGAGTACAACAATATGA
This sequence comes from Angophora floribunda, assembly GCA_014182895.1. Taxonomy (NCBI): domain Eukaryota; kingdom Viridiplantae; phylum Streptophyta; class Magnoliopsida; order Myrtales; family Myrtaceae; genus Angophora; species Angophora floribunda. The sequence continues at coordinate 7,271,064 of CM024707.1, forward strand.
TAAGTTTTATGATTAAAAATTATACATTTTAAAATATTTTAGGACTTTTAATGTACTTATCTTTTTTCTATTATTTATATTTTTTATTAAATTTGGTTCATTGTTATTGCACGACTATCGTTACGTTCTCGAGGATGATGGCAAAATATGGCTACACCCATGGATGACAATACCTTCCAATTCCGTTAAAAAAAATCGTCCAATTAATTAGAATTGAAAAATGATATTGTTAAAGTTATATATATTCTCAGATTTATATGCTCATTTTATATATATAATCTTATTTCATATAGTCTCATTCCAAGTATAAACTAAACTTTTGACAGCACTTTTCTGATCACATTCTGTCTCAGCTTGTTTGGCTTTGCGCGAATCTATATCTAAGTTAATAAACCTACAAAATGCGAAGCCCAACGCCGCAAATAACAACATTATCATGGACTTTGCAGTTGAGATTTCCATGAGGAACGCAGCCGACAAGATTAATATCTTATTTGAGACTAAATTGACCTTCATGTTTTTATTTGAGATAATGTGAGACTTTGAACACTCTTTTGAGAAAAATAAAATAGTTTCATTTCTAATCCTTATTTGAAAATTTTCATAGAATTAATTTAGATATTTTTTAAAGATATTTTAGGGATAATTAAGATATATCTCTTGATTCTCTAAATCTCTTATCTATATCTTTCTTTAATTATACATATCTTGATTAATATATTACCTTAAATAGATAATCATCTAAAACCTATGGATGGCAAATCCTACAAATAGCTGATGTAATTTATTTTCTATTCTCTTTTCCATGATTTCTTTTATGAGCAATCCCAGGTGTGCAGCGACACTGAGGATGGCTGCCAACTCAGGTAACTTCAGCTTACTAAAGAGTTTAATTTGGCCGTTCGGGGACGTGCGGATCTCTGAAATGTTAAAATTTGGCACGGAAATAGTGCCAAAAATTCAGAAAGGTATACTTAGGGTTTGTTTGGCAACTTGCAAATTTCTTTGTTTTTCTATTTTTTTGTTTTTTGGAATAGAAAAAGAATAAAAATCCGTTTGGTATTTTTTTATTCCCCGAAATAAAAAGTTGTTCTTGGAAGTAGAAATGAGGAGTAGAAAAAAGTAATTCTTATTCCCAAGAACAATTTATAAAAAATTATTTTTTTGGTTATTACTCATGACCAACCGCCGTCCATCGACTACCACCCATCGAGCTCCAACCATCGGCTGCCAATCTTCGGTTGACCACCGGCCGACCAATCTTCGATATCGATTGCCGATTGTCGCCAACGATTGACCGCCGCTACCGACCGCCGACCGCAATTGGCTGATTGGGTCGATCGCCGACGACCACTAGAGATTGTCAATTGGCAATCGATTGCCACCACGCCCTTCGCCGACGACGACGGCTCGACAATCGACGACGACCAATGTCCTCGCGGCTTGGCGTCCGGCGGGCGGCGGCGGCGGCAGCGACGTTCGGTGGCGGTAGTGGGTGGCGACCGGCCGATCGGTGATTGGTGACCGGCGACCGACGATGGCCGTTGTCAATCTCCAATCACCAATCGACCGATCGCCGCCACCCGCCGCCATCGAGGAAAAAAGAAATAATTTTTTTTTGTCGGTACCAAACACATTTTTATTCTTTTTCTATTTCAAGAATAATTTTTTTTTATAGTTATCAAATGTCTTGTTTTACTCAGAAATTGTTCTAAGGAGTAAAAAAAATTATTTTTGGGAGTAGAAATGTTACCAAACACACCCTGCAAGTGCCAAAATTAGAGCAAAAATGATTCGTACACTTAAGTAATAAAATTAGAGAAAAAAAGGATTAGTTAAGTGCTAATGGGGAAAAAATTTGGCCAAAATGCACACGTGTCATTTTCCCGTGACTTTATTTGTTGACAAAACAATTTTTTTTTAAAAAAAATATCCATGTGACAATTTAAGAAAAAGAAATTGTCCACATGGAAATAAAAAAGAAAAAAAATTTCAAAAAAATTTTATTAAAAAAAAAGGAAGGGGGAGGGATTGGGCAAATGTTGCACAGCTCTCGCCACCGCCCCCACCATTTCCGAGAAGGGCCGGCGGCGGTTTTTAGGATCGGTTGGGGTCGCCAGGCCTTGGCCAAGGGCCTATGGGCCCTCGCCTAGATCTAGGGTGAGGGTTACTAGCCCTCATCCAATTGGGCCAAGGGCCGTTGGCGGCTGTCTATGGTTGCTGAATCTGGGGGAGGGTCACAACCCTCATCGCCGGTTGGCCAAGGTCACCAGCCACTGGCCAAGGCTTGGCGACCTCGGCTAACCCTCGCCCTTCCCAACGGTGGGGCGGCAGCAAGGGCTGCATAGCCCTCGCTCGATCCCTCTCCCTTCTTTTTTTTTTTTTTATAAAATTAATTAATGTTATATTTTTGATTTTTTAAAATGCCAATTTTTAAAATGAGTTTTTTGACTCAACTTTTAACTTTCAGCAAGTTATGTAAACGAGTTATTATATTAAAATAAGTCATGTCGGATTTCCGGCATCATAATTGGCACTTAACTACTATTGATGTTGTGCTTGCACATATAGTGCGTGGCGGCATTGATTTGTTTTTGTTGTTTTTTTTCGTGTGTGTGTTTCAGTTGTGCAGCAGCAGAGAGTCGTGATACCAAACAAATATGGGGAAAAACTGGTGGGGCTGTTGCATGAGACCGGATGTTCGGAGATTGTGATCCTCTGCCACGGCTTCGGGTCTAACAAGGTGCGGTGTTTTATATGATCTGGAAAGTGGTTTAAGTTTTTGGGGGAAGTTCGATTGCTGAGAATGGAAGTGTTGTGGACTATTACAGTTATAGGAGGATGCATAAGTTGTGACATTGTTGAGTACCGCAACACAGCGGCTTCCTTTCTCAGGTAAAATTGAACGTTCAGCAAGCTGAGTTTTAACTTTTCCTTCCTCCATTTTGTCCAGGAAAGTAAGATGATGCTGAATCTTGCTGCTGCTCTAGAGAAGGAGGGAATTAGCACTTTCTGCTTTGATTTTGCTGGCAACGGTTATGCCGATATATACTCACGAAATGTAGTTTTCGTTGAGATCCTTATGCCACTAAATCCATTTGAGAGTCTTTAAAAAATATTGTGCAGTTTTTCATAAACACTCTGCTTACAGTCATAGCAGAAATCATGCTGTAATTTTGTGCATTCTAGCAGTTCAAAGATTTAATTTGGCTAGATGTAAACTTTCACAGCAATTTGTTTGTTCTTCCTTTATTAGAACTAGGATAGCCTGACCGCTGTTTCAAATGTCCTTTTAGGCATCTCTTTGTTTTGATTTCATTCCCGTTGGTAACTCATTTCGCAACTGAAAGAAAATCAAACCATACCTCCCTTGGTTGGTATTGTCATTATTCTCTTTTTCAGCTCATTTTCAAGAGAAACCTACTTATCATTGGCAATCCCACTCAAATCGTGGTTGTCTGACCTGCTGTGAGTATTTGCCTGAAATAACCCAGTTGAGTGATGTGTCTATGACAGTTAAATCGGCATTATGAGGTTGTAGTAGCTAACGTCTGGCCTAGATGAAAGTGCAGGTGCAAAGAGAATGTCCATTCCAGCGGTCATGACATTTTATCCACAGCCATGGCATCATGAGGGCTCTTACCCAGATGGAAATAGGGTGATGAAACATGGTTATGTTTGTAGCTCTTATCGCATGCATTAGGCCATCAATAGATCAGCAGCTGCTTCATTAGGGCTAGTGCTCAAATCTGAAAGCATAATTGTCACTGGTTGTTTAAGTTATGTCTTAGGCGATTGATTTGATCTTCGTGCAACTTTTGTGGATTGGACACAAGTTAGACAGGAAAACAATTCTTGCTTCTAAGCATCCTTTCCTTTTGCCTTAACAGTCTGAGGTAGTTTATGCTTTGTAGAGAGAGTGAAGGTACGTTTCAAAATAGCTACTGGAGAGAAGTTGATGATCTTTGTGCTGTTATTGAGCTTTTCAATGGAGCTAATCGGGTGACAAATGCAGCTGTGGGGCATAGTAAAGGTTTGTGAAATACTGAAAAGTTTTTTTCTTTTCCTACTTTGGGGGAGGAATAATTTGAATACATAGTTTAAATGGATTTACAAAGTGCACTTGCTTTTGCTTCCTGGTGTATTAAAATGTCTATATCCGTGCCTGCCTAATGCCTGCAGATATTTGTGCAATCTGCAGAATTGACAACAGCCCAAATCTTTTCACTTTGCTTTTGCTGAATCAGCTGATGTTACTCCACTTGAATTAATTGATCTTTCTCAAGTTCTGAATATGCCTTGCTAATATCATTGCCAGAGGTGGTGTGGTTCTTCTGTATGCTTCTAAGTATCATGATATACATACCGTTGTCAATATCTCTGGCCGTTATGATTTGAAGAGGGGCATTGAAGGTTGCTTGGGCAATGATTATATGCAAAGAATTAGGAGGATGGGTTCATTGATTTTAAGAGGAAATCAGGTATTCATTAAAATTGATGCTTCTGTGTTTTGTTTCTTTTTTTGAAGGAAACAAGTGGCACTCTTTCCTTTTAGTAGTTTTTCCTAGTGTTACCAAGTTCACAGTTTCAACATGCAGAACGAAGAAGGGGATGGGGAACACTACGTTTATGGAATGTGGCACGAGGGGTTAGGCTTCTTCAGAACACTTTCCTGGAAAGAAATTCAAATGCTCATCGCAGAGCATTTCTATAAATAGAGCTTCAGTAATTTAAGAAACATGTTATGCATTTAGAGTCTGCATCTAGAGCACATCAAAACATAAAAAGTATGTAGTTGGTAAAAGAAAGAGCTATATAGAGTATGTATCAATATATAATTGCATCCCTAATTTCTTCATTTCATCTGGAATGCTCGGAATGCCAAATCTAGTGTACCAAGTCACTGGTGAACCATGAGTTGGAACGGAGTGCAGGTAAACTTTGTGGTTTGCTTCTGTTTGACCTAATATTTTGGTAAACCCTTGTCTTTTCCACAGAGGATGGGGTCTAGTTTGTTGGTTCTTTCTTCATCGCCTTTGTTCAGAAGCAATGTGAATCACAAATGAAGCGGAACCTACTTTCCTTTTGACATTTAGAAACTGTAATCCTTAAATTGATGATAGAGAAAACAATTATTTTCATATTGGCTCTTGCCGGTAAGAATGATGCGTGGCTTATTCATTCTTGAAGTCATGTGGAGGCAAGGAATCACAGCAGATTCTTCTATATTCTATGTCTGCTATTTGCAGGAACCATTAGCTATCGCATGACATACGAATCTCTGATGGATCGATTAAATACCAATATGCACGAAGCCTGTCTTCAGATGGACAAAAGTTGCAGGTATTAGTTCCAAGATGGTGCATGACAAAATGCTACTCTTCTGATAACCTTCTCATAATTTCTATGGACGTCTAATGACAATTGCTAGTGAATCCTTGCTACGAGTTCATCCCAGTAGAAGGACAAAGAACTAACTTAATCCTGTGAAGATGAAGCTTCTGATTTTTTACTGTTTCATTTGGTTATTGAGAGCCAATATAGGTTGTTATCCTCAGGACATATTTGTCTACCACCCCCTGTGGCTGAGCTTCGAAACTTGAATGAAAACGCTTAAAAATAACTCGTTACTTCAGAGCTCTACATCCTGGGACACGACCAGAAGGACTTGTTTATAAGCCGGAAAAAAAAAGGAGCAGATTATTTTTCTACTGTGTGATTACTGAAATTTGCGATACAGGGTTTTGACAGTTCATGGATCTGCTGATAAAATCATCCCGGTATCAGATGCGCAAGAGTTCGCCAAAATCATACCCAACCACAAGCTGTTCATTGTGAAACGAGCCAATCATGCATGTACGTCACATCAGGCAGAATTGGTCTCTAATGTATTGAGTTTCATAAAGCAAGCGTTGGAGGACTTTCAGTAACCTAGCCATTGGCGAGGTACCCTCGTGCCTGATCGTCAGAGATGGATGATCTTCATGGGCACCTCGCGAACAAGATACCAAGCTCTTTCCTATAGGAGACTTTCAACTTATTCCTGATTGTGATATTAGATGCGTAGGTAACTAGACAAAATTGATCGGGATGCAACCGAAATGCCCAAAAGTGTAAGCGGCGCTATTCCCTTGGAAGTTAAGATTCCTTACTTTCCTCTGTTGCATTTTGAAATGAGATTTTGGGCCGACCATGAAATGTAACTATGAATTGTCCACTCCTACAAGAGCTTGGTCTCTATTTAAATTGATGCTTTGAGACCATTAAAGATCGACCCTGAAAACCTACGCAAGTGGTTTTTGTTCACCCTTTTTTAGACTGATCCATACTGTAGTCTTAGCTTTTGCAAAAGCAGTCATGTAATGGTGACAAATGTCATATCGACAGTAGTTTGTGGAAGGCCCATATTAGTTAGTCAGTACCCAGCATATGATAGAATTGAGTTGATATGCTCTAGCATCCAAAGCATTTGAGAAATGCATCAACACATAATGAGATGTCATTGCATCCGGTATGAAATACTGGCTTGAAAGTGTGCCCAGTTGCTCCGGCATTGCCACATCCAAGGTGAGATATGCCAATATCATGCACACCAGTGATTATGAGTTTATGAACGCACGTAACTCGGCGAAGTTCCATGTCTTCCCTCACTTGTGCACCTACAAAGGCTCAATTTCATGCATCCCTACACTAATCTGTACCTACAAACACTCCTGTCGTGGAGTTGCAAGTTACCTACTACAATAATGTACAACTAATAACAAAATATTAGCTGAAACTGCAAGCGGGCATTTTATTGAAGCGAGAGAGCCAATGCGCCAGTTTCTTCTGTGAATGCTCTCATTGAAATATGCACTTGCAGGTCGTGAACAACTGCAACGGCATCTGAGACCACTGACTGTTATCTCACGAGCCACTACTGGACCAATCTCTTCCATCAAATCTCTCATAACACCTTATTCACTTTGGCAGATTGTGAATCAGTGCAATGGCGTCTTGATCATTGATGTTCTTTCACTGCCATTGGCTGGGACGAATGCTGGGTGGTTTTCACGATACACACCCACCTTGCATTTCAATTTCCTTCCTATAGGTGATTAGAAAGACTCCTCGGGTCAAAATGGTTAACAACATCCAAGAAATCTGCTTCCAACCGCACGTAGGGGTGCCCAGATGATCTGCAAGGATGGAATTAGAAGAAAAATAAAGAAGCTAATTCATTCTCAAATCTCAGTGATCACTGTAGTGAAGGCACGACTAAACCAAATATCCATTTGAAAGCAATATTGCCCGACTCTCGACCAATGATGCAGGAGCAAGAAACTTAGTGTTCCATAGCATAATGAACCTAAGTGAAGATGAGTACATATAATATGTTGCTTGCCTAATCAAGCTAGGAAGCTATGTACGTCTGCCAAGGCAAACGCCCCATCAGAACCTCAGTGTGATGACTGACCAACTCCATTCTACTGCTAAAAGGACCCAAAAAAAAAAGAAGGTAAACAACTATGTTTGAGACATATTTCTGATTCAATAATATCCTCAACTTCTTCTGAGCTAGTCTTCCTCGGACAATTTGCAAAGTGGGGAAGGTATCATTAGCTGTTAAAATTACCAATTTTGTTCATGAATGAGCTTCTCAATTCCTTCAAGTATCCTCCACTCCACTGTCATAAACTCCAAGGTATGCTTCCTCTCCTTCGTCCTGATTTGGAATTATAGAAAAGGTATCAACCATACAAAGGTTATGCTAGAAATTTACAAGGATTGCTGTGACGCAAAGATATTGCAAACTTCCACCAAATGACATCCAGACAGAAGTAAAGCCAAACAACTAAACCATGCATTAGAACATCACCTTTAGATAGTATTACTACCAAAGAAAAGAAAACTGAATCTAAATTGAGATAGCAATGTTCTATAAGTTTTGAATTAAGTAAGCCTTTTAAGGTGAATTGCCTCGAGATACATGCTATTCTACATGTAGAGGAGCAAATATACTCCAAAGGATGAGAGACAGATACCTCAGATGTGTCATCTATTGTCGCTCCGGCATTAAATGATCTAGAAAGTTTTTCTTCATCAATTTGGTTGTTTATTCTCATATCTTCCTGTGAAGGAGGAAGAAGAATGCATTACTGAAATAAATGCCAGTTTTTTGTCCCATCAAATTTCTAAAAGTAGGAGCTCATACAAGTTCATATTTTAGTAGCTCGATCCGCTCCTGCAAGTCTGAAATATGATGCTTAAGTGCCTGCAGTAAAAGAAAATTTAATAATATAGAATAGGACAAGCATCATGACAAGCTTAAGGATAAGGGATAAGAATGGTTTCTCAATCAGTTTCACCTCACGTCTCTGAAGTTCAATAGAGCGAGCCAATGCCTGCCTTCTAGTCAGCAAACTTCTGGGTCTCACTGCTTGAGGCCTTTGATAATTCTTCCCACGATAAACAATGATAGCATAGCCTTTCATAGTCTTATCTAAGGATACCAGCACTCCACCACTTTCAGCCTCTAAAGAAACTGCAAGATGCTTCACTTGTGCAAAACTTTTTCCCCTCACAATTAGTTTTACCAACTCACGATACTTCCAATGCAAGTGCATATTCTCTATGGTACCATCAAAAATGCCACGCCTTCCTGGATTAAACCAAACAGAAGATGAAAAACTAGTCATCAAGCTAACTTTTTCACGTAGTTCAATCAAGAGCCAAACCAGCTATTCTTACCAATAAGCAGGAAGGGCTTCATACTAAGACCAATCTTACGAAGTAGAGATCTCTCCTCATCGTTATGGTTTCCAGATCAACTGGAAGGTCTGCTGGTCTAAGATTCTCTTGCACTTTCGCTAGAGCTTTCTCAGCCCTTTTGACCTTCCCTTTTGCCTGGAAGGAAGAGGAAAAAATAAATGGAAAACGTGATAAATGATTAAGGAAATGGAGCAGGATTTTATAGGTTAAGCTTGTTTAATCTTGTAACTTACAAGAGCAAGTTTCTTCTCAAGATATTTCAAGAGTGAAGCTTGCTTATCAAGTGATTCATCTCTACGCATTTGCTCAACATCTTTGCTACTTATTTCATTCCCCCACCGAGAGGTGGCAGCCAGAGTTTCAGTAAGAGTGCCAGCAACAAGTGGGCGTTTAGAAGCTTTTAATTTTGATTCAATTGCGGCTGAGGCCCTCTGACGTGCTTGGTCTTCCTCATTTGCTTGGACATCTGTTAGTTTTTCTCTCTCTTTCAGTGCTTCTACCACCACAGGAGGTAAGAAGTCATTGCCCCTGTAAAACACAATATAATCTTTGTTCCTAGAAAGTAGTGTTCCCCCAGTTAAATTCTGCATTCAGAATGACACAAATCAATAACAAGAGCACCAAATTTTCCTTACCTAAAAAAAGGGATGGAAAATGCAACACTAAACAGAAGTTGATATTACCATAGAAGCACAATGCTTGGGGACATAAGAACTTGTATAACCATTTCTTCACAACAATACACAAGTATGTCCCAGAATGGTGACACACTAACCTTGGCTGAGTTTTACCATTACGATAACAATTTTAAATTCCATGGTCAGTGACAAAATGGAAAATCCAGCATTGTACCATGGGCTTGAAGGATAATGATTTAGTCAAACAGCCACTCTATGGCAAAGAGTTGGTAATTCTTTCCATCAACAGAACATCCATTTTCAACAATAATTAGCTCATACATATATGCTAAAAAGTCAACATATATAGATTGTCCAACCTTCAGCTCCTCAGCCATTCTATCATTGCAAGTATTTAGCACGCCGCGTTTAATTGCAATTTTTGCAATAGCACTGCTCTCCCACAACTTTACCATGGCCTTAGCAAGACCTTGCAGTTTTCTGTTTCTTCCTACAAAAAAGTAGGATTACTTTAGAGCGATTTTGAGTCATAGTATAATCAAACCAATTTGTTGGTCATTAACCAGCAATGGCAGAAAAGCACACCCTATATTGTCATTGATGCACACATACCCAAGGCAAAATGCGGAGGCATCGTTCTTGCAAGTCTACGAAACCTGGTCATCTCTTTGTTTCTCAGACAATGTCTAACCCCATAAGGAAGAAGCCTAAATGGAGGTTTATATCCAGGAACCTCTGAAGGGAGCAAGTCAGCATCAACTGGAACTGGCTCACAGCCTGACCAATCCTTGAACCGTGGACCCAACTCATCTAATAAACTGTTAGGATCATTCATATCCATCAGTTCTTCCTTAGATAGATCCTTCGTATATTCTGCAGAACCACATAAAATCCGGTCCTTGTTTTTGAAAAACTCCGTTCCTCCTTTGCTATGAAAAACATCGCTGGCTGTGTCCTCATTTTTCAGAGAACTTACACTGGCCTGAGTTTTTTCGTTGTATGATTGGACACAAGGAAGCTTGTAGGCCATCCCTCGGTACAACACCACTGAACTTCCAGATCTCCATATAACCAAGCCTCCAGTCCTACTCTGATAAGGCAAGTGTATTAGAGGCTCATTATCTCAGTGCACCAATGGTTCATGATTAAAATAAAGACTCTCTAGTCTCTAACCCCAATCAAGATTTATGCAAGCAATTACATCTTTGAATTCGAGATTTTATATTAATTTCAGATATCAAATATACACCCAAGCAATCAGCAAGCTCACAAAAGTTCCAGGCTCATCAAGATTCAAGCTTCATTTACTTTCTAATCCAGATGCAAAGAAGAGACCAGCACTAACCTCCAAAGTTTCATGGGTTCTTTTCATGTTAAGTGACTGGGGACCTTCAAACTTCAACTTCACGACTTCATCCACTCTCCACTTCTGATGTATAGAATCCACCAAAGCCTGAGTAATCCCAGCATCCCCAACTTTCGTCCTCTCCACCATCCTCAGAGCAATTTTCCTGAGTCTCCTGAGCTCATGTTGCGGAAGCACTCTCTCCGCCAAATCCACATGCTTCCTCCTCCCATCTCCTTCTCTCTTCCAAGGTAAGTCCACCGAAACTTTATTACCATTCTCGCCAGAAACGTCAACCTTCTGCAACTCAACATTCACCTGATGATGATCATCATCAGACAAAACGTCACTCGCTCTCAATCCTCCAGAAGCGAGTGACAAATTTTCACCTTGTCCAGCAACTGCGGACAGTTTCTCCCATTCATCATCTTCTGTATCGAACTCCCCGCCAAAATCAACTTTACTAATCGACTTGCTAGCTCTAACAACATCGCCATCATCCAAACGCTCCCTAACCTCCTCAATTTCCTCTCCTCCTGAGCCTAATCGCGAAGCTCCGCTTCCATCGTCACGTATGGGTTCTGGGGACGGTTTACATCCATGAACCGCCCAAGGAGGCAACGTAGACTGATTAACTGAAACAGCACGCACCACGACGCCATCTGTCGCCGGCGAATCAACCTTACGCTCATGCTTCAAGGATGTCTCGACAGCTTCACCAGACACTTCCTGGCTCACCAACCTCTCGTCTTCGCACTGTCCTCGCGGCGGCTCTCGCTCCTCCACCTGCCAAGGGAACCTCTCCCGGGCCGAATCGGTCTTGCTCGTCCACTTGCCGCGAATTTGCTCGAAGAAGCTCGGCTTCGGCTTCCGCTTCTTCCTCCCCGCATCGAACGGGACTCTGGCCGGTTGAGTCTCGAACTGAACCGATCGGTGCGAGCAACGAGCTCTGAACCGGACGGCTCCGGAGCTGCTTCTCCGGAGGAGGAGGAGGAGCTGGAGAGGAGGAGAGGGAGTGAGGGTGCGGGCGGAAGGACAGGAGCGGATCGGTGGTGGGAATGGTGCGAGCGCCATGGCTCAGCTCCGATGAACCGCCGGCATTTTCATCATCACGACGAAGGAGACGACGGAAGCCTCTGCATTTCTCGGATAAGCGGATGGAGAAGAAGAAGATGAAGTTGAAGGTCCAGCGGGGGAACCGTTGATGGGCCCAAAAGACAAAAAGGCTTTGACTTGGGCTTTCATTTGCAGGAGTTCGAGTGGTTGAATTGGCCCGGGTCAAGCCCATGCGAAACGCTCTGGACTGCATACAGATGTTTTCGATATCATTTGGTTTTTTTGCGATTTGAATAATATTTCAAATTGTAAGGAAAAAATTACAAAATGTAATATTTTTACTAAAGAAGAGTTTAAAGTAACATGCCTGCTAGGCTGATGAGGCAAAGTAAAATTTCAAGAACTTGATTGGAGAAAGGGAAAATAAATAGAGACTTTCGACCTTTGTTAGCTCACTTCACATGAGCCGTAAGATCAGATGGGATTAACATGGGCCTACATAATTTAATGCCTCATGTGAATTGGGCCAACATAGGATGGGAGCACCCAAAAAAGCTCCTAAGAAAGGGGCTAGCGTTTGTGTTTTGTTGATTAGGATATGGACGTGATTGGGTTTGATAGGATTGAGAGGGCATTTATCGAAGGAGAAATGAAAATATTGCAAATAAGTTTGCAATTTCACTACATTTATGTACTTATGGTTTTGAAAATGGGAAATTATCAAAAAAAAAAATCCTAAATCTATTGTATAGTGGCCAATTTAGTCATAGACCTTTTAATTGCAATAATTTATTCCTAAACCTTTTGATAATTTGTTAATTTAGTCATTTTGGCCAATTTTGACTGAAAATCGCTAATATGAACTATAGCAATTTTACGTGGCATGGTTGGCATTGAAGTGAACATGTTTCTTTTAATTTTCTAAATTGTTTATATATTTTATATTATTTTTTATTGTTAATTTCCAATAAGGCTAGGGCTTGACAAGGGTAATTAACAATAAAAAAGAAAAGAAAAGAAAATAACAAAAAATTCATCAAATGAAAAAAATGAAAAAAATTGCAAAAATTGTTAAGTCAAAGCTTGTTATGCCATGTAAAATGGCCGGTGTCTAAACTAGTGATTTATGTCCAAAATTGGTTGGAATGACTAAATTGGCAAACGGTTAAAAGATTTAAGACTAAATTAACACATTTGAAAAGTTAAAAACTGAGTTTGTTGCTATATAATTAGTTTAGGACTTTTTATTTTCAAAACTATAAGTACCTAAACTCAATGAATTGATAAATTAGGTATTTTAAACCTTTGTTAGTTTATGTCAAATGAAATGACACATCAAATAGGACTGATGTGGGGCCTACATGATCTAATTGCTCATGTAAGGTATACCATAAACCAAGAATACTCCCAAAAAGTTCTTGAGAAGGGGCTAGGGTTTGAACTTTGTTGAATAGAGACCGGATGTGAGAAGATTGAGCAGGCATTTTCGAAAAGAGAAATGATAATTTAATAAACAAGCGTGCAAATTTATTGAATGGAGGTATTTATAGGTTTGAAATAGAAGAATGTTTAGGGTCATTGCATAAAAACCCGGGCATGTTTTTGTTATTTTTCCAGCAATAGTAATTCTCAAATTGCATTTTCAATCTATTGACAATTTGGATTAAAAAAAAAAATCTATGTGACAATTCCCTTATGACATCCTCCTCAAGTAGATAATGGCCTAAATATTTATCAATATTTCCAACTTATACTTCACTTAGATCATCACAGAGATTTAAACCAAGCAAACTTCTAGAAATTTAGAACATAATTTGTGTGAAGGCTATCTTGTCGCATGTGAACCTTGAAGAGCTAATCTAATCTTTGATTTGGGCCCCGCAAGTGATATTCATAATTCAAATTCTATCAGGCCGAAAGAGACATTCAAATAGGAAAATTTCCAACCCCTAGTGCTCCTCTCAAGCCCTCTCTATCATTAGAAACCATCCTGCTCTTGTCATAATTGCAGGAGATCTATAAGTAGGGCTTATGTAGCATGTGCGCAAGATTCCTAGTGAAAGAATAGCTGTTATCAGAAACAGAAGATCACATTTAAAAGAAGAAAAATCATGTGGGAACATGAAGAAAAGTCAAAGGTGATGGGGCCAAGGTGGATCCCCGATGTTCCCTGGTTTCCAACAAAAGCAACGATTAGGAGTTCCAACATTCTGTTTACATTGGAAAAATTGGATGCAATCGGGCCCCAAGTGAGGGTCCTTTTCTCGTCACCATCATCAAATGCCTATTTTATTTCCTACTTTAATTTTATTGGACTTTTACCTTTCTCTAAGGATTATCGGGTTCTCAATTAATCTTGTAAAAGCTGGTTTTTCCTAGGCCCCCTTTGGCTCATCCTAGGTTAATGCTAATCATACAGCTATTGTTTAGCACATTATTGGTAGGAATTGAGGATTTTTTGGTTTTGAAAAGTAAGGTGCTTTGATCAATGTGCTTCTCTTTTTAACCTAAGCTATGGCTAGCAGTAGCACCGACATAAATTATTCCATCTTTTTCGAGGCTCTCTTTTCTTTATCCTGTGTCATTTTTTTATAGTGAGTGGTCTCATGGAAACAAAACTTCTGTCCATGCGGCGCTTTTTTCTTGAAGTAAAAAACATGTTAATCATGTTTATAATGCGCTGTCCCCCCGTGGTGGCACCATCAGCCATCGTGCTCGTCGCCAGGTCCATTTCACTTGCCTCCTCAGCCCCACCAAATCAAAGGGAAAGTTCCAAAATTAGGGCTAAATCCACTTCGAACGGAGGGGGCGAGCTGCACGATTGGAATGGGAATCCGATTTTCTCCGACCACGTGCGAGCTCCTCATTGTCTGCGCAGGCGCGATGACGGGGAGGTTGAAGAGATGTTGCAGGGGCGTTGCTGAAGGCGGTGCCGGGCGGCGGTGTAGTACTGGTGGATAGGACCCGGCAGCACTCGATCGAGGGTGAGGAAGGAAGATGAGTTTAGGGTTTTATAGGGACTTTTGCTTGATGTTTGCAAATATACAATGATACATCCAAGTGACATTGGTTGTCTTAGAATATATAAATATTAAACCACGTATTCATATAATATTTTAAACTTTTAGAATAGTTGGTAATTGTCTCATCAAATCTCATATGATAGAGATCCTGAATTCGAATCTTTTTATGACCTATTTGTCTCCCCAATTAAATTTTTATACTTAATACTAACTAAAAAGATGAGACTAAGCATGAGGGAGATTGTCAAAATATATAAACATTAAATCACGCACTTATCTAACAATTTATGGTTTTAGAATAGTTGACAGTGATTTCACAAAATCTCACGTGCTAGTTAGTGGCATCGAAAGACTGGAAAAAGATGTATGCTTAGTCCCCATTGACAGTGGCCTATCAAATTTCAAGCGCCGGTCGATGGTACCAAGAGACTAGAAAAATATATATGCTTAGTCCCCGTTGTCCATTGGAGTAGTATAAAGTTCTTGGATGAATGACAATATACTTCCCGAGTATGTAAGATGCATTGAGTGATTTTTGCATGAGTTTAGAATGAGTATGTCAATTTAGTCCATCATATAGGCAAATACATCTTATTGAAGCTCATCCATGTAAAAATTAGAGGTTGAATATTGGATACTTTTGGTTTTAGGTCGTGTCATTCAAGCAAAATTTGAAAAAAAGAAAAAAACACGGTGCTATATATATAGGAATCATCGTAATTGCGCACGACAAGGTGAATTTGTGTTTAAGTTCACAAAAGTCATATTTTGTTGCGAATCTTTCGAAGATGAGTTTGTCTCAAACCATTTGTACAAAAATCAAAAGGACCTCTTCACTAGCGTTGCGATCAATGTGTACAAAGATAAATTCATCTTGTAGTACGACTAGCCAACTCATTAAGCAAGGCGAGATGGGTACGATTGACTATCCTATGAAACCCTAATCCGCAGCAACGAACGAATCTATATGCTCTGGTTGCGACTGAATATTCTCTGCCCGGGAGACAAAATCATCTTCGGATCGAACCGGGCTTTTCTCTGGCGGAACCTCCTCCATTTCGACCCGAAATGTCTCGTCCATTGTTGCTCATTGCCAAAGTTTGGAAGATAGTGTTTAAGCTCGATGCCTGCGTCTTCGCAAAACCTCAGCAACTCCTTGTTTTGAAGATCAAATCTTTCCCAATCATCGAACCCGCTTGAATGCAAAAACCCTACGGTGTAGAAAACATCCTCATCCGGTACCACCGTGGACATCCGATCATCCCACCTGCAGAATTCAATGAGTGATTTAGTTTCATCCTCTTAAAGCAGATCCCACGTTGTTGTTACGCATTTTATGTTACTTAGTGAAGATAATAAAATGGTAGCTTAGAGGGGGCTTACTTGTTTCGATTCATGGGATAAATGAGGATGGTTCCGGTCGTTATGTTCCTTTTGAGGACGATGTTCTTGAAAACACCGTCATTGAAATCGGCGATGCGAGACTTGGGCACGAATAAGTTCAACCAGGGATGAGGAACATCCCAAAGGCCCTGCGCCGTGAGTTTCAGCTCTCCTTCTCGTACTCGGTCGAGGAAATCGACGTAGGCTATGTCTTTCTGGAACACGAACTTGGGAATATGGCTCAATCCTTGGAACAAGTTCTCCAGATCCTAGAACAGTAGATTGATAGTCAAGTTAGAGACGATAATTACAAGAACATGATCAAGTTTGCATGAGAAGGGAGAGCTCCTCTCTCTCTCTCTCTCTCTCTCGCAAGCATAGCTAGGGTTTGTCAAAAAGGGTCATTCCGTCGTACCTTGTTCACCGTATTTTGGGTGAGATCATCGTAGTATTTCGCTACTTCGATGCAGTAGACGATCTTATGCTGTTTCAACAGCGATATGATTCGCGGGTGGTCCGACAGAGGGAAGAAAGAAGATCTCCAGCTATCCGGGGGACCCTGGTGCATGAGAAGCAGCCCTTCCACATAATCCAACGCATTGTCTTGGTACCTTCCATTCTTTGAAATCAAATATTCTTGGTCTTTCATAAAAGCCGAGAAATCACTGTAAAGCATTCTCATCCATTTGACCTGCATGTCGGAAATTATCGGAACATGATTAATATTTTGAGGCTAGTAATTTGTTTTTAACGAACCGAAATGAAATAATAGCGAAAAATGTATTCCAAAAGTAGCCATTCTAATATGTTCCAAAATCCATTTGGTATGTTTTGATCATTGTAGCAGCTTTTTCTATTTTTTGAATTAAGAAGTCGACTTGATCTTATAAAATGACTCAAGAATATCTTTTCTAGAATAGTCGAGTCTGAGTGTCCATACTCTCTTTGGAGCCTGATCTAAGGCGATTCTCGCTCTTGTTATTATGCCGAATTGCCCGAGACCTCCAAGAACGGAGTAAAACAGCTCCTGGTTCTCGTCCGGCGAACAAGTCGTGAGCTCCCCAGTTCCTGAATCCAAGGAAGAAGGAACAAGATAATGACGTTTATAAACCCTCGGAAACAAGCAAGCGAATGGAAAGAAACAGTAGCTTTGGCGACTTGACCATTCATAAACAAATCAAGAAGCGCGTCATCAGTCGGTACGAGATCTTAACAGTCCTCCAAAAATTAGTTGTTAATAGGAGGAAAGGAAAGGGGAAATTTCCATTACTCTCTCTCTTTTTCTTCCCGGGGACATAATTTGACCCAGTTGAACTGGTCCGGTCAACCTGTAAGTCTCCAACTAATAGAATCAGAGTACAATAATAGCAGGAAGATCTAAGGAAGGGACACATGGGCTGCGTCTCCGCTAGGTAAGTCCTCAGCAAAAAGACAAACAAACAACTGCTTCGTCGCGAAGACCTTCTAGAAATCACATAGACCCCCGAAAGAACGCTGTTTCTCAACCAAAACGAAGTATACCGCAAGGCACCGATTTCACACGGGGCTTAAAAAATTTCAACTAAGAAAATCAAGTGCCTCCACCATATACTGAGTCCATATGATTACTAGGATTCTTTCCTTATGTCCATGTATATTCTATCGATAATGTCCAGTCCAATGACCTAAAGTTTCTTGATGAGATCGAGTCAATTTCAACGCATTTTTTTCGGTCAACCCCAGCCTATGAGATCGTGGGTTTCTACTATTGCTTAAATGGGTAGACGGGTTTAGGTACGCATATTTGTCACGTTGACGTATCCCGCAAGAACTCCTCTACGAAGCACGAGCTTCCAGCGAGAACGTATTTATTGCCAACTACTACGCGACCCTCCTTTCGACGCCGTAGTAGCTAGCTCAAGAACGAAAGAGGAAAAGAAAAGATGGAAGGGGAAATGGGGGAAGTCGGGAAGAGTTCGTACCGGTAATGACGTCCATTTCATACACATTGCTGATCTGCGGACCGTATCGGAACGTCTGCCCGCTTATGCCGGCGTTGGAGAGCGTCCCGCCCACTGTTAGGTACAGGTAGTCTGTCCACGAGACCGGCGAGAGGCCTTGCCTCAGCGTCTCCTCCAGCACGTCCCTCCAGAGCTGCCCGCCGCTGACGTCGGCGTAGTACCCGAGATGCCTGCTCCTCGACACGGAAATCGCGGCTCCTCCGCCGTGGTGCCTCACCAGGGATGTCATGTCCACCACGACGCCGCCCCGAGCCATGGCTTGGCCCCAGATCGAGTGGCCGCGCCCTCTGGCAGCGATGGCAAATGGGATGGAGGAATCGCCATCACAGTATGCGGACCTCACGAGGTCCGCGATGTCCTTGGGGCACGACGGGTGGAGCACGGCCTCGGGAGCTTCCCGTACAATGTTCCCAAAGTCCACCGAGGCTGCGCTTATCGACTTGGGGTCAGTGCGGAGCTTCTGAGCAAGCTCATTGGGTAGGCAATGAGCTGGGGGCTTGGCCTTGCCGACGGTCGAGAGCAGCCGGGTTATGATGAACATCACCATCAACTGCAAAACGATCGGGAAATTCTCCGCCATTTTCAGAGGGGCCCAGAGAGAGGGAGAGGAGATGAATATGCGGAGAGGGAAAAAGAACAGAAGCAGACGAGAAAGTTGATGATGGCTACCGTGGTGCACTTAGACAGACAAGTTCTCAATATATATAGATGAAGAGAGAATAAAAAATAGAAAAAGGATGTCGCCTTACTGCAATATTAATAAGGATCAGGCGTGAGAAAGGAGGCCGGATTAGGGCCATAGGGAGCACCCCATTATTACCCTGCAAACGTATGTCCAGTAGCAATTTAAGGTTTACGGAAGCTGGTATGCAAGAATTCTACCTGAAACAGGGTCATCGATGGTGTTTTGCATCAATGATTTAGTTAGGATCGCGATTATATGAGGATGCGGTAGATTAGATCTTCCGTATCTACTCCTAAGGTGCGACCAATCTTGCGGTCATACGGGGAGAAAAAGTGGTTCATGAAAGAGAAGGGAAACGGCACGTGTTCGTGCTTATTGTCTAAAAGGTTTTAGCTAGAGACTGTTTGAAGAAGAGCGGGCGTGTCACGTTCACTCTCATTGTGATTTTACTAGGAAATTACAGCGAAAGTGTGTGTGGACTCGACCCGTCATGGGTTAAGTCAATCCCAATTACTAATGATGGCGGGTCTCATGTGATCTCACGCGATCTGTCTGTAATGATTATGCCAAATCCACAGATTCGTGATGATTCCAAACAAGCGTCGGCTCTACAAACACCTCAGGCCGTGAAAGGGTCACCCCCAAAAGACCCAAAAACGAATACCCAATAAACATTTCCCAATCTGGAAAGGAAATTGCAAGGAAGAGAGGGTAAAAATCTTGGGCTACAGGAAGCAAATCTTGACGTTTGACAGAAAACGACGTCGGACTAGCAGACGCACTGTTGTGATGCGAACGAGTCCTCTTTTTTTGCCGAAGATGCGAAAAGACCGGACCTCGGATCCATGATGCTGGAATTTCTGCTCAATTTCCCGACTTGACTTACTGGTTCCATTCAATTATCTTAAAAAATCTTTGTAAACCATAAGAAAATTTGAAAAGTGCCCGTCGATCATCAGCAGCGACGGGAGAATTGGGATTCGGTGCTTTTTGCTTTTCGGTCTAATGTAAAACAACCCGAAGATTCCTAGACAGGATCCCCCCCACAGATTTCCCTCCATTCTCGTGGGCTATTTTACAACCTCTCCACAGCCTATCTTGACCGTCCAATCCTGATCTGAAGGTCAATGGTCGGTCAACAGTTGTCCAGCTTTGCTTGCGCAGGTCATTGCACGCTTTTACATCATCGAGGAAAAGGTTTAAGAAAGAACACCAATATTTTCCTGCACAAAACTGGCCGTGAACATACGATAGAGCTGTCGTGGCGGTGTTTTAAGTAAGCGGGTTGTATTCGGATGCAGACGGCACGGATCCGACGTACTGCCTTCTGCAAATAAATCCGATTTACTAACTCTGATCCACGTGGCGTTAGTAAAAACCAAAAAAAGGGTCTGGAAATTGCCATTCAAGGATTATTCATAGTCAAAATTAGGTAACCATCAAGAGGATTGATCAAATCTTTTTGAGATTTTCTTTTGGAGATTGGAAAGATCTGCGATGGGTCAAGGCAATGTCTTCGATCTTGTAGTTGATAATGGGGGTAGGGCAAACATCAACCAGATTTTTCTCTTCGTTCAAAGATCTGGTCTTATGTGCAGTATCCAATTACAAGGGCTACATGTAAATCGGGTAAAAGTCAAAAAAATTCCAAGACCCCATTATTACCCGCAGCCCCTTCTTGTCCCCTTTGAGTCCCTTCACCCGATCGGTCCTTTTCTACGACGCAATTAAGATGTTCCCAAGGCCCGGATTAGAAAGAAAAAAGCGTAACCAACATCGATTTAATTATAGGGTTCCAGACTGTCATGGTCATACCAATTAGTTTGATCAAATCCCTCAAAAAGCTACAGCAATTGTCATCATCAGGTAGGCTAGGGGTCCAGAAACTTTAAATACTATAAAATGCTGCCCTCGCTTGTTCTCTTGCATCCCACTAGTTAGGAAAAATACTCGATAGCTAACACAGACCCAACTTGCTCGAGTTGAATATCAATTGGGGGAAATTATAATATAGCAAGGAAACAGCACCATGCTATGCACGATCGACGAAGCTGGAAGAAGACGAAATGATATTAAAGAGAGGGATGGCTCCCGTTCCTATGTGTATCTTTAGTGGGGACGGCGAACCTGGCGATTTAATGAGGACAAGGGCAATTCGTGGTACTTGAGATCGATGCGAAATGCCGATAGTATCCACGAGGGAATGAACCTTAACATTAAGTTATGGGTTTTCTTGGCAGATTGGTTCCAAAGAATCGGGTAGGAGAAATTCGAATTCAACAGATGATCTTTGACCTAGAGATCTCGCAGGTCGGGAAGACCTGTCGTGTAGCATGTTGGGAGCCAGTACGCTTCCAAAGAAGCCAAATTGGTTTTTCTTTTCTTCGACGATTATGTGTGGACTGGAAATGTAAATCTTTGACGTGCATGTGCAGCATGCAGATCTAATCTGCAGCGCAAACCCTAAACTTAGGTGCTTAAATATCTGCTATGTGACGAATGAAATCATTGTTAGATCGATGAGTAACGTTGAATAAGCAGCCCACATGTAGCGCGAGTTCAAGTATACTTTTTTTTGTTGTTGGGGGGAGGGGCTTTTGGGCTATGTGTAGGTCATGACATGATTGATGGTTGAACACATATTGAAATCGGAAACTTCACGAAAGCAACTGAGTATACCGCCCCACATGCCCTAATAGTGAGGGAGTTAGGTTCTTTACCTAACAAAGAGAAAGAGATTGATTGGGCATGTGCTAGAGAGAAGAAAAAGGAGAAATTCGCAGAAATTAGGAGACTTCCACTTACTGGTAAATTTTAAATCCGATACGAAACTTGCTGTCGAGCTCTCCAAAGGAGAATTTGAATGAATTTCAGCAAGATCTGTTGATGTGGTTAACATTGGTTGTTATCTTAAATTGGAGAGAATGATTCACAGGGGAAACTTCCGATTTGGATGAAGGAAATTAGTTCAAAGCTCTGCCTGGACGATATGTGTAGATGCTTATTCTAACAAATAA
This sequence comes from Angophora floribunda, assembly GCA_014182895.1. NCBI lineage: Eukaryota > Viridiplantae > Streptophyta > Magnoliopsida > Myrtales > Myrtaceae > Angophora > Angophora floribunda. Next base: position 7,292,962 of record CM024707.1, read on the forward strand.
ATAAATGTGGAGACATGTTAACTACATTTATAGAGAGAGAGAGAGAGAGAGAGGAAGGGGGTGTAATATTAGGGTTTTATGTTTTCGTGGTACTTTTCACTAAATCCCATGGGCCCTTTTGTCAATTTGGATTTAAAGAGCAATCTTTGTGTGTGCTTGTTTGAATAAAAGAATTTATTGGCATTTTCATGCGTTTGGTTTTTGAAAATAATTAGTTAACGGAAAAATCATTTACAATCGAAAAAAACATGCATGGTTATAGGGATGAAAATGATGAAAATGAATTCCTTTTCTTGAAAAGGGGAAATCATTTTCCTTAACAATTATTTTCATGAAAAGTATTTTCATTTGTCATAAAGTTCTCTCCAAAATAGACACACCTTATATTTTCATCCGTCCGACTTCCTCTGGTCATATTTTTGATTGATGGTTTGTAAGTTGGTGGGTGATAGATATGATCACTTATATGGTGGGTAATTTCAAGTCTGGAACCTAGACTCTAGAACTTACCATGTTAAAATCGATTTCCCAATTTTGAACCTATGACCCCTGTGTTTGTCAAGGAACTAACTTTGGAACCTATCTTGTTTGTCTAGTCAAGTTCCCGGGTCTATCTGGAAACAAGTTTCTTTTTCTTGCTTCATTTTTTTATAAAACCAAAATGCTTTAGTTATAGCAAAATGGTATGAGCAACGTGATGGCTCAAAATTATTATTGATACAAAACAAACAGAAGTGGAAAGCAATTGGAAAGCTAAGAAAAGTAAATTATCCTCTTCAAATTTCAATAAAATAGATTCTAACCAAATCTCAAGTGGGTAAGTTAACCTAGAACCTACCCGCACAGTGTTAGTTCCAAAAATTTGCAACCGAGAACTAGACTTATTTCCATGGACAGTCGGTGCAATTCTTGGATACAACTAGACTAGTTGCACAACCCTAGGGAGTGATGCCCATAATTAGTAGTACTTCAATAAATGTATGGTCGAAAGAAAATGTGCCCTTCTAAAGGACCAAATCCAACCAACTTTAATTTTAAAGGATCTATATATCTATTTGACTTGAGTAGGTCCTTAAAAGACTTAAGGGGAAAACTCAAGTGCAAGCCATTTACCTCGTTATTTGGAGAGTCCCCCGTATTCCTAGTGCTAGGGAAAAAAAGATACAAAATCAATTAAGAGGCCCTTTGGTGGGGAAGATAGATTCCATATCTGGACTACGGTTCAAGCTACTGCCAAATAAGAAGGTAATAGTAGCCTCCTGTACTTGAGGTGAGAATGGGTGGGTGAAAAACTCACTACTTGACTAGCTGCCCTTCAGGCAAAGTCTTTGAACCGACTACTCCTGGTTCAAAGACTTTGCCCAAATACCAAAAAGAAAGATTAAGATTTTACCATCATGACAAATCTAAAAAGTCCTTTCAAATGTACGAAAACAGCACAAGATATTCTATTGCTGTTAAAAATTTAGGATCCTCTAGTAGCTTGTCCATTCTTGCTTTAGCTTGTCCACTAGTTAGCCTACATGATTCTCATCATGCCAACGCATTCTCATCCTTGCAAGTGTAGTAAACTTTCATCTTATCGATATCATGGCGCCTCATCAACATGGAAATCACATTATTTTCTCTAGACAAGCCTTAAAAATTAGTTATTCTCCTAAAACGAGCTCTATTGTGTTCACCGATGAAAAAAATTCCCCCAAAATAATGAGGTATATTCTCTCAATCCTCCACATTCCAAATAATGGAAAGAGGATATAGTCTTACAATCTTGCTTTTTTTATGCTGAAACAAGCCCCATTTGGATAAAGGTCCAAAGTAGCAATTGTTATTTTTGTAGCATGGGCGACACATTGATCATTTTTTGATAACTCTGAAGGTCACATTAAATTTACAATGGCAATAAAATATTGTATTTTTTGTCAAACTTAATGAGCTGTGTTAAATTCATAATAGCGATAAAAGGCAGTACTTTTGCATTCTGTAAATGAACTTTTGCCGGACATAAAAGTCCATAATTGTCTTTAAACATATGTATCCGTATATATATATATATGTGTGTGTGTATAAATGTGCGGATAGATATGCACCTGGCACATGAAATGTAAAAGCAGAGAGAGACTTGTTTGGCTGGATCCTCGTGGGACTGGGAAGGACGCCCGTGGTGTCGCTGTTTTAAAGACGCTCCAAATCTTTCTAGGGATCGAAGCCGGACCGCCACCAGGATCACGTGGTGCTTTTACCCCACTAGCCCTTCGCCTCCATCTCTCTGTCTCTTTCCGCTTTCGATTAGCCCCTCACGTACGCCCTCTTTTTCTTCATAATCTTTTTACTCACTCCCCTGCACGTGCATGCGCAAGAAAGCACATCGGGCGCGGGGAAGAGGTGAAAAAATCCTGGTAATAATGTCGCCTCCTTGGCTCTGTCCCAGGATTACATGCATTCAACGTCACGTTCCTCACGAAACCAGACATCGTGTACAAGCCAAGAAAGCAGTTGCCAAATGTCAATAAAGCGAGCCGGCCTAGACATGTGTGTGCACAGAGCCTAAACTAAGAGGGAATACCGAGAGTAAAAAGACAGGAAAACCAACGTGTCGTCTAGACGTACCTTACATTTGTCAACCACACCTTCCACGACTTTTTGTAGTACTTTTTGCATTATGGCGCTCGTGCTGTGTACGTGACATGTCCTCGGTATCTCGACGCTAGATACCCTATGGAAAGCTCCACATGAAATTGATTTTATCTTTGCAAGGAAATCTGGACTACAGGCTTTTTTTAACTATACCGATGGTATGGAACTCATTTATGCCATCCACGTAGCAACAAGTTAACATAAAGGAACCATGAAAGGAACGCCAGTTGAAGACCACTTGGAGAATCACTATCAGTAGCTATCACGGAAAGGGACGCAACACGGTTTAAACAGAAGCCAAGGAACATACATGTAACCCTATATGTTGGCAGATTTTCCGCTTTTCGCCTTCTCATTATAATATCCGCCCTATGTAGATATTGTCTTCACATAATCTTTTTGCAAGATTACGGTGGCATCTTGTGTACGCTTTTCTCTTTACCAAAACAGAGACCTCAGAGAGAGAGAGAGAGAGAGAGAGTTTAAAGTCTGTCTTATTCTTCACGCACATCAAATTTTACCTTCTTTTTTGCGTGGCAGATCAGCGAGAGAGAGAGAGAGAGAGAGAGAGAGAGAGAGAGAGAAGGACTTGGAAGTGCAACACAGCCAAACTTGGCTTCTTTTACGTGAGAAGGAAGCTTGTTGGGTTTGGAGCTTCTTTTGTTAGTTCTTTTAGATTCCAAGGGTGACAAGTCGACCCCACAATCTACAATTCGCAAGATCTCGCATCATGACTCGTGCTTCGGTACTGTCTGTACAATGGAGTGCTTTACAGGCGCGCAGAGAGAGAGAGAGAGAGAGAGAGAGAGAGAGGTAGGTTTGGAGGATTCTTAGCTGAATAGAGACAGCGTCACTTCTTGAATCTTGGATTTGCGTCCGGTGACTCAGCAGTGTCGTTTTTCGCGTGGATGATCTGTACTTAGCAAGCGCTGTGCTATTTACAATTGTGCGATTGCTAACTTCTCCACGTAACGTGAAAGGGGAAAATTACCAAAAAAACAAATCATAATCTTATTATAATGGCACCGATTTAATCATAAATTTATTTTTTATCAATTGAGTCTTAAATCATTTTAATTGTGCCAGTTTATTTCATTTGGTTAAATTTGGTCAACCGATGTTGATATAGCCGATAGCCGGTGGCTGGTGCCGATGACTTTTTTATTAATAATTTATTTTTTTGATTTATTTTATTAATTTATTTTATCTTTTATGTTTTATCTTTTTAATTCCCTCCTTCCCTTGCTCCAACAATCGGCCAGAGGGGAGGGCTAGTCAGTCACTAGATTGAGACGGTCAGGCAAGCTCACCTCGCCATCGTTGGGCGAGGGCGAGCTCACACGGCCGCTGGCGAGGGCTCACCTCTCCAGTCAATCGGAGAGCTTGCCTAGCCGCTGACCGGGGGGAGGGGGGCAGGAGAGGAGGGGCAGTCCCATAATAATACCCATAAGGTGGGATGAGGTACTCTGATGGCGGGATGGGGTGCTCGCATATGGCTAGCTTGATTTGGATCTTGTAGTGAGGCCGATTAGACTAGCGGAGGAGCTCATACGTCCGGATTCGGTCCTTGTCATGGGGGTCAAGTAGGTCCCAGAGATGGATGAGGAGTGAACCGACCAAGGGTTTGGTGGTCTCGGAGGGTTTGGAGTGGAAGACCTCAAGGGTGAGGGCGAATCAGGGAGGGGGAGGGGGGATCGTGATTTGCTCGTTCTAGATGGGGCAGGTGGAGTCGGAATCGTCAGACTTGGTGACAAGGCGGTGGTCAAGATCGACCTAGAAGATGGCGTAGGGCTTGAGGGCGAGGTCGCCCTCGCCTAGAAACGGCAAGGCGAGCTCGCCCAGTCACCTTGGGCTGGCGACCGGCTCGCCCTCCCCTCTAATCGATTGTCGAAGCAAGGGAAGAAGGAGGAGGGAGGAGAGAGGTGGAAACAAAAAAGATAAAGGATAAAAATATTTAAAAATTCAAAATAAATTAAAAATATTAATTAAAAATAGTCACCAGTGTTGGCCGACAGCCACGTCAGCTCCAGCTGGCCAAATTTGATCAGATGGGTTGAACTGACACAATTGCAAAAGATTTAGAACTCAATTAGCTAAAAAAAATAAGATTATGACTTAATTGACCAAAAAATAAGTTAATGACTAAATTGACACAATTAGGGCTTGTTTGATAACGATTCTACTCCTAGGAACAATTTATGATCATAAATTATTTTTTTTATTCGGTTCCTGAGAACAATTTCTAAGTATTTTAAGTATTTGATAAACTATTTAATTTTTTTATTTATGAAATAGAATTGTGTTTGGTAAGAATTTTCAAGTTTTTGATTCTTTTAATTTTTTAATACTTTTTATCATAATTTTCTTATATTTATCTTCTTTTTCTTTTTCCCTTTTCTCTCCTTCTTCCTCTTTTAGTGCGTGGTCGCTACCACCGGCGATGGCTAGTGAGTGGCCAAGCGAGGTTTGACAAGCTTGTTGGAGGCTCGCCTAGCCACCAGTGAGGCTTGACCTCACCCAGGTGGCGCGAGGCCAAGCCCCCAAATATGGGTGAGGCTTGGCCTCGCCAAGCCAAGGTGAGGCCGACCTCATGCAGCTTAGGCGAGGTCGAGCCTCCCCAAGCTAGGCAAGCCTTGACAATGGCCAAGTGAGCCTCCAGTGAGCTTGCCAGACCTCGCCTTGGCCTAATGGGGCTCTGGTGAGCTCACCCTAGCCTGACGAGGCTCCGGTGAGCTTGCCAGACCACACCCAACTGCTCGTCGGTAGCGGCAACGGCGATGTCCCAAGGGTGGCAATGGGGGTGGTAGATGGGAAAAAAGAAAGAGAGGAAAATTGTTTCTAGAAGCAAGAAGCAATTTTTTTTTTACCAAATAGATTTATGTTCCAAATCTATTTCAAAAAATAAAAGAACAAAATTAGTTATTTTCGAGAGTGTTACCAAAAAAACATTTACATTTGATTTACGACTTTTTCGGTAATTTTCCCCGTGGGAGGAAGAAATGTAACTCTTATCACATGAAGTGCATTGACATGCCAATCACTCAAAAGAGAAGTGAATGGAATTTTAACATTTTTCTTAAACCTTTGCAAACCTTTGCAACTATGGCCTTATCAAGGAGAAGAAAACCTACCTTGCACCGTACCAAATTAAGCAAGAAACAAGAACAGAATCGCGACAGATGAAGAGAAAAACCTCAAAACCATAATCTTACATCTGATTCTTCTCCCACTCGCCGAGATATTACAAAGTAAATAGTGCTAGGACCAAACTACTCTAAGGGTCCCGCCTATTGCCCCTTCGACTATGCATGAACATGTACGCTAAAATGGCTCGATCCATCCCCTGAGTTAAATCTCATCTGATTACGCCCAATTCAACCTGGCCTTTTCGCCGAGAGTAGTTAGAACTTAAGGTGAAATCCTCAAAAGATTGTCGGTCATTCGGGTTAGCATCTCTTTGATTCTCTGGTATCTTGCCGCTACCATGGCAAATCAATTTTACGGGGTGGAGATGTCACATGGTGTAGGTGCGTCCCACAGCAAGAAGAATCTCCCCAAGATCGATCGATCAATCAATCAGATGGCGGTTCGTGTGTGTTTGTATTTGATTGAGAGAATATTGATGGTGGGTCCTTGTCCACGGTATAGAGCGTGTAACGTGTGTGTTTCACTTCCATATGGAAAACCTAGATCCTCTCTCTTAGTACCGTCCCTACAATGATTGATATCTTTCACATAAGTCATTATCATTTTCTTTGTATGTTTAATTTTCTTTTACTACTAGAGATACGTATACCCGATTCTCCAAAAACCATGCACGAACTGAGTAACATTAGACCAGGCGGCATCGATCCATGGCACTTTGCTCGAAATTCATAGAATTTGGACGAGCAACTTTCGATTACAGTAGTTTGGTGAACTACTTTTTTACTACAACGTGATTTAATCGTTTTTACTCAAATGTCTACGTGGAGAAGGTGTGCTTGGAGATGTTCTATCGATGGATCTTGTCAGTCCACGGATTTTGCCCTTGTCTGTGTTCTAGTTCCTTTTGTACGGGGAGGTATCGTGTTATCCAATTGCATGTGCCTCCAATGTCTAAGAGAAGGAAAAAATGGAAAAAGTTGCATGTGCCACACCCATAACTTCAGATGTCTGCTCCTCTTTATATATTGAATTGGTGTCCAAATAAGCCAATTATTTGACGCTAGCTACATACCCGTGAGATGCTTCATTTCATGTGAATACCGAAGCTTTTAAAATAATTTATTTAGAGGGACCGAAGCAATATTTCTATGGTTGTCTCATGATATTTTGTATTTTCCCATTATATTTTACTTTTTTCCAGTAATTTGTCTTTCGAAATTGTTTAAGCAATGAAGTACATTAAAGTAATCTACATGTCTGTATTGTGCACACGGGTGATACTAACGGACTACTTAGTGAAGATGATACTCATGTGGAAGAGATAAACAAAGCTTTTGTTGATTCAAAATGTAATTTCAGGCACTTCAAATTTATTTTCGTGGAAAACTTATGTTATTTTTCCTCATGTCCTTCTGCCTTACTTTGCGAGGAAGAAACTCAAACTGGCCATGACCACCAATCGCATCATTCAAGATCTGAACACATACAATCTCCGACATTATATATATCGGTTCACTAGTGATCAATGATTGGTGACTTTAGCTACATATAAATTAGAGTTTATCAGACGTTACTTGATATAGATTTCAGTGAATATGCACATTACCTCTGCTCTATCATTCGCACTTACAATGTGTGCATGCCATATATAGATTGGTTTCCATCTGTACCTCTAAGCAAAAGTTTAGAAGACAAATTTGCCAAACTATCTAGTATACAAATTTCACTAAGGACGCATTTGTTCTGCTGGAAATTTCATTATAAATGAACATATCTTCCTTGAAAATCATTTTAAAGAATAACGATTAATATTCATTTATTTAGTGATTTTAAAAAGGTGATTTCCTTCTTACCCAAAAAGGGAAGTTGGTTTCCTCCAATCTAAGCTTGTGTTTTTCATGGATCGATCAGCTATCCATCATTCGAACACCAGAAAGTCAGAAAACAATATCTCAAAAACAGATTTCCTTCAAACAAGCGGACACCGAGCTTGTTTTGTTACAATGCAAAGTATACACGCTAGGACGAATTCTCTCCACAATAAATTCTACCAAAAACACAACAAGATAATCCCTAATTTCTCCGGAGAAATCTGGCGTGAGAGCGAAGTGCACGATCAAATCTCTTGTTTGACTTGGGATGTTGTGGGTCGGCCATTTCGATTTGCCAGGCTTTAACGCAATTTCCATGAGCATGATGAGGACTCGATCCGAGTCAATAATACCCTAGCTTTGGAATTACTTGTCAAGAGGGATCATGATGGTTCATCTAACAAAACCCTAAGGTCCCCACTCTCGAAAGCCTGCGTTTTTCTAACACGGCCAAGCACCGTAGTTGCAGCTTTACGCACTCTCCTCAAGTGAACAGTTCCTTGCGGTCTAACATGTCGAGCGTTATTGCATGGTGGGAAGTAATGATATATCAAGAAGTTCGATTTCGATGGACATTTGCCTGCATGTTTTGCAGTTTTGTCAACAAGTTCGAAATGTTGGGGAAGGACGGTGGGTTTGAGATGATAAATACGGCGTGTAGGGACAGCTGAGAGAATAATGCTGGGCATGCAAATGTTAAACCATTATTACTGGTTGAAACCATGTTTTGTGAGTTCGTTGAATTTGGTAACATTCATTGATTATGTTGAGCAATGGGGTCACGTTTTCTCGAAATGGTACAGGCATCTATCTTTTTCCCATTTTGCGATACCTTCCTAAATCACACACAAAGCATGACCGAGTTCTACATCTCACGCTTTGCGATAGAGACGAGTCATTCACCTTCTCTTTTCCTCATTGTTGCAAATGCATCTCTCGATGAATTTAACATATTTGGAGTAATAAATTGACTGAGCATACGCGATATAAATCAAATGTTCAGTATATACCGCATCATATGAACACGACACAAGTTCCGTAAACGGGTTTGTCGTGCTCATCATTGACGTACTAGCAGGCAAAAAGAAGCGAGGCAAAGAAAAACCCTAATGTACACTATATCTTTGCGACTACATATGGGGACCTGTTCAGATCGCATCATTGCATGAAATCTTGGGAGAATATCACGTGTGCAAGAAAATCTTTCGCATCGCCCATCATCATGAGGAATCCTCAAAAGAGAGAACTTCCCTCGAGCTTTCCATGATCGACACTTTACCTTTTACCCGATCGCCTTCACACTCGGAATTTACTAATGATGAACAAAAGCCAAGAGAAAAAGAACAGCACGACGCACGCATATTTCTTGACTTCGGAACGTGTGAATACAGACATTGCTCGTTCTCACGCTGGGCCTGTCGTTGCTTTCTTTTTTAACCTAAGAGACATGACGGTTGCGATTCAACCTCATGATGGGTTATTTTTACACTTTTTATCTCGAGAGAAGAGGAGAGGAAAGGGCTTGGCATTCACACACGTAGGGGCAATGATGAGGCGATGCGATTAAAGCGTCGTCATTTTTTATGGTTGTGGTGGGATTTGTCTTGTCTGGACCAGGCTGTGGCGAGTGCGGAGGCGTATGAGAAGGTCGACGATAATGACAACAGCTCGATGTATGTCGAGAGGTGGCTGATTCCGGCTTTTGTTGGGATGACAAAAGCGAGCTGCTGGCATAATGAGGGCGGCACGTAATGATGAGATGTTGGCGATGCCTCGGCTTTGCATGAAGAAGATGTTAAGGGTTTTTTTGGTCATAAAGAAGATGTTGAGGTTGATATCGCCAAAAAAAACCTGTTACCGTAATTCAATTGTTTCGTGTGAGTAGAAAGAACCGATCGAGTGGTCAAGTGCTCAGCTCGAATGCCACCGATCTCCTCGTTTGAATCACAACAAATCCTACTCAAACTAATTTTTGGGAGTCACACCTAGTACCATAATGGCCTGGTCCGACATAAGCAAGGATTGGTCTCTAAGCTCAAAGGGCCTAAATAAGGAATGACTCTTGACATACTTCTAGGATGACAAATGGGGCAAAAATAAACTGAATTATATATCGAATAAGAGGAAAGCGATCCTGAGATGTGTGTCTATGTGTGAAAATTTCTTGAATTAACTTATGAAAGTGCTTTCTAATGTAACAACAAGCTTAGTTATTGGAATTTTAAAGTTGAGCATGCTCAAATGGAAGTATTTCTAAGATTAGAGACCTCTTGTGAAGGTGCCCACTTGTACATCAAGTGACAAATCTTGGAAGTGCTCTCACTTGTATGTCAAAGGACAAAACCATGAAATTTGGTATGAGACGAGCTAAAGTAAAGAATACCTCAAGCGAGTTAAAATCACGGTGCCACAAATACTACTACATCTCGTGGTTGGAGCCTTGTACAATACATGGCATTGAAAGATCAGATTTTTCATCTTTATGAGATCAATTGTGTTGAAGGTACGAATAAATTAAAATCTCTTCTGATCTTTAAGGAAACTAGTTGAAACAACCAAAAATAGAAAGGCATTAAATTACACATTTGAAAACGTGAGGATTAATTAAAACTTTCTCTTTAGCCGGACCAGTTTTCGGAGTGCCACCCCACTGATAATGTCACTTATTCCACACTACTGTTCAGGTGTTATGTTTTATGGGAAAACTTAACGACGATCCTCGGTATATGTAATGAATTTTGTCGACCAGTGTCCCATGTGTACCCGTAATCATTGTATATAAGAAAGTTAATAGAATATAATTAGAAGACTATAATCAAGCTGTGACACGGTCTTGTGTAGTGATACGGTAATAATCTCACATGACGCGTTTGATTAATCATGGAAAACCCTAACCCATTCAAGGATTTTGCAGGCAAACTGAATCTGTGGGAATGTTCTTTTGCCTTCCAGATCGTGCACCGCGGGCGACAAGCGTCGGAAGGACATAATCATTGTGCTGGGCCTGCGCCAATTGTGAACAAAGACAAAAGACACAGGAAAAAAATCTCCTTGACCGTGGCTGGCTGGCTGGCTGGCTGGCTGGCTGGCTTCCGCTGCTGCAAACTGCTCCAAACCCTACCCACTGAACGATCCCTCTTTATCAGCGTCTTCCTCGAAGCGGGCGATCTATTAAACTACAGGTGAAAAAAGATCATGCATTACACGACATGCCGACGGACCGTGAACGACACGCCCCCAAAAATCAACATTTGTTCACGACCGTGTCTTGGGATTGTGCTGGTCTGGTTTTCTTGCTCTGCATTTCTCTGTGAGCTAGCTGTTCGTATCTAGAAGGAGACAAAGGAAAAGGCATGGTACAGTCGCGATACGAGACGGGCCAAGATCTCCTCTATAGATTTCATAGATATGATACCTTGGACTAGATAGGGAATAAGTGAGTTTGGGATTCGACAAATCCCCTCGAACTCGATTTGTACGCCAGATTCTCGACAGCGATCAAAGGACACTTGTCAAATATAATTGATCGAGGAGAGATTGATTTGAAAGCACGGATCGAAGGATTTTGCTACCATAATAATATTATATTTTTATCAAAAGAAAATTGTATTCATTGCTCAAAAGAATGCATAAGAAGTTTGTAATATTCCTGACAAAACAAATCGAAACAGAACAAAAATACTTAAAAGTAAATCCAAATCTAGAAAACAATCAAGATCAACAAAACACCAACAAAATTAAGCATACATGCATTCTATAAGAATGAATTTGTCTAGCAAAATAATTGGCGACTAATTACTGAATCTCATGTCTTTATCATTAATGAGTACATACCGGATATTCCTTCTCCAATAACTATGACATTGTCAATTGGTGGTGCACACCTAGGATTCGGCTTCCTCTACACTAACATGTAGAAGAGCAAATCTTTGTGTTTTTACAAGACACAATGCAATCATCATTGAAGCCGGAGACAAAGAACCAACAAAATTAAGCACACACTCGTTCTATAAAAATGAGTGTGTCAAGAAAAATAATCGACAATCAATTACTGGATCTTGTATTTTTGTTAGTGATGAACACATGCCATAATTTCCTTCTTCAAGAACTATGACGTTGTCAATTGGTGGTGTGCACCTAGATTTGGCTTTCTTTACACCAACATGTAGGAGAGCAAATCTTCATGTTTCAACGAGACACTAAAACTTCTACAATCGTCATTGAAGCTAGAGACAAAGAACCAACAAAATTAAGAGCACACTCATTCCATAAAAATAAGTGTGTCAAGCAATATAATTAGTGACTAACTATTGGATCCGGTGTCTTTGTTGATGATAGGCACACGCCATAAATTCATTCTCCAATAACTACAACATTGTCAATTGGCGTCATGCACCTAGATTTAGCTTCCTCTACACCATCATGTAGAAGAGCAAATTTTCGTGTTTTATTGAAATGCCAAAACTCATGCAATTATCATTGAAGTTGGATATAAATAGCCTGAACACGAATAGAGTAAAAGGATATCAAATTTCCAAAAGCATACTTATTAAACTCTCATATCTAAATTGAAAGAAGATAGTATTCAAATCTAGGACTAGGTTGGGAGAGTTCAAACTCTCAAATCGAGAACTAGACAGAAAGAAAATAGCTTCCAAATCTAAATTGAGAGAGAAGAAAAAGAAAGAAAAGAACAATAAAACGCAAACAAATAAATGACAAAATGGGGAGGGTAGGGTGAGACTAACTCAAACCCTCCCCCATGGCGGTTGAAGAAGATAAGGGAGAGAAAAGAGAGAGAGGGAGAGAGGAAAAGACTAGCATAATAATATTTAGATTATCATGAATAAAAGAGTAGATCCCACAAAAAATTTCAATTATTTGTTATTTATTTTTTATGGCCCAAAATAGGCTATTAATTTAAGTTGCATCTGGTAATGAGGATATAATTCAGGATGAGGCAAAATTTACCCTATGTTTGATGCTTGCTTAAGATACAATAACATCGGATGTAAGAGGAATATAAGCCAAATAAAATTTTCCCACGAGGAACGTGGGATAAAAGCATATAGAACTTCTAATATCCATAATAGTAAAGCTATATGTCTCAAATAAAAAACTTATTAAATTAAAAATTGAATTATATTTCAACATAAATAACATCTGAATTCTAATATAAGAAATTCAAAATAACAACGAAATAAAAATTTAGTTCTTTAATTTAATCTTATTTTCATTTATATAGTCAACGTTAATTATATCTTATAATATAAATTCAATATATAAATATACAAATATATATTTTATATATTTTTGTATTTTAGGTATATTAGTGTGATTTACTATTCTATAAAAATTTATTAGAGAATGATGGAAGGGGAAAAATAATTAAAAATAGATTAAAATAAAATAAAATAGATTAGATAATAGTGTCACAAGAGATTTTTACTATCTCCATTTTTGAATTTTTAGGTTCATTTACACTGGTATACTATTTACACTAAAAAATGTACACAATATGATGTGAATATATCCAATTTAATTACTGTGATTCATCAATCTATGGATAAGATATAGCAAAATTCCTGAATTTCATATCACATTATATTCAGTCCTATTCTGATTAGAAATCTAGACAACTAAACGTATTCATAGTGAATTAAAGATAGTCACATAAGTATTTTTCATATCTGAAAAACTGTTTTTTTTTCCGGTTGCCTAGTCGGCTCGGGCCTGAGAGGACAAACCAAGGAAACCATGGCTTTGAGAGAGGAATATCCGACTTCGAATGGCTGGGCCCCTGCTCTAGGCCTAAAGGCCCAAAGACCATGCAGAGGCGTGGCCTTTGTTCAGCGCCCATGGGCCAGCCCAACTTCCTTTCCTTTGTCAAGTATACTCTAGCCCTACAAAGCCTTCATGAGATAAAAAAGCCCACCGAGGTCTCTTAAACCTACTCAAAAAATTCCAAATAAGAACTTGAAATGCTTACTTAATCAAAGATCCGGCTGGCCGGAGAACTCCACCGGCACGGCCAGGGGCATATTTGTCCAACGATATTTGATTTTTCTTTTCTTTTTCGTTCTTCTCTTATCCGTTCATCATCTTCTTCTTCAGTTATGGCTCTTCCTTCTTCCTCCTTTCGCTCGCGCTTACTGGCAGCAATTAGCGTATTAGGATTGTTGGAAAGATGGAAAGTTGTGGGAAGGAATGTCCATCGTAGTGGGTTGGCAGAATCATCGGCTCCACCGCCGTCAAGACTCGCTGCCATGGAGGAGCCGGCGTCGCCAGATTTGTTGACGAGCCGCCATCGCCAGGTTCATCGATGAGGAGCGCAAGGCCGCCTCTTCGGCCGACCTTGGCAACCCTAGCCCGAGCGACACTCGTGGATTGTCCACGTCGCTGAGGTCATTTGCGCAAGGGAAGGACTCCTCGAGGCAAGGCTGTGGATGGAGATGACAATGGCCGTCGCCGAGGCGGTCTGACTCGCCACGGCTTGTGCCGGATGCAGGTGGAGGAGCTCCTGGAAAACCAGTTCGCGAAGGTTAGGGCAGCTGTTAAGCAATGGGCGTGCAGACTGACGGTGCAACCCCAGCCCTAAGCGAAGAGGACAACCATGCTTGGACGAAGAAGATGAATAGGGAAGAGACGAAAGAAAAAGAAAAGGAAATAAATAAATAGATTTGGACGAAAATGCCCCTAATTGTGACTTCAGAGCTCGCACGACTTACGGAAATGTGGCTGGCGAGCTCAAGCCTTAGTCTATAATTATAAGTGATCACTTTGCTGTTGTACAAAATAATATCCATTTTGAATCATATTTTGAGAAAATGAACTTATTCTGTATTCTTGGAATATTTTCAAAAAGACTGAGAAAACTACACTTTCAACGGCTCACGCAATTAACAAAATCCGAAGGACGATCTTGATTTTTAGGACGCTAGCATGTATGATTTCCGCCTCTGAACAGGTCATTCTAAGGTCTTCAAGAATCGATAGGGAAGTGCCAGATCCTAAAAACTTCTAACAAGCCCAATCTTTCAAATTAATGTGACTTAATCTTGTGTTAGGATTCAATTCACCGCTTCACATCCGCTAAACTAAGGAGCCCACGGGATTGAGGAGGAATGCAGTGAGTTCATGCTGCACTGGAAGCATTTGTACGAAATTTTCGAGATTTGGAAGCTTTCGTCTCATGATTTAGATTTAGTGGTAGGATCTCTTCTCTCCTTATCTAAATTTAGATTAAGGAGTTCTTTAGAGGCATTTTTGTCCTCATCTAATCTTTTCTGATCTATATATAGATATGATAGTATGTTCAACTTATTTTCACTATCTTTGTACAGTGATGGTGTTAAGTTAGATGTACACTGTCCACTAGAGAAGTTGTATTTATCGGAAAAGGAGATTAAATATGTACTCATCACCAATAATGATGCGAGATTTGGCGATCGGTTACCGTTGGTCTATTTTAATATCGAGATTTTTGATCTATATATAGATCTGATAGCATGTTCAACTTATTTTCATTATCTTTGTACGGTGATGGCGTTGACTTGAATGTACACTATCCACTAGAGATATTGTATTTATCGGAAAATGAGATTAAATATGTACTCATCACCAATAATGACACGAGATTTGGCGATCGGTTACCGTTGGTTTATTTTAATACCGAGATTTCTAATATATATATATAGATTTGATAGCATGTTCAACTTATTTTCATTATCTTTGTACGGTGATGGCGTGGACTTGAATGTACACTATCCACTAGAGATATTGTATTTATCGGTAAAGGAGATTAAATATGTACTCATCACCAATAATGACGCGAGATTTGGCGATCAGTTACCGTTGATCTGTTTTAATATCGAGATAGATATACTCTTATGGAATGAAAGTATGCTTATCACAGTAGGTTGTGTTTTGCTATCTGAAATTTGCTTTATGTTAAACCTCTAGTATGCCATCTTGAGATATGAATGAAATATTTTACTTTTAACCCAACACAAAAAAAGAAAAAAAGACTTTGTGTAGGGTGATTACCTACAAGTTAATGAAAGGAAATAAATCTAGCATATATGGGAGTTTTCGTTTGAGAGAAATTTAAATGCCTCGATGCCTTCACTATCACAATTTTTATGAATTTAATAATAATTTTCTTGTCCTGATTTCTTCTTGTGCATAGGCTTTTTCTTTTCAAATTTTAAATTCAATTATAGGTTTGCTAACTAATGAGATTTCAAGCAACATTGTGACTTTAGCAATTAATTAATGACCTGGGTCTCATTTAGGCAAGAAAAATCTAACCTCATTAACCCTAGCCTATCCAAATTTTGCTACAAATCCAACCTAGCCAAACCCTACATTCAATTCAAACCCCCTCTTATAAGATAAAGATCGCTTTGCCATAGCTCTCGGTACTTACGATCTCTTAGCAGTTTTCAGAACCAGCCATGCCTGCAACTTCCAAAGCATGCGCGTCGTGTCGGTACCAGAGGAAGAGGTGCGACGGCAACTGCCAGTACGCCGACCTCTTCCCGGCGAGCCGGTTCGACGAGTTCCAGAACGCGCAGCGGCTCTTTGGCGTGAACAACATCCACAACATCGTGAACGCGGTCGAGCCCGAGCTCAGGAAACAAGCCGCCGAGTCGATACTCATGGAGGGCAACATCAGGAGGAGCGACCCCGTGCACGGGTGCCTCGGCGTCACCCGGAGGCTCAAGTGGGAGATAGACTTCTGCGAGAAGCAGCTCGAGGACGTGAACCGTCGCCTGTCTGTCCTTCGGCAGTGGGACCGGGAATCGCAGAGGCACCAGCACGGATTTAACGGTGCTGCTGTCGAGCTCCCGCCATTGCCACCGTCATACTTCTCGAACGGGGGCGGCGTCGGGAGTTTCTACGGGCAGACTCGGCCTGATCCGGTAAGCCTAGACATGATTTAACAAATCTTCGACCATGATATCTGCGAAAGGGACTCGTTTGATTGTCATCCTTCTGTGCACGCAGACCACTGCTCTGCTCGACTCGAGTCGCATGAACTATCGAGGACTCAATTACCCATCAATATACGAAGAAGGAGCGTCAAGCACCATGAGGTAAGCTCACCGAACCGGTTTCATTTCCCGAGCGCCGCTCGCCATACGAGCCGTCACGCACCCACGATTAGATTGTCTCTTTCTTCTTCATCTTCAGATTTTGCAGGGCGGACCGACTTGCTAATCCCGAAGAGCCAGAGGAGGAGGATTCACCTGAGGGCGTGCGACGGTGGAACGGAGGAGAGCATGGGGCTGCGTGACCGGGGCAGATAAAAAGATGTGGGCTATTACAAAAACTACTATGCTGGCAAAAGTTCAAAAAATACTTATGTGACTGTCGTTAATGTATTTTGAAAATAACGGTCTATTTTAGGCCACAAAATAAATACTAATTGCACCACCGCACTGTCGATCCCATTAAACCCTAACTAGGCTCAATACCTGCTCTCGATTTCAATCATTTCAAAACTCGCTCAATTGCTCCGATTAGATTTGCACTTCCCATCTTCCCCTCTTTTGATTCATTCTTTTGGGGAATAAAATACACTTGCTTGACGGTAGAACATGAGCACATGACTGTCCCGCGGTCGCCGGAAGTCACCCCTTTTGTCTCCGGCGATGAGGGGAGGGAGTCAATTGGAACACCGGGGTTCACTTTGGGGGCGTCTTGAGAAAAATCTCTCTTTAGGGGGGCGTTTTGAAAAAGGAAAAGTTTCCCTGATCAAAACCCCTTCTACACAGATAGCCACATATCTCTCTCTTTCCCCCTCTTTTTGCCACAGGAACCTGACCACCTCAGCTTCGACGCCGCCACGGCCCTCGAACGTCGAAGCTGTTGACCCAAGCAATCCGACACTGCCTCCTCTCTAAGGTCTGGCAATTCTCAACACAACTTATGCACACGACACGCCATGATAAGCAATAAAAAATGGTTTGGATTTGGCATAAACGGATTCTTATGGAACTATTAGCATTCATTTGTTTAGATATGAACGGACACATGTAAGTTAACATTTTAGTGCGTCATTTGTATCAACACAATGAAAGTAGATACATTTTAGTATGTTTGGTATTCCTATTTAAAGACTTTTCTAGGCCCTCGCCGGCAACCACAGCAAGGGCTAGCGAGGCAAGGGTGTGCTAGTCCTCACTCAAGCCCTTGCCAGCCACAACGAGGGTGGGTGACAACACCCTCTCTGTGACTTGTGAGGGCTTTGTAGCCCTCAATTAGTAGCCAATAGCCCTTTGAACCAAAAGAAAATAAATGAAAAGAAAATTATTTAAAAATTAGAAAAAATATTAAAATATTATTATAAAATGTCTATGTTAGCGCTTGTCATGTTACGTAGAATGATCGGCATCCACAAGTAAGCAATTTTCGTCTAAAATTAGCCTGGTGAACTCAATTAGCAAATTCTGACAAGATTTAGGATTCAATTAACAAAATTGAAAGATTTAAGACTAAATTGATAAAAGTGCAATAGGCTTAAGATTTTTTGAATAATTTTTCCGAATGTTGAATATTTGAAGTTTGGAACCTCTGGAGTTGTCGAGGGGAAATTTGCATTTAAGAAGTCACATTTTGTGGCAAAATCTTTTGAAGATGTGATTTATTTAGAACAACTCGGTACGAAATTAAATGGAGTTCTTCACTAGCCCCATGATCAAATTTGGACAACACAGATGTATCTCATAATCCGAACAGCTGACTCATTAACCAGGTAAAGATGGTGCAATTTCAGAGAAAAATCAAAATTATAGGAAGGAAGAAATGTCTAGTAAGCTTGAGTTGGCTCATCTTATGGAAACCCTAATTCACAGCAGACGACGAATCTATTCGCTTCTGTTGCGATCGAAAATCCTCTGCCCAGGAGCAAAAATCATCTTCGGATCGAACTGAGCTTTCCGCTCTCGGAACAGCCTCCATTTCGACCCGAAATGTCTCGTCCATTCTGGTTCACTGCCGAAATGGGGGAGATACTGTTTAACCTCAATACCTGCATCTTCACAAAACTGCAGAAGCTCCTTATTTTGAAGATCAAATTCCTGCCAATCGTCGAACCTGCACGCGTGCAGAAACCCTACGGAGTAGAAGACGTCTTCGTCCGGTACAACTGCGGACATCCGATCATCCCACCTGCAAGAATTCATTCATTAGTGTATCTTTGTCCCATTGAAGTGTATCCAACGTTGTCGTTACACAATCTCACATAACTTGGTTAAGACAATAAGCCGGTCCCTATGGGAGACTTACTTGTTTCGGTTCATGGGATAAATGAGGACGGTTCCGGTCGTGATGCTCCTTTTGAGGACAATGTTCTTGAAAACGCCGTCATTGAAATCGGAGATGCGAGATTTGGGCACGAATAGGTTCAACCACGGATGAGGAACATCCCAACGGCCCTGCGCTCGGAGTTTCAGCTCTCCTTTTCGCACCCGATCAAGGAAATCGATGTAGGCAATGTCTTTTTGGAACACGAACTCAGGAATATGGCTCAATCCTCGGAACAAATTCTTCAGATCCTAGAATAGTAGATTAATAGTCAAGTTAGAGACGAGAATTGCAGGAACATGATTAACTCTCTCGTGCAACTGCAAGCATAGCTAGGGTTTGTTAAAAATGGTGAGTTAAGTCATGCCTCGTTCACTGTATTCTCAGTGAGATCGTCGTAGTACTTCGCTACTTCAAGACAATAGATGATCTTATGTTGGTCTATCAACGATCCGATTCGCAGGTGGTCCGGCTCCAGGAAGAAAGAAGATCTCCAACTATCCGGAGGACCCTGGTGCATGAGAAGCAGCCCCTCCACATAATCGAGTGCATCGTCTTGATCCCTCCCGTTCTTTGAGATCAGATGTTCTTGGTCTCTCGTAAAAGCCGAGAAATCGCTATACAGTATTCTCACCCATTTGACCTGCGCGTTGAAATTATCGTAACATAAACAATATTTCAAGGATAGTGATTTGCTTTTAACGAACCGAAATGAAAGAGTAGCGAAAAATGTATACTGAAAGTAGCCATTCTAATATGTTCCAAAACCCATATTGTATGTTTGATCCTTGCAGCAGCTCTCTCTATTGTTTGAATTAAGAAGTTTGACTTGATCTTATAATATGACTAGGAGAAAATCTTTTCTCAAATAGTCGAGTCTGGTGTTCATACTCTCTTTGGAGCTCGATCTAAGGCGATTCTCGCCCTCGTTATTATGCCAAACTGGCCAAGACCTCCGAGAACAGAGTAAAACAGGTCGGGATTTTCGTCGGGCGAGCAAGTCGTAAGCTCCAGAGTCCCTGAATCCAAAGTAAAAAGAATGGAAAATAACATTTATTCGCTCGTACGTAAGCAAGAGAATATCAAAGAACTATACTTTGGCGACTTTCTAGGCATAAACAAATCGAACAGCGAGGCATAATTCGGTACGAGATCTTAAACGATCCAACAAGAAAACATTATGGTCCTACCCGCTCCTGGACATAATTTGACCATGCACAAGAATATGACAACAGAAATATCGACTCCGCGGAAAGAGCTAGCGGCCAAGAAATCTATCACGAAACACAAAGTTCGTAGAAAGCAAAATGCACTTATCGCCAACTGCTAAACGACCCTTTTCCATGTCGCCATAGCTGGCTCAGAATGAAAGGAAGGAAGAAAGATAATCAGGAGAAGAAAAATCGAAAGAGGCCATGGCGTTTTTACCAGTAATGACGTCCATTTCATAGACGTTGCTGATCTGAGGACCGTATCGGAACGTTTGCCCACTTATGCCGGCGTTGGAGAGCGTCCCTCCCACCGTCACGTACAAGTAATCCGTCCACGAGACCGGCGCGAGCCCATGCCTCAGCGTCTCCTCCAACACATCCCTCCAGAGCTGCCCACCGCCAACATCAGCGTAGTGCCCGAACGACCTGCTCCACGACACGGCGATGGTTGCTCCTCCACTGGTGCTGCCTTGGCGGCTCGCCAGGGATGTCATGTCCACCACGACCCCGCCCAGGGCCAGGGCTTGGCCCCGGACTGAGTGGCCACATCCTCTAGCCGCAATAGTAAAAGGGACAGAGGTATTATCGTTGCTGTATGCAGCCCTCACAACGTCCACTATTTCCTCGTGGCACGACGGCTGGAGGACGCCTCGGGGGGTTCGCCGGACAATGTTGCCGAAGTCAGTCGAGGCCATGCTTATCGAGTCGGGGTCGGTGCAGAGCTTGCTGGGGAGCATGGGGATTAGGGACTGAGTCCGGGTCTTGGATTTGCCGACTGTGGAGAGCGATCGGGTTGTGATGACTTTTCCCATGTAATCTGAAGACATTGGACAAGTTCCTGCCATTTCTGGAGTGGGAGAGGGAGAGAAATTGGGAAGTTGATAGTTTGCGTGTGGCACTTGAATACATATATATATCACCTTGAGGTTGTTGTCGTCGTATGCTCCGTAGCACTATAATTAATGTTTACAAATATCGGTAATGTAAAAATTCTATATGAGATGTGACAATTTATTGTACCGAAATAATCACGATCACAGATGATAGTGTGTCTTTCACATAATCTTGGATAACGTAACAATAATAATGATGCGAACTAAAAGTAAATGGTCAATTAGAGCGGATTTTGTATATTCTGAGTTTCAAAGCAACGATATCATGTTGGTAGATTCGATAATAAGAGACGTTCCTCCCAACTCGTGAATTATTCAAAAGAAAAGGACCCTAGAACTCTTCATGCATCATTAAAGTCTTCGTATGGATTTTATAATAATCTCTATATGGGAACATATTGGTAATTTAGAGCTCTACATGAAACAAGACAACTTATTGTACCAAGTTAATCACGACCGTAAATGATGATAGGTCTCTCAATTGATCTCATACGACATGACAATAATAATGATGCAAACTCAAGCACTTGTCACTTGGAGCAGGTTTCATATATTCTGAGTTTTAACTAGAAAATATCAGTAGATTCAATATTAAGAGAAGTTCCTCACCAACTCCTGAATTATTCAAGGGACCCTAGAAATCTCCATGCATCACTAAGTCTCCGTATGGATTTTAAAATAATCTCTATGGGAACATATTGGTAATGTTGAATTATATATGAAATGGGACAATTTATTGTATCGAGTTAATCATGACCGCAGATGATGACGGGTCTCTCACGTTGTTTCACACAACATGACCATAATAATGATGTGAACTCAAGTACTCGTCACTTAGACTAGGTTTCATATATTATGAGTTTCAAAGCTAGAAGGTCGTCTACAAATTCAATATTAAGAAAAGTTCCTCCCAACTCGTGAATTAGTTAAGAGAAAGGAATCTTAGAATTCTCCATGCCTCATAAAAATCTCTAAATGGATTTTAGAGTAATCTCTATATGTGACATATTGTCAATTTAGAATTCTAT
The DNA here is from genome assembly GCA_014182895.1 of Angophora floribunda. Taxonomy (NCBI): domain Eukaryota; kingdom Viridiplantae; phylum Streptophyta; class Magnoliopsida; order Myrtales; family Myrtaceae; genus Angophora; species Angophora floribunda. The sequence goes on from CM024707.1 coordinate 7,315,059, forward strand.
AGGAAACAGGACAACTTATTGTATTGAACCAATCACAACCGTAGATAATGGCGAGTCTCTCACGTTATCTTGCACAACTTGACTGTAATAATGATGTGACCTCAAGTACTCACCACCTAAAGCAAATTTCGTGTCTTCTACGTTTCAAAGCGAAAATATCATGTCAGCAAATTCAATATTAAATAAATTTCTCACCAACTCGTGAATTATTGAAGAAAAAGGAGCTTAGAATTCTCCATGAATCACTAAAGTCTCTATATGGATTTTAAAATAATCTCCATATGGAAACATATCGATAGTAAAATTTTATGTGAAACGGGACAATTCATTGTACCGAACCAATCACGACCACAATGATGACAGGTCTCTCACGTGATCTCGCACGACATGACTGTAATAATGATGCAAACTAAAGCACTCATCAATTAGAGCAGGGTTAGTGTATTAGCCTGTCGGCAACTTCAATATGAGGATAAATTGCTCCCCAACACGTGAATGAATTATTTAAAAGAAAAGGACCCTAGAATTCTCCATGCATAACTAAAGTCTCCGTACGGATTTTAATATAATATCTATACGGCAACATAGTATCCAAACTCCCATTGATTTCGACCCCTTTTTTGTCTCTTTGTGGCAAGTCGACATTTCTCAATTTCTTTGTACTCCCCCAACCACAGCCTTCAACGTGCCTCTGAAACCAGGAATGCGAGTCTGACTGGAGATGCCGGCGTTCACATTGATGGCCGACGTCGCCTCCTTTGTTGGAGTCACTCCCTGCTTCCACTTTCTCATTGGGGCTTCCACTTTCTCACTGGGGCTTGCTTCCAATTTCTACATGGCAGATCAGGAGAGGGCCACGCCACCCTCGTTGGCCCTCACCTGTGACCGGTTGCCGGCCATGCCCAGTTTTTGTCGCAAACGAAAGGAAAAGAAAAGGAGAAAAAAAGAAGAAGAGAAAATTTAGAAAAATTATATATATAATAATTCACATTAGTGGTAGCTATACCGTAAATAAGTTAGTTGGTATTCACATTAATGATTTTCGGTCAAAATTAATCAGAAAATTACATTGATAAACCGTTAGAAGGTTGGGATTAAATTGGTAAATAATTAAAGACTCATGATTAAATTGACACAATTAAAAGGTTGAGGACTAAATTGGCCCACGTTCAATAGGATTAAGACTTTTAAACAAATCCCCCCTAAAGAACTCAAAGCACCCCAAGTTTTTTGTTTTGTTTTTTGGTTTGAAGCCAAAACCCTCGTCTACAATAACTCTTCTAGATCAACATTAGGGGCGTGTGTACATTTGAACTTCTGCATATGAAGTTATTAAGATAATCTTCTTTTGACAGACAAAATACCAAAAAAGTCATAAACTTGTTGTATTTATATTATTTCAGATTTGATACCACTTTGTCTTCGGCAATGCTTGACCAGACCACATATGTGATGGAGTCCACAACCACCGAAAGCCATGCTCGACAAAATCTCACTCTATCTATTTCTGTCACGCTCTCAAATCAACCTCCATTTGAGATCATGCCGGACCTAGGATGTGGAGTTTGTGCCTCCAATTCGAGGTCAGCCAATATCTCATGGCCTCAACTCGTGGCTGCGACCCCCATTGAAGGTCTGGCAACCCCGACAACCTGTGGGGTTGGGTTGTCATCACCTATTCGTTTTGCTCTCCATCCGAGCCTCTCCGCACTCTTCGAGCTCAACGTCATGGTAGAGATCGATCGTAACTCTAGGGTCAAGCTCGACGGCAACTGAAGCTCAACACCTAGATCTGAGGTCGACCTCGAAGTTGCAAGCGGAGCTCAGACCAAATGGAGTCAAGCTCGAACGGCGTGGTGGAGATTGCAAAGGTCTGGGGCTTGAGCTTGACAGCCATACTCTGCTCGAACCTCTCTCATTTAGTTGGAAGTTTTTACTTTCTTTTCTTTTTCGCTTTTTCAGTTTTTTCTTTTTTATTTGATTTTTTTATGTGGGGCCACATCAGCACTAATTGTCCTAGAAAACATTAATAACATCACATCAAATGTCATTTTGAATTTTCAATGGCATTCATTAAAGAACCATGACAATATATATATCAAATTAATATAAATTTACGATTTTTCAAGATATAAGAAAATGTTTAGAATAGTGATGTTATAGTGTAAAGTTTTGGTGACATGTGTCCAAATTTTTTTTTTTTTTGAAGAAATTTTGTGTTTGCAAGTAATTTTGCAATTGAATTATTCCACCAGCAATGCATCTACTCCCCATCGAGTTGACAAGACCAAAAACTCAGGACCTTGCAGGTATCGGTCACTTTGCAAACTTAGACTTATTTGTTAGGCTAATAGTTGCCCTTCCTCTACCAGAAATGCAAGCTCAAGCCAAGGACTCTCTCTCTCTCGGCCTATTCCAAGTGATAGCAAGACATGACCTCATACTCTGGGCATTCTCAGCTCGACATGCCTAATCTTGAAGTGGAGCTAGAGTAAGACAAGTAGCCTAAAGAACTTATAGCTCACTCGGTCAATTCACTTGCTCTTCTTTCTTTTGTAAACCTTAGGAAAGGAGAGATTTGATTTTTTTTAAAAATGAATATATAACTTAGGGAAAAACCTTAAATTTTGCTCACTATGATATATTTACCTAAAACTTATTTTTGTAATATTAAAAACTCCAAACTTATACATATCTGACACATTTATCCTAAATTTCTTTTTTATAATATAAAATATCCTTAATTTTTTACGACATCAAAATTTTGGAATATATATGTCACACTAATACAAGTTTATGATTATTATGTTGCAAAAAGATAATTTTTGTGTAAATATATCACATAAGTACAAATTTGGGTTTTCGATATAACAAAAAAAAAGTTTGGAATAAATATATCAAAATGAGTATAATTTAAGATTTTTGGTAGCTTTCATAGTAAAGAGAAGTTAAGATTAAATTCACCGACCTATCTTTTTCCAAGGTGTTTCTACCTATAAGAGTCGTCAACGATAATCCCTTTAGTAATTGCAGCACACCTTCCAAATGGTACATTTTTTCCCTCGACAATGCAAGAACACCTCAATATTTTATATCTTAGAATTCAGATTATGTAGTATAATCACTTCCTCATGTCCGTATCTTATTTTTATATGCCAGATTAAAAGTACCACTTGAACACGAAATCGGATGCCTTTCCTAGGTCCCCCAGTCCGTTTGCACGTCTTCTTCATTTCATAAACCCATCTTTTGCCGCTCTTTCTTCCTTCCCCGCCATAGCCAAAACGTATCTCACCGCCACTGTTTCGCGAGATCGAGAGAGGAAGACCTTCAAGGCACAACCGAAACGTGCCGCCCCAGTTCCGCCGAAGGCAAGTCGAGGGCGAGGATTTATCTATAGAAAGGCACCCAACAATGGCGACGGTGGTGTTGCGCTTCCTCGATGAGGAAGAAGAATATCTCAGGCTCAGTCCTTCATGAAAGCAATCGTTTTTAAGAAACGGGTATCATAAAAAATCTCGCTTTCTACGATATCGGCCGCTGCGGATGCGTAGGAAAAGCAAAAGTTGCAGGGATTGGCGATTGCTCGTGAATGAGGGCGTTCCATTCAATTGTCGGAAACAAAGCGTCTGCTCTAAGCAAGGCTCTGATAGCCCATTGTCAAGCTACCGTAGGAGGAACTTTAAGGGATCTGTATACTGCTAATAATATATTAAGTGGGTATAGAAAATGTGGAGAAATCTGGGTTGCTCACCAACTGTTCGACGAAATGCGCAATAGAGATATAGTGGTGTTGCGCTTCCTTGACGAGGAAGAAGAATACCTCAGGCTCAGCCTTTGTGAAAACAATCGTTTTCAAGAAACGGGTAATTGTTGAAAATCTCATTTTTTAAAATATCGAAGGGCGCTGTGAATGTATAGGAGCAGTGAAAGTTGCAGGGATTGGTGGTTGCTCGTGAATGAGGGCGCTTCATTCACTTGTTGATAACAAAGCGTCTGCTCTAAGCAAGGCTCTGATAGCCCATTGTCAAGCTACCGTAAGAGGAACTTTGAGGGATCTGTATACTGCCAATAATATATTAAGTGGGTATACAAAATGTGGAGAAATATGGGTTGCTCACCGACTGTTCGATCGAATGTGCAACAGAGATGCAGTGTCCTGGAACACCATGATTTCTGGTTATATTAATAGTGGTAAGTTGGACAGAGCATGGGATTTTCTGGAGTCCATGAGACAATGTGGACTAGATGTGGATGCTTATGCTTTTTCGAGCATGCTAAAAGGAGTAGCTAGTGCTGGTAGACTTGATCTTGGACAGCAATTGCATTCCTTGATTTTCAAGCAAGGGTATGCTGGGAGTGTTTACGCAGGGAGTGCTCTTTTGGACATGTATGCTAAGTGTGAGAGGGTTAAGGATGCATACATCGTGCTCCAACACATGCCACAACGTAATTCTGTCTCATGGAATGCGCTTATCAGTGGATTTGCACAGAGCAGCAACAGAGAGACTGCATTTTGGCTTTTGGATAGCATGGAGCATGAGGGTGTTAAGCCAGATGATGGGACCTTCGCTCCTCTCTTGACATTGCTTGATGACCATGAGTTTTTTGAGCTAACTGCACAGGTCCATGCCAAAATTCTGAAGCATGGTCTAGAATGGAAAAATAATGTTTGTAATGCTGCAGTTACATCGTACTCGGAGTGTGGTTCCATTGAAGATGCTAAGAAACTGTTTGATAGCGTTGTCTTTCGAGACATAGTGACATGGAATTCAATGCTAGCTGCTTACCTTGTGCATGGCGAAGAAGATTCTGCCTTTAGGCTTTTTATTGATATGCAATGGCTGGGCATTGAACCTGATTTTTACACTTACACAAGCATCATAAGTGCTTGTTTTGAAGGAGCATGTGAAAATCTGGGAAAGTCCCTCCATGCTTTGGTGATTAAAACTGGTCTGGAGCAATCATTACCAATCTCCAATGCATTTATAGCTATGTATATCAAATTGGGTAATGGATCCATGGATGAAGCTATTAGTGTCTTTGAATCAATGCAATCCAAGGACCGGGTCTCTTGGAATTCCATGTTGACCGGATACTCCCAAGTTGGGTTAAGTGAAGATGCATTGAAACTTTTTGCTCAGATGAGATCTTTGAATACTGAGATTGATCATTATGCTCTATCGGCAGTTCTCAAGTCTTGCTCTGATTTGGCAACTCTCATATTGGGCCAACAAGTACATGCATTGGCACTTAAGTTTGGCTTCAAGTCAAATGAATACGTTGGCAGTGCACTGGTCTTTATGTACTCCAAGTGTGGCATCATTAAAGATGCTAGAAACTCTTTTGAAGAGACCTTCCAAAGCAGCTCAATCACTTGGAATGCGATTATCTTTGCCTATGCACAACATGGTCTAGGACATGATGCACTTGATCTTTTCCATTTGATGAGAGTGAGGAAAATAAAGCTTGATCACATCACCTTTGTTGCTGTCCTGACCGCTTGTAGCCACATTGGTTTAGTTGAAGAGGGCCATGGGTTTCTATTATCAATGGAAACGGATTATGGCATTCCTCCAAGGATGGAGAACTATGCTTGTGCAATAGATCTTTTTGGGCGTGCTGGGCTTGTGAATGAGGCTAAGGCCTTGGTGGATTTGATGCCATTTGAACCTGATATGATGGTGTGGAGGACTTTATTGGGTGCTTGTAGGAGTAGCGGGAACATGGAATTGGCTTGTGAAGTCGGGAATCGACTACTTGAGTTAGAGCCCAAAGAACATAGCACTTATGTTCTGCTCTCGGACATGTATGGGCGCCTTAAAAAATGGGGTGATTGTGCCAGGGTAAAAAGTCTTATGAGGGAAAGAGGGGTGAGGAAGGTCCCTGGCTGGAGTTGGATTGAGGTCCACAACCAGGTTCATTCTTTTAATGCTGAAGACCGTTCCCACCCGCTCTGCGAAGATATATACCCTGTGTTGGAAGGCTTGATGGATGAAGTAAGAAAGTTGGGTGGGGATGCCAATTCAGAGGATTCATTGCAACAAATGGGGATATGGTTCGGGACTCTTTGACAGTGACATTTATTCAAGTTCTCTTAGTCGATGGCAACAGATTTCATTTGTTCAGCAACAGGTGCCCGGATAATTTTTAGGCAAACATTTCGTCCAGCGAATAAGGAAGAACGAAAAGCATTCTCCATTGTAATCATACAGAAACACAGATTTCAGGCAGCCTTCTTCTCATTGTTTTATGCTCAATGAAGAAGAAGAGAAATTGTTTTATCGTAAATGTGAAGCATACCCTTATTCAGTTGAAGTGACTATCTTCTCTAGATAGGAAAACTCTCTTTGATGCTTTCCAAGGGGAAAAAGCTGTGAAGCTGGGAGATGGAATCAGCATTGTGGTGGAGGATGAGGAGGATGCCTTTCGGTAGATCATGATTTCATTAATTTATCGAAAGGTAACTGAACCTTTGCATTGGAGAAATCTTACCTGGACCAGTGACATGATTCTGATGTTAAGGTACCTTTAATCTTAGTGGGATGTCAGCACTGCCCATTATTTCCTTTGCAACATGCTGTTGTCGTCACCAAAGTCCACGTCACTTGGTCATCTTTACCTCACCGCAGGCCAATACCTCCAAAAGAAACAAAGGACTTCATTTAGGGGGAGATGCTGAGTATATTTGCCGGCAAAGGAGGGTATTAGAACTCAATACTGGCGGGGCCACCAAAGGCAACCCGAGCGTCACCGGAGCAGGTGGTGTGGTCAGAGCTGGTGGAGGAAATTATATTGGAGGCTGTACGAGCTAGTGGGCGTATATGCTCTTCCACAAAGGTGGGACTTTGGGCTTTATTGGCAAGTACCAAATTTGCACCACTATTCGACCTTCGAGCAGTGCTCATAGTTGAAATGGAATTGCCGTTGGTCATAGAGTCGTTAAGGAACAATGACAGGAGCACGATCCTTTGCTGAACTGGATAGAACGACCGCATTTTAGAATGCATTACAAGAACAAACCAGCAGATCGGCTCGCTAAGTACGGGATTCTAATGAAAGGCAGCGTTACGGTTTCTGCAGAAGCCCCGGGCGGACTTGTCCCACGTTGTCCTTGGCAGGAAGCAGGCGTTTCACGTTGGAGTTTTGGATTTTCCTTTGGCTTCTAGCCTTTTGTACCCACACAAACGATATTTGCTGTTCGCTCACGTGCATCTTTTTGTATGCTGTCTTTTTTTTTTTTTTTTTTTTTTTAATGTATGTTGGCTGTGTGTGTCCAAACAAACAGGGCCATAATAGAAAAAAAAATCGCAAAAAAGGAAGATTTTTTTTTAAATTGTTCGTCTTATATGGGTGAAAAAACGTGGAGCAAATGAAGGGCACCGAAATAATTTTTGGGGGACAAAACCATTTTTTTCAACGGAAAAGATATGAATGGTCCTTGAATTTGATTCAATGTTTAACATGATTCTTAAACTTTTAATTTGTTAAATGTGGTTTCTATTTCAACAAAAAAAAAAGTAATTTATAAATTTTTGCTCAATATGTAATGTGATCCTCGAATTTAATGTAGTCATGAACTTTGGTTACATTATCAATTTAGTCCCTAGATTATATTAAAATGCTTGATAATTTTCCATATCTTAAATTAATGAAATGACTTTATTGAAAATTTGTATATAGTTCAAGGATTATATCGAATATATACCAAAAGTTTAAGGACTACATTCATTACATTAAAAGTTCAAAAACTACATTACATATTAAGCCAATGTATAGAAACTATTTGTGTCGTTACCCTTCTTTTCATCAAACGAAATCACTCTAGAAGTCATTCTTTTCCAACTTCCATTATTTGCACTTTGAATGTAATAATAATTTGAATCGAGTTCATTTCCCTCCGGATTGAGCTCGTTCCCCTCGTTGTCATCCAAAAGAAACGTTACAAAATCACGCTCACTTTCATTCGTTTGTTTTGGTTTTTTTTTTTTTTCCTCCTTAACTTTTTTATTTGATAAACAAATTAGTGAGACTAAACTCACCACGAAAGAGGGTGAGAGATGAAAGTAAATTCAAAGCCCAACGAACAGAAACTAAAAAATAAAATAATGGGTCAATCAAAATATGCCAAGCCATAATAACACATCAACGTATACAATGCATCTAACCCTTCCTATCCACATAGAATGACCAGCTCTGCCTAGACTACCACGTCACGATTTTCAATCAAAATTGATTGAAATAACCAAATTGACAAATCGTTGAAAGGTTAAATACTAAATTGACAAATTATCAAAAGGTTTAGGACTTAATTGATAAGTTATTATTAAAAGTTTCATACTAAATCGATCACCATGTAACCACTAAATTTTGCCCCGGTGGCCACCATTCCCATGTGAGAATGACAAAAGTCTTAGAATAAAAGTTAAAGTAAAAGTAGAATACAAAAAAAAGAAGAAGATCATTATACAATAAGTTCAGCACTCTCTGGATAATTTGCCATTCTAAACATTTTTGACAATACAAACCATTGACACAAATACCAACCATCTTACGTAATACGATCAAGACTAATTTGTATAATTTTTTACAATTCTTTTCTTTTCTTTGCTCTCCTTTTTTTTTCCATGGCTCGGTGAATGATGTTGACCGGTCCTCATTTAGTTTTATAAAAGATTTAAGACTAAATAGATCAAATTAAAAATATAAAATTAAATTGCATCCGTCAAATGTGTTTGATTTTTTTAATAATTATCTCCTTTCCCAACGGAAACCTAAGGGAATAATTACGGTCAAACCCAGCATGCCACTTTTTGAACGTAATAATAATTTGAATCAAGTTCATTTGCCTTCGCGATGAGCCGTTCCCCTCGTAGTTATCCAAAAGAAATGTTACAAAATCACTCTCTCATCCGTTCATTTGTTTTTTTTTTTTTTAATTTCCTCTCTTAACTTTTTTATTTGATAAGTAAATTTGTGAGACTAAACTCACAACGAAAGACAGAGAGATGAAAATAAATATGAAACCCGACGAGTGAAAACCCTAGAAAAATATAATGGGTCGATCAAAATTATGTCTCCTGAACAATTTCATTGCACATGACTCAAGACGATTCCACATATCAAGGCCGGAATGGGATGCAAAATTCTCAATGATTGAAGCTAGGACATTGAATAAGATCCCATCTCCCAATGAGAAAGTCTTATGGGCACGGAGGAGATGTCCGTGTTCGACAGGAAAGTTGCCAAACCATAATAACACATCAACTAATATGATGCATCTTAACCCTTTCCCATGAACTTCACACCCCTTATTAAAGGAAAAATTATAAACAAATAAATTAAACCCCAAATCTATTATATGGATGTCAATTTAATCTTAAATTTTTGACCTATTTATTTCTAATCCTTTTGACAATGTGTCGATGTAGTCAATTGATGCTAGAAATCACTAACATTGGTATTGACTGTTATGCGTGACACGATCAATGTTGACGTGAATAATTTTTTAATAATTTTCTTAAGTTTTTTTCTTTTTTCTTTTTGTAGGCTAGTAATCCTCGTCTAGTTTTATGAAAGGTCTAGAACTAAGTAAGTCAAATTAAAGGATCCAAAATTAAGTTTGCATCGGTCCCATATTTATGAGGGTTGCTGATTGACCTTCGTCTATTTTTGTAAAAAATTTAAGATTAAATAGATAAAATTAAAAGTATAAAATTAAATATGTATCCGTAGAATTTGTTTGATTATTGTAATAATTATCTCCTTTTCCAACGGAAAGACCTAAGGGAATGATTACGGTCAAATACAGCATGCCACTCTTTGAATGCAATAATAATTTTAATCAAGTTCATTTGCCTTCGCGTTGAGCTCTTTCCCCTCGTTGTTATCCAAAAGAAATGTTACAGAATCACTCTCTTATCCATTCATATTTCCTCTCTAACTTTTTTATTTGATAAGCAAATTGGTGAGACTAAACTCAACAAATGAAAATGACAGAGAGAAATGAAAATAGATACAAACCCCAACGATTGGAAACCCTAAAAAAAAAAAATGGGTTGATCAAAATTATGTCTCCCGAACAATCCCAATGCATATGACTCAAGATGATTCCACATATCAAAGGTCGAAATGGGATGCAAAATTCTCCGTGATTGGCGCTAGGACATAGGATGGGATCCCATTCCCTTGGTGAGAAAGTCTTACGGGCACAAAGGAGATGTCCTTGTTAGACAGTAAAGTCGCCAACCCATAATAACACACATCAATGCATCCAACATTTTCCCATCAACTTCATACTCATTGAAGGAAAAATTATAATTAAAAAGAAGTCCAACAATATGTCGATATAGTCAATTAATAAAAAATCACTTATACAAACATTGATCATCTTACATCACACTGTCAATGATGATATGAATAATTTTATAATAATTTTCAATGTTTTTTTTTCTTTTCTTCTCTCTTTTCTTTTTGATTGTAGGCCAGTGAATATTATTACCTGACCCCCGCCAAAACCTATAAGAAGGGTTAAGGCTGAAGTGATCAAATGCCTAAAACTAAATTTCCATCCGGACAAAATGTTCATATGACTTTGTTTCTTTTAGAAAAGTAATCATTCCCCTTCCCCAACGCAAAGACCTAAACAGGGATTGATTTGCGTTCCAATTCAGCACGCCGCCTTTAGCCGACCTCCTCCTTCTCGGATGGCGCTCGAGATGCACGAACCCAATCAGCGTCATCCACGTGAGAAACCCACGACTTTAAGTTCCAGGTCGGTCCATGCAAACCAAAGAACGAATCACCTGCTCACACATGCTCTCGCTGCTATTACAACAGACAGGCTGCACGTTCGCTTATCGATGACTTCCGATCCCACAAGTCAAACTCTTCAATTATAATTCACATTAATCTCCACGATTTTAATAATTACATCCCCCCAACCCTTTAATGCCACTACACGTTACTTGAACAATAAATTAAAAAAAAACCATTTTCTAATTAAATCGAAGCTTAATCAGCCTCTTGGAATTACAGAAATGCCCCTGAGCCCATCGCCTTCAAGCACCCGGAAAAAAAAAGAAAGGCAAGAAAAAAAAAAGGGGAATACTCCCGTTCTCACCTGTTCGTACCAAACTGCATTTCTTCAGCGTCTGTGCATCCTTACACCATCGAGACAGCGAAATGACGTCGATGCCCGTGCTCCGAACCGAGCGGAGCCCCGCCGAGGAGGGGGCAAAACCGGGCATCTCTCTCTCTCTCTTTCACGAAGCGCCCCTGCTCAGCATCTCCTTGAAGCGCACGATCGAGTCGAGCCTCTCCAGCTTCAGGTCCCGCTTGAACCGGTTGATGAAGGCGTCGGCTTTCGCGTCGATCTCGTCCCCTCCTTCTTCCACGGACGGCGCCGACGCCGGGCCGCTCTTTTTCCTGCCCTCTCTCGCCGTCTGTGGCCTCCGGCGCTCCACGATGGGCTCGTCCTCCTCCTCCGCCTCGGAGTGCCCGAACGCCGACCTCTCGCTGGCCGACTTCTTCATCTTGGCGGGGAGCCTCGCCGAATACTCGCCGCGGGCAGCCGCCTTCGGGTCTGACCTGACCCTCCTCACTTGATGGTCTTGATGGACCCAACCCGCGTCGGTGTAGGGGACTGAGTCGTCGTCTTCGGAATCGGAGTCGACCCCGAGGTGGTGAAGCGCGTCTTCATCCGGGTCGGGCTCGCTCGATCTGTACAAGGAAGAGAAGTTGATGGACTTGACACGCTCGAGGAGAGACGGGGCTCGCACGAGGCGGGGCGGCTCGGCTCGGTCCGCGTACTCCGGCTCCGATGGACGTTCGTCGTAGTGGGCTTCCGGCTGGGCGTAGCTCGGCGCTTGGAACTTGTAGAGAGAGAAGTCGAATGACTTGAGCCGGTCGACGAGAGAAGGCGCTCGGGCGAGGGGCGGCGGGTCGTCTCGGTACGAGTACTGCGGCTCCGGGTACGACGAACCATGGGCGGGGACAGGGTCCGGGTCGGGATAGCCAGCGGGGTGGTCGAACTTGTAGAGGGAGAAGTTGATGGACTTGAACCGGTCGAGGAGGGACGGGGCGCGCGCCAAACCCTGCTCCGGGTAAGAGTGCTGCTCGTACCGGGCGGGGTCCGGCTCGGGGTATCCTCCGCCGCCTCCGCCGCCGCCGAACTTGTAGAGAGAGAGGTCGATGGACTTGACGCGGTCGAGGAGGGAAGGGGCGCGGGCGAGAGGGGGCGAGCCGTCGGGGCTGAGATGGCGGTGGTCGGGGTGGTACTGCGGCGGCTTCCTGGGGGAGCTAAGGCGGGAGGTGAGGACGATGGTGCCGATCATGAGGTTAAGGAAGATGAAGAGAGAACTGGGCGTGAGCCAGCCCTCCATGAAAGCCCACATGGCGACTCTCCCGCTCCTGCACCTGCACCTGACCTTCTTCTTCGCCGCGTTTCTGGGTTCTCTACAGTTTCAGCTGTGGAGAGAGAGAGAGAGAGGGTCTGCAAATCCAGCCGGTGATGGAGGAGATGGCGTGGCTGGTGAGGCGTATTTATGCGCGTGTGAAAGCGAAGGGGGATGGGCCGTGGTGGTGATGATATCTCGGTTTGGCCCTGCGTTTCTGGAAATTTCCTTTATTTTGTTTTTCGTTTTCGTTTTCTTGATATGGGGATGAGATAGGACACGTCGGTGCGATCCACGTGAGATATTTCAGCGGCGAAAAATCAAATGATTCCTTTACCCGAAGACTCCGGCGGTCAATCCCTACGCAGCCATAGATATCATTTCCACACTGAACTCTGCTTCGCCATTTTTAGTATAAATAATAATAATAATAATAATTACATAAATAACCCATCAATTTTGACCTAATATATAATATAACTTTTTAATGTATTCAATATAATATCTAAATTTTTGGTACATTTTCTATTTAGCCCTTAAGACATATGAAAATTGTTCAATATTATTCCTCAATGGGAATTTATGGAATGGCAATATTGATGATATTTATATGATCAAGGAACTCAATTGAATTTGTGCCAAAAGTTTAATGATCAAATTGAATATATTAAAATTCAAGGATTATATAAATTATAGCAATAATGTACTGGATCAAAACTCAGGGACCGTCATTGTCATTTTCCCTAAAATTGTAGGCTTTTGCCTTTTGGTCTTCTATCTTGGAGCTAAATTTTCTGCACATCCCCCTACAAATCGTATGGTTTCATTGGTGAGAATCAATATATGAAATGCCAAAGAGAGGCAAGCCGACAAAATTCATTGTGTACACTAACGAACTTCCAAATGCTTGGATGCATATGGACGAGATTTCAATAGAGCGAATCTCTGTTCGATGGAAAGTAAATTGTCGAGAAATTAAATTTTACTAAAAAATGAGAATGTATCAAACAATTCGAACCATTCATCTTTCTTTTCAAGTGAAAAAATGATTATTGGGATAAATTTCAATGATTTGATTGATTGGCAAATTTAACGAACCAAGAAATTGTCACATCGATTTGGTGGAGAGGGATTAGCACCTGGTGCTGGTGGATAGATAATAAGTGGACGTAGAAATCTGAAAAGGTTGCTGGAATAGGGAAAAAGAGGGAGAAAAGGAGTCGATGCTTGGAGAGTCGTCACCGTCCTTAACTAACAAACCCTTGTCTTCGTATGCATCTCCCCAAAAATTTATCGTACACCGAACACTGACAACTCCACGTCGTGGGCCTCCATCGCGTCCCGGCTGCAGTAGCCCGCGCATCTTGTTTCCTTTAAATTTGGCAACCACCCTCACTTTAAATTTTAGATGCCATTTATTATGCGAAGACGTGGCATTTCTATAAAATACTTTTTAGAAAGTCGTAAGAAAAATTAATTTTTGGATATTTGACTGAAATTTGGTAAAATAAATATGATTTGATTTTCTTAAATAGACATATTATTCGAGCGACAATGACATGCACATGAACAACCAAGGAAATAAGTATAGACATCAAGCTCCCGAACACGAACACTAGCACTGATCTAGGGTGCATAGAAGCCGCACTCAAGAACCCGATACTTGTGTCCAACTCCCCGGCCCAAATCCATAAAGGTTAGGCCCAGTCCCTAGCACTCGAGCACCGAACCCCAACATCCATGCCTAAGTCTAGTGAGCCCAAGACTAGGTCAGCAATTCATATTGATTTTTTAGCACCTGTGCCTAGGTCCATCGAGGCTAGGCTCGAGACCCAATGTTAGTGCCCAGTCCTTGCCTATGCTCGAGTCCATCAATGTCGAACCCTAGACCCTAATGCTTGGGCCCCCGTTGCTTGTGGTGGGTCCCTTGAGGTGAGGCACATGCTCGGGACCCTTGGGGTCTATTAAGGTGAGCTCAAGATCTTGGCACTAGTGTTTGAACCCAACATTTATGGACTAGGCGTAAGTGCTAAGACATGGCATGGGCATCGAGGTCTTGAGTGTATCCTCGATGGATTTGAGTGCGGGTGTTGAAAACTCGGGCATGGACACTAAAATCTTGAGCTCGACATTAATGGACTAGGATGTTGGCGCGAGTGCTCGAACTTGAGCACAAGTGCAAGAGACCTGATTATGAGTATTGGGTCCTTGGCCTAATCTTAATGGGACTTGGTGTAGTAGTGTGGGCATTGAGATCTCGAACTCGATCACGTTGGACTTGAGCCTTAGTGAAGAAGTTTAGGGCTTGGGTTGCCAAAATGCGAGAATTGGTTTTTGGGGTTTTTCATGCCCAAGTGCAAAGTTTCCAATACAAACATCAATATTTAGCTATATTTTGGAAAATGATCTCATGTTTTTTTAAAAATGAAATCATTTTCTTAAATTTCAACATAGGTTTTTCATTAATAAAAAATATTTTCCTTTGATTCATTTTTTTAGTGATTCAAATGCCGAAAAATAAGGAAAATGTTATTCGCGAAACAATCGAAGTATTATTAAAAATAGACTAGCTATATACCAATATACTTATTCTTAAATTGGTAGGTAAAGTCACCTTGTATATACGAATTTTAACACGTTGTAACCCATTGAGTTCAGGTCTCAAATAGGTAATTCCTTGCATAATCGGAGAGTGAATACTTAATAAAAATAATACGGGATTAATAATTCGTATTATCATCACGTGTCGAAATTTTGTCTAGAAGTCGGGCTAAAATCTGGAATCGAAATTCAAGTCTTCGTTTCGCATTTTCAAACGAGGGTACAAGTGATTCTGAGAAATGGCGGAGGGGCATAAAAATCAAAAGTCGCGACACACCGATGCAAACAAAAGACACGCGTCAAAGTGATCTTCGCAGATCCCCTCACGAATCAAACGATTGTCAATTGCAATCATTATTTTCCCAAAATTCAAGACAAGCCAGCCGTGACGCGCGCGATCACGCCGGGGACTAGAATATGTGATGCTCACGAGACTCCACCGCAACCGCTCTCTTTGTTTTAAAGATTAATCTCACCGAAGATCATAAATTAATATATTCATCATAAGTTTATCTGAAATTTATTTTTTGATTATACTTATAATAAATGTAATCTCTATTAATTTTGATTAAATTAAATTAATATAAAAAAAATTACAAAACGATATTATATTTAACAAACCGAGAATAAAATTCAAAATTTGTACACTCATTAATTGTTGCGTGTTATTTAACTAAATAATTTGATAGTAAAATTTAATGAAAATAATAGAGGATAAACTTATTATGGGTGTATCGGTTTGAAATTTTTCATGATATCAATTATTTTGAAGAAATTTGAAAGAAAGAGCAGTGGATGGGAGATGGATAGCTCTTATCTTGAACAAGGGATCTGCCGATAAAAAAATGGTAACTTGGATGATCTAGAGAGTCCATTTCCCATTCTAAAGTGGTTTTGATGATGACGTAGAGAAGGTGACATAGCGACAGCAATGTTTCTTTAATTCTTCATAGCTTTTAGAACATCACTGTCCAAACGATGGTCCGCCTAACCATTTTCGGTGAAGGAAACTTGGGTTAAAAGGACGGAATATCTTAGTGCGGCGAAGAAAACTCAGATTTAAAGTACTCAGATATTAACTATATGTCTTTGGATTGATTTTTATTTTTTTATTTTATCAAAGTCTCATGGATCACGCCTAGATACCCTTGCTAAGGGCCGCCATAGCTAGACGAGAGGTGTCGGATTTGGCCGAGGCCTTGGCGACCCCCATCGTCCCTTTTTGGCAAGGGGCGATGGCCACCCTTGCCCTTGCGCTTTTTTTTTGTTGGTGTTTTTTAAATATTTATTTTATTTTATTTAATTAAGATTTTGGTTAAAATAATTAGAATTTAATCCAAAATGATGTTGCTTTAGCCTTGCATTCCATGTCATGCTATGTACGCGAGAAAATATCTAAAAAAAATCACGTCGGCATTTTCCATTAGTTTAAATAGACGGAGTTAATAAAATGACTCAATTATATTAATTTGACAAGTGTTGAGATTTTATTGTAATTTTTGTAAGTAGGAAGACTCAATCATTATAAGTTTTAGGGTTTCCATTACATATATCCTTTTGTTTTATTATGGATGGGGTGGAACGTGCTCGAATACAAAGCATGTGAAAAGGGCTTCGATAGAACGTGGATCCTACAAATTCTCATGCAATGGAAAGTAAATCGCGTGAAAATTAAACAGCACTGAAATGTAAACACATCCAATGGAAGTGGAATCCAGACAAGACCTTAGTGGAGCGTTCATTCAAATGCCCCTTTTTCCTTCTAAAGAGATAAGAAGATGGCAACTTGATTCGGCAAATTGCTTAACGAACCAAGGAGAGATGTCTCATCTGAAAGGTTGCTCATGGTAGGAAAACGAGGGGGAGGACTAGGAGGGAAAGGAGTCAACGCTTGGAGTCATGGCCGTCCGCAACTGACATGGCCCTTGTCTTCACATTCGTCTCCCCCCTAAAAGTTTGTCCTAGTCCCGACACTAGTGAGTCCGCGTGGGCCTCCTTGGCGTCTCTGTCGCAGGAGCCCGCGGCATCGTGTGCTTTCTCTAATTTTGACAGCCACTCGTTTCGTTTTAAACACCGTTTATCTCCTTGCATAATTGGAGAGCGAATACATAATAAAATAATGCTAGATTAATATGCATGTGCGAGAAATTTATCTAGACATCGGGCTAAAACCTAGGATCGAAACTCGAAGTCCTAGTTTCGCATTTTCAACGATTGCACAGGCGATTCCGAGAAATCGAGAGGGGCTACGAGTGAAAATCAAAGTCGCCATCCGCCGATGCGGACAAAAGACGACACGCGTCGAGCGATCTCTTCGTAATCCTCTCATCGATCGGAACGCTCGTCCATCGCAATCATGCCCTTCCGAGAACTCGAGAATCCGAGACGAAGCCAGCAGTGACGGGCAGGATGACGCCAGCGCTGGAACATCGACGATGACAAAATCAGCTGGACATCCTCGTCCTTTTCTACGGCGATGGTTATCGCCAGAGAAGAAAGAGCGGCAGATGCGACGGCAACGTCTCTTTATACTCAACAGTAGGATTTGTCTAAAGATTAAAAAAAAAAAAAAAGTTACTTAGATAAATTTAATAGTCCATTTTCCCATGTCCAAAATGCGGTTTGGTCGTTGTGGAGCTGATCGTTGTCTTCCTATGCATCGTGACTCGCGCCCGTTGGTTTTCCGACTCGTGCGCGGTTTTCTGATTGCCGGAGGGGATGAAACATTTCGATCCTTCCCGACATAACTACAAAGAGTCAAAAGAAGTCGACCGAGCGATCGTTCAGGAGGAATGAAAAATATGCAATTTCATTCTTCGTAAGAAGGTAACGGGGGCAAAACTTTCTAAACTCGTGCCTCTTTTCGTCCCCATTAGTCAATTTTCCTCCACCTCCCGCGTTTCCAAACAAAGCAAAGTGCATCTCTAGCCGCCATGGTTGTTTCTTCTTCTTGTTGTTTTATGGACATTAGCAATTGTGATTTTCAATCTATTTCGAGAATGATTTTGTTACATGTAAATGAAAGGTTGAGCTCAAGATCTCACCTGTTGGCGGGCTTTATTGACATAAAGAAAAAGAAAAAGAAGATGAAATCTCGAAACGTGGCGAAGAAAATTTAGGTGGAAAGTATTCAAATATTTATGACCCATATTTGACATGACTTTTACTATTTAATAAAGGTCTCGTGGATCATGCACTTCCCTTTTAACTCCAAACACTCGGAACTTTCGCAATATATAAATGCAGGCACGTGATTCGACATGTAATCATTTTGATAATTTTATAAAATTTAGATAATACTCTCGAGTTTTGGTGGGCCCTCTTGCTTTCGCTTGATGGCCGAACAACACATGCCTTTAAGACTTCTCTTTCCATCCCGTCGTGACCTTCTCTGGAGGTACGCGGTGTGGATCATCCGCACATAGGCCCATCCGATTCAGGCCCATGACTCCTCAAAAGGCCCATCGCGTATAACTCGGCCCAAAACGCGTCTCCTGAATCAGAGCCCCGCAAATCTCGCTCGGCCCGTACCATCTCCGTCTCTCTCCCTCGTTCGCCATTTCTACAGCTGCTCGCTGCTTCTCGGCATTCCTCACCAGTCTCCATGGCGCCTCCGAGAATTCTCCTCTCCGGCGACGTCCGCGGCCGGCTCAGCCAGCTCTTCAAGCGCGTTTCCTCGGTATCTCTCTCTCTCTCTACTCTCTCTCTACTCTGTCTCTCTAGGGTTTACGTCTCTCTCTTAGCTCGTTCCATGCGGTCCAGGTGAACAAATCGGCCGGGCCCTTCGACGCGCTGCTCTGCGTGGGCCAGTTCTTCCCCGACGCGCCGGAGCTGCTGGAGGAGTTCACCGACTACGTGGAAGGCCGGTCGCCGGTCCCCCTCCCGACCTACTTCGTCGGCGACTACGGCATTGGGGCTCCCAAGGTGCTGTCGGCCGCTTCCAGGAGTCACGCCAACTTAGGGTTTAAGATGGACGGCTTGAAGATATGCGAGAATCTGTATTGGTTGAAGGGGAGTGGCAAGTTCACGCTTCATGGTAATGTTCATATCTTTTGCGGTCGATGCTTGATCTCTTTATGCGGCTGTTAATTAGCTGCACTTTTGAGTTAGATTACAATGCAGAATTGCAATTTACTCATGTCTACACATCGGCTACAGCTATGATATGGAAGAAGAATCGATAAAACGAATACAGTCGACTACATTTTGCGTGTTTTTGCTAGAATTAATAAACCCAACTTCTGCTGGAGGCAGGCTTTGGATATGAGAAGAGGGGTTAATCATTTGTGGAGCTTAAGCTTCCATTGTAACGGGATACGGGGGGTGTAACGTGCAACTTTTTAGGATATCCATGCCATACGCGAAAGATGGTGAATTTGTTTGGTTCTAAGTAATAGCCAAGATCATGGGTATTTGTTATGCTTGCTGAACTTCATTATTGGTTCTGGACGTTGCTGCATTGTTTGATTGTTTTTAAGGAATCATTTTCACTCAATTGTGTATTGGGTTGTGATGTTTCGGTGACTATGGAAAAGATTTTATTATATTTATCTCTGATTAGATGTACTTATGTTTAGGGTTATCTGTGGCTTACATATCTGGTAGGCACTCTTTGGATGGTCAACAATTTGGAACATATAGTCAAGATGATGTTGATGCCATGCGAGCATTAGCTGAGGAACCTGGAGTTGTTGACTTATTCTTGAGATATCCTCACGGCTCCCTTTTCATTTATTTAAACATATATTGCTCTGTTTTTGGTTGTGTGATGCTTGTTGGCCTCCTTAATTGGCTTTCACTAACGAGTGGCCGAGTGGTATCACCAATAGAGCTGCACGGACAGATGTTCCTCCTGGAATATCTGAGGCTTCTGGCAGCGACTCTACTATTGCGGAGATAGTAGCAGAGATTAAACCACGGTAGGCAATATTTCTTTTACTCTGTGAATGTCTTTGTTGAAAATGAACTATTTGTGATTAGTTTCATGAAACTGATGTTTTGATTGCTATTTGTGATAGCTACCATATTGCTGGCACTAAGGGTGTTTTCTATGCACGTGAACCTTACTCTAATGCTGATGCTGTTCATGTCACTCGCTTTATCGGTCTTGCTCCTGTTGGAAACAAAGTAAAACAGGTCACTTATCCTTCTCTACTCTGCATCATAGATTATTTGCATTTGGGAACTTGTAAGTGTAGTTTTTGCCTGACAGACTCAAAATATTTTGGTGTTGCTCCTTGCTTATAAGTTTTGTCAGTTCATCAGATATTTTAGGTAGGTAGGTAGGATGTAGACTGAGTAAGACATGAACATCTTATTTGACTGTCCTCAACGTTAATTGTGCAGTGAGATACTTGTTCTCTAAGGCATACTTCTACGCATACAAGTACTGGAACGGTGGCTGTTTTATCTTGCTCTATGTACTTCATGTTGTAGATGAGATCTTTTCATGTGTTAACAGTATGCTTCCCTGCTACTAGCTTACTCTAATATTGAAGTTATCTGATATCCAAACTGCTTTTAGTACAAATATCTCTCTATTCTTGTCTGTCTACAAGTGTTTCCAATTTCCATTTTCCCCAATCATAATCTTGTTTTTCTCTCAGAAATTTATCCATGCACTTTCTCCTACTCCGGCGTCTACCATGTCTTCCTCTGAGATTAGCATGAAACCTTCAAACACGACCTTGTCTCCGTTTACAGCAGTAGAGCAAAGTGCTGGTGCAAAGGAAGCTGGAAAGAGGACTGCCGATGATTCTAATGATGCACAATATTGGAGATATGATGTTTCCCAAAAACGTCAGAAACACGTAGTTGGTGATGGTGATAAGCTATGTTTTAAGTATTTGTCTTCCGGGTCTTGTCCACGAGGTGAACAATGCAACTTCCGACATGATATAGATGCAAGGGAGCAATACCGAAGAGGGGTTTGTTTTGATTTTCTTAACAAAGGGACATGTGAAAGGGGTCCTGACTGCAACTTTAAGCACAGTTTACAGGAGGAAGAGGAAAGTGGTTCTCGAAATGGAAATAGGTCTAGAGGTGCTAGTGTTAATAGGTCAGTTACCTCAATGGTTGCCTTCTGTTTTTTGCTAATAATTTAAATTGGTTCTTGTGGAATGAAATTTTCGACCACTGCTTATGCATCCATTTTAATTACAGTTTGTGATTGAAATTCAGGTCAAAAGAATGCTGGTTTTGTTTATCGAGCCCCAATGTGGAGTCTCATCTCATCATCAGTGTAGGAGAAAGATACTACTGTGCGCTGCCCAAGGGACCATTAGTTGAAGATCACGTGCTGATAATACCTATCGAGCATCTCCCAAATACTCTTTCTTTGCCTCCAGAAAATGAAACAGAGCTTAACAGATTCCAGAACTGCCTGAAGATGTATCACAAGAACCAACAGAAGGAAGTTGTTTTCTTTGAGTGGGTTTCCAAACGCGGGACTCATGCTAATGTTCAGGTATTGTCATAGTGCTAAGAAAATTTTAAACATGTTGCTCACAGTATTACTTTATTTCCTTCATCCATCCTGTTATTTTATCTTTCTTTCTAAATGCCAGTTAGTCACTTTCTTGTTCTCAATAGTTTGATTGCATTGCCTGCAGGCTATTCCTATTCCATCATCTAGAGCTGCTGTTCTTCAGAGTATATTTAGTTTGGCCGCGGAGAAGTTGGGGTTTAAATTCAACTCCTTGAGTAAGTTAAATCTGTCATTTCTTGTTTTTTTAGAGTTCCATAATAGGACAAGAAAATTCAATGACTATTGTCCTTAATCCTTAAAGATCATACTAAAATGCAATTTTTGGGCTTACGGACAACAAATTTATGTTTTCCTTTGCTCTAGTAGCCATAAGGTTAATTCCTTATTTTTTCCTGCATAGAGTCATTGGCTATTGAAAGTTTACAGTTGCTTATGAATGTCTTGATGCCATATAGCTCCAGTGTGAGAAATTAGTGCTCTGGTTTTGACTTATTGATCTGCCTTGTGTGTGAGATTTTTGTCACCTATGCTGGGAGTGGCTGAGGCATTGACGGTTCATGAGAATGTTCTGGTTTTCTTTGAATGAACACAAACTATTTTGTTTGTTGATTCACCTGCATATATCATGTTCATATTGTGCTTCTCTTGATTTAGGTGCTGATGGTAGAAAAATGTTGAGAACGGAGTTTGATGGTAAATCTAGTCTCTTTTATGTGGAATTACCTGAAGGAACTGTACTATCACATATAGTGGAGGACAACGAGAACTTTCCTGCTCAATTTGGACGTGAGGTAATCTATCTGGCATTCTTGTCTATCGATTGGTTCTCATCTAGGCTTGAGTTAGGGCTTCTGAGTTTAGTTTGGTTTTTCATTTATGGAAGATGGTATTAATTCTGTCCTTACGTATGGTCGGTGACAGATGTCAATAATTTGGATAAAGTGGTGTCTAATAATGTCTGCTTCGACTTGAAGGCTGGGACAGTTATTGAAGTTCAAATTTAGTGGACCTGAGACTAAGCACGTAACATGATGCCTGTGAAACTATGCAGGTGGTGGCAGGTTTGCTGAACGTGGCAGATAAGGCTGATTGGAGGAATTGCGCACTAAGCAAAGAAGAAGAGATCAAATTGGTAGAAGAATTCAAGCGCCGATTCGCGGCATTTGACCCCAATACATGATTGTAGCACTGAGGGTCAACCACAGTACGCGTAGTCCATCTTTCCCTTATTATAATGACCTTGGAATGTCAAGACGACCTCAGTGGGATGTTCTGCCAGAGCCGACAAAAGAAGCCATTCGCGAAGTCGACTCTTGCTGGGCCATGGCCGTCAGGTCTCGAGTATGCAGAGGGAGTTGTTTATTCCTCATTTGCAAATGAACGTGGCTAGGGATGATTCTTGTTGCGGGAACCACTAGGATGCGGATCTGAGGACTGAAAAAGCTGCTTAGGAGCTAATCTTTGCAGATCCTTGAGAAAGAGACCTGGAACGTATGCGCTTTACCTAAAACATGTGCGCGTCCTTCCTTCGAGCCCTTCGTGGAATCTGCTGCTTCTTTGTTGGTCAAAATGAATCCGCTGTTGGATTTTTTACATATATCTTTTACTTTGTTTTTCATTTATTACTCGATAGCCTTTCTTAGTTGCTCGTCCTCCATTAGTGAAAAAGGGGTGCACAAATTTGTTAATACAGCTCGGTTGGAGTATTATTGCGCGACAGGTAAGGCGATTGTGACGTTCCCCGGTGCTGTTCTCCTTAAAGATCACGCGACGATATTTTGCTTCGTGTGAATCACAAAGTGTGCCGGAAGTGGGACAATAAAATAAACCGGACGTTTGAATTTACACGGCTTAATCAACATGACCTGCTCGACAGGAGAGCGGTACGAGATTTCATTATAGGAAAGTTAGTAAAATTGTCCTAAATTTATTATAATTTTTCCAGTACAATCCTAAATCTTTTTTTTTGGTTAATTTAGTCTATTCGATCAATTTTGACTAGTCAATGCTAAAATGGGTGTTGGTTGGCATCTATTGTCCAGTTGCCATTGATGTGTTATTTTTTTAATATATATTTTTTTAATTTTAATTTTTCTTTCTCTTTTCTTCTTCATTTGGTCGATTGCCAGATTGGCCAGTGGCTAGGACAGGCAAGGGATGTTGGGCGAGGTTGGGCTTGCCTAGCACTGCGATTGTGAGGATGAGGGTTAGCTTGATCCTTGCCATTGATCCTTGCCAGCTCTAGGTGAGGGTGAGGGCTAGTCTTGTTGTCATTGGGTGAGGGTTAGCCTTGCCCTCACCCTTGCTAGATCTAGACAAGGGTGAGCCTCGCCATGGCTATGCAAGCTCGACCTTGCCTAGTGATGGTGAGGGCGAATGTCACTATTGGTGAGGGTGAACCTTGTCATGGTTGGGTGAGACCTTACCTAGTGCCATGATGGTGAGGCCTTGCCAGGGGTGGCTAAGGCTTGCCCTCACCGGCCCTAGCCTTTGGCTAGTCCGGTGATCGATTAAATGAATAATAAAAGAGAAAATAATAAAAAGGAAAAAATTTGAAAAATATTAAAAAATCGACATGTTGGCGTCGGTTTATCAAAATTGGTTAGGTGGATTGAAGTTGTCTAAATGCAAAACATTTAAGATTAGATTGGTAAAATAAAGAAAGTTTGACTGAGTTAGAAAAATTATGATAGGTTTAGGACTTTTGATAATTTTCCCATCGAGCATGCGATGGAGATTATGACCGTGCTCAATTCAAGCACTTGATGTTTTTCGGTCTCCACTTACATCAGATAGCTCAAGTGATGTTTAATCGTGAAATTTTTTTTATGAAATAAATTTTCTATCTCACGAAGGGATTATACGAAATCTTTAACATGAGATTTTCGCTGACCTTGGATATTCGTAACCAGTTCCCTCGCATGAAATCTTCCGGAGGGAGTGCACTGATTGGATGTGTCTGCCCACCAAGAACCACTAGTCCACGGTAGACTGTCCACTTATCCTCTTTTCACGGTCAAAGTCCAACACCACTTCGGACTCCAACGGCCTAAAGAATTCGGACCTTTCTTCATACGGCCAGAATTTCTCGCACTTCGGATGCATTTTGCCGAGCAACGTTGTGGGGGTTAAACGTTCGTGTCCGACTACACAGAATACACGTCGCTTTCTTTCTTTCTTTCTTTCTTTTTTTTTTTTTTACGGGGACCATGAGTCAATTGTCAAACAATCTTTTTGGGTCATGATCCTTTTATCATCATCAACATCTTAGTTTAAGAACCATGGCCCACCAAAGTTAGGTCTTCTGATTTAGATTAGAGGTGTCAAAATAAATCTTAAACTTATTTATGATCCATTTAAAACATAAATGTTTATAAAAATGGGTCACTTGAATCTTAAAGACGCTACTTAAATGGGTTTAAAGATTGAAAACTTGGAATAACTGGGTTATATATGGATTGAATTTAATACCAATTTCTGAACCCATTTAAGTAGTTCATAATCTCACTTTCCCTTTATAACTTTATAAAAATATTTATTATAAAAATTGAAATTATAATTTTTTTCTTTTTTTCTTTTTATTTTTTCTATTCTTCTTCAACCGGTCGCTAACTACAATGATGGTCAGCAACTGGCTCGGCGAGGGTCTTAGGCAAGCTCGACGGCTCGTCGGATCTGGTGAGGCTAAAGGTAAAGGTTTCTATTTAATACTTGTCAAATATGGATCTTCTTATCACAAGCATATAAGTGCCCTTGGGAGGCGCAAAGGTGACATTTTTCGAAGTTGTCATGCAAAGGAGAGTTGGAGAGCTGGTGCTCTCGTGTCTGCTTAGTTTGATCCAAGTTCGATATAACCTAGAAAAGATGCAACCCACAATTCTCCTAGGACTGACGTGAATGTGTTCATGCATCTAGCGATCTGTGATCATGTTAATTAATCTCGTACTTCCATCTTGTGACCGATTTGGTCCCTAAATTCATTGCCGGTTGCAATTTTAGGACGAATTTCATATTGCTAGGGCTACGCACTTGGCGCTAGCTCTTTCATTAAATACGGAATAAAAAATAATCAAGGAGAATACTATTGCCCATGTGTTTCATTTCGGTTCCTATACTATATTTTGAGACACATTCAGTCCATAACCTGATTTTAGATCCCGACTTCCAGATATTTTCCTCAAATTGATCTGCTAATTTAGACAAATCCAAATCAGTTATGACGAACGAACCACATGCAGGGAAACTTGCGCTCGTTGTCTTGGCCGAGCTTTCCTTAGGTATCTAATGACCTCATGTTTTTGCCCATCACCAGTGCATTATCATAACTATTGCCTATTTATGACGAAATAATCGTTTTAGGAGGGACAATCTTAGATCCACCAGTCCACACGGCCAGATTCTTCTTGCTCCGGTGGTCACCATTGAGGAGAACCACTACTAATTCCTCGATTTTGCACTAATCATAACATTCAACTGTCGTACATTAAATGTAACAAAAATCAAGAGTAAAGATCAGTGCAGGGAACATACGTGTAGCAAAAAATGAAGTAGGAGGACCTAAATCGAATAGGGGCATCATGGGGGGCCATTCTTGTAATTTCAACTCGACATGCTATTTGCTTATGTCGCGTAAGCGTCACAGCGTCCGAAAGCTGGTGCTGAGTCAGCATCTCCCGTGGGTGGAGCTCGAGCGGAAGCTCGCAGAGATACAGTGCCCGACAGACGTGGCGAGATCCCCTTTCGGTCTTTATATACGTGCACCGCCCGACAACGCTGCTCTCGCATTACCTCGTATCTGGGAATCTCTGCTGAGGGAAGATCCGTTCGATGGAAGTGGAACTTAGCAGAGCCAACCCGGCCGTCGCCCTCGGCCACTCGAACCATGAATACCCCATCTCCATCCCCGCCGGTGGCGGCGGCGGCCACCGCCCCCAGCCGCCGCCCTCGCCGGTATGCGAGAAGTACATATTCCCATGCTTCAAAATCTCGACCATCGCCATCTCGGTCTTCGTCTGCATTCTCTTCGTGGTCATACCCGCTCTCGTGTTCCCTGACTTCCGGGTCGAACCGGCCTCCTCCTCCGGCTCATTCAATGTCTCCGCCTCGGTGATCTCCCTGCGCTGCGACATTCGTGTCGGGGTCGAGAACCCGAGCAGCTACTTCCGAGTGAATTACAGGCGCGTGAGGGCCACGCTCAAATACGGCGGCGAAAGCTTGTCGGGCGCTTCGTTGAATCCTGCCGTGCTGGGGAAAAAGGAGAGGGCGACGATCGCTGCCGTGTTCGAGGCGAACGTGACGAACAGCAGAAACAGTTGGCAAGCCTTGACTCTGGACTCAAGCGTCTCCAACGGCGTGGTGGGCGTGGACGTCGACATGGAGGTCGGCAGGAAAATAGGGTTGGGCGAGTGGTGGATCAGTACGTTCGATTTGACCATCTCATGCAAGGACATGATCTTCACGTCCCCCTCCTCGGAGGGCCAGGATTGGGCGTTGATCACTCCGTCCGAGCTTTGCGACATTGGCTTCTTTGGCTATATCTAACAGGAGCAAACTCTGCCCGTGGAAAAAACAAAACAAAAGAACCAGAAGAAAAGAGAGAAGGAAAAATTAGAGCGCATACATACAGCGCAAGTATAAAGAAAATTCTGCATGAACGACCCTCATCCTTCATTGATTAGCATCGTTCTACTTGGAAAGGCGAAGCGATTAGGAAACAAGCATTTCTAACGATTTGTCGAGTTTGCTGGAGCATCTGATGCAACTTTAGCTCATGTCCATGATGCATACGATGATGCATCTTGCTGCGTCCTCATCAAAAGAGTTGTCGGCGTCGACGGGGTGAAGTTCGATCTGTCTGTGTGCTGTCCTTATCATTCCAAGGATTTGGATACTCTCAGGTACTTGACTCGGTTTTAAGGCATTCAGACCGCGACCCGTCACCTCTAAAGAGTTGGTAAGTGGCTGAAATGAAGTCGAAGGTGGATACACCCGGATTTTACAACCTAAAGTGAGTCAAGTTATTTATACATAGTACTGTATACGAGGGATATCTAGATTTCCTTGTTTAGGTACCGCAGTTGCATAGATATTTAGCAATTAGCAGTATCGGATTCCTTTGATTAGAAGTGTAATATTTAGATGTGCGTGATTGCTAGGAGTTGATTCATATGAATGGATTGTTCATGGTATGATGGTTTATTTCCGATTATTCAGATTTCTCACTAATTCTCCATGCGGGACTTATACCTTGCAATCTGGTGTTGTCCAGGATCTTCAGACAAATGAGAGGGCCCGCTAGTAACACCGCTATGTAATAGACTTCATACATGCGATTGTTGATCTTCTTTTTTTATGTTATATTGATATCGTTGATTTCATTAGTTGCACTGTGTTTAGCTTAAACTTTTGAACTATGGTTTTTTATGCGATGCGTAAGGTGGGTAATAATACGTACTCTATTCTCCAATTAGTCCATCAATCGGTGACTAAATTCCTTCGTTCTAGTTTACATGGTTATTATATAATCGTTTTCTTGTTATTCGTGACTAACTCATATAGTATAAC
Organism: Angophora floribunda; assembly: GCA_014182895.1. Taxonomy (NCBI): domain Eukaryota; kingdom Viridiplantae; phylum Streptophyta; class Magnoliopsida; order Myrtales; family Myrtaceae; genus Angophora; species Angophora floribunda. The sequence continues at coordinate 7,343,106 of CM024707.1, forward strand.
ACATTACTGACAATATTTACAACAGTCATATACACACATGCTCTCTCTCTCTGTGAGCAGCTTAAACTTTAGGTCGGAATTTTTTAATGAGGGTTTAAAAGTCGATCTGAAAACTTTGTTCCTTCAAATCTTTCATAATAAGATGGTGGAGAGAGTACGGTGTCCCCCGACTTCAGGTTGAGCTCGGCTGGGCCAAGGTGATTGAAGCGCAGATGCCGTCCTCGCCGCATGCCAAAAGTGGTCGGGCCAAGCTGGAGATTTGCACCATGATAATGACATAATGGAAGGATATCGAAATTAAGGGGAGTAGGCCTAAGATAGGAGGCTCACGTGTGAGGGGGCGATTTATTGAGGTGCACGTATAAGAATGTTAGACGAAAGAAGTCCCCGTGATGATTTGTGTAATGTCGAGTAATAAATATATTAAAGTTATCTCATAATTCAGTGGCTTAATTTTCTTTTTTTGTAAGGTGGATGAGTTTGGGCTTGAGCTTTCTTTTAGCCATTTTTCATGTGAGGGTTTGCATAATTCCTGTTGTATTTATGACAATATCATCTCCTTTCCTTTACATCTTCCCATAATAAAAGCCCGTATTAGATTTAGCACGTAAAAGCATTCAAAAATTTCGCATCTATTTTTTGAAAAAATCTCATCGATTTCCAGCGAAACATTACTACGAAACAACATCTCATGAACCAGAGTAAATCAAAAGCTAGAAGCCACTCTTAACATCGATCCATGAACTTGGTGAGAACCCTAGTAGAGAGGGCAAAGTTCTCTGCTCTCTACATCATCTCTTACGAACTGTGAAACCCTTATTGTATCTTCACCTTTCAGGGAATATTTTGAGCGTCATTATTGTTTCCACTTAACGCGACATGCGGGCACAATCACTCCTCAATGCTAAGCTAGCTAGTATTTAAACCCATATTTAACTGAGATTAATTGAATGATAAGTGGGTCTCTATAAGATGCGATGCTTGTGCTCGGGCCACTCATATGAATGCTCATTCGCCGTGCTCTGCTGGCTTAAGACCGCGGGATGACGTAAGTGGGTTTTCACGCAGCCAAATGCACAACAAGGAAAATTACGTCATAAATGTGTGTGTATATAGATCGGTAAATAGGTTATTTCACCAACATTTAAAAATACATGGTGCTAAACCTATCGAATTGTAATAGCAAATGGGACCGCTTGATGAAAGCTCCAGGAAAATTGTCCAAACAGTTCTAAGTCTATTGTGCATGGGGTGGCCAATTCAATCCTAAATTTTTAGTTGTGTCAATTTAGTCATAAATCTTTTGATGATTTATCAATTTAATCCTTAACTTTTTAAAGATTTGCCAATTTTGTTATTCCGATTAATTTTGGCCAGAAAACATTAATGTGGTGGTCTAGTTGGCATCGGTTATCCTATGTGGCACGTTCGACGTTGACTTGAATAATTTTTCATATTTTATTTCATTTTGAAAATTTTTTATAAGTTTTTTTAATTTTTTTTTCCCTTCTTCCTCTAGCTAGTTGTTAGGTCTTAATGATCGCCGGCAACCGGCCATTGGTGAGGCTGGACCATGCTATCATTGGGTGAGGTCGAGTCTCATTGAGGTTATGAAGGGTCAATCTTGCCATGGTTTGGCGAGGCTTGAACTTGCCAAGGGTGGGCAAGGCCCCCCCTTGCTAGCGATCGATGGGGGTGAGTTCCACCAGAGGCTAGCGAGGTCGACCTCGTTGGCCATTGCCTCTGGCTTTGGTGACCGAGTAGAGGAAGAAGGAAAGGGAAAAAAGAAGAAGAAAATAAAAATGAGTAATAAATTTTAAAAAATATTAAAATATTATTAAAAATTATTTATGTCGATGCCGACCATGCCACATAAGACGATCAATGTTCACGTTGGTGATTTCTAGTTAAAATTGGACGGATGAACTCTATTAGCAAAATGTGAAAAGATTTGATAGTCGTGGCAAAATAAAAAAAGTTTAGGATCGATTTGATAAAAATACAATAGATTATGACTTTTCAAGCATCCGAAGCCGTGCCTCTTCGATCTCCCATTGGTCCGTATCGAAATACGGTCCAAATTTTTGCACCATTTTAATCACAATATGATGATGGTTATCCTTAACCGCAGATTAAACAATTGCAAACGTTTGAACTCCCTACACATATACTGACAATTACTAATTCTTGTCCATTTAATTCAAGCTTCTTCGTCCATCAAACTCTCTGTGGTCCGTTGAACTGCTCATCACTTGCTGTCTTCTACACCATCTTCGTCCTTCCGGACTGTTTCACCGAAGGACCCTAGAAATTAACACATTTTTTCTTGCATAAGTCTGCGTAGCCAGAAAGATAGGACTCTTGCAGAAACTTCGTGGGGAATGACTCATTGGGACATTAGAAAATTAGAAAGTTTGTCATTTCCACGGAGTGACTCATTTATATATTTAGCACGTATCTCCTAGACTCTGCTTTCATGCATGATTGTGGAGATTTTTCAATCTAAACATCCGATACGAGCAGGCCTGAATGCTCCAGCAATTCATAGTTCGAATTTTATAGTCGATAAGTGGCAAAACGAAGCAGCTTCCACCTTCCCCATGCGCACCACGAGTATAAAGTTTGATGCATGCTTCTTCGTTGCCTAGCAGAAAAGAGACAAGGGTGGTATGCTTTCTTCATTGGTCTTTTCGAGCTGCCAATTGCGCCTTCTCTGTCGATTTCATGGAAGACAAACTTTAAGCATTTCACGTCGTTTCGTTAATGTGATTCTGCAATGATTTTTCCGAAATATATTACATGCATGGTTTATTTTTAGATTGGATACAACGCTCAATTACAGCAGACCTCTAGTTTTCTTAGGGAAAAATGATACAAACAGTCCATGAACTTTATCTAAATGTGCAATTTGATCTATGAACTTTTAATTTGCTCAATTTGGTCCTTGAACATTAGTCAAATGTGCAATGTGGTCTTTGAACTTTTAATTTGTTTGATATAATTATTGAATTTTTGGTACATATTTAATATAGTTCTTGAACTGTAAAAAATATTTAATGTACTCCTTTCCATTAATTCAAGACTAGGGCCATTGAACATTTTCATAGAGTTTATGGACTATATTGAATATTCCATATTGGTAAATCCATCTACATAATGGTAAGTAAATTTGGACGGGTGACTTGTTTAGTTTGTAATTTGTTTGTTAGTTACTAATGGTTATTTTTTTGCACTTTAAATGTTACCAACTGCTTCAAAAATCACCAACCGTTGTTTTCATAGTTAACCAACGTGTTAAAGTTACCGACTTTTTTAATGAATAATTAATCGATTTTTCTCCCATTTAGTTGCCAATTAATTCTTCTCTATGCAAATATTATTTGCCTCACTTGCTGACATTTGTTTGATTATTTCAGAATTACCAATTGTTGTCATAATTTTCTATCATTTACTTTCGAAGTTTACCAGCGTGCTAAAGTCACTAAATTTTTAGACAAAATCACCAGCTGTAATTCTGGCGTTTGATCTATCTATCTCTGATTGAATTACTAATTTTGATATAATACCAACGCTCAGTTCAAGTCACTTTCCACCTTGTACTTAGGCTGTTTTGAAAACTATTCTTATCATTTACCATGTGTTTGTGAAGATTATCATTGAGTACAAGTAGCTAATCTAATGCAATATTACCAACTATAACAAACTTTTTCAATAAACTACCCATGTTTTTTTTTTTGGATTTAGGGGTACCAAAGTGTTAAATTCATTGGCTTTTGTATAATGTTACCAACTCTTACATGACCAATTTTTATATGATTGTGTGCAAACTATCAACTCTCACAACAGTTTATGAATGTTACTCGTGGGGGTTCCAACGAGTTGAATTAACTTATTGTTAAATGAAGTTACATGCTCTTTTCCAAAATACCAACTATACCAACTATTCCAATAATACTAGTGTTTATGTGCGAAACTAAAGTTATCAATTTTGAACAGATGTGCAATATGATCCATAAATTTTTAATTTGTACAATATGATCTCTAAAAATTGGAACAATTTGTAATGTCATTCCTAGATTTTTAATTTATTCAATATGGTCCAAGAACTATTGGCACATGTTCAATGTACTCTATAAATTATATGAAAATGTTTAAAAGTTCAAGGACCGCATTGAACAAATTAAAGTTCATGGACGATATTGCATTATTGGACCAAAATTTAGGGACCATTTATGCTATTTTGCCTTCTTTATTGTACATATACACACAAAATTATGTATGTACACGCACACATAAATACTACATAAACATATATGTTTGATCCAATAATGAGGTCTCAGGTTGCACAACACTCGGCTAATCATCAATATGGCTCCCTTAGTTGGAGCTCATCGGTCATGGTTACTCACATGAAGGTGCATTGCAAAGAATGCAAAAAGGTGTGATGATTTGAATCTGGATTTTGATGGAGCACATGAATGTACTTATTACTTAAGCAACTCGAAATATTGTGGCTTTAATAAACTTATAGATTTGGGTTTTATATTATCTTATTGCTCATTATAGATTAATAATTTTTGCTAAACAAAGATAAAAATAGTAAAATATCTTGCTTCTTTATAACTAGTCGCCATACATGCGCTGTGTTTTGCTTAATTTTTTTTTTTTATGACGAAGGAAAGTCCAATACCATATTTCGAGTGTTTTGGAATTCGTTCGCTATCAAAGGAACACCCGCTCAAATAAGCTAGTAAATTGGGTGGTTAAGGCTGAACGGGAAAAAGAACTCACCACTAATTGGTTGTCTTACTCTCGAGACCTTTGTTGTCCTGATATTCACGGGCTTGTTTTGAGTTAATGAAAGTTCCAGTAAAAAAAAGTACATATATATATTTTTATTTTCTCGTTGATAAGATGAAATAATAGGGTAACGGGGTCATGTTGGCAATAACATTTCAAGGTGTACAGATCACCTTACTATATCGTATTCTAATTATAATCCTGATTTTATTGTGATCTTTTGTATTATGTATTAATTAGAGCCATCATATTTTTAGCACTGTTGACTTTTCTTTAATCTTAAGAAAAAATTATAGGATAAGTGTGGAAAAGGGATGGCCAAAAAAAAAAAGAATGGCGAAATTATAGCCTTATCGCTGCCGAGAGGAACGTGGAAGGTGGGAGGGGGTTTCTGGATTTGAAAACAATAACAATGATAGGTGGGGAATAGTTCTTCGATAGAAGTGAAGTAGACCTTTTTTGTCCTTTGGTAATAATATAATGTTGATCCGTTTATTTTGCAAAGAATATATCTAATGGTTTTTATTACTAATAAAGCGATAGAAATAATTTATAAATAATACAAGTGATTATTTTTTAAAATATATTTTTCAAATCATTCATTTTTTGTAAAATAAACACATCCTTAGCAAGGATATTAACAACTACTTAGGGGGCGGAGACCAATTTGAAGGGTTGGCTTACATAACTTTACAGATAAATATCATGATATGTAAATTTTTTCAGTAATTACAAAGCCAAAGCGTCCATTTTCCGACTTTTCCAAGCCTATTTTTAATCAATTCTGATTATGGAACGAGGGATCAACAAAATCTAAAGAGCAAGTCATGCCAAGCATAAATAAGTGGGGCAAAAGTTACAACAAATTGCCAAATGCATAACATGGCACTTCCGTGGAGGACATGATTTGTTTTCCATCATTTTCTAAAGCCATCCGGACCCATCGGGCTCTTTGCCTGACTGATTGTTGGACTAGAAAATGATCATCTCTTGGCTCTTCATCTTTTTCTCCGTAAAGAAGAAAAATTAGCTTTGTCCTGTGAGAGCAAGCACTGCATCAGTCGGATAAGCCTGGTTTTGGTGACGAAAAATTATATATATATATATATATAGAGAGAGAGAGAGAGAGAGAGAGAGAGAGAGAGAGAGAGAGAGAGAGAGAATATTACTCACGAAATCGAGTAATGCTCGGGCGTCCAGGAATGTCCCACGGTGGGGGAGGAAGATGGCACGGTTTTGAAATAGAGATAGAACATGGTATTATCCACTGGTTCTTTCACACCACCGGCGAACGCAAACGCTTCAGCCCTCTCACCACCGTAACTCGTCCCTTGTTCACTCCATGGCCTCACGCCCATCGACGTTAAGGCACTCCTGCTAAAAAAACACAGGCACCATTGACCCATCTGGAAGTCGGATCAGACCGCTCAGTAACCAATCACCTCTAATCTATGCCCCTCACTGCATGTCATGCCGGGCCAAAGGGAAATTACACTTAAGATTCGTGGCATGCATAATTGTCTGGAACGTCGACCGGCTTTTGACTTTTCAGCCGACCATTCCCAAGCTTTTCCGCCTCTCATACGTTTCATATCGTCGGTCGCCACAAGCCGAAATCACTCACCTCCCCACGATTATCTGTCGTCGGATATTTTATTTTTCCCTATCTCCATAGATAAATGCACTCATCATTATTTCAAGAAAGCAGTCCTCTCATCTTTATCTTTCTTCATCTCCACACTAAAACACTCGGATTTTGCTTAGTTGATGCGTGTTGTCTCCCCTATTGCATGACCTATGCACAGAGATTGACTTCTTCTTGTTCTTCTTCTTCTATGTCGGTCTTTTAGTATAGCTGTCGAAAATAATTAGTGCACCGTCTCTTGCGGTAAGGTCACGAAGGTAAGTTACCCATTTCGACTGAGGGGCTACTCGAAGATTTGAAGTGAACCTAACTATGACCTATCCAGCATAAATAACCGCACTACTCTCAATTTCATCGACCATACCAGCTTATACGATTAGGGTCACCTCAGAAAAATTACATAGACATATATACACAGAAGTTGTACTTTTACATGTGAATTGAAAATATGTAAAGTAGAGAAACACCTTGCGCATTTTATAAAGTAGTGTCTATATTTTCTACCATTTAATCTATGTCCCCATAAACTTTATGTATCGTTTTACATACAAAATTTATGAATCCTCTGTGCATTTAGCATTTTGTTTCCTCCCCACCCCAATCCCTTCGTCTGCAATAAGAGCATATAAAAAGAACTCATGGCAATCATATCGAATTTCCAATCATTCAAACATGAATCGACCTGACCTTTTTGGGTTCTCACCGTGGAAGTCAAATTCCGATCTCACATTTCTCAAATTGTTCATTTCTCCCAAAATAAAAGTCCAAGTATTAGATATGACCTCCAATAATAGGAGTCAAGCTGAACTTAGCTCCGATGTATATGTAAATATATAGGTAAATTCGTGGTGATAACCAACCCGCGATAAATAGGGAAGTTAAATTGATTTTTTTGTATGTGCATGTCTGGTTACTTCAATAGACTGCAGCCATCATGATTGGGATGAAGCTTGGGTGAAATTAACATAATTGTTGAGATGATATCAAGACCTAAAAAGATTGAACGGAAGGATATATAGGCAGGTTTATCTCTCAGATTGTAGACTCGACTTATACTAGTGGGCTTATTTCATCCTTTTGTTTTGATCCAGTCTCGTAGAAAGAAATAAGGAACTTCTTTAGCCCACCTTTTTTAGCTTGATATAATTAAATCGTGTTCATTTTTTCATCTTAATATCAATTTATCACCTCTATCTATAATATCAAGACTTCACATTCTAAGTTTTCATATTAGATACATAATTCAACTTAATACTAAAAATAATTTGCGTTAATGATAATTTTTCTTTAAAGAAAAACATCCTTACTATAATGCCAAGTTCTCCAACTGCCCAAAAACATCTCTGCTAGAGAAATCCTAACCGTCAACCGTTTGGCTTGAAAGAGGGCTCTTTCTTTAGTTGTCATCTTACTTTTTTAGAAATGTCATCTCAAGGAATATGATATGACTGATTAAGTACAAATATCTCTTAATACGTGTTGAAAAACATGGAATCAAAGCGAAATAAAAAATCATAAGAAATTGAAACATGTAGGAAAACAAATCATTTTCCTAGAAAAAAACATTGGATCAACTCAATTCCCAACTTAACATAGAGTGAATTGCTTTTTCTGTCTTTTCACTATAAATATATCACACATTTGATAGATACGAGGTCAGTCACATAATAGGAATTTAATCATTCATGTTGCGAAATATGTAAAGAGTCCCATCCGTTTCCACGTCTAACTTGATCATTAAATTTGATGGAATTTGGAATATAGAGTTTCTATTTGGACTATTTGTTTCACAAAAAGTAGATGATTTCGTAAATATTTTTTCGAAAAAATGAATGAAGGAAATTTTTTTCATTGCTCACGAATATATTTAGACATAGATTGTTATTAATAAATAAAATATTTTTAATTAATTAATTATTTTAAGTAATATGAATAAAATTTTTAGAAAAATATTTTTAGAACCATTCATTTTAAATAAAGTAAATGATGGAATTGTCATGTATTTTTTTTTTCGTGGCGAAGGGCGAGAAAGAGAGAGGGGGCTCATAAAAGTAGGAACTCTGCACATTGTCATCACCTGTGTGACTTTTAATGGTGCTTTGAATTGTTCCCTCCTTTTCGTATGGCCGGAATTGCAGGTTTTGAAGGTTGAGTCAGCATATGGAGAATGTTGTCTCGGCTACCGTGATGGCTGTCATGTGAGGCCCAAGATACCTGACCCTCTCCCCTTACCCAAAAAATAAAAATAAAAACCGAAAGAAAAAACAGAAGAATTAGGGTGCACATGGTAACAATTATATTTATATTTTAGAGCTATTTTTCTATTCTAGACTTATTTTTGAAATAGAAATCCATTTGGTAATATAATTTCATTTTTCTATTTCTAAAATAGATTTCTATTTTAAAAATAGGTTTGGAATAAAAATCAGAAGTAAAATTTTTTTACTTTCCTATTTTTAGAATATAAATTAGAAATTGTTTCTCTCCTTTCTATATTTCACCTAAAGGAGTTTCTCGTCGTTCGTCCGTCATTGCCACCCCTTGCCTGCTCGCTGTCGGTTGCTGCCGCTATCTCCTCCCATTGCTGGTTGTTGCCTGTCTTCACCTCCCGCTGCTGTCATTGCTTGCTATTCAACAGTCAATAGTGGTGGTTGACCACAGGGGGTGGCCAGCGTCTGGCATTCGCTAGTTGCCTGCCATTTCCCACAATTGTCCCCTCCACCTATTGCCATCACCGCTCGAGAAAGAGAAATTTTTTTCATTATCAAACAAATTTCTATTCCAAGAATAGAAATTTTGAGTTGTTGTCAAACACAATTTTTTTTTTTGCTTAGAAACTTATGCAAGAATAGAAATAGAAAAATCTATTTATCTTCCGAAAATCAATTATGGCTAGAAATATTATCATTTGCGCCCTTAGTCCGTCAAATCATTTTTGGTTACTGCCTCGTCACTTCTTTGACAGCAACAGGACTCCCACTGTCCACTGAACTCAGGGGGGGAGGGAGTTCGCTCCCCTCAATTGCTCTCTTTTTTTCTTACCCCATTTCAAGGCCACCATCATGGCCAAATGTGGTGGACACGAGGCTATATTGGTAATTTCAACCAAGCCTAACACTTCAGATCGAGTTGGGGAGAGTGTAAATTAATAAGGGCCTATTTGCTAACGGGTCAAATAGTGTCCGATTCTATTTTTTTGTTCCCGAAAATAGATTTGGCATAGAAATCTATTTGGTAAAATTTTTGTTTCTGGGAATAGATTTGAAACAAAATCAAGAATAAAAAAGGAAAATAGCTTCTTTATTCTCGGTAACAATTCCATAATCAAGACCAATTTTTTTCATTTCTCTTTCTCTCCTCTTTCCTTTCATTTTCTCTTCCTTGTGGTTCTTCTTCTTCCTTTTGGTTGATCACCGGCCTTGGCCATGACCAACGACTGGCTAGACGAGGGCCGGCACCTTGCCAGTCCTTGGCAACGTCGAGCCACGGCAAGGCTCGCCAGCCCAAGCCTCACCATGGCTAGGTGAGGCCGACCTTGCCCAGCTCATGAGGAGGCTCGCAGCTCGAGCCTAGTTGTGGCTCGGGGTTGTCGGGGACCGGTGACACTTCGGTGAGGGCACTAGCCCTCGTCTAGTTGATCGTCGGTTGCTGGCAACTAAGGAAGAAGAAGACGAAAAGGGAAAAATAAAAGAAAAAAGAGAAAAAGTATTTAAATCATTAAAAAAATTAAAATAAAATATTTTGAACTAGAAATTTTAATGTTCTACCAAACACATTTATATCCCTAGAATAAAAATTTTTGAATAGTTATCAAACACCTTTAAATGCTCAAAAATTATTCCTAGAAACATAATTAAAAAGTATCATTTTTGAGTAGAAATTATTTCCGGGCACGGAAATGTTACCATGTGTACTCTAAGTTGTGTTTTTCTACTAGTTAGAAGCGTTCAACAATAGACATTTTTTAAAATTAATTTATTGCAATTAAACTCCCCTGATTAATAAATCCGTTAGAGTGCTTGGGGGCATCCCAGAAATTATGTTCTATTTTATTCTCTGAATAAATTTTTGAGATAAAATAAGCGTTTAATAACGATATAAAATTTATATTTTCGAAATAAAAATTTATTTGACAACATTATAAAATTTCTCCTTCCCGAATGATGGCGATCAATGATCGGCGGCGGCGGCGATAGCAAAGTGGCGACGATCAACAACCGAGCAGCAGTGATGACAGGTGACGGCGATTGGCAGCCGATGACAGGTGACCAATGGTGGGCGGCGGGCAACAAGTGGATGACCAACAGGTGGTAATAAGAGAGAGCAATGAGAAAAGTTTTTGTTTCTCATTTTTATTCCAAAAATAGAAAAGTAAAAAATTTTAACTTCTTATTTTTGTTTCAAATATATTTATGGAGTAAAAATTTGTTCCAGAAATAGAAAAATGAAATTGCGTTACCATACATATTTTTATTTCAAATTTATTTCCAGGAACAAAAAAATAGAAATGATTTTATGCGGACCCTAACAATCCTAGAGAAATTCTTGACAATACAGCGGCGGAAAAAGACAAGCTTCAATCATCATTTGAGCAGAGTAAGGGTCGGTCTCCTCACTCTTTCTGAAAATTCTCTTTCCCCTAAATGAACTTGTAACACTGCTTTAGCATATTTTCAGAGTTAGTCCAGAGCAATGACGAGACAGAACAGTCCACCCTTGGCAAATACTCTTGAAAACGGACCACTTCCGCAACTTGCATCAACGATGTTTCCTCCCAATACTGGCTTGAGGAATCCCATAGTCCATTCGAACTGCAGGCATAATTTCATGGTCAGTAGCACTGCACGCATTAGATACCTAGCTCCAGCCCAAGTTCAACGACATTGAGTCGAATGTGCATCTGTTTGATGGCATAAGTATCTCTTCAGTAATTTTTCCTGGTCGGCAACTGCTTTTCTATAAGCAGGACCATTTCCAAGATGGCTAATCCTTGCAACAGAACAAGTCTTGCAGGCCATCCATCATTTAAATAATTGACACCGCCACAAAATAAAACAATCTTTCAAATAATAGCAACACGCGGACCAGTTCTGTAACAAATGACAATAACAAGCGTACACGAAGCAACATCTGAGTAGCCGGGTGGCATTCAAAACTGTTTGCCTTATTGCAACCTTGTGTCATTATGGTAGCACTTGGGTGTCCTTTAGTTTGATTGTATCTGAATGGTAGCTACACATCATCTTTGTACACCTATTCTTTCATTGGACTCGATTGGTCTCAAATAAGTTTACTGCATTTTGTGCTCTTTTTTTGGTCTAGCACTATGGCTGATAAAAGTAGATCTGTTTTTGAGATGCCCAATAAATCTCAACTATTATGTAAAATTGGTGTAATTATTTGTCTTGATCTACAGTTGTTTCTATAACGTAGATCAAAATTGGTTAATGTGAATGGACTTATCAAGAACCTACATCAACAGATGCATAATTCGGTAATTGGCAGTCGAATGATAATATGGTCATTTCTTGTATGTTTAATCTCAAATCTATGAGATATTTGCTTATCCAGAATTCTTTAAAAGATATGTATGGCAATGTTGATGATGTCTTTGAGTTGCAACAGGAGCTTACTTATCCTAAGCAAGCATTTTATCAAACAGTCACCAAAACATCTTGATCCGAAGTCCTCGCTCACCATGAAAACTCGACACCCCCCCGAAACCGAGCATCGCCACCACCCTATCCATGCCGCTCACTGTCTTCCTCCTCTTGCTCTGCCTCTGCTCTTCCCCTGCCAATTCCGACCTCAAGTCTGACAAAGCCGCTCTTGTCGCCCTCCGGTCCTCCCTGCATGGCCGCCCCCTTCTCTGGTACCTCTCCGCCTCCCCGTGCTCCTGGGAAGGCATCAAATGCGCCCTGGGCTGAGTCATTGGGCTACGGGTACCCAGGATGGGCATGCACGGCAAACTGCCGTCTGGCGTCATCGGCAACCTCACCGAACTCTAGACCCTCTCTCTCCGGTTCAACTCGCTGAGCGGCTCACTCCCTCCCTACCTTGCTGGCCTCCTCTCTCTTCGCAACCTCTACTTGCAGGGCAATAAATTCTCCAATTTATTGCCGGACTTCTTCTTGTTCTCTATGCAGAGCGTGGTCCGCTTTAATCTAGCTGCTGTTCATTAGCGTCATCTCGCTACGGTTTAATAACCTTCTCCAGGCCGAGCGCTCTGTATTTAGAAAAATGACTTCACCGGGTCAATTCTGGAGTTGAATTTGAGGCTTGATCAGTTCAACACGTCTCGTTCAATCAACTGAGCGGGGCTATTCCGATCCCATTCTCAGGCATTCCTAAGAGCGCTTTTGAGCCCTGGCAATGCGACAGTGACAGTGGCAGCGATGAGCAGTCATAAGTTGTCCGGCAGAGTGATTGTGAGCATGGCGGTGGCTTCCTTGCTAATGTTGCCTAGCGATCATTTTCTTGATATGTTGTTGCATGAGGAGTGCCGAGAAGAAGCATGACAATTTGGAAAAGACCGAATCTTCAAAGCGATCCAAAATCGGCATCCGCGCTGTTGGGAAAACTAGCGATGCTAGCTGAGGATTTAACAGCCTGGAAGGGGACCTGTTGAAGACATTCAACTCGGATTGGAATCGCCGTGGCCATGAAGAGGCCAAAAGACTGAGCAATTCCAAGGGCGAGTTCGGAGAAGAAATCAAGGAAATCGGATCAATGAATCACAAGTAGTCGGTGCCTCTGGTGGCTTAACACTATAGCGAAGATGAGAAGCTTCTGGTTTATGAGTACATTCCCACAGGAAGCTTTATCTGCTCTATTGCACGGTAAGAATCTGAAGTCGAGTTTTGTGTACTTATATTGGATTGTTAATCAGAGACTAATAGTGTATCGTTTTCCTCCGCCGAACAATTTCATGATGAGTTTCTCAATTATAGGCAATAACTATGCTGGGTGGACATTGCTTAAATGGGACACAAGGTGTCACATCCTGCTCAGGATCGCACGAGCAGTCGTGCACATCCTGCTCAGGATCGCACGAGCAGTCGTGCACATCCACTCATGAGGAACTGAGGCCTGCAGTTGCATTTTTTTTCAAAGTTATTTATGTTAGAATATTTAAATAATAAATAATACATTCATCTAACAGTTTAAAATTTTAAAATAATTAATGATCATCCCAAAAACCTCTCACAATTTGCACCTAATGATGATGACTCTAGTTGTGGGTTTGGCTAGCTTTGTATCAAACTGCTGACATTAAATTTATCTCAAATAAGAAAAAGTTAGTAAGGTATTGAAAGTTAAGTTAATGTACATGAAGATATAAGCACATTGAAGAATATCATACTCAAAAGGTTCTATTGTTAATACTTAATTAACAGATCAAACATGCCCTTTTTGTCTTTTGATCCAATAAAGCACAAAATGAACTAACAATGCAATGTCAATTGATATTGGAAGCTAAATGGATTCCCAATCACATACCTTTCCTTTTGGCTTCGAATTTGAGCTTAGTCAAACTTCATCCGTAATTCTCATTGCATTATCAAGACAACTACAAAGAACGTCATCATTTGATGGTACTAAATATCATGTTGACCCAACATTACCGAGCCAACTGGGCAACGTTATTTCAATGTGAGCCTTGCAATTTGGTCATGAGAAAAGCTACTAATGTTATTGAAATGTTAAAATAGAGGAAGTAGAATGCATAAAAGTCATCTAAAGATGGGCCTTTGCTTTTCAGGCAAACCTTGACCCATTGGTCATAAAAAAGAAAAGAAAACACTACTTGAAGGACCATTCTCAACGATCCATCCAATTCTATTTTTGCACCCTTTAGTTTCTTAGTTTGTGATTGCCACCCTATACTATCAAAATGTCAAAGTTGCACTAGAATGTAGAATGTCGGTTTGTTTCACGATAAGTGAAGAATAAAGGATGGGTGAAATTGGGGATGGTTTTATATATTTCTCACAGAATAAAGTACTAGACATGAACGAGATTTAGTTACTAAACTAAACTAATTTGATTCGAGAAAAATGCAATATCCACCTGACCTAGACTCATGTTGTGTGGAGAGACCATGCAATGTATGCTTCCATTCTCTAGGCTGTTAATAAGTGCAAACAATTTCATGTGGGGACCAACCCCACTTGTTGTTTTAGCTCATGCGTACTGGGTTTTTGTTTATAGGTTGGCTTCCTTGTCTTACAAAAAAGAAGGGCGAGGAGCAATAACAAATCAAAATCAAATTGGTTAGTTCGGTTTTGTTAGAAGTTGGTCAATTTTGTTCTAAACCAAATGTAGCTAACCGGAGTTTCATATCGATAATATCCATAATTTTAGTGAACTTTAGTTGCTTTTGATACTCATAGTGTGGTATTGGAATGTTGCACTATCCACTCATCTTTTAGAGAAATTATCCAGTGAACTTGCTACACATATTAAATCGAATCTAAACCGTCAGATCTAGCAACACTTGGCCAAACGTAGCATTTCCATAGTCCACATTCAATTGAATACCATGTAATACGCTCTTTGCAACAAATCCCCCTTTCCATTGTGGAATTTCCTCCGTGACATCTCCATCTAGATGAATGTCGGTCAGCTACTAAAGCTAAAAAGCCCATCTACAAGAAGGCCCAAATCCAAGGCCCATTTAACCCTTTCGAGCCATCCCTCTGGCAAGCAGTCTCGGTTTAGGGCCGTTCATGGAGTAGTCCACTGCATCGTAGGGCTGGTTTGAAGTTTAGGAAACTGATCCAATTCGCCCAATTCATTGATGAATCGGAGGTCAAGTAGAGTCAATCTAGATATTAAATCCTACATTTTTTTTCTATCACAAAAATTATTCCAAGCAAGACTTAGGCTCTACTCATGATTTGATTGACTAAGCTGGTCGCCGAACAGATACGCTAAAACTCTTTTTTTGAGTTAAAGGGCATTTTCGTCATTTTAGTTATTTTCTATTTTTTTTTGAATGGAGGAAGCGGCGAGAATGCCTCGCCGGCGTCGGGCGAGGGCGAGGGCGAGGCCGCCTGAGGCGGTCGGCTCGGGAGGCCCTCCGCTCGCCGGCGAGGCGCCCGGATCGGCGGCCGCCCTCGCCGGATCCGGCGCCGGCCCCGGGCCGCCTCGCCCGGGATCGCCCTTGCGGATCTTAGGGCGCCCGCCTAGCAAGGCTCGGGCGACCCTCGCCGCCCTCGGGCGAGGGCGCCCTTCCTCGGATCAAATAAAAATATAAAATCAATGATCAAAGGGGCCGCTCGGCGGCCCCTCGCCCGGGTCGCCTTGCGAATCTTTAATTTTTTTGATTGTTTATCAATCACAATCAATTAATACATTGAATATTTAATTAATTTAATATAAACCATTTTATCTACAACATTAATATATATTATATAGAAAATTACCATTGACAAATTATTGCATATTGTGCAATTTGGATAGTGTACATGTACGGTAAAATTTGCATTTGCATTCACTTGGAAAAGGGAAGACCAATCGATTTTTGGTTTAATTGCAACCGACATATTGCGGAGAGAGCCGTTGCATCAATTTAACTGCGGAGAGAGCCGTTGCATCAAGTTGACTGCGGACAGAGCCGTTGCATCACTTTGACTTTTCATAGCCGTTGAATCAAGTTAACTGCGGAGAGAGCCGTTGCATCAATTTACCTTTTCAACCCTGACCAACGTTCGACTTTCCTATCATGTGAGGGTTAAATTTGGAGGAGAAATACCCGATCGAACCCCCCTCCACTTTTCTTCTCCGTCGTCCGTGCCTTCTTTCTTTGTTCTTCGTCTACTCGTTCCCCATTCCTCTTTCCTCTCCCGGCGGAGCCCCCCGGCTGAGCCGGCGACGGGGGTGCCAGATTCGGCTCCACCGAAATGGGCGGCGGAGCCACATCTGGCTCCGCGTGCGGCCTATCATTGTTGACGACGCAGAGAGAGAGAAGGCGGGGGGGGTTCGCTCCGTGAGTCTCTGGAAACTCAGATCGCTAATAAATGTATCTATTTTTCTTCCTTGACGATGAAAAGTTGCTTGCTGCTCGTGGTTGTTGATTGTCCTGTTCTTGCTCTGTCGAGATTTCTTTAGTTGTAATCTTGTCGTGAGTGTTTCTGGTTTTTTTTTTATATTCTTTTTCCTTCTTTTATTAGGGGGGCTCGTGTGATTTTGTCTTGCTGTACCGCATGACGATGGTGCTGCTGGTGTTGTGGTAGATTATGATCCGGAAGAAAACTAGCGCGAGAACTGAGATGGGGGCTCGTGTGATTTTTTCTTGCTGTACCGCATGACTGGGAAGGCGACTGGGTTGCTCGCCGCGGCGAACGCAAGGCTGAGCGGCGGCGTGTGGGTTCGCTCTGTGAGTCTCTGGAAACTCAGATCTCTAATAAATGTTTCTATTTTTCTTCCTTGATGATGAAAAGTTGCTTGCTGCTCGTGGTTGTTAATCGTCCTGTTCTTGCTCTGTTGAGATTTCTTTAGTTTGTAATCTTGTCGTGAGTTTTCTGGGTTTTGTTTTCTTTTTCCTTCTTTTATTATGGGGGCTCTTGTGATTTTGTCTTGCTGTACCGCCGCATGACTGGGAAGGCGACTGGGTTGCGCGCTGCGGCGAACGCAAGGCTGAGCGGTGGCGTGTGGGTTAAAACTCAGATCTCTAATAAATGTATCTATTTTTCTTCCTTGATGATGAAAAGTTGCTTGCTGCTCGTGGTTGTTAATTGTCCTATTCTTGCTCTGTTGAGATTTCTTTAGTTTGTAATCTTGTCGTGAGTTTTCTGGGTTTTTTTTTCTTTTTCCTTCTTTTGTTATGGGGGCTCTTGTGATTTTGTCTTGCTGTACCGCATGACTGGGAAGGCGATTGGGTTGCGCGCTGAGGCGAACGCAAGGCTGAGCGGCGGTGTGTGGGTTCGCTCGGTGAGTCTCTGGAAACTCAGATCTCTAATAAATGTTTCTATTTTTCTTCCTTGATGATGAAAGTTGCTTGCTGCTCGTGGTTGTTGATTGTCCTTTTCTTGCTCTGTTGAGATTTCTTTAGTTGTAATCTTGTCGCGAGTTTTCTGGGTTTTCTTTTTCTTTTTCCTTCTTTTATTATGGGGGCTCGTGTGATTTTGTCTTGCTGTACCGCATGACGATGGTACTGCTGGTGTTGTGGTAGATTATGATTCGGAAGAAAACTAGCGCGAGAACTGAGATGAAGCAGAATCTCGCAAATTCTCTCTGCCGTTTAAAGTTTCATATGCTTTTCGAATTTTCATACGCCTCGATTAACAGCCTTATGTTGTGCTGTTTCTGACGTTACACAGATCCTCAAGCTAAAACCTAACCATTGTCTTGCAGAAGATCTCTCGACTCTGCTACTTTTTTCCAATTTTCTTGCCCAAAAGATCAAAATACAGTCCAATAGAAGTGCTTAAACCATCTGCTGTTCGGCATTTTCTTAAAAAAAAAAATTTCCCAGCCATCTTGGATTTTTATCTTGAAAACCGTCTCTTAAAACTAACGTTTGTCTTCTATAGCTTTCGAATCAGTCTTTGAAATTGGGTTTCTACCAAAGCCTTCTGATAATTTCGCTTTGAGAATGGATAGGTTTTCCTTTCACTCAATATAATCAAAGTTATTTAAATCCTCTTGAAGTGGCACTGCTTTTCTGAAGCAGAAATCTCGCAAATTATCTCTCTGCCGTTTAAAGTTTCATATGCTTTTCGAATTTTCATACGCCTCGATTAACAGCCTTATGTTGTGCTGTTTCTGACGTTACACAGATCCTCAAGCTAAACCTAGCCATTGGCTTGCAGAAGATCTCTCCACTCTGCTACTTTTTTCCAATTTTCTTGCCCAAAAGATCAAAATACAGTCCAATAGAAGTGGTTAAACCATCTGCTGTTCGGCATTTTCTTAAAAAATAAATTTCCCAGCCATCTTGGATTTTTATCTTGAAAACCGTCTCTTAAAACTAATGTTTGTCTTCTGTAGCATTCGAATCAGTC
Organism: Angophora floribunda; assembly: GCA_014182895.1. Taxonomy (NCBI): domain Eukaryota; kingdom Viridiplantae; phylum Streptophyta; class Magnoliopsida; order Myrtales; family Myrtaceae; genus Angophora; species Angophora floribunda. Next base: position 7,361,559 of record CM024707.1, read on the forward strand.
TTTGAAATTGGGTTTCTAACAAAGCCTTCTGATAATTTCGCTTTGAGAATGGATAGGTTTTCCTTTCACTCAATATAATCGACCTAAACTAAGGTTATTTAAATCCTCTTGAAGTGGCACTGCTTTTCTGAGATGTCTTTCCTTGTCCACCTTTCTCGCTCTCTCCTTATTCCTTCTGTGCTTTATTTTTTTTCAATTTACGAAAAAGACATGATATTTTGACAACGACAGTTTAACAAGTGCATCAAAATAAGGTCATTTTACAGGAGACTTATTTTACAGGAGACTTATTCCAAAATAACCCCATCTTATCTTGTTTTAAGCCTTCTTTTTCTAAATTTCTTTTTTCCTCACATTCTCTTTTAAGGGCCTTTTCTTGAAAATTTCCACTAAGGCTTCTTCTTACTATATAAGTTTTCACCACTTTGATAACTTCGATTGAAAAGCCAATATTTAAAAGTACCTGAAATAAACACTCTTTCTTTTTATAAAAGGTGTCATTTTTCTTTGAAAGGTCAAACTCCTCAACTTTTCATGTGTGAAGAAATCATTTTTGACAAATTTTTTTTCCCAAATTCTATTTCCACGACAATTATATGGTCTTCCTTGAAACACTTCTTCCAAGACTTTAATAGTCCTTAATGTTGGTGTTGTTTTAAAGGCATTATTTATTACTTGAGATTTTTTTCTACGTTAACTTTTGGAAAAATTAAGATTTTTACTAAAAAGGTCATATTTTACGTCAAACTCCTCAAATAACTCCAAAATGTCACGTTTAGAGCATTTCATTTTTTATTGAATCGTTTTTTTTTTAACTCACATTCGTTTGACTTTTTAGTAAAAATCTTGACACAATTTTTCCCACTAAAATGGCTCTTTCTACCATGAGTTTGTCCAAAGAAAAACATTTATGATATATAATTTTTGTATTTTGGTCAAAAGCCAATATTTGTCACGGGCTAATTGTTTGGGATCGCGACTGTGCAGCGACTTAGGCTATTTCGAATTGCTTGGGGATCGTTAGGGCCTAAAGCCAAGTCTTTTTGAATCGACTGAAGAGGGGGAGGGGGATCTTTTGGCCCTCATTACAATCATTGGTCAAGTTTTGATCTAGCGGATGTGATCGTGTCACCTCATCTACCGGCATTTATGCCGAGAAAAAGCACAATTAAGATCGTCGGTGTGAAGAGGGCTTGATCCTTCGAGGGGTGTTTCGGTTGTTTCTTGTCGATCATGTTCTTTGTGACATTCTCCCCCACTCATTTAAGTGACGTCCTCGGCGCTCACAGCATGGAGAGAGTTCTTCTTGGCACGAGCTCTTTTCCACTTCTTCTTATTTCGCTTGGCCCTGTCTGACTCGAACGGTACCTTGAACGGCTTCTCGAACGATCAGTTGGGTGGCTTCACGATCGATTGGACGCACGATATTTTCTTCGGCTAAGGAATGGCATGCATCACTTTGGGGAAGAGGGCTTCGATCGGCATGTCATAAGTTGGGAAGAGGGCTCATGTCCTTCGACTTCTCGATTTGTTGTGTCTTCTTCGGTGTTGATTGGCCATGTGCTTGGTTACCTTCAAGCTTTTGTCGAGGAGATGAATCACGGCAATGGTCTTGGTGTTCATCACCCCTTTGAGCATCGGATCGAGCACTATGATGCACTTGGATCCATGTCGATCATGGCTCTCGCTCGGTCGAAGAACTGCATTCGTAGTCGTCGAGCTTGCTTTTCCATCTGCTAATTTGGACTTCAACCTTCAGGGTTGTGCCTCCACTTGCAAGGTTTTCTGAGTTGATGGTCTTGAATCGCCTTTTGTTCGACATTACTTCCAAACCCAACTTTTCGCTACTTCGATCGCCATAAACACATTGGATGCCACCGTATCAACCAAGGCAAATACCACATACCTCGAGTTCGATGAAGTACATGTCCGTTTACTCATTCTTTTTGGGTGGTGGTTGGGTTTGCACAAAGTTGAAAGTCATCCCACCTAGTCGGATTTGGCGTTTCTCCATTCTTCTTCTTCGACGGAGAGGATGGTATTAACTCGGTATTAATGGTTTCCTTTGCAAATGAAGCAAGGAGCAGGTGGAGGTTGATCGTACTCACTTGTGTAGTTTGCTTGGGGTTTACCTCCTTCGATTGGTTGTTTGGACTCTCCCCATGTTTTCATTCAGCTGCCTTGATCCTTGAGGTCACGGGAGTTGTTTCCACATTCATCCTTGGAGGTACGATCTGACCTCCAATCCCTTGATCGATGCTTCGTTGGATCGAACTTGTTGAGGTTGATGAGTGATTCAGCCACGATTAAGGCCCTCGAGAGACCTCTCACGTCCCGACGCATTAGCTCTTGCCTTGCCTACGGCTTGAGTCCATCTAAGAACACTCCGAAAGCCTCATTTTCTCCAAGATTGTTGATTTGGAACTTCAGTTCAGTGAATTCCTTTACGTACTCTCGGACCGTACCTCGTTGCTCGAGGCGATGGAGCTTGCTACGGGCTTCTTGTTGAGCAAACTTAGGGAAGAAGTACTCTCAAAACTCCTTCACGAAATCATCCCACATTTCCACAGGATGGGCACCACGCTTGGTCTCATCTCATCGCACCTATTATGCCACCAAAGCATTGCAGTAAAGAACATTGCAGCGGTTCGTACCTTGACACTCTCGTGTTGATGTTGGTGGTTTCGAAGTATTGCTCCATGCTCCATACGAAGTTGTCCACCTCTTTGGCGGATCAATCGCCTTTGAACTTTTTGGGCATCAGCACCTCTATTTTGGGCATCGCTTGGGTAGGCATCCCTCCGTTTGTGATGCTCAGCTTGCATATAGGGTGAGCTTCGTCTTGAGCTCTTGGATCTCCATCTTCATGGCTTCGATCTAGTCCCGTCGGGGTTCTTCTCTTCAATAACTTGCACTTGTTCCCTCAAGTCTTCGATTGATGATTTGAGGGCATTGTCCATCGCTTGGAGAGGGACCATCACCTGGCATCCGTGAAGTTCTTACGAAGGGAGCCTTCAACCTCCATGATTTGGTCTCGAACATCATCGAGTCTGTCTATGAGGTCGGCCACAGCACTTCGCATCTTTGCGAACTTCTCATTGAGTGCGGCAACGACTTCCGATGAGGTTCCTCTTTTCTTGCTTCAACCGCAAGTCTCTTTGACTTGAGCGACCTCTTCATCCACAATAGCTTCTTGGCTCGACATTCTATTGAAAGAATAGTTGGTGCTCCTTGGATCTCTCTTCTTTGCTCTAATACCACTTGTCACGGACCGATCGTTTAGAATCGCGATCGTGTGTCGACTTAGGCTATTTCGGATCACTTGGAATCGTAGAGAGAAACTAGAGAGAAGCTCTGAACGAGGGGGAGGGCACCCCTTCTTATACTTGAGGCCCTCATATTACAACCGTTGATCGAGTTTCGATCCGGCGTACAAGATCACACCGCCCCACCTACCAACTATCCGCATTTAAGACGAGAATAATCTAGACCAAGGCATAATTACGGGATCGCCCGTCCTTGAGAAGCTTTTGGAAGCACTTGAATCCTTCAAAGGGTGTTTCGGTCGTTCCTCCTCAATCACGAGCGCTTCATTGACCATGGAAACCTATGCTCTGTGACATAATCATGGTATTTTTTTTAAAGTTTCTCAATAAAAATTGAAGTTTAGGCGATGAGACTATATTATTTGTATCAAGTGCCATTTTTCTTTGAAAGATCACACAAGACTTCTTCTAAAGTAATTGCACCTCTTCACCTTTTGAAGCATCAAATTTAGACTAACGGGTCTTTTGGTTTCTTTACATTCTGTTTTTGGGGTCAATCCAAATAGTTTATGGCTTTTCTTGAAACTACTTTTTTCCCTCGAAGGCTTCTTTCAACTACAAGTTTCAACACCAAGGGCTTTTTATGCAATCATCTTTGCAGAGAACTTTGTTTGGATATATAAGTTTGTTATTTTCCTTTCAAATAATCTTGGTATCTTTTTTAAGATCTTAGACTCGTTACTTTTGTAAAAAGTGACAATTCTCAGACTCATCCTTAAGTCTCATATTATATGATTCCAAAATAACTTCCACCTTTTTCTCATTTTAAGCATTTAATTTTCTTTTCTCCTGACAGTCTTTTTCCATGGCAATTTAAGTAGCGTATGGCCTTTCTTGAAACAACCTTTTTCACTAAAAGGCTTTTTTCCATGCCCAAAAACTTTTTATGCATTCTTCAATGTTGCTGATTTTGTTTTGATAGTTTTTCTATTTTGTTCAAAAGCCTATTTTGTAAGTACCTTTCAAGTAAACTCGGTATCTTTTTGTTATGTATCCCATTTAAAAAAATTAAATATTTCGGTGATTGGAATCTTTCTATTTGTGGAACTTGTCATTTTTCTTTGAAGGGAGACTTCTTCAAAATAACTATTAACTTTTTTCACATTTAAAGCATTTGATTTTGACAGAATTTTTTTTCCCTCGCATTCTATTTACACGAGAAGTGAATGAAAATGGCTTTTCTTGAAACCTTTTCCACTAAAAAGGCTTATTTTTAGTATTGAGTTTTCACACAAGTTGTTGGTGCAAATGTCATTGGCCGAACGTTTGGGATCAAGACCGTGCAGCGACTTAGGCTTTTTTGGATCACTTGGATCGCTGCGATGATCTTCTTGAATCTTGCATGGTCTCTTAGTCATAGAAATCTTGGATCCATGACAATATTCCCCACTCATTCGAGCAACATCCTCGGCACTCACAACTCGGGGATAGACTTCTTTGCACGAGCTCTCCACGAACTCTCCTCTTCCTATTCCGCTTGGCCTTGGGCTTCTTCGGCGGTTGGCTATACGGCTCCTTCTTTGACTCATGTCGCGAATTGGTTCTCTAAGGTTTATAGCTTTGGTTCTAGTTTGGTCGTGTGGCTTGGCCACCTTCAAGCTTTTGTTCGAGAGACGGATCATGGAGATGATTTTGGCATACATCATCCCTTTGATCATCGACACCATGGATGGACATTGTAAGTCATGGCACTTGATTCTCATGTTGATCATGACCCTCGCTCTATCAAAAATTGCATGCTTGAAATAAGATCGTAGTGGTCGAGAGCTTGCCTTTCCATTTGCTGATTTAGACATCCATCTTCAGAATTGAGCCTACGTTCTTGAGATCTTCCAAGTTGACTATCTTGAACCAATTTCTTTTTGGTTCTATGTGAAGTCCTAAGGTTTTTGCTACCTTGAACACATTCAAAGCAGGAGATTAGTGTCGCATACCTTGACCTCCATGAAGAACGTGTCTTGTTTGCGAATTAGGCTCCTTATTTTTGGACTATGATCAGGCTTGCACAACGTCGCATACCTTGACCTCCTCCAAGAATATGACCGTTTGCAGAGTAGTCTCCTTCTTTTGGACAATGATCGAGCTTGCACGGCATTGACGACCTTTACAGCTCCATGCCGAACTTGCCTCTTCTCTAGGCGGAGCTTGGCTTGGATTTGGGCAAGCGATCCGCAAGCTCACCGGCATGAGCTCCTGCTCGCTTGGATCGGGTAGGCGAGCCCTAAGCTCATCGGCCTCGGGGAGCTCGGCCTAGATTTGGGTAAGCGAGCCTCAGGCTCACTGGCTGAAGCAAAGCTCAGGCGAGCAAGTTCACGATTTGCCAGGATCAGCAGAGTCTCAAGTTCGCCAGCCCTGGTTGAGGTCAAGCTTGCCAACCCACATCTTGGCCGGTCACCATTGAGCAATGTTGGCGAAGCAAAAGGGGGAAGTAGAAGGAAGAAGAAGAAGAAAGAAAAGAGAAAGAAGAGAAAAAACAAGGAAAAGAAAAAGAAAAAGTATTTTCTTAAAAAATAAAATAATAATAATTCAAAAATTTTAAAATTAAATAAAAATTCGAATTTTTTTAAAATATTTTCCAAAAGCATTTCAAAAGGTAATTGACATTATTTATTTATTTTATTTGCTAAATTTTATTATTTAATTTACTTTATAAATTTGATGTGAAATTTTTATTCAAGTAACTTATATAAGAAAAGTTTAAAGTGGATTAAATGAGTGGGATTGAATTTTCCTAAATTAAGTTAAATATTAATGTGTTTTGATAATACGAGTCGGGTTAGGTCATCAAATTTACATTTCATGAAAATGATTCAAAGTGGATTAAATGGGTAAATATGGATCGAATCATTTGACACCCTTATCGCCGAGGAACTAGGATGCATGCTTCATAATCTTATGTATTCAATCCGCTAACTAGCTATTGAGTGGATAGATTCCCTTGATTATTTATCTAGGAGAACTTAAACTCGAATGTGCAATGCTATCTTCAGTGCTTATTCTTTTGGCAATCTATGTCAATTCCTATTTATAACAAACGAGGTACGGACCTTTGGAGTGCCAAAAGTTGGCACAAAGGGACACTTAAGTGCCAAAAGTTACAAAAGGTACACTTAAGTGTCAAAATCGAAGCAAAAGGGATCAGTTAAGTGCCAACGGCGAAAAATTATGGCCAAATTGCCACGTGTCCATTTTCCGGCGACTTAATTTGCTGATGAAGCATTTTTCTCAAAACAAAAAATCCACGTGGCGTTTTTTAAAAAAAAATTGTCCACGTCAGATTTTTAAAAAATTTAAAAAAATTAAATAATTAAAAATATATTATTATAAAATCGATTTTATAATAATATATTTTTAATTTTTTAATATTTTTTAATTAATAATTTTTAAAATCCACGTCGCCCAAAACGACGTCGTTTTGGGCTGATTTTTGGCGATTCAGGTTTCCAAATGAGCCATGTAGGCAAGAAAATTAATAAAAAATTACCACGTAGGATTTCAGGCGGGGTTCCTACGACTTAGCACTTAAGTGATCCATTTTTTTTTAAAAGTTGCACTTAAGTGTACCTTTTGTAACTTTTGGCACTTAAGTGTCCCTTCGTGCCAACTTTTGGCACTCCCGCTGTTCTTATCTCCATAACAAACTACCAAATGCATAAGGTGGCACTTTTGTGGAAGACATAGTTTGTTTTCCATAATTTTCTAAAGCCATCCGGATCCATCGAGCTCTTTTCATGACCGAAAGTTAGACTAGATAAATGCTCATATTTTGGCTCTATTAGCTTTGTCTGGTAAGACCAAGCACTGCAGCAGTAAGATAAGCTTGGTTTTGGCTTGTCTATTAGCTTTGTCCGGTAAGACCAAGCACTGCAGCAGTAAGATAAGCTTGGTTTTGGCTTGTTGTCCGACTAATAACAAAGTTTTCCATCTCCCATCCGTCCCATTATTGTTAGTCGCTACACCCCAATCCCTTGCCTCCCCACAATTAGCTGTAGCCGGAGATTGTTCCTTCTCTCTGTCAATCTTTTCCTTCTTTCACAGGTCCCATTTTATGGTCTTCACTAGAGGTGAGCAAAAGGAACCCACTGGACCGGACTGGGGGCACTAAGTGAGTTTCCAGTTCCACAAAAGTGAAAATTTTTGATCCGATTTTCGGTTCCATGCGTGGAACCACCACCTAGATCATCCGGATCGGATCGATTTTTTTTTTTTATAATTTTTTTCCAAGGAGCACCTCTTGGTGACGAAATCTAGTAATGCTCAGGTGTCGAGGAATGGCCCACAGAGGGGGAGGATGATGGCACGGTTTTGAAAAAGAGATAGAATGTAGTATTGTCCATCGATTCTTTCACACCAGAACGCAGACGCTTCAGCCCTCCTCAATTCCTCGACAACTTTCCGGCAATGTCCATGAAGCCCAACTATTCGAGGCGGGTCCTTTTTCGTTGTGCCCAGTGAAATCTTGCCATGTGTCCTCCAGCTCCTGACTTTCGCCGCTGCTTAGACGCCCCAGCCTCGCCGTCACCCTGCCTGGCCACCCGCTGCTTCTTTAACGCTACTCTTGCTGGTCACCTCAGTCCGTCACCGCTTGTCACTACTGCAACTCCCTCTCTCCGCCGTAACTCGTCCCTTGTTCACTCAGTGTCCTCACGCCCATTGACGTGAAGGCGTTCCTGCTAGAAAAACACAGGTTCCATTGGCCCATTCGGAAGTCGGACCCAACCGCGCGGTCACCAATCCCCTCTAATCTATTCCCCTCGCTGCACGTCATGCCGGGCCAAAGGGAAATTGCAATTAAGATTCGTGGCACTGCATAATTGACCGGCTTTTCCATCTCTCATACGTCCCACTATCGTCGGTTACTACAACCCAAATGACTCACCTCCACACGATCGGCTGTTGTCGGAGATTTTATTTTTCCTATCTCCGCAAATAAATGCACTCATCATTATTTCAAGAGAGCATTCCTCTCATCTTTGTCTGTCTTTCTTCATCTCCACACTAGAACACTGGGATTTTGATCAGTTGATGCATGCTCTCTCCCCTATTGCATAACCTACGCACAAAGATCAACTCCTTCTTGTTGTTCTTCTTCTACATCGGTCTTTTAGTATCGACATCGAAAATAATCAGTGCACCACCTCTTGTGATGAGGTCATGAACATAAGTTACTCATTTTGACTGAGGGGTTACCCGAAAATTTGCAAGGACCCTAAGTACGAGCTACCCTACATAACTAAACGCAATGTTCTCAATTTGTACTTAGGTAATTACTATGTCTAGTATATCGACTATACCAACTTACATGATTAGGGTCACCTCAAAAAAACTACATATACATATATGTATGTGTATGCACACACTCAGAAGTTGTACTTTTACATGTGAATTGAAAATATGAGAAGTAGAGAAATACCTCGCACATCTTATAAACTAGTGTATATATTTTCCTACCATTTAATCTCTCTCCCTGGAAACTTTATGTATCGTTTTGCACATGAGATTTCATAAATATCCTTTGTGCATTTAGCATTTTGCTTTCTCCCCACCCCCCTCCCTCTTGTCTGCAATAAGAGTACATAAAAAGAACTCATGGCAATCGGATCGAATTTCCAATCATTCAAACATAAATCGACTAAACCTATTTGGTCTCTCATTGAGGAAGTCAAACTCCAATCTCACATTTCTCAAATTGTTCATTTCTCCCAAAATAAAAGTCCAACTATTAGATATGACCTCCAAATAATAGGGGTCAAGCCAAACTTAGCTCTCATGTATACGTAAATATATAAATAAATTCATGCTGTCGAATAACCAACCCGTAATGAATAGGGAAGTTAAAATAGAAAAACTCGCACTGATTTTTTTGCACGTGCATGTCTAGTTACTTCAATAGCCTGCAGCCATTATGATTGGATGAAGTTTGGGTGAAATTAGCATAATTGTCGAGATGATATTTAGACCTAAAAGGATCAAATCAAAGGACATATAGGCTCTGACAAAAAGAAAAGAAAAGATATATAGGAAGTTTATCTCTTAGATTATAGACCAGACTTATATTGGTGGCCCTATTCTGTCCTTTTGTTTTGATCTGGTCTCGGAGAAAGAAATAAGGAACTCCTTTAGCCCACCCTTTTAGCCTAATATAATTAAATTGTATTCATTTTTCATCTTAATATCAATCTATCACCTCTATTTCTAATATTAGGACTTCACATTCTAGGTTTTCATATTACATACGGAACTCGACTTAATACTAAAAATTATTTGTGTAAATGATAATTTTTCTCTAAAGAAAAACACCCTTATGATAATTCCAAGTTCTCCAACCGTTGAAAAGCCTCTTTGCTAGAGAAATCCTAACCGTCAACCATTTAGCTTAAAAGAGGGCTCTTTCTTTAGATGTCATCTTACTTTTTAGAAATGTCATCTAAAGGACTATGATACGACTCATTAAGTACTAATATCTCTAAATGGGTTTTGAAAAACATGGAATTGAAGCGAAATCAAAAGTCATAAGAAATTAGAACATATAGGAAAATAGACCATTTTCCTAGAAAAAAACATCGGATCAACCCAGTTCACAACTTAACATTGAGTAAATTGCTTTTTTTTTTTTTTTTTGTCTTTTCACTATAAATATATCATGCATTTGCTGTAAATGACAGGTACGAGGTTAGTCACATGATAGGAATTTGATCATTCATGTTGCAAAATATGTAAAGAGTTCCATCCGTTTCGGCATCTAACCTGATCATCAGACTTAGTGGAATTTGGAATTTGGGTTTTTATTTAGACTATTTGTTTCACGGAAAACAAACGACTTCATAAACATTTTCTTGAAAAAAATGAACAAATGGAATTTTTTTCATTATTCACGAAAAAATATTTAGACATAAAGTAATATTATTATTAATTAATTATGAATAATAATTTAAAAAAATATATTTTCAACCATTCATTATAAATAAAGCAAAAGATCGAATTGTCATGTATTTTTCATCGCACTCAGAGAGAGAGAGAGAGAGCTAGCTCATAAAAGTACGTACTCTGCACAATGTTGTCAGCCTAGCGACATTTAATGGTGCTTTGAATTCTTCCCCCTTGTGGCGTGACCGAATCGCGTTGTGAGTTAAGCAATGGTGGATAATAAAGTGGAAAGCAATTTTTAAAATACTATTTATTCCGGAATTTTGGATTTTGAAGGGTGAGTCAGGATACGGGGAGGGCTGTCTCGGATACTGTGATGGCTATCACATAAGGCCCAAGTTACCCAGCCCTTCCCACCCCCACACCAAAAAAGAAGAAGAAAGAATCGAAAAAAGAGAGAGAATTAATTGGTCAAATCATTTTTGGTGGGGGAGTTCGCCCCCTTAATTGCTCTCTTTTTTTTTTTTACCCAATTTCAATCCCACCTACACCTGTCAAAATGGATGCATAACCCATTTATGACCCATTTAAATATTAAATGTGTCTTAAATGGGTCATAAATGGGTCATGCTTTCTTTTAGATGGGTTTAATGGGTTTAAAATTAAAAGGACTAAAATACTTGGGTCGTTAATTGGTCAAAGTTTAAACCTATTTAGAACCCAACTATTCATCAATCTTCAGAGATAACTCATCTCCTCTCTGCTCTCAAATCAAAACTAAGAAACCTTCCTCATCTCACGACAACACGTCGTCTCGTTCCCATCGCTTGTACAGCAGCTCCTCCTCTCACTCGCACGGTAACACTGTCGCACATGGTTACCACCATAGTCGAATGGTGGCTTGATTGGCCATCAAAACCCATGTGAGTCTCGTTCTCCCATATGTGTGCGTGATTTTTTTAAAATAAAAAATAAAAAATATTAATAATTCGATTTTCTTAAAAAATAAACAATATTAAAGGATAGGGAAGTGTTTAGTTAGATAGGGAAATGTTTTAACAATATGGGTCAGATTGGGTTAGGTATGGGTTGGGTATAGGTCAAAATTTTTATACTATACTTAAATGGGTCATAAATAGGTTAATGGGTCAATTTGGATTGAATCATTTATGACCTAATCCAGACCCGACCCAACTCACCCTTTTAATAAGTCTAGGAAACTGACGGGAGAGAACCATCTCGAGCGAGTGATCTTCGCTTGGCCAGTTTGTCACCTTCTGACAAATTGAATCTAGTGTTGGACTTATAATCAGGGGTAGATGAAATTTCTCTAGCAATGGTCCACTTTCAGACCAAGCCCAAGGAACAGCCCTTCCATTCATAATCAACTGGGGCAAAGGTGATTGGTGGCCGGTTTGGGCCGGGCTAGCCTTCAAATTGGGGTCTAATCCATTGTCTAGGCTAGTTCGTCAACGATAATTTTTCAGATCTGGTGGACTCGGCTTGGCTCGGCTCGATCCGGTCTAGGTAGGGTTGGCTCTTATATATTATAGTTGGTGTGTCTTTGTTTAGAGGCGACTTCAGTGAATCAGTAGTGTCGAAGGCACAGAGGATGGGGGAAGACAAGGATTCGGTGTGGGTTTTCGAAGGTGAATTTCTCGAGAGATAGAGGCATTTTTGGTCATTTTCCATTGCTAGTTCAAGACTCGGTTGCCTGCTATTCTTGTATCATACAGAAACTTATGTATTGCAAGCCATAACTTCTTATATATCGACATGATTAATTAAATCTAAGTAAACGATTGAGGTCATCTACAAAAATCACTTATAGAATTTATGTATTTTTTTTCATGTAAGGTGTACTAAATTGTATTAAGAACATTTTAGGAATAAAATCCTCAATGCATTAAATTGTATGAGGAAAGTAGACCTTTTAAGATCGCCTAGGTAGATCAGGGTGGGCCACGTGAAAGCTGGCTTCCACACCACCCGTTTGCATAAACCAACAAGAGTGTTGGAACCAAAATACTAAAGAAAAATGGCAACGTTTGGAAAATTTTGGAATGAGGCACGAAGGAATACTGGAGGAGAACAATAGAAATGGAAAATGCTTTCTAGTGGATTTAGGGGTGCGTTTTCAAGTCTGAACTCCTCAATCTTTTTAAAGAGATTGAGCACATACATAGAAGACAAACATTAAATGAGGCACAACCAAAAGTCTACAACAATACAAGAAAGTCTACGATAGGAAGAAAAAAAGCATAAAGCAAAAAGCAATGTCTGCAAGACAAGTCTTCTGCAGCACAAATAGCACCCTTCAACAAGGCATGCATTAATGAAGGAGAGAAAAATTGGACGTAGAACCTTCTCTCCTTTCCTTTCTTTTCCAAAGCCCTCTGTAGTAGCATTTATGATGAAAGAACAAAGGAGCTTCACTTTTGACTTTGGAATCCTTTTTGCAGAAGTTGTTTGTTTTGTTTTTTCCATTTGTCTTCATGCAGCAAGACATGTGCAAATGAAGTAAGTCTTCAACAATCAATTTTATATTATTCTAACAGCCTCCTTAAAATTAATCGTTGAATTCAACAACACCGAGCATCGTCTTTAATTTTTCGAACAATTCTGCCTTCAAAGTGGTTTTGTCAAAATATCTGCAATTTGATCTTATGATTTGCAGAAATTTAGTTCAATCTCACCATCTTTGACTCGCTCACAAATATAGTGATACTTGATATCGATGTGTTTGCTCCTGCCATGAAAAACTGGATTCTTGGCTAATGCAATAGCCGACTTGTTGTCACACATTATTTTGGTAGGACCTGTTTGCTCATGTTTCAATTCACACATCATCCTACGAAGCCATATTGTTTGACAAGCTGCCAAAGCTAATGCCATGTATTCTACTTCAGCTGTCAAGAGTGCAACAACTTGTTGTTTCTTCGAGGACCACGAAATTACTCCTGATCCAAGAAAGAAAGCATATCCAGAAGTGCTCTTCCAAGTCTCAATGTCTTTTGCCCAATCACTGTTTGTATACCCCACTAAACTGAAATTGTCAGTATAAGAATATAAAATTCCATGGTCACGAGTTCCACTGACATACCGTAAAATTCTTTTTGCTACCTGCAAATGTGATTGGTACGGTTTTTCCATGAATCTACTAATAATTCCCACTCCATAGGTAATATCTGGTCTAGTAGAAGCCAAATATCTCAAACTACCAACAATGCTTTTGAAATAAGTGGGATTTACCAGTTCACCAATTCCTTCTTTCTTCAGCTCCAACCGTTCCACTTCAGGAGTCCGAATTGGTTTGAGCGATTCCATTTTCAATCGCTTCAAAATATCATTAGCATATTTTTGTTGTGAAACAAATATGCCATCATTTGTCTCGCTTCACTTCAAGTCCAAGAAAATAGGACATCAATCCCAAATCTGTCATCTCGAACTGGCTAGTCATAGCCTCCCTGAATTCAGCAAACATTTTTTCACAACTCCCTGTAAATATCAAGTCATCAACATAAAGACACAATTATTATGTCACCGTTGATATATAGTGTATGCTCATACGGGCACTTTTGAAAACCATGCTCTAACAGGTATGTGTCAATTCGTGTATACCAAGCACGAGGTGCCTGTTTTAGCCCATACAATGCCTTCTTCAGCTTGTAAACTTGATTTTCATGCCCTTTCTTCACATAACCCTGTGGTTGCTCCACATAGACTTCCTCTTTAAGGACACCATTGAGAAATGCTGATTTCACATCCATTTGATGGATCCTCCAATGATTTTGAGCTACAAGTGCTAAAATCATCCGAATGGTATCCATTCGGGCCACTGGTGCAAATACTTCAAAGTAATCAATTCCTGGCTTTTGCTTGTAGCCTTTTACAACCGTCCTAGCTTTGTAACGGTCCACCTGACCGTCGGATTTGTACTTCGTCTTGTACACCCACTTGACACCAATGAGCTTCTTATCGGGAGGTAAAGAAGTTAGCACCCATGTGTCATTCTTCTCAATGGAGTTAATTTCTTCATCCATTGCTTGAATCCACTTCTCATCTACAGCTGCTTCATCATAGGATATAGGGTCACATTCAGCAAATAGACAAAAATTTGCCATAGTTTCATCAATGATTCCATCACTATCACTGTCATCGTCTCTTGTGATCACATAATCCCTGAATTTTGCTGGAGTCTCTCGTAATCGCTGCGAACGACGTAATGGTGGTTCTGAAGTTGCTGTTGGTGAAGAAGATGCACGACCAGTCAAAGATGATGAAGGTTTTTCTGTGTCTCCCTCCAATGGTTCATCTTCGATGGTAATGCCCTTTTGTTCACCCTTTTGGTTCCAGTCCCAGGCTTCATCTTCAAGAAATTGGACATCCTGGCGATGATTACCTTTTCAGTGATTGGGTTATACAGCTTATAACCCTTAGTTGTGTCACTATAGCCAATGAAGATACACTTCTCGCTTTTGTCATCCAACTTCTTCCTCCATTCATCTGGTATATGGGGATATGCCACGCACCCAAATACTTGTAGGAACGAAACATCTGGTTTGTTGCCGCTCCAAGCCTCTTTTGGGGTTCTTCCAAGAACACTCTTTGTTGGACACCTGTTCAACACAAATACAGCACACACAATTGCTTCTGCCCAAAATTTCTTGGGTAAATTTTTAGCTCTTAGCATACTTCTTGCTATTTCAAAAATTGTCCTATTTTTTCTTTCGGCTATACCATTTTGCTGAGGAGTATAGCTAGCAGTCAACTGATGTTTCACTCCATGAATTTTACAATATTTGTCAAATTCATTTGAGGTAAATTCTCCCCTCTCGTCTGATCTCAACGTCTTCAAATTAAAGCCACTATGTTTTTCAACATAGACTTTAAATTCTTTAAACTTGCCAAAAGCTTCAGATTTTTCTCTCAAGAAATATACCCAAGTTTTTCTAGTAAAATCATCGACAAAAATTAGCATGTACCTTTTTTGTCCAAATGATTCTACCTCAACAGGACTGCATAAATCTGTATGTACCAACTCCAATGGTTGTTTTGCTCTTCTGGCTTTTCTGACTGGAAAAGAGTCTCGATGTTGTTTCCCAACGAGACATCCTTCACATGGATGGTCTGGACAGTCAATCAATGGCATGCCAACACCTCTGATGGTGCAAACTCCATTTTTAATATGGTCACCATCTTTTTCTGGACTAGTAATTTTAGTCCTCGAAAATTTAGATGCCCGAACTGGAGATGCCACAACCAGTTGCTATCTTTCATCACCGCTTGAAAACTCAAGAGACTCTTCGTCTGAAGAGTAAGAGGAAACATCCGGTTCGGGCCTGAACTTCAGCATCTATACGTAACCCACCAAAGAATCTTTCTCCTCCTTTCTTAGAGCCTCGAATGCTTCAAAGCATCGGCCACTTTGTAGCCATTTTCCACCAAATTCCACAAATCTTGAAGAAACTGAGAACGCGATAGCTGCTGCCAACGAGTAACGTTAGACCACCACTGTCAGGGTCGGCAGTAAATATCAGGTCATTGCATGTCACAGATACGTCAAATGCAGGAACCCACCACGGGCCTAAGCCGAGCCTCCGACTGGAGCTCAAAACAACGTCGACCATCACTTCACGACGCTCCAAACCCGACACTAGACTCTTAACAGAGAAGTCATTCGCCCTGGACAAGTCCGAGTGAAAATGAGCTCCAACAGTCGTGTGGCTCGCAGCTTTCTGGACAAAAGAACTGATCTTGGCATAAGCCAAAGGAGTGGAGTCCATGACAATGGTCACTTTCATGTGGGAGTACTTTGCTGGGATAAGCTTGCTCGGGTTCTCAATGGAGAAGATGAGGATCCATTCCGTGGTGACGTGAGAGTCGGATATGTTGAAGGAAAAGAGAGATGAGGCTGGGTCGAGGGAGAACGTCGGGGACATGGTGGTGGGTATCGCTAGGAAGATGATGATGGGAAAGCAGAGAGACACTACCGCAGTCACGAGGCACGGTTGGATCACCTTGCGACACCAACGAGAGCGGTGGTGGTGGTCTCTTGCTCGATCCCGGGAAGGGAGGACGCGTTTTGCGGCATGACTGCTGACGAACAGGGTCCTGTTGGGTTTCCTAACCTGGGAGCACCCTCTGGTTTTTCGGTCTGATATTCGAGAGTAGTGGGGGAAGCTTTTTATATGGTTTTCCTTTCAGAGCAGGATTCGGCCAAGTCGTCGCGGGGCTACTCATCCGAAAGTTAGACATGCCAATATCGGTGTCAAAATCAAGAAAGTGGAAAGAAGTTTAGAAATTAGAGGCAGAAGACCAAGGAAATGCGGTGGAGGAAGGGTATACAGCATCGTTTGTTCCACAATTGCGGCTGACCTGCGGAGAAAGGAAGGCCCACCAAGAAGAATTGGAAAGCAGGTGTTGGATAAAATTCTTAGGGGCGGCATCCATGCTACATGATGCACGACGGCGATCGGGTCTTAATCCATGCTCTTTCTCGAAGGTAAACTCATCTAGAGAGGAGTTACGCCGGTGGAGGCAATGGAGAATGGGCTGGACCCAAAGAAGGGTCATATGCGTCGGTCACCATCGACATTTCTTTTCTTCCTTTTCTCTTTTGGGAGAATTGGTCTTGTTGCTTCTTCACGTCATTGAAATGTTTGGGCCAGGAAGCCCGCACGCATATCTATCTTCTAACTCATTTTCCTGGGGTGAGTATATTGGAAAGCCCAAACTAGTACTGATCAGGACCGAACTAGACCGGATAGTTTGGTTCGATTCCCGAAGGCATCGGTTCTTGATTCCATAAAAAAGGAACCAATGATTTTTGGTTCGGGAGGGAGGGAACCCCATTGAATCATTTTGATTCTTTTTTTTTTAAATATGTATTTTTTAATTTCTTAAAAATTAAATAATCCTCAAATAGACCTTTATTTCTTAACACACTTATATATAAACTATAAACTTAAACACAAATGGAGTTTGACTTTTTAGCACATGGGAACATGTGCGATCGATTTTATTGTGGTTGGCTCCATTAGACCGGAATAGAATCAACGGTCTGGTCCGATTCCTGGTCTTAGGACCAAACGGTCCAATCCCCTATTCCCAATTCTACTTTGGAATCGGACCAGACTGGGAACCAATCACTTTATCATTTCCCAATCGAATGATAATGCTAATAATAATTATGGTTTAGTTCCTTAAAAAAATATCTCAATTTAAGGTTCAATCTCAATTCAACTCCAAACTATTAGATATTTTCAACATGGTCTCTAGTTTGCCTCACATCCAAAAATTACCATTGGTTTCTTCAAACTAATCAGTTATTATCCTAATCGGTGACTTTATTAATACCCTAACCTTTGTATGAAACAATAGCAACCACCTTTTGATGTTGATAATTTTGAAAAAATCAGTTGTAGATTTTGGAGGGGGGTTGATTTGAAATTAGAGTGAACGTTGGTGATTTTTTTAATATAAAAAAGTTTGAGATAAAATTGAGATTGAATCTAAAGCTGGGTTTTTTTTTTAAGGCTGTTAAACCTAATAATAATTATTAATAGATCTTCTAACTCGCCGATCGCCTAGTTCGAGAACGGCGGTGTCTCCTTCCTTCTTCACCAGCGGAGAGACTACTCCCCTCGCCATGGTAAAGTCCATGAATCGACCCTTAAAGTTCAACATCTAAATTCCCACTTGTTCTGTTAGCGAATCACCGCCGTTCTCGTTTCCGAAGTTTCTTGCGTCCTTCCTTTTGTGACTGCTTATATATTTATACAATGAAGGCTCAAAAAGCGATTACCAGTCCAGTGCCGATCTCGTGGTACCCGACACTGTCCGTGTTCATGCTCGCCATAGGACTCGTCGTCACGGCTTCTTTCTTCATGTAAGCTCCCATCTGATGCCCAAGCGCTTTCCCAAGAAAAGGGTTTATCTTTTCTTTCTGGCGTACTCGCATTTAGCTCTATGCTGTTCGGATCAAATGATCACACTTTTTATGCGTCTTAAGTGTTTTCTTTAGTTG
The DNA here is from genome assembly GCA_014182895.1 of Angophora floribunda. NCBI lineage: Eukaryota > Viridiplantae > Streptophyta > Magnoliopsida > Myrtales > Myrtaceae > Angophora > Angophora floribunda. Next base: position 7,379,781 of record CM024707.1, read on the forward strand.
ATGATAATTATGACCGGATGATGGCATATTGGATTGTGTGCTTAATCCTTGAGCCGATCATTTCTCCAGCAAGGGTCAATGATATCGGTCTTGTTGCCTAGTTTTCTTGAAGCCATCGAGTGATAGCATTAAGGCATTCTCTGGGAAGAAGGTGAATTGGAATGCCAGTCAGTAGTGTCAAACTAAGGGTGGCCTTTAAAGATCAGTCATGTGATTTATTATTTTTGAGTTTGTGATTTGAACTGGTGTTTCTTTCCTTTTCCTAGAGGGGGAAAAGAATGAGTGGCTATTTTCGTTTTTCCATGGATGTGAAATGGAAGGGTTTTGTATCACATATCAAACCCTATATAGATTTCTAGATGCTTACTGCAAAACGCAATTTATATCAATTCTATTGTCTAACTTGTCATAGTTACCAGATGCCTTCGTCTTCGGCATTTTATGGTGCATTTGGTAACATTTCTACTTCTGGAAACAGTTTCTTTTGAGAAATAGTTCTTTTCTATTTCTACTCCCTGGAACAATTTCTAAGTAAAATAGGGTTTTGGTAACTACAAAAATTTCTTGTTCCCGGAATAGAAAAAGAATAGAAATGCGTTTGGTATTGACAAATTTTTTTTTTTTTTTCTTTTTTTGATAGTGGCGGCGACGGTCGCCGCCGCCGTGCCGCCGCCGACCCCACCACCCACCGATCGCCGGCCGCCGGGCGAAGGACGGCGATCGGCGGCCGGCCGGGCAAGCGGGTGGCGGCGGCGGCGGCGACCGGCGGGCGGGCGGGGCGGGCGGTGGTGGGGGCGGTGGTGGGTGGGTGGCCGCATGGTATAAGGGTGAGAAGTCCCCAAGAAATAGTTTCTAAATTATTCCCAAATAAGAAGCTAGTTTTTTCTATTTCTCATTTCTACTCCAAATTTATTCCTAGAACAACTTTCTATTCCCTAATAGAAAAATCGGGTTGCGTTATTAAACGCATTTCTTCTTTTTTTCTATTCCAGGGAACAAAATAACAGAAAAATTGAGGAAGAGAAATGTTGCCAAACGGAGCCTTAGTGTTCCCTCATGCCAAGTTTTGTCACTCCAGGGGTCCGGCTATCTGAATTAGGACATGATCTCATCTATAGAACATAGAAGATGAAATAGTTGGTAGGATCCAACTCAACTAAATTTGAGAGCCCTCTCAAGTCTTTACTATAATCGAGTTCGTGGAGGACATCACTCTCATTCTCATTGTTAAGACACATTGCGCTTGTAGTTATATGCTTATACATAGTCATGGGACATGATCACTTGTTGGTCTCATCATATACATAGCACAAACATAGCACACAACTTGAAAGTTCGACAATCCTGCTCTCTTGGCCAAAATCTTGAATTCATCTGTGTCCTTTCCTTCCTTCTAAAACATTGGACAAGGAACAATTAATTTTAAAAAATAAATTAAGAGGTGGAATTGATCGGCGAACTATATTAAGTATAGTTGGTTGTTTGGTTGCCAAGGAGATAAGAAGAAACTGCATAAAAGGTGAATTAGATGGAAAAAGATCAACATCCTTGGTCAAAAAAAGGAGGAAGAACAATCATAGAAGTATAAACTTTTGGGTCGGTCTCGACCCATTTTGGCAAGAGCATAAGCCTAATACCTTTAAAAGGATAAATGGTCAAAAGAGAAAGTAAATCTAAACCAATTAACATATATAGTTGAATTTACTTTCACTTGACACGTGCACGCACGCACATAGGCACGCAGGCACACGGGCACGCATGCATGTGCGCGCGCTCACATTCACACACACACACACACACACACACACACACACACACACACACACACACACATATATATATATATATAATATATTAAATAGCATAATTCATTGGTGAGTCTCAATAATCAATGATCCTCTTTTGAACTTAACTCTACACTCTTCAACGTATTTAATTAGACTCACATTCACTTAAAAGCTTAATGCGTTACAGACCGGTTAAGATATATTAATTATTCTATACTGTACTATTTCTCCGATGTTGAACTTTTACCAATACACTTCACCAATGCATTTTAACACAGATAATTTCTTGTTTCCTCTATTTTAACTAATAAGAATTTTGTTAATACGAACTAAAAACATGAAATGAGGCACGATATGTGATCCACGATGCTCTTGATCCTCCTACGCGTCATTTTCCGTTGGCGGTCAGGAATTTGGGACCACCTACGCCCGAACGCACGAGATCGCTGCACCGGACCGCCCTCTCTCGTCTCCATCAGCGGAGGGGCGGCTTGCCCGGGGGGCCCACCTCGAAAAGGCAATGACCATCGACGATGTTCTCTCTGTTTTGCCGAGGATCCTCGGTTCTCGATGGTGTTCCCACGGACGTCCCCATCTATTTGAATTATCCGACTTCATATACAAGTGAGATCGCTTGGTCCACCTACTTCATAAATGAATTACTCGTTTCTTTTTTGGTACCACGGATTATTAACGAATACTTTACTTTTGTCATGTAAAATTAAAAGTTATAAAACCAAACCATCTATTTTCCCACTGTTTGAGTCGCGCTATATTAGTTCTTATCGTGTGAACATTATATCTTTTACGAGCAAGTCTATACCAAAGCATGGGATAAGTGAGCCAAGATGATGGGAGAGAATGAATTGGTGTAGGTAGCGTTTGATAGGTGCGATCTTCATGAGTGAGTCGGTCAATTTCGGTGGTAAATTAAAATATGGAGTTGGATCTTATCATCCCGGATTAGATCATAGATGGAATTTCTCGTATCAGGCCATCGTCTAAGCCATAAGAACAGCACTTCCCTTTGACGATTACTCGAGAGATGGGAGGCATTTTTGGTCATTTTGGCGTACGTTACTATGCTGCAGAGGACCCACATCCTTTGAGCTCTATTCATCCATTGCTAGTTAGAAGGATTCGGTTACTGCCATACTATCATACAAAAACTTGCGTATTGCAATCCATAGTTTCGTATAAATACACGATTAATTAGATATAGGAAAACAACCATCATCATTTACAAATTAACTAACATAATTTATCTATTTCCACGTGCAGTACATGTGGTCGTCATCGCGAAAACCAATGGCTTAGGCATTACCTAATTGCTTAAACCAACGGCAAAAAAAGAAGAAGCTGTATGCCCGAACTTCAGCATCTATATATAACCGAAGAAACCGAGAACGCAATAGCTGCTGCCACCGAGCAACGTCAGGCCACCACCGTCAGACTCGGCAGTAAATATCAGGTCGTTGCATGTCACAGAGACATCAAACACAGGAACCCAACATGCACCAAAGTTGAACCTCCGACCGGAGCTCAAAACCACATCGACCATCACTTCACGATGCTCCAAACCCGACTTGAGACTCTTAAAAGAGAAGTCGTTCGCCCTGGGCAAGGCGGAGTGGAAATGAGCTCGAACATTCGTGTGGCTCCCGGCTTTCTGGATGAAAGAACTGATCTTGGCGTGAGCCAAAGGAGCGGAGCCCATGACAATGGTCGCTTTCATGTGGGAGTACTTCACTGGGATAAGCTTGCTCGGGTTCTCAATGGAGAAGACGAGGATCCATTCCGAGGTGACGCCAGTGTCGGAGACGTTGAAGGAAGAGAGAGATGAGGCCGGGTCGAGGGAGAACGTCGGGGACATGGTGGCGGGTATCGCTAGGAAGATGATGATGGGGAAGCAGAGAGACGCTACCGCAGTCACGAGGCACGGTTGGATCACCTTGCGACACCAACGAGAGCAGCGGCGGTGGGTCTCATGCTCGATCCCGGGAAGGGAGGACGCGTTTTGCGGCATGACTGCAGACGAACAGGGCCCAGTTGGGTTTCCTAACCAGGGAACACCCTCTGGTTTTTCGGTCTGATATTCGAGAGCAGTGTGGGAAGCTTTTTAAACTGTTTTCCTTTTCGGAGTCGATGTTGGCCAGGTCGTCGCGGGGCTACTCATCCGAAAGTAGACATGCAAACGTCGGTGTCAATCGAGAAACTGGAAAGAAATTTAGAAATTAGCGGCAGAAACCAAAGAAATGCGGCGCTGGAAGGAATTACAGCATCGTTTGTTTCACAATAGTGGCTGACCTGCGGAGAAAGGAAGGCCCACCAAGAAGAATTGGAAAGCAGGCGCTGGATGAAATTCGTCAATGCAGCATTCATACTACATGCCTGCCGGCAATCGGGTCATAATCCATGGGGTTTCCTCGAAGGTAAACTCATCTAGAGAGGGGACACGCCACTGGAGGCAATGGAGAATGGGCTTCAAATTTGGGAACCCAAAGAAGGGTCATATGCGTCGGTCACCATCGAGATTTCTTTTCTTTCCTTTATCCTTTTGGGAGAATTGGTCTTGTTGCTTCTTCACGTAATTGAAATGTTTGGGCCAGGAAGCCCGCACTCATATCTAACTTCTAACTCGTTTCCCCCGATGTGAGTATATTAGAAAGCCCAAACTCAAACTGAACTGGACTGGTCAGTTTGATTTGATTCCCAAAGACATCGATTCAGTTTCCAATGCATATAAATGGAACAAATGATTTTGGTTTGGTTCCCGATTCCGTGGAGGAAATTGCATCAAATCATATTGATTCTTTCTTTTTAAATATGTATTTTTTAATTTCTTAAAAATTAAATAATTCTCAAATAGACTTTTATTTCTTAAAACAAACACAAACACACACACACAAGTGGAGTTTGACTTTTTAGCACGCGGAAACATATGCGATCAGTTTTATTAGAACCGCTAGAGAACTGAATCGGATCGATCGAGTTGGAGCACAACCACTATTTAGTGGAAAAAAAAAGTGGCCGGTTTCATCGAATCGGAACAAAATCTACAGTCTGGTCTAGTTTTCGGTCTTAGGACCAAATGGTCCGATCCCCTATTCTCGGTTTCGCTTTGGAGTCTGACTAGACCGGGAACCAATCACTCCTATCATTTCCCAATCAAACGATAATGATTATAATAATTATGGTTTAGTTCCTTAAAAAAATATCTCAATTTAAGGCTCAATCTCAATTCAGCTCCAAACTATTACAAATTTTCAATATAGTCTCTATTTTGGCTCACATCCAAAAATTACCATTGGTTTCTTCGAACTAATCAGTTATTATCCTGATTGGCGACTTCATTAATACCCTAACCTTTGCATGAAACAATAGCAATCACCTTTTGTTGTTGATAATTTTGAAAAAATCAGTCGTAGATTTTGGAGGCAGGGTTGATTTGAAATTAGAGTAAAGGTTGGTGATTTTTTTTATATAAAAAAGTTTGAGATAAAATTGAGATTGAATCTAAAGTTGGGGAGATGGGGTTTTTTTTTTTTTTTTAAGACTATTAAACCTAATAATAATTATTAATAGATCTTCTAACTCGCCAATCACCTAGTTCGAGAACGGCGGTGTCTCCTTCCTTCTTCACCAGCGGAGAGACTACTCCCCTCGCCATGGTAAAGTCCATGAATCGACCCTTCAAGTTCAACATCTAAATTCCCACTTGTTCTGTTAGCGAATCACCATCGTTATCGTTTCCGAATTTTCTTGTTATCATTCCTGCGTCCTTCATTTTGTGACGTTTCTGCTTATATATTTATACGATGAAGGCTCAAAAAGCGATTACCAGTCCAGTGCCAATCTCGTGGTACCCGACACTGTCCGTGTTCATGCTCGCCATAGGACTCGTCGTCACAGCTTCTTTCTTCATGTAAGCTCCCATCTGATACCAAGCGCATTCCCAAGAAAAGGGTTCTTTTTTATCTTTTCTTTCTGGCGTAGTCGCATTTAGCTCTAATGCTCTATGCTGTTCGGATCAAATGATCACACTTTTTATGCGTCCAAGTGTTTTCCTGAGTTGATGATAATTATGACCGGATGATGGCATATTGGATTGTGTGCTTAATCCTCGAGCCGATCATTTCTCCAGCAAGGGTCAATGATATCGGTCTTGTTGCCTAGTTTTCTTGAAGCCATCAAGTGTTAGCATTAAGGCATTCTCTGGGAAGAAGGTGAATTGGAATGCCGGTCAGTAGTGTCAAACTAAGGGTGGCCTTTAAAGATCAGTCATGTGATTTTTTTTTTTGAGTTTGTGATTTGAACTGGTGTTTCTTTCCTTTTCCTAGAGGGGGAAAAGAATGAGTGGCTATTTTCGTTTTTCCATGGATGTGAAATGGAAGGGTTTTGTATCACGTATCAAACCCTATATAGATTTCTAGATGCAAACTGCAAAACGCAATTTATATCAATTCTATTGTCTAACTTGTCATAGTTACCAGATGCCTTCGTCTTCGGCATTTTACTGTCGTTGTTAGAAATAGGATTCTTCAGAACTTGAGCAAACAAGGCTATTTATTGTGAGCCTCAAGCATCATTTATGGGGTAACTGTGGTGGTGTTTTACTCGTTTTATTTGAAGGCATAGGAATGGGAGTGAGAAAGTCCCATAATACTAATTGAGAACAAAGCGAACAAACATGTATAGGGTTCCTTCATGGCAGAGGAGGCAAATTGGTATCTAGATATAGCTGTGAACTTGCAAGAAGGTCCCTCAATAAGATCTGTGCATATTGGTGCAAAGCGGATTCCCATTTGTCTGCTGTTTAAGGTTATTTGCCATAGGCTTCATTTGAACTAGGCATTGCAATTTCAATGGCATATGGTGTAGTTGTTCTTCCTCATGTACAATTGAAGAATTCCATGATTATGATGAGGTTCTGTGTTGCATGATGCTTACTGCAAAGCTGTTTAAATTTGACATTTTCTTTATGGATGGTCTGGCCATCTCTTCATTTTCTGATGAGAGTTGACTGTGATTTGCTGAACTTTACTCATGGTATTGCATAGATAATACGAATATTTAGTAATTGGATCAGTTTATTCTAGAAACTTTCATATTGTTAATCAGTATACAGTTGTGAACGTGCTTTCTTGTGTTTGAAGCTATATAGCAACTTCTTCTAGGCGAAATCGTAGCCTAGCCAAGGAGCTTGTTACAGGAGCCGTGGCATCCATCTTCCTGGTATTTCACTTCATCTATGGTCTTATTATGCTGAATAAATTGGTTACTTTTTCCAGATTGCTTATAAATTTTCATATCCTATTCTCAATTATAGTCCTCAGGTTCAGTTAATAACTCTAAATAGCCATTACTTTATCTTCTTCTGTGATTCTTCCGTCAATGGTTTCTCTTATTATATTCAATGGTTAGGTCATTTGATTGCAAATCACAAAGAATGACTAGAATAATAATCGAGTAATACACTGGAACTCCCAGTGCACAAAGAATTAACATGATTTTTTTGCTGATAACATGCTTTTGCGATGGTGCAGGGTTTTGGGTCGTTGTTCTTACTCCTCTCTTGTGGCATTTACATCTGATACTAAGTTCTGTAGCTTTCACATGACTTGCATTCTGCAGTGGATTTGGTAATTTTCCCGAATCAGACAATCTAGCCTGATTTGATGATTTGAATAAGGAAGTTGCCATAGAAGAGGGAGGCCTTCATTAATAATTTTTCTGTTTGTGGATGGCTGTTTTCTTTCTTGTTGAAATGTGCTTGGTGTAATTTGCTTCGTCACACTGATTTTAGATGCGTAGCTCCTTTATTTTCTAACCTGATGTGAAAACTTGCGCAAAATTTCTGATGATCAAATATTCTCCTCTATTCTAGTTATTTAATACTAGCAAATGGTTTTTCAATTTGTTATGGACTTGAAATGGGACATGATCTGATATACAGAATGTAGAAGATGAGTAGCTGGAGGATCCACATTAGCTGAATTTGAGAATCCTCTTAAGTCTGCTATGCACGAGTTCTTATAAAATACGCCTCTCATTCTAATACTTAAGACACTGCGATTGAATGCGCACATAGTCAAGGAACCAAATGTCCGTGAATCATGATAGCTTGCTGGTCTCCATGACAAACTCTGCACGGACTTAGCATACAACTCGAAAAGTTAGAGAATTCCGCTCTCTCGGCTGAGATATTGAACTCATTCTGTGTTCTTTTGCTTCCTCCAGAACGTCATAAAAGGTTGAATTAATCATAACACTATGTTAAGTATAGCTGATTTTTGGTCGCCGAGAAGACAAGACAAAACACTATAAATGGTGGAATTATTGAACAGATATCAAAATCCTGAGCTCCTGTTAGTTTTACTGTGTTTTGGAAGATGTCCTTAAGTGACATGGTAACTACCATAGGAGCTGAAGGGACAATATGGTCTAACTTGATTGGTGATGTTGGCATGGAAGATCTAGTTAATGTGATGTTTGATAGAAGTGAAAGATATCGTTGAAGAAAGTATATAAAATTTCTACATCAGAATTAGCATGTCAGAAGAAGATATGACCATAAAGAAGCTTCTTGCGGTGGAGGATCAAGCGGACATGTGGACCAACTTCGTTCCTCTAGACAAGTTCAAGCTTGTTTGGGCTTGATAAATGTCTGCCATGGTTGAGTGCCCATCAAGGCATTAAGGAAGCCAAGATGGATGACTTGGCTCTATTATTGAGTCAATGTGGAGATTATTGAGAATATGTCTTTAGTTTGGGCAAGTTTCCTAAAAAAATGTTCCTGTGTTGGATAGGAATATATGTATATATAATTTTATTCTGGTAGTAAATAATGTAAAGCAAATAAGAGGAGTATTAGATTTTCTTTCTCTGAGTTTGCTAGGTGAGTTTTTGGCAAGAGATTGTGAGATAATAGTCATGAGTAACATGTAGAAAACACTTGAGTTTGTAAGCAGTTGTAACTCTATAATTTTCGATTGATTAGTTAATTATGTTCTACTAGCTCTCCCCGTGGAGTTGGCATCAACTTTTGGACTAAATCGCTAAGTCTCCTAAGTTGTCTTATGAGAGACTACACAATCCTGTAATGCTTAAACATCGATGAATCTTGCAATTAAATCAATGTGAAATTACCAATGAAAATAAAGATCATTAAGATGGTGTTCCCTAAATATAATAAGAGGGTTTTTTCCTTAATAAAAAGGGAGAGAAAAATGAATAACAATCCACTAAACCGAGTAAAAGCGCTTTGCAAGTAAATATGCCATATAAGTATAAGTATGTGATTTTTTGTTACAAAAAAAAATTAAGATAAATGCATCACTGTGGAAATAATTTGAGATTTTCAATGTCACAAAAAGTTTGAGATTAAATATGTCTCAGTGGGTATAATTTCTAGTTTTTGTTTGTGACCTTTTCCCATTCTTATATATAAATGATTAATCAAATCTAAAGGAACGACTATCATTGTCTACATAATAGCTAGTAGTAATTATCTATTCCCAAATGAATTGGATTAATTTACAAGCCCAAACACAAAGTGTTGGAGAGTTTGTTCATTTTATCATGATAGTGATTAAGTTTTATTGGAAGCACTATATAAATAAAATTAATATGCACTCAAAATTGCCCGAGGAAATGGGCAAGTTGAGATATGCAAAAGCTGGCCCAACTACCATGGGCCCGCTCAAATCAAATAGATAGAAATTGTAAGCCTGAACATCAGCATCTATACATAACCGAATAAGCCAAGAATGCAATAGCCGGTGCCAAGATTCAGCTGTAAATATCACTTCGTTGCATGTGGCAGATGCGTCGAATGCGGGGACCCACCACGCGCCTAACCGAGCCTCCGACCGGAACTCAAAACGATGTTGACCCCCAATTCACCAAGCTCCAATCCCGACCCGAGAAACTCGAGAGAACTCGTTGGCACTGGGCAAGTGGGAGTGAATATTAGCTCGGACAGTCGCCTCGGTTGCAGCTTTTTGTCCGAAAGGGCTGATCTTGGCGTGAGCCAGAGGAGTGGAGTCCAAGTATTCGGTGGCTTTCGTGCGTGTGTACTTGATGGGACGAGTTTGCTCTGGTTTCGAATGGAGAAGACGAGGGTCCATTCGGTGGTGACGTGATGACCGGAGCCATTGAAGGGAGAAATGGACGAGGCCGGGTATGACTAGGAAGATGATGATGGGGAAGCTGAGAGAAACTAGAATGGTGGTCGGTCTCTTGCTCGATCGCGGAAATGGAGGACATGGTTTGCTGGATGATTGGCTTTGTACTTGTTCTACAGACTCCAATCTGGGGCACATACATATGACCTTCGGAAGATTGAAAAGTTAAGAGGGGGAGGTCGTATCTGACGGTGCCCAATGGAGTTCCGATTTGACGAACTTCAGGTGATGGCCTTATTTTCAAATTTTATATAATTGCTATGTCTTAGAAATGTTTATGTATTGTGGGCCCGGGTAGGGCAAAGGTCACATCATGTGCACGGCTCACTAAATGAGTAGATTTATCAAACGTCGGATCGAAAATAATCCGATTCAAAATGATTGATTTAATATATTTTGACTCATTTCAATATAATATAAATTTGGTTAATCCAAATTAACCCAACTCATATCTAATTCATATCCGACCCGACTCATATTACTTAAATATTTTCATATTAAATCAAATTAAGGAAAATTCAAACCCACATTGAAGTGAGAGTAAGAAGTGAGAGAGTGTGAGGTCGAGTGAGGACGAAAGAGAGTCATAGAGATGGGTTGAGTATATGTAAGTTGTGAACCCAATGCCCATATTATGCTGGTCTTTACTATTCTAAACTCATGTATAACCAGAGAACACTCTTCCTTATAGAAAGGGGGAGGTGGGGGTTTGAATCCTCACATTCTCGAAGGAGTTGGAGTAAAGACAATTTAACTTTAAGTATGGGTTTTGATTTCAATGCCTTGCTAGGATATAGGGCAAAAGTCTGAAAGTGAAAGTTAGAATAAGAATATGGTAGACATGACAAAAAAAACACTCATTTATGACTCATTCGCTAAAATAACTAGCTTGATAACAATTTAGCCTATCAAATATGGTTTTAAAAAAATGAGTTTATGATTATTTTTTGTGCCTATGGAAGAGGTAGCAATGATGAAAGCAATAATTATAGCATCGATCTGATTTCTTTTTTTTTTATCTTTAGTCGAGGGTAGTGTACATATTAATCTACACTAGTGAACTAGGCATACTTCATACATACATTTGCTAGACTCAATGCGAGACTCGCTAGCGCAAATGGCCTTGATTTGTCATCTGTCGTCCTCTTAAGTTGTGCCCCTGAGTAATAGGTGGAAATCATCCTTCTTCCTTTTATATTGTGCCTCATTTTCTATCAAAATTGGACGTGCAATGCGGACCCTAGTATTAAGAAAACAGGGGGATAAGTATACTATCGCTACTAAAAATTTTGTAAGGTGTTTATTTTGATGTGAAAACTTTCTTTTGCTTAGTTAAATGCCATAAATTTGAAAAATCGATCACTTAAGTATCATGAATTTAAAAAAATTAATTACTCAAGTGCCACTTCTGACATAGCCACTAGTCCACGTCGGCTTTTTTGGCAACCATATTAGCTTTTTCGACCGCCACATCAAAAGTGACATTTAAATAATTGATTTTTCAAATTCGTAGCACTTAAGTGAGAAAAAAAAATTTGACATTAAAATAAGCGTCATACGAAAATTTTGAATCAATAATATCATAAATCCAAAAAAATAGAAAGGAAAACTAGAGATGCCAAATGTTTCGGCTGACGAAGTTTGCACAATGTATTTTCTTCCATAAGACCAAAAGATTAGAATGCATATGTTGGGATGGTATGCATGATGAAATCTATATGACATCAAAATTGAGTTTTGATATGTTTATATGAATTTTCACATCGGATCAACATTACACGCTAATCATCCAAGTTATATGCCACGTGTGTAACCAACCTTAGAATTTATGGGGATATTAGATGGAACCTAACAAATAATATATTCATCTCGAATGTATCAATTTGAGCCATTTTTTTTCTTTTTCCTCTTTTCCAATTAGTTTAGAAGGTTGGGTCATTCCGATTGCAAATCACAAATATTGACTTGGATGATAACTAGAGTAAAACGCTGGAACTATAAATTCACAAAAATTCACATGAATTTATTGTTTTTTTTTTTGGTAAGGTAAGTAGTATTGACTTTTAACTAATGGGATTGTACAAGGGAGAGACATGGCACCAACATATACTCGTCAAGACAACACGTCAGAGGAGTGGATGGGTACCATACTCACAAATACAACAACATACAAGGGAATAGATAAGAGACTTGAATTTATTGTTGATAACATGTTTTTACAATGGTGCAGGATTTTGGGTCGTTGTTCTCACTCCTCTCTTGTGGCGTTTACCATTGATACTAGGCTCTGTATCTTTTGATGCAACATCTTGCTCTAGATAGATGACTTTCCCAAAGCAGACAATTTAGCATGATTTCGTGATTTAAAATGAGGAAGTTGCCATCGAGGGAAAGCACACTTATAAGTAACTTTGCTATATGGATGGCTGTTATCTTTGTTGTTTAAATGTACTTGGTGCGAATTGCTTCGTCCTGTTGATTTCCAATGTGCAACCCCTTTATTTTCTATTCTGATACAAAATCTTGTACAGAATTTTTCAATGATCTAATACCCTTCTTAATCCTTGTGATAAATACTAACAAATGGTTTTCTATTTTTTCATGTTATAGACATGAAATGGGACATGATCTCATCTATAGAATGTAGAAGATGAAGTAGTTGGCAGGATCCTACTTAGCTAAATTTGAGAACCCTCTCAAGTCTTTACTATAATCAAATTCTTGGAGAACATCACTCTCATTCTCATCGTTAAGACACACTGTTCTTGTAGTTGTATGCTTATATATAGTCATGGGACATGATCACTTGTTGGTCTCATCACAGATTGAGCACAAACATAGCACATAACTTAAAAGTTGAACAATCTTGCTCTCTCAGCCAACATCTTAAATTCATTTGTGTTCTTTCCTTCCTTCCGAAACGTTGGACAAGGAACAATTGATTTTGAAAAAGAAATTAAGAAGCGAAATTGATCAGCAAACTATATTAAATATAGTCTGTTGTTTGGTCGCCAAGAAGATGAGAAGAAACTACATAAAAGGTGAATTAGGTGGAAAAATATCAATATCCTTGGTCAAGAAAAGGAGGAAGAAAAATCATAGAAGTATAAGCTTTTGGGCCGATCTCAGCCCATTTTGGTCAAGCTAATAATAGTGCCAACGTATGCATGAATGCCACGAAATGAAGAACCCAATTGTCGTTAGCAAGCACAGAAGCTTAATACATTTAGAAGGATAAATAGTCAAAAGAGAATATAAATTTCAGTCAATTAACATATTCAGTTAGGCCTATCTTTACTTGACATATAGATATATATTATAATAACATAATTCACTAGTAAGTTTTAATAATCAACAGTCTCTCTTTTGAACTTAAGTCCAAATTCGTCAACTATTTAATTAGACTCACATTCGCTTAAAAGTTCAATGAATTATAGACTAATTAAGATATTTTACCAACACACTTCACCTGTGCATTTTAACAGGGATAATTTCTCTGTCTTCTCTATTTTAACTAATAAGAATTTTGTTAATAGGAACTAAAGACAGGAAATCAGGCACAAAATGATGATCCACGATGCTCTTGATCCTCCTTCACGTCGATTTTCCGTTGGCGGTTAGGAATTAGGGACCACCTACGCCCAAACGCACGGGATCGCTCGTCTTCATCAGCGGAGAGGCGGCTTGCCCGGGGGGCCCACCTCGATAAGGCAATGACGATCGACGATGCTCTCGATCCTCCCACGCGTCGATTTTCCATTGGCGGTTAGGAATTCGGGACAACCTGCGTCCGGACGCACAGGATCGCTGCACCGGGCCGCCCTCTACCCCCTCATCACCAGAACAGAGGCGGCTCGCCCTGGGTGGCCCCCACCCCTCCCCCCGGGGGGAAAGGCAATGATGATGGATGACGCTCTCAATCCTCCTACGCGTCGACTTCCCATTGGCAGTTAGGAATTCGGGACCATCTGTGCCGGGACGCACAGGATCGCTGCACCCGCTTTGGCGGGGATTTCGTGTGGCTTGTCTGTTCCTTTTGTTTTGCCGAGGATCCTCGGTTCTCGATGGTGTTCCCACGGACGTCCCCATCTATTTGACTTATCCGACTTCATATGCACGTGCGATCGCTTGGTCCACCTACTTCATAAATTAATTACTCATTTCCTTTGTGGTATTAGGACTATTAAACGAATACCTTACTTTTATCATGTAAAATTAAAAGTTATAAAACCATATCATCCATTTTCCCACTGTTCGAATTATACTAAACTAGTTCTTATCGTGGAACATTATATCTTTTATGAGCAAGTCCATACCAAAGTGTGGGATAAGTAAGCCAAGATGATGGGAGAGAATGAACTGGTGCAAGTAACGTCTGGTAGGTGCGATCTTCACGAGCGAGTCGGTCAATTTCGGTGATAAATTGAATTGGTGTTGGATCTTATCATCCCAGGTTAGATCCTAGATGGAATTTCTCATATCAAGCCATCATCCAAGCCGTAGGAACAGCACTTCCCTATGACGATTACTCGAGAGATGGGAGGCGCTTTTGGTCATTTTGGCGCACGTTACTCTGCTGCAGAGGATCCATATCCTTTGAGCTCTATTCATCCATTGCTAGTTTAGGAGGATACGGTTGCTGCCATTCTATCATACAAAAACTTGTGTATTGCAATCCATAGTTTCGTATATATACACGATTAATTAGGTATAGGAAAACAACCATCATCGTTTACAAATTAGTCAACATAATTTATCTATTTCCACGTGTAGTACATTATATTATTAGTGCGAACGCTAAGAAGGTGGTGTTTCGCTTAGATGGCAAGCCAGTTTGGTCCTCACATCTTGTGGTCATCGCAAAAACTGATGCCTCAGGCACTACCTAATTGCTTGAACCGACAGGGGAGAAAAAAAACTGTATGCCCGAACTTCAGCATCTATATATAACCGAAGAAACCGAGAACGCAGTAGCTGCTGCCGACGAGCAACGTCAGGCCACCACTGTCAGACTCGGCAGTAAACATTAGGTCGTTGCAAGTCACAGATACGTCAAATATAGGAACCCAACATGCGCCAAAGCCGAGCCTCCGACCGGAGCTCAAAACCACATCGACCATCACTTCACGATGCTCCAAACCCGATATGAGACTTCTAACAGAGAACTCGTTCGCCCTGGGCAAATTGGAGTGGAAATGAGCTTGAACATTCCTGTGGCTCCCGGCTTTCTGGATGAAAGAACTGAACTTGGCACGAGCCAAAGGAGCGGAGCCCACGACAATGGTGGCTTTCATGTGGGAGTACTTCACTGGGATAAGCTTGCTCGGGTTCTCAATGGAGAAGCCGAGGATCCATTCCGTGGCGACGTGAGAGTCGGATATGTTGACGGAAAAGAGAGATGAGGCTGGGTCAAGGGAGAACGTCGGGGACATGGTGGCGGGTATCGCTAGGAAGATAATAATGGGGAAGCAGAGAGACACTACCGCAGTCACGAGGCACGGTTGGATCACCTTGCGACACCAACGAGAGCGGTGGTGGTGGGTCTCTTGCTCGATCCCGGGAAGGGAGGACGCATTTTGCTGCATGACTTCAGACGAACAGGGTCCAGTTGGGTTTCCTAACCTGGGAGCACCCTCTGGTTTTTCGGTCTGATATTCGAGAGTAGCGGGGGAAGCTTTTTATATGGTTTTCCTTTTCGGAGTAGGTGTCGGCCAGGTAGTCGCGGGGCTATGCATCCGAAAGTAAAACATGCAAATATCGGTGTCAATCAAGAAATTTAGAAATTAGAGGCAGAAGACCAAAAGAAATGCGGTGGAGGAAGGGTATACGGCATCGTTTGTTCCACAATTGCGGCCGATCTGCGGAGAAAGGAAGGCCCACCAAGAAGAATTGGAAAGCAGGTGCTGGTTAAAATTCTTTAATGCAGCATTCATACTACATGCATGCTGGGGATCAGGTCATAATCCATGGGGTTTCCTCGAAGGTAAACTCATCTAGGGGACCATCTAGGGAGGAGACACGCCACTGGAGCAACGGAGACCGTGCTAACTTGGGGAATGTGTTGTCGGTCACCATCGAGATTTCTTTTCTTTTCGGTTCTTTTTTTCTTTTTTTGGAGAATTGGGGTCGTTGCTTCTTCACGTCGTCGTAATGTTTGGGCCGGGGAGCCGGGAGTCATATCTAACTTCTACGTTGTTCTCCAATCAATTGATAATGATAATAACGGTAATGGTTTAGTCCCCTAAAAAATTATCTCAATTTTAGGGGAGAGTCGTGTCCGAACGGCCTCCCCTTTCTTTTCTCCTCCTGTCCCCCTTTTCTGCTGTGTGCGTATGGGGGAGGAAGGAAGAGGGAGGATGGGCCGGGCTGAAAATAGAGGGGAAAAGGGCTGGGCTGAGCCAACCCACCCGAAAATTTTTTTTTTTTCGAAATTTTTTTATCTTTTCTATAAATTAATATATATTTATATATGCAAAATGAATGGGCATTTAAAACGAAATAATCAAAAATTCGAGTGTCAACAATAGTAAATGGAAAGTAAGAGTGATCGGCTCCCTAGGCAATTCAGTTCCTGCTTAAAATCAGGAATCGAACCGTTTCATCCTAGAACCGGACTAGATTGACCCAGTTCTCGACAAGTCCAATGGAACCAGCAAAACACTTTGGGCTTTCTCAGCCAAAAAAAAATCAAAATTGAGAAAACTGAGAACGGCGGTGATGAAGGCTTCGAGGGGGCCGTAGTGGCTGCTATTAGATCGGACGCTTGTGGGAGCAGCAAGGGTGTTGGCCGAGGATGACAAATGCTGGCAGGTGGGGAACGATGGGTTTTCTGTCTCTCCTTGCTCTCCATTCTGTGCCCCCAGTGAACATGGCTGAGGGAAATTTGTATACGTGGGTGATTATATTCTTTAAGAAATAATTTTAAAAAATTGATTTAGTTCTTATCTGATTGAGAATCAAACCAAACCAGCCCACTTCGGACAATTTACGGTTTAGGTGTTTTTATATTCTCAACCCTAATGAAGATAGCTCCCCTTAATAATGATAGGCTCAAGTTATTTTCATCCATTTATTGGCTCTTCACACCTCTTTTTATATTGAATTGACTACGTTAACCTTTACGGACCCTTTTTATTTCTTACCTTTTCTTTTGATTCCTTTTCATTTGTTTCAATTTTACTAAAGGCAAACTACACATGCCCCTCTCCCACAATATTTATTAATATTACATGGGACCCACTCTTAATTTAAGACTATCGTTGCCTTCATTTCTTCATTTTTGATTTTTTCCTTTTCTTTCTCGATTTGGAACAAAAGTGTGCCTTTTGACGCCACTAGGATCGCCCCGTCTATCCATCAAATATACAGACCGATATGACTGCATTTCTTATTTTAACATATCAGTACCCGTATATCCCAGTCCTCCTTTTTCCCTTTCAATATTTTTCTTCCCCAAGAGAAGGGAATATCCTTTTATTGTTTTACGTCTGAGGGATGTTAAGGTCCTCACAAGACCTCAAACAAAGCAGTTTAAAGTCATACTTAGGTACATGTGCACCTCTTTTTAAAAGATAGTTTATCTGATAGATAGCTATATAATTATTTTTTGGCAAAAGAATAATTATTTGTATGCATTATATTGAGTATAATGCATACATCAACATAGTATTCAATCTTCGAGTAAATTCTTGTAAATTTGTACCAAAATTTGACATCCAAAAATTCATGATCATAAGGATAATTTATGGAAATAAAATAAACAATTTGCTGATAACATTAACATTTCTTTGCTTCGTTATACCACGGGTGTAGAAGAATGGGCTAGAGTGAAAAAAAGTTGTTTGAAAGTAATGTTCGTAATTTTTTCTTTGAAATAATATGAAATTAAGAACGGAACTCACAATTGATGCTATAGCTAATTCAATGTGATTGGGGTGTTAAGAGCCTAGTAGTGAAAAAGTGAAATATAATCTTAAATCAAGAATGGGACTGCAAAAGATAATGTAGTCAATTTAAAGTGATAATTAAGTGTCATGAGCCTCTAAGGTGGAAATAGGGCGAGCGGAATAGTGATGATGATGATGATAAATCTTCCAAGTTCTGATTCATTCTTGTTCGAGTACCGCGCTCTCTCCTTCTT
Organism: Angophora floribunda; assembly: GCA_014182895.1. NCBI lineage: Eukaryota > Viridiplantae > Streptophyta > Magnoliopsida > Myrtales > Myrtaceae > Angophora > Angophora floribunda. Next base: position 7,397,894 of record CM024707.1, read on the forward strand.
CATCAGTGGATAGGCCACTTCCCTCTCGATGGGAAATTCAATGAATCGGCCCTTCAAGTTCATTCTCTTCAATCCCCACTTAATCACTGTCATCCCCTCTTCCTGATTGTCTGGATTCATTTCTCCGCCCTTCGTTTTGTGACTTTTCTTCTTGCATTTATACAATGAAGGCTCCAAAAGCGATCGCCAGTCCAGTGCTGATCTCGTGGTACCCGATACTGTCTGTGTTGATGCTTGCCATTGGACTCGTCATCACATCTTCTTTCTTCATCTAAGCTCCCATCTGATCCCCAGGCACTTTCCCAAGAAAAGGGTGTTGGGGGAACCTGGTTTTAATTTCTTCAATAGCTAAATTTAATTCAGGATCAATTTCTCCCCCGAAAATTAGACGGACCAAAACCAACTTGGCCTCAACAACAGCCAGCTAATATACTTTCACAATATGCAAATATAATATGGAGATAATAAGAAAACAAGGCCAACAAGAACACCAAAGATTTAACGTGGAAAACCCAACCGGGAAAGACCACGGACCACCCAAAAACTTCCACTAATCACAAAGAATAGCAGGATACACCAACTATACTTCTCTAGTCACACACTAGAGGACCAACATCAATATTACAATCACATTTTCTCATCACAAAGATGAATCAACAAATTCGGAACCCGAAAAAATCTAACCGCAACCAGAGAATTCAAAGGCGATTCTTGACGAACGAAGACCATCAACTCGTAGCCATCGGTCTTGCAAACAACATACTTGAATTTGAGTGAATTCCGTCAACGTCTTGCCTTCGAAATGTGATCACAAAGATCTCTCCTTTTTCTTTTCTTTCTTCTCCGCGCTCTCCCTTTCTGGTGGTGTTTTTCACTTTCTTTTTTCTCCACTGTGCACGTACATGGAGACCCCACTAAAACTGCACATAGCAGTTTCTTCTTTTTCTTTTTCTTGACAGTTTCCTTTTTTTATTTATTCTGGCTGGGCCCCACAAGAGGTGGACCCAATCAACAAATCTCCCCCTCCACCTCTTGTGGGAAATTCCATCATGCCTGTTTTTCTTCGACAAAAGTCAAGCTTCACTGTGGGCAATACCTTGGTCATCATGTCCGCTCTATTATCATCGGTATGAACTTTCTCTAGCAGGAAGAGGGAGGATGGGCTGGGCTGCGGGAGAAAGAAAGAGGGAGACAAGCCGGGCCGAAAATAGAGGGGAAAAGGGCTGGGCTGAGCTAACCCACCCGAAATTTTTTTTTCGGAATTTTTTTATCTTTTCTATAAATTAATATATATTTATATATGCAAAATGAATGGGCATTTAAAACGAAATGATCAAAAATTCGGGTGTCAACAATAGTAAATGGAAAGTAAGGGCAATCGACTCCCTAGGCAGTTCAGTTCCTGTTTCAAATCAGGAATTGAACCGTTTGATCCTAGAACCGGACTAGATTGATCCAGTTCTCGACAAGTCCAATGGAACCAGCAAAACACTTTGGGCTTTCTCGGCCGAAAAACAAATCAAAATTGAGAAAACTGAGAACGGTAGTGATGAAGGCTTCGAGGGGGCCTAGTGGTTGCTATTAGATTGGACGCTTGTGGGAGCAGCAAGGGTGTTGGCCGAGGATGACAAATGGGGGCAGGTGGGGAACGATGGCCGTGAGTGGTTAGTGAAGGTTGTGCGATGGGTTTCCTGTCTCTCCTTGCCCTCGGTGCTATGCGCCCAGTGAACACGGGTGAGGGAAACGTGTATACTTGGGTGATTATATTCTTTAGGGAAAAGGATACCAAAAATCCCAAACTATGCCCATTGGGATAATTTTACCCTGAACTTTTTTTTGATACCATAAAAAACCCAAAACTATGCCACTTTGGACAATTTTACTCTAAACTTTTTCTTGTGTCACAAAAAACCCTGAACTATGTCACTTGGAATACATTTACCCCAGACTTTTTAACTGAAGGGCATTTTCGTCTTTTTCTTTTTTTTTCTTCTTCCCCTCTGCTGGACCGACGACAGCCACCCTCGATGGCGGCAACGTCCAGCGAGGGTGGCCCTCACGGGGGAGGGTCGCTCCCGACCAGGTAACCCTCGTCTGACTCAGGCAAGGGTGGCCCTCGCCAAGGAGGGCCACCCCCGACTGGGCGAGGGCGGCCCTAGCCGGATCTGGTGGGGGCAGCCCTCACCCGACTCGAGCGAGGGTCGCCCCCACCGGATTGGGGAGGGCCGCCCTCGCTAGATCCGACGAGGGTAGCCCTCGCTCGGTCGAGGGTAGCCCTCGCTCGGTCGAGGGCGACCCTCCCTAGCGTGGGCCATCCTCGCCGAACATCGCCGCCGACGAGGGTGGCCATCGCCAACTCCCCTCTGCTGGTCTAGTAGAGGGGAAGAAGAAAAAAAAAGAAAAAAAGGAAAAGACGAAAATGCCATTAAGTTAAAAAGTTTGGGGTAAATGTGTTCTAAGTGGCATAGTTTAAGGTTTTTTGTAGCACAAGAAAAAGTTCAGGGTAAAATTGTCTCAAGTAGCATAGTTTAGGGTTTTTAGTGGTAAAAAAAAAGTTTATGATAAAATTGTTACAATGGGCATAGTTTGGGGTTTTTTATGATACAAAAAAAATTTAGGGTAAAATTATCCCAATGGATATAGTTCGGGATTTTTTGTGGCATTTTCCCTATTCTTTAAGAAATAATTTTAAAAAATTGGTCCGGTTCTTACTTGCTATTGGAAATCAGACCAAACCAGCCCAATTAAGACAATTTACAATTTAGGTGATTATATATTCTCACCCCTAATGAAAATATCTCCCCTTAATAATGATAGGCTCAAGTTATTTTCATCCACTTATTGGCTCTTCACATATCTTTGTATATTGAATTGACTGCATTAACCTTTGCGAACCCTTTTTTAGATTTAAAATATATCTTGCCTTTTCTTTTTATTCTTTTTCATTTGTTTCAATTTTACTAAAGACAAACTACACTTGCCCCTCTCACACAATATTTATTAATATTAAATGGGACCCACTCTTGATTTAAGACTATCCTTGCCTTCATTTCTTCATTTTTGGTTTTTTCCTTTTCTTTCTCAATTTGGAACGAAAGTGTGCCTTTTGATGCCATTGGGGTCGCGTCATCTATCCATCAGATATACCGGCTAACAAGATTACTTTCTTATTTTAACATATCAATACCCGAATGTCCCAGTCCTTTGATTTCCTTTTAAATATTTTTCTTCCCCAATAGGAGGAAATATCCTTTTAGTGTTTTACGTTTAAAAGATGTTAAGGTCTGCACAAGATTTCAAACAAAGCAGTTTAAGGTTATACTTAGAACCATGTGTACCTCTTTTTAAAAAATAGTTTATCTGATAGATAGCTACCTAATTATTATGCATACATCAACCATAGTATTCAATCTTTGAGTAAAATTCTTGTAAATTTGTACCAAAGTTTGACATTCAAAAATTCACGATCATGAGGATAATCTATGGAAATAAAGTAAACAATTTGCAGATAAAATTAACATTTCTTTGCTTCATTATAAGATTAGTACTTGCTTATCCCATGAGTGTAGAAGAATGGGCTAGAGTGAAAAAAAAGTTGTTTGAAAGTGATGTTGGTAATTTTTTCTTTGAAATAATATGAAATTAAGAAGAAAACTCACGAGGGATGCTATGGTTAATTCAATGTGATTGGGGTGTTGAGAGCCTAGCGGTGAAAAAGTGAAACATAATCTTAAATTAATAATAGGACCCGCAACAACTAATGTAGTCAATTCAAAATAATAATGAAGATGATGATCCATTCTGAGGTGACGCGAGCATCGAATAAGTTGAAGGAAGAGAGAGAAGAGGCTGGGTCGAGGGAGAACGTTGGGGACATGGTGGCGGATATCGTTATGAAGATGATGATGGGGAAGCAGAGAGACACTGCCGCAGTCACAAGGCACGGTTGGATCACCTTGCGACACCAACGAGAGCGGTGGCGGTGGGTCTCTTGCTCGATCCCGGGAAGGGAGGAGGCGTTTTGCGGCATGACTGCAGACGAACAGGATCCAGTTGGGTTTCCTAACCTGGGAGCACCCTCTGGTTTTTTGGTCTGATATTCGAGAGTAGCGGGGGAAGCTTTTTACATGGTTTTCCTTTCGGAGTAGGAGTCGGCCAAGTCGTCGCGGGGCTGCTCATCCGAAAGATAGACATGCCAATATCGGTGTCGATATCAAGAAACTGGAAAGAAGTTTAGAAATTAGAGGCAGAAGACCAAGGAAATGCGGCTGGAGGAAGGATATAAAATGTCGTTTCTTTCCAAAATTGCGCAGCCCGCGGAGAAAGGAAGGCCCAACAAGAAGAATTGGAAAGTAGGTGCTGGATTAAATTCTTAAATGCAGCGTTCATACATGATGTATGACGGCGGTCGGGTCTTAATCCATGGTGTTTCCTTGAAGGTAAACTCACCTGGAGAGGAGTTACGCCATTGGAGGCGATGGAGAAGTTGCTTCAAACTTCGGGTCGTCGGTGACCATCGAGACTTCTGTTCTTTTCTTTTGAATTTGGGCTCGTTACCTCTATACGATATCAAAATGTTTGGGCTGGGAAGCCCGCACTTATATCTAACGTCAAAATCGTTTCCTGATAATGATAATAACAGTAATGGTTTAGTTCCTTAAAATATCTCAATTTTAGGTCCAATCTCGATTCAACTCCAAATTATCACAAATTTCAATTATAGTCTCAAATCTGCCTCACATCCAAAAATCATCATTGGTTTTATCAAACTAATTGGTCATTATCCTAATCAGTGACTTTATTAACGCCTTAATCTTTGTATGAAACAATAGCAACTTGCTCTTGATATTGATAATTTTAAAGAAACCAGTAAGGGTGTGCAATTAAGCTAGTTCTTGAAAAGAACTAGTTGGGGAACAAGTTCCCAATTTTTAGAACCGGTTGTAACTGGTCTGGAAACAAGTTTTGAGTGAATACTTACTTGGAAGGTGGCCTAGGACCATGCTATTTTGAAACCAATTTTATAAGTTAAAAAGCTAAAACCCTAATTTTTTCCCTTTAATTTTAACATCAGCACTCTTTCGTCGTTTGTTTTTCCTCAAAACTCCTTACTAGCCTTTTCTTTTCCCTAAATTTTTATGGATGAATGGAGAATGAAGTTTTATAATTTTTATGCTTTATATTATGTGTTTGAATTTTTCATTGTTTATAGTTTATTTGATCACGTATTCATTTTATGGATTTTTATTTTTGGAGGATTATGATTTTTGTTATTCATCTTTTACTTTGAATCGTTTCGTTATTCATAACCTCATATAATTTTGCTATAAAAATTGAATAGTAAAAAGGAAAACAAATAAAATATATTTTTTGCTAGACCTTGGAACTGGATAGATTCCACAACCGGTTCCAAGCATATAAGGTTGGTTCCAATGTCCAAAAATTGGAAACTGGTTATAATAGGGTAGGTTTCGAGTTTTGGCTCTGAAATCTACCTATTTTGGAACCGATTACCCTTTGAAATTAGTCACAAATTTTGGACACATAGCAGATTTAAGATTAGAGTGAAGGTTTGACATTTCTTTTAGATAAAAAAAGTTCTTGAGAAAATTAAGATTTCACCTAAAGTTGAGGGATTTTTTGGGATATTAAACCTAATAATAATTATTAATAGAACTTCAAACTCACTGATCACCAAGTTCGAGAACGGCTGTGTCTCCTTCCTTCACCAGCGGAGAGACGACTTCCCTCGCCATGGTAAAGTCCATGAGTCGACCCTTAAAATTCAATCTCTGATTTCCCGCTCGTTACTGCTAGCAAATCACCGTCATTCTCGTTTCCGAATTTTCTTGTACTTTTGTGACATTTCTGCTTTTCTTTTCTGTCTATATATTTATACAATCAAGGTTCAAAAAGCGATCACCAGTCCGGTGCCTATCTCGTGGTATCCTACACTGTCCGTAGTGATGCTCGCGATTGGACTCGTCATCACGGCTTCTTTCTTCATGTAAGTTCCCATCTGATCCCGAAGCCCTCTCGCACAAAAGGGTTTTTCTTTTGCCTTTTCTTTAGGGCGTACTTGCATTGAGCTCTATGCCGTTTGGATCAAATGATGACACTTTTCACGCGTCAAGTGTTTTCTTGAGTTGATGATATTAATGACCGGATGATGGCATATTGGGTTGATTGAACCCGATGAGGGTTTTGTCATAAGCCCCTTTTCAGAGGAGCAATATTGATGCTCTCATCTAGGACATAAAATTAAAGGAAGAGGGGCCTTTTCATATCTATAAGTGAGCCTCCATTTGCTTGCACGTTTGAGGAAGTGGCACTTACTGTGCTTAATCCTCGAGCCGATCATTTCTCCAGCAAGGGCTGACGATATCGGTCTGTTGGCTAATTTTCTTGAAGCCTAAGTGATAGCATTAAGGCATTCTCTGGGAAGAAAGGTGAATTGGAATGCCGGTCGGTCTTGTCAAACTAAATATGGCTTTTAAAGATCAGTCATATGATTTATTATTTTTTCGTTCGTGATTGGAACTGTGTTTCTTTCCTTTTCCACGAAGGGGAAAAGAATGAGTGGCTATTTTCGTTTTCCATGGATGTGAAATGGAAGGGTTTTGTATCACGTATCAAACCTTATATAGATTTCTAGATGCTTATTGCAAAACGCAATTTATATCAATTCTATTGTCTAACTTGTCATAGTTACCAGATGCCTACGTCTTCCGCATTTTACTGTCTTTGTTAGTAATAGGATTCTTCAGAACTTGAGCAAGCAAGGCTATCTATTCTGAGCCTCAAGCATCATTTATCGGGTAACTGTTGTGGTGTTTTACTCATTTTATTTGGAGGCATCGGAATGGGAGTGAGAAAGTCCCATAATACTAATTGAGCACAAAGTGAGCAAACATATCCTATAGGGGTTCCTTCATGGCAGAGGAGGCAAAATCTTATCTAGATATAGTTGTGACCTTGCAAGAAGGTCCCTCAATAAGATGTGTGCATATTGGTGCAAAGCCTGGGTTTGGATTCCCATTTGTCTGCTGTTTAAGGTTATCTGCCATAGGCTTCAGTTGATTAGTGATGTTGGCGTGGGAAATCCAGTTAATGTGATGTTTGATAGAAGTGAAAGATATCGCTGAAGAATCGAGTTTATTGGTGTATTAAATTTCTACGTCAGAATTAGCATGTCAGAAGAAGATATGACTGTAAAGAAGCTTTTTTGCGGTGGAGGATCGTGTGGACATGTGGACCAACTTCGTTCCTCTAGACAAGTTCAAGCTTTGTTTGGGCTTGATAAATGTCTATGATGGTTGAGTGCCCACCAGGGCATTAATGAAGCCAAGATGGATTACTTGGCTCTATTATTGAGTCAATGTGGAGATTATTGAGGATATATCTCCAATTTGAGCAAATTTCCTAAAAAAATGTTGCTACGTTGAATAGGAATGATATATATATATATATATATATATATATATATATATATATATATATATATATATATCTGTAATTTTATCCTGATAGTAAATAATGTAAAGCAAATAAGAGGAGTATTAGATTTTCTTTCTCAGAGTTTGCTAGGTGAGTTTTTTGCGAGAGATTGTGAGATAATACTTGTAAGTAACATGTGGAAAACACTTAAGTTTGTGAGCAACTCAGTAACTCTATAATTTTTTATTGATTAGTTAAATTATGTTCTACTGGCTTTCCTTGTGAGTTGGCATCGACATTTGGACTGAATCACTAAATCTCCTAAGTTGTCTTAGGAGAGACTACACAATCTTGTAATGCTTAAACACGGATGAATCTTGCAATTAAATAAATGTGAAATTACCAACGAACTAAACAATGAACAATAAAGATCATTAAGATGGTGTTCCCTAATATAATGAGAGGGTGGTTTCCTTAATAAAAAGGGAGAGAAAAATAAATAGCAATCCACTAAACCTAGTAAAAGGGCTTTGCAAGTAAATATGCCATATAGATACAAGTATGTGATTTTTTATGTTACAAAAAAAAATTAGGATAAATGCTTCAATGTAGAGATAATTTGAGAGTTTTAATGTCACAAAAAGGTTAAGATTAAATATGTCTCAGTGGGTATAATTTTTAGTTTTTTGTGTGACTTTTTCCCATTGTTATATATAAATGATTAATCAAATCTAAAGAAATGACTATCATTGTCTTCAAAATAGCTGGTAGTAAATATCCATTTCTAAATGAATTGGATTAATTTACAAGTCCAAACACAAAGTGTTGGAGAGTTTGTTCATTTTATCGTGATCTTGATTCAAGTTTTATTGGAAGCACTTTATGAATAAAATCAAAATGCACTCAAAATTGCCCGAGGAAATGGGCAAGTCGAGATATGCAAAAGCTGGCCCAACTACCACGGGCCCGCTCAAATCAGATAGATAGAAATTATAGGCCTGAACATCACCATCTATACATAACTGAATAAACCAAGGATGCAACAGCCGGTGCCAGGGAGCAACGTCAGGCTACCGCCATCAGATTCAGCAGTAAATATCACTTTGTTGCATGTGGCAGATGTGTCGAATGCAGGGACCCACCACGCGCCTAAGCCGAGCCTCTGACCGGAACTCAAAACGATGTCGACCCCCAATTCACCACGCTCCAAACCCGACACGAGAAACTCAAGAGAGAACTCGTTTGCACTGGGGAAGGGGGGAGTGAAAATTAGCTCGGACGGTCGCCCCGTTTGCAGCTTTTTGTATGAAAGGGCTGATCTTGGCGTGAGCCAGAGGAGTGGAGCCTAAGTATATGGTGGCTTTCGTGCGGGTGTACCTGACGGGGGACGAGTTTGCTCAGGTTTCAAATGGAGAAAATGACGGTCCATTCAGTGGTGAAGCAAGAACCGGAGACGTTGAAGGAAGAAATTGACGAAGCCGAGTTGAGGGTGAACATCGGGCACGATGTGATCACCTTGTGACCCCAACTAGAATGGTGGTCGGTCTCTTGCTCAATCGCGGAAATGGAGGACATGGTTTGCTGGATGACTGGCTTTGTATTTGGTCTACAAACTACAATCTAAGGCACGTACATATGGCCTTCGGAAGATTGAAAAGTTAAGAGCGGGAGGTCTTATCTGACTGTGCCCAATGGAGTTCTGATTTGACGAACTCCTGGTGATGGCCTTATTTTCAAATTATATATAATTGCTATGTCTTAGAAATGTTTATGTATTGTGGACCCGGGTAGGGCAAAAGTCAAATCGTGTGCATGGCTCACTAGATGAGTAGACTTATTAAACATCGGATCGGAAATAATTCGATTCAAAATATTAATTTAACCAATTTTAATCCATTTTAATACAATACAAATTTAGTCAATCCAAACTGACCCAACTCATATCTAATTCATATCCAACTTGACTCATATTACTAAAACATTTCCATATTAAATCCAATTAAGGAAAATTCAAACCCGCATTGAAGTGAGAGTAAAAAGTGAGTGAGCGTGAGATTGAGTGAGGACAAGAGAAAGTCATAGAAATTGGTTGGATATAAGTAAGTTGTGAACCCACTACCCATATTATGTTGGTGTTTATCATTTTAAACTCATTTATCACCTAGTGATCATCCTTCCTCATGGGAAGGGGGAGGTGGAGGGTTCCAATGCTCACATTCTCATGAAGGTTGGGGTGGGACGGTTTAGCTTTAGATGTGGGTTTCACTTTTATGCTTTGCAAGGAAACAAGACAAAAGTTTGAGAGTGAGAGTTAGAGTAGGATTACAGTTGAACCGACCAAAAAAAAAAAACTCATTCATGACCCATTTGCTAAATTAACTAGCTTGATAACAACTTAACCTATTAAATATGGGTTAAAACATGAGTTTATGATTATTTTTTATGTGTCTATGGATGAGGTAGCAACGGTGAAAGCAACAATTATAGCATCGATCTGATTTTTTTTTATCTTTAGTTGAGGGGTAGTGTACATATTAATCTACACTAATGAACTAGGCATACTTCGTACATACAGTTGCTGGACTCAATGCGAGACTCGTTAGCGCAAATGGCCTCGATTTGTCATATGTCGTCCTCTTAAATTGTGTCCCTTGCATAATAGGTGGAAATCATCCACTTCCTTTTATAGCGTGCCTCATTTTCTATCGAAAATTGGACGTGCAATGCAAACCTTGGGATTAAGAAAACGCAGGTAAGTATACTATTGGTGCAAAAAACTTTTGTACGGCGCCTACTTTGGTGCAATTTTTTTTTTCGTTCACTTGAATGTCACGAATTTGTAGTTCCATAAATTTGAAACATTGATCACTTAAGTGTCATTTTTAACGTGACTGCCAGAAAAACCGATGTGACCGCCAGTCCACATAAGCTTTTTTGGTAGCCATGCTAGCTTTTTTTGCCGCTATATCAGAAGTGATAATTAAGTGATCGATTTTTCAAATTTGCGACATTCAAGTGAGCGAAAAAAGGTTTTAGCATTAAAGTGAATGTCGTACGAAAGTTTTTACATCAATAGTATCCCAATCCCAGAAAACATAAAAGAAAATTAGAAATGCCGATTGTTTCGGCTAACGAAGTTTGTACATTGTTTTGCCTTCAATAAGACTAGAAAATGAGAATGCATATGTTGGGATGGTATGCATGATGAAATCTATATGACGGGAAAATTGAGTTTTGATTTGTTTATATGAATTTCCACGTCAAATTCTTGTCACATGCTATTCATCTAAGTTATATGCCACGTGTGTAACCAACCTTAGCAATTTATGGGGATATTAGATGCAACCTAACAAATAATGTATTCATCTCGCGGATGTATCAATTTGAGCCATCTTTTTTTTTTCTTCAATTAGTTTAAAGGGTTGGCTCATTCGATTGCAAATCACAAATATTGACTAAGATGATAGCCAGAGTAAAACGCCGGAACTATAAATTGACAAAAATTCACATGAATTTATTGCTGATAACATGTTTTTGCGATGGAGCAGGATTTTGGGTCATTATCCTTACTCCTCTCTTGTGGCGTCACCTTTGATACTAAGCTTTGTAGCTTTTAATGCAACATCTTGCTCTAGATAGGTGACTTTCCCAAAGCAGACAATTTAGCATGATTTCATGATTTACAATGAGAAAGTTACCATAGAGGGAAAGCACACTTATAAGTAACGTTGTTGTATATGGATGGCTATTAACTTTGTTCTTTAAATGTATTCCGTGTGAATTGTTTCGTCCTTTTGATTTCCAATATGCAGCCCCTCTATTTTCTAATCCAATACAAAATCTCGTATAAAATTTTTCAATGATCTAATACCATTCTTAATCCCAATAATACATGATAACAAATGGTTTTCTAATTTTTCATGTTATAGACATGAATTGGGACATGAAGTAGTTGGTAGGATCCAACTCAGCTAAATTTGAGAACCCTCTCAAGTCTTTACTATAATCGAGTTCTTGGAGAACATCGTTCTCATTCTCATTGTTAAGACACATTGTGCCTATAGTTATATGCTTAAACGTAGTCATGGGACATGATCACTTGTTGGTCTTGTCACATACAGAGCACAAACACAGCACACAACTTGAAAGTTTGACAATCCCGCTCTCTCAACCAAGACCTTGAATTCATATGTGTTCTTTCCTTCCTTCCAAAACATTGGACAAGGAACAATTAGTTTTAAAAAAGAAAATAAGAGCTGGAATAGATCGGCGAACTATTTAAGTATAGTTGGTTGTTTGGTCCCCAAGAAGATTAGAAGAAACTACATAAAAGGTGAATTAGGTGGAAAAAGATCAACATCCTTGGTCAAAAAAAGGAGGAATAAAAAAATGATAGAAGTATAAACTTTTTGGGCTGGTCTCGGCCCATTTTGGCTCAAGCTAATAATGACGCCAATGTATGCATGAATGCCACTCAATGAAGAACCCAATTGTTGGTAGCAAGCGCAGAGCCTAATATCTTTAAAAGGATAAAAGGGTCAAAAGAGAATCTAAATCCAAACCAATTAACATATCATGTTAAATCTACTTTCACTTGACACACATATATATTTTAATAATATAATTCATTGGTGAGTCTCAATAATCAATAATCCCTCTTTCGAACTTAAGTCTAAACTCGTTAATTGATTACTCTATACTGTATTAATTCTCCAATGTTGAACTTTTACCAATACACTTCACATGTGCATTTTAACACAGATAATTTCTCATTTTCTCTATTTTAACTAATAATAATTTTGTTAATACGAACTAAAAACAGGAAATGAGGCACAATATGATGATCCACGATGCTCTTGATCCTCCTACGCGTCGATTTTCCGTTGGCGGTTAGGAATTTGGGATCACCTACCCCCGAACGCACGGGATCGCAGCACTGGACCGCCTTCTCTCGTCTTCATTAACGGAGAGGCAGCTTGCCTGGGGGCCCACCTCTGCAAGGCAATGACGATCGACGATGCCCTCGATCCTCCTGCGCGTCGATTTTCATTGGCGATTAGGAATTTTGGACCACCTTGGCGGTGAGGAATTCGGGACAACCTGCGCCCGGACGCACGGGATCGCTGCACCGGTTCAGCAGAGAGGCGACTCGCCCTGGGGGCGGGGGGGCCGCTGGTGAAAGGCGATGATGATGCACGACGCTCTCCTCCTACGCGTCAACTTCCCATTGGCGGTTAGGAAATCGAGACCACCTGCGCCGGGACGCACGGGATCACTGCACCCGCTTTGGCGGGGGTTCGCGTGGCTTGTCTGTTCTTTTCGTTTTGTGGAGGATCCTCGTATCTCGACGGTGTTCCCCACGGACGCCTCCATCGATTTAAATTATCTGACTTTATATGCAAGTGAGATTGCTTGGTCCACCTACTTCACAAATTAATTACTCGTTTTAAATTAATTACTCGTTTTAAAAAAAATTAATTGGTCGTTTCCTTTTTGGTATTGGGACTATTAACGAGTACGCTAATTTTTTGGAGTAAAATCAAAAGTTACCAAGTCAAAGCGTCCATTTTCCCACTATTTAAGTTGTACTAAATTAGTTTTTATCATGGAAAATTATATCTTTTACGAGCAAGTCCGTTCCAAAGCGTGGATAAGTGAAGCCATGATGATGGGAGAGAATGAACTGATTCAGGTAGAGTTTGGTAGGTGTGATCTTCACGAGCAAGTCGGTCAATTTCGGTGATAAATTGGAATCTTGTGTTGGATCTTATCATCCGATCATAGATGGAATTTCTCATATCAGGCCATCGTCCAAGCCATAGGAACAGCCCTTCCCTTTGACGATTACTCGAGATGGGAGGCAGCTTTGGTCATTTTGGCATACGTTACCCCTGCTGCAGAGGATCCATATCATTTGAACTCTATTCATCCATTGCTAGTTCAGGATTCAGTTGATGCTATTCTTGTATCATACAAAAACTTGAGTATTGCAGTCCGTAGTTTCGTATATATACACGATTAATTGCTCGGACCAACAGCAGAAAAAAAAGAAAAAAACTATGAGCCCGAACTTCAGCTTCTATATATAACCGAAGAAACCGATAGCGCAGTAGCTGCTGCCGACGAGCAACGTCAGACCACCACCGTCAGATTCGGCAGTAAATATCAGGCCGTTGCATGTCACGGAGACATCAAACACAGGAACCCAACATACGCCATAGTTGAGCCTCCGACCGGAGCTCAAAACCACGTCGACCATCACTTCACCACGCTTCAAACCCGACGCGAGACTCTTAACAGACAACTCGTTCGCCCTGGGCAAACCGGAGTGAAAATAAGCTTGAACATTGATGTGGCTCGCAGCTTTCTGGACGAAAGAGCTGATCTTGGCGCGAGCCAAAGGAGCGGAGTCCAGGACGATGGTGGCTTTCATGTGGGAGTACTTCACCGGGATGAGCTTGCTGGGGTTCTCAATGGAGAAGACGAGGGTCCATTCGGTGGCGATGCAGGAGTCGGTGACGTTGAAGGAAGAGAGAGATGAGGCCGGGTCGAGGGAGAACGTGGGGGACATGGTGGCGGGGATGGCTAGGAAGATGATGATGGGGAAGCAGAGAGACACTACTGCAGTCACGAGGCACGGTTGGATCACCTTGCGGCACCAGCGAGAACGGTGGTGGGCGTGGGTCTCTTGCTCGATCCCGGGAAGGGAGGACATGGCTTGCTATATGGCTGGCTTCGTACTCGTTCTACTGCGACAGGTGGGGTTCGGCTTCCCCAAACCTGAGAGCAGATCTTCTCTGGTTCCGGTCTGATCTTCCGACGGTAGGGGGGCAGCGTCTTATAGAGTCTTTGGGCCTTTAAAGGACGTTTAAGTATTTTCCTCGAAGGGAAAGGCAGTCATAGTCATTCCAAGGTGAAGCATTTTCCTCGAAGGGAATGGCAGTTGTAAGTCAGTCCAAGGCGGACGCTTTTAAGATATTTTCCTCCGAGCCCCTGAATCGGCTCTCCTGTCGTAGTCGTGTAGGGTCGGTGGAATACCAAAACAAACTTTTCTCCGCGGAATCCAGCGAAACATCATCGACGTTGTTTAAGGCTACCGAGCCCTGCTTATTTCTAACTTCTAACTCCTGCTAGTCGAATAAAAATAATAACAACAAATAATTGGGCAGCCCTATTTTTTTTTGGTATCCAAGATCCGGCATGGCTCAACCTTACGGAAATGCACGGCCGCAACGGGCTTGATAAGCCCAATGACGACCACCGATTATATCTAAAGGGGAGCTAGCCCCATAACCCACAACCAAGGCCCCCACTTAAGACGTATTAGCAACTGCGGAATTTCAATCCTGGGACCTCTACGATGAAGTGCCCAAAACCGAACCAACTTAGCTGCCCACTGGTAGGTATTGGGCAACCCTCTTTTCATCTCTCATATAACTAAATTATTCAAATTTACAATATAAAGATAAAATTGTGTTTGAATCATTCGAGTGCTATTTAAACTCGTGATTCTAAATTTATTTACTTTCCTTCTCTCTTTTTTCCTTATAATTTTCCAAGGATTTTACTTCCGTAGAAATTAGGTTTTTTGACCCGAAATTAGTTTTGTTGAAAATAAAAATATCCAAAAAAATATTTTTTTCTAGGTTGTCGAGCAAATTCATGGATTTATTGTAAAGTAGAAGCTAGAAAATAATTTAGCACATACACTTTTCTGACACATTCACTAGCGTACAGACTTTCATATTTGTTGTCACCATCAGATCCTTTCTTATCAATCGTCTTGTATACACACATATATGTAATTGAATGATTGGATGAAACAAAAGAAAAAAAAAAAAACCTCTATAAAGATTATCAAAAGTAAAATGGCAATTACATTATCTAATGCGAAACTTTTAAAATTTGAAATTTAATTAAATTAAAAAAATTAAATATTTTTTTTAAATGCCAATGAAATTTATGATCTTGGATTGACAAAAAGTAATATTATTCTTTAAGTGTTTACGAAAAAATTTGAAGACAAGAAAGGTTTTGATGATGATATGCATAATTAAAGTAAAAACTTATAAACATATGATCATGTTAAAAAATTGTCTATGATAAAATTTCTCTACATTTTACTTGACATATATAACTAAATTTGCTCGACAACATAGAAAAAAGTTAGGTTTCTCGGAAATTTCTATTTTTAATAAAACTTTTTTCTATGAAAGTAAACTCTAGAAAAGAAGAAGAAGAAAACTTTGTACCTTTAGTATATATAGGATTACCAACCTATATATATGGGATTTCCGCAATAAATATGGCAACTAAATTTTAAATAGAAATACAAAAAAAAAATAACAAAGAAGGAAAGTAAATAAATGGAGTCGCCACTTTAAAAAGTGATTGAATGACTGAGAATAGCATTGTCTTTTTAGCGAAAAAATGGGGGTGTTTTTAGTTGTATTGTAAATGAAAATAACTTCATATAGTAAATGGAAATTAGGGGTGATTGGCTTCTCGGGCAGTCTGATTCCCACTTGAAAGCAAGAACTAAATCACTTGGGACAAGATCGGATTAACCTAGCTCCCGGGAGAACCAATGGAATTGGCAAAACACTTTGGGTTTTTTAGGCCAAAAAAAAAAAAGCAAAACAAGGACGGCTTGAGAAAACTGAGAATGGTGGTGATGAAGGCTTCAATGGGTAACCGTGGTGGTGTTATATTCTTTTTATTAGAAGGCATAGAAAACTCCTCTTAAATGGACTTAGACTTAGTTATGAGTGCCAGAAAGTCCCTTAATATGAATTGAGCAAACGTATCCTATTCGGTCCCTTCATGGTAATGGAGGCAAATTGGTATCTAGATATTGTCGTGAACTTGCGAGAAGGTCCCTTAATAAGAGCTGGTGCATATTGGTGCAAAGCCTGGTTATAGATTCCCAAATGTCCTCGGTTTAAGGTTATTTGACATGGGTTTCGATTGAACGAATCATTGCAATTTCAATGGCCTATAGTGTAGCTGTTTTCACTCCTGCATAAACTGAAGAATTCCATGATTATGATGAGTCTATTCCATGGTTCTTACTGTGACATTTTCTAAATTTGACATTTTTCTACGTGGATGGTCTGGCCATCCCTTCATTTTCTAACAAGTGTATCCTGTAATTTGCCAAACTCCAGGCATAGGTATTTGCTGCATTATCACGAATATCTAGTAGCTGGATCGGTTTATGCCAGAAACTTGCTTGTTATTGATCATTATTATACAGTTTTAAACATGCTTTCACGTGTTGAAGCTATGAAGCGACCTCTTCTAGACGAAATCGTAGCCTAGCCAAGGAGCTTTTTACAGGAGCCGTGGCATCAATCTTCCCGGTATTTCACTTCATCTATGGTCTGAAATTGCTGAAAATTTCTCTTGTCCTATTAAAATATCCAGTCCTAGGCTCATTTATTAACTCTAAATAGCCATCTTGTCATCTTCTTATGTGATCCTTGCGTCAATGGATTTTTTTTTATACTCAAGTGAGCCATCCTCTTCTTCTTTTTTTAATTGGATTAGAGTTTGATTGCAAATCACAAAGATTGACTAGGATGATTATAAGAGCAAAACACTTGCTTCTGCGATGGTGCAGATTTTTGGGTCATTGTTCTTACTTCTCTCTTGTGGCATTTATGTCTGATAGCATGCAATATCCTGTAGTAGGTGACTCTCCTGAAGCGGACAATTTAACATGATTTATGATGTGAAATGAGGAAGTTGTTATAGAAGAGGGAGAGTATGCTTATTGGTAATTTTGCTATATCTGGATGGCCGTTATCTTTGTTGCTTACATGTACTCGGTGTGAATTGCTTTGTCCTGTTGATTTCCAATGTGCAGCCCCTTTATTTCTAACCTGATAAGAAACAGCGCACAAAATTTTCAACGATCTAATATATAACTGTACTAGCAAATGGTTTTTTGATTTTTCTATTATGGACATGAACTGGGACATGACCTCATCTATAGAATGTAGAAGATGAGGAGTTGGTTGGATCCAACCTAGCTGAATTTGAGAAGCTTCTCAAGTCTTTACTATGCGCGAGTTCTTGAAAAACACCATTCTTGTTATCATCATTAAGACACACCCACTTGTAGTTGTATGCTTATCTGGTCATGGGATATGATCACCTGCTGGTCTCCATGATAAATTGAGTACAAGCACAGCGCAAATTTTGAAAGTTCGACAATCTCGCTTTCTTGGCCAAGATCTTGAATTCATCTGCCTTCTTTCCTTCCCTTCGGAACATTGTAAAAGGTACAATTGATTTAAACAAAGAAATTAAGAGGCCGAATTAATCGCCAACTTTGTTGAGTGCAGTTGGATGTTTGGTTGCCAAGAAGATAAGACGAAGCTTCACATAAAAGGTGAATTAGGCGAAAAAAGATTAAAAAATTAATAAAAATTCCTTAGCCAATAAAAGGAGGAAGAATAATCATAGAAGTATAAGCTTTTGGGCCGGTCTCCGCCCATTTTGGCTCAAGCTAATAACTACTCCAATGTATGCACGAATGTCCAGAAATGAAGAGATCAATTGTTGGGAGCAAGTAGGAGAGATAGTCAAGAGAGCCCAAGTCCGAATCTTTCAATATATCTGGCTAAACCTATCTTCACTTGAGATAGGTATTAACACAATTTAATTGTGAGTCACAATTCCTTCTCAATCTCATGTTCAAACTCGTTAATATATTTAATTGAATTCACATTTATTCAAAAGCTTAAATCAATAGGTTATAGGCCTATTAAGATCTATTAATTACTTTATATCACACTAGCTTTCCGATGTTGAACTTTTTCTAATACACTTCACCCATGCATTTCAACACAAATAATTTCTCATTTTTTTTCTACTTTAACTAATAAGAATTAATAAGAACTAAAAATATGAAAGCTAATTTGGATTATGAACCTCGCATTTGAATCCTTCGGTTTGTACAATCTTCATATTATGATGATCAATCACACCTCTCCACATAAAGTTAATCATAGGAGATTGATCTATATTTTTTTTTTGCACTTCAACTTGATGGAACGTGCGCATTGCACTGAATTGATACAATGGATAGATAATCAAAACCATTGAAAAGTTGATGAACTGTAATGTAAAGAAATGACGAGCTTGTGGTCTTCATCCTCTTAAACAAATTATAATCATCATGGGATAAATAGATTGCGTGCATTGACAAAGTTGCACATTGGATGCATGTCTCAATATTAACTTGCTTGCTAATAATTTTCATTGGACTTGGAAGATGTTTGGCAAAAGAAATTGGATATGGAAGTGTGCAAAGAAATATGAAGACGAAAGAGAAATAGCAATTGAATATGGTGTTAGATCTTATAATGTTGGGTTAGATCATAAAAGGGATTTCTCAAATCGAGCCATCGTCCACTTTGAGTTATTTGAAGAATAATATCGAATATCTTCATATAGTTTAAGAATTAAATTGAATATATATTAAAAATCTAGGAATCATAATAAACAAATTAAAAATTTATGAACAATATTGCATATTAAATTAAAATTCTAACATCATATTGAAAAAAAATTAAAATTTAAGAAGCACATTATATATTTAGCTAAAATTCAGAAATTATATATGTTATTATCCATACTTCTAATAATAATGATAATGATAATACTTCCAAGTTCAAGCTCGTTCCCGTTCAGGGACCATGCTCTCCCCCTCTACATTAGCAGAGAGGCCGCTCGCCCCCACCTCGGAAAGGCGATGACGATCCACGATGCTCTCGATCCTCTACGCGTCGATTTTCCATTGGCAGTTAGGAATTTGGGACCACCTGTGCCCGAACGCAGGGGATCGCTACCCTCTTCGCAGCTCGTCCTGCCGGGCCCACCTCGGAAAGGCAATGATGATCCTTGATGCTGTCGATCCTCCTACACGTCGATTTCCCATTGGCAGTTAGGAATTCGGGACAACCTGTGCTCGGACGCACGGGATTGCTGCACCGGACTGCGCTCTCCCCCTCATCATCGGCAGAGAGGCGGCTCACTCTGGGTGGCCCCACCCACCTACAGGAAAGGCGATGACGATGCACGGCGCTCTCAATCCTCCCACGCGTCGATTTCCCATTGGCCATGAGGAATTCGGGACTAGCTGTGCCGGGTAGCACCGGATCGCTACACCCGCTTTGACCGGGATTTCGCGCGGCCCGTCTGTTCTTTTCGTTTTGTCCAGTGCATCCTCGGTTCTCGACGGTGTTCCCACGGACGCCTCCATTGATTTAAACTTATCCCACTTTATATGCGAGTGACATCGCTTGGCCCACCTACTTCATAAATTAATTACTCGTTTCCTTTTTGGTATTTGGGACTATTAACGAATACGTTAATTTTTTTGGGGTAAAATCAAAAGTTACAAAGCCAAAGTGTCTATTTGCTCACTATTCAAGACGTGCTAAATTAGTTTTTATTATGGAACATTATATTTTTTACGAGCAAGTCCGTGCGAAAGCATGAGATAAGTGGAGCCAAGATGACGGGAGAGAATGAACTAGTGCCAGTAGCGTTTGATAGGTGCAATCTTCATGAGCAAGCCGGTCAATTTCGGTGATAAATTGGAATCTGATGTTGGATCTTATCATCCCAGGTTAGATCTAGATCTAGATGGAATTTCTTGTATCAAGCCATCGTCCAAGCCATAGGAACAACACTTCCCTTTGACGATTACTCGAGAGATGGGAGGCATTTTTGGTCATTTTGGCGTACGTTACTCTGCTGCAGAGGATTCATATCCTTTGAGCTCTATTCATCCATTGCTAGTTCAGGAGGACTCGGTTGCTGCCATTTTATCATACAAAAACTTGCGTATTGCAATCCATAGTTTCGTATATATACACGATTAATTAGATATAGGAAAACAACCATCATCGTTTACAAATTAACTAACATAATTTATCTATTTCCACGTGCAGTACATTAAATTATTAGTGCGAACACTACGAAGGTGGTGTTTCGCTTAGATGGCAAGACAGTTTGCTCCTCACATCTTGTGGTCATCGCAAAAACCGATGGCTCAGGCACTACCTAATTGCTTGAACCAACAGGGAATAAAAAAAACTGTATGCCCGAACTTCAGCATCTATATATAACCGAAGAAACCGAGAACGCAGTAGCTGCTGCCGACGAGCAATGTCAGGCCACCACCGTCAGATTCGGCAGTAAATATCAGGCCGGTGCATGTCACATAGACGTCAAACACAGGAACCCAACATGCGCCAAAGTTGAGCCTCCGACCGGAGCTCAAAACCACGTCGACCATCACTTCACCGCGCTGCAAACCCGACACGAGACTCTTAACAGACAACTCGTTCGCCCTGGGCAAGTCGGAGTGAAAATGAGATCGAACATTCGTGTGGCTCGCCGCTTTCTGGATGAAAGAGCTGATCTTGGCGTGAGCCAAAGGAGCAGAGTCCAGGACGATGGTGGCTTTCATGTGAGAGTACTTCACTGGGATAAGCTTGCTTGGGTTCTCAATGGAGAAGACGACGGTCCATTCGGTGGCGATGCAGGAGTCGGTGACGTTGAAGGAAGAGAGAGATGAGGCCGGGTCGAGGGAGAACGTGGGGGACATGGTGGCGGGGATGGCTAGGAAGATGATGATGGGGAAGCAGAGAGAGATTACCGCAGTGACAAGGCACGGTTGGACCACCTTGCGGCACCAACGAGAACAGGGGTCGGGGTGGGCCTCTTGCTCGATCCCGGCTATGGAGGACGTGTTTTGCTGCATGACTGGCTTTGTACTCGTTCTACTGCGACAGGTCCGAGTAGGGTTCCTAAACCTGATAGCCGCTCTCTCTGGGTTTCTGGTCCGATCTTCGACCGGGGAGTGTCTTTTATAGCCTTCCAAAAGTCTATAGTCTCGACACTTTTTTGAATGAACATGGGTTTGAATGTTTCAGGAAAATAATTGGGGACAAACTTTGAAATAGGTCTGGCTACTTCATTTCCTCGAAGTTACACGGGGATTGGAAGGGTCAATCAGAAAACTCGTCTCCTTCATGTTGCTCGCTGGACGTGACTTCATCGAAATGTTTTCAGCCGCGAACCCCATACTTATTTCTAATTTCTAACTCGTCCCAGTCAAATAATAATAATAATAATAATAATAATAACAGGACAGCACTGTTTTCACCCTTTATATAACTAAATCCACCAAATTTTCATCACTAAAAATATAAATGACTCCGAATCATTCAATTCATATTAATATTCGTGACAACAAATTTATATGTTTTTTTTTTTTTAGTTGTTCAATTTCTATGTCAGATCTAGTTGCCATAGTTAAGAAATTATATATTTTGTTTTTTTTTTATTGTGGGTATTTGGTACACTTTAAAGGCACTATAATTTTTGTTTTATTGTTAGGATTTTAGATTCATAGAAATTAATTTTTTTCGTGAAGATAAATTTTCAAGCAACCTAATTCTTTTCTAGGTTGTTTGAACAAATTTATGGATTAAGTGTTAAGTAAAAACTGAAAAAAAACTACCATTGCGTTGCATAGTTTTTTTCTGTTTTTTGTTTTCGTGTTTCACGAGTAACAAAATTGAAAGTAAGTCAAATCCAAGGTTGGATAATAGAAGTAACTTTCCTCGAAGGAGCTTCGCGGCTCATAGCGTGTAGGGTCTGGTGGACCAAAGAGAAAAGAAAAACTCGTCTCCCGAGGAATCGAGCACGTTGCTCCATTTGCCATTAAACATCTCCATTTGCCATTAAACATCGTCTATATAAAATCCATTCGTGGACGAGCATCTTCCTTTCACAAAAACTTAAACACTGTTCCCACCACGCTGTCGGCTAGCACCAAAGAGATATTTGTCATTAAAATTTTTTCTAACTTTCGTACCATCTGATAGCGAAATGCTCGCAACAGTGTTTTTGAAAGGAATTCGTGGAAGGTGAAAGCGACTTAATGTGTTGATAAGATCTGCATTTCGTGCGGCTTAAGCTAAACGCACATATTGCATTTCTCTTATGATGTATATACTTTATCTCGGCTTTCCTTAAACTAGGAATGCTTATAACTTATTCTTTCTTCGAGCATTCTTATCGTTTTCGATGGATTAAAGAAATAGATTATTTTCTGGAATTAATGTCGGCTCGAGTCAGCCTATTAATTCTAGAAGAAAGAAAAGTTTGGTTGTCCTTTATTTATGTTGACACCCGAATTTTTTTTTTTTTTTTTTTAAATGCCCATTTACTTTGCTTCTATAAATACATATTAATTTCTAGAAAAGATAAAAAAAAATCGATAAAAAAAATCAAAAAAATTCGGATGGGCTCAACCCAGCCCACTCCTCTACTCGCCCATCCCTTTTTCTTTTGTTTCCTTCGGCCCACCTCCCTTGGATTTTTGGCCCGGTCCATCCTCCCTTCTATTCTCTCTTCTCTCACACGCACGCGCAGGACAGAGACGCAGACGCATGCCCACGAAGGAAAACGGACACGCACAGAGAAGGGCGAGAGACAAGGGGGCCGTTCGGACGACCCCCACCGCAGAGACGAGGAGGAGAACGTGGGGGGAGAGGGCAACCACGCCGCTCGAATAACCCCCACCGCCGAGAAAGAATCGGAGAGGAGGCTGGCCAGGAAGAGGCAGTCTTTGAACAGAGAGAAAACGGAGAGAGCGGGCACCATTTTTCAGGGGGAAAAAGAGAGAGGAAAGGAGGAGGAAAAACCAGCGAAAAAAGCAGGAGCAGAAGGAGAAGTGGGGACAGATCTGAGAGGAAGCGAGACGTGGTCAGCAGCCCCGCTGAACCGCCGCCGCCGACCTCCCGCCGTGCTTCAGCTCCGGCGCCTATATTCTTTGAGTGGGCTTAGGCTAGGTGATTGGGCTGTTTTTTTTTTTGTAATAAATGAAATGGGCTGTTTTAATTTCTTTCATTAATGGGCCATTTTTTTAAAAAATTCGTCCGGGCCGATAGGGTCCGGGTCGGTTTAGTAGGGCTGGGTCTCCCGACCCGGTCCGAATCACTTTTTTGATAATTAAAAAATTCAAAAATTCAAAAAATCTTTAAAATCTTTAAAAAAATATTTAAAAATTTCGAAAATCTTTTAAAAATTAAAAAATGTTTTCTTTTTAATTTCAGAAAGGTTTTGAAAGTTTATTTTGATTTGTTTTGTTTTCCTTTGTTTTTTCCAATATTCAAAAATTTCAAAAAATCTCAAAAAATTAGAAAATTCCAAAAACATTAATAAATATTTTCTTAAATTTTCATAAAATTCAAAAATATCAAAAATCTTGAAATTTTTTTTGTCTAATTTTGAAAATTTCGAAAATATTTAAAAATACTAAAATTCAAAAAATTCAAAAAAATGCAAAAATTCAGAAAATCCCTTAAAAAGAAAAAAAGATCAAAATTGAAAAAGCCTTTAGGGCTCTACAATAGGTTTTCCCTTATGATATTAGGTTATTCATGCACCTTGTTTTGCAATGATATTTTGGATACTATTTCCTTACCTTAGAACAGTTGGGATAGACCTTAGTTTCCTCGAATGCATTGTCAATATCTCATTTAACACACAGTTAAGTTAGGTACCGAAATGACGTTAGTCGTGTGACCAACGTAATCAAGTCTCCGACCCTAGACTCTTTGGTTGCGTAAATAGTGAGACACGCTCCCATGTCTCGCTTGGTTCCTAGTCGACCTTCACAGACTAGTGGTGACTCCTTATTTGAAAAATTTTGTGAATATCCCAACGTCGCGTGAGGTATAGGCTTGGGAGAGTCCAAGTTAATTAAGGGACATCGGCCCGAAATTGACAATACCCCTAAACCTAATATTATTTCGAAAAAATTAGGTCACGACAATTTATTTATAATTCACATCGTGGCCAGAATAATAGGAAAAACAGCTATGAGTCCTTCTTCTCCACATGATCATTTCTGCTCAAACATCCTCAGAACTCCATGCATGAAAGGTGTTATCGGTGTAGATAAAACCTGAAAATCGCGAGACCTGCGCAGCGTGTTTTAGGTGTAAAAAGATGCCCTTAAACTCGGATTGACCTAGTTCTTGGGCGATCCAATGGAATTGGTGAAACACTTTGGGCTTTCTTGGCCAAAATACAAAGCAAAACAAGGCTGTTCGAGAAAACTGAGAATGGCGGTGACGAAGGCTTCAAGGGGAACATAGTGGTTGCTAGTGGACGTCGGGAGACTTGGGCACCACGGTAGAAATGGTGTGCAAATGTAGCTGCATGTCAAGAATAGAGGTGTCAAAATGGGTCAATTAAATTTTAAAGATACTACTTAAAGATTGAAAACTTAGAATAAATTGGTCATATGTGGGTAAGACTTAAGACTCATTTTTGAACCTATTTAACTAGCTCACACTCTCACCTTTTCTTTTTAGCCTTATAAAAATATTTATTATAAAAATCGAAATTATAATTTTTTTTCCTTTCTATTTTTCCTTCTTCTTCAACCGGTCGCCAGCCACGATGATGGTTGACAACCAATTGGGCAAGGGCCTCAAGCAAGCTTGAGCTTGTCAATCTGCAAGGTTGAGGCCTCGCCAACAGGCCGGTGAGCTCAAGCTCGTTGATGGACAAGGTCAAGGCCTCACTGAGACTAGCGAGGCTCGAGGCCTCATTAACGGGCTGGCAAGCTTGAGCTCACTTATTCAAATGGTAGAGGGCTTGCTTGAGGTTGGCGAGAGGGGAGCTTGATCTCAGCGGAATCAGGTGAGCACTAATTAGCTTGCCGCTAGTCACTAGGGGTGTCAAAAAAAACCCATCAAACTCGACCCGAACACGACTCGAACACGAAATAAGTATGGTACATGTTTCGGGTCTTAATATTGTTCGGTTAACAATATAAACACAAATGAAATATATATTTTGGGTCAAGTTAGGGTTGAAACATTGTTCCGACCCAAACACATTAAAGGCTTCAACCCAAACACACCCACCCAAGCTATCTCATCTACAATTCCTTATATTCGCAACTCATCCAGCACGTCTCATCTCACAGATTCGTCGTCGTCGCCCCTCAAGTGGCCCCCATCAATCTCTCTCCCTCTCCCCCTCTCTCTCTCCCCATCTTCCATATGATTTGTTTCTTTTTTGCGGCCAACACAGAACTTTAGAGGAGGGAGTATTATCTGTCTGCGGAGATGTTCACGGATGAGTCCTCGCAGTGTCACATAAAAGCATTTCAAATTCCCTTTGTCATATTTTTTATCAAAAAATTATTTGTCTATGGAGATGTTCACGAACGGGTTGGACGAGGTCTCGTGACGTCCGTAAGAACATTTTGAATTCCTTTTGTCATAATTTTTTATTAAAAAATTATTTGTCTGCGAAGATGTTCATGGATGGGTTGGACGATGCCCCGCGACGTCACGTAAGAATATTTTGAATTCCCTTTGTCATAATTTTTTATTAAAAAATTATATGTTTGCAGAGATGTTCACGGACGGGTTGGACGAGGCCTCGCGATGTCACATAAAAACATTTCGAATTCCCTTTGTCATAATTTTTTATTAAAAAATTATCTGTCTGCGAAGATGTTCATGGACGGGGTAGACGAGGACTTGCGGCATCACGGTCCACGGACAAGTTGGACAAGGTCTTGCGGCGTCCCGTAAGAGTATTTCGAATTCCTTTATAATATTTTTATTAAAAAATTGTAATATTTTTTGAATAAAAAACCCAAAACCCGACCCGACCCGACCCGACCCAAACCGACCCGTTTTTTTTTTTTTTTTTTTTTTGCTTCATGTTTCATGCATTTCAGGTCGGGTCGGGTTGGGTCAAATGACATGACCCTTATTGTTTGGGTCGGGTCAAGTAACATCAAGACCCAACCCGACCTAACCCGTTGACACCCTTACTAGTCACTAACCGAAGGAGAAGGAAACAAGAAAAATAAAATAAATAAATAATAAAACAAAAATTCGTTATTTAAAAATAAAAAGATATTAAAAGGAATACATGAAGGAAAATCGAATAAGATTTTTCAATTTTTAATTTATTTTTAAATTTTAGGAAAACACTTAAAAATATTGTTATTTTTTTATAAAATGACTTCCTAAATACATTTTTCAAGAGAAAAGGAGCCTCAATTATTTTTAAAAAAAGAACTATAAGAATTGTCACTAAATTTGTATTAAATGAGAGTGTTTTAGCAATACCATTGTTTAAAAAAATAAGAAACAAGCTTTTCTAGATTTGTAAATCTTTTAGTAATGTAATCTTTAAAAAAAATCATAAAATAAATTTTCTTAAATTTGATTAAATATGGGAGTGTTAGCAATATGAGTTGGATCAGTATGAGTAAAAAAAAAATTTATATTATGCTTAAATAAGTTAATGAGTCAATTTAGATTGAACCATTTATGACTCGACCCAAATCCGATCCGATCCATCCGTTTAACGAGTCTAATCGAGAATGATGGGCAACCATGACAAAATGCAGCGGCAATGGGGAAGGCTAGAGGCACCTACATCATAGAGAGCACTTGACAAGGCTAGGGAAACCATCGGACTTGCTGAATTGCTTTGTTGGTGTAGGGGGAGCAGCGACGGCGTTGCATTGAGGTTCCAAGACACAAAACGGCGGTAAACATTGCACTTGGCGCTCGTCGGAGCGACAAGAGTGTTACCGAGGATGATAAACGGGGGCAGGTGGGGTCCGGGGGTTATGCGGTGGCTGTGAGTGGGTTAGTGAAGGTTGTGCAACGGGTTTTCTGCCTCTCCTTGCTCTCGGTTCATGTCCCAAGTTAACGTGCGGCGAGGGAAATGCGTATACATGGATGATTGTGCCTTTCTTTGAGAAATAAAATGATAAAAAAACTGTTCCGATTCTTACTTGGAACTAGGAATTGGGAAAAAAATCATATTGAAATCGAATACCGGACCAAACTGGCCTGATCTGGCCAGTTCATGGTTTGAGTGATTTTACATGCTCACCTCTGATGGAAATAGCTCCACCCTAATAATAATAATAATAATTCTTCCTAGTTCTAGTTCATTCCAGTTCGAGGACCGTGCTCCCTCTCCTTCTTCATCAGGAGAGGCCACTTCCCTCGCCATGGTAAAGTTGATGAATCGGCCCTTCAAGTTCAGTCTCTTCAATTCCCACTTGAATCACTGTCATCCTCTCTTCCCGATTTTCTGGATTCATTTCTCCGTCCTTTGTTTTGTGATGTTTCTTCTTGCATTTATACAATGAAGGCTCCAAAACCAATCACCAGTCCAGTGCCGATATCGTGGTACCCGACACTGTCTGGGTTGATGCTCGCCATTGGACTCGTCATCACGGCTTCTTTCTTCATGCAAGCCCCCATCTGATCTCCAGGCACTTTCCCAAGAAAAGGGTTCTCTCTCTTTTATTTATTTATTTCTTGGGCGTACTTGCGTTGAGCTCTTTGCTGTCTGGATCGGATGACGCCATTTTTATTATGGGCCGAGTGTTTTCTTGAGTTGATGATGTTAATGATCAGATGATTGCATATTGTGCTGATCGAAGGCGATATGGGTTTTTCATATGACCCATTTTGGAGGAGTGTCATTTCGATACTCTAATCGGGGACGTAGAATTCTAGGAAGAGGGGCTTTTTCCATATGTGCACGTGAGCCACCACTTAACTTGCACATTTGAGGAAGTGGCATTTACTGTGCTTAATCCTCGAGCTGATCGTTTCTCCGGGCACGGGTCGATGATATCGCTCTTGTCAGCTATTCTTCTTGAAGCCGTTTGATGACAACTTTTAGGCATTCTCTGTCGTCCTCTTATGTTGTGTCCCTTGCGTAATTGGTGGAAATCATCTATTTTCCTCCTATGCTGTGCCTCATTTTCTATCAAAATTGGACACACACTGCGGACCTCAAGATTAACAAAATGGAAAGGAAAACTGGAAAAGCCAAATATTTCGGTTAACGAAGTTTGTACAATGCATTTTCTTCTAGAAGACCTAAAAATCAGAATGCATATGTTGGGATGGCATGCATGATGAAATCTATATGATGTCAAAATTAGACAGAACCTAATAGTAGATTCATCCCGGATGTATTAGTTCAAGCCATCTTTTTTTTCTTTTCCTCCAATTGGATTGGAGGGTTAGGTCTTTTAATTGCAAATCACAAATATTAACTAGGATGATAATCAGGGTAAAATGCTGGAACTATAAATGCACAATAATTCACATGAATTTATTGCTAATAACATGTTTTTGTGATGGAGCAGGGTTTTGGGTCATTGTTCTTACTCCTCTCTCGTGGTGTTTACGTCTAATACTAAGCTTTGTAGCTTTTTATGCAACATCCTGCGCTAAGTAGGTGACTTTCTCGTAGCAGACAATTTAGCATGATTTCATGACCTGAAATGAGGAAGTTGCCATAGAAGAGGGAAAGCACACTTATTAGTAATTTTGATGTATCTAGATGATTGCCATCTCTATTGTTTAATTGTACTTGGGATTAATTGCTTCATCATGTTGATTTCCAATGTGCAGCCCCTTTATTTTCTAATCTGATATGAAATCTCGCACAAAATTTTCGATGATCTAATATCCTTCTCAATCCCAGTCATACGTACTAGCAAATGGTTCTCCTATTTTTTTTATGTGATGGACATGATCTTCTCTAAAGAATGTATAGATGAGTAATTTGGTAGGGTCCAATTTAGTTGAATTTGAGAAGCCTCTCAAGTCTTCACTATAATTGAGTTCTTGAAGAACATCACTCTCATTCTCCTCTCGTCAAGATTCACCGTGCTTGTAGTTGTATGCTTATACATAGTCATGGGACATGATTACTTGTTGGTCTCATCACAAGTTGAGCACGAACACAGCACGCAACTCGAAAGTTTGACAATCCCGCTCTCTCGGCCAAGATTTTGAATTCATTTGCATTCTTTCCTTCCTTCCTTTCGAAACATTGTAAAAGGTGCACTTGATTTTAAAAAAGAAATTAAGAGGTGGAATTGACCGTAAATTATATTAAGTATAGTTGGCCGTTGGGTCGCCAAGAAGATAAGATGAAACTACACAAAAGGTGGAATTATGTGAAAAAAGATCAAAATCCTTAGCCAAGAAAAGGAGGAAGAAAAATCATAGGAGTATAAGCTTTTGGGCTGGCATCGACCCATTTTGGTTCAAGCTAATAACAACTCCAACGTATGCACGAATGCCACGAAATAAAGAATCCAAATGTTGGGAGCAAGCACATAAGCCTAATATATTTAACAAGGAAAATTGTCAAGAGAGAACCCAAATCCGCATACTACAAGGTATACATTCATTTGATATATATAACGCCATTCAATTGTGAGTCTCAATAATCAATAATCATCACCTCGAACTCAAATCTAAGCTCATTAATATATCCAAGTGGGCTCACATTTACCCAACAGTTCAAACCAACAAGTTATAGGCCAGTTAGAATTTATTAACTACTCTACATCATAACATTTTTTTGATGTCAAACTTTTTCTGATATACCTCGTGCATTTCAACATTTATAATTTTATTATTTTTTTGGCTATTTTAACTAATAATAATTTTGTTTGATATGAACTAAAAACAGGAAAGCTAATTCGGATCATGAACCTTGTATTTGAATCCTCCGGTTTGTACAATCTTCATATTATGATGATCAACCACAACTTTCCACGTAAACTAAATCATAGGAGCTCAATTTACATTATTTTTTTTTTCGCACTTCAACCAAATGAAACCCCTGTGTCATGCTGAATTGATACGCTGGATAGATAATCAAAATCACCATCACTCTTTCCCCTTCTTACTAAGACCTGTCTTATGAAAAACTTTGAAAAGTTGATTGATTATAATGCAAAGAAATGACGAGCTTGTGGTCTTTATTCTTTTAAACAAATTATAACCATTACAGGATATATGGATTGCGTGTACTGAGAAAGCTGAACATAGGATGCCTTTCTCAATATTAATTTTCTTGCTAATGATTTTCATTGGACATGGAAGATGTCTTGGAAAAGAAATTGGAAAAGGAAGCGTGCAAAGAAAAATGAATAAGAAAAAGAAGTAGCAACTGAATCTAGTGATGGATTTTATCAACCCAGTTAGGTCATAGATGGAATTTCTCAAATCAAGCCATCGTCCACTCTGAGGCCCAAGCCCTTTGCTTTGACCATTACTCGAGATGGGAGACAATTTTGGTCATGTTGGGGGTAAGTTACTCCTGCTGCAGAGGGTCCAGATCCTTTGAACTGTATGCATCCATTGCTAGTTCAAGATTCGGTCGCTGCTATCTTTGTATTATATGAAAACTGGCGTATTGCAATCCGTATTTTCTTATATATGCTTGATTGATAAGATATGAGGAAATAACGATCATCTTCAAAATAGCTAACATAATTTATTTATTTCCATGAGCAGAGCACTAAACCATCAGCGCGCAAACGCTGAGAAGATGGTGTTCGGCTTAGATGGTAAAGATAGTTTTCTCCTCACATCTTGGGGTCATCCCGAAAATGGGTGGCTCATACACCACCTAATTGCTCAAACCAACAAGAAAAATAAAACTGCAAGTCCAAACTTCAGCATCTATATATAACCGAAGAAACCGAGAACGCAATAGCCGCTGCCAACGAGCAAAGTCAGGTCACCACCGTCAGATTCGGCAGTAAATATCATGCCGTTGCATGTCACGGATATGTCCAAGACAGGAACCCAACATGCGCCAAAGTCGAGCCTCCGACTGGAGCTCAAAACCACGTCGACCATCACTTCACGATGCTCCAAACCCGACACGAGACTCCTAACAGAGAACTCGTTCGCCCTGGGCAAATCGGAGTGAAAATGAGCTCGAACATTCATGTGGCTCGCAGCTTTCTGGATGAAAGAACTGATCTTGGCGTGAGCCAAAGGAGTAGAGTCCATGACAATGGTGGCTTTCATGTGGGAGTACTTCACTGGGATAAGCTTGCTGGGGTTTTCAATGGAGAAGACGAGGGTCCATTCGGTGGTGATGCGAGTGTCAGAGATGTTGAAGGAAGAGATAGAAGAGGCCGGGTCGAGGGTGAACGTGGGGGACATGGTGGCGGGGATGGCTAGGAAGATGATGATGGGGAAGCAGAGAGACACGACCGCAGTCACGAGGCACGGTTGGATCACCTTGCGGCACCAAGGAGAACGGCAGCCGGTCTCCTGCTCGATCCCGGATACGGAGGACGTGGTTTGCTGCATGACTGGCTTCGTACTCGTTCTTGCGACGGGTCTTCTCGGGATCCTAAGCTGAGAGCAGCCCTGGTTCTGTGGTGTGATCTTCGACAGAGGGGTAAGCGTCTTATCTTATAGTCGCGCAATATGCGTTGCACTGTTCAAGATTCACAAAATTCAGAGAAGCTTAGTCATCGCCTTGCAAAAGGTAAAAAATGGGTCTCCTCGTGTCGGGCTTCTCTTTCCTCGAAGGAGAGCGGGCGACCTTTAAAAAGGCCTCCATGGTTTGTCAAAGAAAAAAAGGAGAAGAAAGTAAGTCGGCTCTCCCAATGGGAGCATCCCATTGTCACGAATGAGAATTCTTTTTCTTCGTGCCGCATTGAGCACGTTTGACGTCGTCGATATGTTTTGGGCCGCGAAGCCCACGCTTATTTCCAGCTCGTCCCCGGTGAAGTGAATAATAACAAGGGAAAATGCCATCAAAAACTCTGAATTATGCCCATTGGGACAATTTTACCTTGAACTTTTTTTATACCGTAAAAAACCCCAAACTATGCACATTGGGACAATTTTACCCTAAACTTTTTTTTGTACCACTAAAAATCCTAAACTATCTTTATTTTGGACAATTTTACTCGAACTTTTCTTTTGCTACAAAAACCTTAAACGATGCCACTTGGAACACATTTACCCTAAACTTTTTAACTAAAGAGCATTTTCGTTTTTTCCTTTTTTCCTTTTTTTTTCCTCTTCCCCTCTCGCCGGGTCCGGCCAGGGGGAGCCGGCGACGGCCACCCTCCGAGGAGGGTCACCCCCGATTGGGCAAGGGCCGCCCTCGCTAGATCTGGCTAGGGCGGTCCTCCCCAGTGTCGGGCGAGGGTCGCCCCCGCCGGATCTGCGAGGGCCACCCTCGCCTGACTCAGGCAAGGGTCACCCGGTTGGGAGCGACCCTCCCCGGCGAGGGTCGCCCCGCCACGGGCGAGGGTCACCCGGTTGGGAGCGACCCTCCCCAACGAGGGTCGCCCTCGCCACGGTGAGGACACCCTCGCCGGGACGTCGGTGCCGGCGAGGGTGGGCACATCACACTGCACTAGTTCCCCCTCTATTGGTGGGGAAGAAAAAAAAATTAAAAAGAAGAATGAAAAGACGAAAATGCCCTTCAGTTAAAAAGTATGGGGTAAATGTGTCCCAAGTAGCATAGTTCAGGGTTTTTCGTGGCACAAGAAAAAGTTCAAGATAAAATTATCCCAAGTGGCATAGTTTGGAGTTTTTTATGGCACAAAAAAAAGTTCAGGGTAAAATTGTCCCTAGGGGCATAGTTTGGGGTTTTTGGTATCATTTTCCCTAATAACAATAATAAATCACGGGACAATGCTATTTTCACCTAACATACGACTAAATCTATCGAATTTTCATCAAAAAGATAAAATTATCCCAAATCATTCGACTACTATTTAAAGTTGTGACCCCAAATTTATTTACTTTCATCATTTTTTTTTCCTTTAGTTTTATGAGAATTTTACTTCCTTATAAATTGCTTTTTCCAAAAGGATAAATTTCCAAGAAAGCTAATTCTTTTCTAGGTTGTGGAGCAAATTCATGGATTTATTATCAAGTAAAAGTTAGAAATTTTTTTTACCGTAGATACTTTTTTGACACGATCACTTATCTACAAACTTTCACTTTTGTCGTGCATATTACCATCAGGTCCTTTCTTATAATTAAATTTTACATATATTATATAACTAAATGATTGGATGAAACAAAAGAAAAACCCTCTATAAAGATTATCTAAATTAAACGGCAGTTACATTCTCAAACGTAAAACTTTAAAAGATGAAACTTAATCATATAAAAAATTACATGATATAAGCGTATTTTTTTAATGCCAACGAAATCTTATCATTCTTTATTGACAAAAATTAATATCTTTTTGTGAAATGTTTAAGAAAAAATATCAAGATAACAAAGGGTTTGATAGTAATGCATAACTTAAATAAAAGTTTATAAACACATCATCTTGTTAAAAAATTGGCTACACTAAAATTTTTCTAGA
Source organism: Angophora floribunda (assembly GCA_014182895.1). NCBI lineage: Eukaryota > Viridiplantae > Streptophyta > Magnoliopsida > Myrtales > Myrtaceae > Angophora > Angophora floribunda. Next base: position 7,431,584 of record CM024707.1, read on the forward strand.
TTCTACTTGACATAAATACATAAATTTGCTTGACAACGTAGAAAATATTTAAGTTTCTCGGAAATTTCTCTTTTCTACAAAAGTTATTTCTACATAAGTAAAATCTAGAAAAGAAGAAGAAAAAGAGAACGCAGTACCTTTAATATATACAGGATTCTCAAAATAAATAATAAATAAAACATTAATAATGTTTAATTAGGGTATGTAGATTTTAAAAAAAAACACACACAAAAACAAAGAAGGAAAGTAAATAAATGGAGTCGCCACTTTAATTGAGAGGAGCATTGTCTTTTTAGCGAAAAAAAAAAGGGGATGTTTCTAGTTGTACATAGTAGATGGAAATTAAGAGGTGATCATCTCCCCAACTGGTCTTATTGCTATCCAGAATCGGAAACTGAACCATTTGATCTTGGGACCGGACCAGATTGACCTAGTCCTTAGGCAATCCTCCGGTCCGGTCCAAAGGAACCAGCAAAACACTTCAGGCTTTCTCGGCCAAAAAACAAGGCAAAACAGGGGCGGCTTGAGAAAAGTAAAAACGGCACTGATGAATGCTTCGAGGCGGCTGTAGTGGCTGCTAGTGGACGCCGGGAGTTTTGGGCACAACCTTAGGAACGCTGGGCAAATGTGGTTGCACGTCGGGAATGATAGGCAACCATGACGGGACGCCGGTGGCGATGGGGAAGGCTAGATGCAAGCTGCGTCATGGAGGGCACGTCGCAAGGCTACGGGAACCACCGAACCTGCTGAGCTGCTTCGTTGGTGTAGGCGGAGCGACGGCGGTGCTGTAGCGAGGCTTTGAGACACAAAGCAGCGGCGGTGGACAATGGACTGAACTCTCGTCAGAGCGGCAAGAGTGTTGGCCGAGGATGATGAATGGGGGCAGGTGGGGAACGGTGGCCGTGCGGTGGCCGTGAGTAGGTTAGTGAAGTTCATGCGATGGTTTTTCTGTCTCTCCTAGCTCTTGGTTCTGTGTCCCCGGCGAGCGTGGGTGAGGGAAATGTATATGTGGGAGAATCTAATGTTCTTTAAGAAATAATAAATAAATAAATGGGAATCAGACCGAACCGGCCCAATTCGGACGGTCTACGGTTCAAGTGGTTCTTTAAAATAAGGGATAAGTGCAATACATCACTAAAACTTGTCACCAATGCGCAATTGAGTTAAAACTGGGAAAAGTGCGTTTGAGTCCAAAACTTATCAAATTGATCAATCGAGTCCTAAAGTTAACATCGTTAAATTTATTAACGGAAAAAAAGGCGACGTGGCATTTTATTTTTATTTTTAATGCCACATCAGCATTTTTATTGTTATTTTATTCAATCTTATTTTAATTAGATTAAAAATGAAAAGAAAACCTAAAATTTTATTAAAAAACAATAACTGAAAAAAAAAAAAAAAAAAAAAGAGGAGAAGGGCGGGGCTTCAGCCGCCGCTGCCGCGCCCATCGCCGAAAGAGCGGCGCCGACCGACCCGGGCGAGGGTTGGCCGCCCTCACCGGCCCAAGTCCGGGCACGCCGGCCCGCGGGGCTGGCGACCCTCGCGGTGAGCACGAGGGCGCCAGATCTGGCACACCGCCCTCACGGGGGGCCGGCGACCATCGCCCGCCCCCAGGCGAGGCGTCGTAGGCCCCAAGCAAGGGCCGGCAACCGTCGCCAAGCCCAGGCGAGCCTCGTCGGGGGCCTGGCGACGGTCGTCGGCCCTCGCCCGGGGCCGGCGAGGCCTCACCCGAGGGGGGGACGATGGTCGCCGACCCCTCGTGAGGGCCGGCGTGCCCAAATCCGGGCGCCCTCGCGCCGCCGCGATGGTCGCCGGCCCCGGCCCTTCCGGTGTGGGCAACGGCGGCGTTGGAGAATTTTTTTTTAATTTTTTTTTAATTCTGCCATTTTTTTCCAGTTTTGTTTTTTAATCTAATTTAAAAATAATTGAATAAAAAGCCACGTGGAAAACAAAAATTACTTTAAAATGCCACATGAAAAATAAAAATAAAAATAAAATGCCACGTCAGCTTTTTCCGTTAATAATTTTGACGGTGTTAACTTTAGAACTATATTGCATCAATTTGACAAGTTTTATGACCCAAATACACTTTTTGTAAGTTTTAGGACTCAATTACATATTGGTGACAAGTTTTAGTACTTATATTGCACTTATCCCTTCAAATAATGATAAGAGATCTGCGAAATTCTAGTTCTTGCCAGTTCGAGGACCACGCTCTGCCCTTCTTCATCAGCGGAAAGGCCACTTCCTCGCCATGGTAAAGTCGATGAATCGGCCCTTCAAGTACATTCTCTTCAATCCCCACTTGAATCGCTATCATCCCCTCTTCCTGATTTTCTGGATTCATTTCTCCGTCCTTCGTCTTGTGACGTTTCTTCTTGCATTTATACAATGAAGGCTCCAAAAGCGATCGCCAGTCCAGTGTCGGTCTCGTGGTACCCGACGCTGTCTGTGTTGATGCTCGCCATTGGACTCGTCATCACGGCTTCTTTCTTCGTGTAAGCTCCCATCTGATCCCCCAGCGCTTTCCCCAAAATTAAAGAAAAGAAGAGATTCTCTGTTTTTTGGTTTCTTGGGCGTAATTGCATTGAGCTCTTTGCTGTCCGGATCAGATGAAGGACATTCTTTTTATGAGTCGAGGGTTTTCTTGAGTTGATGATGTTAATGATCAGGTGATTGCATACTGTGCTGATCGAAGTTGATATGGGTTTTTCATAAGACCCTTTTTGGGGGAGTCATTTTGATGCTCTAATTTGGGACTTAGCATTCTAGGGAGAGGGGCTTGTTCATATGTGCATGTGAGCCACCATGTACTTGCACATCTGAGGAAGTGGCACTTACCGTGCTTAATCGTTGGGCTGATCGTTTCTCCGAGCAAGGGTTGATGATATATCTGTTGTGGGCTATTCTTCTTGAAGCCATTTGATGACAGCATTTAGGCATTCTCTGTGAAGAAAGGTCAATTAGAATCCAGGTCGGTCCTTTACAGGTCAATTTAACTGCGGCTTTTAAGGATCAGTCAAATGATTATTAGATTTGAGTCTGTGAGGGAACTGGTGTTTCTTTCATTTTCCTAGAGGGGAGAAAGTAAGAGTTGCTATTTCCATTTTCCATGGATATGGAATGGATGGCTTTTGTATCACATATCAACCGTTGTTTAGATTCCTTCATGCATATTGCAAAACACATTTTGATAATAGTTACCAGATGCCTACATCTTCCACTTCTCCTGTCTTTGTTAGTGATGGGATCCTTCAGAACTTGAGCAAACAAGGCTAGTTATTCCGAGCCTCGAGCATTACTATTGGGTAACTATGATGTGGTGTTTTATTCTTTTTACTAGAAGCCATACAGAATGCCTTTTACATGGACATAGATATGAGTGCAGGAAAGTCCCTTAATATGAATTGAGCAGAAAGTGAGCAAACATATCCTATTCAGTTCCTTCAGAGTAGTGGAGGCGAATTGGTATCTAGATATATTTGTGGACTTGCTAGAAGGTCCCTTGATAAGAGCTGGTGCATATTGGTGCAAAGCCTGGTTTTAGATTCCCATATGTCCTTGGTTTAAAGGTTTTTTTGACATGGGCTTCAATTGAACTAGTCGTTGCAATTTCAATGGCATATAGTGTAGTTTTTTTCCCTCATGCACAAATTGAAGAATTCCATGATTACAATGAGGGTCTGTCTTGGATGGTTCTTACTGCAAAGTTGTCACATTTTCTTTTTGTGTCTGGCTATCTCTTCATTTTCCAAACAGGAGTACTCTGTAATTTGCTGTACTTCATGCATAGGTGTCGTATTGTTATTATGAATATCTAGTAATTGGATCTGTTTACGCTAGAAACTTTCCTGTTGTTAATCAATGGACAGTTGTAAACATGCTCTCTTGTGTTTGAAGCTATGAAGCAACCTCTTCTAGGCGAAATCAAGCCTAGCTAAGGAGCTTTTTGCAGGAGCCATGGCATCCATCTTCCTGGTATTTCACTTCCTCTATTGTCTTAATAAATATGTTGCTTTTTCCAGGTTGCATAAAATTTCTCATGTTATATCCTCAATCACAGTCCTAAGCTTCAGCTAATAACTCTAAATAGCCATTGCATCTTCTTCTTCTGTGATCCCTGTGTCAATGAATTCTCTTATATACTCAAGTAAGCCATCTTTTTTTTCTTACAATTGGATTAGATGGTTAGGTCATTTGAATACAAATTACAGAGACTGACTAGTATGATAATGAGAGTAAAACACTGCAACTATTAGTGCCCAAATTCACCTGAATTTATTGCTGATAGCCTGTTTTTTGTGATGGTGCAGGGTTTTGGGTCATTGTTCTTACTCCTCTCTTGTGGCATTTACATCTAATACTACGCTCTGCAGCTTTTGCACAACTTGCCTTCTGCGCTAGATAGGCGATTTTCCTGAACTGCACATAGCATGATCTCATGGTGTGAAATGAGGAAGTCGCCATAGAAGAGGGAGAGCATACTTATGAATAATTTCACTATATACTGGACGGCTGTTATCTTTGTTGTTTAAACTTACTTGGTGGAAATTGCTTGGTCGTGTTAATTTTTGGTGTGCAGCCCCCTTTACTTTCTAATTTGATATGAAAGTTCGCACAAAGTTTCCGATGATATGATACATTTAGCAAATGGTTTATTTGGTTTTTTCTGTTGTGGACATGAACTGGGACATGATCTGATATGTAGAATGTAGAAGATGAGTAGTTGGTAGGATCCAAGTTAGCCGAGTTCTTGAAAATCACCACTCATATGCATGCTGTGACATGCTCATTCTCATCCTGAAACACGCTGTGCTTGTTTGCGCACATAGTCATGGAACCAAAATGCCCATGAATCATGATCACGTTCTGGTCTCCATGACGAACTAAGCACAAGTGCAGCACACAGCTCGAAAGTTCAACAATTCTGCTCTCTTGGCCGAGATCTCGAACTCATTTTGCATGCTTTCATTTCCTCCTAAACATCATAAAAGGTGAAATTAATTGTAAGAAGAAAGTAAAAGGCAGAAAAAAATTAAAAAAGAAAGACCAAAATCCTTAGCCAAGAAAAAGAGGAGGAAATAAAATCAGAGCACAAGCTTTTGGGCCGCCATCGGCCCATTTTGGCTTAAGCTAAGAACAACTCCAACGAATGCATGAATGCCGTGAAATAAAGATTTAAATAATTTTTCCTTTTTTTCATATATATTTTGACTACTAAGAATTTTGTTGATACGAACTAAAACAGGAAAACTAATCCAAATTATGAACCTTGCATTTGAATCCTACAGTTTCTGCAATTCTCATATTAGGATGATCGATCACAATCGCACTTCAACTAGATAAAACATGTGCATTCTACTGAATTAATCAATGTGATACATAATCAAAATCATGATTTAAGAAAAAAAATTAAAATTTTATATATCATCTTGCAACAAAATAAGTAACTTAAACGATTTAACATGTATTGGCAAACCTACACATAAAATGCATTTTTCAATAAGAACCTTTTTGCTAATAATCTCCGTTGGAAATTGGAAGATGTTTGGGAAAATCATTGAAAAGGGCAGTGTGAAAAAAAAAAAAAGAAGCAATCAAAGTCAATTGTGAGTATCTAGGTTGGACTTAACATTCTAGAAGAAAGAACATAAATACTAAAATAAGAACAAGCTTGAGTTCACAGTCAAGGTAAGATTAATGCATCTCTTTTTTATCACTGTCATATATATAACTTTATGGTTATAGATATAATAAAAAATATATATGAGCAAAAAAGTAGAATGGAGAGGAACTTATGACATCATACCGAATTGTAGCTTCTTTAGATGAGCAAGTAGGGAAGGAAATCTCCGTTGTTAACCATAACATGCAAAACTCTTAATACTAGTTGATAAAAACTACAAATTAGGAAACACAGTGGAGAAACCTCTGAAAATGTTACCATTAATTGGAATAATATAGGAGATATTTGTAGAAATTAAACAAGAAACGAAAATTGAGCAAAAAATACCAATTGCACTTAACCTGCAAAATTGTATCGAAACCCTTCAAGTGCTTTGACAAATTTTTTTCCTATTTATTCTAAAATCATTAAGAGATGGCTCGATGCATTAGCTTCGTACGGATTTATAGACGCGGAATTTATTTTCCCAGAAAAAGTACTAGATTTTAAAATCATTTCCTCTATATTTTTTGATTTATTCTTTTATTTTTTCCAATACCTAAAGGTAGGTGAGAAACTGAGTGTACAATTTAATTGGGGTCATGGACGTTCAATACATCGATTGCCACTTGGGCACACCGGGTTTTTGTCATGTAATGCTTGTCCGTTCGGAATTTATTTATTTAATTATCTATCTTTTTACTTTTTCCCTAATCTTGTTTAAATTTCCTCTTCTTCTTTTTTTTCTTTTATTTACCCTCCTCAGCCAATCATATTCGATTGAGGCTGGGAATGATCCAGCAGTGATGTAGACCACACGATGGACCAATCGACCAAAGTTGGGCCCACGGACATTATTGTGGGCCCGGTCGATTTTGGTTGGGTCCATGGTCGGTTTTTTGGCAAAAGTGGGAAGTTAATGACGTTATCGCTTTCCATATCTAATCGAGCAGAAAATTTTTGAGCCGTTCAAGGTTCGGGCAAACTAGGCATTGCAAATCTTTTGAGGGTAGTTGCAAATTGCCCCCACCGACGTTTCTTGGCTTTTGGAATCCCGTTGCATAGTGTGTCTTGTGGCATCAGCTCCAACCAAATTATGCTTGGAGCTCCGACCACATGACCGTACGTGATTGATTATCTATGATAAATTCGTCATTCACATGTATATGTACGTATATATTGCATGTGATAGCATGTGACTGGAGTTCTTGTGAGAAATATGACCGGAGTCAACATTAAAAGTACATTGATTGTAGTTCTGAATTATATAATAGGTCATGTCCCTTTTATGATCAACTTACTTTTAATAACTAGTCATTTCATCATATATAAAATAAAAATTTGCCTGGAGTCCGCCTCAAGAGGCACATGGCCACCAATTTGAAAAACTCGGGGCAATTTGTAAAAATTGAGATGTCAAGGGGCGACTTTGCCATAGTGCCAAAAATTGCTTTTTTGGGATGTAATTATCCCTTCTGTTAGCTTTAACGGTAAGGATAGGCAAAAAGAAATTTGACGTTTTATCCTTTCTACAATCTATGGTCACACAACCTGTTGCGACTCGCCAAGCTTGGACAAAGTTTCTTAATTGTGTTGGCTCCCGCCTTCATCTAGTGGTATCATATCAACCCATGTAGTGTTGGAAGCGCACAATAAAAATCTGTTACTTTCATTCGAGTAAATTGCGAAGAGAGAGTTCAAGCCCATCCAACTAGATCCACCTTCAATGAAAAACTTTAGCCAATGAGTTGTGGATTAACTTGAATACATTAACTACTTTACAACACACCAATTATTGAAATTGGGATTTTTTTCAAACAAAGCCCACATGTGCATCTCAACAATCATCCCATCATGTATGAGCTTAGTATTAGATTTGCACCCTCTTAATTCAAGTATCTTTCTACACCAGCATGTCTCAACTTGAATCTTCAACGTCTCCTTCATCCGTGGTCTCTTTCTCCAAACTGAACAATGAAGGCTACAATCAGGACCATGTTACTATACAACAACACCTAGGCTACTTGAAAACCATTGTCACAACACGAATCACCATACAATTCGTACCTCAAAAGACTAAACAACCTAACCTCACATAACGTGCAAAAATTCTCATTTTCTTTTACAATACATAACCAAAACTTCAATTACAAAATACGAATTCTTATTTCTATTGCGTAGTCTAATTTGGTCCTCAGTAGATCTTCGGAACCGTTGTTTTAAATATCCCTAAACTTCGAACTCAACCAATGTAATATATTTGGGATGAGTCTAAGCTCGGTAAATGTAAACTCTAGGTATAAAGTAGGATATATACTCACTAATCGATCCAAGAGTAAAATAGTGTAGTAATGATTAATGCGTGATCAAAATCACTATTATTTCGAAAATACCAATGATCCATTTGGCAAGAGTATAGTATATATTCGATTTATTTCTTAATTTTTAATAAATTCATAATTGATTCTTTTAATCACTCGAGGAGTGCTACATTTATTCAACATTATTTAAGTGTGAGTAATCTAATCCAAATCCAACATGTTAACCGATTCATCTTTTGGGAACACGTATCATAACATATATGTACAAAAATATAAAATCTGCATATTTATAACAACTGTTACAAACACTAAATAACCATGTCAAATTTCCCTTAGCAATTAGCCACCATAGTAATAAGGAGATCAAAATACATAGAGACAAATGTACTAATATTTTGTGAGGATAATCATGTGTGCTAGGGATAAAAATAGATGCCATAAGCTGGCATTCAATTAAGCACTCAAATACATAGAGACAAATGTACTAATATCGTGATGTGAAAATACCATAGGCTATAATACCGTTTGTTAGAAGCTCATGAAAGAAGCCTAATACCTTCGTCAAGGGGAGACCACCTAATGAGAGCTCAAGTTCGATCTCATCAATACATTTAGTTAAACCCACTTTTACGTAAAAATTTAAGTCAAAGAGTTGTGGAGCAACTAGGGTATATCAACTATTTCACAACACATTAATTCTTAGATGTGGACTATTTTTTTTTACACAACTTGCATATGCATCTCAACAATCTTTCCATTACGTGTGAGCTTAGTAATAAGTCTACTTATCCTAATTTAAGTATCATTTTGCATTAGCATATCTCAACTTAAATCTCTAACACCACTTACTTTCATCTCCAACCCCTTTTCTCCAAACTGAACCATGAAGGTTGTCATTGCGACCACAATTTAGGTGTTCGGGAGCTTTTGTATTATTAGGACACTTTGACACATCTCCAACACTCTCTAAAATGCAAGTCAGGAATTCCGACACACTATTTCAATACACACATGGTTAATTTAAAAAATTTCAATAAAAGATGGGTCAAAATGTAAATATACAAAAGATATAAAGATAATAAATAGGGCAAGAAGAAAAATTGTAACATTTTCTTCTTTTCTGACTCTCGCTTCCCATGACACACATTCTTCCCCTCAAGTTTGTTTTTTCTCTTCTTTTCCAACACACTTCGATATGTGAGTCTAGAATGTGGATTGTTTGTTCTTTTCTCCAAGTTTTATGGGTTATTAGAATTGAGTTGAATATGTCAAATTAAAATAATGAATGATATTAACAAATGGTGAATTAACATTTTAGTATAAATTCACTTTAGGCTCTTTTTTGTTATTTATTTATTTGTGAATTTAAATCAAATTAATTTGATATAAATAAACATAAAAAATGATAATTTGTCATGTATACATTTAATAATAATGTGTTCCAATGTATCAAAATTCTCTATTTTTTTAGAAATGACGTGTCAGTGAGTTGGGTTGTGTTGTGTTGCGTATTACGTGCCAGTGCTGCTTAGACCATAACATCCACCTTCACCCCTTATCTCATGCACCAAACTGACCATGAAGATAGCCCAAAAACTGTGTTGGTTCACCAGACACCAATACACATTAAAAGTAGATACCAATCAATTATCAACTCTAAAACCATTTGTTGGGAGTGTTGGGAATGCACAACAAAATCCTAATTTACTTAGTTGGATCTATTTTCACTCAATAGTTTAAACTAATGAGTTATGAATTAACTATAATATATTAATTAATTTACATCATATCAATTCTTCAATATTGAACTTTTCCAACATAATTCACACATGCAACACAACAACCTCCTCCTTAGATGTGAGCTCAATGTTATTGTGTCCCCTTAACTCAGGTATTTTTCTACATCAAAGTATCTCAACTTGAATCTCTAATACCTACTATTGTCTTAACTTATCTTTAATGAATGAAGATCCATTGTCTCTTTTTCTAGATCGAACCATGAGATGTCATCAGGACCTTGTTGCTATGCAACAACCCCAGTTGTCCGAAAATCACATTGGTCACATGATTCCTTCTTTAAGATATTCACCGAACATTAGAATAGATCAAGGGATATATTCAATTGAACTCACTTTTACTCAAAAACTTAAATCGATAAATTATGAGCCAGTTAGAATAAATTACTTCATATCACACGGATTTTCCGATATAAGACTTTTTCTGATACAGCTCACATATAATTCTCAACTTACAAATAATGCTTACTCATGCTAAATTATAATGAATAAATTCCAGACACCCTTTTATAAGTAAGAATGCCAGCCACTGAACAAAGAGATTAGAGTCTAGCGCAATCTCATATACCTCAATCCTCATAATCAAGGGTAACACTACACCTCAATGAAGATCATCCTAGCAAATTCATGACATGGAATAGATTCTCACTTGAGAAATCAAGGAAGGCCTCCAACCTGGATCCAAGTTCAAGATAATATTTTTTGTCAAAAAATAATTCAAAGACATATAGTTAGTGGCTCGAGAACTTTAACCTTTTTTGTACTCCTGGCTTAACGTTAAAACTCAGCCTCAAAATCCTACTTCCCTTTCTATTTACTCCACGCAGGTCAATCCTAGAGAGAGAGAGAGAGAGAGAGAGAGAGCGCTTTTGGGTAAAAAATTACAAATTTCTTGCGGAAAAAAGGGCGGTCAAATTGCAAATCCGGGTAAAAAGCAAAGCAACAAAAACAAGTGTCACGTTCTGCATGGCCAGCATTGATTTGCCCTAAGCACTGCAATCCTCGCATAATTAGACCATATGATGAAAAGTGGATCCCAACACAAATAATATCAAATGATATCCACCTACGGCTTGCTTTTTCTCCTTTCCCATCCCATCCCATCATTCTCCTATCAATCTCACACACTATATTATGACAAAGACCCAACAAGGAAAAATGGAAAAGAAAAAAATGAACACTTTTGTTTCCTTTTCTTGATTTTAATTTCATAATAGTCAGGATTTTGTAGTCACTACTTTCTTCTTCTTCTTTTAAATTACTAGAAGCTATATAAGATTCATCTAGACACATCTAGCAATAATAGAGTAAATTATTCAACAAATGGAAAGAAAAAGAAAGGACACCCTTCACGTAGGGATGGTTGGGTGTTGTCACGAGAGACAACGAGGAGCAAGCCACGAATTCAAGGATTTGAACTAGTCTCTTATTCCAAGAACAATGTGGATTCATTAACTAATTGATCCAATTGAAAAGGGGATTATGTAATAAACCTAAGCATGCCTATGGAACTACATTGTCCACCTGTAGTTCGCAAGATCGGTTGCGATTATCAATGTGCCAATCATTTAATAAGCCCTTCAACTCTGGTCAATTATGACCTCCTAATAGTTATTTATTAAGCCCGTGTTGATCTTCATGCATTAACATGATCCGGATTCTTAAATGACAATTAGGGTTAGGTGTGAGAGTTAGACGGCACGGGAGTTGACTTGATTTCATTGATTTAATATATTTCATCACGTGAAAGTTTAAGTTTCCTAGAACTTTTTCGCGATTTTCGGCAATGATTCAATATCTCAGTATTCGATACATTAAATGCTTGCATATTAAGCTGGTAAGTACAATAAACTAAGTTCACTGTACGAAAATCTCTGCAAAAACATGATATTGTTAAATCTAGGAGTGTTTAAACTCTAGATGTCATAGATATTGCAGACCTTAGGCAAACCAATGTATTAAATTAAATAGCATATGATGCTTAACCGAAGACAATTGAGAGTATTAGGGTAAGCAATTTCCCATCCTCCAGGAATGAGCATTCTTCATTAATCTATATATTGTGATCTCTAGATTAAGTTTTGTTTGAGTACACTCGCGATTTGAAACATACTCCGATTGAACAATTCACTTGGAATCATCAATTTTGAGATCACCTAATGTATCTTGCCATTTTCAAGCTAGAAAAAGTGAGTTTCAATGAGCTAACTTATCTTTCTCGAAGTGTTGTGATTAAAAACTTTGATAGGAACTCTACTTCTTCCTCTCTTTTTCTCCGGATCTAGACATGATTTAGCTCAAACTGAAGTGTCCATAACTATCTCTTCAACTTGAAATCCTTCCATTTCCCCTACCACGATCCTAATTGATGCTATGGGTAACGAGACAGAGAAGTCTTCTCCCTTCTTCAATTACACCTGCTCAGAAACAACTAAACTTCTGTAACTAAATCTGGTCCAAATCTGCACTGCCTTTTAAGAAGATATTCCAGATGAAGGTTATCTTGGCATTGGATATCTTTATATAAAATTATTGTCATAGATCCTTACTTAAAGCTATTCAAAAAACTTTGAGCTTGACATGGTTTACTCATATCATTGAACTAGAATATATTAGACATGGGTCATAGTAATAAACACTCTCTCTCGGTGCCTATCTCCATCAGATATCATGACCACCTTTATCTCACATCACAATCTGCATTACCAACTAAACCTGTTGGTGGGTAGCTCAAAAAACATTTTTCTATTTTTTATTTTCCATATAAGAAAATCTAAAGCTGCTTATGAATGAAGGAAGAAAGAAAAAAAAATGATTTACTATGTTTGGCCCATAATTTCTGTCCTTGATCCCATCCCTTTTGCTCTATGTTGGCAAATTATTATGAAAATAACAAATGATGTAACGCATATATGAAATTAATGATTTATCACGATCGAGTTTTTACATGCTACGTGAGATCAATTGTCAATTTAGTGAAAACACATGGGTTTTGGTCTATGGCATATATAAGTTAAAAAGGAATGACCAATTTTTTCAACGGTAGATAAAGGAGGAAGGCTTTTTCGGTGATTGAGTCTTTACTAGGTTTCAATCAATCATTTGAAAGCATGAGAGGAATTTAAAAGGGAAAATGTCGCACCAGCGATCTTGTCCTTTGAAGATAATTCTGAATATCTTCTGGGAAGTAACGCTTTGAAGTGATTTCTGAAAGCAAGTTCAAGAAGTTAGGGGTTGAGTTCAGCAAAGACTGGTGTACAACAGAACTAGAGTACCAACGGAGAAGGCACTCAAATGATGTTGTATGTATTATGGCGTCGTCTAACATAAGTAGCATTGCGCTCGAGCATAAAGTTGCTGCTCGTCCCGGCGCCTTGTTTCAATAAAGTTTCCCAAAAAAAGAACAAAAGGAAAAAAGCAAACAAGAAAAAGTGGAGCCGAAGGATGAAAGTGGTAAGCAAAGCAGCTCCATTCTAGGTGCTGGTTCCTTGGGCTGATCAGGACCATTGACTGATCATAGGGTGGGCCGTCGTTAACCAGTTTTACATGTGAGAGGTTGGTGAAAGGCACTATCAACCTTATAAATGTTCCTTGGCCATCCCCAAGCAGTTCTTTGCGCCCCTAGTTGACTGACTCTGACATTACATTCAACAACAGTAAGTAAAAAAAAAAAAAAAAGGAAAGAGCACCCAAGAATCAAGAAGCTTCGTCAAACGAGTAAACTATTGCGACTGTCATGAATGGATGGGTGTATGTGGTGAAATAGGGTTTAACAAATACGAGGCGTGCGTGTGTTTGTGTGTGGCGTTAGTGAGGGGGAGAGAGAGGCATTTTAATAGACTTATCTTTTGGGGTACGAGTTATAACGCTATGTGGTAGAGCTTCAATAAAAGTAAAGCCCTGTCTTCATTAGACCAATAAAGAAATACTGTGAGAAAAGGACTTGGCTCAACCTCAAGAAGCCAACGCTCACACACTCTTGCCCTGGCACCATACCCTTATTATAAATCCCTCTCATCAGTAACTTACAGTTCCCACCGCTTCACTTCACTTTGTGCATAAACCTCTTTTTTTTCTTTGCTCGTTTGTGGTGTTGCCGAAGCTGGAACCTGTCAGTTCTTCAGGTAGAAGGCGTGAAAAGCTTTCAAAAATGGGGGCTAAGAAGCCTAGAGTAGTGATAATTGGGGCAGGAATGGCTGGCCTAACAGCTGCTCACAGGCTCTACACTTGCGCAGGCTCGAGGGACTTGTTTGAGCTGTGTGTGGTTGAAGGAGGGACAAGGATTGGTGGGAGGATCAACACTTCTGAGTTTGGTGGAGACCGGATTGAGATGGGTGCTACTTGGATTCATGGTATTGGAGGCAGCCCAGTTCACCAGATTGCCCAGGAAATCCATGCCCTGGACTCTGACCAGCCATGGGAGTGCATGGATGGGTTCTTGGATGTGTCCAAGACTCTTGCTGAGGGTGGGCTTGAGGTGAGTCCTTGTGTTGTTGAGCCAATCTCGACCCTCTTTAAATTGCTCATGGATTTTGCACAAGGGAAGCTTCTTGAGGATGGAACAAGCAGTGAGGAGAGAGAGCTCCACAATCTTGCAGCCGAGGCTTTCAAGGTCTGCGAGAGCAACAATGGTGGGAAGGTCCTCAGTGTAGGGTCTTTCCTGAGGCAAGGGCTTGAGACTTACAGGGATGTGGTCAAGGACCAAGACGAGGAGGTCCAGGGAGGCCATGGGAATTGGAAAAGGGGGTCACTCGAGGAGGCCATTTTCGCAATGCATGAGAACACCCAGAGGACGTACACATCGGCAGGCGACCTCTTGAACCTGGACTTCAGTGCAGAGAGCGAGTACAGGATGTTTCCTGGTGAGGAAATCACCATAGCCAGAGGGTATTCCAGCATCATTGAGTCGCTGGCCTCGGTGCTTCCGGATGGCCTAATCCAAGTGGGCAGGAAGGTTAGGAGGATTGAGTGGCATCCTGAGGTTCATCAGGGCATGATCTTGGGAAATGGCCATTCCCATGATAGGCCTGTGAAGCTGCATTTTTGTGATGATTCTGTTATGTCAGCCGATCATGTGATCGTCACGGTCTCATTAGGAGTGCTCAAAGCCGGAATTAGTGAGGATTCGGGTTTGTTCAGTCCTCCCTTGCCCACTTTCAAGACTCAGGCCATATCAAGACTTGGTTTTGGTGTGGTAAACAAGTTGTTTCTGCAGCTTGACCCGGCCCATGACCCGAAAGGCAATAGTTTCAACAATTTCCCAGTGTTTCAAATGGCTTTTCATCGATCGGACTCGAAGATGAGGCACGAGGAGATACCGTGGTGGATGAGGAGGACAGCATCTTTATGCCCTATCTATCACAATTCAGATGTCCTATTATCTTGGTTTGCAGGGGAAGAAGCTCTTCAGCTTGAGACACTTACTGATGAAGAAATCATTGCGGGCATTTCTAGTACGATTAATTGCTTGTTATCACAACCTGAAGAACCACAGGTGAAGTCCAGTACACCAAAATTGTGCAATGGCAATGTAAAATCTGTTCACAGATTCGTTGGAAGTGATGTGAAGTTTGAGAAAGTGTTGAAGAGCAGATGGGGCACCGATCCCCTGTTCCTGGGATCGTATAGCTACGTAGCTGTTGGTTCAAGCGGCGACGATTTGGACATGATGGCCAAGCCATTGCCGCGGGAAAGTCATGAAACCGGCACTTCTCCAGAACTGCAAATTCTCTTCGCAGGAGAGGCAACGCATAGAACACACTATTCTACTACTCACGGTGCTTATTTTAGTGGAATTAGAGAAGCCGATAGGCTTCTTCAACATTATGACTGTGTTTGAAAATTATATCAATTAGAGGCAATCCTACTGTTTTCATTTTTTTTTTCCTTTTCCAAATTTGCTTATTGTTCTGATATCTTTCTTGATCTTCATATTGGAACACCTGTCTCTCTCCTTTTATAAAAGTAGGCAAAAATTGAGAGGAGTGGGAGGAAAGGAAAAATAGGGAAGCTTGAGGGAGAGAGAAGATGGGGACATTTTAGATGTACTGCATGAATTAAAGAAGCTTCTTTCCAATTTTCTATTTCTAATTTACTTTTTCTGCTCTCTTTTCTGTTTGATATCATGATCTCCAAAGCTAAACCAATTGGAAATTATGATTCTTTAGCTACTCAACAATTAGAAAGTAAAAAAGAAGAAAAGCTTTGTATTGTATCTCTCTCTCTCTCTCTCTCTCTCTCTCTCTCTGGGGCTTTTGTTTTGGTGATGCGTAGTGGGCAGGATCCTGTAAACCCGGCTTTTTTCCAGCTTGCAACATGTCCATCAGTCTCCTGCAATTTGGCTTGTTTCTCTGCCCATGATTTAGTGTTCAGTTCTCGAGTACAAACAAAACTCTTATCACTTTACTAATTCAATTTCTGAGTTAGACCCTTAAAGAAACTTGGGACAATGAGTGAGCTGGCCCCAGTTGCATGTAAATCCCTAGAGAATGTGCCCAGCAAAAAGTTACTGAAAGTTCAAAAGGAAAAAAGAGAGAGAGAGAGAGAGGAAATGATAACAAGAAGGAATCCCAAGAAGAAGGATAGAACCATCAATCTGGTGCACTTCCTCAATGTCCTCTGTTAACAATGAGACACAAAACAGGACACGCAGATCAATAAATAGCCATCTGATTGCTCTGACCATTGGTGAAGAACCTTTGGGTGAGTGGTGTGTACTCATTATTGGACTGACCTGTCAAGTTTGAGAAGTAAATACATAACTGTTATGTGTAAGATGTGTCTCCGATCTCACAACATCTACTCTTGAGCTATCACACTACTAGGTAAGTCTTGTGCAATCTCAAAATAGTACTACACCTTTTCAAAGTCACCAGAGTGACCAATATTTTGTTGGCGACAGATCCGAGTGGGGCACTCTACATTCGCAATGAGACAGCTCTTCGCTGAGAAGACATCCCCCAATTGCCCTAACCACTCGGTAACACTACATTTCACCTCAAAAGCAGAACTCAATACTAATGGTGGAGACAGAAAACGACTGTCCATAGACAACAATATCAGACCCAAATATCCACCAAGGTGTTCTTGTCTTGGCATATCTGATGCCATCCCCAAATCAACTCCCATTGCTATTAAGCCAGCAGCAAATTTCTTAATCAAAGATTTGTCACTATCTGCCTACAAGGGGGGCCCCCACGAACCTTAATAATTGATTTCTCCCCCATTTTCCTTCCTCTATTTTATCTACCTCTTATTTTCTGATTTGGTATCACCTCTCCCACAACCAAAAGCGACATGTATTCATCAAGAAAACAAAACGAATGAAAGACCTCACATGGTTCTATTCATGCGACTGAAGTGCTAAGTGAATCTAACATCCGATAAAGCTCCATTTTCTTATAGATAGTTTGTGTAAGGGGCATAAGAAGATTTTTGCTGGGAGGTCCTGATTGGTCAAATCGATGGGAGCTATACATGGAGACATCCCTCTATTATTGTTGAGATTGCTACTTTGCCAGGTCTCTCCCCAAGAAAAACTGGAGTGGCCCACCTGCTGTCTCTTTTTTTGCCTCTTGTGGGCTTCAATCACTCTTTGATGATTGTGCATATCACAGACCATTCTGTCACCATGTCCTTGTCTGATTCAGCTATTTATCATAAAAAAACAAATGAGAATCTCTATAACTATACTACCCCCAAAAAAACCCCAACCCCACCTCCCACCTAATGGCTCCCTCATCCCTTTTGATTACTTTTCCCTTGGCCCTCCTTTTGGTTATAATCATGATTATCATGAAGGAGAGTGCACCATTAACATGTTTAGATGTTTTTAATGTCTCAAAGGGTAGGTCCTTGTATTGGTCATTGAATGCAGGTCTGTTCCTTTTCTAGCTTTGAGCTTTAGGGATGGACCATTCATTTGACAACTTGTGCATAGTGGATGGCCACAAGTCCCGGATGTTACCTATCATCCCTTAATGTGTTGCTTAGTTTGAGCGTCCTCTTCAAAATCCTCACAGATTGCTACAAAGTTTTCCAATTTGAGGACCTAATCTAGGAACTTGCACGTATGTGAAAATGTTTCAAATTGACAGATTAGACAATCATTGAATGGAGGATGTAAGGTCGATTGGAAAGGGAAAGGGAAAGGAGATGAAAACGACGTGATTTGGGATAATTAAGTGAATTTTAGGTCAACTGAGCAATATGGGTTTTGGAATTATTAAGTGAATATTAGGTCAGCTGATTAGGCTGCACTACCCATTTGAGTTTTCTTAGTCATATTGTTTTTTTGTTACGTTTCCTCAACCTATATCTTCCACTGTTATTATTCTTAATTAAATATTACAAAGTTTGGTTAGGACCCTTTTGATCCGTTTTCATGAAATAGGTTGTGTCAATTATTAGAGGTTAACAGCTGTAACTGTATGTACTTCCAGAACTATTTATCATACTTTCAGTTTGTTCAGTTGAATAGTTAAGACCTATTTGGTATGATCTCAATGCAAACGTTGCTTTCCCTTGAAGGATGCAATTTTCCTTTAGTCTAAGGACCCAAGCAAGCTTTGCTTTTTCGCACAAAATCTTTGATTAGAAGAATCATGATGTGTTTGAAACTTTGAGGAGCACCTTTATCCTTTCTTAAATGAGAATAAGATTTTCCTCATCCTTGTGAGAGCCCACAATGTCAAAGATGGAAAATGACCGATTTAATAAGTTATCACATTAGTATCTTTAAGGTTGCTTTATGAAGGTTTCTGATGATGATACAAAACCCTTTAATTAAAAAGAAGCCATTGGCTCGCGTGTGTCTAAAAATCCGTGTTGAAAGAATCTAGGGGACTCATATAGGACCCTTTAGAGGTTGCCTAGCCCTAATATCTTATAATTAAGGCTCGTGGTCCATGATAAGATCTCCAACTTATAAACAATACCGGTCTTATTAAAGAGTGTTTTCAAAGTGCTAACTAAACAGATATAATGAATATTTCAATTGTCAAAAGCATTGATTTCGTGTAAAATGAGAAAAGCAGTGCATTAAGAACTATAAAGTTTGCTCATTTAATTTCTTAACAAATGTCCTGGTGACTCCTTTAATGTTGATCGAGAGAAGCAATCTTTTTCGAGGATTCTGTTCCCAGCTATAATGCAGAAGCACTTTCAAGGATGGTCCAGCATCTTGAGACCCTTCAGCTTCAGCTTAAGAACTAAAAAAAAAAAGGACAGTTATCTCATTGCATGGAAGGGGGTAACAAAAAACTGAGGACGACTGAGCTTTGGTGAAGGTGTACAGCCATACAGAAAGGCAATGAAACAACTGGATTAGCAAGTATGGAGTCCGGCAGAAATGGGTACCTTAATCTAGAGTGCAAGGTCTTTAACTTGCGAGCAGGGAGAGAGGGGGGGGGGCATAAACCATCAACTTAATTTACCGCTGCTGCATCAAAGCACAGCATGTACTCTTTTATTAATGCTTCCGAGGGCTGTAATTAGTCCCATAGTTTAATTGACCACTAAAACTTCCTTAACTGATGCACGGTGTTTACTAAAGTTTAGACATTTGAGATTCTTCTTTAGACATAAGCTGGAAAAGCTAAATGATGTTTTTGTTGTTTTGTTGGGCGTGTGCTTCCTCCTTTTGTCTCTCTGCATTTGCCTCTTGTGCAAGTAAATCATCTAAAATAATGTGACAATCAAGTCTTATATCCACACCCAGCTTTTTGAGGATAATTAATGTTGCCATGTTCCATGCACCTCATCTGTAATGTTATAGTCATGATTGATGATCTCCTCTGTTGTCGACAGCAATCTAACTGAATCGAGAAAAGCAATTCATCTTTGGGCCGTCCGATAGGAAATCTATGTCGGAGGAGGCCAATAATAGAATACCAAGAAAATTACAGGGTCCGGTCAATTTTGACACGTTTGTTGGTCCCAACATTCGAAATATCCCACTTGGTTGCCGTACTATGGGACCAAATAGGTTCACAAGATTGAGTTACTCAGAAGTAGCAGGGCTTTTTGAGTGTACTGAAGACTGCTGCTCTTTCTTTGTTTCTTATTTCCTCTCTTTTGCTTTCCTGATTGTTGCAATGAGGGAAGCGAATTTAAGATGGTCATTGTTCTACTTCTAATGTGTGATTAGCACATGATTTCTGACAAAAGCATCACTGTTAACTCACCAAGCAATATGCGATGAATATGCTCGAGTGAACCTAGTATTAGTATAGTCATCGCTCAATGGAGGTAAACCATGACATGTCTGCTTGCAAAAACTTCGTAATATGCAGGCCTCTTTGTGATTGATGTGCTGGACATGAAAAGATCCCATCCACGAGTTGATCCATAGCCCATTCCTGCTTTGTTTTCAAGGTTTTTGGTGAAAGAGGGAGATTAGGTCATGTATACGGAAACATTTTTGGTGTCTCTCCAAGTTAAGCATGTGCCGTGCAAATTTTAACCATTCCATTTTCCTCTGATTTTCTTTTGCAAACAATCATTAATACCAGTTATGGCCAGTTCATGGGAGTAGTTGTACACGTACTCTAGATATGGCACAAAAATTTTCCTTTTACTTTTTGGTGTCGTCAAGACTATTTTTGTTACCCGTCATTTCTAATCTCCTGCAGATGCAGGTTACTGCAGAGATCAAAGTTACCTTTGCCCAACTATGCAAACACTAGCTTCACTCATTTGGCAGGGCCATGAACATGTACTTGATTACAGATGATTCCATGCACTTATTTCTTACTGCTGCAGTATCTCAAGAGTCCAAAAATTTGTACTGTTCCATATGGATGCTAAACTCAACGTCCCAAAACTTCCATGCAGAGTTTGCATCTGTCATTAAAAGTTCCTCTTTTTCTTGATACTGAATTCCAATTCTGTTCATTTTTTTTAGATAGGCAAGTCTTAATCTCATTTATAGTTTCCCTGATCTTCATGCTACTAGTATCTGAGAATTTTAAACATTAAGTGCTACGCATCAACACCAGCGGATTGCTTATATGGAGCAATCTCCCCCCTGTGGGGATTCTGGAGCCCAAACTCAGAAACTATAGTTGTATGTCAAGGCAAACCGGGAGTTACTGGCAGTATTTTTTCCTTCTTTGTCATAGGTTTTTAGTCGCATTTTGAGATGAGTAGAGTGCAGAAAGCAAGAAGAAGAAAGTGAAAGTTCAATACAGAGAACTTCTGTTTATTCAGATGCCATCCACATGGCTTGGTTTATTAATTTTCAATAGAGTGCGACAATCTTTACAAGGCAATTGGAATTCTCTCCTGTGATTCTTACAAGTATATCTTGAAACGGTGCAACCAGGAGGCCTACCCATGTAGAAAGAATGACTAGCTAAAATCCAATGTGTAATTGGTGTATGCCCTTCGTATGGTTTGGAGGTATGTGCAATACCTGTTCGTTTTTGTACATAAAGGATGTCCAGAGACAGCTTTTCTACCAAATTAGTGTAGTGCGCTGGTATGTTGCCCTTTCTGGATGTTGAACCAATTCTTTGTATGATCAAAACTATAAAGAGACACAGAGTTTATGTACCATGGAGGCGGCATTCTTCCATCTTGGACACCACAGAAGCCGCTTTGTGTTGGCTACAGATTGCTTCAACTGAAAGTTTCTTCTCGCTATCACGACATGGATCTCCTCCAAAAACCTCTGGAGCCACGGTGACAGAGCAACGTTGTTTCCCGATGCAATTCTGCATGAAAGTTCCATGTCAACCCTAAAAATATTATTAATGAACACTGAAAACTCATAATCATACAAAGCTCTAAGCTACATTATCTCATCCACGATTTGATTATTTCAGATTATCAAACCTTGAGCAGAGTCTAACCAAAAAGTAAACAATGATCATTTGCTCTAGTATTCCTACGCTTGAATGGTGGGGGGTCATAGACCGAGTCTAAGAAGAAGCAGTATTAATGAGGGTTTATGAAATGTGAATTTCACTGAATAAAACTGATTTTGAGTTCCTCAAGTATCCTAGCAGAAGGCAACTTAAGAGTTAGTCATGTACCTTCTGAAGAGCATCATATGATTTGTGAGCGTGACAACGTCCTTCTTGATAATTTCCACATGTTCCTTGTGGCAATCCATAGCTAGCAAACTTTATCTCGGAGATTTCCTGCCCAGAAGGACACATCAAGTGAGCTTTTGGATATGTATTGTTGGTTTTACCCGACGAAACCGAATGCCAGTCCTTCAGCGCAGGCTGTCCATCGAAGATATCTGCACAGACACTTCCCGTCATTCTGTTCACCAAAGAAATTCCTGCTGGTTCTCCACCCCATTCCTCAAAAACAACTAGAAAATTTCCAGTAGGGTTCAGCCATGAGCGAGGAACGTGATACCTGAAAGTTTCCAAAGCTTTGTCACAAATGTTTGTAGTGAACAACCAAGAATAAGCAGAGAAGTTCGTTTCTTCCTCACCATATTTGAGATGGCTCTCCACATTTAGCTCTACATTTGTTCTCGTTGAAAATTCCAGCATAATTGCATTCGCCACAGCTTCCCTCTGCTACATAAGCAGGCCAGTGTCGCCCAATGCTCTGACCATTTATCCATATTTGACCTTTTCCCATGCTGCTCATATCTAAGGCTAACGGGTCATCACCTTCTGGCGCATCGAAAGTAGTCTGAAATTCATAACTAGTTATTGAGTCATAAGAAGACACCAGAACTGTTTTAGTAGCTTCCAAGAAGGATGACTTTACCTTGTACCAGGTCAAGGGCTGTTTTAGGACCACCGATGATCCTTGCATCCATTCAACAGAGGAACTCCCGCTGATGGTATTTAGACCCAAAGTTTCACCCTTTAAACCAAGCTGTTCAGATGCAACAATTCAAGCAACTCTTAAGCTTCTGTGCGCAATCATAAGGGTAACATTCTCTACATTCAACACAAGAGAACCACGTCTTGTGTTTGCTAACTCTTAACAGCTGACATTCTATAATTTAAAAGTTCTAGATTTCTGTACAACTGCCATTTTTTATTCAAAACATGCATTTCATCACTAATCTCATATTGCAATTACGTTTCCAATCCAGCACGGTAGCTTATTTTATCCAAATTTCAATTTCCTGAGAGCCAATTTCAAGTTATCATATAGAAGGAATGAGCGCATGGGGTACGAACCTTGTAGGACCATTTCCAGTTAGTCAAATTCCAAGTGCCAGAGTTAAGACCCTTCAAGGTGACTGGTCCAAGAACCCCAGCATTCCACGTCTCGAAATGGAGACCAACATTCTGAAATAAGTTTGACATCACTTCAATGAGAATTGCGATTACCAGACAATTGAAGTAAGATACTGTTATCGATAGAAGCCTGCTGAAGTAGCATATGTAAAAATGTCAAGCCTATCAGGAAAGGCGTAAACTGACCGGCAGCCCCACAGCAATGCTTAAGAGAGACAATTTATTGATCCCCGCTCCTAGCTTCAAGCTGTCAGTGAATGTTAGCTTTGGGTTTTTGAGTCCTCCATATACAGTCCCTGTGCAAAACCATGATGATCAAGAAGAGTTTTCACCACATCGGTTGACTAAAAATCTAAAAGACAAATCGTCCAACATTTGCACCAGTGTATCTACCTGATAGTTGACCGTTGATGAAAACATGCAAGGCATGTCCTGCTGACCATACTGTGAGAACAGGATACTGACCATTCTTTAGAAAAGCTTCATCAGGTTCTATCACAATGCTGGACAAATATACAAATAAATGTCAGGCAAAGAAGGATTGACATATTCATCCATTTATTCCTAGTTCACATAACTTTCTGGTATTCTGTTTATCTTGATTCTGCCAAAAATTACTTACTCTGTCATGTACCACAAATAGTCTGTAGTGTCTCTTGTAATATTAATTTGTTCGAAAAGCCCTTCCATAGTAGTAGTGTCACTGTCATCAGCCGAGGGAGTTTCTTCATTATATGACTGCCACGAGAAGGTATTATCTAGAGGAGTCATCTTCATAAGAGAGCTTTGGGCACCGATCTGTACACAGATTGTGTTGTGGCATTAGACTCAATCTTGGGAATTCTCAAAAGGAGAGCACCATTTTCTATGCCATTGTTCAGTTTTAATATTGTTACTTAAAAAAGAAATGCAAAGTTCTGTTTCGGTTTATTTAAATTTAACGGGTATTTCTTTCAGTTCTACAGTGGTCCACATTGTAATCGGATGAATATTTAAGATGATACCCTTGCGGTGTTGAAAACTGTGGTTTTGCAATCAGGCAGGATGCTGACAGACCAAGGCAGCAAATCATACTGTCGACCTCCATATGTCACCTTTACCGAGTAATTTGGGTCGTAGTTTGCAAGAAAAGCCGCACAGGCACCAGATGCAGCTGTGAACACATGAGCCTACCCAAAATCATTTAAGATGAGTCTGTCTTGAATTCAACACAGCAAGAAACAAGCACGTAGAAGTGTAGTTCATACACGATAAAAATAGGTTATGAACATACCTCTTGTTGATTTCCAAGCGAGACTACAGTTGCATTGGAAGAAACTAAAGCTGATTCACACAGCTTGATGGCTTTATGTAAATCTTTCAAATGACGCCATTTCTGTTCACGTGGTAGACCTGGCATTGGATTGAAAATCAACATGACCCACTCAGATTGCATCATTGTCATCTTTATTTTCTCTCATAAGATAATTTCGTCTATTATTCTCATAGGATTCTAAACTTTGGTAGCTTAACAGTAAGATTCTCCTTTTGAACCTTATCCGAAATATATTCTTTACTTTAAGCAGTTGGGCATCTTTCATTTCTCAAAGTTGAGAAGGAGTGAATTTCAGCAGCTCAGTCCTAGCATCACTACAAATAAGGACGTCATGTCACATACCAAATTCATCTATAGGAGCATCATAATCATAGCTTGTGGCAATGAATGGACCACCCGATGTCCGACCAAAGTTAGTTCCTCCGTGATACTGGTAAGGGAATAGAAAAAAATTAGAGGCAGAACATAATACTGTCGAAGGTGATAGGATGTTGGTATTTAGCCATATGCAGGAGAAAACATCACCCTACATATTAAGATGAAGTTAAGGTTTCAGTTACCATGTAATAATTGACAAAGGAGCCGCCATTTTGAATGAACCTCGCAACGGAATATGCCAAGTCTTCAACCGGTCTATGCGGTATTGCTCCACCAAATTCTGTATACCAGCCAGTCCAGGCTTCGGTCCACATCTTCGGCTTGTAATCCCGGTTCGGTTCAAAGTTCTCGCAGTAGTAGCCATTGCAGGTATCAATCTGTCGCACAGTCACTAAGTTTATCAAAAATGATATTGCAACTCCATCTATTGACAAGTACTAATCAAGTCTGCTCTTGCCAAACTCTGTCCATCCCAAAAATGAATTTAGGCAGCCACTTGTGATCAGAGATGTTGTCTGTACAATGCTTGGGATTCAGCTTGTAGAGTAAGCTCCAGAACAAGATAAAATGTAAGAAAAAGACAAACCTTCGTGGTTGCTCATCTTCAACCACTAGTAAAAGCATAAGAGATAAAGATCTGTCTTATAAGACCACCTATGCAGACAAAGGTTCCAATGCAAACCCCACCAAGAAAGGAGGCTGTGACTAACGGAAAGGAGGTTCTAAATTCCTAAAGGCGAAGGACATGACAAAAAACATGTGACTACAAAGTTCCAATTAAGACAATGATGAGAGTTGCTTACAACTGGATCAGGGGCATCTTCTTGCTTGCACATGACCCACGGGACTCTGGTGCCAAGACCGACAGCCATATCCGCAGCCCATTTGCTATATGCCTTGCCGGGCGCACCAATTTCCCATTCCACCGGTCCATATTCATTCTCAACCTGCCAAAACACAAATCTAACGCTTCCTTTAGCAAGAAAAATGACGCAAAAACAAAAAATACAAAGAAGGTGTCAAAGGTCGGAGCAGATTTACACTTCTTAAAACTATTGCCCTTTCTGAAGGTGACAG
Source organism: Angophora floribunda (assembly GCA_014182895.1). Lineage (NCBI taxonomy): Eukaryota > Viridiplantae > Streptophyta > Magnoliopsida > Myrtales > Myrtaceae > Angophora > Angophora floribunda. The sequence goes on from CM024707.1 coordinate 7,457,350, forward strand.
TTTATATCGACAAATTAACATCACACTGATATCATATATAGTCGCAGTATCTAGAAGTCCTTACTTGAGAAAGAATAATTGGACCTCCCTGAGGCTCGAACAGATTTTCGGCCTTCATCATGTTCACTATTTTCTCTGTGAACCGTTGCATTGCCGCCTAAAGATAGTTTAACAACAGATGCAAATTATTGAGCAAGAATAAATCTGGAAATAAAATGGTAAACACATAGCTAAAAAACCACCTTGAAAGGCTCGTTGTCCATCCTGAAAACGATGCCCGGCACGTATTTTAGCCAGACAGGGAAGCCCCTGAATCAGAAAATGAAAACAAGAACGGCAGCAAGGCACAGAAGCATCAAGGCACAAAGATTTTGGTATGTACTAGATTTTGCAACAAAAGGAAAATAATTATAAGAATTACTTTTATAATGACGAAAATTCTCACCCAAAGTTCCATTCTGCACAAACATAAGGACCAATGCGGAGATGCACGTAAAGTCCTGCCTGCTGTATCAGCTTTATGAACCGGACAAGATCATATCTGTCCTCAAAATAATACTGCAAAAATATGACAAAAGCAGTGTCAGATGATTACCACGTGAATATATACAAAATGATAATCAGTACATGAGCCAAAAAAAACTAAAGGAAAAGGAACTTTTCTTTGTTGTTGTGGAAGAATTATACTTTTCCTGGAGAAGGTTCGTGTCCATTCCAAAAGACATACGTTTGGATAACATCCAAGCCTCCATCTTTGGCCTTCTGAATAAGATCAGGCCACATCTGCACAATCCCATGCCACGACCCAATAACAAGTCAGGCAAGAACATGTAAGGTTTGAGCTCAAACACTCCTGAAGAATGCCAAATGAGAAACACCCAATTGTTCAAATGCATTGGAATGCACGAAAAAAGAAAGAGCAGGAACAAACACGGGTTACCTCGGGAGTGCTTCTTGGGTAGTGGATGGACCCGGAAATGAGAATCCTCCTCTCCCCATTGATGATAATGGCTCTGTGGTCGTAAGTGACGGAAGCCACGACCGAAGAAGCAGAAGAAGAAGAAGAAGCCCACGAGAGCAACAGTACAAGCGTCACCACCATCATGCTCTTGGCTCTGCGCAAGGTCTGCACGTGAACTCTCGAGCCAGAGCCCATGACCCTCTCTGTACCGCAAAAGCAAACGCTCCCTTTGTCTTCGTGTGGACTTACATTGAACCTCACATCACCAAAACCGAGGAAGAAGGAAACGCTAGCATCCTCAATGGGGCGTTCGGCACAACCTTTTCCTCCTTTCTTTCGGGCTCTGAGAATTGTTTTCTTCTCCTTTATAGAGATGAAATGTGGGCAGCACAGGATTTTCCGAGGAATGAAACGCGTGGGGCCCAAATCTTTTGGCTTCCATCAACCTAAACGACACGGCACCAGCTTTTTTTCTTTCTTTTTCTTCCCCATTACTGTTCATCCATCTTTCTTTAAGGATCTTGATCTGGCGAAGGATTCAATGCAGGGTGGGCTTATATTTTAAGAAAGTTCTCCATTAATGGTACGCAGCAGAAAGATGTGCAAAGAAAACCTGAAATGGAGGATCTCTCTTTACGAGCGTCTCCCTCTCAGCTTTTGCACTGGCGATTGGAACAAAAATTTATTTTTTAAAGTTGGCGTGATTGAAGACTGTGATCGACAGCTCTGCTTCAAATCCCCATATGGAGATGACTCTGTTTTGCCCTTTGAAATGTAGTTAGTTTGCAGTCCAGTTTAAAAAGTTGCCCCCTGCCCAATATCTTATAAATGGAGAATTGTTTATTTATTTATTTATTCTTTCCTTTTTCTTTTCATTTATATTATATAATATATCCTCCTTCCCCCACTGTAGGATGCAACCTTCTCCAATGCATGATGTATCTACTTGAAAAAAAAAAAGTCAAAAAGTTTTGGAGGAGTTCTCTGACTCCTGTTTCGGACGACGTCCGATCATCGCGCCCTTAACTGGTAATCGTAAATTGCACAGTGCCAGGTGAATTTGCAGTAACGAATTGAGATTACGAACGTAATCACGTCCCTTATCGCCTTATAACCCCCTCGAGATTGGAAAAATTGTCAAAAAATTCCTAAATATATTACATTTTGCCAATTTAAACCCAAGCCTTTTAAATTTACCAATTGAATTATGAACATTTTTTTATCTTTTGTGATTGAGTCTATTTGGATAATTTTGGCCGAAAATCATTGGCTTTGACGGCAGTTTTGCCATATAGGTCGGTCGATGCTAACATGGATAATTTTTAATAATATTTAATATTTAAATTCTTTTTTTTTTTCTATTTTCCTTCTTTTCTTTTTTTATTTATTTTGTTTTCCCTTTTTTCCCTCTACTAGCCACTATTGGACCTCGTTAATGGCTAGAGGAGGTTGCCGAGCCGCCCTCGCCCTCACTAGCCTAGGTCGGGCATCCCTAGCTTGAGGTCGACAAGGGGCCAAATCTCCATTGGCCATCAATGAGGCCCAACAATGGCTAGTGGAGGGAAAAAGAAAAGAAATTAAAAAAAAAAAGAAGAAGGAAAAGAGAAATAAATAAATAAATAAATATTATTTAAAATTATTTACATGGCCTTCTTAGATGGCATGGTTGATGTATCTACGTCAATGATTTTTATCAAAATTGATCAAATAGACTCAATTGACATAAAAAGTAAAAAAATTTACGACTTAATTGGCGACATTGAAAGATTTAAGATTGAATTGATAAATGTGCGATAAGTTTATGATTTTATGCATAATTTTCTCCTCGAGATTTCATGGAAAATTTACGAAACTCACGTGATCGCATAAAAACGAAAATCGCTAATACCATACCATTGATTTATGGGAATGAGATTTGTTATCGATAATTGACATGTTTGTATTACATATTATTTTAGATAGTATCCGCAATACCATAAAATATTGTGAACACACAAAACATGTTATATTCTTTGCTCGATCCTATCATTAAAATCCCCCTTCATCACATGTATCATAGCCAACTAATTCGAAATGTTCAAACCATTAAATGGATTAAATCTCGTTATGCTTTGCATATGATACGAAAATTAAAGACGGTTGTTTTGATGTGTCTGGCTACGTTCCTTATCTTAATATGCTGGTGCATGTACACCTCACACACCTTGTTAATTGGCAGTTATATTCCTTCCTTACCAACTAGGAAATATAAGATGTGATATTGCAAGGTCTTTCACTCAAAAGTGGATCTCCTTGAGTTTTTTAAGTACCTGCCTAGGTCAATTTGCTTTTCATATGGTACGAAAATTAAAGACAGGTGCTTTAATGTGTCTACAAGATGCTTTGCCCCTTAAAGAGCACCAATTGGGAAAGGGATTCTCGAAATAAATCCTTGCTTAACCCGGCGAGTTGGAATATATGAAGGTCTCTTTCCCATGTGGGTCGCTTTAATCATCTTTATCCCAAAGTTCTGTTCCTTGGTAATTATGTTATGGACACCTCTTATGTGACACGAACCATTGATCTTGCCCTTCGAGGTTTTTTGCCCTAAACCTTCAGCTACAAGATTATCAACGACAGAAGTGTAAAGATCAATCCTTGAAACATCTCCGTCCATGTGTAACATGCCCTTGGACAAGGATTCGTGGTGTCCTTTTCCCTATATCAACCTTAATTATACCCACCCTTTAGCAATTAATATGCTTAGTATAGTTGAAACTATACTTCTGAGATTCTAGGGCTCCTATTTGCACACTGACCTTGTCCACAATCGGTTGCAACTCCCCAAGCCACTATGCCACTTAATCGTCAATTGGTATCTTTGTCTACAATTGGCATTATAATCTTCGTGTTATCTTTTCTATCCAATACTTGGCTAGATTTAGGTGTCCAACTCGTTGTGTTCTTCATCGACATGTCTTGCTGATTGCCCTTTGACTACCATCGATGTTGTCTCGCAGTTGATGGCTACATTATTGAAGTAGATTTCCATCCTTAATTGACATCTTCATTCTATCTCCTTTCTTTTTTCTTGTGTTCAACACTTAGCCAAATTTACAATAATATTGGCCCATATATTGGTTATCTTATTAAAAATATATATTCATCAACCATGCGTCACTGTGCATCAATAGCTGTACTTCATGGTATATCATCCACAGTTATCAATGAGCTTTCTATAATCATTGATAACTACCTAATGTGATTGTTACTGAATCACATAGCTAGTCGATATTGATTTCATTACTAAACTCTTTGGTGAAATCGACTTTGTATCAATTAGATATCAGACCAAATTGATTTCGTATCTATTCTAGAGAGCTAGCTACTTTTTTGGTGAAAACAACCTGCTTTCTCATCAATGAAATCAAAAAAACCAAATCATTCGATAATTACGTCTTGGGAACGTTAATAAACTCAGATTCGACTGTCAAGATCCGACCCCATTTGGGGGCACCCCCTTGCGTTTACGCAAGAGGGGATGGTGTTCCCCAATTCCCCAAGAAAAATCACGAAAATGGTATTGCTTTAAGCTCCAAATACAACGTTGCTTTGTCGTCACGATAATTACACGACTTCATGCTTTCTGCCTCTGTGCAGTCAAAAAATGATGAAGCCATCTTCAGTCGCTTTCACGCTACATATGTACACCCCGATTACATCTCCACAGGGTAATAAATGCCAGCTCCGACATAACATCATTTACAGTTTCGATCTATCTGATCTGGCTCAAATCAAGTACCTTGCTGAACCCATCTTGACGCCATGTTGACCTCATCGACCTATAACTCGAGCAACCACGACTCCTTCGTACGGCTAAATACAAATTAAATCGATCATAGATAAGTTTGTTAGCTCTCATCTCCACTTATGTGTCGCCCCGTAGAACTTGAGGAGGACCTGAAAGTACTGGGGAGAAATATAGAAATCGTTTTTGGATTTCCCGACATCTCCATTTGGCACCATCCGGACTTTAAAACCCTAACGCTTTTGTACCTCGTAAGATTCCGAAAACCTTCTTCTTTGCACTTCACAGTCTTAACACGATTAGTTACCAAATCATCTCCACTTATGTATGGCCACGTAGAACTTTAGGAGGACCTCAAAGTGTTGGGGATAAATATAAAAATCAATTTTGGATTTCTGGTTCTCTCCATTTGGCATCCTCCAGACTTTAAAACCCTAAAACACTTTTGTACCCGGCAAGATTCCGAAGGCCTTCGTCTTTTCACATTAGAGTCCAACACCATCAGTTAGGGACCCGTCCAGGAAAGTCTAGCAAAACTTTTTGGGGATGAGGCAGGGGGGTCACATGGACGTTGATATGAAACTTCCGAGGACATCGTGGAGGCTCTCTTTCCGCTGTTCATTCGTGACTCGTGAGATCTTTGTTGCCTGGTGATCATTCTACTGGAGTGAGGTGTGGCACTACCGAACAGGCTAGTTTTGTCGGCATTAGGAACAGACTTCACGAGTTTTTTACAAGTGAAAAATATAGTTGAAGTTATAAGGATGTGATTGATTCATACCCTCCATCGACTAGATGTGATTCATATTATCTATCGATTGGAAAGCATAAGGTGCTGTTTATAATTGAGAGTAATGTTATAGAAAGATATGAGATACTAATTATAATAAAATTATCTACTGATGAACTAGGATTAAAATCTTATATCTCAATTTTTTTTTCTTAAATTTATTCTCTATTTCCTCATGAATGTGTGTCAAAATCCTAACAAAAGTTAGACCAAAAATTTGTAGATGTCGGATGCATTTGCTTCAAGAAGAACTTCGTAATAACAAAAAAATGCCTTTAGAAAAATAAGTTTTCAGGAAATGTTGTCCCATTTTTAGATTAGAGAATTCATTTTCATAATTTTAAGTGTGCATATTTTCTTTAATCATAAATAGTTTTCTGGTGACTGATCATTTTCAGTAAACCAAATGCATGAATGTTCAAAAAATTAATTTGCAAAAAATTCTTTCATTCAAATAAACACCCTTAGTGATTGTTGACATAACCATGCTAATACGGTTAGTAATGATTCTACTCTTCTATTTGAAAAGAAAAAAATGATGGGATTCTTTTCGACGGGTAAGTTTCGAAAGTAATTACCGGTTGGTAACAATCTAGAAAGTGTTACCTGTCACCTAATATCCCGATTTCCTATTGTCTTACCAATTCTTTTTGACTACTCATAAATTATCTAACTTTTCTTATCTTTTACCAAATTTTATCTATCTTTCTTGCCAATGCCATAAATTTACTGACTATAATATGAATTGCCCTATTTTTATTTGATTGATCAACTTTCTTTCTAATCAAATTAACAACTAATTTTGGATTACCAATTCTCATATCAACAACTTTCCACTTTTATTTTGTTTCTTAAATTTATCATATTTTGTATTGTTTGCAAAAAAAAAATTTCTCTTTCTTATAAACACCTTAAATTTATTAACTCTTGTATATATTTACGGACCTCTATTTGTGCGACTTACTAACTTTCCTCCCACTATGTTATCCACTAGTTTTGGTTCCAAGTCTTATTTGAGATGCTTCCCTATATTTATTTGCTTAATTTTAATTTTTCCAGTTAATTTAATGATTTACTAGCTTTAATTGCCTCACTTTTAAATACGCTAAATTAATCGACTCTTTCTAAATGTTAAAGACCTTAGTTAGAGTGACAACCAACTTTTTTCAATTGAGTTACCATCCAGTTTTGCCTTATCAATTTTCATTTTAGTTAGCTTTGATGTGCATTTGGCTTTTTTTTAAATTATTAACTTCTCTTATCTCAGTGAAAAAAAATTCTTCTCCAATCTTGACTTGTCTCGAACTCATCTCTTTTGCATCCCTAGTCTAACTAATAGACACAAGCAAGGGACATCATTAGTGGTAGGGCATACTTCCCTACGTCGGGAGAATTATCAAAAAAGTTTTAATCTCTTGCATTTATACCAATTCAGTCTTGAACCTCTCGATTGTACCAATTGAATCATAAACCTTTTGACAATTTACCAGTAGTCATTTTAGCAAATTTTGGTTAAAAATTACTAATGTAGATGTCGATCATCGTACGTAATACAATCAATGTTAACATAGACAAATTTTATAATTAAAAAAGAAAGATCAACTTTTTCAATTATTTTTTTCTTCTTTTCTTTCTTTTTCTCTCTCTCTTCCTTCACTAGTCGTTGGGCCTTGGCGACGGCCAACAACTAGTCACAAGAGATGGCTGACGAGGGCACACCTCACCTGAGATCGACAAGGTCGAGCCTCCCCAGATCCCTACAAGAGCAAGATTCGGTTAGACCTTCCATATGGCCAATCGTCAACCATCGCCAAGACCCGACAGCCAAGAAGGAAGAAGAAAAAAGAAAAAGAATGAAAAGAAAAAAAAATTAAACAATTCAAAAATTTTAAATTGTAAAAATTATCCATATTAGCATTGATCGTGCCGTAGAATAACTCGTGTTTACATCAACGATTTTTGGCCAAAATTAATTTGAATGACTTAATTGGTAAAATATATAAAAGTTTATGATTATATTGACATTATTAAAAAATTTATGGCTGAATTGATAAAAATGTAATAAGTTTAGGACTTATTCGATAATTTCTTTTCATCAGGAGACAAGGCCAATGTCTTTGACTTGGAGCTGATGTGCGATGAGGCACCTCGAGATCATCTAAACACTCACCTAGCAGATCGTGCATCTTTCATCTGCAAACGCTTTTTCTCCCGGCCTCTCCGCCACTGAATAAAAGCTTTGCATTCCCCAATGACGCGTGCGGTGACTACCGACTAGTTAGGTCTGAGAAAGAGTATTGGTTGGCATTAGTTTTTCTCATCTCGAAGCATTGAAGCGCGAATCCCCGCTTTAAAGGGCGTCCCCTTCGGCCCTGACGTGCCCGCGGTTTCGACGGCGATGTGTTGATGACGAACCCGATCGAGACATCGTAATTTTGAAGAAGGAAAAGAGAGAGAGGTGCTCCTCCTCTAGCTGCTGCAGAGAGAGAGTGACGAACTCGACATGTTTTGGGCCAATTCAATGGGCCGACAACTTCTCTCTTTCGGCTTCTTGGAAGAGATGATCGGCTTTGTTATGGGCCCAAATGAGTTGTTAGCTAATTGGGAATGGAAGAAGGAATGTGTACTAACCTGTGGTCCAAGTAGAATGATGAGATGATGGAGCTTGAAGAAGTTGAAATGTGAATTGTTTTGTGTGGTGTGCAAAGGTAATCTACGGGTGGGCCTGGGTTGGGCCTGAATGGACCGGGCGTTATAACTTTATGCCTGCCCAAAAGTGCCTTCAGGTTCTTGTGGCTGGAGGTGTCCCTGGGCAAGCCGACGAGCCACCAAGCTCATAATCAGGAGGGAAAGGCATTGGTTTTCAGCCTAAGTGTCAGAAATGAGAACAGTTATTGCTTTTGTTTCAGAGCATGAAGTCATGAATGATGGTGAAGCCCAAAACGAGGGAATCACGATTCCCTCCAAAATGGAATTCTAAGAGCGAGAGAGACCAAAGTACAGGATTGGAAGTTAAAATTTCATTTCGAAAATTAATGTGATGCTTTTGCTTCCGATCTCCATTTCATGTTCAGTCCTTAAGCTTTGAGATTGAATTTCCCAATTTGGATTCCGCAATTAGATCTTGTATGTATGTTTGATTTTCTATAACTCTCGAGCCTTTTAAATCTCATCTTGATTTATTATAGTTGATTTACTCCTTTTTTGGGATAGTTCAGAGGTATGGATTTGAAGACTCGATTACCTACAAGCCGGTTCAAACATTTTATCTGTCCCCCTAACCCATTTTAATTGAGGCTGTTAAAGGCTCAAATTGACTGATGGATTTTACACACTGGAAATAACTTTTTGATCAGAAGATCACTTTGCAAGTGGCCACACCAATCCATACAATCTTATCGAAGAGAGAGAGAGAGAGACCAATCCATACAATCTCATCGAAGAGAGAGAGAGAGAGAGAGTGGTCCAAGATGAGAGTGACTGTCCGGAGGCGACAGGGCCCCTCGGATTTGCGATCCCCAATTGAAAACAACGTGAGTTTGGAGCCTCCCTCGGTTACTGACACCCTCCATCATGACCAAGTTCATCTTGTCCCCATCACCCTGTCTCTACCTATCTCCCACCTGCAGCAGTCATCCGTACCCGGCACACGTGGCCTTTCTCGGGATCTTACATATAATTTCATCCGGAATTCGCTTCATCTTTTTAGCCATTGGACCTCCTCGCTCCGTCTTATACAGACAATCCGGCGACATTTCGCATCCACATTAATTTCTAAATCACAGTCCCCATCTGTCTGTCTATGATTAATCGCGAAACTTGTATTTTTCTTCTTCCATGACAGCTTTCGCGGTCCAGCCGTGCATGAAAAGGAATAATATGACAGCAGTCTAAATGCATGCTGGATCTTGCCTCGATCTACCCATCATAACACGGATCATATGCGGGAGTTTCTGACGGGATCGAGTGCTGGCCATGCTGCGTTTTGGTATGTAACCGATTGCTCAACTAAGCGTATGGAATAACTTCTGTTCAAACAAATATAGATAATGATGACCCTTTGGGGTAACTAGTTTCAATCTGTAGATGAATACATTGCTAGCTGAAGCAAGTTTTTTTTTTTCAGTTTTATAACTAATAAAGCAATAGGTTATACACCTTCTTGCTGTCTGGAATATTTCAGCTGGCGAGTCAAAATCATCTAGTCATAAATTTCGACGCATACATGTTCGGAAGCGACACGACAGAAGAGGGTATTCCATTCTTGGAGTTAAACGGGACATCACAGTCCATAACCTCAAGAGCATGTCCTCACCACACGCGTTGCTGTTCATGCCGTTTGAAAGAGCCCGCAAGGCATTTTCAAGACGAGGATCTCTTTCATCAGGAAGAATCGGCGATCGCTTAACTTTTAAAATCTTGGAGACTTAATTAAAGCCAGTCGATCCCTTTTTGATTCTCTTTCTCGGCTGTTTATTGCAGTAACAGCAGTGTATATAACCTTTGAAAGCCCCTCGTGAACATAATCCAGGTTTCCCGGGACCTTCAGTGTCCTAGTCAAAGCCTAATCTCGCTTAACAGAGATTAAGAAGAGAATAACACGAAAGGCTAGGGAGCTGGGGCGCTTTGAACCACATTCCAGCATGTACTCGGTTGGCTAATGTTGCTGCTAAAAGCCGGGAGAAATGGAGACAGTGATCTACTGAAAACAGAGAAGAATCCAAACGACATCTGGAAAAAAGCTGATGAATTGTCAAACAGTGAAAAAGCTGAAAAGGGGATTTTCAATGACTCAACACTGGAAAGAACGACTCGAAATGATTCTGCCGTTTTGCTATAAAGTCTGGATTCTTTTTTTCCCCGTGATGGTAGGTTTTTGAAGGAGCTGATGAGTGCTTATAAACAGTGCTAAAAAATCACTATCGATCACTTGATTTTCCGATAAAAATAAAAACCACCTTCAAGAGCAGGAGGTGCATGATGGGTTGGGACTAGAAAAGACTGCTACATTTGGTGAGAGTTAGTCTAGAATATATAAAAATAATAATAATCTGGGATTCATGTTTTTGAGGGAACAAAAGTGTAGATAAAAATTAGGTTTTAGGAGATATATAGGAAACATGCGACGATATAGACCAAGTGTTCTGGTTTTGTGTTTGCTCTGGTGCGCCTATAATGTCTCTTCTACATTCCACATGCATACAATGAGTTTTTGGCAAAATACCAGCTGCTCCGCATGATATCACTCCTTTTGACCCCAAAAAAGAAAAAAAGTATGATATACTTCCAAGGCCCATGCAATGCAACTCTCTCAACCATCAAATTCTTGGCTTTTTGTTACCTGAGATTGATCATGTTTAAATCAAGCTTAGCTAACCGCATTTCAAGATATTATGATGAGTTTTACCGGATTTCAACACAATTTTTCATGTTGTGATCAATTAAGTGACTTATTGCACTAGATGACATGGCAGTTGTGGCGGCAATCTAAAAATTCCATCTGCAAAGAGATATTGAAGAGGAGCTATGGAGAGAAATCACTCCATAACTAATGATACTGATGATGAGCCTAACCTTCATTTTGCACTATAACAAAACTTAATTATTGCCCCAACAGCACTACTTATCAAATCTTTTAGTCATGTACCAAGTATTAAAAAATTTACAAAGTAATGTATGTAGAGTTGCTTGATTACCCAACTAAATTATCTAGAATCGATTTAATTATGTCCTTGTGAAAGTAATAAATATTTTACTTCTAAGATACTAATTTATGGTTGATTATATCCATTATATCTCTTCATTTACATTTCCCTTTTGGTCCATTAATTTTTTAAGTTTTAACTTCACTGCAATCTCAAGAACTCACGTGAATGACCTGTAGAAATTTCAGTGCCTAAAGCTTCTCTTTAAAGAATCCAACTCTACACCGCCACGCCTTTCTTTTCTATTTCTTTTGCTTACTTCATCTCTTTCACAACATTGGCTCCACCTTTTGCAGGAAAACCTAAGACGACCCCCCCCTCTCTCTCTCTCTCTCTCATACACACACACACACACAAAAATGTCTCCAGATTATCACACAAGAGAGCTTAACGAATATCAAGAAGAAAGCTTAACTTCAAGACCTCAACCTCATCATCATCGTCAAGCTACATCCTCATGCTTTTCTAGTATTATAACCCCAAATCATGTATTGCATAGTTCAGCTGAAGAACATGGTGGATGTTTCTATAAAGCATCACAGCCTTCCGATCGTGGACTAGAGGTAAATTAATAAAACCATCTTAGGTTATGTTGCTAAGCATGATGTATATTTACAGTTTGATTCGAGCTCGCTTCAAATTCTCATTAACTAGATCGACCCTTTTCTGATGATAAACAGGCTTTGCCGGCTCCAATTGGCATAACAACATCCCAGAAATTAGAAGATCATAGAGTTGACAAGGATCATCACAAGGGATGCCATGAACATGGCTCATCACCATCATCGCTGTCATTTAAGTGGACGTCCTCGAAGATGAGGATGATGAGGAAGATGATGATCTCAGAAGAGAGACCACCGCCTAACAAATCATCAGCTCGCAAGTCTGAAGACCCGTCGTACCCTGACTCAATTACCTCGTCATGTCCACAAATGGATACTAATGGTGGCTGCAGCGGCAACACCACAGTTAGGGTTTGTGTCGACTGCAACACATCGAAAACTCCACTCTGGAGAAGTGGTCCCAGAGGCCCCAAGGTTCTTTCCTGTTGATACCCTTAAAATTTAATCCTCGCTTGGTGATATGATCACAGGTCATTCATCTGGGTCTAAAAGCTTAGTGATCCTTCCATGAGTATTTTATTCTCTGATTTTTTTTTTCGGTGATGAATTCACTTTTGGAGAATGAAAGAGAAAAGAATGATCGAATTGTCTTCTGAGATCTCTTTCGTTTTTGGCTCAATATTATTGATCTTGAACTGGGTTTCTCATAATGTTCAGTATTTGTTAGGGTTAGAACAATTAAAAGAGTCATTTTGAGGGTTTTCGCACATAGGAAATGTCCTTGAAGTTTTACTTGCCAAAGTACTGCTGTGGCTCCTTAAAGATAAGCTTCTTTGAGAACATACAATCATCAAAGACTCTCCTATAGGAAATTTAATTAACCCCGTCCTTTTATTTCGAGGCACAGACGCTTTGCAATGCTTGTGGAATCCGGCAGAGGAAAGCCAGACGGGCCATGGCTACCGCCGCCGCTGCCGCTGCTGCTAATGGTACAATTGTTCCTACTCCTACTATGACCTCGCCTGCAAAGTGTAAGCTGAAAAACAAAGACAACAAGAGACCAGGAAGTAAAGCAGCTATTGGTCAAGAATCAGAAACAATCAGGAAAAGGTTCAAGCTTCCCTCTCCGGCATTGGCATCTCCCAAAGAGACGAAGAAGCTTTGTTTGGAGGACTTTGCTGCGAGATTGAGCAAGCATTACTCGGCAAATCTCCAGCGGGTGTTCCCACAAGAAGAGAAGGAAGCTGCCATCTTGCTTATGGCCTTATCCTGTGGCCTCGTCCATGGTTAGATGAACTACTGATAGAACAGACAAAATAGTTTTATGGTCATTGAACCACATATCTTTTTCACACATTTACCATTCCAACGCGGTCGTGCGACGATATGCCGGGCATTGTGGCACCGATTACGTGTGGTAATTGCTGAGTGGTCTTTATGATCATTGTTTGCTTCTTTAGGTCACCGCCGTCACAGAGATAACCAGCTATGGATGATAAAATGGAAAATCGCTAATAAGTGCAAGGTTTTTCATCTGATACATCAAGCTCTGTAAGCTTGCAGTGCACATTGTACTTCCTTTCTGGCTCTCTCTCTCTCTCTCTCTCTCTCTCTCTCTCTCTCTCTCTCTGTGTTCTATCTTGTCAAATGTTTGCCCTTCTTTTTCCAAGTTAAGATATTCGTTTTGTTTTCTCTGATTCTGCAATGTGAAGACAGGAATTGTTTTCCTTTCCCTCGAGAAGATAAGGTTACATGTAACATGAATTTTTGTCGTAAGGCTTTAACACACATATGAATGAAGACTGTATTCAGCGCGATAAGCACCAGTGGTTTGATTCCTTGAAAATCTGAGGGTGTTGGCAAAAAATTCACACGGACATAAAGATCAGCAGAAAAGAAAGTATTTTCCAAAGAGCAATTTTTGTGAGAACCATGAAAGTTCTCTCAGGAAATGAGCATGCATTGTTAATGCATGTGTGCCTAGATTACAAGGTCGACTGCACTTGCTATTGAAACTGGTATTCCTAACAATTGAGAAATAAGAACCAAGTCACCGTGATACAAGTGAACCCCTTTTTCTTTCGCCTATAGTAAGAAGTCTAAGGAGGCAAAATTTCGAGAGACCTTCTCTTAGGCATCTTTTTTAGGGCGATTTTTTCTTTTTTTATCCCGCATGATATTTTGGCAGGCTTCGGGAAAACACGAAACTACTTGAAAATAAGGTGTTTGCATCTCTTTTGTGCACCTCTCTTGTCATGGGTTTAATTTCTTTATCAAGATGAATGCAGTAATTTGAAGGGCTTTGCGAAAAGCGTTCTCAATTGATTAGCCACGTATAGAAATGGATCTAGAGCAAGCATGTGTGTGTCCAAACTGGTTTAGCAAATGCATAACGGTTATCGTAGTGCGAGTTGAAACTCGATTTCAATCACTGATGAGTATTGATGAAAGCTTCCTTTTTCTTGTTCTTTTTCCATTAGAAAGATGTTGTATTCCATAGATTTGCCCCTAACTCAATAAGCTTTCAAATACGAGCAATCGATTTTGTTCTTTTTTCCTGCATTACTAGTTCTTGACTTTCTAAGGACCATCAGCGCTTCAGAATACTTTCCTCAAGAATCTCTCATGATAAGTCAACCTCGTGGGTGAGAATTCAATGGGTGTTTTGCAATCAAGTCGCGATTGTTGCACGTTATAGCTCTTCATTTGGAAGTTCTTGCTGACTAATAATACTTCCTTGATTTGGGAATGTCGAGAAATTCAAAACAATTTGGTCGGGGTAGGGTTTTAAGGACGAATATGCAATTTTTTTTTAAAATTCGAGGCCTAACCATAATTTCGAAAAGGTTGGGGGTGAGGCCCCCTCCAGGCCCCCCTCTGAATCCGACAATGCCTACATACGTTGGAAAAATATCGGCCACGGTTTGCTTGATGTAATTTGGATAGTACATTACTTGAAGCTAATAAATGCAGATATTCGTTCACGGTTTGCTTGGACAAGACAACCATCTCCAGTTGTATAATTTGGTGCCTTGTGGAAAGGACCGTGTAAAGATTCAGAACTGAAATGCTGCAGACAAAAATGTCCCCCTAAAAAAAGAGTAAAGTCATCCACTGCTCACTTCTTACACATATCGAGATTTCTAAGTCCTAAGACGTATGATAGAACTATGTTTGATTGTCAGAACTTTAATATTGAATAAAATGCAGGTCGGATTGGATAAAGATGAAAATTTTAATATTTTGATTTATTGGCTCCCGTTGCTGGCAACCACAGGACACAATGGTTCTCGCTGTCGGCAAATCCCACCTCACATTCTTTTCACTCTTCTCTCCACCCATGCCGGTTTGAATGTCAACCATTCAGATCTTTGAGCCCTTGCAGACGTCCAAGCTGCCTTAGCATCATCATCATCATGTAAAATCTTCAGCAACCACCAGTCCCTCCTCCAAATCTTTATTGGTGGCATGCAGTCTTCAACAATCACCAGGATGGTTGATATTCCTACCCTCACCACAGAGGCCCAGCAAACGAATGTGTGGCGAATGAAGGGGCGGCTGCTTGTGTTACGAAGGTGCGTGAGACACGGGGGGACAACACTCTGAATCTGGCCATAGATGGGGAAGACTGCTAATGCTGCAAATCTAGCCATGGAGCTCCTTCGTGCTCTCCATGGCTAAGGTCGAGTGGAGCTCAACAATGGAGGAGCTCCTCTGTGGCCGAAGTCGAGTCGAGCTCATCAGTGGCAACAGGACAATGCTCGATGGGAGGCTATGAGTGGTGGTTATAGGTGAGTAACAGGGACAAAGATAAGAGATGAGTGTGAGACATATCCTATTTACCTTTATCCCATATTTACATGTGATGATTTTATCTTAATTCTATCATATCTACATCTGGCCTTATCCTATTTGGATAACAAATAGACCTAGAATTAAATAATGTTTATCATATCATGATTTCAATCTTGACTACCAAAAGTAGCCTAATTATCAAACTAGATAATGGATATATATAATCTCTTTTTTTCCTTATTAATAGAAGGATAGAGAGATAAAACTGACGCAACTATTTTCTCTAGGCATTGGGATAAGAATCTCACACCATTATGGAATAATCGGTTTAAGACATAATTATCCAATCCTTCCATAGACATACCAGCATATGATCGCACCCCACCAGCATGTCAAAAGTGAGGAAATCTCTCCACATGAAATAACAATGTCCAAGACATAAGCTGGTCAAAAGTTTGCTCATAACATTAGCTATGCTCATGACCATGGCAATCTCTAGTTGACTGAATGTTCAAATAAATGATTTGAATGTCGCCAACTTCGTGTTCAAACCACAAGGTTCCTCTTCAATGGGCCATGGGGGCCTTGTCTAACACCTTGTTAATGGGTTCTTACCCATGCGCATGGAAAAGGTAATTTGCGCACATCAGAGGAGAATGGAGATTAATCAAGTCAAAAATTTCAAATACATTATTAACCAATATGATGAGAATTTGTTAAGGCAAATTAATATTCTATTAAATAAACATGTTTTCCCGTGTTAGAAGATTTTTTTTAAGAGTTAAGTGTCAAATAGCTGTTGGTGAAAAAATTATTAATCACTTGATTTTTATTGAATTGCTAACTTTTTGTTACTTTTGAAATTTGTGGCTTTTCTTATATATTATTGATGTTTATTTTTAACCAACACCTTAAATTTACTAATTTTTATTTGAGTAAATTAATAACATTTTTAATTAAATTACCAACTAGTTTTTTTTTATTATGAACTCTCATTTTGAATTAATTACTAGTGATTATTTGTTTATTTTACTTATCAGCTTTTCGTATCGTATTTAGTTGTCTTTCTTATAAATGCATTAAATGTATCAACTATTTGTGAAATTTACCAACCTTTAGTTTGTGTATAACTAGCTATTCTCTCAATAGATTACAAACTAGCTTGGTTTACCAATCCTCATTTGGGTTGCTTGTCAAGGTTTGCTTGTTTAATTCAATTGGGCAATTCTTTTTGTGGAGTCAGTAGCTTTTATTTGTCGTGGTTACTTAACAAATAAATTTATCGACTCTTTTTAGAAATTATCAATATTAATTCAAGGATTAACAACTTTTCTCTAACTAAGTTACTAGCTAGGTTTCCATTACCTACTCTTATTTAAATTAGTTACCAACATTTATTTAGTTTTTCTATTAGTGGCTTCTTTTATCTCTCCCAAAAAAAAAAACAATTCTCTCCTTTTAACTTATGCTTTCTTTTTACTTTTGTGAACAGTGTGTGTACAGAGGAACTGAAATTAGAATTCAAAAAAAAAAAAGGAAAAAAGCAAGAAATTAAAAAAGTTCCGTTGCCGGGACTTGAACCCGGGTCTTTCGGGTGAGAGCCGAATATCCTAACCAACTAGACTACAACGGAATTCATGGTAAATGAACTAAAATAAATTATAATAACTTTCCACATAATTTCTTGGATAATAGACTACTCAAAAAACATTTCCTAAAAATAATTGCTTGTATTATTTTAAATAATTAGTTAAAAAATGTTCATTATTAACAAAAATGTATGTCTAAATATATTTGTGAACGATAAAAGTATTTTTTGTTTACTCATTTTTATAAGTAATCATTTTTAAGAAAATATATTTAAAATCATTCATTTTTCACAAAAAAAGATTACTCATTTACTGATGTTCTTTCATTTAACATTTCCTAGATATCATCCTGAAAAATTGTATGAAGATCGGATTGTCATCGCATTTATGGGAATGGGGAGGATAAAAGCATGTCCGATGATCTTTTGATTTTTCTTTTTTTTTTTTTTTTTTCTTTTTCTTATTCCCCAATGAGTCATTGAAGATTTTCATGAAATGATTTCCATGAATTGATGACTCTCTTAAAGCTTGTCTAGATTTTCTTTGTTTACCCATGCAAATAACTTCCCTACCCTATTATCGCAGTCACTAAACCATTGGAAAAAACTCAGTCATCTCGATCAACACTCAAAAGCGACCTTTTACAGACGGACATGCGTAGTTTGCATCACATACAACCACCAAAGATCCATGTTGGGTTCTATGTAATTGAAACACAACATAAGACCAATCGAATTTCAATTTGTATCAACAAGATCATAATTTGGATCCTGCTATGTTCTTGCCTCCATGATGTTAATTTATTGTTTGAGAGCTATAGCTGTGCATGGATCCTGCTATGTTCTTGCCTCCATGATGTTAATTTATTGTTCGAGAGCTATAGCTGTGCATGTTTCATGGATCAAAGAACGCCACGTCATCGATCCAAATATACTCATAAACACAATTAGATCATAAGGAAATTTAATCTTTGCCTTTGGATTTACTTGACGAAAATCGATGATCTCAACTATTAGATGAGATCAATCTCCATCATTGAACTAATGTGACATGGATCAAAGTCCTCCATCAAAGTCCTCCACCGTTAGATGAAGTGTTATCTCCACTGTTGAATCAATTAGACGAGGATCGATATCATTTACCGTTAGATCATGTAAAAAATCAATGGTTATACTTAATTGGACTTTTGTATAAATAGAGAACTCCCCTCATTTGTATCGTCCACATCATTTGAACAATATAAGTATCTAGAGCTTTTCTCTTTACTCTATCTCTCTAGAAATCATGCCGTAACAGATGCACAGATGGGGAGAGAGTTTATGCCTAGATAAGCACAAAATTGGAAAGGATTATTCCATAACTATGTGCGCAGAGAGGAGAGAGTTTATATCTAGATAAGCACAAAATTGGAAAGAATTATCCCGTAACATGTGCACAAAGAGGGAGAGCTCTAGAGAGGGAGAGTTCTAGATACTATACCGTAACACATGGGCAGAGGGAGAGAGTTATACCTTGATAAGCACAAAAGAGAAGATTTATCTCATGACACGTGCACAGAGGGAGAGTTTATATATAGATAATCACAAAATTGAAAAGAATTATCCCGTAACACGTGCGTGCACAAAGAGGGAGAGAGAGGGAGAGAGAGGGAGAGGGTTTATATCTGGATAAGCACAAAATTGACTGTCGATTCAGCGTATGCGTTCATCAAGTTAACCGTCTGATCCACAACAAAAAAGTGTTATATCCATCTAACCTGACCAAAGAAAAAAAAAAAAAAAACTCTTCATATCTCCTTAAATAACGAGATGAAGATGGAGCAACCAGTAATATCCCATCTCACAAGCCTAACAAATTAGGCTTGAGCCTATTCAGGAGGCGATCCAAAAGGAAACCTGATAAAAAAATTTAAAACCGGCAACAAGAGGTACAATCACTAACGATACCAGAGAGGGAACAACATTTCCTTTAGTGATTGAAGAAACAGGCTCTACACAGTTGGATCGGATTGTGACTATAAGATAACCAGCATTCCTCCTGCCACTGGGACCGCATAATCTCGACTTGTAACATATACAACATCTCTATGCATTCACAGGCTTTCCCATCAATTTGGGGAAAGGATCTTGCTTGCTCAAGACCACCACTTTGCTTTTGTGGGCAAAGTAACCTTTCACAAGATTCTTGTGTATCAATATGGCAACTATGCACTCCACCTACCAATTCCACACACCACTTGATCAAGCTAGCTGTTAAATGAACATGATCAGAGAGAGGTGAACATGCATGGCAAATTAAAATGTACCTCGTCCAAATCCATGTCTATCCCAAGCCATCTCAATGCTTTGATAATAACTTCCAACTTCATCTGGTGAGCTTTGCTTGGGTCTTTCTGCTTTTGAATGATGTAACTAACCAAGAGAAACAACAATGAAAGAATTCTGAGATTTTCTTGTTCTTCTTCTTAATTTTACCATAAGTCACTAGGAAGGACTAGATCATGAGAGCTTACATTTTTTTCAGCAGTCTTTGATAAACTTGGAGCTCCAACTTCTCTAGAACAAGATATACACCGGATCTAAGGAACCTGATAAAAAAAAATGGTTAGTTTCAGTATTCGGGTTAGTTTCAGTATTCGGGTTGTCCCAACCATCTATGCCAGATGAAATCACAGGAAGCATACAAAAAATATTGATTTCTTTGTATTGCAGAAAACCAAAGCAGAAGGTACTACCTGTCTTCATGCGCTTCTAGAGCGCTTCGAAGAAGTCGAAGGTCACCCCTCTTTAGAGCTTGCACAATATTCCTGTACTGTAAAATCAGATATAGCTTGTCACTTGGGAATGGACTACTGGGATTTCAATGCTACCATAAAACAAAAGACAACTTATGGATCGAATAAACTGAAAACTGATCATCACCCAATAAGAATCACAGAACTACTTAGTTGTACTGGCCTTTTTATATTATTTTCCTCATTCAGGACATTTAACGTCCAACAATGACAAGTTACCAGCAGAAATAAACACCACTCACTGGCATCCAACCTAATAGAGTACAAAGCACAGGAATACCATAACATAGAACACATCAGGAATAAGCAGACAGGGAGATCGGACCTCAACCAAGTTATATTTCTCCAGAAGCCAATCTGTTGGTAAAATTCCAGTTGAAAGCTTCACCGGTATCAAGTACTTCAATATCATCCTATCAAATGCATATAAAAAATAGGTTTATGTAGCTATAGAGATCAATAAAGCTATATGATGCTAGGGTAAGTGTAAAGAGAATCAAGAGGCAAGAAGTGCACATGCAATACTATTGCTGCCAAAAGCCAAGGGAAGAGAGAAAAAGTAGACAACTCGAAATGAAACCTAAGAAAATAAAAAATAAAAATAGTTAACCAAAGGACATATGATTTTCTAAAAGTCATTTTAGTACCAAACGAAAAGGATAGGAAACTAGTTCCTCCTTGATTTGTCAAAGAAGTAATGCCCGTTAAGCCAATTGACTTTAATAAAATATTCTCATCCCAACATTATAGACATCCAATTTCTCTGGTTCTGCCAACCAAAAAGTAATTTCCCTGGAATTAGTCGGAATTCAGTAATAAGTGCTCAAACTCAGAGTCCATTGACTGGAAGTTGGACAAAATGATCTAATCCAACAGGAAAATCAGGCATGCATATGCACAGTATCAATCAGCACGTGACTTTATATGGGTCTCATACAGTTTAGTTGACAAATAGCAATATTGCTTATATGAACATCAACTTGGAAACAGAACTCTTGACGATATTAAGTGTGAAAAAAAACCACTTTTATCAGGAGAATCCCTCTTAGTTACCAACAAAATGAAAATATAAATGCAGCAAGACATCTGAACAAACCTTATATTTGCTTCACTATGAGGATTGCAATATGCCAAGGCATAAGATAATTTTTGGTCAGCCTGCCAGGAACAATGAATATACCCCATAAGTCAAAGACAAGAACAGTAAGTTACAACTTTGCATCAAATCGGTATGCCATATAGGAATGGAATATAATCACATAAAGATCATAATGCCACAGCAGAAGCAATCAAACATTTAGAAGATGCCTGCAAATCTTGTTTAAAAGAGCGAGTCACTGTTTTATTGTGCAATTGAGCCATGTGTAGAGTGCTCAACCAGTGTGTCCATGCTCAATGCTCAATGAATAAATGGTTAAAGCACAGTGATTTCCCAGCATTGTGCAAGTGGGCCACTGTAAAGTGTTTCACTGGTGTTTCACTGGTAGATGCTGATAGATTCATCCAACATTAACCAGAAATCAAGGCTTAGAGCCTCAGATAGCCCCGTATCATTAAAGCAAAGTATTTAACTTTCATCTCAATAAAAAATGAATTTAACTAAACAATAAAGCAATACGACTACTTACAGCTGTAAAATTTTCATTGTAAACTTCCAGACGTCCTGTGTAGTACATGTATGTGACCTGGCAATGCATATCTTGACAGTCAAATGCTATTTATCTAGCTGCAACCAAAGTTACAAAAGCAGCTGAAGGAATAGCATCAGCAACACAATCAGCATAAGCTTTGACCTTATCTCTTTGAGGAAATTCTTCAAAATCAAATATCCGCGCAGTCTCAATGCTTCTTATGACACTGCGGCAAAGGTGAACTGTACCAAGCTGTAAATTAAAAAATGCTAGCACATCTTAGAGTTCATGCAAAACATCAATCAACTACTTCTAGAAAAAAAGGTTTTAGACAGGTTTGGATATAGGATTTTTTACATAGAGGACTAGCATTTGCCAGACTAGCTTTTGAGTTGCATATTCCAAATCATCAGAACAAGAAACAGGAATGGAGACAGATGATAACCGTAAGCAACAGACAACTCCACAAAGTATATTACCTTAAAGTAAACTTTGAACAGCTGACAAGTCACATACAATGCTCCTACGCGTTTTGGGCCCTTCCCCTGGACATAAAAGAAATCTTCACTACCAATTAATGCAAAAGCAAGTACCAGTTCTACTCAGAATTTGAGTATCAGGAAAATCCAAGAATGTACTGAACCGATTCATATAAGAATATGAAGCAATGGGTTGAATTGTGAACATAGAGACTCACAGCTAGGACCCCAAACACTTTCATCAAAAAGGAGCCAGCCGCCTTTAATTTCTCCGGCAACTTCCCATTGGCAGACAGTTCTCTATCCGCCTAGCAAAAATCCACACACAAAATCAAACCCCCAAACAGACAATTCAAATGCTTCAATACAAAATTACTGAAAACGCGCAAGAGCGAAAACAAGATAATGGAGAAGACGAGCAACAAATTACCCTCTCGGCAAGAACCCTAATTTCATAAGCAATCACATACAACGCCTCCAGCGCCCAAGCAGAGTCCCAGTTCCTAAACTCCTGAATAAACGCGCTGCAATGCCCCACCAAAATTCGCCAAAAAGAAAACATCACTCCTCAACACCAGCCACTTCTCTACCCTGGACAACTCAGATTCAAAGCGCGCAAGAAGGTTCAAGGAAGAAAAGAATTTACTTGGCGGCTTTCTCGTAGGCGGGATACGCGTCGACCAGATTGCCGAGCCTGTAGTTCTGGATGCAACGGAAGAGAGGCGCGACGATCTCCGCGAACTGGGAGTACCTGTCCGACTGCCTTATCAGCCTGTTCGCGTCCTGGAAAGAAACACAGCGCGAGCGCCGCTCCGATGAAATCGATCGAAACGAAACGAAACGAAATGAAACCCCAGGCAATCGTCCGTCAGAGAGATAGAGGGAGAGAGAGAAGGAGGTGGACCTGGAGGAGGTTGAGGGCGTCGGCGAGGGAGAGCATGGAGGGGGAGTTGGAGGAGAGGGAGAGGAGGTGCTTGAGGGAAGCGACGTCCTGGGAGGAGACGCGTCGGAGAAGCGGCCGAGGTAGTCGGTGATCCGCCGGTGGGCTTCGCCCATGCTCATGTACGCCGCCATTATCTGGTCTCCGTCTCTCTCTATCTCTTCTTCTTCTTCTTCTTCTTCCTTCTTCTTCCTGCTCGTGTCAGATGGATCGACCGCGCTGCATCAAAGTGCTAGACAGACACTCGGACAGTCGTCGTCGCTGTGTCTACTTCCCGAGTTCGAAAGAGCTCGACTCGGCAATGCCGCGATCGTCCGCCCATGATTATTTTTCTTACATGTTTCTTCGATATTCAATAAAGTTTTGTTAGGGATAATTACAGTTCTAAAATTTATCAATAAAAATATAATTTATTATAATCCTAAAATTTTAAAAAAAATATAAGTATGTCATAATAATTGTCATAAAAGTATAATCGAATTCTAAAACTAATTTTAAAAATTGTCAAACAAGTCAAATCATTTCGTTAATAATACTTTTTGAAAGTTTTAGAACTCGATTGTATGTTTATGACAAGTTTTAAGACTTGATTACACTTTTTGAAAGTATTAGACTCGATTGCACTCCGTAACAAGTTTTAGGACTTAATTATATTTTTTTAAAGTTATAAGACTCAATTGTATTTCATGACAAGTCTTAGGACTTTTAACGTATTTATCTTGGATGAAAAAATCAAATACCAATATATGATTTGCCACATTTATTTGTACTGTAAAGAAAAACCCAATATAGTCATAATAAAATATTTTGGTTACAATAACTAGTTTCGGCAAGTCGTGACCACATTAAGAGAACGATATCAACTCCTGAGCAGTTTGTACATAGAATGCCAACTCCACATTCAAATCTTTGTAGAAATATATCCACTCTATCATAGCACTCCCAGTACCAATTGTCCCGATGCAAACTCCCATGGACCACTTGTATCTATCCACTTTACACTAGTCACTCTTCATTTGATAACCCAAGCTGCACTCACAAGGGAAAATGAATACAAGAGAATCACAAATCATGACATTCTTCCCTATTCAATTTCACAATGCTTTCATTGCAAGTTGTTCTATCACTTCCCTGTGTATACTAACCATTGATGCACCACTTTGGAACATACATCAAATGGCAACGCTCACCCAACATGACACATTATTCCATTGGCAACTTCTCTTAATCGCAATTGTTCGGGCATCTTCGATCACTTGTGTTTTCCTTGACAAGTGTGGTATTTTTCATCAACTGCACATTTTGGCAGCATCATGTTTTGCCTACTAAGCCTTTCTTGATCTCAACCGACCAAATGAAGGTTTCTTCTTTTGTCGAAAATGCAACAACAAACCTCTTCTTGAGATTTGTCAATTGATCAAAGAACATTTATCCTATTCGATGAAAAATCGGTTCTATCCGTGCTTCCATTGTCTTCCTAAAAACTGCTCAAGAGTCACACTTTATTCATGCACATTTTGCCCCGACAACTCACTCTTTGCCCTTGTAAAATTGGATAGACCAAAAGTTTTTTTGACTCAATTGCACTTACTACTCTAATAGCATATGCTACAGGCCGGTGTTCCTTAACATGGAATAGCCCATGTGGCACCTAGTGAGCAGATAATATCATACCAACCTTTCTTCTTTAATTGTTCCAAAAAACAATACAGCGAATAAATTTCTTGTATTGAATCATACCACATTCGACTTAACTTGGTTGTATATCTATCGAACGAGATAGTTGAACACTTTAAATACAACAATTGGTTTTGGCCTGCCATAGCTTTATCAAGAGAGCATTATCAACTCTTGATCAGTTTGTGTACGAATAGCCAACTCTACCTTCACAGCTCTAAATATATATTCATTGTATCCTAAAATTTTTATTACCAACCGTCTTGACCCATTCTCATGTATTTGTTTTATTCATTCATTTTGCATCAATCACACAATCAATCTTCATCCAATAGCCCCATGTGCACTTACAAGAGTACATGAAAGAATCACAAACAGTAACACTAGCATTAATTGGGTAGAAATATTGATTTGAACTGCCGTACCCTTTTCCGACTCAGTAAATCCCTTTTTCCTTTCTTTTGTTGTTTCTTTTTTATTTTGGCCAAATTAACAAGAGATAGATGCCTTGACAGTCACAAAAAGCCACGCGGATGTCAACATGCAACATAAAATATGGTCGTGTGAGTGTAAGCTATGACTTATTAACATATAGACTATATTTTTTAGATGTTTGAAAGTTCAAAAAACAAATTGATATATATATATGCATGTATGTATATCCAAGGGCTATCCATGTCATAGTTATAAACCCTATGATGTGATGCGATCGAGTTTCTCAAGAACTTAAATTCATTTATGATACTGCTTTTTATGTTTGTCAAATTGATAAGAGCCGAATGGGGATTGAGCTTGTTGAGTAGAGTCCGACTAAAGTCATTCAATCGTGCAATCAAATAGAACATTTTTAACCATTCGAGTTTGTTACAATGGTCACCATTTTCCTATGGAAATAGGGATGTAAGAAATTCGAATCTTCGCCTTCTCATAGGGTTGGGATAAGAAAAGATGATTTAATGTGAGTTTAAATTTTGATAAGCAAAAATGTATGGTAAAATTCTGATATTGAGAATTAAAATAGGAGTAAAACAAGACCAATCAAAAAATAATACACTTTTGATTCGCAAATCACAGAAATTCTTTCTATGACACATTTTTACAGGCGTGCTAAAAATGAAAACTTTCTTCATGAAAAACATGTCTTATGTGAGAGAGAGAGACAGATATGGCTGTCTTAATTTTGGTAATGGAACTTTGGAATCGACGTTTTCGATTTTGCTTCCGTTGCTTTACATATCAGCAAAAGACGGAATCTCATTTATTGTTTCATGCAGAGCAGATTCACGGAATCAAAACGCGATTCTAAAACAAACAAGAACCGCCGGCCACGGACTTACTTTTCTTTCGTTTTCCGGGAAAGTTGTCACGACGCCGGAGGAGATTCCTTCGGAGGCCACTTGATGGCGAATTTGACCCGACCCGAAATCGGAAGAAAAGTTCCCAAGCTCTTCTTAGAACCACGCGACCCACGATCTCGTCACATCAATCAAAGCTCCGGCACAGGGCAGACCACAGGTCCGCGGCGGCGGCAGCGTTGCGCCAATCGAATTCCCATTCCAGAATGGGATTTTTCCCGGCTGCAGAATCTCACGAACCCGCCTTTGTCTTTTCCATTTTCTTAGGAACATGTCTTCCGCCTCTCCATTTTCTTATCGTTACTATGTCGGTCACGCGACGGAATACTAGGTATAATCAAATCATGATCCATGGATGGAGAAACGAAGAAGGAAAATGAAAGGGCGACCACATGCTAAAAACGTGGAAATTGGGGGAAGAGAGTTATAACTTAGAGATTTGATGGTTTACTGTGGTGTACTTTTTTAGGTCTCTCAGAGTAGATATCATGTAAGGACATATTTTGGATCGATCCTACAAGTGGAGACCAATCCCATCACTGTTGAGAATAATGGCCGGTCGACAAATGTGGGTTCCTCACATGCATGTCTTGCGCCATTTCCCAAATGTAATTTGGTCCAAAAACCATGCTAATGATAAAAAATTTAATTGAAATTTGAAAACCCTCAATTGATGTAAGGGCATAGGGTTCAAATGGAAGGGAGTACCTCTATGGGTTCACTTCAGTAAAAGATGTCCCTATTATAGCTCTTGTTTCAAATTTGTAAGGTACTTATACTCAAATAATCGATATCGTTTATAAAATATGATACTAGTGCATATACTTTCAAAAAAAGTCAAATTTGGTAAGAACTTCATGAAACGACGGTCACTTCAAAAATTATCAGAGTTAAAGCGATCAAGTTAGAAGAGATTTTTCTGGGATAAATTTTAGTTTTGGGAACTTTTGAGAAATAGACCCTCCTTTAGGTTTTAGGGGATATTCTGGAAATTACGGCGCTAAGTTATGATATCTGCAGAGCCGCGGTTCGGCGTCGAAACCAACGTAAAACGTCCGAGGGTGCGGTGGTTGGGAGCTCGCTGCTTCGACCGTTCACTGTGGTTCACACGTAGATTTCGCGCACGAGGAATCCACAACAATCGAAGTATCAAGATACTCGACCTCAGGCTTCGCATCCCCCCCACGAACGCAGACTCTAGAGGAAGGGAGGAGAGGAGAAGAGTAGATAAACCGCAGAACCTGCTTCGACCCTCCGTTCCCATGTCTCCCCTCTCTCCTTTTCTTTTGTAAAGCTGTGTTTTTGACGTTCTTTCTCGGTGCCCAGAAGCTCCGAGGGGGAAGAAAGTCGGTTCCTCTGTTCTGGGTTTTGGCGTTTGGTCGAGTCTTGGGGCTTAGATGGCAGATGTGGTTCGATTGTCTTCATTGCGCTTCTCTTCTTCTTCCCTGACGCCGTCCTCTCCGCGCCAGCGTGCCCTCTGCCCTCCTCCTCAGAAGCTCCGCCAGAGGTCCGATTCTTCTGCGGATTGTTGCTTCGGCGGGGGTGTTGCAGGTCTTGGTTTTGGACCCCGAAAGCGGTTTGCCTCTTTGAAGGTGCGATTTTCCCCCCTTTTTTTATTTCTGGGGAGATTCTTTCGCCTTGGATTATAGTGAACTTGTGAGGACTCATTTGAATGAGCTGTTTGTTGTGACGATATCTGTTTTTGCACATTACCCCGGCAAGATCATATTTCGGTTTGAATTGGATTGGTTTTTTTGTGTTTTGGGGGACTGTTCTCTTGTGTATGATTGTCGAAGTCTGTAGGATTACATGGACTTAACGACTGACCAGCATTAATTTGGAGCAGGAGGCTTGTTAGGAAATGAATGAGTAGGGAGATCTTATCTCATCTGGGTTAGGATTTTTGGTGTATATCCCATTTGTTTGGTCTTGCTCTATCATCCTGTACTTTGGTAAGAAATTTGGTTGCTCTGGGTGGTCAAAGATAAACAAGATATTCCAGTAATGCATTGTCCACGAGTGCTCTAGTTTCATGCAGCGTGCGCATTGATCCTTTGAGGTTGAACAATCGGGTAACTTCCAATTCAGTGGTACCCTAAGCCAATAAAAGAACAGCCACAGCTTAGAGCTAAAAAAATGTTTTGCAGGCTAAGATCAAGTATATTGCAGTGTACATACATGGAATTGTGCAAAAGTACAAATTTAATGGACTGTTGACTTCTATGTGATCCTTTTATTGGCCCTTGTTTGACTCAAGAGCATGGGATTCTGACAAATTGAACATGGTACTGTTGATGGAACCTGATTTCACTGGTGGATACCAGTTGAAACCCTTACCCTTTTTCTTGTTCTTGATATCGACAGAGATATACATTCTGAAAGTGATTAATAGATTGTCTGTGAATTGCAAACTGATTAGTACATAAGTAGAAGCCACAGACATACAGAGGGGGCGGGGGTGTGATGAAGCTAGTGGGCATTCAATTTGAAAATAGGCTGTTTAGAGAGAAAGAGGGAGGGAGGGAGGCTGATTAAGTTAGTGGGCATTTGCTTCAGGAATAGGCTGTTAGAATGATGCATCAATGTTCAATAGTACAAGTCAACCATGAGGAGGAAAAAAAAAATCCAAGTGTACTCTATTCATATGTAACCATATATACTTCATGTAAAAGATTTCAAACACTCACGTGCACATCCAACATATGAAGAAGGTTTTTGTTATCTGACTCTGTTTTGTTTATGGTTTCTCCCTTGTTGGTTGCTCTCCTCCAGGCGCATGCGACCGTCACTGAAACAGACCAGCCAAAATGGTGGGAGAGGAATGCCGGACCCAATATGGTTGACATTCATTCTACACAAGAGTTTCTGAGTGCTTTAAGTCACGCTGGAGAGAGACTAGTAATTGTTGAATTTTATGGGACTTGGTGTGCTTCTTGCAAAGCATTATTTCCCAAAGTGAGTGTCCCATATATTATTCTTTTCATGGTTCAGTCTTGATACATTGATTTTACATGTCATTTCCAGTTGGCCAGCTTGATCCCTTCCGTCAATTATACTATACAGGCAGCTTTTCTTTAGAACATTATTTACTTTAAAGTATTCTCCCAGTGACATGCATTTCTCATTTCATATTGTGGTGGCTGATTGTATAAATGGCAGGAGAAAGAAACTATATACACTCTATGGAGGTGTCATTTTAGATTTTGCATTGTTCCCTATTTTCTTTTCTTGTTATCTGCCACGGGAATTAGGGTCAACCTTTAAATATACACATTTTACTGAAAATTATGTGAAATGTGGCATGTTGAATGAGAAATTATATCTGCTCAATTCAGTGTTTCAGTTCTGGCAAGTATTTAGGTACTCTATTGCTTGATTGACTGAAACAAATGAAGCATGAGTTGTCTATATGTGAAGCAGTGTTTATACATGGAATACATAGAATTTCATGTGTTAAAGAGTATTAAATACTGTATGGACAGCAGCTTGAGAGGCAAAAATATTTGGTAACGACAGAAGTGACATTCTCTTATTCTCAAGAACACAGGAGCCAAAAATCAGAACATATAAACTATTTGCCAACACAGTAAAAATCATGCTGGAATAGGCTATGGAACAAAAGGCCTGTCAATAAAAGAGCTAGATTCATTGTTTAACTTGTAGAATGTTATGGCAATAACAATGACAAGTAAAACTAGCAATTGCTCTTGTTCATCTTTCTTTTCATCTCGAGCATTTCAAATAGCTAATATAAAGTGAGCAGCATGTTTTTGTATCACTATAAAAGACGGGACTCTGGATGCTTAGTGTAACTCTATGGTGTTGTCATAGTATGCATGTTTTAATTATCTATTGCATCCATTACATGTGAGTTCCCTTTATGTTAGCCTTGATTTGTGTGGTCTTTTGAACCAATACTGGCATTTGTGACAAAAATTTATGGGAAATATGCTAAATAAGTCGTTGATCATGGTAGCACGGGTCTAGAATTCTGTCTCCAACAGGGTGGTTCTTTGTGGCATCCAAGTTGCTATGAATTAGTTAATTTTTGTCACGAAAATGTGTCCCTAAGAATGAAGGATTGATCATTTATAAAAAGATGCAATGCTGATTTAACCAGTTTCATATGTCATAAAGTAGAACTTAAGTTGGCCATGGGTAAGATATGTCAACTGAATTTTGGAACTTGTTGCCATCACTTCCTTGCACTTTTCTTGGAATTCTTCTTGTTGTGTTAAGCCAATATGGGTTTTGTGCTGACATTTTCTTGTGTTAATCCATCAGCTCTGCAGGACAGCCCAGGAACACCCCGAAATCTTATTCCTGAAAGTCAATTTTGATGAGAATAAGCCAATGTGCAAAAATTTGAATGTGAAAGTGCTTCCTTATTTTCACTTCTATCGTGGTGCCAGTGGACAACTGGAGTCCTTTTCGTGCTCACTTGCGAAGGTAAGTCTCTCAAATAATCTTGCATGTGTTTCTGCAGCTGGTTTTGGTGAGATACTTGTTGCGCTACGTCGGTAGGAATTTGGATCAATGAAGTTGAAATGGGCTACTTTGACCTGCTAAAGGGGGACGAGAACATTGGGTTTCAAGATGGGACTGCAGGATTTTAAGTGGTAATTGAGTCTGGATTAGTCAGTTAGATTTTCCTTCCAAAGTTTGGACAACAAAAATGTTTCAGAAACAGTCTGTTCAGTGGTTGCTCAAGGTCTAATCTATTTTTGCCTTCCAACTTTAAAACCTGGTAACTAAATAGCTTGTAGCCTGAAAGTAAGGATTGGTGATCTTCTAGGGTTCCTGAAATCATGGGCTGGCGCTGGAGCTGGGTAGTCTGAACAAGTAATGAGTTTCCTGTGAATCTGGTCAAACAACTTTAAATCTTCACATATTTAGGTGGCGGTGGTGTCCATGCAGAAACTTTTATTGCTACATCTACGATTGTTTAATGACATTTATGAAGTAGGTTGCCTTTTAGGCGGAAGGCCATTGTTGAGGAATCTTCTGTGTGAATAATTGATCATATAGCATATAATTAGGCTCTTTTTTTTCCCTTGCAAACTTCAACAAACAGCTGCATCAGATCTTGTATTTGGTCTCACTCTGTTCTCTTGAATTATCTGTAGTTCCAAAAAATTAGGGATGCCATCCAAATGCATAACACTGAGCGATGCAGTATCGGACCACCTATAGGGGTTGGTGATCTTATGCTAGAACCTGCTTCTCCTGGGAAGGATAATTCGGCAGGAGGATCTTCTGCCTAAAAATTCGTGTCATAAGGATCTCTCTAAAACAGCTATAGTACAGCAAGCAGTCTCAACATGTATATTTACACTACCATGGTGAAGCGATGTTCATAAGTTGCTTTCTGATTGCATATTTGCAATTCTTGAAGAATTTTTGGCTTTGGCTACTGATGTATTTAATTTGAAACATCAAATGGAAATGTAATTCTTGCTAGTATATTTCCTCTGATGAGATCTCAGTAGTTTTTTTCTTGGTCATTTTCCTGTCGCTGGGGGGAACTTTCGGTGCATTTTTCTTGTCTGGATATAATTTCATTGAACATAGAATCGTCGAAAAGCAACTGGATAAACAAATGTTTCATATACCTGTGACCCTTCAGCACGTTAAAAATCGGTATGACCATTAAACTCGTGTCTTTTGTGTCTTTTTGAGGAAAACGAACAGATTACTCGCTGTCCTTGTGTCTTCATCCATAAAAAAAGAAGGTGAACTAGTCAACCCAAGTCTTTACCGATGGCAAATCCAACAAAGCGTGAGGTACTTGTGGAAAGCATGACCCTTTTGAAATTCTTTAAACTCTGTCGTCTCTGCTTTTTGTTTAATGTCAATGAGGATTGATAGTGAATGATCGATCAGTTTCGACCGCTGTGGCCTAGTTGTGCAAGAAAAGCATGACATCCAAGGCTTTTGTCAATGGATGATCGAAGTAGGTTGGAACACGCCACGCGACGTTAATTTTAGTACTTGGATACTATCTTTTGTCGCTCACTCCCTAGTACGTACTGTATTTTGTCCCCTCTACTCATCCTCGGTTGTTTGTTGATTTTTCCCATTTGAAGACCATGTAAACACGAATTGTTTGCTTCTGTTTTGGTCCGATCTTGTTTGCTGTTTAGTGTAGATCTATTCACCATCTTCTCGTCGCTGAATTTGATCATGGACATAGACAAGAGGTGATCTCTTTCTTTCGTCTTTTTTCTGGGGCTCTCCAAAATCTCCCATCGAGGAGCCTGATTCAATCTTTGACTGGAATATAGAGATTTCTCCATTACCACCAGTACAAATCAAATCAAGGATCAACATTAGCCATGTCCCATATGAAGGCAATCCATTCTCTTAAGTGAGATTTCTCTCGTCAGATTCCCCTTTCATTATGACCAGCTTGAATGTGTTTCGCG
This sequence comes from Angophora floribunda, assembly GCA_014182895.1. NCBI lineage: Eukaryota > Viridiplantae > Streptophyta > Magnoliopsida > Myrtales > Myrtaceae > Angophora > Angophora floribunda. The sequence goes on from CM024707.1 coordinate 7,489,841, forward strand.
AGCAAAAACACTTAAAAGTTGGACGATAATTCCATGCTATATCTCAAGAACGAAAACTAGGTATCCCAAGCAAAACACATCATATTGACGACAATTTCATGTTAAGTGTCAATGTCCTAGTCCCTCCCCGTCGAGAGAGATCACAATCCAGCAAGGTCCTACATACCCATGTCCCGATTTGCTGATCGAAGTTTACATGACTTGTATGTTAAGAGTTTTGTCCGTGCAATGTCTTTTTTTTTCCAAATGGGTAAACAGCTCGATGGGAAAGCCGGCCACTTTGAACATCGTGTCGACGACTCCTTACATAGTAAAGCCCGCGGATTTCATAAAAACCGTCCTCGCTACAAAACCATTCCATTCCGCACCTCAGTAGGTGCGAACCGACCCCTCATCTGGAATTCTTGGCCAACGTTCTCTGTATGTGGAGACAACTCAAAGGGGGGATGCATCCAAAACCAGGGGGGGGGTTGTTCTTGACCCTGAAAATCCAAATCAATCCAAAGAGAGTTTTGCTGTAGAAAGTGGCAATGTTGGCGAGTCCAAGTCCCACACTCAACACTAACCAAACACGGAGACAAACAGAGAGGGTGTGGACCATCTCACGCTTATAAATAATCCCAGAATTGCTTTTTGATCCCGATCCCGGGCTCGGGGATAGCAGAATCTTTGCTGCTTTTAGGACTTCTCATAGGAGAAGACGTACCGCTGTTAAAAAAGTAAAAGAAAGGCAGGGTCACTTTCGCCCTCCTTTCGAGCATCCGTAAGATGACAAAGCAGCACAGCTCAGACGTCCATAATCAAAAGCACCCCTCAGTACAGCGAGTCAACTTTCGCTACTTCGCTACTGGAATATTCATTCATGCGCACGACCCCCGATTCAACGCAGCAGCGTTCCGGAGTTTCGTTAACGTGCGGGTCTTTCTCACCGCTGACATTTCGCCCGTTTCGGACAATACGGCCATGAAGGAAATGTGGTTAGGCCGAGCGAGGAAGGAGGGGGGAAGGTGGGAAGAAGAGAGAGAGATTCCCCATCATTCTTCACTTGGGAACGAATCTTTCCTTCGAGCTGTGTGCAGAATACTCCAGAAAAAAGACTGCTTTTTTAGCCAGATTTCTTCCCCTGTGCTCGACAGCTATGATTTATAAATGATAAACATTGCAATCTGATCTGATCTGGTCCCCCTGGCAATCATATCCAGATTTCATTTTCATCACCCTGATCTCAGATCAGCATATGCTAATAATAATTCAGCCAAAGAAGGAAAACAGAAACAGAGTCGATAACACTTTTTGGTTTTTTTTTTTAAATTTTTGGGGAGGGCCCGAGACGAAACAGGGGTTCGAATTCATTCGCCATTGCAACAACATGGATAGGAAGAAGATTCAAGAATCAAGAACCCCCCACCCATCTCGCCGGTTTAAGCCCGACCCAAGCTAGCCGGAGCTGCAGTGGACCACGCGAAATTCGCACTTGGGCGACACCTGCCCCATCAGGAGCCTCGCCGTGTGCTCCTGCGTCACCAACGCGCCCTCCTTCTCCACCAGCACGCCGGCGACGATCCTCTCGTACCCGCCGCCCCTCCGGCTATGTACGCCACCAGCGCCGCCTGCACGGGGCCGAGGCTCGGGTTGTACGCCGCCGACTCCGCGTACGAGCCCCTGTACACCTTCCCGTCGCAGTCCACGATCGCCACCCCGGAAGGGCTCTTGCTGTACGGCGCGTGCGACGCGTTCGCCGCCTCCAGCGCCGCGGCCGCGAGCTCGTCGACGTCGGGCTCATCGCAGAAGCCGTTGCAGGAGGACTTGTGGTCCGGGTTTCGGGTCAAGAAGGTCAGCCCGTTGTGGTGGGGCTCCAGGAGGAGAGGCACCCCTGTTCGAGGAGGTCGCTCGGCCCGAACCACCGGGGGAGGAGGCGGGACAACGGGCCGAACGCGGGGTCGGGCTCCTGGTCCGGGTCGTCCACGGGGAAGATCCGGACTTGGATCTCGGAGGCGTCGCGGATCTCCTGCAAGAACTGGCGGCAGTGGCCGCAAGGGGCGGAGGAGACGGCGAAGGCGAGGAGGCGGGGCTCGCGGTGGAGCGCGAGGTTGTTGGCGAGGAACTGCTCGGCGTGGACGGACTGGTGGAGGGGGAGGCCCGGGAACTCGAGGTTGACGCCGAAGAAGATCCGGCCGGAGGAGCCGAGGCCGACGGCGCCGACGTGGTAGCGGGAGATGGGGGTGCGGGCCAGGGCCTTGGCGGCGGCGACCAGGGTGGGGAGGAGGTCCGTCAGGCTGAGGCCGGCGTCGTTCGCCAGGGACGCGGCCTCGGAGGCTCCGATCACAAATCTGGGCGGGTCCATGAATCGGGTCGGGCTTCTCGCCGGAGACTCTCGTTCTTTATTTTCTGTGGTGGGGATTTAGAGATAGAAAGAGAATGGATTTTCCCTGGGAACGAGGAAGAGGAAGAAGGAAGAGGAGGAGGTGGAGGGGGAGGGAATCCGAACGAGAAGAGCGGCTATTTATAGATGATGACAGGCCATATTTCCTCTTTTTCTTTATTTTTTTTTATTTTTTTTATATGGGTAATCAAGCATTTTTCTATGGCACACTCCATAATTAACATATTTTAAAAAAATATATATATTTCCAAGGACTTTGCTAGTGCAGGAGATTTACCATTCCGCATTCCCCCTCCTCGAAATTGGGAGGAGGGGTAAATGGTGAGTTTTGACAGTTAGTAAGTCCATGTCAGGCGACGAATTCGAGATTACCCAATCCGATCGACGGAAATGACAAGACGAACATGTCTGAATAGGCTATTCTCTCCTATATAAATCATTTGATTAAGCATGCAAGAAATTACTTTGTTGTATTCATCCAATTTGGCATGCATATCTTTATTTTTATTTTATTTTTTTGGTGATTTTGATCGTATAATTGGGATGAAAGTAACATTAAACTAAAGTCAATTTCATTCCGAAATTTTCGGTTGGAATGTGAAGAAATTTTTTTCAGAATGTGGGGATGCGTACGCTATTTTAACATTGCAAAGAGGTAAACTCCACATCATTACAAGAGGACGTCTAAGAACTTTACCTAGAATAAAGAAAAAAGAAAAAGTAAACCTAAGATTTAAAAAGCAATAACAATTTTATTTGTTATTTTCTAATATTTTGATTAGTATATAATTATCTTGAAATAAAAAAATTGTAACATCAGATGTTAAAAGTACAAGGAAAGAGATAAGCATGCCCTCCATCGGATCAATTCCACTTCTCGAATGAGTATGGTCTGACTAGATCTCAAATCATAAATGGCATTATAAAATGTCTGAAAAGTCATTTGCCCCTATAACTATTGCATTGGCAAAATTACCAAAACAGTCATAAATATGTTACAATTATGCTAATTCAATCCTTTATCTTTGTATTTTTACCATTCAATTCATCCAACTAATTTTGGCCAATCAATATTAATGTGAATGTCGACTGTCTAGCCAAAGTTGAAGTGTCAATATTTTAAATTTTTTTCTCTTTTTCTTTTTCTTTGTTTCTGTTTTTTCTTCCTTCTTTCTCTGGCTGGTCTGACGACCGACTAGAGGCTAGGGTTGGCAAGGGCAAGCCTTAGCCACCCCTAGCAAGGCCCTGCCCTTGCTATTGCTGGGCAAGGGCTAGCCTTACCATGGTTGGGCAAGCTCAACCTTGCTCGACAATGCAACCCTAGCGAGGCATGATCTCGACATGGTTAGGTTACACTCCAATTCGCCCGCAACAGCAAGGCCTTGCTAGGGGTGGGCGAGGCTCGCCCTTCCTAATGCCAAAGAGGGAAAGCCTCACCAATGGCCAGTGAGTTAAACCTCACTAGCTAAGGAAGAAGGAAAGGGAAAAAAATAGAAAGACAAAAAAAGGAAAATAAATAAATGAATGAATATATATATATATATATATATATTAAAAAATTGACACGCTCGTGTCGGCTAGCACTAGCCAACATCCACATCAACGTCATTCGACTAAAACTGATCGGGTAGACTGAATTGGTACAAACACAAAAATTTAGATTGAATTAACCAAAAAAAGGTTTAGGAGCATTGACACAATTGCAATATAGTTAAGCTATTTTGGTAATTTTCCCCTATTGCATCAATTAGTCTAAAGATGATAATAATGCAAGTGAACAAATGGCTCTGATTAGGTTTCTTCTTAGGCCAACCTATAAACACACATGTTGCCCAACGAAAATTGTCTTTTCAATCCTAAATTTATTGTACGGATGCCAATTTAACTATAAACTTTCTATTTTTTTTTCTAATTTAGTCATAAAACATTGAGTGTAATTCTAATGTAGTAATTCCAACTAGTTTTTGCCAAAAATCACCGATGTGACAGTGTGCCACGTAGGATGGCCTGCATTAACCAAACCCCCACATCCAAATGGGCTATACTAGAATTTTTTTTGCAAGTGTTTGTGATTAAACTAGTATAATTAAAAAGTTTATGATAAAATTAGAATCCGCACAATAGATTCAAACTGATCGGGTACCTTCACCCTCGTCATGTGCATGTCAGCCACTTTTTTGCCTCCAATCAAATTAGTTGAATTTCTTTTTGTGCCCTAGTGCTGTAGAATTAGCATCTAGTTCTTATGTTCTCACATTTCGCATCTCATTCATGGATAGAGCAATGGTCACATGTAGCATCCAATGGTAAGAATAATTCGTACTCTTTAGAATATGCTTTGTATCATGCGCGCGCTTGCTTTTTTATTTATTTGTTGAGCAATATAAAAATCAACCATCTCAAAAAAAAAAAAAAAAAAAAAAGATTGTGAGAAATATAAATATATACACTAGCTAATGCAATATAGAAACAAAGGACATGACTAACATGTGAAATTATGCGATTATGATATGCGAAGCATGGGTCGTTCGTGCTATATAAAATTTATAGTACTTTAATCGAATTGATGAGGCCCCCAAGCAAAAGTCCAAGCCATGATATCTTTTTCCAAAGGAGACAAAGAAGAGTTTTGTTGAGTGAATGCATGAACTTTGGCAAAAGAAGACGTGTCACGAGTCATATGATGACCTTAATCATAGAGGGATGCGCGACGAGCTCACGTATCTTCATGTTGCATTTTAATAATTTGTTGTGGAACTAATTGTAGAGCAACTACACCAATTTTATTATTATTATTTTTTCGGTATATATATATGGTTGGAACGATAGTCGAGTCAATTTGTTGACGCCGAAAGATGCCTGAATGTTTTGGCTAATGGTTCGGTCGATGGGAGCCGGTTAGCAACCGACGGCGAAAGGGAACCAATTTTGGGTCGACCAAGATGCCAGCTTTGAACAATTAAGTGCCAAAGTAAGGTATATCATACCAATCGACTAGAATTAGCACAAGATGTAACTGTCGGTAATCTTGGGAGCTATGTAACCATTTGTAGGTAAGTGTTGCTGAATAACAGGAGCCGAGTATGGCAGGTTTTTAATTCTTAGTAACTCACCAATCAAACAAAAAAGAAAAAAAAATCCTCAGTAACTCTCTATATACCTTTGGATCAATCCGAGAACACATCTTGCTCATCCTTAATTTCGACATATCTTACATTTCCAGTAAAATTTTACATTGCCGGCAACCTCTATTTATGATACTCGTGCCTTCAAATTCCACACCATTTACAGAATCAACTTGACCCTTCAAACCTTCATCGATCGGACCAATTTGTCGCTTCGCAAGATGGAACCGAGAACTAGGTTGCGAAATCTGGCCGCAAGATGGGACTAGGAGGAGAGATTTGAGGTGATGTAAAGTCTCTTTCGTAGGGATGTTTCCGAGATGGCTTTTGATTGTCGAGGGTTTCCCATTAGTCAAAGCAATTGCATTATGTATTATTAGCATGCAAGCCACGCTTGCTTTTCCATTTGGAGGTCAAATCAACTTCAAGCGTAAGTTCAAAGAAGCAACGCATGGGCGTTTGTGGGAAGTCTTCCCTCTTGCGTAAAATGAAGTATATATCAATAGAAAAATAATCGTGTTAGGAATATCCTCTGGACCACGGGAAATCGATTAGGGTTGCGTTTATTTTACGAAAATAAATGATTTGAAAAATATTCTTTTTAAAACGAGTAATTGAATCTCTTACACAGACTGAATAAACGGAAAATATTTTTATCATCAATGAAAATGTTTGGACATAAATTTGGTATCGTTAATGAAGGCGTTTATTATTTATTAATTAATTATTTTAAATAATATAAGTGATTATTTAAAAAAAAGTATTTTCCAAATCATTCCCTTTTCGCAAAACAAATAGAGCCTAAATCTAGACATTTTGCATATGCTGATGGACCTACTCCAGAACAATTTTCAAGGAATTGGTGAAATTCGAACAAGTGAGCTTTGGTCCTTGACCTGAAAATCCCTCAACACCTCAATCAACCAGGAAAATAAAAAAATTGCTAAGGGTGAGTTAGTTTTCCTAAAAACTTCATAATAAATAAAAATATTTTCTATAAAAATCATTTTCAAGAGAAATGGTCAATTTTCATTTACTTGATGGTTTAGGGAAAATAATTTCTACCTTTTCCAGAAGAAGAATTTGTTTTCTTTCAATTTAAACTTGTTGCTCTAGATAATGGAGAACATTTCTCAGGAATAGTTTTATTTCAAACAAACGGACTCAAATCACGGATTATTTCTAGAAGAATTACTGTTGTACCAAACAAACGTGATCTTCTGGAGAGCACTAACGTGCCCGAAAAAGAGGGGAATCCATGTCACCAGATGATCAACTCCTTCAAATGCAGGGCATAAGGGACATATGCTTTAGCCAAGTGATGATGACATTGGATTCACATTAAGAAAGCAACAATCTGTACTTGTAGTTGCTGCTAGCTTGCAAGCATTAGTTTATTGTTCTCTTTCTTTTATCAGTTATCTTATTCCCAATTCCCAGTCCCACAGAGAGAGACGGAGAGAGAAAGAGAGAGAGAGAGAGAGAGATGCTGTTGATCTATCACTGAGTATGGAACTTGCCATGCAATTGTCCATCTCTCTAGAGCTCTGCAAATTGGCCCCACTCTCTCACCAACCCTTTTCTCTCTCTCTCTTTGAGTTCAATGTATGATTGCTTGAGTTCCTGTCTGGCTGGTTTCATGTTTAGCATGTTGTAATCAGAGAAGTTGTCTGTATGTGAAGGGGAGATTAAGTTGATGGGAGAACCACATGTCAAGGTGAAACTTGATTTCCATTTCAATTTCCAAATGTGGCCTTGATTTGCATGTCACTCTAAATATGCAGCTAGGGCACTTAGGTTAACAAATCTAGCGTTCTAAGGTTGCCTCACAAAAGACTCGTCCAGTCCATCTCGCGAACAAATACCCTACATACCCAGTTGCCAAAAAGCATTCAACTCATTCAACCCAGTTGCCAAAAAGCATTCGACTCATACATACCCAGTTCACACGCTCTATGAATACCGAAATTCCGCTTCCTTATAATTAGGGTTTGCATCGGCCGATGTAATAACGTACTCCCACCTGTCGGTGTACCCGCATCTTTCGTACGTCCATGCACTCGCATACGGACGTGATGCTCAATTTTATAATCGCCGACGTCGCACCCGGGCATCGCCCTTTTGAGGATTATAGTATTATAATTGCCCTCAATAAGAGAAGCTACCTAAGTTGATGGCCGTTGACCATGGAGCTTTGCATGCATGCCTACTGCCAATGCATGATTAGCCAAATCAGCTGCACGATGCTCCCACCTACCGCTCCAAAGCTGGTGCGAGATTGAACTGTGGTTGCTCTGGCCGCTTGCATTGGATTAATCAAATCTTTAAGTAGGGAGTACAAGTAAGGGGGAAGCTTCGTGAAGATGTTGAGTTTTTTAGTTTTGAATGTAGGCTTTTATTGTCGGAATGCGTGGTGCTGGAGAGCATCGTCTCGGCCACTTCCGTTTGTCTTATTGTATGCTTTATGTGCGTGGGGGGAAAAAGAACTAATTTTTCCTGGTAGGGGAACAAAAAACATGCTTTGTTTCTTATTCGTCGAGTGGAAAAGATCAAGAGGAAGTACTCGACGCATTACAAAATTCACTTTCTAAGAAAAGTCTTGTAACCAGGGATGTTAGGCTGATAAGTTGATTCTCTGACATTGTGCGAAGCACCGGTTGACCTAGTAAGAGGGATGTGTAATCCCCTCTAACCTTCACCAGCGCAAGTGGTTAATATACCAATCTACCAGTTCCTCAAACAACCTCTGAAGAGATTACGATGAAATTTACTTGTCCACCTTAGAGGCTCTTTAATTCCCTATTTGTCTCAAAGAGTGAATACAAAGGTGCCATATCAAGGCAGATCTCCTTCTTATTTCTTTCTCGAGTCGTTTAAGGACTTATCAGGTCCAAACTATTTTTCCTATTGGGAGAACAAAAAACGTGCTTTGTTTCTTTTGCATCAAGTGAAAAAGATTGAGAGGAAGTATTCAATGCATTATCAAAAAGTTCACTTTCTAAGAAAAGTAAAGGGATTTGCTAGTTTCTAACTTTCTGAAATTCGAAATTAGTATTTTATGAGGAGTTATATGTGAATTTACATATATAAATTGTTTTTGACGATTCCGAATACCGCAAAAGGCGAATACCGCAAAAAAAAAAAAGTCAAAAGAGAAAAAGTAAAGGTCACTCCAAACATATAAATTCATGGAGCTGTTTGCATGTTTGAAAAGAATTGATGACTCGGGCTTGTCTTGAGTGATTCTTATGTTTTTTTCGCTTTTCTTCTTTCTAATCATGGTAGTGCACTCATTTTGGCTTTTTCTATCTCAAGTAAAATTTCAAATATATAAATACGAACACGTTAGACTTGAATAGATCCTTAAATACTCAAAAGAGAATAAACAGGTGAAAGATCCACTCTGGGGTAGGAGATCTCACAATGTCATATCTTGTATTTCTTGGTGGTGAGGAAGATAAAGATTAGATACAATACTTGCAAGTACTAGCATAATAAAATAAGGAACACAGTCTAACAGAGCACCCCATTAGGAGATTACGCAGGAAGCCCTCACAGGTGGGAAACCAACTAAGGTTGAAAGGAGACAGAGGAAGGATCCATCTAGATTGCATTTGCTACAATGCGACCACCGTGTAGGGTGGTTGCCAAAGTGAGGCGACTACAGATCCCCATGATGGTCTGAATGGCTAGATCTACCTTGATATGACAACCGCACGCAATTAATAGAGGGAAAATTTCAAGAGACTATTTCTTGACGATCACTGGAAAGTTGCATTGGTTGAGTAGTGGTGTCAATAGCAGTACCATGGTGGCGACACCGAGTGGCGGACTATTCGTTGATATTTGCTTAATTTCTTAATTTCTTAATTTTTGATAAAATTCATCTGGGTCAAAATAAAATTATCCCACCCTTAGGGGCCAAGATGATGAATTATCCAACTCTATGTCCAGATCTTTACAAGTTTCCTCAATCCAAATGTACTGCCAAACGCTAGATATGATTAATCATATCTTATCCAGCTTTTTGCTTGGATCGCGAATGCAATGCAATCACCGGCTGACCCACTCAATTATTTGAAGAGGGATGGGCTAATAGACAACAAAAGCTGTTACCCAAACCAAAAGTGCTTAAGCTAAAATCCAATTAGTGTACTTTCTGGCCCAACCAATAATTAATGTAATCCCTTCTTTCGATGAAACTGAAAAAAAAAATTGCTAAAATTTTAAGTATTGATCATTGAGTGCCGAAGTCTTTAACTTTAAATACTGAAAATGAAAATTAAAAGTTATTTGATAACACATGAAATCAAATAATAAATTTTGATTTTTTTTGTCAAACATTGGATAATGAGCATTTTTTTTGGGGAAGGTTTGGACATTACAAATGGATAAGATATTTAATTTTCATCGAATTTTTTTTCACCCAAAAGATTAAGTAGGCCCTCCCTTGCTTTAAGTGATTTTTTTATTCGAAAGAATTATTTAAGATGGATATGGTTGGATTATTTATATATATATGGTCAGTATGATTGGATTATATCAAATATACCAAATAACATACATTCGAGCACTTAATGTGGCCACCGAACTCCCTTATTGAACAATAAGTGCTGACGTGTTTGGATACTGAAAATGAAAATAAAAAGTGGACTGATTATGCGTGAAAACTAAATAATAATTCTCATTAGTTTCTTAATAAAGATTTTATTTTGGTCTGAAGTTCCTTAATAAAGATTTTATTTTGTGAAGTTCTTAATTATTATTAGAAGATTTTGACAATATATAGTTGATAATATTTTAATTGCCAATAACTAGTTTATCACTTAGTGAATTAGTAAGTTGTTCATCACTTACAGCATCAAAGTGATTTTTGACTTAAAATAATAATTGTATATTTATCGACTACACTTTATAACATTACATGCTAAAATTTTAAACTCTATAATATTTAAGGCGGTTATTAAACACGGACTAATTTTAGTAGAATATGCAACTAGCTATCGAAATAATTTCCACAATATAATGCATCAAAAATAAATTTCTCTATGATCGACTTTGACCAAAATCCAATCAAATTTCGCAACGGGATGCTAGTGGCCACATGGAATTTACTAGGGCCAAGGATTTCCAATGCAACTCAATCGAGTGTTTGATAAGATAAGTGTGAGATTTTGTTGGATCATTTATCAATCGTTCTAAAAATTTAAACTCTTCAGAAGCTCCTGCTCTAATATTATGTGAAATTTTATAGGATAATTGTCAACTATTCTAAAAACCTAATATATTAGACGAATGTACAATTTATTATTCCATCAATAAGCGAACTCAACACAACTCTACTGGTCAAAGTAAGGTAAATGCCGGTAGAAACTTGAATTAAGCTAGATTTAGAGCCCAAGTAGAGTTTTTCGAGTAGCCTAGCCACGTTACCGGCCCTTCCTCCGAATGGCCAGAATAGGTGATGCACCGGAACCGACGACATCGCCCTGATGGCCAGCGACCCAAAATGCATTCAACGTTCTATAAGACCACGAACGTGCAACGTCCATCGCTCACAAACCGAAGAGCCAACGATGGCCAGTTATCTCCATCTCGGACCACAACCGAGCACTCGCATTTTGGCGGGCGTTCGTTCGCTTCCTCCTCTTCCTACGGCTCCGCTTCTCCCGACCCGTGCACTTGATTCGACTCGCGACGCGTTCGCCAGACGCAAGACTGCCTTCAGGCCGGCTCGGCGCTTGGTCCTAGGCCTCGGGGCTTCGTTCTGGGCTCAGTCCATGGCCACGTCCGGTGCACTTGGCGGGAAATCCTTCCTCGCCTCCGCCAGGCCTTCCTCGAACGTCGAGCAGGTGACGGCCCTTGTCTTGCGCCGGGGCTTCAGGGGCACGTCGGGGTTGTTTCTTTGGAATTTTTCTCTGTTGGGTATTCCGTTTCTTGGATTTTGATCATGGTTGTTGCGAATTTTGGAGTTCGTTTCTTTCGTTTCTCGATTGGGGTACGTTTTGAGATTCTGGGTTTCTTTAGAATCCGTGGTCTTGGTGGTTTCCTTGTGAATGAAGTGATTGCGTCGTCGTTAAAGGGTCTATCTAGTAGTTCGATTTGATGGTGCTCGTGAAGCTTGCTTGTACGACTAGTCCTCTGCTCATGGGGCTGTAAGGAAACTGTGGTCCATGTCGTTGAGGGGGGGAAGTGATCTCGCTTCGGCTTAAATTGCCCAAGAGGGTGAGCGCTCGCTGTCTGAATTTTTTCAACCGCACAAAGTAATAGACTCCATGGAGTTATTTATCTAAAATATCCCAATGAAAACCTTTTTCTTAAAGTAGGCTGCTTGTCAATGATGCACTGTCTATTTGCTTCTTTTTTCTCCTTTCTCTGATTATGACTTAATCTTGATTGAAATGAGGATCGTATAGGTATTGAAGAATGTGGAATGGCCCGAACAGTTTCCATTCAAAGAGGAGGATTTTCAGCGCTTTGATGAGTAACTTCTTTAACTTGAACTTCTATTTGAGGTGGCTTCTGTTTTAAAATCAGCAGGCAACTTTTGTTTCCTTAACCCGATCATTGATTTGCAATCATTTCATACTTCAATTTCACTGGAGTCGTCATGTTCTGCGCTGTTTTTTATGCTTTCTGAATGTGAGCAAGAATTCTCACAAGACTTCTTTTCCTTTTTCTAACCCAAGAATATCCCCACATAATGATTACACTTTGAATGACAAGAGAAGGTTCAATGTGACTGTCATGCAGCCACATCAGCTAAGAGACATAATGATCACAATGTTATGATTATAACATGGAGTTATTGCTGACTTGAGATGATTCCTGCCAGGTCTTCTATCTTATTAGATCAACACCTACTTCATAGTTGCATATGCAATACGTGAAAATGCAATAATTTTTATATGAATATCCTACTTGTGTAGCTAAGGTACTGGTTTTTATAACTTTTATACTAAAAAGTTGCATCTCTTTAGGGCAGATCTTCTGATTCTTTGTTCTACGAGGCTCCTCGTTTCGTGACACATATAGACGATCCAGCCATTGCTGCACTTACTAGGTTCTACTCAAAGGTCTTACCTCCTAGCAACAGTCCAGGAGTCAGCATTCTTGATATGTGTAGCAGTTGGGTAGGGCATTCTATGTTAAAATTGACCTCTTAATACCTTCTTATTTCTAACCTGACAAACCTTTATCTGCTAAACATCTAGATAAGCCATTATCCAGCAGGATACAAGCAAGAGAGGATAGTTGGAATGGGAATGAATGAGGAAGAGCTCAAGCGGAATTCGGTGAGGCATTATTGTCCAGTCAAATAATTTTCCCTGGATAAAATGGGTGGTTGTTTCATATTTTGGATGCTATGTTCTAATTCTGTATCTGGAGATCATCTTAAGTCCAGCCACTGTTTCTGTAGGTCCTGACTGAATACATTGTCCAAGACTTGAATGTGAATCCTAAAATTCCATTTGATGATAATTCCTTTGACGTCATCACCAATGTGGTAAGAAAAATTCCTCCTTCTCAAGGATAATCAAGAGAGCCAGAGATTGCTTTTTAAGGTCTTTAGAAGTCTACTATGACCTATGTATGTATTTGGACCAGCTTTTATTAATGTTATGCACCATTGACTCACCTTAGTCAGCCAACTGTAGGCACTGTATTTGGGTTTATTCCTACCTTTGTTAGTCAACTTTGCCTGATTACTGGAGTTAGCTTAGATAATGAATTACCCATCCAGTTCAGAAAGAGAGGTTACCTACTCTTGGATTCACCCCTGTCATGGTATCCAAGTATAAGTTGCATTAAGATGGTGGATTGGGGATGCAGAAGCATCCATGAGAACCTGCGTCCCACTAACTTTTTCCCTGTTGTTAACCTAACCTAAATTGGTCATTTCACAGGTCAGTGTTGACTATCTGACTAAGCCTCTCGATGTTTTCAAGGAGATGTCTCGGATTCTTAAGCCAGGAGGCCAGGCAATACTGAGGTGATGCATATGCTCAGAAAGAGTTAGTTATTCAGGAGCTTTTTTTAATGTTTTAAGTTCGGACTTCTAAAGACATTTTATCATACTCCCGCATTTGCAGGATTTGTTTTCCATGTTTATTGCAATAAATTCCACAACTGCATGATTCCATGATGTTAGAAATCAGCATAGTAACCTATTGTAATGGTTATTGGATGTGCCGGCATTGAAATATTCCTTCTTTAGCCTAAACATGGGAAAAGACCTTGTCTACGTCATGGTTTTAGAATGAGCCAGCACTAGTATATACACCTTTTAACATAAACTTAGAGGCCTTGTTAACCGTTCTGTGAAGACATTTTTGATCATTTTTGTTAGTTCCTAAATTCTTGTGCCTTTTCGACCAAAAAAGAAAATTCTCTTGCCTTGCCTGTGACGAAGCACTTATGATATCTTTCTTGGTGGAACAGTTTTTCCAACCGTTGCTTTTGGACCAAAGCAATCTCAATATGGACATCGACAGGTGATACAGATCATGTTATGATTGTTGGGTCATACTTCCATTATGCAGGAGGATTTGAGCCTCCTCAGGTAATAGTTACATTACCTATTAGTATCACTTGCTAGTTGCTACTATGGTAGTGATACTAATCTCTTGAAAAGCAAAGTATATATCACATAAATATAAAGAGAGGATGTCATAAACAAATCCTGCTTCTGATGGCGCTGGCCACCAGCAATGAGGTTCTTGGGTAACTATTCTTGTCCTCAGATATCATACACTATGCATGGAAGATAAATTTTCTGAGACTGTGTCAATGCCATCACATATCTTTACGTTTGAGCTTTAAAGAGCAACTGCTTAATCCCGAAACCAGCTTCAGGGCACTTGAATCATTTAGATGGCATCAAGCGTGAAAACTATTGTTTCTGCCAGTTCCACCAGCAATTTTTTCAGTAAAAATATCTGTAGAAATGCAGAATAATACCTTAAGCTGCACCAATATGATGCTTGTTAACCGTGGTTCCACAGCTAGCTATTTTATGATGCAAAATCCACATAGGCAGTCTCCTCCTTACCATGGAAGTTCCCAAAATGCTTCTGCTTCTTTGCAGAGTGGTTGCTTTTCCTTGTTGCATAGATCTAAATCTTGAAACACTGTTGTTATATCTGGGGAGACGGAATGGAGCGAGGGAAAGAATGGACCTGAGTATTTCAATTCTTGTGTTTGGATCTCACAGAGAAAATATATAGAAATGAAGAGTTTTTGATTCCAAAAATGTCGAAACTGTTCTTAAATCATGGGGCTCTTATTTTCATATATGTTCTGTATTCACAACTGTCGGTCTCATTGGGGTTTGGACGAGTCAAATTCACGCAACATTTTCCATCTACAGGCCGTGGATATTTCTCCAAACCCGGGGCGATCAGATCCGATGTACATTGTATACTCGAGAAAGGCCTTGACCGCTTGAGATTTGGGAGCCCTTTCCAGGTAGGGAAAAGAAGTGAGATGGTCTTCAACCGATGCATCTTCAGATGGCCGCTACTGCTCATAATATGCCGTGATGACCCATTCTGTGAGGTAAATAGCCGCTCGTTAAAGTTTTGGGTGCACCGGAAAATAGGTGATCTTAGAGGCCAATAAACTATCAGCATTTTATTGTGTAAGTGATTATTAACCCTTGCCATTTGAGTTGATGCTGTTAGCTAAAGATACAATCAATTTTTTTGTTCATGCGCAACTCATGCCTTATTAAGGAGTGTTATGTGGCTTTAAACATTAGTATGAAATGAGTTCCTTCAGCATCCTAGCTCTGTTGAAATATTTTAGTGATGAAGTCTCTTAACCTTTTAGTGCTGAAAATGAAAATCAAAAGTTTTTTGGAGAACAGAGGAAAAGCTAAATAATGATTGTTATTAGTTTCTTAGTGAACATAGAATAGCGAGCAACATTGGAAGAGACTTGACCATATAATGGGTGAGATTATAATTTCCATTGAATATTTCATCACTTAACCAATGAGGAAGTTCTTCCTTACTCACCGCATTAAGTGATTTTGGACTTCAAATAATCATTTAAATTGTATGTACGTAGAAGCTATCAAACACACTATAACATTGGGAAATTTTATCAAAGTTAGCAAACACGCCTTTATTTCTTTGCAATCAACGCACTTCCAAGGAAATTTTATCAAACTTTTTGGCGATATATCAATGGGGCAACCACATGGCCATCACAAGTGCTGGTGATTTCTAGCATGGACTCACACAATTACATGACAAACCCAAAAGCAACACAAATTGACATGAATTTAACATACTAAATTTTATAGCACAACTAGTAAAAATAAAGTGATTCCTATTGACACTCCTTAACATGGTTATAGAACCTAATGGGCGATCATGACATGTAAACATAAATTAATTAGCCCTCGCGTTTACTTAACGACCAACTCGGTTCTAACTAAAATCGTTTGAAACAACATCAAAGACCTAACAAAAAGCAAAAGATACCTTTTTGTTTTTCCCACCAAAAACTATCATACGTGAATCTGCACGTCAATATCTATACATTGCGAAAGGTCCGGATGCCTAAAGTCTTCGAACGTCTTCAAATGTTCTGTGAAAGTCCCCGAACGTGACACCAATTCCACCGCTCCCAGACAAAAGGGGGTATCTCCAAACTTGGAACTACACCCGAGCGGTCGCATCTTGGCGGGTGTTCGTTCGCGCCCTCCCTTCTTCAGCTCCGCTTCTCACGACCGGTGCCCTGAATTTCGACTCGTGACGCATTCCGCTCAACGCAACGCCAAGCCAATTTCGGACCAAGCTCGGTGCTCGGCTTTAGGCCTTGGAGCTTCGTTCTGGGCTTCATCAGTCCACGACCACGTCCGGGGCACTTGGCGGGAAGTCCTTCCTCGCCTCCGCGAGGCCTTCTTCGAACGTCGAACAGGTGATGGCCCTTTTCTTGCGCTGCGGCTTCCGGGCATCATCCGGGTTGTTTCTTGATTTTTCTCTGTTGGGCATTCTGTTTCTTGGATTTTGATTCTAATTGTTGCGAACTTTGGAGTTCCTTTCTTTCGTTTCTTGATTGGGGTACGTTTGAGATTCTGAGTTTCTTTAGAATCTCTGGTTTTGGTATTCATTTTGGTGGTTCATGTTGTGAATTAAGCTTGCTTGGACAACAGGCTGCTCATGGGGCTGTAAGTAAATTTTGCTCCACGTTGTTGAGGGGGGGAAATGATCTTGCTTTGGCTTAACTTGCCATTCAAGATGGTGACCGCCCGGTGTCTGTTTTTTTCGTACCACACAAATTAATATTACTCTACAGAGTTGGTAATCAGCAAAATACAATTGAAACCCTTTCTTAAACTAGGCTGCTTGTCAATGATACGTTGTCTTTTTGCTTCTGTTATCTCCTTTCTCTGATTATGGTTTTATCTTGATTGAAACGGGGATCTCATAGGTATTGAAGAATTTGGAATGGCCAGAACAATTTCCATTCAAAGAGGAGGATTTTCAGCGAGATGATGTGTAACCTCTTTTAACTCGAACTTCTATTAAAAGTGAACTCTGTTTTGAATCAGAAGACACGTTTTTCTTAACGCTTCAACCTCATTGGGTTCATGATGTTCTGAAGCTGTTTTTCTCATGTTCTCTGAGTGTGAGAAAGAATGTTACTAGTCACGATGGAGATTATTTTGTTCTTTGAACACAGAAATATCCCCACACGATAATGTCACTTTGAATGATAAAACAAGGTTCAAAGTGACTGTCATGCAGCCAAATCATCTAAGAGACATAATAATCACAATGTTATGATTGTAACATGGACTTATTGCTGACTTGAGATGTTTTTCTGCCGGGTCTTCAATCTTATTAGACCAGCAACTACTAGGTAATAGTTGTATTTGCAATACGTGAAAATGCTAGAAATTTTTATCACTATCCTGACTAAGATACTGGCTTTTATAGTTTTTATACTAAAAAAGTTGCATCTCTTTGGGGTCAGATCTCCAGATTCTTTGTTCTACAAGGCTCCTCGTTTCGTGACGCATATAGATGATCCAGCCATTGCTGCACTTACTATGTTTTACTCAAGAGTCTTACCTCCTAGCAACAGTCCAGGAGTCAGCATCCTCGATATTTGTAGCAGTTGGGTACGACATTCTATCTCAAAATCAGCCTCTTAATAAATTCTTATTTCTAACCTGACAAATCCTTCATTTGCTAAACATCTAGATAAGCCATTATCCAGCGGGATACAAGCAAGAGAGGATAGTTGGAATGGGAATGAACGAGGAAGAGCTCAAGCAAAATTCAGTGAGGCATCAATGTTCAGTCAAATAATATTCCTGGATAAAAAGAGGGCTTGTCTTATATTTTAGATGCTATGTTCTAGTTGTGTATAAGGAGACAAGTATTAAGTCCTGTTGCTGGTTCTGTAGGTCCTGACTGAGTACCTTGTCCAAGACTTGAATGGGAATCCTAAACTTCCATTTGAAGATAATTCCTTTGACATTATCACCAATGTGGTAAGAAAATTTTCTCCTTGAGCATAATTCAGAGAGCCAGAGATTGCTATTTAATGTCTTTAGAATTTTACTATGACCTAAGAGTGTATTTGGACCAGCTTTTGTTAATTTTCTGCAGCATGGACCCTCCATTTGTTAGTCAGCCAACTTCAGGCACTGCATTTGGGTTTATTCCTTCCTTCACGACTTATCTTCAATCTAAGTAGAGAAAATGGACTCCACCCAATTATTGGAGTTAACTTAAATGATTATTTACCTCTCCCAGTTCAGAATGAGAAGTTACCTACTCTTGGATTTTCTCCTGTTATGGTATTCTAGTATAGATTGCCTTAAGATGATAGAATTGGTAATGGAGAAGTCATCTATGAGAAACCTGCAAACCAGTAACCTTTACCTGGTTGTTCAACGAACCTAACTTGGTCATTTCACAGGTCAGTGTTGACTATCTGACTAAGCCTCTTAATGTTTTCAAGGAGATGTCTCGGATTCTTAAGCCAGGAGGCCAGGCAATAATGAGGTGATGAACATGTGCACAAAGAGTTATTTAGGATCTTCCTTTTATGTTTCAATTTCCCACTTTCAGCATTTGCAGATTTTGCTTTCCATGTTCATCACAATAAGTTCCATGGTACATGATTCCATGAAAAATCAGCATAACAGCTTGTTGTAGTGGTTATAAAGTGTGCTTGCACCAATATATTTGTCTTGTAACCTAGACTCAAACGCCTTGTTAAACTTGCTGTGCTATAAAGTTATTCTAACTGTTTTTGTTAGTTCCCAAATTCTTTAGCCTGGCCTTTGATAAAGCACTTCTGATTTCTTGTTGAAACAGTTTCTCAGACCGTTGCTTTTGGACCAAAGCAATCTCAATATGGACATCAACAGGTGATACAGATCATCTTTTGATTGTCGGGTCATACTTCCATTATGCAGGTGGATTCGAGCCTCCTCAGGTAATCTCTTGAAGAGCAAAGATTCTTATTACTTTAATATGAAGAGAGTATGTCATAATCAAAACAAGCTTGGCTCTGGCAACTAGCAATGTGGGGGTCAGGTAACTATCCATCCATGTCATATACCATACGCTGTGGGTGGAAGATGAATTTCAGACAGTGTCAATGCCATCAAATATGTTTGTGTTTTAGCTTTAAAGGGCAACTGCTTATTCAAGAAACTGGCTTCAATGCACTTGAATCATTTAGATGGAATCACACACGGAAACTACTATATCCGCCAGTTTCTACCAGCACTTCTTGTAGTAAAAAAAATCAGCAGAAATGGAGAATGAAATTTTAAGCTGCACCATATGATGCTTGGGAACCGTGGTTCCATGGCTAGCCAACTTCTGATGCAAAATGCACGTAGGTAGTCTCCTCCTTTCTACTGCAGTTCCCAAAATGCCTTTTGCTTCTTCGCAGAGTGGTTACTTTTCCCTACTTGTTGCATAGATCTGAATCTTGAGACACTTCTATTACATCTGCTGAGAAAGAATGGAGTTCAGGAAAGAAAGGACCGTGTATTTCGCTTCTTGTTTGGATATCACCCAGAATTAATGAAAGAATGGAAGAGTTTGTGATTTGGAAACCTCAGAACTGTTCCTGAATCAATGGGGTCCTTATTTCTATTTATATTCTATCTTCACGATTATCTGTCTGATGGTTTGATAACTAGAATTAAAGCAACATTTCCATTTACAGGCTGTTGATATTTCTCCAAACCCTGGGCAATCGGATCCAATGTACATCGTGTACTCAAGAAAGGCCTCGACAGCTTGAGACATGAGGTATGCTGTCATCTTATAGCCACTCGTTGTACTTTCAAACTCTATACAGCAGTTTGGGAGTGGCGGGTGCCCCTAAAATAGGTGATTTTAGGGGCATATGAGTTACTGCTATTACTTGAAAAACTTAAATCAACTTCGTATGTAAGCAGTGCATTGTTCATTCGCAATTCCTGTCTTTAGGAGTGTATGCGTGCTCTGAACATTAAGAAGAAATAAGTTCCCTTCAGCATCCTAGCTCTCTGCCTGCCGAACACCATTCCATCTCCGATCTCAGCTCGGGTATCTTCTTTTCTACAACGAGGAAGCCCACCTAGGTAGAGGTAAACTCGAGGCGACGTATTATCCCGGGTTTATTAAAACATGGATCTTCCTAGGACCTTTGAAAGAGCTTGCATAAATTTAGTAATAGACAGAGACAGTGACACCATACTGGAGAATTCCAAGACATAAAGGCGCTCTTCTTAATGGTCGGTGGTTGGCCGGTGCCTTGGATATTGGTAAAACACATGTAAGATGAGATGAGATAGAATATAGAGAGAACTGCATAAGGCGACAAAATCATGTACCCTGACGATTGAACCTAGGCATAAGCGGTCAAGCTGGTGACAGGGTGTGACAATAAATGCTTATCCTGAACATGAGATGTCGACCGACGGTCCAATTCAACTCTCTCTCTCTCTCCATCAATGCAAAAGAGGTTCCAATAGTCAGAGGAGAAAGATAAGGCATCCTTCCTAAAGCTAGGAAAGCCACATCGTACCGATCCTATAATGACAAAAGCACAATGAGGAATATATACGCCGATGGTGACAGAAACGCCCCGAAGAACCACCATCTCCACCGAGAAAAACTCCAAGAGAAAGGGAAACCCTTAAAAGAAAAGCAAAAGGCGAATGTCATTTACAAAATCACTACTACTTGTGGCCTCCGGTATGGGCGTTCCTGAAGGCGCTGCACGCGATGAGGTAGACCCAGATGAGGACCACCAGCGCCACGATCAGGATCACGTTCGCCTTCCTCCATTCCCTCCTCAGGTTCCCGAGCAGGCCCGCCTTGCATGAGTTGCAGTTGTAGCAGAGCTGGGCCTGGTCGTTGTTCCACAGGTAGCAATCCGGGTTGGCCGTTGGGTTTGTCGGGTTCAGCCACAGCGTCGGGTTCGCATAGCTGTATCCACAGATTGACGGCGGCTTACAGCATCCCGACTGTGATCACAGAGAGACGCCCAAAAGGAAAAATAAAAATTTAAAATGTCAATAAAAATGGGAATTCTTTCACAATGTAAACAATTTCAACCATGATTGGAAACAATGTAGGCTTTAGCCCGAACAATTCAACTCTAGGAGTAATTCTCGGTTCAAAAAGAAGAACAAAAAGCAACCCCCACCAAATCATGCGAGTACATGCGCCAGAGCTGGCAACCACAACATTTTCTCTCAATCTTTTCCCAGACACAGAGACAAAAAGACAAACTACAGACCTTAATTCTTACTGTTCTGAAAATTTTTATCTGATCTTTATGATTATAAATTATTTTGAGCAGACGTGGGCGGGATATATGCCCATTATAGCACCAAAGAGGGACCCAAGATTTGACTCTCCAGTCCCCCTAAAGCAAAATTCCCCGTGCTGCTCCAAGATATGAAAGATCTTAAACAGTGTCCCAGGTGGTCGGACCAGATCGATTAGTCAATGGGGTCAATGAACGTGGGATGTTTTATAGCCTCAAATACAGGATATATTAAAAAAAAAAAAACCGATCAAACAAAGATCCTTCTTGATTTCGACCTAAACGAGACCGAAAGTGCTAACTTGTAATAATTGCCACTGACTTCAAGAGACCACCTCAACTTCACCAACAACCCAAATCACCATCAGAACTTAGGAGAAATGACAAACGACTGTCTCCGTCAATTACAACTTATATCCCCCAATTGCGTGGTCAATTGCCCATTCATGTAGTTACTTGATTCTCAGAGGGAAAGGGCATCATTTAGATGGGCATTTTCTGTTCAAGTTCATAAGAGACTCTTTGGAAGTGAAGTTAATGACTTTCCAGGCATTCCTCAGTGCTCGTACAGAAGAGGCAAGAGGCCAAGAAAGATACATCTCAACCTTAACCGATATCGATTCCATCAAAAGCAATGAATAAAGACAGAAGAAACACGCATCAAAACGCTGTCTTTTTCCTGGGTATAGAATAGAAACACAGGACAAACAGGGGAAAAAAGGTGGCAGACGAACCCACAGAGAGAGAGAGAGAGAGAGAGAGGCTTGCCTGAAGAGGAGAGATGTGAGCAGCGAAGTACTGGTCGGCAGTGACATAGTCCTGGGCCAGCTTGGTGCAGACATCGGACTCGGCGAGACAAGCCCTGATCTTGACCCAGTTCTCGGGGTCGGTGACGTGGTCCCTGAGCCACGAGCTGTACCTGGCGAGGCTGTACTCCCGGTACTCCCGCCCGGGCACGGAGCTACTCCCGTCCTCCCTGGTGACCACGTAGGCGAACACGAGGACGATGAGGAGGAGGCCGATGAGCATGGCCATGCAGAAGAGGTAGAAGGCCAGGAGCCCCTGCTTGTTCCAGTACGCCCCGACGAAGCCGGTGAGGGAGACGAGGAGGACGAGGGTGCCGAGGATGACGACCGGCCACCGGAAGTAGTGGGTGCACTCGTTGTCGGCCTTCGAGGCCAGCCAGATGCCGGCGGCGATTATGGGGACGGAGCAGAGGAAGGCTATGAAGTTGAGGACCGAGGTCACGTTGTTGCTAACCCCCATGGCTGATTCTTGTTCTTTGCACAGAGAGAGAGAGAGAGAGAGAGAGAGAGATTCTTGAGGTTGTTCGGTCGGTCGGGGTGATGAAGGATCAAGAAATCGGAGGAGTTCTGTGGGGCCCTTCTTGAGATGGGTCTTGTGTCTTCTTCTTGCTCATGGTGATTGTCAGCTTCTTCTAGCTTGAGAAAAGTGAGGACTGGATGGACATGGAGATGTGGAAAAAGTTCAGGGGAATTCTCAAATTCTTCTTTTTTTTTGGGGTGTGGAGGAGCGGAAATTATTAGGCACTCTCGAGCTATTCTCCTAGATCAAACTCTAGGGAAAGAAAGAGTTATTCTAGCTCTTCGTCATCATATGAATCGTCTGATAATATAGGACTCAGATATGGGATCCACATATTTCAACGGCCTATGTCAAATGAGCTTACAAAGGTTGAAACTATTAGAAGATTAAAGATGGCAAACTTAGGTGTGTTTGGGGAGAGAGAATTCCGCGTGGGTATGCTATTATATTTGGGGTATCTTGTGCCTTTTTCGAGACCTCGATTGCTTTTTCGAGACCTAATCACGGATCAAAAAATTCGCATATTTTAGTGTCCCTGTCTCCCATCATGCTTGAAAAAGTGCTTTTCCTTCTAGTATTGTACAATCCATCATTTTTAACTGAACATATGATTGGTTCGCTACTTAATAACACACCATGCATGAAAAGAAAATGGATATTTACTTTGGTCAAAAGAAAGCGCCACTTTTTTCCTGCAAAGAGAATTGTAAATTTCACAAAATTTGATACATTTAACGTGATTTTGGAGGAAAAAAGAAACGTTTTTTCCTTTGTAATTTGAAGTTTATTTGACCTTAATTTGATCTGGCCAAAGCCATTTTTGACCGGCACCTCTGCTTCCGAGTTTCTATTGCCTTTCGTCGGTCCCCCAACCGACTCACCGCCCCAGTCCCTCTCCGTCGTCGGCGCCGCACCACGTGTCCGCCCCGTGCATTGGGTAGGCCGTCGCCGGCGGGGCGTGGGTCTCGCCCCACGCGCGCGGGATCTCCGGCTTCTGCCCGGGCAGCAAATTATGCCCCGCAAAGGACCGAGGCCAAACCCCCAGCCGCATCGTAAGAGAGTCCCGGCACGCGCCGCAACCGGACGAGTTTGGAATACGAAAATCTACGAACATTCATTCATTCGGTCGGACGAGTTTCCCGCCCTGCGTCCTCGAAGTTCTTTGCGGAAACGAAGAGACGGCCGGCCGGCGAAAATGGAGCCGTGGACTCCGCTGTTCGACATCTTCCTCAGCTCTCCGACGCCGGAAACCGACGCGTCCAGGTGGCTGCAGGAGTCTTTCTCTCAGTCCTCGACCTCGGCCGCGCCCATCACCACCGCCTCTTTCCTGTCTCTGCTCTCGAAGCCTCACGACGCCGTTGCCCAAGACCACCCTTTTCCTTCGTCTTCTTCACCTGTTCAGACAAGAAGGTGAATTCAGTCGATTGGAAGTAAAAAGAACGATTTTTTTTTGTTGGTAGACTTTGTTTGAGGCCGTTTGTCCGTTGCTCTGTAGGGTCATGTTCATACAGACTTTGCCCGCTATGGTGCAATCGCGGATTTTGTCGTTCCTCGCTTTCGAGCACCGGAGATTTCGCGCCGCGGACTTGTCGAGTCTTGCCCGTGGCATTTTGGGTGGCGGCGAACAGGTGGATTTTTGGGTGGCGAGGGCTGCCCGCCACCTGCTCGATGTAATGCCCGAATCGAGTTACGAGTGGATCTCTCGATTGGGTTTGGATTCGGGGGGAGAAAGAACTGGCGATGAGTTCGAGTCGGTACCAGTTTGGCTGAAAAGTGAGGTGGCTGCCACTCGTGTGCTTCTGCCTTGGCTTCCTGTATTGCTGGATGAGTTCAACTCGGCGGAGTCTTTCCCAGACGGTGAGAAGAATGAGGGGTTGTTGAGCGAGGCTGGAGAAATTGAAGTGGAACCTATGGATGAAGATGTGGAAGGCACCGAGATATGTGATTCACCGGGAGTTGCCCTAGGACCTGAAATTCTGGACAAGGCAACGAGTTTGAGGGCTCAGATTGGGAATTTCGAATCTACTAGCAGAACTGTTGCCTTAGCAAATGCCATCCGCGAACTCTGCTTGGGAAAAGGGTTAAATTCTGTTCAAGTTCTGGAATTGATTGAACCTTGGAAAGCAGACGACGAGGCTGCTTCAGTTCTGATTTCCCACCTCACAGATGGAAGCGAAAGAGAGTTTACTTGGCCAAGCCTTGTCCTATGCTCCATTATCCTTCCTAGACTATTGGTTCTTGAAGTTCCAGTAACTCGTGTGCTATTAACTGCGACAATAGAATACTGCAAACTTCATCAGAAGGCTACAGAATATGCACTGTTATTGCCGCTTATAATGCGAAAGGAGGGCATAAATAACCCTGTCTGCGAGGCTATTACTAGGATCATCAAGGAATGCTTGCATCCAGCTCATGTCATGGCTTTCTGCCACAAATTGTTGTGTGATGGGAAAAATAACAAGAGATTCGTATGCTTACCATCTCATCAATGCCTAATATCCCCTGAACTGGTATGGACAGAATCCTTGTTCAATCTGTTTCAAAACCTATTGAATTATAATATTCATCTGACCCAGGAGTCAGTTGATTGTATTATTGACTCAGTACAGAAGCTGTCTTTAAGGTTCTCAAAATCTTTGAAGTTTGGAAATTTTTTACTATGTTTAGTCACCAAATGTTCATCATCATTGAAGTCCCATAAGCAGTCACTGACTAAAGCAGTTGAATGTACCAATACTCTGGTGACAAAGTCCATCTTGTCAAAGTTAT
Source organism: Angophora floribunda (assembly GCA_014182895.1). Taxonomy (NCBI): domain Eukaryota; kingdom Viridiplantae; phylum Streptophyta; class Magnoliopsida; order Myrtales; family Myrtaceae; genus Angophora; species Angophora floribunda. The sequence goes on from CM024707.1 coordinate 7,515,245, forward strand.
CAAACTTATAGGCCTCATTTGTATTTTTCCTCTCTGAGTTGCGCTGTTACTGCTAATTAGCTAACAAATGTGCTCCACTTATTCTAAGATTCCTGCTGAATCCGAATAGCATGTATCTCCATAGCTGATTGGTCAATTGCAAGATATCATCATGCATACATGCAGTCTTGTTCTTTGGAGCAGATTTGCACTTTAGGCCCACTATAGAGAAACAATCATTTGACGTCCAAGCAATTGACTAAGGTATGCCAAAATTAGCTATTACTCGGAATTTCTATATTGGTAACCGCATGACCATCTCTATATTTGGATTTTGTCAAGAAATTTGTGGAAGTGAAAAATCGTATGCTTGAATGATTCTCATGACTAAACCCCAACAAACTGTGACAAGCAGCATTACCGTCACATAATTATCTTGGGGCTGTTCTATATGGTCTAGATCAAAATGAAAAGAATGCAATTTCAAGTCTGCTAATCCAGAATTTTGAAGAATTCATGACATCTTGCTTTGCAGTATGTATTTGATTGTTGTAGGAAGTGAAAAGGCCTAGTGCTCTGAGGGTGCAGTCTTTGAAGAAGTTTATTGACACTGTGGGATGACAGTAACGTAATGACCCTGATTGCTTTCTCGTTCACTTGCTTCTTTTCCAAAATGGTTATTTCTTTAGTTTTCTGTGTTACTTTTTGCATGGGAGATAGCCGACGTCATGAATCTGCATAACACCAATAATCGATCGAAATAAGTTGACAAAGGATGATTTTTATAGGCTATGTTTCTTGGAATTAATAACACATGGTTTGACAACCAAACCCAAACTGGTAGGAAATACATTTTAGACAAGCAGACTACAAGGGCTATTGGTCCTTTTCTTTAAGGACTCAAACCGGGGCTCCTTGTCTAGAAACTTTGTTGTGGCATAAAGTTTTAAATAGTCTCCAAAACTAAAATGATTGGGGTATAGTAGTTTAGGAGCTGGAGATATGATGGCATCAGTAGCAGGATTATAGAAGGTTGCAATGGAGAGTCTGCTTCCATTTTTCTCGGCCATGACCCTGTGCAATGCACTTTTATATCTTCCATTGCTCAATACCTCCACTTGATCACCTGTATTCACGAAGATGGCATTGTTCTTGGATGGTGGAATCTGTATCCAGTTTCCTTCTTTGAGGAATTCAAGTCCCGGGACTTGGTCATCTTGGAGCAAGAGTATGATCCCACCAGCATCAGTGTGCTCTCTGAGTCCCCTTACACGTTCAGGATGGGGGCATTGCGGGTATTTCGCCACCTTTGTTCCCACAGAAGGACCTTTTTCTCCGGAGAAAACTTTCTTTATGTGATCTTTATCCAAGCCAAGATTCTCACACATGAGCTCTGAGATCTTCTCGGCTAGCATAATTAGTTGATCTATGTAGTCATCCATTGCCTTTCTGCAATTGTGTAGTGCTAATTACTCAACATGCATATATATAAGTGATGAGACTTTCTGTTTCACAAACTGTACATGCTCAATTTGTTTTGGAGATTCCTGTGAACTTACCGAAGATCTTCAGAAAGGTTTGGAAATTCATTGAGGTTGGATTTTGGACGATGTGAGATCAAGAAGCTGCTTTCCCAGTCTACGTCTCTAGTATGTCCATTTTCCAACCTTTTAGCTACTTCTGAATCATAGAAAGTTTCCTTCAAATTTTGCTCATAGTGTGAATCAACGAAATGCTTCACCTTCTCCATGAACTCTTTGTCTACTCCATGGTTCTCAATCTGCAAAAATAGCTAATACCATCAACTGAGGCATACATAATAAGGTACATTTCTAGGTTTATCCGTAGTATATTGACTGTTTCTACCTTAAAGAAGCCATATTTCTCGCAAGCATCGTGAAGGAGTGCCATGGTCTTGCTCCTGTTCTCTCCATTGAGCTGGCTGAAGTCTATCACAGGGACCTCCATCTCCTTCCTTTCTGAGTTTTCTCTCTGTACTTGTTTGTGTGGATACGCTGATTCTCGAGGAGTATTTATAGGCCTAGATTTCGGGATATGGATGATTTTCTTTTACTCTACTCTAGTTAGGGGTAGTTAGACTAGAGGAGAAGTTAGTTACAGATTAACCGCAACCAAGTTTGAAGGGAAACTGTGGTGCCTCGAATCTAGCGTATAAAGTCCAAGTTCAGTTAATCACCACCATGTGATTGCATCATTGCAGTGTCTCCCATTTCTTGTGATTTATGAGTGAATAATTTCTCTCTTGAATCACAAGGAAGGTTTCAATGATTCTTATGGAAAAATTTCCTGATCCAGTGATTTTCCCCTTGTAAGGCTCATTCCTCTCTCTCCCCCACATGTACTCCCATAAAAACATGCATAAGCAAGCAACATAGTATTATATGCCAACTAGGTTATAATTTATTCACCTTGGGAGACACATTCACATTGGTGGCTTCTTTAGTAGCAACCATCAAAGTCAAACAAAACTAGGTGCCGTGTGGCACTGAATTTTAGCTGTTTCAAACAGCCTATTGAAACAGGAAACCAGGAATATTAACTGGGAAGCTACCTATGGGCGATTTGGCCAATAATCTTTTGAATATCATCTATTGTTGGTATTTGACAAATTCTATTGCGGTCTTAATCAAATTTCTCTAACAATTTAGCTTGAGATTGGACTCTGATATGTCAAATCTTTCAGGTGCTTTGGATATGGCTGTTGAGGATGTATATCTGATCTCACATCCTACATAAATCCATTGATGCTTTGCCCAGATTGACTTTATGTGAGCGTAGGTGAGGTTCCACGAGGTCTAATTATATACTTGCATTATGCAAGTTAGAGGTGCATTATTGGGACATGATGACATAGGAATTGTTCTTTTGTTAAGTAATCTTAAACTAAGAACGAAATTAGCAGAGTTGAATCACTGTATATGTTGGTACCTAACATGATGCTTTATTTATAAATGTTAGTGGCCTCTGGTACCGGCACATTGTATTAAAGCATGGATCTTTGGCCTTTGTAGTGCTGCACTTTTGGCTGGTTAGATGCTGCAATAGGAGTGCTAAGTGATTCTTCCTAGTTCAATGAACTCTTTTCCATGTTTAGAGAAAAGAAGATGCATAACTGGCCAATGATCTTCTTGCTTAGCGTTAACATTCCCTAGTTATTTTCGGTTTAACACCTTGAGATTTCAATAGTCCATCTCTTGTACATCATGCTGATATATGTGTTGTCTGACATTTCTAACGCTGGTGAGTAGAGTGGTTTGATCAAAAGATCTTGTTTGTTACTCGCGTTAAACGGGAATAACCAGTGAAAGAAAATTTAATCTCCTGTTCTGAGCTGCTTCCTTCTTCTTCTTTTTTTCTAGATAAGGTGATCTGATGGCTCGGTCAGTCCATTTTAACCGTTTGCTTAGAAGCAAATTTCCCTTGTCATTACAATTCTCTCTTCACTGATTTTCTAAAACCGAAATCAAGCCGGCAAGAGTTGAAAAGTCACTACGAACGCAATGTGGACAAGACATAACGAGGGATGGAGGATCTGGGTGGTCCGGCTCTTGACATTGACTCGAGGCGGTTTAATTAATTTAGCAGCATTCCTTATGCTCTGTTGAAGCGACCACCATCTTTCTGAGACCTAAACTTTGTATGCTTCTGCAAGGTTAGAATAACATAAAAAGGGTCAAGGACTCTTGGCATGATAATGACCAATCATCCTTAATTAATCGCAATTAGCCGAGTCAAATGAGAACATGTCTGAGGTTAGGTAGGTTCCTTTCTTTTTATTTCTTTTGCCTTGAAAAGCCAAGAGCAACTGCTGCTGGTATTTAGCAGCAGGCTGGAGCAGCTTCTGGGAAATCGATGAACACATGCGGCGGTCCAGTCTTTTTTCTCAGTCGCATGTCCTGCTCGTTTATTCTATATAGCTTAGTATAAAAAAAATGCATTAAAGCCTGCATCCGTTATGGGTGGGTTGCATGGGGGAGGGCAATAATTGAGGTCACATGGAGATTTGGATTTGCTTGGGAACCTTTCCACCTCTGTACGTCTCTGTGTATATGTTTATTCAAATGATATCTTCTCGGAGCGTCGTCCCCAAGCGGGTCGCTTGAGGATTGGAAATCGCCAGAAGTGGTCTCTCCTCGTTGCAAGAAAAGGTTTCGATGCTTTCTCCACAAGAGTAGGAAAACATACCTTTTTACGTTTTAATTGCAACTCGCTTGCATCTAAAATCTTATTTTTCACATCATAACACAATCCGTATTTTTCCTGGCCAGTTAGTATGCAAAACTTCCTATTGTTTATAGAGTTAATATCACGAAACAATCAAAACCGATACACCTCTAATAAATTTATTCCAAATTAATTTTTTAATTATGAAAAACTTAAGATTAAACTGATATATTTGTGATAAATTTATGTTGAAGTTAATTTTTTGACTGTCAAGAACCCTAGACTGCTATATTTGTCACAAATATATCATATGGTAAATTAGATTAATATTGTAAAATCGATACAATTATGATAAATTTAGAGTAAAATTCCAAATTGATATCCTTTTCAACTATCACGCGTTATCCAACTCAGCAATTTAACGGTAAAATTTAATAAGAACTAACAATGGGTAAATTTGTTAAAAATATACCGATTTTGGGTAAAGTTGTCTAAAGTGTGCCAATTTGGGGTCTTTGGTAGTTAAAAAATTAATTTTTGATAAATTTGTCAAAAGTATATCAATTTGAGATTTTTCATAATATTAATTGTTAGATGTTCATGACATGGAATATTTATTTTCATGTTCAGCAAATTTTTAATCTTACAATAATTAATTGCTTTCCTACTTTTTTTTTGTTAGTCATACTGCAACTCCTACTCTCAAAATTTTTCCCTACTTTTGTAAAGTATGAGAATTGAAATCCAGACCTAAAATTAAATCGTCATCATCCCAACCCTCTCCGAGAACATGAAGATTCAAGCTCCTCACTTTTCCCTTTCCATGTGGTAAGAGTGGCCATTGGGGAAAATCTAGTGGTTAATTGCTTTCCTATTTTGATAATGTAGTTTTTACATGTACATTTTGCAATTAATAATATCTATATCTCATATGCTAAAAGACTTAAGGTGCGTTTGGTTCAGCATTGAAACCAGCTTTCAATTGAAAGCTGGCCTTCAAAATGCGAAATTATTTTTTTCCTTCCAAAACTACCATCACCGATTCTTCATATTTCCAATTTTGCCCCTGATTATTTTTTTTAATTGAAAAAAGGGGCAGCCCTTCGCTGGTTCCGCGAAGAGCTATAGCTGACTTGACCGGCAAGGCAGATCTGGCACTGGCGGCCATCAATGGAGGTTGCCCATGACCTAGGCGAACCCCACCTGAGTCTCGCGAGGGTCGTGCAACGATGGCTGGTGGTCGCAAGACCTAGGCGGCGGTCGCCTGAGTTGTGCGGCCCTCGGTTGGGTTGCCTAACCTTGGGTGATCTTGGCCGCCGATGCCAAATCTAGCTCACCAGTGGCTGTAGCCTTTCACTGATCCGCGAAAGGTTTAGTCCAATTTTCAAAGAAGAAGAAGAATATATATATAATATCCCTCAAAATCTATTGCAAATTTTTTTTTTACCAAACGCACGTCCAACTCAAAGTCCATTTGCAAATTTTTTTTACCAAACACAATTGCATTAGGCTTTTAGCATTTGCATTGGACTCAAAGCCCCTTGCAAATGTTGAACCAAATGACTTAATATGATATTAACTCGATACTCTTTTGGGTTAGGCTTTTTGAGTGTGGAAAATGGATTTTGAAAACATAAAAGAACAACAATATTATAGTCATCAAATTGTTTTTTTTTTTTATCTCCATAATCCTTAATATAAAAGAGAGTTCTTTAATATATTGAAAAGTTTAAATTGGGCTACATTGGGCCAACGATCAACTCATTATATTAGGCTGAATTGGGCAAGTTTGGTGGGTCGGATCCTGGTCCAAGAGAATTGCTTTTAGCGCCAAGCGTTGGATGCACGAGATGTTTTTTTTATGCACTAAATGCCTGAAAATCCAACGGTAAGAGCTCGCCGCATCACTCGAATTTTGTAAATTGGTCTTAATATTCGCAACATTCGTTGTGATTTTGTAAATCGAAACTTAAACGTCCAATTCCAATTCTATCTTAAGATTCTTCTTTTTTTTGGTCTAAAAACAATTTTCCAACTTTCAATCTAGTCCACAATTTGTTCACACGTTCAAAAATTGTCACTAGCTCAAGAGGCTGTTATTATTACATATGAAGGTGAGGCTAATGGAAATTATAGGTTTTGATAGTGAAACCTCTAACTAGCCATGATATTGATAATTTAAAAAAAAACCAATGGCAATTTATTAATGTGTGGGCAAATTTAGAATTAGAATGAAAGTTGGAGATTTTTCTTTAAACAAAAAAAATTCAGGGTAGAATAAGAATTAGATTGAAAGTTGCAGTTTTTCTAGGGAATTAGGCTATTGGATGTCATTGGAACTTGTCTTGTTCTGTGGCTTATATTTAGTTTCCATTTGTCTTGTAAAAAAAAAAATAATTGATTATATCTCTAAATAAAATTAGTCAATGAAAACTATTTTCACCTTCCTCGACAAATTATGCCTAAACATATGTCTTCCGTTCATTCATTTTTACAAGTAATACGAGCGGTCATTTCCTGGAAAATGTTATCCAAATCACGGGGCTTTCCATGAAACAAATGCACTCTTCAAAAATCGATGACTCCTAAGACGAGAGTTGACCCGCCATTCGGCCTCTCCAACATGGGCCGGTCAAGAGGGGGGAATGGGCCTCGAGAGGCCCATCTAAATCGGGCCTCCTCCGCTCGTGCGACGCCGACAGACCGCACGTGACGCACCGTCATCGTAGAGTTGACCCCCCCTCCCTCTTTCCCTCTGTTCGATTTCACGTAAAGGTCGCACGTAACGCCGAAGGAGACAGAAAAAGAGGTGGAGATCCTCCTTCTCTTGGACGGTTGCCACGCTGGATTAGACCGTGCCATCATTTTTTGGGGACAACGAAATATAAATTATTAAATAAAAAGAAATCGCGTCAGTAAATTATATTTTTATATAATGAAAAGAACTGCTGACATCTTCCTTGAGTGCAATGGCAAACAGCCCCGAATGATGTTTCTTACATTCTTTCTCCGCGTCGCGAAGTCACTTACATCATCACCCAAAAAAAAAAAAATAATTAGAATAAAAAAATAATATTTGTTAAAAAAAGTTATCGAGATGCTCATTGAAAACCCAATTTCATCGACCCCCGAAATGCAACCATTTGACTATCATCATATTCCATATATCCCCATCTGTATTTAATATCGCCAAAAATTCCATATCCAAACTCTATTTGAAGCCGGTATACTTGTATCGTATTTATCCCCTAAGTTATTTTAGTATCATGTACCCATAAATCAGTACATCCATGTCAAGATCTTAGGTGAGAAATTAAGAATTTCACTGAATTTTCAAAACATGAGAGAGCCCTTAAGGTAAATTAGTGAATTTTTTTTTACATATTTCCCAATTTAAGATTTTTATAATTCTAGAAACTTTTGTGACAAAATTAATTTAGAGTAAATATAGCACATATGTACTAATTTTAGATTTTTTGGGACATGCAAATTAATTCGAGTGAATGTGACATGTAAATATCAGTTTGAGATTTTTTATGATATAAAATTAATTTTGAGATAAATATGATACAAGTTTATTAATTTGAGATTTTGTGTGGCCCTCCCCTTTTTCTATTAGTGCTTGATAATTTGAGAGTCAATATAAAGATGAGTATTTTGTTACGCAAGATAGCCTAGAAATGGTTGTTTTGGTTATTTAATTGCATTTGTTATATTAATCACATGAATTCCTTGAAATTTTTTGAAAATAATGCGGAGGAGTTTGTAAAAATTAAAGGAAAGATCAAATCGACATATTTCTTTAACTCGAGATTCTGTATCTAATTCATATTTGTGAAATGGATAGAACTTGCTAATTATTCTTACTTTGGGTAGATTTAAGTTTAATTGCCATTTTTCATGTTTCTTTGACCTTCTTCTTTTCGGTATTTTGACATTGGAAAGGAAAACTAAAAAAATAACTTGAATTATGTAATATGGCCTAAGCTCAAACCCGAGGTCAAATCAGATTGTTGAGTAATAAGACATCTTGGTCGGGTCAGTCGAACCAATTGATTTTAACGAAAAATGGTGGTGAGCTCAATATATCTATGCTGATTTAGTCGTTTTTTTTATACTAACTCCTATTTTTATTTCGTGATGAAGACACTTCTTGCTTGTTAGAATAATCTCTGATTAACAAGCCCATTAAAAAAGTGTCAAGAAGATCGAGCATGGATGTAACCCATGATTCACCTACTGCTCACCCACTTCCAATAATTACAAGAACTTTCTTAATTTAGTGAAATTTCATTCTCAATCTAATGGTATATAATATTTCGAACAACATTGACATTGATGTTGAAAAAATCCCTCTTTTTCATAAATTTGGACCGTATCGAATTTCGATTGATGTGGGTTTTCACTAGCAACGTTTAAAGCATAAAGAGAGAGAGAGAAATAGAGATTTGGATGCAAATTGACTAAGATTTCACTTTATAGTATGGAACAACTACTTAACGTGACATCCCAACAAGAATCTAGCACAAAAATGAGTGTTTGACATTTAATGCCATCTTTAGCATGCTCATTAATTATTCGATAACTAACCATACTTTACGTGCATTTTAATTCTTATATTCTATCAAATATTGAGTTCACATTTTTTAAAAGTCATTATTTCTTATCTTAAACATCTAATTAATCACGAAAAAGTTCGTAATTTCTCAAATTTCTACACTTGATCCACTGTTTCCTCCCTTTTTCAGGTAATTATTATAAAAAGAGAGAGAGATGAAAAAGTGAGAGAAAAATAGAAAAAGTTTTATGATCACGATGGAGCGAGCACTCGGCAGCATATTCTCCACACGTGCTTCGCGGGTGAGGGGCGAGCGCGTGGGGGGATCCGCAGGGAGGTGGGGTGGCGGGCCCCACCCCCCCAAGCTGCTGGAGCGACAGCAGAAGGGCCCTTCCGTAATTTCGCCCCGGGCCTCCATTTTGTTTTTTGCCCCCAGAGCTTCAACTACACAAACCGAAAAAAAGAAAAGAAAGCACATAACCATTTCCCTCTCTCTCTGTCTTTCTCTCTCTACGCATACACTGGACTGAAGAAGACGACGACGGAAGCAGGAAGCGGAAGAGCGGAAAGCGGAAGGCGGAAGGCGCAAGGCGCTGCCACTCGCTCCGCCGCCTGACGTCCGGTGTCGCCGCTCCGGCCACCGCCTCTCCCCTCCCTCTCTCTCCCACGGCAATGAGGCTTCGATCCAATGCGCCTCCCCCGTTGCTCCTCTTCGCATGCATCCTCCTCCTCCTCCGGTCTCCATCTTCGCTCGCCGCGGCGGCGGATTCGACGGGCGAGTCCGGCGCCGCCTTCGCCGACGAAATCAACGCGACTGCCGCGGAGTTCAATGCCTCGCGGCCGAGATCCAAGGAGGACAGCTTCGCGGACATGATCGATCGCGCTCTCGAGAAGGAGTTCACCGAGAGCGACCAGAACGAAGGTTCGCGCTTGATCTGAGCTCTCGGGACTCGCTTCGCGTTTGTTGTTTGGTGATGTGGTGGGGCCTAGGGTTTCGGATTCGTTCGGGGGGCTGGACGTTTGTTTGGAGTCGATGCTGGCGAGTGATGTGAGAGAATTGATTGCTCTTTTTGTTGAACGATTAGGTCGAAGTCGAGAGTCGGTTTCTCTTGCTGCATTTTAGTTGATCTCCCAATGGCTGCTGATTTCCATACTCTTTGGTTTAACGCGCTCGGCTTGTACGTACTGTGTGGTCTAGTTTGCAATCAGCAATTATTATGTTGGATTAGCTTTCAGCTCCAGATTTTTTTTTATTGCAGTAGGACGAAGGATGAAAATATGGAAGTGATTAAGGAACTTGCTTTTGCAATTCTTTGGTACTTTTCCTTTCTAAAATAGAAGAAAATGGTTCTGCTAGGGGTAGTCATTAGATTAATGATGCATGTGGGCATATTACCATCCCGTCTTGTTTCTTGCAGCTACAGATCCGGGAAGCTTCAATAACAGTGTTGCAGGGCAGCAGGTTAGCATCATATTTATGAAATGTTGCGCTAAAGACTGATCTTCATTGATGGGGCTTTTATTTATTATTTATCCTTTATGTATCTTTTGCTTGTTAGAGAGCAAGTTGACCAAAATCTTCTACAATGTTGAACTTTTGCATCATGAGAGAACTCTGTAGATAAATTAATATTGATTAGTCAGTGTGGGATTCTATTTGTAATAAGTAATTGACTCCATGATTCATTATAAGACCTGCATAAAGACTTTAGTTAGAAAAAGACACCTCTTAGAGAGTTTGGCTAACTACCTGCAGTCTGGCCTGGAGTCATTGCAGTTTGTTCTGTTGATCAAGCCTAGAAGGGGAAAAAATTTAGTGATTTTTCTGTTACTGATCCGAAATTAGAATTGCTGTGTATTAGCTATGTATTATAGTAATGGCCTCTTGAATGGGCTCTGTTACTTGAACATTCATTGAATGTGGTATATTGTGTTTCATCAGGCAGTTTTGGAAACTGTTGCTAGAGTAAAGTCTAAGAAGAATGACACCAAGGAGGAGAAGTATGTCTTCTTCTCTATCATGTGGTTCTGTCGATAATTCTTTTCTTTATGAGGTTCTTGGCTTTAGTAATACCTTGATGAGATCCCTGAGCCATTTATTGAGCCTTGCATCAGGTCATTTCAGCTACATACTGTTTTCAACCTGGATAATGAGAACCGAGCGGAAGACACACCAATGCTGATTGATCGGAAGGTATGTAAGCCAAGAAATATATTGTGTATAAATCAGATGTATCGAGTTCAGATTACTCTTTATTTGTTATTATTCTGCTTTTCTTATCCCATTACGAGGAAACTGTTGTAATCCTTTCCACAAATGGAGGTCTCCTCTCTGTATCAAAGCCTCTTCTTAGTAAAAATAATTTTATAACTTGATCATGTGGGACATTTATGTTCAGGACAATGTCTTCATCATATCGAATCCAAAGTCGAAGTATCCTGTGTTACAGTTGGACTTAAGGTTAGCATACAATTATATGCTCAAGCCATGTTTTCTAGTATCTGGAGGAAAGTCATGGGTTGGCTGATTCAAACTTTTGGTATTCGTATACTTTCAGATTGATATCAGATCTTGTGGTAGTCATTGTCTCTGCAACTTGTGGTGGCATTGCTTTTGCCTGTGCTGGACAGCCGGTATGATTTTGGAAGCTCTTCTTCTTCTTTTCTTTATATCTAGGTTTTAGAGAAAACCTATTGTTAAGTCTCATATGTCTATGGGCCTTCTTGGTTGCACATTTGGAAACTGCACTTTGTCGTGAAGAATACCTGGCTCGTGGTCTTACTTAAGTCTTAATTGGGTTCTCAAGTAATGTATCATCTTTGAAATTTGCAGGTGATTACTGGGTATTTGCTTGCAGGATCTTTCATTGGACCTGGCGGCTTTAGCTTTGTTAGCGAATTGGTGCAAGTATGATGTTTTGTGTCTACGCTGAGCATTCTATCAATTGCAATCAAGCTTCAGATTTTGGTTGAGAAGTTTTATGTGCTAAACTTTGTTTTTTGTTGGTTCTGTTAAATCTTTGAGCTTGATCATGTATGCTAGTCTTTCATATTAATATATTATGGGGTAGGGTGTGGCGTTTACAATAATTGAGAAAGGACTGTGAAAGGTCATATGAAGTTTACAGCTTTAAAGGAGGAAATTTTGAACAGCTTTTCATGTTAGCTTCACTTTGCTTGCCTTTTTCATTAAATTTTCAGTTGTACCTGTGAGAGGAAGGGCTTTGTTTACAATGGTACACGCATGATTTGCCCCTGATAGAAAACTAGTCCATACATGCAGTTGAAGCAGTTATCTTGACATTGTCATGTGGTTTTTGACTAGAAATTGTTGTTTTGCAAAGGTGGTGGTTCCCCTACTTTGCTGAATCATTCCTTCTTAATATTGATTTTGTCATTAATACATGCACACAGGTTGAAACAGTTGCTCAGTTTGGTGTAATTTTTCTTCTTTTTGCACTTGGACTTGAGTTCTCAGCGACTAAGGTTGGTTTAACTTACCTTCCTTATTTCTTTGTGCTTACCCTCGCCTTTTCATCTTGTATATTGTATTTTGTTAGCAATTGATGCTAAATCCTCTTGTGCAACATTTTACAGCTACGTGTTGTTAGAGCAGTTGCTGTTCTGGGAGGTCTTCTCCAGATTTTCCTTTTCATATGCTTGTGTGGCATAACTGCCTCGGTATGCTAATCATTTTCTGCATGAGCTGATATATATCATTAATGATGGATTCACATTAACTATGGACTCATCCTTGGGTCAAGGACTTGACTTTCACTTGAAATAATTAGGACATTTGCAGTGATTATGCAAAAATGCGTGCACTACATGCAAAATCATCCTGAATGTAAATGAAAAATATCATGTGTAGGGCTTCCATTGTGTAAGACGTCTCATGCATAGATTGTTCTCTAGTGAAAGAATATTTCATGTTGTACCATGAATTATACTGAATCACACCCTTCTAGATAAGATCGTTCAGGGTGATGTTAACAATTGGAGGATTCTACTTGTGACATCCAAATACTTTCCTTTTGTTTTACGTGAAGAGAAGTTTTCTTTAAATTTTTCCCCCCCTGTTATGTTAATGTGGCTCGATGTATTTAGAAGAGGGACCTCATGAGTATGGCTTCATGCTTTTGCAGTTATGTGGTGGCAAGCCTTCAGAGGGGGTATTTGTTGGTGCATTCCTCTCAATGTCTTCGACTGCGGTGGTAATTATTTTACAGAATCTTATTCCACATGTCAGCCCTTTTGTACTTGGAAGCTGTAATGGCAAACTTGTATTGGCTGTTGCTTCTTTGTAAGCAATGTGTTGCTTATCATTCTTTTCTTTCATTGAACTTGCTATAAAGCCAAAATATGAAGTTCTCTATCTGAACTTTCATTGTTTCTTTCTGTCTTTTATAAATGTTGAATTTCTTTTATGTCTGTATTTGTTAATTATCATGAAGCTAATTTGATTTTGAAAAGAGTAGACCTAATTGTTATTTCATGTGGACTGCAGTGTCTGATATTTTTCTTCTAAAAATCTCAAAATCAAGATCTGAATATACTCTTTTGAAACCTAGAACAAATGCAACCTCAATCTGTGGCCTTTTCTTTTCCTCCTTTATGATGAAGGTTGGAACCTTCTTAAGATTCTCCATTACTGGAGGCCACAAAGCTGATACTTCTTTCTACTTAAATCTTCTAGTGATGCCACCTCCTGATTCCTTGTTTATTCTTTACAGCCTTGAGGTTTGTAGGATTTCTTGGATATGGAACCTTCATTGTGAAACAAATTATTTCAGAAAATTCTTTAGAAGCATTTTGGAGAATGATGCATTGTCTCTCCTAAATTTGCTTATCATTGACGTGAACTTCTACTCTCTCTCTCTCTCTCTCATGCCATGGGAAGAAGAGAGAGAGAGAGAGAGAGAGAGAGAGAGAGAGAGAGAGAGAGAGATGAATCCCACTTCTAGCCTTTAACATCAAAAGGCCTTGGGTTGATCTTGTTTGTCTGAGATTTGGACTGTCACCAATATTCGTTCTGACAGATGCAGTAATGTATGTGGTAATTTTTAGAGGCAAATATGGGTTTACTGATGAAGTATAACCCATTTTACCTTGGAGCTTGCAGGTTTTAAAATTTTTGATGGAAAGAAATAGTATAAATGCTCTTCACGGTCAGGTTACAGTTGGAACCCTTATTTTACAGGTATGGATATTTTTTATTTGCTAAATGAAGTTTGTTGAGATTCTTTTGTTACTTGCATCACATTTTGAGCTTTTGGTATCCAGGATTGTGCTGTTGGTTTGCTGTTTGCTCTTCTTCCAGTCCTTGGTGGCACTTCTGGCGTCCTTCAAGGAGTGATATCTATGACTAAATCGTAAGCATTGGATCTACTGATTGTCAGCTAGTTTTATAAGAATGCAAGCATATATGCATGATTAAGGCCCAGTTTGGTTTGGCATTTTGAAGGGGCTTTGGACCCTTAAAGACCTTTTGCCAAATACAAATCTGTTTGGTTCATTTTTTTGGAGAACTTTGGCCAAATGCAATTGCATTGCCTGAGGTCAGGCGGATGGTCGCCTGGGTCACTGTGACCTAGGTGACCACCGCCTGAGGTCACCTGAGGTCGTGCGGACAGTCGCCTAGGCCCTGCGACCTCAGGTCACACTGTCCGGCGGCCAATTTGGCCGGTATAAACAGATAAAACATTTAAACTATTTTTAAAAAAAAATTAGCAAAAGTCCTTTGCAAAATGCAGTTTTTACCAAACAGTACTTAAGCCAAAGTTGTTTTGCAATGCAATTTAAAATTACAATTTACTGAATGCTATTTGCATTTCGGAAAACTCCTTTAGCCTAAAGGTATTTGCATTTTCCCAAGTACATTTGCCCACAGCCGAACCAAACGGGCCCTAATACTAAAGGTTCGCAAGCTTTATGCGATAATGACAAGAATCTTTTTTGTTTGCTGGAGTGTGTGCATGTCTTAACAAGTGTTTTACTGATGTTAATATTGACTTTGCACTTGCTATTTGTTATCCCCTATTTGGAAAACATTTAGTGATATGTAAATTGACATCTTAAATGATCTCCAGCATAAGTTTTTTTCATTTTTAAATTTTCTCGCTATCCTGATTACTGATGTTTTAATCCTTTATAATTATGCTTTTTATCTTTTCCAGGTTGGTGATTCTAATTGCATTTTTGGTGATTTTGTCAATATTATCACGTACATGTGTACCGTGGTTCCTTAAGCTTATGATCAGTTTGTCATCGCAAGTAAGCATAGAGATTACATTCAAAGAGAATATTTTGTTGTTAAATACTGTTTGACTGGAACTTATGCTATGCAGACTAATGAACTTTATCAATTGGCATCGGTGGCTTTCTGCCTGCTTGTTGCTTGGGTTAGCTTCATTTCTCTTTCTTTCTGTTATATGACCGAACACTTAACTAAAAACACCTGCACAAGCGCTGGTACATTTAACTTTGTTCAAATACATTAAGTGAAGCTTTATGAGTGATGGAATCAAGTCATCTGCAGCATATCCACTCATATTTGTGCATCCATGCCGTTGATATATGATATGATATGTCAGCCTTGTTTCAGTGTAGTGACAAGTTGGGCCTGAGCCTTGAACTGGGATCCTTTGCTGCTGGAGTGATGATTTCAACGACTGATCTAGCTCAACACACACTTGAACAAGTATAAATTTCCCTCTTAAAATAGTTTGATGAACCACAGCAGCTGTTGACATTCAATATCACTTCTTGCTTTTTAGCTCCCTTTTTACATAACGAGAGATGATTCTGCAATTGGCATCTGTCCCTATGATTCTTTTCTTTTCCTTTTCTTATTAGTCTGTCTCTTTTATTTTCTTTCACTGCTTTGCAATATTTCTTCATGTTTTTCTTCCTTTGTGGGTATTTTTTTTCTTTTTTCTTGTTTTGGGAGGGGGAGTTGGGGGCTGGAAATGTAGAATTTCGAGCAAAAAGAAATGTCCATACAGACGAGTTTTTTTCTTTTTAAATCAAAATGTAGACTGCACTAAATTTGACTTAAAGAGTTGCTTCATGTCCCACAACATTCAGAAAACCATTACTGAATAGCTTGCTAAACCATGCATGTTTTTGGTGGCATGGATGCCAGTTGTAACTGTTGACTTTGGTCAGTAACCATGTTCTTCTTCATTTCTGTTGCAACTGTGTTTAGGCAATTTTTTTCTTGTTATACTTAATCTTTGTTATACTCTTATGTTGGTCCTTCTTTTTTAGGTTGAACCTATCCGAAACTTCTTTGCTGCTCTTTTTCTTGCCAGCATCGGGATGTTGATACATATTCAGTTTCTCTGGAATCATGTTGATATTTTACTAGCAGCTGTTATATTGGTGATCATCATAAAAACAGTAGTGGTGGCCACAGTTGTGAAAGGATTTGGATACAACAACAAGACTGCACTTCTTGTAAGACTTTACCAGATAGTGTTTCCTTGGTCACCTTCTCTCGATTGCTTCACCTTAGGTATTTGACATATTCCTTACCCTACCTTGATTAATTTTCGTAGGTGGGAATGTCTCTGGCACAGATTGGGGAATTTGCTTTTGTCCTTCTCAGTCGTGCTTCTAATCTTCGAATAATTGAGGTCTGTGCTTCAATTTATTATAGTTTGAACTCTGTGTTTGTAGCACATGTAATATTATGCCTAACTTTATGGGGTCTTGATGCTAGTGTTTTGGTCCCTAAATTGAAACATAGAAAAAAATATTGTATATTAAAAGAAATGAACAAATGGATGGCTGGGAATATATGCAGGATAGATGCATAATTTTGCCAATAATTTGTCGAGAATCTGTCACTGGAATATTCCCCTCTGGGTAGTACTGCCCCAAGGTTGGGGTTGAAAAATTCCTTTATGGGGGTCGGGGTGGGGGTTTTGAAACCTTGGACTGCAAAAGTTCTGCTTAGCAAAGGAAAAGAAACAAAGAAAACTATTTTGATCTTTTGTAAATCAGAGATTATCAAATAAAAAAATGATGATGATTGTGTACGTATTTGTTTTATGCGTATTTTCAGCCAAGCAATTAAAGATGTTTACTGTTGTTTGTAGGGTAAACTGTACCTCTTGCTACTTGGTACCACAGCTCTCAGTTTGGTATGTGTCAACTTTACTGTCTGTCTTTCAATATACCCTGCATAGCTGCATATTATTTTTTGGTGTCAATGAGCAGTTGCTAGTTTGGACTTCAAGATGCTAGTATCCTGTAAATCATTTGTAGTGTCAAGATATTGTTCTTACTTCTTGTCAAGGTGAATGAGGATGTTGCAAAAAAAATGGAAAACTGTCTTTGATGGTGAATCTTCTTGAATCTTGTACAATAACAACTCCTGTGTCACAGTTATCGTACCAGAACTAGAAGAGAAGTTGCATAGTTTGTAGTGACCCATTTCGATCAACCTTCCATAATGTCTAAAAATTGTGAAGCGCATTGCTTGATCTATCTTGCAACCATCAGGTGCATGTTTATGACCGTTTCAATGGGGCCTTTTCAGGTGACCACACCATTGCTGTTCAAGCTGATTCCTGCTGTTGTACATCTTGGAGTGCTATTGGGCTGGTTCACCCCCGACAGTCCCAGTGAGGTAATCCATCGCACCTGATTATTCTCTCTTTTTTCTTATATATTTATATTGACCGGTGTGAACCGTGCAATTCAAAAGAAGTTTTGGCAAACTTTTGCCGGAGCAAGCTTTTTGAGGTATATTGAATATGGTTTCTGCTCCCAGATTGGATATAAAGGAGATAGCCTTCGTGCAGAAAGTGCTAAGCGTATTACCTTCATGGTCCAAGGCTCTCATGATTCATGATATTAAATAAATCACAAACCCACAGAAATGCGAATTTCCCGCCTTTTCCTGATGGGCTTCTTATACTCTGGGGGGACAGGTGCCTAAGACTGCAAAGGAGGTCGACTGAGCATGCAGTTTCTTCCTTTTGTGAAGCTCTTCTTGTGTTTGCCTACTTCCGGTACATATTTTCTGATCAGATCAGAGTGAACAGCATGCCAACCATAACCCAAGTGGAAAAAAAAAAGGGGTGTATATGATTCACACGCAAAACTATACTGCTAATTTCGGATCTAGGTCGTCATTTTTAGTCTCTTTGGTGGCCTCTCGTGTAACATATCGTCCATGGAAATGTAGGTAGAAAAATTCATGTTCTCTTTCCTTTTTCATTTAGCAAGTTGATTGATTCATTTTTTCCCTCTTCAAAATTTTGAACTCTTCGGCGAGTTACTTTGGATATGTGAACTAACAAAAGATCTGATGTAGTATCCTAACTAGTGTATCATATTCACGCTTTCCTGCATTATCATTTGTGCTTCCTCTAGTTTCTTTTGCCTCTCATTACATTTTGGCATTTTCTGCCGCCTCCTCTAGGCCTCTCTAGTCACATTATATATTTCTTTCCCCTCTAATGTAGCAGCCGTTGTATTCGAAACCCTTTTTTTCAAGGAAGTGAGGATGATTTCAGAGATTATGCAAGTGAGCCGAGGAGATAAACAGTGCATAACTCGAACCTTCTTTGGAATTTTTAGCACGCGAAGCAGTTCAGATCGGTGTTGGCCAGCCAATGGTCGCCCCCCTAATACAGTAAAGAATTTTGTTAAAAGAGTGCTCTTAAGGGTCATGGTCATAAATCAATTTAGGGAAGAGATTGCAATTTCTAATTTGTCGTCTTCCTCGGGTCTGTAAAATCTAATGCTTTGGATAGATACCTGTTCGAGACTGGTCCAAGGCCTCAGAAAGCAAACGATGGTGGTTCGGGTGTCGCGGTTGTCCAAAAGTGAACTATTAAATGCATGGAGATAATGCGCCACGTTTCTGCATGGACAGCAGTCGGATTCATCTGGGCACGCGGCAGAGTGAACGCCAGTTACTGTTCTGGGATTCCTGCGATGCCGAGACGGTAAAAAGGACCGGACCGATCGAAAGATCACACGCGAGAAGATACAGAATTGCAGGTGGATGAGATAAGGTCGATGACCAGACCTTGTCCTACAAATTTCGAAAGAAAACAGAGCCGGGATCCTTCCCCGATATTCTTTGCAAAACATCCAAATCCATGCGGTCCAAACTCGTCGAGAGGTCGACTTTTCATAGGAAAAAAAAGCGGTTTTCATTGAGGCAAAATCTCACTCGTGCATGTGGGGACAAGCCTCACCTAGAAAGATTTCTGGCAACCTAAGGAAAAAACTGGTCGAGACTTTTGATTTTTTTTTTTTGTGGGTAAAATCGATTGGTGACCATTCAAGGCCATGTCGACGTCCCATTATTATTTCCTCTGGAGAACATAATTGGTACCCGATTTTGGACCGACTGCGAAACATCAAATCGACACGTGCTTTTTAAGGTTCGGCTAAAGTAGACAAGATAAACGCCGGCCGCTCTCGAGATGAACATTTCCATCGTTTCTCTCGTTTCGATTTAAGGTCAATTCCATTGACCGGTCTCGTAATCGCGTGGAAAATAATTTGCCAACATTGTTCGTCTCTCTCTCATTGGAGATTAGTATTGAAAGTCCCACGAGACGTGTCACTATTTGATTTCACCGACGTACTTACGATCCAAGGAACAATATATTGAAAAACGAAGGATGAAAAAATTTGGAGGTCCCCCACACTTTATATCTGCCTTGCAAATGTTTCCCTACAAAGATACAAAAACGAGACGGATTTGCTCCATTATTGGACATAAAATGCCGGCAGGGGTCGATAAAGCGGTTTTTTTCAAACTTCAAGTTTGTGGACAAGCTGCATTTCCTCCTTATCTTTGCAGCGACAGTCGATGCTTCGAGATGTGTCACTTTTCTAGTCACATAAATTCTTGTTGCTTAATAAACGAAAAAAAAAATGAAATCACCATATCTTTTGTTAATTTAACGAATTCGCTTTCATGAGCAAGAACAAAACAAAATTAAATGAAAAAAAAATAATAACGAGATATAATTAGGAAATTATTTAAAAAATCTTAAACCTATTATATTGAGGCTAATTCAATGTTAAAAGTTTCAATTATGCCAATTTAGGCCTAACTTTTTTTTTTATGATTTATCAATTTAGTTCAAAACCTTTCGACAAATTACCAATATAGTCATTCTGGTTAATTTAATTATAAAATTTTTATGCAATTAATTCCTTTTTTTTGGACATCATGCAATTAATTCCTTTAGTTGGATTCGTGCAATTCGGTTTGTGAATTTATTTCGAACATGTTTTCATAATCTTTTTCCTGTTTGCATCTCTTTTCAAGTTGCTTGATATATCTTCTTTACGTGGCGTGCTCACACACTGTTCATTTATTGACTCGAAAATCTCCGCATACTCCAACAAGCTGACTCATCGGTTTACATCGTGTTGAAGAACAAAAACGTGACGGAAAAAAATGTTGCAAATAATTCTAATCAATCCGGGTATGTTAATGCGATTTCATATGAATGCCCTGGTCATCAGAAACAGAAAAAGCTTCTCGACGAAGGTTTTGTTCATGTATTCATCATCGTTCCGGTTCTAGCAAAGGACATCGCCTGTCGATTCGTGAGGAGTAAAGATCGAAGTGGTCCAAGCTTCTATACCTCGACGACAACTATTGTTCTTTTGTCCCTTCTGTTGTTGGCCTATCTGCGCATACTGTATTAAGTATTATTGGTAATTTATTGTGGTACGTGTCGCACGTACGTAGGTGCCTTTTGTTGAAAAAGTGCACACTGGTCCTTTCACTGATGCTTCTAAAATTAGATTGACCGCAAGCGAAAATGGCAAACGGGGCAAGGACTCAATAATTGCTCCGTTCCCTTGAAAAAGATAGGATCTTTCTTGTGACTTTTCGTGGAAGTCGGAGGTACGAGAGCATGTGATTGCTGTCTCTCTTCTTTGCACCACTTGGGTTTCGGAAACCCTAATTTTAACTCATGATGGGACAGCCACTTCATGTGCACGACACGAGTGAAATCTAATTTGAAGAGACTAATCCGGAATAATTGAATGGACACGTGTCACGTGTCATTCCTCAAAATTCGCCCGTGCAAAATTAGATTTTGCTTAGGATATGAACATATGGATGGTATGAAAATGCATTAGAAAATCACATCACATATATAGTTGATATAAACGGATTACATTACTGGATTTTTCACAAGCACTTGAGTCATCTATTTATAGTGCGGATCTTTTAAGTCAAGCATCTAGTGAAGCTCGTATAATCTTGTTGCATTGATGGTGAACTTAATAACTAACCAATGACGATTCCGTTAGCGAATGTCATTTTGTTCATGAGGAACATCTTTTATTACCATTGCTATTGCCGCAAATTCCTAAAAAATTATCTATAGAAACTGATCGAAGAAGCTCAGATTAAGGTGGGAACTACAAAATTCATGTCTTGGAAAGTCATGGAGGCGAGATTCAATCAAACTTTCAGACAATGTGCTGATCACCCTCTTAAGATCTCTGCTTATCCACTAATAACATCCTCTATCAGTATTAAAAGAGAAAAAGACGAAGTATTGGTAACATGAGAAAGATTTGCACATTTGATCTTCTTGGTCCAATGAGGCTTGAGAGAGATCAGAGATCAGAGACAGCACATGCATAATTCAGGAATAAAATGTGCATGTTGTTTGTTAGGTCACACTAATGGATCCAATGAAAAGGGAGGAAGGTGAGGTTCCATTTTGGTCTAATGGCATTGGAGCAGCCAGCGTGAGCTCTAGGTCAGGTGCTGCACGAGACATTGATGGATTCTTTATTGGGTTCGATGGTGATGGTTTCAGCTCCAAGGGATTGGCCAAATGGCAAAGCGAAGCAGGTCTTGAAATTGAATCATGTGGCTCACGATCGCTCTCTTCATGACCAGGCTTGAAGGTGCTCATTGCAAGAAGAGGCACCACTTCGTATCGAAGAGAGCTCTTCGTTCTGATCAGGTGCGGCCGTTCGTTTTGCTCGTGAAAAGTAGGACATCTTCCCATCTGCCACACCACAATCGAACAGTTTATTCGTCATGTATCGATTCGTGAGACTTTTGAGAAAGACTCGAGTTTTCTTTTGGCGAGTTTGGCGCCCAATTAATATATGGATCTGTGCTGTGGTTACCGAAAACTAACCATGTCGAAGAGGCTGGACCGTCGCTTCTTCTTATGAAGACTAGCCTGTCGGAGAAAGTATTTTTGGGCGTGACTTGCGACTTGGGTCGGGGTTCTCGTGGTCACGTAGTTCCTAGAGATGCCTCTCCAATCGCCTTTCCCCATCTTCTCTAGCCCAATTAAGAATGTCCGATGCTCTTCTTCCGTCCACGGAACTCCTAATAGTTCAATCATTCGATAACACATAAATAACTTATGATACAATCGCCTGAACATGATAATTAATAAAGCACACACAAGTTGAGATGCTAATAATGAGATTAAAAAACGACTTGTGGTCAATATACACATTTCGTCTTTCCTCAAAAGGTAACCAATATCAAAATCTAAAGTTATAACTTTATTAGGACTTCGAAAGCAACTGAGGTTCCAAACTCTCACCTTTCCTTTTCTCTTGGGATCTAGCGGCGAGGCCATCAGAGAGATAACCGAGGGAGGTCTTGCCGCAGTGTTCATCGGCAAGAACTGTTGGTGAGGAGAGAGATGAAGATGGAGACGAGGAGGAGGCCGAGGAAGAAGACAGACAGTCCATGCTGAGACTCTTCTTTATGACAAGTGAATAAGGATAAGCAGAACTACAAGATGCTGATGATGAAGGAGAAGAAGAAGAAGAACACAGGTCAAGCTGAACACCAAAGAGCTTGAGCCCACAAGCACTTGGTGCCCCCATGAAAGTTGCGCAAGTCCTGGAGTTATGGCCTATGTTCCCACAACGTGAGCACTTCCTTCCCATCTTTTGTCCAGACAAAAAAGAAGACCAGAAATGTTAGGGAGGGAGGGAGGGAGGGAGGGAGGGAGAGAGAGAGATGAGTGATGGGGTTTGGTGGGTGGATGGTGGAGAGGTATATAAGATGAGGAGGGAGGGTGGGGTTTACAAGAAATGATATGCACTCCAAGAAGGATGATTGGATGGACAATGTTTATTTTTGGTCGGATATTTTACCCAAGTTGTGTTAGAAAAGATGGGAATAAGTAAACATCTCACTCATTTCCCATGTCTCTCTCATCTTATCAGAGTCTTTTTCTATATGGGGTATCTTTCTCTTGTTCTTATTTTGGTAGAAGTAGTAGTTTGAAAAATGAGCCGGATCCAATTCGATCTCCAATATGATTTCAAAAACACTATTGAGCATGTCTCAAAAGTATTTAGCATATCAAACACCAATAAGAGATTGGAATAATTTAAATTCAAAAAAATATTTTTCTTTCTTGTATTCTTGCAATCACTTCGTTGCAAAAACGATCGATGTGTTCGTCACATAAACTGTGTTTATAACTGTATTTTAATAATGACTTCATGTCCAAAGATAAAATCTTAACATTAGGTATCCAAGCCTCCTTGGGCACTCAATCAGTTCTATTGGATTACGAAATTTGCCTAATTAATTGCAGTAATTCAATTGATCGGCATAATGCCTTAAGAGGTGGCTCCAAAAGAATTACCTTTCACGAACTCTACTAAAATTCATTGTCAGTTCTAAGGAGGTGTTCAAATGATGGATATTTTTCTCCTTTAAACTTGATTAAGTGTCGTAAAATCTTGATATTAGAGATTAAACGTTAGAAAGACTCATCAATTGAGGACCCATTTTGCAGTACATATGCCACAGGAAAATTTGGTTTTCCAAGTTTAATTAGCTATTTAGAATATCAATTTATTACCAATAAAAGCCATTGAGAACATCAAGTGAATGCACTTCAAAATTGTCACGTGGACATTGATTTTGTTGGTGGATCAAGAAAACAACATATTATCGGCTAAATAAATATATATTTTTTGGGTTTTTCCATTGTGAAGATAAATAAATAGCTGGCAGAAAGTCAAAATGAATCATCTCCCAGTCGTTTGGGATAAGTTGTTGGCCTTGGATGACTTGCAAAAAAAGGGAAATGAAACAGACCCTCACAAAAATAAAACATCGAAAGTCTACGTTGATCAACCAACTCTCACCTTTTCCTCGGAATTGGAATCATCGTACAATAATATTGTCATTATCCGTCACATTATATTTGATCAACCCAGTAGTGCAAGTAAGAAAAAGGAGTACTCAGGGAGACCTCCACCGCATGAATTTTTTCAACATCCACGGTAGTTGAACCTGTTTTTTTATTATTTTATCTTTGGAAGAAAGCCCTAGTTTATCATAAGCGGGCCCAATGAGGTTGAATAAATTTTTGCCAAAGAACGGTTCAAGAATCTTAAAACTCATATTGACATAAGGATTAGATTATAAGTAGCACTAGTCACAAGTTTATTCTAGAAAATGGACAAAACAATAATCAAAGGATGATCGCATGCTCCATATCCTTTTGTATATTGATAGGACTTCAAGTTAGGGATGGTGGATTTCAGAGTGGAAAAGTTTTAAATCAAGAATCAGGAAACCTATCCCGTCGGAGTTGGTCTCCAAGAAAATCGGGCCTAACTTAAAGTAACGCAACTATCATTTTAGGAAAAACATAAGATGGGAACAACTGTGGTATAGTGGCTAAGGGTTCGATGGATTTCCTAATCTGCGTGTTCCAAACCCATCTCCATCATATCTAGCTTTTTTCTTAAACATCGTAAAATAATAAAAAGCTAAAAACCAATTCTTGGTTATTGAGAACTAAATTGGTTAAGGCCGGTTTTATATTTTTTTGATGGAACTACCCTAGGTGAACTTGTTTCAACTTGATTAGGTAAGGCTAGTTCTGTTCGATTCTTAGATTGAACCAGCTCAGTTATCGATCCCTATTTCATATCAAACTCTCGAGTATTTGTACATTGATTTAGCACGGTATGGAATGAGCATTTTATAATATGCCTTGAACGACAAATTTTTTTTGTCCTTCACCTTTTCTGTTCTCCCTTTTCTCCCTAATTCATATCCGAAATTTGCTTCCCAGCATTTTTCTTTGTTTTGACAATTGGTCCTTGGTATTCTCAGTATGTCACCATGCTCAGTTGTTCATGGCAATTCAGATGACACGGTTCGAATTCTCCATGGAAGGATTTTCTCTTTTCATAGCCTTTATCACTTGAAGCACTCCACATCATTCAGAATCCATAATTAGAGTTGCCTAAGCAGTAACATTAGCAAAAGATACTCTGTCATGTCAATCCAAATCGGATAACTTATGGTGAAAAAATGAGATAAATTAATGAGATAAATGAGGCAATTGGGTATATTCTTTTCCCCATAGATAGCAAGCAAAGAGGATAAAACAAACGTGGCCCTCGAAACATATGTAGATGGAGACAGTGACACAATTTGGTGGAACATATGTTTCATTTTTTAAACCCAACTAGCTGTTTTTGTTTTGTCTTGTTGCTCTTATTTTTATATATAAACAAGCAACTTGTGGAGAGATCTTTATATTGAGTAAAATATATCAAATAAATATATATATCCAATGATCACGGATGCCAAGTGGGAGGATATTTTCATTCCCCAACTGTTTTTGAACTACAGTTGGTCTGAGACTTGCCCTTCACATTGAGACATTTGGCATTGCTTATCCCTGGAATCTTCTCTGCACCTACAGTTTGGAAAACACCATTATCACAATGAATAGAAAAAAAAACAAATTAAACAAAGCAGAAATTTTAATTTTCCAAAGAGCTATCTCTCACCAAGAAATACATAATCTATACGGGTAAATCATAGGTAAAGACATTACTAAAGATATTACTATTCCTAATTCATTTTCTTCCTTACTTTATATGAATTTCTATTGGAAAAGAAAACTATTTGATGGGAACACCATATCAGAACTATGCAAGCATATATTAGCATTGACCAATCCCCACCATTCCGAATGAGGGAAAAGAACACCCAATAGGGTCCAGACCCAAATCAACAATGATAAATGTTCGTTGGGGGCAGTTGACTCTCTCCCTCCGTATGTATTACCTACTTGAATCCCCCAGTTAAAAAGAAGTCCATGCTGAAAAAAGGAAATTAAGAATCGAGTGAGGTTGCAATTTCAACTGCTGACTCCTAATCGATGCTCGCTATAAAATAGCAAGTGCGCGTCCACCCGACAATGTGCATGTGTATGCTAGAAATTGACTTTTGAAAGATCAAGCAAAATCCCTTTCTATAAAAATCTCAAGTCGTTAAATAAGGACAAGGAAATATTACTAAACAAACTGGATAATACGAATATTTAGTTTGGTCTGATTAAAATTTAAAAGGATCATTCTATTCATTAAGCAAGCGCATTTGTGGCCTATTCAGGCAATGCTTGCTGTCCTCAATTGCTGAAAACTATATGCTGCGCATTGCATCAGGACTTTCTTCCTCAACAGCACATAAAGGAACAGGGGAGAATAAAGGACGAGGGAGAAGGAAACAGAGGAGATATAAAGAACGAGAATAAGCTCCACGACTTTCTTCCTCAACAATGCTTATTCGAGGATTTAAAAATTCGTTCTTTTAGCTTCTGTCGAATCATAACGCTTGCAACTCTTTGCGATCAGGCTGGCACAACCTTGTTGACAAGCTCCAGTGGGCGACAACGTAAGAACCGAGCATGTTAATGACAAAACGCGCTCTCGATATTTGGTTCGGAGCATTTGGCATTTTTGTTTCGGCTAGCTAAGGAAGATGAAATGGGAGATAAAAACACCTCGCCTTTCTGAAGGCATGCCATAGTTGAGGTCGACACATAATAAACAATAACTATGCTAATATTTTATATAATAGATATATCAGAATCAACTGGTATCTTCTCACAACAATAGATATTATTATCCTAGCATGTCAAGTACAGGATAGTTTCTAGCATCATTCCTGGAAACCACAGCTCATGCCTCAAATTTTCAAAAGAACGGACAGCATAGAGGATGGAGTTAAATATATAATAGTAGGTGACAATTTTTAAGAGACTATGAGTACAAAAAATGAAGTTGTCGTACGAGTTCAAGTCCATTTGCCCATGATAATTCCAGCTAATTCCTGTTCGGCAGGAACTAAAACTTCATGTCCTGCTTCGCCAACTGACTGCACGTTAGAGTTGAGCAGATGAGAGTGAGAATGTAACACTTGCAGTCGAGGATACAAGAATGATGTAAATACAAGCAAGCAATCATCATTCTACCATATGAATGCAGAGACCCATGGTTTATGGACATCCATATTTCAAAGAAATACAATGATTAGCTGATGGGCTAATAGCTTTCTCAACAATACAAGTTCCATAATGATACATTATGTAGGTGAGGGACCCTGGTTGATTATACGGCAGACAACAAAAGATAAAAAGAGACTACAAGGGGTTTAACATTTACGTTTGATGTGGGGACGAAGTTCCCAGCAATACCACCTAAGATTGTACTAACAATACCCCTTAAGATTGCAGTTACCACAAACACATGGACATGAATAGCCAGATTATGTCCTTAAGTTAGAAGGCTAGAAGTTCTATATTAATATCAGAACTGTCCTGCAAGGGTAACAATAGAGAGGGAGATGTCCACAGTTTATTTGACTCAAAACCAAAGCGAAAATAATGATTCAAGTGCTTTCTTGTGTAACCAGTCGAACCACATGAGTAGTAGCTGTTATTGTCATCAAATTTCATAAAAAATCCGAACACTTCTCCAATAAGGCGACAATTCAATGACATTCATAAACATAAGCTGTTACATCATGAAGCAGTGAAAAAAAAGAGTGTCTTTTGGCTGTGCATTCAGAATAAACAGTACAATCAATGATCAAGAACCATATAAATTAATTAAACTGATTCCACAGTTTTTTTTTCCCAACTGTGGTAAACTGATACCACTGATGAACGACACCAATATATAGCTTTTATGCAATCCAACATCATGATATTGAAAAGGAAAAAGAAAAACTCTTTGAATTTGAACTCACCTACAAAGTTAAAGAAACTTACTCTTGAGTCCTATTACATGATTCACCCGATGCTGTTGTTTCAGTTCAAGCCAAGATTGAGGGTTCTCTTGCTCCTAATGGCGACTGGTACACAGCGATGCTTCATGAATAATCTCAATAAAGCTGCACAAATTGGTTCCAAACAAGTTTAATGAGCTTCATGGAAGAGTCAAGCAAGTGCGTACAATACAATTGCCTCTGTCCACAACATAAGTTGCGTGTAGGAAATGAGTATTTGATAGAAATAAGGCAAAAAATTAGGTGACATCTATCATTTCATTGCATTGAATCTCCACTGATGATTCCACAGTTTCAGAAGGTAGACAAAGATACAAATAACAATACAGTAGCATGACTGTATAACTAAATCAGCAAAAAGAAATTAACAAAGAACATCAAAATGTAAAGTGACTTATGTCCAAATGGAAGACATTTACCCAAAAATTCTGTAACATAGCTAATCAGCCATTCCAGTGCCTGAACTTGCATATTCCACGGCGATTTTCAGCAAAACAATCACGAATGGACTGCAACATAGACTGTACAGAAGAAAATTGTGCCAATACTTCATTTTGTTCCTGCAGAGTAGATTAAACCCCAATATGAGCATTTCAAGTTCACTTTGATATAAGCCAATATACTTTGTGGTGTTGAGTACCACTTCAGCAAGACGTTCCTCGAAACTCCCAGAACTGGCATCTGATGGCATGAATATCCTCTGGTAAGCTGTCCTTAGGCTCCTCATCTAGATCAATCAATCAGGAATCACAAATTCACATCCAAGTGTTTACAGATGTTGCATTGCAGTAGAAAGACCACATAGACAGGTATGTCATTTAGCCAACAAGTATGACAAAGTATTCACTTCAATCAGATGTGTCAACTTTTACCATTTGTTGCACTCCAAAAGATGCGCTTGAGCTAATTATAGTCTCACTCTCAACTTAAAATGAGTTATGGAGTTAGCGTGTTTGCATAACACCAGCCTTATTTGTGACTTTTTCTCAGTTCATTTTAAATGGTCTCTCTCCACACCCTACAGTTTCACATGGTTTCTTTTCATAAAGTAAAATCACATGCCACTGAGTGCTTCTTTCTTACATGGTCTCTTCTGGCACAATTTTAGGGTACAAACAGAATCACTCGGAATTGTAAATGAAGGGTATCATAGCTAGACCATAAATCAATCTTTAACCACTAAATCTAGGACCTTTAGAAGATGTAAAAAAGACTGAATTTCATACCAACCTCAGTGGTTGTGAATCCATGTCGCCGAAGACCCTCGAGATTTAAACCTCGAAGTTCAGCTCTTTCTCCAGTCACCATCATGTATTTGGGTACATCTTGTGAAATCTATGGACATGCAGAAGCAAATTTTGATGATGAGGCTTAGACAGAATAATATACAAGTGTATTGACTTGAGCAATGCTGTATAAAGCATTATATTACTAAATAGAAGCAAAACAAACTGCTTGAGAACTTAATGATTTTGGAAAAATGACATACCGCAGAACCACCACCAATGAAAGCAAAAGAGCCGACATGGCAGAACTGATGAATTACTGTGGCGCCTGCGGTACGAACATAATCCTACATTTGCAATGCTTCAATAACTTCAGGATGGATGTTGCAGTCACAATATAATATAGATGAGGATGACAAGTTACTCAAATTTTGTGAAAAGAAAAGCTTGTAGCTTACTTCTACTACTACATGGCCTGCCAGAAGAGTGTTATTTGCAAAGATGTTATTGTTTCCAATTTTGCAATCGTGTGCAATGTGACAAGACCCCATGATGAGATTGCTATCACCAATTACCTGGTAAAAATGCAAGTAAGGTTTAAAATACAGGGTGAGCATCTAAGGTTCCTTAATCTGTAATGCTAGTTATTAGCAAGAGTACTACCGTTCTATCACTTGTTTCTGAAGATCGGTGGATGGAGGCATATTCTCTAATCTCATTGTTGTCCCCAATGTGAAGGAAACATTCATCCCCTGTCTAAAGCCACACCCAAAGAAGGATAATATCAAGCAATTAGACAAATGATTATATGAAACCCAGCATTGATCTTCACATTTGGACCATGGCAGCACAAACATTGGCTTCCACTACAAACAACTAACGAGATGTTGATGAAGCCGAGACAGAAAAAAAGAAAAAACTTCTTTAAGTGATACTAGTGTAGCTAGTGTTTCGAGCTTGGATGTCAACAAGTCAATAACATAATAGTTACTTCAATCAGATGCGAAATGTGAAACCTAAAACACACAAAACAATTAGCATTGTTCACACTGACAGAATACAATAACATGGAATTAGCATATCCCGATCAAATGTCTGTTCCCTTGCAATTTTCACTTGAATGCTCTGTTCCATTTACTCTTCCCAAGCCAAGTTCATCCATAAACTAGATCTCTATTCTATTTACTGCCACAGGACAAGATCAACGGAGATGAAAACCTGGAAACAACTTGCTTGATTAGAGTTTGAACCTAGAAGTGGCTCTTTGATGCCATAGAAACCAAGACAATAGTCAATAGTCTAAAATTATACACGTACTCCAAAAATAACCGAATTGGATATGCTTTTGGAAGATTATTAGTAGGACTACCAGGTCCAAACCTTGATCTACTACCTAATAGATGCTGTATGACACATGTGTCTTATGATTATGTCATGATATGGCTGATACGTTATCTATCACACAAGAAACTGCAATTACCTTGTACTTCAAGTCTTGGCACTTCACACCAACCACGGCATGATAACCAATGGTGTTATTGCGCCCAATTACTGTTTTCCCTGGAAGATCTTCGCCAACCACAGCACCACTGCCTGACGCAATTCAGAATTTATATGTAACTAGGAGGGTGCCTTCCACATAACTCACACATAAGCTACCAACCTATGTAAAGTTAGAACTCACGCCAAGAGCACACAATGTTCGCCCAAGATGGTGTTGCCGGAAACATGGCTTCCCGGGTATAACCGACACTGGTTGCCGAGACTAGCTGAAGCCCCCACGGTGCAAAAAGGACCGATTGAAACACCCTGATATCATGACATGGATATGATCAAAACGAGAACTGCCTTCTCCAGGAACAGGGGCTCCATAAAGACAAGACTTGCTCAAACTAAAGAGTCACAAAAGTGACGTGCCTGACAAATCGTTCCATACAATCTCAACCCAGAAACCAACTTCTATACAAGAAACATCCTCTTCCTTCTTTTTCCCCTCCCCAAGCTAATACCAATCAAGATGATCACACGATAAAAGCCGAAAGGGCATGTTCTCGAGAAGCACTTAGGTACCTGACCAATAACGGCGTTTGGGTGGACGACCGCAGCTGGGTGAATGGAGCATGGATCTGTCTCGAGCGCAGGTTCTGCCATTTTGTGCTCCGAAACCGAAACGCCTGCACAATACAAGCAAAGCGTCCACAAACATGAGAAGCCATTCAAATTATAAGAGCTCGCAAGCACGAAGCAGGAGAGAGGAACGAGACAGATACTCGAGAGGGTTCTGGAGAAGCGACGAAGGGACGAAACAGTGCGGCGCACCCTGAGGAGTGGACTCATGGCTCCGGAGCTCAGCTTCAGCGACGGGAGCGAGATTCTCGCGTTGGAATCGAGTTGAAATTTGAAACTCCGTTCCGGACAGACGCTCGGGACATACGACGTTTAAGTGGGTTGCGCTCGAGACAGGGTGAAGTTAAGAACTATGGACCCAATGGCCCGTCGCAGTGGAAGCATAAATGGGCTCCGGTAAAACTTCCCCGAACCCCATCGCTCTCCTGCGGACGGGGCCGATCGCAGCTGGTGATCGGTAATGGAGGCATTCTATGAGTGGTTCTTCGACCGACAAAAGAAGAAAAATCACATCTTTTTGTCTTTCAAGTTGACCCAGTTCAACCTCTTGATTGCCCAGATTAGGCCTGATCATTGGGCATGTGCTTTGTCAACTTTTGTAGCGGATTGATTCCGGGCACAAGTTATTGAAAGGATTTATCTTGCTGCTGAGGTCAAAATCTCTACTTTTTGAGTAGAAGCGGAACCTCTGAGGTTGTAGTTATTCCTTTACAATTTAGGATGCTTTTTTTTTTTTTTTTAGCTTCCGTGTCTGTTTTATCACGTCGGTTTAAGCCCTAAAAATTTCAGTCATTGAACAATTGTGAAAATGTCATTCCAGTGAAAAATCTAGCAAATCAGAAGATACAAGCTACCCATTCTACTCTAATGTACACACAGCTTCAAGAAAATGACAAAGCCTCCTGCTCAGCAAGAAGCTTCCTGGATTCGCTTGGCTGGTCACAGGGTACGCTACGCACAACCCAGTCACGTGAGCCACTCCTTCCAGTAACTGTACACGCAACACGAGAAAAGATCCTAGCATATAACGTAAGTCCAGAAAAAGAAGCTCTTGAGCTGATTCTGAAGTAACCCCGACACCATGGTGTTCCTTCCAAGCAACTACATTGCAAGTCATTGTACTCTGCTGCTGTCTGAAAAGATCTTCCTAAAGCGTGTCGAGAAGCAGGCATCAACTTTTAGTGGCCTACTTCCCAGATAAAGCTCCTACAGTAGTCCTAGAAATGCAATCACATGCCAATTTAGACGGTGAAGAAAGAACTGAAGCTGCAGATACTTGGAGAGTCCCACTCTGCTGCTTTGAATTAACACTAAGTAGTGTGCTTCTTACAAGAGTTTCCACCTCAACCATCCCCGGGCAGTTCACATTCCAGTTGCAAATGTAGTCGAAGAAAAGTTCCCTGTATTCCATCTCCCTCTTAGTTTGACATACCCAAATATGACATTCTACAAATACTTCTGAAAATGAGGATTTTCGCTTCCATTTGTCAGATTGAATGCATAGTACCTCAGTTCCAATACCCATATCTGAGGCACTGTTATACTAGTGTTGCCATCAGTTACCATCCACGCGGTGATGTGCCTGCTCCATTCATATTTTTTGATACAATGAGCAAGTATCGTTGCTTCTCTGTTTAGTCCAAGGCAGCATCGCTCTCTAACATACGTAGTACCTAAAGCATAGGTGAAGGGGGCAATGAGCAGGTAGTAGAAGAGCTGATAATCATCATTCCTAAAGTTTGTGCTAGTGAATATTTTAAAGCAGAAAGAGCGCTATACGCCTAAAAGTCCTAAGAAAACATGCACAGAAACTTGCGAAAAAGTTCATTCAAGCATGCGTGTGTTAAGAAATATGTATCACGTAATTAGGCACAAGTGCATGTTCTTTTACAGTTAACGATGGAAATTCCATTAGTGCTTTACTGTCGCTGCCAAAGAGATTGTAGAAAACTCAGTTCTAGCAGTAAATTCACACTAGTTGAGATGTACACAACCTGAGACATGCGAGGCCTTATTTGAGGATCCCGCCTGATGCACAATGAAGCACACCTCAGCATTCGATGAACCTCTTGCTCTGAGTAACAATTTTTCAAATTTGGGTCAATCAATTCACTGATCAAACGTCTTTCTAGTAATGGCCGTGCCTGCACCAAAACTGAACAATGAGGAAAATTGCCCGCATATAATTGAAGACAAAATCATTTCTTTGGAAGAACGTGGTGTTTATACTAGAGTTTTCTAAACCATACCCATTCAGTGAGGCATTGCTGACCCTTGGGACGTTTTATATCCATCGCCTTTCGTCCCGTAACAAGCTCTACGAGTACCACACCAAATGAATATACATCAGCTTTTTCAGTGATTTGACCACTTTGAGCATATTCTGGAGCCAAGTACCTGAATAATGGCAGCTTATCCACGTTAGATTTTGATTATTGTGCGTGATGTGAAACGAAGCTCAAGAGAGAACATGAAAGTACCCGAATGTTCCTATCACCCTTGTTTCTACTCCCATGTCTCCATCAGGTTGCCATCTCGCAAGTCCGAAATCTCCAACCTAACATCCAGCGATGAGAATCAGCTCTAAGATATGCGGCCAAAGTAATTGGAGATAATATTAAATGAATGTTTCAAGCAGATGAAGCCAGAAGTGCTAATTGACAGAATTGGGCAGAGACAAACAAGATTAATAACCATGTTAAGGACTATCAACTATATACAGTTACAGCATGTCATACCAATGGTTCAAAATCATGCGTGAGAAGAATATTGTTAGGCCGCAAATCACGGTGTACAATGCAACCCACTCTACATTCTTCATGAAGATATCTCAACCCTCGAGCTGCTCCAACTGCAATTTTTTGTCGTGCGCACCATGATAAAGGGTCCCGATCATGTCCTGAAAAAAAAAAGAGAAGAAAGGGAAAAAAAACTTCTAAGGACATGATTGTGGATCCAACACCAACTTCCACACTTCATAATTTACAAGCATGTTTTGTATTTGGTGAGTAATCATCATTATCTCTGTATTCTCATCCTATTGCTTCTGCTTGCAAATTTCAAATGAAACATCAGTGACAGAAGAACATGTACCATAAAGATGTGAATCCAAAGAGCCATTGCAAATATATTCATAGACTAGCAGTCTTCTTCCATCCTCAACACAGAACCCAATCAATGCGACAAGATTGCGATGCTGGGCACAGCTCAAAACCTCGACTTCTGCACAAAATTCTACATCACCCTGTGAACTTGCAGACTTGTGCTGTTTCACGGCAATGACCTGGCCATCGGGTAAAACCCCTCGATGGACAGAACCATATCCACCTTCAGCCAGAAAATTTGCTCGAGAAAATGCACCAGTAGCAAGTTCCAACTCAGCGTAAGAGAACCACCTTGGGGGATTCCCAAAAACAGGTGCCTTGTGTCGACACACTGAGCATAGTGGAGGAGGACTAGGTGGTGCATTTCTGGACAATGAAATTGCTTCCCTAACGCTTCTGCTTAAGTCCATGTCAAGCTTAAAATTGATTCCACTATCAGGGTCTCTCTCTAAATGAGAAATTTGATCCATCAAAGATTCATAGTTGCAAAAGAAAGCTTTATCGTCGGGCTTTGGTGATTTGTCCTCCAAAGGGTTGACAGTATCTTCCAACCATGACATGGCAGGAGGACCCACTTTTTCACTTTCTACATCGGAGTCAGAGTATTCAAAATTCCGTTTCACTTCAATTTTACCTATGTACTCATTCTGTAGTTTCCTGTGGACTTCAGAGAGGAGAAATGGAGAGTTCCCTTGCTCTGAACTTGATATAGATGAAGTTCCAATGTCGGTTGTGGTCAATGGTGACTCGTGGTCTGGACTGCTTGCAGGAGTCACAAGTGGCCCTCTGATCATACTTTCATACTCAAGACTAGCACCCACATGAAATGCATCGATATCAACCAAGGACGAAGGAGATGTTTCTGGATCAAGCCCTGGTGATCCAATCAAATTCAGACGCAGGACCTTTGCTTTAGATCGGTCCATGACCACTAGATTGCACTGCAGTTCATCAATGCAGACCCGTTTCTCATGTTTCAACCGCCTGCCATACAATTGCAACAGATCACTTCATCAAACAAGTCGATGGAAAATTGGTTTTAGAAGTGTGATTAGAAGGAAAAAAAACAGTTTTGCTACATCAACAGCTATGCATCAGTTCCTTAATTGACCATGTGATACGATATGTAACCATTACTTATCCAATATGACCCAGTTTGAATGTACTCTTTTGGCTTCAGCAGCAACCACTCCACAAGGTGTGCCGGAAACAATTTTCAGCCGAACCTTGACCTGTCAAGAAGAGCAACAAGACTGAATAACCGGTATCCGGAAGGTTGAATAGACATATGCAAAGAGTGGGAGATAACTGTACCGACCTTCTCTGGGTCAAAGACATTGTCGAGTCCATTCATCATTTGAGAGCATGAACTTGCAATGTCATCCTTCTCATCCAAACTGATCTCTGAGATAGACCGGTGATGACCAGTGGTGCAGTCACTTGCAAACTTTGAAAACATCCACATCTTTTTACCTAGCAAAGGAATAACACTGGGTATATCAGTCGCAAAGATCACCTCAATTCCAATCATCGCGGTACTACAGGACTGAAACCTCGAGCAAAAAGAGCAAAAAAAAAAAAAAAAACAGAGATCAATGAAGAGGAGTCCAAAAGACAGCAAATTCAGTTTATTTTAAAAGTTCGGCCTTCGCTAGATAATGTTTCAATTGTGCTCTTCCTCAGACTTAATTCTTGTCGAAGAGAAACTTATGAGAGACTGCATCATCGTGAAAAACTGAGAGATCTCTCCAGATAATCAAACTTAATATGATGCTTCATGGCAGGTAAAGATAATGTTTTCTGACGAAGATCAGGTTCTTACACTAGTTGATCAACTCAGCAGTAAAGAATACAGGGGAATATACAGCATGCATACAGGAAACATGTGAAATCCCATGAACCAAATCACAGGTTCACATCTAATCCCCCTACTTTGTGCCCAAAAAAAAAGAAAAAAGAATCCCCTCTTTCAAAGTAGGAGGAAACGAATTGAAACATATAAAAAGGAAGAACGAAAGAGAGAAAAAAAGAGGGAATCTGAGTTTACTTGAGGAGTGAGGAATAACCACAAGCAGCTTGATGCAATCCCCAGGTTGAGCAACATGAGTCAAAGTCCACGCCAATGCAGCTCTTGGTATTTCCCTTGAGGCTTTCACGGCAACAACCACCACCTTCCCATTCCCAACTCCATCTGAAGAGCCCTTCTCTTTCATACTCAAACTCTCCAAAAGGATCTGACTTATTGCTCCGCACAGTAATAATTATTGCTCATCAGCACTTATACCAAAAACCCATCTCAAGTCTGCTCTGGTCCAGCTTTTAAGCGACAAAGAAAAGATCGAAAGTCATCACTGTTACAACACAGTGATGGACCCCGAGACGATGGCTATTCTCTGCTAAACCCAAACGGAAAGCTGAAAGAGAGAAAAAGAAGCCTGAAGAGGACGAGCACTTCAAGACACTTTCCTTTTCGTCTACATGAATCTGATCACCCGTTTCTCTCTTTTATTTTCCCATCTTTCCTTTCCTTTCACAAAGTACATGTGAAACAACATGCCCTCTACTCTCTCTCTCTCTCTCTCTCTCAAACTTGGTCCAACATTTTTCTCATGTTAAGACCACACTTTACGGTTTCAGGCAAAGCAAAGCAAGGCAAAGCAAAGCGAAAGAAGCGAAAGCTCAGAGCAAGAGCTTCGTTTTGAAGCTGTTCATTTTGACACGGTCCTGCACACCAGATCCTAATAAAGTACCGCCAAAATAGAAAGCCCCAAAGAAACAAACCAAGAAAAAGAGAACAACCCCCTGCATTCCAATCACGAATAACGACGCCACCGATCCCCAAAAAGCAAATGTGGAAAAAGCTAAGAAAAAGAAGAAGAAAGGAAAAAGGAGAAAGCAGAAAAGGCAGAGATGAATGTGATGGAGACAGATG
This sequence comes from Angophora floribunda, assembly GCA_014182895.1. Lineage (NCBI taxonomy): Eukaryota > Viridiplantae > Streptophyta > Magnoliopsida > Myrtales > Myrtaceae > Angophora > Angophora floribunda. Next base: position 7,552,449 of record CM024707.1, read on the forward strand.
GGGAAACACCCATATAAAATAATCCCATAAAAATGTAGACTTTACAGTGTTTTGCAAATATCTAGAAATCGGTCTTCATTTTCCGAGGGACATGCATAGTAATCTTCGATTATGTTAAGTGGGGACGATCCGAATTCTGCGTGTGAGCGAAACTGCTTGTCGCACTTCAACATCTTTATCCTAACATTTTCTCATCATCATTGTTGAGGACATTAAGCAGTGTTCATTGGCCAGCGAGACCTTTGCCTTCGCCTGCCTACCCCCCTTCCCATGTGTCTTTTTTCTTGTGCTTGTTTGATGTTCCCTCTTTTCTAAGGATTAAGTTAGTGTTTTCTTCCTTGTATACCGGTCGTATTACTTGCACGATATGCATTTCCTAACTAACTTTCATCTCTCCTTATAATAATTTTTCATTTACAGGAAGTTTATCTCATCACTCATTGCTATCACATAATATGTCCGATACTTAGAAAATGCAAAACTAAATATGAGCTATTCGATTAACTTAATGAAGCGGCTCATGTAGGAACAAGAAATCTTTCCAAATGAAACACCTACTATTGTAGATTGCAATATCTAATGCTCGGAAAAATGCAGGAGGTAAAGCACAAAATCAGTTGAGACTACCCTTATGGCAATGAGAGCAAAATTGCGATGTGAGGCATTGAAAGATCTGTCAGAGTTGCTTACCGCCTAACTACCCAAGTCAAACGCCAAGTTGGTTGATAAAAGAAATCAAGAATTTGAAATAGGGCGATGCATCTTCGATCAATTATTGTTGGCAATGATTGATTTCCTTTTTTTTCCCTATGTCTACTCAAGAGCATTATAGAAAACTATTCACCCAGTTACCCTCTCTTAATAGGGGACTTTACCTCTTTTATAGTATCGAATTTTTGCCTTGACAATGGACATTTTTACTATTAATCATCGCATTGTCATTTTTACTACTAATCATCGTTCATTGATAATGTACTAATATAAGCATATTTTTTTCGAGTTTTAGATTTTGACTATCTTTTCGCTTGTCGTGTTTTGATCTACCCAAATTCACCGATTCAAATTTCATTATTATCTAAACATACTTTGATTGTCGTCGTCACATCTTAGAGTCACTTTTTTTCAACAGCAATGAACAGTAAAAATCTTTCAAATTTCGAGGAGCATAGGGTGCCTTTGACACCAGCACGCTTCCTCCAATTGCAGAAGGAATTGGATATACGATGTACCACACTTAAACAGTCTGATTGGATCAATCAACGAAATGACAGAAATTCATCGTAGTCATTTTCAAAGGGACATGATCTTATAATGCAGCAGAGTGGGCCTCAGGAACATTATTCTAAGTTCGCCTGTGATTTCAATATGATAGCTGGAAAGTAGGAAAGCTACAAAAACCCTAGTATCCTCATTCTCAACTAGCTGTCGTTGGATATATAGAAAATTTTCTGACTAAAGTCTGAATATCTGTTGATCCGAAAAACGAATGCTTTGACTTCAGCACCTTACTAGATTGAATTGAGGATTTTTATTAAGGCTCTTTTATATATAAATTTTCCACATATATCGGAACTTCTCTCTAGGCTTCTAAGATTTTGCAAATCGGACCGACCTGATCTACGATAGGAAAATTTGGAGCCATTTCTGGTTTTCGTTGCCACTGGACCCTTTTGGGCATCCTTACAGATCTCATCTTTTAGCTTTTGATCAGTTTCCGTTTAGTCTAGAACTGTGCCTAGTTAAAGCCAATACCCTTCGATGTCATCTCTAGCTCGACGTGACTGGAATACTAGAAGCTCGAATCTCTCTATTCGAGTTCGGTCCACTATCTTTTCTTATAATAGACAGCCCCGTTTCTTCATAATGGAAGGAACAATTGCGAAGTGCAATTACTGAAATTTCTCATTAAAAGAGTTGAATTTCCCGATCCGACAAGTCCCATCAACCCCCGGCCCTCATACTTTCGCCGCAAGGTCTTAGCAAATGTAGGACAATAATCAATTAGAAGCCTCTTCTAAATTAAGAAATGGGACGACCAAAACACTGATTTGACGGCACAAATTCAATGGCCAGCCGACCTCCTCCTAATTTATGATTGTCCGGTTCCTTGGCCTCTATCATCATCGTCATACAAGGTTGCTATTATTCCTTTCTTTTTCTATTCGGTTCCATCAAGTGGCCACGACATTGTTCATTTGTAACTCAAGGCGTGACCTTGATGGCCCGGCTACCGGGAGGAACCCGCGTGGCTCTTTGCCTAGATCCGAGTTCTCTACGAGAAGAATCGAACTCACAATCACTGACTTCAGAACCAAAAGAGCGGGAACATCCTTGTCACCGGGTCGATTCCGGTTAGGTCATACGGCTGTTTTCAACAAGCCGAGTGGATATAGAAATATTAGATGAGGAGCAACTAACAGCGACGTACGTCACGAAAAGGAAACCCTGTTCTTTCGTATTCTTTTCATTTGGCTGGGCCATATAAACATGACTTATTGAGGGCGAGCTTCTTTTCCTTTCTTTCTTCTTTTTAATAATTTTTCGGGTGGCCCGAAGTTGAAAGTTTCAAAAGTATTAGGCGAAGGTTTAGGTGAGTGATGGACGGAAGCAGAAACGACAGAAAGTCCAAGAAAAGTCTTCTTTCATCGAAATGTATATGGAGAGGTCTCGCGGTAGATGCTCTCGGGCTCCATCAAAGATTCCATTTTTTCTCGCATGGGCACCCCGAGTTGACTCACCTGGTTATGGAGTTTACAAGGACTTTTCAGCCTTTGAGCATGAATAGGCAAATTCGTTTTCTCTTACGCTTTCAAATACAGAGCTTCACGACTTGATATTGTAGTTCAAAAGCAAGACTTGAATTTGAGCAATTAATATGAGATGCCGAGCCTGAATCTTATTAATGTTATGATTAATTTAGATAAAGAAAATTAATACAGTTATGATATATCAATTGTGATATATGTTGAGGAGATTTGATTGTTGGTGAAGATATATCAGTAGTTATACAATTTTTAATACTTTGATGCGTGATGATAATCACTATCCTTAAGAAATTATTTATCTTCACTATTGTTGAATTTTAGAACAAGTATACCTCCGGGATATATATCAAAGCCATAGAAAACAAGTTTAACAATTAATCAATTTCTCTTTCAGAAAACCACCTTGAATGTGTTGTCAATGTTGTGTGAATGAAAAGAGAAGAAGAGATTATGAAGAAATTGTTTTGAACAATTGTTATGAATAATGTATGATTTGGTGCTATTTATAGTTGATTAACCAATCAACACATTTATTGAGAATAGGTATCTTATTCCCACCATAACCACTTTTCATGATGACCAATTATCACTTTTTATGTAAACAATCACTTCTTTTCATATTGATGAGTCATCCATTTTTATAATAGGGACTCACATCTTTTCATGGTCAAGAATCATCTCATTTCAACAATATGTCATTCTTTTGCACTTGCTTAAGATGAAAACAACAATGTCAAGTAGCGATCTATGCTTTTTGCAGTCGATTGATAAAAGCTTGGCCAACGGAAATGAAGAAAGCAAAAAATTATGATGTCTTTAAGTGACTAATCAAATATGGCCATCTTGATCCTTCCGTTATGTGTTAGGAAAAACTATGGGTCTCTATTTCAACTTTAATTATTTAGAACGAAGAACAAACTTATTTTTTCTTTTTCTTAAAGGAAATAATCATAAAAAAATCACCAATTATATCCATTGTGACATATTTATCATAAAATTTATTTTGCGATATAAAAAACCTCAAATTATATTTATTGTAATACATGTACTCTAAAATTTTTCTCATGACATTAAAAAGCCTAAACTTATATGTGTGTTATACATTTACCCCCCATCAAGGTTTAGTTAGACGATTTTTCAATCAAAATGACATCGTTTTTGTTTCACTTATGCCAAGTAGGTGTCATAGTCAACATGAATTGTCTCTGTTCATAAAAGCATATTTTTAACGATATTCATTGATGGATAGGATAAATATATCACACATGTACCAAGTTGTGAATTTTGGTGTCATAAATTTTTTTAAAATAAATGTGTCGCAGTTAGTATAATTTTGGATTTGTGGATGCTTTTCTCTTTCCTTAATTATGATTATATACTATTTGAAGTTTGACACGGCGGACATGTACATCACGTCAAACATTAAAAACAAAAAAAAACATTAATTTTGTCGAAACATGCGGCTCTGACGGAGGAGAGTCATTTATTCATCTTTCCAACAATTTCAAAATAAAATAAAATTCCAAACCACTTTCTACGCTCGTTTTAAGAACGTCGAATGGGAACAAAGAATGAGCTCCTTTAAGCCGAAAACGAACAGATCCTTTTCTGCATATTAGCATGGTGAAAAGCAAAAGAAGATCGGCGCACCTTTGTAATTATGCATGGATAAAAAAGAAGAAGAAGAAGATGAGGATAGAAAGTGACAAAGCACGAACGGAACGAAGGCAAAGAGACGGCCCCCGGTCGAAGGCCGCAAAGATGCGTGCACGTGCACGCAATGCGTGAAAAGGAGATTTTGCTCAAAACAAGAAGAACAAGATGATGGTGATGATGGTGATGATGATGGCGACGATAAATCACCCTCATCCGACCTCCTTTGCGTATTCTGCCGAAAGTAAAGTGTAGAGTCCATCTGCTTTGGCCCCGTATGGCCATCATCCGCCAAAAGTTGGTGCGAATTCTGTTGCTAGCGAACCTTACGAACAGTAGGGTCGGTACCACTTTTTCTACGGCGTGCTCGAGAAAGGAAGCGAGAATCATAGGATTCCGTTTGGTGAAAAAGCAGGGTTTGAAGAGATGCGCACAGAGAGAGAGAGAGAGAGAGAGAGAGAGAAGCCCACTGGACTCTTCTTCATGGCCGAAGATGGCGGACTGGGCTTAGGCGGCTCCTCGAGGACCCGACCGGTAATTATGCCCTTGCCACGAGGGCAAAGTGGTCACTAGGCTTAATTTGTCTGAAGTGGTCACTAGCTTGGAGTGAGAGCGCTGTCTGGTCCGGTCCTTAACGTCGGACTCCGCGAGTCAGAATGGGAAGCGGCGATTCGGACGTTGCCGTCGCCAGGTTGAGGAGGGAAGACTGTGAACGAACCAAGCACGACTCTGCGTTCTCCGCTTGGAAGGTATCTGTCTTTTCTATTTCCCCAAACAAAATTTTTCATTCGTAAATCGTCAATTTCTGATCATGGGTTTGTGCGTTGGGATTGTTTTTCGGTTTCTGAGCGATTTGATGCCGAGCAGTTAAATTTTGGTGATGGAATTTTACTCTGAAATGCGAATCTTTACCCATATGTGGAGGTCGAATTGGGTGGATGAGATTTGTAGGGGTCGGTTTCTTGTATTCATGATGAATCGATCTTGAATTCTTGGCATCGTGGCGCACTTTTTGTCCTTAGGTGCTCGTAGGACCTACTGATTGGGAAGATTATTCACTGGGGAAGGAAGGTGCCATCAGGTACCGGCTCCATAATCTCCCGAAAAGTCCGGGGCCGGGGATATATGAGCTCGGCGTGGCTGCTTCTCGTGCCAAATCGGGGCGTGAGATCGCCAAGCTTGACCCGCGGTTCATAGTTCCAGTTTACCTTGGACAGGCGGACTGTGTCAGGAACAGGCTCCAGCAATACGGTCGGTCAGGCGCTCACTTGGGCAAGTGCTCGTCAGCTGCTTGGGAAATTGACTGCAAGACATCCTCTCCCAGCAAACAGCTTGGACTGTTTGAGGAAGTATTGTCGAGAGACTACACCATTGTGTTCCGATGGGCTTCGGTATGTTTCTTAATCAATTGCTGCATTTGCATTGTTCTGATCTGCCTAGTGGTATGCTTGCTAAACCTATCTGCAACTGCAAGTCGTATGAAAATGTTGTCATCTTATGGGGAATCATTGTAGTTAGATGCTAGTATAGTGTAGGCAGCCATCATGCAGTTGAACCTACAAAAGTTTGCTCTATGTTGGAGTTTTCTGAGCTTCTGGTTCTTCAAAATGGGTGTGCTAGATAACTTGGACAAATACATCCAAATGAAATACACATCCCATGTGGATTTTGAGTCCATGTACATCCGCAGAATAGTCCATTCCCATCATCATATCGATGAAAAATCTCATGCTCTGCCATAAGAACTTGCAGTCCATATCATGGTGAAGGTAGGGTAATGCTGTCTTTGTCAATAAGGAAGGCGATATGAGAATTAGATTGTTTAGAGATGCATTGAGAAGGAAACTGATGATTTGAAAGAAGAAAAAATAGTTTCTTCTTCTTCTTTTTTATTGCTTATCATATTACAAAGAGTATAACATATAAATAGAGTCTAGGATTGCTAGAAAATAGCAGGAAATAGGAACATATTTCCTACTTCCCAATTCTAACGATTTTCTTCCTAATTCCAAGAATTTAGAAATGGAAACAAAACAATTTCATATCCTAAATTATCTTTGACATCTCCAAGATTTTCTTCTAATTCTTCTCCACCCCCCTCAAGTTGGTGCATAAATGTCTATCATGCCCAACTTGCTGACAAGAGACTCGAAGTTAAGTCTGAACAATCCCTTTGTAAGAATGTTGGCTATTTGTTGCGTTGTTGGCACAAATGGCATACAAATAGCTCCTGCATCAATCTTCTCTATTCATAAAGTGTTTGTCAATCTCAACATGCTTAGTTCTATCATGTTGCACTGGATTATGTGCAATATTGATCACAACCTTATTGTCATAGTACAACTTTATAGGCATTTCCACTAATACTCAAAGTTCTTCTAGTACTTGTTTTAGCCACAACATTTCGCAAATCCCATGGGCCATTGCTCGATATTCAGTTTCTGCATTACTTCGTGCCACCGCATTTTGCTTCTTACTTCGCCAAGTAACCAAGTTCCCCCATACATATGTATAATATCTTGATGTCGACCTCTTGTTAGTAATGGACCTTGCCCAGTCTGCATCCGTGTATGCTTCAATCCCATGTTAAATAGACTTTTTGAATAGCAGACTTTTTCCAGGTGCGCTCTTTAGGTATCTTAGGATTCTATACACAGCCTCCAGATATTTTTCATATAGATAATGTATAAATTGGCTTACCATACTCACAGCGAATGCAATATCTAGCCAAGTATACGACAAATAGATAAGTTTCCCTACTAACTTTTGATATCTTGATGTATCAATTGGAGCCCCATTTTTGTTATCTCCGAGTTTCTGATTGGGATTTATTAGAGTTTTTGCTAGTCTACAACCACTCATTCCCATTTCATTCAGAAGATCTAGGACATATTTCCTCTGTGAGACCACAATTCCCTTTTTCAATCGGGCTACCTCCATTCCAAGGAAATACCTTAGAGTTCCCAAATCCTTGATCTCAAACTCGAAGGAAGGCATTCTTTCAACTTGTTCGTCTTGACAATATCATTCCCAATGAGAATGATGTCATCCACGTACACTATTAGAATTGCAACCTTACGATTACAAAAATGCTTTACAAACATGGTATGATTAGTTTGCCCTTGAACATACCCTTGTTTCTTCACAAATTGAGTGAACTTCCCAAACCAGGCCCTTAGTCACTGTTTTAGTCCATATAGCTCCGAAAAAATGCGTTAATTCAAAAAAAGTGACATCCATGGAAACCAACAAATCGGGTCAAAGCATTTATACCCTTTTTGATTAGGTGCATCAAAGTTCTTGCCCTAACACCCCTCAACAAAACGGGGTGGCAAAAAGGAAGACTAAACACCTTTTAGAAATAACTAGAGCTCTACTTTACACAACCAAAGTTCCCACGTACACTTTACACAACCAAAGTTCCCACGTACCTCTGGGGTGAAGCTCTTTTTACATTTACATATCTTATCAATAGGATGCTGTCTAGAGTGTTAAGGTTTCAAACACCTTTGAGAGTCCTTCAAAAGACCTACCCAGCCTCTACACTTTCAGCCTTGTCCTTAAAACTATTCAGTTGCACTTCCTTTGTTCATATCCATGATAGAAATCATGGGAAACTTGGCCCTAGAGCAAAATTTGGAATTAGAAGTAAATCGCTAGAATCAGGAAGTAGGAAATCTGTTCCTATTTCTTGCTATTTTCTAGCAATCATAGACTCTATTTATATGTTATTTTCTTTGTAATATGATTAGCAATAAAAAAATAAAAGAAACCATTTTTTCTTTTTTCAAATCATCAAAACCCCCATAGAATTTAGAGCAGTGTGGCTGCAAAGTAGTTTTTTTTGGAAAAACTCTTGCCTCTTTAATTCGATATTCTAAAATTATCCTTAATGTTTAATTTTTGGATATCTGCAGCTGAATAACAAAGGAGATGCTGAGAGAGCAGAGCTTTCGCTTCTGAACACATTTGATTATGCATGGAACAAAGGTAGTAATGGTTCTCGGCGGCCCTGTGATATTTTTCAGAAACTTGATGAAATTGCTTCAGGCACATACCGCATTTCCAGCATTGGAAGGAAGCTTCTTCCTATCCGCCCCCAGCAAGTGGGCATCAGAATCAATGGAAAGCTGCTTTCAGAGAAGAAGGATCCCTTTCCTCAAACTGGAGGAGAAAGCAGCAATTTCTTGAACAGGATTTTCAAGTTCGGCAAATCGCAGCCTAGACTAGTTATAAGTGAATCCCATGCTAGCCACACCACGTTTTCAGGTACCTGCTCAACTAATGAGAGCTTCTCTCCCATTTGTGGGGTCGTCTTGGAAGACGGCTTTCCCTGTACAAAACCACCAGTACAGGGGAGGAAAAGATGTGGCGAGCATAAGGGGATGAGGATTCAAGCGTCAAATCCTGTATCGAGCAGAAAAGGCACATCCAATGGCATTCACGATAAGCCGACAGTGACGTTGCGGGATCATGCAGCAGAATTGTGGCCTAGACTAGTTATAAGTGAATCCCATGCCAATGGCACTGTGATTTCGGGTACCTCCCTATCTACTGAGAGCTCTCCTATTTGTGGGGTCATCTTGGAAGGTGGCTTTCCCTGTACAAAACCACCAGTACAAGGGAGGAAAAGATGTGGTGAGCATAAGGGGATGAGGATTCAAGCGTCAAATCCTGTATCGAGCAGAAAAGGCACATCCAATGGCATTCACGATAAGCTGACAGTGACGTTGCGGGATCATACAGCAGAATCACGGCCTAGACTAGCTATAAGTGGATCCTATGCCGATGGCACTGCGATTTCGGGTACCTCCCCATGTACTGAGAGCTCTCCTATTTGTGGGGTCATCTTGGAAGGTGGCTTTACCTGTACAAAACCACCAGTACAAGGGAGGAAAAGATGTGTCGAGCACAAGGGGATGAGAATTCAAGCATTGAATTCTGCATCCAATGGCATTCACAATAAGCTGTCAATGACATCGTGGGATCATACGGCTGAGAAACATGGACTGGGCAACATGGTAGAAGTTTTCCCATGGCGGGTGAATGTCAAAAATGATTACAGTACTGTATGTGGAGTGGATTTCGGTGATGGCACGTTCTGCACTAGGACACCTGCTCGAGGAAGAGTTCGGTGCGATTATCACAAAGGGATGAGGGTAAACCGGATGAGATAGAAACATGTCGGCAGCTGAAGACGACAGAAAAATCTGCCGAGTCACCAAAATTATAACATAGAGAACAGACAACAGCACCGGGAAAATTCAACTGACAGCTTGCTTCCGTCGATGGGGCGAAACTAATTTAAATGGTCTTAAGGTAAACCAACACAAGGAAGAACAGAATTATGAGCAGAACAGACTCAGTAAGTACTTCACCTTCTGTTTTATTCAGAGAACTTAGTGATACAGTGTAGTTTCAAATGCAAGGGATCCCATTTAAGGAAGGTGTGCATTTTCTGTTTGGCTCTTTCTGTCATTTTAAAAGCATGACTAAAGTGTATAGACATTAGTTCTCATCCATAGCTCTTCTATACAATCTGCACAGATTGGGGATTGGAAATGCCCATCAGTTATTCATCACAACAGATGGTCTATGGTCTTAACTTTTGTATTATTTTACATTTATGCTGTTGTAACTCCTGTGACTAATTATTGCGATATTTCTCAAGGTGAACCATTAAGGGAAACTTTAAGAGAGTGCTAAGAAAGAATGAAGGTTAGGATGCTCTTGCTCAGCGCAGCTCTCCCAAGCTTTTTGGATCGCAACTTAGGTTCTTGATTGAATAACGCAATAAGACTGGACTTTCAAAATCAATTATACCTAATCTAGATCTTTGTTGGATTTCTTCATTTAACTGTCGTGGCAATTTCAAGTTACCTCCAAAATCAATTATATGGCTGAAACCTACGGGTAGGGGTGTTAACAATTCATTTTGGTTCAGATTTTAGGAAATCCAAACCATATTAACTTTGAACCGTATGCACCTTGAACTAAATATAATCTTTTTCCGATATTCTTTCTTTTGTAATATTGAGAAGAGATTAAATAAAAAAGGAGAGAATGTGTAAATGGTATTATCAAGAGGAGGGACGATTCTTAGTTTGGTTTGCGAAACTATCCGAACCGGAATAATAAAAAATGATTATTTTTTCATTACTTGAACGGAAACTCAGACTAAACTGAAAATACACGAAAATTTGGTTCGGTTCCGGTTATTATCAAATGGAATTACACGTGAGTTAATCCTACAAAATATTAATGCAATCCATATGAGATGCTAATTTATTTTTGAAAGTCTTTCTTTATCTTATCGACAGGCATGAATGAAAATAGCCTTGGAAACATGTCATGCATTAAATCCTAGGTATGAAAAGACCTAATGTATCATGTATAGACTAAAGTACAACATGATAAAGCACTAATAATTTATAAGATATGCAATCTTGATTATCATTACTAACCTAGATGCAGTTAGAAAAATATCATATTCAATGTTGCCTATCAATAACATCTATAGAGATATACAATAACATGCAAGAAATATCAAGAATCAAGTGAGAGCAATCAAATATAATAAGATTCATTCTCGATATTACAATGCAAGATGCATGAACAATATGATATAGGGTCTGAGATCCCGACTCCTCACGCATGAAAACTCACAAATTTCCCCTAAATGCTCTCCTAGACATATTATTAGGATTTCTTTGTTTTACTAAGAAGATGCAATCTAAAGCTACAAAACATGTAAAGTGTGATTTTTCTCTCATTTTAAGTTTATAATAAGTGAAGATATTGTAATTAATTAATGATGCGATCTAAATGCAAATATGCAATCACACCTGACCATACGAGCTAGAGCGACTTAACAATATGCAAAATCAAAATCTACTCACTCCGTTCGAGAAGATGCACGAATCCAGAACATAAAAAGCAAATCAATGCAAAAAAAAAAAAATCTGAAAATTTCAATAAACCCTAATATTTTAAAATTGGAATAGGAACACCGACCTGAACGGGACCGAGACGAGTCGGTGTCGAGGACGCGCGGCGCGGGGGAAGAGGCTCGGGAACCACGAAGCGCGATTCGGTTTGACCGGACGGCGCCCCGTTCTGTCGGCGCGTGAGCACCCACGGCAGCGGCGAGCGGTCGTCGGAGTCTCGCGATAACTTTTTACTACGGCGGTCGCGACCGGCGACGACGGAACGGAGCGCCGGAGCCGACGGCGAATCCCGGTGATGTCTCGGAGGTTCGCCGGCGATGCATTCGCGTGGTTGGCGAAGCGGAATCGGCAGAGAGAGAGAGAGAGGGGTGAAACGGCGATGGCGAGAAAATCCCTGAAGGTTGGAGGGAGGTCCGGCGGAGCATTCGAATTTGAGAATCCATTCGCCCGGTCGAGAAACTCCTTCTTCATCCCGTGACTGCCGCTCTCCTTCTTGGAATGTAGCTCCCCGCCCAATCTTTCTTTCCGTTTTCGTTCTTCGAATCTCCACCGAATCGCTCCCCAGATCGAGCCGGATAAGATTCCGATCAATTTCGGCCGAAATCATCCCCGAAAAGATTGGAATGATTTGCAATTTCTGCCTCGCCTTTGCCTTGCTATCGTCGGCCAACCGCGAGCACAAGGAAAAAGAGTGGCCAAAATTATGTAAAGTTCAGCTGGCGCGGGATCGGTCAAATTACTATACTTACGATAAATTTATCCAAAAATAAATTTTTAATCACAAAAAATCCGAAATTGGTATATTTTATATTAGTTTTCGTTAAATTTTACTATCAAAGGAGAACGCGTGATTATACCAATTTGTGATTTTTATAAAGGGTAAATTTATTACAAATATATTATTTAGGAATTTTTAATGATATTATTCCTAAGAAAAATAAGTTTTTGGAGGTCTTTGAATTCCTCTTGCATGTTGGACCATTTGGCAAGCTAAATGCTATTCTAAACCTAAATGTCCCTAATATCCCAATACAAAAGGAAAGCGATAAGACACGAACTTAATATAGGGTCTAATTCTCTTTGTATTTACGAGTTTGATTCTTATTTTTATCTTATGAAACGAGTGAGAAGATTTTATACAAAACCATCAAGTAACGTTTGAGCTTTTGTCTACAATGGTCCATGGATCAAGCCTGTAGCATGCCAAACATCAGAAAGAGAGAGAGAGAGAGAGTTAATCTTGAGCTAGCAAAGTACAACTTGTCCACGGATCTCGTGGCGGAGCATCGTTCTCCCTCCTTCACGGTGCGTTGCGCTTGTGGAGAATGGTGGATGGAGGGACGTGTAGTACTTGTTTGCCACCTAGATTAGAGCCGTGGCGTCCTCTCGTTAGGTGGTCAAAATCTTTCGGAATGTGCCACTCGAGCCATCACTGCTCAGTCATCTTGAAAATTTTAAGAGACCACTGTCAATTACTTTGAAAATTCACTCCAACAGTTCCCCTTATGAATTTGTTGGATCTTGATCTAAATCTAAAGAATAAAAATGTCTGAAACCAATGGAATATGTGCCTGATATCGTATGAAATGTCGTGTGAGATTGGATGAGACCATTGTTCATTGATTAGATGAATGCGTGATTTAATATTTAATTACTCTAACACACTCAATATTCAAAAATCCTAGAATGATGAGCAAAAACAATGCAGCCCCATTGGCAATGTAAGAAGGGTTAATATTATGAAAAATCTCAAACTAATATATTTATGATTAATTTAGCCCAAATTTAACATTTTAAACACCAAAAACCTCAAATCAGTATACATGCAATAAATTTACCGTTAACTTTTGTCAAGTTTTATCATCAATTTGTTGAGTTAATGACTTGTGGCAGTTAATGGATATACAATTTTGGGATTTTACCCTCTTTTTGTCATTGACGCACCAATTTATAGTGTTTTGTGATATTAATCAAATTTAACGAAAATTAACATGATGTATATTTATTACAAATGTATCAATTTTGAATTTTTATGGCATATCAAATGTAAATCTCTTCGTACAAGATGAGGTATTTCCCAAAACACAAAACTAAGCCGGAGATCGATTTGTCCCAGACAAGATGGATGGAACATCATGCGTTGAACGAATATCCGTCCTGATTAGGACGAAAGATAATAATGTGTTTCTTCTGAAACATGCCTTTTCAATTCGAACCGCCCTCTTGTTTTTTTGGGGGAACCTCAATAGCTTTTGTTCCCTGAATAACGTAAGCGCTTACGCTAGCAAACACAACTTTGCATCTATAAAATTGCACGAATTTAAACCTCCTTCCTACGCTTATCAATTTCGATGCCCGACTTAAAATGGAGTCATCATTTTACCTGAAAAAACACTCAATTTAACTCATCACGAGCATTGGAGAGTATCTAAGTTGCTATAGGTAGCTTTTGAAACACGTTGATTATTATTCACGTGATTTCACCAAAAATAAGAAGATTGTTGAAGTCTTTTGAGATGGAAATGATGCTCGTGACGCTGAGTTTTTGGGGGCCTTTGAGTTCGTCTCGCATGTCAAATCATCTGTTGGGCTAAATGCTATTTCTAAACCTAAATGTCCCCAATATCTCAATGCAATAAAGAATGCCATAACACACGAAATCAATATCACTATTTTGTTTAGGGATCTAATTCTCTTGATATCAACAAGTTCGATCGCTATTTTTTTCTAATGAAGTGAGCGAGAAGATCTTTATACAAAAATTTATGTATCAACATCATCAAGCGACGACTGAGCTTTCGTCTACAATGGTCCATACCGTGTGAGATTAGGATTAATGACATCAAATATGGCATAAAAATAAATCAGCTCTTCTCAGGAGCTTCATCGTGGGATCAACGATGACGGGTCACTTCGTTGTCTTGTTCCTTTCTATCTTCCCCTGCGGAAAAGAACGACTGTCAGACAGCAGCACGAGCGGTGGCCATCCGTCAGGACCTTGCACGGGACCAAAACGGAACACCTCGCGCCAGATAAAAGGACGCATCGGACCTGTGATGATGTCCGGGACGAGACTGTAACATGCCAAACGTCCGAGAGCGAGAGAGAGAGAGAGAGAGAGAAAGAGAAAGAGAGGGTTAATCTTGGAGCTAGCAAAGTCCATCTTGTCCACGGAACTCGCGGCCGAACACCGCTCCCCCTCCTTCACGGTGCGTTGCACTTGTGGAGAATGGTGGATGGATGGACATGTGGCACATGTTTGCCACCTAGATTAGGGCAAAAGACACGGCATCCTCTCGGGAGGGTCGGAGTCATTTGAAATGGATCGCTCATCTTGAGAAATTTTGGGGACTACTGTTGATTATTTTGAAAACTCACTCCAACGCTTCCCTTTACAAATTTGTTGGATTTTGATCTAAGTCTAAAGAAAGAAAACGTCCGAAACCAATGGAATATATGCCTTATACTATATGGAATGCCATGTGAGATTGGATAAGACCATTCGTTCAACGAAATAACGATTTAATATTTAATTTCTCTATCTTTCTGTTTTAAAATCACGATGGAAAACGATATTCGTTGATCATGTAAGAAGGGTTATGATGTTCCATCTATCTTATTTGGGACCTTCAGATTCTTATCGAATCACTATCAAAAGGCCTAATATTTAAATTTATTAAATAATGCACATTCCCCTTGCGCTTAATTTAGTTTTTACTTTATTTATCATGATTGCATCAGTTTGTAATGTTTCGTGATATCACTCCAATTTAACTAAAATCAATAGAGCGTATATTTATTGTCAATGTACCAATTTTGAAATTTACAACATACTGAATGAAAATCTCTTCACGCAAGATGAGGCATTTCCCAAAGCACACAAATGAGCCAATGTTAAAGTTTTAAAATTTATCTTATAATTATAAGTTTTTAAAATGGTTGGTTTCAAAGAGTATTTTAATTACTTGAAATTTTTCATTTGGCTCATTTTTGTGCTTTGGGAAATGAAACTAATCTTGCTAAGGAATGTGAAATAATTAAATTTTATGCATTCAGTAGTGATTGTAAGAATTTCAAATAAGATAGATGGAACATCATGCGTTGAACGAATATCCATCATGATTAAAACAAAAGATAATAACGTGTTTCCTCTGAAACATGCCTTTCGATTTGAGCCGCAGTCTTCTTTTTTGGGAAACCTCAAAAGCTTTTTGCTCCCTGAATAACGTAAGCGATTACGCTAGCAAACGCAACTTTGCATTTATAAAATTGCACGAATTCAAAGCTTCTTCTTACGCTTTTCAATTTCGATGCCTGACTCAAAATATAGTTATCATTCAAGTAGTATTGATATTGACATACGATTTGACACAACATAATATGATATGCCGATATATTATTTTTAAAAAGGTAGAGAATTTCGATATGTTGGGACACGTTTTTTTATATATACATGATAAATTATCATTTTTATGATTATTTCAATTAAATTAATTTGATTTAAATTCACAAATAAATAAATAAATAAAAAGAGTTTAAAATGAATTTATAATAAAAAAATTAATTCATCATTTGTTAATATTATTCATTATTTCAATTTGACAAATTGAACTCCATTCCAATAATCCATAAAATTTGGAAGAAAAAACAAGCAATTCACATTCTAGACTCGCGTGTCAAACCATGTTGGAAAATAAGACAAAAAAAAATAAATTTGGGAGTTGAATTATGTATTACGAGAAGTAAGCTAAAAAAGAAAAAAAGAAGACTAGATTTTTCTTCATTCCTTTTATTTTTATTTTTAATTTTTTTACATATTTACATTTTGACCTCTTATTTATTTAAATTTTTTTTTTATAATTGATCCCATGCATGTTGGAATCTCATGTTGGAATTCCGAATTGGCATGCCAGAATTCCCAATTCAAGTATCGAGAGAGTTGATCAAGTGTCAGATTTTTCGACACATATCAACCGAGTGTCGGACACATATTTAAGTACACGATACGATATGAAAGCTTCTAGAGAGTTTCGATCCTTCCTAAGTCATCATTTTACCTGAAAAAACACTCAATTTGACTCATCATGAGCATTGGAGCATATACAAGTTGCTGTAGGTCGCTTTGGAAACACGTTGATCATTATTTACGCGATTTCATGTAAAAAAAAAGAAAAAAAAGAAAGACGTCAAAGTCTCTTGAGATGGAAATGATGCTTCCGACACTGAGCAGAAATCGATTAAATTGAAAAATGCATGTGGTCGGGGAAAATCGAATTGTTTGTTTAATGTAAGGATTCCAAAATGGACAATGTTTATTTGTGGTCAAGGAGGATGGTGAACTGATATTCTGCTACACCACAAAAAAACAAAATAATAATAATAATAATAATCATCGCGCCAAAAAAGGTGAAGAAGCCATAAACTAGAAAAATAAATATTAAAATCCCCCCTTGCCCAATTGGTTTTATCACACTCCACTCCCGGAGAGGGGTGAGAGAGTGAGAAAATACCATGGGCTATAAGATTTTTTTTTGGTCGAAATACTATGGGCAACACTCAGCTGACTAAACAACTGATTTTTATTTATTTTTATTTTTGTGCCATGTTATTGAAGAATATCATCGTTTACATATTTTCTTGACATGGAATTACTCTTCAAAATGAGTAAGAAAATATCTTGTTATTCACTTGAATTAATTAAAACCTAGAGTTGATAATTATGTGAACGAACCTGAATATGAGATTGTTTGATCCGATAGTATTAATCAAACCATTACATGTATTAGGAGTTGCGCAACCATTATAAAATGGGATATTTTCATCTTAGTCGATGGAGAAATTACCAAGCATTTTCAATATTTATAAATATATATATATATATATATATTTTAAACTCCTTAATACTTTTTGAATTCCCGACCGAAAGAGACTTCAATAAGGGATGGGGCGGAAAGCCCCGTCTTTGTCTTCACCTAACTAACATATTTTTAGTAACTCCTCGGCGCAAATCCTCTCAAATAAACAACACTCAATTCCTCAAAAATAAGTCCATTTGTTTCTCTTCAATCTTCATACATTATGCACAGAGTCTACATGCGCCTAGACACTAGTCATGGATAAAATGAGAAATCTAACCAAGTGAGTTTATCTTGGTTTTCTAGTGCTTAAAAATAAAAACAACAAAAGATCGAATTCTTTTGATCCCTAGCATCGGCGCAGTTAGTCAGATGTCAGGAGGGATTTCTAGTCTAAAAGGAATTACTCATTCAAATCCCACTAATTAAGCGTCAATTGTTCTAAGTTGCATGTAAATTGCTCTCGATCAATATCACCTGCTCATGGAATTTAAAGGATATTTATCGAGTCTTCATATAGTCGGCCTCTACATCCGTGCCCTCGAATCATCTTTTCATTAAACCCTGATGTCCTGGCATTAACAGCTACATCCAGCATTCACTCCATACAATTTCCGTTACTATGCATGTAATATGGAAAGGTTAATGACACTCGAATCTCCATTTAAGTTACTTTTAGTGCTTCAGGAGGGGGACAGTGGAGCATCTTATAAAACATTTTAGAACACGGTGATCGAATTTTCAAATGCTTGATCCTGACGCGATAGCTTTTTAAACGTTTAATCAGTCCGTTTGTGGGACTTGAAGTATGATTGAACATTTGATTCTAACGTGATAATTTTTTCACAACTTTTTTTAATATAATAATAAATTATAAATTAATATATTCATGATAAATTTATCAAAAAATATTTTTTTTACTATCAAAAACCTCAAATTGATACACTAATAAAAATTTACCATAAATTGGTATATTTATGACAAATTTATCATATGTTAGTTTCTGTTAAATTAAGTTAATATCACGAAAAACCACATAAAAATCCCAAATTGATAAATCTATATCATCAAACTTAACAATTTAATAGTAAATTTTAACGGAGGGTAAATTTATACAAATGTACCAATTGAAAAATTTTAGTGATAAAAAAATTAATTTGGAGTAAATTTGTAATAAATGTACTAATTTGAGATTTTTACGATATTTATTCTTACTTTTTTTGTCGAGATTGTTATGACTATGGGTGAGCATGATCTAGGTTGGGTCAATTCGGTGCCTTACCTAAGGACCAACCTGTATACTGTTGGTCCCTAATTTGTGGAATCAAGGACTAACTCGATTGAGCTTGGGACCAAGAATTGGATTGACCTATGGATTCAGTCCGGTTTTAGGATTAGACAGAGACTAACTAATTTACTCAGCGACAAATGAGGCCAATGAAGGGAAGTGAACAACACAAGCATTAAGCAGCAAGAGCGTACGGGCAATGAGCAAGGCAACCATTGAGCATCGAGTGGTGAGAGGTGAGTAGGGTTAGGTTGCTCACGAACGAATCTCTCAATTTATACTTAAAATATATAATATATGTAGTTAGGGTTGATCCAGATTGAACCAATCCTAAACTTTTAGAACCAATGATGAATTCGCATAATGTTAGTCTAGGGACTCCAAGACTAAAGACTGATCCAGTCACCCTAGGAACTAAACTAGGACATTTGGTGTAAAGAAGAATTTACATTTCTGGGTGGACCCAAAAATGTGAAAAAAAAAAAAAAAAAAAAGTTGCTCGAGAGCTCCACATCATCACAGAGCCAATCCATTAAATAGCTAGCGGCCGAAGCCCGACGCCATTCCTCAATTCTCTCCAGAAATTCTTGAGCGCCCCGCCCCGCCCGCCCCGCCCCGCGCCACCCCAACCCGCCATGCCAGCCAGCGAGCTCCACCAGCAGTCGCCGGCGTCCCCGCCGCACCCGCACCCGCACCAGCCGTCGGAGGAGGAGAGGGTGGAGGAGGAGTTCGTGTGGACGCAGATAAAGGCGGAGGCCCGGCGCGACGCCGAGTCGGAGCCGGCCCTCGCGAGCTTCCTCTTCTCGACGGTCCTCTCCCACTCGTCGCTCGCCCGGTCCATCTCCTTCCACCTCGGCAACAAGCTCTGCTCCTCCACCCTGCTCTCGACGCTGCTCTACGACCTCTTCCTCAACGCCTTCTCCTCCGACCACGCCCTCCGCGCCGCCACCGTCGCCGATCTGCGCGCCGCCAGGGCCCGCGATCCGGCCTGCGTGTCGTTCTCCCACTGCCTCCTCAATTACAAGGGGTTCCTGGCTTGTCAGGTTAGGGATCGTCCCGCATCGTTTCGTTCCCATTGCGATTTCGTCGTCTGTCGAGAGAAACAGGGAGTGAGGGAACATACTGTGTGTTCGCGTATCGTTTGATTGAGGCCCGATGATCCTGTTGCATTGCGCTGCTTATTTTCTCGTTCTGGTTCTTGAGCTTAAATTATGAGATCAATCTGATTACGATTTTTCTCTTTCTTTTGGGAAATCTCCTGTTTAAAAGGGTGAAGAGAGTGTGCGACCTGATTGTAGGATTAGAACAGTCAAAATTCAATGCTAATTGTGGAAATTTAACCGACTGCTGCTGCTCAGTTTCTCTTTCTCGTGTACAAGTCAAAGCGAGAGGATGATTGCGCTAGGCTTTCTTCTCAGTTGGTATGTAAAATAGACTCTTCTTGATTGATACGTGTGGAATTCAACTTGCAAATTCCCATTGAGGTTCTGCGTTTGAAGAGAAAGGGTGCGTTGGGGTATTATGAGCTGCTCCCACATCCCATCTCCTTCCATTGTTGTTTCTGTGCGTGCAAGATTGGGTTTTTACTTGGAGGAAGGCAATGAGAAATGATTTCGCTGATCTTTTGCCTGTGCCTTGGCTTCTGGGGCTTCTCCTGATAGTTGATTTAGAGAGTTTGAACAATGAGGGTGCTGATATTGTTGTTGTCTGCTCCTGCTAGGCACAACGGGTGGCGCATAAGCTGTGGAATCAGTCACGTCGGCCGCTGGCACTTGCACTTCAGTCTCGTATATCTGATGTCTTCGCCGTCGACATACATCCGGCTGCTAAAATTGGTAAAGGGGTCTTGTTCGATCACGCAACAGGAGTGGTGGTTGGTGAAACGGCTGTGATTGGGAACAATGTGTCCATTCTGCATCATGTTACGCTCGGCGGAACGGGCAAGGCAGGTGGTGATAGGCATCCCAAGATCGGGGATGGGGTCCTGATTGGAGCAGGCGCGACGATACTGGGGAATGTGAAGATTGGAGAGGGAGCGAAGATTGGGGCTGGATCGGTTGTGCTGATCAATGTGCCGCCTAGGACAACTGCAGTGGGAAACCCAGCGAGGCTGGTGGGAGGGAAGGAGAAGCCGAAAGAGCACGAGGAGGTTCCTGGAGAGTCCATGGATCATACTTCCTTCATCTCCGAGTGGTCAGGTTATATAATCTGATACGTCGGTTCTTCTTTTTGTATGCTCGATGGTTTAGCATGGATGATGGTGCGAACGTTGCTCGTTATGCCGCTTTAGCTCTTATGTTTGTTTATGTTGGCTAAGGAGAAGTGCAGATCGTGTATGAGCCTTGGAATCGCTTCCGTATGTGTATGTATACCATCAACTCCTCGTATCGTATCGATCCCTCGGCTTTAACTTACTTTTGTCCTGCTTTTTAGTTCCTGATAAGTGATGAATAAAATCGACTGCGAGAATCAGGTGCCTTTCTTCTTTTGTGACATGGGATATATAATTAGGCGCTCTTGAACTAGCCGATTACATTTTGACTTTCAAGTTTCTGAGTTGCTTTGTAGTATTAAGTTGCTGAAAATAGAGATTGGGTTGCTTTGGTATGGCCTTATGGCTGAGTCCTATAACCAGGGATACTAGGTCAGCAGTCGATTACAGGACTTGGCCGCATGGTCATGCTGACTCAGGGAGGGATTACACCTCCACCTTTTCACTCTAGGTGCAGGAAACTACTATACTTGCCTACTCGGTTGTAGCCAAGGCTAAAGTCGTGTCTACCTTTGCAACCGAAGGCCCCCTAATTCCTGATCAATCTTTTTCTTTTTGACTTAAAAGGGAATAGGCAGGAGAGCTTGTTTCTTCCCCTGCATTGCTGGCATGACGACACCATTTTTCTCCTGAAACCTTCGCATTGCCAAGAGTTGACAATAGAAGGGCATGTTTGAGTCGAAGTAGCAGATAATTCTATTAGCTTTGGCAGATTGTCAAGAGAACACCATGAGCTCGCCCTGCATCGTGGCGCCTAATCTGCATCAGTTGGGAAACCAGCTGAGCCTTAAAATCAAATCTCCGCAAAGCCCACGGAGTCGTCTAAAAAAGACAACGCCTGCAAACTTCGAAGTTGACCTTCGTAAGCGTGGGGCATGTCGTTGCTCGAATCCATTTGGAGCTGGTCAAAGGGCTCTGACCTAATCGCTGGTAATGACACCAGAAATCTTGGGCTACTGCTGATGGTTTTAGCCCATCATTCATCTACCAAAAAAGACAAAAAAAGGAGTCAAATAAACATGGATATTTTCGATTTTGACCAAAGAGTTGATAGATCGGGCATTTTAATTTTGGGCTCCGTTTGTTTAGTGGATTGATTTGAAAAATATATTATTAAAAAGTGATCACTTGTATTATTTGAAATAATTAATCAATAAAAAACATTTGCACTATTGATAATAACTTATGTCTAAAATATTTCGTGAACAATGAATAATTTTTTTTGTTTATAAATTTTCATGAGCGATATAAACATCGTTTTTAGACAAATATATTTTGAATAGCGTAAAACATGTGGAGCTTTTTGTGGGTTGATTTGTGTTCATCGTTAGGCTGGATTTGAGCTGTCATTTTGCTTCTTGAGTTTATCACCGAGACTCAGAGAAGCCCAACCTGTTGCATCCGAAGGAAAAAAAAAAACACAACCTTCGAACGTCTAAAAAAATGTCTAACCTCTTTGCACGGAGAACAAAGATGACACTACCTTCCAGACGTCCAAAAAAAAAAAAAAAAACAACCTTTTACCAGTTGGATAAAAATGACGGTCCTTACAAATTCCACTTGTTCATATTTAAATCTCACATGTCATTTTACATGACTCAATCTATTAACAAGCATGACGAACCTATTTAATCACCATGAAAATGATGTTTTATGTACAAAATGCAAGATTTGACTTCCTATGCGCATTGGCATAGTGAGACATGTAGGACGAGCATGATGATTTAATTATGCGAGAATGGACGAAATTTGTAATGGATGTCATTTTAATTATATATTAACGAGTTGTATGGTTTTTATTGCAAGTTGACTTTCTTTCTTTTAGAATGCACGATGGATGGATTGTGATATTTTTTCCAAGTGCAAAAGTCAAGCATTTTTGGGATTTGCCCCGACAGATTCTTATTTTTTTGAAGTAGGCCTTGAGCTTTATAAGTGCGGTTTAGCAATGGTAAAATACTCAGTTTTAATAATGAAAATGAAAATATCCCATTTCTTTCGGAACGAAACTGATGGGAAAAGAGTCTACATTAATTTTTTTTTCAAGCATTCGGCTTCTCTCAAATATCACCTGGTTCACTATTTGGCTTTTATATAACGCGCAACATCATAATATTTTTGATTTTATACTTATGTTCCCGCAAAGAGTTTAAGATAATTATTCGTAATTTTTTTTTTGAACTGAAGATTTTTCTGTCTTGAAAACTTGAAGGGATATTTTTGCAACAAATAAATCGATTGGCTAGTTTTGAAAAATGCAACTTAACGGCTCAAATCAAATCCAAAAAATTAAAGGAGATAAGCACTCAGATAACCGTTACATAAAAATATAATAACCCGATTGCTAGATAGCAAAATTTAGTATTGCCTGGCTACCTAGTGCGTTGCACGTGTTTAACGTTTCCATTTTTACTTTAGCCATGCCTGCACTTTGTTACATACTTTTTTCAGCCTTCCTTTCGATAAAATGGAATCCATTTTTTTTATTAGAGAAGAAGTATTTATGAACCTAATATATATACCAAACTCGATTTGGATCATCAATCATGGTGAGCTCCACGTGAAATCGACTGCCATTTTTCCCTGTCCGGATTTCATCCAGTTTGAGAGAGAGAGAGAGAGAGAGAGAGAGAGAGAGTTCCATTCTAAGAATTATTGCTTGTTGTGATAAATGAATATGAAAGTTCTGGTTCATTTAGACAGCTCAATGCTCATGTTCCTTTATGATTGACTCTACAAATGAATGAATTGTGTGTCTTGCCCTAGACCTCCTCCACCTCCACCACCTATCTACATTGCCCTCCCCCCTCGCCAACTAAACCTTTGTACCGTTCCCCCTCCCAAACCAATCAAAAATCAAAGAAACACGAAGAAAATATATCGAACGAGCAATGTCTGAAAGAAAAGAAGAAAAAAGAAACCCTACTTTCAACCCAATCCTACCACTCAATTCAATCCGAGTCCCCGAGGGCAACCCGAGTCTTTATCGGTTTGAGCTTCAAGCCCATGCTCTCAGGAGAGAGGAGCTCGGGAGAGATGCAAGATGGGCTGAGTGGGCTCCTCGGGCTGTCGCTGAACTGGCATGGCCTATACAATCCGTACCCCATGAGGAAGTACTCCATGGGGATCAGCATTGCATGTGGCTGCTCTTCTGTCACCATTGATCCACAAGCCTGGACCTGCACAACGGTTTGAAAACATCGCTCATTAATAAGGGCATTTGACCATCTGCAATTTCCTCGGAAAGTTTATCAAGCACAAATCAGAGACGAGTTAGGGCTTTATCAAAATTCTTATGCAGGTGAACAAAGAACAGAAGTACCTCAACTAAGGCACTGTATCTTCTATCCAGCTTTGACATCATATGGATAGCCTCAGAGTGAAAAGTAGAATGCTCGCCGACAAAAATTAGCGTTCGGCATCTCAGTCTCTTCAATCCACTGGTAATATCACGTCTTCTGAAAGTAGTTAAAAGAGATACTTGGAATCACGCGAGGAAATAACTTGAAGGGAAATGGTGGACATGCCAAAACATTCCGTCATCATCAAGAAAAAGAAAATTTCTGCTTTTACCCATTAATTGCCTCCAGAAACCTCGAAACATTTGCACTTTGCCTCTCATCAAGCAACTGAAGACAAACATGGAAATTATGACAAAGAATACATCATGTGTGCTTGAGAGAGAGAGAGAGAGAGAGAGATGGGAAATGGTTAAAGAACTGTACTTTTCTACAAGCTCTAACTATGTCTGATTCTGGAACTTCACTGCTACCTCGAACTTCCTGCAATGATTTAGAAATTTTCATGTTCAGTAGACCAGGAAAAAGCCTATTTATGACTCAACATGAAATAGTGCTAGAAAAGATTAAAAGATCATAACACCTTGCTGAAATACCGCTGGAGCAAGTACTCAGTCACCAATCCGCACATGCCGTAATAATATAGCAGGTTTGACATAACCTAAAAAGTCATAAGTTGCTTTTCATTTACAGGAACTAGCTGAAATCCTTAGACTACAATAAACAAAGGGTTTTAATGGGACCTTATTGTAGAACCATTCACTCCAAGAAGGAGATCTGCATAAAGGTGATACTAATATTAGCCCAAGAACACGCTCCCTATATTTCATCTGCAACACAAAAGCAAATCTATAAGCACCATATGTGTTAAAGTTCCTTATAATTACTTTCTTGTGAATACATACGGCAAATAAGGTGAGGATGTAAGCACCGGCAGTGACCCCATGCACATAACTGCGCCAAGCCTAATAATGAAAGAAGCTTTGATCAGCAACAAAATCATAAATACAGAAGGAAAAGGAGGCAAAAAAGAACAAAGGGCGTAGCCTGGAAATACCCTTCCATGTCTCCGGCTATAACTAGCAATAACAAAGCATGCTAACAAATATTCACCTACCCAAAGACTGAGATAGAATGAAAGCAGCAAAGATCATCACCATAATTACCTAAAATAATTTAGGATCTCAATAATCTGATCAGCTAAACTATCGAGAGAAGGTACAGGATCATCTGGACAAATTGTAGCGGCTCCCAACTGCAAGAACACTTGTGGAAGTCCAAATGAAGGAATCCCGTTAATAATGGCACTAAGAAATTCAGTGCAATGCATATACAGATAGGGTGAAATGAAATTAAATAATGAACATTTCATCTCCCAAATCAATAAATTTACAGACCTCGTGTCCAGGAGGGCTTATATGATAGACACAAAAGTTGTGGAGAAGCAAAGAAGCTGCTTCAGGACAAAAGAACAATCCTTGGAAACAGGACATATCTGATACAAAAAGTCCAGGGAAAACAAAAGCTTATTAAGAAAAGAGATATTTCAGATTGCATATAAACACCTTCTGAAGAATAGCTACATGAGAAGAAAATAGATGCAACAAGTATAATATGGACTTGGGAAAACTTCTGCAACAAAATTTACCCTGGACATTGCACTAAAATGGTGATATCTTAAAACTTACAAGGTAACAAACAGATTCACTAGAATTAATAGACAAGAAAATGAAAGATACATTAAAAAAAAAAATGGAGAAAGGGACTCATTAAAATAATAATAAGACACGGACATCCATGCGCTGCACCTGTGTTATGGATGCATTCCAGACCAAAATGTTACGATAACAAGCATTGGGAAACCAAAGCAGCACTTCAACTTTACTCTCAACACTTTGACTAACGGGGCTAATTTTCTATAAGAGGTATAAAAATGTTTAGGGTATAACAAATGAAACAAGGAAAAAACACATTAACTAAATAGCACTTACAATTAAGAGCTAAATCAGGATAGGTGATTAATGCTGGCTTGTCTGGATCTCCATATACTATAACAGAGACTGGACCGGAAACAGTTCGAATGAGATGTTCCTGGTAAAAGACCAATAAAATTGCCAAAATGTTCAGAGTTGGACATAGATAAACCGTAAACAGTTATAGAACCAAACAAAAGTTTGTAGAGAAATTGTTCAACAACAGACAAAAGGTCACTTCCATTTAGCATGACAGCAAAAAAAGTTCAACCACCAGCATTTCATGCTCTGGAATCAATAAATTAACCTCAGTAAATATCTTTAACTCAATGCACCACTTGACGTGAAATCCTCAAGTAAGAAAGAAATCGCTTTTGTCCATTTTGCCAGCCCCATATAGAAGGCTTCCGTACATAGTAAATGCAATTATCTGGTAGATCGCATCCACACAATAACATAGAAGAAACAGCTGGCACAAAATCGTAGTTGTAAATTTCAATCATCGGTAGTGAGAAAGATGACACAAAGAAAGACATTATATGATGACTTAGAAAAAAACAAAGACATTATAAGACAAGGAGAGCATCGCTTCGGGCTGCAACTCACAATGACTGAATTAGAAAAACAAAGATATCAAATAATCCACATGGAAATCATCAACCATTAACCAAGGTATCCCATAGATCAAAGCACAAGAGCTAAGCCCGTGAATCATCATACCAGTCGATCAAGGAAACATACAATCCAAATGTAAATAAGGCATCCAAAATAGACCACTTTAGCATAAAAGAGAAATGTTCAATGGTACTAACGCAAAAAATCACCAATGAAAGGTGGAAGAAATAGGTCCAGGATCAGATCAGAAGCAAGCCCTGAAATGGCTATGCCAGATGTTCAACATCGATAAAAAGCATGAGAAAAATACCAATACGATGGAAAAGATAGAATCCAAAATGTAAATCTACGAACGAAGAAGCCCTCCCTTCTAATCGGCAAAAAAAGAAGAAACACAAAGTATTGCTTCAATTTCACAACTTGAGGCGAGAAAGAAGAACAGAAAAAGAAAGAGCTAAACAAGCGTGGACTTTTTCTCTCATTCTTGCTAATAAAGCGTTAAAACGACAATCTCCTACCATAATCAGCAATCAAAACATGGCAAGGACCAGCAATTGCAGATGCAGCCCCAAGGTCTGAGCTTTCGACAGAGCTCGCGTCACCCACAAAAAAAGAAAGAACAGAAACATTCGAAGCGACCCACGAGGAATCAAGATTCCAGACGACGGAAATGCAGGACACCCTCGACCCCCGATTCGACAACAGGCCGAAATCGGAACCCATTTCCGAGGCATTTGCGAGTTCGGGACAAAGACGGTACCTTTCCACCGAGATGGATCTTCTCTGCATCAACGGAAACGGATTCGTTTGACTCTCCCATGACCCAGGGAGGCCCTCCTCGCTCCCCTCCCTATTCAACCACAAGAACCCAACAACGAATCCCTCTCCCTCTCCCTCTCCCTCTCTCTGTGGACAATGTTTCTCTTTCAAGAAATATTTTCGCCTTCTCTTCAACGACTTTATGCACCCTCAATCTCTCTCTCTCTCTCTCTCTCAAGATGCCGCAGAGAATTTAACCCGCGATTTTATGCGTCCTTCCCTCCACCGACGCTCCATATGACCTCGATGCAGACCGAAATTACAGCGCCCGCCACCCACCTCGTGATTTTTCAACTGTCGTCACTTTTCTCTTCTTCTTTTTCCGGTCAATTCGGGGTTTTAGGTTCTTTTTCCCATCTCGTTGAATAATCTAGACACACAGTTCGTTTGGGAAAATGCGAAGCAACCCACCGATTAAGGGGGAAAATAGGCGGTTGCCCACGAGTTAAAAATATTTTCTTTCCCTTTTGCTCACGTCCAAACAAGGAAGAAAAATCTCTCCTTTGAGAGGAAATTACGGAAAGAAATGCTTCTGGTAACTTCGTATGAGTTTTCACTAAAAATGGTTTTGTTTTTATTTGCTTTCCTATTCGAACATTACGGGCAATCTGATCTACTTTCTTTGGTTCGACAAAGGTTGAGCTCTGCAAGATATCGCATTAATGATATCGAACACCTCACTAAAATAAACAAGAAAATAACATTCTCATTCCCATGTCTTATGAAAATTATGAGATGTTAGAGTGAATATGGCAATTCAATAATTACATTTTCAATATATATATATATATATATATATATATAAAGTTAGTTTTTTGAGAATTTATTGAATTGACATGGTAGATAAGGCACTAACAACCTCCCAAGTTAATCAAATGAAGGAACAAGGATCTCTCAACAAACAGTGGTTACAAGCATTTTCCTTAATTGGGGAGAAAAAAAGGTGTTTATTTTTGGGACAATTTAGCTGTGAGTTCTTCTTCTTCTTTTTTGAGACGTATGGCTTCTGTACAACTTTTGACTGGAGCAAATGATGAGAGGGCATGTCCAATCATTAGGTTTGACTTAATGCAGTTGTCTTTTCCCTTTTTTCTCCATATTTTTATTCTGATTGGTTAATTTAATCGTTGGATTTCTGCCTTGATTTGTACATCTGTCATTGGATGCCTTTTGTGGTGGGGCCCCGGCGTGGCCCACGGCCCTTTATTCTCGCTCATGACACTCCACGGATCTTGATTGGGCCTAAAGCAACGCTCCCTAAAATGGGAGTATTGCTTGCCTTTCATATGACTCAATAAGAAATGGGAGATTACAAAACCTAACTCTTATATACTAATATGCAACCACGTCTATGAACTTTTAATTTAACCAAATCTTAAGTTTCTCCCAAATGTGTAATGTTATTCTTGAATTTTTAATTTGCTTGATATGATTTGCTCAAATGACAATTTATACGTTATTTGATGACATCTATTATTATATATCGAGTTGGAGTTTTGAAAAACAATGAGTTAGTATATCCATCCTTTTATAAATCTATTTTAGAAAAAGAAGGGGACATATTAAGGGCTTTAAATATCCCATATGGATTTTTTTACCTAATTTGAGATGAATATCTTACTTGAATAATTCGCGTGTAACTTTTTTTTTCCACTGTTCAAAATATATGAATTGGAAGCTACCTAGTAGATTCCACGAACTTGAATTAATGAAATGATAATATTAAATATTTTTTTATATAGTTTAGGGAATATATTAATATTTATTGATAGTTTATGGACCACATCAAAGTATAAAAAATTTAGAAACAACATTGCATATTGAGCCAAATTTTAGGAATTACATTGAATAAATTAAAAATTTAGGGATGACTTTGCATATTAAACTAAAATTCAAAGACTTTTTGTGCCATTTTTCCTAAAATGTAGCATGAAGGAATAATCATATGCATAGATAGAAGTTGTCAACACTCAAAAGAGAGAACAAATAAAGCATTTCATAATCCAAATTTAAGATTATTAAGATGGTTTGTTAACAAATTGAAATTGGAATCAAATCAATATATCAATAAAGTTTTGGAGGATGCCGAGAATATGCCTCTTATTTCGTTTTGTATTTTCCTTCGAACCTTGAAGAAAACAGTCGGGTCCCACCCACTTGCATTTCAATTCTTGAAATTTAGGAAAAGATGGGTCAATTCATTTCACACGAAATGAATAATTCAGAAAATATATTTTTTAAAATGATAATATGTATCACTCAAAATAATTAATTCATGATAAATAATTTCACCATTGACAATTATTTATCTCTAAATATTTTCCTCTATGGTGAGAATTTTTTTTATCTGTTAATTTCATTTTTATAAAACAACACACTCAATCGATATCAAAAGATATTTTTCAATCCATTTAACTTTTGCGAAAGAGACAGAGCTTGAGTATACTTGCGGAATCATTTATTTGGTATGCTGTAGTTAGTGCAAAGACAAATGAGTAACTACCCATCAAGAAGTACGAGCTGACCACTAATCATCGAATGAACCCCACGAAGAAAGATGGGCAAATTCAATTCTTAAATGGTTTCAAAACCAACCCTTAATAGATTAATCTGCCAGCAAGAAAGTTGCAGGTGAGGTTGATGAACCAATTGATGTCTGCATGCGCTCAGGTTCATGTCCTACCCAGAATCTTTTATACCGTCCGAAGCATCGATCCAGGCATGCATCATCATCACTTCTTAGCTCGTTCTCATGTTGTCTTGATGGGTTCATCATCACATTCTGCATCGCAAGTTCAACCAGAAGTCTAAAGAATAAATTTACGCTTCGCCTCAAGAAACGTGTTGCCCGCAATCCTTTTGCAAAATCCTACCACCGTCGTCGTGGAGTGGAAAACTTAAAAAAGGTTTCCGCGCTCGTAGAATTACAATCGTGTCGCTAACTCACGAGCTAATCCGCCATCTATTAATCTTACTCCTTCCGTGGTTAGAGGAAATTTCCCGCAACAATTTATTTGATTGTTTACAAGTTATGAATATCTATCTGCATAATATTTAACTAGCTATGAATTGGGTGCCGCCTGTAACTAGAAGAATTATACAAATAGTCTTAAACCTATTACAATTATACCAATTCAATTATAGATCTTTTTTTTTCCAATTCAGCCATAAATCTTTTGTAATTGTGTCAATTTAGTCCATTAGGCCAAATTTGATTGGTTGGCGTTGACGTGAATGCCGGCCAATGTTGACAACAATTTTTTAATAATATTTTATTTTATTTTATTTTGAATTTTTTTTATTTTTTTTTTTTTTTTCCTATTCTTTTTTCTCTCCTTCCTCCCTTGCCTTCTTTCACCCCTCCCTTGTCAGTGACCAACGAGCTTTGGCGAGGGTTGTGCCCCCCACTAGAACTCCCTAACCTTGCCAGCAACCTCGCCTAGACTTGGGTAAGACCTAGGGGTTGTGGCAAGGCTAGCCTTGCTAGATGCAAGTAAAGGGCGAGCCTGGGTGAAGGTTGCCATGGCCTTGCTAGCCATGGGCGAAGGTGCCATGGGCAAGGCCACCTTCCCCATGGTGAGGCCATGGTAAGGTTGGCCTAGCCCAACTTTGGGCCAAGTCGTCTCACCATAACCTCCAAGCCTCGCCCAGGTCTAAGCGAGCCATCAATGAAGGTGGGGAGGTCTAAGCAAGGTCGCCAATGAGGGCTGTGGCCTAGCCCAATGGCTATTTGTAATTTGGATAATGTTAATTATGTTTTGTCGTCACTAATTATTCAGATAGATGGATTATGAATTCTGATTTTTTGTTTCATGCTACATTAAAGAAAACTAGTTAACTACTTATCAATGTATGGATAATAATAAAGTGTAGTTAGGGAACAATGTTGAGTGCAATGTTATGGGTGTTGGTAATGTTAAAATCAGAATGCAATATGGTATTGTGAAGGCATTGACTGGAGTAAGGCACATTCTAGATTTGAAAAAAGATTTGATTTCCTTGAGTGCCTTGGATTCAATTGGATGTTAGTGTTTTTTAGAATGTAGAGTTTTAAAAATTGTTTGGGGGGTGTTGTGGTAATAATGAGAAGAATCAAGTATAGTAGCTTATATGAACTTCAAGGTGAGATAGTGGCATATTTCATTGCAGAGACATCGGATGTATCTATTCGAGAGTTTAAATTATAGCATATGCATTTAAGGTATATTGGTGAGAGAAGCTTGAAGGTTTTAAGTGAAAGAATTATGCTTTGTGGTTATGTTACTAATAAACTAAATGTATGTAAGTGCTATGATATAGATCAATAGTGAAAAGTGCAATTTGGTGTAACTGTCAAAGAAACCACAAAAATTGCAAAGGTAATTCACTTGAATATTCACAAGTTGTCACGATTTCCTTCGAGAAAGAGTGCCAAATATATGCTAACAATTGTTGATGATTACTCAACGAAGACGTGGATATTTGTGTTTAGGCACAAGTTTGATACTATTGTCAAGATCATGTGGTTGAGAACTTTGATAAAAAAAGGAGACTGGTGAGATGATCAAGTAGGTGCAAATGGCAATAGCATGGAGTTCTACTTGAAGCTGTTAAATGAATTATGCATAAATGAAGGCATAGTGAGACATTGCATTAGTGCCAATGAACCACAATAGATTGCAGAGTTGATGAGCAAACCGTTATTAGAGGCAATCTATAAAGTGCTCTTTAGTGCTATTATGGCTAGGAGATTCCTTACGAATATGCTTAGTGTAGCGAGTTACCTAATAAAAAATAGATCCCCATCAATTGAGATTGGATGTCATACTCTTGAAGAAAAATGGTTAGGTAACGTTGTTGATTATTATGTTCTTAGAACATTTGGTTGCCCATGTTATATTCAAGTTATTGATGGTAAGCTCGATGGAAGGATAATCAAGTTCATGCTCATAGGTTTTACACGAGGTGAGCATGGTTATTGGTTATAATGCTTGGAATTAAATTAATATGTTATTAGCAGAAAAGTTACATTTGGCTAGTCTTTGACTTGATTATAGTGTTTATAAGGATTGAAACGGTGTTCATCTTGAGGCAGAGTTGCAAAGGGGAGTAATCAACATAGATGGTCTTGTAGCGAGGTGGAGCCCCTTTGATCCAATAGTTGTTATAACTGCCGATATTAACAATGTATGTATTTGATCTTTTAAAAGATATGGATGCAATTATGGTTTTGTTTTATCTATGGTAAATGATGTTGTGTTGGAAAATTCTTGTGAAATAATTAGAGGGGCATGTGGAGTTGGTGTTTAGATGAGATCCTTGGTTATGGTGAAGTTCAAGCAAGTTTTGGACTTGAAAGATATATGTGGCGGTTGAGCAACCCATTTAAGGCAACGAGAGAGTAGTAGCGAAATTCAAATTTTTATTAGTTTCCCTTCCATCATTTTCTAATAAAATTCTATTAAATAGTAAAATGTACTGACATAACTAAAATATTAAACACTTCAAATATGTAATAAATTTATATTATAAAATGAATTAAATTTGACTATAGAAATAAAAATAATATTAAAATTAAAAATATAAATTGTTATTTTTTGTTATTATGAATATCTTATATTAGAATTGAAATATTATTTTATAATAAAATATAATTATAATTTTATTAAATTAAGAAATTTGTCATTCTAGAAAAATAACTTATCTATTATAGATATTAGAAATTTATCCACATTTATCCCATCTCTCCCACAAGATAATTATATCGGGTTATATCCTTCTTATGTCCGATTTTATCTTGTATTAAGCATTTATTAAATGTAGGGTAGGAAAATTTTTATTCTAACTGTCGTCGTAACTAAAGTGATTTGTTGTCTCGCTCGATGAACAATACACTTAAGTTAAGTTGGGTGTGATTCACTTTTGAATTGTTTTCTAAAACGACTTTAGAAGGGTGACTAGTCTTGGTGTTATTCACTTACCAAGTGCCGCACAAGTTATTCCACAATCAATGAATTGCCGACCCATGACAATCGCATATTTCTTTCTTCATTGGGAAATTTTTTTCGAACAGATTATGTGCAAGAGGGAATACCAATTAATGATTTTTCTTGCGACAAAAAATAGAATTTTTAGCGTTACCTGTATTTCATTTTTGTGTGTTTAAGAATTAATGTAATAAAAATCATAAAAATTATTATGAAAGTACAATTGAATCCTAAAACTTGAGATGAAATTGTAGTTGGGTCATAAAATTTTCAAAAATTACAATTAAGTTTTAAAACTTCTCAAATTAATTCAATCAAGTTTTTTTATAAATTACAGTTTTTGAAAGTTTAAGGGATCAATTACATTTTGATGATAAATTTTAAAACTTGAATGAATTTTTTTTTAAAATTTTAGAATTCAATTGTACATCCGTAATAAGTTTTAGAACGCGCACTTATCTCATATGTTTATTCTAAAGAGGGTGGGTCCCATGCCGGTGCCAAGTAGACTTGCAGTGGCCAATCAGAATCATCGGAACACGTGGTCAACCCCAATTTCCCCGAACCTACGGTTAGTCGCGCGTTCCCTCATTCGTTGCCCGTCACTTCCACGCTCACTCTCGGACACCATCAAGCTCTGTCCTTTCTCTCGACCCCAGCCTCGTTGGATCGGGAAAATCTCAGGGCTACTGCCGCCTTCGCCGTTCCTCGGAGAGACATGGCGAGGATCGACGCTGCGTCTGCCGTGGTGCTATGCCTGGTCCTCGTGTGGATGTGGATGCCCGCCGCGGAGGGCGTCAAGAAACCACCGGCTTCGGCCGCCCGGAAGGAGGACGTCCCGTTCATAAAGTGCCAAGTCTGCGAGAAGCTCGCGTCCCAGCTGTATCTCCAGGTGCAGAAGAAGCAAGCCCAGATCTCTCCCAAAAAGGTACGGACTTTGTTCATTCTGGTGGTGGGGTTGCTGCTGCTGCTACGCGGGAATCCGGAGGTGGGTCTGATTCTTTTTTTGTTAGGATTGGCGTTTGATTGGTTTTTTTTTTTTTTTGGTTGTTGGTGATTGGTAGATCTCGGAGTATGAAGTAATTGAGATCGCGGAGAACATTTGTAATTTGAAGAAGGAGGAAGCTGATTGGATGCTCAAGATCGACATCGTCGAGCAAGGGGATAGATTGGAGGTACAATCGTTAATGCAGATGCTTGGTGTCCCTCACGCTGCTATTTATGCACGTTTAAGCGTCAGATATCAGGCAAATGCATGTGGACACTGGAATAGCGCTAGGATGAACCTAAGAAGATTGACAAGATTATTTGTTAGCATTCATGAGAAATTTCCTTGAAGTGAGAACTAAGCTTGCTGTGAAATCGACTCCATTCTCCTATTGGGCAGACACAAATGGCCGAGTTATTTAGTTGTCGGCGATACACGTATACGTGCGAAGCGGGATTAACTGTAATTTGAATATTTTATAAGGTGGAGAATGTTGCATGTTAGAACTAGAAGTCATCCTGTTATTCGCATTAAAAGATGCTGGTCAACACATTTTATTTCCTCTATGCTTTTCTGTGCACTTGCTAGTTTGTTTTAGTTGTGAGCTTGGGTAGTTCAACAAACAATTATAGCGCGAACAATGGCGGTGTTCTTCTTTCTTTTTATGCCAATATGTGGATGGAAAGAGTGTTGTGCATAACAACATCTTCATCTCCGTTTCTTCTATTTCAGCTTGTAGACCAAGATACTGAAGGGATATGCAATTCTGAGTGCAAGACTATCGAAAAAGCTTGTCAAGAGGTTAGACTTTTGTGCTCTACCTACTCATTACTCAAGTCATTGTTTTATACGGATTCTCGCTTTGGTGGCATCTTGTCAATCAAACTCAATCGACCTATTTGGTCTATGTGATCTCGCACAAAAATTGTTTCCCTGTCCCTTGCTTTTTATATTGACAGAAAATAGCTGGATGAACTTCCTTTTTTCTTTTCAGTAATTACATTACTGTGAGTGGAAAATCATGCTATTGAAGTATATTTGGTGCTTCCATTTCTTAATCACACTAGACACTAGACCCACATTAAAATTGTTCTTTCAACTGGAAAATGCAGGTCATGGGTTACTCTGATACTGATGTTGCTGAGTATTTATATAACTCCAAGCCCCAAATAGATTCACTGGTTGATTTTCTCTGTAAAGACCTTAGTAGAGCATGCAGTTCCAAGCCCCCTCCACTTCCCAAGGTAAATTTTGATCTTGCTTTTAGGACTCAATTTCATGGTTTTAGCTATTTGAACAAACATATGTTCGATTTTTTACTCTTTTGTCTCTTGCTTTCTGCGTTAATCTTCTGGCTTAGCAAATGAAACAATATCTTGTTGACATCATGTTCTGCCTTTATTTGATAAATCACGTAGATGATTCAGACCTTTCAATATGAATGTCAATCACCTGAACAATTAGGCTGAAGTTTCAGAGAGTCTAGTCTCACATATGTTCGTTTAGTGTGTAGAAGCTAAGCTATATAACTGAACAACCACATTCTCATATGTTCCATAACTATACGCAAAAAATGGCGTGGTGATTTTAATAGAGTGAATGGTCACCATTCTTGTTCAATAGTACTGCTCCCCCAGGATGATGCGGTCATGAGATCGTTCTTAAGTTATTGCCCCATTATGTGGAGACTAATAAGTTGAGGAATAAGGTGGGATGGGGATCTACAGGGAATTGACCGAGCCAGTGTGCCCTTGATTGAAGATTAGCCCAATTATGATAATTTCCTATTCCCCTAGGACGATGTGGTCATGAGATCGTTCTTAAGTCATAGCCCCATCATGTGGAGACTAATAAGTTGAGGAATTAGGGGGGATGGGGATCTACAGGGAATCGACCGAGCCATTATGCCCTTCATTGAAGATTAGCCCGATTATGATAATTTCCTATTCTTTGCACAACTTATGCTTGCATTGTAAATACATAACTAGCCAAACCTGCATATATGTGATGACATTAGACTTCATCCATACAAAAACCTGATTCTATCATCAGTTAGTTAGCAATTTCCAAATAATCTTTTTTGAATATGCAGAATTTCAGCAGTTCGGCTTATGAGGATAGATGAACTCAAATAATATGGATGGATTTGTCCTTTTTGACTTACACATACTATCCCCTATTTGTTTTGTCTTTCTCCTTACACGAACCATTCTGCTTTTCAAATGCCTTGTCAACATCATTGCGCATCATAGGATCATGAGGATATTTCACATACTTATGGTACTAGAGTGCACATTGACTCATGCTTCTCTCATACAGTCATGAATAATTGGTACCACTATCTTGGAGCTTATCCCACAGTATAGGACGTCTAGTTTGGCTTGCAAATTGATCCTTGAATAGGATTTTATATATTCATCCCGAATATTTTGCAATAGGATAGGACTCCCGGAGAAGCTTTTATGCCCAAACCAGCTAAGGACGCTGAAATGGAGAAGATCATGAGATCGATGGAGGTAATTATTTTGCACAACACTGAAGTTAAAGGCATTGTTTCCCCTTGACGATATTCAGACTTTATGCTTGTTATGTTCTCTACAGGGTATGCCAGGAGCACCCAGCATGAAGATGTACTCAAGGGACGAATTGATGAACATGAAAAACTTAGGTCAGGAAGACGATGACGACGAAGAAGAAGATGAAGATGAGGATGCACACTTCCCCTCGAAATTGGTATGCAGATCTTTAAAAAGGTCCTTTTTGTTTTGCATCACAAGAAAGACAATGTTTATGCTTAGTATGTTGAACCATCTCTCCAGGGAAAAGTTTTGAGAGAGAAGGAGGGCAGAAAGGGTGATTGGAAGCAGAAACTAACAGAGGGCATCAAAACTACTGGGGAAGTATTAAAGAGACATGCAGACAAAGTCTCCTTCCGATTACAAAAATGGTGGAGAGGAATAAGAAGACCAGACTCGAAGAAAAGTTCAAAGACTGGCAAGTCAGAACTTTAATGCCCAAATATCAGACCTTCGACAAAAGCAATAATTGAGCCTTGAGAGTATAGTCTTCATGTCCGGCTGCTGTGCAAGTATAGAATGTACAAGGCCCTTCAGAGCTGAAGATTTGAGTTGTGCCAACAGGTTGAGAGTGCGGAATGCGTTTCCTTTTTTCCCGGTAAACTGCTTCAGTTTCCTTCAGTACTAACATGGAACAATATGCGGGATTTTGATCTTCGTTAGGACAGCCTCTTTAATCTTGAACATCTTTATACTTTTAGAGCTCTTTAAAGAATAGTGCAGTCACCAAAACATGCGGTCACTCTGTTTTGTGTTTTCCATAAGGGCTCTCTGCCAATTTCCATAGTTCTACTAAAGACAGCTTCATGTCGAGTTCCCATCTCATCTAGCGACAGTGGAGAATTGTTTACAGAAGAATTTCTTTGAAAATATCAGCAAGCGTCTCATCTACTATTTGCTCTAGGAAAAAGTTCAGTACTAGTTTTGCTGTTTTCGTTTAGAAGGAATTACACAAATCTCCTTTAAACTTTCGCAGGGGTGCACGCTTTTTCAATCGATATATAAATTCTCCTAAGATTTCATTTTGCCACAACCGTCGAACCTTAGTTTATTTTGCCTTTTGCATGTTAATATGTGATTTTTTAAGGGTAAAATTGTAACGCACTTTGATTTTTTTAGTCAATGAATCTTTTTGCCCCCACATGCCTCAAAAATTATAAAATGATTAAAGAAAAATGGAAAAAGGGAAAATTCCAAAAAAAGCGCCCAAGGTTTCAGGTTTTCCAAATAAGGGCCGAAGTTGGCCTTTCTCAAATAAAGTGCAAGTGGCCATAATTGTTTCAAATGAGGGCTCGATCTCGCCGATCCACCGCCAGTTAAATTTTCGGATTGATCATGGGCATTTTCGTCATTTGCCACTTTTCTTTTTTTTTTTTTTTCCTTTTTTTTTTTTTTTCGGTTTCATCTTCTTCATCATCGCGCGGTGGCCGGCCGCCCACAGGGGGGCCGGGCGAGGGTCGCCCTCGCCCGATCCGGCAAGGGCCACCCTCGCCGCCATAGGCGGCCCTGGTCCCTCGCCCGAGGAGGCCACCTCGCCGCCCCCGGGCGAGGGGGACGGGCGAGGCCGACCTCGCGGAGGCCGTCCGCGAGGTCGGCCCTCGTTGGCCACAGGCCAGGCCGACCGCGAACAAGGCCAACCTCGCGGACGGCCGCGAAGGGCGGCCTCCCCCAGGGCAAGGGTCGCTTCGCCCATGCGAGGCCGTCCCTCGCCGGCACGGCGGCGAGGGTAGCCCTCGCCCGCCTGTGTGCACTTCACCTGGTGGGCGGCCACCCACCGTGACGGAGAAAGAAGATGATCGAAAAAAAAAAAAAAAAAATAGTAAATGACGAAAATACCCTTAATCACCGGAAAATTAAGCCCTTATTTGAAACGATATAACCACCATTTTTTGTAGGCCTTATTTGAACAAAGATTCATTTCAGTGCCTTTATTTGGAAAAAATGATAACACTTCATGCCCTTATTTGAAACAAAGTCAACTTCGGGCCCTTATTTGAGAATTTGAGGGGACTTGAGGCCCTTTTTTGAAATTTTCCCATGGAAAAATGTAAGAATTTTTTTAACCGGGCACAAAACTAATAAAAATAAAATGATGATGATGATAGCATCTTTTATTTCCTTTTAACTAATTTTATTATAATATTTTTTTAATTCTAAGACTATTTATTTTATGAAAAATAACTTTGAGGAAATTTTTTTTGAATTTTCTGATGTTTGATATATAAAAAATAAATTAGTCAATGAAAATATTTTTCATCAATGGAAAAATCTTTAAAAAATGGGGAAGATGATTTCTTCTTTTTAAAAAAAGATGTATTGAGCATGGCATCTTAAGTCGGAGACTGTATAACAGTAGAGTGACTTGTCTACATGTGAATCAGGCATAATACAAATAAAAAGTGAACTAGTTCTCACGTCTGAATATATGCTATTACCTATTACAACACAGGTAAAATTGCTTCTTAAACAACTCGAGCACAAATACCATTTTTCTTGATGCGTAGTGATTGTGATCTCTCTCTTTTTGATCAATCAACAAACTAGCCCAAAAAAATCAGTTATTGATATTTGCCCAATCAAGAATCAAATATCTGGAGGTAAAACGTCTATCAGAAAAGAGATGGATATTCACGTACCGTGAAGATGAAATTGTACCCCATTTCGAGAATAGAATGCAGGAAATCAATCCTTCTCCGCATCTTCACATAATCAGGAGTCATGAAGTATGCTTATACTGAAAAATCAACTCCCTCAATTATTATATAGAGGTGAGTGGTTTCAAGTTCTATCTGATTTCACTTGAAATTTGAAATTTACCTGTTGGAATTGGTTTCAAATGGAACTTGAAACCTACCTAGCATATGAACCTTCTCTATACAAGAGTGCTCTAATTTTTTGGTGAAAGCTCCTGTGGAACAGTACTTGTCGGACTTTTGTCACAAGAGGTACTTCCATTTTGGCATTTCTCACGTCAAGCTTATCAACACCTTCAGCATACCGAGATATGCTGAAAATGCGTCTATTGATGTTCGCGGAAAACAGAAGGTCGGAGTTGACTATTGAGGAGCTCCAAACAGCATGCAAGCAACACTAAAAAAATCTAGCTGCATCATTTCGCTATAGAAAGAGGAGCAAAAGGATGGACAACTTCAAGCAAGAATGTCGGCTAAATTGCTGTCCAGCTGGTGGGGAGCTAGACAGCAGCGTACTTCAATATCACCGGGTGAACTGTTCAAGCAAGATTATGAACTAAATTTGCATCCCGATGTCACTTCATCAGCCTACTGTATTTAGTACAGATATTGCCAAATCACATACGCTTGAACTTCGTGGCATCTAAGGCCACTAAATCCTATACTGACGCGATAAGAAAGAAGGGAGCTGCCAAAATATCTTTGGCATTGTGCACCAACGATTCCAGTTGAATTCTTAAAAGCAGAATGTAGCTATTCACCACCGCAATCAGATGAGTTTATTTTCTTTTTTAAAATGAAGTTTCATTAATCGGGAAAGCTGTTCAAGGACATCGCGATCGGCTCACTGATATTCAAACCATTTCATTCACAAACTGAAACGTATGAATGGAAGAAGAAAAGCCTCTGCCAAATTCACTAATGTTTGAACTAAAACCGTGACAATGCATTTGCAACAATGTTTGACTATCTCTTCTTTTTCCCGCCCTTGCTGGATTTTGAAGCTCCAGTACTCGTGGTGGACGCAGCCTCTTGCTTCTTGGTCCGTCCAGGATGTCTTGGAACCAACTCTGCAACATGAAGCATGAGCTGTTTTCCTGCAACAAATTGTTCAAAGTTATGACATCTGCACTATAGCCACGAATAAGAATCTCCTAGAATAAAACCAGCAACAACCAGGATCTTCTCTTTTCAAAAATTAAAACTTCCTCAAAAAATGAATCACTAGGCGTGATAGGCAATAAATTCCTCAACAAGACAGACATTTGGCTGTGGCTAAGATAAACTACTCCTGCTCTGTTAAATCCATGTCCACAGCAAGAGCAACCAGCAGGCACTAGTGATGCCGAGCTCTGCGACAGTGTGCAGATTCAGCTTGTTGTGATCTCTTCCATGCAGAGGACAATGATTTCACTAAAAGAAGATATATCTCCTCATCAATTGTTTCAAGAACAGTTTGAAAAACCGATGAGTTAAATATCAGATTAGATGAGTAAGTCCCTGAGAGATCTATGAAAAGGCCTCATTTGCACTAAGACTAAAGCAATGCAAAGTCCGTCTCACAGAGAACACCAAAAGATAAAAATAAAATGAACAAAATCCAATTTATTAAACAATTACGTCCTTCTCTCCCAGCAGCTAACCATCAGATCAAGTGTATCCTCTAATATGGCGGATGTTAGTGGTAGTATACAAGCTGAATGGGCATATAAAATTATGAGCCCAATGTTAATTACTAATAAAACCCAAAATATAACCCGAAATATACAGATTTTTAGTCAGAAATTCCTTCCCAAAAAGTAATGAAATCGATAGATAAAAACAGATACATTATCCAAGTATAGAGAAAGTATACAGAAGATAAGGTAGAAACAAAAGCCAGAAATCTGCAGAAGAAGCTAAGAAGTCTAAAACAAAAGCTAGTCCAAGACATTTTTTCCTTTGTAAACCTCTTGTACCCCTTGCAAATACTAAGAGGCTCACTGAAAGAGTTTGGCATCACCAAACACAGACTTCCACCTTCATCAGAAGAGAACAGTATTACTTAGGCTACTTCACTGTGAACTTGTCAGAAAATTCACACATTCAGAAATCTCC
This sequence comes from Angophora floribunda, assembly GCA_014182895.1. Classification (NCBI taxonomy): domain Eukaryota; kingdom Viridiplantae; phylum Streptophyta; class Magnoliopsida; order Myrtales; family Myrtaceae; genus Angophora; species Angophora floribunda. The sequence continues at coordinate 7,594,255 of CM024707.1, forward strand.
TTGCATATGCACTAACAATTAAAAAAAAAAAAAATGAGAGCATAACTTCTAAAGTTTTCAGTTATGAGAATTGGGGATGCTGACCATGCGAAGAAAGTAACTCTAGATGGAGCTTTAACCTTCCAAATTTGCTTTAATGGAAAGCAAGTGTGGCATCAAGGATGAATGGCCATAGAATGAGATTCAACCTCGAATTTATTGCAGTAACTTGAAATTGATGCGCCTTTTCAGTGAAAAATAGGGTAAAGATTATGCAAAACCCATGTCAAGGGGTTTCTATCCCGCAAAAAATTTTCTAACACCCAGCCAGAATTTGATTTGGGTTCCAGGTCACCAGCCACAAAACAAAATTCATCCAACATCGCTTATATGCCCCTATAAACTATAAAAACCTGTAACTCAAACATCTAACGTTCACCACCTAATAGCAATAATCTTCTAACAACAATTGTTGTCTTGAACGCCAAATATCCAAAATCATTTTCCCAACATGGCTCGATTAAAAGCTTCAAGATCTCTTACACCTAGTTCACCCTCGTCAAATGATTTCTAGATAGAGCTATAGCCAGCAAGAAAAACTCACAGTTACATTTCTTGAAGCCTAATATTTCAAGGACAGTCGACTAAGTAGGAACAACAATCTGACACCAGCAAACAGGAATAACAGCTGTCGTGTATTGCTGCTCAACCATCATTCCATGATTCCCAACATATAGGGAAGTAAGCTATGGGAACAAAAAGGAAGTTGAATAACTTCATCATGGTGTAACAAATTACAATTTAGCCATCGAAGTTAAATTAGATGACAAGTTGAGTGATCAGAAATGCACTTCTTTTATCTAGCTCCAATTGTTATAAAAGGCAGCACGGATGCCAGCTATATCACAACAAATTAGAAATAAAGATCCAAATGAGCATGCCCTAGGGCTAGGCTATCACAAGATGTCCTTTTGGCAAGGTGCTGATTTGATACTGCATTTAGATTTTTCCAATTCTGGGTACTACACAACTCTTCTTCTTCAATGTCTTATGCAACCAAAATCTTACTCCTCATTACTTGACCAGGGATCAGTGATGAGCTTCACCACTTCTTAAAATGAACAAATTCCACCGACCCGAAAGATGAAAGGAGTCATAATTCCAGCACAATTCCGGACAAGCTAATGTCCAGGTCCAATGCAGAAGCTAATCAAACTTACTGGAAGGTATGGCTGGATTACACGGAGTTCCGTCCTCCCTCTTGAGCAAAACCCTCACTCTCCCTCTCTGCATGAAATCTCGCGGATACGCCTTATCATTCTGGAACAAATCCAATTCCGACATCTCTAAATCACACCAAAAAAACATTCCCCGAGCGTAATAACGGAACAAGAAACGAAGCGAAGAAGCGGCGACCGCCAGCCGCGATCAAGCGAACCTCGATGACGGAATTGAGCTTGAGGTGGCTGCAACAGTCCGCGATCTCGGCGCAGGTGGGGTTCTCGCACGCCTTCGCGGCGCAGATCCGCCGGCCCTCGGCGATCGTCTTCTTCGAGTTGATATAAACCGGGTAGAGGACGACCCACTTCTTCACGTCCGGGATTTGCCCTTCCATTCGCGGCGGTCGAGAGACTCCCCAGGGCAAAGAAGAATAAATTGGAAGCTACGTAATCGCCGGAGCAGGACGGGAAGAGAGGCTTCAATCGAACCGACCGACCGTCGTGGAGATCGGGCCACCGCTCCGACTCGACCGACCGGAAATTACGGTTCTAAAACGCGGACGGAGAGCAGAACCGATTAGTCAGTGCGGGACGTCGCCGCCGACTGACAAAGCCTCCGGTGAAACGTCGCCGATCGGCGGGGGAGGAGAGGCGTCCGGGAAGGAGACGGCCGTAGTGGTGGTGACCGGTGGAGAAAAGTATAAACGCAAGTGTTAAAATTTGTGGTTAAAAGTGTAACGGAGTTTTAAATTTTTTCAATCACATTCTAAAATTTGTTACAGTAGTATAATTGAATCGTTGATTTTTAAAATATAAAGTTAAGTTCTAAAACCTTTTACAAAAGTGATATCGATTCTTTAAATTTTTGAAAAATGTAATATATTTTAAATTTTTAATGAAAATACAATTGATTTCTAAAAATATTCAAAATTTAACATTCTACCAAAAAATTGTACTTTTTAAAAGTTTAAGGAATTGATAATATTTTTAAGACAAATATGAGAATTTGGATACATTTTAAAAGTTTTAATATTTTTTTATTTTAGGATTCAATTTTAATTTCATGATAAATTTTAAAACTTCCAATATTAGTAACTATGATTAGTGATGATTAAAGAAATAGTAGTCCCAAGAAAAGAAAGAACATCGTGAGAAACCTAGGCTCTGTTTGTTTATTGACCGCAGTCGATTTCTGGTCATTGGTTGCCAGTTGCCAATCATTAATTATCGGTCATCGCTTGTCGCCCCTACCAGTCGCTGCCTATCCTTTCCACCATCGCCATCGAGGAAAAAAAAATTTTTTGTTGGTATCATATTCATTTTGTAGTTACCAAACGTTTTGTTTGATTGTTCCAAGGAGTAAAAATATAAAAGAACTATTTCTCAAAAGAAACTATTCTCAAAAGTAAAAATATTATCTAACGCATCCCTAGTTACCAGATTTTTGAGACAAGCGACATTCTCAAATCACTAGCTTTGATGGAACCATGCAATTAGCATAATGAGGTCATCGTGAGTGAGTAGGAATCGGTCGAATGGGACTCGGAGCTCAAGGGAATGCCTCTCAAACTTGCGGAGAAAAATCTCTCCTTGCGGTCTCTCTCATGGTCTTGTTTAAGAGTGAGTATATCGGATAGACTTTAACTGGGAATCGCCCAAACTGGATGAGACAGGCCGGTTTGGTCCGGTTCTTAAGAGTATCGGTATGATTCCCGGTTCCATAAAAATTGAATCGGTGATTTTTGATCCGATTCTCGATTTTTTAAAAATATATAAAAATAGTAATCAATCCTAAAATAGTAATAATTCTAGTATTTTTTTTTTTTAAATTTTTTTTCGCTAAGTGTCCGATTTTATTAGTTGAGGATTGGATTGGACTGGACTGGTGTCAATCTAATCTCCCGTCCCCAAAAATGGGAATTAGCAACCAATCATTCCTAATCTTGCTGTATCCGATAAGATATTTTCTTGACGAGAAAGGCTGAAACAGAAGGTGATGACATAGCCGAGTCATTGGACAAGAGATGTTGATGTGGCCAAGCCACCAAACGTACTGATAAATTCATCATATGTGTAAATGCATTAAAGATTATTGTAGCCAAACATACTGATAAATTTATGAGAGAGTGAGTGAGCCAAGGATAGAGACTGTGGTGAGGGTGGCACTCATTTAGGCCCTGCATGGTAACGCTCCCAAGAATAACTGATTATATTCTTTTGTTCCCAGAAATAGATTTTTTGTTTTTGGGAACAAAAATGCATTTGGTAAATTTTTTGTTCCCGGGAATAGATTTGGAACGGAATCAAGCATAAAAAAAAAAAGTTGCTTTTTGTTCCCGGGAACAACTTTAAGAATCAATTTTTTTCCCTTTCTTTTTTTTTCTTTTCTCTTTCTCTTTCCTTTTCTTCTTCTTCCCTCAGCCTACTGCTGCCCTATTGCCGCCCACCGGCCACCGTTGGTGAGTGGCTGGGTGAGGTCCGGCGAGCTCGCCGGAGGCTCGCCTGGCCATTGGTGAGCTCACTAGACCTCGCCTTGGCCTAGCAAGGCTCCAGCGAACTCACCAAACCTCACTCAGCCGATCGTTGGCCACCGTCGGTGGCGGCGACCAGCCACTATGGGAAAGGGAAAAATAAAAAAGAAAAAGAAAAAGGACAAAAAACAAAAGAAAAATGTATTTAAATCATTAAAAAATTAAAAGAAAATATTTTGGATTAGAAATTCTAAGGTTTTATCAAAAGCATTTCTATCACGGGAATAAAAAATTTGAACAATTATTAAACATCTTCAAATGTTCAGAAATTATTTCCAGGAACAAAATAAAAAATAATCATTTCTGAGCAGAATTTGTTTCTAGAAACATAAGCATTACCATGCTCGCCCTAATTGACTCAACGAACTCGTCGGTGTTCGGGGCCTGCCCCAATCGTCGCCTTCAATGCGCATGCGCTCACGAAGGGAAAGCTATTCTCGCCAAACTTGTTACCGCGCGCACTGTTACCGGTTGAGACATAGATACCATTGGACAGTTGTCTGACACGCTGTTTTGTTACTTCAGCTTGAAGCACGGTCGGCTCGTTGATGAACGAGCAGGGAACACCTCCATTTTCTAGCGAACATTTTGAAGATTGCATTTTATGGTAACTTCTTTGGTCAATGCGATCGGCTTCTTTTGGTATCGCAAGAAAAGAAATAATGAAGTGCATGCGAAGGAAGAGCGTCGAGAAAATGAAAGCGACGTCTGAATTGAGTAACACCGTTCATCGCATGAAAGAAGAAATGGCATGACATTCCAGAGTTTCAATTACTCCGAACATGATCAGCATACCAGGTTGCAAACTGGGCTGCTAGAAGTTGCAGTTATAGAAAGAAAATGGAACGCTGGACTTGGGAACCCTTCCCCCTTTGCAGAACTCGAAACGAATCCGTAGCGAAGTAATGCCACAATGAATTGTTGCAGCGTCTTGAGCTGTTAATGAATGCATACAACTTTGACCGAGCAAATGTGAAAAGGACATGAGTTATTGGTATCGTCGGAGAAGAACCGGTACTCTGACATGTAGCTAGCTACCAAGTCATGTCGTGAAACACATGCAATGCAGTCAAGGATAAAATGGTGGTCCTGCCGGGTGCATGGAGATTGAGCGTTACATATGGGGCGAATGTATTGGATTGCTTGAGAAATATCCATGTGAAAATACCATCAAGCTCCTCTCTTTTCTCTTGGCTGAAGCTTTCATTGAATCAGGAAAATCTCACAGCTACTGCTCCGTAGTTCTTCAGAGACATGGCGAAGATCAACACTGCATCTATCCTGGTGCTATGCCTGATCCACTTATCGACTTTGCCAGCCACCTCAAAGAACTTCATCAGCACGATCCCCAGCAAGGATATCGTCCTGTCCATCATGTGCCAAGCCTGCGAGGATATCTTCCCGTCCATCATGTCCCAAGCCTGCGAGGTGGTAGTGTACCAGCTGTATGACCAGGTGCAGAAGAAGGAAGCTCATATCTATCCCAGAAAGGTACGGACTTCGTTTCTTCTGGTGCTGGGGTTGCTGCTTCGCAGAATGTGAAGGTGGTTTTGATTTTTGTTCGGATTGCCATTTGATTGATTTTTGATGTTTTTGTTGGTGATTCCTAGGTCACGAATGGTGAAATAGTTCAGATCACCGAAAACATTTGTAATTCGTCGTCGTCGGAAGCTAATTGGATTTTCAAAATCGATTTTGTCAAGCAAGGGAATAGATGGAAGGTATAGTCGCAAACGCAGATACTTGGTGTTCCTCGCTCTGCTACAGATGCATGTTTGTCTTCAGATGTCAGCGTAGACATGTGGACACTGAACTAGCACTAAAGACTAACCTAAGGAGATTGACAAGGTTATTTTATATCATTCCCGAAAAATTTCCTTGAAGTGAGAACTAAGGCTGCCGCGAAATTGACTCCATTGTTTTATGGGGCTCGTCGGCACCTTGACGAAGAAGTGAATACACAAATGCCATTAGGCAGTCGGTAAGTAAATGTACATGACCGAAGTGGGATTTACTGTAACTGAACATAGTATTAGGTGGTGGATGTTGCATGTTAGAACCAGAACTCCTTCTGTCATTTGCAATTGAGAGAAACTGATATAGCAGTCCACATATTTCTTTATGTTTTTATATGTTCTTGTCAGTTTGTTTTCATCATGAGCTTCATCATAAACGTGGGTAGTTCAGCAAACAAATACAGTGCAGACAATGTCGATGTGCTTCTTCTCTTGCATGCTGATATGTAGAGGGAGAGAGTTTTTGTACATAACAACGTCATCAGCTCTGTTTATTTCAGCTTGGAGACCAAACCACTAAAGGGATGTGCAATTCCAAGTACAAGATTATTGAAGGAGCTTGTCGAGAGGTGAGACTCGGGTGCTCTACCTGCTCATTACTTGAGTCATTGTTTTGTATGGATTCTTGCTTCGGTGGCATCTTGTCCATCAAACCCAATCGACCTATTTGGCCTGTATGATCTTCAACATACATTGTTTAGGATTGACGGATGAATAGCTGGATGAACTTTGTTCTTTGAAGTAATTGGATTATTCTGTGGGGAAATTCATGCTATTGAAGCATTTTTTTGTGCTTTCACTTCTGATTCGCACCAGACGCTAGATCCAACACTAAAATTTTTCCCTCAACTGGAAAGTGCAGGTCATGAGTTCCTTTTCTGAAGGTGTTGTTGCTCAGCATACACATAAACCCGAGCTCCAAAACGATTCAGCTGTTCAATTTCTCTGTAGCTTCAGCACGGCGTGCAGTTCGGAGCCCCCTCCACTTATTAAGGTACATTTCTGTTGTGCTTAGGGGACTTAATTTCCTGGTATTAGCTATTTAAACAGACGAATGTTCGATGTCCAACTCTCTTGTCTCTTGCTTTTCGTGTATATCTTCCGGCTAAGCTTATGAAACAACAACCGTGTCGACATCATGTTCTACCTTTATCTGATGGTTCACGTAGATAACCTAGAGCTTTTGATATGAATGTCGATCACCTCGACAACTAGACTGAAGTTTCATAGAACCCAGTCTCATATGAGCTAGTTTAGTGTGGAGACGCAGCAGAGACTGATGAGTTTTCACTTTTCAATTGCCTTGTCAAGATCGTCACATGTCCTGAGATCACAGGACGTTTTGCATACCTATGGTACTAGAGTGGGCATTGACTCATGCTCCTCTCAGATAGTCATATGATTGATTGGTAATAGGATCTTACATGTCCATTCTGATCTTGTGCAACATTAGATAGGACTCGTGGAGAAGCTTTTATGTCAAAACCAGCCCAAGGATGGCGTGCTGATTTTAAAAGAGCAGATGGTGATCATTCTTCTGCAGTTTCCCCCGCTCCCAAAGACAATGCGGTCGTGAGGTCATTCTCAAGTTATAGCCCCATTATGTGGAGGCTAATGAGTTGAGGAATAAATTGGGATGGTGATTTATATGGAATCGACTGAGCCCCAATGCTGTTGATGGAAAATTAGCCCTGTTAGGATATATATTCCTACAATTCCCACAACTTTTGCGCGCATAGTAGATTCATAACTGGGCCTCAGACCTGCATATATGCAGTGACATTAGACCTTACAGAAACCTGATTCTGTCATCAGTTAGTTAGCAATGGCTATAAACATGGGAGAAATTGAGAACATTTAAGTGGTGAGAAAGCTTAGCAATATTTGATGACTTTCACGGAAAATGCAGAACTTTCGGTGGCTAGGCTTATAAAGATAGGTGCAACTCAAACAATATGGAGGGATTGGTTCTCGTTGCCCCTATTTCTCATTTGCTGTCTTGCTCCTTACACGAGCCATTCTGCTTTTCAAATGACTTGTCAACACCGCTGCCCATCATAAGATCACGAAAACATTTCCATAAGTATCGTGCTAGAGTGCACATTTGCAAAGTGATCCTTGAATAGGATCTTACACATTTATCTACAATGTCGTGCAACAGGATGGGCCTTTCATGCCCAAACCATCTGAGGAGGCTGACGTGAAGAGGAAGGTGGCGCCGTTGACGGAGGTAATAATTTCCCTACTGCCTTGGAATCGTACGCGACGTGATGCTTTTACTGTATCGAGACTTCACACCGGTTAAGTTTCCTTACAGAGTAAGCCGGGAGCACCCTGCACGAACAAGTACCCGATGAACGAATCGATGAAAACGGAAAACTCCGATGAGGAAGCTGAAATTGAGGATCCTCCCCAACCCGAGAAACCGGTACGCCCAATCCTCGAAAGAGTCCCCCCTTTCTTTTCCCTTGCAAGAAAGACGATGTTCATAGTCCTTATGCTGAACCGTGTTTCTTTTTCAAGAGTGTTTGGAAGAAAATAAAAAGCGTGGGAAAGAAAGTGAAGAATGGTGCAAAAAATATTTATACACGCGGTAAGAAAATGTTATACAGGATGCCCAGAGAAAAAGTCAGAGAACCGCGAGACAACATCTAAATGCCCAAGTATATCAGACAGCAATGCTTGAGCCTTCTGGTTATGTTGTTTATGTCCGGCCACTGTATCATTATAATAATGTAAAAGGCCCTTAAGAGCAGAAGTTCCAGAGTCGTTCCAAGAAGAGCTCTTTGCCAGAGTTTTCTACTGGAAGACAGCTTTACATCTAGAGTTAACCGGCGGTGGTGTCCAAATTCCATATAGGTGGAATTCATCTGAAAATTACGACTCATCAATACTAAGTCGTATTATCTAAAAAGTCCTGGACTTATTGCGTTTTTGCTAATTCAATTCTAAACATTTTAGTTATGTTAATTGAGTTCTAAATATTTTCACGTTTTGCTAATTTAGTCTATCCTGCCAATTCTGATTGAAAAATCACTAACTTATTTACTGTCCGTTCTATGTGGTGTGACCAGCACTGACGTAGATAATTTTTAATAATATTTTAGTATATAATTTTTCAAATGTTCTATTTTATTTTCTTCATTTTGTTTCTCTTTCTTTCTTTCTTTTTTCTCCCCTTCTTCCTCTATTCGGTTGCTAGGTCGGTTTGGCTAAAGGCGAGGGCGAGCCTCACCTTGCCACTAGGGAGGCTCGACCTTCACCTAATCTAGTGAGGGCAAGCCTTGCCAAATCACTAGCGAGGTTGACCTTGCCTAGAGATGATGAGGTCGAGCCTCACCATCATTAGTATGGCTTTACTAGTGGCTAGGCAAGGCTCGACCTTTTTTTTTTTGGTTTGAAATGTAAGTATCATTTATAAGATGACGTACAATAGCTTAGGGGCATTCCCCATCGTTACAAAAGATAACTAAGAACTCAAAAAAATGGAGTGAGGGATTCTCCATATAGTAGCCAAAATTACATTTGTCTCTGGAAGGTTTAAAATTTTTGTAAAATGATGCTCGGCCCCGACAAGCTTACGAATTTTAGCCACAATGATGGAGACATCATTTGACTTGTTTTGGAAACGTCTACGATTACGTTCCATCCAAATGCAATAAATGGTTGCTAAAAAGTTACTTTGAGAAGCTTTGCCGCCAAATCCTTGCCTTTGGTAGCCCCGATCATCCATTGGATTTCATCATTCCATCCTCCTAAGTTTCGGCGGATTCCGTATTGTGCAAGGATAATACGCCATATGCTTCCCGTCCATGTGCACTGAAAGAATAGATGATCTCGATTTTCCAGATTATCCAAACAGAAATTACAATGGATTGCTACTGCGGGCATCCAACGTGATATGATATCTGCTGTTGGGAGTTTGCCTCTACAAATTAGCCATCCGATAAAATTGTGTTTGCTAACCCCACTGTCCATATCAATTGGTACCATCCCACAATCGGTCCAACATTCCCGAGTTCATCGTATAACTCTTTGCAACAATATCTTTGTCTAGATATGACTGGAGCTAAGGTTGGCCTTAGTTTAAGAATACCACGCCAACTCCATGCCATACTACCTTTAATTTCAAGCTGCATAATTGGAGTGCTTCTACATTTGGTACTATGAACCCATTTACTCCATAAGGAAGACGATGGACAGTTTATGAGGCTCCATAGCATGCGGCCCAAGAAAACTTTGTTCCATAGGTTTAGATTGAGCAACCCTAGTCCTCCCTCCCTTTTTGGCAAGCAAACAATTTCCCAAGCAACTTTATGCGATCGATGGCCTTCCATATTTCCACTCCATAAAAATTGTCTAATCTTCTTCTCCACTTCATATATGGTTTGCTTTGGAAGTAAAAATACTTGCATCCAATAAGTACATACGGAAATAAGTACAGATTTGGCCAATTGAAGACGACCGGCATAACTGATATGTTGCATTCCCCAACCTTCTATTTTTTTGAAGATTTTGTCGGTCAAACTTTTGCAATCTGCATGCGTGAGTCGTCTAGTGACAAGAGGAACACCGAGGTATCTAATTGGAAGGGTGCCTATGGGGAAAGGCGTGTGATCCAATATAATACCCTTTTGTACCTCAGTCAATCCAGAGAAAAAGATTTGGCATTTATCTGGGTTAAAATGTAGTCTAGTGAGATTTGCAAAGTCATCAAGTGCTTCAATAAGGCAAATAACAGAATCGGCGTCCCCATGAGCAAAAAGAAACAAATCATCAGCAAAGCATAAGTGAGTGATTTTCTCGTTTTGCAGCGCCAATGATACTTGAAAGAAGATGCAGCCACTTTTTCAATGATAATTCTGTTAAGAATCTCTATAACCAAGACAAAGAGATAAGGAGAGAGTGGGTCGCCTTGTCGTAGTCCATTGGTGCCAGCAAAGTAGCCAACGTGCTCGCCGTTAAGGTTTATCGAAAACCTCGGTGTAGTTATGCATTGGGCTATCATATCAATCAATTGTGGTGGCAAGTTAATAGCTTTCAAAACCCCAAGTACCGCCTCCCATTTTACCATGTCAAAAGCTTTCATGAGATCAATTTTTATTGCCACACGTTTACCTTTGTCACCCTTATGGTAGTTGTGGAGGAGTTCTTGGCAAAGCAAAATATTCTCCGAGATCCGTCGACCCGAGATGAAAGCAGTTTGGTTGAGGCCAACAACCGAAGGAAGGAAATAGTTGACTCTTTCTGCAAGTAGCTTTGATATGATCTTATAGAGAACATTGCAGCATGAGATGGGTCTGAAATCCGTCATGCGGGATGGATTCTGGACTTTCGGCACAAGGGATATGAGAGTAGAATTTATAGTTTTCAATATCCTTCTTGAAGAGAAGAAGTCCATGATAGCATCCTCTATGTCATGTCCTATGATGGGCCAAGCTTTTTTGTAGAACAAACTGTTATATCCATCTGGACCCGGAGCTTTGAAGTCGTTGATGCCTTTGAGAACTCTAAGTATCTCAGTACGTTGGAAGCTTAGCGTAGCCATGAGGTCACTTACATCTTCAGGGAATAAGGAGGCATATCGCTCATAAGGGATATGAATGTGTCTAGAGTTGCCAAGTACATGCTGGTAATATGAGACAATTGTATCCCTAAGAGAGCTTTCATCTCGTGACAATAGTTCCATCATCAAGTGAGAGTTGAGTAATTCTGTTTTGAGCACTTCTACGCATCATGGAAGCAAAGAAAACCCTGTTGTTGTTGTCCCCCTCTTTAAGCCATAAATTTCGAGATTTTTGCTTTAGGAGAACTTCTTCATATTTGCTAAGGGCAAGTAGTTGCTCCAAAGTGCTGCCTTCTCTTCCTCCCGCGTGCTCATATTGTAAGGGTCTAAAGCAAGAACTTGTTGTAACCGTTGTAGGTTCTCCCTGGCTATCTTGACTTTCAGACGTAAGTCACCAAACTGAGATTCATTCAAGAGATTGAGTCGTTGTTTCAATGCTTTGAGCTTCTTTACCAGAATAAACATTTTCGATCCTCTAATATCCTGTTGCCAACAAGCATGGACTATCGGCAGAAAATTGCAGCTTTCGGTCCAAAAGTTGAAGAATTTGAAAGATGGCTTCCTTCTCCTAGCAAGAGTAGTGTCAAGACGTACCAAGCAAGGGGAATGATCCGAAACACTGGTAGCAGAAATTCTATTGAATAATGAGAGTACCGTGTTGCCAATTTGCATTAATGAAGACCCTGTCAATTTTGCTCGCTTTAAGATAATGATTGGACCTTTTATTTGTCCATGTGAAAAAAGGACCTGTGGAATGAGGTTCAATCAGTGCAAGCTTCTCAATCATAGTGTTTAGCTCATCCATTCCAGAAGTCTAACGGACATTAGATCCAATCCGTTCATTTGTATCTCTTGTTTCATTGAAATCACCCATTAGTAGCCAAGGTACATTTTCTGCATTACGTGCAGAGAAAGAGTTAATGTTCAGCCATAGAGATCTTCGTTCCACTTCAGTATTACATCCATAGACTGCAGAAAGGAGAAATGGGTCATCTCCCGGATTCTCAACAAGGCAATGTATGACTTGGTCGGAAGCTTCTATCATAGTTAGATTTATAATGGATGGTTTCCACAATACCCATATTCTACCGAGACTGCTACACTGATAGTTATGAATGCATTTCCAACCTCAAAACTTGTTTTTGATGACAAAGTCAGCATTTACCTCTTTTATTTTATGTTCAATCAAAATAAGGATATGAGGATCTTGAGACAAAGCAAAATTTGCAAGTTTTTTTTTGTTTGGGGTTAATATTAAGACCCCGTACATTCCAATAAAGGAGATTCATTGGTCAGGAGGTTCAGCCCCACTCCTCGCATCCTCAAGTAAGGCAAGGGGGAAGCTTGAGATAACAGGATGATCGCCCTCTCCTAATAATGCAAATCTATTTCCCGAGACAGTCAAAGAATTGGGAGTAGCTGCACTTTTGTTGTGAGAGCCTTTCTTCTTACTTCCAACTTGCTTGACATCTATAGAGGATGAACCCGGCTGGGAAGTGGCAAAGACAAGAGTCTTTGGCTGAGCAACCATGGAATTACCAACCATAATAGGAACATTCGGTTGAGGAGCCAATGAATTGACATTTGGAAACGCTATAGAGACTCTTTCGATGGGATGGGATCAGTATTAACAAGTGCTCTCACCATTGGTTGGGTTTTAGGAACCCAAACTGCCTTGTTCTGAATAGCACAATCCTTATGACCAAAGCAGTTACATTTTTTGCACTTTAATGGTATCCAACTATAGTCAACAGTAATCCCAAAGGTTTCCTCGTTCCCCATATCAAGTTCAAAGTTAGGCAAGGCTCGACCTTGTTAGAGATCATCGTTGACTGTTTTAAAAACTTAATTTTTTAGATGAATGCGTGGTTTATTATTTAAATATTTTAACACCCCCCTCATACTTACACTTAGTACTTAAGCTGTTAGATGAAAACATGATTTATCATTTAAATATTTTAGTATTCCCCATCATACTCATACTTAGTTTGTAAATTTAATTAAGGAGATAAAAGGGGCGTCATAAGATTTAAATTGGAAAACTCTAGCTCTAATACTATATGTAATTTTGTATAATCACTATTAACTATTCTAAAAGCTTAAATTGTTAAATGAATGTGTTATTTATTATTTAAATATTCTAACAAATAGTAATGTAGAGCCTTGCCAGGGGCAGTGAGGCTTGCCCAAGGCGAGTGAGGTTAACCTTACTGGCCCTCTCCTCTGATCGGTTGTCAGCCATCGCCAAGGCTTGACAATTGGCTAGATGAAGAAGGAAAGGAAAAAAATAAAAAGAAAACAAAATCAAAAAATAAGATAAAATTATATTATAATATTATTAAAAATTATCAACTTAGTGTTTACTGTGCTATATAAGATGGGTGGCATCACGTTATAACTCAATTTCATATGAGCTAATTTAGTGTAGAGACGCAGTGGCGACTGAATTTTAAAATGCCTTACCAAGATCGTCTCATGTCCTGCGATCACAAGACGTTTCGCCGAGCGTAATAACGGAATTGAGCTTGAGGCAGTTGCAACAGTCCGCGATCTTGGCGCGAGTGGGGTTCTCGCACGCCTTTCACGGCGCAGATCCGCTGCCCCTCGGCGATCGTCTCCTTCGAGTCGATGTAAACCGGCCAGAGGATGCCCCACTTCTTCACGTCCGGGATTTGCCCCTGCATTTGCGGCGATCGAGAAACCCCCAGGGCGAAGAAGAGGAATAGATGGGAAGCTACGGAATCGCCAGAGCAGGACGGGAAGAGAGGCTTCAATTGGATCGACCGACTGTCGTGGCGATTGGGCCACCGGTCCGACTCGACCGACCGGAGAAATTAGGGTTCTAAAGGTTTGCTCGCGCGCGGAAGGAGAGCAGAACCGATCAGTCGGTGCGGGAGAGGGACGGCGGCGCCGCCGACTGATGAAGCCTCCGGTAAAATGTCGCCGATTGGCGGGGGATGAGAGGCGTTCGAGAAGGAGACGGCCGTGAACGCGGGAGCGATGGTGACTGGTGAAGCCAAGGATAAATGCAAGTGTTAAAGTTTATGGTTAAAAGTGTAATTGAATTTTAAAATTTTAAAAAAAAGTATAATTAAATTCTAAAATTTATTAGGATAGTATAATTGAGTCCTTAATTTTTTTCTTAAAAAAATATAGTTCTAAAACCTTTTACGAAAGTACTATTGAGTTTTTAAAATTTTGAAAATGTAATTATGTTTTAAAACTTTTAATGAAAGTACAACTGATTTCTAAAATATTCAAAATTTAACCTTTCACCAAAAATTATATTTTTTAAAAGTTTAAAGAATCAATAGTATTTTTATGACAAGCCTAAGAACTCGAGTACTTTTTGAAAGTTTTAATTTTGTTTTCGTTTTATGATTCAATTATAATTACATGGTAAATTTTAGAACTTCTAATATACTTATCCCATAACCATGACTAGTGATGATCAAAGAAATAGTAGTCCCAAGAAAAGAAGAACACTGTAAGAAACCTAGTTACCAGATTTTGGAGACAAGCGACATTCTTGAAGCACTAGCTTTCGATGGAACCATGCGATTAGCATAATGAGGTCATCGTGAGTGAGTAGGAACCAATTGAGCAGGACTCGGAGCTTAGGGGAATGCCTCTCAAACCTGCAGAGAAAAATCTCTCCTTGTGGTCTCTCTCATCGTCTTGTCTAGGGGTGAGTATATCAAATCGATTGAATTGGAAATTGATTGGACCGAATTGGATAGGTCGGTTTGGTTTGGTTTTTGAGGACGTCGGTTTGGTTTCTAATTCCATAAAAATGGAATTGATGATTTTTGGTTTGATTCCAGATTTTTAAAAATATATTTAATTTCTTAAAAATAGTAATAAATCCTAAAATAGTAATAATTCTAATATTTTTCTAATTTTTTTTGCTAATTGGCCGGTTTCATTGGACTAGATTGGATCGGTCTGATCCTTAATTCCAAAAAATGGGAATAGGAATCAATTACTCCTAGTCGTGCTGTTTCTGACAAGATATTTTCTTGACAGGAAAGGCTAGAGCATAAGGCGATGACGTGGCCAAGTCATTGGACAGGAGATGTTGATGTGGCCAAGCCACCAAACGTACTGATAAATTCATCTAACTGCATTAAGCATTATTGCAGCCAAACGTACTGATAAATTTATGAGAGAAAGTGAGCGAGCCCAATGAATGAGACAAGGACGGAGGCAATGGCGAGGGTGGCACTCATTTACTGACTCACCAAACTCGTCGGTGTTCGGGCCCCGCCCCAGTCGTTGCCTTCAATGCGCACACGCTCACGCAGAGAAAGCCTTTCTCGCCAAACTCGTTGCTGTGCGCACTGTTACCGGTTGAGACATAGATACCGTTGGACATTTGTCTTCCGTGCTGTTTTGTTACTTGAGCTTGAAGCACGGTCGGCCCGTTGATGAACGAGCAGGGAACACCTGCATTTTCTGGCGAAAATTTTGACGATTGCATTTTATGGTAACTTGTTTGGTCAATGCTATCGGCTTCTTTTGGTATCGCACGAAAAGCAATAAAGAAGCGCATGCGAAGGAAGAGTGTCAAGACAATGAAAGTGACGACTGAACTGAATAACACCGTTCATTGCGTGAAAGAAGAAATGGCGTGACATTCCAGAGTTTCAATTACTCTGAACGTGATCGGCATGCCAGGTTGCAAACTGGGCTGCTAGAAGTTGCAGTTATAGAAAGAAAATGGAACGCTGTACTCGGGAACCCCTTCCCCCTTTGCAGAATTCGAAAGGAATCCATAGCGAAGTAATGCCATGATGAACAGTTGCAGCGTCTTGAGCCGTGAACGAATGCGTACAATTTTGACCGAGCAAATGTGAAAAGGACATGAATTATTCGTATCGTCGGAGAAGAACCAGTACTCTGACATGTAGCTAGCTGTCAAGTCATGTCGTGAAACACATGCAATGCGATCAAGGATAAAATGGTGGTCCTGCCGGGTGCATGGAGATTGGGCGTTACATTTGGGGCGAATGTATTGGATTGCCTGTAAATTATCCATGTGAAAACACCATCAAGCTCCTCTCTTCTCTCTCGGCTGAAGCTTTCATTGAATCAAGAAAATCTGACAGCTACTGCTTCGTAGTTCTTCAGAGACATGGCGAAGATCATCGCTGCATCTATCCTGGTGCTATGCCTGATCCACCACGTATTGACTTTGCCGACCAGCTCAAAGGACCACGATCCATATACACACACCGGCAAGGATATTGTCAACATGTGCCAAGCCTGCGAGATAGTTGTGTCCTGGCTGTATCACCAGGTGCAGGAGAAGGAAGCTCATATCTCTCCCAGAAAGGTACGGACTTCGTTTCTTCTAGTGCTGGGGTTGCTGCATTACGTAATGTCGAGGTGGGGGTTTGGATATTTGTTCAGATTGCCATTTAATTGATTTTTGATGTTTTTGTTGGTAATTCCTAGATCACGAAGGATGAAATAGTTCAGTACAGCAAGAACATTTGCAATTCGTCGGAGGAGGAAGCTGATCAGATTTCCAATATTGATATTGTCAAGCAATGGAATGAATGTAAGGTATAGTCGCTAACGCAGATACTTGGTGTTCCTCACTCCGCTACAGATGCATGTTTCAGTCTTCAGATATCAGCATATACATGTGGACACTGAACTAGCACTAAGACTAACCTAAGGAGATCAACAAGATTATTTGATATCATTCCCAAGAAATTTGCTTGAAGTGAGAACTAAGGTTGCCGCGAAATTGACTCCATCCTTTAATGGGGCTCATCGGCACCTTGACGAAGAAGTGAATACACAAATGCCCAAGTTATTAGGCAGCTGGTAAGTAAACGTATATGACTGAAGCAGGATTTACGGTAACCTGAACAAGGTATTAGGTGGTGGATGTTGCATGTTAGAACCAGAAGTCCTTCTGTCGTTCGCATTGAGAGAAACTGATATACCAGTCCACATATTTCTTTATGTTTTTATAGTTCTGGTCAGTTTGTTTTTGTCATGAGCTTCATCATAAACGCGATAATTCAGCAAACAAATATAGCGCAAACAATGTTGATGTGCTTCTTCTCTTGCACGCTGATATGTAGAGGGAGAGTTTTTTTAACATAGCAACGTTATTGGCTCTGTTTATTTCAGCTTGTGAACCAAACTACTGAAGGGAAGTGCAATTCCGAGGGCAAGAATATTGAAGGAGCTTGTCGAAAGGTGAGACTCCTGGTGCTCTACCTGCTCATTTCTCGAGGCATCATTTGTATGGATTCTCACTTCGGTGGCATCTTGTCAATCAAACTCAATCGACCTATTTGGCCTATATGATCTTAAACATACATTGTTTAGATTGACGGATGAATAGCTGGATGAAAATTCTTTGTTCTTTGAAGTAATTGGATGATTCTGTGGGGAAATTCATGCTATCGAAGCATTTTTTTGTGCTTTCACTTCTGATTCGCACCAGACGCTAGATCCAATATTTAAAATTTTTCCCTCAACAAGTGCAGGTCATGAGTTTCTTTTCTGAAGATGTTGATCGGCACAAACTTAAATCCAAGCCCCAATATAATTTGCAAGTTCAGCTTCTCTGTAGAAACTTAAGTACGGCGTGTGGTTGGAAGCTCCCTCCTGAGGTACATTTCTGTCGTGCTTTGCTGACTTAATCTCCTGGTATTAGCTATTTGAACTGTCGTACGTTCAATGTTCAACTCTTTTTTGTCTCTTGCTTTTCGTGGGTATCTTCCGGCTTAGCTTATGAAAGTACTGATAGCGTCACATCCCAAATCTATGGGAAGGGGGATGACACAGCCACCCATCCACATGAAGGACATAGTCACAAATATAGGTTGATTTACAATATCAAAGTTTCTATAATCCTTCAAAAGAACATATACAATTAGACCTTAGCCAACCCAACAGATAACAACCACTATATACACCACTTCCTTAAGCCATATCTAAAAAGAAACCAAAAGTTTCCCCTAACAACGTTTTCATTCTCCTCATCGCTAACCATGGAACTCAAAAACGTAAAAGACAAAACGAATGGAATGAACAACCATAACTCAATAAATAGTATCTATCTTCTAAGTAGATTGAGTAAGTATTATGCATATATACAAAGCAATATCATAACTTCATAATTCGCACTCCATGTATAAAATATCTATTGAATCATAAAGGAGTTACTCTTTATCATCGAAGCCTTATACTAAAATGAAACTCATTTAAACTACCATCAAAATTCAATAATTAATGGTCTAGTCTATTGAATAATCTTAATAAAAAATCACTCATTAATGATCCATCAATTAACTAATCTATTGCATAATATCCTATCGTGGTCACGATACAATGATTTGTGACAAGACGATCAAGATTCCTTTTATCAAGATCTCTACCTACAATACCGATGGCTTTGCCAAGAAGGATATCTTAAACCCAATAATGGGCTCACAACAATAATGAGCATAAACAATCATCATCCAATACCATAAATCCATTGTATAAATCAATCTCATAAATCAAACAAAAAACTTTTTGCTACATAACCATCTGTCATTTCTCATTTATTTCTCAAATCATTCATAATTGTTTCATAAATCAGTCAAAAAGCAATCACACACACACATTGATTCACAATACTTTGCATAGCATGATTTCTAAACATTCATAAACAAACAAAAAGTAATAAATTCTTGATCTAGCTTGTATGCAATAACAATGCCATTTTGTAATCCATATTATATATAATCCATTGTACTTTGGGAACATATGTTTTACAAATTCAAAGAAGATATAGTATAACTCACATCATTTCTTATGATCAAACAAAACGATACTCGTATCATTAAAGTCGCAGCCCTATCAAAAAATCAAAGAAGAATGTTAAAATCAAATAAAACTCTAACTCAACTACGAAACTACCAATTTACGCCTTAACACTAAAAAAAATGACTCCCATGCGCTAACAAATCGCTTATCCGAAGTGATTATTTAAACATAAATTTAACACAAAACTTGCTCGCAAAACCTTAAAATCTCATTCCGACAAAACCGTTACTTCAAAACGACTTTCGTCAAAACCCATAGCTCTACCACCCCCAATAAACCTCCATTTTCATGAAACCTTGAAGCATCACAACCCGAAAATCGGACTTTGCGACTCGATTTTTCGAAAATTCTAAATTTGAGTCCTAAACCAAAAAAATACTTCAATTGGATGAACGAGAAGTGTAGGTACTCATCGGGCATTGCGTGATGTAGTTGAGTTGACTTAGCGAGGCTCTTGCGACATGCATGTGTGAAACCCCCTCCTTTCTCTCCCTTTCTTTTGTTTCATCTTTTCTTTTCTCTCTCTCTCTTTCTCAAACCGGTTCGATAACAAGTTGAACACCCACCAACTCTCTTTCCTCCTCTTTTGACTTTTCAACCTTGTCTTTCTATTTTGGAAAAATACCACCAAAAACTCTAAATTATTCCACTTAATACAATTTTACCCTAAACTTTTTTTTGTTCAATTAAAAACCTCAAACTATGTTACTTGAGACAATTTTACTCTAAACTTTTTTTTGAGATTTACTCTCTGGCTGTCGACCGTGCGGGGTTCCCTAGGTCACCAAAAAAAAAGTTCAAAGTTCAACTTTGAATTTTTTTTGTTCCATTAAAAACCTCAAACTATGCCAATTTTACCCCAGCAACCCTGGCCGACCCTCGCCCACCTTCCCGGCGATGATAAGGTGGCGGCGAGGGCTGCATAGCCCTCACTGGATCCTCCCCTTCTTCTTCTTTTTTTTTTTTTATTAAATTAATCAATTTTATAATAATATATTTTATATTATTTAATTAATACATTTTTAAAATCCATGCCAGCGCAAAACAACGTCTTTTTGGCTGATTTTTCACCAACTCAGTTTTCGGCAATCCATGTAAACAATTTATATTATTAAAATAAGCCACGTCAGATTTCCAGCAGCCTTCGCCGGCGTTAACACTTAAGTAATCTAATTTTCAAAAAGTGGCACTTAAGTGTACCTTTTGTAACTTTTGACACTTAAATGTACCCTCGTTCCAAGTTTTGGCATTTGGTCTGTACTTATGCCCCTGTTTCTTATTTTACTGTCTTGCTACTTACACGAGCCATTCTGCTTTTCAAATGCCTTGCCAGCATTGGCCCCGTTTGGTTAAGCTTTCCCAAGGGGTTTTCAGCCTCCAAAGCCCCTTGGGAAAAATTTTAAGTGTTTGGTTCAGCATTTGGGGGCCTCATTGGCCAGGTGGGGACCTGCTTTGGGCTTTTAGTATTTTCGGAATGCTATTGCCTCCAATAAATGAATTTTGGCTAGTTGCCTATTTTACCCTCAAAATATTACGAAAGTCCAATTTTGCCCATTCAAGAAAATAAAACCCTATTTTCTCTCTCTGGAACACTTCGTTCAATGGTGCAATCAGCTTCTCTCTCTCCGAAACCCATCACGCCTGAAAACCTTTGCTCGACGAAACCATATTCCCCTTGCTCTCTCTCTCTCTCTCTGTTGCTCATGTCTCTCACTCAAATCGCTCGATTGCTCGTTTATTACTTCTATCTCTTGCGAGTGTTCGTGGGTAGTGGAGTGTTGATTTGTTGTGGACTGTTGGTTTTTTGGGGCTGATGGTTTTAGATGTTTGGCGTTGTAGATATAGGTGATTTTGTCGAGTTTCTCTATGTTTTCTTTTTACCCTCGTGGGGGCTGCGAGATTCGGCTGCTTTGGAAGCCCGTGAAGTTCGTGCGTCATGGGTTGCTCGTGTTTTTCCCCCTTGCAGCTGATGTTATGGGTTGATCTTTTTGATCCACCAACTGGTACTTTTGTGTTGGCGTGTTTGAGTCTTTGGACATTATGAAGCTACCCATCTAGCTTTCGCTTTCACTTTTGGCTTTGCCATCTTTTTTAAAATTAAAAAGTCTTGGTTTTTTTTTCCTAGTCAAGGAGTGATGGACGGGGGCATTTACTTTTTTCCTTAAATTTTTAGTGCATTGCTTTCACTTGGTCCCTAATGGGAACTACATGCTTTGTTACCAATTTTGCCTGCACGTTATTCTTTGACTCTTTGCACAGATATGTGCACAAGAAATTTAGTCAGTAGTATAAAGCTATGATAGGTGCTGATTTCATTACCAAAGAACTCCAAATTGATGATAAGCTGGTCACTCTGCAAGTGAGTTTAAAGTTAGGATGATTTTTTTGTCATTGACGAATTAATCATAGCTGATGCATATGTTTAACATACATGGGGTCGTTTTGCAATTGTAGATATGGGGACATGATTTTCTTTTCTCTTTTTATTGGTTAGCATCATCTTTATTACTCAACTATGAAAAATTTCGGCTGGCTAAGCTGCCATACAAAGACACTCGAGAGGAATAATGTCGTTATTAAAATCATGTGCCTTTTGCTGTCGAAAACAAAGTTTTGCATACGTTGCGGGAGGGGAAATCATGTTTGTCTTGTGTTGATTAAAAACATCGTGCAGGCTGGCAAATCGTGTTGGGGTTCTGTATAGAACTTCGAGTATCATCCATGTGCACTTTTAATTTCGTCCGAGGCATGGTTCAGCTTTTTTCCCACTTAAAAAGAGGAAATGTTGGTGCTTTCATTTGTTAGATCCTTCTCGAGATTCCAAACTGTGAACCTTTTAAGTCAGACCTTGGAGTTTTACCATTCATGTTTATCTCTTAGGATGATTTTGAATTTTACACTTTGGCATCATCTGATTGGATTTCATTTTCCTTCCAATGCTACTTTATTTGGTCTCGCTTTGGGGTCAAGCTTATTAGCATTTGGTTTGCCATAAGAAGGCATTATGCAAATTTTTCGTGGTTTTATATTCTTTTGTGTTTCAGTTTTCTTATTGATAAGTATTCTTTCCCTTTCCTTGGTGAGTTGTGAAGTGTATATTCGTGGTTACTGATTCATTTAGTGCAATCAAAACCTGCTCGATACTTTTTGTTGTCTTCCATGTGTCCATGAGAAGTATAGGAACATGAATTGTGCTTTAGTTTTCTGGAGCAACTAAGTAGACTACCCCCTTGTCAATTGCTTATAAATATCTTGGTTCATGGTTAATCTTGTTTGTTCGTACTCATTAAATTTGTTCATTTCACTTTACAAATAGATGAATTCATCAAAGGAAAATGCATTTTGGAGCTCGGAAGATGTAGAAATCTTTTGTAAGTTGTGCATTGAACAAATTGAAAAAGGTAATCGTCCTGCAAATAACATAAGGGATGGATGGACAGTCATAATTAGTAAGTTTGAGGAGCTAATGGGCAAAAAGTATGATAAACAAAAAATGAAGAGTAAGTGAGATAACCTCAAGGAAAAATGGAAAAGATGAAGGTCATTGCTTTGCAACAAAACTAGACTAAGATGGGATTCAAAGAAGAAAACCATTGATACTAGTGATGAATGGTAGGAGAGTAAAATTCAGGTTTTCCTCAATTCTTTCTTTACTTTTTTGTTAAGTTTGCCTTTAATAATACGACTTATGCAAATGCTTTATTATAACAGGCCAATCCAAAGTTTAAAGCTTTTAGGATGAAAGGCATACATCCTGATTTTGAAGTAAAGTTAGATATGATGTTCAGAGATACAATTGCTACTGGAGGAATCATATGGAATCCTGCACGGGGTTTATGTATTGATAATGATGTTGAGGCCACACAACCTGGTATCGATGATGTTGTAGGATCTACTGATGAAAATTTGGAAGATCGTGTGGATGAAACCCTTGTTGAACCAATTGGAACTCAGAGTCGTAAAAGAGCCTCGCAAACTTCAAAAGAGCAAGCTCAACGAAAGAAATATAAGAAATTGAGCACAAGAGAAGAGCTTGGATCGCAAATTAACAAGCTGCTTACAGTTGTTGAGAGTAAGAGTGCTACCACTGCTACATCTAAAGCAACCAATTTAGTTGGTCCTTACGAGGACCTTATAAAGATATTGGATTCCATACCTGAGATTGTGGAAGATGAAGACTTATACTATTTTGCAATCTCTCATTTAAAGGAAAAGATAGATAATAGGCAGGTTTTCATGAGCTTAAATGATGATGCAAAGAAAGTAAAGTATCTCAAATATGAGTTGAGAAGAGAGTCGAGTCTTCGTAGATAGGATGTTAGCATCTTATTATTTTTATGTTTGAAGCTTAGTCATGATACTTTTCTTCCTCTTTCAAGAGAGTGATGCTACTTTGTTTCCATTTATGAATCTTCATTTGCATTCCTTATAAACCTAATTTCAATTTATGTTTAATTTAAGAATTGTTTTCTTTTGGTGTTTTCTTTATGTGATAATTTGCATATATGTGATGGTTAATACATTGTTTCTCTCTATATTTTGTTACTCGAAACAATTATGGATGATTCACATGCAAGGGAAAATCATGAACAAGGGGAAAATGAATTATGGGATGTTGTCTCAATTGCTCAAGCTGCAATTCTTTATTAAGCAACCAAATTTTGCAGGTCAATTAAAAAAAAAAACTCCAAAGTTTAGGTCCAATCTCAAATATACCCTGAACTTTTTTTGTCTCAAGAAAAATTTTAAACTTTAGATTCGGTCCAAAATCTATCTCGAACTTTTCTTTTGTCTCAGAAAAAATCCTAAACTTTAATTTTAGTCCCAAATCTACCCCGAATTTTGTTGTGTCTAAAAAAAAGAGTCAATATCATGAAAAATCTTAAATTGGTACACATATGACAAATTTACCCAAAATTAATTTTTTGACCACCAAAATAAATTACCATCTATTAGTTTTCATTAAATTTTATTGTCAAATTGTTAAAATAAATAACACGTCGTAATTAACGGATATACTAATTTAGAATTTTACCTTCTGTTTGTACTAAAAAAATCACCAATTTTTGATATGTTCTCAAATATACCTCATGGTCCAGTCCCAACTTAACATGGCATTTCCACATACATAATAAATACACATAAACAAGATGTCATAGAAAATTATTTTCAAAATAAAACCATTTTAGGACATAAAAAATTATGGATTACTAATACGACTTTTGGACAGAGGCTAACGAGGGCAAATTTAGGAGTAGAGTAAAATTTGATGATTTTCTTTTTGACAAAAAAAATTGAGATAGATTTGGGAATAGATTAAGAGTTTGGGGTTTTTTTCTAAGGCAAAGAAAAGTTCGGGGCAGATTTGAGACTGAACCTAAAGTTTGGGATTTTTCTTAAAACAAAAAAAAGTTTGGGGTATATTTGGGACTGGACCTAAACTTTGGGGTTTTTTTTAATTGACCCCAAATTTTGCAAACAGCCTTGCATGACCTCCACATATATAGGTTATGTATGGTTTAAAGAGTTGATTGGCGAAAATTCTAATCCGTTAAGGTGCTATAATATGTTTAGAATGCACAAGATTGTATTTAATAATTTAACGCATGACTTGGTAACACGCTATGGCCTTCGAGGATCTAGGAATATTGATGTTAGAGAAATGGTTGGTGTGTTTCTTCATATTTTGGGACATGGTATAGGTAACATGTTAGCATAAGAGCGTTTTCAACGTTCCGGGGAAATCATAAGTAGGCACTTTAGCTTAGTTTTAGATAAAATATGTGATATGGGAAAAGATTTGATACAACCAATTGATCGACAATATAGAGAAGTTCTAGAGAAGATCAAGAAAGACCGACGGTTTTATCCATATTTTAATGACTGCATTGGAACTATTGATGGTACACATATCCAGTAGTTATACCAACATATGATTAAATTCATGTTATTGGTCAAAAAGAAACAACGACCCAAAACGTGTTAGCCATATGGAATTTGTCTATGTTTGGGCTGGTTAAGAGGGATAAGCTCATGTTACTCGTATCTTTTATAAAGCCATTGAAAGACGCGACGCACAGTTTCCCCATCCTCCTTCGAGTATGTTATTTAATGGTTTAAATACATCATTATATCTATGTGGTATATGTTGATTAGATTTACAATATATTACTTAGTAGATGCTAGATATCCAAATCCGATGGGTTATTTGGGGCTATATAAAGAAGTTAGATATCATTTGCCAGAGTTTCGAGAAGGTCCTTCACCTACGAGATATCGAGAAGTGTTTAACCGTGCACATTCCTCGCTATGCTCAATAATTGAGCAAGCTTTTGGTGTATTAAAACAAAAGTGAGGGATTTTAACTCATATGTCAAGTTATCCATATGAAAAGTAAGTGCAAATTGTCGTATCGGCAATGACTTTGCACAATTATATATGAAAAAATACCGTGACTGATACGGATTTTGATCAAGCAAAATTGGATCCTAATTATGGATATTCAATTGACCATGATGATGTAAATGAGAGAATAAGTGCTTCAAATTTGCATGCATCTCCTGACATGACACGTTTACGTGATGAGATAGCCATAAGTTTGTAAAGTCGTGGAGATTTGTAATATTAAAGATAATGTATTTCTCTTTTTACATAATTATGCAACCATATTTATTACAATAAAATGACTCTTTAGTCAAATTTGTAAGAGAGGAACTTTTTCCCTTGTGCGTCGTGGTGTATTTTTACTTGTACATACAGCTACGAATTTGGGGTTAAGCTAATAAAGCTTAAGCAACTTAAGTTCGCTTCAATTGGGCATTAGCTAGAACAACGTAATTGCTTTAATTGCTTGCTTCCATGTACAATGTTGGTGCTGAATGTAATTTTTTAATAAATTTTTTAATATATATTATTAACACCTAAATTTAGATTATTCATCACATATATATATTAAGCATTTCATTTTGATCTTTGAAAATGATTTTTAAATTTTGGAGCTTTTTTTTAGTTGAGCGGTTTCGGAAAATCGTCATTTGTTGAGTCAATATATGCTACAATTGAGGGAAATATTGCTGAATTAAAAAATAATTTTTCGGTTGAGTGGTTTCGAAAAATCGTCATTTGTTGAGTGAATATATGCTATAATCGAGGGGAATATTTGCTGAATAACAAATCTTCTTTTTCCTTTATAAATAGAGGCCAGAGGTGAGACGAAATGGGAGGTCCGAAGAAGTGAAAAAAAAATAGAAGGGGAAAGGCTGGAAGAACTCGAGAAAAAGTGAGAGTGGGGTCTTGGCAAAAAAAAGTGAAAGAAACACAAGAAAGAGAGAGTGTGTCCGTCTTCTTGGAGTACCCTTTCCGCATCTGCAAATTCAGCCACACCGTGTCTGACGCCGACTCGACAAGCTGCTGCCGACGAGCCGCTGCCGTCCAAACCTTCAACACGAGCCATTGTTCTCGCTTGTGTCCGAACTGAGACGATCCCATGAAGTTTCTTTTCTTGCAGGTTTGTTGGCCGTGAGCCCTCCAATGTTTTTCTTGAGTGAATCTAACTCATCCTACATTGCTAACTCCCACTAAACAGAATTTTTAACCCGCATTGCTTCCAAAAATATTTATGGTTTTCCAACGTCAGTCAAAAGCTAATAATGCAATGATGGAGAATATCTTTATATAGGTTTAGTTGTTATACTAAATAGGGGTGGTTGTGTCCAAAGTAGGTAGGGTCTAGACCTGGACTTTGTACCCGACCATGTTATAACCAGTTCCCATTTTTTAGACCATGTACTCTATCTTATTTGCACTAAACACTATTTTGGACCCTACCCTATTTTTCCAATCCGATAATAAGGTCTACCTTTATTCCATTGGAACCTATTTTGCAACGTCCGATATTCTATACGGTTTCAAATTTTGCATTAATTCGCGAGAAAATAACAATGTAATCCTCCTAATTTTTGTTAAAATGTAAAGCACATGTAATCAATAAGTACATGAAATTTTTGACTAAACAAAAAACTAATGATCCACAAGGCTCATTATCATAAATAAACATCATAAGATAAAACAAAAATCCTAATATTGTATAAACATTAGTAACAAACTAGTTTTTTTAATAGGGTAAAAATAGTCCTAAAACTGGTCAGATTTTGAGTGGGTCTTCATTTGGAATTGGTTCTTAAACTAGTTCTAACTGGTTCCCAAAAACTAGGAGTGGTTCCTAGAGTTCTCGAACCTATTTTTTAGGTGATCCAGTCTAGTTCTGGATAAATCCAATCTGGTTGCACCCCCTACCACAGGATCTTCTTAAAATGGGTTCATGTTTACATGATTTTTGTTTTGGTTTTTTTTATCAAAGTCTATGGCAACAGTTTTAGGTATTTCAACTAGAACACTCTTAAAAACCTGATCCATTTTAATCTCTTTATTCTCCACCGTTTGTTTCTTCACATTAGATTCTACTGTAGATCTATCCTTATATAGCATATTTTCATTGAACGTAATCAACAATTCTTATTATTTTTCTGTTCTATTCATCCCAGAATTGATAACCAAAATAATTAGAACTATAGCCAATGAAAGAACATTTTTAAACTTTTGTATCAAGCTTATCTCTATTTTCAGAACATACATGAACATACAAAACATAACCAAAAACTTTTAGATGCGAGAGATTTTCCTTCTTTCCACTCCATTCTTCTTTTAATAACTTAAAATCAAATGGAACTAAAGGTCCTCTATTAATCAAATATGTTGTTATCTTAATTGCATCGCCAAAAACATCTTAGGCAACCCTACATGCATCCTCATTCAGAGTTTTGATCATCCTCTTAGCAACTCTATTTTATTGCGGTCTATTGGGAAGAGTTGTCATTTCGATTATGTTCACCACAATTAGCAACCTCCTTGCTATTATATTCACCACAATTATCGTACCTTAGACATTTAATCCTCATGTCAATCTCATTCTCTAATTCAACTTTTCATACTTTAAAAGTGGAAAACACATCAAATTTATTTTCAAAAAAATAAACATGACATAATTGCGTAATAAACATGACATAATGGCGCAAGCCTCCAAGGGAAAGCACAAGAGCTAGTCTCTATACATCTGTATGCACTAACTCTAATTTTCCTTTCTTTGGTTCTCTTCTAATCTTTGAAAAACCGACATGTTTCTACTTACCCAGAACACAATTTTCACATAGACCAATTTCAGCAGAAGAATACTAAGAGTGTCATAACTTTTGTATGGTGTTCACTTTAATGCCAAAATTTTTTCGCTCATTTTAGTGACACAAGTTTAAAAAAAAATCACTTGAGTGCCACTTCCGATTTAGCTGTCGGAAAAGCTGACGTGGTCGTTGGAAAAGCTGACTTGGCCACCGAAAAAGCTAACGTGGCTGTCGGTAGACAATATTTTAATATATTTATTAATTTTTTGGAATGTTTTCGATTTTTTCTTTGCTTTTTTTTTTTAGGGCCGAAAAAAGGGCAAAAAGAAGAGAGACGAGATGAGGAGAAATGATGTCGTTTTGCACAAAGAATACACGTTGGCTGACGAGGGTCACCGCCGAAAACCACATCGGCGTAAAAAATTATTAAAAAAGAATGGAAAATCATTAAAAAAATCCACGTATGCATTTTGGCCCGAAGTGGCATTTAACTAAATGATTTCACTCCGATTTGGCACTCAAGTGAATGAAAAAAAAAGTTTTGGCACCAAAGTGAGCGCCGTACGAAAGTTATGGCACTTCTAGTGTTCTTCCCCTTACTAATTTCTATGGACTTTAGATTAGGTAGTTTTCCTTGAGATGCTAACAGCTTCATCCTCTTTTCACTCATGTGCCCAAGCTTGTAATTCCATAATTCGGAATTAGCTTTCGTCTCAACAACTATTATGATTTTAACTATTTTCCAAGAGCTTTCTCCAAAAATAGTTCGGTATCCCGTGCTGTCTATTTGACTTAGGAGATCATACTTCTTTTAAGTCTTGGAATGTATCTAACATCATGTAACTTCCATTGATATCCATTCACAGCTTTTATGTAAATATCACATTTTCCCATAATATCCAAAGGTTCATCATTAGTAAGATAAATCTTTCTAAATTTTCTAACAACAAAATTCTGCATTAATTCTTTTGCATGAAAAAGAGTGAAACGACACACCTGAATCAAGAATCTAAGACTCAATTGAACTATCAATGCTCAAAATTAAGGCATCATTATTTTACGTCTCTTCAAGAGTTACGTTCGCGGATTTTTTTCCTCTTGATTTCAATTTCGATATTGGATTTTCTTCTTTAAGGTTCTACAATCTCTCTTCAGATGACCCTTCTGCTTGCAAATCCAACAAATTATTTCACCAAGTGGTTTAGATTTGCTTCTCCCTTTGGACTTTGATCTATCACGGTAATGGTTCCACCCTCGTTGATTGCTTCTCCCTTTGCCTTTAGTACTTAACGTTGTACACAAAAATTCACCCGATTCTCTTCTACGAATATTCTCGCTAAGAATCAAATTTTTGATTTCTCAAAGTTTCAGTTTTTTCTTACAAGATGAACTGCTCACTAATGTCACTATTACACTCTAGTTTTCAGGTAGAGAAGAAAATTAATTAAAGCTTTTACCTCATCATTGAATATGAAATCCACCAAACTCAACTGAGTCGTGATCATGTTTCATTGATGTGATTTGTTATAGAAGCACCTCTGTATATCTTTAGATTGAAAAGACGGTGTATCAAATAAACATTGTTTGATACAGAAGACTTCTCGTATATATTGGACAATGGTATCATCAAATCCACCATTGTCGCCCCATTAGCAATGTTGAAAGCAACGTTTTGCGCCAATGTGAGACGAATCAAACCGAAAACATACTAATCTAATAACTCCCACTATGTTTGTTGCATAGTATCATGTTTCTCTCATATAGAGGCTAATGCAAATTCTTTTGATACGGCATATCCTCAATTTGCATCTTTCAAAAATCAAAGTCTTTGCCATTGAATCAATTGATCTTCACCTTCCCTTCATCGACATTCGCTCCCACTATTTTGCCAAAGCAAGCTCTAATACCAATTGTTAGGAATGTGAATACACGAAGAGCAAAAAAAAAAAAAAAAAAAAAGAAGGAAGAAGAAAAAATAAGCCAGAATTTTTACGTGGAAAACCCTTTCCAAAAATTAAGAAG
Source organism: Angophora floribunda (assembly GCA_014182895.1). NCBI lineage: Eukaryota > Viridiplantae > Streptophyta > Magnoliopsida > Myrtales > Myrtaceae > Angophora > Angophora floribunda. The sequence continues at coordinate 7,624,381 of CM024707.1, forward strand.
GGAAAACCCACAATATCGCATTAGGCAATCTCTTCACTATCAGTATCACTGTTACAAGTTCTAAGGCTACAAATTTTAGTGTTAGAACTATAAAAGATGTTACCCTTATATATAGCAGGAGTTTAGAGTATACATAATTATGATGGAAATTACATTTACGCCATTGGAAACAATAAAAACTCTATTATTAGTTTTAACATATTAAGATGAGTGGCCTATTGAGAACTGCTTACCCACAACAAATTCTTTTTGCACTTGAACATTATTTTCCTCTATCAAACTCCACAATTCAATTATCACCACTGCAGCGATGGTGATCACCTTGTTGATGAGCTCGAAAACATCGGTGTCTGTTGTTTTGAAGAATTCTCTCCAATCATCGAGGGACTCCCCCTGGAAACAGATCAAAGTGTAAATCGCTTAGAGCGCAAGCAGCTATCAAGAAAACTGCGAGATAAATTTTGTTCTTTTATCAACCGAATTGAACTAACTAAATGACCCGTTTCAAAAACTGTAGCAGTATCATCGGAACAACGGAGGAATAATGGGCAAGAAAATTGCCGCTAACCTTGAGAGAAATCCTTCAGCTCTGCGATTCTTGGGACAGCTTAGTTTTCGTTTGTCCGCAAGAGAGTCAAGATGAAGAGGAGATTTAAATGAATATTGAGTAAAAGTTTGTTTAATAAGTTTAATCATCAAGAAAATGGGTATGGATGCAAAGTAATTATTTTCGATAAGTTTGTAAATTTATATTAAATGGAATGTCCCTGCTGATTTATGAAAATTACTTTTTGTTGTTTTGGGTTTATTAAACCAATAGAAAACTTATTATAAATTAATAACCCTGTCTAAAAATCACTCAATTCATATATTAAGACCTAACAATATATTATAAATTACCTTTCTATATGAAAACTTCATAATCACATGTGAAAGTTGCCAACAAATTTCATGTAGATTTTAAGTTACTTTTAACCCAGATGTATTATTATAGATATGACCAAATTACTAGTTAGTAGTTATTAACATAAAAGGAATTATTTTTGCATCAAAGATAATTCCTAACCAATATGAAAAAAAAATGGACACTCACTTTATTATACACGGAATGACAAACCATGTCTAAAAGTTACCAATTTATGTTAGACTAATTTTAAACTCGAGATTTTACTAAAAAGGAGATAAAAAAGTTAATAACATGATATTAACATGGACTCCACCTTTCATAGTCTGAATTCGTTTAGTAGGCTTTCACATAAAATGTCATGACTATAGTGAATTTTTGGCAAAAGAACACTCCAAGTGATAAACTTGACACAGGGGGATATTTCAGTGCCAAAAGTTTCACAAGATATATTTAAGTGCCAAAATTAGAGAAGAATGGATCCCTTAAGTGTCAACGACGACAAATTCTAACCAAAATACTAACGTGATATTTTTCCAACGACGTAAACTCAAAACAACGTTGTTTTGGGCGCTTATGGCTAGATAAGCCCAAAATAACGTCGTTTTGCGCTAACGTGGCTAGACTCAACCAAAACGACGTTTATTTTACTTGAATTAGATTTTAATATAAAAATTAATTAAATTATTTTTTTAAAAAAAAGGGAGGACAACATAGGTGAGAAGGCAGCTCCCTCACCTATGGCTACTGCCCCATCATCAATGTGATGGTGGCGATGGCTGGTTTGGGTCGGCGGCTCTTGGGCGAGGGCCAATGACCCTTGTTGATGGAAGGTTGGCACTGAGAGAGGGCAGCAACCCTCTCCCAGATCTAGGCAAGGGTCACCCACCCTCACCTCAACCTAGGCGAGGGTCGCTACCCTCTCCCAGTGCCTGAGTGAGGGCCTATTGGCCTTCACCTCCCATCGATGAGGGTCGCAAGCCCTTACCTAGGAGTCAGCGACCTAAGCTAGCCATCGTTGCCACCCCCCACTGGCGATGAGGCGATGGCCACAGGTGGAGGAGCCCCCTCCTACCTGTGCTATCCTCCTTTTATTAAAATTTTTAGTTTTTAATTTAATTATATTACTTTTATATTAAAAATCGAATGCGGGCAAAAGGACGCTGTTTTGGGTGAGTTTAAGCTGACTCAACTCTTCAGCGAACCACATAAGCAATTTTCATTATTTAAAATATGCCATGTAGAATTTCCAGGACCCTTCCCCAAAATTGACATCGAAATGTCTCATTTTTCAAAAAAAGTGACACTTAAATGTACATTTCAAAATTTTTTATACTAAATTATCTATTTGTGCAAAGTTTTAGCACTTTCGCTGTACTTTAGCTGTGAATTTTTATAGTTATGGCTCATAGGCCTCTTGAGAAAGCCGGAATGTCACAGAAAGACAATGCCGCCTTTCATAGTCCAAATTCCAAGTTATGGCGCACAAAAAAAAATTCCAACAGTTCAAAGTCAAAACTCGTATGGTCAATCCCTATTCTAGTTACTTTCACCAAATTGTTTGGTCGGTACTTTCTCCAAATTTTATTGGTAGAAGAGCCGGCGTGATTTACCTTCCTTTGTGAGATTGATCATCATGTCGACGGAGATTACCACCTTTCGCGGTCCAAATTCCAAATGACGGCCCCAAAAAAATCGAACAGGTCAAAGTCAAAACTCGCATGGTCGATCCCTACTCCAGTTACTTTCTCCAAATTTTTTTGGTCGGGACTTTCTCCAAATTTTATTGGTAGAATAATCGGCATCGTTTACCTCTTTTTGGGATCGATTGTTACGTCGACAGAGATTACCCTAGTTCTATATGAAGCACGCGAGTTAGGTCAAAATTTCCGCTTGTAACTTGTCGGAACTCTTTTTTTATAGTAATGGGTAAGGCGCCGTGATTCTGAACTAGTCAAAGTAAAAACTTGGCGGACAGGAAAACCAAATGCGATCATGCGGATGAGGTCATTTATAATTAAATTTCTGATAAAGTCCAATGGATAGTCTCATTGGAAGAGTGCATCTTTATTTTTATTTTTAAATAATTTAGCGGTGATTATTCTTTTAGAGTTCTCTAGAGACCGGCGGAGGGGGACTACTCGCAATTGATCACTCGAGCAACGTACGCATCGAGGGTTAGACGACTAAGTCATCACTTTTTAATCGAGAGTTGACCCAAAATGGGATCAAAGCTTGGTCTTTGGAACTACTTGGGTATACACTATGAGCAAAAAAGGTGCTCTTTTCATGAGTTTCTAAAATGCCCTCATGTCTTATGTTAGTGTCGGTTTAATTGATCTTTTCTTCTTTTTTTGTGATTGTTTGATGAGTTTAAATGCCCATTTATTTAATTTTGATATATACTGTTTTTCCTTAGATGGGCTTTTCAAGGGTGTGCTGCCTCTTGAGAGGGGCACAGCTAGCATGCCTTTTTTTGTGAACGTATGGTGTGTACTTTTCATAACAACTCACTTTATTCCACCTACTACAACGCATCCGCACGCGAAATCTCGTGATCTTTCGTGATTTGGGAGGGAGGATAAGGAACTGAGGGGAAGTTTCATGGAATTTGGAAGTAGTCCTTTGAATTGTTAGGTACCTTGAAAGTGATGTTTAAGGAGGATGATTCACAAGGACAAGTTCAATTTCAATTTGATGAGAAGGGTTTTTATGGAGAGATTATCTTTTAACAGAAGACTTTATCGGGTGCTTGTTAAGCTAGGGCGAAATATTGATTCAAAAATGTAACCAAAAAAGATCGATCGTTGCATGCTTAGTCCCATAATCTATAATTTGTTTGCCTGACTTACTTTGAAATGCATTTTTCTCAATTTTCAAGCGGCATTAGTACCCCATGGGAATTGTATCTACTATCTTTTAGTACTTTAGGAAATCCTCATATACCAATTTTGAGTTCTTCCACATAGTCGGCGGCGCTGCTTTGGTCAGCAACTACGAGGGTAAGACTATGACCGGAATATAATGTATGTCGAATAATGATGATATACGCGATAGGTCGAAGTCGCGATTCTAATATAAGATAACGTGGCCGGCTGTACGGCGATGCTAAATGGTAAATAATATGCTCTCTCTCGTGACATTAGTTACCTCATCACGCCTCAACTTCATGCTCCCTTTGAAAAGGATATATGCTTTTTCTTCCAAATGTCAAAGCATGTGTTTGAAAATCGCGAGATCTCCTACTCTGACTTCCCAAACCAACAACATTAAACATTTTCCGCTTTTTCATGATTTCCGATGTCAGCAGGCCAGTGTGGACTGAGAGGAGCGTGTGGAAATTTTTGCATGGTTGGGAAAAGCTGGATTTTTGTACTTATTAAATTAGGTAGGGGTGGAGAATAAGATCAAATATATCCAGCTTGGAAAAATAAAACACACAAACAAACAAGTACCAATTAAGTATAAACCCTAAAGAAATTTAAGAATTAGGTCTGACAAAGTGATCTTATCCCCAAGGCCTATGTGGATGTCCTCGGATCACAAATTTTAAGAAACATGCAACTCTATTGTAGATCATGATTGAAATAGAAAAATGGATATTCAAAATGGGCGAATGCCGCTCAGAACTTGACGCGTATAGCGCATATATATTTATATTTATATATATGATAAAATTATCTCCTATGTAGATGCATATTAGAACATATGCATAATGATATACATATATAATATATGAGGAATAAGCATAATTTTAGGTCTATGCAAAAGACGGGCGATACACATTATTGATGTGTGCAAGATTCTTCTCGAGAAAAGGCAATTCTTGCGCATATGTGAGATTTGCCTTTTTGGGTCCTTTAATCATGAGGGAGAGGGAAGTAAAAGCAGAAAACAAAAAGACCAAGTTGGAGAGAGAGAAAAAAAAGAATTTGAAGAAAAGGGAATTTAATAGAAACAATCATTTCCAAGAGGGGGGATTGTAAAATGATTGGGAATGGGCTCGAAATGGGATTGGTGGCCAAAGGCCTTTTATGGAGGTCCAAGAATTATATTCTGCAATTTATAGACCATGGTACAAATATTAAAGAAAGCTGAAACAAAGGACACCCATTTGCGCTTTTTAAATATTAGTTTTAGATATTAGTTTAAGAATCTTCACGTCGACCAGTAGGAAATTTCCTAGACAAAGAAGATAGTATCGGTTCTATTGTTTGTTTAAATGGCTAGGGCATTTCACAGCCTCTCCCTAGCGAGACCATCCGAAGCATGTTCATACTAAAGACATACACGCCGTGAGATTACATTAGAAATTCTCTACATTGGTTGATTAAATTTACATAAATCTCAAAATCATAGTATATTACCTTCTTGAATATATCTTAATTCTTTCTTTTACTCATTTAATAAAGCAGGTTATCAAACCTTTTGACTCAACTAAGTTTCATGAATACACACAAAACATCCTATCCACATACATTGAGTAAGGCTCTATTCACAAGAAGACAATTTGGCCCCAAAAATGAGTATAAGTGGATGGAAGGCGTTGTGACTGGAACATGAATTGTGTTGTACTCAGATCCTCATCCTAGTATGTTTCGACTTTGACTGGATAGGATAATCTGGCTTTGATTGCCTCACGAATTATTTTGAAAATTCTGTATCGATAGATGGCAGATGGATCAGAATTATGATTACCATAACATCAAAATCTCTTCTAAACAAGTGGTTTAATGATCAGGCATTTCAATGCTTTCTCCTTTAATTGCTAAAAAAGCTCCAGTTGAAGTTTTTGAATGTATTTTGATTTCAGAATTTTAATTCGCATCTAAGCCGAGGGTTTGTTCTAAGCTTTCGTCCACGCCCGGTTGCCTGTTGGGAAAAACCCTTTAGGTGATGACGTCGTATTGATACGAGACTTATATGACAATAGTATCATGTCTTAATAGTATAAAAAGGAAAATCTAAACTCTAAGTTGGCATAGTTAGTTGAGCCATCATAGGATTTCTCAATCGGCAACTAGAAGTGACATATTCATATCTTAGCAATCAAGTGTAAATCACATATTCGTATTTTATGCACCGCCAGAGAGTTTATTAGGATTCCTCGTTCTTGCCCCTAAATTATCAAATAAATGAACGATGCACAAAGAAAAATGCAAAAAGAAAAAAGAATACGAAAGAGCAATAAATAGAATGATTATTCAATTTACCAAATTTACAGTTTCACTAGCTTTTGTCGAGGGTGGTAAGATTAAAAAGATGGATTAGGAAGGAAAAAAATTAACATCTACAATTCATTCTCTTGAAAGGATTCCCATTAACTGTGTGCAAACTACTTTGAGTTATAACTATTTTCATAGGCTAAATGCCCAAACTTAATCAGTTCATGGGACTAGTAAAGTATCTTGTAAACCTCTAGGTAGTTGGCCTTTGCATTTGTACAATAGAGGATGAACATAATAAATTGCACCTTGTATATTTGATCTTCCCACCCCCTCCTCCACCATCGTCATCCAACATCTCCGCCAACCTCTTTGGCCTTTGTCTGAGCTGCATGACGCCACTAGCCTATGTTTCCCATCTCTCTGTTGCGTGTGCGCATACAACTAAATTGAATAATTAGCTATACCTGTGATAAAATTAACATCTTCTTTAAAATAGCATATTCTAACAATATGGGAGCTAATAATCTCATTGACATTGCAACCTATTTTGGTCGTTTGAGGTGTGAGACTATATCCCAGAGGAAGGGAGGGAGGGAGAGGAGCTTACGACGGGTGGCAACAAAGCGGTTGGGGTGACAAGTTGACAGTAACGAGGAGAGAACAACAATAACCGCGAGGCACAACAACATCAAGGAGAGATTTAGGCTTTAGGGTTTTGTTATAGGTTCACGAAAAAATATCATTTTAGGAGCGTTACCCTCGATGGTAACCGAGCAAGATTGCAATCCTATAAAAGAATAAGTTCAAAGAGAATTTGAGAAAAAAGAAATTACAATTGAAATATATGAAAAAATAATGGAATCCTTCATTATTCACGTGAAAAAAAAAAAATCATTGCTGTTCTTCAATCTAAAGAATAGGATTTTGCTATGTATCTTCTGAGGTAAGATTAGATATTATACCGTGAATAGAGAGCTAGTCTATGCTGATTGATATCTGACCTACTCCATAGTCCAGTATCCATGACAGCATTCTTAAAGTTATCTTTAATATTTCCTAGGCTTCTAAGGCGTGATGGCATGATTATTCTAAAGATTCCAACGTGGCAATTTTTCAATTGGCCATATAAGTCTTCCAAGAAGATTCCTGACCAGTGAGGGGCCACAAACATGCTCATTAGCCTGTTTTGACTTCCTTCATATCACTAACATCATAAAACCATGGAATCGATTGCATGGTGGTCCAAACGCAATGGCTCTTTCTATGCATGTTCGTGTCTTTTTATACGATAATACGAATTAAATGTTGGCAATTAGGTTAACAAGGGTCCCTATTCATGTTATGCAAAAAGCCACTAAATGAGCGACAGAAAAATCAAACAAATCAGTCTTTGACCGTCTAATCTTGCATCTAATTCAGCTCCCACGTAAATTAGGCAGAGAATGCAAGCTAAGATGGCCTAGTGAGACGATACAGGAGCAAATCGGAATGACGATTCTGTAGTGCGAATGCTGAACAGGCAAGTGACAAGGATGGCCCTTCTACTGGAGCAGACGTTGACATAGTGAGCTGTTTGATAACCATTTCGAAGTTCGGACCGTCTTGATACAAAAACCCATTTCTTAAATTCGGTCTAATGTGTCATTCGAAAGGGCTACTAAAAAGGCTAGCTCCAGTTGTACACTCCTTGTTTTATTGCAGGCGGGAAATATTAAATAAATAGGATCTTGAGTTTTCTCACTAGTTTCTAGGGTACTTCCTTCACATGCTACAATTCAAACAGTTGGCAGTATTCCACGTAGAAAAACTTAAGAATCCAACCAATTTTTTTCTCCAAGTGATTAAGGTACCTAATCACATGACCCTGTTTGTGCACACGCTTGCCTAATTGCATGAGGTTATGAGTCGATAATCCTCTACTTTTGGCAAATAATCTATCCGGTTCCTGCGATTCCCACATACCCAAATAAACAAAGTGCGGTAGGTTCAGGGCTAATCCAAGCAGTTAATAACGGCTTGATCGTGCTTTTCTTGTTTTGACCAAATGATTTAGTAGAAATTTTTTCTAGTTGCTTCCTTCAAGTGATCACCTCATAGTCTTCTTGCTGGAGATAGAAAATTGCGATTATTAAGGTTAATCTTGGTGCTCGAGGGACATGAGGTTAATATTTTATTATTCTCGATAACCTATTCAATGACCAACCGGAGAGATTTGTGGTCCATTGTTGGTCTGTTAGAGAGCAAGCGTCATTAGAAAATCGTACCTTTTAACCGCATCAACGTAGGTGATTTACGAGCAAAACATTATCTTTTTCAAAAAAGGGAGGAAAAAAATTAGAGGAACCATTGTTAGGTGAAGACCATTACTTATGTCATCTGGTTCTCTTCCAAGGAGCAACATTTGTTTAAGTAATGTTATGGAAGTAAAGTTAACATAGAGATAAATGTGCTTCTAGTAATGACGGATCTAATGGTGCCGGCCACCGCTTCCTCGATGCTTGGTGCAATTTTTAGTAAATACAAACTATAGTTCATAATGTTTCACATAAAAATTCTATATCTCCTCCTTCTTAGGTGGATTATTTTTTCATAAGTTTTTCTATGAATAGATCCTATAATCTCTCTCTCTCTCTCTCTCTCTCTCTCTCTCTCTCTCTCTCTCTCTCTCTCTTTCTGTTTTTTATTTTATTTTATTTTATTTTATTTTCTGATTTAGTCCTTACTACTGTGCACAACGGAGACTCAACTCAAGTCCTCAGATTTGGTGAGAATGTAATTGTTTTCTTCCTTCTCATTAAAGAATGCAATCTATTCATCGCAAATCTTTCTGTTGAAATTCTGGCACATGGAACTTTTCTTGATCTTGAGCAGCACGTCCTAAGATTTGAACAAGCATCTAATTTCTTATCTCCTTTTTGTCTTTCTAATTTTCTAGTTCGAGCTTCACCCTTTTTGCTCTGAAATCATGTTGTTTATTGCCGCCGGTCAGCAAATCGAATCCACGCTAACTACACAATCTGAGACAAATATTCTGACCTTACAAGCCTTTGTGTTCATAATGCAACAAAGCCATTGTCATCATATTCTGCACATTAACCTATTTATCGACATGTGTAATGCGTCTGAGGTCTGTAGGATATTCAAGGATTTTTATTTTTATTTTTTTGGTCTAGTAGGATATTAAAGATTAAAGATATATCTTTTTTATCTTGACATTACATTATTAAAACAATGCATTCCCATGAAAACCCAGTTTTTTTTTCTTGATAATACCAACCACGCACAAAACCCTGATGCCACAAATCTTGCTAAAGAACCAAGAGGTAATTAATGTGCATGGAAGTGGGGTAGTCATATCTTTCTAGAGCTTCTAGTTTGTGCAATTACTGGTATCTTTGTCAGTCTATTAGAACTGAACCACTCTTTAAAATTAATGATACACATTTATCAAGCATTTAGAATGTTAGACCATCATGCATGTTTTGGGCTTTTGAGGAAGTTTAATTTCTTATTTTATTTTTTGAAGCAATGGTTTCAAAATTACAGATTGAGAAGCCCAAAGAATAATCAACGGCCTTTTAAGGATAAAAAATTGCAATACGTTTCTCAAGAGGGATGAGACATGAAATTTTAATATTAATTTTATAGAACATAATATATATTTGATAAAGTTACACTAAGCACCAACCAATCAAGAAGGTGACTGCACGCCACTACCCTTCCCCCTAAGCTCCCCTCTCCCCAACTCGGTCCACCACCGGTGGAACTAGGCAAAAGCGAAGGGGAGAGAGAGAAAGGGAATGAGTTCGGTCCGTCTCTTTTTAGAAAAATTCATTATGCGATTTCCCTCTAATAAAAAGTTATTTACATACTACCCCATGTGGTGGCTGCGTTGGTATGCGCTTAGATCCTCTTTACAATAGGGCGAGAGTTCAAACCCCCAGGTTAGCATATCAGTGCAGCCATTAGTGGTCTTACGTGCGGCGTCGTGGTGGTGGGTCCTACGCTAGTGCCGTCTTGGGTTTACCTCTCCGACTGTCAGCTGTGCGGGAGATTCCCGGGTCATAAAAAAAAATGTTATTTACATTTTAAACTATGAGAGTGAATACATAGAACGATTAGAAGGAAAAGCATTTCTATATGATGGAAATTGACATTATATATAATAATAAGAGTAACACCTGCCGCACCACGCCCTTCAACCACCGAACTGGTTCTGGAAATCTTAGGGATATTTTGAAAGAGAAATAAAAACCAGAAAGAAAAGTCTTGAAAAAAGATGACAGGAACCAAACAGTTGGCAATTGAGATTAAAATTATTTCTGCGAAATGGTGGGAGGGCATAGAGCTTTCATCATGCTTCTCAGAAAATCAATCATTGATTTTTCTTATTCCTTTCCTTTCTTTTTCTCCATCTTCAGTCTGAGGCAATTGGAATATCCGCTTCTCTGTGTCAAACCCCCTATATAAAGGTACGTCTGACATAGTTCCTCTCCATTCCAAAAACAGTTCTGTTTTCTTCCTCTCCAATCTCTCTCTCTCTGACACACATACACACAGTTGCATCCTATTCTCAAGACACGCCAAAAAGCATCACATCGATTTCTAAAGTTAAATCGCCATCTCAAGAGCTTATCACAATGGCTATTGAGATCAAGGCTGCTCCTTCCGTCCAGCTGTCGAAAGTCGCAGATTCCGAGACACACGGCGAGAACTCACCATACTTCGCCGGCTGGAAAGCGTACAATGAAGACCCTTACAACGAGAAGAGCAATTCTTCTGGGGTCATCCAAATGGGATTAGCTGAGAACCAAGTGAGTATACATCAGCACCTAAGAGACCATTCATGGTTTTTGAAGTTTGAATTGTTTGATGATGGTAGTACAAGTCACATGTGATTCACAAGGCTGATGATTCTTCCAAACAGGTCTCATTCGACTTGCTTGAAGAGTACTTGGAGAACCATCCGGAGGCATCTTGTTGGGGCGAAGGAGCTCCTGGGTTTAGAGAGAATGCCTTGTTTCAGGATTACCATGGCCTTCTCACTTTCCGAAAGGTACATACTGAAATCTCTCAAGTCCTAGAAACAGCGAAAAGCAAGGTTCACTAAGCTGTAAGAAGTGGAATCAGTCAGCTAAGTGATTCTGCATTTTTCTGCAGGCGATGGCAAGTTTCATGGAGGAAATCCGAGGCGGGATGGCAAAATTTGACCCCGAACGAGTGGTCCTAACTGCTGGAGCGACCGCTGCTAATGAGCTATTGACCTTCATTTTAGCCAACCCCGGCGATGCTTTGCTGGTCCCCACTCCTTATTATCCCGGGTAAGAATGGGCTCTTCCCGACTCACCAACATTCTAATGCCAAAATGGCTTAAGTCAACGGCTTACATTAATGTTCACTCCAACCTTCTGCTAACGAGGCCCTTTTATTTGGGAATTCCTTTTCCAGATTTGACAGAGACTTGAGGTGGAGGACTGGTGTGGAGATTGTGCCCATAGTCTGTGATAGTTCGAACAATTTCCAGATCACTACTCAAGCTCTAGAAGCAGCCTATGAGCGCGCGGAATCAATGAACATCAGAGTGAGAGGAGTCTTGATCACCAACCCTTCAAACCCGTTGGGCGTGACCATCAGTCGGTCGGTCCTGGAGGACATCCTCGACTTTGCAACAAGGAAAAACATCCACCTTGTCTCTGACGAAATCTACTCAGGCTCCGTTTTTTCGTCCTCCGAGTTTGTGAGCATTGCGGAGGTCCTCGAGGAACGAGAGTACAAGGGCTCCGAGCGGGTCCACATTGTGTACAGTCTCTCCAAGGACCTTGGCCTCCCAGGTTTTCGGGTTGGCACGATTTACTCGTATAATGACAAGGTCGTGACCACGGCGAGACGGATGTCCAGCTTCACACTGATCTCTTCTCAGACGCAACACCTTCTCGCCTGCATGCTGTCCGACAAGAAGTTCACAAATAACTACATCGAGATCAACCGCACCAGGCTGAGGAAGCGGTATGAGAGGATAATCGAGGGCCTGAGAAGCGCTGGGATCGAGTGCCTAAAGGGCAATGCCGGGCTGTTTTGCTGGATGAACTTGAGCCCTCTTCTTGAGAAGCCCACAAAAGAAGGTGAATTGGATCTTTGGGGGACCATGCTTCATGAACTAAAGCTTAACATATCTCCAGGATCATCATGCCACTGCCCAGAGCCAGGTTGGTTTAGGGTGTGCTTTGCTAACATGACTGAGCACACTCTGGAAGTTGCACTTGAGAGGATACACAAGTACATGGGACAAAGAAGAACTTGAGACACACACACACTTATAAAAGATTTGATTTTATTCTCTTCAAAATTAGCGATCATTCTTTTATACAAGTGAAGAAAAATAAGGGTTCGGAGTATAAATACCGTACCGTGTCCGATTTTTTGACGGGAAACTAAATCCGTGTCATGTGTAACCCCAAGTGTTCTTGTTCTTCCCACACCGTGTATACATCAGGTGCCAGCAGCATCTTCTTCTTTTTTTCCTTGCTTTGCATCCAAAGCAAGTTCTTATACAATAACACCTGTAACCCAATCTGGAATCAAATTACTGCTGTTTGGAAGTCCTCTTCAATTGTTGTCACCTAATCTTGCAGTTCTCAGATATGTTACGCATTTGACTTGATTAATTATCACGTCCTCTCTCTGATCTAAACTTTCCACTTTGTAGTTTCACATCTAATGAAGTAGAAGACCATAAACAGCTCCCCCCCAAAAAAAAAAAAAAAAAGAAGAGATCCTCATTTGCATTTTGCAAATATTCTACTTACGGGAGGACATGGGTCGCTCATAGGGCAAGCTAGAACAATTCAGTAAATGCTGAGACAAACATTGTGCGTCTTTCCAAAGTGTAAATAGGACATTGATTGCATTGACTTTCAGGAGCAATGGTATCTTTTTAGAAGGGAGTGACTTAATACCAAATGCAAGGTTCTCGTTTTACTTGAGGTTTAATGGAGAGAAGGGGCCGGCCGGCCATAATCTTCCTAGTTGTTGTTCAGATCACTAAAATATTAGGAGAATAACCATCAATATAAAGACAAGTATTGGTCACAAAAAGTGCCGACTGAACTGCAGAAAAAGGTAGAAGTGAAATTTAACATAAAAATATATACAGCTGAGCTCCTGTTTTCTTTCTTTTCTTACGATGTTGTCGTGTCTCTATGACTCTCTGAGCACCAACTTGTTTCATCAGATCACACGCAACTTCGAGTTCTTGATAGTGAGAGCATCAACATCAGTGGATGGACTCTCTTGACAACCTTGAGACACGATAAAACATTACAAAAGACCGAACGTAGGGTGTGATTGTTACAGGAGGAATTGTATCAGAAACAGCTAAGGACGAAGACCAAAAACGTATGCTCCTATCCTAGTTAGGTTTGCTAAACGAATAATCTCGAAAGCCTTTTTGACATTTGGGCAATACGTCCACATCGTGTCCTTGTCATGTTCAAGAACGCGCGCAGGCCTTGACAGGAACAAGTTTTTATTAAACAAATTTATATTTTGCTTTCTTGGGGTCTGGCATCACTATGACATATCGCTTTGGCTCCCCTAAAGATTGTTAACTTACTTTGGATAAAATACTTCTCTGGGACGTGCTTGTGTCAGAATAAACACTTACTCCAAAATTAAACCAGTATTAATCCCATTTGACTTAGCATTGTTTGTCTTACGAACAGGTAATGACATGAGTGCGAACAGTAGCTAAAGAATACGCTTTAATCCTACACATACAACAAAATACATTCATATATGCATATGTTTCTAGAAATATATGTATATGTATATGTATATGTATATACATAATATACAAGGATCATTTTTTTTTCTTTAATATATCTCATTCTAAATAAAGTATACGGAGGTTCAAAAACTTGCCATACTTGCAAGGTTGAACCCCTTCAAGACCCCCTTGTTCCATGCTCATAATTATGCGGCTCGGATTAAGTCGATATTTCTTTGTCTAAACATAGTTTGTTATGTCAAAAGTCACCACTGATCACATGAGAAAAAGGAGAATTATATGGTCATTGACTTTGTGCAGTTTGAATAGTGATAAGTATTGTCTGACTTTTGGCTAGAACAATCCTTTTCTCCGAAATGTCAACTAAATCCCAAACTAACAAAGCATTTATTGAATTTTTTTTAATGCAAAACGTGATCTTCAGCTTTTTCCATCTTCCGAACAATCATGTTTCAATAACCATTTGAAGTTCCTCTGTCGTTAGGCATGCCTGTGCGCCTGACTTCGCAGGGCACAGTGGTCAACCCCTCTTGGCTTTTGACTTTCCGTCTGGTTCTTCATGTGTAAACTCCGAAGTCGCAAAGTTCTGTTGGGGTTGAATATCTTGAGAAGGTCAAACACACCCTCTTTCCCTCCACAACCGCCCGGTCTCTTTTTTTTTTTTTTTTGGTAAGGTTAGCATGTATTCCAACCAACCAACTATACAAAACAAAAGAAACTCGGCACCCACTTGCACTCACCACAACAACACGTCGAATGAGTGGAATGGTGCCAGTTCAATATCAAAAAGATACAACCATTACATAAAAGGGCCTTTGTACATTACAACAAAGGAGCATAGAAAGATCATCTAGCAATAATAGAAGAATCGAGCCCCCAAATTCTTTGGAATCTCCTGTTTATAGGCGTGTCTTGGATGCCTGAAAATTTAAAAATTTAACCAAGTGAGGCCATCTTACTTCTGTATGCGAACAAGCTTTACATCAACTTAGTGACACATTGAAGAATATAATTATATAACCTTATCATAGTCCCTTGCCATGAGAGTTAACTCTGAGTACATTTTGTACAGAGGGCTTGACTCAAGTGCTAGAGTAGAGATCATCCATCCATTCCAACTTCAACCCCGCAATCGCAACCTAGTTACCTTACAACATCTTCTGGGTTGGGGATGGATTGTATGCTTTTGACTTGTCCAAGCAGGTGGATCAGTAAAAGCTGTGTAAGCTGATCGAGCAAACACGGCCTAGGATTGACATAAATTTGGCAAGAGAGTACGAATCGTAGAAGAAACAACTTCTTTGATTGTTCATTTCAGTTGATCTCCCTTCAGTGTGGTCCAATCCATGTAGGATTTCAATCGACACTTATCATCTTCATCATGTCTGCGTAATTTTCAAAAAGACTCTGGCACGCGTCATCATCTTAAGCATGTAAGAGCAATACAAATTGAGACACACTTAAGTGACAAAAGATCTCAACCCAATTAGATCGAGGGTCTCGAAGCTCTCTTAATCAATATTTGCATGAGCAAATCTTTAAATATGAAATGCAACGCAGTCACACGTTAGTATCTAATTTGAAC
The DNA here is from genome assembly GCA_014182895.1 of Angophora floribunda. NCBI lineage: Eukaryota > Viridiplantae > Streptophyta > Magnoliopsida > Myrtales > Myrtaceae > Angophora > Angophora floribunda. The sequence continues at coordinate 7,639,824 of CM024707.1, forward strand.
TCTGTTAATGTGAAATCTTGGTATCTTATTGACAGACAGTTTGCGGCTCGCCTAACGTTGTGAGCTACTTGAAGAAAGGGGAACATCAAACCGTGATCGTTTTGCATTCTTGCCATATGTCGATAGCATGAAGAGAGAAAACGAGGGAGAGAGGGCACCCAGTTGGCTCCTCACGTGTGTGAAAGTAGTCGCTGAGATCCCGATAAAGGTTGCTCCCGTATAAAAGCTTCCCGGTGACGATTTCCAACGCAACCGAAATAGAGTATTTAATGTTGTAATGCTGCACCAAACCTTTTGGTTATGTCTCAGTCAAAAAGTCAACCTCTCCACCCTGTCTCTCAATCATAGCCCGTCGAATCGCTCCACGTGGCTGTTGACGACAGGTCCTGGTCACCACATAAGCAATTGCATGATTCTTGAATGAGGGCCATACCCGAGAAAAGCCAACCCCATGATTTGGAGTCTAGTCATCGAGCACTAACGAGCAGGCGTGCATGCGCATCATCGAGAATTGAAGCTTCGATGATGACTCTGTCTCTAGGGTTTTTCTTGCCCTCTTGATCAACGTATAGATCAAGCACGGATGTTGGGAATTACAAACTAATTAAAGATCCGGTGGTGACCTTTTCAGGATGGGTTTTCTTTGTTCGAACCTATTCTGTACATTAATTTGATAGACAAGATATAAAAGGAATAGAACTCATTGAATTCGGCTTCTACCAAATCATATGAGATCTAATAATATTAGTATTTCTTCGCAGACTTCTGAAATTTCACATTATGACTGATTCAATTCTATTTGTCATGTCGAGATTATAATATCGATTGAGGTCACGATTTTGACTGGATCGGTTCGCTATTTTGCTTTTACAACTAACACGATTATGTGGTCATATTTAGATTATTGCATCAACCATAGTTCTAATCTTTATCCGAAGTGTCTGGCTAAGATTTTTATTCTGCGACAAGTAGGAGCAAGTGTAAACGGGAAAAGGGTCAGTATGCTACAACAGTATGTTTGCACGTATTGGACCTTGGGAAGAGGGATTAGAACGAAGTTGAGGTTGGCGTGCTTGCTGAACTATTTGGCAGCATCGAAGGAGGATCGAAAAGGATGGCTATATATGATGAGTTTTCAAAGGCAAAAAGAAGCTGCAAAAAAATTATCTAACTAGAGGCCACCTGGAAAATCACTGAGTAGATCGAAAGTTGTGGAGGAAGGAAAAGAAATACTAGGGTATGAGATCATAAATCAATTGGCTTAAATGGGTAGACAGGAACACGAAGTACTTTCATTTCACTACCGTCCAAAGAAGACAATGAAATAAGATCTCGATATTGAAAAGTGATGAACAAAATTAATGCCATGAGCCTATCATGTTGAGATAGCACATCATTGATTTCTACGGGTCTCTTAATGACATCATGAGATCTAGAGATTTCGAACCAATTCTAGACCAATGCTCTTATCTAATTTGGGTGGTCCTAGAGCTTTCAATGCTCCCATCTGAAAAACAGCCTCTAGGACCACTCAAGCTTAACAGTCAATTTTATTGTCACAATTGGGAAGATATTTAGCTAAGTCCCAAATCCAAAGAGTATGAATCAGTTTAGACTAACCGCTGGTGTAATTTAGCTATAAAATTATCTTAAGGTTATGGCAAATCGCATAAAATCTTAGCTTTCTATTGATTACTACTGAGCAAAGTGTCTATGTTAGTGGAAGGCAAATGCAACACAATAGTTTGATTGCTTGGAAGTTTGCATCAACTAAGGATAAGGAAAAGGAAAAGGAAATTTCAAGTGATATTAAAACTGGATAAGTAGAAAGCTTATGATAGGGTGTAATGGGACTTTCTGAGTGCATGCATGTTAAAGATAAGATTATGTGTTAAATGGATTTCTCTAGTTATGCAATGCATTTTTACTGCCTATTTTAGTGGAAAGGTAATGGGGAACCTCTACACTACTTTCAGCCTTCACATGGAATTAGGCATGGAAATCCATTGTCTCCTTGTTTATATTATGGCCAATGTTCTTTCCAATCTTTGGAACAAGCAGTTGAGGATGGTAATATTATAGGAATTAAACCGGATATATTATGCCTAATACTATCTCATCTGTTATATGCAAACGATCCTATCTTCTTTAAGGATGGGGCAATTAAGGAATGTCAAAACCCAACTACTATTCCAAATCAATATTGCTTTGTGATAGGTTTGTGATAGGTCAAGCCATTGATTTGAATAAATCAGGAATATATTTCAGTATTGGCCGCCCAAAGAACCTTAGGAAGAATTTGGCTCAAGAGTTGATGATACCAATTATTGAGAAGACAAGGAAGTACCTGAGCATACCTTTAAATTAGGGTTAGTTAAAGAAATAGATGTTTTCCTGAATTCTAGCATGGGTTAAAATGAAGCCAGAGGGTTGAAAGGAGAAATTGATGTTTAAAGCCGGTAAGGAGATCCAATTAAAACAGTTGTACAAGCCCTACCTCAATGTACAATATTTATATTCATGATCTCTATATCTTTTTATAAAGTTATTGAGCAAAAAATAACGTCCTTTTGATGGAAACAAAATGGTATAAATCTAGTGTTCAGTGGAAAAATGGGAGTCCTGAAGACTGAAAAAGATTTTGTAAGACTTGCTTCAAAGATCTTATTACCTTCAATAGAATTGTGTTGGGTAAGGAGGCATGTGAACTTTCACAATCCTCAACAGCTTTATTAAGTCAGTTATTAAGAGGTATCTACTTTCATCTTGAAGATTTTTGGAATGCAGACAAGGAGTGTTTTCTTTATGTGGGATTGTGTCAAAGTTTGTTAATGGGCAGAGATGTAATTTATTCCGAAGTTAGGTGGTCAGTGGGTGATGGAAAAAACTAACAAACTCGTGAGGATAAATGGTTATCGATTGGCTTGATAGGTGGACTAGCGAATCATGGAGAACCTTAGACAATGACAGACTTGATTAATCGGAAGCTAGAGGGTGAAATGAGCAAGAGTTGAGTGACTTTTCTCTTTTTTTTGGGTTAGAGAATGATGATTCAAAGAGCAAATAGTGAAGGAAACACTCAGCTCTAACGTCAGGAAAGATAAACTAGTGTGGACTGGGAATAAATTAGGATCCAACTAGGTGAAAAGTGAGTACAATAGCTTGTATCTCAGAGATCAACAATTGAATTCAAACTATTGCATCCTCATCTTATCATATGCCTAGGCTCTTTCGACAATGATATAGAAGTTGAACTCCTATACAAAAATCTGACTCTTTATTTGTAATGTATGTCAAAATGCACTACCCACTGAATAAGAGGAAGTCCTTACCTAATCCTATTCGTGCTCTGTGCCTACAAGCCCTATAAACTATAGAACACATTTTCCTCCATTGTCACTAGACAAGAGAAATATGCTTAAATCCGAGAGTGAACATCAAATTTTCCCCACTATATATCACTAGAAATGACAAGTGGGTGCTTGAATTCTTTGATTCAAGTATGGATTTTCCTTCGAGGGAGAAGTTTGCTGGAGTTTTGTGGCTTATTTGGAAAGCACGAAACACCCTTATATTTTCATCTCACAAATCAGATTTGAGCTCAATTGTTAATGTCGCTCTCACAATGAACAAGAACTTTGTTAGATGGAACCCAAAAAATGGTGAACCGAGTTAAAGGGCGAGCTAACCTACCTAAAGTGTGGACTCCGCCAAAAATAGGGTCTATGTAGCTGAACATCAATGGATCTTAGCTTGAAGGATCTTCAAAAGGGTCGATTGCAGGAGTTTGCGCGATTTGAATAGCATTGCTTGTTGCTAGATTTGCAAAATTAGTGCAAGCCGCCTCAATCCTCAGCCCTAGTTGTGAAAGGCACTTTTCTATACTTGCTTGAGGGATATGATCCTAGGACTCTTAACTAATTTGCGCTTTGAGATAGTGACTGATAACCTATCAATTGTCAAGTTTATTTCAAGAGATGTCCAAAGCCCATGGGCTCTGCCGAATGTCATAGAAGAGTGCAAGGGATCCTTGGCCTTGTACAAGTAGCCCATTATCCCGTGAAGCCAATCAACTCGCAAACTGAATTACTGAAATCCATCATAAAGCGACCTTTTGTCCAAATCTAAACGTCCTCGGCACCTATGGGATATCCTATGTTTAGAGACTTGTCAACTATGCTCCAATGGCGTCAGTATTTGAATGGAGAAGCATCCAAGGAAAAACTAAGATTTGAGAGATATGTCATTTGACTCGAAGTTTTTTTATGCATACGTACGGCAGTTTCTTCGTATGAGGATGGAAATTTAAAATCGAAGGAAGCTTTCAACGTTTAAGGTAAGCATGGCGAGGAACGCACGGGCAAGTTCGCGCATGATGGAGAAAAAGTACATTGAAGTGGACGGGTCACGACGTATGGTGAAGCACGCGACCTTGTCAAAAGATATGAGTTTGATGCATCATCATATTCATAGGATCTATTTCTTTCATATTTTGTTTTGCTGATGTGTGTTTTGATTTTGTCTTAGGTAGTGTTTGTTTGACAAAATAAATAGTTTTTGTTCATTTATTTTGTAATCAATGCAAACAGTCAATTTTTAAGAAATATCTTTCACATCTGGCGAGCTCAGGCAAGCTTGAGGCGGCGAGGCTCAAGCCTCGCCATCGCGGCAATGAGGCTCAGGCTTCACAACAGTGGCAAGGCTCGAGCATTACCGATCTGGCAAGGCTCAAGCCTTACTGTCATCTAGCGACACCAGATCGGCTAGCTCGACTCGCCTATGACCAATTGCGTGGCCGACGACCAACCGAAAAAAAAGAAAGAAGAGCAAAAGGAAAGAAAAAAATAAAAAATAAAAATCGATTTTATTAAAGAATAACAAACAAATTCGAATATAAAAAAATAGAAAGAAAGAAGTGGGCACTAGCAGAGGGTGTAAAATAAGAGAGAGTGTATGTGGAAAATATTTTCCTTCATTTTAGAAGACTTTTTTTCTTTCATAAAAAATGTTTTCCTGAAAGTTATTTTTTGTTAAATGAATGGAGCATTATGGTACGTTTGTGTCAATGAAAGTAGTTTCCCGAAAAGTGTTTTCCGGACTTTCTGCTATTTGTTTTTCCAAAAACGATTTGGTCAATGGAAAATACTTTCTAGTCAATATAAATATTATGTATTATTTTAGGAAAATGAATTCCTATGCATGGGAAGAGGAAAACACTTTTCATCTTTATCAAATCTTTAGGTCCTTCCCATTTTAAATGTTATTCAATCATTTTCCAAATACGATCCAAACGCCTAAAAACATTTTCAATCACATATCATCAAACACAATAAAACTAATCATTTTCCATAAAAATGATTTCCTAGAAAATATTTTCCAAAAATAATACGATTTTCGTGAAACAAACACATCATTAATGATATTTAGTTTCCATAGGACAAGTGATTCGAAAATCCATTCATACTTTGAGACATACCAACCCGCAAGCCTTATAGGAGGTGGTGGATCTAGGCTTAGGGAAGCTCGACTTTCGAAGTCCTAATCCTTCGTTGGCGTTTCAATGGGTGCGGAGAAGTTCGAAGACTTACCGAGACCTTAATCTGTAGTCGAGCGCTAGAGCAGTCCTTGGAGCAGCCCATGCTTGCCCGGTCTCGGAAGTCTGCGGCGGCTCTCATCAACTTCCGAGGTGCCGCCGGCGACGAGGGGCGGCAGTGGCAGTTTAGCTTCCTCATGGACCCGGGAGTTCTCTTTTATCTATTCCTTTGTTGGAAACTTTTAGTAAACTCACCCCATCGTTGCCATGGCCGGCACTCCATCGCTGTCCACCCAACAACCATCTTACAAGAGAAGGGACATAAAATGGATCTAACCAAACTCTGGGAAATAGCAAGAGTTGTAATATCAGACAGATGCCAAGTTAGCCAAACCGGGTCAAGGCCGATCATGTTCTGGTCAATTTAGACTAATAATCACTTTGTGTTTCATGTCCACTTCATTGATCACAAAAAGATCCACTTGAATAACCCATTTAAATTAATGGGTTTATCTTACCGCAGCCTGTTCTAGACGCAACTGGTGAAAAAGATCATTTTTTTTTTCACTCAATTCACCACATAAATCTTAAATTGGTGATATCCCGCTTACCATGAACATGTTGTTCAATTTTATTCGACAACGTTGTGTCAGCCGATCACAAAGGGGGTATTTTCACGTCGGGTTTGCATTAATGGGTCGGGTCGGCTTCGTTCCAGTGGGTCGATTTCGTTCCATCGCCTGGATGGGTCCGTGGGCTTTGAATGGGCTTTGCAGGTCTCAAACTCTTCTTCACGAGACTATAAGGGCCAAGGCCCACGGTTCAATCCCATCCATGGGCAATTGCCACTATTTTCCAAGCCCAAAGACCAATATCCTACCCCGCTCTTTTCTCCACCCAATTGACACATCTTTGAAGACAAATTGAAATCCAGTCCAACCGACTAGTTCGAATCTGATATTAGAATCTAAAATCCATCTTTAATATCTATATATATTTTCTTGAAAACTAAGTAAAAAAGAAAAGAAAAGAGAGAGACTAAAAATCGGTTCAAATCGTTTCTACCCAAAATTTTTGGTCAAGGCTGTTTTCTAAATTTTTGTTTCCAAAATTTGATTCCGAATGGAGCTGGCCCGATTCCTCACTTGAAAAAAGAAAATGCGACACATCATAATATGATCTTGAAGTACAATAAAGATATATTTTTGAATGACACGGTTAGATAGTTCATAATGTAGAATTATGTAAAAATGTACGTATAGTGTCTTAAGTTTTTATTTTTTTTGTTAATCATACTATACTCCTACGTTAACTCTCGTTTTCAGACTTTTTATTTTACCTCCTTACATGTCGTGAAGATCGAAATCCATATCCGAAATTAAATCATCACCACTCCACTCTCTTGAGAATGTGGGGATTTAAATAAGGGTGAGCATGGTCAGGGTTGGGCTGGTCCATCCCTTAACCCTAGACCAACCCACACAATATGTTGGTTCTCAATTTTTAGGACCAATGACCAACCCTATTGAACTTGAGACCAAAGACCGGACCAACCCAATGAGTTCGGTTTGGTTCCAAGATTAACCCAGGACCAATTGATAAAAAAAATTGTTTTATTTTTTATATTCATTGAAAAAGATAAATTTACTATTTCGAATTACATATCTATTAATAATGTGGCATTGAGCAAGTAAACTATAAATGCTAGTATATATTTAACAAATTAAGGATAGGGTAATAATAAAAATTTCACACTTACTAAAAGCAAGAAACCTTAAAAACAATTAAGACTCCTTAGAGAGCCACGAGGCGAGCATTGCTTATGAGCAAAGAATGTTTCTAGTTAGGGCTTTGTTTTCTCCTGATTTACTTGGTAACGAGCAAGGTTAGCAAAGGGAGGCAAGTGGCGCAAGTGTTGAGTAGTGAGTGGGGTGAGCATCAATTGTCAAGTGATAAATAGCCAGAGACAAGCAAGGCGAGTATTGAGTGAGGCAAGGTTACTCACGAGCATAATTGTTTCTTTTGATTTTACTTCACAAATTGAAGACTAAGAGGAAAATGAAGAAAGAAGAGAACAATAGTACCGAAGAAAGAGGATGTCATTTGAGTTAAGATTTGCTCTTTACATTAGATAAAAAAAAAATCTTATAAATAATATATTAGACATATAATATATAATATATCTAAAGTATATTATATAAAAATATATATTTAATAGTAATGGTTAGTTTGGGTTAGATTAACCTTAAACTCCGAGGACCAATGACTAACCTGCGCAGCGTTGGTCTTGAAATTTCGAGACCAATGACCGAACCGGTCCCCCTAAAAACCGAATTAAGACCAATAGGGTTGGGCCGGTCTAGGGTTGACCTTAGACCGATACTCACCCTTAGTTTAAACTTCTCACCTTCACCTTTTCACATAGAAAGGGTGGAAACCCAGTGGTTCGAGAGTATTAAGTTGGCTGTCGGTAATTTGGAAGAATTAATAGAGAATATTAAAGATAAAAATAAAATAAAAAAGGCTCCAGAAAAGAAAGAAAAGAAATACAGAAAGAAAAGGAAAAAACAGCGAGACCGATCCTTCCTAATACCCTCGTCGCTTCCCCTCACTTCGTCTTCTTTCTCACATCTTTCTTTTCTTCGTAGCCCTGCAGCGCTTTCACGAACCAGGGTAGCGGCGAGGGAGTCGAAGCCTCTTCGCCCAAAATCTCGAAGCTTGGATTCGCGAAGGTGATCGATCCCTGCTTCGCTTCGCTTCGTCTATCGATATCGATTCCCCTCCGGTTTTACGCAGCTACCCAGTTCGCTCTATCTTGCATCCGTTCTTGTATCCGCTCTTTGTCTTGCTCGCGCGCTAGATCTGGCGTCATCTGACCGATCTGCCTCGTCGATGTCGCCGTAGCCCGTTCGCATTTCTCGTCTGTGGTCGGTTCTGTGGCTTTTGGAAATGCCCTTTTTGCCGTTTAGGGTTTTAGTCCCTTTGAATTGTTTGTTTGACTGAGGTCTTGGTACTTGGTCTGCATTTGGGTTGGTTGTTGGAGGGTCGTCTCCGTTTGTGCATTTCTGGGTTCTTTAGGAGGGAGTTGCGGGAGAATTTGGGTATGGAGATGGGTTCTGTTTTGATGGGCATTGGACCCTTTTGTCGATTATAGCTTCTCCATATTCGATTGATTTGCCGGTGACTTGTTTCTCTGCTTAAGACTGGTCTGCATTCCGAGTATGTGCACTGTAATTCTTGTGACCCTTTGCCGATGATGGGAAATGTCTCAGCTGTGTGTGTACACGCTGCAAAAGTCAGTCAAGAATAGCTGCATTCGCTTTATCGGCAACGGCAACACCAACAAACTAAGCCTTACTCCTAATTGCATATCATCACTGGAGCATCTAACTCGAACAAGATTCTCTCATTTTATCTTTGATTGGGCAGCCTACACTAATTTTCGTCATATCTTTCTTCCTGACTTTTCTATAGTACCCACACATTGGACGAATCATTTTAATCTGTGCTGTTTGAATCGTTGTCATCTCTGGTATATTCATTACGCATGTGTGTTGGTGTTTGATTGCCCAAATTCCATGTCATACTGAAAAATTCACTTGCCTTTCTTTTTATCCTATAGATTTCCCTTAAGCTTTGGTGGTCTTGGGCTTATTTCATTAGTGTTAAGGATAGATGGCTATTTATTTTTTGCTGCTAATTTTGTGAAGTATTTCCCTCAGAACAATATCGTTGTCTGTTGTCAAATTTACTTGTCAGTTTGGCTTCTTTGAGGTCCATAAGGTTAATGATGTTTTCTGCCGCCATGCACTGTTATATGAGCTTGTTAGAGAGAGAACCACAAGAAATTGGATTAACAAATAGTTATCTTCATGCTTTTTCATCCTTAATTTGCTCATTGGATGATAGGCCTAGTTTGGGGAGCTTATGGCGTCGAAGTTGAATCAGTTGACATCAAAGGCCTGTCAGGCAACACAGTTTGTTGCGAAGCATGGAAATGTGTACTACAAGCAGTTGTTGGAGCAGAACAAACAATATATTCAGGAGCCACCTACTGTTGAGAAATGCAATTTACTGGGAAAGCAATTATTCTACACTCGCCTTGCAAGGTGAGGTTTTGCGCTTTCTCCCCGTGGGTGCACCTAGCATGGCACTTCATTTTATTCTGTTTGCTCTCATCTTTTCTTTCACTGTCAGCTTTTGAAATTCTTCTGTGTGGATATGAAAATATATTCATTCTTAACAGAGAATGTATCGAAGGCTTGATAAATTATTGGGTCAAAAAGAAGAGAAAGGGAGGAAAAGTCTGTTTTTAATGAGTACAGTGGGCAAAATGGATAGTTTCATGTGCAACAGGGAAGGTCCTTTTTGAAGGGTGTTTTAGGATCATTCTTTCCAGAAGATACAAACATTCAAATTACTTCAGATTTATATCCAGTTATTCATTAAACCTTAATCCAAATCATCAAATGACCAGTTAAAATTGCTTCATTATGAATTGTAAAGGTAACTGTGGAAAAAGAAGGCTAGATACTTGTTTGATTATTGATTATAATTTAATTAGTGAAAATTCATATGGCTTATAGGATAAAGTGATATCATCTCTCTGTCTTTTTGTGCTTTCAATGCTTTTGAGTTCCAGCAATTAAGGTGGAACTGTGGAAGGGTTGTCTTGTTAGTGTTTGCTTCTACCTTGGTTACCTTGGTGTTTAATGCACAAAACTGTGTAACTTGGAATTTTTGGTTGTAATTCGAACTAAAAATATTAGGATCATTAAAAAAAATAACCACTGCCACCAAGTTCTTCCGCGTCAAGTGGCTCAACTATCTAATATGCACTGTAGTGCTCTCTCATCAACACCTACTCTATAACATCCAAATGCTCGAGATCTTTCTTCAAAGTCTCTACTCATGCCTTTTAGGCCTTCCTTGCCTAGCATCTCTGTTGTAACACCACGACTTCTCATTGGAGCATTGTAAAAATGTCGATTCATGCATTCAGACCTTCTTAAATTTGTTTTTCTCATCATCTGTCGAAAGTCGACTTTTATTTAATATTAATCGTTTTGGATCAGTTCAGCAGGTATAACTCATACTTTTTGCTGTACTTTTTCCAGATCTTGCAGCAATCACGATGAGTAGATAAACACTTAGGCTCTGTTTGTTTGAAGGAAAACTGTTTCTGAGAAAAAATTTTCCTACTTTCCAGTATTTGGATGATGGAAAATTAATCATCTCTGGAAAATATTTTTGGTGGACTGAAAACAACAAACTTAGATTAGGGGAAAACGATTTCTACTTCTAGTCAGAAGGAAATCAATTTTCTTAAATCACTGAACAAATGAAAACTAACTATTTTCCTTGAAAATGATTTTCATGGAAAATACTTTCCTTTATCATGGAGTTTTCAGTGAAAGAAACGCACCCTTACACTAATAATACACTATTTGAATCTTTCAGTAGTTCCTAGGGAGCGGTTGTGGATTGTTGCTAATTGATTGGCAACTATGCTATGGTTCCAATCAAAGAGTGCTCAAGTTTTGCGCTTTAATTGTATAGGTTATGAAATTTATAATTGCACAGTATATTCTAGGCTTCTTTCGGCTGGAATTTCGGAAACTCGTTTGCATTGCCTGGTACTTTGTTGGTTGCACTGGCTGGATTATTTCTCTGTTGTTGCACATAAAGTTATCTTGATACCATTATTTTTTTTCGATTTCATCTCTCCGAAGTGTTATCTTTTGCTTCTTGCCTTGGTTTACTGACTTCTGCACTTGTTGCAGTATTCCTGGCCGCAATGAGGCATTCTGGAAGGAACTCGACTATGTCAAACATTTGTGGAAGAACAGGCAGGAACTAAAGGTTGAGGATGCTGGAATTGCTGCTTTGTTCGGACTTGAGTGCTTTGCGTGGTTCTGTGCTGGTGAAATTGTGGGAAGGGGATTCACTTTCACTGGCTATTATGTCTGAGAAGCAGCATTTGATGTGTGCTCCGAACGGTGGAGTTTATATAAGCTTTGTCCTGATTGGCTTGGCTCGGATGTTTGGCACTCTCCCTGCAATTTTTTCTCTTTTTCTGCAAGATTTTTGTAGCTGAGATATCAGTGTTACCTGTGATAACCACAATAATTCATGTATTTGAAGAGGCCTACATGATGTGCTGTGCCATTCTTTTTGTTAGAACGTATGGATACTCCCTTGAAAGATGGTGCAATAACTTTCTGCATTTCTCTGCTTACTGCTCTCTTCTGATGTTGCTTGGTATTTGGCATCTGCAAGGCAGATGGGTACTTTGGTTCGGGAAATTAATTCTACTCGTAGTTTGCAGTTTTCGGGGTAGCTGACGAAGGTTGAAACCCTGTGAAGCTATGGCATTTCAACTGCCAGAAAAAGGAACAAAGCTCTGCAGTCTCACCGATTGTCAAGCAGGAACCTAGCTCAATGGTTCTGTCTTAAGCACAATTGCTCCAAGTGATTTGGAATCCTTTTTGGTACCTGGACCATACAATTGCAGGGGTATGTAGGTGATGAAGTTCACACCACTCTGTTGAAGTGTGGTGATGCTGCTGCTGGTCTAGTTGCCTGTTATGTTTGCTTGTCCATGGTCGCTTTTCATGAGACTGCCCATGTTGTCTTGATTGATGTCTTTTCGACCTTCCATGCCGCTCCCCTAAACATATTCTTATTAGCTCAAAGGAGAAAAGAAATACCATCATATTTTGGGAGGAATCAAAATTTGAATGGACAAATTTTGAAAAGTTAAATTTTTTGCAGTATGAAAGACCGAGAAATCTTAAAATTTTGGGCATTTTTTCTCTTTTTTTCCCTCCATTTCTTCCAAAATAGATTTACATTAAGAGTCAATTTATCTTGTGGAAAATATATATTTTTAAAATAATTTTTTAAATGATCATTTGTATAATTAATAAAAATAAATAAATTAAAAATATTTTCATTATTCATGAAAGTGTTTTGTCATATATTATTATCATGATGGAAACATTTTTCTTTGATAAACTATTTTAAGTAATACAAGCGATAAATTTTAGAAAAATATTTTTTAAATCATTAATTTTTCGTAAAATAAACTGAGTCAATTTTTTGTAAAACAAGACCCAAGCCAATTATTTCCATCTCTTAAGATTGCTCTATCTATTGGCCGATGCTTCTATTTCTTCTTTATCTTTTCTATACTCTTATCACAAATATTTCTACATTTTCATTGGCAAAACACTTGAATTTTCCCATTTTTACCCGTAATTTTCTTGAACTTATCATAATTTACTCGAAGCTATGTGAGGCCAATTACAATTCTAGGTAGTCATTCAGCTTGGTAAGTTGTAATTCATAACTCATTTATACTTGTCATAATAATATACCTTTAGATAATAATTGAATTGGAGAGTACATGACATAAAAGTGCTTACACTTAGTAATTAGTTAATAGCATGGTAAAAATATCTAAAATTGTCATAATTGATTGTAATGATATTTAGGTTGTGTTTAGTTTAGCTTTGTACATGACTTTCAGTTGAAAGTCAACCTTCAAAATGCTGAAAGCTCAAAGCTAGTAGGGACTAACTTTGGGCTTTTAGCATTTGGCTAAATGCTAAAATTATTTTTTCCATTACAAAACTATCATCATTAATTCTTCGTATTTCCGATTTTGCCTCTGGTTATTTATTTTTTATTATTATTATTATTATTATTATTATTATTATTATAAAGGAGGCAACCCTTCGCCATACCAACGAAGGGCTATGGCTATCGGCGTTGAGAATCGCCCGAGGTTGTGCGACCTTCGGCAGCCCTCGGCTACGTCACACGACCTCAGCCGATGGCCGCCAGCGCCAAATCTAGCTCGCCAGCAGCCGTAGCTCTTCACCGATTCAGCGAAGGGTTTAGTTCAATTTTCAATAAATAAATAAATATATATATACACACACAAATATTATACTCTCAAAGGCCATTGTAAATTTTTTTACCAAACGCACATTCAACTCAAAATTCATTTGCAAAGAAATTTTACAAACACAATTGTATTTCTCCAAATAGCTTTGAGTTTTCAGCATTTGCATTAGACTCCCAAACTCACCCTTTTTATAACATATTTGCATGATTTTAACGGTCCTTCACAATTTGAAAACTTAAAATCCATATTTGCAAATGATATTGTTGTACGCCCTAATTTTTTTTTAGTCAATAGTGAAATCGACAATTTTACAATCCATAATTTTCTTCAAATGTTCGTAAATTACTGTCTTTTCAAAATAGTTAGGCAGTTGATTTTTATTTTTATTTTGGTCCAACAATCGAAATTACATATAAGACCGATCCAATAAATAGCTGGGTCGAACCATATAATTTTCCCCCTCGAATTATCTTGCCAGTGATTCTCACATAATTCAAATGTCGGCTAAGAGACGGGGTGATTGGTTAATCTTGATTAACCTTTTTTTCCCAAAAAAAGGCAAAAAATACAGGTCATCAGCCACGTCATTCGCTGTAGTAAGAGGCCAATCAGGGAGCGGGGACTTCCGTGCTCGCCTCTGATTGGCCGGCCAGCATCAGAAGGTCGGGCCCCACAGCGAGGACATTCTCGTAAATTTCCGTCGCTCCTCCTCTTCCCTCGGAAACGAAGGCGAGCTCAGGCGAGCGAAGGGGACGAAGCAGAGGAGGCGGAGAAGAAGACATAGAAGAGAGACAGAGAATGCTGCGTCCGGCGGCAGTATTTGCCGCCATCGTCGCCGCCTCCCTCGCCTCCCTCGCCGATTGCTCCGGCGACGGCTCGCAGGTAAGGAGCAGAACGCACCCTGTGTTGATTAAGCCGAACGCGGATGGTGCTGCCTAACCATGCCTCCTTTCTCGCCGTTCTAATGCGTTGCAGGTCAGGTGCAGCCGAACCTGCGTCGCCGAGAACTGCGATGGTAAGCCCTAACGCCGCTCGCTTCGTCTGTGTGCCCATGATCTCCTTCTATTCCGGAGAATCGTTTTTTCTGTGGCCTGACCGATTTGATTTGATCTGATTCTGTCCCCAAAAACTGGTAGCTATTGGGATCAGGTACGGCAAGTACTGCGGCGTGGGATGGACGGGTTGTCCGGGGGAGAAGCCTTGCGACGACCTCGACGCCTGTTGCCAGATTCATGACGAATGCGTCGAAAAGAAAGGTTCGTGTTTGCTTTCAACGCATTCATGTGCTATAGGAGTAGATTTAAGATTGATTGACAAGTTTGGTCTGTTGCTGTTTATGCATTTGTTATTGGGAGAAGCACACCTCTTTCTTTTGTTTTTTTTTTTGGGTGAAATTTTGTCAACTGGATGAAGCTTCTAGCTTGTCTTGAGGTAAGAGAAATCTAGGTGATGAGGATACTGATGTAATCTAGTTCTGCTGCGAGTATCTCACCACGGTCTTCTTGAGAATATTGGGTGAGATTCTAATTTGATAACGGATTGAGTAAATGGAGCAAAGTATTTAGCGATTTTTCGGGGTAAAGACCGAAATTATCCTTCTCTGGATATAAAACATTGTGAATAACCGATCTCAGCTTCGCATCTATGTACTAAAAGTTCACATTCTTTTATCAGTTAGACTAAAAATACTTTGACAGTCTATGATGTGCAGGAGATATTGCAAGCCTTTATCTTCTGCACTAAGGCAAGAAATTTTCTTGCAAAATGGCTTGCGAATGTGATTTTTTCGTATGGATGTGTAAGGTTGAAGTAGGTTGCTAGCAACATCTTTAAGTTTGAGACTGGAAATGGCTCTCTGCAAGAAGCTAATTTTGTTATTTTAGTCATTTTTGTAGGAGCTGTCACAGCTGTACTTGTCTAGCTAGTGTGAGTTCATATATGCACATGCAGTGAGGTAATTCTCCCAAGGCATAGCGATAAACCATCGCATTGCATGGAACCTCATTTAATTGATCTTTCTTGTTTAAGGTCTAGCACTGGCTCATTGATCTACCCTTGTTGCAAATGCAATGCAAAATAGAGCCACCAGCTATCCTACATTGAAATTTTTTGTCCAACTTTAAAATCAAATGTTTATCAGAAAGAACACCTGAAAGTAGCAAAATGAATATGAGGATTGACTTAATTGAAGGAGATGTTGTGCAGCAACAAGCTGATTTCCATTTTCTGTCAAATGTCAACAAATGCTTAGAGACTGATTAGTATAGGTTGTAGCATCTCAATTAAATAAATTGGTTCTTGAGTGCATGATCATATCCTCTAGGCCATGAAATTAGGAAAGGGGGTAATT
Organism: Angophora floribunda; assembly: GCA_014182895.1. Lineage (NCBI taxonomy): Eukaryota > Viridiplantae > Streptophyta > Magnoliopsida > Myrtales > Myrtaceae > Angophora > Angophora floribunda. The sequence goes on from CM024707.1 coordinate 7,655,619, forward strand.
GACTGCAATGTGACTGTTTCTTGAGTGCCAATCTATAACAGGTGAAGTTATAAAATGGCTTGAAATTTGTTTGATGATGTAACAGGGTCTGAGTATAGAAACGCTGCTATTCTGGGTACTTATTTTATTTAGGTAGGAGAAATGAGTTTAACTTGTCTGGATTATCGCATGTTCAATATGTCCACATGATAAATTTGCAGGGTGGATTTTTCCTTAGATGTTGCTTTCTAAGTTTTATTGTCGATGAGATCATTGAACTGTGAAACAACTGACCTTCCAGGTATGACTAACGTAAAATGCCACGAGAAGTTCAAGAGCTGCATAAAGAAAGTGCAGAAGTCTGGAAAGACGGGTTTTTCTCGGGATTGTCCTTATGAGACTGCTGTACCGACTATGGTTCAGGGCATGGATATGGCCATCTTGTTCAGCCAGATAGGTAATTCAAAGCTTGAGCTCTGATTTGCTCAAGTCAAGAGGTTGGTAGGGTAGTAAAAGAATCCCATTCTTTTTTTATCATCATGTAAACATACTTCAATATCAATTGCTTTGACGGATAAAAATATAAATCGACCCTCACATGACTCATCTTTTCTGGATTAGTCTACTATTTTACGAATGTATCGCTTGACGGATCCTTTTCCATCAAGTCACTTTTTGCTACTTTCCCATTATGATGGAGAGATTGTTTAATAATCATGAATTACTTTTTTTTTTTGTCAGTCATACATTTCTCGCACTCTAAGCCTCCCTCTCAAACTTTTGCTCTTCCTCCTTGTGAGGCATAGGTGTTAAAACCCACACTTGAAGGTAAATTGTCCTTATCTCAACCCCCAAAAATATGGGGATTCGAATCCTCATCTCCCATTTCCCACGTGAGAAGAACTATTGGGGCAAATCTAGTAGTTTTATAAATTACTCAATAGTGATATCTTTTGGCGAGGGGAGTCAGATGCAACATATCACTTCACTTTCTTTTTTAGAGTAGAAGCAGTAATCTTCCAAGAATAGCAAATTAGTTGTCACCTTACTCTCAACATTCTGTAGATTTTGAGAATGATTGGGATTCACTTGCAGTAACCATTCTTCACGGATAGAGGAAATCCACCTTGAAGTCTTGTGAGGTTGAATATCCGAGCGTCCAAAAATTTTCGCTGAAGATCGTAATCAATTGCCCCTTTTATTAGCTTTTACAGATTTTTTTTTTCTTGAAAGGAAAATTAGAGTTCGCTAACCAGTACGTTACATAAGCCGACACATGGTAATCGTATGGGAGAACCAATGAGAAAGTTAACCGCAAATGAGAACCTGGTTTTGACCCTCTCCACCTTTTCACATGCAAAAGCATTCGATTTACTACTTGATTTTTATTTGGGTTGTATGTTCGAGCAATGCTTCATTTTCATGATTTATCTGGCATATATATTCAGGTTGAACTCACTCAACTCTCACGTGGAACTTTCACTTGAAAGAGACCTCAATTGTTTGTTGGTTGAGGGAAAAAAACACGATCAATATTAATTACAATGTACGAGTCAAATGGAACAGGATTCTTGGAAATACTATTCTAATTAATATACGATAAATAAACAACGGTAAGCAACCGGATCGGTTTAATCTTACAACCGACATGCTTGAAGTAGACACCCAGGACCACACAACTATCGAGACTTTACTAGTCATGAGCTAAGAAATAAACTATCCAATATTACTTATGTGATTTTCACAACACAAAACTAATTCTCAAGTAGAATCTGAAACCGGTTCTGGAATTAGCCAATCAAACTATAATTGGCTCAACTCTTAGTTCCAATACCGGACGTAGATATCAGTTTCCTGTTTTAAAAAAGATACATTCTGAGATTAAATACCCATAATAATATCATTGTAAAGAAACTCTTGGGATTCATTTATTACGTGGAAAATGATTGGTTTGGAAAATATTTACTTAAATTGTCGCTTATAATTCTTGAAATAATTAATCGATGTAAAATATTTTTTTCAACAACAATTAATGTCCAAATATTTTCGTGGATTATGAAAACTGATACAAATACCACTTCTTCTCCCCCGTATAAATAACGAGTAAAAAGAACAAGAAGAAAAGCAATTCTGTATCTCCCTTTTAGTCTCCTAATTTGTCAAAGCAAGCACACCAAGCATCTTTGCTTTCTTTCTGAATATTTCCAGTTGAAGATTCTACGCTCTTTCGCCTTCTGTTGGCCACGAAAGTTTTGTGAGGTTTTGAAATACTTCAAGAAACAATCGAGTTCTGTGCAAAGATGAAGAGTTTAAGTGAGCGTTTGGAGTAATAAGAGTTGATGTCTCTCCTTGCAGCAAAACGTTGAAGCTTGTGGTTTCGCTGATAAAGCCGTTGGAGAACGAGAAAGAAATCCACGCAAAGCAGCTCAGAGAGGGTGGCGCGGTTGCTCAAGACTCGTATGGACCAAACTACTGGGTTGCTGGTGCAAGAGTAATGTCCGGATGATAATGTACAGGCGCTTGCAGATACTCGATGTTAAGGTTGCAGTAGTTGAGTATAGATGATCTCGGCATCTTAATCGAACCATACTTTTCATCAATCCGGGTTAAAGCGCATGTTGATTACAGTTGCCGATGTTTCGCTTTTCACAAGTCCGACGTTACATTTTTGCTTCGATAATGTATCACTCTCGTCTGGCTCTCGTCCCCGATGTCTGATGAGAACACTTCATGGTTGATATGCATGTCACGAAGCAGTTCATCAGGTGTTTACTCTTCCTCTCTCAGATTGAACGTGCGATCAGGGAAGAAAATATTAACCGACTTCCCTTGCTCTAGCTTGTTGCATTTCTTTGTTGCTGACTTGGACAACTTGTTGCTGCCAACTCTTTCCTTGTTTGTTAGGTACACTTTCATTCCCAACCATGTGCAAGCTGGTTTATTCTAGGATTTTCCAAAAATGGATCACCATTTAACAGTGTCAATGATTCCTTTTTTTCCAGAACTGACATCTCACACACCTTCGAGGATATTGCCCCATGGACCTTGTTAAATTAATTTTCCCAGTTAGAGCCCACGAAATAAACCCGATCCATATAGGAATTTCAAATCTTATTTGAATTTGTAGTTTGCCCATGAAATAAATTCCATCACTGCCTCCAACTCCCCCCGCTTCTTCTCTGACGTCCAATGCCGCCGCCTCCTGTTTAACTCTTTCCGCGTCCTTTGCGTCCGTGTCAGCTAGGAGGTCGAGGTCCTATGCCACGTCGACGAACCAAACCGCCAACTCCACCTCACCATTGCCTAAGCCAACCCTGGTCGACCTTGAACCAATCCAGATTCAAGGTCGAGATGGGCTCTAGATCACAAATCTAGAGCTCGCTTGACCTTGGATCCAAAATTTGAGGCTCAAGTTCGCCGGTCAAGCTTGACGTCGGTGAATTGGTGGACTGAGGTGGTTGTGAGGTGGTGGTGGTGGTGGTTACGTCTGGGGTTGTCCCTGTCGGAGCGAAAGGAAGAAGAGAGAAATAAAAGGAAAACAGAAGAGAAAAGGTGGTTAGGCGGAGGAGAGAGGAGTAGGAAGACGTGAAGAGAGGCCGAGGGAGGGAGATGGGGAGACGGAGGCTGACTTGTGGGATCGCGCGTGACACGTGCCACAAGATGAATGGACTTGTTTTTTTGCTGAGTTGGCTATCAGAGCTGTAACTAACGTTATCTCGACTTTCAAGGCGGTCCGCAAGATCAATAAGAGATTGTGGCATGGCATGTCGGGTGATGTAGGCCAATAAATAGGCTTGGCGGACGTACAATCTCACTCAGAAACAGGCAAATTTCTCTTCCTTCCTTGTATTGCCCACCAGATGAAAGCCTTCTAGTTGTTCCCTTGTGATCCCTACGGCAAGTCCACTTTCATCTTCACATCCTCTATTGTCCCATTGCCTAGTAAAATCTCACGTACTCACATAAAACTATCACTATTCGCTTCTGCAAATATCAACAAATCTGGTAAGAAATTTTCACTTTCCTAGGAAAAGAGTGAAAATGGAAGCAGCATCAAATTATAACAAGACATTGTTGCAGAGTACGGAGCTGTATCAGGTGCTCAATTTATTGTTATTCACATCCTTTATTTCTTTCCCTGTTTTCAGTTTGATGGTAAGTTAGCTTGGCTTCGTCCTTCCACATGCCAGAAAAAGGTCCAACCCTTCGATCCTGTCAAAAGCAGGCCATTCAGGGGTTTGTGGAGCACTTCCTCTAGACCAATCCTAATAGTTTAATATGTCTAATGTGTGGGATTCTTTACCTTCTCTTAGACTGCTCTTCTTTCTTGATATTTTACTTCCATGCATATGTTTGATTTTGCAGTACATTTTGGACACAAGCGTCTTCCCAAATGAACCAGAGCCTCTTAAGGAGCTAAGAGAAGTTTCCGCAGGCCATCCAAGGTCTTTCTCTCTCTAGCTCAATGTCCATAACATAATGATACAGTCACTGACTCTGACTTATAATGCTTTCATTCAATTTAAGGAGTCATATAATTGAAACATCTTGTCATTAACACTGTTTCCAGGAGGATATTTCCCCGTAACAGTAAACAAGGGATTTAAATTTTTCTTCTTTTATTTGTTGATATTCAGGTCTAGGATGGGCACTGCAATAGATGCAGGTCAGTTGATGGCAATGCTACTGAGGCTTATCAATGCTAAAAGGACCATTGAAATCGGAGTCTTCACGGGATACTCTCTTTTACCCACTGCCCTAACAATTCCTGAGGATGGCAAGGTCTCCAATCACTCACCTTGCTTAACAATAAAAGAATTTGATTGGATTGCTCATGCCATCAGAATTGCCGCAGATAATAGCCATAGATGTTGATCGTGAGGCGTATGAAATGGGATTGCCCATTATCAAGAAGGCCGGCGTAGAGCACAAAGTCAACTTCATTAATTCTGAGGCTCTCCGAGCACTAGATGATTTGATTGAAAATGTGGGTCATTTACCAGCCTTTCCCAGTTCATGCAGTTTACTCCTCCGGCATCATATTTTCAAGAGGAAATGCTACATGCATATACTTTGATAGAGCGAGCTAATTTTACTTCAAAATACAGTATACCTGCGATGCACAACAAATTTTTTTTTGTTTTGTACATTTTGATGGACTCTATTATCTAGTTGTGTGGCAGTCTGGTAACTTTAATTTCTCGTGCTTTCCTATGTTGCATCGGGTCTGATTGGGATTTGGCATAATAAAACTAAATGCAGCTTGCAAACGAGGGGAGCTTTGACTTTGCCTATGTCGATGCGGACAAAGTCGACTACTTGAAGTATCACGAGAGGCTGATGAAACTGATCAAAGTGGGTGGGCTAGTCATCTTCGACAACACCCTCTGGAAAGGAACTGTTGCGATGCCTGAAGATGCGGTTGCAGAGAATTATAAGGAGATTCGAAAGAGGCTGATTGAGTTCAACAATCTACTCGCCAACGATGATCGCGTCCAAATTTCTCATGCTTCAATAGGTGATGGAATGACAATATGCAGACGTCTTCGCTAAATTTTTATCCATCGACCCCCACAAATTTCTTTCTTTTAAAAAGAATATTGCATTCGCAGTAACTTCTTATATCTTTGGCTTGTTGTCTTGTGTGTTATGATAACCACAACATTTATGAATAAGCAAAAATGGATGGGGTCATCAGAAAGTGCTACGATCGATTGATAGATATGTTGCTCCAGAAGCATTCATAAATAACAAATGTACCAGTTCATTTTGTCGTGGCGTCACATGCTTTCATTCGAATGCTTTTTGAAGTTTCTACTTTCAGTTTCTCACGTGCTATATAGAGGTCATCTAAAAATTCAGTTTCTTCAAACCGAGAGCATCCATCCTAAATGAATTCAATGGCGCTCTACAAGGTCCTATCAAGCAAAAGAATGAATGACGGAGAAACCATCACAAAGCAACAATGCCTTGGCTTGGAACTTTAGAAACTGCATGGTGCTTGAGGCCATACCAATATTGCCAGTGGTCGACAGTTGATTCACGTCACATGATTTGGTCATGTAAAAGACAGAGGATTGGTTTTTCCCAAAAACCAATGGTGTTATCAGAAATTGCTATGACTGATCGATAGATATGTTGCTCAAGAAGCATTAATAAATAACAGATGTACCAGCTCCTTTTGTTGTGGCGTCACCTGCTTTCATTCGAATACTTTTTGAAGTTTCTACTTTCAATTTGTCACGTGCTGTATTGAGGTCATCTATAGATTCAGTTTCTTCAAACCGAGAGCATCCAGCCTAAATGGATTCGATGGCGCTCTACAAGGTCAGCAATAGAATGACGGAGAAACCATCACAAAGCAACATTGCTTTGGGTTGGAACTTTAGAAACTACGTGGTGCTTGAGGCAATACCAATATTGCCAATGGTTAAGATAAGAGGTGATCAATTCCAAATAGGTATGTTCCAAAGCTGGAATTTGGAATCTATCCTACTATAATAGATTTTCAATTTTTGGACCTTGGAATCTACTCTATTTTCCTAGAACCGATTATGGACTCTACCCTGCTTTTTTGGTCTTGTTCTAAGATCTATCCGAAAACTTGTTTTATTTTTTTCTTTTATTGGTTCATTTTTTACAGCAAAATCATACCGGCCTATGAGTAACGAAATTGTTCAAAGAAAAAAATAAACAAGGGAAATCCCTATCCACCAAAAATAACAATCCGTAAGATGAATACATAGTCACATACAATTATAAACGATAAAAAGTTCAAACACCTATTATAAAAACAGAAATTATAAAACTTTATTCTCCATTACTCAACAAAAATTTAAGGGAAAAAAAAAAAGACTGACAAAAAGTTTTGAGAAAGAACAAAGGATGAATGAGAGCTAGGCTTACAATTTAGGAGAAAAAAAAAAGGGTCTTGACTTTTTAGTTTATAAAACCGGATCCAAAATCGATTTCAAAACAATGTGGTCTAGTCCGATTCCCAAGTGAGTATTCACTCAGAACCACTTGTTCCCAAATTAGTTCCAATGGGAACCGGTTCCCGGACCTTTTTTCAGGCAATTCGGTCCTGTTTCTAAATAGAACTGATTTAGTTGCACATCCTTAGTCAAAAATTGTTTACATCACATGATTTGGTCACGAAAAAGACAGAAGATTGGCCAGTACTACTGTATTCTGACCGAGTTTTCAAATCATCTTGAACAGCTCTGCAAGTAATCCCACAGAGAGAGAGAGAGAGAGAGAGAGAGTTTTCCTACGAGTCTCTGCAGCAATTTTTGCCTCTGTTGATAAGCATCCGGAACCTTTTCCTTGCAGTATGAGTTTTCATTCTGATCGTTTAGTAATGAAATGGAAACCCATGTTAACGTTCCTTCGTAACTTTTTGCGGATCTGGAATGACTCGTGGATGTCTATCTGGTCGTCCGGCTACTTCTATGTGCAGTAATTTCTCTGCAGAGTTCGTAACATGAAATGTTTATGCTCAGTAATTAATCAACAGCATAATAAAAAGGCTCAAAATGTCCATAATTATCCTCAATATGGGTAATCTTTCTCCAAGTCCTCGTAAATGACGTGGTAGTAACCATGCTTCACGTATAGAAATCCACCTTAAAGTCTTGCAAGGTAGAATACCCAAGCTTCCCAAAATTTTTAGTGGCGGACTGTAATCAATCTAAATTTGTCGCGAAACTTTTATTCCGTATCATTGGTAACTTACCTCCTTCAACGCAACATTCCTTCATAGTTTGTAAACATAAAGAACCAGTCCGTAACTAATTGTCTGCCATCATATGTTGTAATTTTCATTAGTTGATCGTAAGTTAATGTCCTTCGAAAATCGTCCGATGGCTGAAATTTTTCTTTTTCCTGATGATCCAACCGTCCAGATTACGTACAGGACCAGTCCCGTAGATTGCTAGACCGTATCACAGAACTTCCCTCGGTCGTCGACGTTGCCCCTTTTATTAACTTTTACCGATATATTTTTTCACTTGAAAGGAAAATTAGAGTTCGCCAGCCATTATGAACATAAGCCAACTGATGGTAAAATCGTAGGGAGAGCCTCCTGAGACAGTCAACGGCAAATTGCGCAGGAATAGTTGGTGGTGCCCCAACCCCCAGAAAGAAAACTTTCTTTTGACTCTCTTACCTTTTCAGATGCAAAAGCATTCGATCTTATTACCAAAGTTTCATTTGCGTTTTATGTTCAAGCAATGGTTTGATGTCATTTAGTGTTGAAGATATTGTTGCCGATGCTAATTGATCTTAGTTGATCTTGATCGCAGGAATATTTTTGGGATATTGTATATAATTTTCCTTTCTTTATACAATTAGACCTCTTGTATTATAGATAGGGCTGTGATTACACACTGACGTATTGAAAAAGCAATATATAATTTTCCCAATTTGATAGCTTTCTGTTCTCTGACATGGAATCGGAGCCTCTTGCCTTAGCCTAGCTTCCGCAGTGTCAACATCCTACTTCTTCCATAAAGAGGTACCATGCTGAAGAACCAAGGTTCAAATTGTGTCTGAGGACGAAGAGCCTCTCAACAATCAGAGAAGAGATGATGTCCCAACAGAACATCAAATAAACCCATTAGATAATGAGGGACAATCGGGCCTACACAGCCCACTTTGGGACACGTTTAGCCTAATCCTAGACATTTCTTTCCAAGCCCATATGTATAATGGGAACCTATGCCATCCAGACAAGCCCAAGAGGCCTAGCTCAGAACCCAAACCCCATTGAGCCCAGAAGGAATGGTGGGTCAGAAGAGAGCCCACCACATGTTGCCAAGCCCAATCATGGATTTGGATCGGGTTGGTCCTTTCCATGTCATAGTGGATTGGGTCCGCCAGGTCATAGAGGAAATCCCCATTTGACCTATAGGTCCCATGAGCTAGGGGTGATCGAGTTCAGGGTGGGTAAGGTCCAGACCTAAAATCTGTATCCGACTATATTATAATTGGTTTTGCTTTTTTTGACCATATACCCAACCCTATTTGCATTGGACCATGTTTTGGACCTGACCCTATTTTCCCAGTCCGAGCTGGTCCGGGAACAGGGTCTACCCTGTTTTCCATTGGACCTATTTTGCGTAGTGATCCCGCAATAGGGAGCAGTAGCGGGCCTGGCAATGGTCTGAGCTTGGTTATGTCGACTAAATAGCGAGCTAAGGCAACAAGCAGCAACCAACCATCGATGGCAACAAGCAGTGGCAATCATCAGGGCCAAGAAGGCACTTGCTTGTGGATATAGCCCGTTCACCTTGGTTCAATCCACCTCCACTACCGAGCCTCATCCCCACTTCTTCTCCCTACCTCTACTCCAGATTTGCCCAGTCCCTCTGCCTCCTCCTCCCCCCGCTTCCTCCTCCCATCAGAACGAAGGAGCTCGGCTTTTGCTTTCCCAACAACAATTTGTTTCATGATTGAGACTTAAGAGGGTGAGGTGTTTCCTTTTTAAGCTAGGGGCTTTTCAATTTATTTATTTTTAAAGAAAACTGGTTCCAAAACCGGTACGGGTGGGTTTCCGCTTGGAACAAGTTCCCAACCCTATTTTTCGGGTGGTCCGGTCCGGTTCCCAGGTAAACCCGGTTCGGTTGCACACTCCTTCCGTGAGCTTTGGCAAGTGCTTGTTACCAAAGATAAACATGGGTTTCTAGACAGCACCGTTCCAATTCTGTTTGACAACCGACTTGCACAATCGTAGAGAAAATGCAATTAGCTCATGCGGACCTAAATAATGAACTCTCTCATGCCAGAGGTTTTTGTCAAAGTACCCCCAAGTAAAGACGCAAGAATTTTACAATAGAGAAAATGCAATCAGCTCATTCTGACCTAGATAGGGAACTCTCTCATGCCGAAGGTTGTCGTAAGAATACCCCCGACTAAAGACACAAGAATTTTTTGGGAAAACCTACGAGAAATGATTGTCCACTCTTTGGAAAGAACTCAAAATAGCAAAAGAAAACTTAGAGGGACTCGAGACTATTTTGGCTCAATATCAAGCTATGAAAGAATGCGAGAAAGTTACAAGGTTCCTACTCATCCTAAACAAGTCATACTTACCGTTTTGGAGTCAGATCTTAGCACAGATCATGTTCCTCCACTCATCCGCATATATCAGCTTGCGGTTTAAGAAGAATCCCAAAGATTGGCATCCTCTGAGTACGTGAAGATGGGTGACTGCGTTGTTCTAGCAGTCAAGGCTTCACTGGAGCAGTGGATGGCAGCGTCAAGGTTCGACCATGGAGGGCATGTGCAGAACCCAGGCACTACACTAGGGTTTCGCCCATGAACGAGGATCCTTTGCTTAAGGATCCTTCTACTTATCAAAGACTCATTAGAAAATTTATTTGCTTGACCATGAGCAGACCAAACATCTGCTGCGTGGTACAAATTCTTACCCAATTTATGCACACCCCAAAAACATGAATGCAGCATTAAAGGTTATAATATAGTTGAAAGGGTGTCCCAAATTGGGAACATTGCCATCTCGGGACAAAAATATGAAGATGATAATATATTGTGACACAGATTATGCTACTCGTCCCATGATTAGAAAATCTGTTACGAGTTTCTATATAAAACTAGGATACTCTTTACTTTCCTTAGAAACGAAGAAACAATCGATTGTTTCTTTATCATTTGCTGAGGAAAAATGTCGAGCAATGGCAAAGAATAGCTGTGAGATAGTATGGATAAGAGGCATTCTTCAAGACCATGGTGTATAGGTGAAAGAGCCCACTGTCTTATTTTGTGATATTGATGCTACACTTAAACTTGCAATGAACCAGTTTTCCATGAAAGGACAAAGCATATAGAAGTTAACTGTCATTTCATTCGAGATAATATCCAAAGTGGGGTGATCAAAACAAGAGGAATAAGAATGACAGAACAACTTGCAGATATTTTTACCAAGGCTTTGTGTCAAAGGCAACATTCGTATCTACTAAGCAAGCTAGGCGTCCCTGATGTGTATAGACTACCAAGCTTAAGGGGAAGTGTTGAAGATACTATTGCCGATGCTATTTGATCTTAATTGGTCTTGATCGTAGGGAATATTTTTGGGATATTGTATATCCTTTTTTTTTTCTTTTGCTTATTCATTTGGACCTCTTATATTATAAATAGGGCTGTCATTACACACTGATGTATTGAGAAAGAAATATACAATTTTCCCAATTCTATTAGCTTTCTATTCTCTAACATTTAGTAGTACCATTTTCTATGAATTGTCGCAGTACATTTCCAAATCACTTTCATGACTTTTATATATATATATATATATATATATATATATATATATATAGAAATTCAGATTGAACTTACTAAACTTTCACTTTCACTTGAAAGCAACTTCAATTGTTTGTTGGTTGAGGTAAAAAACAAGATCAATATTAATTACGATATACCAGTTAACATAATTTAAATTCTAAAAACAATGTTCCAATCAATATACAATGAATAAATGGATTGTACGGTATATGATAATTAGGGGTAAGTAACTAGAGCAGTTCGACCCTAGAAGTGGTTTGCTTGAAGTAGACACCTAAATCATGCAACTACCAAGACATTACTTGTCATAGGCTAAGAAAATGCAATATCACTTATGTGATTTTCATCTCGAGTGGGTCTCGGAGTCAACGATTCAACAACTATAAGAAAGTGATGGCCAAAGGCAAGGCCTCGAAAGAGAGATCTACAGTTCCTTTACCACGAAAGTGATGGCCGAAGGTGAAGTTACGAACGACAGGAAGGGAGGACAGGAGGTGCCCAGTGAGGCTGCGACAAGTAGGGAGGGCTAGAGGAAGAATAGAGATCAAGGTGACCAAGTTAGCCGTGACTGCGATGCTGCAATGGAGGGCTAGAGGCAAGGCTAAAACTATGAGGGACGGCTTAAGGCCAGACAGCTACTGGTGAGGCCGCAAGCAACTGCAATGAGGCGACTGAGAGGGAGCAGAGGCCGAGAGGAGAAGAGTTGAGTGTGCAAGCGAGGAGGAGGAGGCTAGGGTTTTTGATGTTACATTTTTACTTTTAAAAAGAAGGAGCAGAAAATAAAAATAAAAATTAGGGTATACTGATCCAGTCCGAGTGGATAGGTGCACTCTTCGAACTAGGAACTTGACCAATATTCATCGGTTCAAAATTTTAGGAACTGAGAACCGCCAAGATATGGCTGGGTCTATTCCGTTCAGGCTTATCCCAATTTGCTCACCCCAAACTACAAGAAGTAACAACTTGACCAAGAAAGTATAAAACTATCGACAGAAACGATCCCTACGTCTGTCTTGCAATGTAATTCACAGTTCACCCTTGATTCAAAAGTCAAATCTCCCATCCCACACTTGATTTAAAAGTCAACTTTCCCATCTCTATATTTTACTCGGAAAGAGTAGACTCTTCTACTGAAGGCGTTTTTATACTACATGCTGTATAAAAAGAGGATGAACCGACGAAATGGATAAATACTAACTAGTATTACATATAGGTGCCAGTTCTGATGACTGAAACCGAATTTTACTTTTTTGGGGCTCACAAGAAATGCGTTATGCTTGGAAAAATTGGAGGATTTGTTAGGTAAATGCGGTCCTGCAGAGGGGTTATCCGAAGGGTCTCCTCCAAACGTTATCTACTGGTTGATAGATTTACTTTTACTTGGGTCTTCAGTACATTGTCCGGCTTTAGTTCTCGTCTCTAAATTTCTGAACAAGGATTACGGAGCAATCGTGCCATTGAAGACATTATCGTCTCTACAGCCTCGAAAAATTTCTTCATTGGTACGAATTTGACTTCTAAAAACTTTCTGCATCAAGTTCATCCCAATATTCTGATGAGAAACTATATCATGGCATCTGCTCTAATACATTGAGGCTTCAACAAGAAGTTGTTATGCATGATAGCTGTACATATGAAAAGTTGTTGGCTGACGAAGTCTCTTGCAATCTATTTAGGATAAAAGCCATAAAAAAACTCAAATTGTGCCCAATATGACACATTAACTTAACCTGTTTTTTTTTTCCATGACACCAAAAATCTCAAATTTTTAATGCGTGACACATTTACATTGTCAAGATTCTGTTGATGAGTATCATTGAAAGTATGCCTACATGAACGTCGGAAAGCAAACATTATTGACATAACACTCACATAACTTAAGTGAAATAAAAATTATGTTATTTTGACTGAAAATTATCTGACATAACCTCAACAAAGGATAAATGTGTCATGTAGGTATAAGTTTGGGGTTTTTATTTCGCAAGAAAAAGTTTAGGCTACATAAGTCATAGTGGATATAATTTAAGGTTTTTGATATCGTAAAAAGAAATTCGTAGTAAATATGTCACAGTAGACATAATTTGGAATATTTTGTGATTTTTCCCATCTATTTATTCATTTCAATTTGCTTTTGCAAAAGCGAAAAAAGAAAGATCAAATTGTATCGACTCAAATCAAATATCTTCGTATTGCAGTTCCAGAATGTCTTCACTTGATAAAGATAAGCTTGATTCTCTCGTGGTCTAACGCAACGTTAAAATAACTATTGTTCATGGATAGTTTCCTAGAACATTAAAAAGTAAACGAAAGAAGATGATTGAAAAAAAATATGAAGATGCTTTTTTTTTTTTGCTAAATAATTATGATGATGTTTTCAAGTAAATGAATGTTGTTAAAAGAGGGAAAAGAGGCTCTTGTTCAACAAGAGTTTGTGTGAACTCTAGAACGACGTTAACAGATAATTACTTCTCAAAGCACACGGGGCTTGCATTGAAAAATGTAGAAAAGCGATAGTCCTCATATTCTTTTCCATTGATTGAACGAACTAGTGCAGTTACCAAACAATACCAAGGATATTACGAGTGCCGAACACCCAAGTACCAAAAATTTCAAAAGATACACTTAAATATCAAAATTAGATAAGAATTGATCACTTAAGTGTCAACAATGAAAAACTCTGTCCAAAATACTGACATGATATTTTTCTAGTAATATGAGCTCAAAACAATGTCGGTGGGCGCTAACATGGCTAGACTCAGCTAAAACGACGGCTTTTGCCCGAATTTGATTTTTAATATGAAAATAATTAAATTAAATTAAAATTTAGAGAGAGAGAGAGAGAGAGAGAGAGAGAGAGAGAGAGAGAGAGAGAGAGAGAGAGAGAGAGAGAGAGAGAGAACAAACATAGGCGGGAGAGGGCTCTCCCTTGTGGCCGCTACCCCATTACCAATAGGGCGGTGGCGATGGCCAACAAGGGCTAGCAACCCTCAATAACTAGAGGCGAGGGCTAGTAATCCCTCACTAGAAGCTAGGAGAGGGGGTGACCCTCACCCAAATCTAGGAGAGGATCACCACCCTCTCCTAACTTCTGGTGAGGGCCTACTAGCCCTTGCCAACCATCTCCACTACCCACTGGTGATAGGGCAACGACTACGAGAGGGGGAGCCCACTCCTGCCTATACTTCTCTCTCTCTCTAATAAATTTAGTTTTCAATTTAATTAATTTTTATATCAAAAATTGAATTTGCGACAAAACAACGTCGTTGTAGCTTAATTAAATTCACTTTGGCTTTCCGATAAGCCATGTCAACGATTTATATTATTAAAATATGCCACATTGAATTTCCGGCATCCTTTACCAAACTTGGGACTGAATTGTCTCAATTTTTTTTTTTAAATGGCACTTAAATACACCTTTCAAAACTTCTTGCACTTAAATGTCTCCATGTACCAAGTTTTGGCATTTGTGCTGTACTTTTGCCAGGATATAAGTAGCCAAAATCAACTGCAAAAAAATGAATTAGACCCTTCATGAAACCATAAAGTATATATAATTTAATAGTGAAAGGAATGACCCTTGTCTATAAAACACCAATTTAGTTGGCGTCCATGGACGTCCAAGAGAACTAAATATTTCCATTTTTTATCCTCCTGGAGTGTAGTATAGTGTGCCAAAGTCAATTATCAAAACGGTGAATTAGACACTCCACAAAACCATATAGTCTATAAAATTTCAAGGGATATATGCATTGGAAAACCTAAAACTTGTCACAAAAATGCAACCAAGTCCTAAAACTTGTCAATTGGTGTAATTCAGTCCTTCTATTAATTATGTCCAATTTGACTAATAGAAAATGCCAACGTGGCTTTTCTTATTATTTTTCTCTCATATGTGGTGTCATTTGGCTAAAACAAGAAGGATGAGACTAAAACAACGCCATTTTGATCAAAATATGCTTTTTAATGAAAATATTATTTAAATTAGATTAAAAAGACAAAGAAGCAACACAGTGAGGGGCTACGGGGCCCTTAGCGTAGCCACACCACCATCATCAGAAAGAGCCGATAATGGCGGGGGATAACCGGCCAGCGGTTGGCAATGGTCGCCAAAGCCCGGCTCATGGCCAGAGACGCAAGTTGCCAGCATCCTCGCCTAGATCTAGCTGAGGGCCGCCGATGGAGGGTAGTGGCAACCCTCGAACAAATCTGGGCGAGGGCCACTGCTGACTGGTCATCGCCTATTATCCCCAGCCCTTTATGGTGACAGAGGCCGCTGCGGCAATGGCCCATAGGGTCTCCCCATTCTACTAGTCTCATTTTTCAGTTTATTTTTTTAGACTAAGTTAAATAATATTTAAATAACAAATTATTCTTGGATTAATAGGATGTCGTTTTAGCATCATCCTTCATGTTTTAACCTCACTAGCGCCACGTAAAAGAGAGAAATAAATAAATAAAAATAAAGCAACATCAATATTTTCTGTTAGTCAAAGTAGATGAAGTTAACGGAACAATACAATTGCACTAATTTGATAAGTTTTAGGACTTAATTGTATTTTTATGAGTTTTAGACTCAATTGCACTTTCATGGTAAGCTTTAGGATTTCTACTTACTTATCCCTAATTTTAAAGTGAAAGGAATAATCCTTGTCTATAAAACACCAATTTAGCTGGCGTCCATGGAATCTAAGAATTGGACAATTCCATCGACTCCAAGAGGCCCTCCTGGAGCATAGCATAGTATGCCAAATCAAGTAACAAAAGATGAATTAGACATTCCATGAAACCATATAGTCTATATAATTTGAAAGCGAAAGGAATTATCTTTGTATATTGAACACCAATTTAGGTTGCGTCCATAGAGTAAGAGAACTTGACAGTTTGCCCAATGCCCTCCTGCAGTACAATATTATTTGCCAAAATCAACTACCAGAAAGATGAATCAAACACTCCACGAAACCATATAGTCTATATAATTTTGATGTGAAAGGAATAATCCTTGTCTAAAAAAAAACAATTTAGTCAGCATCCATGACGGATAAGAGAATTTGACAGGTCGATTAGTCAATTACCAAAACTGAACTAGACACTCCACGAAGCCACATAATCTATATAATTTTGAAGTGAAAGGAATGATCCTTTGTCTATAAAACACCAATTTAGTCGGCATCCATCTAGTCCAAGAGAAGTCGACAATTCCATAAACTCCAGGAGGGCATTTCGTCATTGGTATGCAAAGGTAGTTCTCAAAGCTTCAGTAGGACAATTTCCAACCTCTAATTTACAGCTTTTGTATGAGGCATTTCAATCAGTAGAGGAGACTCCTTGTAGTGAATTGCTGTCTTATTTCATGATGAATATCAGTCAAATCTATGCGCACGGTCTATAGTCTTTTTGATGATGTGCTATAGCAATCACAAACATGTTCGTCAACCGTGAATATGTGATCATTTAGTGTCATTTGCTTGATGGGATAGGCAGTTTGATACGGTAAGAAATTTTCACTTACCTAGGGAAAGAGTCAAAATGGAAGAGAAAATGAAAGCAGCACCAAATTATAGCAAGGCATTGTTGCAGAGTAAGGAGCTGTATCAGGTACTACATTTATTGTCATTCACATCCTTTATTTATTTCCCTGTTTTCAGTTAAATGGTAAGTTAGCTTGGTTTCATCCTTCCACGCACCAAAAAAAGTCCAACCCTTCAATCCTGTCAAAAGCAGACCATTCATGGGTTTGTCAAGCGCTTCCTCTAGGCCAATCCTAGCAAGTTAAGCTAAATACGAATCAAATCTAATATGGCTAATCTGTGGGATTCTTTACCTTCTCCTAGATTGCTATTGTTTCTTAATGTTTTACTTCTACGCATATGTTTAATTTCACAGTACATTTTGGACACAAGCGTATTACCAAATGAACCAGAGCCTCTCAAGGAGCTGAGAGAAGTTTCCGCAAGCCATCCAAGGTCTCTCTCTAGCTTTGTGTCCATAACAATATGATGCAGTCACTAACTCTGACTTTTAATTTTTTCATTCAATTTAAGGAGTCAGACAAATAAAACATCTTGTAATCAACATTGTTTCCAGGAGGATATTTCCCACTAACAGTATACAAGGGATTTAAATTTTTCTTCTTTTATTTGTTATTCAGGTCTAGGATGGGCACTGCACCAGATGCAGGTCAGTTGATGGCAATACTACTGAAGCTTATCAATGCTAAAAGGACCATTGAAATTGGAGTCTTCACTGGATACTCTCTTTTACTCACTGCCCTAACAATTCCTGAGGATGGCAAGGTCTCCAATCACTCACCTTGCTTAACAATAAAAGAATTTGATTGGATTGCTCATGCCATCAGAATTGCTGCAGATAATAGCCATAGATGTTGATCGTGAGGCGTATGAAATGGGATTGCCCATTATCAAGAAGGCCGGCGTAGAGCACAAAGTCAACTTCATTAATTCCGAGGCTCTCCGAGCACTAGATGATTTGATGGAAAATGTGGGTCATTTACCAGCCTTTCCCAGTTCATGCTCCGGCATCATATTTTCAAGAGGAAATGCTACATGCATATACTTTGATAGAGCGAGCTAATTTTACTTCAAAATACAGTATACCTGCGATACACAACAATTTTTTTTTGTTTTGTACATTTTGATGAACTCTATTATCTAGTTGTGTGACAGTCTGGTAACTTTAATTTCTCGTGCTTTCCTATGTTGCATCGGGTCTGATTGGGATTTGGCATAATAAAACTAAATGCAGCTTGCAAACGAGGGGAGCTTTGACTTTGCCTATGTCGATGCGGACAAAGTCGACTACTTGAAGTATCACGAGAGGCTGATGAAACTGATCAAAGTGGGTGGGCTAGTCATCTTCGACAACACCCTCTGGAAAGGAACTGTTGCGATGCCTGAAGATGCGGTTGCAGAGAATTATAAGGAGATTCGAAAGAGTCTGATTGAGTTCAACAATCTACTCGCCAATGATACTCGCATCCAAATTTCACATGCTTCAATAGGTGATGGGATGACAATCTGCAGGCGTCTTCACTAAGTTTTTATCCGTTGACCCCCATACATTTCTTTCTTTTAGTAAGGACATCGCACTCGTGGTAACTTCTTATATCTCCCGCATGTTGTCTTGTATGTTATAATAACCGCAACATTTATGAATAAGCAAAAATGGATGGGGTCATCAGAAAGTGCTACGATCGATTGATAGATATGTTGCTCCAGAAGCATTCATAAATAACAAATGTACCAGTTCATTTTGTCGTGGCGTCACATGCTTTCATTCGAATGCTTTTTGAAGTTTCTACTTTCAGTTTCTCACGTGCTGTATAGAGGTCATCTGAAAATTCAGTTTCTTCAAACCGAGAGCATCCATCCTAAATGAATTCAATGGCGCTCTACGAGGTCCTATCAAGCAAAAGAATGAATGACGGAGAAACCATCACAAAGCAACAATGCCTTGGCTTGGAACTTTAGAAATTGCATGGTGCTTGAGGCCATACCAATATTGCCAGTAGTCGAGAGTTGATTTACGTCACATGATTTGGTCATGGAAAAGACAGGATTGGACATAGTGTGCTCTTGAAAACTTTGCTCGGGGAATGATCAGGACTGCTGTATTCTGACCGAGTTGCCAAATCTCTTGAACAGCTCTGCAAGTAATCCGAGAGAGAGATTAAAAAAAAAGTATTGCTACGAGTTTCTCTAGCAATGTTTGCCATTCTTCATGAGCATCCAGAACCTTTTACTTGCCTTTTGAGTTTTCATTCTGACCGTTGTTAATGTTCGTTCGTAACTTTTCCCCGATCTGGAATGACTCGTGGATATCTATCTCGTCGTCCGGGTGATTCTATGTGCGGTAATTTCTCTGCAGAGTTCGTAACATGAAATGTTAATGCTCTAATTAACCAAGAGCATAATAAAATGGCTCAAATTGTCCGTAAGCAACGGTAGTTATGTTTTGTAATTATCCTCAATATGGGTAATGTTTCTACTAGTCCTCGTAAATGACGCGGTAGTAATCATTCTTCCCTCGGTCATCTATGTCGCCCCTATTATTAGCTTTTACAGATGTACTTTTTTCTTGAAAGGAAAATCAGAGTTTGCTAACCAGTATTTAACATGAGCCAACTTATGGTAATCGTATGAGAGAGCCTACTGAGGCAGTTAAGGGCAAATTGCGCAGGATGCGTTCGCTACAATTGCATGTTTCTTTTTTTTTCATGGTGACTAATGATCAAGGATTTACCTCGTTCGTCTATATCGTACTACTGAATCGTGCGTGAAGAAACAATTGATTGTGCCCTAACCCGAAAACGTTTCTTTTTGACTCTCTCCACCTTCTCTGTTCGAGGTGGTGTATTCAAAGATCAATGCAAAATGATGGCTGCAGTGATATGCAAAACATTCAATATTGTTACCAAGTTTCATCTGTAATCTATGTTTGACCAAAGATTTGATGTCATTTTTCCTAAATATCGATTCGTACAGTATACCATTTTTATAAATGTCTTTAGCGTGCATACTTATCATTTTTTTTTGGTATGTTTAAGGTTTCATTTATTTAGCAGAAAATAAATGATTTGATAAATACTTTCTTAAAAAGGATCGCTTGTATCGCTTAGATATTATACATCTCTCAGATTTATATGAAAATCCATCTTAAGGAACCGTGTGTGGACATAAGACATAATTTCGTCTTCTTTCTGCAGAAGACAACATCCCTCTATGGATTGACCCTAATTAAGATAAAACCTCAACATTACTTTTACGAATGTTGTTGGGTTTAAGGCCATTCTTTTTTTTGCGGTTTTCCGTGTAGTTACTAGCTCTACGTAATTGCCTCAACTCATAGCTGAATTATAAATTTAGATTGAACGTAGTAGGCTCTCATGTGGAACTTTTTCTGCAAAGAGACCGCAATTGTTCTTTGATTAAGGAAACAAACAAGATCAATATCAATTACAAAATGCCAAACCTAGTTGGAAAGGCTGAAATTCAACCCAAAGGTTACTATTCAAAATCTATCTAGCATGCACAATAAACTTGCAAAATTTCGTATCAAGCAAACTTTAAGCTCAAATTGAGATCCATAAAATGTTGTAACTGCACAATATCCTAAAATGTCATTTCTATGTATATATATAGTTCGGGACATGTAGTCCAGTTGAGTAAGTATCGGTACCGTGTTCTCCCCCCCAACTGTACAGTTCTCTGGTCGATTCTAATACATCCTTACCTTACCAAAATAAAAATAAAAATATATATATATATAGTTCGAAAACTCTTCAATCGAATGCAACAATTCAAAATTGATTTTCTATGAATTTCAAGCCCTAATTTCGACAATTCCTTTGATCAGACGATTAGAGGCTTTGATTACTTACTCAGCATTGCAAAACGGTGTTGATTCGACTTGAAGATTGTGAGCGTGCGAAAATTTTCCCCTTTCCCCTTTTTCTCTCATCCCACGAGCTCCCTCTCTCTTTTCTTGTTTTCTTTGGTGGAGTCTTCTTGCACCAAGATAAAAGAACGAAGGATTGGGCTTGGGCTTGAAAAAGAGACATTGGCTGGCTGGTGCCTATGAAATGGGTTGAGTTTTGGAGGCCCATATATTACATTGCCCACAGACGAGTTCAAGTGAGTGTTTGGAGTAAATATGTTCTGATGTCTCTCGTTGCAGCAAAACGTTGTTAAAGCTGGCGGTTTCACAGAGAAAGCTGTTGAAGAAAAAGAAAGAAATCCACAAGAAGCAGCTTAGGAGAGCTGACGCTGTTGCTCAAGACCCTTCTGGACCAAACTGCTGGAATACAGGTGCATGTGATGTACGGATAATTTCCCGAATGTTTGATTGCTTGTGAATACTGGATGTTGAAGTTGCAATAGTTGACTCTCTGCATCTTAAATTAGGCAGGCTTTTCATAAATCCGGGTTAAGGCACGTAATTGACTATACTTGCTGATCTTTCGCTTTCACGAGTCTGACATTACATTGTTGCTTTGACAATGTAGTACTCTCTTCGGTAGTCTCCCTTGATGTCTGATGAGTATACATCATGATTGAGATACATGTCATGGAATAGTTCATCAAGTGTTTACTCTTCCTCTCTCATGTTGAACGTGTGATCAGGGTAGAGAAGACATTGCAGGCATATTACCTCATCGCATGTTACTGCCAAATTATTGAAACGCGCACCCAATCATCGAGCCATGAAACTATCAAAGTGCACATGTCAATCGTCAAGTCGCAAAAGCAGGGATCTCTTTTACGTAAATAATCAGCTGCTTATAACTTGTGCTGTGATTCAATGAATTCATTTGACAAAACTGACATCTCGTACATCTTTCAAAAATTATGCCTTGTTGACCTTGCTATGCTGTATTCCAGCTTGAGACGGCAAAGGAATTCCAAATGCAAGTAGGACAGGCGGTTCGCCATCCGAACAAGCAAGAAATTATCGATTAGTTTCCTAATTTGAGTTGGCAACTCACATTAGAACATATAAACACAGAATCTTCATTTGTTGTAACACATAGAGCAGACAAGAGGTTGTTAGGATTCTCTCTTCGTGAGTATTCCAAGTGTGTTATATGTGAGAAATTGTGATGTTTTGGGTGTAATTTAGGACAAGGAAACACTCGAGCGGTTTTAAATTCCATGTTCTTTGGATCCACAGTGATTACTTGATGGGTGGCTCTCTTGTGGAGTAGAGACTACGACTAATCAAACTACGTAAATCTCAAATCTTTGTTCCTCATTGATTCTCTTTAGTAGCACTTTCGATGTATCCATCTACATTTTCTTGATGATATGGATCAAGGAAATGATATTTTACCTACCAAAAAAAAAAACATTAGACTTGAATTGCCAAATCCGTTGACTCCCGCATTATTTCACAACAAATGTTCTTTTATTTCCAATACATGGATTGACTTTACGACGAGGAACGACATGATGTCTGTGGCGGGCGTTTGATCAGGAAGCAGCTTAGCTGGATCTGGGTCTCTTTGTTTCTTAATTGTGGAAAACTATCGACAGGAAATATCTCTGTATCTCGTGCATTGCAAGTAACTCGGAGTTTACACGTGATTGAAAAGTCAACTCTCCCATCTCACGCCTGATTTAAAAGTCAACTGTCCCAAACTCGGAAAGATTAGACTTTTTTAACTGAAATTCGAAGCCATAGTACTAAATGTTGTATAGAAAGAGGAGGAACCAGAGAAATGGATAACTGATATCTACTTGTTGCAACACAATGTCCCCAGTAACTTTAAGAACCAGAAAATCATAGCTAGTTGCGAATTCCGATGACTAAAATGTCACTAAATTTTCCTTTTGTATTTCTAGTTCGTCTAGACTATGGGCAGTAATTTCACAAAACGGATTTTACTTTGCCGGGGCCAATAGCTAATGCAAATGCTTGGAAAGCTAGGCTCTAGTATATTCACGCTGGAAAAGCCTGGTTTTGCACGGTTATTATTGCTTGAAAGCTTGATAAGATCATTTTCGATAATCAAAACTATATCATATGGAAAAATTCTAGGATTTGTTAGGTTATTGTGATTTTGTAAAGGGTCATCCAAAGGGTCCAATTTTCTGGTTTATCTTATGGTTGGTACATTGAGTTACTTTTATTAGGATCTATGGTACAATTATCCAAATTCAATTCTCACCTCTAAGGTTCTGAACTTAAATTTCAAATCAATTGTATTATCAAAGACATTATCGTTTATACAGCCTTGAGGGCTGAATAATTTCTTCATTGTTACTAATTCGCCTACCCAACTTCCTGCATCAAGTTCATCTCAATATTATGATGAGCAACTATATCTTGGTATCTGCCCTAATACATCGTTTTCACTTAGGATTCAGAAAAAACTTATTCTACATAATAGTTGAAAAGCCAACAGTACACTTGAACACAACCGTTAATTTTTTTGATGATCTGTGCAAATATAAAAGGTTGTCGGCTAATGAACTCTCACAATCTATTTGTGCATTTCAAGTTTCTTTTGAAAACCAATAAGATCGAATCAAATCGAATCAAACATCTTCAAAATGCAATTCAAGAATTGTCTTCACCCGATAAAGATAAGCTTGATTGTGTCATGCTCTAATGCAGCATTCTAATTGCGTCCTATAATTGAAAATATAGTTATGATGCTTTCAAGAAATGAATGTTATCAAAAGGAGAGAAAAGAAACTCTTGAAATTAGCCATCGTGTGTGAACTCTGGAACGAGGCTAACGGATAATTACTTCTCAAAGTAGACGGTGCCTACATTGAAATATGTAGGAAGGCAATAGTCCTTGCATTATTTTTAATTGATTGAACGAACTGGTGCAGTTACATACAATATTAACTTGATTACATAGTATAATATCCCAAAGTCAACTACCAAACACATGAATCAGACATTACACGAAATCATATAGTCTATATTTTTTCTAAGTTAAGGAACCGTTCTCGTCTTGCAACAAAGTAGTCAGCCTCCATCTATTATAAAGAGGACTTGACATTCAGCCATTAACACGCTGAGCTAATTCTCCAAGCTTAAATAAGTAAGGCAAGTTCTAACCTCTAAGATGCAGCCTTTCATAGATGAGGCATTTTAATCAGTAGAGGAGAGCCCTGCAGTGAATCATGGTCACATTTCTTGATAAATATCGCTAAATCTATGCATGGCACATTCCGTGGTCTTGTTGCTTTTGTGCTATCATACTCACAAACAGGTTTGCAAACCAAGAACATAAGGTCATTTAGGTTCATTTCCTTGATGTGAAGGCAGTATTCTAAGGAAAAAGCAAGAATGGAAGAGAAAAGGAAAGCAGCATTGAATTACGACAAGGCATTGTTACAGAGTAAGGAGCTGTATCAGGTACTCCATTTATTGTCATTCACATCCTCTATTTCTTTCCTCTTTTCAATCAAATGGTAAGTTAGCCTGGATTTCATTTTCAACATGCCAGAAAAATCCAACCCTTCGATATTGTCAAAAGTAGGCCAATCGGGAGTTCGTCAAGCTTTGTAGTTCGATCCTAATAGGTTAAGCTGAATATCAATCGAATCCAATATAGCTAATCTAAGGATTCTCTACCTTCTCTTCTACTGTAATTGCTTCTTAAAATATTGCTTCCATGCATATGTTCAATCTCGCAGTACATCTTGGACACAAGTGTGTACCCAAATGAGCCAAAGCCTCTTAAGGAGTTAAGAGAAATTTCTGCAAGCCAATCCAATATAGCTAATCTAAGGATTCTCTACCTTCTTCTCTTCTACTGTAATTGCTTCTTAAAATATTGCTTCCATGCATATGTTCAATCTCGCAGTACATCTTGGACACAAGTGTGTACCCAAATGAGCCAAAGCCTCTTAAGGAGTTAAGAGAAATTTCTGCAAGCCATCCAAGGTCTCTCTCTCTCCCTCCTCCATCAATTTAAGGAGTCATGCAACTGAAACATCTTGGAGTTGATACTGTTTCCAGAAGGATATTTCCCTGACAATAAACAAGGAATTTAACTTTTTCTTCTTGTATTTGTTGATATTCAGTTATTGGATGGGAACTGCGCCAGATGCAGGTCAATTGATGGGAATACTACTGAAGCTTATCAATGCTAAAAGGACCATCGAAATCGGAGTCTTCACTGGATACTCTCTTTTACTCACTGCCCTAACAATTCCTGAGGATGGAAAGGTCTCCGAGCACTCATCATGTGTTATAATAAAAGAATTTGATTGGATTGCTCATGTATACAAAATTGCTCCAGATAATAGCTGTAGATGTCGACCGCGAGGCATATGAAATGGGATTTCCCATTATCAAGAAGGCTGGCGTAGAGCACAAAGTCGACTTTATCAAATCCGAGGCTCTCCAAGCACTAGATGATTTAATGGCAAACGTGGGTCATTTACCGACCTTTCCTGGTTTATGCATTTGTCTCCTATTGCATCATATGTTCTATAAGAACCGTTAAGTGGATTTGCTCTGATAGAGCGAGCTAATATAGCTTCCTAACACACTGTACATTGTGACGGACTCTCTATGCTACTTGTATCGTGTTCTATGTTACGTTGATTTCTAATGCTTTCCTTTGTTGTATCAAGTCTGATGGGGATTTGGCATAATAAATATCGCAGCTTGATAACGAGGGGAGCTTTGACTTTGCCTTTGTCGACGCCGACAAAGTCAACTACTTGAATTATCATGAGAGGCTGATGAAACTGGTCAGAGTGGGTGGGCTAGTCGTCTACGACAACACTCTCTGGAGAGGAACTGTTGCGATGCCTGAAGACGCGGTTGGAGAGAAATATAAGGAGGGTCGAACGCTGCTGCTTGAATTCAACAGTCTACTTGCCAACGATGCTCGCGTCCAAATTTGTCATGCTTCAATAGGTGATGGTATGACAATCTGCAGGCGACTTCACTAAGTTTATATCCGTGGAACACCCCCCCCCCCCCCAAACAATAATTATTTTCCTTAGAAAGGACATCGCACTTGCCGTAACTTCTTATATCTTTGGATGTTGTCTTGAATATTGTAATAACCACAACATTTATTAATCAGAAAAAATTGATGGGGTCATCAGAGAGTGCTAGCATGATGATCAATAAATAATGTTAGCACGGAAACATATTCATGCATAATAGATGTGCAAGTTCATTTTGTCGTGGTGCTGACAAATTTCATTTGTATGATTTTTCATGTTTCTAATTTGAGTTTGTCAGATGTTGTATTGAAGTCATCTCCATATTCATTTCTTTCGAACCGAGAGCACCAATCCAAAATAAATGATCATTCTCTACAAGTTAGCATCATATCCGGTCCCGTCCTTGTTTCCAGGGCAAGCAAAATCATAACTCGCTCACATTAAGTGCATCAGACGGAAACAAATAATAACTAGGCAGAATTCCACAGCAAAGTCCTGTCTCACTTGCACACAATGTAGGGTAAAAGAAAAGATTAAGAAGAACACAATCCTATTAGCCATCTGAATCTTTGACAAAATCATTGACATATTCTTGTTTTTCTTATAATTACATACTTTGTGGCTATCTGCAAGCAAATTATGTCTAACAAAGACGACCTTCAATTTGTTTGATCGAAGGTCCAAATACAAACAGATGTCGGCAGATGAATAGTCTTCCAACCTATTAATATGTTTCAAGTCATTTTCTTTTAACAAAACGAGTTTTGTATAACTTCAAGGACAAAGTTCCTAGAGTGGATTGCGGTTCAAGAATTGTTTTCACCTGATGACACTAAGCTTACTTCCACCAGTTTCTTATGTAGCACTGTCATGACGTCCTATAACTGTAGGCATAGTTAAATTTCCTCAAAGCTCAGAAAATAAAGGTAAGATGATAATCGAAAACATCATTGCGGTTCTACCAGAAAAAAGCTCATCGTGAAAATGAGAAAAAAAGGTTCATGGAATCATCCTGATTTTGTGTGCCATCCAGAACGACACCGATAGATAATTACTTCACAAAGCACACGGTGCCTATGTTGAAATATGTGGCTTATGTCCTCGCATTTTGTTTTTCTATTGACTGAGTCTAGCTACAAGAACAAGGATATTTCATAGTTGGACAATTGCTACTCTTTCACGTAGGATTCAACAAAATGCCAAGCATAAGTTAACAGAACTTCATTCTATAAACACTGTTTCGATTAATGTGCGAAAAATATGCAGATTATATGGTACATGATAATACTGTGCACAGAACCTTGGTCTTTTTCAGTTATTTCTGTAGCCGGACAAGATCATATTACTTAATTACAGTTCCTAGAAAGTTCAAAAACCAATACAGATACAACTTCTGTCTTTCGAGAATAAGATAAGACTGCAAAGTCCCTTGTATTAATCACGAATAAAAAGAATGGGAACAAAAAACAGTTCTATGTGATAGTTTCTGTAAGGACCCGGGAACTACCACCATGTAATATTATCCACTTTTGGTTGAGACCTGCACGGCTTTAAAAGCGTTATATAGAACAGAGAACCCAAGTCTACCTATCAACTAACACAAGTCTCCTCTTAAGTGATGTGGAACAGGAGACATGTACTTAGTTTCTTGGATCATTCGCCAGTATAGCCTCTCCTGCCATCCTAATCACACTCTCAAGGTCGCCACATTTTCCACCTCTTACGACACAACGCTCTCGCTATGATCCGTTACGAAAGTCAGTTCTAATGGACTTGAGAGCTACCACTATGTAATATTGTCATATTTGGACCGATGAGAAAATAAGACGTAAATATCCGCATTTGTTTGATGGTTAAAGTAAATTTAAATTTTGATGATGAAATTTCTTATAAAGAGGGTATAATATAATAGTTGGACTTTATTTTTGCTAGTGATGGGTCCCACTTGTTTTAAAAAAGAAAAAAAAGAAAAGAAGTAAAAGGTTGAAAAGTCAAAAGAGAAGGACAAAGAGTAAGTGGCGCTCTCCCTCTTTTAAGAAAGCGCCGTCAATAGGAAACTTTGGATTTCTTTTTGGTATGGTGTAAGGAAGTTGTATATAGTGGTTATTATATTTTAGGTTAGCTCAATTCTAGTTATATATATTATTTTGGAGAATTATAAAAATTCTAATATTGTAATCAATCCGTTGATTTATACGATATGTATAGATGCTTTGAGACATATATATCGATATCAAGTTGTTGATTATATTTATAGTTACGTACTTTATGTAGAAGGACGGTCGTGTCATTCTCCTTTTCTTGTAATTTTGGATTGTGACACTTTCAGTCTCTTAATTAGCCAAAGCAAGCACATCAAGCATCGTTGCTTTCCCTTTTTGAATTATTAAGCTTCAAGAGAGAATGTTGAAGGTGAATTTTCTGCGGAGGAGCTTCAAACCTGCAAAGTGGTGATAATCCTCTCTCTCTCTCTCTCTCTCTCTCTCTCTCAAAAATTTTGTGGGCTTTCATACTGCAGGAAAGGATTGGGCTTTGCATGTCACACCCCCAACTCAATAGGAGTAAGAGTCTGACAAGGCCGTAATATCTTTTGTTAGAAAAGAAATAAAATTGATTTTCATTAAAGAATAAAAGTCCTCACTGGACGTGGCAAAGGGTAGTGGTTTGGTTTGGCATGGGGCATTCAAGTCATCCCTCAACTTTTGATCTGTCAAAGAACAAAGAAGACTCTTGCATGAGGTAGACACATGACCGCTAAATAGAAGACAACACAAAAGAAGAAAAATAGAGGCACCGCCTCTCTTCCACTCTATCTCCTCTGAAGGCCGCAACTTTTCTGCAAAAGAGTGATCAAGTGTGGGCGGATGCTTGCACCAGCTGGAATTTGTTTTGGCGGTGCTCTTCTCTATATATGTTAACTCGGTAGAACGTAGACGTAGATATACAGAGAGAAAAGTTTTTCTATGCTTTGTAATGCACCTGAATATATACTAAATACTTTCTTGTCTCGTGTCGTCGTTGGTCTCTTTCATCCATCTCTTGCGTTGGTGTGTTTTACGTACAAGATTCAGCAAACCTAAATTTGATTCCAATATTTTTAAAGAACACAACTTCAACAAAACTAAAACTCAATCCAATATCAAAATATATACATCCACAATATATGATAAAAGGTCATTGATTACAATATCAGAGTTTTCAATAAACCATCAACAAGATATATACACCTCCATCAAAAACTAACTCATAAATTCCTCAACTATACACAACTCATACCAAAAAGTCCCTACTATCTAAAAGTCCTCCCTGATAACAAAATGCTCATGTCCAACTTATAGCTCGCTGAAGAATCTAAAAAAGCAAATATATGAAAAATAGCGAGTTACCGAGCCTAACGAGTAATATATTTACTATAAGCGGATCAAGCAATTACTATGCACTGTTAAAACACAAACAGAACTCATTTTCACCAAATCTAGAATTTAACAAACCTTGACCAAAATGTGATATTTCCCACTTTAACTTAATTCTAGATAATAAGAAAGCAAACATCATTGGTCTAGTCCATTGATTAGCCTCATGAAAATATACATCAATAGTCAATCCATTAACCAAACTTGTGCTTAAGTATCTTGCCATGGTCACACATAACACTAGTCACAAGACAATCAAGATTCCCCTCTTGGTTAGATTTTCACCTATTATTAGCCGATGGCTTGGCCCCAAAGGATATGCTAGACGAGTATGAGTATACCCACACTCTCAAAAGTTCACAAAGACATTAAGTATAATCCATTAATGTCAATCTCTAGTAATCCACAATCAAAATCGGTATATATATATATTCATGATTCTTTCATAAAAGCAATCATTCAAACTAAAGTCAAAAGATGAGTTCCTATTTCAAACAAACAAATCCACAATAAAAGCTTGATCATGTTTTACGCAATAAAAGATGCTATTTCTTAACTCATAACATATCAAATCCATAACATGAGCTTAAAAACACAAAGAAGAAAGTATCACTTACCTGGAAAAGCCAAAAACCAATCTATGGCAGTTACTCGAGTCAACGCACTCGAATTCTTAATAATTAATCGAAAAATAATATCAAAGGTTGAGTAATACGATATTCAAATAAATAGCTCAATTACATTGTGCGTCTATTTGTTGATAAATGACACATGTGCACCAACAAAAAACTTACCATAACAAAAACTTGCCGTTATCTTGCTTGCATGTTAAATTTGTTTGCACCATAACTTTCTCCACAAAACTCCATTTAAGCAAGCATATAGTCCATAGAAAACCCTTTCAATATTACAAGAACCCCAATCAGACTGCCCAAAAACCTAGCTGAGAGTAGCTAAAATTCAGACCAAAGGTTATTGTTCAAAATCTATCCAGCATGCGCAACAAACATGAAAATTTCATTTTAAGTGTGTGTGTGAGAGAGTTTAATGCAAATGGCTAAAATATCTGTTGTTTTATATGATTATCAATCCCGTAAAAAGTTATTCTATATATCAATCCTTACATCTCCTACTATTGGTGGGGTAATGGCTAGTTTTGGGACGTTGGGGGATTGCTAAATGTCACCCAAAAGCTCCTCAATTGAACGCAGCAATTCATAATTGACTCAAATCCAAATTTCAAGCTCTAATTTCGACGATTCTTTTGATTAGACGATTTAAGGCTTCAATTATTACCCGACATTGCAAAACAGTGTCTGATTTGGCTTGACGAGTCGACTGGATCTTAAGCACATGAAAATTTTCCCATTTCTCCCTTTTTCTCTCTTCTCACGAGCTCCCCCTCTTGTCTCCCTCCTTGTTTTCGTTGTTGGAGTCTTGCTTGCATCAAGATAAAAGAAAGAAGGGTTAGGCTTGGGCTTGTATAAGAGACATGGGCTGGCTTGGGCCTATGAAGAAATGGATTGTTTGAAGGCCCATATATTACATTGCACAAAGGGGAGTCTGAGTGTTTGGAGTAAATATGACGTTACTCGAACGTTGTTAAAGCTTGCGGTTTCACAGATAAAGCTGTTGAAGAACAAGAAAGAAATCCACATGAAGGAGCTTAGGAGAGTTGGCGCTGCTGCTGAAGAACCCTCGGGACCAAACTGCTGGAATACAGGTGCATGCGATGTCCGGACAATTTCCCGAATGTCTAGTATTTGCAGATACTGGACGTTGAAGTTGCAATAGTTGACCATAGATGATCTTTGCATCTTAAATTAGGCAGGGTTTTCGTAAATCCGGGTTAAGGCACATATTGACTACACTTGCTGATGTTTCGCTTTTACAAGTCCAACATTACATTTGTTGCTTCAACAATATAGAACTCTCTTTGGCACTCTCCCTTTGATGTCTGATGAGTATAAATCATTGTCGAGATGCTTGTCATAGAGTAGTTCATCAAGTGTTTACTCATCCTCTCTCACGTTGAACATGTTATCAGGCAAGAGAAGACATTGCAGGCATATGATCTCATCGTATGGTACTGCCAAATTATCGAAACGCACAGCCAATCATCAAGCCACAAAATTATCAAAGCACACATGCCAATCGTGGAGTCGCAATGGTAGGCGATCTATTTTACTTATATAATCATCTGCTTATTACATGTGTTGTGTGACTGCGTCAGTGATTTCTTTTGACAAAACTGACATCTCATACATCTTCAGGACATTCCTTGTTGACTTTGCTAAGTTGTGTTCCAGCTTGAGACGGCAAAGGAATTCCAAATGCAAATAGGACCGCTGGTTTGCCATCCGAACAAGCAAGAAATTATCAAATTGCTTTTCATGTTGAAGTTTGATTCCTATTTGTAGTCAGTTTCGTAATTTGACTTGGCAAGTCACATTAGAACATATAAACGTGGAATTTTCCTCGACTATAACATATTGAGCAGACAAGAGGTTGTTAGGGTTTTCTCTTTGAGACTATTCCAAGTGAGTTCTCTGTAAGAAATTGTGATGCTTTGAGTATAATTTAAGGCTGGGAAATACTTGAGTAATTTCTATGTCCTTGGGCTTCATAGTGATTGCTTGGCAGGTGGCTCTCCCATGGAGTAGAGAATACCATTAACCAAATTACGTAAATCTCCTATCTTCATTTATCATTGATATTTCTGATAATTTGTTCTTTTCAAGTTAGACTTGAATTGCAAAATCCATGGACTTCCGCGTTATTTCACAACAAGATGTTGACTTTACTACAAGATAACAACATGGTGACGGTGCCCGGCGTTTGCTCAGGGAGCCGTTTGACTGGATCTGGATCTATTTTGTTTCTTGTGGAAAACTATTGACAGGAAATATCTCTGTATCTCGTGCATTGCAAGCAACTGGGAGTTTACACGTGTTTGAAAGTCCACTCTCCCATCTCATACCAGATTCAAAAGTCAATTCTCCCATGCTCGGAAAGATTAGACTTTCTTTTTTCGCTGAAATCCGAAGCCAACATTTAAAGATGGAGTGTGTAGTACTAAATGTCGTACAAAAAGAGGATGAACCAGAGAAATGGATAACTGATATCTACTTGTTGCAACACAATGTTTTCAGTAACTTTAAGAACGAGAAAATCATAGCTTGTTCCGAATTTCGATGACGGAAATTTCACTAAATTTTCCTTTTGTTTTTCTAGTCCATCTAGAGCATGGGCAGTACTTTCACAGAACGAATTTTACTTTGCCGGGGCCAATAACAAATGCAAAGGCTTGGAAAGCTAGTATATTCATGCCGGAAAAAGCCGGTTTTGCATGATTATTATTGCTTGAAAGCTTGATAAGATCATTTATGAATAATCCAAAACTATATCATATGGAAAAATTCTAGGATTTGATTGGTAACTGTGTTTTTGTAAATGGTCATCCAAAATGTCCTGTTTGCTCAATTATTTTCTGGTCGATACATTTTACTTTTTATTTGGATCTACAGTACAGTTGTGAAATTTCATTTCTTCTCTCTAAAATATTCAACTTAGATTTCAGATCAATTGTATCATCCAAGACATTATCGTCTATACGGCCCTGGATAATTTCTTCATTGGTTATAATTCGCCTGCCCAACTTTCTGCATCAAGTTCATCTAAATTTTCTAACGAGCAACTGTATCTCGGTATCTACCCCAAATACATGGTTTTCACTTAGGATTCAACAAAAACTTATTATGCACAATAGTTGAAAAGCCAATGGTACACTTGAACACAACCGTTAATTTGTTTGATGATCTATGTAAATTTAAAAGGTTGTCGGCTTATGAACTCTCTAATCTATTTACACATTTCAAGTTGCTTTTGAAAAATCAAGAAGATGAAACGAATTGCATCAAATCGAACATCTTCAGACTACAGTTCAAGAATTGCCTTCACATGATAAGATAAGCTTGATTGCGTCATGCTCTTATACAGTATTCTAATTGCGTCCTATGTTCATGGATAATTTCCTGGAACATCAGAAAATAATGGAAAAAATAATTACGATGCTTTCAGGAAATGAATGTTATTAAAATGGGGGAAAGAAGTTATTGAAATCGACCATAGTGAGTGTGAACTCTAGAACGAGTTTAACATACGATTACTTCTCAAAGCATACGGCGCCTACATTAAAATATGTAGGAAGGCAATTGTCCTTGCATTCTTTTCAATTGATTGAATGAACTGGTGCAGCTACAAAACAATATCAACGAGATTACATGTTATAATGTCCCAAAGTCAACTACCAGACACATGAATCAAACACCCCACGAAACCATCTATATTATTTTAAAGTTGAGGAATAATTCTCGTCTTGCACCGAATTAGTCAGCCTCCATCCATTATAAATAGAACTTGACATTTGGCAATTGATACGCAGAGCTAGTTCTCCAAGCTTCAATAAATAAGGCAAGTTCCAACCTCTAATATACAGCCTTTCATAGATGAGGCATGTTAATCAGTAGAGGAGATCCCTTGCAGTGAATCATGGTCTTATTTCATGATAAATATTGCTAAAATCTATGCATGGCATTGTCCGTAGTCTTGTTAATTTTGTGCTATCGTAATCACAAACATGTTTAAACCGTAAACATTAGGTCATCCGGGTTCATTTCCTTGATGTCAATGGCAGTATTCTAAGGAAAGAGCAAGAATGGAAGAGAAAATGAAAGCGGCATTAAATTATGACAAGGCATTGTTGCAGAGTAAGGAGCTATATCAGGTACTCCATTTATTGTCATTTGCGTTCTCTATTTCTTTCCCTCTTTTCGGTCAAATAGTAAGTTAGCTTGGCTTTTGCTTTTCCACATGCTCGAAAAAATCCAATACTTCAATACTGTCAAAAGTAGGCCATTCAGGGATTTGTCGAGCTTTCTCTAGGTTGATCCTAATAGGTTAAACTGAATATGAATCGAATCTCATACGGCTAATGAGGGTTCTTTACCTTCTCTTAAAATATTTCTTCCCTGCTTATGTTCAATTTGGCAGTACCTCTTGGACACAAGTGTGTACCCAAATGAACCAGAGCCTCTTAAGGAGCTGAGAGAAGTTTCTGCAAGCCATCCAAGGTCTCTCTCTCTCTCTCTCTCTCTCTCTCTCTCTCTCTCTCTAAGTGTCCATAACTGACTTACAATGCTTTCATTCAATTTAAGGAGTCATATAAATAAAATATCTTGAAGTTGACACTGTTTCCAGAGAATATTTCCCCGACAGTAAACAAGGGATTCAACTTTTTCTTCTTGTATTTGTTGATACAGTTATTGGATGGGAACTGCACCAGATGCAGGTCAATTGATGGGAATACTACTGAAGCTTATCAATGCTAAAAGGACCATTGAAATCGGAGTCTTCACCGGATACTCTCTTTTACTCACTGCCCTAACAATTCCCGAGGATGGAAAGGTCTCCAAGCACTCATCATGCTTTATAATAAGAGAATTTGATTGGATTGCTCATGTAATCACAATTGCTGCAGATAATAGCCATAGATGTTGATCGCGAGGCATATGAAATGGGATTTCCCATAATCAAGAAGGCCGGCGTGGAGCACAAAGTCGACTTTGTCAAATCTGAGGCTCTCCAAGCACTAGATGATTTAATGGCAGATGTAGGTCATTTAACGGCCTTTCCTAGTTTATGCAGTTTCCTCCTACTGCATCATATGTTCAATAAGAAACGTTATATGGATTTACTTTTATAGAGCGAGCTAATTTAGCTTCAAAATACCATGAACATTGTGACAGGCTCTATTTACTACCTGTTTCGTGTTCTGTGTTACGTTTATTTCTTATGCTTTCCTTTGCTGGATCAAGACTGATGAGGATTTGGCATAATAAAACTAATTGCAGCTTGATAACGAGGGGAGCTTTGACTTTGCCTTTGTCGACGCCGACAAAGTGAACTACTTGAATTATCATGAGAGGCTGATGAAACTGATCAAAGTGGGTGGGCTAGTCGTCTACGACAACACCCTCTGGAGAGGAACTGTTGCGATGCCTGAAGACGCGGTTGGAGAGAAATATAAGGGGGGTCGAAAGCTGCTGCTTGAGTTCAACAATTTACTCGCAAACGATGCTCGCGTCCAAATTTGTCATGCTTCGATAGGTGATGGGATGACAATCTGCAGGCGACTTCACTAAGTTTTCATCCATTGACCCCCCCCCCCCCCAATAATTCTTTCTTTCAGAAAGGACATCGCACTTGCCGTAACTTCTTATATCTTTGGGATGTTGTCTTGTATATCATAATAACCACAACATTTATGAATAGGCAAAAATTGATGGGGTCATCAGAAAGTGCTACCCACGATGATTAATAAATTATGTTTGCAGAGAAACATATTCGTACATAATAAATGTGCTAGTTTGATTTGTCGGGGAGCCAGCCGATTTCATTTGTATGCTTTTTCGTGTTTCTAATTTGAGTTTGCCACATCCCGTATTGAAGTCATCTCCATATTCATTTCAGGGCAAAAAGAACCATAACATACTCACATTAAGTGCATCATACGAGAAAAAATAATAACTAGGTGGAACACCACAGCAGAGTCCGTCTCACTTGCACACAATGAGGGGTAAAAGAATCAATTGAGAAGAACGCAATCCGATTAGCCAGCTGAATCTATAAAAAGTCATTGCCATACTCTTGTTTTTCTTATTATTACGTACTTTGTGGCTATCTACAAGCAAACTATGTCTGACCAAGACAACCTTCAGTTTGTTTGATCAAAGGTCCAACTATGAACAAATGTCGGTACATGAACAGTCTGGCAATCTATTAATACTTTTCAAGTTATTTTCTTTTAACAAAACGAGTTTCGTATTAATTCAAGGACACAGTTCCTAGAGCAGTTCGCAGTTCAAGAATTGTTTTCACTTTATAAAACTAGGCTTTCATCCACCAGTTTCTTAGTAGCACTATCATGACGTCCTATAACTGTAGGTGTAGCCATGGCTAAATTTCCTCAAAGCTCAGAAAATATAAGAAAGATGATAATTGAAAACATTATTGCGATCCTATCAGAAAATCCACATCGTGAAAGGTGAAAAAAGGTTCTTGGAATCATCCTGAGTTTTGTGCCATCCAGAACGACATTGACAGAAAATTACTTCTCAAAGCACACAACGCGTATGTTGAAATATGTGGCTTATGTCCTCTCATTTTGTTTTTCTATCGACTGAGTCTAGCTACAATAACAAGGATGTTTCATAGTTAGACAATTTCTACTGGCCAACTACCAGGATCTCAGTTGGGCACTCCACCAAACCATATTATTTTAAGGTGCAGAACTGGTCTTCTTTAAAACATCAATTAGTCAGCATTAACATTATGTCAGAGTAACTCGACAGTTTTCTCAATTTCTGGGGTGTAATTTGCCGTTCACATGCAGCTAGTTCTCAAAGCTTCAATAAGTAGGGCAAGTTTCTGACGTGTAAGTTACAGCCTTTTTATAGATGGGGCATTTTGATTAGTCGAGTAGACTCCTTATAGTGCGGCAAAGGTCACTTTCCATCATAAATATCTGTACGTCTCGTAGAAACAACTAATATCGAAGTTTGTTGACCGTGAACTTGTGGTCACTCGGGGTCATTTCTGGATATCGCAGGAAGTTTGGCTCAGTAAGTATTTGGATTTTGCTAAGGAGAGAACACAGAAAGGGAAGAGAACGAATGGCTATGATGCTTTGACATTCAATCGACTGGGTCTAGTTACAATAACAAGGATATTTCATAGCTGTACAATTGCTACCGGCCAACTCCCAGGAATCTCAGATGGACAATCCGCCAAACCACTCTTTAAATTGCAGGACTAATCCTTTTGGCTTCGTTCTTGCATTATATTCCTCGACCCCCAATTATCGTAGAAAGCATCTTTATGGTGCTCTCGGAAGGCTGCATTTGAGGGGGGTACGGGGCTCTTTTGAAGTCTACTCGATGGCGTCAAAGACGATACTTCATTGGATGATGTAGATAATTAAATGAGCGAGCCTATTTGCAATATATAACCAGGAAAGATGTGGTAGGTTGTCATATGATCACAATCGACAAAACATTCCACCAAACTGTGATATATTAAGAATTTTGGTTAGGTGCAAGACTGGCCCCATGATATTAATGGACTGAACTGCATTCTTCCTCAGAAATACCAGAAGGTCGATGCCGAGGCAGTTTGATTGGACAAATCTGCATTTCGGTAAGGAGAGCAATAATGGAAGAGAAATCAAAAGTATTTTTCAGTTCCGATAAGGGGTTACTGCAAAGTAATGAGTTGTATCAGGTAAACTGCTGATAGTCTCACATCCTGTGTCTTTCTTCGTTCAGTCTTGATGTTGCTGCGCTCGAATGGTGTTTAGTAAGTGCGCTCAGGTTCAACATGCCCGCCTAAGTGCAGCTCTCCAATCCCGTCAAAAGTAGCCATTCTGTGATTTGCCAAATACATCCATCGGGGACCGAACCCATAACAAATCGAACCCCTTCTGCATGAAACCTGGGATTGTTTACCTTCTCTTCTATCGCCGATGCTTCCTTAACTTTTTACTTTCATGCATATGATCAAATTTGGCAGTACATTCTGGACACAAGTGTGTACCCGCGTGAACTCGAACCGCTCAAGGAGCTAAGAGCAGTCACCGCTATCCATCCGAGGTCCCTCTCTCTCTCTCTCTCTCTCTCTCTCTGGGCAAGAATAAACTTACTTCTAAACAGAGCACAAGGCATGAGCTTTTCATATGATTAATGCCGCTTCCGGTTAGAGTTTTTTCCACTTCTATCAAATGACAAATGTGATAAGTTGTGTTTATCGAACACTAGCAGTTGCTTGGTGTTCATTATACGAGATCAAACCAAGAAGTGATTAATTTGCTGATGTTCAGGGCCAAAATGGGCACTGCACCAGATGCAGGTCAGTTGATGGCAATTCTACTGAAAATTCAGAATGCTAAACGGACCATTGAAATTGGAGTCTTCACTGGGTACTCTCTCCTACTCACAGCCCTGAATATTCCTGACGACGGCAAGGTCTGTCAAGTATTCACTATTTCACTTCGTTGAATCTTTCCGGCTGATATGGGAATCTGATTGGATTTATCACGTAGTTAATCATATGGCTGCAGATAATAGCCATAGATGAGGATCGTGCCGCGTATGAAATGGGTTTGCCCATCATCAAGAAAGCCGGCGTAGAGCACAAGATCGACTTCATTGAATCCAAGGCTCTCCAAGCTTTAGACAAAATAGTGCAAAATGTAGAAAACTCAGCAGCTTTTCCTTGCTCACGAAGTTTCATACCTACCGCGAAACATTATGTTTTTTTCCAAGTCAACGAAGCAAGCTCATTGCACAGCAAATTACAGCACACAATGTTTATCTATTTTGCGTCTGACGGTGACTTATGAAACTAATTGCAGCCTGATAGCGAAGGGAGCTTTGACTTCGCCTTTGTCGATGCCGACAAGGTCAACTATTGGAATTATCACGAGAGATTGTTGAAACTGGTGAAGGTCGGAGGGCTGGTCGGATGCGACAACACGCTGTGGAGCGGATCAGTCGCCATGCCTGAAGATGCGGTCGGGCATATGCTAAAGGGGGGTCGGAATTTGACAATTGAGTTCAACAACTTGCTGGCCAAGGATGCTCGCGTCCAAATTTGTCACGCTTCCATAGGCGATGGAATAACAATCTGCAGGCAAATTTTCTAAAGCTATAACATTGTCGAACCTGTATGATCCTTGCTTTCAAACAAATAAATGCGATGAACTTTCTCTCTCGAACAGAAGCCAACTTGTAATCCTTGACCATACCTGGTGATGAGATCTGTGGTTCTGAAAACATACACATATATAGGCATGTGCTCAGGGAATTGGACAAGTGAAACGATCATTAATTTCCCACAACTGCAACAAACGAGTCTACTGAAAATATTTATTCAGTGCAATCCATAGTGTCCTGTCCCACTTACAGTCAGTGCAAGGTAGAAGAATGAGCGCAATCTGATTACAGCTCTACAAATCTATCACAAAATCCTCACCCCTTAGTGGCCCTTTCCCA
Organism: Angophora floribunda; assembly: GCA_014182895.1. Taxonomy (NCBI): domain Eukaryota; kingdom Viridiplantae; phylum Streptophyta; class Magnoliopsida; order Myrtales; family Myrtaceae; genus Angophora; species Angophora floribunda. Next base: position 7,694,859 of record CM024707.1, read on the forward strand.
GTAAATCAAGTCAGCTTTTGCTGCAGGGATTTCCCATGACACCCATTAGCGGACTAACCTCAAGATATGATAAATCTTTGGGAACTAGTCCTCCAAAAATGATGTCAGCATATAATATTGCAACCGATTAACAAGTGCAATCAATTACCGATAGTATCAAGAATCGGCAATGAAGATAAATGGGCAAGAGTCTTCACTCTCCCTAAATTTGTATCCGATCCTCAGTCTTGTTGAATAAATTCTTTCCTTGCAGCAAATGTTTCAGCAACCAGTATAGGGAAAGCAATGGTAGCATCACAGTGTACCTGGTTTAATACAAAAGTAACATTTAAAACTCTTTCTTCATATTTATAGAGATTCTGGGAAGTTTCAGTCTCAGACTTGGCATATGAAGCAATCACCTTAACAGTTTTGGCAGACCCACGTATTTTTCCCCAAGAAACAGCCTCATCTGGCCGAGCTCCAGAATCACTTCCATCAAATTCTTGGGCTGTATTGATGAAGACAGCAAAGTCCGCCCCATTGCGCATCATATTAGCATTGCTTATGTGATGTTTAGGCATCCCTCCGCCTAGGATTATCATTCCAGTTTTTCTAGGGCCAGCATGGACTGCTTCGCCATTCATGGCCCTAATATCTGCACAGAAGTTTGAGTAGACATTATCCATCAAGCTTCTTCATGCTTCAAGTGCAGTGAGCATTTGAACCGAAGTGCCTAACCTTGGATTACATCAACGACTAGACCAGGACTACAGAAGGAGTGGAAGTATAACATGTCTCCCAGTGAGCCATCTGTTAACCCAGGACAGAAGACCGGAATATTATTCTGCAAAACGTCCACTTTAGTTATTGGACTATCTTTAGACATAAGTGAGATACTGACAACTTTCTTGCACATGTAAGGCAAATCTATGGGATTATAAAGAAAAATGCTATTCATTTGCTAAAATTGCAGTTGTTAGGTCTACACACTGAATTGTAGAAAAGCCAAGTGATGAATAGACTTGAATCTTCCCTAAAATACTCCTAACAGGGAAACTGTGTCAAGAAAGAAGAAATTTTCCTTTTCCTACTTCACATTGCCATCCCAGAAACAACCTTCTCCCAGTGCCCCAAGCTAATAAAGAAGCAAATACATCAGAGATGTACAGCAGATAAGTGTAACCTGGTGCAAAAAGATTACCTTAATCAACTCACCTTGTGTGCCCAATAAAGGTATGATCTTTCATCATTAATCTCTTTCCCCAAGCGAGCAATCACCCTAGAAGGTGTCCATAATATGTTCTGCATAATCCCAAAGGAAGAAATTAGAAGTTGCACCTCTGGCCCTTCACACAAATGTGTGGTTCACTAATAGGAGAGCAGGATTTTTGTTGTATAATAATTTTCACCATGGGATGCTATTATTAAAACAACTCAACGAAATGCCAATCAGATTTTTTAAAGTGTGCTATAGAATAAGCACTTCCCAGGAGAAATGTCTTCATATTCAGACAATGATCCAAAACCAATAATCTAATATATTTTCTACTATGGGGACTCGAGGTCTGAATTAAGGGGAAAAGAGTTCAAGAAATTAATGAATGCATCCTAAGGTATCCCACGGAAGCCCAACGGACAATGCCCAATACATCAAAGAAGAGAAAGTACCTCTTCTTTCTGCTCCTTCAGCATCTGGTCAAATATTGGAATTATCCAGTCCTCAAATTTACAGTAGTTGTCATTAGGAACCAACAGGTTACCTATGCGGTTCAATCCTTTCGAGCGCAAGAGAGCTCCAGGCAGGGAAAAATCACCTTTATATGTAGGCGCAAGGCATTTTATAAGATCTTCCTCTATGCCACCAGCTGTCGTCACTACTACATCGACCTGCACAAACATAAGAAGCACACCTCCAAATGATTTGGTGAACCATAAGGTAAGCACACATAAAAAGAATGAACAGAACCTGGTTTCCACAGGACCCTTCATTTGGAGTAAATCAGGGGATGCAAGATATTTAACATCAGAACTCTTCCTATGCATTTTAGGGAAAGAATATATGTACTTTGGTTCTGGCAACTTCAACCAAGTATATGAAAAACTCAAGCATAAGCAAAAATATAGTCATGGCTAAAGAACTTCCTTCCATCATTTGAATAAACTTTGTAAATGCCAAGCAAAAAACAGAAAAAGAAAGAAAGAGTAAACTCTGTGGATAAAGAACAAGACAGCCCACAAAATGATTCAATCACATGTCATATACCATAAGACATATTTCTTCTCAGCTCAGCAAATGCCACTTTCATTCCCCACAGCATATACGCAAGAATATAAAAAATCCTCATCGGAATACTTACCATGTGATGCTGAACAAGATAACGAATTGTATCTCTGATACCAGACGAGATGAGGTTGGAAGTGAAACCAAGGAACACCTTGCATCTGACAGACTCTCTATATGCTTGGTCTCTCTCCTCCTCACTGCAATCTTCAGTTATAGCCTCATCAGAGAGCCTCCAGTCTAGCTTCAAACAGTTCAAAAACACATCACTAGAATCATGATTCTACAGAAAATACAAATAAAGCCTCAACCTTGCAACTTAAAAAACAACAAAAACCACAGCAACAACAGTGAAAGGCAGGTGAATTCCCCAATTAAGACAAGCTCGCTCAAAAAAGTTACCATTTGATTAACCACTTCGATCGCGTCCCCAAGGTTGGCGGCTTGAAACCCAGTGGAGACCATGGACCTTAAAAGCTGACGATAATCGACTCCTCGATTGAAGTCATACCCCTCAATCTTCATGCACTTCCCTTCAAGGGTTTCTGATTCTTTGAACACGGTGGAGTGGACAGAAGCCAGAAGGCTATCTTTTAATGCCTCGCCCATTATTACAAACTCCTACAGATTTCGCGAAAACAAGAGCTAATGTCAATGACCCAGAAACGAATCCTAGTTGTTCGTTACCATCTTGATAGATTAAACGAGCATTTGCTTTTCGACAGCAACATTCGAACACGAATTCACATCGATGAGCAAAAAGGATCCAACTTGTAGACAATTAAGCACAACCCACCATGGAATTGGAACATAAAGGAAGGGAAGTGGGAAATTGAGGGGGAAGAGAAAGAACGAACCTGGGAATGTCGGTGCGGCAAAGCGAACCCGGTGCTAAAAGGAAACGTCCTGCTGCTGCTGCTTCCCAAAGCAATTGGGGTTTTAGAAGCGATGAATTTCTTCCTTTCCCTCTTTTCTCGTTATTTGCTTCGTTTGGTGGTATGGGCTTTCCTTCGTTATGGGCTCTCACAAAGGCAAGGAAAGTGTTCTGTCCCGGATCAAAATCCACTTTCCAATTCAGATACAAAATGCCAACAGACATGCGGCCTGGCTAGTAAAGGGACTTGGGGTGAGGCCTGAGCATATCAGGACCGAGGTTCGATCCCCATGAAAGTCGAAAACACATGTACATGGAAGAGATGAGTGAGATGAAAAGAAAATTCAGATAGAAAATTGGCCGAGTTTGGGAGAGAGAGAGAGAGAGAGAGAGAGAGAGAGAGAGAGAGAGGCCGCGGGGAGGGTATCTAATATCAAATCAACTATTTCCATATTGCAATTCAAGAATTGTCTTCACCTGATAAAGATAAGCTTGATTCTATCATGCTCTATCGCAGCTTTGTAATTGTGGCCTTTAACTACAGTTCAGGGATAATTTCCACAAACATCAGAACATGGAGGAAAGCAGCTTAATGAAAAAATTACGATGATGATTTCAGAAAAATGAATGTTGTTAAAAGGGGAAAATAAGTTCCCGAAATCAACCCGGAGTGTGCGGACTCTCCAACAATGTTAACAGTTAATTACTTCTCAAAACAAACGGCAACTACATTGAAATTTGTAGGAAAGCGACAGTCCTTGCGTTCTTTTCCATTGATTGGACGAAGTGGTGCAGTTACAACACAATAGAACGAGATCACATAGTCTAGTATCCCAAAGCCAACTACCAGGAACATTAATCAGACACTCCACTGAACCACATAGTCCATATTATTTTAAAGAGAAGGAATAATCCTTGTCCATAAAACGCCAAATTAGTTAGCTTCCATAGAGACTAAGAGAACTCGACATTTCCATCAACTCCAGGAGGGTGTTTCGCCATTACACAGAACTAGTTCTCGAAGCTTCAATAAGTAAGGCAACTTCCATCTTCTAATTTACGGTCTTCCATTGATGAGGCATTTTAATCACTAGATGAGACTCTTTGCAGCAAATCACGGTCATATTCCATGACAATATCTATGAAATCTATGCATAGCACAGTCTGCAGTCTTAATGATTATGTGCCATAGCAATCACAAACATGTTTGTCAAACGTGAACGTTGGTCATTTGGGGTCATTTCCTTGATGGAAAGGCAGTTCAACAATACAGTAATAAATTTTACTTTCACAGGAAAAGCACAAAAATGGAAGAGAAAATGAAGCTGTATCAGTACTCCATTTATTGTCAGTCACATCCTGTATTCTTTTCCTGCTTTCGGATAAATGGTGAGTAAGCTTGGCTTTCATTGTCCCACGCGCCAGAAAAGTCCAACATCCTATCTTGTCAAAAGCAGGGCAGTCGGGTATGTCAAGTGCTTCCTCCAGGCCGATCCTTATAAGTTAAGCTGAATTTGAATCGAATCCAATACGGCTAATCTGTAGGATTCTTTACCTTCTCTTATGCTGCCATTGCTTCTTAAAGTTTTGCTTCCACGCATATATTCAATTTCGCAGTACATTTTGGACACAAGTGTGTACCTAAATGAACCAAATCCTCTTAAGGAGCTAAGAGAAGTTTCTGCAAACCATCAAAGATCTCTCTCTCTCTCTCTCTCTCTCTCTCTCTCTGAAACATTGCAATCAATACTGTTTCTAGGAGGATATTTCCCCCTAACAGTAAACAAGGAATTTAAATTTTTCTTCTTCTAATTGTTAATATTCAGGTGTTGGATGGGCACCGCACCAGATGCAGGTCAATTGATAGCAATACTACTGAACTTTATTGATGCTAAAAGGGCCATTGAAATTGGAGCCTTCACCGGATACTCTCTTTTACTCACAGCTCTAACAATTCCTGAGGATGGAAAGGTCTCCAATCACTCATCATGTGTTATAATAAAATAATCCAATTCGATTGCTTATGTCATCACAACTGCTGCAAATAATTGCCGTAGATGTTGATCGCAAGGTATATGAAATGGGATTTCCCATTATCAAGAAGGCCAGCGTAGAGTACAAAGTCGACTTCATCAAATTCATGGCTCTCCAAGCTCTAGATGATTTAATGGAAAATGTGGGTCGTACCCCAGCCTTTCCTAGTTTATGCAGTTTCCTCCTACTGCATCATATGTTCTAAAAGAAACTTTATACGGTTATACTTTGATAGATCGAGCTAATCTCACATACAGCTTGATCAAGAGCGATGCGGACAAAGTCAACTGCCTGAATTACCGTGAGAGGTTAATGAAACAGTTCGAAGTGGGTGGACTAGGCATGAACGACACCCTCCGGAGAGGAACAGTTGCGATGCCTGAACATGATGTTGGAGAGAAATATAAGGAGGGCCGAAAGCTGCTGATTGAGTTCAACAAGCTGCTTGGCAACGATGCTCACATCCAAATTTGTCATGCTTCGATAGGTGATGGGATGATTATCTGCACACAACTACACTAAGTTTTTAACCATTGACCCCCACGCTATTCGTGTTTTCCAAAAAAGAGATCGCATTCACCATAACTTCTCATGTCTTTGGCATGTTGTTTTTTGTATATTGTAATATCCCCAACAAAAATGAACGTGCTAAAATTGATGTGCTCATCAGAAAGTTACATGAATGATTTGATAAATTATTTTTTTGCTACAGGAACATTCATAATAGATGTACTAGTTCATTTTGTCTTGGCGTTCGCAAATTTCATTCGAATGATGTTTTGAACTTTTAAATTGAGTTTGCCGCATGTTGTATTGAAGTCATCTACAGGTTCATCTTCTTCAAACCGAGAGCATCCATCCTAAATAAATTCGATGACTCTCTACAAGGTCCTGTCAAGAACCAGATTGAAGAAGAAACTATCACAAAGCAACATTGCCTCAGATTGGAACTTTAGAAACTGCACGGTGCTTGAGGCACATCCATATTGCCAATGGTTGAGAGTTGATTCACGCCACATCATTTGGTCATGGACAAGACAGAGGCATGGAGATAGTGCGCTCCTGAAAGCTTTGCTGGAGGAATGACCAGTACTATTGTATTCTGACCGAGTTGGTAAATCATGACATTCCTCAGAACATCTCTGCAAGTAATCCCAGAGAGAGAGAGAGAGAGAGAGAGAGAGAGAGAGAAATTACCACACCGTGATTTCTCATCATGTCCTGCCCCGTTCTTGTTTCCAGGTCTAGTGAAACCATAACTTACTCATTCAGTGCAACAGACAAGAGAACTAATCATAGCTAGGTAGGACATCACAGCAGAGTTCTGTCTCGCTGGCACACAGTGCAGGGTAAAAGAATAAATTGAGATGAACACAATCTGATTACAGCTCAGCTGAATCTGTAACCAAAGAAATTGCCATATCCTTGCGGTTCAAGGATTGATCTCCAATGATCCAAATATCTGGTAGAGGGCCCATCCATCTGGTGCATCTGGTGCAGGGCCCATCCATTTATCAATTTTATATTCTTGTTAAAGACAACCTTCTTATTTGATCAATGACCCAAATATAAACAAATGTCGGCAGATGAATTGTCCCCTAACCTATTAATTCATATGAAGTTGTTCTCTTTAAACAAAACAAGTTTCGAATAACTTCCAGGACAGAGTTCCTAGAGCTGATCGCGGTTCAAGAATTGTTTTCACCCAATAATACTAAGCTTACTTACCACTAGTTTCTTATGTGATGTCCAAAAACTGTCTTCATGGATAATTTCCTCGAAGCTCAGGAAATTAAAAAGAAAAAAGACAAAGGATGATAATCGAAAACATCCAGAGTCTAGTTACAATAGTACCATGTTATTGCCTTTTCAAAAGACATAAGCAAGGGTTAATACGAAACGAACACTTCATCGTCGAAACAAAAATTACATTTCAACAGACAATCAACAGATTCTACATATACAATAAATATTTTTATAATCTATGTAACAAGGATACACTATTGCCATATAAAATGTCATCTAGTACTCACCCTTTTGTTTGTTTGCCACCGACAAAAACAGACAATATAACCTAATTCTTTTGCAAGTCCCGTGAACGCGCAAGTGAGTCAAGTCTCTTAAGCAATGAAGCACCTTCCCCGGGGTTTCCACATCACCATTAAAAACACCTTCTCTTCCATTTTACGTGGCTTTTCTGACTTCATGCAGAAGCTCACTACTGTTAATAATTCGCTCAATATTTAAAGCCAACCTTTCAAGACCAGTGATCAAGACGACCTTCTTTATACTCTCAGCTACTGGTCAACTACCAGGACTCCACCGTACCATATTATTTTAAAATGCGGGCCTAACCCTTTGCCTTTAAAACCAGAATAACTCGACAGTTCCCTCGAGTTCTGGGGGATAATTGGCCATTACCACGCAGCTGGTTCTCAAAGCTTCAATAAGTTAGGCAAATTTCTGACCTCTAAGTCACAGCTTTTAATAGATGGAGCATTTTAATTAATCGAGTAGACTCCTTATGGCGCAGTGAAGGCCACATTCCATGACAAATATCTGTATATCTCTAGAAATCACCAATGTCGAACCCTGAACTTGTGGTCACTCACAGTCATTTTTCTGGATTCTGCAGGATGTTTCATTCGGTAAGAGTTTGTATTTTTGCTGAGGAGAGAGAACAGAAACGGAAGAGAATGACAGCAGCGTTGAATTATAACCAGGCGCTATTGCCGAGTGAGGAAGTCTTGTTGCAACAGGCTGGAAGATGCCATGGCTCACGTGATTATAATTGATTGAAAGGTTCCAAACATCTGTTTGAAATTTTATTTGGCAATTAATGTCGCATTTATAGGTTCCAACGTGGGTAATAAACTAATCCATAATCTATAAAAATGTTTTCAACAACTTTAAGGACAAAGTTCATCCGACAGATTGTAGTTCAACAATTGGCTTCGCCTGATCAAATGGGTCTTGTTCAGGCAATGTGGCACATGATTACGTCCAGCAACATTCACTCTCGCGCCATTTCATTGAACCCAGATTATGATCAAACTTCCGGAAGACGTGTTTTTGAGGGGGAAAGCAGCTCTTCTGAAGTCAACTCAAATACCTGTGGCCTCAAAAACTATACTACATTGGATGATGTATAAAAATAAATAAGTAAGCTATTTAGTACATATAACCAGAGAGATTCGACAGCTGTGATATTCTAACAATTAACCAACCACTCCACCAAACTGTTATATCTTAAGGATTTTGGTGGACTGCAAGACTGGCCCTGTCATATTAAATAGACCAAACCTGACAGTTCCATCAAAACCTGGAGAGAGCTTTCGTTAATGCACAGACCTAATTCAACAAGAGAGGCAAGTTCTGATCTTGAATTTGCAGCTTTCATAAGTAGAGCTTCGGTAGAGTGGACTCCCTAGTCCTTATATTGCATTCAGTATCTTCTTTTGTCATTACTATCTGTACATGCCAGAAGGTCATTTCTTTCACGTGAAGTCGGTTGATTCAACAGATTTGCATTTTGGCGAGGAGAGTGAAAATGGAAGAGAAAATGACAGTAGTTTCAAGTTCCGACAAGGGGTTATTGCAAACCAAGGAGTTGTATCAGGTGCCACTACTAATTGTCTTCACATCCTCTTTCTATTGCCAATGCTTCCTTAAATTTTTGGTTTCATGCATAAGCTTAATCTTGGCAGTACATTTTGGACACGAGCGTGCTTTCACGCGAACTAGAGCCCCTTAAGGAGCTAAGAGAAGTCTGCGCCATCCATCCGAGGTCTCTCTCTCTCTCTCTCTCTCTCTCTCTCTCTCTCTCTCTCTCAGCAAGAAAAAGTTACTTCCAAACAGGGCAAGAAAGACGTAAGTTTTTCATGTGATTAATGCCGCTTCCAGTAAGAGCTTTTTCCGGTTCCATTGAAAGATGGATGTAATCTCCCAGTTGTGTTTATCGAACGCTAGCAGTGGCCTGGTGTTCATTATATGACATCAAATCCACAAGTGATTAATTTGCTGATGTTCAGGGCCGGGATGGGCACTGCACCAGATGCAGGTCAGTTGATGGCAATTCTGCTGAAACTTCTGAATGCTAAACGGACCATTGAAATTGGAGTCTTCACTGGGTACTCTCTCCTACTCACTGCCCTGAATATTCCCAAGGATGGCAAGGTCTGTCAAGCATTCAACATGCGGTTTGTTGAATCTTTCCCGCTGATATGAGACTCCGATTGGATTGCTCACCTTATAATTATATGGCTGCAGATAGTAGCCATAGATCTGGATCGTGCGGCATATGAAATGGGATTACCCATTATCAAGAAAGCTGGCGTGGAGCACAAGATCGACTTCATTGAATCCGAGGCTCTCCAAGCCCTTGATGAAATATTACAAAATGTAGGGAACTCTGCACATTTTCCTCGTTCATGAAATTTCCTACCTACTGCACAGTAATTATGTTTTTTTTTTTCAACGAAGCAAGCTCATCGCACATCAAAATATACAGCATATAATATTTACCTAATTTGACTCTTGAGACTGATGGCAATTTGGCTCGATGAAATTAATCGCAGCCTGATGCCGAGGGGAGCTTTGACTTTGCCTTTGTCGATGCCGACAAGGTCAACTTTTGGAATTATCATGAGAGGCTGATGAGACTGGTGAAAGTGGGCGGACTGGCCATATACGACAACACGCTGTGGAAAGGAACGGTCGCCATGCCTGAAGATGCGGTCCGACAGAAACTGAAGGAGGGTCGAAAGCTAACGATCGAATTCAACAACTTGCTGGCCAAGGATGCTCGCGTCCAAATTTGCCATGCTTCCATCGGCGATGGAATGACAATCTGCAGGCGAATTTCCTAAAAAGCGGGGATTCCCCACCTTCACTTTATCCTAGTCTGTAAAATGTAATCTCTGGCATGTTGCGCATAAAATAAGTGAATAAGAGCAACGACTCGCGCTCTCTCTTCCTCAAATTATTGCGCTGGATGAAGACAGCAAAGTCTGCTGCATTTCGCATCATATTAGCATTGCATATGTGATGTTCAGGCATCCCTCATCCAAGGATTATCATTCCAGTTTTTCTAGGGCCAGCATGGACTGCTTCGCCATTCATGGCCCTAATATCTGCACGGAAGTTGGAGTAGAAATTATTCATCAAGCTCCTTGCTTCAAGTGCAATGAATATTTGGACCGATGTGCCTAACCTTGGACTACGTCGAATGATTATACCGGGACCGCAGAAGGAGTGAAAGTATAACATGTCTTGTCAACCCAGGACAGAAGACCGGAATACTATTCTGCAAAATGTCCACTTAAGTCATTGGACTATATTTAGAAATATGTTAGATACTGGCAACTTTCCTGCGCATGCCTAGAGAGGGCTGGGCGAGCATCGCTAGGCCCTCACGGGCGTTCACTGCAAAGGAAAAAAAAGAATAAATAATAAAAAATTAATATCATCTTTTGACAAAAATATTTTGACTGGCCGGAATATTTAGCTAGTAGACGACCTGCAAGGTCAAGCCTTATTTAAAACAACTATAATCATTTCAAACCCTTATTTGAGATATGAAGATACTTTAGATCCTTATTTAGAATTTTCCCTATATATATAGGGTTGATTCAAGGTTAGACCAACCGTAAAATCATAGGATCAAGGACCAATCCACTTGGTATAGGGTCTAGGGTCCTAGAACCTAGGGCCAGCCTAATCCCTTGAGAATCGAACCAAGGCTAACAAGGTTGGGCCGGTCTAAGGTCGGTCCAAGGTTAACCCGGGACTGACAGCCACCCCTAGAAAAAAGTCAAGGATATGTTAGTTAAATGTGTCCCTGCAAAGGGTATCTGCGGTACTCTCTGCTCATTATCTTTTGGTCGTTGCATTGAGTTTCCTTTATTTGGGACTTTCACAATGATCCTGCTGTATTTCTTGTCTCTGAAGTTCTGAACTTAGATCCGGAGGAATCGTATTAAAGATATGCCCTGAAATTTTCTTCAACGGTATTAATTTGCCTACCAAACTCTCAGCATCAAGTTCGTCCCAATAATCCGATGAGCAACTGTATCTTGGTATTTGCTCTAGACGTAGTTTTCACTTGTGATTCAACAAAAATTTATTTAGCATGATAGTTTTTTTTTTTTCGGTCATATTTGGCATGCTGGTTGAAAAGCCAACAGAACACACGAAGGACAGCCATTAATTTGTTTGATGATCTGCCTAAATATGAGAGTTGTGGGGCTGATGAACTCTCCCGCAATCTATTTAGCATTTCGAGTTGCTTCTGCAAAACTATAAAAGAGAATCAAATCAACTATTTTTGGATTGTGGTTCAAGAATTGTCTTCACCTGATAAAGATAAGCTTGATTCTGCCATGCTCTAACACAGCTTTGTAATTGCAGCCTTTAACTGTAGTTCAGGGATAATTTCCATAAACATCAGAACACAGAGGAAAGCAGATTAATGAAAAAATTATGACCATGATTTCAGAAAAATGAAAGTTGTTAAAAGGGGGAAAAGAAGTTCTTGAAATCAACCTGGAGTGAGTGTGGACTCTCCATCGATATGAACAGTTAATTACTTATCAAAACAAACGATGCCTAGATTGAAATTTGTAGGAAAGCGATAGTCCTTGCATTATTTTCCATTGATTGGACGAACTGGTGCAGTTACAACACAATAGAACGAGATCACATAATAGTATAGGATCCAAAGTCAACTACCAGGAAATCGATCACACTCCACGAAACCGCATAGTCTGTATAATTTAAAAGTGGAGGGATAATCCTTGTCTATAAAACATCAAATTAGTCGGTGTCCACAGAGGCTAAGAGAACTCGACATTTCCATCAACTCCAGGACGGCATTTCACCATTAATACACGGAACTTGTTCTCAAAGCTTCAATAAGTATGGCAAGTTCCAACTTCTAATTTAGAGTCTTTTATTGATGAGGCATTTTAATCACTAGAGGAGACTCCTTGCAGCAAATCACAGTCATATCTCAAGACAGATATCTGTGAAATCTATGCATGGTAAAATCTGCAGTCTTGTTGATTATGCGCTATAGCAATCACAAACATGTTAGTCAACATGAACATTGGTCATTTGGGGACATTTCATTGATGGGAAGGAAATTTAATACGGTAAGAATTTTTACTTTCCCAGGGAAAGAGCAAAAATAGAACTGAAAATGGAAGTAGCATCAAATTATGACAAGGCATTATTACAGTGTAAGGAATTGTATCAGGTACTATATTTATTGTCAGTCACATTCAGTATTCTTTTCCTTGTTTTCGGATAAATTGTAGGTTAGCTTGGCTTTCATTCTCCCACGCGCCAAAAAAGTCCAACATTCAATCCTATCAAAAGCAGGGCAGTCGAGAGTGTTAAGCACTTCCTCTAGGCTGATCCTAATAGGTCAAGCTGAATTTGTATTGAATCCAGTACGGCTAATCTTCTTTACCTTCTCTTACGCTGCCATTGCTTCTTAAAGTTTTGCTTCCATGCATATGTTCAATTTCACAATACATTTTGGATACAAGTGTGTACCTAAATGAACCAAAGCCTCTTAAGGAGCTGAGAGAAGTTTCAGCAAACCATTCAAAGTGCCCCCCCCACATCCCTAGCTTTATGTCCAAAGCATTATCATACAGTCACTAACTGTGACTTACAATGCTTTCATTCAATTTAAGGAGTCAAAAAATTGAAATATCTTGAAATTTACACTGTTTCCAAGAGGATATTTCCCCCTAACAGAAAACAAGGGATTTAAAATTTTCTTCTTTTAATTGTCGATATTCGGGTGTTGGATGGGCACTGCACCAAATGCAGGTCAATTGATAGCAATTCTACTAAAACTTATCAATGCTGAAAGGAACATTGAAATCGGAGTCTTCATCGAATACTCTCTTTTACTCACAGCCCTGACAATTCCTAAGGATGGAAAGGTCTCCAATCACTCGTCATGCATCATAATAAAATAATCCAATTCGATTGCTCATGTGATCACGACTGCTGCAAATAATTGCCATAGATGTTGATCGCGAGGTATATGAAATGGGCTTTCCCATTATCAAGAAGGCCGGCGTGGAGTACAAAGTCAACTTCATCAAATCCGAGACTCTCCAAGCTCTAGATGATTTGATGGAAAATGTGGGTCGTGTCCCAGCCTTTCCTAGTTTCTGCAGTTTCCTCCTACTGCATCATATGTCCTAAAAGAAACTTCATATGGTTATACTTTGATAGATCGAGCTAATCTCATATACAGCTTGATCACGAGAGGAGCTTTGACTTTGCCTTTGTTGATGCGGACAAAATCAACTGCTTGAATTACCATGAGAGGTTAATGAAACAGGTCGAAGTGCGTGGACTAGTCATCAACGACACCCTCTGGAGAGGAACTGTTGCGATGCCTGAACATGCTGTTGAAGAGAAATAAAAGGAGGGTCAAAAGCTGCTGATTGAGTTCAACAAGTTACTTGCCAATAATGCTCACGTCCAAATTTGTCATGCTTCGATAGGTGATGGGATGATAATCTGCAGGCAACTTCACTAAGTTATTAACCATTGACCCCCACGCTATTCGTTTTTTCCAAAAAGGAGACCATATTCGCCATAACTTCTTATATCTTTGGCGTGTTCTTTTTTGTCTATTGTAATAACCCCAACATATATGAATATGCTAAAATTGATGTGCTCATCAGAAAGTTATATGAATGATTAATAAATAAATATTTTTACTACAGAAACATTCATAATAGATGTACTGGTCCATTTTGTCGTGGCATTGGCAAATTACATTTGAATGCTGTTTTGGATTTTTGAATTGAGTTTGCCGCTTGTTGTATTGAAGTCATATACAGATTCATTTTCTTCAAACTGAGAGCATCCATCCTAAATAAATTTAATGACTCTCTCCAAGGTCCTGTCAAGCAACAGAATGAAGGAAAAACTACCACAAAGCAACATTGCCTCAGATTGGAAATTTAGAGACTGCACGGTGCTTAAGGCACACCCATATTGCCAATGGGTGAGAGTTGATTCACGCTACATGATTTGGTCATGGCCAAGACAGAGGCTTGAAAATAGTGCGCTCCTGAAATCTTTGCTCGAGGAATGATCAGTACTATTGTATTCTGACCGAGTTGCTAAATCATGACATTCCTCAGAACAGCTCAGCAAGTGATCCCACAGAGAGAGAGAGAGAGAGAGAGATAAATGATCGCACCACAATTTAGCATCCTGTCCTGCCCCGTCCTTGTTTCCAGGTCTAGTGAAACCATAACTTACTCACATGCAGTGCATCAAACGAGAACTAATAATTAGGCAGGACATCACAGCCGAGTTATGTCTCACTAGCACACGATGCAGGGTAAAAGAATAAATAGAGATGAACGCAATCTGATTACAGCTCAACTCAATGCGTAACCAAAGAAATTGCCTTATTCTTGCGGTTCAAGAATTGACCTGCAATGGTCCAAATATCTGGTGCATATGGTGCAGTGCTCATCCATTTATTAAATTCTTGCCAAAGACAACCTTCAATTTGTTTGATCAATGACCCACATATAAACAAATGTCGGCAGACGAATTGTCCCCTTAACTCATAAGAAGCTCTCTTTAAACAAAACAAGTTTCGAATAACTTCTAAGATAGAGTTCTTAGAGCATATCGCAGTTCAAGAATTGTTTTCACCTTATAACATTAAGGGTGTGAATGATAACCATTATATTCCTAAGAATAATTTATGTTCAAAAATTATTCTTTTTTATTATGTTCTCGAGAATAATTTATGAGCATTTAAAGGCATTTGGTAACTATCCAAAATTTATATTATAGGGATAGAAATGCGTTTGGTAGGAGTTTGAGATTCTTTTGTGACTTATAATTTTTTTAACTTTTTAATTTTTTTTTTTTTTTTTTTTTCATTTCCTCCTTCAAACTTCAGTCAATCGTCGGCCTCAAGATGGCTGGCAATCAACCAAACTAGGGCTGGCAACCTCACAGGAGGGTAGCTAACTCTTGATGAGGCCGAGCCTTGTCGACAACTAGGCAAGGCTTGACCTCACCGAGCCACCGCGAGGTCGGCCTCGCCTTGGTTGGGCGACACAACCTCATAGTGGCCCAGCAACGTCAAGCTCACCCAACCACCAACAAGGCTCAAACTTGCTGGGCCACCGCGAGCTCGGCTTCACTTGGCCGATTTCACGATGGCTTAGCGAGGTTGGGCCTCACCAATGGCTAGGCAAGAGCTCGCCCAACCAAGGCAAGGCCAAACCTCGCCAAGGGCTAACGACGGCTAGACATTAAAGAAGAAGAAAAAGAAAAGGAAGAAAAAATAAAAATTGATTCCGGAGTTGTTCTCGGAACAAAGAATCAACTTTTTTTTACTTCTCGATTCTGTTTCAAATTTATTCCCAAGAATAAAAAATTTACTAAATGGATTTTTGTTCCCAAGAACAAAAGAATAAAATTAGTTATTATCGGGCATGTTACCATGCGCACCCTAAGCTTACTTACCACCAATTTCTTGGGCATGTTACCATACGCACCCTAAGCTTACTTACCACCAATTTCTTAGAGTGCGAATGGTAACCATTTAGTTCCCGAAAATAATTTCTGACAAAAATTATTCTTTTTTATTTTGTTCCCATAAACAATTTTTGAACATTCGAAGATGTTTAGTAACTATCCAAAATGCTTATTCCCCGGATGGAAATACGTTTGGTAAAACTCTTAAATTTTTTTTGTTTCTTCTAATTTTTTAATACTTTTTCTTTCTTTCTTTTTTTTTCTTTTTTTTTTTTTTCTTTTCTTCTTTCTTCTTCCTCCTTCTATGACCAATGGCCAACGAGGTCCGACAACCTTGCTGGAGCCTCACCAGGTCAAGGCAAGGTCGACCTCACATCATTTGGGCAAGATCAAGCCTCATTGATGGCTTGGCGAGCCTCGGGCCACCGCCGACGATGGCAATGGTGGCAAGTAGGCAGCAATGAGGCAATAGTAGCCCGGTGATGGGCTGAGAGAAGGAAGAAGAAGAAGAAAGGGAATGAAAAGAAAAGAGAAGAACAAAATTCAGACTTGATTCTTAGAATTGTTTCTGGGAATAAAAATCAATTTTTTTTTATTCTTGATTTTGTTCCAAATCTATTCTTGAGAACAAAAATTTTACCAAATGGATTTCTGTGCCAAATCTATTTCCGGAAACAAAAGAACAAAATTAAACACTATTTAGCCAGTTGATAAACAAGCCCTTATTATCGAAAACATCTTGAGTCTAGTTACAGTAGTACCATGTTATTGCCTTTTCAAAAGACATAAGCAATGATTAACATGAAAAGAACGCTTCAATGTCAAAACCAAAAATTACATTTCGATCGACAGTCAACGGATTCTACACATGCAATAAATATTTTTATAATCCATGTAACAAGGATACACTATTACCATATAAAATTTCATCTAGTACTCACCCTTTTGTTTGTTTGTCATCGACAAAAACAGACAATCTAACCCAATTCTTTTACAAGTTCCATGAACATGCAAGTGAGTTGGTCTCTTAAGCAATGAAGAACCTTCCACGGGGTTACCACATCACCATTAAAAACAGCCTCTCTTCCAATGCATGTATCTTTTCTGACTCCCTGCAGAAGTTCACTCCTCCTAATAATTCGCTCAATATTTAAAGCCAATCTTTCAAGGCCAGTGATCAAGACGACCTTCTTTATACTCTCAGCTGCTGGTCAACTACCAGGACTCCACCAAACAATATTATTTTAAAGTGTGGGACTAACTCGTCTTTATAACACCAGAATAACTTGACATTTCCCTCGAGTTCTGGGGGATAATTGGCCATTACCACGCAGCTGGTTCTCAAAGCTTCAATAAGTTAGGCAAATTTCTGACATCTAAGTCACAGCTTCTAATAGATGGGGCATTTTAATTAATCGAGAGACTCCTTATGGTGCAGTGAAGGTCACATTCCATGATAAATATCTGTACATCTCTAGAAATCACCAACCCCGAAGTTTGTCAACTGTGAACTTGTGGTCACTCGGGGTCCTTTCTGGATACTGCAGGATGTTCGACTCAGTAAGAGTTTTGTATTTTACTGAGGAGAAAGTACAGAAATGGAAGAAAATGACAGCAGCATCAAATTATAACAAGACGCTATTGCAGAGTGAGGAAGTCATGGTGCAACATGCTGGAAGATGCCATGGTTCACATGATTATCATTACTTGAAAGATTTCAAACATCCTTGAAATTTTTCTTGGCAATTAATGTCACGTTTACAGATTCCAACTGTGGGTAATAAACTATCCCGTAATATATAAACATGTTTTCAACAACTTTAAGGACACAGTTCATCCGGCAGATTGTAGTTCAATAATTGGCTTCGCCTGATCAAATGAGTCTTGTTCAGGCATTCTATAAGGTGGCACATGATTACATCCAACAACATTTACTCTTGCGTTAATTCATTGAACCCAGATTATGATCGAACTTTTGGAAGACATGTTTTTGAGGGGGGAAAGCGGCTCTTCTGAAGTCAACTCAAAGACCTGAGGCCTCAAAAACAATACTGCATTGGATGATGTTGAAAATCAAATGACTAAGCTATTTAAAACATATAACCAGATAGATTCGCTAGCTGTGATATTCCAACAATTAACCAACCACTCCACCAAAGTGTAATATCTTAAGGATTTCGGTGGACTGCAACTGGTCCCATTGTATTAAATAGACGAAAATTAACAGTTCCATCAAAACCTATTAACAGTTCCATCAAAACCTGGAGAGAGATTCCTTCCTTAATGCACAGACCTAATTCAACAAGAGAGGCAAGTTCTAATCTTGATTGTGCGGCTTCTATAAGCAGAGCTTTGGTAGTGGACTTCCTAGTCCTTATACTGATTCAATGTTCATATTTTGTCATATATATCTGCAATGCCAGAAGGTCATTTCTTTCATGTGAAGTCAATTTGATACAACAGATTTGCATTTCGGTAAGGAGAGCGAAAATGGAAGAGAAAATGAAAGTATACGCAAGTTCTGACAAGGGGTTATTGCAAAGTAAGGAGTTGTATCAGGTACTCTACTAATTGTCTTCGCATCCTCTTTCTACTGCCAATGCTTCCTTAAATTTTTGGTTTCATGCATAAGCTTGAACTTGGCAGTACATTTTGAACACAAGCGTGTTCTCACGTGAACTAGAGCCCCTTAAGGAGCTAAGAGAAGTCTGCGCCGTCCATCCGAGGTCTCTCTCTCTCTCTCTCTCTCTCTCTCTCTCTCTCTCTCTCTCTCTCTCTCTCTCTCTCTCTCTCTGCAAGAAAAAGTTACTTCCAAACGGTGCAAAAAAGACATAAGTTTTTCATGTGATTAATGCCGCTTCTGGTAAGAGTTTTTTCCAGTTCCGTTGAACGATGGATGTGATCCCCCAGTTGTGTTTATCGAATGCTAGCAGTGGCTTGGTGTACATGACATCAAATCCACAAGTGATTAATTTGCTGATGTTCAGGACCTGGATGAGCACTGCACCTGATGCAGGTCAGTTGATGGCAATTCTGCTGAAACTGCTGAATGCTAAACGCACCATCGAAATTGGAGTCTTCACTGGGTACTCTCTCCTCCTCACTGCCCTGAACATTCCCAAGGACGGCAAGGTCTGTCAAGCATTCAACATGCGGTTGGTTGAATCTTTCCTGCTGATACGAGACTCCGATTGGATTGCTCACGTAATAATTTTGTGGCTGCAGATAGTAGCCATAGATGTGGATCGTGCGGCATATGAAATGGGATTACCCATTATCAAGAAAGCTGGCGTGGAGCACAAGATTGACTTCATTGAATCCGAGGCTCTCCAAGCTCTTGATGAAATAGTGCAAAATGTAGGGAACCCTGCAGGTTTTCCTTGTTTGTGAAATTTCCTACCTACTGCACAGTAATTTTGTTTTTTTTCCTGTCGACAAAGCAAGCTCATCGCACATCAAAATACAACATATAATATTTATCCAATTTGGCTCTTGAGACTGATGGCAATTTGGCACAATGAAACTAATCGCAGCCCGATGCCGAGGGGAGCTTTGACTTTGCCTTTGTCGACGCGGACAAGGTCAACTTTTGGAATTATCATGAGAGGCTGATGAAACTAGTGAAAGTGGGTGGGCTGGCCATATACGACAACACGCTGTGGAGAGGGACAGTCGCCATGCCTGAAGATGCGGTTCAACAGAAACAGAAGGAGGGTCGAAAGCTAACGATCGAATTCAACAACTTGCTGGCCAAGGACGCTCGCGTCCAAATTTGCCATGCTTCCATCGGCGATGGAATGACAATCTGCAGGCGAATTTCCTAAAAAGCAGGGATGCCCCCGCTTCACCATATCCTAGTTTGTAAAATGTCATCTCTGGCATGTTGCATCCAGAATAAGTGAATAAGAGCAATGACTCTGTCTCTTTCTCTCAAACCCCATTGCTAAACCTTGACCATTCATTGATGTAAGATCTGGTCATGTTAGTAATAACAGAAATAACAGCAAAAGACAGGAATATCAGCAATCAAAGTCTGCTAGTCAAACAAGAGTCATGACCCTGAATCTTCATGCGCTTCCCTTCAAAGAGTTTCTGATTTCTTTGAACACAGTGGAGCGAAGCAGAAGCCAGAAGGCTCTCTTTCATTTGCCGTGCCCATTTATTAGAGACTCCTGCAGAGTTTGCGAAAGCATGAGATAACGCAAATGACCCAGAAACAAATCCCAGTTGTTTGTTACCGCTTAACAGGTTGAACGAGCGTTTTCATTTGGACAGCGCATTCGAACACGAATTTACATCGCTTGGGCAAGAAGAAAATTAAGCAAGAACCCCCAATGGGATTGGAGCGCAGCGAAAGGGAAAACAAAAGAGTGAATTAGGGGCAAAAAAGAAAGAACAAACCTGGGAAAGGAGAGTGACCAATCACAGGCTACAACCCAAACAACATCTCTCTATAAACATATTGACTTCTACCCATTCACTTCTAAACTTTTTTTTAATTTTATCAATTAAATGTTAAATCTTTTCACGAATTATCAATTGAGTTCATCCAATCAATTTTGGTCGAAAATAGCTACTGTGAAGATCGACCATTTCACGCGACACAACCGATAATGACATGAACAATTTTTTAATAACATTTTAATATTTTTTTTGAATTTTAATTATTTTCTTTTTTTCTATTATTCTTTTCTTTTTTATTCTCTTTTCTTTGTCTTCTTTCTTTTTCCCTTTTTCCCTCCACCTGACCTCATCAATGGCCGGCAGGCGGTGCCGACTGCCGGCCATCAATGAGGCCCAATGAGAGAAAAGGGAACAAAGAAAGGAAATATGATAAATAATTTTAAAATGTTAAAATAATAATAAAAAATGACCCACCTTAACATTGATTGTGCAGACGTCCACCTCAATTGATAGAGCATGAAAAAATTTAGAACTAAATAAGTAAAAGTAAAATAAGTTTAAGATATTTTAGATAATTTTACATGATTGTCTAAATAGGGACTATGTTGACGTGTCGGTTTAGACGACTTTGCAAAGTACATGTCAACATAATAGGAACCCGAAAGATCTAACAAGAGTCTCCATAAATAGTCCGTTAACCCAAGGCCCAACTTGGATATGTTACTTATTTTAATGTTTCAGTGCCTGCCTTGGCTCTCAATTCCCATTTCATATTTTTCTTCCATATCAAGCACAAATACAGAAGATGACATTGGGGGGCTAATCCTCAAGGGTTCTTCTTCATATTTCTTCTCTCTTGAACATTTTAAAGATGTTCATACCAATAAAAGGTTATTGAAAGGAAAATCTTAAAAAAAGGGGAAAATCTAAAATGCATGTTACAATAAGAAAATCTTCATTTTTTTGGTAATTAATCGTCCCTAGAAAAAGGTTCATTTATTTTCGCTATGACGGGTAATTCCAAGTTTCCTTCCACTCATGCAGCCATCGAAGAACAAAACCTACCATCACTTTTTTGTCTCCTCCCTCCTCTCTCTCTCTCTCTCTCTCTCTCTCTCTGTGTATGTAACGTGACGGAATGGAGGATCTTCCCCACCACCTGATCCTCGACATCCTGGGACGCCTCGCCGACTCCGCCGACGTCGCCCGCTGCCGGACCGTCTCCAGGACCCTCAACGCCGTCTCCCGCGATGTCACGTCCGTCACCCTCCTCTGCTCCCTCTCCCGCTACCTCAGGTCCCGGTCGCCCGACACCGGGTCCCCCGTCGCCCCCTTTAAGTCCCTCGTCGCCAGCTCCGTCCTCAGCTGGGGGAACGTCGACTCCGTCGCGATCGGGATCGACGGGTCGCTCGCCGACTCGTGCGAGGACATGGAGGAGGAGGACGAGGCCGGGGACGACATGTACCTGATGGACGCCGGCTTCCTCGCGGGGTGGCTGCCGAGGGTCGGCGAGGGGTTGAAGTCGCTGTCGATATCGGACTTCTGGGTCCAGTCTTGCTGGAGGAGATCGGACGTTTTGGCTCTCGTTTCGTCTTGCTGTGAGTGCTCTGCTTTCTTGGGT
Source organism: Angophora floribunda (assembly GCA_014182895.1). NCBI lineage: Eukaryota > Viridiplantae > Streptophyta > Magnoliopsida > Myrtales > Myrtaceae > Angophora > Angophora floribunda. The sequence goes on from CM024707.1 coordinate 7,716,594, forward strand.
GTTTCTTTTCTTCTTTTTTTGGCCTCTTTGGAAATGAGTGTGTATTTTGGCCGGATTAGTCGTTGCTGTTTCTTATGAGTCATGATGATGGGAGAAATTTAGAAAGAGTTATGAGGTTTTAAGCCAACAATTCTGGGTAAATTGCAAGAGCAAATCTTGTTCATGTTTCCTTTTTCTTGGTTGAGGTAGAACCCTGCGTATGGAATTGGCCAACAATTCTGTCTGGAATCTGTAGCATCCATAGATTAGCTGCGACGATTCTAATCGCTTTTCTTCTGTTTTCGGAATTGAGTAGATTCGTATCCTAGTTAACTGGCACTAGGACACTCGAAAAAGCCGAGAGCTTTTTGTATGTCATTTTGTACATCAGCTTCGAAAGAAAAGTCTTTGTTTCTGGAGATGGTCGTGGAATCGAACCGACTTGGTGGCTAGTCTACGTCATGATGCCGGCACCTTCCAACCCAACCATCAGTGTTGATGATGGACGCAGAAACTTGGTCTGGAGGGCGAGATAAAAAGTTCAGCAAAATCTTAGCTCGAGAGGGTGGGATGTGGGGGCAAACACAAACGAACATACAGGAAATTTGACGTGCCATTGTATAGAATTAGACTATGCGACTAGCAGATAGGGAGGACAGCAACCCACCAGCCCACATTAGGTCTGTAAATAATCACCATAACTAACTAAGCAATTTTTTTCTCTATTTGGATTTGCAGGTTGTAATCTCTGTGAGCTGGAGCTGAAGAATGCTTGGCTGTCAGTGGATGGCTTGAATCCACTTCCCGCACTCACCAGTTTGACACTCGAATTTATAAGACTTGATGATGAGAACCTGAGCAAGATATGTACTTGCTTTCCTCTTCTGCAAGTTCTCAATTTATGCGGCGTTGGTGGACTTAAAGAACCGAAGATTCATCTTCCAGACCTCAGGTCCTGCCAGTGGACTGTGTCAAATGTTCCACTTTCCCTGGCCATTTATGCTCCCAGGCTGGTCAAGCTGAGGCTTAAGTGCATCAAACCCAAATCTCTCATCCTTGAAACTCCAGCATTATCCGATTTTGACCTCTCCATTGTGCAAGCAGATGATCTACAAGTGAACGACCTTATTAGTTTGAAAAGCCTTAAGCTTGATTCCCCATTTCTTTACAATCTCATCACTGCCTTCCGGTCTGGGGAAACAGTGGAGAAACTTACTTTGAATACAGAAGTCAATAGGCATGTCGAGGAAATGATTAGCCTTGAGTTACTGTTTAAGACATTTCCCAATGCGAGCTCTCTCACAATTGGTCCTGGCACTTGGTCAAGATTGTGGCCATCCCCGGGAGGCGGGGAGGGAAATGTTGGAATGAAGAGCCTGAAAGGAATTGTCGCATGCGTGGTGGTCTCTCATATTGATGTTGCACAATCGTTTATTGCCTTTATAATGGATAAGTGCACTAACTTGTCAGATTTCACGATGCTCGTGCACCAGCAGCATGCTGACTCCACCTTGCTGAGCAACTTGACAAAAAGGTGCACTGCTGATTGGCCAAGACTGAAATGGAAATTTGGAGTCTTTAAGGAAGCTACCGAAGCATGCGGATTTACTGGGGGCTGGGATATAGTGTGGCAAAGACAAACTTTTGAAGGAGCAAGATAAGACGGCGCGCTTCTCTTGCTAGATAATTTTTTGCCTGGCCTTCACAGGGAAGGTTTTTCCTTAATATGAAGGAAATTATCCTGATCCTGAGTTGAGACCCGGCTTTATACAGGTCTTCCCTGATTGAGATTAGCGCTGGTACAAGAACAGGACTGAGGAGACAAGCTTGTTTGTGAGATCCTGAGGAAAGCTACATGTATTTGTGGCGATGGAGATGGTACCACATGCTTGGGCATGCACTCATATCTATCTGTTGCAGGTGATGCTGCGTCTCTCTCTATCGGCAGCAGCAGTTCTCCAGAATTTTTTTTTTTTTTTTTTGATACTGAGGAACCGCCGAGCTCACCCCTTTGGGGAGCACATGACTCTCCAATGCCCGGTGACACCGTCGGGCTTCTCCGCAAGCCGCTATTTAAACATAAACCTCAAGGGAGGCTAGCCCAGACTCCCTCTTACAACACTTTAGCAATGAGAGGGTTTCTTCATTTGTGAGGAAAACATTCATTTAGAAAAGAAGGAACAACTAAGGATAAGAAAGTAATACAAGAACAGGATGATTTGAATTGTCGGCAATTTGCACATGCTTATTTGTTATCATTGTGCCTGTACTGCCGGGATGCTTACTAAGTGTAACACTTGTATACTTATGGAACGTCATTTGAATTCATCATTGGGAATCCCCTAGCACCATCGTTTTTACTTCAACAAGTCTCCGCATCCATGGATATGGTTCATCACTTACTCTTTCACTTTTCGGTGTTGCTTTCATGCTTTGTCATCCCTGGTTATGGGATCTGTGGTAAGAAGTCTTGAGCGTCCATGGATGTGTTTCATCGCTCACCCTTTTTAGAGGGGGCAAAGATAAAGTTTCCTGCCTGCTTGCATACGGAGCTTTGTAGAGCCTTCCATTGCATGGTCTGTGTTTTAGGAGTTGAAGACTGGGCGTTGCTTTGATCCCTTGTTGTGCAGTCTGGGCTAAAAAGAGTAAAAAAGCTCATGGCAAATGTGATTGGGGGGCGTTCCGAGAATCGAACTCGGGACCTCTCGCACCCAAAGCGAGAATCATACCACTAGACCAAACGCCCACTTCGACGTTTGGTCTTAAATAATTTGGAACTCTTTTGCTACTAGTATGATTAATTATTGCCAGTATCTAATATGTTAATTGGCCCTCACATCTCACCTACTTCATGCACATCAACTAAGAAGAGACGCTATAAAGGCTGGACCAAGCTTACCAGGCTTGTGCCTTAGCATTCCGCATCCAAAACCAAATTAGCTTCATCTATTCACTTCCCCTTAAGACACTAGCGCCGATGTTTCGGATACTAGTGCCTGTTGCTGTTTTCATCTCCTTCACGAGTAACTGAGAGAGGCATGATCCCAGTCAGCAGAAGAGGCTTTTAATCAAGGATTAACAACAATATACTATCTATATGCAGCTTTTAGTTAACTCCAGTTCATTTTGCTAGGGAATCACATATCAATAAGTGAAAACACCGTGAGAGAATACATGTCGATGTCTTTTATTTGCCCACTATCATTGTCGATCAAGTACATGCAACTCTACTATATAATAAAGATGCAAGACTGTACATGTTCCTGAGCCGCAAGGCTCGTATCAATCCAAGCTGTCGGAGTTCCAGTGTTTCACCTGCACTTGTTGACTCCAATTCCAGTTGCGATTGCAAACTCAACGAGACCCTCTTCCTCACTGCAAAAAACCCATCTTCAGAAAGAAAGGGAGAGAAGTACATCATGGTCTTCCAATCGAAGATATTTCCCTGATAATAGAGTGAGTCGGCTAAATTTTGTGCACGCTATAACCCATGTCCTCTGAAGTCAGATTCTCCTTCCAACTCTCGAATTCTGATCCACCAAACACCACTTGATTGATCCCGACATAACTGCAAAGAAAACATTCAATTAGGGGGGGGATGATCCCATATGTGCTTTGCAGTGAAAAAAAAGCTCAGACAGGTTTCTGGGTCATCTAAGCACCAGAGAAAGGGCAAAAACTGCAAAAAAAAAAAAAATCATGTCCCTGCAAAAGGATAGACTCAATTAATCGATGTCCTCAAGCACAATGACAGAAAACTAGCTACCCACGTCTTCCAAGTACTAATGGATATATCACACTGCACCCTAGTGCTTAAAAAAGTAACTTTTAGAGACACCACAAGAAAGTATTATTTACAACCACCCCACTTCTGAAAGAATGGGCCCTTCATTTTCCCCAGATAGTAGCATGCTTGTAGTTTATGCAAGTTCAGCAAACTTGAAAAGAAACTAATGAAGATTGTTATGAGCTCACTGCTCCATCCCTCAAGATAACTCATAAAAGACTCTTATTTATTTAAAATAGAGAGAGAGAGAGGCATGAAATGCATACTCGGAGCTTATTTGTGTCAGTGCATTTATCAAGACATCCACAAGCAATGGTTCACTCGTGCCAATATCAACCCTGCATAATTTTGGGCAAATTCAGACCATGAAAAGAAGGGGCAGGAAACAGGGGAAGTTTATAATGAATACCATATACGGGCCAAGTTGTCTTGAATCTCAAGGTCCCCGATGTTATAAAATGTGGTTGGTGTCACATTGGCCCCTTCAATGGCATCATACTTCGGTCTTTTATCCAGGGGAGATTGTGATAGCTGCAAAAGTATATATTCATATGAATAGTACAAATGAAGCAATGGGTATTATTGAAGCCTCAAATGGAACACGTGACTCATTACATAGATGTTGAGCACATCACAACACAAACCGCCCAACTAGATCAAAAGGTTACACTCCAATCAAACATCCAAAGTGATGCCACTTACACTAATGTATCAGCAATGATGCTGGAGGAGGTAGCCGCTTGAAATGCTTGTGTGAACTTTATAAGAAAAGGTATTACTTACTTGCATATTCATGGAATTGCAACCACCAAGACGTCCAACAATGTGCCATGATCGAATTGTCTGCAACAGTATTCAGAAGAAACAGCTCATCAGCTATTATCGAAGCAGAAAAAGAAGGGGTTTTATTAATTTCCAAATGGAGTAACTTACATCACATATTAAGGAGATGTCTTTTGGTAATGGAGAATTGTAGAATTCAAACCAAATGTATGAATTTGAAAAATCAAATCTGCAATTTTCAGATAAAGTAATATTAACAAGGAAAGAAGAATTCCCTGCACTCAAAGAAGGCTCTAAAACTACAATGCACTTAAGCAACTCCTCCGAAAAGTTTACAAATGCAGGAAACCAGGGTAATTGATAATCTCTTGTTTCTATCACAATCCTTGACACCCCACAGGAAAAACAAAAAAAGAAAAACTAAACAAGATACGATTGGGAGGATCACAGGTCTAGAAAGCATTCAAGACATTCTACTATAATCCCTCTGAGTATTTACTATATAATTCTCAAAAGGATGGAGTCACCAAAATGGTAATTAATCAAACCCAGTATGTCTCCCGAGTCCCAGGTAATAAGAGGAGAAGAAAAAGAGAATCTGTAATGAGAGTAAAATGTTGCTTCTTTAGTGACTCCCTTGGAACATAGGAATCACGAATGCAGGATGTAAGTGGTGATATTGCCAGAATGACCAATAAGCATGATCGGCAGAAATAACCATCATTTTCAGCAAAAATTTCAATGCCAAATTGCCAGTAAATTTTAAAGGAAGAGTATACACTTCATCCGTGGGTTGAGTTGTCACAAGGCAGCAGGAAATCAGCTTCATCTCGTGTTCCTAGAGACTCCTTTCTAGAAACTATACCATGTTCATTTACTTAACAATGATGCAGTCTCACGAACATTTGATTCATTCATATCATACTCATAGAAAGAGCCATGGTTCCCCAAAGAATCATCAGTACAGAATTCTGCAACCCAACTAAACTCACTTGTTGAATTTCACTTTCATCGGTTCAGCTGAACCAGTCTTTGCATGCAATATCTTGTTCCTTTTCTTCCTCAGTCTCTCCTCCATCTACACGACCAAAAACAAACCTCTTGAGGATATTTATCACAATTCATGCATCTAAAAAGAAGCCACCACCCCAACAATCAAGCTGTCATCCTCCAAACCTTTCAAAAGAACCATAATCAACCCCATCAGCAAGAGAAAACACTTAGCATAAACATGGAGTCCAGACATCGTAAAAACACAAACTTTAATCACTCCAAGTAGCAACAGCACCCAATTACTGAAGAAACAGCGTAAAAACCCTCAGATTTCAGGGATATAATTTTGAGCCTACTCTAGAACGAGCCTTCTGGGGATCGTCGAGACAACTCCCGAGGATATCAGCGAACTCAGGGTCTCGATCATACTTCTTCTCTTCTTCTTCTCTCCCTCCAAACCCACCACCCCACGACGTCTCTTCGCCCTTCTCTTCATCAAAATCAATTATCATTTCTCCTCCTCCTCCTCCTCCTTCCTCCATCTGCAAATTCCGGGCACCGGACTTCGAGCCTCTGCTCGCCTTAGCGACATGGGTCATCGACCTCGGATCCCCCCGAAAGCGAATCGGGAAACGAACGGCCAGGCATGGGGATACAGAGGAGGGACCGTCGGCGAACGCGAAGCTGAGCCACGTTGGAGCGGAGGCGCAGGGGCTTAGGCTAAGGAGAAGCATTGGGTATGCAATACGATAGACGAAGGAGAGAACAAAGGGAACAAAAATGGCGCGTTGTAGCTATGGAGGATGCGAGACAGCGTACTGGGCAATCAGCAAAAACTGACCTTTCGACTCGCTTCGAGAAGAAGAAGAAGATGATGATGATTAATGATGATGGAGGAGGAGAAAAGCCATAAACCATAAACCATAAACCCTCTCTTTCCGCGACGAGCATGACCGATTTGCTAATCCAAAAAAAAAAAAAAAAAAAAAAAATGTCCCTCGTTAGAAATAAAAGAGTTATTTTGAGTTTTCGATAATTATGGTGGGGAAAAAGTGATCATTTATAAACTTTTTTAATTAGGATAGCCTTTTAATAAAATTTGAGGCATTTCACGTTGTTAACTCCATGTTTGATTTCAACTTTTAAATGTTTAAAAAGACGATCAACTATAACATGAGCGAACAGGAAGTCGTCAAGTAAATTACAATTTTATCATTATACTGACATCATTTCATTAATAGCTATCCAAGGATCCAATTTTGAAATATAATTAGTAGTGTGTAATCATATCGACGTCATATGTCATTGCTCTATAGAGGTGACTTTGCATTTAGAATAAATATGGGTATAGACTCAATGCATCATACATGTTCTATACTATGGCTAAATCTAAATAAAATCATGTTTGGACTAGCAATTTGGCTACTAAATAAATCTAAATTTCTGTTTGGTAAAGAACACATTCTTTTGTTCTTCGGGAGTAGATTTGGAACAAACCATTTGTTAAAATTTTTGTTCCCTTTAATAGATTTGAAACTAATCGAGAATAAAAAAGAGTTGTTTAACTTTCCGAAACAATTTAAAGAATCAGTTTTTTTTTTACTTTTCTTTTTTTTCTCTTTTCTTTCTCTTTCATTTTCTTCTTCCTCCCTTAGCCTACTGTCGTCCCATCGCCGCCCACTAGCCACCATCATTGACGCCAACGGTGGCCGACGAGTGGCTGGGCGAGGTCCGATGAGCTCGCTTGGCCACCAGCGAGCCTCACCCAGCCCGGCGAGTGTCGACCTTGCCTAGGCAACACAAGGTCGGCCTCACCGATGGCTGGGCAAAGCCAACCTCACCAGGTTAGGCGAGGCTCAACCTCGCCTAAATCTACAAGGTTGAGCTCGCCAAACCTCACCCAATCGGTCGATGGGCATCGCCGGTGGCGACGACCGGCCACAATGAAGGATGGGAAAAACAAAAAAGAAAAAGACAAAAAGACAAAAAAAGAAAAAGAAAAATGTATTTAAATCATTAAAAAATTAAAAGAAAATATTTTGGACTAGAAATTCTAAGGTTTTACTAAACACATTTCTATTCCGAAAATAAAAATTTTGGACAGTTACCAAATGCTTTCAAATGTTCAGAAATTGTTCTCGAGAACATAATGAAAATGAATTATTTTTAAGTAGAAATTGTTTCCGGAAACAGAAGAGTTACCATGCACACTCACTTCTTAATATATAATCCATGAAAATTGATGGGACAATCATGAGTTTACTATCAACCTATCTATACAGAGAAGTTTTTCATTATTTTTTTTTCCTGCATTAAAACATTAAAATGGCCTAATCTAATATATAGATTCAAGAATTAAAGCACACTCTACGCACCTACATGCTCATGTAGCTAAAATTATGAATCTCAAAAACTCGAATTAGGAAAACAAACACACTTGTTACTTAGATAAATTCTACAATTTTTTTTAACGAATCTTGCAAAAGCAATAAGTTTGAAAAATAAAGAGGAAAAAAAATGAGAGAGAGAGCGGATAGAAATTACCAAACCCTAATCAAGAATTTTTCCATTCATTTGATGGGCCCAACAGAGCCCATACAACCAAAGCCCAGGCACCATCTCTCTTGCGCAGCTAGGGTTTTGCTGTGCCTTTATTTAGCTCCGAGCGCAATCCTCCTCCTCCGTTTTCGCTCACTCCCCGCCGCGAACCCTAGCAGGTACTCTTCTTCCCCTCTCGCCTCCTTTCTGGCAGTAGGATCTGAATCTGCGGCGACTGAAGGAGTTTTGGGTTGTAGTTTGTTTGTGTTCCCTGTCCTTTTTTCCTCTGTTCGTCTGGGTTGAACGAAAAGTTTGCTGCTTGCAAGCGACCTTTGCTCGAGAGTTACGTGGGTTGTTGTCTTTTTGGGTAAATGAGAAGAAGAATTTCTGTCTGGATGCAGGTAAGGTCGAAGTGAAAGAGCCAAGGCGCGAGGATGGTGGAGAATACAAAAGGGAGGAAAGAAGAGGTGGTGACTAGGGAGTACACCATCAACCTCCACAAGCGTCTCCATGGATGGTGAGTATTCGTTAGATTGTCTCGTCTCTTGTTTGGCTTCAAAGTTCTTCTCTTTTTTTTAAAGTAATTTGGTTAGAGTTTCTCTATGTTGGACGTGTAATGTGTTTGCCCAATAGTCTAGACTGCTGCTTAAGTGCTGCTTTTCTTGTTGTGTTGTAGAGGGTTCGGATGTCCTGGGTCCACCGATATGATTATAGACATAGTCGAACGGTGTCCGTATTTCCCGTGCAGATGTTTAGATTGCTAGAGCGTTTTTAGTTTGTGTCGAGAGCTATTGTTAAGTTAATCATCTTTGATGGGTCATGCTCGGGAGGCTTTGATGAGTGTGCATTATCGACATGCTCTGCTCTCGTCATTGATGGGCCTAATAGGCTGGTGGCGCAGGTGGCTCTCTAGCGTCATTTGAATTTAGCTTTCTCAATTTAGTCCTCATCCTTCCTCTAAACTATTCAGTAGCTTTCACTATCAACATGTCCAAACTTTCACACACAAATTCTTGCAGTTACCATTCTCTAGCCATTCGCTATTGTTAATCTTTATATGATCTGCCTGTTATTAATGTATTTAGTAGTCAAGTTTGGGGAAAGCGTAAATGCAATTAATGTTTTTCCAACCCATCCAAGTATTTGCGCTTGTGGTTTGCAATGCTAGACACCCTTATCAGTAGTCTTTAGAATCCATTGACTTTTAATTATTATAGTTAGATTATGCCTGTCTTCCTTGATTTTCATTTTCAGTTGATCGAAAGGTATCAGCAACAAGCTTGGCTCAGTTAATATATTTGCCTTTGTTGCTTGTCCCATAATTTTGTATATTATGTTGTGTCTGGCTCCACCAATAGATCGTGGTCACTGGCTATTAATTATTTTTGTCAATGCTTTGTGAAGAATTGGCATTGAATTCTTCATGTTGCCATGAAGCTCTATCATGAAAGTGGTTCTGTCTAGGTTTCTCTGCTGTTAAATTCTTATATTTGTGGAATTGTTTGGAATTCAACAATGACATTAGGGGTACATGGATCTTTTAGCAGCACTTAAAATTAATTTCAGTTGCATGTCTTTCTGAAATGTAGCACATTCAAGAAGAAAGCTCCAAAGGCCATAAAAGAGATCCGGAAGTTTGCCCAGAAAGCCATGGGAACCAATGATGTGAGAGTTGATGTGAAGCTCAACAAGCACATATGGAGCAGGGGGATTCGAAGTGTGCCGAGGAGGATCAGGGTTCGTGTTGCTCGCAAGAGGAATGAGGATGAGGATGCCAAGGAGGAGCTCTACTCTCTAGTCACTGTTGCCGAGATCCCACCAGAAGGGCTGAAGGGATTGGGCACCAAGATCATTGAAGACGATGATTGAGTTATCTTTGTTTCCTAGCTTAGTAAATCTTGCTTTTCTCTGGATTAATGGACTTCATGAGGGTTTTGTTCGACATTTTTGGGCGATGTTAGATTGGTCCGTGAATCGTGATCACATATGCAGAAAACCTTTTACCATATCATTGTTGGTTTGTTGCTTCTCTCCAAGTGTGGAACCTTTGTTACACCGTCCATATCTTCCTCATTCTGTTCAGGACTCGGATCCATTGCCGCTTGTTTTGAATTATGTAGTTGGACGAGTTACCATATCACGTTACCTGACTAACATGATCAGGAATTAATGCTGGTTTCAATTAAGAAGCATCGCGTTGGCTATGGCCTCACTTCTTTATTGCCTGCTTGCCCTGTGACCTTCGCAAGTAACATCGATATGTCATCACCTTACCTCAAGTGTGGGAGGCTATATCTCACCTGTCCAGCGGTAACCATGACTTAAGTCATGATGTGGTATCTATTTTTATCACCGAATTACCATTTAATTCCTAATCAATCTTTTTCTCGTGCCAATTAAGGAAATACGAAAAATAATATTGCAGGATTTCTCATCTCAAAATAAATCCCTACTCACGTCCATATTACCATATCATCAGCCTCCTACTTTAGCCACAAGCTTCAGACCAATTATTGGTACGTTTTCGTAAATGTTCACATGTGAGCATACAGAGGGATGGCGCATTAAATCACATCTTCACACATTTCCCTATAATTCTCATAAACCTTAGTCAAAAATTTTGAAGTATGTCCAGGGCCGAACAACTGCTACACGTCGCATGAAGAGGAGGCAGCCCTCTTTGCAGTGGGACTCTGCAACGGGAGGACTGGACTAAACTTCTTCAGTGAAGAAAGATTCAAACAACCTGAAGTATTTAACTATCGGCTTAATGACTCAGTCCAACGATCTTCAGTGATACAGACATGAGCAGAATATTAGTGATCTTCAACTCTTCAGCTAGCTTTATAAGTATACATATAGCCTCGAAGTTTTCTCACTTCTTCTGCTGATTCGTGCAGTATGTAATCCACATATAGACAGAGGCCAGCTCCGCTGCCATTTTTGTGTTCAAGAATGTTAATTTCTCAGCAAACCATAATTGCAGCCAGAACAGATGTCAAGTTTTGAAACTTACCCAAGAGGTCCCAACGGAAGCCATAAAACATCCCAGCGAAATCTTGGAATTCTGTTGCAAAACCATCAGATTCATCATCGCAATCAGATAACTTACAGTATTATTTTAATGAAGTAGAAAGGCAATAATGCATCGAGGCATCGAATATGGTACCACTCATGAGGTTCAACAGGTGAAATATCTAGGCACCAATAGTCATCTCAATACACTTCTATCTAATATAAAGGATAGTGCTCTGCTAGTACCACAGGCAGAATAAAGAAGAGGTTCATTTTTTCAAGTGATGAACTATATGGGTGAAGACTCATACATCTATCAATCAGGCCTTACAAGACATGCTAAGGTTGCTGATCTCTTTTCCTTGGATGGGCTTACGGTACTACAGGAACTCCTTTCTTGGCAAGACGCAATCCCTCCCCTTACCCAAGGAGAGGATTCTCTTATATGGCCTCATCACCCTTCGGGCAAATTCTCTATAGCATCAGCATGGTCGGCCATTCGTAAGAATGCTGCTCGGGTCTATTGGGCATCAAGTGTATGGAACAAAGCAGTTATTCCTAGACACCAATTCCTCATGTGGTTAATTTCTAGAAATCGGCTTCCCACCTAGGCTTTTCTCATGTCCTTTGGAAGACTACCTCCGGTACTGTGTTTTTCTACAATCTCACGCCCGATTCCATAGACCGCCTATTTTTTGAATGCCATGTCTCCACCTCCCTTGCCTCCTTCTGGGCTGCAAAGTGTAATCTTGCTTGGAGGAATTTACCTTGGTCGGATACACTCCGTTGGATTTTCAGAGATTTGGTCAAAGATTTCTATTCTGACATTGTCAGATTTTCTTTTGGGGCACTCTGTTATGTTATTTGGAAGTCAAGGAACGACTTGATTTTTCGGGCTACCAACCTTTTTGTGCCCTTTATGAAGCAATTCCTGATCAAGGCAGTAAAGGACAAAGCTCTTTCACTTAAATCTGCTGTGGATACCCCGAAGAACAAGAGACTACAACGCAGCTGGGGGATTGACCCTTGTATTTTCCGATCCGACACATGAGAGGGCTGGTATCCTCTCCTTGTTTTTCTTGCATGGTTGTAATTTTGTAGCCTTTTTTTGGTTGTACTCAGTGAACCCGGGCACCCACTCACTTCAGTGACTTGTAGTCCTGTTGAGTGCGCGTGGGGCCGAGTTGCACGTCTTTTGTAAATCTTGGTCGATATATATATTATACTTACGTTTACCAAAAAAAAAAAAAACTATATGGGTGAAGAAGCATCTCTGACTACAAAATATTTCAGACAATAAGCATGAAGCAATGTATTGAAACTAAAGGTGGAGTGGAACGCCCAGAAGAAATGAACTAACAAAATTTAAACCATGCTGTCCTGTGAAAGAGGAGCACAAAACTTGAAGGCATGAACCACAGAGAAGAGATATTGTACCTTGACAAGTAATACAGCCAGAAAATTGCTGGTACAATGCTGGTGAAGCATGAATACCAAAGCCACTGTCTATGTTGTCTTGTGTTTTGAATAAGCCCAACAATAGCCATAGAGCAAGCTAAAACAGCAATCCAATCTGTGGGTAGTTTTAATTAGCATTGTTCATGCCTCATGTTCCATGTTGACGTAGATACCCAAACCATGCAAAACACGACAAGAAAGAAATGGCACATTCCTAAATCAAAGCAGCGGATGCTCAAATACTTGAACAGATAAACCATCCAAGACAAGTATTCTCGCAAAAGCCAAAGAAAGTGATTGTGTGATTGAGAAAAAGACTTATGTTGGAAGGGCAGGTATAAGTAATGTTAGGAGCACAGCCAAAGTGAAGCTGGTATTTGAGACTCCTCAGCTAACATCTCATAGGAATTGAATAGGAAAGAACTATTTCCACACAATTTTACAGTTCTATATTAATGAAATGCCTCCACAAATTTATTGATATAATCAAAACCCCATTAAAGAATGAGAAGAATGGAGCAAGACATGACCAACTGATAATAACCACAGCTCAAGAAGTGATTGAAAGAAACACACCTGCAAATATAATCATCCAAGAAGGAGCCTCCTCCATGAAGTAAGCATGATATCGCTGATTATAAGGGGAAACCATGTTAAGATGATCTCATATACAGCATTTAGAAGAAAAATGATTTTTGAACTGTAGAGAAGTGGACAATTCAGAATTACTGTGCCGCTGACTTCACCAACCATGCAACTATTAAAAGCAGTATCATACTCTGAGCTTTTACAATGCATGCCCAAAATTGTCTCAATTCTGGAGGAATACCGAGAATATATAGATCCATCCATACCAGAAAGATAATATGAGCAAACATGGGAAATCTAAACCACATAATCTGAGCTTTTACAATGCATGCCCAAAATTGTCTCAATTCTGGAGGAATACCGTGAATATATAGACCCATCCATACCAGAAAGATAATATGTGCAAACATAGGAAATCTAAACCACATAATCCCACTTAATTTAGTTGTGCGATACTTCAGGTAGGACACTTAAAGGACTTACTATATGTATTTCAGCTACCACTAAAACCCAGCCATTTTGAGACAAGAGAAGAACAAAATCTGACTTTAATGGAGGATCATCACGAACATACCAATTCCCATGGAGATGTAGCCTGCTGGTATATAGAAAAGACGAGGAAGGCAGCAAAGCAAAAAAGAAATGCTGCAAATACACTCTGCAATCATAACAAGTTTGAGAAAAGATTGAGATGTTAATTAAATTTTAGAATGCATCAGCTTAAAAAAAAGCACTAACAAATATACTAATATAGGTTAAATAACCCGATCAGATTGAAGACATATAGCTCGTTTCGTCATCAATTTACCCTCCAACAGAGACTCTGTAGTGCTTGATTCTTTTCGAATGATCGAACCAACTCCTCTTGCTCTGCACAAGGAGGAAAAAAAGAACCATACGAGTGTCACACAATGCAGAGCAAAATCGGCCCTAAAGAACAATTCTCAGTTGGCTTCACTGCTGCAATCCAGGAAAACAAGAATACAACAAATGCTACTCACAATTGCTGATCATGACTCAAATTGACAGACCCAACAAACAAAAAAAGAACTGGTATAATCCAACTCGCATACCAAACCAAATTGAAGTAAAACGACTTTGCCCAGATGGGTTTCATCCTAAGAAGCCAAAAAAGTGAAATTTTAGTTGTCTGAAGGGATTGAGCGACGAAACATGAATCTATTTTAAGGTTCTTCGATCTTCCTCCTCTCTTGTGTTCATTTGAGGTCCCTGAACGAGAAAAATCACAACAAAATATAAATTTGAGAAGGCAGAGCAGAGACCTTGGGTGTCCATGGGACGAGAATCGTCGAGAGAGGGATCGTCCCGAGTAGGAAGGGAGAAGCCATCGCCGCCGCGAGGCCTTCTCCAATTCTTCGATAGCCGCTTCATCGCCATCATAGCTTTGAGCTCTTTCAAACTCAAAATGGCGATTTCGTTTCTGCAGAACGAACTGGAATGCTGCGGCGGAGACTCGGGTTCAGTTTGTCAAAACGCCGTCGTTGCAGATTTCGATTGGGAAAAAAAAGGAATTTTTCAAATATTATTCTAATCTTAAAATTAAGAGAAATTACACGTGAATTTATGTATTAACATTTGCATGTGATGAAAATTTCATGGATTTAAAATACAGAGAAGAAAAGTTGAATTGTTCATTTGTTTGTGCGTTGTAAAGATTTGCAAAAAGCAAAAGACTATAATAAAATCACTCTAAAGAAATTTTCAACTTTTGTAATGATGAAACATTTGAAACAATATTTGAATTTTGATATTGTCTAAAGCTTTTTTTCCATAATCTTTTAATGGAGTAAAAATTGCTTTTTGTAATTTCTAGTATCCTAAAAAACATTTTATATTTTAGTCGAAATTTTAGCTTTCCATTTTGATTTTCAGGCAAATAAAAGAAAGAAAAACAGAAAATGGGCCATTGAACAAGTTGAGTAATTTCGCTCAAAAAAAAAAAAAAAAACTAGTTGAGTAATTGCTCCAAAAAAACCAGTTGAGTTAGCATGTCTGGTTCTGAAATTTTCTAAATATTCAAAAACCTTTTCATAAAACTAGGAGGACATTTCCTTTTAATAGTTAGAATTTGATGCGTCCAGTAAACATATATTACATGACGTAACCGAACATTGCTTTCATTCAGAAATGTTTAAACAAAATAAAATAAGTTAAATGACTATTGTTTATGAATAGAAATCACAAATAAAGTTATATTCTCACTTTAGATAAAGTTTTTATTTGTCATATTCTCACTTTAGATAAAGTTATACTCAGGTAGTGAGATGACCCTATTAACATTCTTACTTTAGATAAAGTTAGATTCTAAAGTGGATTAATTTTTGGGACGCACATAAAGATCCACCTATAATATAGATATAGCAAATTTTTTCTTAAAATTTCGTGCTTTCCATCACCAATCCACCATGAATTCCTCCATCAGTCCAAGGTGAAGTTTCCAATCCAAACCCTATGGCTTGCAGCATACGTCATAGTAACTCCTATTTTCCCACGTTCTTTTTTCAGCATCTACTTTTTGGGGCGCAACATTTCTGATCAAATTCAATCACAACCGGACAAACCCATAGAAAATGCTTTTTCCGCGAGATCAGCCAAGTGTCGAGGTCGTAACCGCTCCAAGGAAAGCTGATAGCTCCAGGATCAGTTCCATTCGGTCCTTATAATGACCAGATTCTAACAGGGAATGAAGCATGCCAACACGAATAACTCAAATCTTGGGCAATATCTACAGTCACTTTATCCAGTACAAACATAACCACCCATAACCTCAAACAAGAAGACTATTTCAGCAACAAGTATATACTACTGTGAAAACACCAACTTATCAAAACATGCTTAATAGGAAATGTATGCATAACTAAGAACAACTCCACAGTAATTGCAGTGTGCAATTCCATCTAGAAAGAAACTCAGCCACTATTGTAAAATTTGAACAACTTAAGCTAAGGTTGCATTACTTTTCTCAAATAAGAAAAGCAAAAAATATGTTTCAGTATTCTGAGTGTATCGGCTCATGGGTCTTCCACCCTGCGTGTGTTCTTATAGATCCGCTCTTCCTGGGTACCTTGGGAATGGGATGACATCCCTAATGTTATCAATACCAGTTGCGAATAGGATCATCCGTTCAAAACCCAAACCAAATCCGCAATGTTTGACAGTCCCATATCGCCGCAGGTCAAGATACCATTCGTATGGTTCCAGGGGCAGCTCCATCTCAAGTATCCTGATAAAAATGCAATTCGAGCCATCACTTGACCTGATTTTATCACCACTTTGCATCTAGGGTTAAAGAAACTAATACGTATATGGTAAAATGACAAGGAAATATACCTATCACGAATAACCTCATAGCGCTCTTCCCTTTGGCTTCCGCCAATTAATTCTCCCACCTGAAAGTGAGCAGAACTATTAGATTTAGAAAAACAGCACACAATGATAAAGCCTGCCAACCAGTGCCCTAATGGTTGATTTTAATTTAGTAGATTTTGATAATTATTTCTTCCTTCTTTGGTCTACAGGAAGTTTCATTAGTGACTAGCAAGTAATTGTCCTACCTTTGGTACGAGAACGTCCATGGCTGCGACTGTCTTCGAGTCGTCGTTGAGCCTCATGTAGAATGCTTTAATTCCTTTCGGGTAATTGTACACAATAACAGGCTTTTGGAATTTCACCTCTGTCAAGTATCTGTGAAATTGGCCAAAACAAAGTTTAACAACCATCAGTTATCAGATAACAAGTAGATTCTGGTTGGTACAGCTGTGCATGCTGTCTGTTTTGAAGCACATGCATTTGGCGATACATCTTTCAAAAGTGTTTCACTGGGCCTCCGAATGACTATTGCAATAGGCAAAAGCTACTGCAAGATTACTGTGGCTATTAGAATGACAAAAAAGATTTATAACATAACGTAGATTTGTTACCAACTGTTATGTCTGTCTTGCTAGAAATTTTAAAATATATTATTTTCACCATACTAATTTAAAATGTTCTTGTTGTTGCTGCTGCTGCTGCTGCTGCTGCTGTTGTTATTCTGTATGTTTTTTTTACTTATTATTATTGCTATTACAAAATCAATATAGTAATTTTATTATTTGAAATTTTAGAAAAGTCACAAACTTTCCTTCTAGGAAATATATTAATGAAAATTTGAAATAAATAATAATAATAATAGAATTATTGATTATTATTATTATTAGTTTCATCATTATAGTTATTATTAGTATCATAATTTTAATTAATATCTATGGTTTCATTATGATAGAATTAACATATTAATCTTTTTCTTTTTATATAGGTATTTTGTCCTAATAAAATAATCTTTAAAAAAACTTAAAAAGTCATGGCACCTCAAAGCTACTAGAGGCAATTTTTTTGTGAAAACTGTGAAAGTATTTTTCAGTTGCAAGAGCGTCGCCACTATGAGATTTTTACCAAAGACCTCAAAATGCCAAAGCATTACCTTTCTCCAACTGTTGCAGCTGCAGAAAGGCCGTAACAAACACACACGAAGTCATGCAAGTACATACCTTTCATGCTCAGATGCTAAATCAATGCCCCATTCCACCTTATTCTCAAATTGTTTACCACCGTTCACGGCCTCCACTAAAAGGTCCACAGCTTCAGTGTAAGAGATACGCTCGAAGGGGGTTGAAGCAACCATTCTTAGACGATCAATGCAAGTTTTGTCAAAATTCTTGGCCATGAACTCCATATCATCAAGGCATTCATCCAGTAACCATTTACATAAAAATTTCACATATGCCTCTGCACAGTTCATGTCATCCTACACAGGAACAGAATATAGAACCATTTAATGTAATTAACAATTTTGCACAAAAATGGTAAAAGTAATGGGCACATCATCTTCAAGGGAAATGGACCAAATTATTCCCTCCCTGACATTATTTAAATTAAAGTAAAAAGCGAAAAGGCAATACTAAATCCAAAAGATAGTAATGTGTGGATGGTGGACTATTCGAAATCATAACAAAGCATTTCCAGAAATACTTAAGTTTTGCAGATAGTATACATTACCAAGCACAATTAGCCACTTAACTTTACGTAAATAGAAGACAAGATCTTCATGTTAACTTGGAGACTTGGCGTACTATCCTCTTAAATGCACCCATTACAAGAAGAAATCAATCAATAATAAAGAAATATTTAGAAGAAACTAAACAGGAATAGATATATAAATTCTCATGTAGATGCTGAAATTTGCTATATATCAACACTTTCAATCAGTCTGACTAAAGGAATGAGATGACTTTACCTTCAGATCTGCAAAAGCTATTTCAGGCTCCACCATCCAAAATTCCGCCAAATGCCTTGATGTATGAGAGTGCTCAGCACGGAAAGTCGGACCAAATGTGTAAACGCTACTAACAGAACATGCAAAAGTCTCCACTTGCAATTGTCCAGAAACAGTCAAGAATGCTTGACGGGCAAAAAAATCTCTTTCATAATCTATCTTTCCATCCTTTTGTGGGATACCAGGTTTTAGCTTGAATCTCTCTTCCAGCTTTGAAAGTTTCTCTTTGGCCTTTGTTAGCTCAGCCACGGATGCCATGATATCCGCCTTACTAGCTTTAGCAGATTTCAGCTGTGCAACTGCCTCTCCCTTCTCTTTTACAAGAAGCTTAGCAGCTTCAATCTCCTCTTCAGATGGGGGAGGATTCTTGATCAGCTCCTTCTCCACCCTCTCAGCCTCATTTATCAAAGTTGTTACTTGAAACATTTCACCCGCACCCTCGCAGTCACTAGTGGTGATAATCGGAGTGTGTATATAGAGAAAGCCATGCTTTTGGAAGAATGTGTGAGTTGCATAGGCCAAAGCATTACGGATCCGAGCCACAGCAGAAATCTGAAAGCATCTATTATTTAGAAAAAAATCGGCAATGAAAAAGATGCATACAGCCTATAAAATCCTAAGAATCGCTCAGATTATGCAAAAACGCTTTTTATCAAGGAAGCTACTCTGGTTATCATATTGATACCAGGTTTGGATAATTATAAAGTTTTTTATCCCCATTCCTTCAACATGAGTGGAGGACTTCTGATCCCAACCCGGCAAAAAATCAACCTTTGACAGATATTCGCCTAAATGGGCATAAAAAACACATCCTTACCACGTTAGAACAAAGAACAAATTGAAGTTGTCGCAGTCATGAACTATAAACCAGAATTTTCACATCATTTCAGGAGCAGCAGCACAGAGCACATGAATTGAAAAAGCAAGTTAAAGAAGGCACACGTATTCACGAACGCACCGTGTTGGTCTTCGGCCTCAGATGCACGACGTCCCTCAAGAACTCGAGCGTGAGCTTAGTCTTCGGCAGCGGGTACTTGGCCGGGTCGACGGGGCCGACGTGTACGACCTCCTCGACCCGGAGCTCTATCTTCTGCTTCGTCCCCTCGGGAGGGACCTTGAGCACGCCCTCGACGGCCACGCACGTGCCGGTCGGGACGAGCAGGCCGAGATCGGCCACGGCGGAGTCGACGATGACCTGGAGGTTCATCGGGCACGAGCCATCGTTCACCTCGAGGAAGGCGAAGGAGCCGCTCCCCTGCTTCCGGCCGGTCTTGACCCAGCCGCCGACGCGGGCCCGCTGGCCGGCGAGTCCGGAGCCGCCGTCGGGGCGGCCGAGGATCGAGCGGATCGGGACCCGGTCGGAGAACTCGTGCTTGGGGACGACGGCGACGTCGGTGAGGGTGGCGGCGGCGAGCTGGTCCACCGGCGGCTGCAGCGGCTGGTCCGACATTGCGTTTGCCCTTCGTGGGTGTCGCTCTCCCTCTCTGCAGGATTTAAGACAGAGAGAGAAATGAGATTTTGATAAAAACCCTAACGTTTGGTTATGGTGTTATTCCCACCGAACGAGGATGAGGCCTCCACTGAGCTTTTATACCGCCAAAAAAATAAAAATCCCCATTACCATTTTTTCTTTTTTAACTGGAAAAAAAAATCGATGAGGATTTTACTTATGTTAATTTATTTTGTAAAGATTTCATTTCTAAAAAGGGAACGAGCATTTATTGAAATGTTTTAAAGTAGATTTTCGTGTCTTAGAAATTATATGTATATATATATATAAGAAAGAATTGAAGAGTTGATTGAGAGATAATGGGATTTCTTGCTAGACAATAATAAACACATATTTACTTTGACAACATCGTTTGAATTTTTAGTTAATGTGATTAAACTTGTTTGATCTTTACTTGCGTGTTGAATACTTGGATCTTAAGCACTTAATGAGTTAATCAAATACCATCGTGCAATCAATGATGGATGTCTTTCATAATCTTGATTAGGAAAATTATTAAAAGAGTCTTAAACCTAATACATTTATGTCAATTTTTTTTAGTTTGTGTCAGTTCAATTTTAAACGCTTCAATCTTATTAATTTAATAATAAATATTTTTTATAATTTAGCCCTTCTGAAAAATTTTAATCAAAAATTGCTGACATAAATGCCGATCGCCATACGTAACATACCGATCTTAACGTTGATATTTTTACAATTTTTTTAATATGATTTTTTTTATATTTTTATTCTTTTTCTTTCTTTCTTTTCTTTTTTTTTAATGAAGTTTGAAGAGGATCACCAGTCACTAGAGAGGATTGCAAAGCCCTCATTGGGCTTATAAAAAATGAAAAGAAAAAAGAAAAATATATAAAAATCATAATTTTTAAAATTATAAAATTCTTTACATCGGTATTAATTGTGCCATGAAAGCCAATGTTTATATTAGTAATTTTTACAAAAAATTGCCGAAATGACCGAACTAACAAATTTTCAAAAATTTATGATTAAATTAATCAAATTAAAAGATTTATAATTAAATTGGCATAAATATGATAAGTTTATGAATTTTTTTAAAATTTTCCCTTACATGATTTTTTATATAAGGAGTGACTATTATTATAAGATAGTTAACACTTCCACTATTACGAACACGTCATTGACCAATTTTCTTGTCAAACAAGCATCTCGGCTTTGGTGTGCAAATTAAAGTAAAGTGAAAAAGAGAAAGGAGTGAAAGCACTAAGTTATTCCGCCAAATTTCCAAAAAAAGTGTCAAATTCATGAGTTTCGATAAAAATCATAAAAGGTCAAAAATTAAAAGTAAAAATCACAGTAAGCGATAGTCCTCATTTTCCTTTTCGATAAAAAGGAAAGCAAAAATATTAGTTTTTCTTTTGTGTACGAACAAGAATTAGTTGTATCGAAAGGCGATCGAATTTTTTTATTTATTTTTTATGGAAGTCAAGTTACAACATATATTTTAGCGACATGACACGTAAAAGTCACGCCGAGAAAATTTTGAGTATCGAAAATATGGAAATTAAAATCGCGGGAATTTCCCCGTGGGGGTACTTTTCCGTCGCTCCCGAGGAGGTTGGACTCCCGTAGGGCGAGGCGCACGGTAAGCGCGGGAGAAAAAGTCGGAGCGAGTTGAAACGTGCTCCTCACGTGACTCGTGGGGGAGACAGGCGTGCGTGTGCCGCAAGGCGATCCGTTGATTGGACGACCCCGGGCTGGAATCCGACGCTGAGTATCTTGTGCGGTGGAATCTTCCAATTTTCCTGATATTCTTCCATTTTTCCCCAATAAAAAGACGGCTAGGGCTCCAAGATGGAATAAATTCTTCCCTTGGATTTCATGGAATCTTTGGTTGAACGTGCTGGTCTTATACCGGTGTCGTGGCCGATGGTTAGAATAAGTTCGGTCCAATAATTACGGATTCAGGCGAGTTTATTTTTATCTCGACCTGTTAAGATGAATTGTGTACTCATTTTTTAACTCAAATTTAATAAGTTAAGTTATTATGTGAGTGAGTCATATTCAATAATTTGGTCATAAATGAGTTTCGAAAGGTAAATGAGCTCACAACTTATTTGCAATTAACTCATTTCTAAGACTTCCTTGCCCTCATTCAATCTTGTACTTGCTTTCTCTATGCTCTCATCGTAATTTGGGTATGAATATACCTTGATTGGGTAAAATATTCGAGTGTTTTGACAATATTAGATGGATTAAATATAAATTAGACTTGAGTATGAGTTAGTATATTTGCATTATGGATTGTACCATTTTTTACTTGATCCACCCATTTGACAAGCATATTCCTACATTTGAGTGCGATTAGTAGTCTAGCTTTTAGCGAGGTATTATTGGTTAGTCGCTGAGATTGCTTGAGTTTTTCCTTTTTTGTTTTCAACATCGGATAAGATAAGCAAAAATCTCTAACCTATGTACCTGCAATAAAAATAAATAAATAAAATCTCTGACTTTTCCAGACAGTAAAAAAATAACACAATACCTTTTCCTCGAGGGAAAAAAAAAAAAAGAGTCGTTAAGTTCTATGTCCATGTAGCATTTGATGTGGTTAATGGCAAAATGAAAGGATATCATTTCTCACAAACAAAAATTGACATAATGCCTTAATCTCTCGAATCAAAGACACGTATGTTTTAGCATGAAAGAAATATAATAAGAAATGAGTTTTGATCCGCTTGTCTTGAAACGATCTGACCCAATAGGGAAATCTCTCGAATAAACATTTGTGCATTTTTTTTTTTTTATCATTTGAAAGATGAGATGTTTTTGTTCTACTAACTTCCTCTACTCCTACAACCAATTCATTTCTTTAATCCCGTTTAAATGACACCATAAAATTGTTCACATGGTACATTAGCACACATGTGCTGCTGATCAAATGGTGCCGGTTCAGTCAAGCTGGGTGAGGTGGGGCTCAAGTGAATTTGGGCCCGGCCCAAACAAATTCAACCGTTTTGGTTTTTTTCTTTAGCTTTTTCTCAAATGAATCATTTATGGTCGATCATAAAAATTTGAAGTTTGGAACATGCAATCATTTAATGATCAGTGTCCATACTTGGAAATCTTTGAATTTCATTTCAAAGGTGAAATTCGCGCCCTTCGAAGTTTTGCTAGCAAGGGTCTCGTGCCCTAGCAATTACTGACCAAGCCCGACACGTGGTTGTGGGGGAGGCGATGCTCCCAATTTCCCCTCTCTCTCTCTCTCTCTCTCTCTCTATGTGTTTGCGCGTGGGCACCTAAGTGAGGTCCGATGTCACTTTGTTACGTAGGGGTGTCAAAAAGGCCCGTGCCGACCTGACCCGACCCTAAACTTAGGATATTTTCAGGTCAGGTCGGGTCTAATTTTGGATTTCTACTAGAATTTTTTTATGAGATTTCTAACATTTTGGTACTAGAACATGCTTAATGGTACAGCTGAATACCCGACTCAACCCAGTTTTTTTGTTCGGGTCTAATGCGTTTCGGGTTGGGTCGGTCAGGCCAGAGCGTGACCCTTTGCGATTGGGGTCGAGTCGGATAACATCAAAACCCAATCCGACCCGACCCATCGACACCCCTACTATTATTATGCACGGCTTGTGTTGCTAGATTTTCATGGTTTGTTGGGTAGCCGCAGCTCCTCTCTTCCTTTTCTCTTTATTCTATTTTTTCTAGTTCGTTTACTTGCTTATTGTTTGATATCTGCCGGTTGCTGGTTGACCGTTATATCAAATTCATGACAAGCTCCGACGCATGTAAATTAATAGGAAAATATGCCGCTCGTGTTGACACAACACGTTTAGATACATTTGGGCACATTTATACGTGCTAAAGACACGATTCTTCATGTTTTTGTTGGAGATTATGTCTTAGACATGTTTCACATGTCGCATGTTTAAGCTGCTAATGAATCCGTTCTAGGTTTTGAAATTATGACGTAATTAATAAATATATTGTATTACGATGATGCCTACAACTTTATCCAAGATCATGACATGCCATGAAGATGCCTCTTGTTCACTTTCATGCCACATCTATAGTTTAAATATGCCATTAATAACTTGATAGATGATTTGATTGTGTCAATCGAGAAAAGTCATTCCAAAAGAAAAGGAAGAAGAGATGCGCAACTTGCCCAAGCCATAAGCCTTGACTCAAGAAGATGAACATAAGCTATTCTCTTGGCGATTTGTTGGGCATCCTCCTCCTGGAGGTAGGGATATCAAAAGGGTGGGTTAAGTCAAGTTTGAGTCGAGTTAAAAATGATCCGATTCATATTAATTCATTTAATCCGTTTTAATCCATTTTCATGTAATGTAAATTTGATAACTTATATGTGACCTAACCCATATTAACATTTAACTTAATTTTAGAAAACTTACTCCCAACCATTTAATCCACTTTAAAATTTTCACATATAAATGACTTCAATAAAAATTTCACATCAAATTTATAAAATAAATTAAATAATAAAAAATGTGGATTTTACCTTTAAATTGAAATATTTTTGGAAAATAATTATTAAAAAATCGAATTTTAAATTATTTTAAAAAATTTTGAATTTATTATTATTATTATTTCTTTTCTTTTCTTTTCTTTCCCTTATTTTCTCTTTTCTTTCTTCTTCCTTTTGCTTCCCCCTTTTCCTCTGTCGGCACCGCTCGACGGCAACTAGCGAAGATGTGGGTCGACAAGCTGAGCTTAACTAGGGTTAGTGAACTCGAGGCTCAGTTGATCTAGGTGAGCCCAAGCTCACCATCATTAGCCAAGCTTAGGCTCACCAAGATCTAGCAAGCCGCGAGCTCGCTTGCCCGAGCTCTGTTGTGGTCGATGAGCTCACACCTTGCTTGGTCGAGCTCTATTGGTCGGTGAGCTTGTGGCTTGCATGCCTAAATCCAAGCGAGCCGAAACTCACCTGCCTAGATCCAATTGGACTTTAGGAGATTCTATTTTCTATTTTCATGACAGAGTCTTTAGCTTCCTCCGATCAAAATTCATGACACCGTCTTCAACTTTGCACCCATTGAAATGCAGCCCCAATGTCCTTGGGGGGCATCGGCGGTGAGATCGATCAAGAAGCTTTGGTTAGGGAACACGACCCCAAAGTGATGGGGGTGGAGGTGAGATCGAAGACGATTGCTTCTATTCCTTGTCGAAGAGCTTCAAGGTGGCAAAGGATGAGGTGAGGTGGTGGGGGGAGGAGTAGGGATGGAGGTGAGCGCTGGAGTGTCACTGGAGTGGCGGAGCCTCGTGAACGATTAGAAGAAAATGACTCATGAGTCATGACTTCTGACCTAGATGACTCATTCATTTTACAATTTGATCATTTGATGTCGGAAATGGATAAGAAATGGGTCATATGTTTTGACCCATTAAGATAAAACATGAGTCACAAAATAGGTTCATGACCAATTTGGACACCCCTATCCAGAGGATTACCTCGAGCTAGTCACCCAAAAAGTAGCATGAAGTGAAGTGACCGTTTGTAATTGCCGTGCTCAAATATGAGAGAGGGAGAAAAAGGAGGCAATGACAACCACCACCTGGCAGCTGCCATCGCCGACTGCGGTGACTATTATGCGGCAGTCGCTTGAGGACGGACCACCAGCCGATGATGGGGATTCCACCCTCAGATCAGGAGGAGAGAGAAATCTATAAACATGCGGCCCAAAACACAATGATCAGGACAATTCAAGTAAAAAGCCCAAATCTCATCCTTCACCCAGCCCGGCCCAGACATCCAAACCACCGGCCCTGCCCCGATCGTCTCCTACCTCCATAAAACCCTAACCCTAGCCAATCGGTCCCCTCTTCATCCTCCCAACTCGCCAAGCTCTGCCGCCTGAACCGCGTCCCAATATCGACCGCAGCACCGCCTCAAGTTCTCCGACATTAATCCGCCATGGGTAATCCCTAAGATCCTTCTCGCTCGTTGGCTCATTTTCGTTTTTCGCCCTTAGGGATCTGATTGCTGGATCGCACGTTTTCTTTTGCAGGTAAGGTCCACGGATCTCTGGCTCGCGCCGGTAAGGTGAGAGGGCAGACCCCGAAGGTCGCGAAGCAGGACAAGAAGAAGAAGCCCCGCGGCCGCGCCCACAAGCGCATGCAGTACAACCGCCGCTTCGTCACCGCCGGTAATCCTGCCTCCCTCTGACTTTCAATTTGCTGCCTTTTTAGTTGAATTTGACTGTTGCGAAGAACTGGGTATTGATTGCGATCTTGGTTGCTTCCTTGTTGTTGGTGGGGATTCTCTGTAGTCGTCGGCTTCGGCAAGAAGAGAGGGCCTAACTCGTCGGAGAAGTGAGCACACCATCGAACGCCGTGAAGGATGATCAGGTGAAGAAGGAAGATTATGGCTCGGTGTCGATGAGTTTTGCACCCTTTTATTTTTCTCTTTGGGAAGCCTTGAAATTTATTGTGTATGCGACCCGGTTTCGGTTCTTGAACGCTTGAATTTACTGATGATTAGTGGAGATAATGTTATTCAGTTCTCTCGTATGTCGTGGTTCCTGTTTTTGTACTGCTGTTCCTGTCTGATCCTTTCTTAGTTCATCGAGGATTGGTTTGCACATCTGGGAGTTTTGAATCAGCGAAATGCGTCGGTCCTCTGAATCGAAAGTGAAAGGAGTATATAGGCTTGATGTTGATCAGGGAATGGGGGATGCATATTCATGCGTGGTGCGTGAAATCTAACACGAGAGAAGCAATTGAATAGATTAGAATTGGTGCGGGAATTTTGTAAACCCGCTTTAGGCATTGGGCTGTATTTCGAATCTGCATTTGTTATGGGGGAATGAAGCGGTTGGGATGGATATGATGCCCCGCTCATCCGGTATGCTTTCGTCATCCAATTCTCATTCGGCATATGCTTTCTTCGTCCAACCATCATACTCGGTATTCAGACTCGTGCTGATGGGAATGGCGATCTGTGTCGGTTTCTTGTGCTGATGCTAGTCTCTCCTGACTGCACGTCATATAACTCACTTTCGGTGTAATTTGATGGTCGGAATTTGTTCTGCATTTGGTGCTGTGCCATGTTTGACGTCCGAGCTTTTTCTCGAATGTTATCTCTTGTACGCCGTCACGGTTTATCTTGGTTCCTGATGAGCGGCGATGTACAAGAGGTGACAACATGCCTGACCTGAATCTGAGAGAGCATCGGAGCACTTGCCTTTTATGGCAATCGACGCACGCTATTCTCTTCTTTTGTTCTCCCCCAGTTCTCATGTCTGAGACATTGGCTCTAAAAGTCTGATCTGCAAGTATGATCTGTCCACGGGGTCTTTCGGAAGTGATACGAGATCCTTGCATTAGAAATGGGCCAATGGCCGACACGGTTAAAGCCAGTTCTTTGAAATCAGAGGCTTTGGTACCTTCAAGTCGGCTATGTGAAAACCAGTTGGTGTCCCCATTTTTAGCAAAGCTAAAGTCGCGTCATATGCTGGGCGGCATCGCCATTGATTTTGATGCTGTATTCTTGTGCTTATGTCGCTCGAGGGTTCTAGGCGATGCATGGTCCGGTCTGGTCATCCAGGGGCAAACTTTTTTCAGTGACTCCGGCCATGTCGGCATTCCACCGAGCTCTAAATTCGACTGGAGATTCGAAGTGATGGGGCAATATCTGGAATTACTTGTGGATTTGTACTTGGGATCATTCTTCACGTAGTAGGAGCTTTTCTTTCGAACGAAGGGATTGTAGCACGGGGGTGTCTTTTAGCAATGCTGTACTGCAATTCCGTTGAACTCACGACAAAGAATGCTGTGCATATTTCATTCTCGTCGACTCGAAACGATGGGTGGCTTGGCCCCTCATTTGTCGCGCACCGAGTCAACTCGAGGAATCCAAGACTTGTTCCGGTCGAATCCATCCATCTTTTGCGAGTCCGCAGACCGGTGATTTGTTCTTAATCAGTGTACGTCTTTCTTAATTGAAAACCTGCTTTATTTGGGCCGTGCTTATGTCACTGAAAACAAGACGATGAAGGAAAATAATAAGAGTGTAGAAAAAAGTATATTCCTTATCATCAGAAGGGAAAAGTCGTTGATCTAAATTTCTCGAAAAAACAGTTTTTGGATTCTTATCTTCTGAATTTAAAACAATTTCGATACACACGGCAGGGTGGTTGTGTGTGGAGGTGGTGTTGGATTCGATACACACGGCAGGGATTTCCGAGATTTCCCAAGCTGCCTGCAGTGTTAATGACAGCCTTAATCAGTGACTGAGGAGTCGCTTTCGAATTGAATCCGTTGCCCAATTCTCGATCAATTATTGATCCATTTTGCAAATCCTGCGGAACGGAGACAGAATTTGGCAATTTTTCCAGATCGGGTTGCGTTTCTTTCGTCGTCTTGATTGTAGCAGGATAGAAGGAAATCTCCTTCGATAGAACTTTACTAATTGCTGGATTTACCAATATGAGTATTCCCTATATTTTTATCTTTCATTAAGTTCGAAAGTGATATAATATATATATAATCCTTAAATCATAAATTTGATTGGAGAAAATTCTAAAAAAGAGGATCCACAGAGATATATGCTAAACATGACAAGGGGAATGTGGCAAGATAAAGGACCCCAGGTGCATACTTTGTTCCTATCAAGGTCTTACTCAGATGATCACATCATGTAGTCGTGCATATATACTTATTTTAGTTACCACTTAAATTTATATTATCTCTTGACTTAGATTTAACCAACTCAATTATTCAGACTGATAAGGCTCATCCGGTTAAGATACTTATTTCATAGGTAATTTGGGTTGTTCGGATAATATATCTTTTATATCGATAATTTAAATTTCGAATTTCAAGCAAAATATTAAAAGTGCTCCTCATGATGATTGCCATTAATATAACCTTTCTCCTCCACATTGAGAAAAGAATTAACATTATCATGGCTCTAAAGTTGTCTTATTTGGAGAAAAGTTCTATTTTACTTAGATTTCGTTTATTTCACACAAAAAAAGATTTAAAAGAATATTTTATTAAAAATGATTGTTTATATAATTCGAATAAATTAGTTAACGGAAAATATTATCATTATTAACGAAAATTTATATCTCGCAAATTAAATTAATAGAATGTCGTATTGCGTCGAGAGCAACCAAATCGAAACCGAGACGAAATCGAAGTGAAGTGGCGTCCACGTGGGCTTCTGCCGACGACTCTCCACGCGGGATCAACCAGACGACGTCGTTTAGAGAGAGAGAGTAGTAGCTTCCTTGCCTCGTCGCCTTCTTCTCTCTCTCCTCTCTCTCTATCAACACGCCTAAGCAAACCTCCATCGTCGTCATCCTCCCTCAAATTTCAACCCCTCTCCTCAACACCACAATCTCCACCACCACCGATTCCTCTCCACCGGACCACCGCGCCTCCCGATCGCCGGGCCCCCGCCTCCGTTCTTCCGATCCCTCCACCGGCATCCGGCTCCGCCGCCGTCTTTCGAGGTCCGTGTGCGGTTCTTTATCCCCCTCCTTGTTGACTCCGTCCCGTTTGTGTTCTGCGGATCGATTGGGCTCCCACGGATTGATGTTGATCGATTGACTGGGCTGATTGATCGATCGATTGATTCGTTTTCTTCTGTGGTGTGGATGCTGAACAGGACATCGAGGGTTGTCTCAGGCGGTGATCGATCGATCGATCAACCATGTTTAACCGGCTGTTCGGGAAACCTAAGCAGGAGACCAACGCTCTCACGACGTTGGACAAGTTGAACGAGGTACCGATTCCGTCTTGGTCGGTTGATCGGACGGGCGTTTAGTCGCGGGGATTCGATCCGTGCTTCCTGCGCTCGATTTCAAGTTTTTTCGCCTTTTTCTTTTCTGTGGGTGCTCTGGTTGGGGATGAATGCCTCTTGATAATCAAGCCATCATCGATCTCTCTCTTCTCCGAGGGTTGAAGAAATGGTTCTTCGATTTTGTTTTGTGGGAAAACTGGCGAGTAGGCTCTTAGCCTTCTGACGATAGTTTCACTTTCAATAATTGAGTCTGTCTTCAGTATTAGCTACTTGCACTTCTATGTGCTTGTGTCTGGTATTGATGCACCACCGCATACCAATATTTGGCTGCATACTATAGTATCTCATAAGCTTTCTGACTTATTTTACTCCTGAAAGTTGAAAGCTTTTTGTAAGCTTTTGCTTTTTTACGTGGGGAAATTATCTGCTGCTGTATGTGCTAGTTTAACCAAGGCACACGATCACACACTTATTCAGTGCATCGAAATTTGACCTGTCATGTAACGGGTAGAAGACTTTTCTGTATCTGTAAAAATTTCCCGAGGAGTCCATTCTTTTATGTGGAGAGAGTCTCTTTCATTTCGACTTCCCTCATGTTATCAGTAATTGAGAAGTACATCAAGTACGTATAATAGTAAAATATGTGCTTCTGCACTTCTCTTTTTTAAGATGTGGATTTATTTAATTAGGTTGTAGGCTTTCAAAAAGATTGAACTTTTGTCTGTACGAATAATTATGGTAGGTTATCATTTGTATATTTAATTGGTTCATTTGGACCCTCTGTCCTCCTTTCTGTACAGACGCTTGAAATGCTGGAAAAAAAGGAGAAGGTTCTCATAAAGAAGGCTTCTCAAGAGGTTGAGAAAGCAAAGGAGTTCACTAGAGCTAAAAATAAAAGGGGTATGGTCATTCACCTCAACTTTTTTCCTGGATAGATATCCTTTACGCATTTGCTTTTGTTATGTTAGTTCTCAGAGTTGCTTCATTTTCTCAATCTGTCCACTGGTTTTTAGAATGGAGTTGTGTACACATAATGCAGCGCAAATTCACATGAACTTGTTACATTTATCATATCACTGTTTATGGCAGTCAAGGCACTTTAATCTGTTATTGCATTCTGATTTGTACTTTCCTTTGTATCATTGTGACCTCATAACTGGATAGCAATTTTTGCACAGTCAATTCTTTTACCATTACATTTTTGTTTGTGGCCACAACTTTAATTTTCTATCATTTTACCTATATTGCTTGTTTTCTTTTTCTTTTTTTCCCTTGTAACCCTGACTTGCAACTATGCAAGAATTCTTTTTCTTTTGTATGATACTTTTTTTTTTGGTCAATTGCGTGATACTTGAAGCTATGTGATGGCATTTATCAATTATGGAAGTTGTCTAGTGGTTATCTTATTAATGTAAAGTTGTGCCATTGGGAATGCAGCGGCAATTCAGTGCTTGAAGAGGAAGAGGCTGTATGAACAGCAAATTGAGCAGCTTGGAAATTTCCAACTTCGGATTCATGATCAGGTGAGCCATCAAGATTTAAAGATTCAGAACTTCCTTGATATTTGCTTCTAGGATTGGATTTCTGATATATGAATGGTCCAGATGATAATGTTGGAAGGAGCAAAAGCAACGACTGAGACTGTTGATGCTCTGAGAACTGGAGCAGCAGCAATGAAAGCAATGCAGAAGGCGACGTATGTCCTACTTTCGTTTTCCTTTCTGAATTCTGGAATATTTATTTTATTGACATTTGTTTCTTTGTATGCAATGTGGCGGCAGTTTTTTATTGCAGTTTCTTGAGCTTGAATTAGTTGGGTGCTTCACTATTGTGCTTTCTTTTGCTCGTAAAGTTTACTGATGTCCATTTTTTCACAGAAATATTGATGACGTGGACAAGACCATGGATAAGATTAATGAACAAACAGAGAACATGAAACAAATTCAAGAGGCATTGTCAACTCCTATTGGTGCAGCCGCTGACTTTGATGAGGTTACCATCCTCACACTTTGTTTGATTTTAGTTATGGTCTTTGCTCACCAATTTGGTGGATCTCAAACTACCTTCCGGAAAGTCCATGCTTATCTCTAATCATTTTGTAATTCCAGGATGAGCTTGAGGCAGAGCTGGAAGAACTGGAGGGCGCTGAGTTGGAAGAACAGCTTCTTCAGCCCGCCACAACAGCTCCTGCTGCTCCGGTGCATGTCCCAACTGGTCCGCGTCCTGCCCGCCCTGTTCCTCAGAGGACAGCCGAGGAGGATGAACTTGCTGCTTTGCAGGCTGAGATGGCACTTTGAGCAGGTCATCTTCTCTCATATTTTCAAAAGCTAGTATTAAGCATTTCATTGTTGTTCTATTATTGAGTTATGTCACTCTTAAATTGGCCGAAATTCTGTTTTTTCCTTGGCTGCCAATGATTTCTTTGTTTTGTATGATAAGTGGCATAGAAGAAGACTTTTTCATTGGCTATTTTGTTATACCATCATTCTGATCTGATATATCAGTTACATTCCACAGGTCTTGCTGCTCATAGTTAACTGAGGCTGTGTAAAGACCTGGCCAAACATGTAATATGGACATTCCTGCTGCTGTGCTGCTACGCGTATGCATCAGTATTTTTCTGTGGATCCATACTGAAAAGACGTGTATATAAAGGTGGCATGATTCAAAAGATGTCCCCCTTTGAGACCTGTATTCTGCTTTCTGGTGCTTCCAGTGTGGTCTCTTTTCTTTAATTTCAACTTCATGTCGAACCTTATTGTTTGAAGACATCTCTAGATATCTCAGGTTAGGTTTTTATTTTCCTTTTGTTTGCCACTGTTAAATTTAATGCGGTCAAACCTCTGATGAGGGTGTGCTCATCACGAGTATACCTCTATTGGAAGATATGCTGGTTGTCAAGTGACTTGCTCCTGGTATCAGAATTGAGTCCAGAGGGGGAGGAGAATTTGATTGAGCGCTTCTCCTATCATGTAGCCAATGTCTCTACAGTAATCATGTGCATTTTGATACTTGTAGCATGATCCTAGAATGTGCATGATTTCTCTGCCGACTTTTAGAAGAAGTGTGGGATTCATGTTCAAGATGGCAGTCAGGAGCTTAGGTTTTCATGTTCTTCAATACCGAAAGTTGGGGTGTGTTTTTATCATTTTATACCATCAAGGGAGCTCAGTACCATGAAAGGGTTTACAGAGGACCGGGGATTCCTTTTTATCGAGTGTTTGCTTTATCTTCCGTTTGTCCTATATATTTGGTGGGTCAATTAACTGTTGTTGCGTGGGGGTTTTGAAGGCGTTATTGGAACTGCTCCATTGTGAAGAACAATTGCTCAACGTGTGCCTGCTGCAATCAGCTGACCTTTTATTATTAGATATGGTGGAATCTCATTTACTTGGGACGAACCTCAACGGTAGCTTAATTGTTTACGAAATTAAAGTCAAACTGTGCTGTTCATAATTTGTACTTCGATCTCAATGGGGCTCCTTATTGTCGATCTAAGAGTCTTGAGCTTCCTCTGGATATTCCAGTGTGTCTACGGATCTGTAATCTGTTCATATACCATGAGCCAGAATGATTAAAATTTGTTAGCAGGTTCCAGAAGCTGCTCGGATAATCCAGAAATTTCATTTCCCTGCCTTTTTTGCTTCACACGTTTTTCTAAATCGACACCAGCTGGAACTACAAAACACTTACAGAAAATGGTGCAAGATTAAAACGAGAGTGAGTGAGAGAGGCGTGCAGGCGGAGATTCTCCTGTCGAAGTATGTTTCCATTGAGTTGTATGATCAAATTACACATAACCTCAATCTCATCAAGCATATAAATTGATTCAGCTCGCACATTCAGAGAGGGTCGGCTATCCTTTATTACTAGTCTAGGAAGCTTGCTTCAGGCATTAGACCAAGGCAACAACATACTCACGCAATGTTCTCTGTCAGTTTGAAAGATCTGCATCAGAATCCGAGAGAAATTGGAGGTGACTCCTGATCCATATGCCATTTGACTCTGCGGTATCTAATTTTCCAGTGCTGGCATCTCCAAGTAGTCCAAATCATCAGTAATTCCCACCTGCAGTTGCATTTCAGCATTAGAGCTTCGGTCAAAGAAATTAGGAAGATCAGCTAAGCTAAAACGACTACTTCAAAGGAGCAGCTCACTCCTTGCTTAAGAGTGAACTTACTCATGCCTTTGTAACTATATTTTTACTGGACTAATTTATCAGATGAGCAGAAAATGTTGCTCAAAAGAAAACAGTCACATTCGCTCATGGTTTAGATGCTGCTATTTATAGTGTTGTCTGCCAAATAAACTGCAGATATATCTGTGTTTATAGAAGTTGGTCGACCTACTATGATGCTTTTGGATGAGGCTATATCTGTGTTTATGGCAATTACCTCCTGGTACATATGTTCTAGCTGTTCTTTGGCTTCTGGAAAATTGTTTGAGCACCACTGTCTCAGTGTGAAAATATTGTCTGCAAAATTAAAACCCCGAAAGAATTTAAGGGCCAGAATAGAGGAAATTCACAATGTCACGAGATTGCATAAACCCTTACTTGAAAACTAAAATAAACACTTAACAAAGCAGAATCTGTCAGAGGCAATTACCTGTCCATCTATTGGCTGCTGCATGGGCAACCGATATTGCATCCTCTGTCCACATATTGAGCAAGAGTCAGCTAGTCAGATCGCCAAACCAAATATCATAAAGAAAGAAACGTGAAATCCAGGATAGCTTAAGGGAAAAATAGAAACTTGAGCATCATAAGACCAGCCTTCTTAACTCATTGCTTCAAAGGCAGCTGGATCGTTGTCTGCATATTCTGTCATCTCATCCTAGAATTTGAGATGATAGAACTATCAATAATACTCCACTTTTAGTTTTGGACAATCAATATGAATGGGGGAATAGTTCAACCACAACCTTCAACTCATTGTATTTCTCCTCTACTTTTTTAAGGTTGCTCAAAGCCTCCTCTCGTTCATCCTGGTCAAACCACAGAGGAAGCACAAAACTATCACTGTCGAGTCCTTAGAGCCTATTGCCTACTGTTGGAAAGAGAGCTACTCACAGATTCCTCCCTTCCCTTCTTTAATGCATTGCATCGATCAGTTAGCTCTGCGAGCCGCCTCTTACTACTTTGGACATCAGATTCAAGTTTCCGGTACACATTTCGCAGCTGCGGTTTAGTTACTCTGTTGTTATTGTTGAGAAAGTGCATAACGAATGCAAACAAACAGACAGCTTTCATAGAATTCAGGTCAGCAGCGAAATATTGATCTTAACCTGGTTTCCAGCGCAGCTAGGAAGACTCCAGAAATATACCTGAAATTTCAAGCCGATTCCCACAATTAGGCATTTCAAAGATTAAGTCAGTCAAAAGCACTACTTGAGATTAGAATGATGTGGGGTGCAAAAGAGTTTGGAAGCATGATTATACAAGCAATCGCGTCGGTGTATTTCCTGTTGATATTGATTTGAGGGGGGGAAAAATCAACTCTAGAAGCTATGACTTACAGAAGTTCCAATCTTGTCCTTTGAGGCTAGGTCATCATCAACCAAGCTTTGAACAACATCTTTGACAGATTGAGTGATAACACCTTTTCTAGGTCCCAATTTCTCAAGCTCTTTTAGCTGAAAGGTAACAAGAAAATGCACTCCCAATTAGTGCAATCGACTTGTATATTCATGATGATCTTAACTAACATGAGTGAAGACCTTTTTAGTTAATGAATCTAGAACCCCGGGGACTAATCTCCCACCCTCTCTCCCTCTCTCTCTCCCTCCTCTCACCCTCTAAAAAGAAAAGGCAATTCTGATAAGTGCTATCGACACTCACACACACACACATAAATGAACAATGTACATGTAGCTTCCCAACAGTTGAATTACTCCCTTTCTTCCTAGGATAACGAATGCAAAAACATGATATGATTGCACGGCTTTCTAAACTACAACATCAGCAAAAACATGAAAACTTTGGTCGAAGTGAAACATGCAGAGAACTGTAAGATACTCAATAAATACAGTCAAGAAGCATCAGAATCTCACCAGGAAGAAGTCTTGTGACTCGTAGAATATCTGAAGCATCTTCTCGCGCTTCTCTTCCAACGAGAGTCCACGTTTCTTCGACTGCACACAACCCGAAAAGTAACAAATACGCAGCACAATCTGGCCACCGATCCATCGTCACCGAGCAAGAGAACAGCAATCCGACGAAAACCAAACAAAACTCAGCAGAAACAACATCCGCAAAGCACTATCGAGATTCCAGAGGATCGGAAATAGCCCTAAATCCAGAACCGACCGTCGACACCATCGAGCGAATGCGCCACGCACCAAACAACGAGTACTTCGACTCGAGAAAGAACCACAGGCGATTCAGCGTTGCCCTGGGACTCGAAACACGAAACCCTAGCTGAAAAATTCGCGAGCGAAATGCTCGCTCCGAAGTCCAAACTGAATCTAACCTCAGATAAACCCCAGAAATCGCAGACGAAGAGCACGATTAACATCGAGAGAGATCTACCATTTTCGTTGTTGCCGCGATCGACGAAGGGAGAGGCGAAAGAGCAGACGAGATCGAGTTGGCGTAGGTTCCGCGATTCTTCTCTGTGTGTGTCGTTCTTCTTTTTTGGCGGGAATTTGGTTGGGTTTTGAGCTTTTTTAACTCGTTCGAAGAAGGTTGGCAAAAATTACAGATCGCTCCCCGACTTTTGGCCTTCTTACGTTTTTCTCCCCAAAATTTGAGGGGTATACCAAAAGATTAAAAATGTCTTAAACTTATTGCATGGTTGTCAATCCTAATCTTAAACCTTTCAACTTGGCCAATTTTAGTTCCAAAACTTTTGATAATTTGATAATGTAATCTTCTTGACCAATTTTGGCAAAAGAATGCTCACTTGGATACCAAGCGAGATCCGACCATTGTTCGCGCTTGTTGGCCACAATGAAAAAAAATAGAATTTTTTTTTTAAAGTTCACGATTTCTTTTAAAGTTTGAAAAAATTGTCCAAATTAGCACCAATATGCTACGTAGATCGGTTGTGATCTATATTAACAATTTT
The DNA here is from genome assembly GCA_014182895.1 of Angophora floribunda. Classification (NCBI taxonomy): domain Eukaryota; kingdom Viridiplantae; phylum Streptophyta; class Magnoliopsida; order Myrtales; family Myrtaceae; genus Angophora; species Angophora floribunda. Next base: position 7,753,377 of record CM024707.1, read on the forward strand.
CGGCAAAAATTGATTGGAATGAGTATATTGACAAATTACTGAGATATTTAAGATTAAATTAGTGTCTGCATGATAAATTTATGGCATGATTTCTTCATCTGACCATCGCTCGATGAGAGCATCGGAGCACTTGCCTTGCATGACAATCGACACGCAGCTGCTCTCCTTCCCTACTCTCCCAGTCCTTGGAGAAAATATTCAGTGGTTCGAAATCACCAGGTCATCGTCCTACGTGGCACGCGCAAGCTTAAGTGGTTCCATTGACAGGTTGACACGTGTCCTTGGACTTGGATTGGCTAGAAAATAGGAAAGCTGAGGATTTCCTTTTCTCTCTCCTCTGCTGCCAATAGAAAAGGGACTGACAGAAGCAAATAATAAATGCTCTTGTCGCTCAAAAACCTCTCTCCTCTTTTTCAATTTTCAAGTGTTTTTATTGCCTTCTCCTTCATCTAGTCTAGTCGAGAAGAGAAAAGGGAGACACTGCTCTCTTTCTTCGGCATGCCCGACCGCTTCCGCTTCTGCCTCCCTTCCCCCAAAGCCCCCGTCGGTTGCTGGTGCTGATGCTCAAATGGGGTCGCAGCTACTAGGTCTTGAGTCCCGTTCGCCTCCGCCATAGCACGCCCAACCGCCTCTGTCTCCGCCTCCCCCAAAGCCCCTGTCGGTCGTTGGTGCTGCTGCTCAGATGGGGTCACAGCTACTGATCCCGAGCCCCCTTCACCTTCGCCGTAGCACACCCGACCGCCTCCGCCTCCGCCTCTCCCTCCCCCAAATCCCCCGTCGGTCACTGGTGCTGTTGCTCAGATGGGGTCGCAGCTGCTGATCCCGAGCCCTCTTCGCCTCCGGAGTCTCATACAATGGTTTTAGATTTGGCTCCTTTCCTCGAAAGACCTGGGTTCTAGCTCGCCGAAAGCTATATTTGATGCCATTGGCAACCAAAGCAAACATGAATCCAAGAGAAAGAATGAACTCCAAGAGGAGATTGATGATTTGCTTTCCTGGGTCTCTGTTTGAAGCACGAACTCCCTTTTGGTGACGTCATCAAGCATTAAGGTCCATGGCTAAGGTTGAAGGCCATTGGGAAAGATGCAGCCTTTTTGTGTTTGAGTGCTCGGTTCATGCTCCCATAGACAAAGCTTGCACTTTATATCGGCATCTTCAAAACACCAATTTTGGATTCAGAAAGCAGGGGAGGTGCAACCGTTGCTACTATAACGATGTCCAAATGTCATCAACTGTTAGATGCTTGTAAAATGATTCATGTTAAACGTAACAACTCGTTTTCTATTGAATTGATAAAAGCACATCTCTTGAAATTATTCATGAGGTCTGCTGCTACAAAGATCTTCCTTCGTTCAGTGGCACAACCTACTTCTTGAGACAACTTCAACCAGTGTTCTATTTTTTACTCAACTATAGTTTTAGTTGTGTCTTAATCTGCTCAAGGTCAAAATTATTCTTGTAGAGGAACTAGGGAAAAAAACAAGTAGGTGACGCTTTGTTTCAGGACAATAACATCCGATCGAATAATTCTCGATGAAAAAATGGGAAAATAAGACAAGTGGGCAACCCTTTGATTCACATCCATAATTTTTTGAAAAAAGTTCTTGGCAATGCTTGGCATATAATCACCAAAACATTCTGTTTTTCTTAGCATCATATCCTTGCCTTGTTTGAGGATATGACGAGGCAGCTGAACAAGGAGATTTCTCATTTCTTTTTCTAGTTGATTATACACTTTGATTTTTACATTTTCACAAAGTGACTTTGGTTAAGAAAGGAAAATACACGGCAGATGGATGAAGTAGGGGCTGCATTTTGCATTCATAATCTTGGCTGGCTTCTCTGCATATTTTGTTGGTTCTTTCTTTGTCCATCGGCGTTCAACGTCCAAAGACTTCAATAAGTCTGCATTCTGCTTCATTGAATATCTTTAAAAGATCCAGAAAATGGCCAAATGAGACCCCGTCCCTTTGCTAAAAAGCCGCCGATAGGCATCGCCCATGGGCCCCACTCCCAAAAAATACAAATAACAAAAAAGGAAAAAGCAAACAAAAAAGGGAGCAAATCGTCGTCTTCGTTCCTTCATCCCTCGCATGCACTGTTGCTCATGACTGAAGAGCGCTGTTTGGTGCAAGATAGCTAACAACTCATTTGCCCCATTCTGGAACTTTCAATTCCTATCATCTTCGCCCTACACGTGATGAAGAGCTCGTCGGAGGGACACAACTGGACCGAGGCTAAGAGAGATGGTGCAGCCATAGTAGACATTGCCAGGGTTTCCAAGAGACCGGCGCAAGTGTGCGCGGGAGAGAGAGAGGAGTCAACTGATGAATCATAGCTGCTGATGAGGCTTCGGAGGCGAAGAGGGCTCGGGATCAGCAGCTGTGACCCCATCTGAGCAGCAGCACCAGTGACCAACGGGGGATTTGGGGGAGGCGGAGGCAGAAGAGGTCGGGTGTGCTACGGCGGAGGTGAAGGGGCTAGGGATCAGCAGCTGTGACCCCATCTGAGCAGCAGCACCAGCGACCGACAGGGGCTTTGGGGGAGGCGGAGGTGGAGGTGGTCAGGCGTGCTACGGCAGAGGCGAATGGGGCTTGAGACCCAGTAGCTGCGACCCCATTTGAGCAGCAGCACCAGCAACCGACGGGGGCTTTGGGGGAGGGGAGGCGGAAGCGGAAGCGGTCGGGCGTGATGAAGAAAGAGAGCATGTGCCTCCCTTTTCTCTTTTGAACTAGACTAGATGAAGGAGAAGGCAAAAAAACACTTGAAAATTGAAAAGATGAGAGAGGTTTTTGAGCGGCAAGAGCATTAATTATTTGCTTATGTCAGTCCATTTTCTATTGGCAGTAGAGGAGAGAGAAAAGGAAATCCTCCACTTTCCTATTCTCCAGCCAGTCCAAGTCCGAGGACACGTGCCGACCTGTTAATGGAACCAATTAAGCTTGCGCGTGCCACGTAGGATGATGACCTGGTGGTTTCGAACCACTGAATATTTTCTCATAAATAGAACTTCCGTTTCTATCTATCGAAGCTCTTTTGATTGTTTGTATGCATCAACTAATTATGAAATTATATCAATAACCTCGACTCGTGTCCTAACTCGTCTTAGAGCTAGATTTGCCTCAAATGTTTATCTCTTTCCTTCGGCTTTCCTTAACTTAGCTTTTGTTAGTTCAAGAATTTCCTGGAGCTCCTTGTGGATCAATATCACTATCCTATTTTGCGTCATTTACTCAAAAAGTGATCTTATTGTTGCCCAAATAGGCAAGGGCAAAATGGTCACACTTTGTTTGGGAGTCGTGTTCATAGATTACGGGCCGAAGGGGAGATGCGGGCATGAGAAAAGAGAAGAGACGCGCTCTAGGAGAGGCGGAGGAGGTGAAAGCGACCTATGCTGTTCAGGCATGGAAAGCACCAGTATAAAGATCACAATTTTCTCCGGTGGACGACCATGCCGCCATTTCCAAAGCCGCCTCTCGCTCTCTCTCTCTGTCCGATCCGTCGCCTGGCTGGAGGTCCACAGTAAGTTTTCCGAGGTGCGTATGCTTGCAGTTTTCCCCTGTTTGATCTGTCCCGTTTGTTTCTGGGGATCAATCGGGCTTGAAAGGATTGATCTTGATTGGTTGATTCGTTCTTTGTGGTGTGATAGGACATCGAGGGTTTTTCTTAGGGCCGTGATCGACCATGTTTGACCGGATCTCCAAGAAACCTAAGATGGAGAAGGGGGCTCAGCCTCTCACCCCGCTGGACAAATTGAAGAAGGTACAGTTGGCCTGCTTTTTCTTTGCTCCTGCCGTACTCAGTCTTTGATTTTCAGTTCGTCGTGGTCGGTTGATCGTCTCGGCGTTTAGCAACGGGGATTCCTGCGCTTGATTTTGAGTTTTCGGTTTTTTTTTCTCTCTACAATGGTTGAAGAAATGGTTATTTGTTTTGTTTTTGGGAAAACTGAGGGAGTAGATATACTCCCTTGAGCTCCGAATGGCAATTGGGGCCTCTGATTGAGGCTCTTAACCTTCTGACGACAGTTTCACTTTCGATAATCGAGTCTGTCTTCAGTATTAGCAACTTACGCTTCCATTTGATCGTGTATGCAATTGATGCAACTGCACACTTCAATAATTGGGTGCATATTTATAGTGATTCATAAGCTTTGCGGCTGATTTTGCCCCTGAAAGTGAAAGCTGTCTGTTAACTCTCTCTCTCTGTTTTTTTTACATGGGGAGGTTAACTGTTGCGATATGTGCTAGTTCAACCAAGGCACACCATCGCACATTTATTCAGTGCATCGAAATTTTTGATCTGATTATGTAACGGGCAGAAGACCTACCTGTGTTTGGGAAAATTTCCTGAAGAGTCCATTCTTTTATGTGGAGAGTCTTTTTCATTTTGATTTCCCCTAATGCTATCAGTAATTAAGAAATGCGTGCTTCAAGTATGTATGATAGTAAAATACGTTCTTCTGCATCTCTATATATTATGATGTGGATTTATTTAATTAGATTGTAGGCTTAAAAAATGATTGAACTTTAGTCTATACAAATAATTATGGGTAGGTTATCATATGTATATTTAACCAGTTCAGTTGGACCTTCTGTCCTCATGCACAGACATTTGAAATGCTGGAGAAAAAGGAGAAGGTTCTTACAGAGAAGGGTTCTCAAGAGGTTGAGAAAGCAAAGGAGTTCATTGGAGCAAAAAATAAAAGGGGTACGGTCATTCGCCTTGACCTTTTCTCTGGATAGATACCTTTTACACCTTTGTTTTTGTTATGTTATTCCTCGGAGTTGCTTCATTTTCTCAACCCGTCCACTGGTTATTCAGAATGGCATTGTGTACATATAATTCAGTGCAAATCCACATAAACGCATCCTAATGTTTGTTATTTCATTGTTTGTGGCGGTCAAAGCACTTTAATCTGTCATTGCATTCTGATTTGGACTTTCCTTTGTATCATTGTTTACTGGATACCGATTTTAGCACAAATCAATTCTTTTACCATTTTTTTGTGGTGTCAGCTCTAATTTCTATCATTTCACCTATATTGCTTGTTTTCTTTTCCCTTGTAACTCTCACTTATAATTGTGCAAGAATTTTTTTTTCCCTTTTGTATGATACTTGAAGCTATATGTTGCCATTTATCCATTTTGGAAGTTAACAAGTTGTTTGCTTATTGACGTAAAGTTGTCCTGTTGGGAATGCAGCGGCAATTCAATGCTTGAAGAGGAAAAAGCCGTATGAACTGGAAATTGAGAAAGTCAGAAATTTTCAACTTCGGATTCACAAACAGGTGAGCCATCAAGATTCAGTGATTCAGAGCTTCCTTGAAATCTGCTTCTAGGAAGGGATGTCTGATATGTGAATGGTCCAGATGATAATGTTAGAAGGAGCAGAAGCAACAGCCGAGACTGTTGATGCTCTGAGAACTGGAGCAGCTGCAATGAAAGCAATGCAGAAGGCAAAGTATGTCCGACGTTTGTCCTCCTTTCCATGCAATGTGGCATCACTTTCTTAGTTTCTTGAGCTTTGGGTGCTCCACTATCGTGCTTTCTTTTTCTTGTAAAGTTTACTGATGTCCAAGTTATTACAGGAATATTGATAATGTGGACAATATCATGGCTGAGATTGATGAACAACATGAGGACATGAAACGAATGCAAGAGGCAGTGTCAGGTCCTTCCAGTGCAGCGGCTGACTTTGATGAGGTTACCATCCTCACATTTTGTTTGATTTTAGTTATGCTTTTGATCACTGCTTGGGTGGATCTCAAACTGCCTTCTGGAAAGTCCATGCTAATCTCTAATCACTTTGCAATTCCAGGATGAGCTCGAGGCAGAGCTTGAAGAACTGGAAGGCGCTGAGGTGGAAGAACAGATCCTTTGGCCTGCCGCAATAGCTTCTGCTGCTCCAGAGCATGTCATAGCTGGCCTGCTTCCAGCCCCCTCTGTTCCTCATGGGTCATCAGACTAAAAGGATGAACTTGCTGATTTGCAGGCAGAGATGGCATTTTGAGCAGGTCGATCTTCTCTTATATTTTAAAGAGCTACTGTTGAGCTTTTTATTGTTGTTGGTCTATTATTAAGCTAGGTAACCGAGCTCTTAAGTTGACCGAAATTCCATCATTTCCTTGACTGCCTATGATTTATGTCGTTTGAATGATAAGTGGCACAGAAGAAGACTTTGTCTTTTTTGGCCATTTTATTATACTGTCATTCTGATCTAATATATCAGTTACATTCCACAGGTCTGCTCCTTATATTTAACTGAGGCCGTGTAGGACTTGTCCAACCTATAATAAGCACGCTTCTGCCATTGCCTGTATGCATCGATATTCTTCTTTGATTCCATACTGAAAAGACATGTTTGTGAAGGTGGCAGGAATCATAATATGTGCCCCCTTGAGACCTGTATTTTGCTTTCTGGTGTTTGAGTGTGCTTTATTTTAACTTAATGTTGGACAACATACTCCTTGTTGTTCTGAGGACATCTCTAAATATCTCAGGCTAGTTTTTTATCTTCTCTGTGTGCCCCTGTTAAGATTAACGCAGTCTAATCTTTAAGGAGGGCTTACTCATCATATGCAATATGCTTTATCAAACCTCCATTGGAAGATATGTTGTTTGTTTAGTTATTCACTCGTGGCATCGGCATTGGGTAGTTTTGTCAGGTCCCTAGAGGGAGGAGAATCTTGTCGAGCATGTCTCTTATTGTACAGCCAATCACTCTACAATGATCGTGTTCTTTGATAAACACTTAACAAAGCAGAATCTGTTAAGGGCAATACCTGTCCATCTATTGGGGGCAACTGATATTGCATCCTCTGTCAACATTATTGAGGAAGAGTCAACTAATCAGATAGCCAAACAAAATTTTACAAAGAGAGAAACGTGAAATCCAGGACAGCTCGAGGAAAAGCATAGAAACTTGAGTATCATGAGATCCAGTACACGGGAACATATCACGCGGCAATCGACAAGCAGCTTAATCAGTCAGTCAAGCCACTAATCCGGATCGAGTGAGCCCCTTGCGACCCCTCATGCAGACAAAAGATTTAACATTGTCAAGGTGGCGTGGGTTCCGCGATTCTTCTCTCTCTACCTCGTTCTTTTGGCGGAAATTTGGTTGGGGTTTGAAGCTCCGGGAGGGAGCGGGGTTTGAGTTTTGAACTTTTCTAACTCGTTTCAGCAAAGGTTGGTAAAATTTACAGATTGCTCCCCCAACTTTTCACCTTATTACGTTTTGCACCCCCAAGATTTGAGGGATAATCACCAAAAAGAAAACAAAGGTATTGAATCTATTGTACGATTGTTAATCGTAGTCTTAAACCTTTTAATTTATCCAATTTAGTTTTAAAACTTTTGATAATTTGGCAATTTTGGTTGAAAATCGTTGACATGAACATTAGGTGAGATTTTTAATCCATGCTCGTGCTTGTCGGCTATAATGAAAGAAAAAAAAGAAAAAAAGAAATCTTTTTAAAAAATTCACGATTTCTTTTAAAGTTTGCAAAAGTTGTCTAAGTTAGCGTCAATTATGCCATGTGTAGGACAACCGGTATCTATATTAATGATTTCTAGTGAAAATTAGATCGAAAGAGTATATTGACAAATTATCCAAATGTTTATAATTAAATTGGTATCCGCAAGATAAATTTATGACTCTTTTCTTAATAATTTCCCTCGAAATTTGATGAGCATCAAAATTAGAGATGTAACTAATGATATCATACATCGCATGAATCAATATCACACAATCTATGACATATTTTTTGGTTGTAATTTGCACGTACCAGGTGCCAATTGGGAGTTTTGTACCAATGAAACATGTCTCAAGCATCATGGTTTCTTAAGCTCATTTGGCATGGTCAGTATCTTCATCCAACCATTATTCGACTAGCATCAGAGTGCTTGCCTTGTACGACAATCGGCACATGTTGCTCTCCTTGCTCTCCCAATCCTCATTGTTGAAACATCATCTCTCGGAAGTTTGATCTGCAAGTATGATATGTTCGTGAGGTCTTTTTAAAGTATCAGGATATACGTGTGAGTTGTATTAAAAAAGTTTAATATGGGAGAGTGATGTGATATTAAGCAGTTAATATATTTTAATTATCTTATAATTTATTTGCTTAAACTTTTAAGTGAAGGTATATCCAACTTGAAATATTGACAGGCTCGGATTTGAGTACTCTCGTAACTATGATGTATTGATGAGCTCGGACTTGCATGTCCTTTTAATAATCATCTATATCTTGATATAGAAGAATGTTTGAATTAAGGGGAGTTCATGAGATATATTCTTAGTGGTTATCCAAATCTTGATGTAGAATGATATTTGAATTAAGAAGGAGCTCACATGATATATTCTTAGCAATCATATATTGACAGGCTCGGATTTGGAAACTCTCTTAACGATCATCCACACTTGATGTAGAAAGATTTCTGAATTAAGGAGAGCTCATGGGATATATTATTAGTGATCATTTGGATCTTGATGCAAAATGATACTTGAATTAAGGGGGAGCTTATAAGCTATATCGACGGACTTAGATGTGGTGTAATTCAAAAACCTTCTTTTATGAGAAATAGTCAATGCCAAAACCGTTAAAGTTAGTTAGTTTTTTGAAATTAGAGAGTCTGGCTCGACCTCGTCATGCGCACACATCCCCACTAGAAATTTTTGGAGAAAATATTCAATGGTACCAGCACGCCACGTCATTCGCCGACGTGGTGCGCATGTACCACTGAATATTTGACACGTGTCTCATAGTGGGACCCACCATTGGAAAAAGAAAGGGCCTTTTTTATTTTACCTTCTACTGGTGCTCGGTTGAATCTCGACTGGCTGGCTTGGCTGAAAGGACATGGCAATAAATGCCGGTTAAGCCCCGCCTAAAATTTCTCTCTCCTTGCTTCAGGCCTTGTTTAGTTCAGCTTTGCCAAGGGGCTTTCAGCCCCTTGGCCAAATGCTAACTCGTTTGGTTTGTTTTTTGGAGGACTTTGGCCAAATACACCGCGTTCTCGAGAGGTTGAGCGCCTTTGGCCAAGGTTGGAGGTGCGCCCTTTCTAAACTTTGCATTTTCGGAATGCTATTTGCTTGCTTTAATGAAAATATGCTAGTTACCCATTTTATCCTCATTTATTTAACAAAATCCCTTTTTGCCCTTTTAGAAAACCCTAAGCTTTGCTCGTTCCTGCCGCTTCTCTTCTGCGAAAATGGCGATGACCCTCCGCTCTCCGCCTTGCTTCCCCACCAGACTCCACTGTCGCTTCCACCTCTCTCTCGCCGCGAGGAGAAGCTTCGCCGTCAAATCTCAGAACCCGTCGAGCGATGAGAATTCAATCGCCGGCACCGGCGATCCGTCTCCCGTCGCAGCTCCGCCCCAGAAGCCCGCGTCGCCGGGGCTGGGATTTGGCTCCAGCCCTTCGCCTTCGAGCAAATCGAGCTCCGCCGCGGTTACTAGCAAGAAAAAGGTGAGCGGGAAGAGAGAGAGAGCGTCGATCATTCGGCGGACGCCGGTCGAAAAGCCTGCGTTCATTTCGAAGGAGGACGAGGGAAAAGCGGATTAGGTCTTGACGGAATCATCCTCGTCGAGGGCATTGCTCTCGCGGCTTCCGGTAATTTCTTCGTGATTTCTCAATTGATCTTTTAATTGAATTTGATCGAGTAAATTGACCCTGTTAGAGAGAGGCATATAGTTGAAATTAAAGTCGATGCGCCAAAGTGAGAAGCCTGCGGGCTTTGTGCATCAGCGCAGACTTCTGGATAAAGTCCGATTGGCATAAGCTTAGCTTAGATTCGTGCTCAAATGCTACATTCTGTTTCCCATTGAATAAGTAGAGGTCACTATATAAGTGAAGACCTTCTTAAATATTTTATGCTTGATAAGGGATGTAGAGAATGTTTAGGAAATGTAATACAGCACTTACTTTAATTAATTAAATAAGAAAATTAGGGATCTTTATCAAGTGTCCACAGACCCAAACCCAATACAGCATTGCTATCATTCAATGAATACCTCCAAAATGAATGAAAGGAGTGAACGAATTGACTGAGATGTTGAGCTGAAGAAAAAGAAAGAGATGGTGAGCAAATGAGTGGTTGTTCTCTGTCAATATAGAGTTTTAAGAAGCTCCTAGAAGTTCATGGTAGATATGCCAGAACCATAATCTTAGTCCTCTTTCAAGAGTTCTTCTGCTTGTAATGGCCAACAATAGAGTTGAAAGAGCAACACATCGATTATAATCAGTTATTTCCCCCTCTACATCTGCTTGGCCCTATTCAACAAATGGGAAAATTAACACATGGAATGAGCATGATTGCATGGCTTTTTGCCTATGTTGCTGAAGCTGGACTACGGCAAAACATGCTCCTGTATATCGCATGCACTGGCTCCATTGGCTTAATCAATTGGAAAATGATAAAGAATGCTCTTAGGGAACTTGTTTAAACTTATTAAATGCACTTAGTCTCTTTTTCTATCTGAGGCAGGTAATTTTCTTGTAATGCATCCATTCAAGTTGTCTTAATTGTTACATTCAAATTTTTTTCCTTAAATACTGTCCTAATGGCACTTCTTACCAGACAATTCCCAAAATTGTGTGAGATAAACATCAAGGCAGCATGACTTGATTAGCATCAACTTGTTATTAGTGAAACTGGCCCCTTTCTATTGTTTAGGTAGCCAGTGTCAGTGAGCACATTTATCCTCTAAAGTCCTCTGGATATCTTTTTTTCGGCTATTGTGCTTTTGTTGGAATGACAGGAAAGAAGCAATTTGTCATGTTTATGCTGATGATTCTTTCAAAAGTCATGAATATGAGGTGTTCGTAATGGTTCTTGTTGGTGCGCTTGGTTTGAACCGTAAGCTTCCATGCCTTATTTGGTATGCTGTACCATAATCTTGGTTGAAAGGTTTTAGTAGGACTTTTCTTGGAGCTTCTCCCTTTTTTTTTTGTTCTTTTCATTCATTAACTTGTGAGCTTGTTCCATGCATTTGGGAACTAGTGGATTTTTGGATTTGCATTGATATAGATTTGAAGGAAGAAACTCGGTGACAGTCCAAGCTACTCATTAAAGCCCCATTCATCTTGCCTTTGTCTATGCGTTTGATAATTTAACACGTGACTTGGTAACATGTTATGGTTTTAGAGCATCCAAAAATACTGATGTTGCTGAAATGATTGGAGTGTTTCTTTATATGTTGGGACATGGTATAGGTAATAGGGTAGCACAAGAACGTTTTCAACGTTCTGGGGATAAGTAGGCATTTTAGTTTAGCTTTAGATAAAGTATGTAATATGGGAAAAGATTTAATCCAGCCAGCCATATGTAATTTTAATATGGTGAGTGTTGGCTATATGGAATTTATTTATGTTTGTGCTAGTTGGGAGGGAGAAGCTCATAATACTCGTATATTCTATGATGCCATTGGAAGACGTGATGCACAATTTCCCCGTCCCCACGTCAAGTTCGTTAATTAATGGTTTATGTACATCCATATGTATTTATGTGGCATATGTTAATTAAATTTATATTATATTTGTATAGGTAAATATTATTTAGTAGATGCTAGATATCCAAATCTCACAAGTTATTTGGGGCCATATAGAGAAGTTATATATCATTTGCTAGAGTTTTGACAAAGTCCTACACCTATAGGTTATCGAGAAGTGTTCAATCATGCCTATTCCTCGCTCCGGTCAGAAATTGAGCGAGCTTTGATGTGTTAAAAATAAAGAGGAAGATTCTAACTATTATGTCAAGTTTACTTATGAAAAACAAGTGAAAATTGTATGGATATTATATACGAAGAAATGTCGTAACCGATACGGATTTTGAAACAGCGGAATTGGATCCCGAGTATGGATATTCAGTTGACAAATGAGAGAGCGAGTGCTTCAAATGATAATGCATTTCCTGACATGATATGTTTATGTGATGAAATAGTTATGGCATTAATAAATAGTTAATGAGGTTTGTAACATTTAGTGATAAATTATTTCTTTCCTTCGAATATTTGTTGTCATATTTTTGTAATGAAATTATTCTCTTTTAAGAGTTAGATGTGATTTTTTTATTTACAAATTTGTTAATATGTCTCTTATACATTATTCTCAACTCAAAAATATATATAAAAGTCAAGGTGATCAAATTTTTTTAAACAAATTAAAGTTACAAAACTTAAAATTGACACATGAAAGGACTTTCCAAATGTATATTTACCAAATGGCATTTTTCCCAAGTTGCATCCCAAGGCACTTTTTCAATTACAGTTTACCAAACAATATTTGCATTTCACCAAACCCCACACTAAAGGCCTTTGCATTTTCCCAAATACATTTCCCCAAAACCGAACCAAACAGCCTTTTCTCACTTTTTCAATCTTCGAAAGGCTTTTTCTCGCTTTGCCCTGTTTTCCTTCTCTGCTAAGAATCCAGACGCTCTGCTCCTTTCTCCTCACGTCCTACCCCCTTCGCCTGCACCTCTGCTGATACCATTGAATATTTTCTCCACTCTCAAACCCAGCATCAACCAAAGAGGCCTGCGAACTCGCCTCGTGTGTCCGGTTGCCTATTCCATCGGCGAAATCCCCGCAAGCCCTCGTCTTTTCTCGTACCCATGTCCCCTCTTGTCCATGTCTCGAGCGAGGTGACCGGGGAGATCTCTAGGGTTTAGGGTTTCGTGGCTTTTGCTGCCATTCTCGGTGGTGGTGGAGGAATCGGGACGATGGCAGCCGCGGCGCAGGTGCTCCGCTTCCTCGTCCACGGATCGGCTGGCGGCGGCGGCAGCTTCGACGCCTTCAACTGGATTGTTGCCGACCTCTGCACCTCCGGTAACCCCAAGGTACCGGTTTTTCTCTCTCTCTTAAGTTTTAGTGGCGTTATCTGTTTGGGTGTTGCCCCGGGTGGAGCTTGAGAAATGGTGTTGTGGGGAAAAGGCGGGGGGGTTTGTGGTGAGATTGAACTTTTGGAGCAGTTTGTGTTGTGGGTCCAACTTCAATTCTTCTGGAGAAGACGGTGAAGCTGAGTTTCTGAGTTTAGTATGTGCTCTTGACTTTCTTACTGAATTCTAGGTGGAGGATGGATGAAACGATGGGCAGAGTAGGACACCGTTCTGTTTATTTGTAGGGAGAACCGCAGGAAATGGGGCAGGATATAGCTTTATATGTCTCGTCCCGCTGTGGCGATGTGGTGTCGGCAGAGGTGGTGGCCATGACAGGGGATGTCTGAAGGAGGTAGTGGCAATGACGTGGGTTGTGATGGTGGTGGCATTTCTTAAGCAAGGTTGGCATTCCATCATGGACATTTTTAAAGGTAAAGCAAAAGCTTAAACAGCCGTTTGTCACCTCAAGGTGGGGTAAAGTTCGACCTTATTCTATATCTTATACCAATAGGGCTGAGATCAATTTAATGAGAGATTTGATATTTTGCAAGCCAACTGCTGCTTTTTGTTTGATGGGGAATAATCTAGAAATATTCTTATGTAATTTGTTGATGGTATATTGCTCCTGTAATCAATTCCCATGTTATCACTCCTCCTCTAATGCACTTTGATTCCTTGAAAACCGCAATAGGAGGGAGCATCATCAGCTTTAAGAAAGTATGTGGAGGAAGAAGCTCGAGAGCTTAATGGGGAAGCTGTTGCCTGATTTATGGATCAGTTGTATGATCGCATTGCAGCTCTTCTAGAAAGCAATGATCCTGATGAGAACTTGGGTGCTTTGAGAGTCATTGATGAGCTTATAGATGTTGGTCTTGGTGAGAATGCTTCCAAGGTTTCAAAATTCGCAAATTACATGTGAACAGTATTCGAAGTAAAGCGTGATAAGAGAATTTTGTTCCTTGCTAGTAGTGTCCTGGGCCATCTAGCGAGGGCTGGTGGAGCGATGATTGCTGATGAGATGGAACGCCAGGTGCATTGCTTTTCTATGTGTTAGTTGTATGCCTTTTGTCATTGTATCATTGTATGTAACATGGACCTTTTATTCTTGTAGTTAAAAATTGCTCTGGATTGGCTTCATGGAGAAAGAGTGGAGCATCGTCTTCTTGTTGCTGTTCTGATCTTGAAGGTAGGTGCTTCTTTATTTATGTTCATGCTAAGCAAGTTATTTTAAAATGGAGGTTGCTCAGTTGCATCTGTCGAATTTTATTGTGGAAGAACTGCTTGTTTGATGGATTATCTGCCCATCTTCCGGACCATATCAACTGCTTGGCTTGATATCTGATCGTTTTCAAATTTTAAGGATGTGTACTCTCTGGTCTGGTGTAGGAAATGGCTGAGAATGCTTCCACTGTTTTCAATGTACACGTACCTGAATTTGTTGATGCTATCTGGGTTGCATTAAGGGATCCAGATGAGAGGATATGAGAACAGGCCATGGAGGCATTACGTGCCTGCGTTCATGTTATTGAGAAGAGAGAAACGCGTTGGCGTGTGCAATGGTTAGTTAATTCATATGATTTTCAATTTTCATGATAGAGTGGGCAAATGCATTTGTTGTTGTCCCTATTTGTGGTACTTCAGTTATCATGGAGTTTTTAAGGAGTTTTGTTTTTGAAATCAAGAGAGCATCGCTGTTGTCACATCATAAATGTGCAAATCTGCCTTACTTTTTGGGTTTTCTTACTTTATGTTTAGGAAGTTAACTGTATCAGACATCTATGATATTACTCTTGTTAGTTTATTATTCACTTTAATGTAAGGGTTTAATCTGTTTTATACTGTTGAGGTCAGTGGCCACTTTTTTTTCCTATGAAATTTCACCTCATTCTGAACATAGTTAGCTCTGTGAGGCAGATTAACAGAAGATCTGTGACCTTTAATAGAATTTAGTCAATCCTGATGATTTTGAACATGTAGCTTTGAGACTTTAATGGGGTATTGACCCCGCCAAATCACTAATTCAGACGTAAAGAATCAGTCTAGCAATATAATGGAGATACTGATGTCTTGATGCAGTTCATATTATAGTGATAGATCCGCATTAGAGGATCCTCGGTATCCTTAGCTTGAGAAAATAAAGCTGCGTGCTATTATATGTTTTATGCTAAATTTTTCTCTATCCTCCACACTATTGAACATTGATTTAACTTTCTGATTTTTTGTTCTTTGGCAGATACTATCGTACGTTTGAGGCCACACAAGATGGCTTGGGTAGAAATGCTCCTGTTCATAGCATACATGGGTCATTGCTCGCTGTTGGGGAACTTTTAAGGTTTGTAATGATGGTCCTCTCTGCTGTAATTAGTTGCAATCTTTATGGCAGATTGATTTTATGGTTGAGTTGGTCGGTATGAAGTTTCTTATCTTATAAATGTACCGTTTTCTTGGTAAACTTGAAAGCATTTCTGTTCCATGTACTCCATATGTTTAAAAATTTATAAGTCCATGCCCATTTTGGGATCGTGATATATATCTGGTGTTCTTGCAAACAGAACATAATTTCAGAGGAACAGTATTGCTCCCTATGGGTTATGCTAGTTTGTGAAATTAATGCAATCAACGGAGGAAGAAGTTTGTGGTCAAGTGAAAAAGCCCCAACTGGGGTTATAATGCATGGAAATGTCACTTGCAGTGTAGAAAGTTCTTTTCTTGTGGTAAAAGTTAATTGTTCCTTCCTAATGCAGGAATACAGGTGAATTCATGATGTCAAGGTATAGAGAAGTTGCTGAAATTGTTCTTAGATATTTAGAGCACAAGGATCGGCTTGTTCGATGCAGCATAACATCATTGTTGCCTCGGATTGCACATTTCCTTCGTGAGCGATTTGTTACATGCTATTTAACGGTTTGCTAGCATCTCATCTTGTCTGTTTTCTCTATGCTGGCTCTTTGGTAGCTCCTTATATGGTTCCAAATTACCTTTCTACAGATATGCATGAAGCATATACTTGCAGTTCTACGGACACCAGCTGAATGAGCCAGTGGGCTTATAGCTTTTAGTGAGATGGCAGGTGCTCTAGATGGGGAACTTATTGATTATTTGCCGACAATTATGTCTCACATACGTGATACAGTATGTATTTTCTCTCACTTTCAGTTGTTGCTTAAAAAGTAAACATTCTGGCTGCTGCAAATTTTTTTAAGTTAAGAGAGTTTGATCATGGTTATATTTTTGAGTATTGGGGTTATCAAGAACCACTTTCCAATTTGGGTAGGTTGTTAGACTCAGTAGACTCTGTTTGTCTTTTAATTTTATATATGCTTTTCTTGTGTAATGTTTCTTTGTTCTTTGTTTTCACAAGAAGAAGAAGAGACTTTGATTATGCAGGATAGACCTGCATAATTAAGAGATGCATGCTTCCTGTCGACCAACATGGAAGGATGAATACTGGCTAGAGGCTGAAAGCCAATATGTCTGCAACCATGTACTGCCATGTTGGTGGAAGGATTGATATGTTAGCATAGTTATTCTTCAGCTAAAAAAGATATTTTAGCATATGTTCCATTTTTGTTGGTTCTGACCAACTTGTCCATAGTGAGGGAGTGCTCTATACATGTTGGTGAAAACATCTTAATATCTGGTGTTTTCTAATTCATAGATTGCTTCACGTAGAGGTAGGCCTTCACTTGAGGCTTTTGGCATGCGTTGGGAACATTGCCAAAGCCATGGGGCCGAAGATGGAATCTCACGTTCGTGGACTGTTGGGATGTTATGTTTTCAGCTGGTCTTTCTCCAACACTTGTAGAGGCAATTAGGTACAATATGGTGGTGTATCTCTTGTCCTGGGTTATTGTGGTGATAAAATAGGAACAATTTTCTTTCTGTTTAATTTTATTTCAGCATTCCATCATTGCTACCTACAATACAAGTTCGGTTGCTCAGCTGCATTACAAATGTTCTTTCCAAGTCACTTCCTCCTCAGGCAAGGCCGGCTGTAGCCATGGTTCGAGGGAGCATGATGAATACTTCACAGCAACTCTCCGAGTTCAGTGGTTCAGCTCTTGTGCAACTTGCTCTACAAACTCTTGCCCGTTTCAATTTTAAGGTGCCAAATGGTGGCTGTTTCATTTGAAGCATACATATTATATCTATCATGGCTTGATGCTGACACTATTATCTTTAGGGTCACGAGCTTCTAGAATTTGTCAAGGAATCAGTTGTTGCATACTTGGACGATGAAGATGGAGCAACACGAAAAGATGCAGCACTATGCTGTTGCAGACTGGTTGCAAGTTCTTTCTCTGATGTGACATCCACACAATTTGGTGCGACTAGATCAAATCGAACTGGAGGAAAGCGAAGGCGGCTGATTGAGGAGGTGATTTCTTGTTATTGTTGCACTTCGATCTTCTTTTATCAGTTTATGTATAATTATGTGCATGTAGATTCTGTACATTATGGGTGAAAAAAAAGTACATTGTAGCAATGTGAAACTATTCAGTGTTTTAAGTTTACTTGAGGTAGTCCGTTTGGTGTTCTTGTCCATTTTCTAAGGTGGTATTGTATTATCATCAATCTCTTTCACTGTTACTTTTTTCCTGACATGAGGATATACATTCAGATCACTTTGTCATTGGCTACTCAAACTGAAACTGTGGTTTCCCTAAGAAACACATCTCCTTAATGCTGAAGTACCATCCACACTGAAACATCCTTTTTGTAAATTTTGATTTGTAAGGTTAATATTTTGCATTCATTTGAAATTCTGAGTTGGGCTATATGACCATTGTTGCTGCGTTTGATCATCAGTACTATTTGGTTCGATATGTTAGTAATAGAACAATATAAGATAGGATCGGATATCTCATGTCCTGTCTTCCGTTTGGTAAACGAATGGATGTAAGATTGGGTATGCACATATACTATTAAACTGGGTGTTTGGTGTGAATGGAATAGGATCAGATTAATAATAAGAAATTAATAAAACATTGTGAAATTGGGGGAAAAAAACTGTAGGCTGAGAAATTACCTCAATGAGGTGGTGGTCAACCCCTAAGTTCATGGACCTCTTCACTGTGATCAGTCACTGATCTTGGATCGGTTTGTGGAGGCCGAGAGAAATAGACATTAAGAGGTTATCACTGCTGTGGTGGTGCGCCTCAGAATGGTGACTGCAGCAGTATGGTCGCCTTTGATGAGGTTACCATCCTCACACTTCGTTTGATTTTGGTTATGCTTCTGGTCACTGGTTAGGTGGATCCCAAACTACCTTCCGGAAAGTCTATGCTTATCTCTAATCACTTTGCAATTCCAGGATGAGCTTGAGGCAGAGCTTGAAGAACTGGAAAGTGCTGAGTTGGAAGAACAGCTCATCCTGCCCGCCGAAACAGTTTCTTCTGCTCCATTTCTTGTCCCAGTCCTGCTTCCAGCCCCCACCGTTCCTCAGGGGACAGCCGGGGAGGATGAACTGGAAGGCACTGAGTTGGAAGAACAGCTCCTCCTGCCCGCTGCAACAGCTTCTGCTGTTCCAGAGCTTGTCATAGCTGGCCTGCTTCCAGCCCCCCCTGCTCCTCAGGGATCAGACTAGGGGGATGGACTTGCTGTTTTGCAGGCGCAGATGGCATTTTGAGCAGGTCGATCTTCTCTTATCTTTTAAAGAGCTACTGTTGAGCTTTTTCTTGTTGTTGGTCTATTATTAAGCTAGGTGACTGAGCTCTTAAGTTCACCAAAATTCCATCATTTCCTCGACTGCCTATGATATATGTCTTTTGAATGATAAGTGGCACAGAAGAAAAAGACTTTTTTTTAGGCCATTTTATTATACTGTCATTCTGATCTGATCTTTCAGTTACATTCCACAGGTCTGCTGCTCATATTTAACTGCGGTGTGTAAGGACTTGTCCAGCCTGTAATGTGGAACGCTCCCACTGCTGCCCTGTATGCATTGTATTTTTCTTTGATTCCATACTGAAAAGACATGTTTGTGAAGTTGGGATGTATCATAACCTGTGCCCCCTTGAGACCTGTATTTTGCTTTCTGGTGTTTAGGTGTGTTCTATTTCAACTTAATGTCGAACAACATACTTCTGCTTGTCGTTTGGAGTTCATCTCTAGATATCTTGGGCTAGATTTTTATCTTTTGTGTGTGCTGCTGTTAAGATTAATGCAGTCTAATCTTTGAGGAGGGCTTACTCCTCATGAGTGATATGCTTTATCATTCCTCCATTGGAGGGTGCGCTTTTTGTCTAGTTATTCGCTTGTGGTATCGGCATTGGGTAGTTATGCCAAGTCCCTAGAGGGAGGAGAATCTGATCGAGCATGTCTCATCGAGCCAATCACTCTATAATGATCATGTGTTATTTGATATTTATAGCATGATCCACGGATAGTGCAAGATTTCTGCATCAGCTTTTAAAAGTTCGTGGGGGATTCATGTTCAGGATGGCAGTCAGGAGCTTAGGTTTTCGTGTTGTTTTATACTGAAAGGTGGTGCATCTTTTTACCATCTTATCCTGTCGGGGAGCTCGGTACCATGAAAAGAGCTGTAATCTAGGACCAGGGGTTCCTTTTATTGAGGGTTAGGTTGCCTCTAATTGGTCCTGTAGGTTTGGCGGGGTCAATTACTGTCGTCGTGGGTTTGGTTTGAAGGTAATTGGAATGGTTCATCTGCAAAGGACAACTCATCCCTGTGCTGTTGTTGAAATCGACTGACCTTTTATTACTGGATAGTAAAATTTCATTTACTCCGATACCGGCCTCAACAGTAGCTTCTTTTAATTGTTAGTTCACAGACTCAAAGGTTAAAGTTGTGCTGTTCAAAATGTTCCTCCGATCTCGATTTGGCTCGTTAATTTCGATCTAGCCACTGTCGAGTTTCCTCGGTAAGGATCATTTCAGTATCTTTATAGATATCAATCAATCTATTCACATGTCATGATAGCAAATAAAGGATCGATTTCACTTTGTTAGTACTTAGCCCTCATCGTCTGACGTAGTGAATTCTTTTTCTTACCCTTTTTGGGCTTCGCACGTTTCTCTAAATCGTCAAATATAGATAGTATAAAAGGTATGCAGGCGGAGATATTATAATCTAAGTATTCTCCCATCATTTTCATTGAGTTGTTTGATCAAATTAGATATCACCCCTAATCTCCTCGTGTATATAAGCAGATGCTGCTTGCATAGTCAGAGACTCCTTTACAAGAGTAAATATCAAATAAATGGAATTTTCTAAGACAATTTAAAATATCTTGATCAGTTAAATATTTATAAAAATCCTATTTTACTTAAACATAAATTATTAATTTTCCATTGACATTTTTTAATAATGAAATTAAAAAAATTAAGAATAGAAATTTTTAAGATTGTACCAAACTTTATTTATTTATTTTGAAAATAAAAATTGTGTAGTTACTAAATCTGTTCTTTGATTCAGAAATTTGTAGAGAAGTAGAGAAAAATTATCTTTAAAAATAAAAATGTTACCAAATGTATCTTTGAAGTTTCTTAATAGAATATGTATTTCTGTTGACATCGTTATTTTAAAAAGATGGAGCAAATTTAGGATTATGAGGAAAGTTTGTGATTTTCTTTTATAAATGTATTTTGGGACAAGTGAAAGCGATGTGCCGTTTGGAAATGAGAAGGCGACTTCGTATAGGATAGAGCGTCGGTGTTCACCTCACCAACTCCTTCGCCACTGTTTCGCGATCGCTCTGTCCGCCTCAATCTCGCTTTCTGTCCGATACCTCGATCACATCAAGCTCCACCACCGTCAGATTTCCGAGAGGTCTGTATGGTTTGCATGGTCTGCGGATCGATTGAGCTTGAACTGATTGATTTGTCATGGATGGCACATCGAGAGTTTCTTTGGGCCATGAATGATGTCGAAGCAGGAGAGCAGGGTTGTCATCCCTCTGGACCAGTTGAAATCAAGCGCAGGAAGCAGGGATCGAATCCACATTGCTAAAGGCGGTTGACACGATCAACCGACAGGAGCAAGAACATCGGTATCTCGTTCAACTTGTACATCGCATGAGGACCCTGGCCAGCTTAATCCCCATTAATCAAGGCCCTAAGAAAGGCTCTCGATATCCTATCAACACCGCAAATAACGTATTAACTGACGCATAGAGACCTTGGAAAATAGATGGTGGAGCTCGATGCCGGTGAGAGATTGAACAGAGGGTGAGACCAAGGAGGAATTGGCGATCCGTGCTTTCTGCACTTGATTTCACGTTTTCAGCTTTTTTGTGAGTGCTGAGGATGGAGATGATTGCACTAGTAATCAAGCAATTAGCGATCTCTCTTCTCCAATGATTGAAGAAATGGTTCTTGATTTTCTTTTGTGGAAAAATATACGCCTTTTCTTAGTTAAATCCATTAAGTTAATTTCATATGGATCGGCACACCTCCCGCGCGAGTGCAGAACTTTTTTCTTTTTTGGTCGGAAAAAAAACTTCATTACGAGTTAACATAGCGGTGGACTACAATCGTTTCCGAAATCTAAACATAAAATAAGCAAAAGGGAGTGCGGGGGCTTAAAAGCCCAGTTGGTAGGGAGAGTGCCGGTACGGTGGGCCTTTGCTATCCAATCCGCTGCCTTGTTTGTTCCTCTTGGTTCGTAAATCAAACTAACATTTTCGAACTGGGCTAGCATCTCTCGGCAATCCATTACTATTGACTTGGTAGCCCATGGAATCTCCACCCGGCCCGTTATAGCTTCTACAATTGATAAACTATCACACGTGATCTGCACTTTGAGATCAGTTGCACTATTCTATACTTTCCTCCACCTTCGATCGTGAGTCTCCTTCAGCCAAAGCAGAGTGTGTCGCACAGCTAGGGTTTCAGCCACCGATGCCGAAGGAGCATGGATTGTCTTCGCAAAACCATCTAAAAGGACCCCATCCCTTCCTCTACAAATGGCAGCAATGGATCCCTCCATATCAGAACTACTCCAGGAGGCATCTGTGTTCACTTTCAACGCCCCACAAGCTGGAGGACTCCAGCGTTCCAGCGAGAAGGCTAGATCGGCTTCACTTTTTTGGGTATGTTGATTCCATTTTTCAAATAGCTGATTTGTAATGATCGCTTCGCTTACGATTGAGCTGGGTTGTGGTTTTCGCTTCTGAAAAGTCAGGGCATTTCTCGCCTTCCACAAAAACCAGAGGACCCTTGCAAATAAGGCTTTCTCCCGTTCTGAAATTCCAGAAATCAGGTATTCGTAGACCCATTTATCCATTCGTGTTATATGCGTAGGGGAGGTATGAATTCCGAGCTTGGGATCTGACCAAACCGTTTTTGTCCAGTCGCATAAAGTAAATAAATGCTCTGTGGATTATGGAAATTGGCTGCAAATAGGGCATAGAGACTCAGGTATGAGCTTTCTTCGATATAAATTGTTCTTAGTAGGAAGGCCTTCATTGCACAAGCACCACATAAAAAACTTAATTCTGGGATGAATTCTGAGTTTCCAGATTTCTAACCATAATCGTTTTGGAACCTAGTATGAGGGCGAAGCCTGATGATCTACTTTGGTCAAGTTCAGAGCTCTCAATTTGTTATAAGCACTTTTCACCTTGTAGATGCCTGAATTATTTGCTGTCCATAATAATCTGTCTGGCTGTGGATTGAAGCTTAGTGGGGTGGCTAGTATCTCTTGAACAATGTTACTGTCAAATATTGCATTCAGCAGTTGATAATTCCATTCTCGTGAGGTTGGATTAATTAAATCAGCCACTAGTTTAGGATCATTCCGATTTGCTGGTCCTCCAATTGTTCCTAACGATAGCCATCTATCTTCTCGAAGGTTGATGCTTTTCCCATCACCCACCTCCCATTTTAACTCCGGTTGTATCACTTCTCTCCCCATAAGTATACTTTGCCATCCCCAAGATGGCTTGGTACAGTTCTTAGCATTCCAAAAATCTCCGTTAGGGAAATAGAGGCCTTTAAACATTCTGCTCCATAAGGCTTCTGGAGCTTGACATAATCTCTAGGCTTGTTTCCCCAACATGGCCCGGTTAAAATCAACAAGATCTTTAAAACCTAGTTCCCCTTGGTCCTTTCTAGTCTTCAAGAGGTCCCAGTTTTTCCAATGAATTCCTTTTTTTCTCGCATTTTGTTTCCACTAGAATGTAGAAATTCTCTTTTCTATTGACCTACAAATCGAAGTCGGAATTTTGAAAATAGACATTGCATATTGAGGTAAAGCTTGAACAACCGTTTTGACCAGCACCTCCTTTCCCGCCTTCGATATCAACTGCTCCTTCCACCCGTCCAATTTCCTATCTACTCTTGCTAACAGCCAGGAAAACATTTGTTTTTTTGTTTGCCCCTAATCGGATGGTATACCCAGATACTTCCCAATTTTCTCAATAATTGGCACTCTTAATTCTGTTGCAATGTTCATTCTCAATTCTTGAGGAAAACTCTTCCCAAAGAAAACACCTGATTTATTCAGATTAATGGACTGTCTGGAAGCAAAACAGTAACAATTCAGAGTATTTGCAAGGTTATGAGCCTCTCTAATTGTACCATCCAAGAAGAAGATCGCATCATTTGCAAATAGTAGGTGTGAGAGAGTAGGGCAATTCGGATTCAACCTAATTTCTTTTATACTACCATCAGTCACTGCTTTCGTCATAAGAGAGGATAAGACATTAGCCACTATTATGAAAAGATAGGGAGATAATGGATCCCCTGTCTAATCCCTCTTGTGGGATAAAATTCTTCACAAGATTCCCCATTGACTCTAACCCTGAAGCGAACTGAGGAGACACAAAATATAACCAGCTTGACCCATTTTTCATAGAGTCCTATTTTCATCATAGAATCCTATTTTCATCATACAATCATAAAGGAAATCC
This sequence comes from Angophora floribunda, assembly GCA_014182895.1. Taxonomy (NCBI): domain Eukaryota; kingdom Viridiplantae; phylum Streptophyta; class Magnoliopsida; order Myrtales; family Myrtaceae; genus Angophora; species Angophora floribunda. The sequence goes on from CM024707.1 coordinate 7,777,130, forward strand.
CATTCAACCCTATCATATGCTTTCTGCATATCCAATTTCAGCACTGCATGAAATTTCCGCTTTCTTTTTCTAACCCTTATCTGATGCAGGACTTCTTGAACCATGAAAATATTATCTTGTATTAGACGTCCTTCTACAAACGCAATTTGTTCCAACGATATAATTCGTGGAAGCTAAGGTTTTAATCTGTTTGCCATAACCTTTGCAATAATTTTATAATTGAAATTACAAAGGCTTACGGGTCTGTATTCAGTAATACTTTTAGGATTCACGACTTTAGGGATAAGAGTAATATGGGTCCTGTTCATATCGGGGTCGAAAGTACCTTGAGTAAAAGAGGATTCCACCATTCTGAATATGTCTTCTTGAATTATAGACCAGTTACTTTGGTAAAATAGGCCATTCAAACCATCTGACCCTGGTGCCTTAGTCGCTCCCATTTGAAAGACAGCATTCTTCACTTCTTCCCTGGTTACTTGCTGCATTAAAGCTTCATTCGTTTCCTCAGTCACAACTAAAGGGCATTGTTCTATTACCGGTTGATAATCTTGTGAACCCACAGAGGTGTACAAATTTTTATAAAACCCTGTAATGTGCTGTTTCAGAATTATAGGATCCCAACTCCAGTGATTCTCATCAAGCTTTAACATTGAAATCTTGTTGCGTTGTCTTCTTTGAATTGTTGTGGCATGAAAAAACTTTGTATTTCTATCTCCCCATTTTAGCCAGTTAATTCTAGATCTAATGCCCCAATACATCTCTTCTTGCCTCCAAAGTGCTTCAATTTGCACAACTGTTTGCTTGTATTCCTCCCCGCCTATTGATCCCTCTTCCAAATTTATAAGTTCTATAAGTTTCCCCCTACATTTATCAATCTGTTTTGCTGCATTTTTAAAGGTGTTCTGAGTCCACCTCCCCAAGTCAGCAGCGACTGTTTTTGTTTTCCTTACGATATCCAGTTGAGTCCCTTTAACACCTTGCCAAGCATTCTCCACCACTTCTTTATATCCTGGAGCCTCTATCCAATAAGCTTCAAACCTGAACTGTCTTTGTTTTTTTTTCCTGGTTAAGTCCAAACATAGAACGATTGGACTATGGTCAGATCCAATAGCCGGAAAAGCAAAAGCCTCAGCATTAGGATATAAGACTCTCCAGTCTAGGTTACAAAATGCTCGATCAAGTCTCTTCTTCACTAACTCATCCCCATCTCGTTTGTTAGTCCAGGTGAAAGCACAACCTTTACTTTCTATGTCCAGAAGAGAACAAGAGTTTACAAATTCCCAAAACGCCACAATCCTGTACCTCTCTACATCACGTTTACCAGCTTTTTCCCATGGATACAAAACTTCATTAAAATCTCCAACACATAGCCATGGATAGTTATTATAAGCATTCCTAGCCCGCAGAGTATTCCATAGGTTAACTCTTTGTTGAAAGTTCGTTGATGCATGTAGACAAGAGATCCTCATCGTCGTTCCATTATTTGGATCCTGACAAGAAACCTCAATCAATTCATCAGAGCTATACTCCACCTGCACATTCAGTAACTCATCCCATAACAAGGCAAGTCCTCCCGCTGTTCCAATCGGATTAACAACAAAAGAGTATCGGAAATGAAGTCTTTTTCTTATACTGTCCACCACATTTTCTCTATTTTTTGTTTCCATCAGAAATACCATATTAGGCTTCTCATGAGCCACTAAGGCTCTAAGATGCTGAACTGTCAAGGGAGAGCCCAGCCCCTGACAGTTCCAGCTTAAAAGTTTCATGTCTTCCTTGGCGGCTTATTAGGGCCAGCCACCAAAGCCCCTTCCTTAACGTCTTCCCACACCTGAATTGGCGCATCCATAAGCTTATCCACATCCACTAGACTCGCTAAAGTTCCCCGTTTTCCATAGGGAGCATAACGTTTCAATTTTTTCGCAGCCTGTTCCTTTGAACTTGTTTTTTTTGATTTTGTATGCCCAGCCCCTATCTCATGAGCTATGAAACTATAGTTCTGTTCCTGTGACTGCTGAACTCTCTTCCCCTTGTTTGGCGGAACAATTTCCTCCTCCTTTTGATTTTCCTCTATCTGTTGTATTGGTTGATTATATATTACTAAGGCTTGAGTATTTGCCATATGGTTGTTTTTGCACAGATCAACACCAGCAGGGGGAATGGGAGTGTCAGGCACCATATCGTCCTCTAGAATGGAATCAATATCTCCATAAAAGGTATTCCAACAAGGGCTGAGGTCTTTCACTTCCGCTTTCAACCAAGAACCATATCGCCCTGGGTTATCTTGAGGTAGTCCAGACTCCTCATAAGGTATTGTGGGGCAGAAATTTGCATAATGTCCAATACATCCACATGAATGACAAAAGTGTGGTAATCTCTCGTATTTAAAATTGATCCACCATTTTCTACCTCCCACATGTATAATAGTACCAGTTTTTAGAGGATTTAACAAATTCAGCCTCACTTTTGCTTTTCCAATCTTCCGAGAACTATTATTTCTAGCTTCAATCTTAATTTCCTCCACTGTGCCCAATTTTGCAGCCACCAATCTTATAGAGTCCTCTACTATAGCAGCTCGAGGAAGTCCCAAAAAGTGTACCCAAAATGAATAATGAGAGAAGTCATAACAGTGTTCTGGGACATTGGGATCACCCTCTTGTAACACAAGCAAATTGCTGGCAAACGACCAAGGACCCGTTTGTAAGACCTTCTTCCTTTCTTCCTCCGAATTAAAAATAAACACATAAAACCCAGGTTTAATCACCTCACATTTAACATCTTCTAATTTCCATGCTCTCCTCATAGTAGTTAAAAATGCCTGAAAATTAACATGCGGCTTCGAGAATAATTTTCCATAGAGGAGAAATTCACTTTCCTGTTTGTCTGTGGCATCGATATTGGCATCCAGCACAGTGACATCATCTGCTGTCCACAGGTCACCCATTCTCCTACATAGCGCCATCATCCAGAGATGGTCCTCGTAAGTTTCCTCCATTTGTGGAACTGCAAGCTAATGCGCTGGAATGAAGACAAAGTTTCAAGGGTTGGGAATATTTGAGCTGGCTGATAACTGTGACAAGCGGGTAGATCCAGAATTGAAGGGAGCTTTGTTCTGTAACTAGGGATTACTGTATTATAGTATGGACTCTCTCCATTCTTGGTAGAAACTCATACAACGTCATTTCTATCAATAATCTGTGGGATGGAGGAAATAGTTTGGATAAAATGGGATCAAGCGATGGTGTTAATCTGGGGGGAATAGTAGGGATTCAGCCATTGACATTGTGGTCAGGTTGGAGAAATCTAGGGTTTCAAAGGGCAAACTATCACCTTGGGGATAGAGGAAAGCTCACCCACGGTGAGAGAGACAAGAGGGCGATCCACGAGTGCAGAACTCGAAGAGCCCTAAAAGGGTCAATCAGTGTGGCCACTGCCATTTGTTAGGACATTCATAGAAGAAATGCACGATGCCTCTATAACCCCTTAAATTAGATGATTATTTTCCTCTTTTTTTTATCACCCTTTCTCTTTCCTCCCCAAATTAGTCGCATTACGGTAAAGAGAAGATGTGATTCCTTACAAGTCATGACAAAGAAAATAAAATCCATTAACAATTCTGTTTCAAACATAGGCAAAGAAAAAAAGTAGTGCACCATGAGATTCTTTCTTAGTCATGTTTGAGAGAGACCACATCCTCGAACAAACTCAAGCAACTACTTTGTTATGAAAATCGTTGTACTTTCAAAGTACTACTTTGCATAGAGAGAAACAAATCCTTTGTTAAGCACTAAATGCATAGAATATGTGCAAGAACGGAGTAAGACCTGAAGTGCAAGGAAGAATGAGGATTCAACCAGTGCAGGCTCCTGATATCCGATTCTGGGAGCTACAGCCCTGGTCATTCTGAAATGAGGATCCTGATCAAAACAAAAAGTCAAAATAGTAAGGATTGGATTCCAGGAAGGAGGGCGAGACATGGAAATTTAATTCCAAACATAAGGAGGCACAAAAAGTCCTCTTTTTCATAACAAAGATGCCATTGGAAAAAAAGATGATCGTTCAATAATCTAAATTGATCTATATGAATTTCGGCCAAAAATTGTGGACATGGATACCAAGCGAGATACGGCCCTTGCTCACACTTGTTGACCACAATATAAAATAAAATTCGCTATATCTTTTAACGTTTGCAAAAGTTGTCTAAGTTAGCGTTGGTCATGTCACGTAAGACGATCGATGACTATATTAACAATTTCCGACGAAAACTGACCTGAAGGAATATATTAACAAATTGTCGAAATATTTATGATTAAATTGGTATCTGCATGATAAATTATGACTATTTTTTTAGTAATTTCCCTCGAAATTTGATGAGTATCGAAATTAGAGAGGTAACTTATGATAGCATAGATCACACGAACCAATATCACACATATTCTTTGGTTGAAATTTGCACATGCCAAGTGCCCATTGTTTGAAGTCTTGTCCTTTACGGCGACCGACCAGTCGCGTTTTTTGTCGGGTTTTGAATATCCTTAGCAATTCCTCGTATATCCCAAGGGTGGGAGGAGGCTATTTGTAACCCTAATCGGCGATAGGAGTTGCTTTAGAATTGAACCCGCTCCCATTTCTTGCTAAATGTATATATGTCCCCATCGTAACTACATCAATTCCAAATTGGAATCCGAGACGAGATTTGGCATTTTCGAGATTGGCCCGCGTTCTCCTCGATGTTTTTCGATCGGGGGAGATTAGAGAATCTCTTTCAATGGGGATTTCAATCGGTAGATTCTAAATGCTTGGAGTATTCTATTCACAGTTGGGGGGAGACCCGGAAAGGGTTCCAGGCGCCACCCTGATGCTAAAAGATGGGATCCACGATGGGTAAAATGGTCTTAACTCTAACTTCGTTGGGAGGCAAGGCTAAGAAAACTCTCCAAAAAAACTTTCTGGGGGGTGGGAAGTTAGAAGGGAGGCCTAAAAACTCCTCAAATCTACTTTCTGCCTCGTGACTCTCTTCAAGTACTTTCTTCAAAATCTAAACCTTCTGGAGGTTTAGATAGATGGTACTTCTTACATCTATCTAAATGGAAGGGTGGATGTGGCTCGAAACCTTTCTTCAAAGCTTTCTTTAAAACTGGAAAGACTATCTTCAAAACTTTCTGGAGGTTTAGATGCTCTGCTTTTCTTGCCTGTATCTAAATGTAAGTGTGGAGGAGGCTCAAAAACCGTTCTTCAAAGACTTTCTTTGAAACTTGAAAGACTTTCTTCAAAACTTTCTGGAGGTTTAGACAGGTGGTACTTCTTACATCTATCTAAATGTAACTATGTAAGCGTGGAGGTTGCTCGAAGCCCTTCTTCAAAGACTTTCTTCAAAACTTTCTTGGTGGCGAGAGTTAGAAGTGAGGCTCAAAAAAGATGCGAAGGTGAAAGCGACGTCCAGCGCAGGTATGGAAGATAATCCTTCGTATGAGAGAGAACGTCAGTATAAACCTCACCAAGTTCTCTGGCCGTGCTGCAATCGCCATACCCCGATCTCGCTCTCTGTCCGATCCCTCGCCTGGCCACTGTCAGTTTTTCCGAAGTTCGTATGCGCTTTTGCCCCTTGTTTGTTTTTCTGCGGATTGATCGCCCTTCAAAGGGTTGATCTTGATTAGGTTGATTCGTTCTTTGCGGTGTGGTAGGATATCGAGGGCTTTCCTGCGGGCCGTGATCAATCCTGTTTAGCTGGGTGTGCCAGCTTTTCAAGGAACCTAAGCTGGAGGAACCTAAGCTGGAGACCGACGCTCAGCCTCTCACCACGCTGGTCAAGTTGAATGAGGTACGGTTCCCCTGCTTTTGCTCTGCTCCTGCCGTACTCAGTCTTTGATTTTCAGTTCATCGTGATCGGTTGATCGTCTCAGCTTCTTCTTTTTTTCTTTTTTTTTCCTTCAATGGCTGAATAAATGGTTCTTTTTTTTTTGTGTGTGGGAAAATGTTCGGTGAATTGCAAGTGCACAATATCAACAAGTAATAAAGTGCAATGACTGTTTTTACTTTTATTTTTTTTTATCCAGTGATCAATTCAAAAATCTAGCTAACCAAATCGAAAAGATGAGTAAAAAAGTAAACTAAACCAATTAAAATACTAAAATATAGAAAATGTCAAAACTTAAAGAATTAAAGTTAAGTAAAATTAATCTAAAGCGAATTCAAGATTACAAAGCGTTAGATCATCCAACTTCACTTAACCATTCATAATTAATTTTCTTAACTTTTCATGCAACAAATTAATTTCCAATTGTGTTGGCGAAATTTCCTTAAGATGAATTAAAAGCTCACCTCGATCTAATAATCCCTAATTAGGTATGTTAACCCACACTAACCTTAGGTGAATTTAAACAAACTACCTAAAAGCATTAAGTTCTTGTGGAAATTCCCGATTCAATCTAAGTAGTCCCAACCTAGATCTACTACCGCAGCCACATAAATAACCTAGTGTACCTTGATCTAAATTTAATTTATGGTTCAATATTACTATTGCACACGCACACGATCTCCACCTGGTATCATGCATACATAAAAAATCATTCAAAAGTTGGCCAGACTTCTAAAAGCATTAAGATCATGATAAAGTACGACACAATCAAAATAATTCTATTGCATGAAAGTCTTTGAAAATTAATCAATCATGATTAAGATCCATTGTAGCTCTAACAAAAGAAATTTAGAACATAGTAAAAATTAAATTGATAAGAATTAAAGAAAACATAAACAAATTCACCGAATTGAGATAAAAGAAGGTTCGGGTTTGTCTCATCCTTCTCTTCTTGACACGCACCAACTCCACTAAAGTAGAAGAATAAAATCTAACTAAAAAACTCAAAATCTTCTGCAAAGATGGTGGCTCTCCCGGATTCTCTCTTCTTCTGCGGCACAAGAGCAGTTTATATAGTCTCCAAAAATTTGCCCTAGGTTGACTCTTACTAGGATTTGGAAAAGATTCCTCTTTTATCTCCTTGATTTTCTTTGAACCTTATCTTCAATCATGGTCAAATTCTCCAAATATCTAATTTGGGCTGGCTTTTTCTTCAAGATGAAATATTCTCAAAGATATTGCAATATTCGGAAGATCTGAAAATATTTCATACAAAATAAAATTATGTGAGTATCAATTAAATTCACCCAAAATTCCTCAAAATTAAGCAAATATCAAGTCTAAATTAGCAAGAATACTCTATTAAAAATAGAGTTATCAGAAAACTGACGGATAGATATGATCTTCCAATGCGGACTGTGCCTGGGGCTATTAGCCTTCTGGCGATAGTGCTGTTTCCCTTTCGATAATCGAGTCTCCATGTGATTGTGTTTGGAATTGATGCAACCGCATACTTGCATATTTAGAGTGACTTATAACCTTCGCGGTTGATTTTGCCCCTGAAAGCAAAAGCTGTTTGCTAGCTGTTGTTTTTCCTTTCTTACATGGGGAAGTTAAATGCGGCTATACGTGCTAGGTCAACCAGGGCACACCGTTTTTGATCTAATGATGTAACGTGTAGAAGACTTTATCTGTATTTGTAAGAATTTCCTGAAGAGTCCGTTCTTTTATGTGGAGAGAGTCTTCTTCATTCCAATTTCCCCTAATGTTGTCGGTAATCAAGAAATGCATTCAGCAAGTTTGTACGATAGTAAAACGCGTGCTTCTGCGTTTCCCTATATTAAGACGTGGATTTGTTTAATTAGATTGCAGGCTTAAGAAAGATTGAACTTTAGTCTATACGAATAATTACGGTATGTCATCATCTCTGTACGTAACCTGTTCAGTGGGGCCCTCTGTCCTCCTTTCTGTACAGACGCTTGAAATGCTGGAGGAACAGGAGAAGGCTCTCAAAAGGAAGGCTTCTCAAGAGGTCGCGAAAGCAAGGGAGTTCATTATAGTGAAGGATAAAAGGGGCAAGAGAAGGATGATGAAGACGACGGGAAGTGGGAACACAAAGGAAAAACCAAAAAAGGACTGGATAAGAACGCAAAAGATGCTATCCACGATGGAGGATAAAGTTGTCATAACGATGGAGATGAAAAGTGTGGACGCGTTATAAGGGGGTCTGATGTGTGAGTGGTCCAGATGATAATGTTGGAAGGAGCAAGAGCAACAACTGAGACTGTCGATGCTCTGAGAACTGGAGCAGCAGCAATGGAAGCAATGTATGTCCTCTATTTGTTCTCCTTTCTATTTGCGGAGTACTGATTTTATTAAATTTTACATCTTTCTATGCAACGGTGCATCGCTTTCTTATTGCAGTTTCTTGAAGTTGGATTAGCTGGGTGCTCCATTGTAGTGCTCGTAGATGTTGGAAGGAGCAAGAGCAACAACTGAGACTGTGGATGCTCTGAGAACTGGAGCAGCAGCAATAAAAGCAATGTATGTCCTATATTTGTTCTCCTTTCTGATTTGCGGATCACTGATTTTATTAAATTTTACATCTTTCTATGCAACGGTGCATCGCTTTCTTATTGCAGTTTCTTGAACTTGGATTAGCTGGGTGCTCCACTGTAGTGCTCGTAGATCATAAAACGTTTGCTGATGTCCAATTTATCACAGGAACATAACAGCGTGAGGCCATGAAGCAAATGCAAGAGGCAGTGTCAGCTCCTTTTGGTGCAGTGGCTGACTTTGATGAGGTTCCCATCCTCACACTTTATTTGATTTTAGTTATGCTTTTGATCACTGGTTGGGTGGATCTCAAACTACCTTCCGGAAAGTCTATGCTCGTCTCCAATCACTTTGCAATTCCAGGATGAGCTTGAGGCAGAGCCTGAAGCACTGGAAGGCACTGAGTTGGAAGAACAGCTCCTTCTGCCCGCTGAAACAGTTTCTTCTGCTCCATTTCTTGTCCCAGTTGGCCTGCTTCCAGACCTCCCCGTTCCTCAGGGGACAGCCAGGGATGATGAACTGGAAGGCACTGAGTTGGAAGAACAGCTCCTCCTGCCTGCTGCAACAGCTCCTGCTGCTCCAGAGCATGTCGTGGCTGGCCTGCTTCCAGCCCCCCCGCTCCTCAGGGATCAGACTAGGAGGACGAACTTGCTGTTCTGCAGGCGCAGATGGCATTTTGAGCAGGTCGATCTTCTCTTATCTTTTAAAGAGCTACTGTCGAGCTTTTTATTGCTGTTGATCTACTATTAAGCTAGGTAACCGAGCTCTTAAGTTGACCGAAATTCGATCATTTCCTCGACTGCCTATGATTTATGTCTTTTGAATGATAAGTGGCACAGAAGAAGAAGGCTCTTTTCGGCCATTTTATCGTACTGTCATTGTGATCTGATATATCATTTACATTCCTCAGGTCTGCTCCTCATATTTAACTGAGGTTTTGTAAAGACTTGTCCAGCTTGTAATGTGGAACACTCCTGTTGCTGCCCTCTGTGCATCGACATTTTTCTTTGGTTTCATACTGAAAAGACATGCTTGTGAAGTTGGCACGAATCATAAGATGTCCCCCTTTGAGACTTGTATTCGGCTTTCTGGTGCTTCCGGTGTCTTTTATTTCAACTGATTGTCGGACAACAAACTTCGCTGTTGTTTGGAGGACACCTCTAAATATCTCGGGCTAGACTTTTATCTTCTCTGTGTGCCCCTGTTAAGATCAATGCAGTCTAATCTTTGAGGAGGCTTACTCCTAGTAAGCGGTATGCTTTATCATACGTCCATCAGAGGTTACGTTGTTCGTTTAGTCATTCACTCGTGGAATCGGCATTGGGTAGTTATGTCAGGTCCCTCGAGGGAGGAGAATCTGGCCAAGCATGTCTCTTATTGTTGAGCCAATCGCTCTACAATGATCATGCGTTCTTCGATACTTGTGGCATGATCTGGGGATAGTGCGATATCTCTCCACCAGCTTTTAAAAGTTCGTGGCGGTGTGTTAATAGGAATTGCTCATCTGCAAAGGACATAACTGTGCACTATTGAAATCGACTGACTTTTTATTATTAGATAATGAAATTTCATTTACTCCTAGATGAGCCATGATAGTAGCTTATTTTAATTGTTAGTTCACCGACTCAAAAGTTGAAGCTGTGCTGTTCATAATGTGTCCTCCAATCTCGATTTGGCTTGTTAATTTCAATCTAGACACTATCAAGTTTCCTCGGTAAGAATCATTTCAGTAACTCTATAGAGATCCATCTATCTAGTCACATATCACGGTAGCATATAAAGGCTTGATTTCACTTTGTTAGTAGGCTTTAGAAGTTGCTCAGATCTTCTAACGTAGCAAATTCTTTTTCTTAGCTTTCTTTGCTTCACGTGTCTCTCTAAATCGTCATATATGGATAGTTAAAAAGGTACGCTGGCGGAGATATTACCGTCAAAAGATTCTTCCATTGCTTCCATTGAGTTGCGTAATCAAATTAGATGCCACTCCCAACCTCCTCGTGTATACAAGCAGATTCAGCTTGCCTGGTTAGACTACTATTTACAAGAGTAAATATCAAATGCATTGGATTTTCTAGGGTAATTTTAAAATATCTTGATCCATTAAATCATTATAAAAATCCTATTTTATTTAAATATAAATTGTTAAGTTTTAATTGGCACTTTCATAATTAAATGAAAATTAATAGGAATGGAAATTTTTAGGATCGTGCCAAACGTATTTTAATTATTTTTTTATTTCGAGAATAAAAATTTTGTATGGTTATTAAATGCGTTTTTCTATTCAAAAATTTGTTGAGGAATACAAATAGAAAAAATTATTGTTAAATAGAAATTATTTTTTGAAATAGAAATATTACTAAATGTATCTCTAGGGCTTCATTATTAAAATCTATATTTCTACGAACACTTTTATTTTTTACAGAAAAAGCGAAGCAAATTTAGGATTATAACCAAAGTTCGTGATTTTCTTTTGTAAATATATTTCGGGGCAAAAGCGACGTGCCGTTCGGAAACGAGAAGGCGACTTCGTATAAAAGAGAGCGTCGGCGTTCACCTCACCTACTCCTCCCACCTCCTCCGCCACTATTTCGCGATCGCGATGTCCGCTTCGATCTGGCTTTCTGTCCTATCCCTCGACCAGATCGAGCTCCACCACCGTCAGCTTTCCGAGAGGTTTGTATGGTCTGCGGATTGATTGAGCTTGAACTGATTGCTTTGTTGGGGATGGGATATCGAGGGTTTCTTAGGGCCAATGAATGATGTCGAAGCAGGAGAGCGAGGTTCTCATCCCTTTGGACCGGTTGAAATCAAGCGCAGGAAGCACGGATGGATTCCACGTTACTAAAGGCGGCCGAGACGATCAACCGACCATGATGAACTGCAACTCAGAGACGAGTACGGCAGGAGCAAAAAATTCGTTCAACTTGTCCATTGGATGAGGACCTTGGTCAGCTTAATCCCCATTAATCATCGGCCCTAAGAAAGATCCTCAGTATCCTATCAACACCGCAAAGAACCTATCAACGAGCGCATACAGACCTCGGAAAACCCACGGTGGAGCTCGACGCCGGTGAGGGATCGGACAGAGAGCGAGATCGAGGAGGAATTGCCGATCCGTGCTTTCTGCGCTTGATTTCAAGTTTTTGGCTTTTTTGTGAGTGCTTAGGATGGAAATGATTGCCACTGGTAATCAAAGCAATCGGCGATCTCGCTTCTCCAATGGTTGAAGAAATCGTTCTTGATTTTTATTTTTTATTTTTGGGAAAAATATACGTCTTTGGGCTCCCAATGGAGACTGTGATTGGGGCTTTTAGCCTTCTGACGACAGTTTCGCTTTGAGTCTGTCTTCAGTATTGGCAACTGACACTTCTATGTGATTGTGTGATTGTGTTCGGTATTGATACACAATCGCATAATTCAATAATTGGCTGGATAGTCATAGCAATTCATAAGCTTGCGGCTGATTTTACTCCTGTAAGTGAGAGCTCTTGTTTTGTTTTCATGGGGAAGTTATCTGCGGCTATGTGCCCTAGTTCCCCAGGGCTCACCATAGTTATTCAGTGCATTGAATTTTCGATCCGGTTATATATTTTATTAATTTCCCAAGGAGTCCATTCTTTTTCTGTGGAGAGTCTTCTGTTTTCATTTTGATTTCCCCTAATGTTTTCTGTAATCAAGAGATGCATACTTCAACTACTTATAGTAGTAAAACATGTGCTTTTGCGTTTGTTTATATTGAGATGTGGATTTCTATATTTAGATTATAGGTTTTCAAGAGGAAAGATTGAACTTTAGTCCATCCAATTAATCTACCGATCTTTTTCTCTATTTAACTGGTTCAGTCAGACCTGTCCTTTCAATGCAGCCACTTGGAAGTCCGTTGAAGAAGGAGAATCATCTCCTAATTAAATCTGCTCAAGAGTTTAGAAAGCGGGGCTACTTGTGGCGTTAAAGATAAGAGGGGTATGGTCATTCACCTCTACTGTTTCCTGGATAGATACCTTTACACCTTTACTTTTGTTATGTTATTTCTCGGAGTTGCTTCATTTTCTCATCCTGTCCACTGGTTATTATGAAGGGAGGTGTGTACGCATATTGCAGTGCAAATCCACATAAACTCATTGTTATGTGTACTGTTTCATCGTTGATGCACGCAAAGCCCTTTAGTCTGTCATTGCATTCTGATTTGCACTTCCCTTTGTATCATTGTGACCTTATTACGTATAGCAAATTTAGAACAGTCAATTCTTTTACCATTACCTTTTGTTGTTTATCGCTTGTGACTCTTGACTTGCAACTACGTAAGAATTTTTTTTCTTTTGTATGATAATTGAAGCTATATGATTGCATTTATTCATTATGGAAGTTGGCAAGTTGTTATCTTATTGACATAAAGTTGTGCCATCGAGAATGCAGCTGCAATTCAATGCTTGAAGAGGAGGAGGCTGTATGAACAGCAAATTGAGCAACTTAGAAACTTGCGACTTCAGATTTTTAATCCAGGGAGCCATCAAGATTCAATGATTCAGAACTTCCTTGGAATCTGCTTCTAGGCAGAGATGTCTGATCTGTGAGTGGTCCAGATGATAACGCTGGAGGGAGCAAACGCGACAACTGAGACTCTGGATGCTCTGAGAACTGGAGCAGCAGCAATGAAAGTAGTGCAGAAGGCAACGCATGCCCTATGTTTGTTACCCTCTTTGATTTGCAGAGTACTGATTTAATTAAATTTTATATCTTTCTACGCGATGCGGCATCACTTTCTTATTGCAGTTTCTTGAGCTTGAATTAGCTGGGTGCTCCACTATCATGCTTTCTTTTGCTTGTAAATCATAGAAAGTTTACTGATGTCCATATTATTGCTGGAATATTGATCATGTGGACAATTTCATGGATGAGATTAATAACAAAATGAGACCATGACACGAATGCTAGAGGCAGTATCAGCTCCTTCTGGTGCAGCTGCTGACTTTGATGAGGTAACCATCCTCATGCTTTGTTTGATTTTAGTTATGCTTTCGATTGCTGGTTGGCTGGATTTCAAACTACCTTCGGAAAGTCCATGCTTATCTCTGATCACTTTACAATTCCGGGATGAGCTTGAGGCAGAGCTTTAAGAACTGGAAGGTGCGGATTTGGAAGAATAGCTCCTTTTGCCCGCCGCAACAGTTTCTGCTGCTCCAGTGCATGATATAGCTGACCAGCTTCCAGCCCCTCCTGTTTGTCAGGGGACAGACAAGAGGATGAACTTGCTGATTTGCAGGCTAAGATGGCATTTTGAGCAGGTCAATCTTCTCTAATATTTTAAAGAGCTACTTTGAAGCTTTTTATTGTTGTTGGTCTACTAGTAAGCTAGGTAACCGAGCTCTTAATTTGACTGAAATTCCATCTTTTCCTTGACTGCCTATGATTTATGTCTTTAGAATGATAAGTGGCACAGAAGAAGACTTTTCTATTGTCTATTTTATTATACTGTCATTGTGATCTGATATATCAGTTAACATTCCACAGGTCTTGCTGCGCATAGTTAAATGAGGTTGTGTAAAGGCTTGTCCAACCTGTAATGTGGAGCATTCCCACTGTTGCCCGCATGCAACGATATTTTATTTGGTCCCATACTGAAAAGACATGTTTGTGAAGGGTGGCACGAATCAAAAGATGTACCCCTTTGAGAGCTGTATTCTGCTTTGTGGTGCTTCTACTGTGGTCACTTTTTCTTTTTTTTTTCAACTTCATGCCCAACATTGTACTTTTCCCCCTTTACGAACATTATAAGAATAGATTAGTACTTGTGCTAGAATTTGGATCACTGATACTGGGCATTGGGCAGCATGTTGAACCTGCATTTGTTACAGGGAATGAAGCGGCTGAGATGGGCACGGTCTTAAGCTAATTTTGGTATGGTTTTTTCATTCAACCATGTCATTCCATGGGAGCATCAGAGCGTTTGCCTTGTATGACAAGTCACACCCGCTATTCTCCTTCCTCACTCTCCCAGTGCTCATTCTGAAACATCATCTCTAAGCGACCGGTGTTGCTTTCGAATTGAGCCTGTGCCCATTTCTTGATCAATGTATATGTCCTCGTCGTACATTAATTCCAAATTTACTTGCAACGCATTCTGAAATTCTGCGGAATCCGAGACAAACTTTCGCATTTTGAGGTTGGGCTACGTTCTCTTTCATCTTCGATCGGAGGAGATTAGGAAATCTCTTTCAATAGGGCTTTTAATTGGTAGACTGCACGCATCGAGTATTATTCATCTTTATTAAAGTTAGTAAGTGCCAAAGTACATAATTGTAGACTGACCAACGTTTACATTATTAAAGTAACGAAAGCGAGATTATGCATACCTTGACTCCTTTTTCAGTACTTATTGGGAACAGCCAGTATAATTTTCAGTACTTATTGGGAACAGCCAGTATAAATAGGGTTCAAATGACGCCTGTTAATTTCCTCAAGACATATGGTATAGTTTTCCGTAACTATGCTTTACTTACTGATTCAAATTCATGTGTTTACACAAGATAGAATGCGGAGTTATTTACCCCTCAATGTAGTTCTTCTAGTTAACATGGTTTGATTGGGTTCATATACTTATTTCACGGACAACGTGGACAATTGCGAGAGAGTAACAGTTACTCACATCCATCCTAGAACCATAACTTCGTGACCAATACGCATTCTATGAGCCTTTTTTTTTCCTCCTGGTCGAAACATTCTATTAGATTGTGATGTGAGTGTGATATAAATTTGAGAGTAATATTTTCGACCAAAATTAAAAGGCCGCGCTACGTTTCCTCCTCAATTATTAATAACCGCCCCTTTACCAAAAAAGCCTTGGAAGGAAGAAAATTGCAGAGGGGAAAAGAAGACGATGAAGGGAAGTGGGAAGACCAAAGAACGCATAGGACGCTAAACTCCATCGCTATTATTCATATATGACTGTAAAATAGATATATTTTTGAAATAAAAAAAGAAACTAACTCTATATTTTTGTTATGATAAGTTCTCATTATTGATAAGTTATCATTATCACGAGTTGTAGTAATTATATTAAAAAAATTCACAATT
Source organism: Angophora floribunda (assembly GCA_014182895.1). Classification (NCBI taxonomy): domain Eukaryota; kingdom Viridiplantae; phylum Streptophyta; class Magnoliopsida; order Myrtales; family Myrtaceae; genus Angophora; species Angophora floribunda. The sequence continues at coordinate 7,792,617 of CM024707.1, forward strand.
CTCCTTCTAGGGTTTCAACTCTTACGTAAAGTTCTTGCTCCGGCAATTCAAAAGTAAGAGAAGGCTATTATAGTAGTTGTTCAATGGTTCGGGAGGCGGAATTTGTGTCCACTTCTCCACTTATTTATATTTATCATAATGACTATTCATAAGCCATTGCGGCGAGGCTTGACGGTGCTACCAAGCACCAAAGGGACGTGTGACTCCAACTAGTGTAAGCGAAGGGGGCCTCCGGCGGTTCCTCAGTCACCAAAAAAAAAAAATTCATAAGCCATGAATTGAATATTTTTTCATTGCATAAGAATCCATCCGATTCCACTTGATTTTTTTGAATTGTATTGAATATTGTATTCAATCAACAGAAAAAAAAAGGGGGTGTATAAACAGAACCTCTGTTTATATCGAAGTTCCTTTGATTGTTCGTATGCACCAACTAATTATGAAATTGCATTGATAGCCTCGACTCGTGTCATAATTGTTTATCTCTAACCTTCGGCTTTCCTTAAATTAGCTTTCCATAGTTCAAGAGTTTCCTGAGCTTCTTATGAATCAATATCACTATCATTTTCTGCGTCATTTATGTGGCAACTTGTTAAACTTGTTAGGCTGCATTTGGTCATTTGGATATGATATATTTTATCCTATCCCATATTTGGTAATTGTCCAGGATAGGATAAGATAAGATATAAAGGGAATATAGCCCAGATGAAAAAATCTGAGAGGGGTGGGACTTGTCAAATAGATGGGTCGGGTTATAAATGGTTCGACCAAAGTTGACTTGTTTAATCTATTTATGACCTATCTATTGTAATGCAAAATTTTTGACCCATATCTGACCTGTTTAACTAAATCTAAAAAAACTTATTTCTTATGATTTTTTTAAAAAAATGATATTGCTAAAACACTTTCATGTAATACAAATCTAATAGATAATTTTTTTAGAAAAGCCTTCATTTATTTCTTAAATATTTTCCAAGATGTATTTTTTCAGGAAAATTACAGTATTTTTTTTGTTTTTGCATGAAATTCGAAAATAAACTAGAAAATATTTTTTGCCGTTTGGTATGAAATTTTTTTCTTGTTCACTTCTTTTAATATAGATATTTTTATTTTTTAATTGACTCATGTAAATAGGTCGTATACGGATCTCATTTTAACACATCTATGGAATAGGTTGGATAGGATTTCTTTTATTCATTATTCAAAACCTTAACGCTTTTCTTGCTCCTTCGTTTGCAGGAAGAAAAACACTAGGAGTGTCATAACTTTTGTATGGCATTCATTTTGGTCTGCTTTTTTTTTTCGCTTACTTGAGTACTATAAGTTTGAAAAAATGTTCACTCAAGTCTTTTCTTTCAATTTGGCTGTCGGAAAATTAACGTAGCCGCCAGTGGAGAATATTTTAATATATTTATAAATTTTTTTGAACTTTTTTTTCTTTTTTTTTTAGGCTCGGTAATGACCCTCGCCGGCCACAGGACCCTTGCCCAAATTGGGTGGGGGCCACCCTGCCCTTGGCCGCGAAGGCCCAGGCGCAACTGTGGGAGGTTCGCCAGCGAAGCTCCGAAGGCTTCACGGCCTGGGGTGAGGCAGCCCCCGCCCAATCTGGGCCAAGTAACCCTCACTAGCCTAAAAAAAAAAATTGAAAAAAATTAATATATATATTAAAATATTATCCACCAATTCTTTAAATTTTTTTCGGCAAACCAAATTAGAAGTGGTTTCGAATGAAACGAAAAAAAAAAAAAAAAAAATGAACGTCTTACAAAAATTGTGGTACTCCTGATGTTCTCCTGTCCGGTTTGCACGAGCTACTCTTCCGGGACTCCAGCTCGTAACTTCAGCTCGTAAATTCAGCTCGACGTCGAAGCCTTCTTTTCGATTTCACATCGAAACTTTCTGAAAGCAGCGAATTTGTGAAAAGGTAAATAATTATCCTCTCTCTCACTAACGTTGCAGTCGAAAGGAACCAAAGGTTGGTTGTGGATTGTTTTCCTGCTTCATCAATGCTTCAGGGGTCAGAATTGTGATTCCGTTGGCTCTTTTGCTGCTCGACTGGGTAACTTTTTTCTGCTTCATCAATGTTTCAGGCTTACGTAGGATTTATCGCCTCGAGTCCTAGTGATCTCATTATTGCCTGTTCTAGCAAAATGGGATCGACAACGGGCAAAATGGTGTATGTATATATATATCTATATGGCGGAAAAGGGGCGACGAGGGTATGAGAAGTGAGAAGAGGCGCGCTGTGGGAGAAACGGAGGTGAAAGCGACCTTCTGTTCAGGCATGGAAAATATCAGCATAAAGCGCGCCAATTCCTCCGGCGGACTACCGTGCCGCCATCTCCAAAGCCGCCTGGCTCTCGCTTTCGCCCGGCGTCGAGGTCCACAGTCAGTTCTCCGAGGTTTGTTTGCGCTTTTCCTCCGTTTGATCTGTCCTGTTTGTTTCTGCGCATCAATCGCGCTTGAAAGGATTGATCTTGATTGGTTTGATTCGTTCTTTGTGGTGTTGATAGGACATCGAGGGTTTTTTTTAGCTCCGTGATCGATCATGTTTGGCCGGATTTCCAAGAAACCTAGGCTGGAGACGGGCGCTCAGCCTCTCACCACGCTGGACAAGTTGAATGAGGTACAGTTCGCCTGCTTTTTCTTTGCTCCTGCCGTACTCAGTCTTTTATTTTCAGTTCGTCATGGTCGGTTGATCATCTCAGCGTTTGGTAATGGGAATTCGATCCGTGGTTCCCGCGCTTGATTTTGAGTTTTTGGTTTTTTTTTCTCTACAATGGTTGAAGAAATGGTTATTGGTTTTCTTTTTGGGAAAACTGAGGGAGTTGATATACTTCCTTGAGCTCCCATTGGGGACCTGTGCTTGGGGCTCGCAGCCTTCCGACGACAGTTTCACTTTCCATTCCGTCTTCAGTGTGGAATTGATGCAACCGCACACTTCAATAATTGGGTGCATACTTATAGTGATTCATACGCTTTGTGGCTGATTTTGCCTCTGAAAGTGAAAGCTGTTTGTTAGCTCTTTTCTTTCTTTACATGGGGAAGTCAACTGCAGCTATATGTGCTAGTTCAACCAAGGCATACCATCACACATTTATTCAGTGCATCAAAATTTTTGATCTGATTATGTAACGGGCAGAAGACTTACCTGTGTCTGTAAAAATTTCCCGAAGAGCCCATTCTTTTAGGTGGAGATAGTCTTTTTCATTTTGATTTCCCCTAATGTTGTCGGTAATCAAGAAATGCATACTTCAAGTACGTATGATAGTAAAATACGTTCTTCTGCATCTCTATATATTACAATGTGGATTTATTTAATTAGATTGTAGGCTTAAAAAAAGATTGAAATTAGTCTATACAAATAATTATGGGTAGGTCATCATTTGTATATTTACCCGGTTCGGTTGGACCTTCTGTCCTCCTTTCTGTACAGACACTCGAACTGCTGGAGAAAAAGGAGAAGGTTCTCATAGAGAAGACTTCTCAAGAGGTTCAGAAAGCAAAGGAGTTCACTGGAGCAAAAAATAAAGGGAGTACGTCATTCGCCTCGACCTTTTCCTGGATAGATACCTTTTACACCTTTGCTTTTGTTATATTATTCCTCAGAGTAGCTTCATGGTTATTCAGAATGGCATTGTGTAGATATAATTCAGTGCAAATTCCTAATGTTTATTATTTCATTGTTTGTAGCAGTCAAAGCACTTTAAGCTGTCATTGCATTCTGAATTGGACTTTCCTTTATATCATCGTGACCTTATTACTGGATACCAGTTTTAGCACAATCAATTCTTTTACCATTATTTGTGGCCGCAACTCTAATTTCTATCGTTTCACCTATATTGCTTGTTTTCTTTTCCCTTTTGTATGATACTTGAAGCTATATGTTGCCATTTATCCATTTTGGAAGTCAATAAGTTGTTTGCTTATTGACGTAAACTTGTCCTGTTGGGAATGCAGTGGCAATTCAATGCTTGAAGAGGAAAAGGCTGTATGAACTGCAAATTGAGCAGCTCAGAAATTTACAACTTCGGATTCACAATCAGGTGAGCCATCAAGATTCAGTGATTCAGAGCTTCCTTGAAATCTGCTTCTAGGAAGAGATGTCTGATATGTGAATTGTCCAGATGATAATGTTAGAAGGAGCAAAAGCAACAGCCGAGACTGTTGATGCTCTGAGAACTGGAGCAGCTGCAACGAAAGCAATGCAGAAGGCAAAGTATGTCCTACGTTTGTGCTCCTTTCTGATTTGCAGAGTACTGATTTTATTAAATTTTATCTCTTTCTATGCAATGTGGCATCACTTTCTTAGTTTCTTGAGCTTTGGGAGGCTCCGCTATCGTGCTTTCTTTTGCTTGTAAGGTTTACTGATGTCCAATTTATTACAGGAATATTGATGATGTGGACAATATCATGGATGAGATTGATGAACAACATGAGGCCATGAAATAAATGCAAGAGGCAGTGCCAGGTCCTTCTGGTGCAGTGGCTGACTTTGATGAGGTTACCATCCTCACACTTTGTTTGATTTTTGTTATGCTTTTGATCACTGGTTGGTGGATCTCAAACTACCTTCTGGAAAGTCTGCTAATCTCTAATCACTTTGCAATTCCAGGATGAGCTTGAAGAACTGGAAGGCGCTGAGTTGGAAGAACAGCTCCTCCAGCCCGCTGCAACAGCTTCTGCTGCTCCAGAGCATGTCCTGGCTGGCCTGCTTCCGGCCCCCCGTTCCTCAGGGGTCAGACTAGGAGGATGAACTTGCTGATTTGCAGGTGGAGATGGCATTTTGAGCAGGTTGATCTTCTCTTATATTTTAAAGAGCTACTGTTGAGCTTTTTATTGTCGTTGGTCTATTATTAAGCTAGGTAACCAAGCTCTTAAGTTGACTGAAATTCCATTATTTCCTTGACTGCCTATGATTTATGTCTTTTGAATGGGAAGTGGCACAGAAGAAGACTTTTTTTTGGCCATTTAATTATACTGTCATTCTGATCTGATATATCAGTTACATTCCACAGGTCTGTTGCTCATATTTAACTGAGGCCATGTAGGACTCGTCCAACCTGTAATAAGCACACTCCCGCCTTGCCCGTATGCATTGATATTTTTCTTTGATTCCATACTCAAAAGACATGTTTGTGAAGGTGGCAGGAATCATAATATGTGCTCCCTTGAGACCTGTATTTTGCTTTCTGGTGTTTGAGTGTGCTTTATTTCAACTTAATGTCGGACAACATACTTCTTGTTGTTCGGAGGACATGTCTAAATATCTCTGGCGAGATTTTTATCTTCTCTGTGTGCCCCTGTTAAGATTAATGCAGTTTAATCTTTAAGGAGGGCTTACCCATCATAAGCAATATGCTTTATCAAACCTCTGTTGGAGGATCCATTGTTTGTTTAGTTATTCACTCATGGTATCAGCATTGGGTAGTTATGTCAGGTACCTAGATGTAGGAGAATCTGGTCGAGGATCTCTTGTTGTAGAGCCAATCACTCTACAATGATCATGTGTTCTTTGATACTTGTAGCATGATCCATGGATAGTGCAAGACTTCTCCACCAGCTTTAAAAGTTCATGGGGAATCATTTCGGAGCTTAGGTTTTTATGTTCTTCAATACTGAAAGGTGGTGCGTCTTTTTATCATTTTATCATGTTGGGGAGCTCAGTACCATGAAAAGGGCTGTATAGGACTAGGAGTTCCTTTTATCAAGGCTTTACGTTACCTTTCATCCATCCCTGTGTATTTGGCGAGGTCAATTACTGGTGCTGTGGGGGTGGCTTGAAGGCAGTGTTAATTGGAATGGCTCATTTGCAAAGGACAGCACATTGCCATGTACCTGCTGAAATCGACTGACCTTTTATTGCTAGATAGTGGAATTTCATTTACTCCGAGAGGGGCCTCAATAGTAGCGTCTTAATTTTTAGTTCACTAACTCAAAAGTTAGAAATGTGCTGTTTGTAATTTGTCCTTCAATTTTGATTTGGCTTGTTAATTTCGATCTAGATAGCATCAAGCTTCCTTAGTAAGTACCATTCCAGTATGTCTATACATATCCATCTACGTAGCCACATCCCACAATAGCAAATGAAGGCTCAGTCAAATATAGATACACACAGTCTGTCAAAAGTAGCTCTGCCCCAGCACACCGGCTGGAACTACAAGACACTTGTGAAAAATGGTGCAAGGTTAAAACGAGAGAGAGAGGAGAAAAGAGCCGGGGGGGTGGTTTGTCTTTAAAATATTGATTGAGGTGTGCGGGGGTTGTTTTGGTTGCAGGCGGTGTATAACCGTCAAAAGTAAGCTTCCATTGAGTTTTATAATCAAATAAGACATCACCCCTAACCTCATCAAGTATAAAAGCAGATTCAGCTTGCACAATCAGAGAGGGTTCAGTTCACCTTTATTATAAGTCGTAGGAAGCTTGGATCGGGCATCAGACGAAAGGCAACAACGTACTTGCACAATGTGTTCTGTCAGTTCCACAGGTTTGTGCACAAATCCGAGAGAACAATTGGATGCGATTGCTGATGTATATGCCATTTTTTGACTCGGGTATCTAACTTCCCAGTGTTGGCATCTCCAAGTAGTCCAAATCATCAGTAATTCCCACCTGCAGTTGCATTTCAGCATTGGAACTTCGGTCAAAGAAACTAGGAAGATCAGCTAAGCTAAAACGACTCTTCAAAGGAGCAGTTCACTCCTTGCTTAAGAGTGAACTTACTCATGCCGTCGTAACTAAATTTTTATTGGACTAATTTATCAGGCAAGCAGAACATGTTGCTCAGAACAAAATAGTCACATTCGCTAATGGTTTAGATGCTGCTACATAGTGTTGTCGGCCAAATAAAATGCAGATATATCTGTGTTTATGGGAGTCGGTCGACCTACTATGATGCTTTTGGATGAGGCTATATCTGTGTTTATGGCAATTAGCTCCTGGTACATATGTTCTAGCTGTTCTTTGGCTTCTGAAAAATTGTTTGAGCACCACTGTCTAAATGTGAAAATATTGTCTGCAAAATTAAAAACCCCAGAAAGAATTCAAAGGGCCAGAGTAGAGGAAATTCACAGTGTCGCGAAATTGCTCAAGCGCTTACTTCAAGACTAAAATAAGCACTTAACAAGCAGAATCAGGCAATACCTGTCCATCCATTGGCTGCTGCATGGGCAACCGATATTGCATCCTCTGTCCACATTATTGAGGAAGAGTCAGCTAGTCAGATCGCCAAATAAAATACCATAAAGAAAGAAACACGAAATCGGGGATAGCTTAAGGAAAAAAACTAGAAGCTTGAGCATCACAAGACTGGCTTTCTTAACTCATTGCTTCAAAGGCAGCTGGATCGTTGTCTGCATAATCTGCCATCTCATCCTAAAATATCAGACAATGGACCATCAATAATACTCCACTTTTAATTTTGGATAATCGATAAGAACGGGGGAATAGTTCGACTACAACCTTCAACTCATTGTATTTCTCCTCTACTTTTTTAAGGTTGCTTAAAGCCTCCTCTCGTTCATCCTGGTCAAACCACACAGGAAGCACAAAGCTTTTACTCTTCATCCTTAGGAGCATATTGCCTACTGTCGGAAAGAGAGCTACTCACAGATTCCTCCCTTCCCTTCTTTAATGCATTGCACTGATCAGTTAGCTCCGCGAGCCGCCTCTTACTACTATGGACATCAGATTCAAGTTTCTGGTACACATTTCGCAGCTGTGATGTAGTTACTCTGTTGTTATTATTAAGAAAGTGCATGCATAATGAATGCAAACAAAGAGACAGCTTTCATAGAATTCAGGCCAACAGCGAAGCATTGATCTTAACCTGGTTTCCAGCGCAGCTAGGAAGACTCCAGATATATACCTAAAATTTCAAGCCGATCCCACAATTGGGCATTGCAAAGATTTAGTCAGTCAAAAGTAGTACTTGAGTTTCGTATTAAAATGACATGTGGAGCAAAAGAGTTTGGAAGCATGATTATATGAGCAATCACATTGGCGTGCTTCCTGTTGATATAGATTTGAGGGGGAACTTAAGTCCAGAACCTATGACTTACCTAAGTTCCAATCTTGTCCTTTGAGACTAGGTCATCATCAACCAAGCTCCGAACAACATCTTTGACAGACTGAGTGATGACACCTTTTCTGGGTCCCAATTTCTCAAGCTCCTTTAGCTGAAAGGTAACAAGCAAACGTACTTCCAGTAAGTGCTATCGACTTGTATTTTCATGGATGAAGTTAATTAACATAAGTGAAGGCCTTTTTAGTTTATGAAGACAATGAATGCTAAAACATGATATGATTCCACTTCTTTCTAGACCACAACATCAGCAAAAACATGAAAACTTTTGCTGAACTGAAACATGTTGAGAACCGTAAGGTACTCAATGAATACAGTCAAGAAAGCATCGGGATCTCACAAGGAAGAAGTCTTGCGACTCGTAGAATATCTGAAGCATCTTCTCTCGCTTCTCTTCCAACGAGAGTCCACGTTTCTTCGACTGCACACAACCCAAAAAGTAACAAATACGTAATCCACAGCACAATCTGGCCGGCGATCCATAGTCACCAAGTGAGAAAACAGCAATCCGTCGGAAACCGAACAAAACTCAATACAAACCACATCCGCAAATCGAAACGACGTAGCAAAAAATCATAGCACCACCAAGACTCCATAGCATCGGAAATAGCCCAAATCCAAAACCGGCCGTCAACGCCATCGAGCGAATACACAGAGCATCAAATGACGACTAGTTCGACTCGAGAACCACAGGCGATTCAGTGTTACACTGGAACTCGAAACTCGAAGCCCTAGCTGGAACTCGCGAACCAAATACTCCCTCCAAACGTAATCTAACCTCAGATCGAGACCCAAAAACACAGACGAAAAGCACGATTAACATCGAGAGATCTACCATTTCTGCTGCTACGCGATCGATGAAGGGAGTGGCGAAAGAGAAGAGGAGGTCGAGCTGCGGTAGGTTTTGCGATTCTTCTCTGTCGTTCTTCTTTTGGCGGGCATTTGGTTGGGGTTTGAAGCTCCGGTAGAGAGCGAGGTTGGAGTTTCGAGCTTTTCCATCTCGTTTCGGCAAAGGTTGGCAAAATTTACAGATTGCTCCCCAACTTTTCACCTTATTACGTTTTGCACCCCCCGCCAAAAAAAATTGAGGGGATAATCACTTGAAAGAAAAAAAAGTACTAAACCTATTGCATGATTATCAATCATAGTATTAAACCTTTCAATTTAGCCAATTTAATTCTAAATTTTTTGATAATTTGGCAATGTAGCTCTCTCGGCCAAATCTTGCCAAAAATCGCTAACATGGACATTATGTGAAATCTGATCATTACTCGGGCTTGTTGCCCACAATGAAAAAAAATATTATTTCTTTTTAAAAGAATTTACAATTTCTTTTATTTTGCAAAAGTTATCCAAATTGATGTGTCACGTAGGATGGCCGGTATCTACGTTAACGATTTCCGGCAAAAATCGGCCCAAAGGAATACATTGACAAATTATAAAAAATGTTCATAATTAAATTGGTATCCACAAGATAAGACCTTCTTTTTATAGTAAGTTTCCCTCAAAATTTGACGAGCATTGACATTAGAGAGGTGTGACATCATAGATCACACGAACTAATATCACGCGGTCTATGACACATTTTTCGGTTGTAATTTGCACATGCCAAATGCCCATCGGGAGTTTTGTATCGGTGAAGCATGTCTCAAACATGTCTCAACATCATGGTTTCTTCATCCAACCATCACTCGACAAGAGCACCGGAGCACTTGCCTTGTAAGACAATTGACACACACTGCTCTTCTTCCTTGCGCTCCCAATCCTCATGCTGAAAATAATCTCTCGGAATTTTGATCTGCAAGTATGATATGTTCGTTAGGTCTTTCCAAAATAATTCAAGAACCTTCTTACATCAGAAATAGCCTACGGCAAAAACCGTTAAAGCTAGTTCTTCAAAGTTAGAGAGTCAAATGATAAGGTGGCGGCCCCATCGTCACGCACACATCTTCACTAGAGAATTTCGAGTCTAACCCGATGGATGCAAAATCTGTTCTTCTTGTCAAGGGCATCCATCTTTAGTGAGCCGATGGAATGGCGATTAGTTCTTGATCGATGCGTATGCTTCTTGATTGAAACACTGCTGCTTTACCAGGCTTGCGAGCTTAAAAAACAGAGGCCTTACTATGGTAACGGGAACCTTTTACGGCTATTTTAAGAGCCAATTTAGCTGGTTTGTGCGCCGCGGACTTGCATTGCATTCATATCCTTTTCGGGGGGACCGGTCGCGATTCGTCGGGTTTTGAATATCCTCAGCTAGCGACTCCTTAGATTTCCCGAGGGTGGAGGCTATTCGTAGCCTTAATAAGCAACGGGAGTCGCTTTCGAATCGAACCTGTTTCCATTTCTCGATCAATGTATATGTGTCCTCGTCGTACATTAATTCCAGATTTACTTGCGATGCATTTTACAACATCATGGATTCCGAGACAATATTGGGCATCTTGAGGTTGGGCTGCGTTCTCCTTCATCTTTGATCGGAGGAGATTAGGAAATCTCTTTCAATGGGGCTTTTAATTGGTTAGATTAAATGCATTTAGTATCACCGGTATTCATCTTTATTAAGGTTCGTAAGTGCCAAGGTACATATCCGTAGATTGATCAATTATTGTGATATATTAATGCGAAAGCTAGTTAAAATTGTGCAATTTATATCACCGCGATATTTATTTCATGAATAATAATCTAGAACTCATAATTTCATAATCAGTACACACTCTATGAGTTTTTTTGGGATTGAAACATTGTATAAGGTTGTGACGTGAGTGTGATTGAAACTCGAGAGTAATATTATCAGTTAAAATTAAAGGTCGCGATCCGGAGAATATCTCTTCTATATCATGGATTTGCACTTTGAATTTTTGAGCAAATGCTAGAGCAAGAGAAGGATGATGAAGACGACGGGAAGTGGGAACCGCAAAGGAAAAACCAAAAAAGGACTGGAAAAGAACGCAAAAGATGCTATCCACGATGGTCCATGGAGGATAAAGTTGTCATAACAGTGGAGGTGAAAAAGTGTGGACGCGTTATAAAAGGGGGTGGTTGCGGAAAAGGCTGCATTGGCGAGAGGAGCTTTGGCGTTTCTTCAGCTCAATCATCCTGTCACTGTTCAAAACTAGGCAGGCATGGAAAATTCTTCTCCTTACGAGAGAGATCATCAGTATAAAGCTCACCCCGGTGGATCACCGTGCCGCGATCGTCAAACCCGCCTCGCTCTTGCTCTCGCTCTCTCTCTCTCTCAGCCAGATCCCTCGATCGGCGTCGAGTTCCACCGTAGTTTTCCTAAAAGCTCACCCCTGTTTGCTCTGCCCTCTCTGTTTCTGCGGATTCTTCGCGCTTGAAAGGATTGATCTTGATTGGTTTGATTCGTTCTTTTTGGTGTTGTAGGATAGCGAGGGTTTTTCTTAGGGCCGTCATCAATCATGCTTGACTTCATTTGCCGGCTTTTCAAGAAACCTAGGCTGGAGGCCGACGCTCTGCCTCTCAACTCGATGGATAAGTTGAAGGAGGTACAATTCGCCTGCTTTTTCTTTGCTCCTGCCGTACTTGATTTTCAGTTCGTCGTTGTCGTTCGACCGTCTCAGCGCTTAGTAACGGGGATTCGATCCGTGGTTCCTGCACTTGATGTTCAGTTTTCGGCTTGCTTTTTTTTCTCTTTTTTCCCTTCAATGGTTGAAGAATGGTTCTGGGTTTGCTTTTTGGGGGAAAACTGACGGTTAGATGTACTTCCTTGAGCTTCCAATGGGGACTGTGCTTGGGCCTCTTAGCCTTCTGGCGGTAGTGTTTCACTTTTGATAATCGAGTCTGTCTACAGTATTAGCAACTTACACTTTCATGTGATTGTGTATGGAATTGATCATTGATGCAACCGCATACTTCAATAATTGGCTGCATATTTATAGTGATTCATAACCTTCGTGGCTGATTTTGCTCCTGAACGCGAAAGCTGTTTGTTAGCTCTTGTTCTTTTTTGCATGGGGAAGTTAACTGTGGATATACATGCTAGTTCAACCAATCCACAAAATCACACATTTATTCACTGCAGCGAAATTTTTGACCTGATTACGCAATGGGTAGAAGACGTATCTGTTTTTGCAAAAGTTTCCCTAAGAGTCCATTCTTTTATGTGGAGAGAGTCTTTTTCATTTCGATTTCCCCTAATGTCGTCACTCATCAAGAAATGCATACTTCGAGTGCATATGATAGTAAAACACATGCTTCTGCGTTTCTCTATATTAAGACATGGATTTATTTAATTAGATCGTAGGCTTATAAAAGATTGAATTTTAGTCTATAAAAATAATTACGGTAGGTTGTCATTTCTATATTTAACTGGTTCAGTTGGGCCCTCTGTCCTCCTTTCTGTACAGACGCTTGAAAGGCTGGAGGGAAAGGAGAAGGCTCTTGAACAGAAGGCTTCTCAAGAGGTTGAGAAAGCAAAGGAGTTCGCTAGAGCGAGAGATAGAAGGGGTACAGTCACTCACCTTGACTTTTTCCTGGATAGATACCTTTTACGCCTTTGCTTTTGTTATGTCATTCCTCGGAGTTGCTTCATTTTCTCAACCTGTCCGCTGGTGGAGTTGTGTACACATAATTCAGTTCAAATCCGCATAAACTCTTCCTTACGTTTACTATTTCATTGTCTGTAGCAGTCAGAGCACTTTAATCTGTCATTGCATTCTGATTTGGAATTTCCTTTGTATAATTGTGGCCTTAGATTACTGGATAGCAATTTTAGCACAATCAGTTCTTTTACCATTACATTTTGTTGTTTGTGGCTGCAGCTCTAATTTTCTATAGTTTCACCAAGATTGCTTGTTTTCTTTGCCCTTGTAACTCTGACTTGCAACCATGCAAGAATTTTTTTTCCCTTTTGCATGATACTTGAATCTATATGATGACATCTATCGATTATGGAAGTCATCTAGTTGTTATCTTATTGACGTAAAGTTGTGCTGTTGTGAATGCAGCGGCAATTCAATGCTTGAAGAGGAAGAGGCTGTATGAACAGCAGATTGAGAAGATTGGTGAATTCCAACTAAAGATTCATGTTCAGGTGAGCCACCGAGATTCATTGATTCAGAACTTCCTTGGAATCTGCTTCTAGGCTGACATGTCTGATATGTGAGGGGTCCAGATGATAATGTTGGAAGGAGCAGCAGCAACAACTGAGACTGTGGATGCTCTGATAACTGGAGCAGCAGCATTGGAAACAATGTATGTCCTACGTTTGTTCTCCTTTCTGATTTGCGGAGTGCTAGTTTTATTAATTTTTACATCTTTCTATGTAATGTGGCATCACTTTCTTATTGCAGTTTCTTGAACTAGCTGGGTGCTCCACTGCAGTGCTTTCTTTTGCTCGTAAATCATAGAAAGTTTACTGATGTCCAATTTTATTGCAGGAACATAGATGATGTGGACGATGTCATGGATTGGATTAATGGACAATGTGAGACCACGAAACAAATGCAAGAGGCAGTGTCAGCTCCTTCTGGTGCAGTAGCCGACTTTGATGAGGTTATCATCCTCACACCTTGTTTGATTTTGGTTATGCTTCTGATCACTGGTTAGGTGGATCCCAAACTACCTTCCGGAAAGTCTATGCTTATCTCTAATCACTTTGCAATTCCAGGATGAGCTTGAGGCAGAGCTTGAAGCACTGGAAGGCGCTGAGTTGGAAGAACAGCACTTCCTGCCCGCCGAAACAGTTTCTTCTGCTCCATTTCTTGTCCCAGGTCTTCTTCCAGCCCCCACTGTTCCTCAGGGGATGGCCGGGGAGGATGAACTGGAAGGCACTGAGTTGGAAGAACAGCTCCTCCTGCCCGCTGCAACAGCTTCTGCTGTTCCAGAGCTTGTCATAGCTGGCCTGCTTCCAGCCCCACCTGCTCCTCAGGGATCAGACTAGGGGGATGAACTTGCTGTTTTGCAGGCGCAGATGGCATTTTGAGCAGGTCGATCTTCTCTTATCTTTTAAAGAGCTACTGTCGAGCTTTTTATTGTTGTTGGTCTATTATTAAGCTAGGTGGCTGAGCTCTTAAGTTGACTGAAATTCCATCATTTCCTCGACTGCCTATGATATATGTCTTTTGAATGATAAGTGGCACAGAAGAAGAAGACTTTTTTTTGGGCCATTTTATTATACTGTCATTCTGATCTGATCTTTCAGTTACATTCCACAGGTCTGCTGCTCATATTTAACTGAGGTGTGTAGGGACTTGTCCAGCCTGTAATGTGGAACGCTCCCACTGCTGCCCTGTATGCATCATATTTTTCTTTGATTCCATACTGAAAAGACATGTTTGAGAAGTTGGGATGTATCATAACCTGTGCCCCCTTGAGACCTGTATTTTGCTTTCTGGTGTTTGAGTGTGTTCTATTTCAACTTAATGTCGAACAACATACTTCTGCTTGTCGTTTGGAGTTCATCTCTAGCTATCTTGGGCTAGATTTTTATCTTTTCTGTGTGCCGCTGTTAATATTAATGCAGTCTAATCTCTGAGGAGGGCTTACTCATTATGAGCGCTATGCTTTATGATTCCTCCATTGGAGGGTACGTTTTTTGTTTAGTTATTCGCTTGTGGCATCGGCATTGGGTAAGTTATGCCAAGTCCCTAGAGGGAGGAGAATCTGATCGCGCACGTGTCATCGAGCCAATCACTCTATAAAGATCATGTGTTCTTTGATACTTATAGCATGATCCACGGATGGTGCAAGATTTCTCCACCAGCTTTTAAAAGTTCGTGGGAGATTCATGTTCAGGATGGCAGTCAGGAGCTTAGGTTTTCGTGTTGTTTTATACTGAAAGGTGGTGCATCTTTTTACCATCTTATCCTGTCGGGGAGCTCGGTACCATGAAAAGAGCTGTAATCTAGGACCAGGGGTTCCTTTTATTGAGGCTTAGGTTGCCTCTAGTTGGTCCTGTAGGTTTGGCGGGGTCAATTACTGTCGTCGTGGGTTTGGTTTGAAGGTAATTGGAATGGCTCATCTGCAAAGGACAACTCATCCCTGTGCTGTTGTTGAAATCGACTGACCTTTTATTACTGGATGGTAAAATTTCATTTACTCCGATACGAGCCTCAACAATAGCTTGTTTTAATTGTTAGTTCACCGACTTAAAGGTTAAAGTTGTGCTGTTCAAAATGTTCCTCCGATCTCGATTTGGCTCGTTAATTTCGATCTAGCCACTGCCGAGTTTCCTCGGTAAGAATCATTTCAGTATCTTTATAGATATCAATGAATCTATTCACATGTCATGATAGCACATAAAGGCTCGATTTCACTTTGTTGGTACTTAGCCCTCATCGTTTGACGTAGTGAATTCTTTTTCTTACCCTTTTTGGGTTTCATGCGTTTCTCTAAATCGTCAAATATAGATAGTATAAAAGGTATGCAGGCGGAGATATTATAGTTAGTATTCTCCCAATATTTTCATTGAGTTGTATGGTCAAATTAGACATCACCCCTAACCTCCTCGTGTATAGAAGCATATGTTGCTTGCATAGTCAGAGACTCCTTTACAAGAGTAAATATCAAAGATATGGGATTTTCTAAGACAATTTAAAATATCTCGATCAGTTAAATACTTATAAAAATCCTATTTTACTTAAACATAAATTATTAAATTTCCATTGACATTTTTATAATTAAATAAAAAAATTGAGAATAGAAATTTATAGGATCCTACCAAACGTTTTTTATTTATTTTTAGAATAAAAATTGTGTAATTACTAAATCTGTTCTCCGATTCAGAAATTTGTAGAGAAGTAGAGAAAAAATTATTTTTAAAGAGAAATTATTTTTAAAAATAAAAATGTTACCAAATGTATCTTCAACGTTCCTTAATAAAATATGTATTTCTGTTGACATCCTTATTTTAAAAGGTGGAGCAAATTTAAGATTATGAGGAAAGTTTGTGATTTTCTTTTGTAAATGTATTTCGGGACAAGTGAAAGTGACGTGCCTTTGGAAATGATCGTATATGACAGAGCGTCGGTGTTCACCTCGCCAACTCCTCCGCCACCGTTTTGCGATCGCTATGTTCGCCTCAATCTCGCCGATCCCTCAATCGCAGCGAGCTCTACTACCGTAAGCTTTCCGAGAGGTTCCTATGGTCTGCATGGTCTGCGGATTGATTGAGTTTGAACTGATTGATTTGTTGTGGATGGTACATCGTGGGTTTCTTAGGGCCATGAATGATGTCGAAGCAGGAGAGCAGGGTTCTCATCGCTTCGGACGCAAGAAGCACGGATCGATCCAGGCGGCCGAGACGATCAACCGACAGGAGCAAGAAGATCGGTACCTCGTTCAACTTGTCCATCGGATGAGGACCTGGGTGAGCTTAATCCCCATTAATCACAGCCCTAAGAAAGGCTCTCGATATCCTATCAACACCACAATGCATACAGACCTCGGAAAATTGATGGTGGAGCTCAATGCCGGTGATGGATCGGACAGAGAGTGAGATCGAGGAGGAATTGGCGATCTGTGCTTTCTGCACTTGATTTCAAGTTTTCGGCTTTTTTGCGAGTGCTTAGGATGGAGATGATTGCCACTAGTAATCAAGCAATTAGCGATCTCTCTTCTGCAATGATTGAAGAAATGGTTCTTGATTTTCTTTTTTGGAAAAATATAAGCCTTTTCTTAGTTAAATCAACTCAATTAATATCATATGGATCGGTACACCTCCCGTGCGAGTAGAGAACTTGAAGAGCCCTAAAAGGGTCATTCAGTGTGGCCGCTCCCATTTGTTAGGACATTCACAGAAGAAATGCAGGATGCCTCTATAACCCCTTAAATTAATGATTATTTTTCTTTCTTTTTTTCTTTTATCTCTCTTTCTCTTTCCTCCCCAAATCATTCGCATTACGGTAAAGAGAAGATCCAATTCGTTACAAGTCATGATAAAGAAAATAGAATCCATTAACAATTCTGTTTCAAACATAGGCAAAGAAAAAAGTAGTGCACCATGAGAGAGAGAGAGACCACATCCTCGAACAAACTAAAGCAACTACTATGTTATGAAAATCGTTGTAGTTTGCATAGAGAAAAAAAATCCTTTGTTAAGCACTAAATGCATAGAATATGTGCAAGAACAGAGTAAGACCTGAAGTGCAGGTAAGAATGAGGATTCACCAGTGCAGGCTCCTGATAATCCGATTCTGGGAGCTACATCCCTGGTCATTCTGAAATAAGGATCCTGATCAAAATAAAAAGTTAAAATAGTAAGGATTGGATTCCCCAAAGGAGGGCGAGACATGGAAATTTAATTACAAACATAAGGAGGCACGGAAAGTCCTCTTTTTCAGAATAAAGATGCCATTGGAAAAAAAGATGATCGTTCAATAATCTAAATTGATCTATATGAATTTCAGCCGAAAATTGCTGACATGGATACCAAGCAAGATACGGCCCTTGCTTGCGCTTATCGACCACAATGAAAAAAAATAAAATTTGCCATATCTTTTAAAGTTTGCAAAAGTTGTTTAAGTTAGCGTCGGTCATGTCACGTAAGACGATCGGTAATTATATTAACGATTTCCAATGAAAATTGGCCCAAAGGAATATATTAATAAATTGTCGAAATATTTATAATTAAATTGATATCTGCATGATAAATTATGACTATTTTTTTTAATAATTTCCCTCAAAATTTGATGAGCATCAAAATTAGAGAGGTAACTAATGATATCATAGATTACATGAATCAATATCACGCGATCTATGACATATATTTTTCGGTGGTAATTTGCACGTACCAAGTGCCCATTGTTTGAAGTCTTGTCCTTTACGGCCACCGACCAATCGCGTTTTGAATATCCTTAGCGATTCCTCATATATCCCAAGGGTGGGAGGAGGCTATTTGTAGCCCTAATCCGCGATATAGAATCGAACCCCATTTCTTGATAAATGTATATATGTCCCCATCGTACTACATGAATTCCCAATTTACCTGGGACGCATTTGGAATCCGAGACGAAGTTTGGCAGTTTCGAGATTGGCCCGCATCCTCCTCCATGTTCTTCCATCGGGGGAGATCAGAGAATCTCTTTCAAAAGGGGTTTCAATCGGTAGATTATAAATGCAGGGAGTATTTTACTCACCCGGGGAACCCGAAAAGGGTTCCGGGCGCCACCGTGATGGTAAAAGATGGGATCCACGATGGGTGGTCATAACTCCAACTTCGTTGGGAGGCAAGGCTAAGAAAACTATAAAAAAAAAACTTTTTGGGGGGCGAGAAGTACACCTGTCAAAATGGGTATATAACTCATTTATGACCCATTTAAATAAAGCTTAATCCATTTAAATATTAAATGGGTCATAAATGGGTTATACACCCATTTTGACAAGTACATTTATAATGGGTTTAAAAATTAAAATGACTAAAATACATAGGTTGTTAATGAACTTGAATAAGTTTAAAATCTTTAAAAAAAATTATAAGAATAAGTTTTCCTAAGTTTAGTTAGATAGAGAAATGTTTTAACAATATAATTCGGGTCGGGTATGCGTTGGGAATGGATTGGGTTGGGTATGGATCAAAACTTTTATACTATACTTAAATGGATCAAAAACGGGTTAATGGGTCAATTTGGGTCAGACCATTTATGACCTGACCCAAACCCGACCCAATCCACACATTTAACAGGTCTAGCGGGAAGTTAGAAGGGAGGCTTAAAAACTCCTCAAATCTACTTTCTCAAAACTACTCTCTCTTCAAGTACTTTCTTCAGAATTTAAACTTTTTGAAGGTTTAGATAGATGGTACAGTATAAATTTCTTAATATGCACAATCATTAAATTAAGAACGAATTCGATTCATACATGATTGTAAAATTCCAAGAATCCAAATATATACAGCGGAATTAAACACATACCTGTTTGAGCCATGGTCTCACTTGACTGAAAACGGATCAACCTGATATGATCAGTGATCTGTCGGTATGTCAGTTTTTCCTCTCTATGACCTATTTTAGCAGCTTTTAATGGGATTAAACGACTGATAGGTATAACCTACCATTTTATAGGCTAGAGAGGGGACCTAGCAAACCCTAATCAACAGCGTGTCAACTGGGCCCTTCCCATTAAGGGCTTCAGTTAAACACAATTGCCTACACTTTGCTGCTCAACTAAGCCCGTAATTAATAGATGCCAAAACCAAATTCAATAAGATCACTTAAGGGTTTAACATATATTAGAATATCCATTAACTCGATTATATAAAATAGAAAATTAATTAATTAATGTAAGCTCATTATAAGAAATTTCCAACATTCTCCCACTTGGGCTACATTAATTAATTTGTTTTATTTTTGAAAACGATTTTATTTTGAAAACGACACTCTCGGGTTAATAATTAAAAATTTGTTTTACGTGGCCACAATTTTGAAAAAATAATATTCCAATAACGGCATCTTAAACCAATCCAATCCTATATAATCCCATTATAGGACTATGGCGATCAACGTGTTAAGAAAATACCATAATACATGACATTCCATAATCACATATAATAAGTATTATATTTTTCATGGATCATGGGTCTAGTAGTGTATTAAGAAATAGTGTCAACATGTGATAAAAAATATGCACTATTTCTTATCGGTTCTCAATGTAATTTCTCAACGACTTGAAACTGCATTAGCGCAATTTCTAAACAACATGAAATTGCCTTAGTGTGATTTCTAAACAACATGAAATTGCACAACTATGTCACAATTCAACATGAGATCTCATAATTAGTGACATCCAGTCGTCTTTAAATTAAAATTTGTTTAAAGATACTGTTTTATATTCCTATTTCTCAGTCGACAGGAAAATGGATAACAATAAAATCAACAGTGATCATCAAAAGTAAATACTTTAATAAACATTATAAAAGCATTATAAGTTTCCATAGAACTATAATAGCTAGAAATAAAAATTGTATAGCTCCCACTAACAAAAGAGATCAAAAGACTCTAAAACACCCATATTCTTTACATGATCTTTAAATAAAATGGGTCGTAAATCTTTTGTTAGAGAATTAGTTAACATGAATTCAATTCTAATATTCTCAATCACAATATCTCTCTTTTGACTAAGTCCTTAATAGTATGATATTTGATATATGTAGAACCCAAAATTTTTTTTATGAACAAATTCAAAATTTTCTCCCTTTAACCTAATATTGTCATTATTTTCTCATGCGGACTCTTTCATCTTTCTAAGCCAAACAGCTTGAGTTAAAGCACCATAACACGCCACAAACTCAACATACATTGTAGAGTTCGTAACCAATGTTTGCTTTGCGCTTTTCCAAGAAATAGCACCTCCAGCCATCATAAAAATATATCCAGAAGTTGATTTTCTATCATCCGAACAACCAGTAAAATCAGCATCTGAATATCCAATCACCTTTAGATCCTCTACTCTTCTATACACGAGCATGAAGTCTTTTGTTCGTTGCAAATATCTCATCATTTTCTTAGCTGCAACCCAATGTTCATGACCTGGATTCGACAGATATCTCCCAAGAGCATTCACAGCTAAAACAATATCAGGTCTGGTGCATACTTATGCATACATAAGACTGCCAACTGCACTAGCATATGGAACATTCTTCATTGCTTCTTTTTCAACATCATTCTTGGGGCATTGTTAAATGCTCAATTTATCTCCTTTCATAACAGGAGCTTCACCAACTTTGCAGGTTTGCATATTAAACCTCTTCAGAACACGATCTATATAACTTTTCTGAGATAATCCCAGAACCTTCTTAGATCTGTCACGATGAATTTCAATCTTTCCTCCCCAAGATCTTTCATATCAAACTTTGCAAACAGAAAACTTTTTGTATCATTCAATAGATCAATATCTCTACTGGCAAGCAAAATATCATCTACATAAAGCACTAAGAAAATATATTTACTCTCACTTACTTTCATGTAGATGCATTGATCAAACTTGTTTTTTTCAAAGCCAAATGATCTCACAACTTTGTCAAATTTCAAATACCACTGACGTGATGCTTGTTTGAGACCATAAATAGACCTCCGAAGCTTGCACACCATATGCTCTTTTCCAGCTTCTTTAAACTCTTCAGGTTGTTGCATATATACTTCTTCATCCAAATCTCCATTTAGAAAAGCCGTCTTGAGATCCATTTGGTGAAGCTCTAAGTCGAAATGAGCCACCAATGCCATAATTATACGAAATGAGTATTTAGTGGACACTGGAGAAAAAGTTTCAGTATAATCAATGCCCTCTCTTTGCGTGAACCCCTTTGCGACTAACCTCGCCTTGAATCTCTCTATGTTGCCTTTATTATCTTTCTTGGTTTTGAATACCCATTTGCAGCCAATCGGTTTATGCCCATCAGGTAAATCAACAAGTTCCCATACTTGATTATTTGACATGGAAATCATCTCATCCTTCATTACTCTTAACCATTCATATGCCTAATCACTATCAAGAGCTTCTTTGAAGGTCATCGGATCAACTATAAGTCAAAATCAGCTTCTCCAAGATAGACATGATAATCATCTTGAAGTGCCGGTCTTCTTTTGAGAATGATCATAAATTTTCACCTCTGCACGACAACCCCAAACTCGAAAGTGATTCAAGCTTGGTTTTTCTTTGGATCATGAGCATTTGACCCTTTAGGCTTCCATTTTCCCCTAGAGGAACTCGACTTGGCATTAGCAATTACGTGAGCCGACTCATTCTTCTCCTTCTCAGTCACACACTTTGAAATTACGGCGTTAACACTCCAAGTCTCATTCTGAGTGTTATAAGCAGTCTTAATCTGGCTGAATTTAGCTGGCAAAATATTTAAGACTTGATGCACAATATAATCTTCAGAAAGAACAATTTGGATTGAATGTGGACCATCTTCAGTATAAATTCTCTAATACCCACAGTAGCATCATATCTCATATTTGTTAACTTACTCAACAAATTTCTAGCTTCAGCCTTGTCCGAGACTCTATATCATTTTCCCACTACTTCAAGGAATTGTCTGGCATTCGTATTTTCCGGTAAACCACTAATGAGATGCTCGGCAATAGACCTCTTCATAGTAATGAGGCTCAGTCGGTTGGATTTTTCCCATTTGGCATAATGGGCCTTTTGATCTACACTACTTTGATCATTGGGTTTGTGAGGTTTATTCTCACATAGAGCTAAGTCTATATCCACAATTCCTAAAGCAAACTCTATAAAAAAATTCGAAATTCTCTCTCAATTCTCAACGAAAATCTATAAATTATATATGGTTGGAAAGATCTCGACATGTAGAATAAAAACCCTAAGGTTTCAGAATCAATCAATGAAAGAGTTCGCATGAGAAAATAACGACAACATTAGGTTAAAGGGAGAAAATTTCGAATTTGTTCATAAAATTTTTTTTGGATTCTACAATCATATATGACAGGCTCTGATACCACAAGTAGAAATTTCTTAATATGCACAATCATTAAATTAAGAACGAATTCGATTCATACATGATTGTAAAACTCCAAGAATCCAAATATATACAGCGGAATTAAACACATACATGTTTGAACCATGGTCTCACTTGACTGAAAACGGATCAACCTGATATGATCAGTGATCTGTCGGTATGCCAGTTCTTCCTCTCTATGACCTATTTCGGTTTAGCAGCTTTTAATGGGATTAAGCGACTAATAGGTATAACCTACCATTTTATAGGCTAGAGAGGGGACCTAAAAAATCCTAATCACCAGCGTGTCAACTGGGCCCTTCCCATTACGTGCTTCAGTTAAACACAATTGCCTATACTTTGCTGCTCAACTAGGCCCGTAATTAATAGATGCCAAAACCCAATTCAATAAGATCACTTAAGGGTTTAACATATATTGGAATATCCATTAACCCGATTATATAAAGTAGAAAATTAATTAATTAATGTAAGCCCATTATAAGAAATTTCCAACAGGTACTTCTTACATCTATCTAAATGTAAGGGTGGACGTGGCTCGAAACCCTTCTTCAAAGACTTTCTTTAAAACTTGAAATACTATCTTCAAAACTTTCTGGAGGTTTAGATGCTCTGCTTGCTTGAATCTAATTGTAAGTGTGGAGGAGGCTCTAAAACCGTTCTTCAAAGACTTTCTTTGAAACTTGAAAGACTTTCTTCAAAACTTTCTGGAGGTTTAGATAGGTGGTACTTCTTACATCTATCTAAATGTAAGCGTGGAGGTGGCTCGAAACCCTTCTTCAAAGACTTCCTTCAAAACTTTCTTGGTGGCGAGAGTTAGAAGTGAGGCTCAAAAAAGATGCGAAGGCGAAAGCGACGTCCAGTGCAGGTATGGAAGATAATCCTTCGTATGAGAGAGAACGTCAGTATAAACCTCACCAAGTTCTCCGGCCGTGCTGCAATCGCCATACCCCGATCTCGCTCTCTGTCCGATCCCTCGCCTGGCCACCGTCAGTTTTTCCAAAGTTCGTATGCGCTTTTGCCCCTTGTTTGTTTTTCCGCGGATTGATCGCCCTTCAAAGGATTGATCTTGATTAGGTTGATTCGTTCTTTGCGGTGTCGTAGGATATTGAGGGCTTTCCTGCGGGCCGTGATCAATCATGTTTAGCTGGATGTGCCGGCTTTTCAAGAAACCCAAGCTGGAGACCGACGCTCAGGTTCTCACCACGCTGAACAAGTTGAATGAGGTACAGTTCCCCTGCTTTTGCTCTGCTCCTGCCGTACTCAGTCTTTGATTTTCAGTTCATCGTGATCGGTTGATCGTCTCAGTTTCTTCTTTTTCTCCTTTTTTCCTTCAATGGTTGAAGAAATGGTTCTGGGTTTTTTTTTTTGTGTGTGGGAAAATTGATTTGTAGATCTGATCTTCCAATGGGACCTGTGCCTGGGGCTATTAGCCTTCTGGCGATAGTGTTGTTTCCCTTTCGATAATCGAGTCTCCATGTGATTGTGTATGGAATTGATGCAACCGCATACTTCAATAATGGAATGCATATTTATAGTGACTTATAACCTTTGCGGCTGATTTCGCTCCCGAAAGCAAAAGCTGTTTGCTAGCTGTTGTTTTGCCTTTTTTACATGGGGAAGTTAACTGCATATAAGGTACATTTTTTTGTAATTAATTCATAAGTCTTCCATGATCAATTCATATATTGTCACAAGATATGTCATTTAAGCCCTCAATGTAGTTATTATGATTAACATGATTTGATATCATAGATCACACGAAGCAACGTGACTGCGATCCATGACATATAATTCTTCGGTTTCTTAGTTGGTCCTCCAAATCAAAAGCGGAGGAAAGCTTTATTGGCTGAGTAGAAAGGCATGGGGGCCCGCAAAAGGGGGAAAACCATAAAAGGACGCACCCGTAGAGGATGCCAACAAAAGAAAGAGGGGATGTCGATGGGTAAAATGGTCATAAAACTTTGATTGGGAGTTTTCTTTAACTGGCTGAGTATGGAGTTCCAAGTCCAGAAGCTATGACCTACAGAAGTTCGAATCTTGTCCTTCGAGACCATGTCATCATCAACCAAGCTTTGAACAACATCTTTGACAGACTGGATGATGACACCTTTTCTGGGTCCCAATTTCTCAAGCTCCTTTAGCTGAAAGGTAACAAGAAAAAGTAATTCCAGTAAGTACTATAGACCTGTGTTATCATGGATGAATAATTAACATCATTGAATGACTTTTTAGTTTATGAATCTAACCATGGGGACTGCTCTCTCTCTCTCTAAAACATGATATGATTCCACTTCTTTCTAGACCACAACATCAGCAAAATCATGAAAACTTTGGTCGAACTGAAACATGCTGAGAACTGTGAGGTACTCAAAAAAACAGTCAAGAAAGAAGCATCCGAATCTCATGAGGAAGAAGTCTTGCGACTCGGAATATCTGAAGCATCTTCTCTCGCTTCTCTTCCGAAGAAAGTCCACGTTTCTTCGACTGCACACAACCAAAAATGTAGATCCACAGCACAATCTGGCCAGCAATCCATAGTTACCAAGCAAGAGAACAGCAATCTGACGAAACCTAACAAGACTCAGTACAAACAATATCCTGCAGATCGAAAATGATGTAGCCAAGAATCAAATCCCCATCAAGACTCCAGAGAATCAAGAATAACCCTAAAATCCAAAACCGACCATCGATACCATCGAGCGAATGTGCCAAGCATCAAACGACTTGTTCGACTCGAGAAAGAATCACAGGCAATTCGGTGTTACCCTAGAACTTGAAACTCGAAAACCCCAGATTTGAGGGGGTAATCACGAGAAAGAAAAAGAGTACTAATCCTATCGTAGGATTGTCAATCCTACTTTTAAAATTTTCAATTTGGCTAATTTTAGTATAATTTTTTTTTGATAATTTTGTAATATAGTCATTTCGGTCAATTTTAATTAAAAATCACTAACATGAACACCGGACAAGATACGAGTACAATCTTTGCTCATGCTTATTGACCATAATGAAAAGAAGAAAAAAGAACAAATGAATTTAAAAATAAATTCATGATTTCTTTTAAAGTTTGTAAACGTCATTTAAGTTAGTGCGGGTCTTTAATTAAAAAAAATAAAAAAAAAGCACGCATGCGTTTCCTCTACCAATTTTCGAGTCTAACTCGGATGCAAAATTTGTTCTTCTTGTCAGGGCCCATCCATCTTTTGTGAGTTGACGGATTGGTGATTAGTTCTTGATCGGTTCCTATGTTTCTTGATTGAAAAAAATCTGCTTTTCCTAGCCTCCGAACTTAAGACAGGGTGGATTGCCGATTTAGCTGTTTTGTGCGCCGAGGTGGTGGATTGCGATTGGGTTTGGTCGGGTTTTTGAATATCCTTAGCGATTCCTCAGATTTCCCAAGGGGGGAGGCTATTTGTAGCCTTAATAAGCGACAGGAATTGATTTCGAATTGAACCTATTCCCATTTCTTGATTAATGTATATGTCCTCGCCGTAGCGCATTTTGCAATTCTGCAGAATCGGAGACGAAATCTGGCATTTGGAAGTTGGGCCGCGTTCTCCCTCATCTTCGATCGGGGGAGATTAGGAAAATCTGTTTAGGTAGGGCTTATGACTGGTAGAATAAATGCGTCGAGTATAATCTGTATTTCATCTTTATTAAAAGTTCGTAAGTGCCAAAGTACATATTTGTAGATTGACCAACCTTTACATTCTTAAAGTAAAGAAAGCGGGGTTATGCATACCTTGATTCCTTTCAAATACTTACTGGGAACGGCCATGCGAGAAAAAAAATCCCCTATTGATAATGTTCAAATGGTGCATGTTAATTTGTTCAAGATATATATGGTACAGTTTTCTATAATTAATTCATAAGTCTTCCGTGATCAATTCATATATTGTTATAAGGTATGTCATTTAAGCCCTCAATGTAGTTATTATGATTAACGTGATTTGATATCATAGATCACACGAGGCAACGTGACTGCGATCCATGATATATAATTCTTCGGTTGTAATTTGCACGTACCAAGCGCCCAACGGGAGTTTGGAATCAGGGAAGCTGGAAGCACGTCTCAAAACGTCGTGGTTTCTTAGTTGGTCCTCCAAAACAAAAGCGGAGGAAGGCTGTATTAGCTGAGTAGAAAGGAAGGAGCAGAGGGGGGGCCCGCAAAAGGGGGAAAACCATAAAAGGACGCACCCGTAGAGGGTGGCAATAAAAGAAAGAGGGGATCTCGATGGGTAAAATGGTCATAAAACTTTGTTTGGGAGTTTTCTTTAATTGGCTGAGAAGGGAGCAGGGGCCCCGAGGAGAAAGAAGGTTCCGCGTTTGATAAGAAGAGAGAGAGGTGGTTTTACAAGCAAGACAGAGGTGGTTTTACGTTTGATATTCATTCAGCTACTAAAGAAGCTAGCAGCAAGAAAAACCACCAAAAGCTAGCAGCAAGAAAACCACCAGAAGCTTGAAAAACCAGAAGCCTGAAAGGTTTCATACATCGTGAAATACACAAGTGAAGAGAGAAGCATGTTCCGCCTTCGTATAAAAGCTTTACCAGTTCCCACCCCCTCCCCACCACCGCCGCCGCCGCCGCCATCGCCATCGCCATCGCCATCGCCGAAGCCGCCTGCTCTCTGTCCGATACCTCGCCCGGCGCCGAGCTCGACCGGCAGTTTTCCGAGGTTCGCATGCGCTTTTCCCCCTCTTTGCTCCGTCCTGTTTGTTCCTGCCGATCGATCGCGCCTGAAAGGATTGATCTGGATTGGTTTGTTCGTTCTTTTTGGTGTTGATAGGAGATTCAGGGTTTTGCTTACGGCGGTGATCGATCATGTCTAGCTGGATGTCCTGGCTTTTGAACAAACCTAAGCTGGAGACCGACGCTCAGCCTCTCACAACAATGAACAAGTTGAATGAGGTACAGTTCCCCTGCTTTTGCTTTGCTCCTGCCGTACACAGTCTTTGATTTTCAGTTCATCGTGATCGGTTGATCGTCTCAGCTTCTTCTTCTTCTTCAATGGTTGAAGAAATGGTTCTGGGTTTTCTTTCTTTCTGTTTTTTTTTGGGAAAACTGACGAGTATATCTGATCTTCCAATGGGGACCGTGCCCGGGGCTCTTAGCCTTCTGGCGATAGTGTTGTTTCCCTTTCGATAATCGAGTCTCCATGTGATTGTGTATGGAATTGGTGCAACCGCATACTTCAATAATGGGCTGCATATATATAGTGACTTAACCTTTGCGGCTCTTGCCTCTGAAAGCAAAAGCTGTTTGCTAGCTGTTGTTTTTCCTTTCTTACATGGCGAAGTTAACTGCGGCTATATGTGCTAGTTCAACCAGGGCACACCGTTTTTGATCTGATGATGTAACGTGTAGAAGACTTTATCTGTATATGTAAGAATTTCCTGAAGAGTCCGTTCTTTTATGTGGAGAGAGTCTTCTTCATTTCGATTTCCCCTAATGTTGTCGGTAATCTAGAAATGCATTGTGCAATTTTGTACGATAGTAAAACGCGTGCTTCTGCGTTTCTCTATATTAAGACGTGGATTTATTTAATTAGATTGTAGGCTTAAGAAAGATTGAACTTTATTCTATATGAATAATTACGGTAGGTCATCATTTCTGTATTTAACCGGTTCAGTTGGGCCCTCTGTCCTCCTTTCTGTACAGACGCTTGAAATGCTGGAGGAACAGGAGAAGGCTGTCAAAAGGAAGGCTTCTCAAGAGGTCGAGAAAGCAAGGGAGTTCATTAAAGCGAAGGATAAAAGGGGTACGGTCATACAACTCGACCTTTTCCTGGATGGACACCTTTTACGCCTTTGCTTTTGTTATGTCCGTTATTCCTCGGAGTTGCTTCATTTTCTCGACCTGTCCACTGGTTATTAGGGATGGAGTTGTGTACACATAATTCGGTTCCAATCCCCTTAAACTTGTCCGTACGATCATTATTTAATTGTTTGTGGCAGTCGAAGCACTTTGAACTGTCATTGCATTCTGATTTGGACTTTCCTTTGTATAATCGTGACCTTATATTACCGGATAGCAATTTTAGCACAATCATTTCTTTTTCCATTACATTTTGTTGTTTGTGGCTGCAACTCTAATTTTCTATCGTTTCACCAATATTGCTTTTTTTCTTTTCCCTTGTAACTATGCAAGAATTTTTTTTCCCTTTCACCCGATACGTGAAGCTATATGATGCCACTTATCCATTATGGAAGTCAGCTGGTCATTATCTTATTGACGTGAAGTTGTGCCATTGGGAATGCAGCGGCAATTCGATGCTTGAAGAGGAAGAAGCTGTATGAACAGCAGATTGAGCAGCTCGGTGATTTCCAGCTTCGGATTCATGATCAGGTGAGCCACCAAGATTCATTGATTCGGAACTTCCTAGGAATCTGCTTCTAGGCTGACATGTCTGATATGTGAGTGGTCCAGATGATAATGTTGGAAGGAGCAAGAGCAACAACTGAGACTGTGGATGCTCTGAGAACTGGAGCAGCTGCAATGAAAGCAATGTATGTCCTGCATTTGTTCTCCTTTCTGATTTGCGGAGTACTGATTTTATTAAATTTTACATCTTCCTATGCAACGTGGCATTGCTTTCTTATGCATTTTCTTGAACTTGAATTAGCTGTGTACTCCACTGTAGTGCTCGTAGATCATAGAAAGTTCACTGATGTCCAATTTATCACAGGAACATAGATGATGTGGACAATATCATGGATTGGATTGATGAACAACGTGAGGCCGTGAAACAAATGCAACAGGCAGTGTCAGCTCCTTTTGGTGCGGTGGCTGACTTTGATGAGGTTCCCATCCTCACACTTTATTTGATTTTAGTTATGCTTGTGATCACTGGTTGGGTGGATCTCAAACTAGCTTCCGGAAAGTCTATGTTCATCTCTAATCACTTTGCAATTCCAGGATGAGCTTGAGGCAGAGCTTGAAGCACTGGAAGGCGCTGAGTTGGAAGAACAGCTCCTTCTGCCCGCCGAAACAGTTTCTTCTGCTCCATTTCTTGTCCTAGTTGGCCTGCTTCCAGCCCCCGCCCCCCCCCCCCGTTCCTCAGGGGATAGCCAGGGATGATGAACTGGAAGGCACTGAGTTGGAAGAACAGCTCCTCCTGCCCGCTGCAACAGCTTCTGCTGCTCCAGAGCATGTCATAGCTGGCCTGCTTCCAGCCCCCCCTGCTCCTCAGGGATCAGACTAGGAGGACAAACTTACTGTTTTGCAGGCGGAGATGGCATTTGGACAGGTCGATCTTCTCCTCTTCTAAAGAGCTACTGTTGAGCTTTTTATTGTTGTTGGTCTACTATTAAGCTAGGTAACTGAGCTCTTCAGTTGACCGAAATTCGATCATTTCCTTGACTGACTATGATTTATGTCTTTTGAATGATTAGTGGCACAGAAGAAGAAGGCTCTTTTTGGCCATTTTATCATACTGTCATTGTGATCTGATGTATCATTTACATTCCTCAGGTCTGCTCATATTAAAATGAGGTTGTGTAAAGACTTGTCCAGCCTGTAATGTGAATCCCTCCTGCTGCTGCCCTCTGTGCATCGACACTCTTTGGTTTCATACTGAAAAGACATGCTTGTGAAGTTGGCACGAATCATAAGATGTCCCCCTTTGAGACTCGTATTTGGCTTTCTGGTGCTTCCAGTGTGTTTTAATTCAACTGATTGTTGAACATCAAACTTCGTTGTTGTTTAAGGACACCTCTAAATATCTCGGGCTAGACTTTTATCTTCTGTGTGTGCCCCTGTTAAGATTAATGCAGTCTAATCTTTGAGGCAGGCTTACTCATAATAAGCGATATGCTTTATCAGACATCGATTGGTAGTTATGTCAGGTCCCTCGAGGGAGGAGAATCTGGCCAAGCATCTCTTATCGTTGAGCCAATCGCTTTACTATGATCATGTGTTCTTCAATACTCGTGGTATGATCTGGGGATAGTGCGATATTCTCCACCAGCTTTTAAAAGTTCACTGGGGGATTCGTATCAGAATCATAGGTTTTTATGTTCTTCAACACTGAAGGGTGGTGCATCTTTGTATGATTTTATCATGTTGAGGAGCTTGGTACCATGAAAAGGGCAGATCTAGGACCAGGGGTTCCTTTCATTGTGGCTTTACGTTGCCTTTCGTTTGTCCCTGTATGTTTGGCGGGGTCAATTACTGTTGTCGTGGGGGTAGTTGGAAGGCGGTGTTAATTGGAATGGCTCATTTGCAAAGGACGACACATTGCCACGTACCTGCTGAAATCGACTGACCTTTTATTACTAGATAGTGGAATTTCATAATTTGTCCTTCAATTTCGGTTTGGCTTGTTAATTTCGATCTAGATATAGCATAAAGCTTCTTCAGTAAGTACCATTCCAGTATCTTCTAGATAGCATCAAGCATTTTCAGTAAGTAACAGTCCAGTATGTCTATACATATCCATCTGTCTAGTTACATCTCACGATAGCAAATAATGGCCCAGTCAAATATGGATACGCTCGGTCTGTCAAAAGGTAGCTCTGCCCCGGCACACCGGCTGGAACTCCAAGACACCCGTGGAAAATGGACATCACCCCTAACCTCATCGAGTATAAAAGCAGATTCAGCTTGCACAATTAGAGAGGGTTCAGTTATCCTTTATTAGAAGTCGTAGGAAGCTTGGATCGGGCATCGAACTAAAGGCAACAACATACTTGCACAACGTGTTCTGTCAGTTTCACAGATTTGTGCACTGGAATCCGCGAGAATAATTGGATGCGACTGCTGATGTATATGCCATTTTTTGACTCTTTGGTATCTTATACCCCAGTGTTTACATCAACAAGTGGTCCAAATCATCAGTGATTCCCGCCTGCAGAACCTCAGTAAAAAAATCTAGGAAGATCAGCAAAAGCTAAAACGGCTACTTCAAAGGAGCAGCTCCCACCTTGCTTAAGAGTAAACTTACTCATGCCTTCATAACTATATTATTACTGGACTAATTATTATCAGGTGACCAGAAACTGTTGCTCGGAACAAAACCATCACATCCACTAATCGTTAGATGCTGCTATCAATAGTGTTGTCCGCCAAATAAAATGCAGAAATCAAGATTTGGGTGTTGGTTGACCTACTATGATGTTTTCGGACGAGGCTTTATCTGTGGTGGTGCATATGTTCTAGCTGTTCTTTGGCTTCTGGAAAATTGTTTGAGCACCACTGTCTCAGTGAAAATAGTCTGCAAAATTAAAACCCCAGAAAGAATTTAAAGGGCCAGAATAGAGAAAATTCACAATGTCGCGAAATTGCTCAAGCTGTGGTGGTACATGTGTTCTAGCTGTTCTTTGGCTTCTGGAAAATTGTTTGAGCACCACTGTCTCAGTGAAAATAGTCTGTAAAATTAAAACCCCAGAAAGAATTTAAAGGGCCAGAATAGAGAAAATTCACAATGTTGCGAAATTGCTCAAGCGCTTTCTTGAAGACCAAAATAAACACTTAACAAAGCAGAATCTATCAGAGGCAATACCTGTCCATCTATTGGCTGCTGCATGGGCAAACGATATTGCATCCTCTGTCAGCATTATTGAGGAAGATTCGGCTAGTCAGATCACCAAACAGAATACCAAAAAGAGAAACGTGGAATCCAGGACAGCTCGAGTAAAAAACATGGGAACTTGAGTATCATAAGACTGGGTTTCTTAACTCATTGCTTCAAAGGCAGCCGGATCGTTGTCTGCATATTCTGCCATCTCATCCTAAAAGGCTAGACGATGGACTATCAATAATACTCCACTTTTAGTTTTCGATAATCAATAAGAACCGGGGAATAGTTCAACCACAACTTCCAACTCATTGTTTCTCCTCTACTTATTTCAGGTTGCTTAAAGCCTCCTCTCTTTCATCCTGGTCAAACCACAGAGGAAGCACAAAACTTTTACTCTGCACTCTTAGGAGCATATTGCCTATTTTTGGAAAGAGAGCTACTCACAGATTCCTCCCTTTCTTTCTTTAATGCATTGCACTGATCAGTTAGCTCCTTGGGCCGCCTCTTACTACTTTGGACATCAGATTCAAGTTTCTGGCACACATTTTGCAGCTGTGATTTAGTTACTCTGTTGTTATTCTTAAGAAAGTGCATAATGAATGCAAACAAAGAGACAGCTTTCATAGAATTCAGGTCAACAGAGAAGTATTGATCTTGATGAAAATATGTCTCGAATTTGAGCCTCTTAAAACCAAATTGACAAGGATATGTGAACTCGATTACATGTGGATCAAAACTTGGTGTATGAGAATAGTTAGCCATAATTCAACATGCGTGAAGAAGAATTAATTGCATGTAATCTTGTTGCCTTCTGCAAGTCAAGAAATATCCTGCATGTTGGATTCTTTTGGTTGCTGAATTTAGTGCCGCAGAAACACACTCTTCTGTTCATACAGAAGAGACTCGCATATATTATATGTACTTACTTGTGGCTTCAGTGGGTTGAATGGGGTACTTCTTTTTGTCCCTAGGAACGTACATTTTCTCCATGTCATGGAAATTGGTGGGTGCTGCTTCAGAAGCCTGTCTTGTAGGCGCCGGATGCCCTCTCCTCCTTCGTCATATTTTGTGGGCTAAGTTTGTCCTTCGTTATTAAATGAAGAAAAGAGGGAAGGCAGAAGCTTTGTTCCTTCGTCTGCGGTTGGTGCATGATGGCCATGCACACCCATTATCATTAATTGCATGGAGATGCGTGACTTCTGAAGATGGGCGCCATTTGTCTTGTTTCTCCCTTTATTCTCCTATGAAAAGAGGACTTCGATGGCCGTAAGGAAGGAGAGAGCAAGAAGTGAGCTTTCTGAAAGCGTGGGAGCTCTCGGCAGAAAGAGAGATTATCTCGTTGTATTTTAGCTAATTAAATTCTTATTAGTAGAATTCGTTTAATTCCTTGAGTGAGAATTTCACTGGAAATTATGAGGGGCTAAATATTATGTTGGTTATTAGGTGTAGACTGAGAATTACTGAGAGAGTATTTAAGTGCTTGAGTGGGTATAATCTTCGTTATATCACTTGATTTTAATAGTGGAATTTTATGCTACTCTTTTCGTGAATGTAAGTTTCGATATTCGGATTGAACCATGTAAATCTACTGTCCGATTTCCTTTCTTTCATTCTGACTAATTTTTTCCGATTCGCTCGACCCATAAAAATCAACAGATCTTAACCTAGTTTCTAGCCCAGCTAGGAAGACTACAGATATATACCTGAAATTTCAAGCCAATTCCCACAATTAGGGATTTCAAAGGTTAAGTCAGAGTTTAGCATTAAAATGATGTGGGGGTGCAAAAGAGTTTGGAAGCGTGATTATACAAGCAATCATGTCGGTGTATTTCCTGTTGATATTGATTTTTTTTTTTTTTGGGGGGAGGAATCAAGTCCGGAAGCCATGACTTAGAGAAGTTCCAATCTTGTCCTTCGAGACTAGGTCATCATCAACCAAGCTTTGAACAACATCTTTGACAGACTGAGTGATAACAACTTTTCTAGGTCCCAATTTCTCAAGCTCCTTTAGCTGAAAGGTAACTGGAAAATGTTACTTCCAATAAGTGCTATCGACCTATATTTTCATGGATGAAAGCG
The DNA here is from genome assembly GCA_014182895.1 of Angophora floribunda. Classification (NCBI taxonomy): domain Eukaryota; kingdom Viridiplantae; phylum Streptophyta; class Magnoliopsida; order Myrtales; family Myrtaceae; genus Angophora; species Angophora floribunda. The sequence continues at coordinate 7,826,737 of CM024707.1, forward strand.
GGGAAAGGGCAGATTTCATCCAGAACCCCATCGACTAATCTCCCTCTCTCTCTCTCTCTCTCTCTCTCTCTCTCTCTCTCTCTCTCTCTCTCTCTCTCTCTAAGATTTCATAAATGACCGATGTACAAGTAGCTTCCCAACAGTCAAAACAAAATGAAAACTTCAGTCAAAACAAAGCATGTTGGGAATTGTAAGGTACTCAATAAATACGGTTAAAAGCGTTGGAATCTCACAAGGAAGAAGTCATCGTGACACATAGAATATCTGAAGCATCTTCTCTCGCTTCTCTTCCAATGAAAGTCCACGTTTCTTCGACTGCACACAACCCAAAAAGTATAACTCCGTAATCCACAGCACCATCTGGCCGGCAATCCACAATCACCAAGCAAGAAACAGCAAAACTAACAAAACTCAGCACAAACAAGATCCGCAAATCCAAAACGATACAGCAAAAAATCAGGGCTACCTAAAGACTCCAAGATTATCAAGAATAGCCCTAAAATCCAAAACCGACTGTCAACACCATCGAGTGAATGCACCAAGCATCAAACAACGACTAGTTCAACTCGAGAATTCGAAGGCGATTCAGCTTTACCCTAGAAACCGAAACTCGAAAACCGTAGCTGAAATTCGCAAACCAAATGGTCGCTCCAAACGCAATCTAGCCACGGATGAGCTCCAAAAACACAGTCGAAAGCACAATGAACATCGAGAGATAGAGAGATCTATCATTTTTGCTGCTGCGCGATCAATGAAGGGAGCGGCGGAAGAGAAGACGAGCTCGAGCTGCAGCAGGTCCCGCGATTCTTCTCTCTCTCTCTCGTTCTTCTTTTGGCGGGAATTTGGTTGGGGTTCGAAGCTCCGGGAGGGGCCGAGGTTTGGGTTTTGAGCATTTTTAAACCCGTTTCGGCAAAGGTTGGCAAAATTTACAGATTGCTCCTCCAACTTTTCACCTAATTACGTCCCCCCAAAAAAATGACAAGCATCCCATCGGACAGGTTGACTAATAATGATGTATAATGGATCACATGAACCGATATATCCCACGAATTTTTTTCAAGTCTAATTTGCACGTACCAAAGTGCCCATTTCATTATAATTAAATGATATTGCCTCGAGTTGCTTGCGATGTTATTCTCTCGGAGTTAAAATGTCAAAAATATCGAAGATAAATCAATTCGATATGCTTCGATATCAAAGCATGAATCGTCAAGAGACACTCCGTAGAGTGTTTTATCAAATTTAAGATGGATTAACCACTGAAACAAAATAAAAAGTTTAGAATCTAGAATCCATCGTTTCGCTTGGATTATGTTTTCCTGGTTCTTTTCTTGTTCAATCCTTCTGCAACAATAAGTGTCAGTAATGGAATGCAATCCTTAAGTTACCAACTATAAGCTTCATTGAAAGGTTTGTGATCCTTGCTCGTTTGATTAAGTATTTGTGTGATGATGCGTTACGCAATATATATGAGTCCAATTACACGCAAGTCTTAAATTATGTCAGTCTCACGTGAAATCTGATCTCGCTTGATTTTATGGCTTGTAATTGTTGAGCTCAAGAAGTCAAATGCACTTTATGTTCGGTTGTCAGGACAAAAACTGAGATATGGTTCAATAAAGTGAGATGAAAAATCCCTCACATGATATGTGCACACATTTAATCCTAACAAGTGTTTGGTACACTTCAGGTTAAGATCTAAATAAATTAAAAACTCAATTAGATTAAATGACTAAAAGGGAAAATCCCTAGATCTAGGGACCGCCGCCCCCATGGTGGCCGCAATCAAAGACGACCACCACTGGCGTCTCCTTTGCACGATGGCGCGAATCTAAAGCGATCTACAAACACTTAAGAACTCCCTCCACTACGTCAATGTCTACTTGTTTGAGCCGTCTTTGATGTGAGCCTAGCGTCGATACTCTATGGCTTCACTGCCACATTGAGAGCAGCTTGGAGCCTTCTGCTTTAACAAGAAAAACAAAAGAATTGATGCTTATGACTTGACTTGAAAAGAATTTTATTGAGCGGAAAGTCAATGCTATGCGGTATGCCAGTCCTCTATTACATTAATGTCCACATGATTTCTTCCACATTCAAGGCCTGTCAATTTGCTCAGATGGTGACCTTGTTAATCAACCACATGGTCACCTTTGGTAGCTGTTCCAACAACTACGGTTTTTTTGCAGTCCCTGCTACAGCATAGGCTATCCTACTTCAAACTTTCGAATTTGACCGCACAGATTTTCATGGAAGGTATTTATAAGCAAATGACGATTCGATTTATTAAATTGTCTTATCCAATCCAATTTTATTCCATCCCCTCCTTCCACTTTTCTACCAGGCATTTTTATCCGGACATATCCACATTTATTCGGTCCAAAGGACGTTCCAAAACACTGAATAAAACAATAACTTATCCAATCCGAGTTCAAATCCAGACTACCAAAGGAGACCTAAGTGGATAACCATCTCCTTCTTCCACTTGCTCACATTTTCTATCTGAGCTAAGGACATTATTGTATGGCGTCTGTGTTTTAGGACTCCAACTCCATCAGCTACCAGTTGTAGTACCGAGCTTCATGATTCATGCGGTAGTTATATACACCAAGTTGACCCTTTCTTTAACTTTTTCTGCGCTTTAGTTTTCACTTTTGGGGCATCCACTGCTCGCCGACCGATCCCCTGTTTCGTGTTTGATAGATGGAAAGAAATCATTTTGAATGCTTTTTGTTTGCACAAATCAAAGCATGAGCAGCGTGAGGTCGAATCTCGTCAATCGTCCATTGTATGACCATAGTGTTTCTTGAAAAGTAGGTATGATTCTCCAGGTCAAAAATCTATCTGATAAATAAAAAGAAAAAGATTCAGCCAACCACCGGTTCTTATTTGTCGAGAAAATGACATAAACAATTTATAGACTTTGGTCCAATATGGGGAAAATTGCCCAAAAAGTTCTAAATCTATTGCATTTTTGTCAATTCAGTCATAAACCTTTTAATTTTGCTAACTCAATCCTAAATCTTTCAATTTTGCGAATTTCATATTAAACATTTTCACTTCTCACTAATTTAGTCCTAAATCTTTTCACTTCTTGCCAATTGAGTTCATCTGGTCAATTTTGGTCGGAAAATGTTGACTTAGATGGACTGGCGATGATGTAATTCTCCTCCTCCTCCTCCTCGGGCCGCTAAGCCCTTGTCTAGCTAGCTAGATTTGGCGAGGGCGGTGATGCCCTTGCTTAGAGCCGACGAGGGTTGGCCGGCCCTCTCCTTTGGTTGGCAAGGGTTGGTGGCAACCCTGGCCAACTAGATCCCAAACCCCCACCCCCTTCTCGAAAAGAAAAAAAGTAAAAAAAAAAAAAGCTAGAAGAAAAAAATTATAAAAAATTCAAAATATTATAAAAAATGCTACATCGGCGTCGGTCCATTAATGTCAGCATTTTCCTGCCAAAATTGGCCGAAGGGACTCAATTAGCAAGAAGTGAAAAGATTTAGGACTAAATTGGTAAGATTGAAATATTTAAAACTGAATTGATAAAAATACAAAAGATTTAGGACTTTTTGGATAATTTTCTTGCCCAATATGAAATGTGATGTTTGAATTTTTAATTTATTTAATGTGGTCTTTAAAGTGTAGTCATATATGCAATGTGGTCCATAAATTTTTAAATTGTTCAATATTATTCTTAAACTTTTAATACATGTTTAATCTAGGTCAAATCATTCTCAAATGCATTCGACGTGGCGACTAGCTAGCTCAAGCACGTGACAATGACGTCAGAGCAGGAGGGGCATCTAGCGCACAACTCTAGAGGTGTGTGGATCTCATGCGCGAAGGCTTTGCTTGTGCGTGATGGCATGTGTGGCAATGGTTGGCGGCGAGATTTCATGAGCTGGCTTGGAAAAAGAGCCAGGCGGTGGTGTTTGTTATTCGAAATAAGTAGTAGAATGCATCCAATTTCATACCCAATAATGGCGAATATCGTGGATTTGAGACGCGGCGGCATCCAACTTCTAGTGGCGATGGAATTTCAGGATCTTGGGTTGTTTGAGGGCAGCGAGTTTGATCGCGGTGTTTGATTTTCAAAATGAGCAGTGGAAATGTGCTGAATAGCAAACTTCTTGGTCGACAACCATGAGCATCATGGCCACTTTGGCTAGCTTCATGACGACCATTGTGGAATAGACTTAATGAGATCCTCCTCAAGTAACATTGGCTTTGATACGAAGTTGAGATTTGTGGTTGAAGAGAGAAAAATTAGCCATCTTTGCAGGTGTCCTCTAGCTTACATGGAAGGCGAGAAATGCCCTGATTTTTCAAGGACTAAAACCAAATCCAAGTTCGATAGTCAGCGAAGCCACTATAATAATGACCTAGCTGTTCGAAAAATGGAATCAACACAAGGTAGGCAGAGAACTTGAGCTCACCTCTACGATGAAACACTGGTCTCCACCAGCTCATGGATCGCTGAAATTGAACATTGATTACTCCTGGAGTGGCTCTGCAACGGAGGGATCTGTTGCAGGGATATGCAGAGTGAGCGATGGGGTGCTCATAGATGGATTTGCGAAGAAGATTCATGCCCCCTCAGCCTCAGTTGCCGAATCCCTAGCTGTGCGACACGCCTTGCTCTGGCTGAAGGAAACACAAGACTCCAGTTGGAGAAAAGTACAAGGAAGTGATTGGCAGATGAAAGTAGTATGTGATGGCGTATCAATTGTGGAAGCTATCCTGGGCCGTGGAGACTCCTTGGGTTTCTAGGTCTATAGTGATGGACTGTCGTGAGATGCTGACCTAGTTTGAAGACGTCAGTTTGGTGTTTGAACCAAGAGAAACAAACCGGGCTGTGGATTGAGTAGCTAAAACCCACCGCATTGGAACTCTCCCAATCCACTGGGTTACTAGGCCCCTGCGTTCCTTTTCGCTTATTTATGTTTAGACTTTGGAAATGATTGTAATCCACCGTTTTGGCCTTTTCTCTTCATTTTAAATTTAAGCATAGGCTGCAAACTCCAAGTTGACATTTTCTTTTATTTGATTTGTGTTTTTTGTATGCATGAATAAGTGGGGTCAGTTGGAATCTCATCAATCGTCAATCGTATGACCAGGACCATCGTGCTCCTGCTTCTTGAAAAGCAGGCATACGACTCTACAGGTCAGACATCTAGTTGAAGACAAGCGAGCAATCATATTCGACAGTTTATGCGCATACTGCATACGTAGCAAAGTAGAGTCCAATGAGAGAGATGGAAGGAACAAGCATTTCTGGGATGGCATCGTGGTGTTGCAGTAGTTTTATCAGTCATGCTGAGCTGAAAGATGATGGTGGAGATGTCGATCGGTTCCCTTCGACAGAGTGGGAAGTAAGTCTTCTCATCAAAGTGTTTGAAATAAAGTCTGAGTTGAGAAGGTCTGTAACAGACCAGACTTTGTCGAAAGTCTTTGAATACTGTTCCTAATACCTGTTACGAAGCATTAGAACTATGAGCATTTTGTCAACTTCAAAATATGGTTTGAGTTTTCTCAACAGAGTGGAGCGCAAATGAATGGAAAAAAGCATTGGAGGGAGATATTTAAGAAGACCCATCAAATAAACTTTTAATCTAAAAATAAAAATTTCATATCGTTATCAAACACGTATTTCATCGAAATGAATAGTGATGGCATCAAATCGTATAAAAACAATTGGTTGGTGTACTTAAATTCATCCTATACCGTGACAGATAAACACAATTACAAAAACATCTTTGACCCTTCCTACGTGACTACACTCGGTAAGGTCCAACCCCAAATTTGGGCGGCTGATTTGAATTGTGATTTAAAAAAAAATCTAAATACGAGTTAGCGGATTTGAATTTGGATATGGACCGGGATTAATTTACTGAATGGATGTAGCGAGAAAAACAATAAGAATTTGATACGCGGACGCGGACGCGTACACTCATTAAGCACTAAATCAAAGCTCAACCCATAATAATGAACTTTCCGCGCTTACTGTATTTTAAGTGATCTCTTTCCTATTTTGCACTCCTACCGCTTACTGTGTTTTAAGTGATTTTTCCTATTTTGCACTCCTTCTGAAACTCTCTCTCTCTCTCTCTCTCTCTCGCGCTCTCTGTCTGTCTGTCTGTCTGTCTCTCTCTCTCTCTCTCTCATTTCTCTCCTCACGCTCGCACTGTATTGCACGCAGCTTGCACCGAATCATCACCAGAATCTCTAGCTCGCGAAGAAAGCTGTTTTTTGCTTCGACGAAGATGGTGACAGCTAAAGAAGCTCGGAACGTGGTCGGCATCATCGGTAATCGGTTCTTCATTTCATTGAACATTGGCATTTCTTTAGGTTTCACGATTGGTGAGCTGGTTTGTGTGTAAAGAATGCCGGACACCCCAAGTGTAAATTTTTTTTAAAGGTACACATAAGAGCTAAAATCGGAGAAAAATCGATTATTTAAATGTCAACGGCGAGAAATTCCATTCAAATTACCTACGTGGCATTTTCTGATGGTTAAAATGTTTTTTTTTTAAATAAAAAAGAGGGAAGGGGTGAGGGTTGTGTAGCCTTCATCGCCTCTCCACTATCGCCGGGAAGGGCTGATGACAGTGGGGCAAGGGATGGCTGTGGCTGCAGAGCCTTGACCAATTGCCGACAAGGGGTTGTGGGCCCTCACCTAAATTTGGGGCAAGGGTCATGGTCCTCCCCTAGATCTGATGAGGGCCGCCAGCCTTCACCTAGGTTGTCAGTCATTGAATAGACTAGGCGAGGGCTAGCGACCCTTGTCATAGAGGGCCGTGACCCTCACCCCAAATCTAGGCAAGGGGCCCTCGCCACTGGTTGGCCAAGGTCATTGGCCATTAGCTACAGCTCAACCAACCCTTGCCCCACCATCACTGGCCCTTCTAGGCAATGTTGGGGCGGTGGCGGCGGCAACGAGGGTTGCATAGCCCTCGTCCAACCCTCACCCTTTTTTTAAAGTTATTTAATTAATGTTTATATTAAAACTATGTTAGCGCCAAAATGATGTCGTTTTGGCCGAGTATTTGTTGACTTAGTTTTCCGATGAGACACTAACGAGTTATATTATTAAAATAAGGTATGCCGGATTTCCGACGCCCTTTGCTAGGATTGGCACTTAAATGTCCCAATTTTCAAAAAAAGTAAGACTTGAATATACATTTCATAGCTTTTAGTATTTAAGTGTCCCTATGCCATGTTTGGCACTTGTGCTATTCTTTTACCCGTGCGTAAATTTCCGATGGTTCTTCTTTCGTACGGCTGTTAGATGTTCGGGCTACGGTGCTCGTATCCGCTGCTTTTGTCCTGTCATTTTTTTCGGCTGTTCTAAAGTGAGTGCGATGAGCTCGCTTAGTGGCTAGCTAGCTAAGCTTGTTTTCCGAAATAATCTGTCATGCATGGCGTCGGATAAGAGGCGAACGTTATAAATGCTTGATCGGAGAGAGCAATGCGATGGTCTCGCTAGCTTCGTTTTTTTTTTTTTTTCTTGTGCATTTTGACCCTGGATCGTTTGTTTGGGACTGGATTTTAATCCGTCCTCGTCGTCATCATACATTCGATAGAGATGAAATGCAAAGTAGAAATGAAACTTTCTAAGGCCCACTCTTGCATCAGGCATGAAATGACCAGATTTTGAAAACGTTGGGTACGGTGTATTTCGAGTTTTTGTGATGGAGTTCACGGATTTTCATCCCGGATGATCTCTCTCTTGAAGAAAGTTTATTGACTTTTTGCTTGGCTTTTTCACTGAACAGGGAATGTTATATCTTTCGGTCTCTTCCTCTCACCATGGTAAACTTTTAGCTCCCCCTCTTATTTTTTTTTTTTTTTTTAACATGCAATACTATGCCATCCGGCTTAGTCAGCAATGTAAAATTGAGTGTTTTATAACTAAGGTATCTAAATTTGCCGTGCTTTGCAGCCCCACGTTTTATAGAATTATAAAGAGCAAGTCGGTGGGGGAATTCAAGGTGGATCCTTACCTTGCTACCGTGTTGAACTGCGCCTTCTGGGTTATCTATGGCTTGCCCTTTGTCCGCCCCGACAGCATCCTCGTTGTCACCATCAACGGCGTTGGGCTTGTGCTAGAGCTCGTTTACGTATGCATTTTCTTTTTCTATGCTTCAAACAAGGGAAGGGTATGTGCTGGTTATATCTTTGAACTTCATTCGTGCATTTAATTTCTTTATATGAATTCTTTGAGATTTATTTATTTTCGTTCAATTATGCATTTCAAGTTTCTACACGTACATTCTGTCACTAAATTCAAATTTATTCACGTGAAACTTTGTTAGCATACAATAATCATAGAAACCTCGTAGTTAGTCTTATTCTTATTTTTTTTTCTTCTGAATTTGGCATTTATTTGGTTCGCTGCTCTCGTAAAGTTCTTTTAGTCAAACAATGGTGATTATGTTCTGTAACACTCATCCGACACTATCTTAGTTTTCGGTCAATGTTGTTAGAATATTTTAACAATAAACTATACTTTTATTTAATAACTTAAACTTTTAAAATAATTGGTAGTAACTTTATCAAAATTTCACATGATATTAGAGCAGGAGAGTCCTGAGTTCGAATATTTCTAGGCCTCATTTGCTTATCCAATTATTGCCTCCCCAATTAAATTTCCACGTTTAGTACTAGGCAAAAGACCATCTTAAGTATAAGGGGGAGTGTTAGAATGTTTAAATAATAAATTACGCATTCATTTAATAGTTTAAGCTTTTAGAGTAATTGGCAGTGGTCCATCTTAAGTCAAGGCACCTTAGTTTTATATATGGTTTTCTAGACACTCCAATGTCCAAATTTTACAAGCACTCACTCCGTTCTAGATACTTTGACAAATTTTACAACATTAACGTTGATGGTGGTATTTATTTTATGCTAATGCTCACTTCTAACCTTTTTTTGCAGAAGAAAGTGATCTATTGGCTCTGCGGGGAAATCATTTTCATTGCCGTGGTGTCACTGGTGATCCTGTTGGTTTTTCATGACCACAAGAGAAGAATCCTCGCCTTTGGAATTATCTGCGACGTGTTCAATGTCATAATGTATAGTTCACCTCTTACCGTCATGGTATGTACACATCCATATCCCTTCCCTCGTTATAAACCAAAACCTTCGTTCATCAGTTCCGGCCAATGCTAACCCCTTCATTGGTTTTTCCACCTCTTTCTTTACCTTTGTCTACTGCAGAAAAAAGTGATCACCACAAAGAGTGTGGAGTACATGCCCTTCTATCTCTCGCTGGCCAACTTTCTCAATGGCTGTGTGTGGACTGCGTATGCCCTCATCAAGTTTGACATCTTCATTCTGGTAAATTGAAACAAAACTTGAATGAATTTCAACTTTCGTTACTTTCGAATTCAAGAAGCATGAGAATGTAAAGAAACCACCACATACATGAATAACCTGGTAACAACCCTGCAGATTTGCAATGGTCTTGGGGTGCTATCCGGTGCGGTGCAGCTCATTCTCTACGGTTGCTACTTTAGATCCACGCCGAGAGATGAGGTCATCGAACCGAAGGCTTCTCAAATCCAGCTCTCCGTTTCTGATGGACCGGATGGAGTGTAAAAATCTGGGCACTTGTCTCATGCTCATGGCCGCTTCCCCTTTTTTCTGCATAAAGCTAGGGCTGAGTTGAGGAATAAGAACTTGTCGTAGCAGTGATTAGATGTTAGTTTTTTTCACTCTTTTTGGAAATCGATGATGGTAACCTATCGGGATCGCAGCTTCTTGGCTGTTTCCATTCTTCTAACTCAAAAGTTAACAAGACTCATGTTCAAGACTTGCAGCTTGCATGCAAAGTCTTTGACCAAGGAGTTAGTTGAACGAGGAGAGTCGTACCCACACTTCAACTCCATCTCTCTCTCTCCCGGCCATGTTTGGTTGTCCGGATTTTTAACCAAAATTGAACTGAATAGAATATGATATGAAATCTAGGGAATTTTGCTATATCCTGTCTACCATTTAGTGATTATAGTAATGCAATTGGATGTATTCACATTACATCATATATATATTATTTGGTATAAATGACATATTAATATAAATGAATCATAAATTTTGCAAACAAAGATAATAAAAATCTCTCGTGACATGTTGTCTACTTTATTTTTATTTTTTATTTTACTCTTTTTTTAATTAACTTCTTATTTATTTCTTTCTTCCACTTTCATTATTCTCTAATAAAATTTTGGGAAATTTTCAAAAATGGGCCCTAAGTGCCATCGGTTTCTCAAATAAGAACCTGAAATTGGTTTTGTTTCAAATAAGAGCCCATAGTAACTATAATTGTTTCAAATAAGAGCCTAGAGTGGCTATAATTGTTTTAAATAAGAGCCTGACATTGCCGGTCATCGACCGATTGAATTTTCTGATCGGTCAAAGGCATTTTTGTCATTTGCCATTTTTTCTTTTTCCTTTTTTTTTTCTTCCGTTCATCTTCTTCATTATCACTAATGGCCGGCTAGCCTGGTGATGCGCACAGAGAGCTGGGCAGAGGGTGGCCCTTGCCTAATTCGGTAAGGACCACCCTCACTTGTGGCAGGCAAGGCGGACCTTGCCAAATTTGGCGAGGTCTTATCGATGGCCATCCACGAGGTTGGCTCTAACGGCCGTAGGCGAGGCGGACCTTGCCAAATCTGGCAAGGTCAACCCTCATTAGCCATGAGTGAGGTGGACCTCACTAGATTTGGCGAGGTCGGCTGTGCCGAGCTTGCAAAAGGCCATATCGCGAGGGGCCATCCACGGAGCTCACGGATGGGCTTCACCGATGTTCTTCATCAATGGCTGGCCGGCCATCGGTGATGAAGAAGAAGATGAACCAAAAAAATAAAAAATATTAATAAATGACGAAAATACGCTTAATTGCTGGAAAAGTGAAGCCCTTATTTGAAACTAATATAACTACTTTAGGCTTTTATTTGAGAAAGCGATGGCACTTTAGGCCTTTATTTGAGAAAGTGATGTCACTTCAAGCCCTTCTTGGCGTGGACCTAAACACGGAGGGGCTTGTAGGTCCTCATCCGCGACTGGTGAGGGTGGTTAGCCGCGAGGAGTGGCCTTCCTAGGCGAGGGGACCCTCGCTTAGCCTTTTGTGGGTGTCATTGGTGGTTGGCCACTTGTTAAGAGGAAAAAAAACCATAAAAAAGGAAAAAAAAGAAAAAAAAGAAATGATAAAAATACTTTTGATTGTCGGAAAGTCGGGTACTTATTTAAAACAAACATAGTCATTTTAGACCCTTATTTGAAAAAGTAATGACATTTGATGCTCTTATTTAAAATAAAATTCATTTCACATCTTTATTTAAAAAAAATGATGAATATTTCGGGCCATTTTTTAAAATTTTCCCGATTTTAAATTAGCTTGACTCATTTGCACGCCTGGCTTAAGTACTCGGGAATCGTGCTACTGGCGACGGACGGTACGTCGTTTATAAATCATCACAAAACCGAAGCAAGTGGCATGAATGGTAATTAAATGAACGGGCCGGGGTAGATAGGCCCTTCCACTCCACTTCACTGTGCCACGGGACCATTTACAAGTCGACACGTGGCGCAAGTGGGTCCCACGAACGCGCCGCTCTCTCCATCTCTCTTTCTTTCTTTCTCCACTGTTCATCTTCCCAACACGCAACTTTTGCGCAGGAACGGAACGGCCTTCATTTTTTGTTCTCTCTTTCACGTTCTTCGATGCCGGACATAAACAGCGCCGCCTCCGAGCCACCGCAGACATCCGACATGTTCCAGAATTTCGCCTTCACCTTCGAGGCCAAGACCTTCGAGTTCTTCGCCGGCTACGGCGGCTCATCCGACAGTTTCACGCTGCTCGACTTTGCTGAGGAGGTCATCACCAGACAGAGGGTCGTCATCATCAAGCCTGATCACTGCAGAGCCCCCCACTGGGGCGGCTCAGTTGCGTCTCTCGGAGCCCAATCTCTCGTGGGTGGAAACCCTCTGCTGGAGGGAGCTTGCGGTTTGTCTTCGGAGTCGACGCGATTGCTAAGGAAAAGTTTGGAGTGTTGGGGAAAATGAGCAATGGAAAGAGAGAGGGAGAGAGGCTTCATCAGTGGCACCCACCAGCGCCGCGAGTTGATTGCTTGAATGATCAGGCGCATGACGTGGAGGTGGCCGGTCCACCCAATATTTTCTCGGACGAGATGGTTTGCATAATGTGGTCAGTGCTCGCGTTGGTTTTGCCTTGCACGTACGTGACAAAATAAAATTGAACAAAGAACAAATGGTGTTTGAATTTTGGTCTAATGTGATCTTTAATTTTTGTAATTTTTTCAATGTAATCTTCAAATTTTAAATTAATATGTAATGTGATTTCTAAACTTTTAATTTATTAAATCGAGTCTCTAGACTTTTGTTTGATATTCAATTTAGTCTTCGAACTAGATCAAAACATTCAATATTTTCATTTAATTTGGAAACTAAATTAAACATATACCAAAGGTCCAAAGACTACATTAAATAAATTGAAAAATTCATAGATCACATTATACATTTGGCTACATTTTAGAGATCACTTTGAACGAATTAAAAGTTCATGGATTACATTATATATTGGGCCAAATAGGAACTATTTGTGTAATTTTCCCAAAATAAAACATTAATTTTCTTACTTCTTTTTTTAGAGTCTCCTTTTGGAATTTTTTTGATTAATACCATGAAAAACTCCAAACTAATAAATATGTGACAAATTTACCCATAATTAATTTTTGATAATGAAAAGTCTCAAACTAGTACACCTGTGACAATTTATCCTTTGTTAGTTTTCGTTAAATTTTACTATCAAATTGCCGAGTTTGATAACCATGATAGTTGAAGGTGTATCGGTTTGGTGTTTTGTTCTCTGTTTATCATAGGTATACAGTTTATGATTTTTCATGGCGTTAATTTAATTTAACAAAAGCTAGTCGAGATTAATTTTGCTATAAGTATACCAATTTGAGTTTTTGTGGTCAAAAAATTGGTTTGCAATAAATTTATCACGGATGTATTAATATATGATTTTTCGTGATTAAAAAAATTAATTTAGGGTAAATTTGTCACGAATATATCAATTTGAGATATTTTATGGTATTAAACTTTCTTTTTGATTAAAGTCTCCTTTTGAATTTAAAAATAATAATACGCAAGTCTCGCTGGAGACGAAGAATCGATTTCATAATCGGCTAACACGCATGCTTAGTTATAATCGTTCCACTAGTGTTGTGCATACATCATCTTGCTCCCCAATCCGCAGTGGATTGAATGAAATTCGATGTCGGCTCTTCTAGATTCAGTGGGAGGCCCACGTGCATATTTGTGTTATCTCTATAAGAAACTTGGTCCTTTTAATCTCGACCGCATTGCATGTAGGATTGATATTGAGTGCGCAATCTGTGCAAATTTTTTCTGCACATCCACATCCCTCACCGTTGAGGTGAACATTTAGTTCTATGCTAAAAATCAAATTACTTATATCATGACACGGAGCTTGCTCTTGTTTATTGCGTCGAAGCTTGTTCTTATTTGTCTAAAAAAGGAAGAGGAAAAGCAAGCCTTTAAGCTCTCTTGCACTCTTGCACACTTACATGTCCCAAATCCACTTTTAATTACTTATACCATCTTGTAAACACTTCCCAGTCACTTGTGATCACCCCTGATCACATGTAATCTCTTTTTCAAGATATCTCCGACTACTTATACACGTCTCCAATCACTTGTATTAATCGTCACTAAGTTTTCTATCACTCAATAAAATAACCAACTAAGTTTTGGTTGGAATCATTACTCCATACTTTTAGTTCTCTATATCATCTATTTTTAGTGGGATCTCTATTCGAGTGCGGACTATCACCCTCGTAGAAGGTCACATTTTCTTTTTCTTTGCATATAAGTTGGATCTCTACTCGAGTGCAAATTACCGCCTCTATGTGAAATCACATTGTTAATTACTTTTAATTACATTGCAATATACTCCACTTATGTGTGGATTATTGCCCCTATGGAAGGTTATTATTCATAAATTTATCATATTCACTTGATATTTATGTTTGAATATTTATATTGCACTCATCCTCTCTCTATATATAATAAAATAGTAGCTATTAGACGAGTAGCTATTAGACGAATATATGATTTAATATTTAATTATATTCTAACACCCTCCTCACGCTTAATCTAGTCTTTTTGTCTAGTACTAAGCGTAGACATATTTAATTGGGGAGGCAAATAGGGCATGGAAAAATTTAAACTTAGGACTTAGGACTTAGGACCTTTAACTCTGATACAATGTGAGATTTTGTAAGACCATAACTAATTGTTCTAAAAATTTCTAAAAACTTAAAATGTTGGACAATAATGTGATTTAATATTTAATTATATTCTAACGTGTATTATGATAGTTGTATATAATCGATCGATCCCATCATGGTTTAAACAGAAAAGCATGACCTCTTTTTGTATATAACTAGTAGTTAACAGTTTGAAAAATTGACTAATCATTCAAATTAATAGTGATAGATGTGGATTGCACATTGGCTTGCCAGCCCGTGAACTCAAATCAATCCTTCATTTTATCCTTAGCAAATAAATAGATTACAAAACATCTCTAGCCGTTCTATAATTGCGGATAAGGTCCGAGCCGAAATTCTGGCAGCTGATTCGAATAAGGATTATAAAAAAATTCAAATGCGCATTAGAGGATTTTAATTTGAATTTGGATAAATTACTGAGTGGATGTAGAGAGAAAGAAGGGCTCAAGTTTTAATTAGGAATCACATTTTTTTTCTTTCACAATGGTCGGCAATTCCAATAAATATCCCTTCTAAATCCACACTAGGAAAAAAAAAAGCAAAAAGAAAGATCACAGGCAAGGATTTGATTAGCGAGACCGTGTAGCTTATTGATCAGTAAGTGAAGCTTAACACATATCTGTTTAATTAATTAAGCTTTTTTCTGCGATAATCATGCTCTTAATGACTTTTTTTGTGCATGTCTAATAATTTTGAAAGTAGATAATGAAGGAATAATGAGATATTTTGACGACGGAGTAATTTACGAGCGAGGATCTCCGTCGAATTTGACATTACAACTGAAACTCCATCTCTCTGTCCTCCGCTTTCTTTCCATATATATACATATACAGGCTGTGCTTGCACCGATCGGTACCGAGCGCGCTTCTCTCTAGCTCGCGAAGGATAGTGGAGATGGCGACGGGCAAAGCTGAAGCTGCTCATAATGTGCTCGGCGTCCTCGGTAAATCGCATCTCAAAAATAACCGATGATCTGTCAATGTCGTGTTCTTCATTCGTGTTACTGTTATATAATTTTTATTACTGCTCTTTGATTGTTCTAAAGAGATTGCGATGAGCTCATTCGGGTAACTAGCTAAGCTTATTTCCAAAATAACCTTGTCTTACATGGGTTGAGTAAGGGGTGAAGACCATTAATGCTTGATCTGAGAGATACATCTAGAAATTAGAGTTACAAGTCCCATTCTTAATTTGGGCTTGAAACAACCAGATTTTGAAAACATTCGTATGATTTATTTTGACTCTTTGTGATAGAAATTCATGAGTTTCATTCGGATAATTTTACTTTGTCTTTACTTTTTCATTGAACAGGGAACATTATATCTTTCGTCCTCTACCTCTCGCCATGGTAAACTTTGCTCACCCTCTTGTTATTATTTTTAACTTGCAATACTTTACATAGAGCCATCTCAATTCGTGAGTGTGGCGTATCACAATTTTATTTTTTTTAGATTATCTTGGATCTTATACATAAATTTGGTTGGACTTACTAGAAAAAGAAAAAAGAAAAGAAAGAAAGAAAAACAATCCGTTAGATCCTTCATGGACTCATCCTACAACACACAAGCCACATGAAGAATCGTGAAGGTTATATAGGGTGATCACAATGGGAGTTGTGCCCCTAGAATGAACTTAAGTAGATTACATATCTTTGTAATGTTCACAAAACATCATCTGACTTGATGATTATGTCACATTAACAAGTTAAATGACTTGGGACTAAGTTAGGGCATAGTTCTATGTGACCCAAAATTACTATAGCTTTGGGACACCACAATATACTCAAATTGAATGTGCTAGAGAGAATCCTATATTAGATGTTTTTCTAGGTTAAGTAATGCATTAAGATTTCTATATCTATTTTGCTTTGCAGTCCGACGTTTTATAAAATCATTAAAAACAAGTTGGTGGAGGAATATGAGGTGGATCCTTACCTTGCTACTGTGTTGAATTGCACCTCCTGGCTTATCTATGGGTTGCCTTTTGTGCATCCCGATAGAATCCTTGTCCTCACCATCAACCCCATTGCGATTGCAATAGAGCTCATATACATAGGCATTTTCTTTTTATATGCTCTAAATCAGGAAAGGGTATGTGCTTGATGTGTCTTTGAACTTTATTGATTCATTTATTTTTTATCTAGGTGTTTCGAGATTTACCTTCAAAATACCGATAGCTTTTTTACTTATACCATGCTATCTGAATGGAAGTCTACTGATAAGAGTTCCACTAATGCATTCCAAGTTTATTCACATAGAACATTGTCAGCATACAGTAATCATAGATGAACTGTAGTTAGTCTTGTTCTTTTTATTTTTCCTTAATTTTAAATTTATTTAGTTTGCTACTCCTCTAGTCAAACGTTTGTGATTATGTTATGTCTTTTTTATATAATGCTCATCCAACAAACTGGAATGGGTCGAGGCAAAGTTCGATGAACTGAAAAATCCTCCTAAACTAAATCCGGATATTAACCTCTAAAAAGTCAAGTAAACAAACGTTAATTAATCCCACTCAAAAAGTCCTCATCTTCCCATCTTTCTTGATTGTCGTTGAATTCAAGGATGCCCAAATTTTCAAAACGGTTTTAATGGATTATTCCACATCAAGCAAGTGGGGTGGCCGACTGGCCATGATGTTCTTCTGGTCTGAACGAAGGAAAGTTCGAGGAAGCGGAGGATCCTAAAGCATCAGTTGCAGAGACGGACTAGGGTTGTGTGACTTTGACTTTGACGAAGGATTGATGCAACGGGATTGGAGCTTTTATCTTTAATGCTGGAGGAGAGGACCAGTAGGATTTGGACTCCTTGAGCTCCACTTTAAGTGCTGCTTAATATATAATAGGGAGCACGGGCTGACCTTGTGGCTGGCCGTGACCATTTGAATTGAAAAAGAAGCTATAAAGATTGAATGATGATGATGAGGGTTCCTTCCTCGTGCAAAGAAACTCGGGCTCTTTGCACTTTTGAATTATCTTGAATCTGACCGTTCCAAGCTTAGCTTTTCTATTGAGAAAAAGTTTGAGGATGTGATCTGGATTGGGACTTTATAACAGAAGGGAGATTTGACCAGGAGTGCCTCCAACACCGAATCAAGACTGGCAAAAAAGAATGAGGAAATTGTTATAAGATAAAGCTCGGATTTGAATCGGTTGACGTACCCAATATGATAGAATTTTACTCAAAAATTTGACTATGATATAATTATTGGTTCACACTACCACAATTACCGATGCGGTGTTTTGTTCCCGTTGCATGCGTGCGCCTCAAGTGATCTCATCTCGCTTGTGAGCCTCCTCCTGTACCGGCACAACAACCATCGTCGCGACCATGGACAGTGTTGCCACGTCACAACCCCTACCTTCACCCATGGTCTCTCTTTAGCCAGACCAATCATGATGGCAACTTTATCTGGTAGTTATGTTGCTCATGAAATTTCTTCCTTGAAGTATATTTATGAAACGTCAATACACATAGGAGTATCGACCAATCAATTGGGACACACATCACTAGTTTAAATACCATTGAAGGAGCCAAAAATCCAAGCCCATTGATAAATGCAGTTGAACTCAACATACTGAAAATTCTTTGCTTTTTCATTGAATAGGGAATATTATTTCTTTTGGCCTCTACCTCTGGCGATGGTAAACTTTGCTCACCTGAACAACTCCTCTGTCTGTGCATACCCGAACAACCCAAATCTGCCTCAGCCACTTTCGGATCTCCTAAGCTTTCCTCAATGAAACAAGAACTGTTACACCTTAAGGCCTGCTGCAGGTAACGCCAGCTTATATTTAATAAGAGCTAGTTTCTTTTACGCGAACTATGATGGACTCAATGATCCGCCTCAGTTCGTTCTCTATCTCGATGCCAATCTCTGGTTAACGGTGAAATTCAGCAACGCTTCTGACGTCGTGACTTCAGGGACTCTCAGTTTTGCATCTTCGGAGGCTATTTAGGTTTGTGTCGTGAACATTGGTGTGGGAGTTCCTTTCATATCGGCGTTGGAGTTAGGCCGCTGAACAGTTCTACATATGACTCCTGAGTATGGGAAATCTGCTTCATTACTTCTCTTTCAAAGGTTGAATTTTGGTTCAACCAGCGGAAGTGGTAACAACCAGACGACACAACTTTTAGATGACACAACTTTTTTTGGAAGAAAATAATTTTTGGCAGTTTTTGATACAACATTCAAAATTAAGAGAAAATAACCGAGAAAAATAGGTGAGCGCATAAATGGAAATAAACATTAAATCAATCAAATTAAATATGTGAAAGATATAATTGATTTTCTTACCCATGTTGCCATAAGGAAAAAGAAAATTTATGCCAAAATTTGAATTGCAAGAACATGTGCTTTTAGATTCTAAGCATACTCCAGAAGATTGTTCCTTTATTCTTGAGTTGCATAGACTTTAACCAAATGGATAAGTAATATGCAATTTTTCACGAATGAATTTGAAATGTGCCTTTTTATAAGGGTTTGGTGAATATGTCTAACAATTGATTCTTTGAATTAACAAATTGAACACTTATTTCACTATTCTGCACATGATCTCTTATGAAGCAGTGTCAAATCTCAGTATATTTTGCTCTAGAGTGGAGAATGGGATTCTTTGTAAGATTAATGGCATTTGTATTGTCACATATGATTTCAATGTGAGAGTCTTCTTCTTCAAAGTTTCTTAGTTGTTGTCTTATCCAAAGGATTGTGAGCAACATCTCCAAAGAGCAACATATTCTACTTTAACAATTGAAATTGCTATTGTATTCTATTTCTTTGAAAATCAGGATTCCAACATTTGTCCTAGAAATTAGCATGTACCTGAGGTGCATTTTCTTGTCAACTCTACAACTGTTAACACCCGAAATTTTTGATCAACATTTTTAAACATTCACTTATATTCTTTTTGCAAAAATGTATAAATTTATAAATTTATAAAAAAAAAAAATATATAAAAAAATTGCAAATGAAAAAAAAAAAAAATTAAATGAGTGAAATCGAGCGGGCCAGCATGTCCGGTCCATGTTTTTAACAAATTTTCGTCCAGTCCATATCTTTATTTCCTTATTCAGCCCATCTTTCTTTTCTTCCTTTGGGCCCATCAGAATTAAAATGAAAATGAAAGCTCCGCCATTTTCCTTTTGTTTCACGCCTCCCTTTCCTCCAACCTACCTGGCACCTTACTCACGCGCACCCTCACGTCGTACGCATGCACACCCGTTTCTGGTGGGTGCTCGGCATGAAGAGGGCGTGAGAGAAAGGGGGACTTCTTCCCGTTTTCTACTTCATCTTCGGCGGAGTGCAACCGAGAGAGAACCTGAGAACGAGGACTCTCTCTAACCGTCCAGCCACGCCCTAAGCTTGACGGCTCCCGACCGCACCCCATGCTGGAGACCCTGCTTCCCAGCGACCCTTTTTCGGGTAAGTTTTTTTCTTGAGTTCAACTCCCTTGACCCGAGGATCTCGTCCCGACGAATCCAGGGCGACCGGTCCTGGCTCGAACCATCTTGGGCCTTCCAGCTGGTTGCCGTCGTCGAGTCAAGTAGGGCCCCATCACCCGAGCGCACAAACACGCTCCCTTTTGCTTGGTATATCAGCCCGTCGGTTCAGAGCTCGCGGTTCTTTGATTTGCGCAAGTTCTGACCTGAAGGCCCGTGATTTGTTGTCTTTAGACTTTTTTTTTTGTTGTGTCTGCCTAGATAGTCGGTTTATCTCCCGTTCAAGTTTTCGCTAGCTTTTCAGTCGGCCACTCCCAGGTGTTCGACGTTTTGTCTAGGCTAAATTCATGATAAATTTTCTTGAATTTTTGTGGGTCAGCCGTGAATAGTTCAAGGAAGATTAATGGTGGTTCGATGACAGTGAGGATGCTGATGATAACATGTTCGTGGGATGGCTGCGTTGGAAAGGGGGACGTTCAGTGAAGGTGTTGCAAGGCGAAGGTGCTCTCAGGTAGAAGAAGATGGGAAGCTGAACATGAAGAAGAACAACAAAGCAGAAAAAGACAAAAAAATATATATATATATAAATAAACAAGAAAAAGAAAGAGAATAAAAAGAAAAGCCAAGAAAAATAGAAAGGGGATAATGGGCTGATTTTGTTCTTAGTGGGCCTCGATTTGCTTGTCTTATGGGCCACGTCATGGGTCTAATTGGCCTAACAGGATTAGGGCTATTTGGGCTGGAAATATTAGGCTGATTGGTTTTTTTTTAAATAAAATATTAATGGGCCTTCATGAGTTAATTCCGAGTGGACTTAGGGCTGGCCCGGTTTGTTTTTAATCTGACCTCCGCGTTGGTTTAGTAAGGCTGGGTCTCTTGACCCGGTCTGGATTTTTTTTAATTTAAAAAAAACCATTAAAAATATTAAAAATTCAGAATTTTTTTTTTTAAAAATCCAAAAAAAAAAAAAAAGAAATTCCTCAAAAATTATTTTTAAAATTTTTTTAAGTAATATTCTCTTAAAAAGTGGAAGCCCTTCGATCTAAAATTGTAATTGAATTTGAATAAGCCTTTTAGGTCCTATCTTAGGAATTGGATTATCCTTAGAAACAAATGCTCTTATTTGTGCACTTTTGATGGGATGATCATGGCTTCCTTTTTAGCCTTTTCCCTTGCAACTTATTTAATACTTCATTTGGTTGCTAATTGTTATTTTAATGATTATGCACTTGCGTAATCACTTCATATGTTAGTGGATGAGTCTAAAAATCAATTAAAACTGCTTGACAAAAACTTTTTCTAAAATTAATAAGATTAGGTATCAAAATAGCTCTAATTATTTAATTAATATAACCAAATCCCTGACCTAGATTCTCTAATTACGTAGGAAGTGAGGTATGTTCCCGTGTGTCTCATTTGGTTTCTAACTGAACCTAATACACTAGTGGCAACTTCTTATTAGCAAACTTTTACGAGCATCTCAATGTTGTGCTAGATATTGTCATGACCTATTTTCCTATTATCCAAAGAATGGGTTCATGACTCTCATTAGACGTGGCCCCTCCCAAACCCCGCGTGATATTGGATGTTCATGAAAATCTTCTAATGAGGAGTCGCCACTAGTAGCCTATGGAAATATGCATCACTTTTTACGCAATCAACGAATCTAGGATCGAAGACTTGATTATTAATCAATTAGTGCTATTTCGGTACTTGATCTTGTTCATTTCAAAAAGACTTGTCAGGTAGTTTGGATTGATTTTAGAATTATCCACTAACATATGAGGTGATTATGTGGGTATGCAACCATCAAAATAACAATCCGTAAAATGAGGGATGTGGTAAATAAATTGTAGGAGAAAGTAAACACCTAGCATTAAGAGACGAATAAATGACGGTCCTAATTAGACTAAGGGGGACCATAATCATTGCGTCATGAGTGCAATCAAGGGCAATTGTCTCCGAAAATAATTAAAATCCTAAGATAAAGTCGTGAGCGTTTGTTCAATTTTAAGTACAATATTAAATCGATAATTTTCCCGCGAGAAAATTTTTCGAGAATTATTTTAGAGTTTTTTAAGGAACTATAAAACAAATTTGGAATTTTTGGGATTTTTGAAATTTTTTGGAATTTCTAATATTTTAATATTTTTGATTTTTTTTTTTTTTTTGAAAATGTTCATAAATTTTCAGGTTTTTGAATTTTCCGAAATTTCGAAATTTTTTATAATTTTTCAATATTTTTAATATTTTTTAATATTTTCTGAATTTTTGGATTTTTTAATAAAAAACGAATTCTGACCGGGTCAGGAAACCCGGCCCTGCTGACCCGATTCGCACCCCGTTGGCGGTATGATTAAAAAGCAATTTTTATATTTTTATTATTTTTTTTTTATTTTATTTTTTTTTCTTTTCTTTTTTTTCCTATTTTTTCTCAATTTTTGTCTTTTTCTACTGCACTTTCTTCCTCTGCATGCAGATTTTTCCTCCCCCATTGCACGTTTTCAACCTCCCGATGGTGAGTTTCGCGCCTGCAACCTCTTCTCTGTTTTTTTTTTTTTTTCTTTTTAATCTTTTTAATTTCTTTTCCGGTCTTCTTCTTTCCCCACTGAAGCTTCTTTCCCTGCGGCTCTTCTTCCTGAACCGACGCCGAGCGCCACCGCGAAACCTTCGCCAAACGAACTCTTTTCGAAGCGGTCATCCCACGAATATGTTGTCTCCACCACCCTCACCATCGCCGAACCACCGTTAACCTTTCCTGAACCGTCCACGGCCAACCCAAAAAAAACCAACGAAAATCTACCGCGTATCTAGTCTAGACAAAACATCGAACACCTGAGGTGCGCCAATTGAAAAGCTAACGAAAATCGAACGGAAGATTAACCAACAATTCGGCAGAAACAATAACCAAAAAAAGTCTAAAGACAACAAATCATAACCCACCGGGATCGGAAATCGAGCAAACAGAAGAGCCGCGAGCTGAAAATACCACGCAAAAGGGAGCGCGTTCGTGTGCTCGAGTGACGGGGCCTTTCTCGGCTCGACGACAATGGCCAGCAGGCGGGCCCGAGATGGATCGAGCCGTGGCCGGCCGGCCTAGCGTCGTCGAGACGAGATCCTTGGTCAAGGGATCGAACTAAAAAAAAAAAACATACCCGGAAAAAGGCGCCAGGAACGAGCTTCTTTCTTGCTGCCCACTGAGGACAACGGCGGGCGGACGGGCCTCCGGCGACGGCTAACCGCTCCCTCGAGCTTACCTTTCTCCTCTGGTTCGCTTTCTCACCCTCGGACTCTCTCCATCTCTCGGTCCTTCTCTCCTCCGGTTTTCCTGCCCCTGCGACTTCCTCTCTCTCGGTTCTTTCTCTTCAGCTCTCTCCCCGTTCTCTCGACGCAAGAACCCAAGGAGGAAAGGCGTCGAAGGTCGAGAAAACCCAGAAAAAAAACCCTCCTCTCTCTACCCCGGTTTTCTTCTCCCTTTTTTTTTTGGTCCCGCGGTCTTTTCTGTCCTCTCCCTTTCCGCTCTCGCCCTGCACCTCCAACCTAACCTCTGCCGTCTCTGACCTTTCCCATCTTCTGCTGCTCTGCTCTTTCTGCTCTGACCTGCCTTCGTTTTTTAAGTCTTCTTTTGCATGTGATGTTCTGCGCGGACAGAAAGAAGGGAGGAAGAAGAAAACCAAGCGGGCCGGGCCGAGGAAGGAGAAAAAAAGGAAGAAAGGAAAATGGGCCGAGCCCAGCGCCAAAAAGAGAAGGGAAAAGAGGAAGGGGCCAGCCCGAGTCTGGTCCGAACCCGGCCCGATTATTCTTTTTAAATTTGGAATTTTTTTAATTTTAATTTTTTTGAAATAAATTTTTTTTTATCCTTCCGAATGGGTTAAAGATAATGTTATGACTAGATTGATATTTGTGCACTAAATTTATGACTTTTTTAGTAATTTTCTTCATAATTTGGCAAGCATCAAAATTAGAGAGGTAACTAATGATATCATAAATCACACGAATCAATATCACATTATATGTAGATGACATATATTTTTCGGTTGTACTTTGCAAGTACCAAGTGCCAAGTACCCATTTCATTATAATCAAATGATGCTATGTTAACTTACACCGTGATGTATATTTTTGTGTTTACACAACTTTACTATATAAGCGGTGAAGAGAGAGTTAAATGTTGAAAATATCGAAAACAAATCAATTCAGTACACTTGAGTGTCAAAACATCTACTGCTAAGAGACATTTCATGAAGAGTTTAATTAATTTAAGATGGTGTAATCGCCGAAATGGAACAATAAATTAGGATTAAGGGTCTGTCGATCTCTTACCCTAGATTATGTTTTATTTTCCAATTTTTTTCCCCTCAATTCATCTAAATAACGGAGTTTCTCTTGTACGATGTAATTCTCACGTCACCAGTTATATGATTTCTTCAAAAAAGTCGTATCCATGTCCATTTAATTCAACTTTCGCTTGATAATAATCCAATAGTTGGTAGGTGTTAATCTACAAAAACATAAAACGGGACAGGAAAAGATGAAGAGCCTCAATACGCCTGAGCCATAAAATCATGTCGATGTCACGTGAAATTCGACCCGGACTCCCAATGGTCGAGCTCGGAAGTCAAATGCGGTTGGCGGATAACCATCTACTTCTTCCACTTAGCCCACGTTTTCTTTTATGTGAACTCATTAGCACACGGCGCCGTGTTCCGGGACTCTTAACTCCATCAGCTATAGGTATTAGGTGTAGCATCGAGTTTCGTGATTCATGCACCATTTATATACAGCAAATTGACCATTTTTTCTTTAATTTCGTCTGAACTTTCTATTTTCCCTTTTGGAATACCCACTACTTGCGGATCTATTTGGGGTGATCGGTTCTTAATCCGATTCACAAAATTGGAAACCGGGGATTAGACCGAGATTGGACTGGAAACCGTTGGTGCCGATGTCGGTTCAATGAAACCGATCACTTTTTTTTCTACTATTTGATGCTACATGTTTTTTGTTATGAAGAAATTTTTAAAAAAAATTGGCTACTTTTTTTTTTGAATAAACAATTAAAATATATATATGTAGTTAGTCCGGTTTAGTTCTTTGATGGAATCGGGAATTGGAATGCTTGGACACTAGTTCCACTTTAGGAACTAAGAACCAAACCCAATCGGGCGGTTCCTGATTCAGGCAATCTGTTTTTGCACAACCTAGAATGATCCACCGTGGGTCCTATTCTCATTCGGACGGTCCATTTTGCACACCTTGGAACTCATCTATCGTTTTCTGTTTGTTTAACGGAAAGAAATAGTTTTCAATGCTTTTTGTTTGCAAAAAGCAAAAGCATGAGTAGCGGGTGAGTTGGAATCTCGTCAATCGTCAACTATACGACCAGGACCATTGTGTTTCTGAGAAGTAGGTACGGTTCCCCCCGTCAGAAATTTGATAAAGAAAAGAGAAAAATAGAGCCCAGCCGCCTATTCTTATTTGTCGAGAATATGACATAAATAATTATTAAATTCTGACTTAATATATAATGTGGTCTTTGAATTATATCTCAATGTGCAATGTGACTCATAAACTTTTGATTTATCTTTAATTTAGGCCCAATCATTTTGAAATTAATTTGACGTGACAATTGGCTGGCATAGGCATGTGACAATGACGTTAGAGTAGGGGGGCATCTAGTGTACACAACTCTAGAGACATATGGATCTCATGCGCGGAGGCTCTGGTGCCGTGTAACGGCGGGTCTGGCAGTGGTTGGCAGCAAGATTTCATGGGGCTAGCTCAGAAAAAAGGGCATGAGTTTGGATGTGGTGTTTGTTTTTATCGAGATAAGCAACAGGAGGCGTCCAAACTCACAACCAACGATGGCGAGCATCGCAGGTCTAAGAGGTGACAGTGTCCAACTTCTTGTCGCGATGGAATTTCAAGGTCTTTGTTGTTTGAGGGCATCGAGTCTAATAGTGATGTTTGGTTTTTAAAATGAGCAACGGAAATGTGCCAAACAACAACTTACGCTTCGACATTGGTAAAAAACCCTAAGCAAAGTGGTCAATGTGGCTAGCGTCACGACGATCACATAGTGGAATAGACTCATCAAGTAACATTGGATTTGTGGTTGTTGAGAAAAAAAAAATGTAATGGTGTGTATATTACAAAAGTAAAGATTAATTACAATTTATGTAAACTATAATTAACCCAATATATATATATATATATATATATATCACAATTAAATGGAAACTACAATTATCTATCTACTAGTGGTATAACATCACTATGTTGCGGTAGCTTTTTCTCCTCCAATTCTTCCGCACAATATAGTTTATCTAAATCAAAGTGATTCTTACTTCTTCAAAAGGTTTTATGCTGATCCATTTTATTAATTTTTCGTAAAATATTTACACAATAGCTACAATGAAAAAAATAAAATGTGAAGAGGAGGAGCCTCGGCACATATGAGCCCAAAACATGCGGGTGAAATTACGTCAATCTAACATAAAACCTGCTAAATTTAGCCGCCTGCAACTTTTAATTTCTGAACTTTTCTCTAAATTTAAACATGGGCCGCAAACCGCAAGTTGACATTTTCTTCTAATTTGATTTGTATTTTCATTTTGGCAAACTGCAAGTTGATATTTTTTTCTAATTTGATTTGTTTTTTCATTTTGACTTTTGACTTGCCCCCTCTTGCTGACCGATTTCCTGTTTGTGTTTTCTGTATGCATGAATGAGTGGTTCAGATGGAATCTCATCAATGGTCAATCGTATGACCAGAGCCATCGTGCCTGTGCTGCTTGAAAAGCGAATACGACTTTACAGGTCAGAGATCTAGTTAAGGACAGGCGAGCAATCATTATCGATACTCATGTGCATAATCTGCAATCGTACCCAAGCCGAGTCCCACAAGAGAAACGAAAGGAACAAGCTTTCTGGTATAACATCGCGGCGTTGCAGTAGTTTCATCAGTCATGCTGAGCTGAAAGGTGACGGTGGAGATGTCAATCGGTTCCCTTCAACTGCTCTTTCTTTGCATTCTCGCCGCAGTTCCAGCAAATGGGCAGCTTCAAACAGGTCAGCAAATGGCTCACGTTTCTTCTGATTTCTATCCGATCGAGGCACGAAGCTAGTTCCTGCAAGTTGTTGCGCGATTTCACGTGAACCCTTTTGGTGATCGATGATTCGTAGGCAGAGCATGTTAGAATCGGCTGGTGAAAAGAACGCCTTGATATGTTTGTGTTTGAAGATCATTTGGAGTTCTTTCTTCTGACTGTCTGCGAAATCTTCTGCTCTGATTTGTTTGAAATAGGCTTCATAAGCATAGACTGCGGGGCGCCCGTGAATTTCAAGTACGTTGACCTGGACACCGGAATAAGCTACGAGTCTGATGGAGCTTACACCGACACTGGAACAAATCGGAACATCTCCTCTGACTATGCATACCCGAACAACCCCAATCTGCCTCAGCCACTTTCGGATCTCCGAAGCTTTCCTCAAGGAAACAAGAACTGTTACACCTTGAGACCAGCTGCAGGTAACGCCAGCTTATATTTAATAAGAGCTAGTTTCTTTTACGCAAACTATGATGGACTCAATGATCCGCCTCAGTTCGATCTCTATCTCGATGCCAATCTCTGGTTAACGGTGAAATTCAGCAACGCTTCTGACGTCGTGACCTCAGAGACTGTCAGTTTTGCATCTTCGGAGGCTATTTATGTTTGTCTCGTGAACATTGGTGCGGGAGTTCCTTTCATATCGGCATTGGAGCTTAGGCCGCTGAACAGTTCGACATATGACTCCGAGTATGGAAAATCTACTTCATTACTTCTCTTTCAAAGGTTGAATGTTGGTTCAACCAACGGAAGTGGTAGATACCTGGATGATATATACGACCGCATTTGGGCTCCTTATGTTTCCCCTTCATGGGAGGTGATCAATACTTCATCGGCAGTAAATACAAATGAAAACGGCTATAAAGCACCTCCTGAAGTCATTCAGACAGCTGCTAGGCCGCGGAATGCAAGTGAACCCTTGGAATTGCGCTGGTCCTCAAGTAATGCGAGTGACCAGTTCTTTGTGTACTTGTACTTTGCCGAAGTCGAGCAGCTTCAGAGAAACATTTCAAGAAAATTCAATATATCATGGAATGGATCTCCACTCTCTGGGCCTTTTAGTCCCCGCTACCTCTATGCAGCCACGATATCTAACTCAAAAGCCTTGGTGGGAGGTGAACATCGAATCATGATCTATAAAACAGCTGATTCGGCTCTTCCACCCATACTGAATGCTGTTGAGATTTACAAGGCTAGGTTGCTGGACGAATTGCTAACAAACAGCGAAGATGGTACGTTCTCTTCTCCTAGTGTCTGAAATTTCGATTTCGCATATTGGAATCAGTAATGGGGAATGGTCTTCAGGAATGGTTAAGTTTGCTCTAGTGAAAGCAATTGAGGTTGAACTTGCTTGAGATGTGAAAACAAATGAAGAGCGAAAAAACTGCATATTACTGCAGGAACTCGGAATCAGTACTTATGTTAAGGCAATTTCATGGCAGTTTAGTATATGCTTAAACTAGATATGAAAGTCTACACTACTTTCTATCTACTCCATCGCATCTAATACTATATACAGTCAATGCTTTGCTTAGTGTCAAAACAACATATCAAATAAAGAAAAACTGGGCTGGCGATCCATGTGGGCCAAGAAGTACCCATGGGAAGGGCTCGCATGCAACTACAGCAGTTTGAATTCCCCTCAAGTAATCTACCTGTGAGTTCTTGCGGCACATCTGGTCTGGCTCACATTAACCAGTTTGGGTGCAAATTTCAGCCTCAGCATATCTGCTATGATGAATGCAGGAACTTAAGCTCGAGCACATTGAATGGGGCAATTGCTGCTGCTTTTGCAAAACTTTTATCATTGGAATCCTTGTGAGTGTACTAAGATTTCCAGGTGGCTCGGCCATTCTTTGGTTTGCTAAAATTAACTTTAAGATTCATTTGTTTCAGCTTGTAGTATCTCAAAAAGTATTATCTTGTTTAGGGACCTGTCGAACAATGGCTTAACCGGACCAGTGCCTGTTTTCTTGGAAGAACTCAAAAACTTGAAGTACCTGTAAGTGGACAGAGTTATCTTCATCTGCAATACGACCAGATATACTAATTGTATGAGATGATAACTTGACTTTCAGGAACTTGAGAGGCAACAATCTGTCGGGAGCTGTGCCTAAAGCTCTTTTAGAAACATCGAATGCAGGGTTGCTCGCATTGAGGTTAGTATGCTCCTTTTGGGTCAATAACTGTTGTGGATGAACTCATTCTTCTCCCTCCACATGCTTCCGTCCTGTGTTACCATTTTTTCTCTCCACGAACTCACCTTCCTCTTTTCAGTGTCGATGAACAAAACCTTTGTGGCTCTGCTTCTTGCAAAAGGAAGAAGAGAATCATCATTCCTGTCATTTCATCATTGTTATCAGTGATGGCCCTATGTATTGCCCTGGTGGTGCTCTGGCAACTAAGAAGAAAATGGAAATCGGGTATTGATCTCCTCTTCTTTTTCAACTGAATGTTCTATGGAAGCTTTAGAGAGGATGTGATGTGGTGCTAGCACGACTTAGACATCATAGATGCACCGAGAGAGACAAAGAGGAAAACTTTATGATTGTATCAGCAGCAATCATTCTTTAAATCATCGGCACTGTTTATATGGTAACAGCTGTAACTCATCAATAGAAAAGGATATCTCAGCTAGGTATCAAAGTTAGATGCATATCTAAAATCCTGAAAATAGAAGCATGTGCCATATTAATCGTAAACTCCTGTCCATGTCAAATTATCACAGGCACAGGTTCTCCAAATGAGGGAGGAAGATATTTAGCATCAGAGAAGAGGCATTTCACATATCCTGAGGTGGTAAGCATGACTAACAACTTCCAGACAGTTATCGGGAAGGGCGGGTTTGGTGATGTCTACCTTGGCAATATGAATGAAGGAATCCAAGTTGCAGTGAAGATGCTATCTGCATCATCTTCACAAGGGCTCAGAGAATTCCGAACTGAGGTTTGTACTATATTCTTAAAAATCAATGTTCCTAGCACATTCATATGCCACACAACATGCCGAAGTACATCAAAGCCAGTACAGGTTTCATAGCTTGCCGCAAAGACTGATTGTAGATGATCCCTTTAGGGGTTGTTCCATTGAGACAAAAGACTGCAAACCCGTATAGTTTTTGTGACGACAATGTTTACAGGACATTATCAATTTAATCTTCAAGAATGTTATTTAAGTTACTAAAGCTGCTGGTCCATCTGCAGGCTGAACTTTTAATGAGAATTCACCATAGGAACTTGGCCTCCTTCATTGGATATTGTGATGAGAACATGGTGCTGATATACGAATACTTGGCTAAGGGCAATCTGAAAAATTATCTTTCAGGTAATTCTACAAGAACAAGAAAGAAGTTTAGGGCGAAATAATGACTACTGTTTTGGAAACTAATGCAATATCTTGCTTCTGCAGATGGTGATTCACGTACATTGAGTTGGGAATTGAGGCTTCGCATTGCAATAGATGCTGCACAAGGTTAGCTTTCCTATATTATATCGGAACTCAAGAAACAATCTACTCAGGTCATCATACCTTAGTGGTTCAGTCATATTCTTTTTGTTTATGGACTTGAACTTAAACTGTCGATTAATCAAATGTCGTCAATCTTTTCCTCACATCATGCATTTGTCCTCATGTTACATCTATGAGTTCTTCTGAATAAGTGAAGTCGAGTCCAGTGAACTTCAGTGTGGTTGTGTGATAACGTTAATCTTAGAAGAAGAGAAAATCCGAATCACTCAACAAAACATTCCATTTGCAAGGAATAAATCAGCTAGGTTTATATTGAAAAGGTTATGCTCGATGAGAAATTCGTCATACGAATTCAAGTTCCTTAAAAATCCAGTTACAACAATAGAAAATGATATTGGCTTCAGTTCCTTAGTCTCCAATGTAATGTGTCCGATCTATGTGCAAGTAAGATCTCATGCATCTACCGGCAATATAAAACATTAGATGACTACTGCTTCAGGGAAACGATATAATCACGACACTGAAAAGACGGCGTCAAACATTTTCAGTAACAAAGGGAAGTATATATCATTTGTATAACATTTCGTGTATTATTGATTTTTCTTTCGTCATAAAAAGAATGGAGTTTCGGTCGTTGGTTCGCAGGACTCGAGTATTTACACCATGGATGCAAACCGCCGATTGTTCACAGAGACGTGAAGACTGCCAACATTCTATTGAGCGAAAGCATGGAGGCTAAAATAGCAGATTTCGGACTTTCCAAGGTTATCCCCAATGACGGCCTTAGTCACATGACGACTTCCGTCGTGGGTACAACTGGATATCTTGACCCAGAGTGCGTTTTACTGCATGAATGTCACTGAAACATAACGCATTTAGCTAAAGAAAGATTGATCTCTACTGATAATAGCTTTCTCTGGTTTCAGGAATACAAAGCATAAATGGTAACTAGGGCTATTTCCACTGGTTTTCTGAATCTCGTCCCGTCTATGCAGGTACTACATTTCTCGCAAACTGAACGAGAAAAGTGATGTTTATAGTTTCGGGATTGTTCTGTTGGAGCTGATCACAGGACAGCCCGCAGTCATCAAAGGCGAAATGGCCGTCCATATTCTGGAATGGGTGAGTCCTTTCATTCAAAGAGGAGATATCCTAGACCTTGTCGATCAAAGGTTGCAGGGAGACTTCGACGAGAGTTCGGCGCATAGAGCAGTAGAAATAGCGATGTCATGCGCAGCATCCACGTCCCCACATCGTCCAACGATGAGTTACGTGTTGCCAGAGCTTAAGCACTGCTTGGAAATGGAGTTGTCCAGGGGTTTGGAAAGAACTCCCAGACTAAGGGACGAGGCAACTGGCATAGCGGTTTCGACTAGTTCACCGGAAATTCAGTCGACCAACTTCGATTCTATGTCAGCTATTTCGCCAAGGTAGCGGGTTGAGTTGAACGGCCACGGGTTTGATAGTTGTATTCTTAACCACTGTAACGTTTCTTAGGAAAACTCTCTCGCCAATGTCATCCTTCTGTCGTAGGAGGCAAGTGATGATGATAATGGTTGTAATTACTTGTTTGTGTATATATTTGTCAACTGGTATATCGAAGTTTGTGAATGTTTCTCTTTTTGAACCCTCTTAGTCAGCTGTGCTTCAATTTTCTTTTAAAAAAAATAATAATCCATAAATTTTAGCTGAATGTGCAATATTATATTTAAACTTTTAATTTGTTTAATATAATACTTCAATTATTTATAAATATTCAATCTAATCCCTAAACTTTCATGTTGTTTAATCTAGACATTCACTTATCCATAAGAAAGTATAATCAATCCTTGCTATTTATTCACATTCTTTTTTAATTACTATCGTGCCCAAATATTGAAGTATCTTTTCATTTCAATCTATTTTCTTAATTGACAAAAAAAACTACCATCTTCTTAGTACCTTTTTCAATCTTTATAGATATATTACGATAGTTCCGTTTAGGTAAATTCTGATTTATGATCCCTATGACAATAAAAATATAACCTCATTTAAAGTTATATTGGATTGATATTTTTGCTAGTTTTACAAATAAGTGTTTTCATGAAGATATCTAGATATATAAACTAGAAAACTAAAATAATAGGTAATTCAACCCGAAACAACTCTAAATCAGGTTCTACTTTTACTATTATGGAGATCAAAAGCTAAAAAATAATTAAATGAAACTATTGTAACATTTATAATGACCACAAAGGTAAAAGAGAAATAAAAAGATAAAACATTTTTTTGTTAACTTAAGAAGTCAAAATTTGACATCCGAAAATTCCTATATCTATAAATTTGTAGGACTTGAGATAATAAATGTTACAGGTGAAAATTCCAGTTGGATTAATAAACATTGATGGGTTGATTATATGGAGTGATGGTGAATCCCATGTCACAACAGTAATTGCTAATGGAGATTGATATGCTCCAAGATTATGTATCAGATAAGTGGATGGTTAGAAATTCATTGAGTAGAGTTTATCTTGGCACTTGGTAACTTTTGCGAAACATTTTACTTCAAAATATTTTTTTAACTTTTCAGTGTTTAGAATGGACATTGTTTTCCTTATCTGATATAATTGAGCCATTTGTCACTTTCTAATTGAACATCTCTCACTCAATTTCAATATGATATTTTTAACTCGATTTCATCATTATTTTTAACCTTAGTTGAACTTTCTTATCCCTTTGTAATTCGTGTAAGATTTCCAAATACACCCCTTCTTGATTATATGAAACCTTTTACAATTAAACAAGCTTAAAAAAGAATTTCAACTTGTTATTACAAAGAAACAAGAGAGATCACTCTTCACTTTCTTATGCTATTATCACTTTCCAGTCTTTCAAGTAAAAGTAAAGATTTCATTCTTGTGTTGTCGAAATGTCAAATTCCATCTCTTTAGACTTTACAAGGTGGTTTAAGTCTTTGAGTTGTCCAAAAAAAAACTGTTCAAGGTAAATGAAACTCTAGGGGCTAAGTTAAATTGATTTAATTGGTACTTTTGATTTCGTTGTTTGATATTTGTTAACTTAGTTTGAACGTTATTCATGAGTGAGATCAAGCTTCAATAATAGCATGGTGAGTTATTGTGTTAACTTTATTTGAAAACATAAGTATTGTCATGTGTAAAAATTGTTTGACCGACCTTATTAAAGGCTTGGTTATATATTTTACAAAAAAATATAACAATGTGGAATTTGGACTTGAAAAGGGTTTTCACTTGATTTTGATTAAGTGTTGACTTGACAAGTCACTTTACCCATTTTGGTCATTTAATTGATTTTTGAGCAGATTTCCAATTTTGAAATAAATCACCAATCCTTACAAGTTATCAGTTTTCTAGCTAGTTTATCGATTCTAGTCTTTCACCAAAACTTTCTAAGGAAATGGATTTCCTGATCGACTTAACGATGGTTAACCAATTGAGTGATTACCCTCAAGTAATTGATTTCTATGTGTCAAACTTCAAGTAGCCCATCTCGAAGAACTTGATTTTTTACCAAAGTTGCCCATCTCAAGTTGTCAATTTCGACAAATATTGTCTAGTTTAAGGTTGATGGATTTTGGATTGAGTTGTTGATTTCAAAGATGTTGATTTCTAAACAAAGTTGCATGTTTTAAAGGTGTCAATTAATAAATATCAGTTACTAAGTTATTCATTACATATATATGACTTTCCGATTAGATAATGATGGCTTAACATGGAAAGAATAATGATATATATGTTGAAATGCACATAATTATTTGTTTATCATTAATGACATGATAAAAGATAAATTATTGAGATGTACATGAAAATTGTTATGTTGTAATGAATTGTACATCATTGATGCCAAGAAATAATGACTTTTGCCACAACCTATTTGCCACAAGAGCAAATTCCCTTGTATGAGTTTGTGTATGAGATTGAAGAGTTAGTCAGATATTCTATCATGTGAGACTATTCATTACAAGGTTGAGAGGACATGAAATCCTATTATGATAAGGCTTGTGTAATCATGATTTAGTGTTAAGAAATGGCAGATGTACAGTGGTGTATTTATCCTCATTCATATAAAAAAACCCATGATGGATAAGTTGAGTGGCAAATGGATATGTATGATTCCATCCTCCATGAGTTGGTTGTGATATTGATGAACTATTATGTAGTATTTGCATATCATGAAAAAATATGTCATTTGCTTGTAGTCGGATGAATGATCTTATGTAATATTGTTTATGATTTCCATAGGGAAGATAGTGCATTTACTTCTACATTTGTCATACATTGTTATTTTGTATTTAACCTTAATTCACATTGTTTGTTGTTATCGGATTGAGTGATGAGGACCGCATATTTTAAACTTAGAGATTTCATTTACTGAGTTTTTGCTCACATTTTTTATTTTTACATACATGTAGGATGGACCTTGAACCGCCATTGCTTTTTGGGAATATTAAGTTGTACTTAGACTTGAATCGATGGTGGTATATACTAAGTAAATGCACTATCTTCCATAGGGAAGATAGTGCATTTACTTCTACATTTGTCATACATTGTTATTTTGTATTTAACCTTAATTCACGTTGTTTGTTGTTATCGGATTGAGTGATGAGAGGACCGCATATTTTAAACTTAGAGATTTCATTTACTGAGTTTTTGCTCACATTTTTTATTTTTACATACACGTAGGATGGACCTTGCACCGTCATTGCTTTTTGGGAATATTAAGTTCTACTTAGACTTGAATCGATGGTGGTATATACTAAGTGAAGTTCCATCATATGGGTCGATGTAGGCTTCAAGAGTGGATTCCCCATTGTTTTGTCAATTGGTATTGAAATATTAATAGTAAGTTGGTGGGATTGTTGAGGGGGTTTATGGTGGAACATTTCGATGGACAAGGTTGTCGATTCTTAGTGAATTATTTGACTTTTGTATAGGCAAGTTTTTGGGCGTAGAAGTGGCATGTCAATGAATATGATCCTTCCCAAGACTTATGTCATGTAATTGTGTTTTCCTTAGCTGTTTTATCAAGTTAGTAACTACCGATGTTTATATAGAGAAGAAGCATATATACATTAATGAACCTCGTGGGATTTCTTCTATGGGATGATGTGAATATTGAATTGGGCTTCCACATGCTAATAACAATTACAAAATATAATTGAAAAAGAAATGTGTTGCGGGTGACATTTTAGGGCGTCACAAAAAATATATTCTAAAATTTGGGTAATATTATAATTATGAAATCTTGGGAATAGTATGGAATGACTGATTTAACTTTGTTATGAAAAGTGGAGGATTAGATTGAACATTGAGAAATAATTCAAGGAACACATAGAACAAATTATAATGACAACATTGCACATTGAGTCAAAATTTATGAACTATAAGTGTCTCCTCCTCCCCATTTAATAACACCCAAAAAGGTGGTTGTTTGGAATTAAGGGTGCATTTGATTCACTATAAACCTCGTGATAAAACAATCAAGAAAAATAATTAATTTTCATATTTTTGATAGTTTAGAAAAAATGATTTCCTTCTTCACCAAAAAAGGGAGTTCTCTTTTCCTAATCTAAGCTTCTTCTTCTTTTTTGGTCTTTAAAAAATGTTTTATGTAAATCAATTATTTTTATGCTATAAACAAAATGGAAAGTCAGAAAACAATTTTATGACATGGTTTTTTTAATCTAAATGTGGATTGGAATAAAAATTGTTAAGTAATTAATCTACTTAAATAAACCACTAGAATTTGTCTTAGTGACCACCCTTCTCACATGAGAATGGAGGTGAGGTTATGAATCCCTACCTTCTCAGGGGGTTGGGATGATGATGATTGAATTTCATGAGTAAGTTTTGACTCCCACGCCTTATAAGGAGATGGGGTAAAAGTCTGAGCGTTAGAGTAAAAGTAGAGTAGAACCAACTAAAAATAAATAGTCTATTTAAATATATATGCCATCTCTTGTCACTGATCGCAGAGCACAAAGCAACAGTATCTGAATATTAAGCACACATATTTTTTTCCTGATTATCCAAATCAATCACGGGTGCAACTACATCTGCTGTCGAATATAAGCTCCCAAGTATGACTGCTTTTTCGTTACGAAAGTTCGCACGCCATCCATTTTCTTTTTTCTACTCTTGGTTCTCGAATGAAACAATTCAAAGCTCAACATCAAGAAGAGAACGCCAATTGAGATAAAAAAAAAACGGGGTTGAGGCAAAGTTCGATGAACTGAAAAATCCTCCTGAACTAAATCCGGATATTAACCTCTAAAAAGTCAAGTAAACAAACGTTAATTAATCCCACTCAAAAAGTCCTCATCTTCCTATCTTTCTTGCTTGTCGTTAAATTCAAGGATGCCCAAATTTTCAAAACGGTTTTAATAGATTCTTCCACATCAAGCAAGGTGGGGTGGCCGACTGGCCATGATGTTCTTCTGGTCTGAACGAAGGAAAGTTCGAGGAAGCCAAGGATCCAAAAGCATCAGTTGCAGAGACGGACCAGGGTTGTGTCGTGTTTGACTTTGACGAAGGATTGATGCGACGGGATTGGAGCTATTATATTTAATGCTGGAGGAGAGGACCAGTAGGATTTGGACTCCTTAAGCTCCACTTTAAGTGCTGCTAAATATATAATAGGGAGCAAGGACTGACCTTGTGGCTGGCCGTGACCCGTTTGAATTGAAAAAAGAAGCTATAAAGATTGAATGATAATGATGAGGGAGGAATTTCCTCCCTCATGCAAAGAAACTTGGGCTCTTTACACTTGTTGAATTATCTTGAATCTGACCGTTCCAAGCTTGGCTTTTTCTATCGAGAAAAGTTCAAGGATGTGATCCGGATTGGGACTTTTTAACAGAAGGGAGATTTGACCATGAGTGCCTCCGAAGACCGGCAAAAAAGAAATCTCGGTACCACTAATGAGGAAATTGTTATAACATAAAGCTTGGATTTGAGTTGATTGATGTATCC
Source organism: Angophora floribunda (assembly GCA_014182895.1). Classification (NCBI taxonomy): domain Eukaryota; kingdom Viridiplantae; phylum Streptophyta; class Magnoliopsida; order Myrtales; family Myrtaceae; genus Angophora; species Angophora floribunda. The sequence goes on from CM024707.1 coordinate 7,864,071, forward strand.
GGTATGATAGAATTCTACTCGAAAATCTAACTATGATATAATTATTGGTTCACACTACCACAATTCCCAATGCGATGTTTCGTCTAACCCCCATCCCACGCGTGCACCTCCAGTGATCTCATCTCACTTGTGAGCCTCCTCCGATACCGGCGCAACAACCATAGTCGCTGACCATGGGCCATGTTACCACATCACAAACTTGTCTTCACCCATGGTCTCTCTTTAGCCATACCAATCATGATGGCAACTTTACCTTGCAATTACGTTGCTTATGAAATTTCTTCCTTGAAGTATTTTTATGAAACGCCGATACACATTGGGAGCATGACGAATTAGTTGGGACGCACATCACTAATTCAAATACCTATCATCCAGAAAGCCAAAAATCCAAGCCCATTGATATATGCAGTCGAACTCAACGTACTCAAAAATGTGAGCCAATAACTATAGGTCAGCTAGATGATATTGATTGATCAACTACTTGACAAACATAAATTTGAATTTGCCATTTACAGTATTTCTCAAACGTATCCTACACAGACTTGCCTTTATTTGATGGAGTTTGAAGTATGATGTAATATTTGTACATGATAACTATATTAAGCTCCATTTGTTTCGCGGAAAATAAATAATTTGAAAAATATTTTCTAAAAAAGAATAGCTTATATTAGTTGAGATAATTAGTCAATGAGAGATGTTCTCATTATCAACAACTAATGTCTCGATATTTTCATGGACGAAGAAAGTATATCTCATCCGTTCATATTTACATGCGACACAAATAACCATTTTTAGGAAAATACTTTATAAATTATTATTTTTCGCAAAATAAACGGAATCATAATAACATGTTGGTATAGTATCACATTAATCTATGCATTGAAAACGAGATCACTGATTTAATATGCCACAGCATGTCAAATGTCACACAGCATAAGCATTTATATGAACGATGTTCCCCTCTCGACAACTACATGAGGGCACGAGAAAATTTAATGTCGATAGATTTAGTTGCTCAATTCAACTTTAGTTGAGTCAAACGAGAAAGATTGTTAAGCCTAGACAAATGGTATGGACCGTTTGCTTTTATAATGCCGGTCTCTATTTATGAAAGCTTTCCAATCGTATTCATGAGCTTTTCACTTTTTCTAAGCACTTCATTCATTTCCATTAAGAAGTTAACGTGCAACCTCAATCATACGTCCTTACTTGATAAAGTTTCGCGCAACTCCCCCGTTGATTGCGATCCTTCTTCCGCACATCATTTGGTAATTGGATTTTTATAAAGTCCTCGAGCCTTCAACGTGTATCAGAATATATTTACATCCAATTTGAAGTCGAATTTGGTAAAAGATTCTTCCCTCTCTCCCTGGGATGTTGAACCACTTACCTCTGAATGCATTAACCTGTTGACCCTTTTTGAGAGTTTAGAAATAGTTTTTTGCTCTCGCACTTCAAATAGTTTGACAAATTGGGTTGTAAAGGCCTTTAGATGTAAGACCCTTCCCCTAAATTGGGTTGCTAACCCCCATTCTCCTCTTTGGAAGATCCTGTGTTTTGATGTTCCTTACTCTTATAAAGGGGCTCAAGTTTAATGAATGTTATTTTATTTTGATCAAAAAAAATTCACCAACCCCTCGATTAGTCGACCCCAAAAAGAAAAGAAAAATCTTCCTCAATCAGACTTCAATCACTAATTGAACCCATTACATGAATCAGTCATGTGAAGCCAAACTGAGCATGTTTCGAAAAACTTTGACTTTCTAAAAAGATCTTGGCATCTTCGAAACCTTGCAGCTCGCGTGCTTTTAACTCTTACATTTTCATAATCTTTTGTTTTTGTAAATTTGAAACGTGTTTTTAATTTATAAATCGTAAAGCATAAGCACCGAATGGAAAACAATATACAATTAGGAGTTCGGAGACTTTCGGAGGTCCATGAACTTTGTCCCTTTCGAAGAGTCAAGTCAACAAGCAACTTCAGCGCGACGTGCGTGCGTGTATTATAATACAATGTCCATATTCAGATCTTGCCTCGTCTTTTCGCTCGAATACAGAAGGATGGAGAGAGGACAAACAAAGCATTCGCACAGAAAGAGAGAGAGAGAGAGAGGTTTACAGTCAGTCTCAGAGATGGAGGGAGAAGAAGAGATAAGGTTTGATCCATTGCAGGAGAAAGAGAGAAACATGCAAGTTTGATGAACCCTTGACCGGTCAGAGACGAAACTGAAACTGTGCTGACTGTAAAAAGTCGCCCTTGCGGACAGCGACATCCAACGCTCTCCCTCTCTCGTCTCTCCCACGTTGTGCTGCCAGCCATTTTGCCAAAACACACTAAAAAAAAACGATCTTTACTTTCAACATAGACAATCTTCAGCCTCCAACCCTCTATTTTCCTGTACTTTTCCTAGCTTAAACAACGTTTAATCTGTTCCCCAGTTAATTGATCAACAAATTGAAGCTACAATGTCAGCCAAATGAAGGCGGGTTCTTTTCACGACAAGAAAACATTTAGGATATCGTAATCGATATCCAGAAAGATCTGCCCATCCTCCGCGTTGGCTTCGTCGCTCCCAGGAAACGCGAGAGAAGACGAGGCGCTGGAGAGGCTCGAGACCTCTTGCAGCGATGTCGAAGAGGCGGCGCCGAAGTTGTTCCCACCGGTGCCAAAATCCAAACTTTCCATTACGTTCGGGGCGAGAAAGCTCGGTGCTTTCTGGTCCTGGTAATCGAAGCTACTGTGATCTTGATGTCCAGGACTCGTGTGTGACTGGGGCAGCGAGCTGAAACTGCTGGTGGGGAAGCGATACGATGATGAATCTACGATGTGATCATCGTGGGTCTCGAGCTTAGGAACGTCGGAGACCGCGCGCCTACGCAAGTTCTGATTTTTATCGCTCCTGAGACCGGCCGCTTGGCCGGCGGAGAAGAGCTTCTTCTTCAGCTTGGTGTTCCAGTGGTTCTTCACGTCGTTGTCCGTCCTTCCGGGCAGTTTCGAAGCTATAACCGACCACCTGGTCACAACAAAAGGGGACACAGAATCATGAAAACACGAACCGACGCTCAGAATTCATTTCGCATCTAAAGTTGAGTGGAGGGGCAGCGTAAAAATCGAAACTTGCCTGCTCCCGAAGGCGCAGTAGAGGGTCAAAATGACATTGTCTTCCTCCTCAGTGAAGCCGCCATGCTTAATGTCCGGCCTCAAGTAGTTGAGCCATCTCAGCCTGCAACTCTTGCCGCACCGCCTCAGTCCTATTCGCAACACCGCCGCCGACAAGACCCGACACCATTTTAGAAATCCCAGCATCGTATGCAGAATCATACTCCAGTCAAACCACACTTGAACAAGTAGAAGGAGAGAAGTTTCATCTTACCAGCTTTGGTGGGGAGAGTGATCCAGTTGCCACCGGAGCCATGCTCGTGTATGTAGCTCTTGAGCATGGCGTCCTCTTCAGGAGACCATGCCCCTCTCTTGACGTTGGCTTTGTCGCAGCAAGGAGCTCTACCCATGATTCGGAGCCTCACTCGGTCCCTCACGACTACAACGCCACTCACAGAGAGAGAGAGAGAGAGAGAGAGAGAGGATGGTTATGGATGATGGATGGTTTATATATATATATACACACACCCGGACACACACATGTTAAGGGGATTTTCTACAAGGCATAGTTTGACTTTGGTTTGACTCTTCAGTTTAAATTAAAAAACGATGGATTTCCCTTCTTCAATCCCTTCATCCAAGGCTCCAATTAAGTAGTTCAATTGCCCGATGTGAACGCTACCCGCATGCAAACTTAATTAAAAAAATGCGAGGATTGTCTATATTTATAATTCAATTATCAAAAAGCCACAAAAGAAATGGACGAAAACATACCCCTCATAAAATTTGAGTAATTTGTACTGATTGTACTGAGATTGATTCATGAAATTCATAAAATTCATCATTTAAAACAGTGATATATGTCTATTCAATGTTTTAAAAGTTTGACTTTATTTTTATTTTTTTTGTGGGGGGTTTTTGTATGGCCATTATTGTTGAAGGGAAAGTCATTGCACGAGTTTTTACAATTCTCAAGCTACTTTTCGTTTTTTTAGCTTGTGGGTCAATGCGGGCGACGGTGCGTGGTTGCCGGGGGGCACGGGTGATTTTCAAGGTTTCAGCGGTCCGCCTTCGTGAAAAATCCTGAGTAGAACTAAAGTAACCTTAAATTAATCGAAGCGCTCTGCCCACGTAGTCGTCCTAGAAGGGATTGCGACGCGGTTTAATGCATTTGGACCTCGTTTTTGTCGAAGTGAAGAAAGACATTAGTTGACTCGTCGAAATTGAGGATGCTAAGGCAGCTGGAATACCGGACTGGTTAGAACTTTCGGTGCATGACACCGCATCTAGCACGAGAAAGCTGGTTTTGTCCATTCCACGAGCGGATTGGAAAATCTTGGACTTCCAGAAATATTGTGAATTACCTTGCGACGTGTGCTTCTAGACGACTTGACAAGGGTCAGGGCGCTAACCTCTTCGAAGCTTGGTAAGACATTTTTCATCATCCATGACGATATACTATGATGTTAATGCTCTTGTGAGAATCGAATAAGGGCTTGAGCTCTGCACTGGATGATTTATGTGGAAGAAAAGATGTCGTTCGACTAAATGTCTATGTTGATGTATAGGGAAGTTCTCATGTGGTTCGAGCTGCACTCAGAAAAACTTCGAGCAATTGAAGAAATATCCAAAATCTACATCGACTATATTGAATGTTACTTAGAGCAATAACATATTATTTGGAGTAATCATGTTGAATTGGAAACTGAAGAACAAGAACATGCTATCCTATGGCTTAGACTTTATCAACAAGTTAGTCCTTATGGAAATTCTAGACTTGATGTATTGGTTAGGTTCTAAAGTCAAGACCTTAAAGCCATGATGCACGAGTTACATAACAATCACGTTAACAATAAAAAAAAAGAACATGAGGAAAACAATCCTCACTTTCCACCTCACATATCAATGTCGCCTTGAGTTCTCAAAATCTATGGACCCCCATCTTCATTTTGTGCATTGAGTTTCAAATTGCATCTTCTATTCACACATGATTTACTATCTTACAACTTTTCATCCCAGATTGCTGCACCATTACGTCTCAACCTATCCACCACGAGCACCATCGGCGCTCCTGCGAAACTGGCGCTGGCCTCACATGTAAGGCGACAACTGCCGCAAGGTTAGCTTGAGGGACGACCTCGATCTAGCGATCGTGGATGAGCTTTGGTATAAAGTCCGTACATCTCACCAACTCTATCATAAAGAGTTGCGATTGGTCACGGCAACCTCGCCTAGCAATTGCAAGCCATGAGCTTAGGTCGAGATCGCAGGGCCATGATGCTGCAAGCAAGCTCAGGACAGAGAGAGACAAAAGGCAGCATAGAGTGGTGGCTCTTGACTGTTGCTGTGCCAGAATGTTGTGTAAGAAGAGAGAAAGGGTAGAAGGAGAGCGAGGGGAAGAGGTTTGGGTGTAGATTTGTGTTACACAGATAAGTCTATTTAGGTCGGGGGCGATGCAAAGAGCATGTTTTGATGTGCCTCCAGATCATCGGCTGAGAAATGAAGAGTTCAAGTGTCAAGCTCCCAGTAGACCTGAGTGATTTCTCACCTACGATGGCTGCCCTGAGACTCCTATGTCAAGCACCAGTAGAGATGCATTTCTTATTTTTACACGTCAGTATCTACGCGCCTTACACCCCTTATTGGATGAGGATGTTTTTCTTCCCCTCATCTAAGGAATACGGGAGGCAAGCAAATGTGAAGATGGTATTAGATATTAGAAAAATGACGGAGATGATATTTCTAATTTCCCCAGTATGAAGTGGTAACATGGGGGTAAAGTGACCTAGAAAAGCTAAATCCATTAAGGAAGACAGACTTGTCCAAGCACACAAAATCAGTTTATCATAGGTTTCGAGCCCAACCAAGCTTGATTGATGGGCAATAATTTCTGCCTAAGCCAGTTCAAATTATGTATGGGCCTCCAGGCCCAAGATCACGGTATCATGAATATCACATTGTAATTTATTACGTCACCCTTTATACTCTCTAAACCGAAGCTCATAAGTTGTTTTTTCTTGATTTGCTGCTTTCTGTTGTTAGTCATGAAGGTACCAAACGTGAACTAATTGCATGAAAAGGAAGTAAACTTCAAACATGAGATTGAACTATTTCGGCCAAAAGAATTTCTCCCCGTGTTCCAATAGATTCATTGAGCCGGATTTCGATTTACCCCCTTCTTTCACCTTGGTCCAAACGACGTACCAGCGAAATAAGCAACATGAGAGCTCCATCTTCTTTCCCTCGGCAATGAAACTGCACAAGCTTTTGTATAGACGGTGTCGCGCTGTGCAAATGCTTCTATTGTTTGATGAGACGTATAAAGATTGTGTAGACCAAGCTCATGTGGACCGTCGATCGAGTAAATCCTATGAGGAGACCTGCATAATTAATGGCTTAGATGGTATGGACTCACATGGCCTTCAGACCATACCGATGATTCTTCGGTTCTTCTATCTTGGGCCTGACTGACAGTGGCTCGTGGATATTATAAGCATGGGCTTTATACCTTGCAATCATGACCCAACACAGAATCATAGCTGGGCTACGCGAGAAGAAAATGTTTGATGCAACTATTCAAAATAATGTCCCTCTCTAGAGATGCAATGCTTGGTATAAAGGACATAAAATTTTGATTTATTATACCTAATATCACATTAGACCTGTCAAAAGGTGGGTCGAATAAGGTTATAATTCGATTTAAATTGACACATTAACTCGTTTATAACTCATTTATTCGTAACGTAAATCTAGTAACCCATACCAAAATTAACTCATATCACTAAAATACTTCAATATTTAACTTAGTGTAGGAAAACTTATACCCAAATAAAGTGAGAGTGTGGAGCAAGTGAGAGAGGACGAGATCAAGTGAGAGTGAAAGAAAATAAAAAGAGTCATAAAAGTGGATTACATGACTTATTTACAACCCATTTATGACTCGTTTAACTTTCTTATTATATTTAAACCAATTTATAACCCATTTATTAAATATAACTAAACCATATAACAACTTAATGGGAAAATTCCAAATAATGAGCTAAAGTGTCTTCATTTTCTCAGAGTGAAAGAGAATAAGAAGAGTCATAAAAGCGGATTACATGACCTATTTACAACCAATTTATGACTCATTTAACTTTCTTATTATATTTAAACCAATTTATAACCCATTTACTAAATATAACTAAACCATATAACAACTTAATGGGAAAATTCCAAATAAATACCTAAAGTTACCCTCACCTAGATTTAGGAGAGGGTCGTTGCTCCCTCTCGTTTCTATCGAGGGTCACTGGCCCTCCCCTAGGCGCCAACAACCCCACTAGCCTTTGTCAGCACCCCCACCGGTAATGGGGTGGCAGCCACAACCCTCCCACCCATGTTTTCCTCTTTTTTAAAAAAATCGAAATTTTAATTTTTGATCTAATTTAATTTTAATTTTAAAATACCCCTAATCGGCCAAAGTTTTTTGCCAACCGGCGAAACTAAGCCCTTATTTTAAACGGCTATAACTATTTCAGGCCCTTCTTTGAGACTGATATGGGTACTTCAAGTATTTATATAAAAGGAACTCTACTTCATACTCTTATTTGAGAAAAATGAAAACACTTCGACTTAATCTATCGTATATATGGATAAAAAAGTTACTTTATGAATTTAATTAATTCATATAACAACTCAGTCCATCATTTCAATATGTCTATGCTTTATAAATGAAGAAAGAAAAGATACCCTATTCCCATCTCTCAATCAAACGAAAGAACGATGGGTGGACTAACCGCAGCCCCATAAACATAAGGGCGGGAAAGGGAAAGGGAAAGAGAGGGAAAAATAGGCCAAATATGGCCAAAAATAGCAAAAAGGAGAGAAGTGAAAAGTCATGGTGGAGAGCGATGGAGCCGCCGTTTCCTATTGCTTCGGATCAGCACGATTGTCCAAATCAAAGATCTCACTATGCATCTCGTGATCTCTCCACATGTCATTGCTTGAGCAATGGTGCCAATGTAGTTCACCTGCTTTCGTTCGATAAGCGCTTCATTTAGTGCCTAAGAGCCAATTTCGCAGGGATTAAAAAGCCCTAATCACGGGATTACCTTTGGTTAAATTCATCACTTAGTTTCATCAGGAAGCCCATGATCGCGACCTTGCTCGATCTATTCTTGTCCGCTTCCGTGTTGAAAATCAAATCGATTCCCTCTCTCTCTCTCTCTCTCCTTCCTTTTCTCTTACCATGTTCGATTCGGCGACTTTACTCCCGTTCGCGACTAGTCACATCTCGACCACGCGCCTCCTGGACACGTGCATTGCGCCGGCCGTTCACGCCAGGGGGGGTGTTTGATGTTTGGAGGTAGCGGAGGGAATCTGTGCAGCATATCTCCTTTAGGAGCAAAACCCGTGTTGGAAACGAAACGAGGCTAGTGGGACAATCTTCCTTTTCGTTTCCTGGTCCAGTGGGGACGAGATAAGGAAAGAAGCAAATGGCATCTTTCCATGAACCCTCGTAGGAATATCTCACGAGGGTCGACTAGGACCTCTGGGGACTACACTACAATGCAAGGCTATGAAGCGTTTTTACTTCACCATTAACGTATGAAAAGGACAACTCGTGGGTCGTGAGCCCCCAATGTCGTCCTCATTAATTTTACCAATCGAATCGAATCCACGTGGTGCCTTTGTATTAAACAAGCCGGTAGCGAGTATCGGGTAGACTGAGTCTACTAAATTGAGGCCGCGTTTAGTTCGTCTTTTTTTAAGGAGGGTTTTTGTTCTCCAAAACCCCTTAGCAAGATGCTGGGGGTGTTTAACAATTCTTTTGAAGTGACTTTCGGCCAAATGTTTACTTTATAAATGCTAAAAGCCCAATGCCAATAAGAACTTGCCTTTCGAAATAGCATTTGTAGAATATAGAAACTAGGATTAAATAATTTTTTCATACCAAAACTACTCACAGCAATTCTTTGGTTTTTCAATTTTTCCCCATTTGTACTACTATTCATCTTCTTTGCAAGGGCAATCAACAAGGGCTGACAAGGTCAAATCCGGGAGAATTGTACCAATGATATTTGATTGACAAATCAAACCTTAAATCACTCGATCCATCACCATCAGCATCACGTAGTAAAATTGTCGGCAATTTAAAAGGTACATTCCCATCTCTTGATTTAATATGATGCACGGTCTTCCATGGGATCGTTGGGTAAAGAGTTTGCAAGATTCTTCCTTCGAATTTGATATGATTTGTGATATGGAAAGATGGTTCGAAATTATTTAAATCCTAATAATTTCATCCACCCTTTTTTTGTGGCCATTCCTCAGTCGTGGCCTGACTTGTCGCCGTGGACGACTCTCATTGACCACCGATCAAGATCCTAGTCATCGCGATCAGACTGAAAATGAAGTGACCTTGCACCATCTTTAAGTTATCGCCATCATATTCAACACTAGGTGCGAAATCATTCGAGGGTGTTCGGATCTAATAGCCGTGTAAGAACCGGCGATTGGTATCGTTTAACCGGTTCATCGTGGAAACTTAAAAGGGAGTCGGATCTCTGCGCTCGTGAAATATTAAAATTTTATTGCAACAAAAAGAAAAAAACCATGATAATGACGGTTCGAAAAATAACAAATGGACAAGCGATAAGGACGGTAGTGGAGACAACAATGCGATGTCCAACCATAGGCCGGACGGCCTTTGGAAAAAAATTGCGACGATAAGGTTAAAATTCTTCCCACTAGCTCGGTCGTGGGATTGGTGAAATTCTAATCTTAAGCAACTTGCCTAAGCTCTCAAGGCTACATAGTGAGCGATGAAGCGTTTAATCTGATATCGTCGGCTCATGATTCCGCGACCCTTCTTCTCCCTCGCCTTCCGACGGGATCCCAAAATCGGGCAATCGCTGATGGACGCAGCGGCATTCGTCGCTAATTCTCGTCCAGCTTCATTCTATCATGACTCGAGTGATTCAGATCATTCAATGAGCGGGTCTCACAACATACTCAATAGATTCACAATCTTATTATCCGTCTTTAGGGTTAGATAAGTCTTAGAATCTATTTAGTAACGTGTTAAACAGTGTATAATGCTATTCTTTTATTTTAAAAAGAAAGAAAGAATAGAAATTCGTTTGATAATTTTTTTTTCCCATTTTGTTTTTGTAAACAAATTTATTCCCGAAAATATATTTGGAACAAAATCAAGAAATAGAAAAAAGTTACTTCTTTATTCTCAATAACAACTTTAAAATCAAGCCAAATCATTTTTTTCTCTCTCTTTTCATTTTCTCTTCTTCTTCTACCAATCAATCATCGGCCATGGTGATAGCTGGCAAGGTCCAATGACCTCACCAGAGCCTTGCCTAGTCGCCGGAGAGGCTCAATCTCACGCAGCTAGCAAGAGGTCAGCCTCACCCAACCACCAGAGAGGTCAGCTATGCCCAACCATTGATGAGGTTTGGCCTCACCATGGCCTAGAGAGGCTCCAACAAGCTCGTCAAACTTCATCTAGCCGGTCGCCGGCCATTGCCGTAAGTGATGACTTGCTGGGAGGAAGAAGAAATGGAGAAGGAAAAGGAGAAAAGAGGGGGGAAAATAGGAGAAACATATCTAAGAATTAAAAGAAATTTTAAGTCATAAAAAAATTTAAGGATCATACCAAACACATTTCTATTCTAAGAATAAAAATTTTGAATAGTTATCAATCCCTTTCAAATGCTCAGAAACTCATTTAGGAAACGTAATAAAAAAGAATAATTTCTAACCATAAATTGTTTCCAAAAATAAAATGGTTATTAAATGCACCATTAATAATCAAAGGGCTGGAAGGGGGTGATCGACTTGGACAATCTACTCAAACATCGCCATTGGAGTTCTACACCCTTTGAACAAGAATGTTTGGTTCAAACCATGACCGCAACTCCAACTGAGGCGAGTTCATCCTATGCCATGGCATGATCGAACTTGGGTCAGAGGTGAATCGGCCTCGAGTTCAAGAAACAACCCAAGAATCACTCAAGAGTAAGCACTATCTACACAACACTAACCCCAACTCTCAATCATGGCCACGGTGAATGAGGTCAAGCTCGAAAGCTAAATGTGCATTTGGTTCAACATTTCCAAGTGGCTTTCAAAGCCCCTTGAAGAATATTGGATCGTTTGGCAACATTTTTGAAATAGCTTTCAAGTGAAAGCTAGCATTAGAAATGATAAAAACTCAATCTTACTCCCTACTAGCATTGGGTTTTAGCATTGGGCTTTCAGTATTTGGCTTAATGCTGAAAACTCATTTTTTTCTTCCAAAACTATCTTAATCAATTCTTCAAATTTTCAATTTTACCCCTCATTTTTTTGTTTTGTTTAATTTTTTTTTAATTAGAGAATAACCAAATCCTTTGTTGAAAGGGCTATAGTCGCCAATAAGCCAGATCTGGCACTAGCGGCCATCGATTGAGGTCAATCATTAATTGAGGTCAAGCAACCTCCAACAAGGGTCACGTGACCCTAGCAAAGGCTGTAAAAAGTCACATGACTCTCGTGGCATGCGACCCAAGCAACTACCGCCTAGGTCTCACGACAGTCACTTGGGTCTCACTAGAGTCGCACGACCCTCATGAGACCTAGGTGACATTCGCTTGGGTTGCGCAATCCTCACCAAGAGTCACTTGATTCTCACCGAGGTTGCCCGACCGATAGCCGCTAGCACCAAATCTGGCTCACCAACAACCATGGCCCTTCGCCGGACTAGCAAAAGGTTTGGTCTTTTTCTCTCTCTTTCTAAAAAAATTATATACATGATTTTTCCTATTATTATTTAAGTTTCATACATTATTTTTTGTCAAATTTTAAAAAAATAAAAAATAAAAAAATTAATATTAATTACTTTAAGGGTTTTTAAAATGCATTTTTCACTAAACAACATTTCTCTTAAAGTAACTTCTCAAAGCATTATTTATCAAAGGGAAAAGGACACCAAAAACCTCAAACTATGCCACTTGGGACAATTTTACCTTGAACTTTTTCTTATGACACGAAAAATCTTGAACTATTCTACTTGGGACACATTTACCCCAGACTTTTTAACTGAAAGGCATTTTCGTCTTTTCCTTCTTCTTTTTAATTTTTTTTTTCTTCTTCCCCACCAGCAGAGGGGGAGCTGGCACTGGCGAAAGCCACCCTCGCCGGCAGCAGCGTTCGGTGAGGGTGGCCCTCGCCGGGGAGGGTCGCTCCCGACCGGGCGACCCTTGCCTGAGTCAGGCAAGGGTGGCCCTCGCCTGACTCGGGGAGGGCCACCCCGACCGAGCGAGGGCCACCCCCACCGAATCTGGTGGGGGTGGCCCTCCCCCGACTGGGGCAACCCTCGCCCGACGTTGGGGAGGGCCGCCCCCGCTAGATCCGGTGAGAGCGGCCCTCCCCAGCGTCGGGTGAGGGTTACCTCAGTTGGGGGAGGGTTGCCCCAGTCAAGGGAGAGCCGGCCCTGCCGGATTCGGCGGGGGCGATCCTCGCCTGACGCCGAGGAGGGCCACCCCCGCCAGATCCGATGAGGGCGGCCCTCCCCGGCGTCGGGCGAGGGTTGCCCCAGTCGAGGGAGGGTCGGCCCCACCGGATCCGGCGGGGGCGATCCTCACCTGACGCCGGGGAGGGTCGCCCCTACCAGATTCGGCGTGGCCCACCCTCATCGGATGTCGCCGCTGACGAGGGTGGCCATTGGCGGCTCCCCTTTGCTGGTCCAGCAGAGGGGAAGGGAAAAAAAAAAAAAAAAAAGAGAGAGGAAAAGACGAAAATACCCTTTAGTTAAAAATTTTGGGGTAAATGTGTCCCAAGTGGTATAATTTAAGGTTTTTTGTTGTACAAAAAAAGTTTAGGGTAAAATTGTTTCAATGGGTATAGTTTGGGGTTTTTTATGGTACAAAAAAAAGTTCCGGGTAAAATTATCCCAATGGACATGATTCATGATTTTTGGTGACATTTTCCCTTTATCAAATGATTTTTGCATTTGCTCGAAACTCTCTAAGCTAAACTATTTTGTATTTTCCAAATCAACTTTCAAAATGCCGTATCAACCGCACATTTCGAGCGATGGAGAGATATCCCGTGGTCAACGTCAACGTCCCGAGGGGTTGACGTTGACGTTGACGGAGGAGGAGTGGAGACAAGCGAGCGACTCGTGAATTTTGCTCGCCCTGACAAAATTGTCGATATTTCGTCAAAAAGAGTGGGGCCCGCCCCGCCTCCCATCTTTAATTGGGAAAAATTTATGTAAGTTAGCCCCGTCGTCTATCTCTAAAGCTTGGACTCTTCACATCGCCCAAGCTTTTACTCCTCCGCCAAAAACTTTCGTTCAGCTGTCCCCTCCAGAGTGGACATGCATCATCACGTCGCCTATCCCATTCCTCTCCATAGTCAAAACTACCTTTCTTTACCCCCGAAAAATAGAAATAAAATAATATAACCATAAAAAATTTCAAGCCATATGTATAAATTTTATTTCATGACATCAAAATTTTCAATTTGTATATATTTAATATAATTATGTTTAGTTAAAATTTCATCAATGAACATTATTAAAAATTTATCTACATAAACATAGGAAGATAAAGTGATATCGATGTGATGCTCACGTGACTTAATTTGATGAAAATTCATTTGATGAAATTTTAATAAAGAATAAATCCGTCGCATTTTTTTAAATAAAGGCATGAAATGCCATTATTAAATTCAAATGACCATCCAAAGTGGTCAAATCATGTCAGAGGGTTTTTGATCAATTGGTGACTATTTCAACGGTCGAAGAAGAGGTATTCTAGTTAATTGTAACTATATTTATTTAATTTTTTTCTTTCCTTTTCCTTTTTATTTTTTATTTTTTCTTTGTTCCTCTTCCCTCCCTTGATCATCACCTTCGATGCCTAGCGGAGATCCGCCCACCTCGGGTGAGGGCCAACCTCTTCAATGTCGGGCGAGGGCATTTCTCACTAGATCCAACAAGAACAACCCTCATTGGCTTTGAGCAAGGGCCACCTTTGTCAGCATCAAGCAAAGATCGCCTTGCTTAGGCTAGGCAAGCGAGGGTGACCTAACCCTTGCCCTAGGACATCCCTTGCTTGACACTAGTAAGGGCAACCCTCACCTGACAACAGTGGGGGTGGCCTTTGCTCAAGTCTGCTGAACTTCACCACAAAGGAAAAGATAAAATGAAAAAAGGAAAGAAAAGGAAAAGACAAAAATGTCATTAGATAAAAAAAGTTACTTTTTTTTTTGGGATTGATATAGTCGCATCATGTCTTTATTTAAAACAAATTTCCCTTTATGCCATTATTTGAAATTATTTTTTATTATTTCAAATCCTTATTTAAATCAATATTTACTTTATGCATTTTTTTAGAATTTTTCCAATATAATTTTAAGTTTTTTGTGATTTTTTCCCTTCTTTGACACTTTTAGTAACTTTTTGTAGTTTTATGTCAAAAGGAGTAACAATTCATTTTCTCTTTAATAATTATTAAAATATTCATTAAAATCCCAACTTCAAACATATAACCTAAAATCCTAATAAATTTACTATTAAAATTTACCTTAAACTTATTGTGTTCACACAATAATTGACAAATGTACCCAATATTTTATCTCTTATTATCATAAATGTACTAATTTATGATTTTTTGTTATATTAATTTAATTTAACATATTAACAAAACCTAAATTTATCATAAATATATTATTTTCAGATTTTTAATAGTGAAAAAATATTAGCTTGAAATTTAGTATCTCCAAAAATAATTTATGTATCAATTTAACATTTTTCGTAATTATAATTTTTTCATAAAATTACATTATGATTTTATCATAAAAATTTAAAATAATTTACCTAGTACTTTCACAAAATCTTACAATAATAGAGCTTTGAAGGCGCAGCTAAAACAGTGTCTCGACTCGATACTGTGATTGCTCTTTCCCCAAATCATCTTGCATCAGTCTTTAATACATTTTGTATCGAAGCGAGCCGATCGTGATTTTCGAGTAACCGCACTCAAACACAGAGAGAGCTTCGAAGGGATATTAAAATCGGATTCCACCATAAATGAGAACCACTCTTTACTAAGACTGGCATATCAAAATATGAAATCTTTATCTTACAGGCACGAACTCCATACATGGAAATCATGTGACGATACACCTTTCATGAACTTTAAAAAAAGAAGAAGAAGACTTGGATAGGTTTTGGGTTAGGAGAAGAAAAAGAAAGAAAAAACAAAGAGGATTCAATAGTAGAGACCATGATCTTCTCCGGCTAGACAAAAGTCATATATGTTACCCAGAATCAGCAAAAGGAATCTGCAAACATCGGACGGTTTTTTTTTTTTTTTTTTTTTTTTTTTGATTCACGATTCCAGACGATGATGATGGCTCCCGCGACCTCCTACTCCTCCTTCGGTCGGATCCAAGAAGAACAAGAACACTCGAAACCAACCTGGAAACTAGCCTTTCTGCGAATCGGAATCAGCCCTCATCCGACCCGAAACGTTGCCAATCCTTCCTGTCTCTCTCTCTCTCTCGATCGTCTTACTCCTTCGGAATCGGAACCATCTTGCCGAGATCGCTCCAGCATGCCGGCCGTCGGTTACCATATATGTACAGTAGCTTGGAGTCCGAAATCATTAGTATTTCACCACGTTCTCCTTCCCTCTCCTCCCTCTCCTCCTCCCCTTTCGGATCCTATTTACAGTGGAAGAGAGGGAAGACGTAGGCAAGATTTCTCTTTTAGTTGACCAGGTCCGATACCCACCAGACGTCCGGGTCGGATTCAGGTCGGACCGTGTCCAACGAGCTGCTTTCCTTGCTCAGTTTCTCGAACATCTTGGCCCTCAGGCTTCTGCCCGACTCGACCCTCTCCATCGCCGGCTCTTCCTCGCAGCCACTCTCCCAGGAGTCGAGGTACCCGAGCCCGCGCGCCGTCGGGGTGGATTGGGTCGGCGTCGTGGGCATGCTGTAGAAGCCGGGTCGGATCCTAGAGCCCCTCGGCGACCCGGAGGCGGACCCGCCGCAGGGCATGGACTTCACCTTGTCGAGCTGCAGGTTCCGGAGGGAGACGACCATCTCGGCCACCGGGTCCGCCCGGAACGGCGACCGGGACAGCGACAGCGACATCGGCGACGCCGGCGGGGACGAGGACAGAGACTCGACGCTCCGCGGGCTCTGCTGCTGCCCGGGCACGACGCGCAGCTGGTCCAGCGTGTGGGCGAAGAAGCAGACGCGCCGCGTGCAGTTGAGCCCGTCCTTGCAAGGCTGCGTCCGGTACCGCGAGGGGTGGAGCCAGCACTCGAAGACGCCGTGGGCGAGCTCGCAGGCGTCCCCCTTCGGGCAATGCCCGCTCCGGAAGTCGGGGCAGGCCGCCCCGGAGTACCCGTGGCGCCGCGGGTCGCGCCGCCGCGCCTTCTCGCCCGGGTGGGCGTAGGGGCACTCGGTCCAGTCGTGGGACTTGCCGCGCGCGCACCGCCGGACCTTGAACTCGTACATGCGGAAGTGGTCGGATGTGTAGAGGTCGACGGGCGAGTCCGGGCCGTCGGAGAAGTCCGGATCGGCCGGCTGGCGGCGCAGCGCCGCGATGACGTCCTGCAGAGAATACGGGCTAGCGGCGGTGGCGGCGAGGTGGTCGGCGTCGAAGGGGGAGAGGATCTCGTCGCCGGGGTCGTCGAGGGACGGCCAGAGAGGAGGAGGGATGCGTACCGTCGGGTGGAGCGGGTGGCGGGACTCGCCGATCATCATTTTGGCGGTGGGGGTAAGATGGCGGGGGAGGCCCATGGCGGAGGAGCTGTGGTGGTGGGTATATAAAGCGCCCGGACCTAACTATGGTTGGGTTCGTTTCGACCGTGGTTAGGTTAAAAAATGCTATGGAGAGGTGGGGGGGATTAGACGTGCGGCCAGTAACTGTGGCGGTCAAAAGAAATTAATTTGCCTTGGCGTGGGTTGGGTATAAAGCGGTTGGCCCTAACTCTGTTTGGGTTCGGTTCAACCGTGGTCAGGTTAAAAATGCAATGGGGAAGAGAGAGAGGGAGAGGGGTAATAAAAAGTTACTCCGGTGGTTAAAAAGATTCAATTTTAAGATTACCGTGTAGCATGTAGCATAGCACCAATGGCTTTTGGTGCGGCCGGTGCACGTCAATTCAAGGCATCTCTCAATCTTTAAATTATATGAATCTCACATCACCGATCAAGATTAATGGATAAGATCGCGTGAAGCATGATATAACATTTTTCCAGATGCTTTTGATGAATAAGTACTTTTTACTTCGTCCAGCGCATAATGTGTAGATACAAGTTTGTAAATAAGTTTGTGTTCTAGGGAGTCTGTTGATTTGATTTGGCATAATAGGTGGATATAATAGTTTTTCATGGGCTTGAGATTTGATCCTTGATCATGGAAACCGTTTTCACTTTAGTCGATCTGAACAACACGTGGTGCAAAAAGTATGAAATAGTGAAATAGGAGAAGAATTGAATTGAAAGAGAAGAGCATTGGTAAGCAAAGTAGATTCATTTTTTCTGCATATCTGGTTGAACGGGGATTTCGGGAATATTAGCATAATCAAATTTCGATATTTCCCATATGTACCGGAATAATTCCTTGAAAATTGATAGGAACCACCTTCTATTAAAGTTCGGGGTCAATTTTCCCTCAACTAATTAGTCTTCTAGTTAATGGGTTACAATCGTGAAAGTATCCATGTAAGCGACATCCTCATCTTGATCCATCAATTAAGGGCATAAAACAAAGGAACTTTCTTCCAATTATGAATGTTGAAAAATATAACCGTTCACGTTAATAAATTTTCATTATTCCCTTAATAGATGAATGGTTTTACTTTCTTTCTTTTTTTATTGGTCCCACTTTACATTACATTCTATTTCTACTTTAGCGTTCGGACTTTTGCATTACTTTTGTGCAGGGCATGGAACTCAAAACCCACTCATAAAACTAATTCTCTGAGAAAGTAGGGATTTGAACTCTCACTTGTCCCTTCTCATGTGAAAAGGGTTTTACTAATATGCTAGTCTTTGGATTATTGTAAGAACAATAACTTATTGTGACCCATAAATTATTGAAGAAATGGCCCCATAACAACTTATGATTATAGTTTTATTTGGTTTTTTGTGGTAAAAATATATTATTATTCTCATAATAGATTAAAAACTATCACCCAATCATTTTATAGATGAAATATGCAATTTTTGGCATTCAAACAATGTCAATACTCATTCCAAATTCCAATGAAAAGGGTTTCACCAAAATAGTAAAAAAAAAAAAAAAAAAGAATCTGCAAATCAAAATTGAGATTACATTTTAGCCACGATTCTTCCCATAAAGAGCAAAATAAATGTAAAGAGAAGGAAAATCCCCTTTCCCCTTTAGTCGTCTTTTTCTAGGAAGAACTTAGAGAGATTTTGACTGATCTCTCTATCAACCGTTCATGGGGGGGAAAAAACAAGCGAAAGAGGTGTAACCATGACATTGCTTAAAGAGGCGAGGAAGACCATAGGAACTTTCGAAAGCGTTGGGTGAGAAGTACACAGCATTCAATGTCGGAATGGATAAGATCGTGTCCCTTTTACAACAAAGTTCTGACCCAGAATGTTAGCTGCGGAGGCTTATCTTGTGTGCTGAGTTTGAGGATAGAGATTAAGGAGAGTTCCTAAGGCTTCCATTAGAAGCAATAATGATTCCATAGACACATCTTTTAAGTTCCTTAGCTAGGAGCCCTAGGGCCACCTTGGAAACTCATTGAATGGATTATGATATTCAATGTGCATGTGCTCCTCTTTTCTCTTATGTGGTAATTTGCTGACACGACTACATTTTTTATTTTAACGTGTCGTGTATGCCACCTCAACCCCCTAATTCTACTTAAATCTTTTTCTTTACCAGGAGAAAATACCCTCTAAGTGTTATACATCATCAAGATTTGTATAAAACTTTAGATGAAATAGTTTAAGAACGTACTCGGATCCCAATTAAGAGAGTCCCGAGACTTCTTTTAAAAGCAATAATGATTCTAGAGACATCTTTTAAGTTCCTCAACTTGCCTAAGGCCACTTTGGAAACTCATTGAATGCGATATGATATTCAACTTGCATGTGCTTATCCTGCCTTTCGGCATGTGTATGGGACACGATCTTTCAAAATAGAAGTTTTACACAAGCGCCTTTATCTACCTTCGATTCGACCGGTTTACCATGTTGGCTACGATGCTTTAGTGACTTCCAATGGCAAGAGGACCTTCGACTTGGAAGTATGATAATCGTATGCGAGATGGTAAACAAGACCGAAAGTTAACAATAATGATGATAACGTAAGCATAGCGATGAGGGTAAATTCCTCTGTCGGAATTCAAAAACAGAAAGCAAACCTTCGTGCTTTCAACTAATCAAATGGGGAGATTTTGACGTCTTTGTCAAGATGTTCCTATACACTTCAATAAAAGAGGATTAACAAGAAAGTACTCATCCCATGAACAAACAACAAATCATTCGATACCACATCCCAACAATTGATATTAAAATCCCTATCAAGATGTTCTTAGTTAATCAAAAGTATCCGTCCCATCCACAAACATCATGTCGTGCAACAGGATCCTTGGAAAAAAAATCGAGAACCAAAGCTGCGATGCCTCATCTCGAATGTGCAAACTACTTTGTCCCAAACATACCTAACTCAAATGATAACATTCAAACAGTGCAATCACACAGCACAAAGGACCAAACAAAAGCAAAATCGAATCCAATCCATCCCTCGACAAACTCATCAATCGTACCAAATAAATATCACCCCGAAAAGAAACCCCCACGAATTGGTGCTCCCCCCTAGACTGCGAGAGGCCCGCACATGCATTGAAGAGACCTGGAGGCGATCGGGCACGTACACATGTGAACATCCTGCATGCCCAGAACCCTGTTCCCCAAACCCTAGCTCAGCCCTAAGATTCTTCCAAAAGTAGCACGGCATTATACTAATCAAGAAGCCCACGAAAAAAGAAGGTGAGCACATGAGCGGGGCACCTAACGTCAAAGGATCAATATCCATCTGCTCTCACCCACCTCTTTATTTTTTAAAAGAAGATCGCGATCTATCGATCTGCCTTTCCTTTCACGGAAGACAGTGACTCGCGGCGTACGTGGAGGGCGTCCAGAGGCAGCGCCCACCCCGGCCCGAGAGAGCCGGCCATGTGCGGGCGGAGAGGGACGGGGGGGAGCCATGCGTCGTCGTCACAAAGGCCGACCTGCGAGGGTGGGGAATTTGTCATGCAAGCGAGCAGCAAATCAGCTCGTCTACTTGGCATCGAAAGTCGTGTGAAATAATTATGGCTACGGAACAATAATATCAGTCCTCTGCTGCTGCGCTCGCCATACACCTGGATGGCTCTCAGCGTGTTTTCATGCACACTGTTTCCAGGGCTGTCGTCCCAGCGGGCTTCACTGCTTTCGGGTTCTCTCTCTCTCTGCGATTCGTACACTCTTTTTTAACTGTCTCCGATATTTTACCTGATGCCTGCACGATTCGTTTGTGCTGTGGCTTTTGGGTCTTTGCGATTGCGTCTTTTCTCGCTGGCTGAGAATCGAAGCTCGGAGAAAGCTCGAGTGCGAGGGGTGGCCTAGGGCTTGGGGTTTGATGGCCGGTTCGGCAGGAGATGTTATTGCGTGCATACCCTAGCGGTAGGATCAGACATGATCCAAGCATATGTGCACCGGGCGCAATAATGATTTTTCGCTTTCTTGATCCTGTGGTTCTTTAAAAATGTCGGGTTATGTTTCCTTCCAACCACCCTACGTGGTCAAATACTTGTTTTCGCATCAAATGCGCCATTAATATTATGATGCGGTGCCTTCCACCTTGTCGCCTTTGTCGGGGTTGAATCCCCTCTATCAAGCGAGATCCTTCGCTCATAGACAAATCTCTTTGTGCCTCTAGGAAGGGGACTTCCCCTTCCCTATGTTTCGTACTAACTGGTGGGAGAAAGACTAGGAAAGTATATGGAGGTAAACCTGTTTGTCAGTTCCCTAACCCTGGTCTCCATCTTTGAACTTTGAAGTAATTATCAGAAATCGCCCGCTACTTCCATCAAGGGTAGGGTAATGTTTTTGGATTCCCATCGAGGTCATTTCACATAGACCTGCCATGATAAGGAAGGTCATATCTTGTTGAAGAGGAAGCGAAAGGAGCAAGACTTTGTAAAGTGGATGAAGACAATTTAGCTATGGAGCAAGAGGAGGCATGCATTGATTAATAAGATGGCCTCAAAATTTCCATCGCACCATGCTCGCTAGAACAGAACCCGTCGAGTCAGGGGACCAGAGGATCTGGCCAAAAGGCATAGTCGATGGTTTCACCATACAAACTTCCACTACATTTTACCAGTAAGTTGGATGCTCGGTCAACAACACATTGTAAATCACATTACAAGTATCCAAAAACAATTCTACTGTAGTGTGCGTGTGTTTATATATATATATAGAGAGAGAGAGAGAGGTAATTCCAAGATTGAAAAGCTTGCAATATCTCTAAAATAATGTACATGTCAAAGACGACACATGACCCGCCTCGCCCTGAAGATGACACGAAATCTTCCGGTCCACAACACGTTTTTCACGTTCTTTTTGGTATGAAGTGGGAGGGCTTCCAAAGCAAAACTAATCCCCCCATCTCTGCGGGCTCGACAACTCGTTGGTCTTGGCAGACGTGAAGAGGCCCAGCAGGCCAGCCCGACGGGCTTTAAGCCATTTTGGTTGCTCAAGATTCCTTCAAGAAATTGAGACCCAGCCCATCCGGGTAGGAGTGTCAATGAGTTGGGTATCCAATATACCCGACCCGACCCGTAACACATACGTCCCGAGCCTCCGGGTTGGATCGGGTTTCTTTCTTTCTTTTTTCTTTTTTCTAAACCTGTCTGTATTGCTCTGTTGTTGCTATCAAATAAAATAGTAACTTCATCCACTTCTCACATATTCTTTATTTATACTGGTAGATTTGATTTTCGAAGTCAACAATTTGACTTAGTTTTTACAGTAACTGCATCCACATCTCTCATATCCTTTATTATATTGGTAGAATTGATTTTCGAAGTCAATAATTTGACTTATTTTTTATTTCAACTTTTTAGCTTTATCTTCTTCTTTTTTTAAAATGACTTCATCTTTTTATATTTTTCAAGAGATTTCTCTTTCCGAGGGAGTGTTCATGCTCTGGCGGGTCCAAGCATGGATTTTACCTTAGACCTTCCTCCACAGTGAAAGGCACCCCACTAGGGAAGATAATAGAATAATTGCAAGTCATAATCACATGAATAGGGATTTTGTTGCCAAGTGTCCTCCAACATATTTGGTTTGATTTTCAAAATATCAATTGTGCATGACACGAGCATAATCGATTCATATAAATCTATAAACCTTGCTTAATTGATTACTTAAAAAGTATCTAGGAACTCGTCAACAAAATCTCATGAATAAGTATAGTAGAATTAAATTCGATATTTTTGGATTCTAAATCGACATTAAGACTTCGTTTGTTTTGCGGAAAATATAGTATTTCTTGAAAATATTTTCTAGGAAAATATAATTATTTTATTATATTTTCTAGTGTTCAGCTAAAACCTGAAAATGAAGTGTTATTGTTCGGTAAGGAAAATATTTTCCTTCTTACATTCTTTTTTAATAATTTATTTTTATTTTATTTTTAAATCGATTTTTAATTATATTTAATTTTTAAAAATCATTTTTAATTTTTTTTCATATCCTTCTTCATTTGGCCAGTAGCTAGCCATGGCGGCCAACGACTAGCCATAGGTGAGCTAGAGCCTCGCCATAGGTTGGCAAGGTCAAGCCTCGCTAGCCTATGGCAAGGTCAAGCTTGCCCAATGCCGGCGAGCTCAGGCCTCTCTCGAGGTTGCTGCAACCTCCAGTGAATTGGGCAGGGCTCGAGCCTCGCTAGTGGTTCGCTGACCTCCAGCGACCTTGGGCGAGGTTTGAGCTCCGCCTAAGTCACCGAATATCAGTGAGGTCCAAGCGTTGGTGTCAAGTGAGCTTGACCTCACTTGGATCTAGTGAGCTGGAGCCTCTATGGTGAGGCTCTAGCTTGCTTGCAATCGGTCGCCGCCCACTCGCGTGGCCAGCAACCAGCCAAATGAAGAAGGAGATGAAAAAAGAGAAGGAAAAAATAAAAAGGAAAAGATTTAAAAATAATTAAATACTGATTTTTTAAAAATAAAAAGAAAAAGAAAAAAAGTTTGGTAAAAGAAAGTAAGGTGAAAGGTGTGGAAAATGTTTTCCTCTTTGTCAAAAGTGAAAAACATTTTCCCCTATTTTAGAAGGCTTTTTTCTTTTGATGGAAAATGTTTTCCCTAATCAATTCATTTTTCGTAAAATGAACATTCGAAAATCCTAAACCGAAAGTTATTTTTCCGTGAAACAAACGGAGCCTAAGAACTGTATCATTTTTCATGTTTTGATTCTGTCTTCAATAAAATGGTGGTCTCCTATGCATCAATGCAATCTTCCATACCAACATTGACTATGATACTAAGTAAAATATGAACAACAGTCAATACTCCTAAAAAGTCTTTTTTTATGACAAGAAAATCATTTTTAATGAGCGAGTCTTGATCTCATGAAAACTATCCTCACTAACGGGTATATGAACAAAGTAATGTGTACATGCTGCATGTGTGGCTCGTGCTTTAGAAAGATTACGTAGGCGAGAATGGAAGAAGAAGAAGAAGAAGAAGAAGAAGAAGAAGAAGCTAACGAAACCAGCCCGAATTGACCCAACTTGAACGAAGAGTACTCAAGATTCTTTACTTATTACTCAAACCAAATGAGACCTGAATCGAAAATACTTGAAATTTTCAGTTTAGGTTGGCTTGGATTAGTTCGGGTCGGGAAATTTTTATACCCCTACATCCGGGCCTACTTGACAATTAGGTCTATTGTAAGTCAAGGTCAATGGCGATGAACCCGAACTAGCTTGACTTGAAGCATTACTCGAGGTTCTTTACTTATTACCTTAACCATATGAGATCCAAACCGAAAGTAACTGAAAATTTCAATTTAAGTTGGTTTTAATCAATTAGGGTCGGGTAATTTTGACACCCCTAAATCTGAGCCTCCTTGACGATTAGGTCCATCGTAAGTCGAGGTCAATGGAAATGCCTCGCTCCTTGCATCCTCGATTTTGTTTGTGCTTATCGGTTCATTCAATCGATATGCTTCAGGCCTGCTCAACGATAGGGTATATTCTAGGTCAAGGGAAACGAGGATGCCTTCCTCCTTGCATCCTCGATTTTGTTTACGCCTATCATTCTATTCTATCGAAATGCTTCAGGTCTGCTCAACGATAACGTTTATTAGTCTAGGTCAACGGGGATGCCTCCCTCCTTGCATCCTCTTACAGGGCTATTTTATCAATATGCTTCATGGACTCCACTTAATCTCTTTGCAAAATTTTTTGATTGACATGAACGTCATATTGAGGCTATGTTTATTTCGCGAAATATACAGTACTTTCAGAAAGTTATTTTTTCAGGAAGATTATGGAGTTTTCTAGTGTTTGGCTATACTCTTGTTGGGAATGAAAATATTTTATTTCTAAGCCATCTTGTTGATCCGAATGAATTCTGTGAGAGCTATTTCGTTAATTTGGGTGAATGTCAAAATAACAATTTTTACGATAGAAAATATCTCTTTGCCGATTGTCAATTTTTTCAATACAACTAGAGTAACTCTGGTCTTGCTCGAACGGTGGACTCATGTGGAAGAGAGGAGACGCATCAAATTTCAGAGTAATTGACGGTAAAAGTGAATGACATAGCGATGACGGTGAATAATTTCAACTCCAATTTCTCTAAGGATTTTTCACAAACACCTAGTAGGCGAAGAATAATCCCACGAATAAAGCTACACAACTATCGATTTCTGATAGAAAATTGCAGGGAACACGGCTGCCGTGGCCGATCGAAAAGCCCCCGATGTAGAAGAAACTACGAAATGTTGGAAAACTAAACCGAAGGATTCTACTCATGCTTGAGGAACAAAATTCAATCACAATTAGAATTTTATGCGGAAAACATGATTGAAAAATAAATCTAACCTTTAGTCATTGTTTACGAGTAATGTTCGAATCAAGATCCACAAATGCTGTCGCGGACTGGGTTGCCAAATCCCATCGGACCGGAACACTTCCTCGAAATTGGCTGTCGATGCCACCGTACCCGTTATTTTCCCTTTTATGCTTAGACTACCGAAATGAATGTTCTTCTTCTTCCTGATGATGATCAATGAAGTACTTTTTCGACCAAAAAAAAAAAAGTTAGCATTTGTCGGAAATCCATGGGAACTTGATGGCAATCCGACAACAATTACGAGTACACTCTACTAACATAATCCCCTCGTGTACTGATGGTGTATTTCCGAATGAAAGGTTTTGTGTTCGACCTTATAATTACCCTCCAAAATGAACATTCATCATTATAAACCGTTTCCCATCAAGGCGGTTACCGAATGAGTGGTTATCATGAAAATATACGAAACATGGAAAAACTGCATGTGGAATAACCATTCTCAAAAGTGAAAATGTAAGTCAATATTAACGGTAAGTTTAATTTAAAATTATACTAAAAAATATGGGATCACATTATAAATATAACATGAAAAGCATCGCTGGTTGCGAATGGGGATGGGTTTTCCGAGTAGCAATTGTTGATGAAAATGGAAGATACGAGCAGGGAAATCACCGTCGAGCGTTCCATAGAACCGGACCTTACTTTTTCCTACACCTGTCAAAATGGATGGATAACCCATTTAAATATTAAATAGGTCATAAATGGGTCAGGCTTTCTTTTAATATAACCCATTTATGACCCATTAAAGAAAACTTGACCCATTTAATATTTAAATGGGTCATAAATGTGTTACACACTCATTTTGACAAGTGTATTCATAATGGGTTTAAAAATTAAAAATACTAAAATACATGGGTTGTTAATGAACTTGAATAAGTTTAAAATATTTAAAAAAGATTATAAGAATAAATTTTCCTAAGTTTAGTTAGATAGATAAATGTTTTAACAATATGGGTTGAGTCGAGTATGGATTGGGTTGGGTATGGGTCAAAAATTTAATAATATTCTTAAATGGGTCATAAACGGATTAATGGGTCAATTTGGGTCGGATCATTTATGACCCAACTCAACCCACCCGTTTAACAGGTCTACTTTTTCCTTACACGCAGCATACCAAACTCTTCCTTTGCTTGCTAAATCACAGCACGTGAAAAGTTTCGGATCCTCTTGTGATCAAATGTCCCATAACCTCTTCTCGTTCTACGGCCACACCCCATGTTCCATACCTAAAACGTGTCCTAAGCGCCGAGCGGCACCAAACAAAATCCCAATAATTTATTTTCCCCTTTTCTCTTTTCCCTTTCTCTACACATCAAGAGCAACCACACCCATATGAAAATTATAAATTTCCTTTTTCCCCTGTTAAGCAATGCGGACCGTAGACTAAAAATAACCAATATCATCGTGTCGGCACTAAAAACATACTTTTACCGAAAGTTCCTCACTTTTAACCAAGGTAATCCGTGATTCATTGATGGTTAGAATGGTAGTTAAAAGTTTCCTCACCAAAAACAAGAGTAGCTCCACTAAGAGTTGTCCTGCCGCTAACAAGACTGTATTTTTTATTTTAACATGTCGATACTCACACGCCTCAGTCTCTAAATTTCCCCTTGAATTTTTGTCTTTCCCCAACGAAGGGAAATATTTTTTATTTTAACTGTATTTTTTATTTTAACATGTCGATATTCACAAAGGGGTGGGCAACTTACCCCACTCCTTGAAAAGTCCTCCATATTCCTTGATCTTGGGAAAGAAAAATATCTAAGGTTAACTTGGGGGTGTTGGGGACAGCCTCCTCATTATCATTAAATAAACTGAGGATCCTTATAGCATGTTAAGAGTATATTTGCTGGAGGTAATCTCAACAGGTGGAAACACCCTTGGAAGGTAAGTAAGAAACATGTTAACATGTAATCTCAACCTGTTTTTCAATGAAGCCAACCGGCAACCAGGACCCGGTTACAAGGTACCAAACAAAATGCTAATAATTTCTCTTCCCCCTTTTCCCTTTCTACACATCAAGCAAACACACATAGATATAAAAATTAAAAATTCCTTTTGCCTCCCCAAGTAATCTGGACCGTCGATTAAAAATAACCAATCTGACCGCCCCGGCGCCAAAGGAAAATATTTTTTTTACCGAAAATCTCTGGTCTCCCCACCCCCACGTTTAAACAAAGAAATATTAAAAAATGTCAACTTGCTGACCTCTCGAAAAAAAACAAATAATACTGTCGACTGACAACTTGCGACCCCGTTATGCGTGACAGAGCAAAAGCCTCCTATCCGCCGTCCATTAAATCGAGGGTGGGGCCCCCTTGCGGTTGCGACGCCTGCATCACGGCCGTCGATTTCGAGTCAAGATGATTGGGGGGGTATGACTGGATGCTGCGTCAGTTGTCTGAACAGGAGTCGCAGTCCCGCAATCATTTACAAAAGAAAAAGATCGGATTCCACGTAGAGCTGACTCACTTCCCCCTTGCTGCCAACCCGTAATTTGTAGTTTCACGCCGAACATCCGCTCACCGCAAGCCTGTTCCCGTATTAATATTTATCCATCTGTCCATTGGCTATTTGCAAGTAGGGGCCTCGCATTTTGTGGAATTGTAGTGGAGGAACCCGCATTTTTCGCATGTATAATCTATGAATGTGCTCCATACGTGAGAAATTGTGATCACTTTGTCGTTTTCAAATAACGGGTCGATGGCAGGTGACTGAAAGATGGATAGGTGGGATTGAACAAATTGGACCAGTTTGATGGCATTTAGTAAGGCATTGGAGATGGGCCTGGGAATCATCAATGGCGCTATTCGATGGAGAGCTCTGATATGAATTGAGAAATGATAGTAAAAGATCGAATCATCGGTTTCACAATATTTGGATAACGATGAGTTCAAATTGAGGGTTGAGATAATGATCCATTAACGGTAGCTTTCTAAATTCGGGATTTTCCACCCTGTAAGGACTTTCTGGATTCAGTTGTTTTCCTCTCGATCTGATCTTAATTACAGTCAAACTATATATTTGGTAAGTGACGGGAAGCCTCGTGTGCAAAAATCCTATCCCTTGAATTGATGCAAATCCAAATTTGAAATTTCCGCTCAGTTCCTAATCAATCGGGCCTCGCGCGGACCCAATTCTCCTCTTCCCGTCTGATCAAGCAAAGCCCCCACCTCAATCGTCCTAATCACCGTCGATCTCGCCACGTCATCGATCTGGAGCTGGCGATCCGATTGCTGCGTGGACCGCACGGACTCTTCCGGAGCGAGTCGGCCTTATCCTCTCTCAGATTAAATGCGTGATTTGGACTTACACGCACGAGCGCGTCCATCGGATAGGGTAGTTGGGGAAAAAACAGAAGGACTTCTCTCTCTCTTTCTCTCTCTACTATTTTTTCAGTTGAGGACTCCAAACATTCCAAAATCTCAGGTCAAGGACTCCAAAAGCTTCAAAATCGCAAGACAGGACTCCTTTTCTTGTCCCCCCCTCCTCCCCTATAAATACTCCCCCCGTCCGCCTCCATCCTCCAAGCATTCGAAAAGCAAGAGCTTCGTTGTACTCTTCTCCTGTTCCTGTTTCCTGTTTCGTGTTTCCCGTTTCGGGTTTTCTTTCCGTGTCGAGAAGGGAGGGAGGAAG
This sequence comes from Angophora floribunda, assembly GCA_014182895.1. NCBI lineage: Eukaryota > Viridiplantae > Streptophyta > Magnoliopsida > Myrtales > Myrtaceae > Angophora > Angophora floribunda. Next base: position 7,892,964 of record CM024707.1, read on the forward strand.
GAAGGAAGGAGAAGATGACTATCGTCATTGAGCAGCAGATCGAGAACGGTAACCCCATTGTTTCTCTTCGACTTCTTCTTCTTTTGCTCTGTTGGGTTGTATCGTCGCGGATAAGTCGAGATGACGACGAGTCTTTCGCGTGTCTTTTCAGGTGCCCAGGCGGAGGAACAGAAGACCCTGGCGATCACCCATGACCTGGTGCTCGACGGCGGGTTCGCGATGCCGAAGGAGGCGTCGAACGACGGCTTCGTGGCTCCCGACATCAATGCGTTTGGTCACTCTTTCAGGTCTCCCTCCTTCTCTTTCCCTCTCCGGCTCGGTTTGACCGTTCTTCTGATATAATGCGAGATTCTTACGTGCAACAAAGTTGGGTTTGGCAGGGACTACGATGCAGAAAGCCAGAGGCAGAAGACGGTGGAGGAGTTTTACCGGCTGAACCACATCCACCAGACCTACGACTTTGTAAGAAAAGAAACCCATTAACGAACTCGCTGGTTTCTGTCGAATCCTCCGTGAAAGTTCGCGTCTTTTTCGTGTTTTTCTTCCCCACCTTCCCTTCTCGTGCTCAAGCTTTTGCTACGGACGTTCAGGTGAAGAGGATGAGGGAGGAGTACGGCAAGTTGGACAAGATAGAGATGAGCATATGGGAGTGCTGCGAGCTCCTGAACGACGTGATCGACGACAGCGACCCTGATCTGGACGAGCCTCAGATCGAGCACTTGCTCCAGACCGCCGAGGCCATCAGGAAGGACTATCCTGACGAGGACTGGCTGCACCTGACAGGCCTTATCCATGGTATATGCCCCTGCTGATATGCCCTCCAGTACAGATCCTATTTTATTGGCTCAAGCAATCTAGGGTTTGACTAGGAACGGTGGGACTTGAGAACCCATTAGGATATTTCCTACAAGGAAACTCTTTGTATTATAGATTTGGCTCGGCAAAATCCGGTCTTGAGCCCGCCTCATCCACATGGATTTGTTTTGAAAATCGATGAATGGGGTACTATTCGGCACGATCCAATACTGTCGGCCGGACCGGCGTTCTTTGTTTCGTCTTTAGTTTTGCATAGTGAGGTACCAAAAGAAGATAGATTTTCCTTTTACCTTCCTTTTTAAGGTATTTGATTGGCTGGGATTTTTTCTTTTTCAGATCTTGGAAAGGTGCTGCTGCTCCCCAGCTTTGGTGGGCTTCCCCAATGGGCCGTCGTTGGTGAGTTTTTGGCATTTTCCTATTTATTTGTTTTTGGACATAACTCATATTTTCATTCAATTTGAAAATTCTAAAATCTAATTACTACAGGGGATACACACCCTCTCGGATGCGCCTTTGATGAATCAATTGTCCACCACAAGGTCTTTACAATCTCTCAAATTCCATTCAATTCGAGATAAAAAAACCTTAAATCTTAACCTTAATCTTAATATTTAATCTTAATCTCCACTAATTTTGATGCAGTACTTCGAGAGCAACCCGGACTACCACAATCCTGCCTACAAAACCAAATGTGGGATTTACAAGGAAGGTTGCGGGCTGGACAATGTCACGATAACATGGGGTCATGATGACTACATGTACTTGGTAATTAACACCTCATCCCTCTAATTTATCTAAATAAATTGCTAATGAAGCAAAAGATCATCATTAGAAAAATTGGGTAATCATCCAAAGATGGTGATGTGGTTAAATTGATTCAAAAAATTTGAAAAAAATAATAATCTGCAGGTGGCCAAGGAGAACAAAACCACACTCCCTCCAGCGGGGCTCTTCATCATCCGTTACCATTCCTTTTATCGTAAGTAATCGAGCTTGCCTGATTTCGCCAATTGATCGGATTTTTTTCTCATGATTCAAATTGATCGTAAACTTTGTGCTTTCGTCTTTGTGGCAGCATTGCATAGGTGTGGGGCGTACACGCACCTCATGAACGAGCAGGATAAGGAGAGCATGAAGTGGCTTAAGATATTCAAGTATTGATCAAATTCTGATAATTATCGAGTTTTTATTTTTGTGTAATTTTGTTTAGTAGTATTGATTAGTAATTTGTGCTCCTAATAAACCTCCTGCAGCAAGTATGACCTTTACAGCAAGAGCAAGGTCCGGGTCAATGTCGAGGAAGTCAAACCATACTACATGTCCCTGATTGAGAAGGTTAGCTTCCCTATTATATATATATATAAATTGTGAATTTTTCCAACTTATTTCGTGGCATATAACGTAATTTTCTTTTTCGATTGCAGTATTTCCCGGCGAAGCTCAGATGGTAATTGTGATCTTTTATGAGGTTCAAGGAGTCAATTGGCTGAGAAGGCGCAGTGCATTGCTGTTTTAGCTTCTCATGTTTTATTATTTGATGTAAAGAGAATAAAAATAAAAGGAGGATTTGCGATTGTTCTCCCATCCAATGTGCAATTATTTTTGTTTTCAATCGATTGGCATTTAGCCATTCCGAAGCTTATCTCCAGTTGTTACAAGCTTGGAATTGCCTATTAAGTTATTTCTTCGATGAAGGGGTACTAATCCTATAAGATATCACTAAGGCAGTAATATACTTTAAAGGTAGATATTGGAATAATAAAATTGATTGAGATGATTGAAAATTATTATCACATATTCGATGCTATGTGGCTTCTTTGTATCTATATGCAGTATGAATGTTCACATATCCAATATGGTGTTTGCTTCAACAACAATTTGTGAGTAAAATACAAGTACTTATTTTACGTGCTTGGTTCATAAAACTTCCGTCTAGAGCTTGCGAAAGAACATAAAAAAAAAAAAAAAAAAAAACTCAGATGTACAAAACATGGCACATTATATTTGGATAAAAATGAGAAATCTTAAAGGATCACAATTAGCTTCTCTTAAAAAATAAGTAAAGCATGTTTTGATGTTTAAATGTTTGACACTTCCTTTCAAGTATAGGCTTAAGTTTCACTTAAGAGCAGTGGCTGGAAATATGTAAAAGAATTTAGGATTTTCTTATCATGATATCATGTAAAATTTTATGGGACTTCAATTTTGAAGGTTAATTTTGAATCTTTAGTTTAGCTGACCAATGATGTAACATGTTGGGAATCATTTTTGTGTGGCCAACACACGATTATTTTCATACTCATGAAAAGGAATTAAATTTTCCGGTAACTTTTCATCATATAGCATGAATTAGAACAAAATCCATCGTCAAATTACAATATCTTTATTTCATCTTGTTATTTAGACAGTCTGATTATATAATATACTCCCTTTTTTTTTTTTAATCCGATGTGATGGATGTAAAGATCACGATAAAAGGAAAGACGCATTCGATTTTTTTTAGTACGCAATGAAGAAATTTAGAAAAAAATGAAGAAAGAAGAGGAGATGGGCTTCATAGTGTTGGGCCTAGGCCCACGAGATTCTTATTTGGGGACTGAAAATGAATCTCCAAATAAGAAAATGACAACAGATGCAAAATCTTGAAATGAGCCCACAAAACGAGCAGAATAACTGCAAGCCAGCTCAGCTGAGCGGGGTAGGTGGGGCGTGGGTTATGCTTATGCATCACGTGCGTAATTGTTCTTGTTTTTAATTCATTTGCACCTCACACGTGGCCCTGTTGCACGGCTTTGCTTGGGGGTCCCACCGGGAGCATGTTTTTATGCCTCGGTAGGGATGATTACTTTCAATTGAATAGGTTCTCCAACAAAATATCTAGTTTTTAAAATCTAAAATTTACCTTATTTTTTCAGTTGGATTCCGTGATATACGCAAGATCCGATTTCCCCCTTTTTTTATATATATTTTTGTTAAACTGAAATACATAGCAATTACTTCAAAATAATATTATCAATGAAACAGTTCAAAGTAGAATATTGATGCAAAACAATCAAAAATAAAAATGATTAATATTACGAAAAACCCTAAATTGACACACATTTAATAAATGTACTCCACTTGTGATAAATTTACACTAAATTAATTTTCGTTAAATCGTATTATCAAATTTCTAAGTTGGATGACACGTGACGGTTGACTGATGTACATGTTTGGGATTTTGCTTTTCATTTATTACAAAGTTATACTAGTTTTTTGATTTTATGTGGTATTAATTCGATTTAATGGAGATCATACTTATTATAAATGTATTAGTTTAAGGTAATTATGGAGTAAAGTTATCATAAGTATACTAATTTCAAACTTTTTGTGATCACAAATTATTTTGAGGTAAATTTATTATAAATGTACAAATTTAGAATTTTTCATAATATTAACTTAAATAAAAAGCGATAAAAAAGATAAGAACATGTTCTAATTGCTACTGGTTCTTGGAGCAGTGGATTCAACTCCAAGAACCTGGAACTTACCCATACAATAACCATTTCAAATTTTTGGAATCAAGAACCATACTTGTTTTCATGGCCGGTTCAGTTTGACTCTTGGGTGGAACCGAACCGGGTGCACAGCCCCTAATCAAAATCTTAAGAATCATGCATTTGGACTAATCTGCCTTCTTCGGAAGAATTCTGGTCTGATTTTACCTTATACTATTCTCCAAAGCATCTTTTGACATTTCCTTTTCGTGATTTGACAGAATATCGACGGAAGAAGTTGGAATTGGACACATCCTCCACGCTTTTCTTCCTTCTGAAAATTCAAACGCAGTTGTGATGCGTCATTGATGATCAATTTCGCAAAGAAACTTACCAATTCCACTCAGAATTCCAATCGAATAAAAGCGAAACATAACGTGTCACGCCTCTAATGTTCACCAGCCGATGAGAACGGCGTTGATAAAATATAATACCGATAAATTTTGAAACGAACAAAATGTTATCGAGTAAATCGTTTTCCTCAAAAAAATGTTTTTTGGGGAGTTTTTTTTTTCTTTTATCTTTTTTTTTGTAGCTATCGATAACTAGTGCTGATCAACTTTTAACTGAGATTTATTTGGCGTACATTAATGTCCTTGAGATTCTAGAATTGCTTGCATATAATTATCCAATATCGACCCTTTACGTTTTCTGAAGTAATTATATCTAGAAAATGGGATTACGGAGAGATTTTTTCTTTAATATTTATATTCGAAGCTGTGACGTATTATAGAAAGAAAAATAAACAACTATAGATTATTACAATGATTGAATGTTAGGAAGTAAAAATAAAACAATTCATGTGTCGTCATCACCTAACCTCTCCTCACGTTTCTACATAACGCACCCCGCTCAACAAAACCCGGTGGATTTCGTGCCAAGTCGTCCCTCTACCAAAATCATATTTTATTCCCATCTTTCCAGTAATTATTTTTGTAATTGTCTATGGAAAATGAATTATCTCGAAACCTTAATAATATCTTACAATATGCGAGGAATAAAAAAAGAGTATGATTTCATTTGTTTCATAGAAAATAAATAACTCGAAAAATATTTTTCTAAAAATGATAGCTTATATCATTTACAAAAAATAAATAAATAAAAAATATTTTTGTTGTCTGTGAAAATATTTAGATATAAATTAGTTGTTATATAATGAAAATATTTTCCATTGACTAATTACTTCAGACGATGTAAATGATTTTTTTTTGAAAACTATCTTCAAAACCATTCATTTTCAACAAAACGAATAGAACCTAAGTATACACATAAAATGGTGGTATGTAAGAATGATTTTTTTGCCCTATTTTACAAAGGAGTAGAATGGCCCTTATGTAGATAAGCCATGGACAGGTATTTTGTGGGATTTTGTGAGATTGATGTCAGTTATTTTGTAAGATCAAAGCGGTTGATTATGATCCTGCATGGATTTCCCCACGGTATCAGGGTACGGATCTCGAGTTCCAATTTTTTAGGCCCTTATTTGCCTCTTATTTTATAAGGTTTTTATTAGTTATTTTGCACACAGAATTCAAATAGTTAAAAGTGCCCATTTTTTATTCATGCGTGCAAAATCGAGTTTGCGACAGCAGTAAATTCTGCAATTTCCCGAAACGTTCCACTCTCGAAATTATTCATACGGGTAATATAATTTCACTGTCTACAAAAATGTCCTGTGGATTTTACTAATGGTGCCCTTAAATCGATGGGGGCAAAAAATGTTCCAAACTCTCGCCGCGCTTGTTTTTCTCATGACATGTGCTATTTCTGCTCCGAAATTAGAATATTTCTTTGTGAAGTACATTTAATAAGTGTATACGGACGCTGATTACGAGTATATCGGAATATAAATATAAAATAATCCGATTATTTATGTCCTGGAATGGAGGGGGTTGCTTCGGACATGTGTATAAGTGGAAAATATCTGCGCCCGACAGAATTAATTTTTCCAATTCGGCGGGAGGCTTCCGAATTATTATTATTAGTATTATTATTATTATTACGCCACGGGTGACCGAAATTCATGGAATGATAAAAATTGTGAAATGGACAGCATGGCCAATCAGCGTGCTCCTTGCTTCTGGAGATTCCGGCGATGACGTGGAAATTCCATGTCTTCTCCTCCTGCGATTCCATCTTTGCGTCCGTCCCTCTTCCTTGCCCGAACGAACGCATCGCTTGAATTTGTCCTCGTATATGATGCTGGCATCCCACATCAGCCCCAACAACCACCACCGGCCGACCCCCACCTGTAAGAATCTACCGGTCTTCAGACCCTCTCTCTTTCTCTCTCTCTATCTCTATCTCAGAGAGTCTGTGCAGAGGCCGAAAGCGTGGGCGAGCTCGTGCGGCGAGGGAGGCATGGATGCTCCGCTTCTGGGCGCAGGTGATCTGATCAGTCGCGAGAAGAAGCGGGAGAGGAGGAATTGGACCAAAGCTCTGTGCTTTTTCCTCGCTTTCGTCTCTGTCACGGGTGAGTTGTGTTTTTCTCCTTCCGTTTCTTTCTGGGTTTGGGATCAAGAATTCTGGGTTTTCGTTCTTTTTCCTTTCTCGTGCTCTGGGCCTTCGAGAATAATAGTCTGTCGGGGGAAAAATCCATGCTTTCTGGGTATGCATAATTAAGCCTCTTCAAGATGAATTTTTATCGAAGTACTGCTTCATTTTGGGGAGAGTGAGGATTTCTCAATTCGGCCTTTTTCCTTCCCCATTAATGGTTTTGCCTGATAACGAGTAGATTACTAGCCCAAGTGTGACCGCTCATTCAGCCTAAGTTATTCTATCAGGAACCACTTGGCTAAGAAAACCTGTCCTGTTTGGGCAAAAGACAGAATGAAGGAAAGAGATAAAAGCCACGCGAGAAACGACGACACTTCTTATGGTGCACGATTAATGTCAGAACTGACAAGTCACGTTTGGTTAGATCAGAGTAGATATACGCCATGTGAAATTGAAGTACCATGACCATAATCATCTGCTAATCCTACCTTAAGATGGGCCTTTAAGCTGTGCCAAAAGCAGTTTTATCACTGATCATGTACATAGGATGCGAGATGCTATTTTTCTAATTTGGGTGTTCATTTTTGCAATTTCAGTTCTTGGGCTAATAGTATTAGGGGACATCAATGCATGGGCTGTGCGAGCAGGGAGCAAGTACGGCAGGAGTATTCTGAACGATGCTATAGTTGTCGAGTCGGAGAAAGGCGTTGTTGCTGCCGATGATGGCCGTTGTTCTGAGATCGGGGCGTCGATGCTTAGGAAAGGAGGGCACGCGGTCGATGCTGCTGTCGCCACTGCTTTGTGCGTTGGTGTCGTCAATCCGATGGCGAGTGGGATTGGAGGTGGTGCTTTCATGATCGTCCAGTCTTCATCGACATTGAAAACTGAAGCCTATGACTCGAGGGAAACAGCTCCCTCGGCTGCTTCACAGGTTTATCCTCTCTCTGCCACTGAAGTGTATGCACAAAACTGTTCAGTTGATAAACGCTCTAGTTTATTGCAGATCATTTGTTCTATAGTCTAGTCCCATTGGGATCTCTCCTATGTCGGGCTATCTGATTTGTCCCTCCCAGCTGTTAAAAATCGTAACTTTTAGTGCTGTTAACAGGACATGTATGAGAACAATCCCTCGGCTAAATACTTTGGTGCATTGTCTATGGGAGTGCCTGGTGAATTAGCCGGCCTTCATCAGGCGTGGTCGAAGTACGGCCGTCTGGCATGGAAGTCCTTGTTCCAACCGTCCATAAAACTGGCAAAGGAAGGGTTTGTGATTGCACCATACCTCGCACATCACATGGCTGATTCTGCGAAGATGATCTTGAATGATCCTGGCCTAAGGCAAGTGTTTGCGCCTGGCGGGAAGCTGTTACGTGCCGGTGATACCTGTTATAATGTGGAATTGGGCCAGAGCTTAGAGGCCATAGCTGAGCGAGGGCCACAGGCATTCTACAATGGGAGCATCGGCGAGAAGTTGGTCAAGGACGTGAGAGAGGCTGGAGGGATTTTGACGATGGAGGACCTAAGGAACTATAAAGTCGAAGTAACAGATGCGATGACTGCCGACATCATGGGCTATACTATATTTGGAATGCAGCCTCCCTCGAGCGGAACATTAGGGCTCTCGCTGGTGAGTAATTTCTTTTAGATATTCCGGTTGTTGTGACACCCTGCATATGAAATAGCGATCATCTACTACTGCTGAGAAAATGTTCCAATTCTGGCAGCCTATAGCATGGGAAAGTGTTGTGATCAAAGTTCGATGAGCGGAAGTTGGAATCTGTCTATGAGAGAGTGAAAAATGTAGTTGCTCTTTAGAGCATAGACTGACTTGGAGTGCCTGATCTTGTGTAATTGTCATGAACAGGTCATGAACATCCTCAGCAGCTATGGAAATTCCAATGCTGTAGAGGGAAATCTCGGGATGCACCGCTTGATAGAGGCGATGAAGCACATGTTTGCTGTCCGGATGAACTTGGGTGACCCTAATTTTGTGAGCATCGGTGAGTACGTGTCCGAGATGCTCTCTCCATCCTTCGCCAAGCAACTGAGGCAAAAGATATTCGACAACACTACTTTCCCTTCGGAGTATTACCTGTACAGGTATGGAGATCCTCCTTCGAATTTGGCAAATTCAAAACAGACCTCCGCTCTGTCGTGAACTCAGTTGTAATTTAACCTGTTTTAACCCTCTGTTGGCAGGTGGAATCAACTTAGAGATCACGGTACCAGCCATTTCGGTATTGTAGACGCAGATCGGAATGCTGTATCTATGACTACAACAGTTAATTATCCATTTGGAGGTGGGGTTCTCTCGCCTACTACTGGCATCGTGCTCAATAACGAGATGGGCGACTTCTCGACACCCACGGAGATTTCCCCCGACCAACTGCCACCTGCTCCGGCAAATTTCATCAAACCGAACAAGAGACCTTTGTCTTCCATGACCCCACTCATCATCACCAAGGTATATAAACACAGTTCTTTGGCTTTGTTTTAGCATCTTCATTATCTTTGACAGAATAGCTCTGTCTCGTATTCGTTGAATCAAATTTAAGCAAGTAACAGTTCGATTGGCACCAGATCAAGGATTCGTTAAAAAAATTTCCCGCGCACCATTTATTGAATTTCCCAGGGAACCTAAACTTTGTCTCTGTCAAACTTGAATTTTGGGTTTCTAATCCAGATCTACTGAATGCAGGATAACCAGTTGGCAGGGGTCATAGGAGGGAGTGGAGGAATGAGCATAATTCCAGCAGTGACCCAAGTTTTTCTAAATCACTTTGTCATGGGAATGGAGCCAGTGGATGCTGTTCAGGACCCAAGGGTCTACCACAGGGTACCATTTCGACCATATTCATTCAAAAACTTGCAGTGGATTTCCTATTAGAAGTTGTCACGGTCTGGTCATTTTCGACTCAGTCCTTTTCCTATTTTGCAGCTGATCCCGAACGTGGTATTGTACGAGAACTGCACCTGCATCGATGGTATTCACATTGAGCTTGCGGACGAACGAAAGCTTTTCCTGAAGGAATTAGGTCATCAGTTGGAACCCAGAGCGGGAGGAGCAATTGTCCAGCTTGTTGTTCAGAGTCTACAGGACACACCCGATTTGGGTCACAAAAGTCGCAAGGGTTTGAACTCTGGAATTATCCGTGGAACTCTTACTGCCGTAAGTGATCCTAGAAAAGATGGGAAGCCTGCTGCTGTTTGATTCTTTCCGTAACTTATTGGGAACGAATAGTGGCGGATAAGAATGATCTTTCGGCGCAAATACATGGAAGCTGCAAGTGACGCTGCTTGTGTGATTGCATGTAAAAATCAGGATCCTGTGTACATGTACTGTACTATTACTTTGGTAGGTACAGTCTAGGCTGAGAAATTGTTCCGGAGGAATTGACAAAAAAGTGCTTTACAAAGATAGATGGTGATTGGTAGTGAGATCACCAAATATTGCTTCAATGATATTTCCACATTAGGACACAATGAGATCCATGGATTTGCTTCTACACATGGTTGGAAAAATATCAAAGTGACGCGTCTTCAACTTAGAAAATGCAGGCAGAAGCCTTCCCAGTGAGGCTGATATTTGGGCGAAAATCAATAAGCAAGCAAAGCAAGTAGCAATTGTAAGTAGCACTTTCATTAGAAAGACGTGAACGGTGGAACAGGAATTGAGAGGAATAACGTCACAGAACCCAACATAAGGTTTCTGCTTCCGCAAGGCAGTTTCTCAAATGCGTTTCTCGGGTCCTCTTGAATCCTTTACCGGATGAGATGACCAATTGAATGCATATCAGACATTTATCAGAAATATACATTACAGCTCCAGTAATATTGCAAAAAGACTGCACCGCCCCACAATTATTTTCCTCAGAAATCCACAATTTGTCCTAAAAAATTCTACAACCAAGCACAGATTGCGCATTGTAAAGAGCGAGACTGTAATATACAGTCAACAAAAGATTCTCTCTTGAGTTCTCTCATATGTACCCTTGGTGCGTGGTCAACAGAAAATCAGGGCACTTTACTGGGTATGGTTTCATGATGATTTCTCCATCAGCTGTATCGGTGCCAATATGTTTGCTTTGCTGGTCTCCACAATGCATCCATTCATGACCATTTCCTCCAGCATGAAATGTGCCTTCTCCAAGTGGAACATGATGTCCAGTTCACACTGCATATAATCAGAAGGAGAAAGATACGCATATTTAACTGCCTTGAAGTCATATTTGAAGGAACTGAAGGGGAGAGGCTATTGCTTTATGACTCACCACATTCCCGAAATGACGATCCATGGTTTCAACTAGTAAATGTATGAACTCCAAGATCGCAAGCTCATTCTGGAGCATATCACATAGAGGAATCAATACTACAGCAGGAAAAGTTTTAGGTGGCCATGTAGGCCTGAAGTTTGAAATCATAATTAATGACTATTTATACCAAAAAGGGACTAAAAAAAATATACATACAAAGGAAAAGTTAAATGATATCATGATTTCTGTCAAACCCATATAAACACTTCTGAGGGTGCAAACAATCTTACAAAGCAAACAAACTGGGCAAGAACACGGTGCCTTACCTCATCATTGTCAACTCCAACCAAAAAGAACAGTGATGCATATCGCCTATAAACAATCTTGTAATTGCGATGCTCGACAAATGAACACTGTTGACAAGCAAAAAAATACATTTAACATACAAAATGGATATCCATGTGAAAATCAGATACAATGATAAGATAGTGAGCAATAATACTTCCATAGCCACTTGTGTTAAAAGGAAACATAAGGTCCTCTAGCAGGACAGCAGGAAAGAGTCAAATAAAAACATGATCAGGCAACAATATAAAACTAAACAATCAATAGTGAACTTTTAAGAGATAAATATTCACTTAATAAAGGTTGTAATTACAAAATAATTTAAATTTGAAATGTATTTGTAGTCATATGAAATCAACTGACTGCAAAGCGTCTACCACCATCACCCCGCCACACCATTATCGCCTCCACTACCACCACAATCCAACTCTGCTGCTGCCATTGCCAATCCCCATAGCCATTCCATCACATTGCCAGCAGCAACAGCACCTCCAACAACTGCACCATCACAAGTTTCGCCTCCCCTATTTATCAACCTCTTGGATCCATCATTTTCATGATCATTACCTTAACCACCATCACCAAAACAAGAACCCCACCTCAACCACTGTGCCCAACACCTCCAAAGCAACTCCACACTCCACCATCGACCATTTATTCACATCAGGCTTACTATTTGCAACATGACAGTGGCTATTGATGTTAAACCTCCAATATTATGTAGGTTTCCGTTAGAACTGCAGTTAGTTGATTTACTTGACATCTACTACAAACTTATCAAACACAATTGAATCACATTTAACTGCTTAAGTATTCGACTTGAACGCCTTCTTCAAGAATGGACCAGAGCAACAACATATGCAACAAGGAACTAACAGGAACAAAGTCCTTGATGAGTCATCAAAGGAGAGACCGACAGGAAAAGCTCCGTTTCATCACCCATCCTCACAAACATAGCAATGTCCCCTATGAAGCCAGCTAGTTTGCAAGATATTCTTGATATAGTAGCAGTCGCCTATCAAAACTGTCGATTCTAGGCCCAACCTCTAGGCTCCATTGATCCATATAGTTGTGCAAGGTTAAGTTATGGCGGATGGATATTCCATCCAATAGCACGGCTTCCTGGATAGAAGCAAGATCAAGCACTGATGTTTCCTTATCACAAATCCATATTTCTCCTTTTACTTAAAGCATCAACCCATGATCCCCTTGAAACAGGTGTTAGTGCCCCATCTATGATGTCAAAGAAATTACCCAAACCAAGAATCACCCAATAAATCAAACCGGCGGGCGACTCGATTCCAGCCGATGTGAACCGGAATTAGAATCCAGAAACTCACAATCGGGAGATGGGATCGATCGATGCAGATGAAGAAGAAGGAAAAAAAGGCAGGAAATTTCCTCATCATAAATCCATACTTCTCCTTTAACTCCAAGCGTCAACCCATGATCCAATCGAAACTGGTACTAGCGCCCCCATCCACGGCGTCAAAGAAATCACCCAAACCAAGAATCACCCAATAAATCAAACCGGCGGGCGACTCGATTCCAGCTGATGCGAACCGGAATTAGAGTCCAGAAACTCGCAATCGGGAGATGGGATCGATCGATGCGTATGAAGAAGAAGGGAAAAAAGGGCAGGGAATTAAGGCGGCGGAAACCTGTTGCTCGGTGCGGGCGAGGCATTTGCGAACGATCTCGCCCTCAAGGGCGCGCCTTTCTTCGAGGGTGAGGTACTCGTAGTACTGGGCGAGGCGAGTCTGGCCTTGCTTGTTCACCATCAGTATGAATCTGATCCCCATTGTCCCTTGCCTCTCCCCCCACCTTCAACTTCTTCAACCTTCAACCTTCAGGTTCCTCCAGAGAGAGAGGAATTGCGTTCTTGGGTGAAGCTCGCTCGATCTGCAGCGGAAGTAATGTGCTGGCACGGCAGCCGGTAGAGAGTACTAGTATAAAATTTTTGACCATACCCAACTCAATTCATACCCGACCCAACCCAACCTAATCCATATTGTTAAAACACTCCCCTATCTAACTAAACTTAGGAAAATTTATTTTTATAATCTTTTAAAAAGATTATATTCCTTTAATATTATTTAATTTTTAAGAAAATCGAATTATTAATAATTTTTATTTTTTTAAAATCACGCACACATATGAGAGAACGAGATTCATTTGGGTTTTGATGGCTAATCAAGCCACCATCCAACGATGGTGGTGACCACATGCGATAGCGCCGCCGTGCGAGCGAGGGGAGGAGTTGCTGTACGAGCGATGGAAGTGAGACAACGTGCTATCGTGTGATGAGGAAAATTTCTTTGTTTTGATTTGAGAGTAGAGATGAGATGAGTCATCTCTTAGGACAGTGGAGTAGTTGGATTTTAAGTAGATTTAAACTTTGACCCATTAACGACTCATGTATTTTGGTCTTTTTAATTTTAAATCCATTATACGTACACCTATCAAAATAGATGCATAACCTATTTATGACCCATTTAAATATTAAATGGGTCAGGCTTTCTTTTAGATGGGTTTAAAATTAAAAAGACTAAAATAAAGCCCGATCCATTTATAATCCATTTAATTGAATGGGTCATAAATGAGTTATGCACCCATTTTGACAGGGGTTGAAAATGTTATCATTTTCTTTAGCCTAGTTTTCTCGAAACACCTTCAATTTTAGCTTGAATCTCAATTTTGGTCTAATTTTTATTTTTTTGTTTGACAAGAAAAATGCAATATCAGGCACAGAGCCAGAGTCATGCAGCAGAACGCGTTGTCCCTTTCCGGGATCGAGCAAGAGACGCACCACCACCGTTCTCGTTGGGGTCGCAAGGTGATCCAACCGTGTCTCGTGACTGCGGTAGTGTCTGTCTGCTTCCCCATCATCATCTTCCTAGCCATCCCCGCCACCATGTCCCCCACGTTCTCCCTCGACCCGGCCTCTTCTCTCTCTTCCTTCAACGTCTCCGACTCTCGCGTCGCCACCGAATGGACCCTCGTCTTCTCCGTTGAAAACCCGAGCAAGCTTATCCCAGTCAAGTACTCCCACATGAAAGCCACCATTGTCCTGGACTCCGCCCCTTTGGCTCACGCCAAGTTCAGTTCTTTCATCCAGAAAGCCGCGAGCCACACGAGCGTTCGAGCTCATTTTCACTCTGCCTTGGCCAGGACCAATGAGCTCTCTATCAAGAGTCTTGTGTCGGGTTTGGAGAGTGGTGAAGTGAGGGTCGATGCTATTTTAAGCTCTGGCCGGGAGCTCGGCTTAGGCGCATGGTGGGTTCCTATATTTGGCGTCTCTGTAACATGCAATGACCTAATGTTTACTGCTGAATCTAACGGTGGTGGTATGACGTTGCTCGTCGGCAGCAGTTATTGTGATATAGGTTTCTTCGGTTATGTGTAGATGCTGGAGTTCGGGGATATAATTTCTTTTTTTCTTGTTGGTTTAAGTAATCGGGTGGTGTCAAAGCTAGCTTTCATGTATATCACCTGACCTACCCGGGCGATCTTAAAAGGCATGGTTTCCTCGTTCAATTAAGTGCATTTTGGATGTTACTTCTAAATAGTTTTTAATATAATTTAGTGCACCTTACGTGGAAATAAGTAAATTATGTTCATGATTTTGTAGATGACGACAGTAATTGTTTTCTTAGACTTAATTAATCAGGTGCATATAAGAAATTACGCCTTGCAATACACGAGCTTTTGTATGATACTAGAAATAGCGGCAAACGAATCTTGAATTGGCAATGGATCTTTTGTAGCAGGAGTAAGTTACCCCAAAATGACCAGAAATGTCTCTTATCTCTCGAAAAATTCAATTCTGAAAACCCTGACCCAATCCTAGTCTTCCTTGTCCCTCATGCCTCTGGCCCCACCGAAGTCGCCTCCAAACAAAGACAATAATTATAACTAGGGTGTCAAAAATACTTGAACCGGCCGGTTGATACTCCTAGCTACGACTTACATGGACCGGATCAAGCTGAGCCCAGCTCACACAACCCGAAAAAGCATTGTCGACGAACCGACCTGGACAACAGATTAAGCTCCAATTTGAAGGCTAGAGCAGCCCAAACCAGCCACCATCACCTCTAGCCTAATTGATTGTGAACAGAAAAGTTGTTCCTTGAGCTTGGACTCAAAGTGAATGATGGCTTGATCTAGAGAAATTTCATCTAACTCACGATTATATATCCAACACCAGATCCAATTTGTCAAGATGGTGACGGACTCGCTCACGAAGATCACACACACAAGCTTGTTCTCTACCATTACTTTGGCCACGCTTATCTAATGCTTGTTATGGTTTGCTCTTTAGATTTTGTTTGATACCATATCCCAAAACAAGAACTGATTTAAGATGGGCTTGGAAAAAAATGGATGCTTCGGCTTTGTAATTACTGAAGAATATTTACATACCATATTTATCTATAAAGTTATTAAAGCCAACTTTTGAAATCGGTCTCCACCCCTTAATTGGTTGTTAATTAATACTCTTGCTAAACTTAGGAAAGTCATGATTATGCCCAAAGGTTTAAAAAAATAGGGTCTACTTCACTTTTTTTGAATGACTATTCCCTACCTATCATTGTTATTGTTTTCAAATCCACACACCGGCACACCCTCTCCCACGTTCCACGTTCCTCTTTGGCATTGATTAGGCCATAATTTCCCCATTTCTTTCTTTTTTTATCCCATCAACTTTGGTTAAGATTAAAGGAAAGTTAACGCTGCTAAAAATACGATTGCTCTAATTAATAGATAATACAAAAGATCACATTAAAATCGTGATTATAATTATGATACAATGAAGTAGGGCGATCGGTACACCTCGAGAAGTTTTTGCCAACATGACCACGTCACCCTATGTTTCATCTTTGCAACTAGAAAATAATAGTAATATATTTTGATTTTATAGAAGTACTTTTGGCAATTCTATAAATAGTAACAAATAACATCTATATATATATATGTATTTTTTTTGGTCTGATGATAGGCATATACATATTTTTACTAGAGCTTTCATTAACTCAAAACTAGTTTGTATGTATGTATGTATGTACATAATTGTATATATGCATATATTTACACACAAAAAAAAAAAAACAAAAGAGACGATGTACAAGTTATTGAATTCATGAGTTTTATATGGGATTGGGCAAATTGGCTTTTTGGGCTCATAGGCCTAAATTAGTGGTAATTTTAACGCGTAAGAATTATGGGTGAGTGGCTTTAGGTTCCATACAAGTTTGAGGTGGAACCCGGAACCTATTTGTTAGAGTAGGTTTTTTATTTTTTGGAATATGAATCCTACCATGTATATCTTGAAACATTAAACCTACCCTATCATAGGTTCTAGGGTCAGTTTCCATATTATATTATTAATTGAACGATAAAAGTGAATCATTACCTTTAATGACCAGCATTTACTATTACAATTTACTAAGTATAACTTATCTTTAGATATAGAAACAATATGAAGTATTAATAAAATAAAAGTCTCAATTATAAAATGAAAATCAGACTAATGGTTCCAAATTATATACTTATAATTGGATGTCATGAGATATTACAGGATTATGCAAAGGCATAGACCAAAAAAAATATAAAAACTTATTTTAGGTTTCAAGTTTCACTTATTTAGAACCTGAAACCTATCTATCAAAATAAGTTCTTCAATTTTTTGAACCTATAATCTACCTTATATATTTTGGAACCCGAAATCGGACAAGCTCCCACTGGTCCGGTTCTTTGGTTCAAGTTCTAGTTTGAAACCATAATCATCCCTAATAAGAATTGATAACTTCAGTTTCGTGCATAAACATCGATAAATTGTTGGAATAGTTGGTATTTTGGAAAAGAGCTTGTAATTTCACATAACAATAACTTAATTGAACTCGTTAATAACTTAATTCAACTCGTTGGAAACCTCCACGAATAAAAATATTCATAAACTATAGCGAGAGTTATACTTTCCACACAATCAAATAAAAAGTTGGTCATGTAAGAATCAGTAATTTCATACAAGAGCCAATGAATTTAACATTTCGGTACCTCTAAAATCCAAAAAAAAAAAAATAAACAAATAAGCATTGGTAGATTATTGAAATGGTTTGTAATACTTGGTAATATTGAATTATATTACTTACTCGAACCCATTGATAATCTTCACAAACACATGGCAAATGATATGAATAGTTTTCAAAACAACTGAAATACAAGGTGGTAAGTGACTTGAACTGAGCGTTTGTGTCATCAAAGTTAGTTAAACTCAATCGGAGACAAATACCTCAAACACCGGAATTACAGTTGGTAATTTTGTTGAAAGATGTAGTGACTTTAGCACGTTGGTAACTACGACAACAATTGGTAATTCTGAAATAATCAAATAAAAGTCAGCAAGTAACTTGAATAATATTTACTAGAGTAGAATTAATTGGCAATTAAATGGGAGAAAAATTGGTTAATTATTCATTAAAAAATTAGTAACTTTAACACACCAGTAAGTTATAAAAATAAACGTTGGTGATTTTGAAGCAATTGGTGACATTCGAAGTGCAAATAATACCCATCGGTAACTAATAAATGAGTTACGAACTAAACAAGTTGCTAAGAGGGAATAGTGTATTCCATATTTTTCCTGGTGAGAAACTAGATCGGCTATGATTGAGTGTTGTATCCTATCTAAAAAAAAACCATGCAAATAATATATTAAAGAAAATCATAGTTGAATCACATTAGCAAGATTATTCAAAAAGTTTTGAACCTATTACATTTTTGCCAATTTGGTCCTAAGTTTTTTAATTTTACCAACCGAGTTTTAAACCATTTCACATTTTGTCAATTGAGTCTATATAGCCAATTTTGGCCAGAAACTATTGACATAAATGCTAGCTATCCTACATGGCATGGTTGGTGTTAACTTAAAATTAATTTTTATATATTTCCTTTTTCTTTTTCCTCCTTTAGTATTTTTTTTTTGCCATGTTAGTGTCGACTGTGTTACATAGGATGTTCAATGTCCATGTTGTCAATCTTCTATCAAAATTGGCTAGATGGACTTAATTGACAAAATATAAAAATATTTAGGATTTAATTGACACAATTAAAAAGTTTAGGACTGAATTAGGAAAAGTATAATAGGTTAAAAACTTTTTGGGCAATTTTCCTCAGATGGAATGGCACATTGAATCTTTAGAAGACCATCATTGGACAAAACCTGAGGGATCAGATTTGGATACCGATTGAAGGCTGGTGCTTTCTATGAGATAATGGCTTTGGGCTAAAATCTGAGTTAAAAGTTGATGATTTTTCATGAAACAAAAAAAAAAATTTTGGGTAAAAATTACGAGACTAAAAAAGTTTAGACTATAATTAGGAATCAAGTAAAAGTGAGCATTTGCTTGGCGAGACAAAAAATATATGTTGAAAGCCGAACTAAAGTGGTTATTTTTAAAGGAAGGGAGCCTTATTTGTTCAGAATTATCAATCCATACGGTGCCCTCCGATTCGCCCAACAGCTGCGTAAACGCGTCGACACGGGGAGCTGGCGAAATGCTTTGCTTAGGATCGTCAATTCGTCTTTCGTCTTCTTCATGGCAGCATTTCCATGTGACCAGAGCACGTCATTTTCTCAGAAATCGGTCAAAACAAGTGAAAATTTTGCGTCCATCTCGAGTCAGTCGCATTCGTGTCTTGCCAACAGAAAGAACACCTTTCCGTGCAAATTTATGCTTGTTGTTCTATGACGAATCGCGTCAGAAATTGCTAGCTTCCGAACAAGGCAAGAAAGGTTTGACTTTTATCCCATTTATGTTGTCCATCTGTGGAACTTTTTTGGCAAAAGGGCTGAAATTTAGCTGTGCCAATTTGCCATGAACTCCATATCCATTTTCCGTTCTTGCACCTAACGGTTCACATGTTGAGAGAGAAACCGGCTTTCGCCTGCATGACCAAAGTTCAGGAATCGGAATATCCACAAGAAATCATTTTCATTGCAATTCGACCTCTGAGAGATTACATTGAACAAGCATTGACTATGATATCTTAGGCTTCTCTAGGTGCAAATATAACTATTTACAACGGGATAATTTTAGATTTACCAAATCAATGTATTACAAAAAAATTAACATACGTGCTCTGAGAATTTTCGGCAAAGCTTTAATGAATTCCAGCCGAGGCAAACTGGAATTAAAATTTAGAAACTTGCAATTGGAAGATGGGATCGATCGATACGGATGATAAGAACAAGAAAAAGGCAGGAAATTAAGGCGGCGGGACCAGTTGCTCGGTGCGGGCGAGGCATTTGCGAACGATCTCGCTCTAAAGGGCACGCCTTTCCTCCAGGGCGAGGTACTCGTAGTACTGGGCGACGGGGGTCTGGCCTTGCTTGTTCACCATCAGTATGAATCTGATTCCCATTGTCCCTTGCCTCTCCCCCCACCTTCTTCACCTCCTTCAACCGTCACCTTTCTACAGAAGAGAGAGAGAGGGGACTGCTTCTAGAGAGGGGGAATTTGCTTTCTTTGGGGGAAGCTGGATCTGCAGCTGAAGTAATGTGTTGGCACGGGAGCCGGGGAAGCATGCGATCGTTTTGCTTAGCCTAATTTTCTTAAAACACCTTCAACTTTACCTCAAATTTCAATTCTCATTCAATTTTTTATTTTTTTGTCTTGCAAAAACGTATATAACTTTTAGTTGATGCCCAAGTTTGACCCTATCAAGTTTCATCTAATGAGATGTAATGTGTCATGTGCTTGGTGACTCATGACCGTGTTGATGCTTGAGGATCACACACAATTTGAGAGCTTTCCCTATTTTCGGATTCATTGATAGTGAGTTTAAAGCTTCATTTTTTCTCAGTTTTTGAACATGCTTAGATCTTGCAACTCGCTCATCCATGCCTTGTTTGCCCTAGGCAAGTCATTTCTTCAATCCATTTAGGATTTTGTCGCCTAATTCCGAACTTAAATGCTCACATTTCCTCCTTTTGTTTGGTTGGGAACTATTTAGATTTTGGTGACAACAGTCGTGAGTTGCAAAATATACATGAAAGGAAAAATTGTTCAAAAAGTCATAAAGTTATTGCATTTTTGTCAATTCAATTTTAAAAATTTTAATTGTATCGATTGAGTTATAAACCTTTTTAAATTTTGCCAATTAAATCCATCTAGCCAATTTTGATAAAAAATCATGGATGTGAATATCGACTATCTTACATAATACAGTTGGCACTGATGTTGATAATTTTTTATAATTTTTAATAATTTTGAATTTTTATATATATTTTTATTTTATTTTTTATTTTCTTTCTTTACTTTTATTATTATTGTTGTTAAGGGTCAGCTGGGGGTAGCTGGCCACTAGGTCTTGCTACACTCACACTTGGCCAACGAGCTCTCATCAGCTGTGGCGAGGGTCATGCAGCCCTCACACACTACTGATGAGGGCTTGTAGGGCCTTGCCCAATGGTTGACGGTGGTCACTAAGCCTCAATCAATGGCCCGTTGCCCCTTGCCAACCTTCAACAATAATAAAAGAAGAGGTAAAGGAGGAAAATGAAAATGAAAGAAAAGAAAAAGAAAGACAACAATAAAATAAAAATATAAAACATTCAAAAGGTATCATTGAAAATTGTCCATGCCAGCAATTTTTGACCAAAATTGGCTGGATGGGCACAATTAGTCAAATGTAAAATGATACAAATAAAATATTTAATACTGAATTGGAAAAAAATGCAATGTATTTATGAATTTTTTTGAACAATTTTCCTCACAATAAATGACATGTTGAATCTTTTGAACGCCATCATTGAATGAAAATTTGATCGGGTTAAATTTGGGTACCGATTGATGATTAATGCTTTTTATGAGATAATAAAAGCTTTGGGCTAGAATCCGAGTTATGGTTGGTTTATGAGGAAAAAAAGTTTGGATCAGATTTGGGATAAAAAAAGTTTAACCCACAATTAAGATTTGAGTAAAAGTTAATATTTTTTTATGAGATAAAAAAGTATGGTCCAAAAAAATTAAGACCTGAACTAAAGTCAATATTTTTTAAAGGAGTCGAGCCTTTTTGTTTAGAAATATCAATTCGCATGGTGTCGTCCGATTCGCCTAACAGCTAAGTAATGTGTTGACTAGGGGTGAGCACGGTTCCCGGGTAGAACCGGGAACCGGAGAACCGAACCGGAGGGTCCGGTTCGGTTCCCGGTTTTAGGGAGTCCGGTTCCGGTTCCCGGTTCCTTATTTTCTGGAACCGGCGGTTCCGGTTCCGGTTCCCGGTTCCTCATTTTCTAGAACCGGAACCGGAACCGGGAACCGGTCCAGCCTCCCCCTTCCAAAAAATCCCCAATTGGCAATTTCTATCCCTAATTCCATCATCCACACAGATGGAACTCTCTCCATCTCCATCTCCCTCCCTCTCTGCGCTCCCGATTTTGTTGTTCATCGAATGAGAGGGGCCTAGCTCCTGTTTAACCTGCTTAGCGCCTGATTGCTTCCAAGATCAGTCTTTTCGATTGATCTCTGCCTCTCGCCATCATCGTTTCCCTGGTGCCCCCAAGCGGCAAGTGGAGTAAAGATCGAGTCTTCCTTCGAGATCCCGGACCAGCGCTCGTGGGTCTTCATGCGATAGGTGAGAGATCTGGCGAGTCGCGCCTTTTTGGCTTTTTGCAGCCTTCGATTTGAGGTCTTGAGTTTCGGGAGGTGCTGCCTTGGTCAGCTCGACGAGTTCCCTGTCTGCTGTCTCTCCATTATGTGTATTGTTGGGAGTTTTTTGGCCTGCTAAGAAGCCAGGGAACTGGGTTTCGTTTATTTACTTCAGTTTTTCTTATTTATATTTAGTTGGAGTTCACTGTATGTGAGTGGGTATTTTGATCTTATCGTTAGCTCTTTGGTTGGTCGATCCTAATGTTTCGAGTTTTGGAGACTGCATTGTGGAGTTCATTTCGAATTCTGTCGAAAGGTCTGATTTTTATGTGTGGGTTTCTTGTTTGAAATGCTTTGCAATGCTGTTTTGGTACATCATAGTTACGGGTTATTGTTTTTTTTACTCCTCCGACTCTTCTCTTGGGTTGCTTCTGTTGCAATTGGAGTTGTCGATTTAGCCTATGGCTTCCTTCGACGGGAAATTGAATGCCCTTTTTGTTCAGAGTCGATTAGTTGCTCGATGAAAGATCCGATTTTGAAAAATAAGTTTCTTCATTTTGTTGGGACTTGAGCAGAAAGAATATAGTTCATAGATGGAACTTAGATTTGGAGGTTCAATAGCTGTGTGCCGTGGACAAAGACACAGGCAAATGCTAATGTGGAAACTACGTTAACCTGTCACTTGGAAATCTGGTTGCCGAGCCCGACCAAAGTAATGCTGCTTTCATTGTCAGTCTGGATTCTGGAAAGGCTCATTCCGAGTCGGAATGAAGAACTAATCCCGCTGGAAATTTCCTATTCATATCTACTAAACTTTTCATTATGGGGAGAAGTTAACTACATGATCAAAACTACTAAGTCTTAAACTCATTTGTCCAAACTTAACCAATAGAATCCTTTGTTGGTAGCTAGTTGCACGTTTCTAAGAGCTTATTCCATTGATTTAGAATGTACCGAGTTTATCTTTCCTTTCTTGACTTCTTTTGTGAAGTGCACCAGTCAGATAGAAGAGTTGACAGCTAAGTTCTTGGTCTATTTACAGAAATGGATGAATAATTGATGGTCAAGCCTTCTTGATGCAAATGCTGATTCTGAAGACTTTGGGAGATTTCTGATCAAGCAGCCAAGAAAGGAAACTTCTGCCAGTACATGTCAATGGTTCTAGTTCCAGTTGTGCATGCATAAGTATGTTTCTATCCTCGAGTATTTTGCCCCCTTCACTTTATGGATCTAGCTGCTTGTTATCATTTCAATTACTCTCATCTTTTCTGTTGTTATACATATGGGTTACTTATTTCTCTCTCAAAATGAATCCTCTTTCTAAGGTAGGGTGCGATTTAGGATTTACTTGTCCAGTCTCAACTTATTTAGAGTCTTCCGTTAAGTGCTTGGGGACTAATGTAGGAAGCAAGTTTGTGTCTAGTTAGATTTTGCTGAATCCTCTTGTTTTTTTCTACAAGGCTCCTTCCAAAGAAAAGCATTTAATTATGTTCTTCATGGATATGAGCAGGCTTGGATCGAAGATAATTGGTGGAAGGGAGATGGTTGTTTTTCAGTAATCAGAATTGTCTCCACCTTTTCTTGTTTGAGCTACCTGCAAATCAGGCTCTGTTGCTCTTGCAATAGAGAGAGTTCGAATACTCTGGCGTGGGTAGTGTGCCATCATACATACCTAGTTTGCCATCACCAGAGGCCCTTGATCGTCCTGTGGGCATAGTGGATGTCAATGCAAAGAAGAAGATGAGAAACCGGGAAAGAAGAGGAAGTATTTCGAAGTTTTGACGAGCAGTTCAAGCAGACGTTGCTTATGTATCTTGTTTACTTCTGTTATTGGGTTGTTTGTAGTTTATACATGATCCTTGGCTGGATCATGTGCTTGCTAGGAATTGTCAATTCCAATAATGATCCCTTTTCTTTTCTCTTACACATTCGAAGGCAGGGGAGGCCTAGACACATGCTACTTGTGATGAATAAGCGAGAAGTATTGATCTGGAAGGAGTGATGGACCTGTATAAGCGAGAAGTATTCATTTAATCTCTCTTTTTTTTAAAGATATGGATTGTCTTAATGAGGAGATCATCAGTAAATAGAGTTTACCGATGATCATGGTTCCCTGGTTCTAGGGAGGGAGGTTCCTGTTCCGGTTCCTTTTTTCGGAACCGGAACCGGTTCCACTTAAATGAAAAAAAAAAAAAAAAAAAAAGCCTGTTGGACCCGGAACCGACCCTAGACCTGTGAGAGGGTAGGTTAGGTTCCGACTTTCACGCGTGGTTAGGGTTCCAAAAATGAGGAACACCCGTGTCTTTCGAGGGTAGGTTCCAGGTTCCAAGTGGAACCTGTAAGGAACCTGGAACCGCTCACCCCTAGTGTTGACACGGGGAACTGGTGAAATGCTTGCTCGGGATCATCAATTTGCGGGTGTCGTTAGATTTGTCTCTCGCGATTCTTTTATTTGATTAAATTTCATTTTTTAAAATTTTACGTTAGAGAATGTAATTACTAATTTACTTTAGATAATATTTAAAGAGGGGTTTTTTTTATTGTTTTCCATCCGATCATACGATCACATGTATGTATATATAAAAGACATTTGATAAGGAAATGATTTAATGGTAATATGCATGACAAAAGCGAAAGTTTGTAAGCAAATGAATGTATTAAAAAAGTATCTATGTTGAAAAAAATTCTAACTTTTACTTGACAATTTAATCCATGAAGTTGCTCGACAACCTAGAAAAGAATTAAATTTTTTGGAAACTTCTCTTTTCGATAAAACTAAATTCCACAGAAGTAAAATCCTAGAAAAACTGAAAAAGAAAGGAAGGAAAATGAAGATTTGAGACAACTTTAGATAGCAATTGAATGATTGTGGAAACTCGAGGGACATAATCATATAAAGAGTGAAAATAGTGTTGCCCTTGTTATTTATTATTCTTATTAATTACTTGACCAGGATGGGTTAGGAATAAATGTGAGCTTTGTGACCTCAACACATTCCTGATGGTGTGTGAATGAGAGCACTAAGCGATCATCAGGTTCAATTACACATGACAATAAAAGAGAAATGCTTATGTTGAGCCACAAAAAATAAATAATTAAAAATTATTAAAATTTTAAAAAATTTTGAAAATTTATAACTTTTACACAAAAAAAATTATTATGCTAGCTAGTTTAAAGCCTAAAAAAAGTTAAAAAGTCTCAATCATCACCATGGCAGCCGGCTTTTTCTTCTTTCTCAGAGCAAACAGACATTAGTCACTTTCACGTCCCTAGCTGGGTCTCCTTCGAGGAAAGAACTCCCCCTCTTTTTCCTGTTAAAGACGGGGAAATAGTTGTCCCTTTATTTGTTGATCTAGTTTCTGGGAGATTTTGTAACAGTGCAACGCATATTGCACGACTGCGATTGGCTCGCTAATCGGATGCGGAAGAGGAGGACCATATGCATGGTTGCGTTGGAGATATTGGGGGGGAATATTGGGGGAACATTAATGGATGCAACATAATGATACATCTGCCCACCAACTTCTTTCTTGAATAGCTTTACTACTTTTTACTAATAATTTTCTTTTCGGCTTTTGGACTTTTGCAGGACTTTGTAAGGCCATCTGAAGATCCACTTGGAAAAGACGACAGCTTTTGTGGATATATATAAGATAGCTTCCCCCCCAGTCCAAGATCAGACCAAAAACCCAGAGCTGCTCTAACTCCAAAGCTCTTAGGAACCCAGGTCCACCTGTGGCAGAACAGGCACAAAGCCTGAGTCATGCAGCAAGCCACGTCCTCCCTTCCCGAGATCCAGCAAGAGATCCACCACCACCCTTCTCGTCTGTGTCGCAAGGTGATCCAACCGTGCCTCGTCACTGCGGTGGTGTCTCTCTGCTTCCCCATCATCATCTTCCTAGCCATTCCCGCCACCATGTCCCCGACGTTCTCCCTCGATCCCGCCTCGTCTCTTTCTTCCTACAACGTCTCCGACTCACGCGTCACCACCGAATGGACCCTCGTCTTCTCCATTGAAAACCCGAGCAAGCTTATCCCAGTCAAGTACTCCCGCATGAAAGCCACCATTGTCCTGGACTCCGCTCCTTTGGCTCACGCCAAGTTCAGTTCTTTCATCCAGAAAGCTGCGAGCCACATGAATGCTCGGGCTCATTTTCACTCTGCTTTGCCCAGGGCGAACGAGCTCTCTATTAAGAGTCTCGTGTCGGGTTTGGAGCATGGTGAAGTGAGGGTTGATGTTGTTTTGAGCTCCGGCCGGAGGCTCGGCTTAGTGGCGTGGTGGGTTCCTGTATTCGACGTTTCTGTGACATGCAACGACGTGATGTTTACTGCTGAATCAAACGGGGGTGGTCTGACGTTGCTCGTCGGCAGCAGTTATTGCGTTCTAGGTTTCTTCGGTTATGTTTAGAAGCTGAAGTTCGGGCTTACAATTTCTTTTTTCTCGTTGGTTTAAGCAATTGGGTGGTGCAAAACCAGCTTTCACGTATATCACCCGATCTACCCGAGCGATCTTAAAAGGCATGCTTTCCTCGTCCAGTTTACAGCGTTCCGGATGTTACTTCTAAAATGTTCTTAATACAATTTAGTGCACTTTACATGGAAATAGATAAGTTCTGTTTGCAATTTTGTAGATGATGACAATTGTTTTCTTAGACTTGATTAATCAGGTGTATATAAGAAACTATGGCTTGCAATACACGAGTTTTTGTATGATACTAGAATAGCAGCAAATGAATCTTTAACTGGCAATGAATCTTCAGTAGTAGGAGTAAGTTACCCCAAAATGGCCAAAAATGCCTCTTATCTTTCGAAAATTTCACCTCTGAAAACCCTAACCCAATGCTAGTCTTCGTCGTCCCCTATGCCTATGGCCCCACCGAAGTCACCTCCAAACAAAGACACAATAGTTATAACTAGAGCTGTCAAAACACTTCGAACCGGCTAGTTGATACCCCTAGCTATAACTTACATGGATCGGATCAGCTGAGTCAAGCCCACACAACCCAAAAAATCATAGTCGACTAATTGACTTGGACAACAAATTAAGCCCCAATTTGAAGGGCCCCAAACTGACCACCGATCACCTCTAGCCTAGTTGATTGTGAATGGAAGAGTTTTTCCTTGGGCTTGGACTCAAAGTGGACAATGGCTTGATCTAAAGAAATTTTATCTAACCCATGATTATAGATCCAACACCAAATCCAATTTGTCAAGATGGCGACGGACTCACTCGTGAAGATCACACGCACACGCTTGTACTCTCCCATTACTTTGGCCACGCTTATCCAATGCTTGTTATGGCTTGCTCTTTAGATTTTGTTTGATACCGTATTCCATGACAAGAACTAATTTAAAATGGGCTTGGAAAAAAAGTGGATGCTTTGGCTTTGTAATCACCGAAGAAAATTTATATACCATGTTTATCTATAAAGTTATTGAAGCCAGCTTTTGAAAGCGGTTAATCAATACTCTTGCTCAACTTGGGAAAGTCATGATTATGCCGAAAGTTAAAAAAAAAAAGCGGTCCACTCTACTTCACTTTTTTTGAATGACTATTCCTTACCGATCATTGTTATTGTTTTCAAATCCACACAACCTCTCCCACGTTCCACGTTCCTCTTTGGCATTGATTAGGCTATAATTTCCCCATTTCTTTCTTGTTTTTATCCCATTAACTTTGGTTAAGATTAAAGGGAAGTTAACGCTTGTAAAAATACGATTGCTCTAATTAAAATTGTGATTATAATTAGGATACGATGAAGTAGGGCGATCGGTACACCTTGAAAAGTTATTGCCAGCATGACCCCATCACCCTATGTTTCATCTTAGCAACTAGAAGATAATAGTAACATATTTCAATTTTATAGAAGAACTTTCGACAATTCTATAAATAGTAACAAATAACATCTAAATATAAATATAAATATAAATACAACTATATATATGTATGTATTCTTTTTTGGTTTGACAATTGTCATATACACATTTTTACTGGAACTTTCATTAACTTAAAACAAGTTTGTATGTATGTATGTATGTAAGTAATTGCATATATGCACATTTTCACACAAAAAACAAACAAACTGAAAGAGACAATGTACAAATTCATGAATTTTTAAATGGGATTGGGCCAATTGGCTTTTGGGCCCATGGCCCTACATTAGTGGTAATCTCATCACATAAGAATTAAGAATAAGTGATTCCAAATTCCATATAGGTTTGAGGTAGAATCTGGGACCTATATGCTAGAATGGGTCCCTTATTTTTTGAAATCTAGAATTTAGGTTGCATATTTTGGAATGTAAAACCTAATCTGTCATAGGTTTTAGGATCAATTCCACATTTTATCTATATTGTTAATTGAACGATTTAAGTGAATCATCACCTTTGATGACCACTATTTGCCGTTACAATTCACTAACCACAACTTATATTTAGACATACAAATAACATGAAATATTAATAAAGTAAAAGTTTCGATTATAAAATGAAAGGTTAGACCAATGGTTCTAGATTATACACTTATTATTGGATGTCATGAAATATCATAGATTGCGTGAAGGCATAGATCAAGAAAAATACAAAAACTTATTCTAGGTTCTAGATTCCACTTACCTAGAATCTAAAACCTACTCATCGAAAAGATTCTCCAATTTTTTGAACTTGAAACCTACTTTGCATGCCTTGGAACGTGGAATCGGACCACTAGTTCAATTCTTCGGCTATACGTTCTATCCTAAAACCATGCTCACCCTTAATAAGAATTGATAACTTCAATTTTGCACATAAACACCGATAAATTGTTGGGATAGTTGGTATTCTGAAAAAGAGCTTGTAATTTCATATTACAATAACTTAATTCAACTCGTTGGAAACCTCTACCAAAAAAATTACTCATAAACTATTGTGGGAGTTTAGACTTTCCATACAATCAAATAAAGTTGGTTAAATTTCGTTTTTTAAAATCTTAAGTTAGAGAATGTAATTACTATTTTACTTTAGATAATATTTAAATAGGGGTTTTTTTTGTTGTGTTTCATCCGATCATTCGATCACATGTATGTATATATAAAAGACATTTGATAAGGAAATGATTTAATGGGAATATGCACAACAAAAGCGAAAGTTTGTAAACAAATAAATGAATTAAAAAAGTGTCTTATGTTAAAAGAAATTTCTAACTTTTACTCGACAATCTAATCCATGAATTTGCTCAACAACCTAGAAAAGAATTATATTTTTGGAAACTTCTCTTTTCGAAAAAAAACTAATTTCTACGGAAGTAAAATCTTGGAAAAACTTAAAAAGAAAGGAAGGAAAGTGAAGGAATTTGGGGTCACGACTTCAAATAGTAGTTGAATGATTCGAGATAATTTTACCTTTTTGGTGGGAATTTGAGGGACATAATCATATAAAGAGTGAAAATAGTGTCACCCTTGTTATTTATTATTGTTATTAATTACTTGACCAAGACGGATTAGAAAAAAGTGCAGGCTTTGCGATCTTGAAACATTTCTAATGGTGTGTGAATGAGAATACCGAGTGATTATCGGCTCAATTACACATGACAATAAAAGAGAAATACTTATGTTTAGCCACAAAAATAAATAATTGGAAATTACTGTGAATTCTCTTTCTTTAAGAATTTATGGTTCATAATATACTGTTGTTTTCATGATAGCGCAAAAATTGTTATGCTAGAAAAGCCTAAAGTAAAAAAAAATCTCAATCATCGCCATGGGAGCCGACTTTTCCTCTTTCTCAGACCAAACAGACATTAGTCACTTTCACTTCCCTCACTGGGTCTCCTTCGAGGAAGAACTCCCCCTCTTTATCCTCTTAAAGACGGGAAATACTTGTCCCTTTTTTTTTATCTAGTTTCTGTGAGATTTTGTAACCCTGCAACGCCTATTGCACGACTGCGATTGGCTCGCTAATCGTAGGCGGAAGAGGAGGACCACATGCATGCTTGCGGTTGGACACACTGGGGGAACATTGAGGGATGCAACATAATGATACGTCTGCCCACCAACTTCTTTCTTGAATTGCTTTACTGCTTTTTAGTAATAATTTTCTCTTCGGCTTTTGGACTTTTGCAGGACTTTGTAAGGCCATCTGAAGATCCTTGGAAAAGACGAAAGCTTTTGTGGATATATATAAGACAGCTTCCCCCCACTTCCCCACTGTCGAAGATCAGACCAAAAACCCAGAGCTTCTCTAATTCCAAAGCTCTAGGAACCCAGCTCCACCTGTGGCTGAACAGGCACAAAGCCTGAGTCATGCAGCAAGCCACGTCATCCCTTCCCAAGATCCAGCAAGAGACCCACCACCGCCCTTCTCGTCTGTGTCGCAAGGTGATCCAACCGTGCCTCGTCACTGCGGTGGTGTCTCTCTGCTTCCCCATCATCATCTTCCTAGCCATTCCCGCCGTCATGTCCCCGACGTTCTCCCTCGATCCCGCCTCGTCTCTTTCTTCCTACAACGTCTCCGACTCTCGCGTCGTCACCGAATGGACCCTCGTCTTCTCCATTGAAAACCTGAGCAAGCTTATCCCAGTCAAGTACTCCCGCATGAAAGCCACCATTGTCCTGGACTCCGCTCCTTTGACTCACGCCAAGTTCAGTTCTTTCATCCGGAAAGCCGCGAGCCACACGAATGTTCGAGCTCATTTTCACTCTGCCTTGCCCAGGGCGAACTAGCTCTTTATTAAGAGTCTCGTGTCGGGCTTGGAGCGTGGTGAAGTGAGGGTCGATGTTGTTTTGAGCTCCGGCCGGGGGCTCGGCTTAGGCACGTGGTGGGTTCCTGAATTTGACGTCTCTCGACATGCAACGACGTGATTTTTAGTGCTGAATCTAATGGGGGTGGTCTGACATTGCTCGTCGGCAGCAGTTATTGCGTTCTTGGTTTCTTCGGTTATGTATAGAAGCTGACGTTCGGGCTTATAATTTCTTTTTTCTCGTTGGTTTAAGCAATTGAGTGGTGTCAAAACCAGCTTTCACGTATATCACCCGATCTACCTGGGCGATCTTAAAATGCATGCTTTCCTCTTCCAGTCTAGTGCGTTCCGGATGTTACTTCTAAAATGCTCTAAATACAATTTAGTGTACTTTACATGGAAATAGATAAGTTCTGTTTGCAATTTTGTAGATGATGACAATTGTTTTCTTAGACTTGATTAATCAGGTGTATATAAGAAACTATGGCTTGCAATACACGAGTTTTTGTATGATACTAGAATAGCAGCAAATGAATCTTTAACTGGCAATGAATCTTCAGTAGTAGGAGTAAGTTACCCCCAAAATGGCCAAAAAGGCCTCTTATCTCTCGAAAAATTCACCTCTGAAAACCCTAACCCAATCCTAGACTTCCTCGTCCCCTATGCCTATGGCCCCACCGAAGTCACCTCTAAACAAAGAGACAATAGTTATAACTAGAGGTGTCAAAAATACTTCGAACCAGCTATTTGATACCCCTAGATATAACTTACATGGATCGGAACCCTAGCTATACCTTACATGGATCGGAACGAAAGCCCACGCAACCCAAAAAATTATTGTCCATGAACCAACTTGGACAATAGATTAAGCCCCAATTTGAAGGGCCTCAAATTGGCTACCGATTACCTCTAGCCTAGTTGATTGTGAACGGAAGAGTTGTTCCTTGGGCTTGGGATCCAAGTGGACGATGACTTGATCTAGAGAAATTTCATCTAACCCACGATTATAGATCCAACATCAGATCCAATTTGTCAAGATGGCGATGGACTCGCTCGCGAAGATCACACGCACAAGCTTGTACTCTCCCATAACTTTGGCCACCCTTATCCAATGCTTTTTATGGCTTGCTCTTTAGATTTTGTTTGATACCATATTCCATAACAAGAACTAATTTAAAATGGGCTTGGAAAAACAAAGTGGATGCTTTGGTTTTGTAATTACCGAAGAAAATTTATATACCATATTTATCTATAAAGTTATTAAAGCCAGCTTTTGAAGTCGGTCTCCACAATTTGATTGGTTGTTAATTAATACTCTTGCTCAACTTGGGAAAGTCATGATTATGCGGAAAGTTAAAAAAAGAAGAAGGGGTCTACTCTACTTCACTTTTTTTGAATGACTATTCCCTACCTATCATTGTTATTGTTTTCAAATCCACACACCCTCTCCCACGTTCCACGTTCCTCTTTGGCATTGATTAGGCTATAAGTTCCCCATTTCTTTCTTCTTTTTATCCCATTAACTTTGGTTAAGATTAAAGGAAAGATAACGCGCTGCCAAAAATACGATTGCTCCAGTTAATAGATAATACAAAAGATCACATTAATATCATGATTATAATTAGGATACAATGAAGTAGGGCGATTGGTACACCTTGAAAAGTTATTGCCAGCATGATCCCGTCACCCTATGTTTCATCTTAGCAACTAGAAGATAATAGTAATATATTTCAATTTTATAGAAGTACTTTTGACAATTCTATAAATAGTAACAAAAAAATCTAAATCTAAATCTAAATATAAATATATATATATATATATATATATATATATATATATGCAATCTTTTTTGGTCTGATAATTGTCATATGCACATTTTTACTGGAACTTTCATTAAATGAAAACAAGTTTGTATGTATGTATGTATGTATGTAATTGCGTATACGCATATTTTCAAAAAAAAAAAAATCCCAAAAGAGACGATGTACAAATTCGTGAAATTTTTAATGGGATTGGGCCAATTGGCTTTGGACTCACGGACCTACATTAGTGGTAATTTCAAATTAAGGATAAGCAATTCCAAGTTCCGTATAGGCTTGAGGTCAAATCTGGAACCTATCCGCTATAATAGGTCCCTTATTTTCTGAACCCTAAAATCTATGTTACATATTTTGGAATGTGAAACCTACTATGTCATAGATTTTAGGGTTAGTTCCATGTTTTTTTTTCTATATTATTAATTGAACAACTGAAGTGAATCATCACCTTTATTTACCACTATTTGCCTCTACAATTCACTAACCATAAATTATATTTAGACATATAAATAACATGAAGCATTAATAAAGTAAAAGGTTTAGTCATAAAATGAAATGTCAGACTAATGGTTCCAGATTATATACTAATTATTGGACGTCATGAAATATCACAGGATTGCGTGAAAGTATAGATCAAAAAAAAAAAATAAAAACTTGTTTTGGGTTCCAGGTTCCACTTACCTAGAATCTAAAATTTACCCGTCGAAATAGATTCTTCAACTTTTTGAGCTTGGAACCTACCTTGTATACTTTTGAACTTGGAACCGGACCACCAGTCCAGTTCTTCGGTTTCACGTTCTATCCTAAATTCATGCTCACCATTAATAAGAATTGACAACTTTAGTTTCGCGCATAAACACCAATAAAATGTTGGAATAGTTGGTATTTTGAAAAAGAGCTTGTAATTTCATATTACAATAACTTAATTCAACTCGTTGGAAACCTCCACCGAAAAAATTATTCATAAACTATTGTGAGAGTTTAGAATTTCCATACAATCAAATAAAGTTGGTCACGTGAGAGTCCGTAATATCATACAAAAGCCGATGAATTTAACACTTCGGTAACCCTAAAATCCAAAAATAAATAAATAAATAAATAACCAAGCATCGGTAGATTATTGAAACGGTTTGTTATAGTTGGTAATATTGAATTAGATTAGTTACTCGAACACATTGATAATCTTCGCAAACACATGGCAAATGATAGGAATAGTTTTCAAAACAACTGAAATACGAGGTGGTAAGTGACTTGATCTGAGCGTTTGTGTCATCAAAATTAGTTAGTAACTCAATCGAAGACAAATAGCTCAAACACCTGAATTACAAAATTGGTAATTTTGTTTAAAAATTTAGTGACTTTAGCATGTTGGTAGAGTAAATGTTAGAAAACTACGACAACAATTGGTAATTCTGAAATAATGAATTAAAAGTCAGCAAGTAACCCAGATAATTTTTAATAGAGTAGAATTAATTGGCAAATAAATGGGAGAAATATTGGTAAGTTATAAAAATAAACGTTGGTGATTTTTGAAGCAGTTGGTGACATTCGAAGTGCAAATAATACCCATTGGAAACTAATAAATGAGTTATGGACTAAACAAGTTGTTGAAAGGGAATAGTATATTCCATATTTTATTTGGCAAAAACTAGAGATCTGCTATGATTGAGCTTGTGTCCAATCTAAAAAATAAACCATGCAAGTAATACATTTTAGAAAATCATATTCAAATCACATTAACAAGGGGAAAAATTGTTCAAAAGTTTTAAATTTATTGCACTTTTACTAATCTATTGAGTCCTAAATCCTTTCATATTTTGTCAATTGATTTGACTAGAAACTATTGATGTAAAAGCTAGCTATCCTACATGGTATGGTTGATGCTAACATAATCAATTTTTAATGATATTTTAATTAATGTTTATATATTTTCTTTTTCTTTTTATGCCTTTAACCCTTTTTGTCAAAAATTATTCATGTCAGCATCGATTATGTCACGTAAAATGCTTAGTGCCCATGTTAGCAATTTCTTGCCAAAGTTAGCTGGATATACTTAATTGGCAAAACATGAAAAGTTAGGACTCAATGGACATAATTAAAAGTTTAGAATTGAATTGGTAAAAGGACAATAAGATTAAAACATTTTGGACAATTAATGGCACATTGAATCTTTTGGATGGCATCATCGGATAAAAATTTGATAGGGTCGATTAGGGTACCAATTGAAGGTTGATACTTTTTATGAGATAAAAGCTTTGGGCTAAAATCCGAGTTAAAAGTTGGTGATTTTTCATGGGACAAATTGTTTGGGTCGGAATTACGAGATCAAAAAAGTTTAAGCTAGAATTAGGATTCAAGTAAAAGTGAGTATTTCCTTTGCGAGACAAAAAAATATTTTGTCCAAAATTAAAACCCGTGCTTTATTTTCCAAAGGAAGGGAGCCTTGTTTGTTCAGAACTATCAATCCGCACGGCGTCCTCCGATTCGCCCAACAGCTGCGTAAACGTGTCGACACGGGAAGCAGGTGAAATGCTTTGCTTAGAATCCATCGATTCGCGCTGTGTCGTCAGATTCGTCTCTCGTCTTCTTCATGGCAGCAAATCAACGTGACCAGAACTCTCGTCATTTTCCCAAGAACCGGTCAAAACACGTTAAGATTTTTCGTGCATCTCGAGTCAGTCGCATCCATGCCTCGCCAACAGAAAGGACACCTTTCCGTGCAAATTTATGCTTGATGTCCCATGACGAATCGCGCCACAAATTGCTAGCTTGGGAACGAGGCAACAAGGTCTGACTTTGACCCCGCTTAGGCCGGCCATCTGCCCAACGTTTTTGGACAAAAGGGCTGAATTTTCTTTCTTGCACCAAACGGTTCACCTGCCGAGGGAGACACCGGCTTTCGCGCACATGGCCAAAGTTCAGGAATTCTAAAGATTCGAGAGAAATCATTTTCATTACGACTCAACTTCTCACAAGAGATTACACCGAGCAAGCATCGACTATGGTATCTTATGTTTCTCTATGCTCACATATAACTATTTACAACCAGATAATTTTAGATCTGCCGAATCAATGTATTACAATCAAATTAACTTACGTGCTCTTAGAATTATGGGCATAGCTTCAACCAGTCCCCTTCCCGATGCCGACCAAGTCATCTTCAGCGCAGTCTTGGTCGACTAGCAACTCGATCGGCGGCTCTTCTTGTCTCTTGTCCTCAATCACTTCTTTAGGACTCCAGAAGCTAGGCTGGTTGGTCGAAGACAAGAGCCTCGCCCACATCCGATCTGTTATCACGACATTGTTCTGCTTCTCTGTAATTCTCTGGAGAAAAAGAAAACAACAGAGAATGAGGGTGAGGTGAAGGATCTCATGCGTTACTCGCACCAAACGAAACCACGATTCGAAAGCCGATACATATTCATTGACCGTTACGTACATAGAAAGGTATGTATGTCTGTCTTCCATTGACGAGTCCGGAAGTGAAGCCAGTGTAGCCCGCCATGGTTCCGTGAACGGCGCTTTGAGCGAGAAGCGTGCAGTACACATTGTCGGAGGCGATGCTTGGTATGGCACGGATCATATACGTAGGGTCTGTCGAAACAGATATTGAGGTAAAGTTAGATTCTTCTGTTGCTTTCCAACATAAGCATACTATTACAATAGCACACCGCAAGATACTGACCTATGTATTTGAGGTTTATGGCCATCTTGCCCCGTTGGGAAAAATGATCCTGCAGAAGGAAAAATCAGGAAACGTGTTCATCAAATCGGTTTTGGATTCAGAAATTGCAGAGGAAAGAAGTCAAAATGCGAACTTAAACAGTATGCCCACCTTGATCTTCTGGGAGATCCACAGGCCAACGTCTTGGAGGAGCTTGTTGCCAGAAGCATCCTTACCGTTATCCAGGGATTGGATGCTCTTGGACATGAGTTCTTGTCCCGCCCCTTCGGCAATCACAAGAACCATGTGCCCGTTTTCCTTCAGTCGTTTCTCTATGTACTCGAAAAGCCCACCTGCACCCTCAAGGAAAAAGGGCGACTCCGGAATCAAGCAACAGTCCACGTCGCGGCTTGCGAGAGTGGCGTGCATCGCAATAAATCCTGGCACAAAACCCATCTCTAAGTTGAATCACATGCTCGAAGAAAGATGCAGAATATCATGGACATTGAAGCAAGACAATGATGCACTAAAGAAATTGCGTTACAAACTCGAAATTAGCTAATCTATATCAACAGGTCATGGTTCTAAATATTCTTTCGCACATGATCATGCACTAACCAGAACTCAGACACTTCAAGGAACAGACTACGACATATTCAAAGGAAAAAAAAATCATAAAAGGAAACTCACCGCTATTGCGGCCCATCAGCTTTACTACACCAATACCATTCTCGATGCTCTCAGCTTCAACATGGGCAGCATTGATAGCACGCTGAGCCTCCTCAACAGCAGTGTCAAAGCCAAAAGACTTGTCAATAACCTGCAGCAGCCGAGGGCATAACAGTGAAATACTGTCCATTTACAGGTTGGGGTAGTTCAGATGGTAACGGTACATACTGGAACGTCATTATCTATGGTCTTAGGGATACCAGCCACCGCTACTTTCAGACCTCGCCGTCTAATTTCCTGCATCATTAATGACATTGTACTGTGACTCAAGTTCAACAGAGGGATGCATAGCATGTCACCAACAAAAAACTTAGTGGATGCTTTTTTCACCTCGAATATCAGAGATGCCCCTCTCTGAGTTCCATCACCACCGATTATATAGACCTGAAATTCAGAAAGCTGTAAGCATGACTTCCTGCAACGGAAAAGTTGGAATGGAAAGTAGTACATGCGGTGTCTCAGAAACTACATAAAGTTAATAGCGAAAGTTTGTGAATTTAAGAAATGTCGTTAAAGACCTGGTTGATTCCCCTATCTTGGATGCTGTCGACTATTTTCTTCGTATCATGACCACCGCGTGATGTCCCAAGGATGGTTCCTCCACGTTTATGGATATCATTTACGACCTTTGGAGTCAAAGGAATTGTATTTCGAGCATAGAAACCCCTGTAGCCACCCTGCAGATTTGATATTTGATAAAACAACTCCATTAGGAAATTCTGCAACATATCCCTACATTTAGTTACGCAGCCAGAGATCCGAAAATATTATCAACAAATTTCTCGAGTAGGAACAAACGGAGTTCAAATGTAGGATTCAATAAATTGTCATGATTTCCCATATCATTTCGGATCTTTTTGGAGTTACTGGTAATGTCTTAATGAGTCGGATTACGAGCACTTACATCTATGCCAAGAACTCTCTTGACACCGTACATATGGTGCAACCCGCAAACAATTTCCCTGATCACCGTGTTGAGCCCTGGACAGAGACCTCCGCATGTCACAATACATGCTTGAACATCATCGGCCTCAAAATAAACCTGCATGATATCGAATTGTCCAACAGCATTAGTCGGTCATGAGCATTAGGGCACGGTATTTCTTCTGTTATGACAGAGCAGAAGAAAACTTATAACCTGTTGACGCGGCCCTGCACGTCTGAAATGTATTCCTCTCGGACTGTCCTTGTGGACGACAATCTACAAAATTGAAGACAATGTCATTGATGATAACAGACGTACTATTTCCCAGCAAATATTTGAAACTGACGCCAACGCAAAAGCCAAACGTGTCGCAGAAGGGGCTAACCTTTTGGGGTACAGAGTCATCGACATGGACAAAGTATTGCCTGGTTAAGGAAAACATACCGTGTCAATAATAACGACCTTCAGTTCCCGAAATAAAAACCTTTCGAATCAACAAGAACAAGGAACAACTTTTCCGACTTACTTCACTACTGAATATGAAGGGTTGTCTTGTAACGGATTCGGATAACTCTGCAAGACAACAAGATAACATATACCCAATGAGAACACGATCAGTTAACCACAAAAAGAACCTTCAAGATTTAAACTTGATGAATGTTTAACTAGTTTCAGCGCCGGTAAATCAGAAGATTGCGAACTAATCCTATCAGTAGCGAGTGATCGGCTCGCAAAAAGGACCGGATACGACATTTTTGAAGCTGTAGAACAGCATCAACTCCAAAAATGAAGCGACGAATCCAACGCAGTCGATCGATCAGCAACTTAATTACTTGAGAACATCCCTTGTTACAGTACTGAACTTAATGTCCTCAGTTTGAAATAAACAAATCAACCCAAGCTAAAGTCAAAATCTTTTTCTTCCATTTGGGGAAAGAAAAAACAAAAAAGAAACTTTCGCCTCTGTTCCGTGAATCTTGGAAGCTCAGAGGGTAAATTCTCACACACTTTTGATTTCCTCCAAAACCGGACCACGAAACGCAATAAATAAAATAAAAGAAGCAAACTTGATCACTCAAACAAACAAATTTAACCAAGTTATCTATCAGAGAGAGAGAGAGAGAGAGAGAGGTACAGGGAGATTGGGAATGTAATCGGAGAAATGAGGGACGTCTTCAAGGATGTAACCGGCATCGCCGGTCACGATCTTCTTCTTCGTCGTATCCGAAACGCCCGCCGATCCCCCGGCGGCGCTCAGGGGCGACGACCCGAAGCAGGCGGCGCCGTTGAGCTTCCCGGGGTTGACGGCGGGGCGATCGCGAGGCTCCGGGGCGAGCGAGGACTTCACGGCAGGGAGGGAAGAGAAAGCAGGGATCGAACCCATTCAAACGTCGAGCGAGATGAAGAGAGAGATGAAGAGAGAGAGAGAGAGAGAGAGAGCTGGAAGAAGGGAGCTTGGAAAAGATGATTCAGTTTGCAGGGGAGGGATCGCCGGAGGAGAGCATTTTTATAGGAAGATTCCGTTGACCCGGACCAAAACCGGAGAACGCCGTCAAGTTCGCGTGCTGGATTTCGCTAGTTTTTCTTCCTTTTCTCAGTGTGTGTCGTTTTCACTGTCCAGCTTTTTTCTTGTCTCTGCTTTCTCGTACGTGAATCAGGAGGGAAGCAAAACCTGTGGCCGACGCTAGTTAACGCACGATTCACGGAGTTTTGGAGGACATAGACAGGAACAGGAACAGGAAAGGAAAAGGAAAGGTGAAAAGCCAAAAATTCAAGTAGGAAGACTTTTTTTATTTCCTTTGATGCTCTTTTTTCTTTCTATTTTTGGGGGATACTTACGTGCTGAAGGGGGCAGATTCTCTTAACTGTTATTTATTTTTTTGGATTTCACGTGACCGCGTATAATAAATTATGTTTTATTGTGAAATCGGTAAGCACATGTGACATTCTAGGAAGATCTAGTGAACTCTTTCCTTATCAAATTGTGTGTGATACCGTAGATAATAATTACAAGACGATGTTATGATTTGATTAAGATATAGACCATAGATGCATCGATTAGTATTATGATCATTTAATTTGCGTGAATTCGAGTTGGGAATCTATGTTCATTGAGTGGAAATAACTCATTCTCACAATATGTGGGGTTCTAAATTTATTATATTTTTATCGATTCAGTCTTAAATATTTTAATAATACCACTTAAATTTTAAACATTTTTATGTTCTATCAAGTAAATTCATTTGATCAATTTTAATTGAAAATTATTGACTTAGATAATTTTTAATAATATTGTAATTTTTTTATTGCATTTTTCCTTCTTTACTTTTTTTTTCCTTTCCTTTCTATTGTTATGAGCTAATAGGGAGTCGTCAGCCACTAGACATAGGCAAAAGCCGCAAAGTTCTTGTCAGCCACTAAGTGGGGGCTTGTTGCCCTTCCATGTAGCCAACAAAAGCCACGACCCTCTCTCGTAGCTAACGAGGGCTGGCAACCCTCACTGGCCATTGGGTGAGGGTGAGGGTAGAGAGCCCTTGTTGACCACGGGGCCCATGAGTCTTGTTTGGTGTATAAAATAAAAATATAAAAAATATTGAAATATTATTTAAAATTATTTACATCAGTGTCACCGGCAATAAGAAGTGTTGATCTTGCCTTGTAGGACAAATGACATCTACATTAACGATTTATAGCAAAGTTGACAAAACGTAAAAAAAATTATTATTAAATTGGCAAAAATCCAATAGTGTTAGGACTTTTTGGACAATTTTCCCTTCGATACATAGATCGATTTATGAAGTTATATAAGAAATTCTTATTGTGTGTTTGATCGTGATTTTATTATGTAAGTATCCATCCATAACCTGCTATGCTAATTGCAAAACCAATCTCATGATCTATACATACCTAATGCTGTGGATAAGATTGATAGATGTTTTGTTAATCTAGGGTCCTATTCTATATAATAATCTCAAGTCGATGTCCTATAATAGAAATTAAGATGGACCCCTTGGCTAGATATGATTATTCTACCTAGCATATTAGCACCACGCGTAGATTTAATATTTAAAAAATTAGAAACTCACGTCGCCATTTTTCTCATAAAAGATTAGAACTTTAATATATAAAGAATGTCATGAGGTCAACTCATACGCATGCCTGATTTCCTCTAGAGCAAAAGGGATTATTCAATGGAATGCCATCTTTTTCTTTTTCCAGGATGGAGAGTCAAAGAACTCGAGCGTGTTTCCCATTTTTATTTTTATTTTTAATTTTCTTGTCTTTTGAAGCAAGAAAAGGGATATTCGAAGAATCATAAACTACAAAAGGACAAGAAAATTCCAAAATTAGCTTTTCTTGCCAGCCCTTTTTGATGATTTATTTGACGCGGGTTGTCCTCGGGAAGGAAGCTAAACAATGGGCACCGAATGCTGTTTTTCGCACATCATTTCTAGATTTTGTAATTTGATTCTAGTTCTTTTCATAACGTTCAAATTGCAAATTTATATCGTATTGTTTACACACAAAAATTGACTAACTTTTGGTTATAATTAGCAAGTGACAAATTTAGTCGATAATAATAAAGTTTGGTAAACAATAGATATCATTAATGAAAAAGGCAGTCGACAACTTGATGAGTATTGACAACTCGAATAGGAAGTCAACAACAATGGGCAATCGACGCAAAAATGTAATTACTAGGTGGCTATTTTTATTGCCGCTATTTTGTGGACAAGTGTCGTTGTAACTTCTTGTAATCACAAATAAAATTAGAAAGTTATTTATTCTACCTTTGATTGTGGGTGACAAATAGTTTCATAGGTTTTACTAGCATAATAATTTTTGGGCTAATATGAGAATATACTAATTTATTATAAGTCACAAATATTTGAAGAAGTAGACCCTATGATAATTTATAATTATTTGTTATTTAATTTTTTATGATCCATAATAAACTATTATTCTCACAGCAAACTAAAGATTCTCACATAACCATTTCTCTATTTACTTAATACTATTTATAAAAATCCTCAATCAATCAAAGAATTTATCATTCTCGTAATTTTATTTTTATATTTACTTTCCTATAATTTAAATGGTTGATAGAAATTGCCTTTCGTATTCGTACCTTTAAATTTCTTGTCATTTATTTTCCTGTCTAAAATCAATAAAAGGACCCTTCATAACCTTTATTGATCCATCCATATTCTTGAAAGATATTTTATCGACACTTTCCAGTGAAATACATATTAAGAATATCACTCTAAAAAAATCAAATTGTTTAATAAAACATGAAAGGGTGATGTATTTTTCCATCTAGTCGAATAATCATGACTATACAAAAGAGTAATGTATTTGCAAATTGAGCTAAATAGTGACTTTCAAAATGAAGTTTATTTAGTCAAATGACTATATTTTCCTTACAAATTATGATTGGCAAATTTCCCCACTTTCCCCAGTTAATTTAATGATCTGGTGGTGTTTGAGCTAGTTTTTGTGTATATTGATTGGTTCATCTCTCCCAACTATTTTAAGGGTGTGGTCCCTTATATCAGTTCAATATAGTCGGAATTTTACTTCTCGAGTGCTCCTAACAAGGTTTCAACGTAAAACCACAATAAGAGGAATAAAGTCTCCCACCATTTGAATCCCGATTGTTGTAAACTTTACAATTCATCACATGAATTTATACGGTTCGACAAACACGAAAGTGACACAAATTAGTATGAGACTCTAAATAAATAAACACGAAAAGTTGGACTGAGACATTTTGTAAAGGTAAGGATCAATTCCATTCACAATTCGAATTTGATGCATTGGGCAAAAAACCAACAGCCTTAGTTCACCATATTTAAATCTCTTCGTACCCAGTTATGTCTATATCTATATCTATATCTATATATATATGGAAATTCTAATATAAAAAGTGGTAATATACTAATGGATTTCTGAATAATAAATAAGAATAAGAATCCAACGCCCCTTAGCCCGTGACGTCTCGACCAGAAAAGAAGGCGAAAATTGGTGGGGTTGGTCGGTCGAGTCGGCGTCCGTTCGGCCAGCGCGTGTAAAGCCGCCACATGTTTGGCCGCCATTTCGTTTGCGCGATTGGAGAAAACAGGCGAAGATGCTGGAACTGTGATTTGTACCTTTCTGATATTAATGAAGCTTCGTCCCTGGCTACTTCGGGCAAAGTCATATAACCGAGATATTCTAACGGTTATCGGTTATGACTTTGCTCATCGAATAATTTGTCAAGCAATGGATATTTCACCTATTTCTTTTCATTTTGGGCACGGAAGATTATTATATTATCTCTACTCTTCTAATGTGGAGTTTATTTTATTTATTGAAATACTTCTAATTCTCAATCAATCTTTTTTTTTTTTTTTTGAGGAAAATACGTGAGTGACATTACGAACCTTTTATCTCAGAGTGAATATCTTATCTATTTCTTTCGTTTTGAGCTTTTTAAGGACTTTTTAAATTTAACTTGTGACATCTCGACCAGAAAAAGAAAAAGAAAAGAAGGTGAAAATTTGTGGTTGGTAGGTCAAGTCGGCGTCCGTTCGGCCAACGCGGGTAAAGCCGACACATGTTCGGCCGCCATTTCGTTTGGGCGAATGCAGAAAACAGGCGAAGACGTTGGATCTGCGCTTTGTACTTTTCTGGTATTAACGAAGCTTCGTCCCTGGCTACTGCTGTCTAGAGGAGACCGCACATTTCGTAATAATAATTATAATTATAATAATACTTGAATTTTCCTAGCCGTAGAGCTCCTTCATTTAATGGAAGAACTTCTTGATTCCCCCAAAAGTCCTTAATTTTGTGTGCAATTCTAAAGTTGCCTCGAAACTTCTTGAAAAATCTGTACTAATTTTTTCAAAATTATCAACATCATAACCAGTTATGGGTTTATAGTCGGAACACGTGTCTTCACCAATACTTTCACCTCCATCCAACGCGATAGCTACCTCACAATGTTGATGATTTTGATTAAATCAGTGGCAATTTTTGGAC
Source organism: Angophora floribunda (assembly GCA_014182895.1). Classification (NCBI taxonomy): domain Eukaryota; kingdom Viridiplantae; phylum Streptophyta; class Magnoliopsida; order Myrtales; family Myrtaceae; genus Angophora; species Angophora floribunda. The sequence continues at coordinate 7,936,934 of CM024707.1, forward strand.
TTAGGGTAGGTTTGGGATTAGAGAATTAGGACAGGATTGAGATTGGACCTAAAATTAGAGCTTTTTTTGGGGAATTAGGCTGAATGAAATTGTTACCGTGGCAAAAAGTCAAACACGAAATGTCAGGGACCAAAATTATAGCAGATATAAATTCAAGGGACTTACAAGTTGAATTTTCTTTTTTCCATACACATGATGTTTGGCAAGTAAAAACCAAATCCCTAGAAGCTAGAGCTAAAAAGGCTTACACCCTTTTATTTATTCATCGATTGATTTATTTGTTTCATGAAGAGGAAACTTGTCAAACATTTGGACCACATCATGTTTTTACATGACATGGACCCCCGTAATAGTACAAGTAAGACAGCTTGCCGTCAAGCTTCGAGGTGAGCTGGTGCGCGATGAATCCGCAGTAACGATCCTCGTACGCCTCCATGCACAGCTCCATCGCCTTCTTCAACATGTGGTCCTCCCGGTAGTAGGGTTGACCGATGAATTCATCATAAGCCATCCACTGCAAAACGTTAAAAATGTGCCAGCCCTCTTTGAACAGATTCTGTCTCGAGCAGTAAAGACAATACATCTGTGTAGTTTATGCATTGATTGGATGGAATGGTATACCTTGGCGGCTTGGATCTCCCTGTCATCAATGGTGATGTCAGAGGACAGGGGCCTGAGCATGCACACGAACAGCAGGTCTGACTTCTCGAAAGCCACCTGGTGGACGTGCCTTCCCATGCCAACAGGAAAGAAAGAAACAAACAGAGAAAACAGAGACGTGAACAAATGAATAGCTAAATGGAAATTTGCACCCCTGACAAGTCAAAAATCATCACGATTGTGGATACACGTCAAAGGGCCTGCGTTGGTTTCGGGTTGTACCTGAAAGCAACCATTTCCAGGAAAGCCGTGTCGACCTGCGTGAGAATCAGAAAACTTGAGTGAAGATTCGGAAACCATCGGACATCATGAGTGACTTTTTTGAACAGGAAAGAAACAAGGGCAGGAGGCTCAAATTGACCGTTGTTGTTCGATTGGTTAGTTGTGTGCTCGTTTCAAATCTCGATTAATCTGCAAACCTGTCTTTGACGGGATCGGGATCTGTTGATCTTGTGTAGTTAGTTGGTTTGGCAAATTTTCGTAGCTGGGTTTTAAGTTGTTGCGCGGCAAAGGTTAAGTAGGAGCTGATGTGACAACTAGTTCGAATGTTCAGGTGAGTCGCAGCCCGACGAAGTTGACGGTTGCCGTCAAAGAAAGGTTTAACTTTACTAAATTCACCTTTTGTAGAAGGTTGATTAACTATTTTGATCTTTTCGAGAGCTCCGTTGACCAAGGTCCAAAAACGTAGGAGTTCATTTGGGCATGTTGCTAAACGTTAATAAAGGCTAACATGAACTTACACCAGTCTCTTCCTTCACTTCTCTCACAGCTCCAGAGAACAAATCTTCAGACTAAACAACAGAGACAATTCACTAAATAAGGACATGAACTTTCAAAGCTGTCGAAACTTTAATTTAGGCTTGCTGCAGAATCACCTTGTTGATATAGCCAGTGGGTAACTTCCACACATCAGAACAGTTGCAGGAACCTTTTTCCTTCACCACGAGGACCTGCATCAAACTCGAAACAATGGGGCGTCTCAGTAGAAATGGTACAAACCAACCAGATTCACGAGAAAAAATGTGGCAGAAAAGAATGTCACTATTGGTTAGTGAACCTCTCTTTTGTCATTCATCACGAACCCTCCGACACCAATTTGATGCGAAGGGCCAGCAGGAAGAAGGCAGGGCTCATCCGGGATCCAGTATGTTAGCATCAGGAGTCCCGGCTCGGCATGGTGGTACTTGAAGCCTTCCTGTGACGATGGAAACAGAATATTTGGCCATGTTATATAGATTTTTCACGTCATTCAATCTGATGTGATCACATGAGTGCTGGGAGGATTCAGCTCTTGCCTGTATTGCAATGGGAACGAGGTCCGCTTGCTCTTCGAGTATTTTGAGCCATATTCCCCTCTTACCCTGCATTTCACATAATATTGATATTGCTGATTGCATGTTATGCTGGAGCTGGAGTATGTAAATGGGGAGAGAGTGTCGCCGTGAGCTGCTGATAGTGTTCTTCCTTGAAACTTAGGTGCTTAATTTTTTCCCCCTTATTACATTTAGGATCAACAAGTGCTTAAAGCAAGAGCAAGTAATGCTTTTCAAGACCAAAGAAATGCATTTCAACCATGCAAGATTTCCTTTTTCTGTTTTTACACATGCTTATTTATACTGGTGAGTCGAAAATTAGGCAACTTAGTTTTTGTTGCTCTGTGCAGACCTTCAATTTCCAGTCGGAGAGGGAAGTTTTAAGGGCGGATGCAAAAGCATTTGCGCTCAAGGGTAAGCTCCAAGGATTGATGACAACCCCGCCATACTCATCGTCCCAAGCATCAAGGACCTCCGGGCTCCAGCTAGGTGCCGATATATCTGGAGATACCACGTGAATTCTGTTCCGTCTGATTACATCGTCGGCCGTTGAGAATGTCAAATTCAAAGTTTTCAGAGGAGATGTCTTCCATGGGAAATCTGAAAGAAAAGTACAAATAAATTAAGTTTGTTATATCTATTAAATTGTTAATGTAATTGGAGACTTTGTTGTTGGGACATAACTCACCTCTTGATGAATCGAACGGAGTGAATTTTTCTGTTCGCGAAATTCTCTGCTCTTTCAAAAGTTCATGGCAACGAAATCCTAGAAAGTTCCTGCCAAGTACTGCTGCCAAAACCATCTTTCTTCTCAAACGAATGTCGAAGAACTTTTCAGTCCTCTGCTGATGTTATATAGCGCTTACAACATCAAGCAATTGGGAATAGAATCCATCGTGGCAAGTTGGAGAAGATGGCAATTCAGGTGCTGGGAATTAATTGTGTCACTGATTCTAAAATCTTGAAGTCCACATCTTGTTTCTGACAATATCCAAACTGAAAGAACCAAAGCTTATTCCCTCCCTGTAACATCGTGAGATGAAAATTTTTAAATAGGACAATTATCGTATCCACTAGTTCACTGATCCTCCTTATTTAATTCTGAAACGTGCCTGGATATTCTTGGCTGATGCTAGGCTCAATTAGGACTCGATCTGCACAACAACAATCACGAGATTCTTGCATTGTTTCATTATCACGGGGGAATGTCCATGGGGCACTTATTCCCTCCAAGATGCTTCTGACATGTTTCCTGATAATAAGAGGTTGATGGCTTCTCGCCTACTTACATCACTCATGAATCTGTTCTTATTCCCTGATCATATTCTCTATGGCAGGGTGGTCCAGCAGATTTGTTCGTCTCGAGTACCTTTGATCGATATTACCGCGATAGACAGGTGCGTGCGTTTGCAGCTAGTCCACAAATGTAGCTGTTGTTCAGGAATTGATGGAGCGACATTTTTGTCTTTGCAGCAGGTACAGGAGGAATTTTGATATGGTGTCAAATGCAGAGACACATGGTCTTTTGGACGAACAATCAGTTGTCAAAGACTAGAATTCATGCGATGGTGTCAAACTCGTAACTCTCCCGCTTTGATCATGTTGCTCCTATTTTCTTATCATTATCGCGTGAATGAATCAGTTTGTGCATGATGCAAACTATCAACAATTAGGCTTTCAAATACAGAAAATGGTTAAGATCTCCGAGGACAAGTAACGGGCGAAAAGGGGAAGTTTGATCTCGCCTAGACATCATTGCCAATCACTTCTTGATAAAACAATTAGATAGAACATATATTCTGCACCGTTCTCTGACAATTTTCAAGTGTTTAAAATAAACATCAGCCCATTCAACCTTATCTTGATATCTTTTCGAATTCGATTCCTTGTACCCATTTACAGAGTAATGGGTTTTCAAGAACTTCACATTCAGAGTATTGTTCTGATGAATGTTATGCCCCAGATGTATTTACCAGTCCTCTTCTCAATCTTCCCATTCTTCTTCTCCAGAGACATCTCTCTGCAATCAGGAACTCGCTTTCGAATACAATTCCAAAGATTCTCAGAGTCGAAAAGCATTGGGTCAGGATTTGCAGAAGCAGCATTGAGACTTATCAGGGGCCTTGACTCCTTCAAGATCAGTCACTACTCAGTGATGTAACAGGAAACAGAGGTTCATTAGATGGTCCATGGTGTACTACTGATCATTGTTTTCATGGACAAGACTTGTTTGCAAAGTTGAGTCGCATTATAGCTTCACGAACTTAGATTTGTGCTCGTATCTGCATCGCACTCTAAGGTCATTGAGGAAAGTTAGGCATAGATGACGCATGAAATCTCAAGTTCAAGGTGCTCGTACTGTGAATTTAAGGCAAATTTGGGCTAGCAAGCCCCGGTCATGGATGTCAGTTGACATTTGCAGACATTCACCCGCCACCTCCATTGCCCGATTACGTAGAATCTGTCAAGACCAAGATTAAATCTTTCGAAAGATGGAGCTTCTTCCAAAGTTTCTATTGCTTTTTCTGGGAAGACAACCGAGCAGTTGACAGTTTCCCATTTGTTTATCGATCCATCGATGGGACGTGGATATCCTTTGGTACTCCCCATGCTCTAAAACAGATGCTGTTTCAAAAGGACTATGTATTGTTTGGGAAGTTGCGGCCATTGGAGGTGAAGTGACTGCTTCTTTGGTACCCGTGATATCATTGCAGGTCACTTGTACTATTTTCTGCTGATTTACGAACTGCCCAAGATGCAGGGATGGCTTTATTAAAATTTCCAAATTCAATAGTCACCTTGTCTGGTGAGAATAAACTGTTTGTGATATAACTCTTGTCGGATGAACTTCAAATGACTGTTTTAGAGCATAGTCCAAGAAACTCAGCTGTAGCAAAGATCACAGATTGCGATGGCTTCGCTTGGGATCATTGCGAATCCACGAGATCTAATCATGTGGGGGATGCAAGTCCCTTTGTACACCTGTCTCCCCCAAACGAATATAGCCCATTTTTGCCATCCGTATGTTGGTAACTTGCCTTCGTTCGCCCACGGTAATCTCGTGGACTGGGAAATGTCTTGATGGGATATCTAATGATGACGATGATGATGATGATGCTGCTGAGTCCTGCAAATGGCTGGCTTTGCTTTTTCTCTGTTGTGCCAAAACTCTCGAGTAAGAGGATCAGCGAGCACGCTTCGGACAGAGCCGAAAGGGAAAACAGCGACGCGTCGAAGCGGTTTGGTCGGCCCCTTCTGGGACGGGCCGGGCTCTGCGTTGCAAGGGCCCTTGGGAAACGCTTCCGCATGCCCCTTCTGGTAAGCGTTCTCCCCTCGTGGCATGGACTGAAAACGTCGGCTGCAGGGTCCAAAACTCTGGCTTCGATGCGGGGCTTCTTAGCTCGGATCGGCGGGGCTAAAGGTCGTCCGCTCGAGTCGTCCGCCGCTGGCGGGCCAAGCTCTATGTCCACGGTACCTACGCCTCCTGCACTCCGTGTTGTTTTCTGTGTGTTCACGCTCATCACGAGAGAAAGAAAGTGCTGTTGTTTCCACCGCACTAGAGTGTCGTTTAGCAGATACATCCGTAAACATACTCAGGCGTGCGGCGCGGCTCATCGCCAATGGCTCTAGACCGAAAGGCGTAAAGCGCATTTGTCAATTACAGGACGGGTTCGACGGACAGAGACACGGCGATGGAGTGACGTGGAAGCAAGCGAAGGGCTTCTCGCTTCAGATGAACCACCCTAACAGCACGACGCATTGTCTTAGGAGTCAAATCCAAACCATCACTCTCTTCCCCAACAGGTAGGAAATTGCCTGACATCGGATTTATCTTGTAATCCAGGACATTTTGACATGTTAGGCGATGTACGAATGAATAGATTATGTCCTCCCCCCTCATGCCTCTTTTCACTTTGGTGACTTCACCGACAGTTGTTCCAACGCCAGTTGAGCCCAAGAAAGAGTTTCATTTACCAAGAAACTCTCCCTATTCTTTACCCTTTTCCCCCCCTCCTTCCCAACCTGAAGAAGGTACCTGACATAAGTTATAACTCTCCTGTAGCAATCAAAATCATGAGAGCGGAGTTTCTTGATCTTGATAAGATGTTTAACAAGCATTCCCGAGTTACAAAGGTTCGTACTGTCCGAGAAAAACTCATCTCACTCGCGCAGGATGGTTTGTATATACCAGAAGACGTTGATAAATGGAAAAATTGGTGAAATTGACATTTAATACCATGTTTTTTGGCTGAATAAATTATTTTTTTTTTTTTTGGGGAAGAATATTTCAAATGATTTCTATTACAGAGAGTCAAAAGGGCTCTTGGCAGCAGCCTTCACGTGCTGCCGTAGAATAAATTGGGCTTATATTAACGGCGGGGAGTTTTACCTTTCTTCTCTTTATTTTATTCTAGTTTGTGATTCTTTTTGACTGGCTAAAAGTTTATTACCTTAATGCCATATATGTGTGGTCTACCGTTTATGTAATTGAACATGATCAATGTGAAAATTAAATCGAATTATACAAAATCACAGATATTTGTGTTACATTATTGATTGATGTTACAAACTGATGTAAGGAATGTCTAATTATCTGTTTAGCTGGGATCAAACAAGGGGACACATGCTTTTGTATTGCTGTCCTCAACCTACAATTTCAACATGTGCCTGAATTTCAAAATAAGAAAGAAATAGACTATGGCTCCGTTTATTTTCAGAAAACGAATAATATGAAAAAAATTTCTTTAAAAAATCACTTATTCTGCTTTATAAAAATAAATAAATGAAAACATTTCCATCGTTTACAAAATATTTAGATAAAAAGTGTTGTTGGTAAAAAAATATTTTTCATCGACTAATTATTTTAAACAATACAAGTGATTGTTTTGAGGAAAATATTTTTATATATAATTTATTTTCTATGAAACAAATGAAACCCATGTTAATAATTATGTTAATAACAATTGAATAATAATTACGAGAGTCCATTTTTATTTTTAAAATTTTAATGTAATATCTTTTTAGTGAGTATAGTTTTAATCGAATTATATCTCTACATCAATTATCTAAATGTTTATTTAAATAGACTTACAAGGAAATAACTGTTTTAACTGTTTAAAATTATGATTTCATGAGAGGAAACAAATTAAATGTAAATATTTTTTCTTGTTAATACTAATGTTTTTTTTATAAATAAAGTGAATGCAATCTCGATTGAATATATGGATATCTATTAATTATTGCATTACTATATTTTATGTTTCAAGTTAGTTTGATTTACTCGGATAACCGACTTAAACCATTCCAAAAAATTTGGAGGTCACACCGAATTAATTTTTTTTTTTTGAATAATTCCTCTTTTTATTAGATGATCCAATCTATCTAAATACTTTTAATAAACAGATTGAAAAAAATGAAATAGCATAACATTTTATAAATGAGTTTAAGTAAAATATATCTTTTTAAAACTATTATTCTATTCTATTAATTTGATTGTAGCTACATTTGATAGTCTTTCAAAAGGGAAAGGATGACGCACATTAACTCGCATTAGATACTTAAGACTAATTGTCAATTTCATGCAATTTTGAATGTCATTTACGCGAATTAGCAAGTCGCTTTAGTTGTGGATTGTAGCTTTGAGATGTTTTCCAAATGCCTTGCAAAAGCTGTAGTGTCCTTTTTCACAAATTTATTGCTGCAAAAAAATCTGTACCAAAGAACTTCTCGACGTATATTATTTGTTATGCCAAAGGTTTCGTTTGTTTCGTAAAAAATAAATATTTTGAAACATAATTCTTGAAGATGATTGATTGTTTTTGTTGGATGACTTTTGAAAACATTAATTTAGAAAAAAAACCATCAACAAAACACCCAGGATGATATTTAATCTTAACCAGTAAAAATGGAGGTACCAATACAAGCAATCATTTTTAATATATATCAATATATTGAAATTCACTATATTGTCTTTGATTGTTTTTGTTGCTTGAAAACATTAATTTAGAAAAATGTTTTTATACCAATACAAGCAATCATTTTTAAGAAAACGTTTTTCAACTTACTAATTTTTCGTGAAATAAATGTTCCTAAATATCTCCTTATTTCTATATTTCTTAAAAAAATTTCCTGTGTCAATTGACAATTGGCTAATCCGGTGGGAATCCCTAATCGACCACATCTCGGCTAATCATAATGACTTTTTTACATGACCAAGTTTCCCGAAACCCTTAAATCTTGAGATGAATGATATGATTGTCTAAAATGACAAAGAGTTTCACATCAAGAAATCTGAGTTTCTCAACTTGATCTTTGTCATCTTCTCTCTGTAAATATGCCCACCAAAAAAGTTTCGACTTGTAGATACGATGGGTGCAAAAAGAGATTTTTATACTGTAAAACAGATTTCATGGCTGGCTTTACTTTAGGGAATCAAAGTAACTAATCCCTAACTTTCTCTATTCCACACTTTATATTCTTAATTTTTAATATACCATATTCACTCGGCACGTCAAGCTTTAGAAAATCCTAGACTTTACACTTGGATTATGATGAATAAAAATAAATAAATAAAGGGTGCAAACTGCAAAGTGTAGGAATTTGGAAAGAGAGAGGATAAAGTATTGGAATGGAAAAATCACGGTTTGAAGAGAAACATTAAGTTGGGGCTATATTCTCCTTCATCCCCAATTGGAGGATATCACTAATATATAGACTTGATTAAAAATATAAATGTAAGTATATCCATGGTTGTAAACCACCAATCAGAAGACCATTTGGAGGAAGTCTCTTCCAATCAGAAATGGAGGAAAATATTGCCTCAAAGCCGCAACCAATCGAAATCCGACGGTCAAACTTGTCCCTCCAGGTCCAATAGGTCATCCAATTGCAATCCTTTCTCTTGGAAAGAAAAGGAAAATATGGTCATATATTCTCATTGGAAAGGGCAATCATTTGTTGAAGACATCACATCATTGTGTCTTCATATGCTGGGAAACTATTTGCTCACATTTTCATATATTCAAATCAAACCCTCAAATTTCCTGCACTGACCCAACTGAATTAGTAGTTCGTCACAATAATTAGGAGGGATCCTCGTTGATTCTCAGTTCATTTGATGCTGATCACATGCCCCCCTTAATTATAATTAAATTGCTTCCTAAATAGCTCCTTTGCAGTGCAGAATGTTGAAAAACTTGTGCTTACAGCTGCAAAATCCACATCCGAAAGAATTAATGGCACTTTCGGTCTTCCTACTTCAAGAATATTCAATTTATATCCCTTTTTTTTTTTGGTAAGTGTAAATATTATAGCTTTGTTTTGCTGTAATGGTAATCTTTTTGTACTATTCTCTGGCCCAAAAATTAAAATTTTCCATTGCATTTGCATAGGAATGCTGGTCAACATCTGCCGTCTTTGATATGCAGAAGTTTGGTAAAATCAAATTTGACCATCGTATCAAGTTAAAAGCCACTTACGATCAACAATAGTATTCTCATGCAGATTATAGTCGCCGATGCATCATTTCTTCTGGTTGTATCGGTGGCAAGAAATCCACCACTCATTGACATGAGGACTCGTTCACGTAGCGGCGAGACCTTGTCAATTTGACCATCAACCCCGACTAACTGGAGTTAGAGTCAATACAAAAGCTCTTCTGAGTTACCATATTTTCAAAAGGTTGATAGTGTCTATCGTTGAAACTTGTACGCTTAGGAGTCCAAAATACCAACTCGACATTTCCCGTTTAGTTTCACACGTAAAGGAGTGCCGAAATCCCCTGGAACCCAGCTGAAAAATAGTACGAGGATCGATAGGGTAGCCTCTATAGGGGCCAGTACTAACTCGGCCAAGTCGATCGGACTTCTGATGGAAGCTCGAAGAAAGATCTCAATCATCGCCCAAGAATGAATAGTGCAATGATTCAGATTATTACCAGATAAACACTAATGCACTGAATCAAGCACGACTCAGTTAACCATCTTGGACTAGATAGGGTAGCCTCTATAGGGGCCAGTACTAACTCGGCCAAGTCGATCGGACTTCTGATGGAAGCTCGAAGAAAGATCTCAATCATCGCCCAAGAATGAATAGTGCAATGATTCAGATTATTACCAGATAAACACTAATGCACTGAATCAAGCACGACTCAGTTAACCATCTTGGACCAAGGCACATCACATCAATCTGCAAGATGCCCTCTCACCACAGTCAAAACCATCCATATTCTTTTCAGATGTAATAGCCAATTATGATCCCTAAAGACAGAATAAACCAAGTAACTAAGCTCATAATTAGTAAAAAATCTCAAACCCTTCAAAAGAAAACAAAAGGAAAGCATGAAAATAAATAGGAAAACAAAGGAGGAAATTGATCTCGGACGAGCTAGGCAGCATCATGGCCATTGATCTGTATCTGTGCGAATGCAAGCAGGCACTATTCGGTCCCTCCATCATTCCCTCTTGACCGCCCAAAAGCAAAGGAGGAGGAAAAACGTGACCCCCAAACCATCATCTGATTTTCTGCATACATCAAGAGCACACAAGATTTCACAGGTGGGTCCCACATTTTGTATGGTAGTAGGGCCCCACCCTGGTCCCTGCCCTCCTCCTCTCTTTTGTTTTTGGCTCATACCTTCAATTATGTACGAAGGGCCAACGCTTGCAGATATCCTAAGAATAGAAATGATATCCAAGCAAAAATGCCCTAAAAGAGAGAAGGCTCATTGAAAAGGCACGCTTCCATTTCGTTTTTATCACAAAAACATTATAATCTTCATGAAGCATGTAGGGATTTGCTTCTAATTTGAGTTAATCCATGTTCCTTTTCGAATCTATCAGTAAAAATCCCAAAAAGAAGGTCGACAATACGTGGTTAGAAAGAAATCGGGTATTTTTTTTTACGTGGGCGTTTAGATGACATAGTAGAATCTGAATCACTGGTGCTTGTTGTAGACGTCTCTAATTCAATATTTTATAATAATATATTATAATTTTATAATGAAGTATTAACAAGGTGAAGAGAGAGGTGGTGGTGGTCCATCAAGTAGACTGCTCATTTGCCTTGCATATGAAGCAACCTTGTAATTCTCTCTCTCACTCTCTCTCCTCTCTCTCCTCTCTCTTCTCTCTCTCTCTGTGAAACATTCATGGCAAAAGAATCATGATCAGCACTCCAGCTCAAAACCCATGTGAGGTTCTCCTATCATCTCTTTTCCATTTATTTTTCACCCCCACAAATTTTTTTCATTAAATAATCAATCTTTTCCTTTTCATCCATATAAAGATCTTTGTTTATTCTACTCGAAGGTTTAAACTCTCTGTGATCTTCAAACAGACACAGGCTTGAAGTTTTCCTGCTGGCAGAGTACTTTTGTTGTTTTGCTTTGTTTCTGCTAAGTGTCAAAATCCCCGTACATACAGATGTTGGGTACTCCTATGCAGTGCAAGAAAAGTTAGAGAGTGATTTTGCTGGAACCCGATCGAATTTGTTTTCCCATTTTCTGTAATTCGGTTTTTCTCACTTAAAAAAAAAAAAACATCTTACTGTGCATATGTTTGAATAGCGAAACGAAAAAAGAAAAATTCCTGTGTTACTGTGCTTTTGAAGGGCTGTTTCTTGCCTTTTGCTTTAGCAGTCAAGGTTAGCTTGGAACAAAGGTGTGCAATAAGAAGGCCCTGGGCTTTAGAAAAAAATTTTAAAGAAAAAAAAAGAGAAAACTGTGATCTCCTCTCTCTCTCTCTCTCTCTCTCCCCCAGCCTATTCTCTCTCTATCTTTCTCTCTCTTGCACGCATAAACCGCCTCCATGCTCTGCTTAAATTAGCAAAGGGCTTTAAAGGTGATACGTATAGGTTCTGAAGCATTGCTTTTCCTTTCCCCCCGCTCTCTCTCTCTCTCTCTCTCTCTAACTGGCTTCGGTTAAAGTAGAGAGCGAATTCTGGTTCTCTTTCCATGTTAAAGCAGGTTTTCTAGCTCAAATAAGCTGCGACAGTTTCCTCTCTCTCTCCCTCTTTCTCTCCCTCTCTCTCGCCCCCTCTCCCCTTCTCTCTCTTCTCTAGAGACTGTTTCTCATGCTTTGGCACATGTAATACTTGCGATTCTGTTCATTTTCTATGCCAGAGAAACTTGGGAGGTTTTATGAAATTACTGAGCTCATCTTTTCTCCTCTATGATTCTTGGAAAAGACCGATCTTTTGTGTGATAGTCTTCTTATTCATAGCTTTCTATCTTCTGAGGTTTCTGGTCTATCTTTGGTCTATTCTTCACTAGAGCTACTGCCGTCAATCTCACTCGGTTTCTGTTTATCTTATTTCGTATAAACCAACGATTTTTTCGAACAGGGACCCGATTATTCTTGATGGTGAGGGATTTTTCGATAGCTTGAGGGAGTGATATGGAGGTTTGAAAGCAGATATGTGGAGAGGGAAGAGAGTGAGGGAGGAGAAGAGATAGCAATATCTGCAGATACGCAAAGAAAGAGCCAAAGGAAAAAAAAAAAAGAGATAGAGGATGAATAACAGTAGTAGCAGTAACTTGGGTTCGATCAGCAGCTCTGATCTTATCGATGCAAAGCTCGAAGAGCATCAGATTTGCGGATCCAAACAGTGCCCCGGTTGTGGACACAAGCTCGACGGAAAGCCGGTAACATATCTTTTCTTCTTTTCTATCATCTTTATTTCTTCTTTGGGCGCAGCAAATGCGAAAGAAAGAAAATGATAACAAGAGTTTTGGCACCGCTTTTTTATGAAATCACTGGCGTTTGATACAGCGAGGTGATGAACTTCAGTGAAAAGAGAGAAGATGAAAAATCCCCCCGCCCCCCAAGTCTTTCGATATGTTTACATTTCTGCTGCGTTTCGAATGCTTTTTTTTCTTTTTCTTTTTGTTGAATTTTTGTGGAGATTAACTTGAATTTGATGGGAGAGAAAAGGAGTTGAGGGGGTGTTATCGTTTTCCAGGATTGGTTAGGTCTACCAGCAGGAGTCAAATTTGACCCGACAGACCAAGAACTGATAGAGCACCTCGAGGCCAAAGTGGAAGCCAAAGACATGAAATCTCACCCTCTCATCGACGAGTTCATTCCTACCATCGAAGGCGAGGATGGGATTTGTTACACCCATCCTGAGAAACTTCCAGGTCTCCTTTATTTTCTCTACTCTCTCAAGAAATCTCTCTCTCTCTCTCTCTCTCTCTCTCTCTCAAGATGTTGAATTTTTACTATATATGGTATACTATTTATATCGAAAAAAAAAGTAATTTTTTTGGCAATCTGTGGAGGGTACTTATCTATGACTACATTGTCTAGCTAGCTTATAACTTCCTCCTCCTCCTTCTCCATGTTTGTTATGACTTTGCAATTCTTCTGCACATGTATATATAGTTGGTTATACCTATGTCAACCTAACTTTGACTTTTTGGGCACACACAATCGTGGCGGTGGTGGTGGTGTGTCACTCCGTATGTTCTTTTGTCTGAATTCTTCTCTTTCTTAGGAGTGACAAGAGATGGGTTGAGCAGGCACTTCTTCCACAGGCCGTCCAAGGCTTACACGACCGGGACACGGAAGCGGCGGAAGATCCAGACTGAGTGTGACCTCCAGGGTGGCGAGACACGGTGGCACAAGACTGGCAAGACAAGGCCTGTCATGGTGAATGGCAAGCAAAAGGGTTGCAAGAAGATTCTGGTCCTCTACACCAACTTCGGCAAGAACCGGAAACCCGAGAAGACCAATTGGGTCATGCACCAATACCATCTCGGCCAGCACGAGGAAGAGAAGGAAGGGGAGCTCGTGGTATCCAAGATATTTTACCAGACGCAGCCGAGGCAGTGCAACTGGTCCGAGAGGACCATTCCTGCCACTAGCACTTCTGCTCTTGCTGCAGAAGGAAGCGGCGATCCAAACAATAGTAGCAGAAGAGGCGGCGGTAGCGGTGGGAGTGGAAGCTCTTCTACTTCGAAGGAGGTGATCTCTCGGACAGACGACATCTCTGGAAGCGCAGTTATCACCGCCGTTACTGCTGCAATTTCAACTTACGGCACTGCCACCACCGATATTCAACAGTTGAAGTCGGAACATTTTGGGTTCATTCCATTTAGAAAAGGCTTCGATGAGGTAAATTCTTAAATTTCCATGCACTATTTCGTCAAACAAGCGAACCAATGTATATAGCCAATTTTGCTTCTGGATTCTTATAGACATTGCTTTCCTCGCACCAAGGCTATAAAGGAATCTATACCCATCAACCTTACATGAAGTGAGCTGTTAAACTTTCGGCAAATTTTACTAGGAAAGATGAAACATCCTCATCTGTCACCAAATTTTAATTTTTTAATTGAGAACATATAGGTTGATCACGAAATTTCTCCTATGAAAATAACAAAAATGACTCATTTTGATGCATGTAAGTACATGACCAACTTGGTTGTAAATAATTAAATTTTCGTTCGACATTCTTTCTGTAACTTTCTTGGATAACTCATTGTCTAGATAAATGAGTGTATGCTAAAAAAATTTCTTGGATCTTAAGACTGAAAAGGGTTTTGCTCAAATTGAATGAAAAGGGCTTCTCATCTAAATGATTTCACAGTTTCGCCTTTTTCTTTCGTATTGCACATTAAATGCAACTTGGAAATAATCACCATCAGCTAACTAAACTCTTGCTTGACAAGCGCAAGGTTTACATCACAGCAGAGAGTGAAATAAAGCAACATAAGAAGAGAATAAAGCAACATAAAAAAGGGGGGACAAAAACTAAGGGGAATAAGGAGAGAGCGAAAAAGGACTAGTTAGCTAAAAACTGTGTTCGCAATTAGATAGTTTTAGCTGGGTTAATTACTTTTGCATATAGGTGGGAATTGGAGAAGCTTCAACGGCAAGGGAAGCCCCAACATCCGGCACCTGCGAGGACATCAGAGATCATCATCAGTACCAGAGGTTGCATCATCCCATGGCTCCCCATGATCATCAGCTCCATCATCAGCACAATGTTCACCACCCAATCGCCACTGCGGCATTCCACATCAGCCGCCCCTCGCACCCGATCTCTGCCATCATTGCCCCGCCTGCTCCTCTCCAGCAGACGGCAGCCTCCATTAACATTCTCGATGAGGACTCATTCCACGTCTCAAGGATGATGCTCCAGAATGAATTCCAGGTACATATATAGTTTTCTAAAATTGCCCCACGTTTCTTGTTTCATCCATATAATCCCATGCGAGAAGCATCAACTTGTGTCAAATGTTGAAACTTTTCAATTTATATATTTAGCTGCTGAATTTTCTGTTACCAATGATCAAGAATTTCATTCTTCTTTGGAGTTGCATTAGCTCTCTCTCTCTCTCTCACACACACACACACACATAGCACACAATTATATATTAATTTTGCTTGCTGCTTGTTGCATGCTCAGTCTAGTGTCAAATACTATATTGCCACTGCGACTGCACTCATGTAAGTAGTGCTAGTTCAAAATGTCAGCTAAGTTGGGAACAATTACTGTCATTTTCTCCACTCTCTTCTCCCCGTTGAAGACATTATCATGATTCAGACGCAACTTTTTTTATTATTTTTCAATTCTTGACTTCTTTTTCCATTTCTTTTTTCACGAAATGAAATGAAAATACACACAGCAACAGCAGCAGCAGCAACAACATCAGCACCAAGAACAACATCATAAAATGGGAGGGAGGTCAGCGTCTGGTCTGGAGGAGCTCATAATGGGATGCACTTCATCGTCGACAGATATTAAAGAAGTGAGTTATGAACACGAAGTACCTTTTTGACTCTGAATTCCATGAGCCTAGAACTGTCACTATACTATGCATGCAAGTAACTCAAAAAGAGAGCAAAAAGAAGGAAGATAAACCCTTGTTTTTGTCATCACGACTATTTAATAAGCTTAAAGAGAGAGACCCTCAGAATCCCCTTTCTTTATTTTTCTCTTTTATTTTCTTTTCCTCCTTTTCCTCTTTCCTCCCTTTTCTCAGTAAGCATTTTTTGACGAGGGTATACGAGGCTTTGAACAGCATCTGCCTTAGGAAAAGAATTACATTAAGGACGTACATTAAAGTTTGAGAAGAGTGCGCATTTAGGGCTTAATTCAAAGAGTTTTTATTTTGTCCACCGCCAGTGTAAACAAAAAAAGCTGAAAAAGCAACTTACAAATTCTAACTGCACACATATCAATATATTTAAGTAGGATCTGTAAATCCTGCTTTTGGCTAATGATAGTGGATAAAATAAAAATTCTCATTATAAAGCATTGGTTGTAAAATATCTTTAGTCGATAATTAATGGAACTCGACTTGAGCATTGTCTAGTGATGAAAAATAATTCAATCAAGATACTGTTTGAAGGGCTTTTGGTTGTCATGAGTTTATTCTCTATATTAGTTTTTCGTCTATAATGTTAGCTACCAATATTTAAAAAAATTGAGTTCTTTCTGTTACATTAAGATCAAACTTGAGAGTCTAAAAATTTAAAGAAAACATATAAAACAAAAAGAAACAGCAGCCAAACCACTCCAAAATATCAAACAGACATTCTTGGAAAACTGAGGAGATAAAAATGGAGAGAAATATGAAAAAGAAAAATGTGAAGCTTTCCCAATGTGGTTGCGAGGGCAATAATTTGCAAGTGATCAGAAGGAGTGATGATGGGATTAGACAGCCTTCTTTCTCCGTAATAATGATGCTTTTGTGTCCTCCATAACAACAGACAAGCCAAACCCTGCTTCTTCCTTCATTGTTTTCATGCGAAAAAGTCGATCGTACAATCCCCAACCCCGAGCCAAAACCCCCTCCTTTTTTAATCCTTTTCTTTACCACATGCTCCTGCAGTTTTCTCTCCTATCTTTACTCTTCTTTTGTTTTTTTAATCTTTTGACACCTTTCTGTTCTTCCCACGTCTTGCAGGAGTCATCAATCACGAACCCACAAGAACCTGAGTGGTTGATGAAGTACTCCCCCTTCTGGCCCGACCCTGACAATCCGGATCATCATGGGTAGGAATGAAGAATTACACAGAGAGAGAGAGGGAGAGAGAGGAAAAAAAGAAGAAGAAGAAGAAGAAAAAAGGGTTTCGAACAAAATGCTCAGGGACATCATCATTATCAGCAGTATCATGAGTACTTGAAGCCCCTTCTCTAACAAGTTCTTTTCAAGCTTAGAGAGAGAGAAAGAAAGAGAGAGGAGAGAGGAGAGAGACCAAAGGACACCTACACAGTATGTACTTTGTCTTTCCACTTTGTCCTTCTTTTGTTTTTTTGGTTATTAAGGTTCTCTCTCTAAAAAAAAAAAACCAGAACTAACTGTTTAACCGTCCATGTTGGAAAGCAAGGCGTGGGGAAAACAAAGGAGAACGAAAGAGGGAAAAAGAAGGAAAAAGAAAAAGGGAAGAGAGGAAAAAAAAAAAAAACCAAAGAAAATGAAAGGAGCCTCCCCCAGAAAAAGCTGCTCTCTCTACTGACATTTTCGAAGGAGAAGCCAAAGACCCAATAAAGCAAAAAAAAAAAAAAATACACCCTGCATGAAAATCAGTGCCGCATGATTACCATATCATCTTGTGTGGCTATATTCTCTCATTATTTTATTTATTTTTTCCCTTGCTCTCAAGAAGTATGTGTAATCTCTTTCTTTGTCCTTGGTTACCCTTTATTTAGAAGCAAAAGAATATACCACATAATTTGTACAAATAGGAGGACAACTTTGTCGATTATGTTGTGACTATTCACTTTCTTGATCAATTGTTATGGATAGTGATTCAATACTCTTCTTTCCTTTTGAACGATTACAAATGTGTATGAATGGATTGTTATATTAATAGGTGGCCTCATATAATCTTTTTGTTAATCACTCTATGGTATCAAAAGTCGGGATAAATTGTTCTTTTTGGTCCATTACTGTTGGTTTGCAAATTATGAATATGTGAAATAGCCTAATTGTCCAATAATTATTAAGCTAAACGTGTATTTCTAATCAAGTCTTTTTCGAGTACCAATTTTTTCATACTTATGTGAAGACTGTTATTTTTCATGAAATCCTAGCTCACATGTGTAGAACTAAAAAACTACATGCTTTCATATATCTGTTAGTTATTTACTTAATTAATACATCCTACATCACATATTATTATTATTATATTTTAGGGAGTATTTTTCCTTTTAACTCCATTAGTCTTGCTAACATTTAGCATTACGACATCAAAATAGTCTTACTATAGATATATGAGAGATGCTGTACGCTCGATACGCTCTCGAGCTGGCCAAACCATTTTTCGCAACAGAAAAAGAGAATGAGAACAAGAGTTCCCCATTGGAAATGTCGCCTTTGATGTTTAAAATCTAATAAACGGCATGGCAATGCATCAGAAATTCATAAAGAGTATCAGCTAGAAAATTATGCAGCAAAGTAATTTCAGAAATACTCCTATAAAGAAATTTCAGATGAATGATTTTATTCAGGACTTGCTGCAAACAATAAGTAACAGTTTTTATCTCTGCTGATCTCCATCATTTGAGATGCACGATAGCCTGTGGATGCAACGGATGTCACATCTTAGCTGATATCATGTTGATAGGCGGAGTCAGCAGACATTATCATGTATTAAATCAAGTCAAGATGTGAAGCTCAATGATGGTGAAGCCTTTCCTTTGATCGTTTACCCAAATATTTCGCCACCTTTCGGAGCTAGAATCATGCATGGCAGTAATCATCATTCAAAGTCAATCATGCACTGTATAGTAAGTGATGTGGTTTGCCTTTGGTGCAGTAATCATGATTCATAGAATGATTTCTGAAGCAATGGTTTGATTAACACGTCATCAGTCAAAGTTAACTGGACCACCTTTCTAATCCTCATCGAAATTAAATTCATAAACAGAATTCAATAAGATTGAGTCAGATGGTGCCGACATAATCGGGTGCTGACCACCATTTCAATCTACTTGCAACTGAACACTCATCTTTTGGATCGATAATGGATTCGAGTTCTTAGTTCGCTCACCGAAAAATCTACACCAAATACTAGTTCAGAGAATATTATCTGCACATCTGCAATATACTCGGATCGGGTAGTAACGGAACCTTGGAATAGAGACAGAGCTCTCTCATCTCGGGCCATGCTATTGTTTTTGTTTACTTGGAGACGTTACGGACTTTGCTGCTTTGTTTTATTCCATATTCCTGCTCTTTATGCGAGTAAATGAGACTAGAGATATAGCTCGTGTCTGTGTTTCTGTGTAATAGAGAGAGAGAGAGAGAGAGAGAGCGCTATATGCACAATCTTTATTTGCTTCCTGGGGACGTGCATGAAATAAAGATAAAAATAAACGGGAAAAGGAGGCAGCTTCATCGTAGTTTTATAGGGAATAAAGAAGGGAACAAGAATAGCTTTATGTCTTAAAATGACCATTTTCTCCGGCCTCTTTGGAAAACTATGCTCGGTACATTCTCTGTTTTTCGTATAAATTATAGCCCGCATAAGTATCGTATTGCGTAATCGAAGACCAGTATCGTATAAAAGATTACAGAAACATTATAAGTTAGGGACTGTAACAGTGTTTTGTATATGGCTTTAATAGTGGGTGAAAGCATCGGATTGCTGATCCGTCATACGAGCTTAGCCTCCCACCTTAGTACCCCCTCTCGTAGGTGCGAATCGGATGAGAATAGCATTTAAAGAATGAAGAATTAGATGAAGAATAAATCGCGAGGAATATTGAGCATTAAATTGGGTTATGGAAAAAAATTTGAAACTTAACTCTACTGCCATGTTAGAGAATTTTTTACTCGAGCTCAAAGTATCAGGTAAAATATACTAGATAGATCCAATTATTAATTTACCAAAGTCGAGCGACTATGAAAATTCTATTGTACATTCTTGCTGACCAATGAATTGAATCTAGATATTTTGAACATTCCATTAAAAGTCGACGGGTACTGTTTCTTCCTGCTGCACACACGATGACTGCAAAGCAAGCAACAAGGTGAAAATAACAGCATAATGGAACTTTAAGCCCCTTTCACTTGCTAGTTGGTAGAGAATCAACACACCGATGGATACATAGATGCCCTAAAGAAAGCATTTTGCTTCTCCAAGCGATGGTTAAGAGGATAGTAGAAAGAGAAAGGAGATGTGCCTCTTTAAAAAGGGGTAATGACATGTCCTGCTCAGCCCGAAAAGGTGATATTCAAATTCTTCCAATCCATGGAAGATTTTGGGGTGGTCTCTTTCTTGGATGGGTGGGGGGAATTAGCAATAAAACTAGGGCATTAAGCAGGCTTTTGGGTCTGCTGATTTGGTCCCATAAAGAAGTTGCAGGAGGAACTTAAGTAGTGCAATGAGGAATATCACAACATGGCCAAGACCCACCTTTTTTGGGATTCTTCCGTAAGGAATTTGCTGCTTTTTCTTCAAGATGGTAGCCCACCCTCCCTCTCTCCCTCTCACCTCATGAGCTCAAAGATATGTAGTTTGGTTTTGTGCCATGGACCTAGTTAAGTTCACTTAATATTTATATTCTATTGCTTGCCGTTTCAGGCATACTTTTTTGTTAGTGCTGTGAAGAATCCTATGACAATATATTAAGAAAAAAAAAGAGAAAAGAAAAGGATTATGACCGACTTGGTTGTACCCAGATGGTAAGCTTTGGGGTGGGTATTCCTTTAAAGTATTACCTAGTTTACGCGCTCTTTCCAACTTCATTTGGTAATCGGAGTGTCAGAATTCTCTTTTATAGTATGCTCGTCTTCATTAGTGTCACAACTCACTTGGTAATATAAATATAAATATAAATATAAATATTTATTTATAATTATGGCTTAGCCCTTTTTCTTAATAGGGTTCGAGAGGTACCTCTCATGATTTTTTTATTTTGTCCTAGAGGGTATTGGGAATTTCATATTATTCTTATATCATCTATAATAATCGATCAATTCATGTTGACCAACCCTATAGCTCATACGAAATTTGGAATTGTGCCGATATTGTTGACAATATTGTCGATGCGCACATGAATTCAAGATTAGTACATGAACTGGACATAGGATTGTACATCGTGTTGGTGTACACACTTCCAAAGCTCTAGTCCTAGTACTTAAAATTTATTAGTACATAGCAACAGTGGAAAAGTACCAAAAATGTCATAGACCTATTGCATTGGTATCAATCAATCCCAAACCTTTAAATTAGATCAATTTAGTCATAAATCTTTTCGCATCTGTACCAATTCAATCTATCAACCAATATAGGCTAGAAATTGCTAATGCGGATGCCAACAATCCTACATGGCACGATCGGCATTGACATTGACAAATGTCATAATTTTTAATATTTTTCAAAAAATTGTATTGTTTTTTTTTTCTTTTTGTTCTATTTTCTCTTTTCTTTTCTTATACACAATTGACTAACGAGGTTACTGACCCACCATCGCTGGCCATAGATGAGGGCCAGTGACCTTTCCTGGTTTAGGCGAGTGCTGTCACATCCTCGCCAGCCACAAGTGAGGGCATCAGGCCCTTGCCTAGTCTAGGCGAGGCATCAAGGCCCTTGCCTATGGTCGCTAA
The DNA here is from genome assembly GCA_014182895.1 of Angophora floribunda. Taxonomy (NCBI): domain Eukaryota; kingdom Viridiplantae; phylum Streptophyta; class Magnoliopsida; order Myrtales; family Myrtaceae; genus Angophora; species Angophora floribunda. Next base: position 7,958,471 of record CM024707.1, read on the forward strand.
GTGTCACAACGCCCTTGCCTAATTTGGGCGAGGGCATTGCAACTCTTGTTGGCCAACCCTCGCTTGGCCAACGCCCTTGGCTAGATCAGTTTATGGTTGGCAATGGTAGGTCAACAACCTCACTGCACATTAGGGTAAAGAGAAAAAAAAGTATCTAAAATTCTGTAAAATATTAAAAAATCAAAAAATAATTTTAATGCCAGTGCTAGCTATGCCACGTATGATCGTCGAAGTCTATGTTAACAATTTCCAGCCTAAATTGGTCAAATGAACTAAATTGGTACCAATACAAAAAGATTTAGAACTAAATTTGTTCAGTTCAAAAGTTTAGAACTGAATTGGTATCAATACAACATATTTAAGACTTTTTCGATACTTTTCCTTGGCCACGATCTATAAGCATGAAATATGGAGTAACCTTGTTTAACTCGTTATTTCGATCAAACAGGCTGTTTATATGACTAATCATGTTTGATCTCAATCTTTATAGACGTACCCAAGGCAGCTCTAATCATAAGTTCATCTATCAAGTTAATCTAAGAAGGGGATAAATTAAGCCTTGTCTTAAGTAATTGCGGCAGTCAACGCGCTTCTTTCCTGGATAGTTTTGGCCTCTCCATCTCCAAGAATGAAATTCACGTTGTTCTTGGTGCTGTCGATTCAAGTTATTCTCGACGTGATGGAGACGTATCAATCTTCTTCGCATGCATAATCAAAAGAGGTCCTTAGTGGCTATATATCATGAGAGGACCTTTCTTTATGGTCCAATACTAAAGAAGGAGGACTCGACAGTTGACATAATAATTAGTAAACAAACATTAGGTGCTGAACGTAATATACGCCGGAGAAAGAATCCATGCACATAGAAAAATCATGGAGCTGAGTACAAAATGATTATCGGATGACAATGCGGGCAGACACTCGAAAAGCTTGGACATGTCTTTGCCCCAATAAAACTTATGATAGTGTCGTCCAACGAAGATGCAGACTGCAGAGAATGGAATTTATGCTTTTCTTTTCTCCAACGTTATCCGCTTGAGTTAGTGGTCCAAAAGATACACACGCGAAAGATATTTGTCCCCGGGAATTGATGGAGCTGACGGCTGAAAGATGGGCTTGAAGCCCATCAAGCCAGGGTACGAACTGTAGTGAGAGAACACTAGCTCTGATAGAGCAAGCCTGTAAGATGAGAAACTATAAGAACGCTAGCCGATTTAGTCTTATTCCCAACTCGGAATCTTGAATCGCCATTTCTTTTTCGGAAATTCTGGTAAAGGTTGTTGAGTTCGGCAGTCAAATCACGCAAAGCAAGCATGAACAACGTGGTAGACAAAAAGCTACCGAAGATCCGAACCAAAACATTACCTGACTTGTAGAAAAGGATACATTTTTTTATTCACAAAACAGAAATGCATCTCTTTAGGCCGTCATCTGTGACTTCAATCAATGGGAAAGATATTAGATACAAGGGGACCAGACAGGATCGCTTATTTTACAGTATACCCCTGTACAAGCAACGCAGGACCATGCCGAGCACAGGTTGGCAATTAGCCATCATGTGCCTCAAGCACCGCTGTCACACCCCACCGACTGGTCCACAGCCACCACAACCCCTCAGAGAAGCACGAAGGCATGACAGCTTCGTAACCTCAGGGCTACCGACTCTTGCCTTTGGAGCGTCCGCCTTCTGCCTGCTAAAATGACCATCAGAAATCCCACAATGCCCTTCCGTATCAGCATCTGTGGTGGTAAGTGCATCTTCAGGGGTACGGCAGAGTGCAGTGGCTGGCCTTTGCTCGCTGTACTCTTGAACTGCCTGCTTAGTATGACGTTGACAAGGGGACTCGAAGTCAAGCAGTGAAGTTTAAAAGCATGTACACCTCTTAGGACCACCATTGCACGTTTGTACTAGGGTTTAGAAATGCAGTCAAGACAATGACATACTATTACTATACTGGTGGAAAGCGAAACTCATGCATAAATATATTATTCAAGCAAGCAACTGATCTAGCCTTTGAGCCTGATGTGAGCAGTATCATGCAGGAAAAGACTGTAAAATAAATTACTGGTATAAAGCTTGCGAAAAGTCAATCATTTATCTTTGAGACTACTTTAGATGAGGTTGACCTTCCACCCAGTCGCCATTCTTTCGAAGTGTTTTCAGATCAAGACACCCCATGAACTCAGTTAAAGAAACAAAAAATATTAGTGGCACATCAGCATTCTTTTATTCATTTAAAGAATGCTTGACTAAGTGAGTTGATTGAAACCCCTTAAGAGCATATGACCAGAGTGAAAGTAACCATAAAATTGAAGAAACAGAAAATTAACTTGTCCAGCAATTCCTTCAATATGATGCAACTTCATTACTTAATCAAGATTGTAATGATGGGCGTGAACAAGAAGAATAAGCAGTTCTTCTCACCTTCCACTGAGAGGAAGTTAGCAGCACTCTGGACCTCCTAGAACGAACAAATTCCAGGGCGGCACTAGGAGTCATGTGCTTATGCTTCACCTGCAATACTTGAAGCAGCCAATGTCACCCTCAATTATAAGCCAATAGTGATAAGCAGCACAGTCGATATGTCTGCAACAAACTGACAGTATCCTTAATTAAGGCCTTCTTGTATACCAAATAGCAGAGCACAACTGTTGTGCTCCTTCCTCTCCCAGCTTTGCAGTGGACATAAGTTTTTCGGCCACAAGATGCGTTCCCTGAATCACAGACAGGACAAGTTGTTGGACAAAAGACGAGTTTTTTTAATCTAATTGATAGCAGAGCCAGATTGCTGGCCTCACGGCATTTACTGACTGCATTGTGAAGGATTACTTACTATAAATAAAGTCCACTGCGCGGTCAATATCAGCAAGAGAAGGAGAATAAACATAGTCTCTTGTAGGTATCACCAAGTGATCAATTTCATAATCCTGGTGAGCACAGAACAAGGAAACTATTAAAGACCCTGAATGTCCTTTTGAACATGACTTACTCAATGGGCCGAAAATCCCAGAAAGAAAGGAAAGAGATTACTGACACGATAAAGGGATGATGGAACCAAGGTTTCATAAGGTTCATTGAGAGTGATGACACCATCAACACCAAGCCGCTTCAACCGCTGAACATCCTTGCGGAACGGAACTGCGCCTAACAAAAGAAACTGGTATATATCGACCCGGATAAATAGCATATCAGAAAACAACAGCTTTTCTTCACCATATCAACTCTACCCAATCTATTTTTCTCTGGACAGCGTCAAGAACAGAAAAAGCCAATGAAATTTCAAGTGTCCAATCGAAATACACTCCAAACTATTATTCGCAATTTCTATTGTAGCTGCGTACCCACGGTTTCAACAATTTAAGCTCAAAAGCTCCAACTATGTATTATTAACTTCTTCTGCCGGGATCTTGAAATAAGCACCTATCTTAGTTTCACATAAGTCAACAAATTCAAGAGACCAGAGCACAAACACATCAGTAATCATGCCGCTGTATCTCATCAATGAAACCCATCACCGCCCGCAGTCATACGAATCAAGCAGAGCAAACTTCAAGCCGCAATTCGAAACCGCAGAAGGAAAAGACCAACCAAAACGAGGGTTCGCGACAGATTCCCATACCTCGTCGACTTCATCCCACCATCGGAACTCGGGCTGGAGCTTGTTCCTCAGCACGTTGTACAGGAGAGTGGGGTAGAACAAGACCCTTGCGCCCGCGCCCACCAGAATGCGCTTCCCGTCGAAGCCCGCGACCCGCCGCGCGGCACGGGGGCCGCCGTTCTTCTCGCCGCCGTTCGGTTCGTCGACCTTCACCATGCCGCTCGATCCGGCGAGGAAGAGCAAACGAAATGGCTCCGCTTCGGAAGAAATTTCGGACAAAAAGACAGGACAGTTGCGTATATTCACTCCTATGACAGTTGTCAAGCTGACAGGGGAAGGGGAATAAGATTACTTGTATATAAAGGCTTAGTCCCCAAACAAATCCCCAATTTTAAGTTAATTTTCAATTCTGCTACTAACCTTTTCAAAAAAAAGAAAAATCCAACTTTGGGCCTAGCCCAAATTTGTCCCGAATTTGTTTTTGGTTTAAAAAACCTTACTTTAGATTTAATCTCAAATGTGCCGAAACTTTTTTTTTTTGTTTAAAAAAATCACAAACTTTTTACATTAATATCAAAACCGCCTTTGTTCTTCATTTGAAAATCATCATTAGTAATCCTAATTTCCCTAACTTTCATATTAAAGAATAGTCTCATTCCAGAGATAATTATCCACATCACCTTATTGATGTGGATTTGTTACCACGTGAAAAGGCTTCAAACTACTAGTAGAGATTCTTGAACGGAGGGTTGATAAGATCTGATTTGAGACTAGATTAAAAATATGTGTTTTTTCTTTTACAAACAAAAGTTTAAGATGAATTTGGAATTAAAAAAAAAAAAAAAGTTTTTCTTTTTCAAGATAAATTTGGAAATTAGAGTTAACCTAAAGTTTAGGATTTTCTTTTTCCAAAAGAAGATTCGAGTGAAATTAGGGTTGGATTAAAATTTAGGTTTTTTTTTGAAACAAAAAAAAAATGTTAAGGGCAAAATTGGAACTGAAACCAAGGTTTAAAGTCCTTTTTTTGAAACAAAAAAAAAATGTTAAGGGCAAAATTGGAACTTAATTTAAAATTGGAGATTGTTTTGGAGAATTAAACATGCATATGAAGATCATATAAATTTTAGGGTTAATATTACGAAAAATCTCAAATCGATAAGCATGTAACAAATTTATCCCAAATGATCACAAAAGACCCAAAATTGGAACATTTGGAACAAAATTTACCCCAAATTAATTTTTTGAACCGCTAAAAGTCACAAATTGATATATTTGTGACAAATATACCATTCAATATAACACAACAAACCACAAAACTAGTATAATTATGACACAACGAGAATAAAATCCCAAATTAGTACATTAGTTAATAATTGGATAGTAAAATTTAACATAAACTAATAAGGATAAATTTATCACTAGTGTACCGGCTTGAGATAAATTTATGAAATGTATACTAATTTGGGTTTTTTATGATCAAAAAATTAGTTTGGGACATGGATATATCAATTTGGAGTTATTCGTAGTATCAACTCTAAATTTTATTATCAAGTTACATGGGTTATTTTCAACGGGGAGAGCAACTCCTCAACTATTAAAACAAAACTAAATATTTCTATGATAAGCAAGAGAGAGAAAAACAGAATTGTTCAGGCCAACAGTTAAAAAATTCCTCATGTTTATTCATTTTTGCTTCGCATTTCCATTCTTTCTTTTATATTTTTTATATTTTTATTTATTTATCTTGAGGGGGTAGGTTGTGTGCATGATCTTCTGTCCCCAGTGAACATGGAAACAAGCTGCCACCCATTATTACTCACAGAAGCACGCGCTTTGCTTGTTGCGCCGCTTTACGTTGGTTGGAATCACATCAAGGCTCTCTTTTGAATCCCCCCAATGATGAACTCCGTACCCCGCAATTCCCTCTCTCACTGCTCGTGTAGCGAGCACTTCCGATGGTCCGTCGCATCTCGTCTTTCGTCTCGGTAGTGTTCGGCACAACAGCCAAGAACATACCGTGATCGGCTGTCGTAGATTGCCGCGAGTTTTTCATGATGAACTTTGGGATGCTTATGCTGTCTGATGATCCTCGATTCGCGTGTTCTGAAGCGAGCTTTGTGGGGTTATAGGAGTTCCATACACTATGTAGTGCATGATGCTTGGCGGTTCACGTGAGTTGGTAATAGCGGTGGCTGCATCGAGTCACATTTAACCCGTTTTGAGAGGACTAGGGAGAAAATGAAAGAATTAATGCCTGGGAGGAGCCCATTCATGTCAAGTTGGTCAACCCCTCTGGCTGGTCACGCTTTAATGTCATTGCTTCCTCTCTGGCGAAACAGTCACTTCGGAACAAGGGCAGTCTTGAATGATGCAACCTTCTTGATAGTAAATTAGATAACCTCCTGCTGCTGCTGCTGCTGCTCTCTCTCTCTCGCTCTCTCCCTCCGTCTCTGTGCATTCAATTTACTTAAGCTAAATTGTACAGCGACTTTGCTGTTCATGGTGTGAGTAAATCCTGACTTTACTGCCTGTCCATCAATGAACGGTCAACACGTCTAACAGAGCTACACAATAATGGAATCCCAAAGTTAAGAGCACAGACCAAGAAATCCTCGTAGAGACGACAACTGGAGCAAATGCACCACAAAGCCAAAACCCCACCACTCGTTTTCCCCTTTCCACTGAGCATACTTGTGCAGACTACCTTGCAAGCATATTAAGGCACAGAACACACCTTGCGGGCTGCAGCCACCCACACCTAAAGTAGAATGGAGAACTGGCTTTTGGCTTTACTACTCCTCCTGGCAATGCCGATTGAAGCGGCATATGTCGGCGGTGGAGTCAGCATGGGGGTGGGCGGCGGTAATGCTGGAGTGGGCAACGAGCGTGGAGGCGGAGCGGGCAGTGTCTGGATGGGTGGAGGAGGGATCAACACCCCAGCTCCAGCAGGTTCAAGGCTGAGCAATGCCTACACAGCTCTCCAGGCATGGAAATCGGCAGTCACCGATGATCCAAACAAGATTATGGAGACTTGGGTTGGCTCTGATGTGTGCTCGTACAAGGGAGTGTTCTGCTCAGATTCTCAATATGGAATGGGACCTTTTGTTGCAGGCATAGATCTCAACAAGGCAAATGTTCAGGGAACTCTTGTCAAAGAACTGTCTTTGCTCACTGACATGACCCTCCTCCACCTCAACAGCAACAGATTCTCGGGATCGGTCCCCGACACTCTCAGAGATCTATCCTCTCTACAAGAGCTAGACCTCAGTAACAATCAGTTATCAGGCCCTTTTCCTGCAGTTGTTCTTGAAATGCCAAATCTCATTTACTTAGACCTCAGATTTAACAGCTTCTCCGGCCCAATACCAGAAGACCTTTTCAACAGTAAACTTGATGCCATACTTGTCAACAACAACAACTTTGAAGGTGAGCTTCCTCAGAGCCTAGGCAATTCTCAAGCTTCAGTGATCAATTTGGCTAATAACAAGTTCAGCGGAAGCATCCCGGCTGGTTTCGGTCTGATGGCCTCCAAACTGAAGGAGATTCTCTTTCTGAATAACCAGTTATCAGGATGCATTCCTGAGGGAATCGGGTTGTTCACTGAGATGAAAGTCTTCGATGTGAGTTACAATTCATTGATGGGTCATTTGCCCGATACGCTCTCTTGCTTGAGCCAGGTCGAAGTCCTGAACTTGGGGCACAACCGGCTGTCGGGGGAATTACCCAACCTGGTTTGTTCGCTAAAAAGCCTCATGAACTTGACAGTAGCCTACAATTTCCTGTCTGGGTTGAGCCAGGAATGCACGAAGCTGTTCTTTAGGAGCGTGGGCTTTGATTTCTCGGTCAACTGTATTCCTAATAAGGACATGCAGAGGCCTCAACCAGAGTGTTCTTCCACACCAGGAGGAGGGCTAAGTTGTCTAAGAATACCTTCGGCACAGCCCCTTGTTTGTGGCGGGACTGCTGCTCTCTCTGGGACAGCTTCAGATGTGGCCTTCAAGTCACCATGAGCTGAGAGTCACCCAACTATCAACAGGTTGGTTATGGCTGTCTGAAATTAATGAGTGTGTGATTCAGAGCATACCGTCTTAATTTTCTGATATGTCAGTTTAAACTTTTCATGGGAGCTGTACTGGATAAGATAACTCTTGAAATTGACTGGGTTTTGTGAGCCTATAGGTAACATATGTGTAGGTTCACCGCGTTTTATGTTTATTGACTGGGAAAGGCAGATATAATAATCGCAACTTGCCATTGTCAAAAGAATGTCTAACCATCTTGTGGCGCATCTGCCATTTTTCTTAAATACTACCACCACATTTAGATTGTTACACTTACAGGTCCATAGTAGAAACACTAACACCCAAAATTCAGCTCCATAAGACACGCTGCCAAAAGAAGGAACAAGAAGAAACCACGCAACCAGGAAGGCACAAAAAATAGAGACTGAAATAAGATACATAACAAAGCTTCCCATCGAATTATTCATGTTGCATCCTGCAAATACTCATACAACTTAGAAAGAAAACGGTTAATTTAGCAGAAGAGAGAGGGAAGGCTTGGAATTTTGAGTTCATTAGCACAAAGATGATTATCTTCAGAAATGTAAAGAATTTTTGCAGGTTTTGAATTCCTTGGTCAAGGACAAAAAAAAGTTTCACAAATTCTGCAAAAAGAAATGCACCATAGATATATTTTATCAATTTAGAAGCTCACACCAAGCCCATGAATACAGGGAACATAGAGGAAAGAAAAGACATTATTCGTGTGCATACTTTTTTGTCAGTACTGTGAAGTATAGGACGTAAACCTACAATGAGATGGTCGGTGTATTGCCCCATCATATTCGAAGTTTGCAGGTACTTCACCCTCAAAACACCAACGGTTTTGAAAAATAGGTTTAACACAGCGTATGTGCCCAACAAATCACACTAAGAAGTGTAGCTCCATTTGTTCATCTTATTGAAAATGAAATCACATTAGGTCAATGCCTGGCAATGGCAACAGCAAATGAATTGTGTAGACAAGAATCACGTTCATTAAATGCAAATCAACATGTCGCATCCATGTTCTCGTGCTTCGGAGTTTTGACATCATTGTCATCAAGAAATGTAGTACATAGGGTTCGGGATCTTGAAAGATCGTTTTGCAATAGCAAAGCCTAGTAAATCACTCCACTGGTCTCCAGAGCTCCCATGAATTGTATAACCCTGGCTTTCCAACTCAGACCTCCTCTCTGATTTATAGACAATTGCAGGTTTGCCTTGATCAGTAGCATTCCTGATTTGATTTAAAACAATGGGAAAAGTCCAAATCAGATGTATGAATATACAAAGTAGCACATGATATTGCTAGCATAACCAAAAAAGGGCTGAAAGAGTACAGGATCTTTATTTCACAGTTATACCTCAAGATAAGCCTTTCCCAGTCACTGTACCCAGCATATAGAAGATTATTTTCCGTAACGTTTCTTTGATGTTCACTGCGCCCAGTCAGCAGAAAGATCGTGAAACCCAGCTGCTGAAGCTCCTTGTACAAACTTAAGCTTGCGGGTAAAGCAGGGGCCTCAGCCAAATCCACCCATTCATCGAAAGAGTTCTCATTAAAGGCCTCTGATCTATGATCAAAATAAAAACAAGTCAACAACTACGAGCCAGATTCGGGAGGAGCACCCTATTACAAGGGAAAGAACTGCCAAGTCCTAAGCAGATGTGGTAACATACAAATCAGACCACACCCTTGGCAAACATTTGTGACCAATTAGGAACTCCAAGCATGAACCGGATATTGGAGAAGTTACTAAGAGCAGCATATCATCCAAGAACAACATAAGCATAAAAGTGAATTTGTTCATTGCATCTAGACTGACTTTATGGTTATCATCTTTTCTGGTAAGTAAGTGAACCTCTGAATACTCCACCAAAGAAAACAAGGGTTGACTACTCCCATCTAAAGCCACCAAAGTAAAACATCAGGCCTTCAACAACTCATTAAACCTACCACAACCACTGGGATTTTACTTCAACGCAATAATAGAACAGATGAGAGCAACAAATCTGATGATGAATCAAAATGACTCAATTATTCATTCTCATCTCATGTAGCTGGTAAAAGCTTCCTCCTCAATGAGAAAGAAGTGCCTTTAAGAATAAATATTGGAATGATTAAGTGGATGAAAGAGGAGAATGCGTTGCATAAGTTCTCCATAATCCAGGTTATGCTCAGACTCTTTTTGGCGTAGAGCTTATTCCACCAGCAGTCACACCGTGACATTTTTTAATGGGTCAAAGCAGCAAAGTAAACACCATGATCAGTTAATGCACAAACTCAGCAAATTGAACCAATTGGTTCAGAGATGGTAGCATTTCTCTTTATCCGATCACGAAAAGCAAAGAACAAAATGACTCATTTGCAACTTCAAATAAGTGCTTGCTGAGCTCTTTGGCGGCTTAACTTTGGTACTAATGACATTTTAGCATGTACTCACTAGTGAGTGCTTCTAAATCTTTGGCTACAGAAGTTCTCCAATAGTAACATCCTCTAGAGCTCAACTGAGTCTCCAAGCCTAGTTTACCAGGATTAAGGATCATTCCAGTACATCAAACAAAACCAGGAAGGGGCTACCCAGAATGCCTCTCGTGAAGATGCGATAGGGCACGAATCGTGCACTCGAAAAACTCGAGCAACAATGATCGACATATTCGGGTCGTGCTAACCAGAGCTAAAGACAGGGCATTTGCTTTCTGTAAGTAGAACAAGCAACATTAGACCAAGCTTGATCATGAAATTGTAAAAGGGCAACTACCATTGTCAACTGCTCATTCAAACTTGTAGTTCTGTAACACCTTCACGATGACACAAGGACGACAGAACAGACTAATGACCAAATTTAGGCCTTTCACCAGCTACAGTGAGCCTCCACCGTTAAATGAATCCAACTCCCGGCACGCGTTCCCACCTGTCGCGATCCTACCGACTAGGTCCCCAGGCAAAGCAACCAATAAGCAACAGCATAAAAAACATTTACGTGCTCACCCACCGAGGGGGGGACGGGCAGAAGATGAAACGCATCCGACCCCACGCTCCACGAGACCGAACGTGACTCGAAGAAGAAATCGGCGAATCCAACGGCGGCGACGAGATCGTCACCGGCGCGGTCAAACTTACCCGAAGCCGTGGACCTTGTAGTAAGGCAGATTCGAGAGCAGGGTCTCGTCAATGTCGAACACCCAGGCGTCGCTCCCGTCCCCGGCGATCTCCACGGTCTTGGCGAACTCCGACGAGTAGTTCGCGATGATCTCCGAGTCCGACGCGTAGCGGTCGCCGCTCATGTAGGCTGCGACGAGCTGCTCGCACCGCTGCGGGATCTGCGCCCAGCTCCCGGCGTTGTTCGTCTCGACGGCGAGCCGCCAGCTCTCGCAGTAGAGGCCGTCGTCCCTGAGGACCTTCCGGTTGCCGGCGAACGGCGGCTTCGAGTAGAGGCGGATGAGCGGCTCCGACAGGGAAGTGGACGCGAGGTTGAGGAGGAGGAGGAGAGGAGGAAGAGGGAGGAGAGGAATCGGCGGGACGCCATGGACGGAGCCGGAAGGTCCATGGAATGATCGCCGGGTGAGGATTAGAGAGAGATATTTTATCGAGAGAGAGAGAGAGAGAGAGGGACACCGTGGGTAAAATAATCGACAGGTGAGGAGAGAGAGAAAGAACGCACGTGCTTCTTGTCCGGTAGAAAATTAATTTTTTTCCTTTTCTTAAAATAAAAAATTAAGATAATATTACGAAAAATCTCAAATCAAAATTCTTGTAAAAATTTATCTTCCATTAACTTTCATTAAATTTTACCGCCAATTCTGAGTTGAATGACATGTGAAAGTTAACTGGTGTACTAATTTGAAAGCCTTTGTTTGTTATTATTAATTTGTAATTTTTCGTGATATGAATTTAATTTAATAGATGGTAAACTTATTACTAAATATACTAATTGGGAAACTTTTGGGGTCAAAAATTAATTTTTGATAAATTTATCATGAATGTATAAATTGAAAATTTTTTGTGATATTAATTCAAAAATATTTGTAGCAAAATCATTTGTTATGCCTTCTTATAATTTTACATAGAAATGCATTTAGTATCGCTATTGTGATCCTAATGTTTGAATGTGGATTGCATTTAAAAAAAAAAACAAAAACAAAAAAAAAGGTTTAGAAATTGTCATCTTGAGTACCTATCATAAAAAAGTTAAAATCCTCCTTTACACAGATGGCATCGCATCATATATAGTAAAAGAAGATAAAATAATATTTTGACTGTAATTATCCTGTCTTGACCCCTAACAACATGACGCGATGACGAGTGATTTTCATGTTAAAATTCATAATTCTTGCATTTATCACTAAATCATGTCCTAGGGCTTTATGACAAGGACATGATTTTTGCCAAGTACAACTTTAATGTTCTCATACTATTATGTTTTTATATATCATTTGTTCCTCTTAAGAACATGTTTGATAATCGTTTTGTTCCTAAAAATAATTTTTATTGAAAAATAGCTTATTTATTTATTTTTGTTCCTTGAATGGGTTTTTCAACATTTGAAAGCATTTCTTAATTATGCAAAATTTGTATTCCCATAATAGAAAAAAAAAACATAAATGCTCTTAGTACATCATTAAAAAAATTTGTGTAACGTTGAATTTCTTTTGATTTTTTAATAATTTCATGAGATTTTTCTTTTTTTTCTCTTTTTCTTCCTTCTTCAATTGAACGCCAACTTCAACGATGGTTAGCGATCGGCCAAACAAGAGCTCGCAAGGGAAGATTGGCCACCGAATTCTAGCAAGGTCAAGCCTCACCTAACCAAAGAGAAAAAAAATGGTTTGATTTTGGAATTACTCTCTAGAATAAAGAAGTAATTTTTTATACTTTTTCATTCTATTTCTGAGAGTAAATATGTTTCTGGGAATAGAAAAATTAGCTAATGTTATTGTTAATGTCTGATTTTTAGTTATTATCGACATGCAATGACCGTTTATATCGGCACATATTGATTGTAGATTATTTTACCAAAGTTGTCAATAAGCATTTTAACTAAGGAACAAGGTTGATGTAAAGGATTTTGTCAAAGCTCAATCACTCGTCAATAAGGGAGATCATGAAGAGTCGTTGGGATTTTATCAAAGTTCAAGTACACTTTAAAGGATCGATTGTTGTAGATAAGGGACATCATGAAGGATAATTAGAGCAACGTGGAGAAATTGAGGTGTTATTTTAAAAGAGCAACTGCTTCGAAGAAAAGACTTGTCAATATGGGAATAAGGGGTTGAATTTTAGGAGATGTGGAAGCACTGTTACAAACATGAAGAAACTGGTCCCAAATGATTATGATAAAAGGCCTATAAATATCAAGTTCTCGTAAAGTAAAAAGACCCCTTTGGACAATCAAAACATAATCTTTTATTATTTTTACTTTCTTGTACTTTATTTTTCCTTAGTAGTAGCTTTTCGATTTGTGCCATTGATTAAATCTTGATATGTATCTCTATCCCGATATTTCATTGTCGATTAAATTTTGACAAGCATCTTTATCATGGGTGTCACACCATCGATTCAATTCCGACGTTACATCTTTACATGTTCTCGAGTTTTGTTGTTAATTAAATTTCGACACGGTTCATATATGTGTGTTGTTGTGGAAGTGGCTGTATTTTCAAGCTTTATCGTTGATTGAATTATGGCACAGTTTGTATGTACAGTTTTGTTCAAAGTTTGAAATAAAAATTTGCGGTTATTTTTTGTCATCCTAGATATTTCCTGCCTGGAATCACCATAGAATCGCCATAGAACCTATCTCCTCTCATTAAAAGTTGAAGAATGACTTTCGGAAAAAAATATTTTGCCATTGATCAAATTCCGATGAAACAGTTACCAAATTTGGTTCCGTGCAACAAAATAACAAAAATAGTAAAAAATTGGCCAACTACCAAATATAACTTTATTGGCCTAATTCCTTAAATTATGCCATTTTATTTTGAAATTTTTGTCTAACAAAACTCTAACTTTAGGTGAAGTCCTAATTTTATCCTGAACTATCTGTTAAAAGAAATTATAACTTTAAGTTCAATTTCAAATTTGTCCTGAACTTTTCATTGTCTATAAAAATTGCCAACTTTGACTCTAGTCCCAAATTAGCCTTGAGCTTTTTTATCTAAAAAAATTACCCACTTTCAATCTAATAGCAAAGTTGCTCTAGTTAACCTTTCATCCATAAATTGCCATTAGTTGTTTGGCATGACATTTCCACGTCGGTAAAAGATATGCATCGGATTGGTGGCGTTGAAATTTATCTTCAAAATGAAACTGGTTTTTAATATGAGAATTAGGAAAATATGGACAGAATTGAAATTACACCTATAGTTGAGGTTTTTTAGGGAATTGGGCCTCACTTTTTTTCGTTCTTGATTTAAATTGTGCATGGTCGGTGTATGTTAGGAATAAAATAGACCAAGATGTGCGACAATAGTTTTAAAATGAAGAGAAAAAGCACTGATTATCTAATGTTAGGCTTTCTAGAGCAATCAAAATCCTGAATCTAAGAATCACCGGTTCATAGAAAGTGAAGCGATTTCTTGCACTTTTCTTAAGTTCCTAACCGACCTAGATAACGGGATATTGTCACCTCTAAGAAAATAATTCATAAATTATTAATCTAAAAGTTAAGTTGTGATCAGTAGGATTCGTAAGAGTTTGTGCACCACGCAAGCGCAATCCCGCAAGGGGGTTATTTAGGTCTACCTAGCAATTCATCGAATCTGCTCACGATTCACTTTGAGGGGCCATGGCGATGATAATTTTAATAAAACGACGATGATAATTTTAAGTGAGTGTTTTTATTCTCCTAGAAAGATTAGATGGGGAAGAAGGAAGGCTGGCATGAGAATGGTTTCCAAAGCTGGCTGGGAAGTCCAATGGGCTCTATCATGCCTTCACACCATTCCAAGTTGGGACATTAGAGGCTGTGATAAATCCCAAAGACACAAAAAAATCACTGATATGACGGTCTAGTCAGTGCTGACCACCCTAAATAAAAAGATCGATTATGATGTAGATAATTTATAATTTCTTAAACTTTTCTAGATATTTTTTTCTTATTTTTTCCCACTTCGGGATGGCGAAGGTCGAGACCCCCACTTAAATCATGGGCTTCCGAGGCCCTCACCCTTGGCCAGCAGGGGCCCTAGATTAGGCGATGGTTACCGGCCCAGAGTCGGAAAATAAAAGAAGAGAAGATAAGAATATAATAAAAATTTAAGAAAAATTATATAAAAAAAAAAAAATCGGTTGCACGTTGAGGTCGACTAGTGTGGCTCATAATGAAGAGAAATATCCAGTCGGATTATTTATTAGAGAGTGACATGCGGCATCCCTCTTACCTCCATCATCTTTCTCCAACGTCACAAATTAATGTTGTTTTATGTTATATGGTTCGCCTTGAGTTTCCTTGTCAACCAACGACGCGAATTTTTTACAAAGTGCATGAATTTTAGTAAACGCTGATGAGATGAGAATTGGAAAATTTTAACCAATGGAGGTGCGACTAACTTAACGTAATCTCTACATGTTTCTGGAAGAATATTTTTTTATTCCTAAGCCTATGTGTAAGAAAAAAACAAATTTGACCATTCAAATCCAACAAATTAAAATTATCTTGGTGTGGCCGGGGAAACTTCCACTTCGCATCATCCAAATCCCTGTTCAATAAGATGGGATTGCACGACTTGACTTGCCGTGTTGACAAACATTTTTAAGGCTTAACCTACCCAAAAAGGCCACGTGGAATATTAAAATATAAGATGTTCAACAAATATTTCATAATTATTAACAAATTGATAGTGGCAATAGCTCTTCACAACACGCTAGTGACATTTCATGTTACAGATCAACGACATCACGTATTGTGATTCTAACGGATGTGCTCCTTGGGATTTTTGATTGATGCGGTGCTTAATATCTCTTGGGCTCTTAGCATTTTCTTGAATGCACAAAAATCTAATTCATGCATCGACATATCAACAAACGAACACTGGGTAAGCTAAAATGGGAGAAAATTGGAGATTAAGAAACTACTTATTGCGAATATTTCATTCATCTAGCTTTATATTGATGAGCTTTGAAAACTAAAGGCGCATGATAAATTGTGGTAATTAACTTTTCAAACCCATTCTTCTCAAAATGTGTAACGATGGATGGGGAAAGGTATCGCTCGATAATTGATAGGTAGGTTTACCCGGCTCTAGGGCATAGAAACTAGTCATAGTCATAGTCACAGCACGGGTCAAGTGGTTTCGAGATAATACTTGCATCCTCTACATTGCAGATGGCCAAAAGATGTCTAACAAAGCAATGTAAATAAATATTTCACTAGCCATGTCGCCTTGGTTTTCTTTTAATCATTTTGGATTTTGTTAACGAATGTTATGACGAATTATCTCAAAAAATACTATTTTTTCTGGTGTTATATATTTAGGTAAGAATTAAAAAATTATTTATTTATTAGGTTTTTTTTTTTTGGTCGGTTATTTCTTTATTAGGGTCGATAATGAGTTGGCTCAATACATTTTACTTATTTTCTTTCCATAATTTGGGAGGTTAATTAATTAATTCCAACCCTACCATTTCCGACCAGACCAAAGCGGCACGGCTTTTCTCTCAGCAGCTAGAAAGCTACAGAGCATTTCCCCCCTGCACGACGAGCAGAAACCTCCGAATCCGACGCGAATCGAGCGAGGAAGAAGAAGATGTCGTGGCAAACGTACGTGGACGAGCACCTGATGTGCGAAATCGAGGGCAACCACCTCACCGCCGCCGCCATCATCGGCCACGACGGCAGCGTCTGGGCCCAGAGCACCACCTTCCCTCAGGTTTGGTTCCCCTCTCCTTTGCTTTTGCGCTGCCCGGGGCGTTCTTGATTCTCCCGATTCGTTAGGCTCGGATCGTCGATCGGGTCGAATTCTGCTGAGATCTGATTGTCTGGACCGGCTTCTTTCGTGGGTTCGTGTTCTTTTGGCGTGAATCGATCGTGGTTTCGGATTTCAATCCGGGCGGTGTTTGGAGCGGAGATGGGTGTTTCGGATCTTGTTGGGTTTTCCGGTAGATGATTTGCGCGGCTGCTTGGCCGATTGTTGTTGGGGTTTGATATGGCCTGCCTGGATACTTTTGGGAATCTTGTTTTAGGCAAAATGGGCTTTAGATTTCATGAGAGAAAAGAAGAGACCTCGATTGCTCTAGATTCCATTCTCTTCCTTTAGTGCTTTGATAGATTTGGAACGAGTGTTTCTCACACTTCTCGTCGTTGTTGGGTAATTGAGAGCCTGCGGATTTTGCAAAAAGGTTTGATGGGCAGTTGCGCCGTATAGATTTTCAATTCCTTTTCGAAATGCTTTTGCCCATGAGAAGTAGCTGATGCTGTTCTTTCCTTCGTGCAATGTTGATTCTGTGCTTAATGCTTTTGTTCTGTTTCCGACCCTTTAGTTCAAGCCTGAGGAAATTGCTGCCATCATGAAAGATTTTGATGAACCTGGATCACTGGCTCCAACGGGGCTTTTCCTTGGGGGCGTAAAATATATGGTCATCCAAGGTGAGCCTGGAGCTGTTATTCGGGGGAAAAAGGTATGACTTCACATCCATCCTTTATTTACCATTGCCGGCCGTTCTAGAAAAGTTGAAGCTTTTTGCATTAGCATGCCCTGATTGTTGCCACGTTTCTATGTTCAAGGGGACCTTTTCTCTTCTGATTGAGGCATCGAGACAAATTGATGTCGAAATTAGGATGGACTGGGCATGCTGTTCCTCCTCATCTTTTGATCTGATCTAGCAACTTTTAGAGCTCTGCATTCTTGAAAATTGTGACCGTGATGCGATGTGAACGGGAAAGAATTGTTTCTTTCCAAGAAAATGTTTTACATCCATAGAGTCTCATGCTTTTGAATGAGTGCAAATGCAGTTGACAAAAACTCTATATCGATTTCTTCCCCTTTATATGGGGCCCTAAACATTAGAAGTTCCTTTTAAGAGGGTGTAGAGATTTGCAGCATTATCAAAGACTTAGTTATTAGGTTGAAGGAAATATCACATGCTCTACAGAATCAATGGATTGGCTTGTTGAAGGGTACTTACTTTGACTGGTCATGGTTGTTATATAAATGGCATGGTGCTCTTGAAAGCAAGCTTTTGAGCATTTGATGCATTTGGAAACCTGGACACTGCACTTCAACATCTGTTCTTGTTATCTATTGTCGAATATTCTTTAAAACCATTGTGGCTTTATTTTCAGGGCCCTGGTGGTGTCACTGTCAAGAAGACCACTCAGGCCTTGATAATTGGCATCTACGATGAGCCCATGAATGCAGGCCAGTGCAACATGATTGTAGAAAGGCTTGGTGATTATCTAGTTGAGCAGGGTCTCTAGGCATTTCGGTATGTCCTGTTATTTGTTGGAGTTCCTGTTGCTTATTGCAGCCTTTCATCTAGCAATTGCCCTATTTGGATTGTGAGTTGCAGTGATAAGAGTACTTATGTAATTTGAAAGTTCTATGCACACTCTAGAAGTTTGCTGCTTGAGAGTTGATTTCTATGGTGTCTTATGATTGTCTCTGTATTGATCTGAATTGATTGGATGTAATTGCAAAAGTTTACTTTGTTGATGTATCTAATAGAACTGTTCAATTCTTATTCTCTCTTCCCTGGGGGTTGTTTCAGTAGATGGTGTAAGGACCAGGCAGCGACGTCTCTGCCTAAATTTACTCTTTCTAGGTTAAATTGGAGGGGAACATCCAATGAAAGAGGCCATACAACTTTCATCGGATTGTAATTGATTCCCCCGTTTTAAGACATGCATATGTTAATTGCACTTGTTCTCTTATTCACAAGGTAGTAAAAGTATGAAATCGAATTGTTTTAAGAATCTACTTGCTTGTCAAGGGTGAGGCTAATTATCCTATGTGGGTCATTTATTGCTTTCAATCAGTGAGAAAACGAACACTTCCTGTTTCGTCTAGGGTGACAATCCATGTCATGTTTTTAATTTGTCTATTTACTCAATATCACAAACTTCTGTGAAGATCCCAAGTGAAAACCGGCCACACTCACATTAAACATGTTCATGTCATATTATACTGGATTTGTTTCCGTTGGTCTTTTAGAAATTCGTCTTTAAGTAAAAAATTATCATCGGTGTATTTCCTGCCAAAACACCATCTATGGGATTTTGCACTAGGATTACAGCTTACTAGTGTCTTTTGGGTTAGCATACATTTTTCATTGTGGTATCATTGGACCACCTGGATTAAGTCGCTTATACAATCGTTTTCTCATAATGGTTGTGATATCCTTAGGCTCGATCTGCGCCATCAAGCTCTTTAAGTCGGTTGATCAATCAGAATTCTTTGTAGATGGTGTCTGGATCCAAGTTGGTCAATCAGCTTGGATCATTGGATGTAGTTGCAAGGTAACCTCATCAAGTTGTAGTGGGGTTTTCACTCACGACTGGGGTTGCCTCGCCTGTCCAATGAATATATCATTGGTAGGTCGACAGGATTGCGTTTCTAGTTTAACGTGCTGGTGCTCGCACACTCAACCTCCCCTAATTCCCTCCTGGATGTTTTTCTTCCCCAAGGGGAGGGAATACAGGGTGACATCATGTGGTCTCTCACCTCGGGGTGGATCTTCCACCCGTTTCTTCTCTTTAAGTTTTTGAAGGACCTGTATAGATTCATTTCTTTGTATTCTTTGTAGATGGTGTCTGGATCTAAACTTACAGTCTATGCATAGATCTTGTGTACCTAAGATTCACACCAGGTGGGGCAGGGAGATAACTTGTCAGTCCACACGGTCGGTGACTAGAGCCATAAGTCATCATGGCTAATATTCGGTGCACGGCATTGTTTTGAAAAATTCGGACTGGACTAGCGGGTCCAAGTGGCCCAACTGGACGTCCGGCTGTTTGGCCTTTTTCCCATCAAATTTGGGCCGGTTTGGTTTCGTCCAATCGCGGTCATTTGAGAATTCGGTTTGGTTTCTTGGATAGTTTTGAATACGCTAGTATACACAGTGCTGAGGACCCAGAGTTCCTCCTCTTTTCTCAGTCTTTCCCGTTTCTCCTCTCTTTATTTTCTCTCCCCGCTTCTCCGTTTTGTCAGAACACGTACATTTTAATGCACTTAGGATTCTGGACGAAACACGATGCTTTACGAAATCAGGCTTTCTCCTAACAAGATATCGGAGAATTCTCAAACTTTTTGTTAGTTCCCTTCGTGCATAAGACGTACTTCCCAAAACTACAGAATCGGCGGACATTACCTTGATATCCTATTGCTTGTGTTTGTGTCGGGCTCGTGTCGGCTCGCCTGATCAAATTAATCAAGGGGTTCACTTTCAAGTTCAATGTCTGTTATTTGACATCGACTTACGTGGCCTTCTTAATTAGTAATATTGTTATACATTTATTGATTGCATTCACTAATTCAATGGTCACATTTTCGAATTGCATTCAACAATTCGATCCTGAGGAGTTCGGGCCCCCCAAAAAAGAAAAAGAGAAGAATTGAAAGATACAATCCAAAAGTTCAATCCAGGATGAAGAAGCATAATTTTAGGTAAAGATTACACGAACTCCTATTTGAATAAGACACCTCCACTGATCTTATCTTATCATCTAGGGATCCGTACGTGCATTCTTATCTTATTCTCATTTCTTTGTCAATCAGCACTCATCCATGCTTGGAAAAACCATATGTACGGAACGAAAGAAACTTCACCGTGGCAAAACCATGTCTCGACCATGGATTTGGCTTACAATCAACAACAGCACTAATCATTGGACGCCATGCATCACTTGCTAATTCGTTCTAACGAACATAGTTGATGTAGAAATCATCATATCACTATCAATGGTTGTTAAACTGTTATGATAGTGCGTGATCGAAGTGCCTAAGTCTAAAATATCCGAGTGATGTGAATAGATGGATTCGTCGTTAAATAGCGACTCTGACCATCTTCTCAATCGGTCATTACTTTTGCGGTTTAGAGGTGTCCCCCCTCCTATCCAGAAGGAGGAGAGCTTTCTCTGTTGCGTGTGATGCATTCCAAAGCTGATTGACAAGACACTAGGAGGAGATGGGGATTTGGTTTGAAAGCACCAATCATCTCCCAACTGCAAGAGGCCACGATCCTTAGTAATGTCTTTGGGTCGCGTTTAGCTTCCCCCGGGGGAGACAATCTTCGATGCTGATTAACCTAACTGGCCGCCACCCTATAATTTCTTCCTTTCGGGAAACCTTTTCGACAGCGACCCTCCTCCGGATTCTCGATGAGGATTGAGATTTCGATGAGCTTCGATCCTGGACATCCATACGCATCCGCATTGCTCTTGCTCATCTCGTGACGCATCGGTGGACATCCAAAAAATGCTCATCGTGTCATTATTTATTGACGAAAAGATTAGCATGAAAAAATATATATCTGTTCTCGCATTGCGGGTTGCACGTCGAGATTGCACAGAGCGCATGGGACTGACGTTAATATAACACAATTTAGAATCATATCCAGTAGACCGTGCTTGTTTGCTCAGAGGAGAATTACGTGAGAATGGAATTGGGTAAAAATTAGGGGAAGATCAGCTATGTTTAGTTCTTGTGTTGGTTAAACACCGGATATGGTTATCCTAGACTTGTCTAAACTTATTATGATCCGAAAGGTTTCTAAAAATGCTGAATAGGATAATCTTTATCCAATCTGATGTTTTGTTCAGCAGACAAACATGCCTCCTTGACCGTTTAGCTTCGCGATTTAATTATTCTTTTTTGCTTTCTCTTCCTTCTTTACTTTCTTTAATAGGACATGGATGATTGTCAATTGTTTATATAAGCAAAGGAAGGGCATGAGAATGCATCCGGAACTTAGAAAACTTTAATAAGTTAGGTCGTGACATGACACAAATATATATAAATATCAAGATACAAAAGTCCAAATCCAAAGACTCCAAAACTATGTGGCTTTGACAAAAGTAACAATCATACCTAACACAAACATCTATCCACAGGCCACCGCGAATTGCGATCTTGGGACTGATTGGTGCGGTTGCATCTTGAAGTGAACCTTGATGACCCTAACAACATGCGATGCCTAGAGATTGCCGCTATGAAATTGATTTGTAAATGGACGATGCCCTTCATTTCGGGCAAGCGAAACCGTGGAAAAGACGGCCAAGTCCCTCAGCTTATATCCGAGGATGTAATTTAAGGATGCGGCATACGCAATTTTTGAGCGACCCACGAATTTTTGACACGGCTTGCCCAACAGGACTCTGAAATGGTTTAAAAAAAGAAAGAAGGTTGGGGACTTAATTGCACTTCAAGGCTCCCGATGCATTTTTCCATTTTTGCCAATGGAGAGACTCTTTCCGCAAAGTCGATCATAAGGCTGAAAAAAGGATTGGAACAGTTGTTTTTTCCTTTGTTCTCAATGGAATAATACAAAATGAATGTTTTTATTTTTTATTTTTATAACTCAGGGGCAAGAGCGTAGAGAAGAGGCTAACTATAGGGCCATAGAACATCATGCATGTTCGAATTACATTGTAATATTATGGGTATTGATCAAGAAAAGTTACTTGAGATGTTAAGGTGATGATATTAGTCCATCATCAAAGAATTACCAAAAAAGTCATAAACCTATTATAATTATTTTAATTTAGTTCTGAACTTTTTTTTAAGTCAATTAAATCCTAAACTTTCTGCATTTACGCCAATTTAGTTCATCCAACCAAATTTGGCTGGCCGACGTTGTTGTAGCATGATTGGTGCTGATATGGCATGGCTAATGCTTTGATGTGGATAATTTTTAATAATATCATTATTTTTCAAAATTTTTAATTATTTTTTTCTTTTCTTTCTCTTTATTTATATATATATATATTCTCTTCCTTCTTTCTCGGGCCGGTCATCGGACTGAGGTGACCTTGCTTTTCCTAGTGGCTGGTGAGGTTGAAGGAAGAGGAAAAAAAAAAGAGAAATAAAAGAAAAAATAATTAAAAAGTATAAAAATATAAAAATATTATTGAAAAATTATCTATATTAGTGCCGACCATTTCACCTTAGCATCGGTCAAATCACATTAGTGTCGATTGGTCAAATTTGGTCGTATGGACTAAGTTGACCAAAATACAAAATATTTAAGACCGAGTTAACAAAAAAAAAGTTTATAACTGAATTGATATGATTGTAATGGATTTAGAACCTTTTTGGTAATTCTCTTGTCGATCATCAATGGCATATATTGTGTACTTAAAAGACTATCACTTGCCAAAATAGTTATCTTCATTGATATCAAGGATTATCTATTGAAAAACAATGTGAATAGTCATCTTGATTGCATCCCAAAAAGTCTTATAACATGATAAAGTGCTACTTGCTAACTGTTGTGTTGATTACATCTTATAAGTCACATATTGAAAGGAAAATAAAAAAATCTATTCTTGTTCTCATTTTAAGATATCGACACAAGTTATTAAACTTTTCGTACAGTTTTATCAAGAGAGTTTTCTCGGGACTTTCTTGTATCCCGGGAGCATCTTGCTTTCTATTTTTCTGACAATAACACCCACATTTAAGAAAATTATCCACGCACCTCAAAGATCAGAATTTTTAATGTATCTTTTATAACAATGCAGCCTCATGAAGCTATCAAGTTCAGATTCTCGGCCTATGTAAGTGGTCCTGATGCAGGACCGTTAGCACATAGTAAATGGAATTCAAACAGGCGATCTCCAGTCCCGAGCTGGAAATCCCTCCGCACCCTAGCTATCGCCGCCTACACTAAGAAGGTTAAAGAAAAATTTAGATCGAGAGGTGCTAGTGAATACTGTCCTGAAGCCAAGCACCCAAATTTTCATGGGGGGTGGGGACACGGGAAAACGAAAAATCATGCCAGTGAATACTGTCCTGTCTTTGCGGGGCAAAGCAAGCAAAAGATGCCCATTGGAAAGCGATCCGACTTTCCCCACCATCTCCTACCCCACGCACGCACGAAAAGGAGATTGGGTGTGACTCAGACATGGATGTGTTCCGAGACTCAGGCCTTATCCTCTTTCTTTTTCCCTCCCTCGGCAACGTGAGGAAAAAGACCCGGAACGCCTGATTTGGAAATGAATCTGGGGAATAAATTTTGGGAAATCATCAGGATAAAGCCGACGGATGAATAGAATAGTCGAGTGCTATCCGATGCAGCTGTACCACGCCCTTTTGTTTTGTCCTCTCTCCCGTATAAATATGTTCCTCGTTTCGCTTGCATGATTTGTATTTCAGTACACGTTCTGTGCTCCCCAGCGAAGAGGACCTGGAAATCTTTTCCTTGTTTCGCTTCCTCGATCTTCTGCCTCGTGGGTTCTTGGTGAAGATGATTAGGACGAAGATGGGTGGAGAAAAGCGGAGCTTCAGGGACGTGGATGATCTGAAGCTTGTTGACACGAGCAGGGGCAGCGGTAGCGGCGGCAAGTGTTGTGAGTCGCAATCCTCCGCGGGAGGCTCTCTGGTGTCTGATGAGTCATCGTCGTGTTCTTTGTCGGAACTGGCAGAGGAGGATGCATCTTCCTCGGCCCTGTGCTCTTCTTTTTCCTCCCCCTCCTCATCGACCTCCTTGTCGAATTGCCATGGGCCTCTGTACGAACTGTCTGAGCTCATGACTCATCTCCCTATGAAGTAAGCAGGCTTCTCTCCCTGGAGTGTCGGTACCATCCCTCGGCAATTAGTTTCGCAGGCCGATCGCCGTTGCAAGTATTTGTAACCCTTTTCGTCGTGGATCATTTTGCAGGAGAGGGCTCTCCAAGTTTTACCAAGGGAAGTCCCAGTCGTTCACGTCCCTAGCCAGGGTCCAGAGCATCGAAGACCTCATGAAGAAAGAAAATCCTTACAGAAAGAGGCTGAAGACGTGCGAGAGCTTCGCAGGAGCATTGGACAAGCATAGCCAAAAGTCGTACAGCCAAGGCCTACGATATTGAAGAAGAGTGGTACAGCCGAAGCCTTAGGTAGTATTTGTTAACATTCTTATTTCCTTGTTTTTCTGTTCTTTTATTCCCTAAAATAGAAAAAGTACAGAAATTCATTTGGTAATATCTGCTAGTGTTTTTAATCTCTATAATAGAAAGTTTTTATAGGGAATAGATTTGTAATGGAAATGAAAAGTAAAAGAAAATAGTTTTTGGTTTCTGAAAACAATTTCTAGAAAGTTAATTCTTGGATTGCTGCTACTTGTGACCATTATTGTAGATGTCGCTGGTCATTGTCGCCAGTTGCCAATTGCCGTTGCTGCCACCCTCCACCAGATGCTAGTCGCCCATATGTCGGCCGCTGGATGCTAGATGTTAGACAGTGGCCGCTAGCTGCCAATCACTGGTCACCCATTTGCCGGTAGCTATTGCTATTGAAAAAAAGAATAATTTTTTTTTTGAGTCATTACCAAACGCATTTATATTCTTTTTCTATTATGAGAATATAAAATTTGTGCAATTACTAAATGCGTCGTTTTGTTTAGAAATTGTTCTATGTTGTAGAAGTAGAAATAGAAAAGAATTATTTCATAAAAATAAATATTTCTAGGAATAGAAATAGTACCAAACGCATCTTTAATTACTGTTTGGCACACTTTCACTGCTCATTTTGAAAACCAAGCACCACCATCAGACTCGCTACCCTCAAACAGCCCAGACCCCGAAACTTTATCACCACAGGAAGTTGGATGCCGCTAGGTCTCAAATCCATGACGCTCACTGCTGTTGGGTGCGAATTTGGATGCCTTTTGCTGCTTTGGAAGACAAACGCAATCACCAGGCTCGTGGCTTTTTCCAGAGCTAGTCCATGAAATCTCGCCTCTACGCATGAGATCGACACGCCTCAAGAATTGCACACGTTAGGCGCCTCTCTTGCTCCGATGTCATTGTCACATGCCAAACGAGCTAGTCGCCATGTCAAATGCATTTGAGAATGATTTGGCCTAAATTGAACATATACTGAAAGTTTAGGGATCACACTTAAACAATTTGAAAATTTGGGGACCACATTACACATTTGATTATAGTTTAAAGACCATATTAAATAAATTAAAAATTCAAATATCACATTATATATTAGGTTAAAGTTTTGTTGTTTTCTTGACAAAGAAGAAGAGGTGGTTGGCCGAATCTTTTCTTTTCCTTTTATCAGATTTCTGACCCGGAAAACCACACCTACTTTTCAAGAAACACGATGGCTCTAGTCGTGCAATTGACCATTGACGAGATTCGAACTCACCCGCTGCTCATGCTTTTTGATTCGTGCAAACAAAAGGCATTGAAAATGATTTCTCCATTAGTCAAACACGAAACAGGGGATCGGTCGGCAAGCAGTGGGTGCCCCAAAAGAAAAACTAAAGCACAGATAAATTTTAAGAAAAATTCAACTTGGTTTATATAAATACCGACCAGGTGCTACAACTAACAACTGACGGAGTTAGGCTTCGTTTGGTGGTCAAGATTAAATTCAGAATAAGATAAAATTAATCATATCTTGTGTTTAATGCCCGCTTAAGACAATATAAAGTTGGGTATAAGAGAGATAAATGGTGAAAAAAATTATCCTATGGAGGAGGTGGGATAAAGGTAAATATGGTTTCTAATTTTATAATAAGAAAATTATTTTTCTCAAAAATAAACTTCTTAAATTAACAAAATATAAAAATATATTTCAATATAAATAATATTTGAATTCTAATATAAGAAATTCAAAATAACAAAAAGTATCAATTTGGTTTTTTTAATTTAATCTTATTTTTATTTATATGTTCAAATTTAATTCTATCTTATAATATAAATTCAATATAAAAATATATAATTTATTACATATTTTAGATGTTTTAATATTTGAGGTATATTAGTACAAATTATTATTTAATAAAATTTTATTAGAAAATGATAGAATGGGAAGAAAGAAATAAAAAATAAATTAATTATAAAAAATAAATTAATTAAAAGCGAGAGTAAAATAAAATATAAAGTAGACTAGAGTGTCATGAGAAATTTTTATCATCTCCGTTTATAAAATTTGTGGTTCATTTATTAATATACCGTTTATACCAAACAATATGTATGATATTATATGAATATATCCGATTTTATTATTGCAATCATCAAACAGTGGATATGATATATCAAATTCCTTTGGATCTCGTATCCAATCTTGTCTAGTCCATCTTAGTCGATAATCCGGATGACCAAATATAGCCTTAAAGTCCAAAAACACAAACGCCATACGATAATGTTCTTACTCAAATAGAAAATGTGAGCAAGTGGAAGAAGGAGATCATTATCTACTTAGGCCACGCTTGGTAATCCGAATTTGAACTCGGATAGGATAAGTTATTATCTTATTCTGTATTTGGGACGTTCCTTCGGACCGGATAAACCTGAAAATGTCTAGATAAGAAATCCAACTGAGGCAATGGGATAAAATCGGATTGGATAAGAAAAAACATAACAAAATGAGGATCGCCATTTGCTTCATCAGCAATCACTAATCAATAACGAATCTTTCCAAACGAAACCAACTTATAAATACCATCCATAAAAATCTTTGCGGTCAAATTCGAAAATTTGAAGTAGGATAGCCTAAGCAAAGACGAAACATCATGGGCAAAATTGGTGGTGTCCTGCAAAGCCCATGCTCGTCGTCCCAATTTTAGCTTCCCTCTTATAAATAGAACTACAGTGTGGTTGCAAAACGATAATTGCTAGAGCAGCTATCAAAGGTGACCATGTGGTTGATCAACAAGGTCACCATCTGAGCAAATTGACATGCCTTGAATGTGGAAGAAATCAGGTGGACATTAATGTAATAGAGGACTTGCATACCACATATCATTGACTTTCCACTCAATAAGATCTTTTTTTTTGTCAAGTGATAAGCATCAATTCTTTTGTTTTTCTGGTTGAAGCAGAAGGCTCCAAGCTGCTCTCAATGTGGCAGTGAAGCCATTATGGTATCGATGGTAGGCTCTTATCGAAGACGGCTCAAATAAGTGAACACCAACATAGCAGAGGAAGTTCTTAAGTATTTGTGGATCACTTTAGATTTGTCCCATCGTGCAAAGGAGATGCCGGTGGTGGTCGTCTTTGATTGCGGCCACCACGGGGGCGGCGGTGGCTGCAATCCCTATATCTAGGGATTTTCCATTTTAGTCCTTTGATCTAATTGAATTTTTAATTTGTTTCAATCTTAACTTGAAGATACCAAACACTTGATAAAATTAAATATGTGCACATGTCATGTGAGGGATTTTTATCCCACTTTATTCAACCCTATCTCAATTTTTGTCCTGATGGCCAAACACAAAGTTCATTTGACTTCTTAAGCTCAACAATTGCGGGCCATACAATCAGGCAAGGTGAGCTTCGTGCCCATAGTGGGCTCACATTTATTGTCTAATGCATTGTCACTGGAATACTTAATCAAACGGACAATGATCACAAACCTTTCAACAAAGTTTATAGCTGGTAACTTAAGAATCGCATTCCATCATAGACACATATTGTTTCAGAAGAATTGAAGGAGAAAAAAAGCAGGAAAAACATAATCCAAGCACATCGAGCAACTCTCGATCCTAAACTTTTCATTTTATTCCCATGATTAATCCTTTTAAATTGATTGAACGCTCTATAAAGTATCTCTCAGTGGTTCATGCTTAGACATTGAAGTGTATCGAATAGATTTATATTCAGCGTTTTAACTCCAAAAGGATAACTTCGCCAGCTATTCAAGGTAATATTATTTGATTATAATGGAATGGGCACTTTGGTACGTGCAAATTAGTCTTGAAAAAATTGGTGTGATATATCGGTTCATGTCGTGATCTATTATGCATCATAATTAGTCAAACTCTCCGGTTGGATGGATAGCTTTTCAGATTTTTTTTTTTTTTTGGGGGGGGGGGTTGGGGGTGCAAAACGTAAGAAGGCGAAAAGTTGGGTGAGCAATCTTTAATTTTTAGAGAAAAGTGTCAAAAAAGTCCTAAACTTTTTGCATTTGTGCCAATTTAGTTCTAAACTATTTATTGGTGCCAATTTTGTCCTAAACCTTGACTTGGTGCCAATTTAGTTTAAATCTTTTATTGGTGTTAATTTAATCTTAAAATTTTTAACCTAGTGTCAATTCGGTCATTCCGGCTAATTTTGGCTGATTTTGTTGACGTGAACGCCGGACGGCTGACGTGGCACGACAATGCTAACGTGGACAACTTTCAATAATATTTTAATATTTTTTCGAATTATTTATTTATTTTCTTTTTCCTTTCTTTTTTCTTTTCTTTTTCTTCTTCTCCCCTCTTCTCCTCCTTCCTCCAGCTGGTTGTAGGTTGGGTGATTGGCTAGAGGTGAGGGCCGGTGAGGTTGATCGACCTTGCTGGCCTCATTGGCCTTCGGCAGGCTTAGGGTGGCCACTGGTGAGGGCCGAGCCTTGCTAGTGGCTGGCGAGGAGGGCCAAAGGCCAGCGAGGTCGATGGCCCTTGCCTCTAGCTAGTCACCGGGCCAACGATTGGTTGGAGGAAAGAGGAGGAGAGGGGAAAAAAAAAGAAAAGGAAAAGAAAAAAAAAAGGAAAAGGAAAATAAATAAATTATTCGAGAAAATATTAAATTATTATTAAAATTTATTCACGTTAGTGCCAGTCGTGCCACATTAGTTGACCAATGTCCATGTTAACAAACTTCGACCGAAATTAGCTGAAAGGACTGAAATAGAGGTGATTTATTTTCAAATTGACATGCTTGACTTATGGAAACCCAAATGTTGTATCGTCGACAGAATCTATGGAAAGCTTTATTTTTGGCAATTCTGAAGTAATCGAATCTTCTAAATAAGATCTATGCTAATGGCTCGATTGGCTAAACAATCCTCTAGAGATAATGTCCAATGATCAATTTGGACAGGGGAGGAGTATAAAAGGAGCTCTCGAAGCGAAAGAAGGCAGAACGCAACAATAATAAAAGTTTTCAATTCCAAAGTTTTGAAGAGCATTTTCCAATCAAATACATTCATCTCTGTGAGCTATGCTGTGTAATTACTTAGAGGTTGAGAGAGTGTAAAAATGTTGTAAAAAGTTGTTCACATGAGCTTGAGTAATTGTTACTCAAATCTTATAATATCTAATTGGCTCCCACGTGCGCAGACAGGAAGATCTCATTTGTCCTGAACTGGACAAATATGTAGAGATATTCGTGGGACCAGGGAGGGAGTCTCAATTGATCTTTTCTGGGATTCCTTATCATGCCACACACGGAGATCTTTCCATTGATAGAGTTGAGGGCTCCCCATTGAACAAAGTCTTAAAGGTTAGGTTACTACTTGCCTCTACGGAAGAGGTGTACTTTGTACCGCCGGGAGGTCATATAGATCGGAACCCGGAGCGATAAGAACGAAAGCCCTACCCACAGCTACAACTATTGGCGCTATTAGTGCAGGAGAGTGGATGGAAGTTTGTCAAAACCGAACCACTATAAATATATGTGTACAATTTTCTATCATTTACTCTATTTATTTTATTAGATAGAAATACTTGCATACTGGTAAGATCTGACCACTATACATTTTGTCACCAGAAATTGTTTAGTTGCTATATTGACTTTAAATTTCTCTAAATTCCACAATATCACCTATTCACCTCCCTTTGAGTATAATTCTAGCCATAATACAAACTAGTTGCCGTTTGATGCTTGGTGTATTCGCTCAATGGTGTCGACAACCATTTTTACATTTTAGGGCTATTTCTGATTCTTTGGAGTCCTGATGGTGCTCGAATTTTTTTGCTGCATCATTTTTGATTTGTAGATATTGTTTGTACTAAGGGTGCATTTGTTTCGCGGAAATCGTACCATTTTTGGAAAATATTTTTCAGGAAATCATTTTCCATGAAAATGATTAGTTTTCTAGTGTTTGGTGATATATGATTGTAAATGTTTTCAGGCGTTTGGATGTCATTTGGAAAATGATTGAATAATATTTGAACTAACATAAAAAGGAAGGACCTAAAGACCTAATAAAGAGGAAAAGTGTTTTTCCCTTTCCATGCACAAGAATTCATTTTTTTAAAATAAAACATAATATTTCTGTTGATCGGAAAGTATTTTCCATTGACTAAATTATTTTTGAAGAAACAAACAACGGAAAATCTGAAAAATATTTTCCAGAAAAATAATTTCATTGAAATAAACACACCCTAAGTTTTGTTAGGTTTTCGACAGATTTCCTGTTTTCTTGCTTAGTGATTATGGATTGCTCGCCAGATAGGGCTGTAGATTACATATTTCTATTTTTGGGTTGTGTGCAGTCGAAGAAACGTGGACTCTCGTTGGAAGATAAGCGAGAGAAGATGCTTCAGATATTCTACGAGTCGCAAGACTTCTTCCTTGTGAGATTCTGATGCTTCTTGACTGTATTCATTGAGTACCTTACGGTTCTCAACATGCTTCATTTTGACCGAAGTTTTCATTTTTTTGCTGATGTTGAAGTTTAAAAAGAACTGGAATTCATATCATTTGTGATATTATTCCCTTACTCAGGCTCGATTTGTGCCGGCAAGCTCTTTAAGTCGGTTGATCAATCATAATTCTTTGTAGATGGTCCTGGATCCAAGTTGATCAATCAGCTTGGGTCGTTGGATGTGGTTAAAGGATAACCTCACCAAGTTGTAGTGGGGTTTTCATCCATGACTGGGGCCACCACGTTTGTCCATTGAATATACCATTGGCAAGTTGATAGGATTGCGTTTCTAGTTTAATGCACTAGTGCTTGCACACCCAGTCTCCCCTAATTCTCTCCTGATTGTTTTTTTTCTCTTAAGGGGAGGGAATATGAGGGGTGATATTGCGAGGTCTTCTACTCTAGGGCGGATCTTCCGTCTGTTTATCCCCTTGAGCCTTTTAAGGACCTACTTATGTCCACTTCTTTGTAGATGGTGTACGGATCTAAACTTCCGCTCTATACATAGATCTTGTGTACCTAAGATTCACACTCTAGGTGGGGAGTTAACTAGTCAATCCGCATGGTCATCAAAGCCATAAGTCCTTGAAGAAGATGGTTGATATTCGATGCACGGAACTATTTTGAAAATTCGGACCAAACTAGTAGGTTCAACTGGTCCAATAGGATGTCCAGTTGGTTGGCCTTTTTCCTATCAATTTTTGAGAATTCAGTTTGGTCTCTATTATAATATTGAATACGCTAGTATACACAGTGCTTAGGTCTCAAACTTTTTTTTTTTGATACCGAGGAACTGTCGGAGCTCACCCCTTCAGGGGAGCACACGACCCTCTAGTGCCCGGTGGCACCGTCGGGCCTCACCGCAAGCCACTATTTAGACGTAAACCTCGGGAGAGGCTAGTCTAGGACCTCAATACCAGGACCTCCCTATTACAACACTTTAGAAACGAGAGGGTTTGAACTCTTAACCTCGGTAATGAGGGAGAGAACGCACACCAACTTATCTTTTCTCAATCTTTTCCATTTCTCCTCTCTTTTTTCTCTCTCCACTTCTCCGTTTCGTCAGACCACGTACATTTTAATGCTCTTTAAAATTCCGGACGAAAAACAATACTATACGAAAACAGGCTTTGTCCTAACATGATATCGGCGAATTCTTAAATTTTTGTTTGTTGCCTTCGTGTAGAAGACGTACTTCCCAAACTACAGAATCGGCGAACATGAGCTTGATGCCCTGTTGCTTGTGTCCATGTCGGGCTTGTGTTGGCTCACTAGATCAATTTAATCGAGGGGTTCAACGTTTTTGATTTAACATCGACCTACGTGGCCTTCTTAATTAGTAATATCATTATAAGCTAGTTGATTACATTTACTGTTCGATGGTCACATTTTCCGAATTGCAATAAACGATTCAATCCTGGGCAGTCGGGGCCCAAGATAATAATTAAAAGATACAATCCAAAAGTTGAATTCAAGATGGAGAAGCATAATTTTAAGTAAAGGCTACATAAACTCCTATTTGAATGAGACACCTCCATTGATCTTATCTTATCATTTATGGATCCGTACGTGCATTCTTATCTAGGTCTCCTTTCTTTGTCAATCAGCACTCATCCATCCTTGCAAAAACCATATGTACGGAACACAAGAAACATCAATGTCGCAAAACCATGTCTCGACCATGGATTTTGCTTATGATCAACAACACCATTAAATATTGAACGCCACGCATTGCTCGCTAATTCGTCCTAACACATAGAGTCAAATAATAAATTATCATGTTATTATTGACAGTTGTTAAACTGTTATGACGGCGCATAATCAAAGCACCCGAGTTTTAAACATCCGAGTCCTGCGGATTGACCAATTCGTCATGAACTAAGGACTCCAACCATCTTCTCAATCGGTCACTCCTTTCGTGGCTTAGCGGTGTCCCCACTTATCCAGAAGGAGAGCTTTCTATGTTGCGTGTGATGCATTCCAAAGCTGATTTGACAAGACACTTATGAGGAGATAGGGATTTGGTTTGAAAACACCAATCATCTCCCAACCGCAAGTCGCCACGATCCTCAAATAATGTCTTCGGCTCGCGTTTAGCTTCCCCCGGGGGAGACAATAATCGATGCTGAGTTTACCTGACTGGCCGCCGCCCTACATAATTTCTTCCTTGCGGGCAACCTTTTCGACAGCGACCCTCGTCCGGATTCTTGATGAAAATTGAGATTTGATGAGCGTCGAATCCTGGAATCCACGTACATCTACATTGCTCTTGCTTATCCCGTGCCGAATCGACAAATACATAAAAATGCTTCTCGTGTCATTATTATCGAGGAAATAATTTGCATAAAAAAGATGTATCTGTTCCCATGGGTCGAGATTGCACAAAGCGCATAGAACTGACGTTAACATAACACAGTTCAAAATCATATCCGACGGACCGTGTTTGTTCGCCCAGAGAAGAATTGTGCAAGGGTAGAATAGGGTAAAAAGCAAGGGGAGATTAGTTATGCTTGGTTCTTCTATTTGGTTAAACACCGGATATGGTTATCCTGGATTTGTCCAAACTTATTCCAATTTGAAAGGCTTCTAAAAATGCTGGATAGGATGACCTTTATCCGATCTGAACATGCCCCCGATCGTTTAGCTTCACGATTTAATTATCCTTCTTTTTTTTCCTTTCTCTTCCTTCTTTACTTTCTTGAGTAGGACATGGATCGCTGTCGATTGTTTATATAAACAAAGGAGGGGCATGAAAATGCATTCGGAACTCAAAAAACTTTAATTAAGTTAGGTCGTGATGGGACACAAATATATATAAATATCAAGATATAAAAGTCTATGTCGGAAGATTCCAAAACTATGTGGCTTTGACAAAAGTAACATTCATACCTAATGCAAACATCGATCACACAGGCAACAAATTGCGATCTTTGGACCATTGGTGTGGTTGCATCTTGAAGCGAATTCTCCAGGGGCCGTGATAACCCTAACAACAAGCGATGCCTTGAGACTGCCGCTGTAAATTGATTTGTAAATGGACGATGCCCTTCATTTCGGGCAAGCGAAGCCGGGGGAAAGACGGCCTAGTCCCTCAGCTTATATCAGATGATGTAATTCAAGGATGCTGCATATGCAATTTTCGAACGACCCACAAACAAATCTCGACGCCACTTGCCAAACAGGACTCTGAACATTGTTTTTGGGGAAAAAAAAAGTTGAGGACTTAATTGCACTAAATAAAGATTTTAAGGCTCCCCATGCCTTTTTCCATTTTTCCCAATGGAGACTCTTTCCGCAAAGTCGATCGTAAGGCTGAAAAAAGGATTGGAACAGTTGTATTTTTTCCTTTGTTCTCAATGGAATAATACAAAATGAATGTTTTCTTTTAAATAACTCAGGGGCAAGAGCGTACAGGCTAACTATAGGCCCATGGAACATCATGCATGTTTGAAGTAGATTGTAATATTCGTGTTTTGATCGAGAAAAGTTATTTGGGATGTTAAGGTGATGATACTAGTCTAATCATCTTACATTTTTTGTGTATTCAAAAGAGGATCACTTGCCAAAATAGTTATTTTCATTGATATTGAGGAATATTTATTGAAAAACTATGTGAATAGTCATCTTGATTGCAATCCAAAGCTCATATAACATGAAAAAGCATGACTAGTCAACAATTGTGTTGATTACATCTTAAAAGTCACATATTGAAGGGGAAAAAAATGCTATTCTTGATCAATTTTGAACATTAGAGTTCTCATTATAAGATATTGATACAAGTTATTAAACTTTTCATGCTAATTTATTAAGAGAGTTTTCTTGAGACTTTGTTGTATCATGAGAGTGTCTTGCTTTCTGTTTTTCTCTCACCATAATAATGACAACAACGCCCACCTTTAAGAAAGCGATCTACACACACCTTAAAAAGCTTAATGTTTTAAATCTATTTCTCTAACAATGCAACACCTGAAGCTACTTCAGCCTATGTAGAGGGTCCTTATGCATTACAATTGACATGTAGTCAATGGAATTTGAACAACCGATCTCTAGTTCCAAGTTGGAATCCATAGACACCCACAACTATTTGATCTCTTTTTTGTTATTTTTTTAATTTTATAGTCGGTTCTACTTTACTTTTACTCTAACTTTCATTTTCAAATTTTCACTTTATCTCCTAATATGATGTGGGAGTTGAAATCCATATTTAAAATTAAATCGTTTTCATCTCAATCCTCTCTTATCTCTTAATAAGGTGGATGTTCAAATTTCCATCTCTCGCTTCCCCGTGGGAAGACCAAATCAGATTTATTTTTGGGGGGATTTAGTATATAAAGCCAAGCACCCAAATTTTTAAGGGGTGTGGGGACATGGGGAAACGAAAATCATGCTAGTGAAAACTGTCTTGTCTTTGCGTGGCAAGGCAAGCAAAAGATGCCCATTGGAAAGCGACCCGAGTTTCCCCACCATCTCCCCCTTTCTTCCCCCTTCCCCACATACGCACGAAAAGGATATTGGGTGTGACTCAGACATGGATGTGTTCCGAGACTCAGGCCTTATCCTCTTTCTTTTTCCCTCCCTCGGCACCGTGAGGAAAAAGACACGGAACACCTGATTTGGAAACGAATCCGGGGAATAAATTTTGGGAAATCATCAGGATAAAGCCAATGAATAAATGGAATCGTCAAGTGCTATCCGATGCACCTGCACCACCCCCTTTTGTTTTGTCCTCTCTCCCGTATAAATATGTTCCTCGTTTGGCTTGCATGATTTTCATTTCACTACGCGTTCTGTGCTTCCCAGCGAAGAGGACCCGGAAATCTTTCCTTGTTTCGCTCCCTTGATCTTTTGTCTTGTGGGTTCTTGGTGATGACGATTAGGACGAAGATGGGCGGAGAAAAGCGGAGCTTCGGGGACGTGGATGGTCCGAAGCTGGTCGATGCGAGCAGCAGGGGAGGCGGCGATGGCGGGGAGTGTTGCGAGTCGGAATCCTCTACAGGAGGCTCTCTGGTGTCTGATGAGTCGGCGTCGTCATGTTCGTCGTCAGAATTGGCGGAAGATGCATCTTCCTCGGCCTTGTGCTCTTCTTCCTCGATCTCCTCCTCGTCATCCACCTCCTTGTCGAATTGCCAGGGGCCTCTGTATGAACTGTCTGAGCTCATGACTCATCTCCCCATGAAGTAAGCGAGCTTCTCTCCCTGGAACGTCAGTACCATCTCTCTGCAATTCGTTTCGCGGGCCAATTGCCGTTGCAAAAATTTGTAACCCTTTTCGTCGTGGATCATTTTGCAGGAGAGGGCTCTCCAAGTTTTACCAGGGAAGTCCCAGTCGTTCACGTCTCTAGCCAGAGTCCAGAGCATTGAAGACCTCGCGAAGAAAGAGAATCCTTACAAAAAGAGGTTGAAGACGTGCGAGAGCTTCGCAGGAGCATTGGACAAGCATAGCCAAAAGTCGTACAGCCCGAGGCCTACGATATCAAAGAAGAGTTCGGCTTTGAAGGGTTCGTTTTTGTCTTCTTCTTCGCTGAGCAATAGAGACGCTTCGGTGGCTAGTCTTGCCATGAATCCTAGCCCTGCGGTCAAGACCTTCCATTGTTGAAAAAACTCTTGCAGGGGACAGGATCCTAGAACTTGTTAGGGAGAAAAAACATGTAAAGTTTGTTCTGTTTTTTGTTGACAGATTCATTGAATGCTCTATGAAGAGATTTTACTGTCTTCTGTTGTGAAAAGTCTGAAGTTTCTAGGGAAGATTTCAGATTTCCATGATCTCAGCAAGTCGAATGACAGTCTAACATTCGATGTGCGCCAAAACTCATGAATTGCAAGATCTTGCTGTGCTTGTTCATAGAAGTGATCGAGCAAATATCAGATTCTTGGGGTAATTCCTGGGTTATTATACGTTATCCAAGATGTGGAATCAAGAAAACCTGTCTGGGCATCTCCTTTCTTAAGTGGGTTTGAAAGATTGTCCATGCCAGAAATGATAAATCATGGGACAGTCAAAGGCTGTGACAAAAGTATTGATTCTGAGGTGTTGTGATGCCCAAGAGGAAAATGAATCAACCTTTTGGATCTGACAGTCTGATTTCAATTCAATGGAGGCAATGAAGTAGGTTCCAGAGAATCTTTAACCCAGCAAAATACAAAAGTAAAAGTTTCTTCTGCCAAAAATGTGTTGATCTTACAAAAGGGATCGGCTCGGGAGAACATTTTTGGATTTTCCACATCATGAAATCTGTTATTTCACATACTATTGTTCGATCAGTTTCTCTGACTGATCGAATAATCAGCAAAATATGGCACAGCTGAAGTGCAGTCATGCAAACGGCTGAAAATTTACATATCCAGCTCCACTTCAGGAAAGAGATTGAATTACAAACTTACAATCTTGTAATAGCAGGTGATTAGAATAAACCTAGTTCGAGCTATCACCATAGAACAGCTCACAAGATTTCCTGATGGAAGATCACACAGGCCATAATAAGATCGGACACTCAACTAACAAGAACGAAGCTAAATATACCGGCCCATGAAGATTCCAATCAAATAAAACTTGACCTGTCAAAAATGAGATGAGGTCAATACCATTACCAACTGTTAAGTCATCCAACCAACAACAAAACCTTCATTTGGCACTTACAACTCTGAATAGCTCATCATCCCCTGCATTCAAGTGTCATAGGGCATGCGTCGAAAGTCAAACTTCAAAGCACAAGTCAAGACTAAAAGTAAGCGAAGATACCATCTAAAGAACTTGTGAGATCACTGTTAGTCAAAGGCTTGGGCTTGTAAACAAAATGCTATCCACTATTCATCAGTTAATACTTCTGTTACACCGAAGCCGCTAATTTTTGCCTCGGACGGAAGTGTGGGTAGTGGTTTTTAATATAAAGTCAAATTGGAAACCTAGAGATCTGGTACCGTACACAGATGTCACATTGAACTTTGCAATCGATTGGTTTCTATTCTTCGGCATTTTTGCTTTCAGATTCAGCCTGCCTTAGGCAAAAGTGGAGATAAAAAGCACCGACGAGTGTCATCTATCTTTTGTCATGTGGATGAGGGGCATCTTCTAGTCATCGTCACAAGTGCAGAACTAGTAATAACGAAATGTTGCTGAAAAGAGTCAGATGGGCTGGGCGGTGCATAAATGAGCAGGTGGCGAAAACAAGGGAAAAGGTCATGAACTGGAGGGCCCACTCTGAACAGAAACTTAGTGTTCCAAAATTTGCAGCCTAAAGAGATTTGATGGGTAATTTATCAGGGAGAATTCTCAAAAACTCATTTAAATATGGTATAAATACTAAAAAGATGCACTTTTAGAGAGTCCTATCAAGATTCAACAAGTTTTATCCGATTTACTCTAACTAGAGAAACTCTAGGTTGAAGAGCTATACGATTTCTAGTGGGTCACCTGATCTTTCAAATGAATAGAGAATCGAGGGGGTGAGATTCACTTCAGTGTTTAATTCCAGGACAAGAAAAATTTTCCTACTTTGTAATCAAAGCAGCGAGAAATAGGCATCACATAACGATTACTAAAATGGAAATTACCATTAAAAGGATGTCATTGTACTTAAAACCTGTCGTCGTGTAAAATTTGCCTTCATATTGATGCTACCACGGTTCTGATTCAGCAAGTGGCATCAGATCCTTCCTTATGCAGATCCCTTTTGCTCTTTCCCCCTTTTTGATAGTTATGGGGTACAAGCAAAGCACCCCTGTCCACTGGCATTGGATAAGGCTTCGCTTCCAGGGTAGTGGGCGACGCCCTGAGGTTAATACGAATGGGTGAAGCTGCAATATTTCAATACAGGATCTGCTGAATTCAAAAGAAGTGCTTAATCAAAGGATACAGGTGAACTAGGAGCTATCTAGCATGCAAGCAAAGTCGAAATGAGAGGGCTAGAGTACTACCGTGATGAGGACAGGTTCGAATGTGGCACAAGACCTGCAGAGAAGTGGAGGCATCGAAGAAAGAATTAAAAGGAGACAGTCGCTGCCGTCAACATCGAAACCGTGCTACAAATGTATTATGCATGTACAGATGGATGAGCCTCGGTGGAGGTGCAAGATCGCCGAAGAAGCCGACACTATCAGACACAGAGCTTCCACATCGAAGTGGGCCTGTTGCTGCGGTAGCAGTCCCGGCACATGGTCGGCTCATGAACTATCTTGTTGTTTTAGTTAGCTCCCTCCTAGAAAGGGCCACGCTTTTGGGTATTCGTTCCCCTCCTGGAACAAGTAACCGAACCTGTGTCTGGACCAAATTCAACTCAGAAAAATTTGGGGTTGCGAAAAGGCACTAGCCCCTACTAGGCTTGTCTGCACCTCATCAGTGTCATCTTCTCGATAGAAAATCTGTAGTATTTAGCGTCATTTTTTCACTATGGATTTGTTTTAAATCTCGTTGCTGAGTTTCGAGATACGACCACAAGACGATACGGCATTTTCAGAGGCTTCTATAACGGTTGAGGTGGAATCAGAATGTGGTTGTGCAGACTTATGCTCTGCAAAATAAAGCTTATGGAGTGTAACGTGTGATGCCAAGCTTATGATTTGTGCCCGACAGAACAAGAGAAGAGCTCTACATGATCACATATTTGTTTCAATAATGGGGTCGCCGCAAGTAGAACTTGACCGGATCCAAATGTAAAGGCGCATTTCAGTGGGACGGCATTTCATGTCATGCAAATGAAGTTACAATTGTTTCTCTGCTCAATTTATAAACACCCAATTCCTAACCATGTTTAAATCGGCGATTTACACATATCTCAGCATATTCTCCTCGTTCATGAGTGCGGACCCATGCTTAACGCGAGTAGAACAGAGGACCGAACCACGGCATCGGGGCAGCATCGGTCCGATGCTCAAAGAACCAGGTCACCTACACATCAGTAGTTTTATCGGACCCATGAAACAGATCCAGAAAAGCTGGGGAAAGACTAAAGTAGAGGAAAACGAAAGTCTCTCTGTCTCCCTCGCTCGCCCACCAGCCAAAACCCTTCACCATCTTCTTCTCCCCGAGCAATCTCTCTCCGATTCTCCAAGTTCTTGCCCTGGTCTCTCCATCTTCATTTTCCCCATGACGGAATTCTTGAACACGACCGCCGCCTCCTGCGCCTGCGAGCCCGACCGCTGTATTCTCACCCCGACGGCCCCGCTCAAGCTACTCCTCGACCGCTCGTACTCCGTCATCGCCTCCTGCAGCGACATTCTCCTCCTCGGCGCCTCCGCCGCCCCGACCCTCTGCTTCGGCGCGCTCTGCGACCTCAGCTTCGCCTTGGACGACTGCGTGCCCCACATGTAGTTCGGGACCAGAAGGAGGCCGTGGCCCTCGCGCCGCCGGAAGAGGAAACCGCCGCCGCCGCCGGCGTCGCTCCTCGCGGGCGTGTTCATCGACCGGGGCGTGCAGCTCGCCGGAGTCGTGGTGGGCCCGGGGTCGTCGAGCCAGTCGGTGCTCCGGAAGTGCCCGGTCGGACTCGAGCTGGAAAAGGGCGCGACTCCATCGTCGACCTCGACGATCCTGGAGGTGTCCTCAATGGCAGCGCGGAGTGTCGGGGAGTCGACGACGGAGCCGGAGAGCCTTCTGTCGTGAGTTGAGCCGGCGCGTGAGCGCGCGTGCGCGTTCCTCGTCTTGTCTTCCGTATCTTTCCTGCAAAAGAAAAAAATGGAATTGACAAATTCTTTATCCTAATATTAAAATTCTTCCTAGGCGATTCCTTTTAGTATGTGACCCTGAAATAATTTTGACGATCACGGATCATTTTTTTTCCATCGTAATTAGTACACATTTCGCTAATTCAATTTATCTATTTGTATAAGATGTATTAATATATTATGCTCTTAGCAACAAATTTATTATTCATTTCTAACTTTTAGTCTATGCAATAAAGTTCTCAATTTTTCTAGATTTGTGCAAAACGATCCTCTTATTTTATTTTGTTCAATCAAATCATCTTTTTTTTTTTCTTGATTTATGCAATCTAGCAATTCATTTGTCTAATGTAATTAATACCTGTAAATTCTTCTTTCTTATTTTTCCTCCTTATTGTTTCGATCATTTGACACTAAATAAACATCACATGTCGTTTTCCATCAAGACTTGTCATTTTCCGCCACATAGGCAATGCATGTTACTGATTAATTCGCCGTTCAATTAGAGCAGTAGGTCAAATGATTTGATCGCATAAATTGAGAAAGTCAGGAAATTGATTACACAAAATAAAAGCGTGAGCAATTAAATCGCACAAATTAAGAAAGCCAGAGGATTTTGCCTAAAAAAAATAAAAGTTACAACCTAACGTTGGGATTGTGCTGACACCGGAGTTCTAAAATTACCATTTTCGTTAGTAGTATATAAGCTTATTTATTAAAATATATTAATCTTAAAATTAAGTATACTTCATCAGAACGTCCGTGCAACGTCATCTCAAGGAGACGCGCGGTCAAACTAAATTAACGGTCACCAGCCAACGAGAAAGAACCAATTTTTACCGGTCGAAAACTGTCACGACATCGACTCGCACCAGACAAGACACGCAGAAGCGAAGCTCGCTCCCGGTCGTGCACGCTTCTAAAGAGACCGCGAAAGTTTTCGGGTCTTACCGTGGTTTTGCGGGTTGCCGTGCGGGTCCCGGACCCGAACCTGCGAGCGTCATCTCCTCCTCCTCCTCCTCCCCGGCGGCGAGCTGATGATCTGTGCAAGCGAGCGCCGGCTTGAGCTCTCATGAGAGCTTCGAAGCTGTGGAGCGTCGCCGCCACTCGCTTCCTCACCAGGTGCCCTCTCACCTGCGCCTGAAGCTTCACCAGTCCCTTCAGCGCTCTCAGCGCTTTCCTCGCCTGGTTTTTGTCCGAATTCAAGAAAACCAAAACAGAGTAAAAAGGAAAGAAGGAAAGAAGAAGCCAGCCCCATTCCAATTCTACAGCAGTTGAAGCAGTTAAAGAACACTTCACAGCTCGAGACTGCTTGTTGTGTTTCCTGTCCTGTTCTTTTCATTCTGCGAATCGAACTTACTGTGAACGCAAGGAATTCCAACCCCCGCGAAGAGGGAGGAGTCCATTTTTTTTGCATTTCGCTTGAAACGGGTTATCACAATTCGATGAATTTATTACGTATTTAGCAATTTAAGCTAATGGAAAGAGGAAATGAAATCGAAGTTATGTGCGCAATCCACCAGGAGTTTTTTCTAGGATGCTGGAAAGGCTCAACGGGGTTCCTCATAACTCACATTCTCTAGCTCCGAAACATTTCTTATACGTAAGCCGAAAACTTACCAGGAATCCCCTGAAAGCTGTCTGGATCTTCACTGCAGCGTGCTCCTGCCTGCCGCCGAAAAAGGTGCCCCTCCTGTGGTTTGTCAGCCTGATGACCGTCATGGCAGCCTGCGCAGCTGCCATCGCTACGTCCGCAGCAGCGGCCGTGGCGGCCGCCACTGCGATGGCCCGCTTATTCTGCTCATTCTCTGCCTCATCGGTGCAACTACGCGACCTCAACCAGGCGGCCTCGGCTGCAGATATGTTGGGCGGGATGGTGGTGGGGTTGTTGCACAGCCCGCCCGAATTGCCGGACCATCTCTTGTCGTCGTCGTCGTCATGGTCCACCTCCTCTCTGTCCTTCTTGATGCCGAACAGGCCCTTAATCCACCTCGTTGCTCTGCCCATGTTTACGTGCCTTCGAAGATTGCGTATGAGCCCAACAAGGAGGCTTCAAACAAGGGGCTTTTGAGCGAACGCCAGTCGACAAAAAGGGTCTGGAGTGGAAATTCTGAAAAAGATTATCGGAATCCAAGTTGCTGTCAATAGAAAGGGTTAAAATTTGAGTTCTGAAAATTCTCAATCTTGGGTTTCTTTTCATGCTGCGGAAAGTGGCGTTGCAAATCTATAATAAT
This sequence comes from Angophora floribunda, assembly GCA_014182895.1. Lineage (NCBI taxonomy): Eukaryota > Viridiplantae > Streptophyta > Magnoliopsida > Myrtales > Myrtaceae > Angophora > Angophora floribunda. The sequence goes on from CM024707.1 coordinate 8,001,505, forward strand.
TATAAAAAAGAAAAGGCATCATTGTTTTTGAGAAATGGGAAAAACTGGAGGAGGAAACGAGTGTCAGAGAATTTCTCCCCTTTTCATTCCTTTCAGAAAAGGGAAAAAGAGAACAGGAAAAAGGAAAACGTCCTCACGTGACCAGCTGCATAATGTGACAAAAACTTCTGGGGTAAAAAAAGTAATTACGCTTGGGCAAAATTACTGCTGGAGGTGACCATGAATCTGTGATGGGAAGTAGTTTGGTAAAAACGGAAGAGGGCTGTCGCAGAAGAACCCTTCCAAGGGTGGGAAACACTGCACTGTAACAGCGAAGCGAGAATCAGATTCTCCGGGGAAAAGTTCCCCGGAAAGACAGTAACGATTCCTAGGAAAAGTCTCGCTAGGAAAAGGCGAAGAGGCCGTTTCCAAGAAAAAGGTGCAAAGGCTGTGTGCGTTTTAACTCGGCAGTGGGAAGTGTTGGGGGAACCCGGTTTCAATTTCTCCAATAACTAAATTTAATTCATGATCAATTTCTCCCCCGAAAAAACTAGACGGATCAAAACCAACTTAGTCTCAATAACAACCAGTAAATATACCTTCACGATATGCAAATATAATACGGAAATAATAAGAAAACAAGGCCAACAAGAACACCAAAGATTAAACGTGGAAAACCCAATCGGGAAAAACCACGGACCGTCCAAAATCTTCCATTAATCCTAATCATACTTCTCTAGTCACACACTAGATGATCAACTTCAATATTACAACCACAGTTTCTCATCACAAAGATGAATTAACAAATTCGGAGTCCGAAAAATCTAACTGCAATAGGAGAATTCGGAGGCGATTCTTGATGGACGAAGACTATCAACTTGTAGCCATCGGTCTCACGAACATAGGACAAACTTCTCTTGCTTCAAATCCAACTCTTGTAGAAATTTTTGCATCCACAAGAGTTCCTTAGCTCCTTCAGTAATAGCAATATACTCTGCTTCAGTTGTGGATAAAGCAATACATTTTTGTAATCTCGATTGCCATGAGACAGCTTCCCCTGCAAAAATCATCATATAGCCCGATATGGATTTTCGAGAATCAATATCACCAACATAATCAGCATTCGAGTAGCCACTCAACTCAGGCTTTCCATTTCCATAACACAAGCAAAATTTAGAAGTCCTTCTAAGCTACCTTAAAATCCATTTAACAGCGGTCCAATGCTCCTTACCTGGATTTGAAAGAAACTTACTCACGACGCCAATTGCATAAGCAATATCGGGTCTTGTACAAACCATGGCATACATCAAGCTACCTACAACCGATGCATAGGGAATTTTCTTCATCTCTTCCTTCTTTTTCTCACTTGTAGGACACTCATTAATACTCAACTTGAAATGACCGTATCCATGTTCTTCCATGAATGATTCAAACTTCATGTACCATTGACTCGGTGCTTGCTTGAGACCGTATAAGCTTTTCCTTAATCTACATATAAGATGCTCATTGCCTTCAACTTTGAAACCCTCCGGTTGCTCCATATATATTTCTTCTTCCAAGTCTCCATGAAGAAAAGCTGTCTTTATATCAAGTTGTTCAATTTCTAAATTCAGAGTGGCGGCTAACCAAAGAACAACTCGAATCGAAGACATTTTTACAACCGGTGAAAAAATCTCTTTAAAGTCAATTCCCTTCTTTTGACGAAAGCCCTTCACAACAAGCCTAGCCTAGTATCGTGGTTTCAAACTATTCTCTTCCGTCTTCAACTTATCCACCCACTTATTTGTGAGTGTTGTTTTACCCTTAGGTAATTTCACAAATTCAAATGTGTGGTTCTCATGCAAGGATTTGAGCTCTTCTTGCATGGCTTCATACCACTCATTTTTTCGATCACATGACATAGCCTTTTCATAAGTTTCCGGTTCTCTTGCATCAGTGAATAACACATACTCATGCGGTTGATAATTTTGTGAAGGTCTACATTCTCTTTCAGATCTTCTAACTTGAGGTAAAACCGGTTGTTCTTGCTCAACTGGCTCAATGGGCTGCTCTTGCTCAACTATTTCACTTGTCTCAATCGAAGAATTAGCATTATGTGAGGACTCACCATCTTCATGATTTCTATGATTTTCATGGACTTCTTCCCCATGATTACCACCCACGGGAGGAGGATTTGGGCTGAAACTAACTAAACATTAAGCTGTATTCTTTGGTCTCTCCAGCTTGTCAATGTCTTCAATGGTTTGATTCTCAATGAACACCATATCTCGACTTCTAACAACTTTCTTTGCAACTGGATCCCACAGCCTGTAGCCAAATTCTTCATGTTCATAACCGAAGAAGATACACTCTTTAAACTTGTCATCAAGCTTAGACCTTTCATCTCGTGGAACATGCACAAATGCCCGGCAACCAAACACCTTTAAATGATTGTAGGAAACATCTTTTCCACTCTAAACTCTTGGTGGAACATCTCTTTTAAGAGGCACCGATGGAGAAAGATTTATCAAGTCCACTGCTGTTCTCATCGTTTCACCCCAGAATGTCTTAGGCAACTTTGCATGAGAGAGCATACATCAAATCCGATCATTAATTGTCCGGTTCATTCTCTTCGCTACTCCATTCTATTGTGGTGTTTTTGGAACAGTCTTCTCAAGCTTGATACCATAATTCCTGCAATAGTGTTCAAATGGACCTCTATATTCACCACCATTGTCAACTCGAACACATTTAAGCTTCTTCCCGGTTTCTCTTTCCACATTGACATGAAATTGTTTGAAAGCAACAAGAACCTGGTCTTTAGATTTCAAAGCAACAGTCCACACTTTTCTTGAACAATCATCAATAAAAGTTACAAAATATAATGCACCACCAAGACTTCTAGCATCCATGCAACAAACATCAGTGTGAACTAAATCAAGTACATTTGATTTTGTAAGTGGAGAGGAACTATGAAATGAGAATCTATGTTGCTTATCTATTAGACAATGAGTGCATTCCTTCAAATTCTTCTCCTTCAATGGTAGAAGATTCTTTCTAGCAAGAGTTTCAAGTCCTTTCTCACTAAGATGATCCAAGCCTCATATGCCATAAATTAACCGAGGAATCCTCCACTGCATTTACTTCTTCCTTCATCAAGTTAGCTTGCGTGATGTAGAGAGAATATATTTTCTTGCCCTTAGCCACTACCATGGAACCTTTAGTCAATTTCCATTTGCCATTGAAGAAGGAATTGCAATAACTATCATCATCTAAGGCACCCATGGAGATCAAGTGAAGTTGAATATCCAGAACATGTCTCACATTTTTCAAAAGTAAATTACATCCAATGTCGGTTTCCAAATAAACATCTCCCATGCCAATAACCTTGGAAACACCATTATTTTTCATCCTAACACAACCAAAATTACCACTTCGATAGGAAGCAAAATAGTCACGCCGTGAAGTGACATGAAATGAAGCCGCAGAATCAACAATCCAATTAGACTCTTGGCATGTAAGGTTCACACAACCATTGTCACATACGAACACAATATCGTCATCGGGTGCAACCGCCATTGTAGCTTGTTTCTCTTCTTTCTTTCGCTCTTCATTTCTATCATGAGACTTATCTCTCTTTGGTAACCTGCATTCTCTAGCATAATGTCCCATTTTGTCACAGTTGTAGCACTTCACACTCCTCCTCGGCCTTGATTTCGATCTTCCTTTTGACTTGCCTTTGTGGTCATAACTCTGAAACTTTCTTGTATAAATTCTTCCCCTATTTTCTATCACAAGAGCATCCGAACTAGAAGCATAATTCAAACTTTTTCTTCTTGTTTTTTCATTGAACAAGCTTTCCTTAACCATGCTCATAGAAAGCACACCGTAGGGGGCTAAATTGCTTAATGCCACAACTAAGGTGTCCCAACTATCAGGAAGAGTACCAAGCAATAAACATGATTGCAATTCATCACTAAGATCAATTTCAAGATTTGTCAATTGATTTACAAGATTTTGAAATTCACTCATGTATTCTGACATGTTGCTCCCTTCCTTGTATTTCAAATTTACAAACCGTTTCACTAAAAGAGCCTTATTTTGTAGAGTTCTCCTCTCATATAGATCTTGTAATTTCTTCCACAAAGTGTCCACCTTTGTCTCTTGAGCAACATGATGATACACACTATCATCAATCCATTGTCGGATAAACCCAACTGTTTTTCGATTCATTCGCTCACATTCCTCGTCTTCCTTATCTCCTTTAGCCTCAACGCCCTCAACAGGATCAAACAAATCTTTACAATATAACACGTCTTCCATCCGAGGCTTCCAAATAGAGTAATTTGAGGCATTTAACTTGAACATGGCACCGCTAGTTTCCTCCATTACTTAATAAAATTTCAGCACAACCTGGCTCTGATACCGCCTTGTTGGGGGAACCCGGTTTCAATTTCTCCAATAGCTAAATTTAATTTAGGATCAATTTCTCCCCCGAAAAAACTAGACGGACCAAAACCAACTTAGCCTCAATAACAACCAGCAAATATACCTTCATGATATGCAAATATAATACGGAAATAATAAGAAAAAAGGCCAACAAAAACATCAAAGATTTAACGTGGAAAACCCAATTGGGAAAAACCACGGACCGCCCAAAATCTTCCACTAATCACAAAGAATAGCAGGATACACCAATCATACTTCTCTAGTCACACACTAGATGATCAACTTCAATATTACAACCACAGTTTCTCATTACAAAAATGAATTAACAAATTCGGAGTTTGAAAAATCTAATTGCAATTGGAGAATTCGGAGGCGATTCTTGATGAATGAAGACTATCAACTCGTAGCCATCGGTCTCGCAAACAACATATTCAAATTTGTGCGAATTCCATTAACGTCTTGCCTTTGAAAGGTGATCACAAAGATCTCTCCCTTTTCTTTTCTTTCTTCTCCGCGCTCTCACTTCTTCGGTGGCTGTTTTTTTTCTTCTTTTCTTTCTTCTCCACGCTCTCCGTTTCTGGTGGCTGTTTTTCTTTTCTTTTCTCCATTGTTCACATACGTGGAGACCCCACTAAAACTGCACACAGTAGTTTCTTCTTCTTCTTTTTCTTGACCGTTTCCTTTTTTTTTTTTTCTATTTGTCTTGGCTGGGCCCCACAAGAGGTGGACCCAGTCAATAGGAGGAGACTGCTAGGACTTTGATCATGCCCGTTGAAGAATGAGCTGGCGAGTTAAGGGAACCCATTGGAGCCATTGTGAAAGCAAGTTTTCATAGGATTGTTGTCATTGCTTATGGACCTGAACCTAAGTGATCTATCCATGACTAGGATGAAGCTTGGGTGAAACTAAGTGGAGGACCCAAGAGGAATACGGGAGAAAAAAGGGGACAAATCAGCCGCAAAGGGTGATTTATTGAAATTACAAGGCACGGTTTTCTATAACTTGAACACTCGGAAAAATTCTTCGAAACTTGACTGCTTTCATATTAAAAATTGGGGCAAAAGTATAGCCCAAGTGCCAAAACTTGGCATGAGGGGACACTTAAGTGCTAAGATCATAGAAAAATAATCAATTAAGTGCCAACGACAAAAAAATCCGGCCAAAATGTTGACGTGGCACTTTTCCGACGAGTTTGGGTCGAAACAACATTATTTTGGGTGTTGTTATGGCTAAATAAGCCCAAAACGACACCGTTTTGGCCAAAGTTTAATTTTTAATATAATTATTAATTAAATAATATTAAAAGCGAAATTTAAAAAAAAAGAGGCAACCATGTCCCTCGCTTGTGCCTACTACCCCATCGCCGGTGGGGTGGTAGTGGCGGACAGCCCTCGCCAAATGTTGGGAGAGGGCGGCGACCCTCTCCTAGATTTGGAAGAGGGTTGGCCGCCCTCGCCCCGACCTAGGCAAAGGTTGCCGGCCCTCTCCCCGACGCCAGCGGCCCTCGCCTAACATTGCTAAAAACAACGAATGCTGGGTGAGGACTGCCAGCACCTGCGCAAGGGCCGGTGACCCTAGGCCGACGTGAGGGCGGTCGACCCTCACCCAGATCTGGGAGAGGGTCGCTGCCCTCTCCTGGCGTCTGGCAAGGGCCGGATGACCCTCGCCATCCGTTGCCGCTGCCCCACTAGCGATGGGGTGAAGGACGTTGTTGCATCTTTGTTTTTTTTTTATTTTATTATAAATTTCGCTTTTAATATTATTTAATTAATATTTATATTAAAATTTTTGGCCAAAATGACATCGTTTTGGGCTGATCTAACCACATCAATACTCAAAATGACGTCGTTTTGGGCTTATTTTGTTATGTTAGCATCCAAAATGACGCCATTTCAACCCCAACTCGTCGGAAAATGTGTCACATCAACATTTTGGCTGGATTTTCTCGTCGTTGGCACATAATTGATCTTTTTTCTCCGATATTGGCACTTAAGTATACATTTCATAACTTTTGACACTTAAGTGTCTCTCGTGCCAAGTTTTGGTACTCCAAGGGTTTGGATGTCCTAAAAACTCACTACAAAAATAATAGCTTGTAAAACTCAGCAATCCTAGAATCCTTTACCCCTATGAAAATCAAATGCTAGGATTCTTATTAGTGGGTATGGTTTCGAGGTAGAATTTGGAAGCAGATTAGTGGGAACTTGTTTAGTGGGAATGACTTGAGGGTATGTTGAGTAGGTCCTATGTAAGGACCTGGGGCTCGCTGAGTAATATTGTCCGCTTTGGACCGAGACCCGCACGGCTTTAAAACGCGTTTTAGAGGGAAAGGGGCCTCTCACAATATTGTCCTCTCTGGCGACCGCAGGCATGCCGGGACCCACCTCCATGGCCATCCCCCACCTGGGCCCCTCAAGGCTTTGTTTTCTGCGCAGCGGAAGCGTACGAGAAAGTGACGGCCCGAGCGACGGTGCGCGAGGAGGAGGGATGGCGGTGCGTCCGCGCCTCGGTCCTCGGACGTGCGCAAGGAAGGGGGGTCACATGTCTCTTGCCTAGGGGAGAGTCCCACATCGCCTAGGGGGGGAGTCTTGAGATGGTTTATACGGCTGGGATCCCTCTCCCCTGAGTAACGCGTTTTAAAGCCGTGCGGGTCTCGGCCCAAAGCGGACAATATTACTCAGCGAGCCCCAGGTCCTTACATCCTAAGTTCCAAAAATTAGAGAATCTATTTTAATGGGTAGGTTTTAAAATAGGTGAAATGAGGAATCAAAAACTAGGAACAACTTTTTGTTTTTTTTTTTTTTTTTTATCTATGTCTTCACACAATCCCAGTATTCCATGGCACTTGATGTTAAAGTGTATAATGTAGAACCACTAATCTAAACTTCCATTCTATGATCAAGGCTTTTACTTTGTTAAAAATTTCATATTTTTTGCGTGTCTATATAAATTATGGTTGGTAGATTATAGTAACAAGTGGTGCTCATTCAAGGTGATGATTCATTACGATTGTTCAATTAATAATACATGTGGTTGAGTAGATCTTGGAACTAACTCTAAAATTCGTGACAGAATAAGTTTCATGGTATGTTTTAGGTTCCATAAAATGAAGAACCTATTCCGATAGTTAAGTTTCAGATTTCATGTTGAACTTGTATGGACCTTGAACTAGTAAATTTATATAAAACTTGAAATCAATGGCTCCTAATTTTCATGGCCCGTAGCTTATCGAATAATGTGCTGCTGGATCAAAACTCACTTCCCCCCTCTGCCGTCCTTCATTCCTATTAGGCTTTCTGGAGCGACGTGTCCTTAAAAGGGAGAAAGATACCTTAGCGTCCTTCCTCTCTGACACCTCTCGTGAACTATGCACGTTCTCATAATTAAAAACCAGAAAAGTATGATGAACGCAATTCATTATCGTCTGCAAACGTTTCTTGACCATGCCAAGCACCCAAATGCGGAAGCCGACCTAACTGGAGACGCCATCTCTAGTTGCTCGTAAAGAGAAATGAATCATGGCGCTCTCTCTGCACGAAGGCAGAGCCAATGGGAGTGAATTCCACCTCTGAAATATTTCGTAGGCCTGCGAAATCAGACTCTTTCTTCTTCCACCTTTTCTCTTTTCTTCTTTTTTCCGGTGTGGGTTCTGAAAAGAACTGTGCGCGGGTGGGCTATTGGCAGAATCTAACCGTAACTGCAGAGCTGCGTAACCTGTCTCCCTGCTCACATTTTCCTTGTTTGCCTCTGTTATTTTTTAACCTAATGTAACTCTCCTGTCGATTCTTGTTGCACCACCCTTTGACTCGTAAGGCTTTGATACTGATACACAGCATAAAGATGATGCGAAAAAAGTTGAAATTCTTGTAAAGACATAAACTTTAGCCGGGTAAAGGCACTGCCACTGCCACTGCCATCCTCTCTCCTCTCTTTCTCTCCTCTGAAAGAGAATCTTTTGCTGAATAGAATCGCTGTTACATTTCTACTGTGATAAAAACGAGGAACTAAACTCACTTCTGGTGCTGTGATTGCATCATAAAAGGTGCTGTCCGGCTCCAATATCAAGCTTCTCTCTTTTTCTTGCAACCCCTTTAAAGTTTGCACGCAATTTGCGAAACTTGTTAACCGACATCGCTGAAGAATTTCTCCCGCGGACCCGGATCCACTAGGCCAAGAGCATCAAGGCCATTGAGAAAACAGCAGGACTTGTGAATTAGGAGAGGCATGCAAAGGCCCAAAAGGATTACAATCCAAATCGCCAAATAAAATCTCCTAAAAGTTTCGAGGCTTGTGAAGAAACCCCTCGCGAGCCCATCTAAGCTGGTCTGTGGACTCGGATCGGGTGCCTGGAAAAGTTTCGACCCAAAAGAAAAGGCTTAGCCATCATTTTCCCGTTATCGGGTAAGATAAACTGTTTCCCAAAGGGGCATCCTGCAAGTACCAGCTGAATCAGATGCCACCGAAGAACGAAATATCTTAATGCAATTCAAAATTTCAAAACTAGTAATCCCCAGCACACTCATAATTGAATAAACAGAACGTAGAGCTCGCAGCATGACATCTGACATCCCACATAAACTAATGCATGTGTGCATTGCACATGCATGTGAGGTGTTCTTCCCACCCCTCATGTACCTTGGACATAGTTTTGCGAACTTGTGATGTTGGACCCACGTGTCGACCTTAGAGGGGTTAGAGAATGATGGGGGTTCGATGGATGGGATATAGTGAATATGAAGCATGTGATGGAGTGAAGGAGACATGCCGCGCCAATCTCAGAAATAAAAAGAATAGAAAGAGCAGCGAGTTGAGCAAATCCTGGAACCAACCTTAAAAGAGTTGGAAGTGACGATTTTTCAAACCCTTTTTATTTCCTTTCAACCACTGGCTGCTGATAAGGAGGACAAAAGCCTATACATGCCTCCATTATGTTGTAGCCTCCATTTGTCTGTGTCTCCTCCCCAATAAGAGTTCGCCATTGTAGGAAATCTAAACAAATCCAAGCGAAATCTTGGGAAAGTGGTGCTGGTGGAGCGGGTGGATGAAGGATTTGATTATATAAAATGAGGCCTATGGCATGCTAGTTATGAAAGTTCGGAAATTGGTTGCCACTTTGCGAAAGTTTAAACCGTTAAATTAAGGATGACGGGTGTGATTGCTTTGAGATTTGGAAAACGACAAAGCGAGATTGTGTCCACATTCCTAAAAGTGCACTTGTTAGGATACGACAAGATGTTCGTTCAGAAAAAAAGGATATGACATGATGTATATACTATGTCTTGAACACTCGATTAGCAAATCGTTAGGATGATAGGTTCATGCGATTGTATCAAATAATGACCGGTATGTGTGACAAGAGATGTGCTAAGATCTAGGGTACAAGCCGGAACTAGAATGATCGATCCAATTCCAAGCCGGTTTTAGGGAGAAGCAGCTGGTTCGGTTTCCAACTGGTTCAAAGATAGAATAACCATTGATATTTGTGTAAGATATTGTTTATTAAGAAAAGTAGACCGACTTGATTTTCTAAAACTCATTAGTTCTAATGAAAATTTGTGTCATTAATCATTGTTCTTCGTGGTGAGTAGATCCACTAAAAATTTTGAACCTAAAATTAAAAGGAAAATCATGACTCCTTAGTATCAGGAACATGGCTTGAACGGGCTGGGCTGGTTCCCAGTTCCACATTCTTAAAGCAGGCTAAGGGTTCGGTAGTTCTTTTGATTCCACTCTTAAACTTATACTGTCCTGTTCTGTACACTCCTATACACAACACACATAAAGAAGTGTGATCATGTTTACCTGAGGGTAAGAAAATTGTGGAAAATTGAACTCCACTCTTCTTGACTTCGTAATCCCATTTTATAATCGAGTGTGCAACTGATTTACCGTGAACTTTGAGTTTTTAGTACATCTTGTTCAAATAGAAATTCAAGATATGGTTGAGTTAGTTATATTTTTGTCTACATCGAGTATACAATTGGTCCACATCAATAATTTCTTACAACTTCTTAGAACAAAGAATAAAGAAAAAACCACTGACGGGCATCTAGCCCCCATTTTCCAGGCAGGCATGATGCAATGGTATGGGTGCTAATGAATGGTTAGTTGGAAGTGAGAGGAGAACTTGAGAAAGCAAAGATAAGGGGGACAGGCGAGTGACTGAAGAGAGCAATATAGTTTATATTGCAGTGAAAAGAGTAGCCATGTGAGAACCATCATGGGCCTCGAATGATTCTGTCCTTCATTCACTCATTCATTCATATGTCGTCTTTTAAATTATTTCCTTCCTCATCACCCATCCACCAACATTCCATGACCACTTTGCGCTTCACACTGAAAGAGAAAGAGCGAGACAACTGTAACTGTTGGGGACGACTTGTCGTCCAGATCCAATCCAGGCTCTATTTAGCTGCCCTCGTTCACTTCCATTTATGACAGATTCGACCGCCCAACATGCCATGGAAAGCTTTGTGAAGAAGAATGAGGCTAGCTCTTAGAAGGATAACATAAAATAGTCCTAGATATTTGCCTTGGAAAATGCACTCCTCAGTTGGTCTTCCTGCGAATGCTAATCATGGAGAAGCTTTTCTTCACATGTTAACTTCACTGATGCAATAATATTCGTGGCATTCTCAGAAGTCGTTCAGAAACAAATCTGACACTTTTCTAGAAAGACGTATAAGGAGATAATAACGAAAACTCCCAATGGATTCACTGAGTGGTTAAGCGCTTAGTTTAGATTCGCCAACTTTTATGTTCAAAGTACAGCGTCTTCTACTAAAAGTAATCTTTTTTGGCTAGGCCGACTAAGTTGTAGGTGGAGCCTTGACTGTTGCACATGAATGAGACGATTTGTGTGCATCCATGAAGATTCGTTGAGTCGAGTTCATAAACCTCGTGTAATAAAGAAAGCGCCGAAAGAAGTAGAGCATTTTTTTGAATTGCTAAGCCAATCTCTAGGGGAGTAAACTTAACTTTAGTTCATCGTCTTCTTTATCATCTTGTGCTCCTCTCATCATATTAGTAACGAAAACTATGTGCTTGTCTTTTCTATCCAAGCATTTGCATGCATGCATCTGATATAATACTGCCCTGAATAGATTTATTCATGGATAAGTTATGCTCGCGCTAAGATTCCATCGAAGTGATTGCTAATTGTTGACCTTGAGCGGACGAAGAAATGACCGAAACGTAATGGGGTCGGCACCTTTTGTCTTGAAACGGCGCCAATGGTCAATGCAATCCGGTGGAGTGAAACCAAACACGGTAGTCTTTTCTATAGCCAAGGAAAGAGCAAGAACAGTAAAAAAGAAGCGACTGAGAGAGAGAGAGAGAGAGAAGGTACAGCTTTTTGCTCCAAGAGATAGGAATCCAGAATTATTCAAACATATTTCGCGGGTCCAAATGATGATAAGCCTCCTCTCTTGTTTGTCCGGGCATTAGCTTATTTTTTTGGTGCTGCCTCTCCACTCTGAATAGGCACGTTGTTCCAAATTATCTCTACAGTCGTTTTGTTTTCTATCGTTTTCAATCAACAGAGTCCCTTTTGGCTGTTTTTGCATGGTTTTAAGCCAGTTTTGTCTCTTCTCCTCATATAAACATATCGAGTCCACACTTAACAACTTCTAAGGGTTTTGTCCAAGTCGAGGTTTCCGTGCATGCGACAGACAATGTTCCTATACTAAGGAACGAGCCCCAAATGAAAAACCAGGTTGCATACGTTGCTTTGTGTCGGAAAATAGCACGCCAAGTGCCTGGTCTGCTAGGAAATATTTCAGATGAGTTACCTAGAAGAGCATTTACATGGCACACAGAACTATAAATGACATAAATTTCGCAAGCGAAGAAGCATCAAACTAACCCACGCGTTTTGGCTATACGACGACTAGTTCACGTGCAAGGATTGTGAACAAATTCATGGGCTTTGCCCAGGAGTGCATGTAATATAGTTTTGTTTTCCTCGAAGTAATCCATGCATGTACAAATCTCTTCTTGAGGATTCCTAGCCTTCTAGAGATGGTCCCTAGCTATTCACGTCAAGACATGGCAGAAAACTTTGAACGCTGCGAATGGGGCTGCCGTTGCGCAACATGCTCCCATCTAGACGGGTGGATCTTGTTGCTCTGGGATAAGTTTGTATAGTAATACTACAGCTATAGGGAAAAGATATACATGCACATGCTATAGGGTTGGGTCAGGCTAAGGGTTTTGGGGCTTTATTTATCCGCTCGCAATGTCACTACAGAAGCACGATACACAATGTTACAAGAATATGCGGAGTTGAGTACTGTGCCCACTCACAGCAGGGAAATAAACAAAAGGACAAGATAAGAACCTTTGGTTTGAAAGACCCAATCTCCTAGGACGTGTCCATCTTAAAGTCAACATAAAACTAGCTAAAGAAAGGAGGACACGCTTCTAGGATGACAGAAAATACGATGAAAGATGGAGAAAGAGACGAAAGAAAGGATGGCCCTTGAGTTTTATTGTTATCTAGCTACTAGATAAGGTATGGACATAATAAAGTACCATGATTCTTCCGCGAACGCATGAGATTTCTATTAAGCTCGGTTAGTTATCCATAAAGACCAGGCATGTGAGGAATATGTGATTGGCAGGCTTCTTAACTTTCTCCTCCCTCAGTTGTTGACACATTGTCTCGCCTCGGATCCAGTTAATAAACAACTTGTATGTTCATAATGTGTTTGAAAAACCTAGTAACTGCTACTTAAAAAGGAATGAGATCTTCTAAATATAGGGAAAAAACTACATCATGAGAGATCGAAGGATCGGCGCAATGCATTTTGGATGGCCCGAATTAATCGTCTCCTCTTTGTTTTACTATTTTTTATCTGCCCCTTTTTTCCCTGTTCTTTTTTCTGGCTCTTCATTGCCTTGTCTTCTTCCTATACTCCACGGTGCATAGCCTAGCAAAGCCTATCCTCAACATCTCCACTCTACCCAAGTTGCTCCACCGTCGATGTCGATGTCGACGTCCATCTCAGAATCATGACCCACTACACATGTCACCAACATCTCCTAAGATCTTATCCGTGGTTACGTTCACACAACACAAATAAACTTATGTCCCGCTCTTGACAATGTATATTTTTAAGGTATTCATTGTCATAAAGTGCGTATAAATATTTTGATCCACAAAATAATCGTCTTAATATCTCATGTCATGTTGTGTTCGAAGAAAATATATTCTCGTACTAAACACTTCTCAATACTAAAAGTGTCTTGTCACCCCCTCACTGGTTCACTTTCGATTTTAATGTCAAACATTGGACTATTTGCATAAACGCCCCCTCGGAGCAACATTCCATCCTATGCTGCTTTCCTGTCAACTTCCCAACCTTCAAATCAATCCCAACAAATGTCACATCTTGAAAACCTACCCCATACATCCACATCTATTGCCCCAAATCAACATGCAACAAACATCCAAAATTTTACTCCTTCCAACTCACTCAAAACCCCACTTGCCACTATTAATAATAACCAAACATCAAAACCCAAAAATCCACCTACAAGAACTCGCAAAATGACTATTAAATCCCAAAATCATATTTTCAAACCCAAACAAATCAACCACATCATCACCAAACATCTACTTTCACTTCCACCGACTATAGAACCAACAGGAATTTCACAAGCTATGTGTGATCCTCAATGGCATGAAGCAATGTCGGTTGAGATCAATGCCCTTATTTGTAATTAGATTTGGGAATTAATACATTTTGATCCATATTTGAATATTGTAGGTTGCAAATGGGTTTATCGGATAAAAATACATGTTAATGATAGTATTGAGAGGTACAAGGCACGTCTTGTGACCAAATGTTTTCACCAACAACCGGCCTTGATTACACTAATACATTTTACCCAGTCATCAAACCAAATTATATTGAGTGGTTTTATCATTGGCTCTAATGTATGGATAAACATTAAGACAAATTAACATCAACAATGCCTTCCTCCAAGGAACTTTTTAGGATGAGGTTTACAAGTCGCAACTTCCTGGTTTTAAAGACCCATAAAAACCAACACATATTTGTAAACTTTGCAAAGCCATATATGAGTTAAAGCAAGCTCCGCTGGCTTAGTACAATGAGCTAAGTTTATTTTTCTCGCAAATTCATTTGTAAATTCAAAGAATGATAGTTCACTATTCATTTACTTTCATGGTGGTGTTCAAGCCTATTTTTTAGTGTATATAGATGATCTCATTATCACAAGAAGTGACCAAAATTTTGTTGCAGACTTCATCACTGCTCCCTCTAATCGATTCTCAGTTAAAGACTTGGGGCCATTGAATTTCTTTTTGGGAATTGAAATTATTCCTAAAAAGACTAGCTTACTTCTTTTTCAACATAAATACATAAGATAGCTACTTGAATGCTTTAAAATGGAGATGCAAAAGAGGTAACGACACCATTAGCCATGAGTCAATATCTTTTGGTAAATGACAAACAATCACCAGTCGATGTCACAGAATTTTGAAGCCTCATTGGTGCACTTCATTACCTCAACATCACTTGTTTGGATCTTAGTTTTGTGGTAAACAAGCTAGCTCAATTCATGTATAAGCCAACCACAACACATTGGACAGCCGCAAATGGCTTTTATGCTATTTTAAGGGAACATTATTCTATGGGTTGCGCTTGAGATGTGACACAAAACCTATGTTTCATGCCTACACTGATGCATATTGGGTAGGAAACATTGATGATCTCACATCTACTTCAGGTTTTGTGATTTATATAGGGGCCAATCCTATTTCTTGAAGTTCTTGAAAGCAACAATTGGTTGCATGGTCATCTATTGAAGTAGAATATCGAGCCATTGCCACGGCCTCGACATAACTTATTTGGGTAAAATCTTTACTTCAAGAACTTGGTATTCACATGGACACAACACCAAACTTGTATTGCAACAACATAGGTGCCACTTATGTTTGTGCTGCAAATCCCGTCTTCCATTCCCTAATGAAATACATTGAAATAGATTACCATTTCATTCGGGAATTTGTTAAAGCCAACAAGATGTGGGTATCTCATATTTCCACCCATGATCAACTTGCCGACATTCTCACAAAACTGTTATCAAGGCTGCGGGCAATACAATTATGAGACAAGATTGGCATTTCCGATGGAACATTCATCTTGTGAGGGTGTGTTAAGATATGAAATCTTTTTTAATACTATTTTTTGAATATGATATCTTTTTGATACCTTTTTGAATTTCAGATAGCATACCAATTGCAAATGAGTTGGCATTCCTTGATTCTTACTCTATTAAAAATTGGTTTTTCCTTCTTTTTATAAACGTGTACAATTTGTAAATTAATTGTAATGAAAATTATTCACAATTTGTGAGCTTTTTCAAGATCCACCACTGCCTTTCTCTTTGTCTTCTTTTAGCAGTGTAGTAGTAACGGTGGGAGTAGAGGGAGAGTGAATAACGCACAAACTTACACCTTGCTTTATCTCTTGAGGTGGCAACACGACAACCATGAGAGTGAGCAATAGTGAAAGTGCGATATAGGGGCAACCCCATTGGGACTAGTAGAATAATCAAATATTAAACCATATTTCCATCTAACAGCTTAAACTTTTAAAATAGTTGGCAGTAATCTTATAAAATTTTACATTATATCAAAGTTGGAGGTTTTAAATACAAATCTTTCCAAACCTTATTTGCCTTTCTAATTAAATATGTCCACACGTCCACACTTAATACTGGGTAAAAAAAAATCATACTAAATGTGAGGGGGAGTGATGGAATAATTAAATATTAAACCGAGTATTTATCTAATAATTTAAAGGTGCTCGGTCTAGGGTTTTCTTGAGTAACTTCCTCCTCAAAATAGTGGTATTTTAGTCATTTTAGGGTAACCACACTATTATTCTTTAAGAGTTATATGCTCATCCATTTGAAAGTATATCTTGGTATAACTGTTAGATAATCTCACTTTGTAAAATAGTTATTTTAATCCATTTGGTTTCTAATATAAATTGCTAACAAACATTTTAAACCATGAAATAAAATTGCTAATGGAGCACTTTCGCTTACGCAAATTTTAGGAAGTTGCTTCTAGACGTCAAAAATTACTAATACACAACTCATAGGTCTATTTTTACCATTTTTTTCACATTTTCCTATTACGACAAACCTTTTTGGTAATCATTCTAATACATTTTAGGAATGCCGATTTTTTTTTGAATTAAGGCAAGAGATCAATAGCTCAATATAACAAGAAGTATACCATCTTGAAGTCTAACTAAACTTAACCTAAATGAGTAAAGATGTTCAACCGGACCGGGTTTACCTTGTAAATAAATCAGACCTCCTGGAAAATAGGTTTGGAAGAGCTTCTTGTTTAAACTGGTTGGAGAACCGATCAAAATTGGTCCAAGAACCGATTTCGAGGGAAGGCCCACTCGAGAATTAAATTGGTTTTTGAACTGGTTTTTACTTTAAAAAAAAAAAAAAAACCCAACTTGCTTCTCTCTCTCTCTCCCTCCCTCTTCGCGTGTCTTTCTCGATGCTTTCTCAGTTGCCTCTCTCTCAGTGTCTCTCTACACATAATAAGCCAGCACCCAGCCAGTGCAGCCACCATTATTGTCATCACCATCAGTGCCGCAGCCTGCAAAAACGCAATCGAGATCATTGTCACCTCTCTTTTGTAGCTCACTGACTCCAATGCAGCTATCCAAAATGAGGTGAGTTCATTTAAAAAAAAAACACTATTTTCCGTTTGCTTCACAATGAACTTGTGAGGATGGTGTGTGTTAGGGGGCGGGTGATGGTTAGTTTGGTGGGATGGTCGGCAATATGGTTTGACCAAACTTTTGTTTCAAATGGATACTTTTTTATGCTGTTTAAGCACTAATATTATAATATCATGGAGTCATTGGTTGACAAACAAGGGTGATTGGATTTGTACATTTACTAGGAATTTGTTGATGTATGGAGCAATTGATTGTGGACCTTGATTATCATATTCAGGATCTCACAAGTTTAGGAAAAGTAGGTTGTTGTTCACTTGCGTGTTTATATAAAATCCGAAGCCGTATAGGACATCGGACAGTTGTTTGGTGTTTATGAAAAACGGGTTCTCGGGTAGATCTTGAAATCGGACCCAAAAATATGGTAGGTTCCAAAACATGTTTCAGTATAAACATGGTAGGGTATATGTTTCAAAAGCTAGGAACCGGTTATGATAGGGTTAGTTTCAAGTTCCAAGTTTGGAACCTATCCACCTTGAGACCGCTCACCCCTATATTTGAGCAAGCATCAAACAATGCAAATTCAAGGGTGCTAGGTAGATCAATCTAACTTAGTCCCAAGAGTTTTCACATACCTTGAGTGGAAATACTTGAACTAATCAAAACCTCAATCACCTTGAAATCAAATCAAACAAAAAATAAGAATTAATGCATATTTATCTTTCAAAACAAAACCTAGTTTGATGAAGAAACGAAAAATGAAGATCATGAAATTTGTACCTTGTAAGACACTCGAAAGGTGGGATTAAAAGCTTAGACAACTCAAATTGGAGAGAACTTTGGAACTTGGTTGTAAAGAGATTTGGATAGAAAAATTTTCTTTTATTATAATTTTTTCTGAAGAAAGGACAAATTATGCAACGTGCAAGAGCTCTTGAAGGTAAAATTTCCTTTCTAGGTAAGAATGAAATGGAGATGGGAAGTTCACGCCCTGAATGAAGAAATTATTCGCAAGAATTCAGGAATAGGAGAGATTTAGAGACAAAACCACATAGATATCCTTTCAGACTTTATGCTTGGCATTGATGAAAGTTATCAATCTATACATCCTGTCAAATAAAGCTAAGTCTAGTTTAATTGTCCCCCGGACCATGACAAGACATTAGAAGGAAATAGGTGATGAAGATGGGAATTACCACAACTGACTTTTGGATCATGCTTACTACGTCACCCCCAGTAAAATCCCTAAATCGAGAAGGTACTGTTGATCCTGTGAACCTGATAAGCTATATTAACCTAAGATAAGGAGAACAGAATTGGTGGTCATGTATGTTCCATTCGGATTTAGTCCTTTCATATGGTCCAGAAGCGGTTGCCAAATTCGAGGAAAAGAGCCAAAACTCTGAATATGCAAAAGAAAATATCAGGTTTCGAATTTATTTATCCAGCTAGATTCCAAAGGGAGAACTGCAGAAGCATGTCCACCCCTCATTCTTGGATGCATCCATAAGCTAGCGAGGGCTTAGATGCTCAGAAGTTATCCATCCAGAGGCGGAGATCATTTCTTTTCATGCACACGCAACAAGAAAATGTTTGTAATGCTCTTTGATCTGTCATGCAATGCCGACACACCAACGACAAACTAGATTAGATTGATTTGAATGCTCACATGTTATGTGCTCGTCGATCATCGAGGATTCGGTCACGTTAGCCAATTCCTATACACCCTCATTTGCTTTAATGGACCCAGAATTCTCCTAATGGGTTAGCTAAGTGACTGCACTTTTGATATGGATAGAACGGGTGTCGTGTTCGAATCTCGAGAGCCTTTCTGTCACTGTCTGGATGGAGCCTTACACAGTACACGGAGACAAAATGATTTACATGTGAGTGAGCTTGAGAGAGAGAGAGAGAGAGAGAGAGAGAGAGAGAGAGAGAGAGAGGAGAGTAATGTGGCTGATATCCCCTCGTGCGCCTCCTGCAGCAAAGAGGCAGTGTTGCACAGATACCAGACAAGACCCTTGGTTTTGTTTGCTTACCAGAAAATTGCTCTGCCTTCCTGCCCCATGACAAGGGCCACTATTTACACATCATTTCGTCTTTGTTGGTTTGCCACGTTTATCCTTTCTCCCTACATTTCCAAACCCTGGGTAATTGCAAAAAGCATCAGTGTGTGCATGCACACTTTTGGTTTTGAGTCTAATCGTTGGCAGGAGCCCACTGTCTCCCGTGAGGCAGTAGGCTTGGATAGTCTCGCCATTTCCCTCTTGCTTCAGCTGTGCAGACAGTAGGAAAATCGAGGAGCAAGTCGCTTTCGTCCAATTTTTCCGTCAATGTGAATCAACCTACCAAGGTAGTGGCGTGACATATGGATCGGACAGTAACACATCAAACATGTTTTTTTTTAAGGGCCCTATTTTCGGTCGTTGTCTGCTCCAACCGGTTTTTTGATTGGGGAATTGCAAAAATGAATATCATGTATAGTTACTTTTAGTTAAGTTTGCATGTTGATGATATTCAACATGTTTGGTACCACTATTCAAAGGTATAATGAAGAGAGTTTCCTCCTATTTAGGATGCAATGTGGAAGTTCTGCTCTTTCCCTACAAAATACTCAATTAATTTCATGGATTTGGCACAATGAAATGTGGCATAATATTTGAACTTGCCGGTATTGAGGAGTTGAACATGTGTAATAATTCTTAATTTTACATGCATGTGCACATTCGCTAAACCATTAAGGCAACAATAAGGTTTGCACATGAGGGTTGGTAAATCAAAGTTTCAAATTGGACGATCAAGATGATAGGACCCAATCAATTTATTTAATAAGCTCATTCGTCAACGGATTAATCATGAAATGGATCCAACCAAATACGTTAATGAATTAATAGTTGTTTAAAATATTCTGTGGTTGCATTTATTAACTCATAGATAGATTTCGTCATGTTGCTTTCTCAAATAATTTTGATACGCTAGAAGCAAGACCGTTTCATTTTAGTTCAGAGTTCCATGCAAATTTATTCTAAGACTAGTTTATGCGAATCCACAATAAAATATAGCTACTATTGAGATCCTCAAAATTAAAAGGGTAAAGTTAGATCTTGCTTACTTCCTTTAAATAAATGACACGTTAGCAATGAAATTTAAGGGCTTAACATAACCCTCATCACATTAAACTAAGGATGTGTAGTTTTAGATTTCGTACAGGTTTCAGTTGGAATCTATAATTTACTTGTTGGAACATGTTTCTTATATTTTTGGAACCATGAACCTATCCTACAAACTGTGGAATCTAAAAGCCACCCTGTTACAGGTAGGTTTTAGCCAAGTTCTAAATGTATTATTAAGTGAATGATTGCAATGAATCATTACTTTTAATAATTACTACTTGTTGCTACAATTCACTAATCGTAACTTATATTTAAATATATAAACTTAATCATAAAATGGAAGTCCATACTAATGGTTCCAAATTATACACATATTATCAGACACTATGAAATACTGTAGAATCAATTGAAGACATATCAAGAAAAATACATAATCTTTTTTTAAGTTTCAGGTTCTAGATTTCACCTACCTAAAACCTAAAACCTATTTGTTGAAACAGATTCCTTAATTTTTGGAACCTGGAACCTACCTTGTAAACCTTGTAACTTGAAACCGGATATGTTCCCACTGATTTGATTCTTTGGTTCCAAGTTCTACCTTAGAACTATACTCACCTCTACCCATAACGAAACGTTACCCCGATTTTCTCTCTCTTCCAAACTCTCCCTCTTTGATCAGAAGATCCACCACACCGCGATCAACTCACCTCCGCCTTCATTGCTCGGCTCCTCCACCCGCCGTCGAGAAGAACCCTGGCAACCACCGAGACGCCCACACGTTCTTTCCAGCTCAACCACCTATCCAATTCTAATCTCAACTAAACTAGATAGTTAATTCTCTAGAATCTGTGGACTCCTAGCGCTGAACACATGCTGCTCTCCACCATCTTCTCCAATAGCAATTAAAGTACATGTTCCCTCAGAAAAATGTTAGGTACAGCTCCCACTAGAAGCAACCCCCCCAAAGGTCGTCGTTGGCATGAATGATGGTGTCTCTGCATGGCGTGACATGGCAACGTGATGTGAAATGGGGGGGGGTAAAATGGAAAAAGGCGGGCGGGGCTAGGCTGCGCTCTTCGTCGACATTTTCCGGGGCTAGAAACCCTAGAAGGGGTGGGATCGCCGCCACGTGTAAAGCGCTGGCGTTCGACAGGGGAGGGGACGGCTTCGACAGGGGAGGGGGTCGCCAGAGTTGTCCGAACTTCCGAGACAGCGAGGCTGAACGAGTGGCCAACGTTGTGGGATCGGGAGTTCTGTCCGCGATGGATTATGCCTTTTGAGTTTCGATGGCAATTTGCACGGATCTAACAGCTTCGAGATGAACAAGTTCGCCGCCGTGATCGCGGGTTATTAGGGGCAGGACGAGGCCGGGTCTAATGGAATGTCTATCGTGTCTTTTCCCACCTTCTATTTCTTGTTCGGATAGTGATCGAGTATCCGAGCAATTCTGCTCATTCTTAAGTTCCGCACTATACTTTGCCCCGAGTCAAAATCAATACTTCACTCGAGATTTTCTCGGTGATCGAATGCGGCCTATGTGGAAACACTTGAATGCATACACACGAGGCAATGCAATGATTGACAGAAGTTAATAATGCACAGTTCGCACTACCAAGAAGGGGTCCTCACTTGCACTTCGTAGGCCAATCTCCCACGTGCGAAGATCCTCTTAAGGATTACCTATGTTCCTAGACGCTAGCTTTCGGACATCTCTACGTAATGAGTAACGCAGGACTTATCAAAACCAGATTTACAAAATCAGTTCGCTAAAATGAAGTGTCGGAATTAGGGGCACCCCCTTACACAAGCAGGGTCATATTTAATAACGAATAACAGTTCGACACGAGCCAATCTTAGTGAGTCTAACATCTTCCTTGGACTAGTCGAACTTAGGGCTTCGAATGCAGCAGCCGAAACTCGCAACCCTTGAGATTGATCAATCATCAGAAATTAAAAGTTGCAAAGTTTTTTTAAAAAAAAAATTGGAGGATTTTTTTAGTCGTGTGGTGGAGCATGTACCTTAAAAAGTTCTATCTTTTCCAAGATTTTGTATTACGTCGAATGGAATAATTCTGAGTTGGCCATTGCTTTCTATTTGGATTTCAAAGAGAGAGTACCTACATGCGAAATTCCATAAATGCCTCCCTCCTTTTTCTCCCCCGCCAAAAACAAAATGGTAGAAAATGAAGTCGCTTTCTATATGTAACTTTTCGCGACGCAAGTGATGCTTCCGACATATTATTTTCTTGCGCAATTGGGACAAATGCTAAGGTTGTAAGGATGGGCGGCACCGACCGGAGGTTCCGTGCCCTTTTTTTTTCCACCAAAATGTCGCGAAAAACCGTAAAGAAAATTTAAGAAAAAAGGTAAGAGAAGATTAGATTCATACATCCGCAATTAAGTGACATCAAATTGATGATGGCAGAAAAAAAGTGGTTTTTTTTTTTTCTGGGTAGAGCCAGAAACGCCGATCATGAACCAAAAATTTCTGCTCTTTAATCATCCTCCCGCCTCCCCCAAAAAAAAAAAAAAAAAAAAAATTTCAATACCCCCCACCAAAAAAAAAAAAAAGAGAGAGAGAATCTAAAATGTAGACTAAAAAAATACAAAAGAAAGAAAATAGAGAGAAAAAAAAAAAAAAAAAAGGAGCTACTAACTTCCTCCATCCTACGGTGATCATTACGACGGAGTCACTACGACGCGAATCAACGGCTGCTTTTCGTCGGCTTCCTCGTCGTCGTCGAGACTAGGCCCGAGCCCTCCGTCCCCACACCCGTTACACGTCAACATCCGGGCCCGCTTAGCCTGGAAATCCCAGTCCGTGGTCCCCACCACATACAGCATAAGCCCCGCGCAGCAAACTTGGGCCGAGAGGAGCCCCACCCAGAGCCCGCGGAACCCGACCCCGAGCCCGAACCCGAGCCCGACCGCCGCCGGCATCCCCACCAGGTAGAAGGCGCCCAGGTTGACGTTCGCGGCCGTGCAGGGCCGCGCGCTCCCCCGCAGC
Organism: Angophora floribunda; assembly: GCA_014182895.1. Lineage (NCBI taxonomy): Eukaryota > Viridiplantae > Streptophyta > Magnoliopsida > Myrtales > Myrtaceae > Angophora > Angophora floribunda. Next base: position 8,024,769 of record CM024707.1, read on the forward strand.
ACGCCGCACCCGACGGTCTGCGGGCAGTTGCCCAGCTCGCACAGCCCGAGGATCGGCAGCGCGGCCGACACCAGCCGCAGGATCGCCTCGTCCTGAGTGAACATGCGTCCCCAGGTGTCCCGCATGGCCCACGAGAACGCCGCCGCGCAAATGCCCATCCCCGCCGCGAGGACCCCCGCCACCGCGGAGGAGAGCCGCGCCCCGCCCGGCTCGTCCGCGCCGAGCCTGTTCCCGACGCGGGTCGACACGGCGAAGCCGAGCGAGGACGGGAACACGTAGAGCAGCGAGGTGGTCTGGATCAGGATCCCCATGGCGGCCACCGCCGACTTGGGCTCCGCCAGAAGCCCGCACAGAACGATCATGATCTCGTACCACCACCATTCGAGGCAGACCGAGACGCAGCTCGGCGCGGCGAGCCGGAGCAGAGGTCGCCACCCGGCGAAGCAGTCCCAGCCGGGGCGGCTCCACGTCGGCTCGTGCAGCCGCGCCGCCCACACGTAAATCACGAGCACGACGAGGGCGAAGGCGTTGGAGGCGGCCGACCCGGCGGCGACTCCGGCGACGCCCAGGCGGAGGCGGCGGACGAGGAGGAGGTTGACGGGGACGTGGAAGACGGTGCCGAGGAGGGAGGCCAACGTGAGGGGGTGGGTGATGCCCTGGGCGCGGAGGTAAATGCGGATTGGGTGGAGGAAGGAGTTGGTGAGGAGGTCGGGGAGGGAGAAGAGGAGGTACGTGTGGGCAATGCGGGTGATGTTGGGGTCCTGACGCAGGTAGAGGAGGACCCTCTGCATGTTGAGCCAGAGGAGGGAGATGGGGACGGAGCAGGCGAGGAGGAAGACGACGGAGCGGTGGAGGGTGACGGCGAGCAGCTTCGGCCGGCGGGCCCCGAACGCCTGCGAGCAGAGCGGCTCCATGCCGAGGGCCAGCCCGGAGAGCACCGAGTAGCCCGTGATGTTGGCGAAGGCGATGGCGAGGGAGCCGGCGGCGAGCTCGGTGTCGCCCAGGCGGCCGAGGAAGATCATGGACAGGACGGAGCGGGAGTAGAGGATGAGCGCGGTGAGAGCGATGGGGAAGGCGAGCGCGAACAGGGACCTGGCCTCAGCCACGAACTCCGAGGCCAAGCCGCCGGAGGGGGACGAGGTGGTGGGGGCGGCGGCGGCCTCGTCGGGCTCCGGGGGCTCTTGCTTCGCGGAGGGGAGGGAGAGGAGGTCGAGGAAGGTATTGGTCTGCTGCTGCTGCTGCGGCGGCGGCGGCGGCTGCGCAGGCTTCTCGGTCGGGTTGCACATTTCTTGGTTCGCGGCGATTGAACGACGGCGACGAATTCAAGACGGGCCCGAATCACAATCTGGGAAGAGCTTTCAATGCTCGGTGTTTCGCGCTTGGATTCGAAACTTTACGAGCTTCGATACGAGTTCAAGAAATTTAGAGAGAGAAACAGAGAGATACTCTCATGGAGAGCACTCTGTTTTGCTTTCTGCTTTGTTGCAGCAGTTTGATGTTGCTCTGCTCTGCTCTTTTTACTACGGGAAGACAGATAGGAATCGGGGGAGGGGAGTGGAAAGATTGTTATTTCCGTAGTCGAGTGAGATGTTGTTAAATAGACGAGCTTGTGGTGGGGTTCCTTCCATTTTTCTTTTCTTTTCTTTTCCTTTTTTAATTTCCTTTTTATATTATTTTTTGCTTTTCATTTTTTTTATTTGCTCATTTTAATTTCTCTTTTCAGACTTCTTTTTTTTTTTTCCTAAGGTTGCCTCACCAAATGAATATTTATTGAGAGACCTTTTGCGAGTAGACTTTTACCCATTTGTCTTCTTTTTTTAATAATTCTTTTCTAAATGGCCGAGTATATGTTTGTTTTGAGACTTTCTGATGTTATGTGGTAGCATGTCAGATTCTGAATAAAAGTCCAATTTCCCATGCCCATAAGGTAAAACTAAAAGCGGGCATTTTTTTTTTATGGATACATCGATCTGTTCCGTTGCAAAGAGCTTCAAAAGTGCTTATTAATCATATTTCCTTTGAAAAAAATTTAATTTTCAGAGCATTGATAGAAGACTGTAAAAAATTTCCCCCGGAATGAAATGGTGGAGCTGTGTTAATCTTCGATTGGACCGGAGCGTCGCTTTTTTCTTTCAAATGAGAACGTGAATGCTGACTGATGAATTCAAAGAAGGCATCATGGTCTCATGTGGAAATCACCCTCAAACTCCATACTTGATAACCTTTCTATCTATGAATAGATACGGCCATCATCATCTTCGTCAATGACTTTGACCGGAAATAGGCTTGGTTCACGATTAGGAAAGATGTTGGGTTTGGTAGGGGCATTGATTAACTTACTTGAATTCGATGTAAAACAGGTAATTAAAACACAACTCGAATTCAGAAAAAAGAGTTGGCTTCATTGGGAAGAAGGCCAAGGTTACATATTAACCCTCTCCCTTCTTACTTTCCTAGGGTAGTTTTTCTATTCGTTAGGATTAACTCTACCTATCCAGCAGTCATGCTCCTGGAGGGCCGCAAGGATCTTCAGATTATTTTTTGACGGCGAGGAGCCCATCCCCAACATCCCTAGTTGACTCTAGATATTTTTCTTTCCTAGAGTCAGGGAATACGAATGACTCTCTTGGAAGCGAGACAAACGACCTACCCTTTAATTTTCTCCCTTAATCGTTTTAAGGATTTGCTCGAGTTTCAAATTCGGAAAAAGAGTTGGTAAATTTTGTGCAATTTAAGTGCAATACCTCTAAATAACCAGTTACTCGAAGCATTTACTTTTACTATATATATGGTTTTTTCAATGGCCGCCACCGCAATTTGACGTGGCAGTCAACATTTGCTTAGGTCCAGTGGACGACTTGCTTTTGCCTTAATCAGTGATCGCTTTTTTCAATCAGAAGGACGAATTTTTCATCGCTTTATAATTTATAATTGGGCACGTCTCTAGAAAGCTAAAATAAAAGTAGCCACGCTATTTTCATGTGTTTGATAGTTTAGTGACGGTTTGTTGTTAACTACTTTTTTTTTTTTCCCAAACAGTTTTGACATCTTTTCAATTTAAGATGAGTTGTGTAGTTATGTATGATTGGTTCTTGTGCTTGCGCATTAAAAATATAGTTAATACCATAAAAAAACTCCAAATTATGATTAATATGACACAAATATCTTCAATTTTTTATATTACTAAAAATCCTAAACTTACCTATCGTGACACACATACTTCAAAAAAAATTGTGTCATAAAAAGTCCTGAACTTATTTTAGTGTAACAAATATATCATAGATGGAATTGTTATAAATGGTATATAGGTTTTTCTACGACACAAAAAAAAAAAATTGGCGATATTTGTATCACAATTGACAAGTTTAGGGTTTTTGGTAATACAAAAAGAAAGTTTTGAATATTTGTGTTATAGTAATTATAGTTTGAGGTGTTTTGTCTATGGTATTTGCTTATAGAAACAATCTTGTTTTTTGGGCGGACCCAAGAAATAATTTAAATATATTAAAAAAGGGGAATTCGATTATAATCGATTTTTTTAAAGCAAATCTTCAGTCCCAAAAAAACAAATGCAAATTGGCATGTTTTTAAAGAGATATAATAATTCCATGTCATGTTCGATAGGCCTTGGCGATGTCATAGCATTATTCGTCGGAACTAATAAATAAATAAAACAGTTTGGAATTATCGAAATATCCACGGTTTTAACGCGAAAAATGCCGGGCTTAAATTATGCACTCATAATTTTCCGTAGACAAAAAAATCCAACTGTCCCGTCGGATTAGCTTACACGTCAGCAAAGATATCCCGCGAAAACTAACAAAAGGAGAAAATAAAATCTGCCCAAAACGGGGACGCGGCTGGGCGTTTCGTTTGCCCTCCGAGATTAGGAGACGCCGTTCCTTCTCACGTAATAGCAAATCATAAAAAAAAAAAAAAAAATCACGTTTGAGAATTTTCAATTTTTATGAACACAATATTTTTTACTTCCAAAATGATAACAAGAATGAAAAAAAACCATTTTCATTTGATACACTGCTAGAAAAATAAACTGTTTGCGAATTAACTTTTTCCCACTTAATTGTACTTTCCAAATTTTGAAAATATAATTTACATTTAGGATGAATATGCTTTGTGAGATATAAACAATTTAGATGAAATGTTTTGAAATTGCCCAATGAAATGTGATAAAAAAATTTCTCACTTTTGAAGGATAGCTTGTTATTAACAAAAGGGAAAAAACCACAAAAAATCTTAAACTTTGTCAATTGTGACCTATATACCTCAAATTGACACCAAACACCTTAAACTTGTATTTGCGTGGCACTTACCCCAACCGTTTTTTTTTTTTATGATACCAAAAATCCTAAATTTATATATACGTGGCACATTTACCCTAAAAACATTGTGACACAAAAAATCCCAATTTTTTTTTTGTGATAACATATTTTTGGGAGTAAATGTGTTACATGGATACAAGTTTGGAATTTTTGTTGTTACAAATTTTTTTGTGTGAATGTGTCAAATTGTACATGGTTAGGGTAAATGTGTCGTATAGGTATAAGTTTGGAGTAAATGTGTTGCGGTGGGTATAATTTAGAGTCTTTGGTGGCATTGACATTTAATAAAAAATGGAATTTCCCAAAACCATATAAATGATGAAAGTTACCCATTTTTGCTCGTCTTTTTTTGGTATTTCTCTCCTAGTTTTTGCATGGCGAGGTAGCAGGTGTAACCATGGAGGTCACATGCAGTCAAAAATTAACGTGAGAGAGAGAGAGAGAGAGAGAGAGAGAGAGTGAAATCCAAGTAGTAACATACTGCAAGGACAAAAGAAAACCAGAGCAGAGAGAACACAGCGAGTCTCACTGGTTCGGAAAGCGAAGGTGAGTACGTGATCGACGGGAATAATCAATAGAGAGAAAGAAAGGGAAGGAAGGAGGTAAGGAGGGAGGGAACAAGACGACGGTCAAGTCTCGTTGGTATTTTCGCGAACAGATGGAAGGAAGGAGACACATCCCTTACCGTACCCCATTCATTCATCATCATCCTCTCTTTCTTCTCTGTGTCTCTGTGACCGTCCCTGTCGTGTTGAGTTGTGAGCAAATTGACTGTTGTTGTCGCCTTCCCCCTCCCCTCCCGCCCGTCTCCCTCGATCCACTGTTTCCTTTCCGCAGCGGAAACAAACAAACAAACAGTGACATTGTAGGTTGCGTTTGGGGGGGGTCTGTTGTTTTCTGGTGCAGGATCGAGCAGAAGAAAGAAACGGGGAAAGAAAGAGAGAGAAAGAGAGAGAGAGAGAGAGGGGGGGCTTGGGTTGCTTGCTTTGTGTGTAGGGAAGAGAAGGATTCACGACCCCACTGCCACAGAATTCCGCAAGACGCCACCACCGTTCTGACACTCGCAGAGCCTCTGGCTCTCTGGTATGTGTCTGTGTCTGTGTCTGTGTCCACCACACAACCACTTCACCATTTCTGGGGCAGAGGGTGTGTTTCTATAACGGAAGCGTCTGCGCTGCGTGTTCCACCGTTCCGTGGACGCATCGGGATTTCCACGACCCTTGCGGGTCCCCTCCACCTTCTCTTCCCTTTTCCCCTTAAATACTATACCGCTCTGAAAAATGTTCGACACAGAGCAACCATCTCTCTCTCTCTCTGTGTAAAGTAGTAATCTCGGCCCTCGAACAGCTAGCAGATGTGATGTGAACTCGAGGGGGACCTGTTCCTGACGAAGAAGTCGTTTGGCTCGTCCTAAACCCTGATAGTCCTCGTCCACATTCCCTTTCGTTCCAGGTAAAAATACAAAAGCAGTCCGAATGGACGGGCTACCTTGCTCATAATTAGGCTTAACTTATGCATGGTCGTGTACTTTTTGACGGCAATCTGTCGCGATGAGGTTAAATTTTTGGTTATGTGCATATCCTGTTTTCGAGTACATGGCTCGGTTTATTCATGAGAGAGAATTATATAGCGGGCCATAATAGTTTAAACTTTAATTTGGAAAGAAAAAAAAAATGGAGCCTAAAGACTATATGATCGCACTGGCTAATTCAGGAAATTCCTTTTCAGAAGGTTGTGGACATGTCCGGTTGTAAAGAAGTTTTTAGCGAACATTTTCACTGAAAAATCCAAGGATACTGTTTAACGTTTTTATATTTTCACTTTTTTATGGGAAATGTTTTCTTATATTTTATCTGTCAGTCCGCACTCGCCTGTCCCTTCATTTGGAAAACATGGAATGTAGCTACTTGTTATCCTCCATGTGTTTTCATGGACCAAATAGCAAGTGAAAATTCTCCATGACCGAATGCACCTTACGGCGTTGCCAATCAGCTCTTCCCGTTAGGCGCCATTGCACGGCATTGCTACACGTACATCTCTGGCTCCACCGCCCCCCCTCCGCTGCCAACCCACCCTCTCCTCTCCCCACTCACGATGAGGTCATCAGAGGTACGCAAACAGTACACAGAGAGAGAGAGAGAGAGAGAGAGAGAGAGAGAGGTGGACAGCGAAGAGTGATAGATGGCGACGGGCGTGTAGCTATGGGCCGACAGCGAACGAGAGCTACCAGCAAAGGCCGGCGGCAGCAAAGGGAAGAAGGTGAGAGAGAGAAAGGGGGGCACCGGGATTTCTAGGTTTTTGTGGTATATTCGCCTAAAGTCTGACGCCACTTTAGTAAATTTGAGATGATTAGGCAAATGGTACAGTCATTCCCATAAAGGGAGAGAATCTAATGCAGTCCAACTTTGAATGCCTCCAAGTGATCGCCCGGGGCTTTATGCATAAACCGTGGTGATGGACGCAGAGGACAGAGAGAGCGCTAAGCTAAGTCCGAAGAGCCTCTAGCAAACCACTGTAGTTCTGGCCTACTACTGAAGAGTCTGCAATGCATTCCAATGACGCCTCGACACCCCTCAGATTCTGCTAACTACATTCCCACTAAATTGATCTTTTTGGTTTCTTTATTTGCCTTGCTGAATCAGTCTCGATCTGCAGCCTTTGTCTTGGGCTAGTGGAGCAATATAATATGCATGGTACCAGGTTTGGGAGGAAAGATCTCCATGACCCTCTTACCATTTTTGGTAATGGCACTAAGAGAGAACATCAACAGGTGTTGATTGATCTTTTGAGACCTCTCTCTCTCTCTCTCTCTCTCTCTCTCTCTCTCTCGCTCGCTCGCTCTGCGCGAGGGAATATCTTCGCTTTCATTGGTACTTGGTGCGTAGGGCCACCTTTTTTGGGTCCTTGCGTATGAGAGAGAGAGTGTCGATTTTCTTCATTGTTCTCTTCTTTGATGCACGCATTTAATAAAGTTTGGCATGGCCCTTTTGACGCACATGATAAGACGCAATCGCTTGCTATCATGAGTTGGTGATGGCCTGTAATTCTCGCCTACGTGGGTCTGTGCTGGCTTGTCTTTCTCAGTTGAGCACACCACACCCAACCGAACCATCTCAATGATAACCTCGTGTACACAGAGACTTTTCCCCCAACAAGGTACGAGCGGGTATACATGGATTTTCCGATTAAGGCATGCGTTTCTGTTTCTCGTAATCTCGTCCCATGTTCACGTGTAAAAGGTCTAGCTATTCTTAGGCATGTGAGCGTAGCTTAAAAAGCTCTTTCGAGTTATAAAGGCCCACCTATCTTTTCTTTTTATTGCTTAATGCACTGAGTACATAATGTCAGTTCAAGTGGAAATGATTCGAGTTTATCGATGTTGAGTTTTTGTGGTACGTATAGTCTTTGAAGCCAAGTCAAGTTCACGCGCGTTTGTAATGTCCCAATCTGAGGGTTCTCTATCAAAATTATTTTGCATGCATCTCCATCAGAAATTGTCATTATCAAGAAATATCAGCTCGAAGGAAGCAACGAATAGAAGCTTTCATTCGAGTTCTCGCTATACATGTACTAAAAAGAAGAAAAGAAGATGACGATTCGAGTGGATGTATCAACATCATGGTCCGAAATGTTATGCCTTTCTTCCTCAACAAGGTTCGATTCTGAGATATTTTAGAATTGTGCCTTGGAAGCAATGAATTTTGATGGGCTTATGATGTATTCTTGTGGGGCAACCTATGTAGCTACTAAGGTGAGTGTACCTTGAGCTTTGGAGCTTGACCTAAGAAAAAAAAACCTAAACTAGCTGATCATAAATAAAGGACGAACATATTTGCAAACATCCAAGATAAAAACACGAGGGTATCCAGGCTTGGTCTAATCCGCCACGGTCCTCAAAGATAAAAAGAACTTTCAACCTAATACATGTGCATGTCCATCTCGTTCTGTTTCGCCGAATGAATAGGAAAAATTTGGCAACGAATGGTATTGGTCCTTGCCTTGTCTCCCTTGAACAAGTAACACACCTGCCACCTTGCACATTTTCTTCTGCTCAATTAATTCCAAAGCCTAATTTTGCCCATAAAACTTCAGTGAAATTTCTCTGTCATGCAACCAAACCACTAGCACGAGAAACTAGCATCGGTCCAAACCTTCAAGGGTCAAATCAGTTCGGCTACACATAGTTTGGGACTGTGGAGTTCAACTAAACTTCCGATGGCTAGTTGCCGCCCATTAATGTCTCTTGACCTTTCTTTCCTTTGATCTATCATATTATATACGAAAAGAAGGAGAAGCATGAATTAATGTTTGAGAAACCCTGTTTTTTTTTTTTTTTTCCCACAACTGCTGTGCATGGGGTCCATCGTTGCATTATTCACAAGATAACATTTTTAAATACTACGGCGAAACCCGGGGAAATGTTATAAATTTGGGATAACATTTTCCACTATAAATTTTTGGCTTTCCAAGTCGTCGGATTATATGATTATAGAACTTCCTGATCTTCCTAGAAACATTCATTGGTGGGCATGGATTAAAATTATTTGCTCTCTATATGCTGGGAATATACTACTAATAAGGGACACGTGGCAGCACCCCATCTATGGCGAGGTAGATTACCAAAGTGTTGGTTCGTATCCCTCCCCCCACTTTATGAACAAGCTCGCTTTTTGGAGTACCCTTTTTCTCCAAAGGTGCCCAAAAAGTCTTCAAGACAAATTGAGAAAGCACACAGGATTAAGAATCCTGCTCTTTGCTTCTTCATATTTTTTGTTTTCCAATATACTTTCGGTCGCTTTACTTCCTTAAGGTACAACTGTTCATGGTACTTCACTTATTAGGCGGATGAAAAGCCTTCTGTAATCCACCTCAAACCCATGAGGGAGACGATTTAATAGTCTGTGTGCTCATTAGAGCTGCTTTCCTAACAAAGATCGCACGGGACATGCATACATCTTTTTGAAATTTTGCTAGGGTTTGTGTTCTTTGCGTCTTGCATGTTTTGGATCTCGTAAAGGTAACCTCAATGTCAAAAAGTTTCAAAGGTGAAACAAGCTTTGATAAATTGTGATAACTCGATTCATGTAATCACCTTGTTATCACTTGGACTGGAGTTCGCTGGGGGCTACACTCTCAAGAGAAGGGTTCGCTATGGAAGGTTGGGTCTTTACTTTAGTATATCTTGACAAGTTCCATTGCCATCCAACGAGGGATTATCCAAGACATGTAAAAGTATACAAAGAAGGATATATCGTGCACATAATGAGTTAAACAATCTCGAAATTGCGCAACTCAATAACCAAGACATTCTAGGAAATGTAATTTCTTTTAATTACTAAACAATCTCTGTTTTGTGCAATGATGTTTTTTCGTCCCTCGTCAGTCTTACAAGTTAGGGATGTGTATATATCAAGATATTAAGATATCCCGACAGGCGTACATAGTGTGGAATTGGTACCTACGTGGAAATTCAAGGGCTTTCTAGATTCGTGGTGGGAGCACGTCCACATCTCGATCTTGCACATGAACAGTGCATGTTTCTTCTGGACTTGATCAAGGGATCAATAGTCTTGGATGATACCGACACCTGAAATGTGTAAATTGTCAAAAAATAGAGCATGAAAAGGGCTAATGAGTGCCCTAAAACTGTCCAAGTCTTCTTCAAAAAGGGGGATAGAAAAATTCATCTGAACGTGATGTGCGTGTGAGTTGGGGGAATGATGCGAATGCATGGGTCATTGCAATTGCAGACTGGCCAGCTACTTGCCTCGAGCGCACAGCTCACGATCCACCCTCCAGGACCAATTTGCGCAAAAAGCCACCAAAAGAGAAAAGAACAACATCATAGTCATCTGCAAATTATCAAAGGGAGGCAAAGTACAATGCCGATGTATTCAATGCGGAGAGTACATGTCATGTTAGTCCATCGAATCTTGAAATTTCATCCTTCTACTGCAAGTGTCCTTTGTGTGTGGGAATGATCATCTCTGGTCCCTGTCGATGCTCGTTCGTAGCCCATTCGTGACCTATTGCTGAAAGTGCGTCGTACCTTGCCAAAGCCGGCACCGTTACAAAAGGGCAAAACAGAGGGAGAGGGGAGTGGGGAAGGAAAAAGACCAGCAAAAAGCAATTGAATTTATCAATCAAGAACAGGAACTTCGAGTACGGCAGGGCAGAGACCCACACGCATGCCGCATCCCACGTGGGACGCATCTAGGCACATGGTCATGTGACATTCTTGTCCGAAATTCTACACCTTATGAGCTGAGATTTTAAAGTTCCTCTTGAACTTCTGATAAAGAAGGGGGGGTTAGCTAATGAAGATCATCGTGAGCCCAATTGAGTAATCACGAGAAATTTGTCCTCCTTCACCGCAATGCTTGACCACTAAATCTTGCAATTAGGTCCACGGGGGATCTTAGCCCTCATCACACGATCATGATGGTCCTAAATCTTGGACCGTGACATATGGAGGTGGATATCTTAGATCGTTACTTTGATTGGGATTCATGAGATCTTATGGAAGTCAAATCAAAGATGCTTTCCCCCTTTCACAAAGGGAAACGCTTTCTCGGATTTGGATTCCTTAATTAATGCAACAATGAAAGGGATGACCATCCATTTGTTCACGCCCCACCTTTAATTTGGATTACCTCCTTCACACGGCCTGATTTATTGACCGCACAATTAGTCTTGCCCTTCATATTATTTAGGATTAGTATCATTAAATATCTTAAATTGGTACACTTGTGACAGTTTTATTCTAAACACTTTAAATTGGTGCATTTGTAACAGATTTACCATCTATTAATTTGCATTAAATTGTATTAATACCATGTAAAACCACAAATTAGTATGTCTATGATAAACGAATGAAAAAATCCCAAATTGATACACTCATTATTAAACTTATTATTTAGTGCGTCGGTGGTGAATAAAATTATTCTATATATCGGGTTCTGATTGACATGCAACAACATTTTAGTCATAAAAGTTGATCTTTTCATTGGTGACATGCACCATAAAACTTTGTCCAAATTTTGATGCTACTTAATTCTCATAATTCAATCACGTAACGACTCCATATACACTAAATCTTGGACTTTTTTTCTCTTCTCTTTTGAAGGGTCAAACATAAAGAAGATAACTCATCATCGCTCCATTAGCTCCTTTTAAGAAAACAAAAGATTATCATGTGTTGACAATATGGAAGCAAGGATCTCCGTATCGATTTAAAAGCTTGGTGTCCGCCATCGATGACCAAAGGAAAAAAAACTAAAAGTAAATAGAATGATGGTATTTAGGATACGGCTGGATTTGGGGGGTCAGTCATTAGTTACACCAGCAATGTTGGAAGGTGAAGAACCAAATGAAAGGACCTTATTATATGCAGAGAATCTAGGGTTTTATTCGCGCATATCTTATCAAGAATGCATCGCCATCATGATGGTTGAATCAAATGGCGCCACATCTTGTTTTTGTTCATCCCTAGATTCGACCACGTAAAACTTTGGCTGTCTTCTATTAGTCCATCATATTGATTCGCACCAAAGTATGATTGGTCAAACTGAAATCTCTCATGGGCCTAAGAAAACATCGATTTTCGATGGCCTTCTATACTTTGGTTCTAGAGTTTGGGATTTACGATTTCGTTTGAAACTAATAAGCAAGGTAAATTATGCATTATAAAGTATGCAGTAGTGGAGATTGCTCAAGCTATTTAATATATTATTATAAATTGATGCGATCGGTACATCGCGCCAAGATGAAAAAAATATTGCTTTTATATGTTTTAGGTGATGGCGCACTTAAACTAATAGTGCGCTTAAATCTGCTTAATCGTCTTGTAGTAGTGCTTTAACACTATTTATAATAAGCACATCGTTGGCAAGAATGTAACTAGATGTGCTTTACTCATGAAGAATGCGCTCATCACTTTTCTTCTTCTGATAAGTATACTCATGAAATTAAATTTAGAGAAACTTTCATTCCATTTCACCAAAGCATGTTCATATTCTTCTGGATATAATGTAATTATATGCAATAAATAACCTATAAATAGGCTATATATTGAGATTTATTCAACGAGATTAAACTAAATAACTTACATTTATTGAGCTTTGACACATGACATGCAATGATGTCGGCATGTTTATTTCCCGTCCTAATCGGGAGAGCTAAAATAATTTTGATAGTGTCATTTTTTATGGAGTTGTTTTCATAATATCATGTCGGTTATATTTATTTATTAATTATTAGGTGCCCGTGTCACGTGGAGATGTGTTTGCGGTGGAGTATGGTTAATGCACCTGGTCTCGATTTCCAAATCCGAAATAATACCCACCTCCTCAATTTTCAAGCCTTCCCATCATGAAATGTGAAATGGTCGGCTTGACTAGTTTGACTGACTTACGTCTAATCAGAAAGCGAAATTAAGTATAAGAAAGGGAATCTCAGCGGTGGAAGACCGAGGAAAATCGTTGCTAAACATCTTCAAACGCGACAGGAATTCCATTAAAACCACCCAAAAAACAATAATCTAAAGCCCGTGGGGGTTTTTTTTCGAATGTTCTGTCTTGAAAAGACAGCCGCTCCGGTTTGTGTGGTTATTACATGTGAGCGCTAGATTAGCAATTAATCGTGGAGAATCTCATGATGTTAACTGGAGCGCAAAAGTCTATCAACCAACAGCAATTATGCCTCCCTGGCGCTCAGCCGAGACGTCAAATTGTCAATGACTACGGTGGATGGAAATTAGAGGTTTTGCCGATCTCGGGTGTCACGCTTTCCTGCGTTCCAACCACTTGTTTCACTTTTAGAGGCGAGTCCGGATCTGTCTTCTTACCAGGATTTACCTAGGAAATTTTGGGAATTAACGTTGATTAGTCTCTTGTCCTGTCACGAACCATCATGTCTCTCCCCCTTTTGGCCGAAAGAAAAACGTTTCATCTTCCGTTCAAGAGGTGGTTGTATCGACATCCCCATTCTTTGCATAGGAAGGGCATCGATAGCTTGGATTTACCTAAGTTCTTTTTTTTTTGGTCGAGGGTTGGTTTTTACATTTCCCAAAAACTCATTTTTTTCCTTTTTGGTATATAAGGTGCTTTTACACCAAAGAAATTAAAAGAGATTGGGAGATGATCAAATCACATCCCGCTATACATTTTTAAAATCATTGATAACTTACACTTGTAAGGATTCCAATGTCAAAACTATTTATACTTATTTGCATTTTTCTTTTAGGTGAGATGCAGTATATTCAATGGTTATAATAATTTCATAAGCCCAAGTAAACTATTCAATGATGATTTCACGCGTTACTTCAAAAAGATCATGAAGCAAACTGACGATTAAGAATTTAGAATATGAAGTCCCAAGTTTGATTCTTGGCCTCCCGTAATCTAGTTTAGGTGAGGCCATCTAGGAAAATGCTACTGGAAAAATCTCTTAGCCCCTTTAAATGTGATGCTTTTAATTAGGACGAGTCTGATGTTTAAAAAAATGGGACAATGGTGCTTAGAATGTTTGCTCGTCATTATCAATCAAGGGCTTTCATTTGTGAAGTGGTAGCGTGTTTGATAGGCCCAACCATTTCCACGAAGCAAAATCCTAAAAATTATGGGCCAATGTATCCTACAGGCCCAACCCATCCTATTAAGTGCTTATTTGTAATCATTTGTAATCTACTTCAATTGAGGCTGCTAAAGGATGAGGAGAATTATAATTCACGAGTTACAACTACATAATAATGCCATTGTTATGGCCACTCGTGCATGGGTGAAAGACCTAACTTTCATTGAGTTAGTGAGAATATGGACCGACAAAAAGGCTTTCGACAAATGGCTATCTAAGGTCTCAGTCAAGGATGATGAAAGTGCTCTCCTCAATAATAAAGAAGGATTCAAGAGTAAAGAGAGTTGGATCACACATTGGAGGTGGCAAGCACAAAAATGCCATTGAGATTGGCAAAGCCAACTAGAAGGGATGAGCACTCAGTCAAGGTGAACTTGTCGGGATTGAGATAGAGATAACAATAATGAAGATAATAATAAGTGTACACGAGATGGTCGTTGCTACATTGGTGGCATAATGGGTCACTTCCAAGGTTTGTCAATACATACGCCCAGTGAGAAATGTTGCAGCACCATAAGAGAGTTCTTGAGTTGGTCCCTACACATTAGTATAAACCGATTCTAGTTTTCGGCTTTTATTCTATTGCCCATTCAATTGAAAAACAACCACTTTTTGTTTTCTGTAAATGCAACTCTCATTGAAATCCAACTCATTTTTCTACAAACCTAGAAGCAACTTTCTTGAGCGTAACTATTTTACGCACTTTTCACCAAGATGTCTCAAATGATAATGCCAAAAACTAGACAAATTACATGTAGCCATTGTAATTGTAACCATATCACTGGTGTTGTCTACCTTAAGAAGGCAAAGTATACTCTTATGCTTTCCCTTTGCTACTGCTCTTGCCCTTGATGTTATATCCACTCTTCACATCCAAAAGTTGTTGCAAAACCTTCTTGGTCAAGTTACTAGTTAAGATCCGATGAGGGTTGAGCCCTTACTAAATTTGGCGAGGGTTGCCCTTGCCTAGACAATGAGAGTCATGCCCTCGCCAAATCCACCAGAGGTCGCAATGCCCTCACTGGCCCCTGCTTGTGGTCAGTATTGACCAATAGTTCAAAGGAAAAGGAATAGGAAAAAAAAGGAAATAAATTTAAAAAAAAAATAATTTAAAAATGTCTACGTGAGTGTCAGCGATATCATGTAGGATGACTGACGTCCACGTCATAGATTTCTTGCCTAAATTGGCCAGATGGATTGAATTGGCACCAATGTGAAAAGGTTTAGAACTAAATTAGTTAAATTGAAAGATTTATATTTGAATTAATACTAATGCAATAGATTTATGACTTTTTTTTATACTTTTCCCCCTCTAAAAAATAATGTAATTAATATTAGACTTACTTTATTTTCACGCTTTAAATGGATATGCATTGAGTTGATGGAAATAACCTTAAAAGAACCAACTGATCTGAACCATAAAGTGGAAAGAGCGAAAAGTGTCATCCAAAGTATATCAGATTGTCCGTATCATGTCTTATTCAAACCTTTTATATAATTTTCTGTTAGTCTTTATACGAACATAATTTCCTCTCTAAGCTGAATATCATGACGGATTGTTCATAATATGTTCGAGCCTTGACAGCAATATTTGTTAATTAACATAATCTCTCAAGATTGAATTGAAGCCTTGATCATATTCCAAATATGATTGATCTCCATTTAGAACCGGTAGAATTGAGGTAAAGCGAATACAAAATGCCAAGTTTTCACCAACCTTAGCCCCCCTTCATTCCTCCTTATTCAAATAATCACATTCATGATAAAGTCCAAAACCTAGAACACCAAGTGGACAAATTGCGATTATAAAAGCACCCACTTTGCTGCTGGGGAATCAGAAAACTGATTTTCAGAAGTTGGGAGCCCAAATCCCTTCACAAAGCTTCTGCAACTGTCATTAGTGCTAGGAGTCAGTAAGTGTTGCACCTGAGAAGGCGATAAGCGCTCTGCGGCATTTCCTCGTGCCTAGGACTTGCGAGGAGGGAGGCAACGTCTAAGTTATGTCGGGATGTCTGCTCGATGTCGTAAAGCGGATCGCTACATTTGAGCAGCACTTGCACTACCTCCTTCATCGGAGGCCTCTTGGAAGGACGCTTCGAGGTGCAAAAGATTCCGAGCATAAAGACGTTGCTTATTTCAGATAGGAACGAGTCATTGTTGATCTCCTCGTCTATCACATCAGATATCGCCTTGCCATCTAGGATGTGACGCCATGCCCAATCGACGACGCACACGTCTTCGTCCTCGCCCATAGCCTCCTTCCCAGTGGTCAGTTCCAAGAGAACGACCCCGAAGCTATAAACATCGATCTTCTCATTAACTTTTGTCGTATGAGCATACTCTGTTAATCAACAAGGAAAAGGCAATACAAATCTAAATATTCTTGCCGGTTCAATATGACGAATGTGAGCTTGCATAGCTGAGATGGACTCATGTCAAGTGAATAGACAAACCTGGTGCAAGATAGCCGGCAGATCCAGCAATACCTGTCAACGTGACAGCTTCCCCCTGGTGGGCCAACATTCTTGCAAGGCCGAAATCAGCAATTTTTGCGTTGAACTCGGAGTCTAAGAGAATGTTGTTTGATTTCACGTCTCGGTGGATGATGGGCGGTAAACAATCATGATGCATATAACAAAGTCCTCTAGCTGCTCCTCGTGCAATCTGTAACCTTTTGGGCCAATCCAAGATCATGTTGTTGGCTACACCCAAGATGAGTGACCATCTTTTCGTCTTGTGAAGCCAATGGTCCAAGCTGCGATTTTCCATGTACTCGTACACTAGGAGTTTATAGTTCTCGCAAGAAATACAGCACGACAATTTGATAATATTGACATGCCTTACGTTCCCAAGCATCTCCACTTCTGCCGAGAATTGCTTCTCCAGATTCTCGTCTAACTTTTGGTCATTTGAAATCCTTTTCACAGCGACGGCATCACCAGAAGGATTTACCATAATCCTATACACTTTTCCTGATGCACCACTTCCAATCACATTTTCATCCTTCAATTCCGACAGAATGTTTGATCTTGTAAAATTCAACCTCTGAAACGCAGTCAGTTTCCAAGTTGAATCGAACTCATCTCTCTTCTTTATGGAAGCTCTGATTGTAAATACTACTGCCAACGAAACAAACATCGCCGTGGAGATGGCCAAGATCAGGATCAGGGTGGGATTTCTCGGCAATCTGCTGGATTGGGAATTGCAGACATTAAGCCTCATGAACGAATAGGATGCACAGAGGCTGGGGTTATTCAGGAAACTGGCCTCAAACGAGGTATTCTCTAGCTTGTGTGGGACTCGTCCACTGAGACGATTGGAGGATAAATTCAGAGAGACCAGCTTCAGCAGGCCAATTTCTGGGGGAATAGAGCTAGACAGTTGGTTTTCAGACAGGTCCAACTGCGTGAGTACTGGTAGAAAACCGAAGTTGCTAGGAATGGGTCCCGTGAATTGATTGTGGCTAAGATTCAGAGTATTCAAGGATTTCCACGAAACGATAGCTGTGGGAAGATTCCCAGAGAGCTTGTTCTGACCTAGCAAAAGCGTCCTAAGAGAAGGAAGCTCGGTCAGTTCAGTTGGAACCGTGCCATTGAGGAGGTTATTACTGGCATCAAACAGCATTAACTTCCTCCAGGAAGACACTGTGCTAGGAATCTTGCCAGAGAATCTGTTGTTACTCAGCTTGATCCAAGAGAGGTTCGGGGACAGCTCCTCGGAAGCTCGCCAGTTAATCCATTGCCGCTCAAGATCAAAGTCCTCAAGCTCGTCAACATCCAGAGTTCTCCAGGCACATTGCCGGTGAAACCATTGTTTTTCAACATCACATAGGACAAAGTAGTGCAATTTCCAAGTGACTCTGGCAACGCCCCGCTGAGATTGTTGTCCATAGCGACCAATGCGAACAGCACGCTGCCATGGCACAGTTGTTCCGGCAGTGCGCCAGTCAAGTTGTTAAAGGCCACCTCAAGTCTTCTGAGTGCGGAAAACTTGCCAAAGTCTGGGGGTATCGTGCCCCACAAATTGTTGTTGGACAGCAAGACATCAGACAAAGTGGGAAGACGGCCGATCCCTTCTGGGATTTGCCCAGACAATTGATTGAATCCTAAACACAACCTGGATAAATTCTTGAGCTTCCCAAAATATCCGGGTATGGTCCCTGTCAAATTATTATCTGAGAGATCGATCACGCTCAGGTTCGCAGCTCTCACTGCTTGAGGGATCGACCCGGACACGTTGGTCGAGTACATGTACAACTCGCTCAAGTTCCTCAGAGCGAAAATGCTGCCCGGTATCTCTCCGATCAACAGATTCATTGCCAAATTCAAGTGCTCAAGAGCCTCCATATCACCAACCGTCTCTGGGATTCCACCGAACAGGTTTGTCTGCGCCATCGAGAAGAACCGCAGCTTCTTCAGGGCAGTGAAGTTCTGCGGTAGCTGCGATGGCAAGAACTTATCGTTGTACTCGAGCCTCAGTTCTTCGAGATCGGGGAGGCCAAAAATCTCTTCAGGGTACGTGCCGTTGTACTCGGACTGGTAAAGATGAAGGATCCTTAGCCTCTGCAGCCTTGCGATTGATGCGGGAACATCGAATGAGAAGCTGTTGGCTGCGAGAATCAGGACCTGAAGATCAGCCATGCGGTCAATATCGGGTGGAATAGGACCTTCGAAGTAATTCTGGGACAGGTCGAGGTACACGAGCTTGGAACAGTTGTAGAGAGCTCTGGGAAACTCTCCGGGAATGTTGTTGTAGGAGACGTCGAGCTTGGTCAGGTTCTTGAGGCCGCAGATAAATGGGGGGATCGAATAATTTATGTTCAGGTTGTCGAGTTTGAGCTCGGTGATCGAGCCGCCTTGGCATGTGATCTCGGGCCATGCGCAGTGGGATGATGAATTGGAGGGGACCCAGTGGGCGAGGGAAGATGGGTCTCGCCAGGATTGCCTCAGCTGCAACAGGACTTGCAGTTCTTGATCTTGGATTTGAGACTCCGCAACATGGGAGAGAAAGCTGAGGAAGACGAGCCAGGTGATGCAGAAGGGGAAGAAGAAGTGAATATGAGGAGGTGATGAGGTTGGTCTCGGCATGATCGAAGGTCGTTCGGTGTTTTTCTGCTTAGGAACACTCTCCGGTGTTGGAGCTAGAGAGATGTATCAGCTCAAAACGCGAAGCAAGACGTGTTCGTTTGCTTTTGTTGATTGCTCCCAAGGTTTTTAACCTCGTTTTGAATTCTTAAAATTTGGTGATACTTAGATGAGTGGTGGGGATTACACGTGTCGCATATTTGAGTGGTTTTTTTCATTTCCAGTTAATGAAAAACCAGAAAAAAGAAAGAATAATTACAAAACCATAATCATTTCGAAAGTTCAGCATGTAGCGCTCAGTTGAATTTCCGTAGCATCATCAGACATCCAAATTTCTTTAAAATAACGAAAAGAAGTCATGAGAAACCCATTTAGAGTTTTATTACAAAATAATTAATATCATGAAAAATTTTAAATCAAAATATTTATAATAAATTTATTTCAAATTAATTCTTTGACCACCAAAAAATTAAACTGATACATTTGTGGTAAATTTATTCTTAATTAATTTCCGTTGAATTAAATTAATATTATGAAAAATCATAAACTGATATACATATAACTAATAAAGAGTAAAACTCCAAATTAAGCTACATGTTATCCAACTCAGCAAATTTAATAATAAAATTTAACTGAAATTAACAGATTGTAAGTCATAAATATATTAATTTGGATATTTTTATAGGTAAATTTATTGTAAATTTATTAATTTAGAATTTCTCGTAATATTAATTTTTAAAAAAACACAAATTTCTATGCAATGATAGCATCATGATTGAATTTGACCATCGCATTACTTGTGAGTTAAGTTCGACTTCAGGACCTGGGGGTTATAATGGTCTTTTAAGTGTTTGGAGCCCCAGTTACGCGATGGCATGCCTTTTTAAAATGATGGAGTGCGTGCAGCACTCCAATGTTGAACCTTGACCAGAGACTTTTATTTCTTTTATTTATGAGTAGGTTTTGTCGGCTTTTGTCTCTCATTGGAAAAAACGAAATTTTGGAAAATGTAAGTAAGCAACCATATTGGACTTAATCAGATATTTAAAAGGCCCAAAGAAAAAAACACACAAAAATCTGTCGTGAAAAATCTCATAATATCACATCCCATATTCTCTAATTGGTGGAGAAAAAAATTCACCTATCAATAAGGAAAACAAAGTGTATGAACACCTGCAAGTTAAAATAAAGAACGCAACTTGACTAGGCACCTCGCAAGGGAAATACCGCAGGTAGTCCTCATAAGTGGGAAATCACTTGAGTTGTCTCTTCTATACTAATGAACCTTAAGTGTACCTTGAGTTCAATTGTGAAGAAGATTGGCAACCATGATTGATTTGTGCCTTCCGTGCTTTCGAGATTATTAACCAATTAGGAGAGCATTCATCGCAACCCTCAATGACTCTCTCTCTCTCTCTCTTTTTAATTTAACATTAAAAATAAAAGAGTCGGAATTTGAAAATATGAAATAGAATATATTAAGATGCTCGTATTTGCATCATAATATAATAAAATAGTTTTTATTGAGATTTTCACAAATCAATCTATTATGGAGCAGTGGTATTGGTGAAATTTGAAACTTATTCCTTAGAGTCTTTGAAGAGAGTCATGAATATATCATGTAAAATCACACGCATCCATAGAGTTACAATTAGGTATTTGACACTTCTATTATTATTTTTGAGGGAAATTTAAAAAAATACAACAACAAGATGTAGGTAGGTCTAAACACATGTAGCTAATTTATCTACATTCCCGTTGTGTGATGTAGGAAGTACTTTAATCATCCAAACGGTCAACAATAAGTGGTAAGACCGAATAATGTCTAAAAAAAGACTCTTCGTAAACAAGTGCAGCCACCTTCTTAAATTATAAGCATAAATTATCTAGATGGTAAGATGTCATGTGAACATAATGTTCTTGATGAAGTTTCCGTTTATTACCAAAATGATACATGAAAAGATCTATAAACAATCCCAAAAATCACCACAATAAAGCAAGGCCATAGAGCTGCAAAAAATAAAATCCAGAAGGTAAAATTTATCATCGGAATATGGTCCACGAGTTATACATAGGCTTGTCTTTTAAGAACAAATCTACGATCATGGCTAAATCTTTGCAAACATACAAGATGCAAGCACTAGGGTTTCCACGATTTATTCAACCCACAATAGATAAATTACTTTCGACCTCATACATGTGCACGTCCATTTTGATTTGTTTCGCCTGGTCAATGGGAAGGACCGGCAAAGCATCGTGTTGGACTTTGCCTTTGTGCTTATGTCCCTCGGACAAGCAATACACCTTTTCTACTCAATTTATTCCAAAAAGCCTAATTTTGCCAAAAAAATATTAGTGAATTTCGTATGTCACGCGGCCAAACTGTTAGTATTGGTCTAAACCTTCACGGGTCAAGTCAGCTTGGGAACGTGGAATTCAACAAATTTCTTTGGCTTTTCTTCCTTTGATCTACTGTAAAATATACAAGATTTTTGTCGATTCTCATAAGAGGGTTAGATTAAGATAATTTGTTCCAAGTATTTCTAGAGTTCATGAATTATCATGCGCTTAATCAAATCTTCATAGGAAATTTCCCCTCTTTCGATACAATGCTTGACCACTAAAATCTTTCAATTTGGTCCTTAAAGTTGCGTATGGTAACTATTCTGTTTCTATTTTTGGAATAGATTTATATTCCAAACCTATTTTTAGAATAGAAATCCGTTTGGTAAAAAAAAAATTCATTTATATTTTTGGAACAAATTTCTATTCCAGAAATAGGTTTGAAATAGAAATAAAAACACAAATTTTTTACTTTTCTATTTCTGGAATAGAAATTAGAAATTGTTTTTCACTTTCTTACTTCTCACCTGAAGAAGTTTTTTTCCATCCGCCGCTCACCACCACCTCCACCACCCCCGCCCACTGTCGGTTGCTGGTTGCCGGTAGCCGTCCGCTATCCGTCGCCGCCGCCGCCGCCACCGCCGCCGCTCCTCCCGTTATCACCACCACTTAAAATTTTTTTGATTATCAAATGAAATTCTATTCCAAGAATAGAAATTTTTGTCGTTATCAAACGTGTTTTTGGCTCACAAACTCATCCAGAAATAGAAATATAAAAATCTATTTCTCTTTCAGAAATCAATTTTTGGCCAAAAATGTTATCATCCGCACCCTAAAATTCTAACCCCTGTGGCATAATCATCACTGTCTTAATTCCAGCACCATGATATGTGGAGTTCGTATTCCAGATCTGTACCTTGATTGGATTCATGAAATATTAGTGTTTGACGGCACCAAACCATGATCGGTTAGAAATAGTAGCTCTCATAGGCCTAGAGAATATCAATTTAGATGGTCTATAGTTCGGTTCTTAGGAGGATCATTCGACTCACCTAGGCTAGAAACTAATAAGCAAGCTTAAGCATATGTTATGAAGTTTGCAGGAGTGGGGAGTGCTAAAGCGATTGAATAGATTGTAAAAAATAAATGCGGTCGATACATTGTTTCCAAAACAAATATAGTGATTTCATATGTTAAAGGTGATAATGCACTTAAAAGTAAATGTGTGCCTAGATCTGCTTAATTGCCTCGCAATAGTTCCTTAACACGAGCCAATTAGCTGTCCAAGTTCATCGTACAATAGAACTTTTTTGCACTATCCATAATGAGTACATTTTTGGCAAGGATCTAACTAGATGTTCTTAATTCATGAATAAAGCGCTATTCTCCTTTCTTCTTCTCCCCTTTTTTTTAGAAGCATACTACTCACGGGATCAAATTCAGAGAAATCAATTTTCATTCCATTTCACCAAAGCAAGTATGTTTTTTGGAAGATGTCGTAAGTATAAGCTATAAATAACCAATAAGCAGGCTAAGTATATAGAAAATTAGTCAATGATATTAAACTATGAAACTTACACTTACTGAGCTTTGGCACAGATGACATGCAATGACGTTGGCATGTTTTTTTTGTTTTTGGTCAAATACGTTGGCATGTTTGTTTCCCGTAGAGCTAAAACGAGTTTAATCATATTATTTTTTATTGAGTTACCCTTATAATTTTCATGTTGTCCATATCTGCTTTTATTTTTGTTACGTTCATGTTGTGCCGAGATGTATTCGCTATAGAAATGGGAGAAATTATACATAAGAAGTGATGTTAGTGGTGGGAGAAAGAGGAGAATCCCTTGCTCCGTGTTAGAAAGACAACTAATTTAAAGCTTTATTTGTTTCATGAAAAATATGACATTGCTATAATTTTATTTTCAAGAAATCATTTTTCAAGAAAATGATAATTTTTTCGGTGTTTAGCTGAAACCTGAAAATGAATTGAATTTTTTTTTAATTATTTGGTAAAGAAAATATGATTTGATTGTTTTAAACATCCATACACTATTTGGACATTAGTGACTTGTGTATGGACAATCGGGGAATTGGGTATAGGCACCAAGGTCTTGGGCCTGGCCTCAATGGACCCCAACCCAAGCATTAGGTACTTGGGCTTGGGCATGGGAGATATGAGCACTTGCACTAGGGCCCTAGGCCTTGGCCGTGATAGACATTGGCTTGGGCATTGGGGACTCGAGCTCAAGCTATGAGGACTTGGGCACGGCCTTTATGGACCCAAGCCTAAGTGTTGAGGATTTGAGCTCAAGTGTTAGGGACTGAAGCCCTAGTGTTGGAATTTGGGCATGAGTAGCAAGATCCCACGCTTGGCCTTTGTGGACCTAGTTGGATTGCTGAGGCATTGGGCATGGGCATCGGAGCCTCAAGCTTCGCCTCAATGGACCCGGCATAGGCGTCGAAGACCTAGGCACCAATGTCCTCAAGCCTAGCCTCAATGGACCTATAAGCATAGGCACTAAGGACCTAGGCATTAACATTGGGGTCACAGACCCATGCTCAATGCGCCTAGACTCGGGCGCTGTGGACCTGAAAACTACCATTGAGGTTTTTGTGTCCAAGCATAAAATTTCGGATTCAATCTCTGATTTCTTGTTATATTTGGAAAAATGATTTCTAGTTTATTAAAGAGAAAATCATTTTTCTAAATTTCAGTACACATTGATTTATTTTTTTAAGTGATTCAAATATTGAAAAATAAAAAAGAAATTTACTCGAAAAATTTTTCGTCAAATAAATAGTCTTGATGGAGGGTAAAATCACGCATATGAATACTAAATTAACAGTAATTGTGGAGAATCTCGTGGGGTAAGCACCGAACCCAATTATGACTCTCTCGTTGAGATGTCGCATCGTCAATGAAGTGATGGAGTATCGTCGTGTATTACGCTTTATCTACACTACGACAACCATATTGGAGTTATAGTGGGGAGTCGCGGTCTTTCTTATGAGGATTTACCTTGGAAAATTAAGAAATTGACGTAGAATAGTCTTTGTCCTGTCGCGAGCCATCGCCGACAGATCAAAAAGGCGGTTGTGTCAAAATCTCCATCCTTTGAAAAGAATGGGAGCAAGAGTCTTGAATTTTTGGGATTAACATGGGGGGGAATATCAAAAAGAAATTATTTTCACTTCCAGTGCATGATCAGGTCAAATGGGTGCTTTTTACATGACTCGAATACGTAATTTTTTTCTTTTATATAAGGTGCTTTCACACCAAAGAAATCAAAAGGGTTTTGGGATTTAATCAAATTACGCCCCGATTTACATCCTTAAAACCATTGACAATTTATACTTGGAAGGATTCAATAGTTAAAACTATTTTCACTGATTTGTATTTTCTTTATAGGTGAATAACATATGAACCCTCCTGGTCAAGCATACATCAGTATGATCCAAATGTCATAAGCTCAAGTGGGCCAATGCAATGATGATTTCAGTGTATTATTTCAAGAAGGTCATAAAGTGGATAATGGTCGAAAAGTATGAAGTCTCAAGTTCGATTCTCGGCCTTACATAGTCTACTTCAGGTGAAGTCACCAAGAAAAATGCCCTTGGAAAAATCTCTTGGCCCCTATTAATGTGATGCTTTTAATTAGTCTGGTGTTTGAAAAAGGGACGATGATGCCTGAAACGTTCGGCCGTCGTCGTCAATGGGCGGCATTCACTTGTAAAGCAGTAGGGCGTTTGATGGGCCCAACTATTTCCACTACAAAGTATGATCCTAAAGCTAATGGGCCAGTTATCCTCAAGGCCCCACCCGGCCCATTAATACTCCTATTGTAATAAGTTGAAAGGCCAATCAATATTCCATTCAAATGGATTGATCACATGTAGTGACTCGTTTTTATCGAATTCAATGTTCATGTGTTGGCCTAGTGTTTCACTACATAGGCCTCCTCCTTGGCGACTTAAAAGGGGGCGAAATTGGGTACCGAGAATACATATGCATCCAGTGCATTCGACCCTCATGCTTTATTTGCATCTCACGTGAGCTGCATCAGTGCAAATCACAAAATTTCACTTTATGAAAACTAGAGGTCAACAGGGAAAGCGACCTCCATTCGCCTCAGAGAAATATTCTGAAATTCGAAGCTGGACAAGCGAACAATCTCAAATATGGAGAGAGTTCATCATGTCAATCCCAAAAGGACTAAACAAATTTGTTGAACTGATATGGGCTTTTCCTAAGCCTGCAGAGAGAAGTGGCACACGGACGGATGACAAGAGATAAAGCCTGTTCAGCTGCAAATTTGACGGAGGACATGGATCGATTTCCTTGAACAGTGGATTAAAAGCAACCATTTCGCACCGCACAGAGTCATTCTGATTGAATAGAACCCGGTAAAAATTTCCAGTGTTCGGGGCAGAAAGTGGACTCAGGACAGAATCCTAAACAGGCTCAAGAACAGCTCCCAAAACTTGCAATGCAGGAAAATGTTCTCGGTTTGTTTTGGTCAGTGCGAATTTTGGGGATTTTCCAACCCGCTGGGAGACGGAAAAAGTTTACAAAACCAAACAAATCACCCAGCAGATGCGATCATAAAAGGATAGGTCTCGGCCGTTCGTTATCTATGAGCAACAACTTTTTGAATTGGAATCTCATTGATGCCACATTCTAACCAATCAGTGATTCCTCATAAAGGTGCCATAGCACCGGATAAATTTCTTTTTTATTGGATTTCAAATGACACTTGTTTAGGAACGTGCACTATTGAAAATAATGAGCTTTCATCAAAGTATGATCAGTCCTCGGCAAACCCAGCAGGGGTCGAAAGCCAACAGCGTGCCTAGAGAACCTTATCACAGAAAGCATATTATTTAGAAAGCATCGAATCATTCTCTTATAACAATTTTAGACTAAATTGGCCTAGTTGATTTTTTAAATAATTTTTAAATTTTTTTTGATTTTTTGATTTTGATTTTTTTCTTTCTTATTCCTTTTGCCATTGAGGGGGCCAGCTACCCTCACTTGCCATGGGTGAGACTCGAAGAGGGTTAACCTTGCCTAGGTGAGGGCCCCCCTTGCTACATTTGGTGAGGTCGCCTTGGCTTGGGCGAGGCCAATCGGCCATTGACAAAAAGAAGAAGAAAGGGGCAAAAAGAAAAATATAATTTTTTTAAAAATTGTCCACATCAATACTGACCATGCCATGAGGGTGATCAGTGTCCATGTCAACCAATTCTGGTCAAAATTGATTGAATATAATTAATTGATAAAATATGAAAATATTTAGAACCGATTTGACAAAAGTGAATGGTTTAGGACTTTTTGACCAATTTTCTCAAAGAAGCACTGTAATCAACAAACCACTTATTTGTTGTCAAGTCAAGCCTTGCAGACAAACACAAGTTCTATAGTAAAGGTTTATCGCTAACCACATTAGCTCATGGATTCTCATCCAGCTGCTTCTTTTTGTAGGCTTCACGCTGATACCTCTAATGTTTGGTTTGGTAACCAAATCGACGCTTATATTTTGCAATTTCTCTTCCTCTTTCATTATAACTTGCCATGACCGACAAAATTTCCTTTGTTGGAAAATAATCCACAGAAAGTAAACTGTTTGTTGTAATCAAAATATCAATACAAAGAAGACGATGACAACTTTATAAATTCCTTTTTATGTAAACTTATAAATCTTGAAGAAGATGAAAATAAGATATCATTGGAAAAATAATATAAATTTGGAGGTGCGATATGGATATCCGAATCTCCTTAAGGCGATTAGTTCCTGCTAATGGTGCTTTGCAAATTCATGAACTATGCCTCCTAAGATACAACACCTTGAACCTGTTTGGATTAACACTATGCAAATAGGACTCAGTCGAACCGTTCAATTGAACCAGCATACTCAGAAAAATCAGAAGAGTAGAGTTTTTGGAATCGTTTTCTTGAATTTTTCTTTCTGAAAAATCTCTAAGGAAGCTCTATGCTCTTATCTATTTATAGAGCTTTCAAGTTCATGTACATAAGAGATACATGAATTAAATAAATACATGTATCCAAGAGATTCGTGAATACAAGAGATACGTGAATACATGAGATACGTGAATCCAAGAGATTCATGAATTCAGATTCATAAATTCAAGAAATACGTGAATACAAGAAATTCATGAATTCAAGAGATACGTGAATCCCAGATATTCATGAATTCAGGATGTATCCAAGAAAATTCATGAATTAAATAAATATAGATACGTGAACAGAAAAAACGTATCTTAATATGTTTGCATTCGTTGATCCATTAACCATATATATAACAATCCTCCACATTAATGGATTAACAAAACATTTTTGACTTAAAGGAATCTGAGCATACATGTTGAAATACACCGCATCAAGATAGGTAGCTTTCACTTTGAACTTTCTTTAGTGAAAGCCTATTGGACTTACTTAACTAGTCGATGGACTAAGCCTTGAATCACTAGTTGTTTGTGTAAGCCTAGACAATAAACCTCACACGGAGTATTTCCAATTCAAGATTGGTTCTCGGTTGTGTTCGTTCTTTCGACCCTGAACCTCTCGGGATTCATGCGTGCTTTAGAAAATCTAGTGTTAAAAGATTTTCATAGAGTTGGTCAGCTGCACGCTTATAGGTGCATTCCTATTAAATATATCATATTATATCTTACTTGAATATTACATTCCAAATTATATGAATCATTAAACGTATAGCTTACCCTTAATAACGTTGTAGGAAAGCACTGTTGCATCATAGGAATGGGAGACAGTGCTTACACTAGAGTTTCTAGAATTTGCGTTGTCCTATTGAACCTAGTCCATGAGAATCGCATAAGTTAGGTTTTCACCCCGAAATCTCTTTATTGAGTTAAGGCTCTTAAACCTATTCCCCTTGATGTGCAGTTTATCTACTCTCTTGACAAACCTTTTGTCAGCGGATCTGCAATATTTTCCTTTGACTTTATAAAGTCTAAAGAAATGACTCCATTTGAGAGCAACTGCCTTACGGTATTGTGTCTACGACGAATGTGTCTAGACTTACCATTATATATCACATTATATGCCATTGCAATTGCCGCTTGATTATCACAATGTATGCAAATTGCAGGCATAGGTTTTGGCCATATTGGAATATCATCTAAACAATTTTGAAGCCATTCTGCTTCTTCAGCAGCTTTATTCAAAGCAACAAACTCTGATTTCATCGTAGAGTGTGTTATTAGAGTTTGTTTAGATGATTTCCATGACACTGCTGCACCTCCTAGCATGAATACATATCCGCTAGTCTATTTCGATTCATCATAATTTGAAATCCAGTTGGCATCGTAATAACCTTCCAAAACAGCTAGATATTTGCCATATTGTAGAACGTAGTCTTTTGTCCTTTTCAAATATCCTAATACTCTCATCAGAGCATTCCAGTGCTCGTGACCAGGGTTATTGGTATATCTACTCAGTTTGCTTACTGAGTATGTAATATTTGGTCTAGTGCAATTCATGATATACATGATGCTACTGATTACTTGAGAGTATTCCAACTGTCTGATACTATTTCCAGTGTTCTTTCTCAAAGTTAGGTGTGGAAAAAAAGGATTGTTTGCATCTTTAATGCCGAATCCTTTAAATCTCTCAATTACCTTTTCATTGTAATGAGATCGTGTTAAGCCTAAGCCATCAGAATTTCTTAGAATTTTGATGCCGCGTATAACATCCGCTACACCTAAATCTTTCATCTCAAAGTTCTTCTTGAGAATGTTCTTGGTGATTTTGATGACCTCAGTGTTATCTCCAAGAATTAGTATGTCATCGACATACAGACAAATAAGTACATATCCAACTGTTGTGGTTTAGTGTACATACATTTGTCACACTCACTGATTCTATATTCATTTTGAATCATTACCCGGTCAAATTTTTCATGCCATTACTTATGAGCTTATTTAAGTCCATACAATGATTTGACAAGTCTACACACTTTGTGTTCTTGTTATTTGACCTTGAACCCTTCAGGTTGTTCCATATAAATCTTCTCATCGAGATCACCATTTAAGAATGCATTTTTTACATCCATTTGATGTATTTGCAAA
Organism: Angophora floribunda; assembly: GCA_014182895.1. Lineage (NCBI taxonomy): Eukaryota > Viridiplantae > Streptophyta > Magnoliopsida > Myrtales > Myrtaceae > Angophora > Angophora floribunda. Next base: position 8,054,281 of record CM024707.1, read on the forward strand.
TTGTATAGCGAAGCTATAGCAATTAACATCCTTACTGATGTTATTCTTGTGACAGGTGAATAAGTATCAAAGTAATCAAGACCTTCTTTTTGTCTAAATCCTTTGGCTACAAGTCGAGTTTTGTATTTATCAATGGAACTATCAGCTTTTAGTTTTTTCTTGAATATCCATTTACATCCAATTGGTTTATTTCCAGGAGGAAGATCAACCAATTCCCAAGTATGGTTACTTAGGATATAATGGATTTCATTGTCAACAACATTTTTCTAGAAATGAGCATCTAGAGATGACATTGCCTCTTTAAATGTTTGGGGCTTACCTTCGAACATGTATGTTAGAAAATCAAGTCTGGAATTTTTTTCAATTCAAGACCTTTTACTCCTTCGAAGTTCGACTTCTTTGGTCAAAACTTCATCATTCTCACATTTTGATTCTTTAAGCCTTTTTTGAGAAAGTTCTCATTGATTTCTTTTTGTAGGATATATATCCTCAAAAAATTCAAAATCCCTTGATTCTAGGATTGTATTGACATGGATTTCCGCATTTTCAGATTTGTGAACCAAAAATCTATATGCGCTACTATTTTGAGCATAACCAATGAATATGCAATCCACTGTTTTAGGTCCCAACCGAGTTTGTTTAGGAGGAGGAACTGCCACCTTGGTCAAGCATCCCCACACTTTTAGAAAATTGTAGGATGACAACTTTCCATTCCATAACTCATATGGAGTTTTATTTGTCTTTTTGTGGGGTATTTTATTAAAAATATAATTTGTAGTTAAAACTGCCTCCCCCCACAAGTTTTGAAGTAAGCCTGAACTCAAAAGCATAGCGTTAGCCATCTCCTTTAGTATCTTATTCAATCGTTCAACAACTCCATTTTGTTGTGGAGTATAAGGTGCAGTCGTTTGGTGAATTATTCCAAAACTGGCACAAAACTCTTTGAAATTGATTGAACCATATTCTCCTCCTCTATCGGACCTAAGCACTTTGATTCATTTGTCAAGTTGGTTTTCAACTTCATTTTGTCAAGTTGGTTTTCAACTTCATTTTTATACTTGACAAACATGATCATAATCTCATCTTTGCTAGTTAGTAAATAAACATAACAAAATCTAGTACGGTCATTCACAAATGTGATGAAGTACTTCTTTCCACCTCTACTTTTTACAAATTTTAAATCACATAGATCACTATGGATTAATTGTAGAGATTCACTTGTTCTTTCAACGGATTTGAAAGGTTTCTTGGCAAACTTGGCCTCAACACAAGTCTCACACTTGTAACGGACATCCAACTCAAATCTTGAAATTAACCCCAAGTTTGCTATTCTCTTCATTGTACTATAGTTTACATGTCCTAATCTACCATGCCATAAATAAGGAGACACAACAGTGTAAACTGAAGACTTTTCTTTATTAATAGTCTTTGAGTACACATAATTCAAGTTTACATCAATGACAACCACATTGGCTTTAAACAAGTCATTACACAAGTACCCTTTTCCCGTATACATCCCTCCTTTCGAAATTACAAACTTGTCAGATTCAAATACCACTTTGAAACATTTCTTGACAAGTATGGTGCTAGAAATTAGATTTTTCCGAATTTCTGGTACATGTAGCACATTCAGCAGGGTGACCTCATTGTCAGATGTAAATTACAAGATCACCTTTCCTCTTCCGGCAATCTTTGCTGATGCAGAGTTAGCCATATAAAGCTTCTCATCTTCTTTAGCCTTCTCATAAGATGAGAACATGCGTTTATCTACGTAGATGTGATTTGTGGCACTTGTGTCTAGCCACTAGCCATTAGTGTTCAACACCAAGGATGCTTCGGACATTACCACATCAAACAATCTCTCAGTATTGTCATGTTCTATCATAGTAGGCAAGGTTTGTTGAACCATCCCTCCAGAAATGGAGCCAAAAGCCATTTGGCCTATACTATTATGAAAAACAGTCTCGTGCATACTAGTCGTAAGACTTGTACCCGCACCACCAAAAATGGTGTTGGCCCAAGGGCCCGTAGCATTGGCTGCTACAAATTCAGGCCCCGAGGGTTGAACATCTACCATAGAAACGGTTGAATCGACCACAGGAACATCTCCTGAAACATTCTGGACATTGAAAGACACTTGATTGTTTTCAGCCATCTCAATGATCTGACCAGAACAACAAACAATGAGCGACTAATCGCCTTAAGATTGTTGGAAAATACTCCACAGAAAGTAAATTACTTGTTGTAATCAAAACATCAATGCAAAGAAGATGGTGACAACTTTATAAATTCCTTTTTATGTAAACTTATAAATCTTGAAGAAGATGAAAATAATATATCATTGGAAAAATAACATAAAATTGGAGGTGAGGTACGGATGTCCGAATCTCCTTAAAGCGATTAGTTCCTGCCAATGGTGCTCCACAGATTCACGAACTATGCCTCCCAAGATACAACACCTCGAATCTGTTTGGATTAACACTATGCAAATATGACTCAATCGAACCATTCAATTGAACCAGCATACTCAGAAAAATCAGAAGAGTAGAGTTTTTGGAATCGTTTTCTTGAATTTTTCTTTCTAAAAAATCTCTAAGGAAGCTCTATGCTCTTATCTATTTATAAAGCTTTCAAGTTCATGTACATAAGAGATACATGAATTAAATAGATACATGTATCCAAGAGATTTATGAATAAAGAGATACGTGAATCCAAGAGATTCATAAATACAAGAGATACGTGAATCTAAGAGATTCATGAATTCAGATTCATAAATTCAGAAAATACGTGAATTTAAAAGATTCATGAATTCAGATTCATAAATTCAGAAAATACGTGAATTTAAGAGATTCATGAATTCAGGATGTACGTGAATCCCAGAGATTCATGAATTCGGGATATATCCAAGAAAATTCATGAATTAAATAAATATAAATACGTGAACAGAAAAAACGTATCTTAATATGTTTGCATTCGTTGATCCATTAACCGTATATATATAACATCCTCTACTTTTACTTCTCCCACGATTCTCCATTGCTAGTGCTGTTGTAATCGTAGATGCCGAAAAAAAAAATCTTCACCCAAGACTTTCCTTCGCATCTCTTCATTCATTCAGCTGCTTACAATAGCATCTAGTGTCAAATCATCCTACATGATACTCGAAATCCCTTGCATTGCGGTGTTGTGGCTTTTTGAAAGAGTAAAGCTTGTAGCTTTATATTAGATTAATGTCTACAAATTCCGAAAGACTTGTGACCCGTGTGAAGCTATTAATAGTCTTTGCCACATGACCTCTATTAGATAACTTCATATTAACCTGCTTTTTCAGCGGTCCTTGCTTTCGTGATGTGGTACCCTATCTTTTTCGTCAATCTAGACAAATCACACCTATTGCCTTTCTATCAAGATTTTTACATCTCGATTCTACTATTGGATCTGCTTTCATGATTTCATGTTTCCAACCCTCAAGTGATGCATAAAGATCTTTTTGATAAAGATAGTCCTCGATTTGGAGTTTCCACCATTCGAAATTCTGCCCTCAAACTTATGGATTCTAATTTTATCTTCTGCCATATTTTGTTTGCATCCAAAAACATCTCGATGTTCTTGATTACCAATTGAGGCTCTCATACCAGCCGTTGGGAATTGAGATCGATTCTAGAAAATAATGCATCCACACAAGCAAATATAATAACGTAATTAATATTAGTCTTACTCTATTCCGCGCTTTAAATGATTATGACATATGTCAATTTATTGAGTTGATAGAAATAACCTTGAAAGAATCAATTAATCTGAACCATAGGTGGAAAGAGTGAAAACTGTCGTTCGTGAGTATACAAGATTTTCTGTATTAAAAAAAACAACCTTGTCTTATTCCACCATATTTTGTTATTTTCTATTTGTCTCTACACAAACATCATTTCCTCTCTAAGCTGAATTTTATAAGGGATTATTCGTAATGTGCTTGAATTTTGTTAGTAATATTTGGTTATTAACATATCTTAGTTGTATATTATAATCTTGCCGTTGTTGGGCAAGAGCGAGCTCGCCTAGTCGTTGGCAAGGCAAGCTCGCCACTGGCTAGCTGTCTCAGTCTAGTGATCGGCCCTTACCTTTGGCCAGTCGTCTTAGTCTAGCGACCTACTGGAGGAAGAAAAAGAAAGGAGAAAAAAAAAGAGAAAAAAAAAGAAAAAGAAAAGAAAAGAAAAGAATCAAAAGTTCAAAAAAATAAAATATTATTAAAAAATTATCCAGATTAGCATTGGTTGGACAACTGACGTCCACATTAGCACTAATGGGTTAGACCGGATTGATTAAATTAGCACAATTGCAGAAGATTTAGGATTTAATTGATAAAAAAATAAGTTTATGACTAAATTGGCATAATTGCAATATGTTTAGAACTCTTTTCATAACTCTTCCTTCAAAATACAGGAGAAGAAGACACTACGGTTAAGGAAGAAGTGAATAAAAATCACGAGATTGATCGACACACGCCAAAGGCATGTTTTTCCTCTTTTGTTAATCTCGTGTTTAACAAAGAACTAGTTAGGTTATTTTGGATCATTTGAAATTTAAGGCAAGTTTAATCATCTATTAAAAGAGCGGAAATAAACCAAAACTTATAAGCAACGTAGTTGCATTCGGTCATCCACTTCGTTGATGGTTTGGAACTTGGATTTCAAATTGATTTTAACTCAATCATATTTCAAAAATGATTAATCTCCAATAAGAATATCCAATACGCACAACCCCCTGATGGAATTGTGGAGTCTGATGGAGAAAAATATTATTGTGGGTAGGCACTTCCCAGCAGGTCACCCATCCTGAGATATTAAAGGAAATAGAGTTTATATTATTGCTAATATCTTACATGTAATTTCCTTTAATATGTATGCCCTAGACTCCTGTTATAAATAGGGGCAATTTCTTTTATAGTTGTAACGCTGAAGCTTTGTAACCCTGAGCTTGTAACACTGATACTGATAGTGAAGAGATTGCTTAGTGCGGCACCGTGGTTTTTCCCTTCTTGATTTTAGAAGGGTTTTCCACGTAAAATTCCTGCTTGCCCTCTTTTCTTCCCTACTTTATTTTTTTTCGTCGCATATTCGCGTCCCCAACAACTGGTATCGAGCCTGGTTTTGGCGAAATAGTGGGAGCGAATATGGACGAAGGAAAGGTGAAGATTGATCGGTTCGATGGCAAGGATTTTGGTTTGGAAGATGCAGATCGAGGATATGCTGTATCGAAGAATTTGCATCAACCTTTGTCTGGAGAGAAACCAGAATCTATGAAGGAAGCAGAGTGGGAATTGTTAGATCGACAAGCTCTAGGTTTGATTCGTCTTACACTGGCATGGAACGTTGCTTTCAACATTGCCAATGAGGCGACAACGGTGGATTTGATGGCAGCGTTGTCTGACATGTACGAGAAGCCTTCTGCATCAAACAAGGTATATTTGATGCGTCGTCTTTTCAATCTGAAGATGGACGAGGGTGCTTCTGTGACAGATCACATCAACGAATTCAACGTGATCACGACTCAGTTGAGTTCGGTGGATATCAAATTTGATGATGAGGTAAAAGCTTTAATTTTATTATCTTCTCTACCCGAAAGTTGGAGTGCAACTGTGACTGCAGTGAGCAGTTCGTCTGGTATGAAAAAGTTGAAGCTTCAAGCAATCCGAGATTTGATTCTTAGCGAGGATATTCGTAGAAAAGAATCGGGTGAATTTTTCGGGTGCTGCCTTAAATATTGAAGGCAGAGGGAGAAGCAATCAACGAGGGCGAAACCAGTATCATGGTAGATCAAAGTCCAGAGGGAGAAGCAAATCGAGACCTCGTGGTGAAATTATTTGCTGGAATTGCGAAAAGAAGGGACATCTAAAACGAGATTGTAGAGCCCCAAAGAAGAAAATTCAATATCGAGATCGAAATCAAGATGAAGAAAAATCTGTGAATGTAATTTTTGAAGAGACTCAAAATAGTGATGCCTTAATTTTGAGCATTGATAGTCCAATTGAGTCGTGGATTCTTGACTTAGGTGCGTCGTTTCACTCGACTTCGTGCAAAGAATTAATGCACAATTTTATTGCTGGAAAATTTGGAAAGGTTTATCTTGCTGATGATGAACCTTTGGATATTATGGGAGAGGGTGATATTTATATAAAATCTACTAAATGATATCAATGGAAGTTGCATGATGTCAGATATGTTCCAGACTTAAGAGAAATCTGATCTCTATAAGTCAACTAGACAAAGACAAAAGTTACAGGACTATTTTTGGGGATGGCTCTTGGAAAATTGTTAAAGGTGCTCTGGTTGTAGCACGTGGAACAAAGTCGAACGCTCTACGTGACTGAAATCAATAGAGAAACTGCAGCAATTGCTGAATCGGAAATTGATTCTAAATTATGGCACCGCAGGCTCGGACATATGAGCGAAAAAGGAATGAAGATATTAGCATCTAAGGGAAAATTGCCTGATTTGAAGTCCATAGATATTGGTCTATGTGAAGATTTTTCGAAAATTGGGAAAGAACCAAAGAAAGAAAAATTAGAGTTGGTGCATACAGATGTGTGGGGCCCAGCTCTTGTGCAATCCCTTGGAGGCTCGCGCTATTATGTCACGTTTATTGATGACTCCACCAGAAAGGTATGGGTTTATTTTCTAAAAAATAAATCTGATGTGTTTGCTACTTTTAAAAGATGGAAAGCTGAAGTGGAGAACCAGACTGGCCTGAAAATAAAATGTTTAAGGTCTGATAATGGCGGTGAATATGATAGCAAGGAATTCAAGCAATTTTGTGCAGAGAACGGAATCGAATGACAAGAACTGTTCCAAATAGACCGCAGCAAAACGGAGTTGCTGAGAGGATGAACAGAACTCTAAATGAGCGTGCAAGAAGTATGAGGTTGCATGCAGGATTACCCAAGATGTTTTGGGCAGATGCAATTAATACGGCATCATATTTAATTAATAGAGGACCTTCGGTTCCACTTGATTTTAAGTTACCAGAAGAAGAATGGAGTGGAAAGAAGGTAAGTCTCTCGCATCTGAAAGTCTTTGGTTGTGTTTCCTATGTCCACGTAGATTCTGAAAATAGAGATAAACTTGATGCAAAAGCTAAAAAGTGTTTTTCATCGGATATGGTTCTGATTATTTTGGCTATCGGTTCTGGGATGAACAAAATAGAAAAATAATAAGAACTGCTGATGTTACGTTCAATGAGAATATGTTGTACAAGGACAAATTTGTGGCAGAATCTAGTGTGAAGGAAAATTTGGTGGAAAATACAGAGATTGAATTGGAAGAAAATTCTAAAAGTGTTCTAGTTGAAATTCCTAAAACTGTTGCTGAACAAGAATCACGTACACCCGATCCCACTTTGAGAAGATCTAGTAGAACACCTAAACCTGTACAAAGATATTCTCCGTCATTGCATTATTTGCTTTTGACTGACGCTGGCGAACCAGAAAATTTTTCAGAAGCAGTGCAGGTTGAAGATTCTGTTAAGTGGGAGTTAGCAATGCAGGATGAGTTGGATTCACTTGAGAAAAATAAAACTTGGGTGTTAACTCGGTTACCAGATGGGAAGAAGGCATTGCAGAACAAGTGGGTGTATCGGGTCAAAGAAGAACCCGATGGCAGCAAGAGGTACAAAGCAAGGTTAGTAGTAAAAGGGTTTTAGCAAAAAGAGGGAATTGACTATACAGAGATTTTTTCTCCAGTTGTGAAATTGACTACTGTTAGGTCAGTATTGAGTATTGTTACTGCAGAGAATTTACATCTAGAGCAGCTAGATGTTAAGACTGCATTCCTCCATGGTAATTTGGAGGAGGATATTTATATGGTACAACCGGAAGGTTTTCAAGATCCTGGAAAAGAAAATTATGTATGCAAATTGAATAAAAGTCTGTATGGCTTGAAACAGGCTCCTCGACAGTGGTACAAAAAATTTGACACATTTATGTGTTGTAACGGGTTCACTAGAAGTGACATGGATCACTGTTGTTATTTCAAAAAAATTTGATGACTGCTATATTATTTTGCTGTTGTATATGGATGATATGCTTATTGCAGGATCTAGCATGAGAGAGATCAACATACTGAAGCAGCAATTGTCAAAAGAGTTTGAGATGAAGGACTTGGGCGCAGCAAATCAAATTCTTGGGATGAGGATCATGCGGGATAGATCTAAAGGAATTCTAAAATTATCTCAAGAAAAGTACATTGAAAAAGTGCTTGATAGATTCGGAGTTCGAATGCAAAGCCCGGAAGTACTCCTTTAGGAAGTCACTTCAAACTCTCAAAGGAGCAAATCACCAAAGACGAATGAAGAGCGGGAGTATATGGCTAAAGTGCCTTATGCATCAGCCTGTTGGTAGTTTAATGTACGCAATGGTGTGTACTAGACCGACATAGCTCATGCAAAGTGGGAGTTGTGAGCAGATATATGGCAAATCCAGGAATAAAACATTGGGAAGCTGTAAAGTGGTTATTAAGATACCTGAAAGGCACTTTAGGTATGTCATTATGTTTTATGAAAAATAGTGCAACTTTACAAGGCTTTGTTGATGCAGATCTTGGTGGTGACTTGGATCATAGGAAGAGCACATCGGGTTATGTTTTTACCTTAGGTGGCACCGCAATCGCTTGGATGTCTAGACTTCAGACTTGTGTATCTCTTTCAACCACCGAAGCGAGTATGTGGCTATATCTCGAAGCTGGTAAAGAGATGATTTGGTTGAAAAATTTTCTGAAGGAGATAGGCAAGGAGCAAGATAATAGTGTTCTTTTCGTGATAGTCAAAGTGCTATTTGTCTTGCAAAGAATCCGGTATTTCACTCAAGGACAAAACACATTGAGTTAAAATATCATCAAATTCGTTAGTTAATAGATGACGGGGCATTGTCATTAAAGAAGATTATTGGTGCAGAAAATCCAGCAGATATGTTAACAAAGGTTGTCACCACTGAGAAACTGAGGTTGTGCATTGCCTCAGTTGGCCTCCATGGTAAGTGATGAGGGGGCTACCGCACTAGGACAATTTGGGTTGAAAAGATGAAGACTATAAAAGATTATTGCTGTTTTTTGAAGATCAGCCTCCAAGTGGGAGATTGATGGAATTGTGGAGTCTGATGGAGAAAAATATTATTGTGGGTAGGCACTTCCCAGCAGGTCACCCATCTTGAGATATTAAAGGAAATAGAGTTTATATTATTGCTAATATTTTACATGTAATTTCCTTTAATATGTATGCCCTAGACTCCTGTTATAAATAGGGGCAATTTCTTTTATAGTTGTAACGCTGAAGCTTTGTAACCCTGAGCTTGTAACACTGATACTGATAGTGAAGAGATTGCCTAGTGCGGCACCGTGGTTTTTCCTTCTTGATTTTAGAAGGGTTTTCCACGTAAAAATTCCTGCTTGCCCTCTTTTCTTCCCTACTTTATTTTTCGTCGCATATTCGCGTCCCCAACACCCCCAAAGGGGTAACTTGTGATTATAAAAGCACCCACTTGCATCAGCTGAATCAGAAAATAGATTTCCGGAAGTTGGGAACTCTTTCTTTAGCTGCTGAGGGTCAGCAAGTGTTGCACCTGATAAGACAGCAAGCGCCCCGTGGCATTTCCTCGTGCTCAGGATTTCTGAGGAGGGGAGCGACGTCTAAGTTATGTCGGGATGTCTGCTCAACAACGGGAAGCGGATCGCTGTATTTGAGCAGCGCTTGCACTACCTTCTTCATTGGAGGCCTCTCGGAAGGACGCTTCACGGTGCACAAGATCCCAAGCTTAAAGACATTGCTTATTTCACCTAGGAACGAGTCGTTGTTGATCTCCTTGTCTATCGCATCAGATATCAGCTTGCCATCTTGCATGTGACGCCATGCCCAATCAGCGAGGCCCATGTCTTCGTCCCCATCATTAGCCTCCCTCCCGGTGGTCAGTTCCAAGAGAACCACCCCAAAGCTATAAACATCGATCTTCTCATTAACTCTTGTCGTATGAGCATACTCTGTTGTTCAACCAAAAAAAAAAAGAAACAAGGCAAGACAAAGCTAAATATTCCTGGAGGTAGGATATGTAAAGTATGAGGAAGGCTAACTGGCATAGCCCAAATGAACTCATATTAAGTGAATAGACAAACCTGGTGCCAAATAGCCGAAAGAACCAGCAACACCTGTCATGCTAACAGCTTCTCCAGGCTTGGTCAACATCCTTGCAAGGCCGAAGTCAGCAATTTTTGCGTTGAACTCTGAGTCTAAAAGAATGTTGCTCGATTTCACGTCTCGGTGGATGATCGGTGGTAAACAATCATTATGCATATAGCAAAGTCCTTTAGCTGCTCCTAGCGCAATCTGCATCCTTCTGGGCCAATCCAAGATCATATTGTTGGTGACACCCGAAACAGGCGACAATCTTTTCTTCTTGTGAAGCCAATGGTCCAAACTGCTATTTTTCATGTACTCGTAAACTAGGAGTTTTGAGTTCTCACAAGAAATACAGCACAACAATTTGATAATGTGCAGATGCTTGATGTTCCCAAGTATCTCCACTTCTGCTACGAATTGCTTCTCCAGCTTCCCATCTAATTTTCGGTTATTTGAAATCCTCTTCACAGCAACGGCATCACCAGAAGGATTCACGTTAATGCGATACACTTTTCCTGATCCACCACTTCCAATCACATTAAGCTCCTTCAATCCCGACAGAATATTTGATTCCGTAAAATTCAACCTTTGGAATGAAGTCAGTTTCGGAGTTGAATCGTACCAATCCTTGTTCTTTCTGGAAGCTCTGATCATCAATAGCACCAACAACACAATGACCATTGCCGCTGCAGTGGTCAAGATCACAATCAAGGTGTGATCGGTCTTGCTTGATCTATGGGATTGGGAATTGCAGACATTGAGCTTCATGAATGAATTGGATGCACAGAGGCCAGGGTTGTTCAGGAAACTGGTGTCATATGCGGTGTTCTCTAACTTCGCCGGGATTGGTCCGCTGAGGCGATTGGAGGATAAATTCAGACGATTCACATTCAGCTGGCCGATTTCAGGAGGAATCAAGCCGGACAGTTGGTTGTCAGACAGGTCCAACTGCGTGAGTATAGGTACAAGACCAATTTTGCTAGGAATTGGTCCTGAGATCTTATTGTGACTAAGATTCAGAGTGGTCAAGGATTTCCACGAAACGATGTTTGTAGGAAGAATCCCAGAGAGCTCGTTCTGACTGAGCAAAAGTGTCGTCAGAGAAGGAAGCTCGGTCAATTCAGCTGGAACCGTGCCACTGAGGAGGTTATTAGTAGCATCAAATACCACCAAGTTCCTCCACGAAGACACCGTTGTTGGGAGCTTGCCAGAGAATTTGTTGTTGTGCATCTCGATCCGAGTGAGATTTGGGGACAGCTCCTCAGGAAGCTCACCACTTAATCTATTAGCACTCAAGCACAAAGCGGTCAAGTTTCGTGACATCCAGAGTCCTCCAGGTACATTGCCGGTGAATCCATTATTGTTCAACATCACTACGGACAAAGTACTGCAATTTCCAAGTGATTCTGGCAACTCCCCGCTGAGATTGTTGTACGAAACATCCAACCCGAACAGCGTGCCACCATGGCACAGTTGTTCCGGCAATGCACCGGTCAACTTGTTGAAGGACACTTCGAATCTTGTGAGTGGTGAAAGGTTGCCGAAGTCTGGGGGTATCCTGCCCGATAGATTATTGTTGGACAGCCTGACATCAGACAAAGCGGGAAGACGCCCGATGCATTCTGGGATTCCACCAGACAATTGATTGTACTGCAAATTCAAGCAGGATAGATTCTTGAGCTTCTCGAAATCTTCAGGTATGTTCCCCGTCAAATTATTAAAAGACAGATGGATCACACTCAGTTTTGTGGCGCTCACTGCCTGAGGGATCGACCCAGACACGTTGGTCTCGTACACGTACAGCTGGCTCAAGTTCCTCAGAGCAAAAATGCTTCCCGGGATCTTTCCTGTCAGTGGATTCGCTCCCAAATTCAAGCACTCGAGAGCCTCCATATCGCTGACTGTCTCTGGGATTCCACCAAACAGGTTCGTCTGTGGCATTGAGAAGAAATGCAGCTTCTTCAGGGCGGTGAAGTTCCGAGGTAGCTGCGATGGCACAAACTTGTCATTGTACGCGAGGCTCAGTTCTTCAAGATTGGAGAGGCCAAAAATCTCTTCAGGGTAAGTCCCATTGTACTTAGACTGGTTAAGGTGAAGGATCCTCAGCCTCTGCAGCCTGGCGATCGATGCTGGGATGTCAAACGAGAAGGTGTTGGAGGTGAGAATCAGGACCTCAAGATCAGCCATCCGGTTGATGTCGGATGGAATAGGACCCTGGAAGTAATTCCAGGACAGGTCGAGGTACACGAGCTTGGAACAGTCGTAGAGAACTGTGGGGAACTCTCCGGGAATGTTGTTGTTGGAGACGTCGAGCTTGGTCAGATTCTTGAGGTCGCAGATGAAAGGGGGGATCGAATAATTTATGTTCAGGTTGACAAGATTGAGCTCGGTGATCGAGCCGTCTTGGCAGGTGACCTCGGGCCATGTGCAGTGGGAGGATGAATTGGAGGGGACCCAGTGGTCGAGGGAAGATGGGCTGTGCCAGGATTGCGTCAGCTGCAAAAGGACTTGCAGTTCTTGATCTTGGATTTGAGACTCTGCAACATGGGAGAGGGAGCAGAGGAAGACGAGACAGGGGATGTAGAAGAAGAAGAAGGGGAAGAAGAAGTGAACATGAGGAGGTGATGAGGTTGGTCTCGGCATAATTGAAGGTCGTTCAGAGTCTCTTTTCTGGTTACAGAGACTCTGGTGTTGAAGCAAAGAGAGACGTGTCAGCAAAACACGAAGCGAATCATTCAGTTTGCTCTTGCTTATTGCTCGGAAGAACCCCCCAAGGTATTTAACCTCGTTTCGAAGGGTGGTATGTGGTGGGTCCCTACGATGATGGGTGTGGATGAATTTGTTCCTATTTGTTCTTTTCCAATTTCCTCTACTAATGTCTCATCTCAGTCGACGGATGATGGAGGGAAAAGTCAAAGAGTCAATGATAATCCCTGTACCTTGACACTGCTCTGGAATACTACACTTCAAAGAGCACCTAGACACCTTTGGTTACTATTGTAATATAATAATACGTGAAAATAATAGAATCTTACAATTTAGGTCAAATAAAAATAAAATAGAAATAAATATGGAATAATAAGGATGCAAGAGATTTACATGATTTGATCCCACTATTGGTACCTATATTCATGAGGAAGCCAGTCGCAAATAATTCATTATAATTGGAGAATCAAGACTTTTTGGCCTTTTTAAGTAGGGTTATCTATCCGGGTTTTGTCCTGTCCCTTCCTTTTGGTAGGGAACAAAGAATTGGAAAAATGAAAATGTTGCAAAAGAAAGGAAAGATGGTGGAAGACTGACTTTGCTTGCCCCTCCCTTCACGCTACGATGTAGACGGGCTAACCACCATGAATCGTGCTTTGTGCTCTGCCCATACAATCAATTGAGAGAGTCGGAATTATAAAATTCCGGAATGGAATATCCTTATCTATTCGTTATGACATCATGATAAGATGAAATAGTGTTTATCGAGAATTTGCATACCGATCCATCATTGGATGGTAATATGAGCGAAAATTGAGAACTCTTTGTTAGACTCATTGAAGAAAGTTGTGTGACGCAAAATCTTATTCATCTGTGGAGTGACAAGGAGGCATATGACACTTTTACTAATTGTTTTTGGTGGAGGAAACTAGGAAGTTAGGACTACAAATTAAAAGTAGGTCACCAAATATAACTAATCTATCCATGATCCAGTTTTATGATGTACCAAGAACTTTAATCAGTATGCGCTCAACAAGTAGTAATGACTTAATAATGTCTAATAAAAGACTTTTTTCAATCAATTTTAATTACTTTCTTAAATTACCATCACTATCTGAATGATGAGATTTCACGTTAACACGATGATCTAAATTATTGGAATGATTTCACGTTAACATAATTGTCTGAATTATTGGAATTTACATACTTCAAAAACTTGGGGTTAACATATATATCCGATCTAAAACACACGCGCTTTTAGACAGTGTAGAAAGAGATGATTCCCAGCCCTACAAATGGACACTTTTCAAAAAGTACGTAGAATGATGTGAAACTTGACTTGGCAAAAAGAAAGGAAGAGAAAAGAGTCAATCATCAAAGCAGAGAACCATTTTAATTGAGTTAAGCCCAACATCCACGGCATGACTTACTATGTTTTGGTCGTGTTCCTCCCTCCCTCCCCTTTCCAGGGGTGCCTCGTGATCATGTCATCCTTGGCCGATAGGTTTTGCTAAGGATGACATAAGCCAAGGATGTCCGTACAAATATCTAGAAATTGCTTTCCTTATGATTTGGTTTTGCATTGAACTTAATTGAGATTAGAGATTCCTAAGAATTGCTTTCTTATGATATAGTTTGGCTGTGAAATTTATCCTAGGATACTGATGTTTTTCGAGGCATGAGGTTTTAATTCCTTCACCGGTTAATACCATTGAAAATTTCAAATTGGAAACTCCCATGACACATTCACTTCAAACTAATTTTTTTTCCACAAAAGATCTTTAAGTGGGGCCTCTGCGACACATTTACCCTAAACTAATTTTTGCATTATGAGGAATCTCAAATCGATACCATTGACCCAAATCTACATTATGTTAAAGTAGATGCATGTCAAGATATGTGGATTTCTCATGTTGGTCCTGTCAATTTTCGTGATGAAAAATTAGTTTAAGGTAAATATATCATAAGTTCCAATCTAGGAGTTTTTGTGAAACATAATTTGGTTTGAAATAAATGTGTCATGAAGTATCAATTTAGAATTTTTAACGATAGTAATTCTTCCTTCCCCACCTCAAGTTGACTCACTTTCGGAATTAGTAATTTTATGTTGGAGATAAAACGAGTTAGTATTTTAGAATTTCTTGAATAAAATCATAATTGCGTCACAATCAAATAGGATGGTTCTTTAACTGAGAACTTTGCAAATCAACTCATTGTTGGGTAGTTTTTTTGGGTGATTACATAAAATCTGATCCAAAACACGCGTGAAAGACTATGCTAGAAGAACGACGCTGTTATTTCCTACAAAAATTTCTTTTTCTTGGATATTAGTGTATTTGTTTCTTTAAATATTACACATATGCAAAAGAGAAGGTCTTCTACAACAAATTTGTGGTCCGATTGCCCATTATGCACAAAACAAAACGAATGGTCTACATTGCAACATTCTCCTAGCGCAGTCCTTAAAAGTTAGGTCAATGATGGGAAGCTTGACTTTCTAGAAAGATGGGAAGATGCATGGATAAAGTCCCTTTCACGATTAGGTCTCACGTTGAAATTAATCGAGATTAGAGATTCTTAAGAATTGGTTTCTCAGGCTAATTCGGCCACCAACTCAAAGTGGCTCACTCTTGGAAATGGATTCAAAGAGTAAAAGGGAATCTTAAGCAAAGATGAAAAGAAAAGACGAACAAACCAAAAACTATGAAATTTGTAAACGAGATGTAATTGAGATCCGAAATCTTTTTGTTAACATATAGTGAAGTTCAAAGAATTCTACTTTAAAAATTATTTTTCTTCAAACAAGAAAGACAAAAGTCTTTGTTGTTCATATCAACGTACCACCACGCTTGTAGTTGTTGCAACCCACTAACGTTTCTGCCGTTCCCTAGATCGGCGAGACAGCGACTTTATTTAATTTTATTTTATTTTTTGTGTGAGTCACCTTTAAATCTTCGCTATGATGTCGCCTTCTGGATGATGAGCAACTTGGTCTTTTGGTGGTGTTTAAAGTGCATGTGCATATTTTTTACCGTCTAAGCTAGAAAAGCTTGGTTCCATCGAGTTCACATGATTGGACTAAACCGATCCATATTGTTTGTTCTAGCATATCCTGAGGTCTGTTTGTAACTGATGCTCCTAATGAACCCAGTGCATGGAAGCAATCCATCTCGGACCATATTAGACATGGAAACTTACTAGATCAACAGTAGAAGTCATCAGTGCTAAGTTAGCGACACTTCCATAAAACTACCAATGCATATTACATAAGTTACCGTCAAAACGCTTAGACATGTTTTATTAAACACATACACATGGATGTATCATCTGTATTTATTAATTGAATTAGTAGCTGAGCCAAAGCTAGGGTAGGTAGAGTACAAGATTAGGTGATCAAAATAATTGAAGGCTGATATTAAGCTCTCGGGCATTGCTAGTCAAACAATCCTCTTCTCCACTTTTTCGATAATTTTGTTTAATGCAACTTAATTGGATTATTTTTTTATCATTTTTAATTGCAAATAGCCATTTGAATGTGTCGTTCCGTTTACCATGGCTCTGCTTAGCTTTGACCATGTAGCGAAATTTATGTCGTGTGACAACGTTGGAACAGCTTCTTTTCGTCCTTTAGTTTGATGGAAAACTATTTTCAGTTTTCGAAAGAACGGAGAAAGGAGGAAGCATGTCAGTTTCGGTTAAAAGATTTTCTGAAAGAAAAAAGCACCTAAATGTTTCCTAGTCGCACGTAAATTTTCCTCTTATGTCCAGCTAGGTCATTTGTGCCAAACCATCATACCACACGGAAACATTGTGTCTTCATACTTGATCTTTGCTTGTCTTTTGTCTTTGGAATATCACAATCACGTGTTGCAATTTTTGGTGATACCGACTATCAAATTAGGCTTTGATTTCCTTGACTTCTTCAGATATGCGTTGATAGATTCTTTCAGCAGAATTAGCTCTCCCTAAGATTGTCATCTTCTGGAGTGAGAGCGACTTGTGTGTTTTTGCCTTCTTCTTTCTTTCCTTTTTGATTCCTCCCTTGAGTCATGGCATAAGCATTGCTTTGCAATCTTCATGACCAGCATGTCCAAGCAGGACAAAGTCATTGTGCATATCTACCCATTCTTCGAATATCATCCACAATGTCATTTTTTTAGAATCTTCTTTGCAGATTTCAAGTTTGACCATCCTTTCAGCATTTAAATCGTCAGTGACTTTGATGCTTTTTGCACAAAGAGTGAAGGTGATGAAATCTCCATAGGTGAAAGAGGGGTCAACATAAGTGGTGGACACAAGCAGCATGTTTCTGTGGCATGGACTGTGCTACTTAGTTGTCTACATATTTGATGAACTACTGGGTGCTCCAAGATGCCCATGTTGCTCGACAGGTACTTAATCCTCCCAGATAATTTTGCTCTGCATTCATTGTTTCTAATTTTAGTTTTGCTCAAAAAAAAAATATTTTTCTGATATTTTATCATGTCAAAAACGGCTCGAACGTATAAAGTTGGAAGTTTCCACATACTGATATCAGATCCTTTGTCTTGCAGTCTTACAATTTCTTGAGCTTTGTAGGCGCAAATAAAAAAAAGAGGTGAGATAGAAAAGTGAAATTGTTTAAAGAATTTGGCCCTTGACGGTTGGGATTCCAAAAGTATCTTTGGAGATCCTTGGTCGTATGACATTTTGACATAGTCGCTCTCATGAGCCTTTTTGAACTTTGATGGCTTAAGAAATTTTTTTGTTTTATTTTTTGTTTGATTGCTAAGAATGGTTATTACTTAAACAAAATGCGTGCGCTCCAGCTAGCACAAAGCAGGGAGAATCAAATGGCCCTTCTTGCTCTAATGTTTATTTATCTGTATATTTTGTCTCAGTTTCGAATTTATTTATGTTCAACACTTTCGGTGGGAACGGAGTTGGGGGATGCCTATGACTCCCCCATTTCAAGGGCCAACCAAACATTACTTTTGTCAGAAGATTATCATTACCTTAATTTTTTCGTTGTAATTTTTTTATTTCATTGGTAACACTTTAAATTGGCCGTCCCTGTTTAACTTTCTTTTCTCTAGGCTTTTCATTGTTTTATAAACATCCCTATAGTTTGATCCTATGTCTCTTCAACTCTTTTGGGCTCTCGATGTTGTGTTGAGACCAGAAAAGAGACCATCTAATGCTAGGTGCATGATTTTTGGAGACTGTTACCTCTTTTACTTTCTTAGCTAGATGGAGAATTGTGTACTATTTGTTAGTGTGCTATTTATATAGGAATCCAATATTTATCGAATTAACGCATACAAATTTCAGTTTCTTAGCACTATCAATGGGACGCCAAAACTCGTCGAAGTGAATTTGTCCACCAAAGCTACTTATCTTTCCATCCAATGGTGTTTTTCACATAGGGCTCCATTTGTTTCTTAAAAAAAAATTGAATTTTCTTTTATAAAGATGGCCACTTTTATCGTTTCAAATAATTAGTCAATAAAATATATTTTCATTACTGACAATATTTTATATCTAAATATTTTCACACAAGATTAAAATATTTTTTCGTTAAACGAAATAAGCGATCATTTTTTAGGAAAATATTTTTTAAATAATCTATTATTGATGAAAGATACAGAGTAGTCTATCTCCATTTTCTTATATGTGATCGAATGGAAATGATGTTATACTTCTCACATCGCTCAACATAACTATTCCAAAAGCCAATTATGGTCTTGACTATTGTACGTGCAAGTCACTAAATCTTGTAGCTAAAGTATTTATGAGTTCTATTAGGAGTTGAGCCGAAGCTAGGACAGGTAGAGATATCAAATTAGGTGATCAAAATAAATGAAGGCAGGTATTACGCTCTCCATAATGCTAACCAGACAATCCTATTCTCCACTTCTTCGAAAAAATTTAAAGGCAATTCGATCGGTTTTTTTGTATTTTTAATTACCATTTTGAGTTGCAAATAGCCATTTGAACGTGTCAAGCCGTTTACCATGTGGCTCTGCTTAGCTTCACCATACGGCAAAAATTATGCGTTTTAATTGTTCCCATGACTTTTTTAACACTTTGCCATTTTATATTAATTTTGGAGGGAAAAATTATCCAAAAAATCTTAAATATATTGTACGATTGTTAATTCAGTCTTAAACTTTTTAGTTTTGCCGATATAATCTTAAACATTTTGAAAAAATTTCAGTATTGTCTATCCGGCCAATTTAATGAGAATAATCTCTGTAATTTACACTTAATTGAGCGTTGGCACATATGACGTGCAATGATGTTGGCAAGTTTATTTCCCCTCATAATTGGTAGAGCTAAAACGAGTTTAATCATACCATTCCTGATCAAGTTACTTTTATAATTATCGTATCGTCCATATTCCAGTCATTCTTCTAGCAAAACCTATGTAGATAGTACCTGGATTTATACATGTACATCACTAAAGATTAGGATTGAGGAAATTGAGGCCACAGTACAAGATGACAAGCTTTTGCTTCTGGAGAGGATCATACCGCAAATCATTGAAGCGGGTCACATTGGTTCAGAAGCATCCAAAACCGGGGACGACCCTTTTGACAATCCATAAGGAAAAAGTTTCATGAGATCAAGTTCCATTCCTAGAGCCACCATCCTTAGGCTCTCACAAGACCTAAGGGGAAAAAATAATAATAAACAGATCGACAATATCTCAATGCCAATAGCAACTAAATGACTAGACACACACTTCCATCAAAGTAATCAGCTCCTAATGTCGGTGGAGGAAGGTCCCCTCTCGCCTAAAAAAAAAGAGAGAACCCCAGCCCTCTTAGGCTTCCATCGCTAAGAAAAAAAGAGCCCCCTTAGGCTTCCATCTTTCGTGCCCTCGAAAAACTTAATTGATTTGGAATGCTCTAATCTTCACTCATATTGGCCAGCTTCAAAGCTTTAACGTCTGGTGATAATATAAGCAAAAAAGGAAATGCGCTCTTTGGTGTAGTTGGGTTGCACCACCATTTAATAAGACAAACGAAAAGAGTATCCCCTATTTTGACTTCCACTTCCCCCAATTTATATTGGAAAAAGAACCACGAAGGCTGAAAACTGTCAGAAGTTTAGAGAAAGGAAAGCAGCTGACGATTGGAATTGTGTTTCGCTTTTTCATATTAAACAATGTGTAATTACAGCACTATTTATCATACAAGAAGTCTAGATGACTAGGGAGAGGAAATTTACATAATAAGGAAAAAAGGATTCCGTAATAAGTATTAATATGTTTCTATAATATGAGTTGAGTCAGGTACGAGTTGGATCGGTATGAGTTATCGAATTTATATTACATGAAAATTGATCAAAACAAATTAAATAAGTCAATATGAATCAAATTATTTTCAACTTGGCCTGACCTACCCATTTGATGGCTCTCAAGATTAATCAATTAGCATCGAAAACAATATCTTCAACAAAAACAAATTAGAGGATTAGCAGCCGTATAAGGACATCCTTTCAAGCTCTAGATATAGCAACCAGTTTTGTAGAAACTAGATGTCATAAATCATCATATTCTAATGGCATTTATGATAATCATTCTATTTTTGACCAAATCTATTATGTAGTTATTGGGATTAGGTTCGAAATATAAATCCGTTTGATAACATAATTTTATTTTTCTATTAAATTTTTAGTCCAAAAATAATTTCAGAATATAAATCCATTTGATAACACGTAGTGTGTTCTCCATTGCCTTGTCGGAGTTTGCTTGACTAAAGGTGTTTGATCGACAAAGAGATCATATGTAAGTGGTGGAGAGACCTTGCTTTCGCAATCATTTAGACACCGAAGTCGGAAAGGGATGAACTTGAATTATGGTTCGCCGTCTTTTAGTCTCTGGTTCCATTTGGATTTCAGGGGGTGATGGAGCCGAAAGCAAAGACAAGAATTGCCCGTATTCAGTCAGTGTGATTTTCTTTCTTTTGATTCAAATGATTTTTAGTCCTTACATTGGATGAGAAGATTAATTGTCAAGGTAGCGTTGTGCATTTGTCGACTAAAACCCAATTTGGGCTTGGCTTGATTCTGAGAAGTGACGGGGCATTCTGGACTATTTAGACTCAGTTTGGTGTACTGATGATAATCGAGGAAAGAAGCCGATATCTGTCTCAAGTGTTCGATGCTTCCCCTGCAAAAATATGTATAACGTTTCTGGTATTTGAAACAACATTTAGGGTCGAGGGCCTTTTTAAATATTTTGGAATAAAGGTTGGGTCTTCAAGCGTGATCTCCAAGAACCTATAGACCGTCCATATTATCTAGCTTGCTGTTTTTTTTCCCCCATGAATGATGAATCCAACACCAATTCTTGTCTTTCTTAGGGAGGAGAAAGCGTTATATTATGCCTCGGATCTTGGCACAAATTTCCGCGTTCTCCGAGTACATCTAGGTGGAAAGGAGAAAGGCATCATCAAACGAGAATTTGAAGAAGTTTCGATACCACCTCATTTGATGACCGGAAGTTAGAATGTGAGTCTCTGTCCATCTGTATAATTGCTAATTAGTTTTCCTGTACTGATGTTAGTTCTATGCCCTAAGGCTTTTGTTTTATTTCCAATTGTTTATAGGAATTGTTTGATTTCATCGCCATGGCATTAGCAAAATTTGTTGCTACAGAAGGTGAAGATTCACATATTTTCCCTGGTAGACAGAGGGAGCTTGGTTTTACCTTCTCGTTTCCAGTTAGGCAATCCTCGATCGCATCCGGGACTCTAATTAAATGGACGAAAGGATTCGCAATAGAAGATGCGGTGATAACAACTATCTTAACTTGTCTTTTACAGCCTGTTACATTCATCCATGACTGTCTTGTGATTAACCGCCGTCATGCCTATTTCTTACACCCTGGTCTCCGAAATGGATGCGTGCTGGCAGATCCATCCACCTCCAGCCACCTATGCATGTGGGTGCACTTTTAAACGAAACTCATTCCAAGCTTGTTTTAAAATTTCTCTCTTTCGAGAGATGACAGTTTAACCTCGTATGTACTACAGACTGTTCAGTCACGCGAGACAATAGCTAAAACATTCCATTCTTATCTCAGTTAAACAAGTTTAAGAACATAAGGTTTTGCCACTTGAAGTTCATTTGTGAATTGTCCAATCACTTACAATAAGAATTCAAGTCTGCATTACAGTGAGATAGAAGAATTTCTTTTTGTGAGTTATTTATATGTCTCCATTAAATATTGCTTATATCGCCAAACGAGTGAGCTAACTGGAGATTGTAGAGAAATGAATGGGAGTGCTTTGTGCCATTGTTCTTATTGTGTAGTTCAACTCTAAACTTGCCTTTGGCTATAGCAAAAAGAATTTAGTAAAGCAAGCATAGTAAGAATACATTTTTAGAAGTGATCTATTAACCTAGAAGCATGAATGGAAGACTAAGTCTGTCATATCATCTAATTTTCCGAGATCCTTATGTGCGTACCTATAACTCTGATGTCTATCATCTGACCATGGTATTCTCTTTCCTTTATGGGATATCTGAGCAGGTTGGAGATGATGTCGTCAGTGAATTGAGTAAAGCTATGGAGAGAGTGGGCCTTGACATGCGTGTGGCCACTTTGGTAAATGTAGTTTCTTCTTTATTGTTTAGCTGAAACCAAAAGAGATCTTTTAAGATTATTATATGTTCCACTTGTCGAATTTCTTCAGCATCAATCTGGACTGGGCACCATTTATTTGAAAATAAGGAAGAAGGATTAGGTGTTGCTAATGCATGCTTAGCATTCCGTCAACTGGCTTTGAATGTGATTTCATAGTAAGGATTCCTTGAATTGCTTAGTTGATGTAGGTTAATGACACAATTGGAACATTGGCTGGAGGTAGATATAATCACCCGGATGTTGTTGTTGCTGCCATATTGGGTACTGGAACAAATGATGCTTATGTTGAGCGGATCCATGCCATTCCCAAGTGGCACGGTCCTCTGCCTAAATCAGGAGAAATGGTAAGTTTTTCCTTCTTGAGTCTTTCACCCATTGGCACGAAGGTCACTTCAACTTTCTGTGAGATTGGGCTTATGCGATAACAATAACTTACAAACTAGTAGATTTAGTTTAGTCAAAACTTCACTTTGATATATTAAGTAAGGATTGAGTCCAATGAAGAAAAAAATTATCAATAAATGCCCAAATCTTCCCAATTAGGTTGCTATCGCCTACCAGTATGTTCAGTGATAAACTAACAGTTGTCAGTGCTCACCTGTCAGGCATTATCGAATTTCTTTTCAATCTTCAGCACTCTAAGTCACCAGTACCTAAATTTTGAGCCCTTAATTTCTGTGTTCAAACAAAGCCTACTTCATCTCTATTTTTATCATGATGTTGCGTAGACTTTTCTATCCCCATATTGCAAATCAAAGTGAAAATGATCCAGTAATCTTTCTGTGGTCTTCTGTAATCAACTTATCAAACTTGATTTCGTCTCATTTGTGGATTGTCGTGTTATACTGCTGCATTTATTATTTTTTCAGAATTAAAATGCTTTGCTTGAAAGAAGGTGGATGAACTTACTGAGTATGGCAAATGTATGGTGGGTGATCAAACATCTTTGTCCTTGTAGGTTACCAACACAGAATGGGGCAATTTCCAGTCGTCACACATTCCACTGACAGAATATGATCAAACCCTGGACGACGAGGGTTTGAATCCGGGAGAGCAGGTGGCTTCACTTCTTTTTTCTATCTCATGTGCCTTGTGAATGTATAGTTTAAGAAAGATGTATACGTCATTTTGTTGTTATCGGTAGACTTATGAGAAGCTGATTTCTGGCTTGTACCTCGGAGAAATTGTCCGGATAGTTTTGTTGAGAATGGCTTAGGAACTATCACTCTTTGGTGATATAGTTCCATCGAAGCTGAAGATTCCTTTCATATTAAGGTACAATTATAAATTTAATCCTCACTGCTTTTTCATGTGAACATGAGATGGTTGGGTTTCCCTAAACTTCTGTCCCAAATTTGCAGGACTCCTGACATGTCTGCCATGCATCACGACACGTCTTTTGATCTTATAGTCGTCAGGAAAAAAATGAGTGATATCTTGGAGGTATAAGCCTATCTGCAGCTTGATATCATTCCTAGGGTGTCTCTAATAGCATCGCTTTTTTGTCAATTCCAAAAAAAACCCCAAACTTTAAGTCAAGTCCCAAATATATTTCGAACTTTTTTTTGTCTCAAGAAAAATCTCAAACTTTAAGTTTAGTCCCAAATCTGCCCGAACTTTTCTTTTGTCTCAAAAAAAAAAAAAAACCTTAAACTTTAATTTTAATCCCAAATCTACCCCGAATTTTGTTTTGTCTTAAAAAATCTCAAATTAGTACACATATGACAAATTTACCCAAAATTATTTTTTTGACCACCAAAACAAATTACCATATATTATTTTTCGTTAAATTTTACTGTCAAATTTCTAAATTAAATAACACGTCATAATTAACGGGTATACTAATTTAGGGTTTTACCCTCCGTTTGTACTAAAAAAATACCAATATTTGATATGTTCTCAAATATACCCCATGATTTAGTCCCAACTTAACATGGCATTTCCACATAGATAATAAATACACATAAACAAGATGTCATAGAAAATTATTTTCAAAATAAAACCATTTTAGGACATAAAAAATTAGGGATTACTAATACGGCTTTTGGACAGAGGCTAACGAGGGCAAATTTAGGATTAGAGTAAAATTTGCTAATTTTTTTTTGACAAAAAAAATTGGGATAGATTTGGGAATAGATTAAGAGTTTGGGGTTTTTTATGAGACAAAATAAAAGTTTGGGGCAGATTTGGGACTAAATCTAAAGTTTGGGGTTTTTTCCGAGACAAAGAAAAGTTCGGGGCAGATTTGGAGCTGAACCTAAAGTTTGGGATTTTTCTTGAGACAAAAAGTTCATAATATATTTGGGACTGAACCTAAAGTTTATGGTTTTTTTTGGAATTGACCCTCGCTTTTTCACTTCTGTTCCGTCTAGTACTAATGAAAAAGTAATCTCGAATTATATCAATTGTAAGTAATTACTACTTTTATAGGGTGGATTGATTGTGACGTTTGGGTAGTCAGGGAGTTCAAATGCAAATATAATGGACCATGTTTCAGGTACAATGAAAGATAGTTCTTTTTTCCCTTATCTGCAATTACCTACAGCTGAATCCATAAATCCCTTATTAATGGAGAAAAGTGTCAAAAAAGCCCTAAACCTATTATATTGATGTCAATTTAGTCGTAAATCTTTTTTTTTATGTCAATTCAGTCTTAAACATTTTGATTTAGTGTCAATTCAATCATAAATTTTTTAATAGTGTCAATTTAGTTATAAACATTTTGAACTAATGTCAATTTAGCCCTAAATCTTTTAACTTAGTGACTATTTAGTACTTAGTCAAAATTAGTCAAAATGACTAAATTGACACTAAGTCAAAAGTTTTAGAACTAATTTGACACTTGTTCAAAAGGTTTATGATTGAATTGACACTATTAAAATATTTAGAACTAATTGGCACCAAGTCAAAAAATTTAAGACTCAATTAGCATCATTAAAAGATTTGGGACTAAATTGGCACAAATACAATAAGTTAAGACTTTTTCGACACTTTTCCTATTATTAATGCTTCACTTTCCTAAATTCAGTTTCCAACTTTAGGAATTGTTGTTTCCCCCTATAGTTAATGCTGATTTGTCCATCTTCAGATATCCGACACCTCCTTGAGAATGAGGAAAGTTGTAGTCGATCTATGCGACATAGTCACCACATGAGGTGCTCGTCTTACTGCTGCCGGGATATTCGGCATCTTGAAGAAGCTGAGAAGAGATACCCTTAGGGAGGGGAGAAGCAGAGATCAGTTATAGCATTGGATGGAGCTCTATTTGAGCACTACAAGAACTTTCAAAACTGTGTGGGGCCACTTTTGGGGAGTTGCTGGGACCTAAAGTTGCCAAGAACACAGTGATTGTGCTTTCGAATGACGACTCAGGCATTGGAGCTTCCCTTCTCGCGGCCTCTCATTCACAATGCCTCGAGGCAGAGTGACCTTGGAGTATCTCGATTGACATGAGAATCTTAGTTTTCCAAATTTTGTATGCTTCCTCACACTTTTCTCAGGATATCATCTAGGTCTCTTTAAAACTCTCTCCCCCGTGAGAGCTCTCCTCTACCCTTTTGGTGGTAGCCTGGTTCTGAAAACCCTAAATTTCTAATGTGTCAGTCCATGGATATCCCAAAGCTGCTCCAACTGAATTAGGTTTTCTCTTTCTTCTTCTTCTCCAACAAAAGGTATCCATCATCCAGTCAACAGAAGTGGAAATGTGTATCACCTGGCGAGGAAGCTGGTCTCTTCCATAAGTAATCCGATTCTCCATTGGTAGTACATCTCACTTGGAAACCCCTGTATTTCATCAATAGCAGGTAATTTTCACTAGTTTCCCCATCATCACAAATCCCTACATACAAATAGCAGCGAGAATCATTAGTAGTTTGCCCCAAGAATTTTAGAGCTCCATTCACTCCATTCTCCCAAATCAAACTAGCATAGACCTTTTTGTCTTGGCTAACTCATCAAAAGGAATAGTTAACTAGTGTGGAGGGCGATTATGAAAACCAGTTAAGAATGATGGCTTTGTGCAAGCAAGTAGGAGATTTGTGCTTAGAAGAGGACATCACAAATTTAGTTGCTGAAATGCTCGAGAAGGAAAAACTGGAAAGTGAACTTATACTGTATGGGAAGTTATTTTCAAAACCTTATGTGGACTTTCAAGCATTTTTTAGTACGATGAAGAGAGCGCGGAAGTCGGAGTCTGTGAAATGTGAAATTATCTTGGTTTCTTCCTCTTTATGTTTGAGTCGGCTGAGGAGAAAAAAAGGGTGTTGGAATTTGGCCCTTGGTCTTTTGCTAGTAACCTCCTTGTGTTACAAGAAGGAGATCCTAATGTCCTTGAGCATTGCCATGAGTACTCTCATTATTCATTCTGGGTGCATATTCTAGGTCTTTGCTGAGTCTGGATTATAGAAGACTCCTTGCACAATATTGCTATAAAACTAGGAAATGTAGAGGAGGTTAGGATTAAGGCAAAAACTAATAGTTTGCGTAAACTTGGAAAGGTAAAAGTCAAGCTCAATTTAGCTTGTCCCCTTAAAAATGAAATTATTGTGAATTTGGGAGGTAGGAAATGGTGGATGGACTTCAAATACGAGAGACTACCACATTTCTACTTTTCTTGTGGGTGTATTGGACACTATGCTAATTACTGCCCAAAAATTCCTTATGAAGAGACCGGATTAGCTCAAG
Source organism: Angophora floribunda (assembly GCA_014182895.1). Lineage (NCBI taxonomy): Eukaryota > Viridiplantae > Streptophyta > Magnoliopsida > Myrtales > Myrtaceae > Angophora > Angophora floribunda. The sequence goes on from CM024707.1 coordinate 8,081,462, forward strand.
ACAAACCTGGTAGATATGGTTCTTGGCTGAAGGTAAAAGTGAAAGAGAATAGCCCTTGCTGGAAGATCTTTTTTTGGGGATATCGACCCTTCTCTTATGGAAGAGGAAGCTATCCCAAAAACTCTAACTATTTCAGAGGATTTGCACTTGCATAAGGATCATATAGAAATTAATGATATGGTTATGGTTATTTATAACTCTGTTGAACATGAAGTAATGCATGAGGGATAGCAATGATCATTTCAAACAAAGGGAAGAAATTGTAGCAAATCCAGGTGTTAGACAGCAGTTCGGTTGAATGGAGATCTCATGTGAGTTGCGATAATACGAATATCAAAATTTCTATCGATGAAAACTAGAGGTCAAAAGGGAAAATGTCCTCCGTTCGTCTCCGCGCAATATTTTGAAATTAGAAGTTGGACAGGTGGATAATCTCAAATGAGTTCATCATGTCAATCCCGAAAAGACTAAACAGATATGGACTTTTTCTAAGCCTGCACAGAGGAGTGTCACCCGGACGGATGAGAAGAGAGAAAGCTTGTTCAGTTGCAAGTTTGACAGAGGACATGGATCGATTGCTTGAACAGTGGATGAAAAGCAACCTTTTCGCACTGCACAGAATGATTCTGATCTAATAGAACCTGATAAAATTTTCTAGTGTTCAGAACAGAAAGTGGACTCGGGATAGAATCCTAAACAGGCTCAAGAACAGCTCCCAAGTTGCAAACTTGGAATGCAGGAAAATATTCTCAGTTTGTTTTGGTTAATGCGAAATCTGGGGATTTTTCAACCCGCTGGGAGATGTAGAAAAAGTTTACCAAACCAAACAAATCGCCCGGGTGCTTATGCTGTCTCGGGTGGGCAGGTGCGATGAAAGAAATAACTTTTTCAATTGGAATCTCGTTGATGCTACATTCTAACCAAGCAATGATTTCTCATAAACGTGCCATAGCGCCAGATAAATTTCTTTTTGTTGGATTTCCAAATGAACCATATACTATGGAATATAATGAGCTTTCATCCAAGTATGATTGGTCCTTGGCAAACGAAGCAGGGGTTGAGGTCCAACAGCGTGCCTAGAGAACCTTGTCATAGCAAGCATATTATTTGAAAAACATTGAATTTCTTTCTTTCTTTTTTATAAAAAAATTTAGACTAAATTGGCCTAATTGGATGGATTGAAATTAGAAGAAAATGAAAAATCATCAGATACCCCTAATCTCTATTAGCCCATACTCCACATGAACATTTAGATAATGTGAGATTCACATAAGATCTACATGATTTGACGGACAAAGAATGAATTATTGTATATTGAAATTACCAAAAAAGGTATGAATATCGAGGACAACTAAATTATTTTCCAAAGGTTTGTACATTTGAGACATAAAGATTTAGGTCACGATTATTGAGGACAACTTTGAACAATATTTCAAAGGTCCAATGAGTTTGACATTCAACATTATAACTTTGAACTTCAATTGAGTTTTCGACCTTTTAGTTCGTAATTGTCTAGTAAAAGCAAAGTCGTCAGCACGGTAATTAAGTTCCGGTATCCACTTCACTGGCGGTTCGGAATTTCAATTTTAAGTTTGAATTCAAATCTCACCATTATAATTTCAAAGAATGAATTGATCTCAAAATAAGAATCGGCGGAGTTAAGGAAAGCCAACGTCGGGCATTTTTCAATAAGCCGAGTTTGAGCGTGGCATGACTTAGCCAAATTATATTGACTAGAGCAAATATGCAAATAATAATAATAATAATAATAATAATAATAATAATAATAATAAATAAAGCTAAGCATTGAGAATTAGGGATATGCAACGGAAACGCCTAAACCGGACCGGACTGGCCGGTTTTGGGTGGTTCCTGTGACCGGCAATCCATTCCTGGTTCCCATTCTTGTAACCGGTGGTTGATCGGTCCGATTCCTAGTTCCAAGGTGGGAACCTGGATTGACAGACCGATTAATTTTTATATAAATATTTTAAAGTTTCTTAAGAATTTGAAAAAAAGAAAAGAAAATTCTTCAGAGTTTTAGGAAAATACAATTACATATAGATTAAAAGGACAAATCGATAAATCAATGTATAAATGAAGTTGATTGTTTTTGAGAATGTACTGTAATATCAACAATTTTTTTCCAAAAAAAAAAATTACCGGTTCCAGGACCAACCGGTCCGGTCCACAGTCCCAGAATTTGGGAACCGGGAACCAATCATCCCTACTGAGAATTACATTTTATCGACGCCGCCACCTGAAAACTCGTCACCGAAGTCTTAAAAGAACCAAATCCTGAATACAAAATGCCAAGTCTTCACCAACCCTAGCTCCCCTCCATTCACACTTCTATTCAAACGATCACATTCATGATAAAGTTGAAAACCCAACACGGCAAACGGATAATCCGTTTTTATAAAATCATCTACTTGCATTTGCTGTATAAGAAAAGAGACTTATCTAGGCACGCCCAGATTTCAGGGTTGTCAAGTGTGGGAGAATATGGTAAAGGACCAAGCAAGGGAGCAACTGCTGAACCATAGCTCGCTTGGGGTCTGTCTGTTGTGGAGTTGGCGGTGGTGGTGGTGGTGGCGGTGAGAGATGGGCAAGAAGGTGGTGATCGTCATGTGTGCCACTGTGTTCACGGCTGCGGTAGGTGCAGCAGTGGTGGTGGGGAGGAGGAGGAGGGGTGGTCATTGTCGGGAGTCAACCTCTGCGACATAGTCACCACATGAGGCCACTCTTAAGGAGTTGATGGGACCTGACGTTGCAGTGAATACGGTGATTGTGCTTCCAAATGACAGCTTAGGCATCAGTGCCGCCCTTCTTGCGGCCTCTCATTCACAATATCTCGAGGCAGTGTGACCCTGAAGTATCTCGGTTTGACATGAGGTTCTTAGTTTTTCGAATTTCATGTACTTCCCCATTCCTTTTCTCGGGATATCATTTGGGTGTTTTCATGTTCTCTTTTATCATACTTCAAGGCAGGGTACCTGTAAGTAGTCTAGAGGAGCAATGAATCAGTAACTTTTAACCAAGATAGCTCAAGTATCCGAGGAAGGGAGATGCAAACGTGTTAAGTTCATTTTTCTCTATTAATATGAATAATTGAGGGATCAGGCTCCCATAAGGACTTTTTAGAATTTTAGCCCTTTATTGCTGCGGGAAAAATCTTAGAAAAGTCCTAAGCCTTTTATTGGCGTCAATTTAATCTTAAACCTTTTAATCTAGTGCCAATTCAGTCTTCTCAATTAATTTTGGTTAGATATTGTTCATGTGAACACCGGTCGGCCTACATGGAGGAAGAAAGAAGAGGAGGAAAAAAAAAGGGAGGAGACAAAAATAAATAAAAACTTATTACAAGTTGTCAATGTCAGTACTAGCAATGCCACATAAGCTGAACGGCTTCCACATTAGTAATATCCGATTTAAATGAGTTGAAATGACCAAATTAGTACTAGGTTAAAAGGTTGACACCGATACGATAGGTTTATAACTTTTCTAATACATTAATAATATTCGTCACAAAAAAATTTGGGTGGAAAAAGCACGAGCCTTAATTTATGTAACTCAGGCTCATCGAGCTTTGGCACGTGTGAGATGCAATGATGTTAGCATGTTTCCTATCACAATTGGTAGAGCTCAAATGAGTTAAATCATATTATTTACCATCAAGCTATTGTTAAATCATTTTCTTTACTTTCATGTCTTGTCAAGGTGCGTCCGTAACGGAAATGTTTACTCAATTTTCCTGCCCTCACATCATGAGAGGTATTGTAAATTGGTCGCCTTGGCCAGTTGATGGACTTAGGTCTAATCAGGAGAAACTAAAACTAAGAAGTTTGGATATGTCCTCTTACCCGGATTTGCGTAGGAAATCAAGAAATTAACATTGATTAGTCTTTGTCCTATCATGAACCATCACATCTCTCCCCTTTAGGTTCAGGTACTCACCGATCGTTCAACATGTGGTTGCATCGGCATCACCACTCTTTGAAAAAAGAGGGATCAAGATCTTGAACATTCGGACAATTTACCCTTGGAAGGATTCAATAATTGAAACTATTTTTATTGATTTGTGTTTTCTTTCGAGGCAATATGCCACATATTCAATGGGTGAATAGCACATGAACCCCCTCTTAGTTAAGTATATCAATATCATCCTAGTTTCACATAATCAGGTGAATTATGCGATGACAATTTTATTTTATCGATTTAAAGAGATCAATGAGTAAGTCAATGGTTGAGAATTTATGTCTTGAGATGTACAAAGTCGCAAGTTCAATATTTTGGTCCCCTCTACTCTACTTCAGGCAAGGCCACCACGGAATATGCTCCTCGAAAAATCTCTTTAGCACCTTAAAATGTATGAAAAAGGCAAAAATGATGCTTAAAATGTTTGACCGTCAATTATCAATCGGGGGCTTTCAATAGTAAGTGGTAGCGGGCCTAATAGACCCAATCAACTAGCGAATGAAAATCCTAAAGATTATGGGCCAATGTATCCTTAAGGCCTGGCCTGGTCCGTTAAACTATCTTCATGTAATCACTTGAAAGCCCTATCGATAAGGAGTTATACCGTTTTCTTATATTTGATCATACTGATCACTCATGGCTCTGGGCGTGAGCCAGGATGCTCTTGCTTGTGGCTGGCGAAGGTCGGCTGGCAACTCTCATCGGCCTTAACTCCAAAAATTGCAAGCAAAAGAAAAGGGAAAAAAAACCATATGATTTTCAAAAAATTATTAAAATATTTTTTAAGAATGTCTACGTCAGCATCAATTATTCATGTTAGCAATTTTCAACCAAAATTAGCCATATGGACTTAACTAAATTGACAAAAATGTAATAAGTTTTGAAATTTTTGAACAATTTTCCTGTTCAATAGGTGGTTGTATCGACATCTTCATTCTTTGAAAAGAGAGGGATCAAGATTGTTAATAACTGAACAACTTTCACTTGGAAGGATTCTATGGTTGAAACTGTTTCAACTGCTTTGCGCTTTCTTTTGAGGTGATATGTCATGTATTCATTGGGCGAATAGCACATGAACCCTATCTTAGTCAAGTACATCGATATTATCCTAATTTCATCTTGGTCAAGTAAACTACATGACGACAATGTCACTATATGAATTCAAAGAGATCAACGAGCAAGCTAATGATTGAGAATTTACGTCACAAGAAGTACGAAGTCTCAAGTTGGATATTTCGACCTCACCTACTCTACTTCAAGCAAGGCCACCAAGGAAAACACTCCGGGAAAAATCTCTTTAGCTCCTTTAAATGTTGGAAAAAGGGAAAATGATATTTAAAATGTTTGACCGTCCATTGTCAATCAGGGGCTTTCACTTGTAAGTGCTAGCGGGGCTGATAGACCCAATCAACTAGCGAAGGTAAGATTATGGGCCAACGTATCCTGAAGGCCAGGCCCGGCCCATTAATCCCTCTTCAAGCAATCCTTCGAAAGCCCTATAGATGAGGAGTTGTGCCATACTCTTCAATTCGAGCGAATTGATCCTTCACGCTGACTCGTTCTTATCGAATTCCATTTTATATCCCGGCCTAATATTTCACTATCTAACCCTCCTTGGCATTTGTGCTTATGCATCTCAAGTGAGTTGCATTGGTGTGAATCTCGTAATTTTTTGTTTTATGAAATTAGAGGTCAAAAGGGAATAAGGTCATGATTTGTCATATGATGTGTGAAGGTAATTCGATCTTTTCTGGTCTCCAAAGAAAGAAGGAACACTTAGATCAATTAAATTTAGCTAGTGAATGACGAGACTTAGCCATATTTTACTTATTTGATGCCATTATTAGATAGTCATCATTCAGCACGTGCTCACTAGTAACGTATTGATTAAATCTAATCGATAATGACCATCTCATATGAGTGTCCAAAATTTGCAGCTTCCTTTCTATACTTTAGTCCATTTGAATTCATCTCACTTCTTTTACTCAACGTGCATAATCAAATCAAAGTTAGTCCAGTGAACAATCTGGTATATAAAGGGTTCATCATGTCAAACCCCAAAAGACTAGATTAAGATTTAGAATTCATATGGGCTTTTCTTAAGCTCACAGAGAGGAGTGGGGCATGGACTGATGAGAAGAGATGAGCCTTTTTGGCTGGGAACTTGACTAGATATTATACAAAACGCCAAAGCTTCCTTGATATTAGACACTTCATTCACACCATTACCCTTCCTTACACCTCCACCCTATTCAAATAACTACATTCACGATGACTTCCAGAACCTAAGATGACAAGCTATATTCATAAAGTCATCTGCATGCATTAGCTAAATAAGAAAATAGATTTACCGAAGTTGGGCGGTCCAAATCCGTTCACAAAGCTTCTGCAACTGTTTTTAGTGCTAACAGTCAGTAAGTGTTGCCCTTGACAAAATAGGAATCGCTCCGCGGCATTTCCTCGTTCCTAGAATTTCCGAGGATGGGGGCAGCTTCCAACCTGTGTCGGAATTTCTTTTTGACGTCATAACGCGGATCGCTACATTTGAGCAGTATTTGCACTACCTCCTTCATTGTTGGCCTCGTGGAAGGCTTCTCGCCGGTGCAAAAGATCCCCAGCTTAAAGACATTGCTAATTTCATTTAGGTGCGAGTCATCCTTGATCTCCTCATCTATCGCATCAGATATCAGCTTGCCATCTTGGATGTGACGCCATGCCCAATCAGCGAGGCCCATGTCTTCGTTCCCATCGTTAGCCTCCCTTCCGGTGGTCAGTTCCAAGAGAACAACCCCGAAGCTATAAACATCGATCTTTGGATTAGCTCTTCCATTACGGGCATACTCTGTTGCTCACCAAGAAAAAGGGAAGACAAAACTAAATATTCTTGCTGCTAGGATATGAGGAATTTGGACTTGCATAGCTGAAATGAACTCATATTGAGTGAATAGACAAACCTGGGGCCAGATAGCCGTAAGTACCGGCAACACCTGTCAGAGTAGTAGCTACTCCGTGCAACATCCTTGCAAGGCCGAAGTCTGCAATTTTTGCGTTGAACTCTGAGTCCAAGAGAATGTTGCTCGATTTCACGTCTCGGTGGAGGATGGGCCGTCGACAATCATTATGCATATAGCAGAGTCCTTTAGCTGCTCCTAGCGCAATCCGCATCCTTTTGGGCCAATCCAAGATCGTATTGTTGGTGACACCCTGGACGGGTGACGATCTCTTCTTCTTGTGAATCCAATGGTCCAAGCTGCTATTTTCCATGTATTCGTACACCAGGAGTTTGTCCCCGCAAGAAATACAGCACAACAATTTGATAATGTTCAGATGCCTTATGTTCCCAAGTGTCTCCACTTCTGCTACGAATTGCTTCTCCAGCTTCTCATCTAATTTTCGGTTATTCAAAATCCTTTTCACAGCGACGGCATCACCAGAAGGATTCACGATAATGCGATATACTTTTCCTGATCCGCCACTTCCAATCACATTAAGCTCATTCAATGCCGACAGAATATTTGATTCCGTAAAATTCAACCTTTGGAATGCAGTCAGTTCCAAAGTTGAATCAACCCTGTCCCTCTTCTTTCGGGAAGCTCTGATCTTGAATAACACTGCCAACAAAATGAACATCGCTGCTGCAATGACCAAGATCAAGATCAATGTGAGATTGGTCTTGCTCAATCTACGGGATTGGGAATTGCAGACATTGAGCCTCATGAACGAGTTGGATGCACAGAGGCCCGGGTTGTTCATGAAACTGGCATCATACGTGGCGTTCTCTAACTCCTCTGGAATTTGTCCGCTAAGGCGATTGGAGGATAAATTCAGAAGGTTCAGATTCAGCAGGCCGATTTCAGGAGGAACCGAGCCGGACAGTTGGTTTTCAGACAGGTCCAACTGCGCGAGTACCGGTAGAAGACCGATTTCCCTCGGAATCAGTCCTGACAATCGATTGTGACTAAGATTCAGAATGCTCAAGGATTTCCACGAAAAGATGTCTGTGGGAAGATTCCCAGAGAGCTCATTCTGACCCAGCAGAAGCATCGTCAGAGAAGGAAGCTGGGTCAATTCGGTCAGAACCGTGCTACTGAGGAAGTTATTACTGGCATCAAACACCACCAAGTTCCTCCACGAAGACATTGTGCTAGGAAAATTACCGAAGAATCTGTTGTTACTCATCTCGATCCGAGTGAGGGTTTGGGATAGTTCCTCAGGAAGCTCGCCAGTTAATTCGTTACCACTCAAGATCAGAGTCATCAAGTTTGGCGATGTCCAGAGTCCTCCAGGCACATTGCCGGTGAAACCATTGTTGTTCAATCTCAGGTCGGCCAAAGAACTGCAATTTCCAAGTGACTCTGGCAACTCCCCACCGAGATTGTTGCCCATAGCCGCCAACCCAAACAACATGCCACCATGGCACAGTTGTTTCGGCAACGCCCCAGTCAAGTTGTTGAATGCCACCTCGAATCTTCTGAGTGGGGAAAACTTGCCGAAGTCTGGGGGGATTGTGCCCGACAAATTGTTGTTGGACAGCCTGACATCAGACAGAGCGGGAAGACGGCCAATATCTTCCGGGATTTTGCCGGAAAATCGATTGTTCTCTAAATTCAACTTGGATAGTGTCTTGAGCTTCCCAAAATCTTCAGGTATGTTCCCCATCAGATAATTATTTGACAGATCAATCACACTCAGGTTCACCGCACTGACCACCCGAGGGATTGACCGGGAAACATTGGTCATGTACTCGTACATCCTGCTCAAATTCCTCTGAGCGAAAATGCTGTCGGGGATCTCTCCATCCAACAAATTCATCCCCAAATCCAAGACCTCGAGAGCCTCCATATTGCCAACCGCCTCTGGGATTCCACCAAACAGGTTCGTCTGGGCCATCGAGAAGAACCGCAGCTTCTTGAGGGCGGTGAAGTTCTGCGGGAGCTGCGATGGCGCAAACTTGTCGTTGTACTCGAGCCTCAGCTCTTCAAGATCGGAGAGGCCAAAAATCTCTTCAGGGTAAGTGCCGTTGTACTTGGACTGGTAAAGATGAAGGATCCTCAGCCTCTGCAGCCTCGAGATCGACGCTGGAACATCGAATGAGAAGCTGTTGGCGGCGAGAATCAGGACCTGAAGATCGGCCATGCGGTCAATATCGGATGGAATAGGACCTTCGAAGTAATTCAGGGACAGGTCGAGGTCCACGAGCTTGGAACAGTTGTAGAGAACTGTTGGAAACTCTCCAGGAATTTGGTTGTTGGAGACGTTGAGCTTGGTCAGATTCTTGAGGTCGCAGATGAATGGGGGGATCGAATAATTTAAGTTCAGGTTTACGAGGTTGAGCTCGGTGATCGAGCCGTCTTGGCACGTGATCTCGGGCCATGTGCAGTGGGAGGACGAATTGGAGGGGACCCAGTGGTCGAGGGAAGACGGGTCTTGCCAGGATTGCCTCAGCTTCAACAGGACTTGATGTTCTTGATCTTGGATATGAGACTCTGCAGCATGGAAGAGGGAGTGGAGAAAAACGAAGAAGAAGATGATGTGAACCGGAGGAGGAGATGAGGTTAGTGTCGGCATACTTGGAGGGTGGCTCAGAGAGCGTTCTTCTGGTTAGACTCTCGTTTCGAAGGTATTTAACCTCGTTCAAAGAGCCAACGAAATTCGATTTATCTTTACTAGTATAATATTGAACTAGTAAAACATACCTTTCATTTCCTGGGACCACCCCCCCCAAAAAAAAAAAAAACCTTTGGTTGCCATGGTCTATATAACCACTAAAAGCTGGCAAAATTAGATTTTTGTAGATTAGTTTAATGGCCCGCCATCTGTTAAACCAGAAAATGACAAGTTTGATCCTCCGCAGAAGGCTAAAATCTTAGACCATTGAAAATGATTGATCGAATGTAGAACTTGGCAAATTTAAGCAGGTTTTGAATCAAGATAAAGGTGAAAATTTGACAAACTTCACTAGGTGCCTAATCTTGGCTTTAAATAGTCTTAACTGTCCTCAAGCCCTTGATGAGGCTACCGTTCGAAGTACACAAGTATCGCATATTTGCATAGTCGTATTGTTGTATAATAAACTTATATCAGCCCACTTCTTTTCCTTTCAAGAAAAGAAGGGTGGACTATCAGATTAATAATAGCTACTTAGAGTCATAAACAAAATTGAATAGTTTAGCGTGGATCATTTCAGTTGAATTTATGCGGCGTTGTCTGACACGTAAATTTCTTAAAACATCTAGGAAAAATCATAAAGGCCCCACGCTATACCTTCCCTACGATAATTTTATGGGATTGGTTCTATCATTCCCATTGCTTGTACTAGACACCCGCTGTTGAACGTTGACCAGGGAATTTGTTTTCGGAGCGTAAAAAGGTTGTAACATGTAAAAGGAAGCAAGCAAGAAAGCTGCTGTATGATATTGATTTGATTTCGCTTATCTCTCGCTTTAAATTAGATTTAGATTTCAACCATGATTTGTAGGATGTGGGCTATCCAGATAATCAACCAATTGGGATTGATTTTAATGTAATTATTCATCGCCTACTCTTAAAAATCTAATTTAAGATAAGTAAGTTTTTTTAATTTTTTTTTAATAGACTCATAGTTACATCATGATTAAATAAAGTGGTTTTTACTGAGAATTTGGCAAATCCATTCATTGTTGGGTTGGTTTTGGGTCGAGTACACAAATCTGATCCAAACTACCCGCAAAGCAAAGAAAGCTTTGTAGAAAGAGAGATGGTTTCCAGAAAAGTGAGGTGAATGAGACGAAGCTCATCTTTCTAAAAAGATGGTATGATGCATGGATAAGGACACCCTGGTGGCTCGTGCTTAGGTGTTACGTTGAAATGGAGATCCCAAAATTTGTGTATCATATAGTGAAATTCTAAGACTTTTGCTTTGACTATTATTTTCACTCAAGCCAAAAAGACAAAAGTCTTCTGTTGTTTATATTAATGGATGGTGCTTGTAGTTGCTGCAACCCACTAACGTTTCTTCCGTTTCCTAGATCGGCAAGATAATGAACTGAATGACTTTGATTGATTCCCATCTATCCTAGTGCTTTTGGGCTTTTCTAGCATAATAATTTTCGAATTATTATGGAAGTAATAATTTTTAATTATTATTATTTATTTATTTGTGACTCAAAATAGATTGTTAATATTACAATAAATTAAGGATGATCACAAAATCATTTCTCTCTACAATAAACAACTTTTGATTACTTTCCTAATGTTGCCTTTTGGATGATAAGCAAATGATGAGAAGTTTTTGTGAGATCATTACCGATTATTTTAAAAACTTAAATTATTACATGAAAGCACGGTTTAATATTTGAACATCTCAACAAATGGATATTTAATCACTGTGGTTTGCTTCAGTGGCCATCATTTCCTCATGGGAATGAAGAAGTGGGAGTTCGAATCCCCACTTTTTCAAATGGTTTGGGTTGGAGATGATTTATTTTTAGGTATATGTTTTGACTCCTATGCTTTGTAAAAGGTGTGGCAAAAGTCTAAGAGTAAGAATTAGAGTAAGAGTAAAGTATAACTAACAAAAAATAAAAAGAAAGCAAGTAGGTATTTGGCGATGATTTAAATGCATGTGCACAATATTCACTATCTGAGCTGGAAAAACTTGGTTCCATCAAGTCCACCTGATCGGACTGAACCGATCCTTATTGTTTGTTCTAGCATATCCTAAGGTAGATCTGTGATTCATGATCCTAATGAACCCAATGCATGGAAGAAATCCATCTTTGACCATATCAGATTGGGAAACCTACTAATTCAATAGTAGAAGTCATTAGCACTAAGTTACCGACACTTATAGGAAACTGCCAACACATATTACATAAGTTACTATCATCGAGATGCTTAAACATGTTTGATTAAATTTGTGAACGTGTCATCTATGGCAACACAACAGGCTTAAATAAATTTTGAGATGTTCATATAGGTTTAAGCATATTTTCACACATTTATATGTTTACATATGCGATCACATGTAAAATGGGTGAAATGTACTATGTCGTGCAACCCCATTTGATAAAATTGTAGTGTTCTGATTAAGCCCAATATCAACACAATAAGATTATGACCGGAAGACACGACAAACCTTGTGAAAATTTTGTAATCAGAGTTAGGTTGAGTTAATGCTTAAAAAATTTATATACACCACAAATTTCTCAAATTAATGCATAAAGGTTCATTCAACGGTTTTTTCATGTAGTCTGTCTCCAATTTCATAGGTTAGAATATTCACATATTGAATCATAAATTCAATCTAACATCTTACATGTGATTAGATGGAATACTATACTTCTCATATGGCTCAACATAAGTTTTCCAAAACCCAACTGTGGTCTTGGCTCTAACAGCTAATGTATTTATTAATTGAATTAGCAGTTGAACCAAAGCTAGGATAGGTAGGATATAAGATTAGGTGAACAGAATAAATGCAGGCAGAGATTAAGCTTTCGGTATTGCTAGTCAAACAATCCTCTTCTCCACTTTGTCGACAATTTTCCTTAACGCAACTTGATTTGGTTTTTTTATTATTATTTTTCTATTGGTCTTGCTGATTGGTCCCGATCTGTGGCCTTTGTCTTAGGCTAGCGACGATATAATATGCCTGCTACCAGGTTAGGTGGAAAGGTCTCCGACCATTTTGGTTAAGAGTATTAACAAAGTTTTCTACAGGTTTTAACTGTTCTCTCTCTCTCTCTCTCTCTCTCTCGACGTGGGTCTGTGCCGGCTTGTCTTTCTAGTTGAGCACACCACACTCAATCAAACCATCTCAATAATAACTTTAGAGTACTAGTCTTAGCCAAGAAGATACGAGCGATATACATATGAGTTTTCTGGTTAGGGTACATGTTTCTATTTTCCGTAATCCTAATCCATGTTCATTTATTAAAAGTTATGCTATTCTTACGAATCAAAGTTTCTAAAAGCACATTTGTGAATAGAGTACAATGGTTCGATCTGTTCATGCCCTTTTTCTCAACACAGACGTAATAAAGCTTGTTTACAAGATCAACCAATGAAATCGTTATTCCGTTTCCGTTTCTTCTAGCAATGATTTATAAACCTACACTAGCTGGTCATAAATAAGTGATAAAATATTGAAAACGTACAAGGTGAAAACACTAGGGTTTCCACGATTTATTCGACCCACAATAGATAAATTACTTTCAAACTCCTACACGCGCATGCCCATTTTGCTTTGTTTCGCCAAGTCAATGGGAAGAACTCGGCAGTGCATCATGTTGAATTTTTCCTTTTCTCCCACGAACAATCAATACACCTTTTCTACTCAATTTATTCCAAAAAGCCTAGTATTGCAAAATGCAACTAAAATATTAGTATTGGTCCAAACCTTCACTTGTCTTGTTAGTCCGGGAACGTAGAATTCAACAAATGTCTTTGGATTTTCTTTCCTTTGATCTACCATTAAATATACAAGATTTTTGGGATTCTCGTAAGATGGTTAACTTAAGATAATCAGTTCCACGTCTTTTTAGAATACTTTTGGAATTATAGTGTGCTTAATCGAATCTTTAAAAGAAATTTCTCCTCTTTCAATGCAATGCTGGACCCCTAATTTTTCCAATTTGGTCCACGAAATTCTAACCCTCATGGCATGATCATGACCATCTTAATTCCTGTCCCATTATGTGCATGGTTCATATTTCAAATCTATAGTTTGATTAGATTCATGAAAATATTATAATTTGATTGCACCAAACTTTGATCGGTTAGAAATAGAAGCTCTTATAAGCCTAGAAGAATATCAATTTAGAGGGTCTATGCTTTGATTCTTACAAGGATCATTACTCACCTAGGCTAGAAAAGTTGTTTTTCCTAGAAAGAGTTTGGGATTTACAATGTTAGTTAGAAACTGATAAGCAAGCTTAAGCATATGTATTATATAGTTTGCAGGAGTGGAGACTGCTAAAGCAATTGAATTGATGGCAAACAATCGATGTGGTTGGTGCATTGTTTCCAAATGAAAAATAGTGCTTTTTTATGTTAAAGGTGAAATGCAATTAAAGTGAATGTGTGCGTAGTCACCTTGCAATAGTGCCTTAACATGACCCAACTAGCCGCCTAATATCATCTTGCAATAGAAATTGTTTTGCACTATCCATAATGAGTCATTTTTAGCAAGAACATAACTACATGTTCTTGATTCATGAAGAATGCGCTCTTCTCCTTTCTTCTTCTTCCTCTTTCTGGAAAGCATACTACTCACGAGACTAAATTTAGGGAAACGATCTTTCATTCCATTTCACTGAAGCAAGTACAATTTTTTTTTTTTTGGAGATAGGGTAGTTATATGCTATAAATAGCCAATATGCAGGCTAAATATATTGAAAATTAGTCAGTGAGATCAAACTATGTGACTTACACTTATTAAGCAATGGTACATATGACAAGCAATGATGTTTTTATGTTTGTAACCCGTCATAATTGGTCAAATTAAAATGAGTTTAATCATATAATTTTTGATTGACTTATTCTTATACTTATCATGCCGTGCATCTCTATTATCATTTTTGTTATATTCATGTCGTCCCAAGATGTATTCATTATAGAAATGAGAGAAATTAATCATTAAAAATGATATCAATGGTGGGAGATTGATGAGAATGTTCCGTGCTGAAAAGACAGTAAACTCTTGGTGTGGGGTCACCTACATGAAAGGGATAAACTCAAGTAAAAAGGAATCTTGGTGCGGGGTCACGAATATGCGGGGTCAACAGCTCCATTCTTTGAAAAGAAAGGGATCTGAGGGCTTTGGATATTTGGAAATAGCATGGGGTGCTACGTGAAAAAGAAATCAATGCCAGGGGGTGGTTTTTACGTTACTCGAGCATATAAGGTGCTTCCGCATTAGAGAAATCAAAAGGGGCCTGGATCTAATCAAATTACGTATCCAAAAACATCCTTAAAATCATTGACAATTTATCCTTGGAAGGACTCCGTAATAGAAATTGTCTATACTGATCCACAATTTCTGTATAGGTGATATGCCATGTATTCAACTGGTGAATAGCATGTGGACCCCATCGTTGAAGCCCCACACCGCACGGGCTTCCATACATTAATTATATGGTAATTGATTATGTCTGTCGCATTGCGTATAAATTAAGTCGAGGCAATATCTTTCCGGTAAAGGCCGGTCTATAAGTCTCGCCATTATCACTGTGTGTGCTTGTGAACTCGATCTCCGTCAGAGCTAGGTATTCCACAGCGCATGTTGTTGGCCTCGCAGACACGGTCGAAAATGACCTTCACACCTTCGAGGAAATTCAGGAAAAGATCTAGAAGACAACCCACTGTCCAACTTTGACCAGGGATGCTTTTCTGGAGTGGGTGGGAAAAAAGATTGGAACATGTAAAGCAAAGCAGGTAAGACGCTGGATGATGTCGGTTTAATTTCGCCGTCTCGCGCTTTGAATTCCACTTGGCATTCGACCATGAATTTTGGAGGTGAGCTTTCCAGACAATCAACCGGCTGGGATTGATTTAAATGTAACATTCATCGCCAGCTCTTTAAAATTTTAATTTAAGATAAACGAGTCGGTACTTTAAAATTTTTAGTTACATTGTAATTAAATAAAATGGTTTTTACTGATGTAAATCAATTCACTTTTTTTACAATCCACATAAGTGGAATTTTTATTTTATTTTATTGAAATGCAAGCGAAGATGAAATAGTACTATCAGCTAAGATGAGGGTTACCTCAAGCTTTGGGTCTTGACCTCAAAAAAGAAATCTACGCTAGCTGATCATAAGTACATATTTGCAAACATAACGAGATGAAAAAACTAGGTTTCCAACGATTTATTCAACCCACAACAGATTAATTACTTTTAACAGCATACATGTGCCTCTCCATTTTGTTTTGTTTCGCCAAAATCAACGGGAACAACTCAGCAATGCATCATGTTGGACTGTGTCTCTTCTCCCTCGAACAAGCAATACTCCTTTTCTACTCACTTTATTCCAAAAAGTCTAATTTTGCTAAAAAAAAATTTAGTTAAATTACTGTGTCGTGCAATTAAACTATTAGTACGGATCTCCACCTTCACAGGTCATGTCAGTTTGGCAACATGGAATTAAACAAACGTCTTTCATCTTTCTTTCCTTTGATAAAACATAAAATACAATAAATAAAAAAGCGCCAGACAATCTGTTCAAAGTCTTTCTACAGCTTTTGAATAATCGCACACCTAATCGAATATTTAAAAGAAATTTCTCGTCTTTCGATGCAATGCTTGACCGCTAGATTTTCCAATTTGGCCCATGAAATCCTAACCCTTGTGACGTAATCATGACCATCCTAAATCATGCACCATGACGTGTTAAATTGATATTTTAGATTTTCACTTTGATTGGATTCGTGTAATCTTATAGTTTGGTTGCACCAAACTATGATTGGTTGGAAATAAAAGCTCCCATGGGCCTAGTGAATATCAATTTAGATGGTCTATACTTTCGTTCTTGCAAGGATCATTTGACTCACCTAGGCTAGAAAAGTTATTTTTCCTATAAAGAGTTTGGGATTTGCAATTTTAGGTAGAAACTAATAAGCAAGCTTAAGCGTATGTACTATGAAGTTTGTGGGAGTGGAGACAGCTATAGCAATTGAATAGATCGTAAAAAATTGATGCGGTTGGTACATTGTTTCCAAATGAAAAATAGTGCTTTAACATGTTAAAGGTGATAATGCACTTGAAGTCAATGTGTGCCTAGATCTACTTAATCGTGCCGTAATAGTGCCTTAACACAACCCAATTAGCTGCCCAAGTTCATCATGCAAAAGAAATTGTTTTGCACTATCCATAATAAGTAGACGTTCTTAATTGATAGACAATGCGCTCTTCTCCTTTGTTTTTCTATCTCTTTCACAAAAAGCGTACTACTCACAAGACTAAATTTAGAGAAATCATCTTTCATTCCATTTCACGAAAGCAAGGATATGATTTTTTGGAGATGCCGTGAGTATTTTTTTTTTTTTTTTGGGTCCTTCACGAAATGAATATTTTATTAAGAGATTTTTGTTAAAATATTTTTACCCCTTCTTTTTTGACATGTATCCAAGTGATCGGACCGAGCTTAATGCATAGCCATTGTGACAGACGCAGAGAAAAGAGACAGATAAGATTGGATTGAAGAGGCCGTTGGTCTTGCTGAGTAGGCCTTGATCTGCGGCCGTTGTCTTAGGCTAGCGAATATCTACGTCTCCTACCGTTTTTGGTACGAGGACTAAGAAAGTTTTCAACAGGTGTTGATTGTTCATTTGAGATCTCTCTCTCTCTCTCTCTCCATATACAAGGACCCAAAAAAGGTGACCCTACGCACCAAGTGAGAAAGGACCCAAAAAAAAAACCTACGCACCAAGTGAGAGAGTTGATTTTCTTCATTGTCCTCTGCTTTGACGCACGCTTTTTGTAAAGTCTGGCGTGGCCCTTTCGATGCACATGATAAAGACGCAATCGCTTGCTGTCACGAGTTGGTAATGGCCTGTAATTCTTGCTTACGTAGGTCCGTGCTGGCTTGTCTTGCTAGTTGAGCACACCCCACCCAATCGAACCGTCTCAATGATAACTTTATGTACATAGTCTTAGCCTAGAAGATACAAGCAACACACATGGGTTTTCCGATTAGGGTACATGTTCCTATTTTCCATAATCCTAATCCATGTTCATATGTTAAAAGTTCTGTTATTCTTGTGAATCGAAGTTTCTTACAAGGCACTTGTGTATAGTATAAGTTCTAAACATGTACCTCTTTTTCTATTGTGCAATACACTGACACCACGATTTCAATTCAAGTAAAAACGATCCAAGTTTACTGATATTGGATTTGTGAGGCATAAGGCATGTACAGTGTTGAAGCCAAGTCAAGTTCATGCGCATGTGTAATGTTCCAATTGTAGGGTTCTTTATCAAAAAAATTCGCATGCACCTCCATTAGATTTGTCATTTTCAACAAGAATCAGCTTGAAGGAAGCAATAACTAATGCTTCCATTCAAGGTCTCACCATAAGAGTGCAATAGATATGATGTAATGTATATAGAGGGTGTTAGAGAAATCTCTTATGATGTTTTGAAGATAACAAAATAAATCAAAGGTTTCTGAATCTGCATGTAGCAGAAAGAAAGCAAAAGATATTTTTAGTCTGCATGTAGCAAAAGGAAAGCAGAAGATGTTTTTGAGTCTGACCATACCAAATGGAAAACACGATTATGAGTCTGACCATACCAGACGGAGAACACAAGTAGACGCAGAACCTCGGTCTGACAGACCCAGAATGAACTTACACTACTAGACGCAAACCCAGAACATGTAACGGCTAGTAATCTGATTTGGATTCTACACCAAAATATATTTGATTGACTCAATCTAATTGATTGACAATTAGATCCCGAAGACAAGAACTTTCCTTATGGAAAAGCTCTACTTATAGAAACCTAGATTCTGATTGTATGGACGACTAGAATCAAGATGGGGATTCTACTTTTGTCACTCAACGGCTACCAAATCTTCTTGATACAGTTATGTCCAATAGGTAGATTGGAAGACAATCCTCTAGATACTGTCCAACAGCTAGTTTGGAAGTGGAGGAGTATATAAGGAGATCAAGGAATCGATGAGCAAGTAAGAGACGAAATGTAGATCTATAATTCCAAAGTGTGGGCGTACTTCGACCATATACTCTTGTTTTATGTGAGCTAAAAAGTATATGATTGTGAGAGAAATACACAAGAGTGACTTAGTGAGATAGTGTGATCTATCGCTAAGTGTTTGCACTCGAAGTTGTAATCTCTTATTGATCATATAGTGGAATCCAGCCAGTAGGCTGATAGCGTGGGAGAGTGGACGTAGGCTTAATCTAAGCCGAATTACTATAATATTCGTGTGCAATTTCTCTTATCTCTTCATCTCTTATTGATTATTATTGGTATTAATACTAGCTCCAACAATTGTATCAGAGCCTAGTGCTCACTATTTTGAAGTGTTTATTATTTCAGAGCTAAAGATCTTTCATGGCTTGTATTCTTGCACTAGGTTTGATTGAGAAACAAAGCAATACTCGACCACCATACTTTGATGGAAAATAGTACAACATATGGAAGTACGCTTGCAAGTCTCCACATATGACGGTATTATCAAAAGACATATTTTAGGCAAAGATCGACAATGATCATCTTTAATGATATTGCACATATTTCTTACTTGATTTGGCACGTGATAAAAATATCTACTTTCTTTTTGCGTACTGCATCAATAATATCCTTTTGAAATTTATTCTTAAGGGAAATTTTTTTATTTTGAAAGATATTATTGCATTTATGGATATACTTGCTATAATCTTAAAAGATCTTCTATATCAGGCAAGTTTGATCCACAAATTGAAGGAAGGTACGTGTGTGATATTTTGCAAAGATTATTATCTATTTTACAAGGATTTGTAGGTGGCAAAAAATCTTTCCATATGAGATTGAGAAAGCTTAATCCGAAACTGTGGAGATTTTCGAATGCTCAGAAATTCTACTCATTGCACAAAATTTTCACAAATTATTGAACAGCCCCTAACGTGTCATATGAAAGTGCATTTGTGCAGAAAGTTTGTTAAGTTTGTGCAGATTAAATTTGAGGTGAGCTTGATTGAAAAAAACAAACTTCTACCTCAAAATTCAAAAGCAAGAGAATAGTGTAGTTGTTGATGCTACAAAGGGAATAAAGGAACGACATTTTGTTCAATGTGCACAAGTTGAAGTGAATTGCAAATATTGTCATGAAGACATGGGGAGAAAGCAAATATAAAAAGAAAAGGGGAGAATCGTGATTATTTCAAAAAGGCAACAAATTGAGGGGGGGCATTGATCAAGTATGGCATATTTTTTGAATTGATATTGACCCCGATTATTATGGAAGGAAAAGGTAAATTGTGATTGTTTTGTCATCATAAAAAATTGGGAGATTGTTAGAGAAATCCCTTATGATGTTTTGAAGATGACAAAATAAATCAAAGGTTTTTGAGTCTGCATGTAGCGGAAGGAAAACAGAAGATATTTCTGAGTCTGCATGCAGCAGAAGAAAAGAAGAAGATGTTTTTGAGTTTGACCGTACTAGACAAAAAACACGATTCTAAGTCTAACCGTACCAGATGAAGAACACAGGCAAATGCAGAACCTCGATCTGATAGACCCAGAACGAACTTACACTACTAGACGCAAACTCAGAACATGTAACGGCTAGTAATCTGGTTTGAATTCTACACCAAAATAGATTTGATTGACTCAATCTAATTGATTGGCAATTAGATCCGAAGACAAGAACTTTCCTTACGAAGAAGCTCTACTTATGGAAACCTAGATTCTGATTGTATGGACGACTAGAATCAAGATGGGGATTCTACTTTTGTCACTCAACGGCTACCAAATCTTCTTGATACAGTTATGTCCAATGGGTAGATTGAAAGACGATCCTCTAGATACTGTCCAATGGCTAGTTTGGAAGTGAAGGAGTATATAAGGAGATCAAGGAACCGAAGAGTAAGTAAGAGACGAAATGTAGATCTATAATTCCAAAGTGTTGGCGTACTTCGACCATATACTCTTGTTTCATGTGAGCTTAAAAGTATGTGATCGTGAGAGAAATACACAAGAGTGACTTAGTGAGATAGTGTGATCTATCGCTGAGTGTTTACACTCGAAGTTATAATCTCTTGTTGATCATATAGTGGAATCCAGCCAGTAGGCTGTTAGCATAGGAGAGTGGACGTAGGCTTGATCTAAGCCGAACCACTATAATATTCGTGTGCAATTCCTCTTATCCATTAATCTCTTATTGATTACTATTAGTGTTAATACTAGCTCCAACAGAGGGAAATGTAAGTCTACAATATTAACAAGCTCAATTAAAAATGATGACATATATAAATATTAAATCACGTAATTATCTAAAAGTGTAAGTTTTTAAAATAGCTAGAAATGGTCCCATAAAATCTTGTATGGTATTAGAACATATGGACATGAGTTCAAATTTTAAGGCCCCATTTGTTTTTCGAATTAAAATGTCCATGCTTAGTATTAGGCAAAAAAATACTAAATTAAACATGGGGGATAATGTTAGAATATTTAAATATTAAATCATATTTTTATCTAAAAGCATAAGTTTTTATAATAATTGAAAGTGGTTCCACAAAATCCCACAAAAGGACGCAAAAAAAGGAAAATAATGATAACTATCTTCATTTAATGGTCCAATATGTTCATGTCCTTTTTCTAAAATCAGACGTAACAAAGCTTGTTAACAAGATCAAGCAAGGAAATTGGCATTCCATTTCCGTTTCTTTTAGCAATGATGTGTAAACTTGATCTTCTTCTCTCCCGGTTTGATTATGATCCAAATATGATAAAGGTTATTATACAACTGGGCCTTGGAAGATATGGAGTTTGATTTTAGGTAGCAACACAAGTAGCAACTAAGATGAGTGTACCTCAAACTTCGGATCTTGACCTCTCAAAACAAACCTACACTGGCTGATCATAATTAAATGATAAAAGATTTGAAAACGCACAAGATGAAAACACTAAAGTTTCAACGATTTATTCAACCCACGATAGAAAAATTACTTTCAAACTCATATATGTGCATGTCCATTTTGATTTGTTTCGTCAAGTCAATGGGAAGAACTCGGCAAAGCATCATGTTGGACTTTGCCTTATCTCCCTCGAACAATACACCTTTTCTACTCAATCTATTCCAAAAAACCTAATTTTGCTAAATGCAAGTAAAACTATTAGCATCGGTCCAAACCTTCACGGGTCAAACCAGTTTGGAAGTGAGGTATTCACCTAATGTCTTTGACCCTTCTTTCCTTTGATCTACCATGAATTATCGAATCTTCAAAAGAAATTTCTCCTCTTTCAATGCAATGCTCGACCACTAAATCTTCCAATTTGGTCCACAAAATTCTAACCTTCATGGCATGACCATGACCATCTTAAATCCTGCACCATGATGTGTGGAGTTCATATTTCAGATCCATACTTTGATTGGATTCATGAAATCTTATAGTTTGACTGCACCAAACTATGATTGTTTAGAAATAGAAGGTCTCATAGGCCAAGAGAATATCCATTTAGAGGGTCTATGCTTTGGTTCTTAGGAGGAACTTTTGACTAACCTAGGCTAGAAAAGTTGTTTTTCCTAGAAAGAGTTTGGCATTTAAATTGTTTAGAAACGAATGAGCAAGCTTAAGCATATGTATTATGAAGTTTGCAGGAGTGGAGACTGCTAAAGCAATTGTACATATTGTTAAAAATTGATGCGGTTGGTACATTGTTCCTAAATGAAAAAATAGTGCTTTTATATGTTAAAGGTGATAATGCACCTATAGTAAATGTGTGCCTAGATCTACTTAATCGCCTCGCAATAGTGCCTTAACACAATCCAATTAGCCACCTCAGCTCATTGCACAATAGAAATTGGCTTGCACGATCCATAATAAGTACATTTTTAGCAAGAATGTAACTAGATGGGCTTTATTCTTGAAGAATGCGATATTCTCCTTTCTTCTTCTTCCTCTTCCTAGAAAGTATACCACTCATGAGACTAAATTCAGAGAAACTATCTTTCATTTCATTTCACCAAAGCAAGTACATGTTTTTTTGGGGATGCCATAAGTATAAGCTATAAATAACCAATAAGCAAGCTAAATATATAGAAAGTTAGTTGATGAGATTAAACTATATAACTTACACTTATTGAGATTTGGCACATATGACAATTGACATGCAATGATGTTGGCATGTTTGTTTCCAATCATAATTGGTAGAGCTACAACAAGTTTAATTGTATCATTTTCAAGTTCTTATAATTATTACATCGATCATATTTGCCATTATTTTTATTATGTTCATGTCATGTTGAGATGCGCTCGTCGTAGAAATGGGAAAAATTAATCATAAAAAGCGATATCAACTATGGGAGATCGAAGACTTGTGTTTTTCACTTATCTACATTTGACCAGCCACATCGGACGTGGGGCTGCAGTGGCGAGGCGGGATCTTTCTTCCCGGGATTCGACTTAGGAAATTAAAAAACTAACGTTGAATAGTCTTTGTCCTGTCGCGGGCCATTGCCGACCGTTCAAGAGGATAATTACGTCAAGTGTCAACATCTCCCTTCTTTGAAAAGAAAGGGATCGAGAGCTCTGGATATTTGGGAATAACATATACAACATGGGGGCATGTTCAGGTCAAACTTGATTCGACTAAGTAATATTTTTTCTTTTTTTATATATAAGTTGCTTTCACACCGGAGAAATCAAAAGGGTTTTGAGATTTAATTAAATTACGCCCCGATCCTTAAAACTATTGACAACTTACGCCACTTAATAGTTGAAACTGTTCGTACCAATTTACATTTTCTTTCTAGGTGAATAGTATATGAACCCCTGTTAGTCGAGTATACATCTGTATGATCCTAAGGCCATAAACTCAAGTAGGCCTATGCAATGATAATTTCAGCGTAATGCTTCAAGAAGGTTACAAGGTGGCCAATGATCGATAAGTACAAAGTCTCGAGTTCGATTCTCGGCTGTACCTTAATCTACTTCAGGTAAGGCCACCAAGGAAAAATGCTCCTGGAAAAATTTCTTGGCCCCTTTGAATATGATGCTTTCGATTAGAACGGGAAAGTAGATTAAGTTGCGATGCAATCCTAAGCATTTCCAATGTTCAGGACCGAGGAGCATGATTGGTGAGAACTTCGGCCCAAACTAAAGTTGGACTAAACAATGCAAAAAATAGGTAAATTCCACGCCGTGCGGCTCACTCAGCTAAGATGTCAAATTGTCAATGACAATGACAAATGATAGAGAACTAGGCTTTTTGCCAATCTCCACATGGACTTTGAATTCGATTGTTCTTTGTCCTGTCATGAATCATCAGATCCTACTCTTTGTTCCTTCAAGAGGAAGGGTCAGGAGCTCAACTTTCACGACATACATGAAGATGGACCGAAAACATCATTGTCGCTTCAAGTCCATAGTACAGGTTAGATGGGTGTTTTTTATATCGCTCCAACAATTTTTTTTCCCCATTTTTTAAAATGAGGTCATCTAAGAAATCAAAAGGGGTTTCGATCTAATTAAATTAGGGCCTCACATACATCTTTAGAATCATCGATAAAGTACCCTTAGAAGGATTCAATAGTTGAAGGTGCTCATGCTAATTTGCATTTTCTTTCTAGGTGATTTTCCATTATGATTTCATAAATTCGAGCGAACCACGCACCAATAATTTGACCGTTTTGCTTCGAGGAAGATCAACAAGCAAGCCGGTGGTCAACAAATTAAAGCCTACAAAGGTATGAAGTCTCAAGTTCGATTCTTGGCGTTGCAGAATCTACTTTGGGTGAGGCCACCATGGAAAATGCTCCTGGAAAAATCTCTTAGCCCATCTATAATTTATGGTTTTCGTTTACGTCTGCTGTTCAACAAAGTGAAAACTATGATGCTCATCATCAATCGGGGGCTTATACTTGTAAAGTGGTAGTGAAGTTGATAGGCCCAACTATTTCTGCGGAGCAAGATCCTAAAAAATCATGGGCCTATTGATGAGTTGTTGAACCATTCTCTTTTTCCTATTCGAGTGGATTTTTTCGACCCATTCGACTAATTTCTATGGAGTTCAATATTATGTCTCGGCCCGATGTTTTGCTACATACACCCTCCTCGGCATTCGATCACCCGGCTTGCTTGCTCATGCACATCTCACGTGAGCTGCATCGACGTGAGCCTCTCGTAATTTCTTCTCAAGAAATCACAGGTGAAAAGGTCGTATGATTGATGGTCTGATGCAAGGAGGTAGAGGTGTGAACAGTTTGGTTCGGTTCAGTTTTTTTAAAAAATTGAACCAAACCGAACCGAATCGATAAGAGATAATACCGAACTGAACCGAAGCAGTGCTGAATCTTGGTTCAGGACGGTTTTTCGGTTTTTTTATTTTTGCTTTATTTATTGTGACCTAAATGAAAAAGAGAGATTTGCTCACTTTTAATTAAGAATTCCGATTTGGTTCGGTTAATCGAACCGAATTAAAAAGTTAATGATTATTTTTCAGTTAACCGAATCGAAAACGAGCCAAACCAAAAACACACAAAATTTCGATTTAGTTTTCTATTTCGGTTCAATTTTTGGTTCGGTTTTTGACACCCCTACAATGAGATAATTAAATGTTCTTTTTGCCAAAGAACGAAGAGATTTTTCAGTTATAAATTCCATTTAGTTTGTGGATGATGAGACTTAGCTATATTTTGCTTTGTTGATTCATCTCACCTCTTTCACTTCCTGTCTCGTGATTTCTTTTTTCAAGAAATCGTGGGTGAAAAGGTTACATGATTCGCTATTTGATGCGAGGAGACAATTCGATTTTTTTATTTTCTTCAAAGAATGAAGAGATGCTTCAATTATAAATTTCATATAGTTTGCGGATGACCAGACTTAGCCGGATCTTACCTAGTCGAATCATCTCACCTCTTTCGCTCCCCGTTCCCCGAACATATTCTCGAATCAAAGTTAGGCAAGGTCAATAGCATCGGACACGAAGAGTTCATCACGTAGAGACCCCAAATTACTAGGTTAATATATAGAACTGATGCGGGCTTTTTCCTAAGCCCACAGAGAAGCGTGGCGGCACACGGACTGGGGAGAAGAGGCAAAGCCTGTTCGGCTGCAGGTTCGACAGAGGACGTGGTTTGATTCCTTTGAACAGTGGACCAAAAGCGACCTTTTCGCACCGCCCACAAATCATTCCGATTGAAGGGAACCTGGTAAATTTTTTCCAGGTGTTCGGTCGGGACAGAAAGTGGACTCGTGACAGAATCCTCAACAGGCTAAAAGAACAGCTCACAAGTTGCAACTAGGAAGATGTTCTCGTCTTTTTCCGTTTTGGTTAATGCGAATTGTGGGGATTATCCAACTCGCCGGGAGACTGAAAGTTTACGAAACCAAATAAGTCCTGATGTCCCGGCCGAATTGGGGTGGACTGGAGCAGGAGGAAAATGGAAAATCAAGAGATATCCCTTGATCTACGTTAGTTGACACTTCATATGAATAGTTAGATTATTTGAGATTCACGTGAGACTTATGTGATTTGATAATTAATTGAAAATGAGTTATTATAGATAGGAAGTACCCGAAAAAGCATGAAAGGAAACAATTTGCCCAAGTTTGCTTGGTTTGTACTTTTATGGGACCTGAAGGTCTAGGTCATGATTAACTCAATGTTGTTCTTTCTTTGAGCATTTTTATGCGGTTCAAATTCTAAATCTAATATATACTAAAAGTTTAGAAACCACGTTAAATAAATTAAAAGTTTATGGACAAAATTGCGGATTGGGCTATAGTTTAAAAATTGCATTAAATAAATTCAAAGTTTAAGGATCACATCGTAGATTGAACCAAAGTTTTGGACCATTTTATATCATTTTCTCTTGAAAATTATTAACTTTCATCAAAGTATGAATAGTCCTCGGCATTCCCAGCGGGTTCGAGGTAGACAGCGTGATTAGACAACCTTATCACAGCAAGCATTTTATTTAGAAAAAAGTTGAAATATTTACACAATAATTTTTAGATTAAATCAACCTAATTGGGTGAATTGAAGTAGGAAGAAAATGGAATATCATTGAATACCCTCTATCTACATTAGCTCATGCTCTAAACGAGTAATTAGATCACGTGATATTTACATAAGACTCACATGATTTGACGACTTGTTCAAAATGAAGTATTGAATATGGAAAGTACCCAAAAAGGCACAAAAGAAAACAATTCCTCCAAGTTGGCCAGGTTTGTACTGTTTGGACCTAAAGATCTAGGTCCCGATAAACTCTACTATTACTGTTTTAAGGATAAACAAATTGATGAGTCACACGTCTCGATGATAATATTGATGACGAGGAATGTCAATCGAAGTGGGCTTAATTACGCGTGAAGGAATGTGCAAAACGCTATTTAACCCATCAGATTTCTATTCCTGCGGGCTCATCCACCGACCGGATTTGCTGTCTTGTCCACGTCGCTATCTTCATATTCGGCTAGGCTTAGAGCATCGGCAGCAATATTAATGAGGCAATATCTCATTAATCCCGGCCCTTCTTAGCTATAAAATTACTTGATAATCGACCACAGCCGAATCTTTTTCGAAACAAGATAAGCCGAGGCCAAGCCGTGCATCTGCCTAGTTGAGTTGGAGTCAAATCCGATAACATCCCGCTCTTGTCGCCATCTCTTACCAGGCGAGCTCGATCCAACAATTGACTTTTCCAAATTTGAATTGAAGTCTTGCGTTGTAATTTGAATTTGAATGATCTCGGACGTGAATGACTAACACGAATTGGCAAAACTGTATTGACTAGACTCGTTGACAATCTCATCTCATTCGGTCAATCAAAGAACTCAAAATCAGAAAAGGGCAAGGATAAACAAAAATAACTAAGTTCTAGAAGACCCCACGAGATAAGGCTAAGCATCGAGAACTGCATCTTCTCGACTACGCCAATGGTCGCCACCTGACAACTCATCATCGGAGTCCTCAAAGAACCGAATCCTGAATGCAAAATGTGCGAAAGTCTTCAACCTTATTCAAAATGATCACATTCAGGATAAAGTCCAAAACCCAGAGCGCCAAGTGGATAACTTGCGATTATAAATTCATCAACTTGGATTTGCTGTATCAGAAAGAAGAGTTATCTAGGCCCGACCATAAAAACCGATACCGACCTTTCGTTGTCGCTCGCTCGCTCGAATTCAGAGCTCTTTCCTTCTGTTTCGTTGTTTTCAGGATTGTCGGGGTGTAGGAGGCTATAGTAAAGGACGAAACTTGCGAGGAGGCGAACCGTAAACTCGCTCGGGGTCTGTGTGCTGTGGGGTTGGTGACAGCGGTGGGAGATGGGTAAGAAGGCGGCGATCGTTGCATGCGCCACCCTCGCGGTGGCGGCGGCGGCGGCGGCGGCGAGGTGCACGAGGAGTAGAGGAGGAGTGGAGGAGGGGTGGTCGGAGTCGGATGGGAAGTGGGAGAGGGCGGCGGAGATGGTGAAGGAGCTGGAGGAGAAGTGCGGGACCCCCGTCTGGAAGCTGAGACAGGTGGCGGAAGCCATGGTCGCCGAGATGAACGCCGGCCTCGCGTCCGACGGCGGCAGCAAGCTCAAGATGCTCATCAGCTACGTCGATAGCCTCCCCACAGGGTAACTACGTTTCCTTCTTTTTATTTTTGCCCATCACATGGTTTTAGCGGCAGAGCTAAACGGTTTACTTCAAGAGCGACAGCAAAATTTTCCCCGGTCCTGTTGTTGAACGAGCATTAAATTTTTAAATGAGCTAGTAAGATAGTTCTAGTGGGTTTCGGTCGTATCTTTGCGTCTAAATGTTTTAATTAAATGTGACTGTTTTGTAGAACGTCCCATCTAGTGTTCTTCGTCGACTTGTCGGGATTTGCTTGACTAAAGGTGTTTGATTGACAAGGAGATTATATATAAGTGGTGGAGAGACCTTGCTTTCGCGATCATTTAGACACTGAAGCCCGAAAGAGACGAACTTGAATTATGGTTCGCTGTCTTTTAGTCTCTGGTTCCATTTGAATTTCAGGTGGTGATGGAACCAAAAGCAAAGACAAGAATTGCGCGTATTCAGTCAGTGTGATTTTCTTTCTTTTGATTCAAACGATTTTTAGTCCTTACATGGGATGAGAAGATTAATTGTCAAGGCAGCTTTGTGCATTTGTTGACTAAAACCCAATTTGTGCTTGATTCTGAGAAGTGACGGGGCATTCTGGACTGTTTAGACTTATTTTGGTGTACTGATGATAATCAAGGAAAGAAACCGATATCTGTCTCAAGTATTTGATGCTTCCCCTGCAAAAATATGTATAACGTTTCTGGTATTTGAGACAACATTTAGGGTCGAGGGCCTTTTTATAAATTTGGAATAAAGGTTGGGTCTTCAAGCGTGATTGCCAAGAACCTATAGACCGTCCATATTATATAGCTTGCTGTTTTTCCCCATGAATGATGAATCCAACACCAAATCTTGTCTTACTTAGGGAGGAGAAAGGGTTATATTATGCCTTGGATCTCGGTGGCACAAATTTCCGCGTCCTCCGAGTACATCTAGGTGGAAAGGAGAAAGGTATCATCAAACGAGAATTTGAAGAAGTTTCGACACCACCTCATTTGATGACTGGAAGTTCGAATGTGAGTGCCTGTCCATCTGTATATTTGCTAATTAGTTTTCCTGTACTGATGTTAGTTCTATGCCCTAAGGCTTTTGTTTTATTTCCAATTGTTTATAGGAATTGTTTGATTTCATCGCCATGGCATTAGCAAAATTTGTTGCTACAGAAGGTGAAGATTCACATCTTTTCCCTGGAAGACAGAGGGAGCTTGGTTTTACCTTCTCATTTCCAGTTAGGCAATCATCGATCACATCCGGGACTCTAATTAAATGGACGAAAGGATTCTCAATAGAAGATGCGGTGATAACAACTATCTTAACTTGTCTTTTACAGCCTGTTGCATTCATCCCATGATTATGTCTTGTGATTAACTGCTGTTATGCCTATTTCTTACAACCTGGTTTCCAAAATGGATGCGTGCTGGCAGATCCATCCACCTCCAGCCACTTATGCATGTGGGTGCACTTTTGAATGAAATTCATTTCAAGCTTGCTTTTAAATTTCTCTCTTTCAAGAGATGACAGTTTTCCCTAGTTCATAAAGACTGTTCAGCAGGACAGAAAAAGGAAGTCACTCAAGATAATAGTTAAAACATGCCATTCTTAAATCAGTTAAACAAGTTTGAGAACATGAGATTGTGCCACTTGAAGTTCATTTGTGAATTGTCCAGTTGCTTACAATAAGAATTCAAGTCTTCAATCTGCATTACAGTGAGATACGAGAATCTCTTTTTGTGAGTTATTTATATGTCTCTGTTAGATCTTGCTTATATTGCCAAATGGGTGAGCTAACTGGAGATTGTAGAGAAATGACTGGGAGCGCTCTGTACCATTGTCGGTATTGTGCAGTTCAACTCTAAACTTGCCTTTGACTATGCCGAAAAGAATTTAGTAAAGCAAGCATAATGAGGATTTGTACAAGTTCATTTGTAGAAGTGATCTACTAACCTAGGAGCATGAATGGAAGACTAAGTCTTTCATATCATCTGATTTTCCAAGATCATTATGTGCATAGCTAGACAAAGTCTGCTGTCTATCATCTGACCCATAGTATTCTCTTTTCCTTCTGGATATTTGAGTAGGTTGGAGAAGATGTTGTCAGTGAATTGAGTAAAGCTATGGAGAGAGTGGGCCTTGACATGCGTGTGGCCGCTTTGGTAAGTGTAGTTTCGTCTTTATTGTTTAACTGAAACCAAAAGAGATCTTTTGAGATTTTTATATGTTCTACTTGTCAAATTTCTTCAGCATCAAATCTGGACTGGGCACCATTTATTTGAAAAAAAGGAAGAAGAATTAGGTGTTACTAAAGCATGCTTAGCATTCCATCAGTGGTTTTGTAAGTGATTTCATAGTCAGGATTCCTTGAACTGCTTTGTTGATGTAGGTTAACGATACAATTGGAACATTGGCTGGAGGTAGATATAATGACCCGGATGTTATTGCTGCTGTCATATTGGGTACTGGAACAAATGCTGCTTATGTTGAGCAGATCCATGCCATTCCCAAGTGGCACTGTCCTCTGCCTAAATCAGGAGAAATGGTAAGTTCTTTTCCTCCTTAAGTCTTTCACCCATTGGCACGAAGATCACTTCAACTTTTTGTGAGATTAGGCTTATGCGATAACAGTAACTAACAAACTAGTAGATTTAGTTAAGTCAAAACTTCATTTGATATATTAAGGAATGAGTTCAATGAAGAAAAAATTATTAATAAAATGTCCAAATCTTCCCAATTATGTTGCTATCACTCACCAATAATGTTCACATTCCATGTTTGGTCGTAAACTAACAGTTTTCGGTTCTCACCTGTCAGGCATTATCAAATTCCTTTTCAATCTTCAGCACTCCAAGTCACCAGTACTTAAATTTTGAGCCCTTAATTTCTGTCTTCAAACAAAGCCTACTTCATCCCTATTGTTATCATGATGTTGCGTAGATTTTTCTATCCCCTCATAGCAAATTGAAGTGAAAATGATCCAGTAATCTTGCTGTGGTCTTCTGTTCAACTTATCAAACTTGATTTCGTCTCATTTCTGGAGTCTCATGTTATGCTGCTGCATTTATTTATTACTTTTTCAGAATTAAAATGCTTTGCTTGAAAGAAGGTCGATGAACTTACTGAGTATGGAAAATGTATGGTGGGTGATCAAACATCTCTGTCCTTGTAGGTTATCAACACAGAATGGGGCAATTTCCAGTCGTCACACCTTCCACTGACAGAATATGATCAAACCCTGGATGACGAGAGTTTGAATCCAGGGAGAGCAGGTGGCTTCACTTCTTTTTTCTATTTCATGTGCCTCATGAATGTATAGTTTAAGAAAGATGTATAACGTCATTTTGTTGTTATTTGGTAGACTTATGAGAAGCTGATTTCTGGCATGTACCTTGGAGAAATTGTCCGGATAGTTTTGTTGAGAATGGCTGAGGAACTATCAATTTTTGGTGATATAGTTCCATCGAAGCTGAAGATTCCTTTCATATTAAGGTACAGTTATAAATTTAATCCTTGCTATTTTTTCATGTGAACATGAGACGATTGGTTTTCCTTAAACTTTTGTCCCACATTTGCAGGACTCCTGACATGTCTGCCATGCATCACGACACATCTTCTGATCTTACAGTGGTGGGGAAAAAACTGAGCGATATCTTGGAGGTATCAACCTATCCCCAGCTTAATATCATACCTGTGGTGTCTCTAATAGCGTCGCTTTTTCCCTTCTGTCCTGTCTAGTACTGATGAAAAAGTAATCTCTAATTATATCAATTGTAAGTAAACACTACTTTTAAAGCGTGGATTGATTGTGACGTTTGTGTATTCAGGGAGTTGAAATGCAAATATAATGGCCTATGTTTCTGGAACAATGAAAGATAGTTTTCTTTTCTCTTATCTGCAATTAGCTCAGCTGATTCCATAAATCCCTATTTAATGCTACACTTTCCTAAATTCAGTTTCCAACTTTAGGACTTACTGTGTCCCCCTATAGTTAATGCTGATTTGTCCATCCTCAGATATCCGCAACCTCCTTGAGAATGAGGAAAGTTGTAGTTGATCTATGTGACATAGTTGCCACCCGAGGTGCTCGTCTTGCTGCTGCCGGGATATTCGGCATCCTGAAGAAGCTGGGAAGAGACACCCTTAGGGACGGGGAGAAGCAGAGATCAGTTATAGCATTGGATGGAGGTCTGTTCGAGCACTACACCAAATTCCGAAACTGCGTGGAGGCCACTCTCAGGGAGTTGCTAGGACCTGAAGTTGCTGAGAACACGGTGATTGTGCTTTCGAATGACGGCTCAGGCATTGGAGCTTCCCTTCTCACTGCCTCTCATTCACAATACCTCGAGACGGAATGACCTTGGAGTATCTTGGGTTGACATGAGAATCTCAGTTTTCCAATTTTTGTATGCTTCCCCATCCTTTTCTCAGGAGATCATCTTTGAGGTCTTGTTGTATCATACTTCGAGGTGGGGTGCCAGTGATACTCTAGCGAGCAAAGAACTGAGTAACTTTAGCCTAGATAGCTCAAGTATCCGTGGAAGAAAGAGATGTAAATTTATTAAGTTCTGAATAAATGATCAGGCTCCCATTGGGGCTCTTTAGAAAGCTCCTTCTTAGCCCTTTATTACTCCTAATAAAGCGGGAACCATTTTGGCTGGAACTTCTGGAGGATTTCTATTAAGTGGATGTTGCCATTGGAATTGATGGTTCAAGGAGATATAGTCTTATATCTCAGAGGCAATAATGGTGAGTCGGCAAGTCATTGCTACGAAGTGTCTGCGTTTCGGTTTCCTGAGGTAAATTCTTAAAAGTTCCTATAGCTGCTAAATCATTTCGAAGTTACCAGTCCCCTTTGCATCGATCTGTTATTTTTACATCATTCATGTCACAAGTAGGACAGAAGTTGTTGTAAACATTTTTTTTTTTTTTGTAAGGTAAGATTTTTATAAAAACAACTAGAGAACTGTATAACAGAGGGGGAGACACGATACCAACAAACACTCATTTGGACGAATTGTCATTCGAGTATAAGGGTACCGCTGTCACCAAAAGGAAATATACAAATAGGCTAGGAACCCAATGAACTAAGAGGACCTACGCCAT
Organism: Angophora floribunda; assembly: GCA_014182895.1. Lineage (NCBI taxonomy): Eukaryota > Viridiplantae > Streptophyta > Magnoliopsida > Myrtales > Myrtaceae > Angophora > Angophora floribunda. Next base: position 8,114,803 of record CM024707.1, read on the forward strand.
CCTATACTAAGTCATGGGCGGCTCCACTTCAAAAATCCGAGGGTCTATCCCCCAACTACGCTGCATTTTTTGTTTCTGGGGTTGCCTTCAACCTATTTGAAAGCTAGAGCCTTGTCTTTGACCATCTTATAGAGGTATTGCTTCATAGAGGGAATACATAGGTTATGGCCATTGAAAAGGATGTCATTTCTGGTTTTCAGATAATATAGTAGAGAGAACCAAAGGAGAAAAGTGCTATCTCCCAGTGAAATCCTTTTCCAGACAAAAAATTGATAGCCCAAAGAAGATTATCCATCCAAGAGGAGTTGCTCCAAGGGAGATTATACCTGGTGGCTCAAAAATTAGCCATAAAATTGGAGAGATAGCAGTAAAAAAGAGGTGATTGACTAAAGCCGGCATAGAGTTGCACAAAGCGCAGACCGAATTAGGAATTCTGCCATAGGACATGAGATATATCTGAGTGGGGAGACGATTTGCTGTAAACAGTGTTGCACATGCGTGAGATGATGTTTCACTATTCTTAGAACTCAATCGTATCAAGAAAATGGGTCTCATTTCTTGGTTCCTTTTGTGTCAGTATCATATAATAGCAATTCTAAAAATTGTCTGAGCAAAGGAATTTACTTTCAAGCCGTCGACAGATTTGCCAGCTTTACTGAGATGCAAATGCGGCAAAAGATCAAACATTTCATGGTGATATTCACTGTACGGCAACAGCTTTCGTTGCTGATGTGACTATCATCTTTGAAGCCTTAAGAAGCAGTAAGTGCTCTTCATCTTCGATCTTTTATTGCCTCAATAATATAGGTTTGCTCAATACCTTCTGCACAAAGTGCACAACCTTGTTCTGTATCTATCTTGCTCAAATTTACATATACGTCGCTCTTATATTCTGTATAGTATACATTCAGAAACTAATACAGAGTCAGACAAAACGCCTGACGCTTGTCTTTGTTTAGGATAAGTTGAGGAAGTTTCACAGTTGGCAGTCCAAATCCCTTCACAAAGCTTCTGCAACTGTTTCAGTGCTAATGGTCAGTAAGTGTGGCACTCGAGAACATGATAATCGCTGCGTGGCATTTCCTTGTACTTAGAATTTCCAAGGAGGGGAGCGACATCGAAATTGTGTTGGGATTTCTTCTCGACATTGTAAACCTGCTCGCTACATTTGAGCAGCAATTGCAGTACCTCCTTCATTGTTGGCCTCGTGGAAGGCAGAATTGCAGTGCAGAAGATCCCGACCTTAAAGACATTGCTAATTTCATCTAGGTACGAGTTGTCCTTGATCTTCTCATCTATGGCATCAGATATTGGCTTGCCATCTTGGACATGACGTCGTGCCCAATCAGCGAGGCACATGTCTTCGGTCCCATCGTTAGCCTCCCTCCCAGTGGTGAGTTCCAAGAGAACGACTCCAAAGCTATAAACGTCGATCTTCTCATTAACTCTTGTTGTATGAGCATACTCTGTTATTCAAAAAAGAAAGGGCAAGACATAACTAAATATTCTTGCTGGTAAAATATGCAGAAGGTGAAATTGCACAGCTGATATGAACTCGTGTTAAGTGAATAGACAAACCTGGTGCAAGATAGCCAAAAGAACCGGCGATAGTAGTCATTGTAACGGCTTCTCCATGCTTGGCCAACATCCTTGCAAGGCCAAAGTCAGCAATTTTTGCATTAAACTTCGAGTCTAAGAGAATGTTGCTTGATTTCACATCTCGGTGGATGATGGGTGGTGAACAATCATGGTGCATATAGCAAAGTCCTTCAGCGGTTCCTCGTGCAATCTGTAACCTTTTGGGCCAATCCAAGGACATATTGTTGGCTACACCTGAGACGGGTGACGGTCCTCTCGTCTTGTGAAGCCATTGGTCCAAGCTGTGATTTTCCATGTACTCGTACACTATGAGTTTTGAGCTCTCACAAGAAATACAGCACAGCAATTTGATAATGTTCAGATGCCTTATGTTCCCAAGTATCTCCACTTCTGCTAAGAATTGCTTCTCCAGCTTCTTGTCCAATTTTTTGTTATCTAAAATCCTTTTTACCGCGACAGCATCACCAGAACAATTCACGATGATTCTGTATACTTTTCCTGATCCACCACTTCCAATCACATTGTGCTCCTTCAATCCCGACAGAACATTCGATTCTGTAAAATTCAAACTTCGGAATGGGGTCAGTTTCGGGGTTGAATCAAACCTGTCTCTCCTCTTTTTGGAAGCTCTGACTGTGTATACCGCCGCCAACAAAATTAACATCACTGCAGCAATGGCCAAGATCACAGTCAAGGCGAGATTGGTTGGCGAGCTTTTGCTTGATCTATGGGATTGGGAATTGCAGGCATTGAGCCTCATGAGCGGATTGGATGCACAGAGGCCTGGGTTGTTCAGGAAACTGGTGGCATATGCGGCGTTCTCTAACTTGTCTGGGATTTGTCCACTGAGGCGATTGGAAGATAAATTGAGAAGGTTCAGCTTTGGGCCAATTTCAGGAGGAATCGAGCCAGACAGTTGGTTTTCAGACAGGTCCAACTGCCTGAGTACCGGTAGAAGACCGATTTTGCTAGGAATTGGTCCGGACAATTGATTGTGACTAAGATTCAGAGTGGTCAAGGAGTTCCACGAAACAATGGCTGTTGGAAGATTCCCAGAGAGCTTGTTCTGACCAAGCAAAAGCATCGTGAGTGAAGGAATCTCGGTCAATTCATTCGGAACGGTGCCACTGAGGAGGTTATTACTGGCATCAAACACAACCAAGTTCGTCCATGAAGACAGTGTGCTCGGAATCTTGCCGAAGAATCTGTTGTTGCTTATCTCGATCCGAGTGAGGTTTGGGGACAGCTCCTTGGGAAGCTCGCCTGTAAATCCATTACCGCTCAAGATCAAAGTCTTCAAGTTCTGCAACGTCCAGAGTCCCCCAGGCACATTGCCAGTGAATCCATTGCTGTTCAACATCACTACGGACAAAGCACTGCAATTTCCAAGTGACTCCGGCAACTCCCCGCCGAGATTGTTGTGCATAGCGGCCAACCCGATCAGCGTGCCATTCTGGCACAGTTGTTCTGGCAGTGCACCAGTCAAGTTGTTGAAGGCCACTTCAAATCTTTTGAGTAGTGAAAACTTGCCGAAGTCTGGGGGGATCGTGCCTGATAAATTGTTGTTGGACATCCAGACATGAGTCAAAGCTGGAAGACGCCCCATACCTTCGGGGATTCTACCGGACAATCGATTGAAATCTAAATGCAATTTGGATAGATTCTCGAGCTTCCCGAAATCTTCAGGTATGTTCCCCGTCAAATTATTAAATGACAGATCGATCACGCCCAGCTTTGTGGCGCTCACTGCCTGAGGGATCGACCCGGACACGTTGGTGTTGAACACGTACAACTCGCTCAAGTTCCTCAGAGCGAAAATGCTGCCCGGGATCTCTCCTGTCAGTAGATTCATCGCCAAATTCAAGTACTCGAGAGCCTCCATATCACCGACTGTCTCTGGGATTACACCAAACAGGTTCGTCTGCGCCATCGAGAAGAACCGCAGCTTCTTCAGGGCCGTGAAGTTCTGTGGTAGCTTCGATGGCATGAAGTCATTGTACTCGAGCCTCAGTTCTTCGAGCTCGGAGAGACCAAAAATCTCTTCAGGGTAAGTGCCATTGTACAGGCACTGGTAAAGGTGAAGGATCCTCAGCCTCCGCAGCCTCGCGATCGATACTGGGATGTCGAACGAGAAGCTGTTGGCGCCAAGAATCAGGACCTGAAGATTGGCCATGCGGTCGATATCAGATGGAATAAGACCTTCGAAGTAATTCTGGGACAGGTCGAGGTACACAAGCTTGGAACAGTTGTAGAGAACTTTCGGAAACTCTCCAGGAATATTGTTGTAGGAGACGTCTAGCTTGGTCAGGTTCTTAAGGTCGCAGATGAATGGGGGGATCGAATAATTTATGGTCAGGTTGACAAGATTGAGCTCGGTGATCGAGCCGTCTTGGCATGTGACCCCGGCCCATGCACAGTGGGAGGATGAATTGGAGGCGACCCAGTGGGCGAGGGAAGGTGGGTCTTGCCAGGATTGCCTGAGCTTCAACAAGACTTGCAGTTCTTGATCTTGGATTTGAGACTCTGCAACATGGGAGAGGGAGCAGAGGAAGACGAGACAGGTGATGTAGAAGAAGAAGAAGAAGAAGAAGTGAATCCGAGGAGGTGAGGAGGTTAGTCTCGGCATAATTGGAGGTGGTTCAGGGTCTTTTTCCGGTTGGAGAGACTCTCCTGTGTCAGAGCTAGAGATGCATCAGCTCAAAACATGAAAGCAAAGCGTGTTAGTTTGCCTTTGTTTATTTCTCGGCAGAACACCCCCGCATTGGTTTTAACCTCGGTTTCAGAGCCCTAAAATTCGGTGGGTCCTAAGATGATGGGTGGGAACGAATTTATTCCTTTGTTCGTTTCCATTTCGTCCCACTAACGTCTCATCTTCAGTCAACGGATGAAAGAGGTAAGAGTCAAAGAGCCAACGTTGTTCCCCTTGTCTTATCATTCCTCTAGAATACCCCCTTCAGAGAGCAACCGGATACCTTTGATTCCCGTGGTTTTATAACCAATAAAAGCCGGCTAAACAAGATTTTCCAGATGGTTTGACGGCAGGCCAGAAAACGATGAGTTTGTTCCTCTGCAGAAGGTAAAAACGTCAGCTAGTCTTACATGTTCCTCCTTTCAATATCAGCATAAGCAGAGCATGAAAATGCATGTTGTGAATTATGGCAGAGATAGAAATTTGACAGTCTTTGTTAGGTGGCCAACCTTGGTTTATAAATTCTAAGCAACGCATAATTTCTACTTATCAATTTCTACTCTAGGTCAGCTTCATGATTACCCGTATCAAATATTTTTGTGTTCACATTCATGAACGGTGGCCTATCTCGGCTCACTCTTTTTCATTTCGAGAAAAAAGGAAAATTCAGTTACAGAACAGTAATTATTACAACGTGCACTATTAGATCAATAAGAATTTTTAAGTCATGGATAAACTGAAAAGTTTGATATATATCCTTCGATTGAATTTCATACATTTAGATTTCTCGAGACATTTAATGAAGATTACTAGAGCATCTCACCGAAAAACCAAGTTTTAATATAATTATTATGTTGTAATTGATTTTATATATCGCAACAATTGTAAATATATACAATATATTATCTGTCGGCACATTGTAAGCCTATACGATGGAGATAGGTATGCCACCACGTGAACTGTTGAACCTGCGGAAACCTTTAAAAACGGGGAGGACGTGTTTAACTGACCTACGAACACCTTTGACGAAATTCAGGGGAACGACTAGAAGCCCTCAAACGTTGAACGTTGAACAACGTTGAACGTTGACTGTTGACCGTTGACCGGATGCTCTTTTTTTTTGGAGTAGGTTGGAAAAAAAGAAATTGGAACATGTGAAGCAAGCAAGCAAGCAAGATGCCGGATGATTTCGGCTTGATTCCCCTATCTCGCGCTTTGATTTAGATTTAGATTTTAACCGTGATTTGTAAGATGTGGGCTTTCCAGATAATCAACCAATTAGGATTGATTCAAATATAATTATTCATCTCTTATCACAATATACATATATATATATATATATGTATATATTCATCACCTACTCTTTAAATGTCAATTTAAGATAAACGAGTTGGCATATTTGATCCAAAAACTAACCAAGTCATTGACATGGATGAGCACCTGACTAGAGCATGGAGTATTAATGAGCATGTAATTTGTCATTGATGATCTAATGGATTGTTAACGATTTTAGTATGCATCGGTGACCATTATTGATTATTTGTCAATACACCATGATGAATGGTTAATGATAGTTGATAAGAATAGTGAGGGCGACAAATTACAAATTAAGGCATCGAGAGAGTCAAGGAGCAGTTACCAATTTGACATCATGGAAGAGTCAAGTAGTGGAGGCCGTGGAGCAATCAACATATGACTTAAAGGAACAACCACTTGAGAATAAGATCATGGCATCATGAAAAAATGAGTACAAAAATTTGCGGAGATAAAAGAACATGGCTAAAACTACAGGGAACTGCTCATAGATCGTTGTGGTACAACCACTATAAATACTGTCATTTGGAGACCACCACACAAACAAACAAAAATGCAATCTTCCAATTATCTTTATTTTCCCGCACTATGCTTTTAGTTTTCAAACTTGAGTCATTGATTAAATTCCGATGTGTTTGTAAGCTGTTGTCCCCAAATCCACATTGTTGATTAAACATGTCTCTTGTTGATTAAATTCTGGCAAGCATTTTCGTGTTCTCAGGCTCCATTGATAATTAAATTCCAGCATAATTTGTTTGTTCTCTATTCTTGTAAAGTGATTTTTTTTCCCAACTTTATCGCAGATTGGATTCATAGAAATGAGTGTGTTCCTTCTTCTCTTCACCAAATGTTAGCCTTTTGGAACAAAGACAGGGTTGAATGTGTTAAAGCTAACCATAATGGGTATGTGACTTGAGCATATGCATTGAATGTGAACCGAGACCGTAATAAAAGGATCATTGACAATTTGTCTGCCATAGAACCCCCAAGAGTTGATCCTAGAGACCTAGCTTTCTGCTGCTTCGACAATGGGAGTGTTGATTAGATTTGTAAAGACAACCTGGTAAGACAACAGTCAAACCATTATGATAGTTTATCTCAAAAGTTACAAGATTTTGCATAAAGATTTTTTTTGGTCGGAATTTTTTGCATAAACATGGTAGTCTAAATTATCTAAATTATCAGCAATTACATGCTTCAATAAATATGGCCAATACATAAATCTGATCCAAACCACACACACGGGAAGCAAATACTCTGTGTCGAGAGATGGTCCCTGGCCTACAAATGGACAGGATGATATGGAACTTGACTTGCTAAAAAGAAGAGTCATTTATCAACCAACGGTTTTTGTTGACTTCAAACCTAAAACGCAAGATGTGACGTGCCGTGCAATTGGGAAAAGTATTTCCACAAATGCTAAAGACTTCTAGAGTAATGGTTTTCGCAAAATGCGGATAGTGCTCGGTAAACACATCCTGCAAACTTTGATATCTGATTAAAAAGTAATTTAAAAGGAAAAAAGAGAGAGGTTAGGATGAGCTCGCCTAAGCGCCAACCCTACTCAATCAATGGCCATTGTGAGCCTAGGGAAGGGCTCTGAGGTCGCAACACTCTAGGCATGGCAACACCGGGGTCGCACGACCTCTGTGGGCCTCACGACAAACAGATTTGGAGTGACCGTAGACGAGCAAATTTGGTGCCTTGGCGATCCTCATGACCCTTGACAAACATATCTGAAGCCTCAACGAGCCTCGTACTGGCAACCCTTGGCAATTGTCAAATAGATATGGAGCAAAACAGTCTGTGAGAGGGAGAGACTTTATTGAGGGCAATATATGCATAAGAGATATTGAAAATGGCAAGATTAGAAAAAAAAAATTCATTATATCTTGAAACCAGCATTTTCGAAATGATGAAAGTCATTGTTAGTCCCAAGTTGTATTGGGCTTTTCAGAAATTTCAAACTTGAACGTTGACTTGAATGCCTTTGATTGTGTCACTCAACTCCTTAATTTGGGTACAAGGACCATCATAGGCCTAAATGACTTTGGGAATGCTCTCCCAAATGTACCCTTATTTTTAATTATGTTCTTCTCCCTCCCTTCCTTTTTCTTGAAGAAAATAGTTTTGCTAAGCATATCGCCCAGGTTTTAATGAATTACTTTCTCATGATCAGGTCTTGCATTGAAAGTAACTGAAATTACAGATTCTCAAGAATGGTTTCTCATGATTAAGTCTCACTGTGAAATTTATGCTGGGATGTTAAACGTTTTCCGATGGATTAAGCTCTAATTCTGTCACCAACTGAGGTAGCTCACTTTTGGAATTAGAGCTGAGCAAGACCATCTAATAAGATCCTATGTAAAAGGAAACTCTAAGAGCCAAAAGGAATGTTAAGCAAAAAAGAATGATAAAATAAACACACCAAAATTTTTTAAAAAAAAATCCATGAATGATTTGTTTTTTTTGTTTTGTTTTATATATTGAAGTTGTAAAACTTGTGAAAATTATGTAGTCAAGATGTCCATTAAGTCCGTCTGTTTTGAGCGACAGCAGAGCATGCTCGAGAATGTATTGGGCAAGCCAGGCGCTCCCATCCACTCACTGATCACCATGTGTCCTGCGGAAGGCCCACTTGTCGATCAAAGTCCTCTCTTCTCTCACCCCTCTTGGCTCTCCCTCTCTTGCTTTCTTTGACAGCCTTAACCGGCAGCTCCACGACGACTTCTTCCCGAAATGGACGAAGCAAACCCATCAAAAAAGTGCCGTAGACACCAAGGCCACGTTACCTTGACTACGCCCAATATGGCAACCGCAATCTCTGCTTCGGGGACATGTGAATGATCTGGCCCACGAAGAACATCGAAGTTCTCTGCTTTCCAACCTTCCTCTTTATCAGCCAGAAAAGAAAATCTTTACACGTGCTCAGGAATTGACGACAATTTGCTTAGCAATGTTGATTATTCCAACCAAAATGGAAAACTCCATTTTAATCCTCGAGATGGGGTTTTCCCCGGTACCCCAGTTGGTTTGTTCTTCTTCGCCAAGAAAATGCAGAGAAAAATAGAGATCCAAAACCCAAGTGAGAGAAGGGACGAAAAGGTAACGGAGAGGGGTGTCCGAGAGAGAGAGAGAGTAACGGAGACAAGAGGACTTCAAATCTCCTGACAAGTACATGTGGCGATCCGTAAGTGGACGAGACGTTTGCTGACTTGGAGCACCGGGCCTACCTAATATTTTCTTGGGCAAAGCATGCTTTGCTAATTTCTGTTTTGGCAATCACCTATGGAGAACACCTCAGCGCTGATTTAGAACTGATATGGACTTCTTCATAAATCACAGAGAGAAGCGCCGCGCAGATTGACGATTGATGAGAAGAGATAAACCCTGCTCAGCTGGAAATTTGACAGATGACATGGATCGATTCCTTGAACAGTGGACCGAAAGCAAACTTTTTAATCTGCATACAATGTTCCGACTCAATAGAACTTGAAAATTTTTCCTGTGTTTCATAATTTCGTATGTATGAGATGATTACACTCAAAAGTCAAGCGAGATCAAAAAATAAAAAAGATACCCGAATCGATACCTTTTGCCATAAAAGATACCTTTTCGATGATTTTCCCTAGAAAAATACATGTAGCAGCCAAACTGTTGGGAAAATGGGATTTGATAGTTTTATATTCATGTAATTTCGTCTGTACGAGATGTTTACACTCGAAATGTCAAACAAGATGAAAAAACAAAAAAGATACATGAAAAGATACCTTTATGGCTATGCCATTTTTCCATGGAGTGTACGAGCAAGAAATCTGATGAAAATAACACAAGACTTAGGAAATGGCTAGAAACTAGAAGTTGCAACAAGGTATTCTCTAGCATTATCTAATCATAAATATCTAACATAGATATTATATTGATTCAACACTTCAAAATAGAACAATTGAAAACAATGAAAAATTTCCATATTTTTTTATTTATTAAGAATAACCAAGCCATTTAGGAAAAATCATTCATGAATGTAACAAAATATTTGAATCCATAGACATCAGACACACCAAAAGGACCCCATACATTTGAGTGAACTAGCTAAAATGGACTAGAAGCATGACTCTAAATGCCATAAGGAAAAGAAGCTTTATGATATTTACCAAATTGACAAGCTTCACACAAAAAGAAACTTATAGACTCATGCTCAAGATATAGATGCCGAAGTATGCTTGGTGATGGATGACCAACATGACTATACATCCAATATACATCAATGGATATATGCTTCATAGCCATGGCAGTTAACACCTTATTAGGATAGTACATGCCATTTAATTCATGTCCTCCATCAATCATCTGTTTAGCCCTCAAATCCTAAAAGACACAACAAGAAGTGGAAAAAGTTATAGAACAATTTAGTTCTTTGGTTAACAAGCTAATAGAAATTAAATTATAAGGAGATTTTGATAGGTGAAGGACCAATGACAAAGAAAGAGAGGGACTCAAATGAGCAATTCCAATACCAGAAACTAAGTTTGACATTAAAGGAGATGTAGAGTGAAAATAAGATAGTAGGTTAGAGTTACCAATCATGTGATTGAGAGCTCCAAAGTCTATAACCCAAAAATCAAACGTTGTAGACAACAAACAAGATGAAATACCTTTGGAGGTTTGTGCCTAAGTTATAGTAGGAGCTAAAGATCTTATTACTTTTTGGGAGCAAATCAATGTATCATACTCAACATGTGTCAATATAATTAAATCACCTATATTCTAAACATTAGTTGAACCTGGTGGAAGTGTTGAGGGAGGACCAAGAGAATTCTCAACCTTTGCATATGCAACAATGGGGTAGTTTGAGTTCTGGGTGAACATATAGCAATAAACTTTTGTGTGTCCAGCTCTTTGACAATGATGGCAATAAAGTGAACCACAACCATTCCCATAACTAATGGTACCATGAGTAGTTTGAGCTCTGGGTGAAGCGTATAGCAATAATCTTTTGTGTATCCAGCTCTTTGACAATGATGGCAATAAAGTGAACCACGACCATTTCCATAACTAATGGTACCATGAGTACCAATTCCTTTTCACAGCCTCCACTATGAACAAAACCGCATATATGACCTTCATGACCACAACCTCAATCTCCACATCCATTAGGACCATGGGAAAGCATAGCACTAATCTCCATAGTTGGTGTGGAAGAAATCTTCTTAGGAATTGTAGAACGGAAAGCCTAGGAGAAGGCTCCATTTATTGTAGAAAGAGAACTTTGAGATGTAATATGTTGATGAAGAGATGAATACTTAGGCCCCAATACTTAAGATATATTAACCTTAGATTCTCTTAGCGTTTAGCCAAAACATTTGGATCATTCAAGGCAAGAAGATAAGTATCCAATTGTTGGCAAAGGTCATGTGCCGAGCATAATGATCTGATAAAGATTGATCTCCATGCTAAATATCAAACAACTTTTCCCACATGACACACTTGCATCATATTATTTTGCCTCAAAGAGAGGAATGAACATTTATCTCAAATTGCCTTAGTGGCCACATTGAATAAAGTGAGGACTAACCTTAGGGTCCACGCTATTCCACAATAGGATCCGAATCATCACATCTCCTACAATTGAAAAGGCAGCTTTACTCTTGTTAGACAATACTATAAACATGAGATATTCAAGTTGCTTAGGGGCAGTAAGATGGACCTCGACTACTTTAGACCAGGATGGATAATTAGTTCCATCTAACTTGACAAATGTTAATGGAAAATGACCAAAAGGGGATCCAAAAGTCGATCCATTGGTCACCATTAGTAAATAAGGAGTGTGATTAAGCCCAAGAAATGAACCTCATAGTGACCCACACTTAAATCCAATAATCCAATCAAATACATAGTATTTCCAAACAGAAGGGCCTCAATTCAATCAATGCTAATCGCAGCAATTCAACGACACTTCATGAAATCATTTCATCTATCAATGATAGTACGAATCACCAAAGTGCCAGCATACTTATTCTCACTATCTTCTTCGATTCAATGCAACATCACACTAATATATACTTAACCCTAATATATATCAGCAAAAATCAGTGAAGAAGAAAGAAATACATTTCTGTCAGGTGAGGAACAACGGCTCTATCCTCCATAATAGCCATGAAATCTATCCTCCATAATGGCCACTTTGGTCGCACCTAATCAAGGAGGATTTTTTTTTTTTTTTTTTTTTTTTGGGATTTTTAGGTCCAGTCTTGGTTGTACGTTGCTAGATTTCAACTAGGTTAGGTTTGGCAATGCCAGGATGGATTACATAGTGCCAGATCTAGTTGCCAAGGCTGAGCGACAGTAACCATGGAGTCAAGTGACGCCGGGAGATGGCAATGCTAGGGTTGGTCAAGGCGTTTCTAGGGTTGGTCAACACATGACGCCATATCTAAGTTGGGCTAGGTCTTGCGACACCGGAGCGGGCTTTATAGTTGCCAAATCTAGTCGCCAAGGCTTGGTGATGGCTGGGTGTCAGCAGTGGGTATCCTGAAATAGCAAGGCATGGTGGCTTGGTGAATTTTCGGTGTTGTGGATGTTACCGATGGTGGCAGGGCCTTTTCCGATGATGGAATGGTGGTATCCAACAATCTGGCCGCTAGGGTATGAGTAGGGTTTTTGTGTGCGGCTCTGCTACCATGTGAAGAGATAATTATTTTCTTTTATTTAATAATAATTATAGGGTTACATATACATAAATATATATTAATTATATGCATGCTTAACTCTACTCACAAACTAAGTTACTATTCTATCCCCTATCACTCATAATATTAGCCAACAGTGATATATACGGAACAGCAGCCTCTTTCTTTGCTGACGTGACTATCTTCTTGGAAGTCTACCGATCCTACATTACACATTCTTCAACTGTTCTAGTGCTAACAGTCAGTAAGTGTTGCACTCAAGAACATGAAAATCGCTGCGTGGCAATTCCTCGTGCATGGAATTTTCGAGTGGGATGACATCGAACTTGTGTCGGGATTTCTCTACATTGTACAGCGGATTGCTACATTTGAGCAGCACTTGCAGTACCTCCTTCATTGTAGGCCTCGTGGAAGGCAGAGTAGCAGTGCAAAAGATCCCGAGCTTGAAGACATTGCTTATTTCATCTACGTTAGAGTCGTCCTTGATCTCCTCATCCAATGTGTCAGATATCAGCTTGCCATCTTGCATGTGACGCCATGCACAATCAGCAAGGCACATGTCTTCATCCCCATCGTTAGCCTCCCTCCCGGTGGTCAGTTCCAAGAGAACCACCCCGAAGCTATAAACATCAATCTTCTCATTAACTCTTGTCGTACGAGCATACTCTGTTGTTCAACAAAAGAAAAATGGCAAGACAAAACTAAATATTCCCGCTGATAGGATATGTAAAGAATGAGGAAGGCCAACTGGCATAGCTGAAATGAACTCATGTTAAGTGAATAGACAAACCTGGTGCCAAATAGCCGAAAGAACCAGCAACACCTGTCATGCTAACAGCTTCTCCAGGCTTGGCCAACATCCTTGCAAGGCCGAAATCAGCAATTTTTGCGTTGAACTCTGAGTCTAAGAGAATGTTGCTCGATTTCACGTCTCGGTGGAGGATGGGCGGTGAACAATCATTATGCACATAGCAAAGTCCTTTAGCTGCTCCTAGAGCAATCTGCATCCTTTTGGGCCAATCCAAGATCATATTGTTGGTGAAACCCGAGACGGGCGACAATCTTTTCTTCTTGTGAAGCCAATGGTCCAAACTGCCATTTTCCATGTACTCGTACACTAGGAGTTTTGAGTTCTCGCAAGAAATACAGCACAACAATTTGATAATGTGCAGATGCTTAATGTTCCCAAGTATCTCCACTTCTGCTGCGAATTGCTTCTCCAGCTTCTCATTTAATTTTCGGTTATTCGAAATCCTCTTCACGGCGACGGCGTCACCAGAAGGATTCACGTTAATGCGATACACTTTTCCTGATCCACCACTTCCAATCACATTAAGCTCCTTCAATCCCGACAGAATATTCGATTCTGTAAAATTCAACCTTTGGAATGAAGTCACTTTCGGAGTTGAATCAAACCAGTCCCTGTTCTTTCTGGAAGTTCTGATCATCAATAGCACCAACAACACAATGACCATTGCCGCTGTGATGGTCAAGATCACAATCAAGGTGCTATTGGTCTTGCTTGATCTATGGGATTTGGAATTGCAGACATTGAGCCTCATGAACGAATTGGATGCACAGAGGCCAGGGTTGTTCAGGAAGCTGGTGTCATATGCGGTGTTCTCTAACTTGGCCGGGATTGGTCCGCTGAGGCGATTGGAGGATAAATTCAGATGATTCACATTCAGCTGGCTGATTTCAGGAGGAATCAAGCCGGACAGTTGGTTGTCAGACAGGTCCAACTGCGTGAGTACACGTAGAAGACCAATTTTGCTAGGAATTGGTCCCGAGATCTTATTGTGACTAAGATTCAGAGTGGTCAAGGATTTCCACGAAACGATGTCCGTAGGAAGAATCCCAGAGAGCTCGTTCTGACTGAGCAAAAGCGTCGTCAGAGAAGGAAGCTCGGTCAATTCAGTCGGAACCATGCCACTGAGTAGGTTAGTACTAGCATCAAACACCACCAAGTTCCTCCATGAAGACACCGTGGTCGGAATCTTGCCAGAGAATTTGTTGTTGCTCATCTCGATCCGAGTGAGATTGGGGGACAGCTCCTCAGGAAGCTCGCCACATAATCCATTAACACTCAAGTACAAAGCCTTCAAGTTTCGCAACATCCAGAATCCTCCAGGTACATTGCCGGTGAATCCATTGTTGTTCAACAACGCTAGGGACAAAGTACTACAATTTCCAAGTGACTCTGGCAACTCCCCACTGAGATTGTTGTACATAACGGCCAACCCAAACAGCGTGCCACCATGGCACAGTTGTTCCGGTAATGTTCCAGTCAAGTTGTTGAAGGCCACTTCGAATCTTCTGAGTGGGGAAAACTTGCCGAAGTCTGGGGGGATCGTGCCCGATAGATTATTGTTGGACAGCCTGACATCAGACAAAGCAGGAAGATGCCCGATTCTTTCTGGGATTCCACCAGACAATTGATTGTACTGTAAATTCAAGCAGGATAGATTCTCGAGCTTCCTGAAATCTTCAGGTATGTTCCCCGTCAAATTATTATATGAAAGATGGATCACGCTCAGTTTTGTTGCACTCACTGCCTGAGGGATCGATCCAGACACGTTGGTCTTGTACACGTACAACTGGCTCAAGTTCCTCAGAGCAAAAATGCTGCCCGGGATCTTTCCTGTCAGTGGATTCGCCCCCAAATCCAAGTTCTCCAGAGCCTCCATATCGCCAACCATCTCTGGGATTCTGCCAAACAGGTTCGTCTGTGCCATCGAAAAGAACTGCAGCTTCTTCAGGGCAGTGAAGTTCTGCGGTAGTTGCGATGGTGAGAACTTAGTGTTGTTCTCGAGCCTCAGTTCTTCGAGATTGGAGAGGCCAAAAATCTCTACAGGTACGTGCCGTTGTACTCAGACTGATAAAGGTGAAGGATCCTCAGCCTCTGCAGTCTCGCGACCGATGCCGGGATGTCTAACGAGAAGCTGTTGGCTGCAAGAATCAAGACCTGAAAATCAGCCATGTGGTCGATATCCAATGGAATAGGACCTTGGAAGTAATTCTGGGACAGGTCGAGGTACGCGAGCTTGGAACAGTCGTAGAGAACTGTGGGGAACTCTCCGGGAATGTTGTTGTTGGAGACGTCGAGCTTGGTCAGATTCTTGAGGTCGCAGATGAATGGGGGGATCGAATAATTTATGTTCAGGTAGGCAAGATTCAGCTCGGTGATCGAGCCGTCTTGGCAGGTGACCTCGGGCCATGTGCAGTGGGAGGATGAATTGGAGGGGACCCAGTGGTCGAGAGAAGATGGGCCGTGCCAGCATTGCCTCAGCTGCAAAAGGACTTGCAGTTCCTGATCTTGGATTTGAGACTCTGCAACGTGGGAGAGGGAGTAGAGGAAGACGAGACAGGGGATGTAGAAGAAGAAGGGGAAGAAGAAGTCAACATGAGGAGGTGATGAGGTTGGTCTCGGCATAATTGAAGGTCTTTCAGAGTCTCTTTTCTGGTTACAGAAACTCCGGTGTTGGAGCTAAGAGAGACGTGTCAGCAAAAACGAAGCGAATCATTCAGTTTGCTCTTGCTGATTGCTCGGAAGAACCCCCCAAGGTATTTAACCTCGTTTCGAAGGGCGGTAAAATTTGGTGGGTCCCTAAGATGATGGGTGTGGATGAATTTCTTCCCATTTGTTCTGTTCCAATTCCCTCCAATAATGTCTCATCTCGGTCGACGGATGAAAGAGGCAAAAGTCAAAGAGCCAATCATAATCCCCGTATCCTGACACTGCTCTGGAATACGAGAAAATATTGGGTACACTAGTGATTTACACCTAAGCAAAATACTAATCCATCCATCATTCGACACGTGTCCAATGGGCCCATCATTCAGATTTTCAAAAATTATTTTCCCAATAAATTTATTTCTTCCACAAACGCCCCTCTGCTCTCTCCTTCCTCTCTCTCTCCGTCTCTTTCCCTCTTTCCTTAAAAAACAGAGGCAGATCTTGGTGGTTTACGGAAGTTGGTCTTCCTTCGCCAAGACCATGGCCTCCGTTGACCGGCCGGCGACGGAGTAGTCGACGGAGGCCTACGTCAGCCCTAGCGGCTTGAACATGACCCAAACCATCTTCAAGCCGATCCCCGCAACCATCGCCCTCCAAGCACCACACCAAGATCGCCGTCGTCGGGTCACGCCGCCACCTTTCTCCACCGCACAAAGATCTTGGCCTCCGTTGACTACTCCGTCGCCGGCCGGTTGAGGGAGGCCAAGATCTCGGTGAAGGAACCATGAAAACCTAGATCTGTATTTTTAAGGAAAGAGACAGAGAGAGAAGACAGAAAGAGGAGAGAGACGAAGGAGAGAGAAGAGGGGTGTTTGCGGAAGAAAGAAAGTGCTTGGGAAAATAATTTTTGAAAAATCTGAATGGTGGGCCATATGGACACGTGTCGAATGATGGATGGACTAGTAATTTGCTGACTGAGCACCACTAGTGTACCCAATATTTTCTCCTGGAATACTACAAAGAGCACCTAGACACCTTTGGTTCCTATTGTAAGATTCCTATTGTAATATAATAATACGTGAAAACGATATAATCTTAGAATTTAAGTCAACATGAAAATAAAATAGAAATAAACATGGAATAATAAAATTACTAGAGATTTACA
The DNA here is from genome assembly GCA_014182895.1 of Angophora floribunda. Taxonomy (NCBI): domain Eukaryota; kingdom Viridiplantae; phylum Streptophyta; class Magnoliopsida; order Myrtales; family Myrtaceae; genus Angophora; species Angophora floribunda. Next base: position 8,131,716 of record CM024707.1, read on the forward strand.
TGATTTTATCTTAGTATCGCTATTTATATTCACGGGGAAGCTAGCAGTAAATAATCTATTATAATCGAAGAATCAGAGTTATAATCACTTATATGCTCAAGCATTTTTCACTCCTATATTTAAGCCTTGAACTCAAAATGCTTACAAATAAAATCACCGGTGTTCAAGTCCAAGCAAAACTCTTTGCACGAGTGACTCAAGAATGTTGGTACGCTCAAGAACGTTGGCATAAGTACAGCGGGAGTGCCAAAAGTTGGCACGGAGGGATACTTAAGTGCCAAAAGTTACAAAAGGTACACTTAAATGTCACTTTAAAAAAAAATGGATCACTTAAGTGCCAAGTCGCTGGAACCCTGCCGGAAATCCTACGTGGCAATTTTTTATTAATTTTCTTGCCTACGTGGCTTGCCGGAAACTGAATCGGCCAAAAATCAACAAAAACGACATCGTTTTGGCTGACGTGGATTTAGAAATTATTAATTAAATAATATTAAATAATTAAAAATATATTATTATAAAATCGATTTTATTAAAAAAAAAAAAGGGAGGAGGGGATGCCCTCGCCGATCCCCTCCTCCCCATTTTTTTTTTTTTTTTAATAAAATCGATTTTAATTTTAAAAAATCTGATGTGGATAATTTTTTAAAAAAAAAAAATTGCCACGTGGATTTTTTTATTTTGAAAAAAAAAAAATGCTCCGTCGGAAATGAAGTCGTTGGAAAATGGACACATGGCAATTTGGCCAGAATTTTTCGCCGTTGGCACTTAAGTGATTCTTTTTGTTCCGATTTTGGCACTTAAGTATACCTTTTGTAACTTTTGGCACTTAAGTGTCCCTCTGTGCCAACTTTTGGCACTCCAAAGGTCCTTACCTCCAAGAACGTTGGTACATGAACTTTCTTTCCTTTCTCGCGGCTCCTTTTTTCCTTCGGGGCCTCACTGTGCGGCTCTTCTTGGCTTGTGCGGTCATCACGAGAGCTCTCTGCTCGTCTTTCTCATCCGAATTTTATACTAGGGAAAACAGAGAGACGTCCACTCCTTGGTCAACCAGTCAAACTCGGATAACAGAAGTAAACAAACTTGTTGACCAAATTTTGATATATCTCCAACTGAATAACAAATATTTGATTATCCAAGAAACCACCACCTAAGAAATTCATAACTTGTATTAATTTGTGCGGGTTATCCAACGGATCGAGTTTTGTAAAAATTCACACTCAACACATACTTTAACAATTCTCTACCTTAGCTCAATGTTTGAAGTCAAGTTGTAGTATTCATTATTCATGCTGCTCTCCCAATGCCCTGATGGAGGTGAAGTATATTATTAGTGTCTTAATTAGTATATGGCACTCATTTTAATACCAAAACTTTTTGCCGGCTCACTTAAGTGCTAAAACTGGAGAAAAAAATTCACTCAAGTGCCTTCGGTGAGAAATTTCGGCCAAAATCAACATGTAGCTTTTTAATTAAATTTTTTAGCTGGGATAGAATTTAACGTTGTTTAACCAACTTTTCGCGAATCACTTAAGTGCCAAATTCAAAAAATAATTTTTTAAGTGCCAAATTTTCACCAACACTGAAAAAATTTGGCACTGAAAATTTTTTTCAACAAATTTGACATTGAAAAAATCGTTTTTCAAAAAATTTGGCATCTAAGTGATCCTTGAAAAATTGATTAAACAATATCGGTCAACATCCACATGTTCTGGCAAGCCATGTTAGCTTAAATTATTAATAAAAAAAATCCATATAGGATTTCCAATCAAGTAGACCGACGATGGCACTAAAAAAGTCATTTGTCAAAAAATTTGGCATTTAAGTGAGTCAATGTACACAAGTTAAAGCATTGATAGTATACTTCTCCCCTTATGGGCACTTACTCTCCACCTAAGCCAATTATGCTCAAGTAGAGTTTGAGCTTTGCCAAATGAACATACTTAGTAATCATGTTTGTCGGGTTCTCTGTTGAAGTTTAGCAGGATCAAACACACAAATAGCAACACAAGGAAATAACGTGGTTAACAATATGCAGACATCCAAGGACAAAAAGCTCCCCTCTCTTCTTTTTTTGTCTTAGGGAGTAAATTTGCCATTATTTATCATATATACAATGTATAGTTGCTTTCAACAAGGTAACTGTTTACATAAGAAAACACCATAATTAGGAAACAAGAATATTACGATAGCAATAATAATATCTCATTTCCAAGAATAGGAGACAAAAATATCGCTAGTAATAATATCTCCTTTCTAAAAATCTCGCCAACACTCCCCCTCAAGTTAGGGTGGAGACTTCGTCGGAGGTCAACTTGTCCACCATAGTTTGAAAACTTTTTTGACAATGCTTTGGTTAAGACATGTACAAGCTAATCTTGACTACGAATGCATGGAGTCTCAATTATTTTATCTCGAACTTACTCTTTCACAAGGTGACAATCCAGTTCTATGCGTTTGGTTCTCTCATGGATGACTGGATTCAAAACAATATGAGTTGCAACTCGATTATCACAAAATAGCTTTATAGGTGTAGTTGTAGGCTTGCGTCCTAATTCCTAAATTAAAAGACGTAGCTATGCAATTTCACTAGTAGTGGTGATCATGGTGCGATACTCGGCTTCTGCGCTTGAATGTGCAACAACCGTATGGTTGATTAGGGGATAGTTTGTTTTCCACTTGTGCAAAATGAAAGAATAAAATGAGTGGTCAGGGATGCATCCTAGGATGTCGCATTATATTGACAAAGGTGAAGGGGTTGTTGCATGCTCGGGGTTCGGGGCATGATATCCTCGTCGATTTTAGTATCAGAGCTTAGTTAAGACCTGGAGTGATAAGGTGCGAGGGGTCATGGAATAGTGAGATAGGGATGCCATTTATCTTACATGCTTGTGATTGCTTTTATGATCTTGCATTATTATGGGTTGTTCATAGTTTCTAATTCCTTATTGGAATTGGAAAGCAGGATCAGTGAGTATTCTGCAGGATGAGCAATTCTGAGCAGGGAGCCTTTAGGTATAGGGTAATGTGTGGTCAGACCAGTGATAGAGATAGAGTGCAAGGGGATCCTAGGTTAGATAGGATCTTGCAGGTGCTAGAGACCTTGATAGGACATCAAACTAAGGATCAAGTTGCTGTTGTTGTTGCCACTACCGCTATTGATGTCGCCGCCGCTATTCCTATTGCCCCTGCTATGGTTCCCGTAGTGAGGGGTTAGGTCTGTGAGAGGCCGATGCATAAGTTGGTAGAACAATTCCTAAGACTCAAGCCATCGAGGTTCAGTGGCATTGGTAATCTTAAGGCTACAACCCTTTGGGTCAAGGACATGGAGAAGACCTTTATTGTGTTGAAGTGTTCGGAAGAAGATCAAGTGATTCTGGAGGTTTACCAGCTTCAAGGTAACGCTAATACTTGGTGGGAAGCCACTTGAGGAAGAGTGTTCCTTGAAAGCATGAATTAGATGTGGGGTGCCTTTCGTGAGATTTTCAATGGGATGTACTTTTCAGACAATGCACGGGAGTCCAATATGGCAGAATTCCAATGATTTTGTCAGAATCAAATGTCAGTGGATCAGTATAAGGCAAAGTTCGCCGAATTGTCCAAGTACGCACCGAGATTGGTAGAGGATCCTTTGGATAGAGCGAGACAGTTTAGAGATAGCTTGAAGCTGGAACTACAGGACCAACTAGTGCCCTTGAATTTGAAAAGTTACGATGAGATGTATGAAAGGGTCTAAATGATCGAGAAGAACATGGTTAAGAGGGCAACCCCGTCTGGCTCACGGTTTGTGCCTAATAAAGATAATCGTTGGCTTAGAAAGAGATTGATGATGGGGAGAAGGAATTCCATCCCACCCAATAGAAAGAATTATGTGGGAAAACTGGCACCCAATTTCATAGGAGCCTGCCGATTGTGTGGGAGAAGGCATGGAAATTTCCCTTATCCTTCAAGGATGGGAGCCTGCTTTGGAGGTGGCCGACAAGGCCACCAAATGAAGAATTGTCTGAGCAAGTTTGTGAAGACGATCTTGCCACTGTCGTAGGGAGGACAACTTACTTGAAACGTGCTGCCAAACAACCATAGTAGACCCCAAGTGCAAGGACGAGTTTATGCCGTAACCAGAGGGAAGTCGGAGGATTCACCCTCCGTCATTACAAGTACAGTCTCCTTGCACGATCATGCTGCTTATGCATTATTTGATCCTGGTGCTACGCATTCTTTTGTTGTTGATCGGTTTGTTAAACTAGTGGGGTTAAGTCTGAAACCATTGACAGTGGTTTATAGTATTTCTACTCCGCTCAAGGATAAGATATTGTTTGTGTTAGGTTGTTCTGGCTATAAGTTAGTTTTGGGCGGTCGGGAGGAAGTCATTGATTTGATTGCAATAGCTATGTATGACTTTGATGTCATAATTGGTATGGATTGGCTCACCAAACAATGAGCTATTGTGAATTGTCATGGAAAGACGATTCAGTTTAATCCAGTAGTGAGCAATAGTTTTGAATTTGTTGGAAATCGAGGGGGACCCTCAATCCCTCAGTTCGTCACTTGAGGTGACCCGACTGTTGGAATTTGGATGCCAAAGGTATTTGGCATTGGTAGCAGATACATTGGTGGAGGAACCAAAGAGGGAAAGTATTGCTGTGGTACAAGAGTACATAGACATGTTTCCTAAGGAATTGTCGGGATTACCTCTAGAGAGGGAAATTGAGTTATGACTGAGTTGGCCCCTGGAACTAAGCCAATTTCCAAGGCGTCTTATAGGATGGCACTATTAGAATTGAAGGAATTGAAAGTGCAAATGCAAGAATTACTGGATAAGGAATTTATTTGTCCTAGTGCATTCCATTGGGGACCGCTGGTACTATTCGTAAGGAAAAAGGATGGGTCTTTATGTCTTTGCATTGATTATCGGCAACTCAATCATGTAACTATCAAGAACAAGTATCCGTTGCCAAGAATTGATGACTTGTTTGATCAACTTCAAAGAGTTTCAGTATTTTCCAAGATAGACTTAAGGATAGGCTATTATCAGTTGAGGATTAAAAATGAGGATATACCGAAAATGGCGTTTTGGATACGTTATGGTCATTATGAGTTTACTGTAATGTTGTTCGGATTAACGAATGCTTCTACAGCCTTTATGGACTTGATGAACCGTGTGTTCAATAAGTATTTGGACCAATTTGTGATTATGTTTATTGATGATATTTTGGTATACTCAAAGAGTCTAGAGTATCATGAGAGACACCTGAGATCAGTACTGTAGATCTTGAGAGAGCATGAGCTCTATGCTAAATTTAGCAAGTGCAAGTTTTGGTTAACTCGCATGGCATTTTTGAGTCACATAATTTCAAGTGAAGGGATTTCTGTTGATTCATCTAAGATTGAAGCTGTCATGAATTGGCCGAGACCTACAACGGTAACTGAGGTTCGAAGTTTCTTGAGATTGGTTGGATATTATAGATGTTTTGTGGAGAAGTTTTTTGCGGTAGCCATGCCCTTGACAAGGTTGTTAAAGAAAGAAGAAAAATTTGATTGGACGGATAAGTGTGAGCGTAGTTTTCAGGAGCTCAAGATTAAGCTGACTATCGCACCTGTCCTAACAATATTGTTTGGTCTTGGAGGGTACGAAATCTACAATGACGCATTATATAGAGGACTAGGCTACGTTTTAATGCAACATAGCAAGGTGGTTGCAAACACATCCCGACAATTAAGGCCTCATGAGCTTAACTATCTAATGCATGATTTGGAATTATCAACAATAATCTTTGCACTCAGGATTTGGAGACACTACTTGTGTGGGGAAAGGTTTCCAATTTTCACGGATCATCAAAGTTTAAAGTATTTGTTCTCTCAAAATGAGTTGAACGTGAGGCAATGGTTATGGATAGAAATTCTTAAGGACTATGATTGTGAGATTTTGTAGCATCCTGGGAAAACAAACAAAGTGGTAGTGCACTTAGTCGAAAATCGTCAATTGCACAAATGATGGTGTGAGAATGGATCCCTTTTGAAGGAGTTCGGACTCATACTTCAAAATTGAGGTAGGCTATCTTGTTAGTTTAATGGCCACTCTTAGCGTGGAACCTGAGATGTAAAGTAAGATAAAAAGTGCCTAAGCAATGGATCTTGAAGTCCTTAAGATTCTGCAGATGGATCAGGTCAAGAGGAAAGTCGACTTTCAAGTGTTCGAGGATGGGACATTGAGGTTTCGGGGGCGATTGTGCGTTCCCAATGATACCGAGCTTAAGGAGGCAATCTTGTTGGAAGCTCATCGTAGCAATTATAGCATCCATCCCAATAGTATGAAAATGTATCGGAATTTGAAGCAACGCTTCTGGTGGAGTGGTATGAAATTAAATATCGCAAAGCACGTGGTTAAGTGTTCGACATGTTAGCTAGTAAAAGCTCAGCATTGTAAGCCTGGTGGATTGCTGTGACCCCTTGAGATTCCCAAATGGAAATGGGAACATATAACAATGGATTTTGTGATAGGACTGCCAAGGAGTCAGTGAGGCAATGACTCGATTTGGGTGGTAGTTGACAGATTGACAAAGTTAGCCCACTTTATCACTATACAAAAGGATTTTGCGTTGGACAAGTACGCAGAGTTGTACGTACGACAGATTGTGCGCATTTATGGAATTCCAGTGATGATCACATCTAACCATGATCCTAAGTTTACGGCAACTTTCTAGAAAATTTTGCAATCAGCCATGGGAATAAAACTGCAATACAGCACGGCATACCATCTGCAGACAGACGATCAATCAGAAAAGACGATTCAAACTCTTGAGGATATGTTACGAGCTTGTGTTGTAGACTTTAAAGGGAGTTAAGAGGAATAGTTTCACTCGGTTGAGTTTGCTTACAACAACAGCTATCAGCAGAGCATTAAGATGGCACCATTCAAAGCTTTGTCCGGGCGACCTTGCAAAACTCCGCTTTGTTAGGACAAGGTTGGTGAACGAAAGATCACGGGGCCGAAGTTGGTGCAATAATCTTTGGATGTTGTCAAGATTATTCAAGATAGACTAAGGACAACCTAGAGTCGTCAAAAGAGCTATGCAGACAAATGACGTAGGCCGTTGGAGTTTAAGGTGGGTGACCATGTATTTTTGAAAGGATCGCCAATGAGAGGTACATCCAGATTTGGCAAGAAAGGGAAGTTGAGTCCGAGGGACGTTGGACCCTTTGAAATTTTGGAAAGGATCGGGGTTTTTGTGTATTGTCTTGCATTACCACCGAAGCTAGCGCAAGTGCATGATGTTTTCCATGTGCCCATGTTGAGGAAGTATGAACCAAACTCGACTCACGTATTAAATTTCGAAGAACTGGATGTAGACGACAGGGTGTCGTACATGGAAAGACCTTTACAGATAGAGGATCATAAGGAACAAGTGCTTCGAAACATGACTATTGCCTTAGTTAAGGTGATCTAGCAACATCATGGGACATAGGAAATTATATGGGAAAGTGAGGAAGTAATGAAACATTAGTATCCTCATCTTTTTCAGGATATTTCTTTAATTGCAAATTTTGAGGACGAAATTTCTGTAAAGGGGGAAGAATTATGACATCTTGAAATTCGAGCCCTTTGAGGGATGTATGAACATAAATTTTGTCAATGCATTGTTAGTTAATCTCACTCGGAATTGATCACTCTTGAGATACTAACCTTGAAGGGAAAGACTATTGAGAATAAAACTTGTGTGACTAAAGAACTTGACCTGGGAAAATGACCCGACCATGAGACCTGCGTAAGGACGATCTTGTGGTTATATAGGCTGGTTTCAAGAGTGACTAGAAGTCAATTCGTGGGCAGGGTATAATGGGACGACGGGTGAATCCGTTTACTATTATCGAGACTGTGATCGACCCTATGTCAATCCTCAGTAATTGTGTACTTTGAAATAAGAATCCATCCTTCGCAATTTCATGTTAGTCAAGGACGTCCATGTGTTAAGAAAACTTGAACGTGGTTTGATACTGAGTCAAGCACGAGTCGGTTATGCATAAATCCTCGGAGCTTCCTGTTAGTTCGAGACACACCAAAATGACATTCGATTGAAATGGACAATGCATGGAAATCTAATATCGGACGATGAATTTTTGGGAACATTCGGGATGAACTTTTGGACAATGCTTCTTTGACCTTTGATATTGCTGGTGGGCCTGAATTGTTGGAAAATGAGCTAATGGGTTGAGAAATTGAGCTCACGAGGAAATGGGCTAGGCAAGTCCCAAGTGGGCCTGATGCCCAAGGAGGGGTAGCCACCATGGTGAGCCCAAGGTAGCCATTGAGCTCATTGAACCCAATTAGCCCACTTAATCCTTTCTAGTCCATTGTCTAACCTTGACCCATTTTGAGCCCAACCAATTCTCATGCCCGTTTCTATTCATTTCCTAACCTGTTTCTTAGGCCCGCTCATCATCTTAGCCCATGGACAAAGTGGTACTTGTGCAAAGGTGGAAAAGACCAAATCGCCCCTCTAGATATTATTGGGAAGAAGACAAAAGAAGAGAGAGAAGATGAGGTCATTTGCATGGGGAAATAGCATGAATTAATGAGCTTGGATGAGGAGTAGACAACCCTCACTTCCATCTCTCTCCTCTCTCTCTATCCTCCCCAAATTAGCCGCCCGCCTCTTTACTTCCTCTTCTTCCTCTTTTCCTCTTCTTCTTCCTTTCCTTCCTTTCCTTGTATTGTCATTGTTGGCCCGGCCTTGTTATTGTCCTCATCGCCTACAACTGCAACCGGAAGCTTCCATCCGTACCTCCTGTTGCTGTCGCTCGCCAGTCCAGGCCACCGGTTAGCTTGGCGGTCGCCGAATCCTCTTGTTTCTTCAACCCGCCTACTGTTCCAATTTTTGTCCTTGCTGGAAAAGCTTGCTCGCCTTTGTTCTGACATTGCCATTGCCTAGACCAGCCACTAGCTTATTCCCCTAGATCCCCTGAAGTCGTCGAACATTGGCCAGCAGGTCATCGAAGTGCCAGTCGGTTTAGCTAGCAACTGCCCTCTTAGTCAAGTTCGGTTCCCAGCTTTGTAGAGAGAGATAGACCTGGTTGCTACTGTTTTCGTCCCGGGGCCACCTTGGATCGATGTGGTTGAAGTTCCCGTGCGTAGCCTTTGCCCCCACCACCGTGCCTGTGTCTTCGGCCCGCTTAACGGGTGAGTTTTTGTCCTAATCCGTTGGTTAGTGCATGAACTTACTTAGGGTTGGTTTAATTAGAGTTAATCTTAGTTAAGGGAATTCATTAAGGAGTGTTAGAGTTAAGATATGTGGTTAGTTAGATGACTATGATTAGCTTGGATTAATCTTGCTTAGTACTCACTAATGGAGGTCTAGAGGCTTGATTCAAGATTATGGGATTAAATTTGTTTAGCCTTAGTTTATTAAAATGAATTGATTTCTTTTAAAAAATTATTTTTTTATTGAATTCTGAATTTATTTTAAGTAATTATTAAATTCTAGAATTTCACTGTTAATGTTGTACTGTTCAAACGCACTGCTCATGTGGTACTGTCCATGTGGAAGTGAAATTTTGCCTAAATGAACATGTTATACATTGCTAGTTGTTGAATGCATGGACATTTTTATGGATTGCATAGGTTTATAAAAAGGGGAAAACCTATGGGGTCGGGTGTATATTTTTGTCCCACGTTGTCTTGAAATTGAAGGTGGACATGCTTCGTTTGTAAGACATGGGAATTGGATGATTTCTTGAGATGAAAATGTGACTGCATGTGTTTAATTGACAATTTTTGCAAGCACGTATCACTTATACATTTGGCTAATGTTCAAGATAAAAATGGGTTGTGGTGGTATGTTGCGTGGCTACTAAATTGAACCTGTCACTCCGACGGGAGTTTAGAGGACAAAGTTCAACTCGTTGAAAATCCCGACAGGAGTCTGGATGCAGAGTCACAGTAGCGGCCGGACCCATACTCTTTCGGGAATGCAGTCTTGGAAAGGAAAGCTTGACGTAGCCGCGTCTCATGGGAGAGGGTGATGCCTGGCTATGCTTGTGGACATTAGCGGGAGTTTGGTTGTGGCCCTGAAAGGTATTAAAAATCGAAACACGTGTGGATACAAGAATGCATGAGAAACATGGCATTATTGGTTCTAATTATGCGTGTGTTGGTTGCACTACTTGTGGTATGCTTAAATTGATAATGTGTAGGGTGTGACAATGGCCAGGTGAGATCACATGCGATGCAAATCGTATGTGATTGATTGAATGCATTACTTGATTGTAGTATGCATTGGTTGTATTGTGTATATATATATATCACGCAGGGTATGGCATAATCAGGTAAGGTTGCATGCAAGCTGATTGTTTCTCAGTTTGTTATCCCTGAATCTGTGGATTAGTTATGTCTTGGCTGTTCTAAATGGTATTATTGCCGTTGTTTTACTTGAGGGGTGGTTCTGGAGAGATACCTTAGATTGAGTTGGTGTCTTGACCGGGGCTTAGGGCGAGGATTCGCTGAGATTATATCTCATTGTTGTATTAACCATTTTAGGTCTTTAGAATGGTGCACCCTTCAGTGCAATTTGGGGTCCCCAATGATTATGAGACCATTGTGACACACCACCGCTTCTCAGGCCGAGTGCACTTGTATGAAAAGTACGTCTCCACCATTTGGGTGGATGAGGGACCGGGGTAATGGATTCCCCATTGGTTCCTAGCATGGTATATCAAAGATGATAATCTCCTGATCGGTCCTTTGTGCGGTTTTGATAGGCTGCCTAGTAGAGGCCCCGAAGATACCGATTGGGATCTTATGGAGTTAGACCCTCCTAATATTGTTGTGGTGAATCTGGCTCCCACTCCACTTGTGGTTGACTCGTATGCCTTCGACTACGACCCGACGGAGCTTAAATCCGATAGGTCCCTACACCTTGGTAGTTCTTGATGGACGTACCGAATCTGAGGGTTCTTTTTGGAAAGAATGGATTGACTTAGCCTTAGTCTCTTTTTGTCTGGCTTAGAGAAAGGAATTGACCCACTGGTGAGCTTGTAAATCAGAAACGTTTCTTTAGTGGTTAATTCAGTAAATAAATAAAATGAGTAGTTTGTTGTTGCTCTGTTGTTCATCCCTCTGTCCATTTTTGATTAATTGATTGTTTGGTTGGTTGGGAGATAGTTCATTTTCCACTTGTGTGTAATGAAAGAATAAAATGAGTGGTCAGTAACGTGTCCTAGGACATTGCATTCTATTGACCAAGGTGAAGGAGTTGTTGTGTGCTCGGGGTTCGGGGCATGATAAGGAGGGACAACCTATTCATTAACAAGGACAATCATACAAGACATTGCTTTGTGGATCTTGATTGTTAGTGCTCTCTTTGTACAGACCCTCAGGATGACGAAGAAGACGATAGACCATCTCGAAGAAAGAAACGGTCAAGAGATAAGTTTTATCAAATGTACATTGATGGAGACTTCACTTTAGGACCTCTTGATGAAGATGGAGGAAAATATCAATTCATGGTCTCATATAGACCACACTGAGCACAGCCTCTTCCACTGGCTCCGGAACCATGTGAACCTCCTCCATCACCTTAGTTACCACTGAAAAAGAAACCTTTACCACAAAAACTAGTTATCTCACCATTTCATGAACTCATTCATAAATGGGTCAAGAAAAACTCCTTTCATTTGGAACTACCCAAAACATTACAATTCCCAAAATTAGAACCACCACTTGTTCTCCTATCAAAGTATATGTTTCAACCTTTAGACTTTCCACCTTGGGAAATATCTAATTCTAATGGTCCATTGTAGGCATTAGAAGATTTTGTAGATGCTCAACATCAATTCCATCATATGCCTAAAACTCCAAATCCCATAGATGTTGACGATCATGGGAGGCAAAAGAAAGTCACTATTGCTAAAGCTGTTCTAAATTAGTAGTCAGAAAATGCTTTAGCATAGAATAATATTCTCAAGACAACTCAAACCCACCTTGATCATGCTAACCAAAAGTTTGATCAGATAGCTTTGGTCACAAACAAATTGCTTGACACGTTCCAAAAGAAATTACAGTGGATGGAATCTAGGAGATCCGTTCCTCATCATTATTTGGAAGACTAAATGGCTGAAATGGAAAAGTTGAGAAGATAGATCAAGTTCCTAAAATAAGGAAACTTGCCTCCTTTAGATTCATTTTCCTAGCCATGAAGTTTAGCACCCATGGAAGTAATTTCTCCTAAGGCTACATCAATTACTTCAATTTTTGAAGAAGCTCCAAAAAAAAATTGGAGTAATATTGTTACACTTAGAAATCGTAACACAAAAGTGGAAAGAGAAAGGAAGCTTAGAAGAGAAAAGAAGCTAGCTCCTGAACCTTTTAAGGAACCTTCACCGCTTATATGGTTTCAAATCCATCCGAGATGTTTTTTGCGAGAATAAATTCGACAAAAAATACTAGCCATTGCTGTAATTGACTTCAATAAACAAAATGCCTCTTTCTATTCTGAATCAACCTTAGAATCGAATTTCATTTCCTTTGAAAAACACTTTAACCTCTGAGCCAGAAACACCAAAGTCTTGTAAGCCTACTATCTTTATGGCTGACCCCCTAGGCAGAAATGCAATCAAATTCATTTGAGCTAGAAGTAGTAAACCTTCATGATTTAAACTCAGATCACAAGTTTTTGACCTCAAAATATTATTTCATGCTCAATGATATCCCATATTCTTAATGGCCAGAAAGACTTCAAGAGTTTCATGCTTGGCTCAACACCGGAGCACTTACTTTTGAAAGTCGGTATGATTTACTGACTGAGTTCGTAAGTAGATTCACTGGAAGCCAAAAAGATTGGTGGGAAACTGTTCCTAAACATGACCAAATGACATTCTTGCTCCAAATGGATTTTCACCAAACAATCCATTAGAGCCACTACTTCTTTATTAGCAAACCAGAAGACCTTGAGCTTGGAAAAATGAAATTCTTTGCGAGAAAATGTTGCTCCTCACAGAAAAAACACTTGAATAAGCATTTCTAGGAGATGCTTAAGTTATTCTATACCTTAGGAGTTGATCCAAATCTAAAGTAGATATTCTTGTCCTTCATTCCAAAAGAAATTGGACTACTTATTGAAAAATCCCATCAAACTAAGCAGAAAAGGATTATTGACCTTCCTATTGGAGAACTCCAGCAAGATACACATCTTGCCCTTAATGATCTTTACATCTGGTGAAAATGTTTTAGGAGTTATCTCCAAAGCAATTGTGAACTTGACACGGCTTGCCAAAGGCCTGTGTTAAATTAAGAATGAAATGTTCAAAGGAAGACTACAATGTTGATCCTTCTGGTGGAAATCGTTGCAAGAAGTGAAGTCACTTCAAAAGATTCTCCTTACGACACAAAATGAGAAAACATAAATGGCAATTCTTGTGGAAGAGATGTTCTAGATGAAGTTATTCTAGAAAGAGAAGAAAATTTGACAATTGCTATATCTACAATAAGAAAGGTCATTTTGTGAAGAATTGTCGAAAAGCTAAGGGAAAAAATTCTCCTTTGATTCAAAAAATAAAGAAGGAGACTTGAGTATCACTCCAAGATGATGGTGTTGAATCATATTCTCCCATGAAGATGAACCCACCAAATATACTGTGTGCTATTCGAACATGGTCACATATCAATGATACTGAGAGTCCATCTGAAGAATCTGAAGGAATTTTCTTTTGTTCCTTGGATAAATCCAAACTCCTTACAATACAAGAACTTTGTGCATATACTCCTTCCATTCTCCTATATTTCCTTGTTAAATATACCCATCCAAATATGACAAACCCATCTCTATTATTGCCTCTGTTGACACTAGAGCCAGTGTTTCCATTCTTAATACTAAGATGCTTCCAAGAAAGTACTGGACTTCGTACACTCGGTACATCAACTCTGCTTTGAGGAAGCTAGTACAGACACCTAGAGAGGGGTGAATAGGTGTAAATAAACTTTTATGCCAAATTAATCAACACAAAGTTTGGATGTAACAGATGCAAAATCTAGGTTTCCATAAGTGTTCCATTCTTATTTGAAAATTGTCTCAATGATTGATTTTGTCAATCAATTGATTAGCATAATCAATATAAATATGGTAAGTGAAATTCATAGCTGTTATGGGGCCTATCCTATCTTCGTTTTGGTTTTTGAAGTTGTTTTGGATCCTTGACAGAAAGAGATATTACGTCTCTTTTCAGCTTAATATGGAATTTGTTATAATGGATAGACTTTGCTGAATATATGAACACATAAGTCTCATTCCACAGTATGCACCAGAATATCACTTGAATAAGATTTGGTAAGTTTTGTTAGTATTTAAACTAGGCATTTTCTCAATAATTTCCCCATTTTTTATGGTGACAAAATTTTCATACAGATATTTATCTATTCTTGTAAAACAAGGTTAGGCATAATAGAAAATATATGCTAACATGCAAATAACCGGGCAAATAATACGGTAAGCCACACCATAACAAGAATATTTGCAAATTCTCCTTCTTTTTGTCAGCATCAAGAGGGTTTGAATGTCTACAAAATCAAAACAATCCATACCAAACACACCATAACTAGAGTCCAAACACTCAAACATAAATTTAAAAAGTTATTTTGGAGAGGACGACAAAAATCAAGGCTTGCGGGGAACTTTAACAAGGTGAAAATCCTTCATGTTTTGTATAGACTCCTTGACCTTGTTCATGCATTGAGTAAATGTTGATTCCAATCTTGCCATATTCGGCTCAGTTTGTTGGGTGAGAGTCTATAGTTTGTTGTTCAAGGAGGATGTCAATCTTTGTCTATTAATCTCTAAGCCATATTGCTGAGTTTTGATTTGCATAAGCAAATCAACAATCTTGGCATAGTTGGGATTAGGTTTAGATTGAGCACTTGTTTCTCCAATCAACATGCAAGGTGAATTTGCTTTAGAAGTTGCCTTGTCAAATTGATGCTCCCCCTAGAATGCTTCTTCTTACCGCTCTTCAGCAAGTTCTTCTAGATGACGTGTCTCAAAAATTGCTTAAGCATTTGGTGGAGACCTACTCATTTGATCATCAATTCTTGTATGTTTAGGAGTCTTCTTAGGTTCTCCCCTTGCAATGGCCATTCCTTCTTCTCGTTGTTCTCATTCTTCTTGTTCCTTTAGCTCTTCATCCTGTGCATGTTTTGCTTCAAATTCTTCTGATTTTTCTAATTCTTCCTCACCTTCCGATACATCTTCAGCATCCACATCTTTAAGTTGTTCTTCTTCACCATCCTTTTCACTTTCTTCTTCTGCTTGTTTCTATACTTCCTCTCCTTCCTCTCTTTCACTTTCTTCCTTATCTTCTTTATCTCATTCTACTTCTTCAGGAAGTACTTGTGCAAATGCAATTTGAACTACAGAGGCAATGATATCAAAGAGAGTTTCTTCTTCGTCTTCATCCTGCAGAAGAATTGTTGGCCTTCTTTTCTTGGGCTTTGGAGAAGAAACAACTTCTTTTCCTTTCCTTTTCCTTTCAGCAGTGGTGGTTCCTAATCTTGGTGTCTCCTTCTTCTTACTCCTCCAAACCTCAATAACATCCTTTAGACGCATCTTGTTTATCATTTTCTCTCCAATGGGCATTACGGGTAGAGTCTTTGTGCAGAATTTGGAAGGCAATTGAATTTGAAAGTGCTAGAATATTCTAGTCACAAGAGCTCTGTATGGTGGTTGGCTCTTTTCTTTGAGAATTGTTCTATACATATGTAATAGGATAGTATAAGGAAGAGAGAACATGATACCATTTTCAATAGCCCATATCATCTTGGTTTCAAACTTCACAACATCAGTCTTTGAGGATGCTTTGGGTTTAATGCAGTTGATCACAATCTTGTGTAGAATGATTCTAGCAGATGTTAGACTAGAGTAGGAGATGTTTGTCATCAAAGTATTCCCTATGGTGAGATACTTACAAGCTATTTCATAAGAAACTCCTATGGGCTTAAAGTCTCCTCTTTCTACCTTCATGATGTCAGCCAGAACATCCACATCAACTTCATATATATCATCATAAACACTGAATTGCATTTTTTTAGGAGATAAGAAAGACAAGTTCGAGTGAAGATATGTAAACTTCAGAGGTTTGCATGCAAAAATTGTCCATCTGTAATTTTTCAAACTTCTTCCTTATCTTCACTACTATCACATCTAGAAAATCAAAATCTATAGTTTGGTGATTCATGATACCTTTGTGCTTCAATCCTTCTGTTGCTTTGTTCGAAACAATTTTCCTTTTGGCTTTTCAGCCATGGCAGCCACTTCCATTTTGACTTGAAAATTCTTAAACAGTCTCTCACCATCATCCTCTCTTTTTCCTTCCCATAAACTCTCAGCACCTCTTTTATGATCAAGCATTAGGCTTATCTGTTCTACAGTGTCTTTTTCTTTCGTTCTACTCCAATCTAGGTTTCTAATAGCCAATACAGCCTCCATTAACTTGAATTCATTTCCATAGCTGTGATCTTTTAGATATTCCAGTAAAAAGTCCTTCGAAGCACCTCCTTTTCTCAAGAAATCATATCGTCAAAACATTTTTTTTGGGTTTCTGACTAGAATAAGAGTAATGATAGTAAGATGCATACCGTGATGATTTCTTCCAACTCATATTGTTGTGCAGAATACCTGGGAGATTCTTCTCCAAATGATCTGGTCAAGTCGAAGTGTGTCTGTCCTCTTTCAACAAACTTAGGTCCTCTGCTCGTAATGTGTAAAGATCTTCGTTGCAAGGAAATCAACACAGATTTGGAGGATTTTAACGACATTTTGAAGAAGAGCGATGATCTTTTGAGAATCAAGAGAGAAAAATGAGAGCTTTTAGGGTTTCCAGAGAGAGTTCGAACAAGAGAGAGAAGTTGTTGGTGAGAGAAAAATGTTTTATTGGGTACTTATATACATTCTAAATCGATGCAATGGAGAGACACAGATTTTTGGCAAATCAAACTATAAGTAGCAGTTATGCATTTCATAAATTCAAAACTAACCAAAATAGAATCAAATGAAAATGAAAAAATAATCATAAAATCAAACAGATGAAATATTTGCAAAATATTTTGATTTACTTACTTGTTTGGTCATAAAAAGAAATAATTTACGTGCCAAAATTTGAACTTTTAAATTCGTGAGTATAATCTTCTGAGTGTGTTCTAGAAGATTCTCTATTCTAGACGCTAAATTTAACTTACCTGTCTTATACAAACTTTAAACAAATGGATAAGTAATATGTAATTTGTTACAAGTAAACTCAAATGTACCTTTTTCTAGTGGTTTAATAAAGATTTCTTCTAATTGATTCTTAGAATCAATGAATTAGACATCCATTACTCCACTTTGTACATGGTCTCTTATGAAGTGATGTCGAATCTCTATATGTTTTGCTCTTGTATGAAGAATAGAATTCCTTTTAAGATTGATGGCACTTGTGTTGTCACATCAAATTTCAGTACAAGCTTCTCCTTTTCCGTAATCTCTTAGTTGTTGTCTAATCCATAGAACCTGTGAACAACAACTACCAAGAGCAATATATTTTGCTTCTGTGGTGGAGAGTGCTACAGTGTTCTAGTTTTTATAGAATCAGGATACTAACATTTGTCCTAGAAGTTGGCAAGTCCCAGAGGTACTTTTTCTGTATACTCTACATCCAGCTAAGTTAGCGTTTGAGTATCAAATGAGTGTAAATTTTATTCCCTTGGGATACCATAGGCCTAGCTTTAGGTTAGTAACAATATCTTTAATAATTTGTTTCACGATAGTAAGATGAGACTCTCTAAGATCGGCCTAAAATTTGGCACACGTGCATACACTGAATAAAATGCCAGGCCTAGAAGCAGTGAGATAAAGTAGAGAACTAATCATGCTTCTATAAGTCTTCTGATCTGCTTTCTTTCCTCCTTCATCCTTGTCTACTTTAGTAGAACTAGACATTGGAGTTTCAGTTTTCTTGTAATTTTCCACTCCAAACTTCTTGACTAATTCCTTTGCATATTTTTCTTGAAAAATGAATGTTCCTTCTTTGGTTTGCTTGACTTAAAGATCCAAGAAGAATGTTAGTTCTCCCATTATGCTCATTTCGAATTCCTCCTGCATGGACTTAGAGAATTTCTTGCACAAAAATTCATTAGAAGAATAAAAAATAATATCATCCACATAAATTTGAACAAGCGGAACATCCTTACTTTCTTTCTTAATAAATAGGGTAGTGTCAACCAAACCATTTTTAAAGCCATTGCTTACTAGGACATTGCTCAGTCTTTCATACCAAGAACAAGCTGCTTGTTTTAGACTATACAAAGCTTTCTTAAGTTTGTACACATGATGCTTCTTTCTAGGTTCCATTTAGAAAGGCACTTTTGACATCCATTTGAAACAACTTAAAGTTGCGAAAACATGCATAAGTTGTAACATGTGGTAGAGACTACTTTTGCCCAGAAGCGAAAAGCTACCTTACTTTCAATTAGCAGAGTTCTGGCCATCACCTGTAAAGATTGATTTTTCCTTTCTACAACTCCGTTTGGTTCTAGAGTGTAAGGAGATGAGAAAACATGCTGAAATCCATTTTTGTCACAAAAATCTATTAACTCCTGAATTTCAAATTCTCCCCCAGTATCACTTTTAATGCTAGAAATAGTATAACCCTTCTCGTTCTCAACCTTTTTGCAAATTTTGAGAAATACAAGAATGTTTCTCCTTTATTTGCAAGAAAGAACATCCAAGTAAATCGAGGATGATCATCTACTATTACCAGACAATATTTTTTACCTCTTATACTTTGAGTTCTTGTTGGTCCAAAGAGATTCATATGTAGAAGTTGCAATACACGATTAGAAGAAACATGATTTATTGATTTGAAGGAACTTCGTACTTGTTTCCCTAATGAGCATGCTGAACATAGTTCAGACTTATTGTAGTTCATACTGGGAAGTCCACAAACAAGCTTCTTACAAGATAATTTAGAAATCTGCTTCATACTAACATGACCCAGCTTGTGATGCCACATATTAGCTTCATCTTCAACTGAGATAAGGCACTTAGCAGAATCTGAGTTTATGTCTAGAAGATATATTGCCATGCCTTCGACCAATAAATGATTGAGAGAGATCTTGACTGGTTCTAAAACATATATTTTCCTGGAAGTTTATTCTGAATCCAGCGTTGCACAATTATCTTATGCTTATAAGATTGTAGTTGAGTCCTCTAACTAAGGAAACATTGTTGATAACAAGGCTTCCAATCTTCACTGTTCCAAGACCAATAATTTTTCCTTTGCTGTTACCTCCAAAAGAGATGGTTCCTCCTTTTGTCTTCTTTAATCTTATGAAGGTACTTGAATCTCTTATCACGTGTCTTGAACATCCATTGTCTAAGTACCATTTTCTTTTTCTTCTAAAGGTAACCTACATTCAAAGGACATTCTTAAGCTTTCTTTGATACCTAGACTTTCTTGGGTCCATAAGAGTTAGTAGTATAAGCTTTGTTTATCTAGTCCTTCTTAATAGGTCTTCGAGACTTTGGGACAATTATTCTCAAAATGTTATGTTTCTTCATAGTTTGAACATTTGAGATTGCTTCGACCAATAGGCTTTATAAAATTATTTTGGAAATGATTTTTGTAGGATTGTTGAGGAGGTCTCTGTTTGAGTCTTTCCTTAACCTTTGGAAAATCTATCGAAGACTCACTTTCCTTATTATATCCAAGTCTAGACTTGTTATAATAAGGAATCTGAATGGAAAGAATATGTGTAAAGTTTTTGAGCCGTTCGAAAATTTTGTTGTGATATCTAAAATTCTTTTTTAAAATATTAATTTTCCTTTAAAAGAAAATTATTTCTAAAAATTCTTTGTGCAAACTTTCAAACTTTCCTTTTTGAGAAAGACTCTATTGTCTTAGCTATGAATTTTCTCATTTTAGTTCAGAGATCCTTTTAAGAGTGGACTTTAGATTTAAGCAAAGCTCATTAATATAATTAAAAACTTTAATTGGAATTTCATAATGACTTATCTTGACTTCCATGATTGAGTGTGAATCTGATTTTGAGTCTACTACAGAATACGAGTCTGAGTCTAAATGTGCCATCGGATAGATATTGGCATATTCATCTTCACTTTCCTCACATTCTATGTCACTCCATGTCTCAGCTTTTAAAGCATTCTTGTATTTCTTATACTTACCTTTATTTTTTGCAGCAAAGGATAGTTTTGTTTGATATGCCCTTTTTTCTTGCATTCAAAACAAATCACGTCTTTGGCTGGGTCTTCTTCGTCTATAGTTTTCCTTTGTCTGGGTTGTTTCTTTCCATTGAACTTATTTCCTTTCTTGTTTAATCTTCTAACTTTCTTGATCAGTAGGGCGAGTTCCTCATCATCCATGTCATCTTCTGAATCTGTATCATCAAAATCAATATTAGATTTAAGAGCACTTGATTTCTTACCTCTTGTTTCAACTTCATCATTTAGTTGTTCTGCCTCATAGGACTGTAAGGTTCCAATGAGTTCATCAACAGATAAGGGTGAAATCCTCAGTGTTTCCTGGATAGAAGTCTTGACATTATTCCAATCCTTCGATAAGCCTCTCAAAAGTTTATTCACTTTCATGGGTCTAGAGATTGGTTGTCCTTGATATGCAAACCCATTCACTATTTCAGTAAATTTGCTAAACATGTCTCTAATAGACTCTCCTAGCTTCATCTTGAAGGATTCGTATTGTCCGAGTAGAATATTGACTTTGGTCTCCTTTACTCGGTTTGTTCCTTCGTAGGTAACATGTAGCCTATCCTAGACTTCTTTTACTGTTTCGTAAGAAGAAATGCGATTATATTCATTTGATGATAAAGCACAATAAAGAGAATAAATTTCTTTTGCGTCTAATGCTTCTCTTTATGCTAGCTCTTCTTTTCAAAGAGTGGTCAAAGGTTCTGAAGATTTTCCATCATTCTTCTATATGGCCTTTTTAGGCTCAACATTGGGGTCGATCCCATTCTCGATGATTCTCATTCCTGAGGGTCCTTTGATCTGGGGAAACCCTTCATCTTATTTTTCCATATGTTGTATTCCTTTCCATCAAAGTAGAGTGGTCGAGTATTGCTTTGCCTTTCAATCAATCCTAGTGCCAAAATACTAGCCATAGAAGATCTTTAGCTTTGAAGGAAAAACACTTTAAAATAACAAGCACAAGGCTATGATACTAATTGAGGAAGCTAGTACAGACACTTAGAGGGGGTGAATAGGTGTATATAAACTTTTATGCCAAATCGATCAACACAAAGTCTAGTTATAACAGATGCAGAATTTAAAGTTAAAGTTCATCTAGATGAAATTGACTTTCAATATTTGCAATCAAGAATTAAAAGAGTAAGTGAAGAGAAGATTGCAAATAGTATTATATTAGTTCGGCTTTTGTTAAGTTTACGTCCACTCTCCCACACTATCAGCCAATAGGCTGAATTCCACTATGTGATCAACAACATGATTACAAGCTCTTGAGTGTAAATACTTAGTGGTACAATTTCACACTAAGTGACTCCTTTTTGTAATTCACTATAGATCACTTTGTTTTTGCACTTTGTGAGATAATTGGATGAAATGACAGAATCAGACTTTGGATTTTTAAATTCGCTCTCTCTATTCTATTGACCGTATATCCTCCTTAAATACCCTTTGAGCCAAAACTAGCCATTGTCTATCCCTATGAAGGATTATCTTCCATTTTCCTTCCTTGGACAGATTTCATTTAGAAGGATTTCCTAGCCGTTGAAGATAGATTGAATCCCTTCAGATTCTGGTCGCCCATACAAGCAGAATCTAGATTTCCATAAGTGTTCCATTCTTATTTGGAAATTGTTTCAATGATTGATTTTGCTAATCAATTGATTAGCAAAATTATGATAAGTGAAATTCGTCATCGTTATGGGTCCTGTCTTGTCTTTGTTTTGGTCCATAAAGTTCATTCTAGATCCCCGATAGAATGAGATGCTAAGTCTGCTTCTGGCTTAATATGGAATCTTCTATAACGGATAGATTTTGCTAAATATATGAACAGATCTTGACTTTATAAGAGGGTTAACTAGGAAGATTTCACTCACATAGTACTTTTGATCAAAAAATCAATCTTTCATACCCTTCACTCAATGAGAAAACGGGTTAGATTCTACAGGATCAAACTAGTATGGAATGAGTCAATCATCCACTTTGGTATCTTATTGAACAAAAATGGTGATATGGTTCCTCCATTGATCAATAATTTCAATTTTTGGGAAGCATAAGTTTCCTTCCATAGTATGTACCGAAATATCACTTAAATAAGATTTGGAAAGTTTTGTTAGCATCAAAATTAGGAGTTTTTTCAACATGCTTTTGGAGAAACTTTTGCTACCAGAGTTCGAAATAAACCCATTATCATTAAGTAATTTCCCCAGTGTTCTATCACTACTAAAACCCTTAGCTCTAGCTCTCCAAATAAAGATATTATCATTGGTTGGGATATCCTCGCACAAATTCCTATACAAAATTTTGTCCAATGAACTGTGGTTCAATGGACAATTCAAGGAATTTGCAGACATCCAAAGATTTTTTACTATTAAGATGAACATTGTACACCCATCCTACAAACTCTACTTAAGGCATGTGCTGAATTTCACTTAGATTTTGTTCGAAAATACCTTTACCCTTTATGGAAGAATCTTGACTTTTTTATCCATCTTCCATTCAAGAAAAATGAAGATGTCAATTCTACCAAAGCCAGTCACTCAAGCATAAATCCAGAATACCTGCTTTCAGCACAAAAGGAGTGCTCAGACTTGCTCCACCAAGGACTAATCGAGCCCTTAGGTTCTCCATGGTCTTGTGAAGCATTCTATATGAATAAGCATGTTGAGTAGAACAGACAAAAATGAGATTGGTCATCAATTACCACCTTGTCAATCAATTCCTACAAGATTATAAGTTTCCTCTACCACATCGGAATTCTTTGTTTTCTAGTCTTACCCAAGCTAAAGTTTATTCCAAGTTTGATCTTAAAACTGAATTTTGGCAATTGGAAATTCATCCTAAAGACAAGTACAAAACTAAATTTTGTATCCCAAATCAACATTTCTAGTGGAGGATGCTCCCTTTTGGCCTTAAGACAGCTCATTTACTATTTCAAAAAGCCATATGCAAAATTTTTCAACCTATCTTGGTCAATGCTCAAATTTACATTGATGATATTCTCCTCTATAGTCCAAATGAGAATTCTCATTGTAAATTACTAGCTCAATTTGCAGAATTGATATGAAAATATAGGATTATATTTTTCCAGAAGGGGATGATTATTACCCAAAAAGAAATTAAATTTCTTAGGATGCATCTCAAAGATGACACATTTTATCCCGGTTCTCACTGTTGAGGAAACTCCTAGTTTTGATGTTTACAAAACATTTTATGAATGAGATTCTTACTAAACTCTTGAAGAAAAAGAACTCAGGAAGACTTAGGCTTTAAAGTCTGCTTGTAGTAGAAGATAAAACTTGGGGTACCTTAGAGTCTACCAGCTTCAGACGGAAGAGTCTACCAGACTGAGAATTTAAGTCTGACCGTACCAGACTGAGAATTTAAGTCTGACCGTACCAGACTGAAATTCTAAGCAGACTCAGAACTTAAGTCTGTCAGACTTAAGATGTATCTACAAGATAAGATCACCAACGGTAGAGTATTTCACTTACCTTATTCATGTTGATTCTGTTATGTTAATCTGATTTACAGGATCAATTAGTGGACAACTTCCAAAGAAGAATAGAGCACTTATGGAAGCCCGCATTCTCGATTGTATGGGCGAACAATCTAAGGGGATCCGATCTACTCTCAACGGTCAAAAAGACTTGCCTTATATAGTCTGTCCAGGAAAGGGAAGACGGAACTCTCACGAAAAGAGCCAATGGTCGAATGTGGCTTGGAGAGTATTTAAGGATAGGTTGAGACTTAGGGGGTAGATTAGATGAACATTATTCCAAAGCTGATTCCGTTCTTCAACTGTTGTTCATAGAGCGTATTTGAGTGATCTCAGTGTATTACAAAAGAGAGTGACTTAGTGAGACAGATTTTCACCAAGTATAAACACTCGGAAGTGTGTAATCACCGTTGATCATATAGTGAAATACAGCCGATTGGCTGGTCACCCGAGAGTGGACGTAGGCTTGCCTAAAGCCGAACCACTATAAACAGCGTTTGCAATCTTCTCTAACTCTCTCTATTTATTTTCTGTTTGTGGATTGCAATAATCTGATATTAGTTGCGCGTAAATTCCTCAACACCTATTCACCCCCCCTCTAGGTGCATACACTAGTTACATCAATTGGTATCAAAGCCTCGTGCTCAAGTTTTGAAGTGTTTGTTACTTCTGAGTTAAAGATCCTCTATGGCTAGTATTCTTGCACCAGGTTTAATTGAAGGGCAGAGCAACACTCGTCCACCTTACTTCGATGGTAAGGATTACAATATCTCGGAAGAATAAAATGAAAGCTTTCCTCAGTCGAAAGATCCACCGGAATGGGATGTGGTTGAGAGGGGAATCGAGCCCACCGATAACATCGAAAGACTTCAAAGAGTACCGATGAGAAAGAAACAAAATCATCACCACTCTCTCTCCGTAAGAGATAACAAAGAGACAAACTATTGATGCAAAGGCTATTTACTCCTATATTGTGCTTTATCACCTAATGAATATAATCGTATATCTTCTTGTGATACAAATAAGGAAGTATGGGATAGACTACATGTGACATATGAAGGAACCGATCGTGTCAAGGAAACCAAAGTAAATATTTTACTTGGTCAATACGAGTCCTTCAAGATGAAACAGGAGAGTCAATAGGAGATATGTTCAAATCGCTTTTACGTAAATTGTAAACGGTTTGGCATATCAAGGACAGCCTGCTTCGGACCAATGAAAGTCAACAAACTTCGAGAGGACTGTCAAAAGAATGGAACAATGTGAAGACATCTATCGAGAAACTCGCGGATTTCACCACTAACAGCTGATGAGCTTGTAGGCACTCTGCAGTCCCATGAGGCGAACAAATGAACGAGGAAGTGGAATCCAGAGGTAAGAAGTCTATTGCTCTTAAGTCTAATACCGATTCGATGATACAAATTCTCAAGAAGAGCTGGATGATGAGGAACTAGCACCGCGATCAAAAAGGTAAAGAAACTAAACAGAAAAGGCAGGAAATTCAACAACAAAAAACAAAGCGCATAACTGACAACGCAAGTCTGATGACGATGATGATTATGCCAAAGAGGTAATTTGTTTTGAGTGTAAGAAAAAGGGGCACATTAAACAGAATTGTCCCAAACTCAAAAAGAACAAAGGAAAGTTTGAAAATACAAGAAGGCTCTCAAGGCTGAAACATGGAGCGATACGAAGTTGAGGATAGTGAAGACGAATATGGAAACATTTGTCTTATGGCACATTCGATTCGATTCTCGAATCCGACTCGACTCGATAGAGAAATCTAGGTAAATCATTCTGATATTCCTTTAGAAGTTTCAGATTATATAAATGAGCTTTGTTCTAATCTAAAAACTACTTTGAAAAGGATCTCCACATTAAAAAAGGAAAATTATAAGTTGATTAAACAGAACGATTTTTTGAAGGAAAATTTGGATGATTTCAAAAAGGAATTTTTGGAAATGAAGGAAAATCAAGAGGTTCTTTTAAATGAAAATGAATCTATCAAAAAGGATCTTTTGAAAGCAAAGGAAAATCAAGATTCTTTGCAAAAAGAGAATAATGTTTTCAAAAAGGAATTTTTAGATATTACCACAAAGTTCTCAAAAGGATCAAAACCCTTCAGCATATTCTTTCTATTCAAATTCCTTATTATGACAAGTCGACTTGGTTTTTATAAAGAAAATGATTCCCCGATTGATTTTCCTAAAGTCAAGGAAAGAATTAGACAGAGACCTCCTCGACAAGCTTACAAAAATCATTTCAAAAGTAATTTTGTTAAACCCATTGGTAAAAATAATCTTAAATGTTCTAATTGTGGAGAAAAAGAACATTTTGAAAACAAATGTCCTAAAGTCTGGAGACCTGTTCAAAAGAATTGGATAGAAAAAGCTTATACTACTAACTATAATGGACCCAAGAAAATTTGGGTACCAAAGAAAAAAATGAGTTCTTGTAAACATTCCAAGTAAGCTTCAAAAGAAAGAAGAAATGGTACTTGGACAAAGGGATGCTCGAGACACATGATTGGAGATTCAAAGATGTTCATTGAATTTGAGAAAATTAAGGGAGGAACAGTTTCTTTTGGAGGAAATACTAAAGGAAACATTATAGGACTGAAACTGCCAAGATTGGCAGCCTAATCATCAACAACGTTTCTCTAGTCAAAGGATTAAACTACAATCTTCGAGCATCAGCCCGCTTATGTGATGCTGGTTTCGTAATAAACTTCAAAGAGAACTTATGTTCGAACAAGCATTGACTCCTCACGTACTTTTACCGGACGAAGACATGGGAACATTTATCTTATGGATATAAATGTAGACACTACAAAATGTCTATTATCACCCAAGATGAAGCAGATTTGTGGCACCGCAAACTTGGACATGTCAAAGATGAAACAAATTTCCAAGCTTGCCAACAAAAGGCTTGTTCGTGGCTTACCTTCACTAAATTACAAGAAAACAGAACTTTGCTCGCATGCACACCGGGAAAACAGGTAAGAAGTTCTTTTAAATCTAAAAAGCATATATCCACTAACCGTGTGTTACAGCCTTTCTTCACATGGATTTGTTTGGACCTACCAGAACTTATAGCATCGGAGGTAAGAAGTACTGTCTTGTGATTGTAGACGATTACTCTCGATTTACATGGGTATTTTTTCTTGCAAATAAAGGAGATACATTCTCATTTTTCTCAACATTTGCAAAGAAGGTTCAAAATGAAAAAGGTTACTCTATTTCAAGTATCAAAACAGAATCATGGGAGAGAATTTGAGAATCAAGACTTTTCAGACTTTTGTGATAAAAATGGTATACAGATACTTTTTCATCTCCCTACACTCCAGAACAAAATGGAGTTGTGGAGAGAAAGAATAGATCTCTCGAGAAATGGCCGAACATTGCTCATAGAAAGCAAGGTGGCAACTCGGTTTTGGGCGTAAGCGCTTTCTACTTCTTGTCATATTATTAATAGAATTTTTCTTAGACCTATACTTGAGAAAACTCCCTATGAGATTTTGAAAGAAAGAAAACCTATTGTTTCATACTTTCGAGTTTTTGGTTGTCCTTGCTATATTCTTAAAAATGTTAATCGTCAACCTAGTAAGTTTGAAGAAAGGTCGATGAAGGTATTTTTCTAGGCTATTCAAACTCTAGCAAAGCATATAGAGTGTTCAATAAAAACACTCGACAAAGTGGAAGAATCAATGAATGTAAAGTTTCGAGACCAAGTTCCAAAACAAAGTGTTACAAAGGTACATGAAGAATCGCACTGATGCTATACCCGAAAGATCATGTTTCAACATAGCAGAATCTTCTCGGAAATAGTCAAAGAAGGAATTCATGAAGGAGAATCAACTCAGCCTAATATTTCTGCATCCACGTAAGATTCTCGATAATGCTGAAGTTCTCAATGTAAACCGGAAGCATAAGTCTAGTCACCCCAAAGAGCTCGTGATCGGAAACATCAACGATGGGATTCAAACCAGATCAAGGAACAAAAAGGATACAGTATTGTTGCACTTATTTCTGAAATTGAACCCAAAGGTATTAATGAAGCTCGAAAATGAAAGCTGGATAGAGGCAATGCAAGAGGAGCTTCATCAAAGAGAAATGATGTATGGGAATTAGTTCCTAAACCAAAAGGACGAACAATTATCGGTACCAAATGGGTCTTCAGAAACAAAATAAATGAACTTGGAAAAGTCACCAGAAATAAGGCAAGACTTGTGGCAAAAGGTTATTCCCAATCTGAGGGAATAGATTATGATGAAACCTATGCTCCAGTGGCAAGATTAGAAGCAATCAGATTTTTACTTGCCTATGCTTGTTATCAAAATTTCAAACTATTTCAAATGGATGTAAAGAGCGCCTTTCTAAATGGGTTCATCAAGGAAGAAGTCTATGTGGAACAACCACCCGGGTTAAGGAAACAAGAAAGCCGATCATGTTTTCGATCGAAAAGGCCCCGTATGGACCGAAACAAGCACCTCGAGCCTGGTATGAACGACTCAAGAAGTTTTTATTAGACAACAACTTCAAGAAAGGTATGGTTGATACAACTTTATTTATCAAGAAAGCGGGTAAGGACATCCTTTTAGTACAAATTTATGTAGATGATATTATTTTTGGTTCTTCTAATGAAAGTTTGTGCAAGAACTTCTCAAAGTCTATGCAGAGGAATTCGAGATGAGTATGATGGGAGAACTTACTTTCTTCCTAGGACTTCGATCAACCAATCAAAACAAGGAACATTTATTCATCAAGAGAAATATTCCAAAGATTTGGTTAAGAAGTTTGGAATGGAAAACCGCAAGAAGACCGAAACTCCAATGTCAACTTCCATTAAACTCGATCAGATGAATCGGAAAGAAAGTTGATCGAAATCTTATAGAAGTATGATTGGGTCTCTTCTCTATCTTACCGCATCCGCACTTACATTATATACAAAGTGTATGTGTATGTGCTCGTTTTCAAGCATCCAAGAGAATCTCATCTTACAAAAGAGAAAAACGTATTATTAAGTACATAGCTACTTATCCATCTCTCGGGTCTCGTGGTTCCCTAAAGAAACAGACTTTACTCTCATTGGCTACTCGATGCCGACTTAGCAGGATGTAAAGTAGACAGAAGAGTACATCCGAACATGCCGCTTACTTGACAAATGTTTGTATCATGGTCTTCTAAAAGCGTAACACGTAGCTCTATCAACCGCAGAGGCAGTAATATGTTGCTTTCTTGAAGCCGCGCTCTCACGTATTTTATGGATGAAACAAAGAACTATTGGATTATGGAAAGGAATAAGCTTGCACCGAAATAAGATGTGATAATACGAGTGCTATAAACCTCACCAAGAATCCAATTCTACATTCCAGAGCAAAGCACATTGAAATCAAACATCACTTTATTAGAGACCATGTGCAAAATGGAGATATATATGTGGAATTTATTGATTCTAAGAATCAATTAGCCGATATCTTCACAAAGCCGCTGGACAAAGGTACATTCGATTCTATATGTGAGAGATTAAATATTATTAACCCTTTTTTATAAATCCTATAAGAGCAGGACAAAGTCTCGAGAAAAAGGAATCGTCCGGGATGTACTATTGAAAAAGGAAATTATGGTATTTTGGGAAGGTATGTTATTTCCTTAATTCAATCTCGTCAATCTTTGGTAAGTTCCTTTAATCTCGCATGATTGATTTGTATATTTTTGGCATATGTTTATTGAATATTTTTAAGTTTAAAATAACTGCCATTTTAATTTGCTTTGAATCGCGACTGTTCATTTGTTCTTCTAACGGGGGTATAAAAACGTCTAAAGTCGGGACTTCTTTTAACCCTTCAGAACGTTTTGAAAACCCTAACAGAGAAAAACTCTTTCTAAATCGATCTCAATCTTCTCCAAAACCAAATCTCTTCGAACATGGCCTCGAGATCCTCCGTATCCGCATCAAGATCTCCATCCCCAAGAAGGAGATCAAACAGATTGCTGGGCAAGGAGGAAGAAGAGTCGACAGAGGACAGACGCATTTTGATCTCACACAGACTTCCGAAGATACTCAAGGACATTCTCCAAGAGTCTCTTCTCAAAATGATCCTGAAGAATCTTCAAGAGCCATCATATCACAATCTGAAGAACGACATTTCTCACGAAGAGGTACGTCTGGACTAACTCTACCTACACCGACTGAAAGCCCTTATGTAATATTGAGGAGATATGAGAAATTAGTCCAGAGAAATGTTAGAGATGATGTCAAATTGTTCTTCTTGAGAAAGGAAGGATATGCGAATGAACTCAGACTCATTCAAGCAAGATGTGCCACGATTCACCAGCCACTCGCACGTAACAAGTGAGTGATAAAGGGAAAGGCAAGGATAGTATGAAGGATGATGATGAGAACATATACAGAAATTTTGAAGTTAGAATGGGTATAGCCGCAAAGTAGTTCGAAATACAACTCGGGAAATTATTTCGATCCGAGAACATAAAACCTTCTTCAACAGACTGATGGATCGAGGAATCATGAACCACAGAATTGTGGATTTTGATTATTTGGATGCTGCTGAAGTAAATCTGCGGGAATGCCTTGAAAAATTGCAGATGGACCAATTTTGCACTGACTCTGCTGCTGTTTATCCCGAATTAACAAAGATATTTTTACTCGAATTTGACATTTCTTTCTCCGCATCGAATGCAATTCAAAGAATGACAGTTCTATGATGTTAGTACGTACACTCTGGCCGACATTATAAAAGTGGAAAGAGGAGCATTCAGGCCAATAGACGTCTCCTATGAAACAGTTTGTACGTTTCTTACAAAGTCTGTAAGGGCCACTATCACTTATCCTCTTCTAACTTCTGCAAGAACTATTTTGCATAAGATTATTATCACCGTATTCGTCCAAAAGCCTCATCAAAGACTGATGTATCTAAATTTGAGGCCAAATTAATGTGGGCTATTGAAAAGGGAGTACTCGTTCTCACCGCCTCACACAATATTACCGCACATGTATCGGACAAAGTGTCGAAGGAGAAAGGACAGCTACCCTATGGAGCTTTAGTGACAAGGATTTTTGAGCATCTAAAAATAGACATACCCAGAAATTCAGCACTAAAACTCTTCCCACAATGGCTATTGACATGAAGATGATCAATAAGATGAGATTGAAGGACATTGCGAGACTTGGAGACGAAAAGAAAAGGAATTGGCTAGAGCAGAGACAGCAAAAAGAAAAGGTAAAGAGTTAGCCGCCGCTAGCCAAGTTCTAAAAGGAGAAGACAACTTCTACCGGTAGATGAAGAAGAAGAAGAAGAAAGCATCTCCGCACTCGCAAATATGCGTCAAACTTCTCGTAGAATGTCGAACCGTAAGCGTAAACAAACGCAGAAAAACATTCTCAACACGTAACATGAGAAGAATGATGTATCCGAATTGGCGGAAGATCCAAAGGAAGATCCAAAGAAGATCCGTAAGAAGAAGATCAAGAAGAAGAGGAAACAGAAGAAGAAGAAGAAGAAGAGGAGATAAAGAAAGGGAAAAGGAAGGGCAACAAGGACAATAATGAAGCATCAATTCGGGGGAGCATCTTTCTGAAAATATTGAAATTCAAATACCCGAAGCTTCATCTGGGAATGCCGATTATCGAAGATCTTGGCACTTCTAACCGAGATCAAGGATCGGCAGATTGAAATGGAAACCTCCTTCACAAACAGACTCGAAACTCTTGAGAAGACGGTCCAATCAATGTATTGACAGCACTGAGAAGTCTCGATCGGATATGGAGGATTTCACCCTTGTTCGGACCCCAAACAAGAAAACTTCTTAAAAACATCTTCTCGTTTTAGAAACCGTTTTGAATCGACTCATTCTTTTTGAGGTTGACAAAAAGGGGGAGAGTAATATGGCTTTTATGGCTTTTGACTTTTGATGGTTATCAACTGTTGATGATTTGATAGTTGGATGCATGACATAGTTGGTTTCTGGTTTTATTATGATAATATGCCTATTACACTGATGAAATGAGATTATGTTGCTGCTGTATTATCTATACAGGGGTTGATATGAGCTATTCTTATAAATTGTGCAGATATTTGGAAGTAGGCTCTATCTAACCATATTTTGCAGAACTTAAAGCCATATGAATGAAATGTTTTGTCATCATCAAAAAGGGGGAGATTGTTGAGGAAACTCCTAGTTTTGATGTTTACAAAACATTTTATGAATGAGATTCTTACTAAACTCTTGAAGAAAAAGAACTCAGAAGACTTAGGCTTTAAAGTCTCGCTTGTAGCGAAGATAAAGCTTGGGGTGCCTTAGAGTCCGCCAAAACTTCGACGGAAGAGTCTACTGAGTCTCGACCGTACTGATCGAGAATTTAAGTCTCGACCGTACTGCATCGAGAATTTAAGTCCGACCGTACTGCATCGAGAATTTAAGTCCGACCGTACTATCGAAATTCTAAGCAGACTCGAACTTAAGTCCGTCGACTTAAGATGTATCTACAAGATAAGATCACCAACGGTAGAGTATTTCACTTACCTTATTCATGTTGATTCTGTTATGTTAATCTGATTTACAGATCAATTAGTGGACAACTTCCAAAGAAGAATAGAGCACTTATGGAAGCCCGTGATTCTCGATTGTATGGGCGAACAGTAATCTAAGGGGATCCGATCTACTCTCAACGGTCAAAAAGACTTGCCTTATATAGTCTGTCCAGAAAGGGAAGACGGAACTCTCACGAAAGAGCCAACAATCGAATGTGGCTTGGAGAGTATTTAAGGATAGGTTGAGACTTAGGGGGTAGATTAGATGAACATTATTCCAAAGCTGATTCCGTTCTTCAACCGTTGTTCATAGAGCGTATTTGAGTGATCTCAAGTGTATTACAAAAGAGAGTGACTTAGTGAGACAGATTTTCACCAAGTATAAACACTCGGAAGTGTGTAATCACCGTTGATCATATAGTGAAATACAGCCGATTACCCTGAGAGTGGACGTAGGCTCCTAAAGCCCACTATAAGAATCTTCTCTAACTCTCTCTATTTATTTTCTGTTTGGGATTGCAATAATCTGATATTAGTTGCGCGTAAATTCCTCAACACCTATTCAAGGTGCATACACTAACATCACTATAAGAATTGCAAAAGTTTCTAGATGAACATCTTTCATATAAACTGGTTGAACAATTTCTTGGAATAGTTACTTATTTCAGGGATTTTTCCCAAAAATCAACTCTCTCAAGAAAGATGCTCTTTTGTGGGGATTTAAGTCTTGCATAGACTTGAAGAAATTCTACAACATCTTCTCCCATTGCAAATTCCTTCCAAAGGAAAAAGAATTGCAAATGCCAATGATGAATATTAGTTGTGCTCCTCGAAGAAATTTATGGGAAGCAAAGAGTCTAAACAAGAGTGGAAGATTGATGCCTCAACACCTTATTCACAAGAAATTTGAGTTTCATCTTATAGGGCCTCATTTCCTTGTGGAGATGGATATGTCCTCATTTTCAAATGCTAGTTCACAAATCAGCTTCTTAAGAAATCCAAGAGGCAGTTTCAAAGCTCGAGAAATAACAGTTTCAAAGCTTGAGAAATAAAACCCAAAATGGCTTTCATATTTATACCCACCAGAAATCCTTGGGCTTATCCAAGACAATGTTTTTTTTGAAAATCTTGGAAGCTTATGTGGCAATACCATTTTGGCTTCTTCAATGAGTTTAGTGGCCTCACTCTTCGCCTAGATGGATTGCACACAAAATATCCATTCATCTATTCTTTGTCTTTCTCCCCAGATGAGGAATTCCTAGAAACACTCAAATGGTTTTATTGGTGTTTGTTCAATTTTTATACCATTGCCATTGAGTTATTAATAGCCAAAATGCCTCTTATCATTAATAGGATTATCCAAGGAGAACGCAAGTACAAATTTGTTGGGGACATCTTAGTTGTTTTAAGCTATTGGGAGTGTGGAAAAATATTTTTCAAGCACAACTCGAAACATGCAGACCTAATGTGACGTCTTGAATTTCGATAATATTTTGGGATTATATGAAATGGTAATATTAATCAATGCCCTATTAGTACGATTATTCTGAACTGATCATTCATGAGTTAATGGACCTTTCGGAAGTGCAATTAGAGTTCGATACACGTACGACTAGCAGATTCAATCAAGAATGGACTGTTTGACTATAAAGATCCGAGGGTAAACAATTCCACCCTATTACTAGTCCATTAGTGAATGGAAATAAATCAATTCGATAGAGGTACAGAGCTGGATTGCGGGTGATTCTACACGACTTCGATACGAACTACAAACAACGTTAAACCGATTCCTTTTGACTTTGTACTCAAGATTTTCAGTTGAACCCCCAGGATTACATGACAATTAAGGGTCGTCCCTAGTTTGAGAATTCACTTAAACATGGATCGAAAAACTATCGACCAAGGGTCAAACTTGAGGAAAACCCTAAAAGGGCACTCGATAGTCTAATCGTACTTAGGCGCGATTGATTCAATTTAACCCCAAATTTTAATCCTATTGACTTTCCAAGGACTTCATGACTAAATAATTGGATGTTGCCACATTTATTCTCAGGTTTTTTGGTGAGCTGCAAAATGTCGAAAAAGGAATTTTTGGACTGAGGAATTGGGCCCGTAAGTAGGCTGGCAACCTAATGTGCCTAGCACCTAATAAGGAAGGGCCTAAGCTGGCCCATTTCTCCCTTCTCTTTAGCCCATGGGCCTTCTTTTTCTGGAAGCTTTGTTGTGTGGTCCTTAGACATTTGGAATTGCTTGGTTGAGGATGAAACTTAGTGAGCAAGCCCCCTAGGCTTCTTGAACAAGATTTCTTCTTCATTCTCTCTCATCTCTCTCTCTCTCTCTCTCGTCACTAGTCAGCAGCCCCTCCCCATCTCACTCTCTCTCTTTTCTCTTCCCTTTTCCTTCATTCCTCTCTATTGCCCCTTGTTGTTTGCCCTTGTTGACACTGTTGTTGCTGTCCACCGAAATTGCTACCACTATCCACCGTGCAACTGCTACCATTCAAAGTCTAGCTGTAGCCCACTGGCCGCCACTTGTCACTGTCGGCCGCCCGTCCAAGCCATTAGACGCCATTGCCTTCTATTTTCATGAGAAACAACCGCTAGTGTTGTTTCGCCAGAATCCGGCTACCATTCGTCATCCATCGCCGTCCTCAAGCCGATCCCTTGTAGCCCTCATCCTCGCCATCGCTCTAATGTCACTAGAATCTTTTAGTGTGTAAGTTAATTTCCTAATCCCTTAGTTAGGGGTTAATCTTGCTTTAGGAGTAGTTTAAATAAGCTTAAGTGTGATTAATGATTAATGATGGTGATTTATGCTTAAGTATGGTTTATATGCTTTAATTAAGCTTAAGTGAGATTATGATAAGCTAATTGTGACTTGATTATGCTTAGTTGTTGCTTAATTGGATTTATGATTAATTAATATTATATTATATTACTAAACTTGTTTATGGTTGATTAAGTTGGTTAATGAATGATTATTAGTAGTTAATTATGATTAATTATTCATAATTCAATTATTTTACAAAAATTATTTATTTATGGAAATATTATAATATTTTGTGGAAATTAATGAATTAATTAATTTCGAATTATTGATTATTTATGGATAATTAATTATTTTTGGAGAAATAACATGTTATGATTATATATTGATAATTGATTAAATTGAGCAATGTTTATGTTTGTTTAACTATTACTTATTTTCCTAAGGTTGAAGGGTACTTATATGCTATGATGTGAGTGGCCTTTGATTTATTAAGAAAGGGTTTTATGAAATCAAATTACTTTTATTGAGTAATTATTTATGGGATTGTTAAATATTTATACTTATTTTGTGGGTGTTAATTATTTATTAGAATAATTGACTAAAGTATTTTGTACTTTATTAATGAGTATTTTTGGAATATACTCAAAGTCTATACTTGTTTTGTGATAATCAATTATTTATGAGAATAATTTATTACCATTATTTGTTAAAGTACGCAGTAGATTATCGATAATTGGTTGAGGCATGTGATTAGTCGTTGAGATATTTGATTGTGGACAAGTTACCGATAAGCGTTGTTTATTACGAGGATAGTTACTACTAATTATTATCTTGGGAACCATGGGAATATTATAGCATTGATTGGTTGAGATTGATTGTTGGATTACAACTTGAGCTGCTTTGTTGTTAGTTGTATCTGGGACTGTTGAATTATGCAAGTTCATGTGACAATTGATTATCGTTGCATTGCATTATACATGTACTAATTGTAATAGTGTGTTGTGTGAGCACAAACCATGCTTGTATTGGCGATAGAAAAAAAAGGGAAAGGAAATGGTTGATAGTTGTGTTGCATGGTCAAATAAAGGAGATATACGACGTTGTCGAAAGACTACCAACCCTTAGGGTTGTGCTGTGGCCTTTGGGTTGCCTGATTTTAGTCGGTTGCTTGGTAGTGGTCAGATGAGTCATGGTAAAGGTCAGACCAATGCTCATTTGGGAATGTCATTTGGGGGGAGGCCTATGACATAGCCATGCTCAAGGGAGGATGATGCTTAGTTTTTGGACCAATAGACCACCAACTATAAGGTTGTGCCTTGGTCCAAGGGATTGTAATAATCATAACACATGTGGATGTTGATATATGAGAAAGTTTGATGGGTGTTGTAATTATGTGCAATGCTTATTGAAGTTGTTATGGCTTGAGTTATATTGTATTTGCAAGATATGTGTGCCATGGCAAGGTGAGACGCTTGTGGTTGTATTTAATGGCTGTTAGTTTATATTGTGACTAAGTTTCTTGCATGTTAATAGATAAGGCAAAATGGGGGTTGTTTTGCAATTGATCTACCATCGGTATTAGGTTGCCTAGTTAGGCTGCACTTGAGGTGAGCGGAGTTTCTAACCAAGGTTTCGAACTTTAACTTACTGAATTTATCTCATCCCGTCATGGTCAACATTTTCTAGGCTTTAGTTTGACACTAGGTGAGGTTTGATGTCCCCATAGACATGAGCACCACTGTCACCACGAGACTTGTCCCGGGTCGCAATTTTGTTTACGAGTAGTATGTGATGATGATATGGATGGAAGACAGAGAAATGGATCATTACATGCCACATGTCTTTAAGGCATGGTATCTCAGGCAGGAGGATGTGATGTACGGTCCCCTAAGAGGCTATGATGGGCCTCCACCGCATGAGGGGCTAAGTGATGAGGTTTGGGATCTAACGGACCTCGATCCCCCTGATGGCACGGTGATGAATCCATTGTTTGGTGAGTTTGACTCTTTTAAGGCCAGTGATTAGGCACCTGTTGTCTAATCCCTTTTGATTAACCCTCCCCTCAGTTTTGGTAATAGTAGGTTAGCCAGGCCTGGTCTCTTTTAGTGCTAGCCTTTGGAACATTGCCTAAAGAAGGGTTTGTACATGTTCTGTTCCCTAGGCTAACCTTTGAGATAAATAAAATGTGTTGTTGTTTTACTATTGTGTCTTTTTGCTATCCCTACTTGATGTTTAACTAGGTGTGTTTAGTATCGATTCCGCATGCACTTAATGACAAAATAATATGAATTGGTTAGTGACAGAACCTGGAGGTCGCATACTTTAGACCATGAGTGAATCGGGGTTGTCGCGAGCTCAAGGGTTGGGACGTAACACCTAACCCAAAACTTCATACAATTATTTTATTCTTTAGGCCATGGTTGTTTATATGACTTAGTGGAGATATGTGCAAAACTATGACAGATGTTGGAGCCTCCATATATAAACCCTAACTTGTTCCAGATGAGACTTTTACAATTCTTCTCTGTAAAATCTCAACTCACCCTCGCCAATATCGAGAATTGCAGAGGATTTTGTGTCAGAACGATTGAGTCATTCCA
Organism: Angophora floribunda; assembly: GCA_014182895.1. Taxonomy (NCBI): domain Eukaryota; kingdom Viridiplantae; phylum Streptophyta; class Magnoliopsida; order Myrtales; family Myrtaceae; genus Angophora; species Angophora floribunda. Next base: position 8,169,366 of record CM024707.1, read on the forward strand.
CCATAAACATAGCTGAAAGACGATAATGATCCTGTTTCTTGGGATCATTATGATAATTATTGTGCAACCCAACCAACAACTGATGTCCATTTGAGGATATACTATGGAGTTGATACATAGGTTGATGAAAATGATTATGTACCACAAATGTCTTCACAAGATTCGAGTCCATCATCCCAGAATTTGTGGGGAGGTTCATTGTCATAAAATCCTTTTGATCATAGTGAATTGCAACTTATGCTCAGTTCGGGCCTCAATAAAGAAAGTCCATCGCTCCAACTTGGGAATTTACCCTAAGCTAGCAATCTAGCAAGCTCCACTGATGTCCCTACAAGCTATCATCAGTCATCTAAGAGGCAAAGATTGATTAGAATAAATACTGCTCCAAAAATTGAAAAAGTAGAGAAACTCCCCAAAAAACTTAGGCAACAATATGGTACCCCTACTGACGTTCCATCTAGTTCTTATTAACCTATAATATAGGTATTGAAACTCTTGAAGCCCTAGAAGTCGAAAGACTCATCAAGAAATACAAGAGGCAGAAGAATGGTGATGGATTAGACAACTTGGACGGCGACTCAGAGGAACCAATCCATAGGTACGACCTGTGAGAAATCCTCATGAGAAGAAAACAAGAGGAAAATAAGTTAAAATAAGTCTAAAAAGAGAGAAACAAGGGGAAAAGAATTCAAAACCAGTCTCAAAAAAAGAAAAAAAGGAAAAGAAAAGAGTTATGTGAAGAAAGTTTGGTTAAGACATTATTTGACACTATTTGCACTATTTAGTACTATTTGGCACTATGTAAAAACGTAAGATAAGGGTTTGTTAGAAGCAAAATTTTAGCCTATCTATATAAGAGTTGAATAATTGGCCATGGTCGGCCTTAAAAAGTCTGTAAAAGTCAATAGTGAGCTATTGACAATAATTATATGTTTGACATTCATCTTTTGTATAGTTTTGTGCCTATATAAGGTAAGGCTTGTAACATTGTTATGTCCCAACCCTCAAACTCGCGATAACCCCAATTTAGTTGAGGTCTAACTATATGACATCCTAGGTATTGTCGTTGATCAATTCATTTTATCTTATAATTAAGCACATGCGGAAATGAACAAACTCCCTGATTAGAAACAACAGGGATAGCGGCAATAACAACAAAGGAAAAACAAAACACTATTAAATTTATCTATAGGGTTAGCCTGCACAACAACAAATATATACATGTCTAACTATAGGCGATAAGCTAAGACCTATTCAAAAAGGAATCGGCCTAGCTAACCTATCTCTGTACAAGTTGGGGAGGGCTTGTCAAAAATGGAATAGGCCATAATTGCCAACTTGCTATCCTCAAGAGGATCAATCTCTCTAGTCATCGGGTCGGAGATCTCGCCATTAGGGTGATCCAAGTCCATGGGATCCCAAACCTTCTTAGTCGGCCCCACAAGAAGGACCGATCCATCAAAACCTCAAAATGGACCGTATAGAATACCTCACATTCGGATGAACCACGCCTTAAAGACGTGAGGCATGTAATGGTCCCTCGACCCCTTGTCCACCCATACCGTAGTCACATGGTGCTCGTATACAAAATTACAATTCAAGGCGAGCTGCATGGTGATGGTAATACTCATGTCCATGAGGACACCGAACCGCACCGAGTACTACGTCATCCAAGGTCCTGAAAATTTGATAACCACGATGGGTTGAGATAAACTCAATAAGTTAAAATCCTAAGTCTTAGTTAGGAACTTCGCTCGCCTCAGGGTAGTCTAACATACAACCTAACCAATCAATCCAACAAATACCACACCTCAAAGAAATGCTAATAGAAGACAATTTAATAATCAAATGCAATCACAGGTGACCCTACCTTGCCTTGGCATACACAACTTGCAAAAACTATCAATTAAATCATAATAATAATAAGAGGCATGTAAATAATCAAAGCATTGCACATATCTTTCTCATGTCTCAATATCCATACATGCTCCGATTATTACGACCTCCATGGGCTATAGCACAACCTTATGATTGGCGGTCAACTAATCTAAGCCAGGCATTATCCTCCTCCATGAGGCACGGCGATGTCATATGCTATTCTCCACCGACGGCATTTTCGAAAGAGCATGGGTCTAGCTTCTCCTATGACTCCACATCTAACCATTGTCAAGGCGACCAAATAGCTATGACACAACCTCAAAGGATTGGCGATCATCTAGCAACGCCGAGCTCTCCTCTTAATGTGACCATGCAACACATCATCAAGCAATTTATTCTTGCCTTTTGTTTTTGTTTTGTCGTGAATGCAACATAACTTGTGCTTATGCGACATGCTATTATAGTTAACATATGTACAATGAAATATAGCAATATTCAGTAGTCACGTACAACAACAACAGTCCTAGTACTCATGAAAATTCAACAATCAACAATTAATAGACCACGTATCTAAATAGCAGACAACGACAACCATCAATCAACAACCACGCGTACCCCATAATTATCGGGAAAAATAACTGACATTAAACAATAATAATTTAAAAATTCATCCATCTAATAATAACAACAATACATTATCCTTCCAAAAACCTTCCATTGACAAAACAATTCCATTTAATAAACAAGAGACTCACCACAATTAGTCTAGGGAAAAATAAGCTTGAAGCACAATTTCCACAAAATTTCTCGATAAAACCCATTTCTGATAAATAATTACCAATAATTATTTTTCCCAAAAATAATTAATATTCCGATTTAAAAACAAATAATAATTCGAAATTATAAAATAATAAAATAATAAATAAATAATTATTTAATCCAAAAAAAAAAAATTCATAACCTAACCATGGTTAACTAAACTAACCTTAGTTACTTTATAATTAACCAATGTTACTTTAATAACTATGGTTACTTTAATAACTAACTATAGTTACTTTATACTAATCATAGTTAACACTAATCCTAATCAGCCACAATTAACAAGCTAACCATCATTAACCAAGGCATAATCCAAGCATTAAACTAATTAAACTAACCTAAGTAAGATTAACCTCTAACTAAGGATTAGGAAATCAACTCACTTGGTTCAGGAATTCGGCAACATCGGTGCAAAAGCAAGAGTGAGGACTACGCGAGGTTAGCTTGATGAAGGCAACAACGACGAACGGTAGCCGAATCCGGCCAAAATAGTGCCGAAAAGCTATTTCGGGCGGAAAGGTAGCAATGGTGGTTGGGCGGCTAGATGGGCGGCCGGCGGTGGGTGGCTAGCCTTTGGACATCAGTGGCTCCACAATGGACGACCGTAGCAGCTCTGACGACGGTAGCAAGGGTAGTTACCGGCAGTGAACAAAAAGGGTAGAAAAAGGGAGAGAAAAGGAAGAGAAGAAAGGAAGAGAGAGAGAGAGAGAGAGAGAGAGAGAGAGAGAGAGAGAGAAAGTTGAGATGGGTGGCTGAGATGGGAGAAAATGAGGAGAGAGAATGGGTTGGAGAACTTGTCTAAGAAGTTAAGGCAAGTGGCTAGCCCACTTGTTTCAAACACCAATGAGAACAAGCCAAACAAAGCCAAACAAAGCCCACTTGGGCCACCAAAAGAAAAAGCCTAGAAGAGAAGCCCATGGGCTGACAAGGGAGGAGAGAATGGGCCAGCTTAGGCCCTTCTTGGGTTGGGCTGGATGGGTGCAAAGCCCATTGGGCCGCTAGGTCTTGGGTTAGCCCACCTACGGGCCCGAAACCCGGTCCAAAATTTCCTTTTTTGACACTTCAAAGCTCAACGGAAAATACAAGAATAAATGATGCGACGTCCAAATATTTAGTCTTAACATCCCTAAGACGTCGGTTCCCAAAATTGGATTAAAAATTAGGGCTAAATTGAGTCGATTGCAACTGTAATATAATTTGGACTATCGGACGCCCCTTTAGGATTTTTCCACACATTTTATCTATGGTCAATTATTCTTTGATCCACGTTTACGCCATCCCTCGATTGTCATGTGATCTCAGGAGCTCAATTGATAATCCCGAGAACAAGATGAAAATGATTCGGTTTAATATCGTCTGCAGTTTGTATCAAAGTCGTATGGAAATCACCCGAAACTTGACTTCATGCTTCTACCAAATTGATTTATTTAAGTTTCCCTAATAGTCTAGTACTAGAGGATATCGTTCCCACTTAGGTCCTCATGATCGAAAGGTTCATTCATGTTCGAAATTACGAGTTGTACGCGTATCGCTTCCTATCAGTATCTCTATAATCTGTTATCCCAAGAACCAATAGTTCGAAATATTTGTACTGTCCAGGCATTCGACCAACATTGCCATTTTATAAAATCCCAAAATGGGGCCGATTTTCAAGATGTTACAACTCTTCCCCTCTTACAGAAATTTCATCCTCGAAATTTGAACCAATACACTACTCCTAAAAAAGATAGGGGTATTTATGTCTCATGATCACTTTGCTTTCCCACGTGGCTCCCTCCATGCCATGGTGTTGCTAAATGACTTTGACCAATGAGACCATTTTGTTTCTCAACACTTGCTCTTTCCGGTCCTCAATCTGAATCGGTCTCTCCACGTACGACACCTTGTCGTCCACCTTTATCTTTTCAAAATTCAACACGTGGGTCGGGTCCGGCTCATATTTCCTTAGCATCGACACGTGGAATATATCATGCACTTGAGCAAGTTGAGGCAGTAGCGCAAGACGACAGGCTAAATTTCCATCATTTTCTAGAATCTCGAATGGTCCGACGTACTTCGGGCTCAGTTTTCCTTTCTATCCAAATCGTGAAGTACCTCGCATCGGTAATACCTTAAGGAATACATGATTGCCCACTTGAAATTCCAACGGCCTACATCGTTTGTCCCTATAGCTCTTCTGTCTAATTTGAATCATCTTTAATCTTTCCCGAATCATCTTGACGGCGTCTAAAGATTGTTGCACCAACTTTTGACCTGTAATTCTCCACTCGCCAACCTTGTCCCAGTAAATTAGAGTCCTACACGGTCTACCATACAAAGCTTCAAATGGTGCCATTCTGATACTCTACTGATAATTGTTATTGTATGTGAACTCTACGAGGTGAAGTTGTTCCTCCCAACTTCCTTTAAAATCCAATACATAGGCTCACAACATATCTTCCAAGGTCTGAATAGTTCTCTCTGATTGACCGTTTGTCTAGAGGATGATAGGCCATACTGAACTGTAGCTTTGTTCCCATCGAAATCTATAGACTTTTCCAAAATGCAACCGTGAAGTGATCGTTACCGGTACCCCATGTAAACGAATAACTTGTCGCACATACAACTCTATATACTTTTCCAAAGTGAAGTTCTAGTGTACGGCGAAAGTGTGCTGACTTTGTCAATCGGTCCATATGACCCAAATCGAATTATTACCACATTGACTTCTTGGTAATCTTGTCACGAAGTCCATTGTGATGTGCTCCCACTTCTATTCGAGGATTTCAAGAGGTTGCAGTAACCTACCTAGCTTGCAATGCTGCGCTTTCACTTATTGACAAGTTAAACACTTTGCCACGTGCTTGGCGATATCTAGTTTCATACCGTTTCACCAATAATACTGTCGCAGGTTCTAATACATCTTTGTACTGCCTGGATGCACACTGTAGTCGCTATGATGAGCTTTGGATAACAATTTCTCCTTAAGTTTGGCATCGCTCGGCATACACAAATGTCCACGAAATTTCAAGATCCCGTCCTTAGACACTTAAAAATCCGACTTTCTCTTAGTCGCATCCATTTGCAAAATCTTTTGGATCTCAATGTCTGAAAGTTGTATTACCTTAATCTTGGCTTGAATTTCAGGTTCGATCCTAAGGGTAGCCATTAAACTGGAAAGATGGTATACCTTGAGCCTAAATTCTGAATCGCGGATCCCTTCCAACAAGATCTATTTTGAACCATCATACAAGCAACCGATGACTTATGACTTAATGCATCTGCCACTTTGTTTGCCTTACCATGATGGTACAGAATATTACAATCATAATCCTTAAGAAGTTTCATCCATCTACGCTGCCTCATATTCAGTTCCTTTTGGGAGAATAGGTACTTCAAATTTTGATGGTCCGTAAAAATCTAGAACCTCTCTCCATAGAGATAATGTCTCCATATTTTCAATGCAAATATAATGGCTGTCAATTTTAGGTCGTGTGTCAGATAATTAAGCTCGTGTAGTCTCAATTGTTTGGAAACGTATTCTATCACCTCACCATGTTGCATTAGAATGCAACCAAATCCCTTGTATGATGCATTACTATAAATCTCATATCCTTCTAAACTAGATAGAATCGTCAAAACTAGTGTAGTAGTCAACTTATGTATAAGCTCTTGGAAACTACACTCGCACTTGTCCGTCCACTCATATTTCTTGTTTTTCTTTAGCAACTACGTCAATGGCATAGCTATCGTAGAGAATCTTTCCACAAATCTTCTGTAATAACTAGCCAGTCTCAGCAAACTACGAACTTCAGTCATTGAAGTTGGTCTCAGCCAATTTATGACCGCTTCAATCTTGGTCGGATCCACTGAAATCCTTTCACCTAAGATCATGTGGCTAAGGAAAGCTACTCGAGCCAACCAAAATTCACACTTGCTAAACTTCTCGTACAGCTCGTGATTCCTTAGCATTTACAACATAGTCCTTAGGTGTTGTGCATGTTCATCCGGACTCTTCGAATACACCAGAATGTCGTTGATAAACACGATCACGAACCGATCCAAATATTCCTTAAATACTTGGTTCATCAAATCCATGAAAGCAACATGGGCATTTGTCAATCAAAACAGCATTACCATAAACTTGTAATGATCATAGCGAGTACGAAAAGCTGTCTTCAGGATGTCCTCATTTCGGATCCTCAATTGATGATAGCATGCCCTCAAGTCTATTTTAGAGAACAACGCTATTTGGAGTTGGTCAAATAAATTGTCAATCCTTGGCAACGGATACTTGTCCTTAATCATAACTTGATTAAGTTGCTTGTAGTCGATGCACAATCTTAATGAATCGTCCTTTTTCTTAACAAACAGGACTGACGCTCCCCAAGGTGATGTACTCAGGCGAATAAAACCCTTGTCCAATAACTCTTGCATCTGTACTTTCAATTCTTTTAGCTCTAACAACACCATCTTGTATGGTGCTTTTGAGATTGGTTCCATCTCAAGAGCCAACTCGATCACGAACTCTGTCTCTTGAGCTAGAGTTAATCCTGGCAATTCCTTTGGAAAGACATTAAGATAATCTTACACTACCGCGATGTCCTCCAAGTTAGGTCTTTCCTTCGACGTATCACTCATAGAGGCCAAATAACCTTGACATCCTAACGCCAGCAACTTGGTTGCTTCCAATGAAGAAATCAAGGGAATCGAGGACCCTCCTCAACTCCTTACAAATTAGAAACTACTAGCTCCAATCGAATTAAATCAGATTCTCTTCTCCCAACAATTCATAGTAGCTTGTTGTTTGGTCAACCAATCTATATAGATGATAACATCAAAGTCATACATCACTAAAACAATCAAATCAATTCTTCTTTCCTAACCATCTATAACTAATTTACAATTAGAACAACCTACTACATATAAAACCGAATCCTTTAACGGAGTAGAAATAACAAAAACCGTTTCCAATGACTCTAATCTTAGTCCCACTAATTCTACAAATCATTTAGCAATAAAGGAGTTCGAGACTCCCGAATCAAACAATGCATAAGTAGCATGGTCGTGAAGAGATATTGTACCTATAATCATGGCAGGCGTATCCTCCGCCTTCTTCCTCGTGACTGCATATACTCTTCATTGCGTCGGGGGTCTATTTTGGTTACCCTATGGGACGTTTCCAACTAGTGGTCCGACTGGCGGTTGCAGTGCAAATGGTATCATAAGGTTGCGTGGGCAATCTTTCACTCAATGGCTCACCTGACCACACCCAAAATAGGCTTCCATTTGAGGGGGGCACGGGGCATTCCCATGCCTCGTGACACACCTTTCGACATCCTCTGAAGGAAGCTCGGCGATGGTTTTCTCACACTATCCCTTTCTATTTGGTGGAAGAGGATACCTTCCTCCTGCTATCAATTTCTTTTCGAACCGACAATTGTTCCTGTTAAGCACAAACCACAATCTAAATGCGGTTGCTTTCTCTGCAATGTGCTTCTTGATTGTTTGAGCTCTCTCATATAGCTCATTGTAATCCTTCAAGTTTAGGGACACTAAGTGGTCTTTGATTTCCATTTTCAATCTGTCCCTTAACCTCCTGGCATTATCCAATGGGTGCTCGACCATCCGGGGCACGTATTTTGACAATTTGACAAATTTGACCTCATCTTGTCCACTTTGTCATCTTTTTGACACAGCCTCTTCTACCAGCGTCTCTCACGTAACCGAGAAATACTTGTCTAGAAATGCTTCCTTGAAGGTATCCCATACTTGGGCTATACCCTCGGGAAATATTCCCCTCCTTGGGTAGCTTCCCACTAAGTACTAGCGTTACCCTATAGTTGGTAAATAGCCATTATCACCTTTTCCTCATCAGAACATTACAGCAATGTGAACATCTTCTCCATCTCCTTTATCTAGAAGGTCATTGTCTTAGGGTCGCCACCAGCCCCAGCAAACTTGGGCTGCTTTAAACTTGATGCATGGGCCACCAACCAATCTTGGGCCTAGGCTTACCGGCTCGGGCCTAATTACGCAGAAGCAGCGATAACGGCTTGAGTCTGGGCCTACTATTTAATTAGCACCTTGAGGGTGTGCATAATCTCATCCATCCTCGGATCTTCCGATGCTACCTCTCTTGCACCGGTTAGGACCTACATTGTCCTCCTCCTCTGACCTCTCTAACTCGGGGTTCTCAATCCGAGGGTACTTTGATCCGAACTACTCATCTTGCAGGACTATCCTAACCTGTGTTCAAATTCCCCAACTTGGAATTAGAAAATGAGACAGCCTTAAAATAAGGACAACAAAGGATCTTGCAACCAATCACATGCAAGCAAGGAAATTGTCTTTCCCACTAACTATTCCCACACCCCATTGCAAGACTCATCACACCTTATCACTCCATCAGTCAACTGGGCTCTACTACCAAAATCTATGGGGTTGTCATGCCCCGACCCTCAAGGTTGCGACAACCCTAATTCACTTGAGGTCTAATTGTACGATGTCCCAGGCACTGTCATCGACCAATTCATTTTATCTTATAATTAAGCACATGTGGAAATGAACAAACTCTCCAATAAAAAACAACAGGGATAGAAGCAATAATAGCGGTAGAGGAAAGATAGAATCACTATTTTATTTATCTATAGGGTTAGCTTGCACAACAGCAAATACATACATGCTAACTACAAGCAATAGGCTAAGGCCTACTAAAAAAGGAATTGGCCTGGCTAACATATCAATGTACAAGTGGGGGAGGGCTCGTAAAAAAGGGAATAGGCTACAGTTGCCTACTCGCTATCCTCATAAAGATCAGTCTCTCTAGTCGTCGAGTCCGAAAGCTCGCCATCAAGGGGATTTATGTCCATGGGATCCCAGACCTCATTGGTCGGCCCCACAAGAGGGACCGGTCCTTCAAAACCTCAAAGAGGATCATATAAAATGCCTCCCATCTTGAGGAACCATGCCTTAAAGACGTGAGGTGCATAATGGTCCCTTGACCCCTCGTCCACCCATACTATAGTCACATGGTGCTCATACACAAAATTGCGGCCCAAGATGGGCCACGTGGTGACGGTAGTACTCATGTCCATGGAGACGCCGAACCTCACTGGGTACTGCGTCATCTAGGTCCTGAAAATTATTAGCCACGACGGGTTGAGATAAACTCAACAAGTTAAAGTCCTAAGCTTTGGTTAGGAACTTCGCTCGCCTCGAGGCAATTTAATGTACAACCTAAACCCGTCAAATTATCAACCACCACACTTCAGAGAAACGATAATAGAAGATAGTTCAATAAATAGGCAAACCATGCGACCCCACATGGCACCCTACATGCAACTCGGCAAACAATCACCTCAAAAATTGTCAACAAAACATCACGATAATAAGAGGCATGCAAATAATCAAAGCATTGCACATAGCTTTCTCATGTCTCAATATCCACATATGCTCCGATTATTATGACTCCCAAGGCCACGGCACAACCTTATGGTTGCGATCAAAAGGAGCAAAGATCTAAGTTGGGCATCATGTCTTCCCACGATGACGTCATGTGCTATCCCTCCCAAAGGATTCATGAGCCATGGGCTTGACCTCTACCACGACTCCACATCTAACCATTGTTAGGAGACCCAATGGCCATGGCACAACCCTAAAGGGTTGGTGGTCATTCAGAGATATCGGGCTATCAATGTTAATGTAACCATATAACACATCATCAAGCAATTCATTATTGTCTTTTCTTTTTGCTTTGTTGTGAATGCAACATAACTCGTGCTCATGCGATATACTATTGCAGTTGACATACGTACAATGAAATACAGCAATATCTAGCAGTCACATACAATAACAGTAGTCCGAGTACTCATGAAAATTCAACAATCAACAGTTAATAGGCCACATATTTAAACAGCAGACAACGACAACCATCAATCAACAACCACGTGTATCCCATAATTTTTGAGAAAAATAATCGACATTAAATAATAATAATTTAAACAATTCATCTATCTAATAATAACAATCATATTACCCTTCTAAAACCTTCAATTAACAAAACAATTCCATTTACTGAACAAGAGACTAACCACAATTAGTCTAGAGAAAAATAAGCTTAAAACACAATTTCCACTAAATTTCTCGATAAAACCCGTTTCCGATAAATAATTACCAATAATTATTATTCCTAATTAAATATAAATAATAATTCGAAATTATAAAATTATAATATAATTATTTAATAATTAATTAATTATTCCGAAAATAATAAATAATAATTATTTAATCCAAAAATACTAATAATTCATAACCTAACCATGGTTAACTAAACTAACCTTAGTTACTTTATAATTAACCAATGTTACTTTAATAACTAATTATAGTTACTTTATAATAATCATAGTTAACACTAAGCCACAATTAACAAGCTAATCCATCATTAACCAAGGCATAATCCAAGCATTAAGCTAATTAAACTAACCTAAGCAAGATTAACCCCTACCTAAGGATTAGGAAATCAACTCACTTGGTTTGAGAATATGATGACACCGATGTGAAGGCAAGAGCGAGGGCTATGCGAGGTTAGCTCGAGGAAGTCAATGGACGACAAACGGTGGCCAAATCCTGCCAAAATAACGTCGGAAACTATTTAGTGAAAAAGGAAACAACAATGGCGGTTGGTGGCCGAACGAAATAAAAAATCACGCTGTCCACGTCGATGGGGACCGGCGGGTGGTGGTTAGTGAGCACCTGGCCTCCGAGACGTTGCGACTCACGTTGATGATGGCACCAACTCCAACGATGGTGGCAAGAGTGATTATCTAGCGGTGAATAGCAAGGGTAGAAAAGGAAAGAAAAGGAAGAAAAAAAGGGAGAGAGAGAGAGAGAGAGCTGAGATGGCTGAGGTGAGATGGGGCCAGAGAAATGGAGGAGAGAGAATGGGTTGGAGAACTTGTCTAAGAAGCTAAGGCAAGTGGCTAGCCCACTTGCTTCAAGCACCAATGAGAAACAAGCCAAACAAAGCCAAACAAAGCCCACTTGGGCCACTAAAAGAAAAAGCCTAAAAGAGAAGCCCATGGGCTGATAAGCTATGAGAGAATGGGCCAACTTGGGCCCCTCTTGGGCTGGGCTAGATGGGTGCAAGGCCCAATGGGCTGCCGATCTTGGGCTGGCCCACCTATGGGCCCGAAATCTGGTCCAAATTTTCCTTTTTTGACACTTCAAAGCCTAATGAAAAATCCAAGAATAAATGAGGTGATGTCCAAATATTTAATCCTAACATCCCTGAAAAGTCGGTTCCCAAAATCATATTAAAAATCGGGGCTAAATTGAGTCGATTGCGACCGTAGAACAATTTGGACTATTGGGTGTCCCTTTAGGACTTTTCCTCACATTCGACCCATGGTCAATTCTTCTTTGATCCATGTTTATGCCAATTCTCAAGTCAGGGATGTCCCTCGATTGTCATGTGATCCCGAGAGCTCAATTGATAATCCTAAGTACAAGATGGAAATGATTCGGTTTAATGTCGTTTGTAGTTCGTATTGAAGTCGTGCAGAAATCACCCGAAATATGACTTTGTACTTCTATCAAATAGATTTATTTCTGTTTCCCTAATAGTCTAGTACTAAAGGATATCGTTCCCGCCCAGGTCCTCATGGTTGAAAGGTTCGTTCCTATTTGAAATTGTGAGTCGTATGCGTGTCGTTTCCTATTGGAGCCTCTCTATAATCCGTTATCCTAAGAACCAGTAGTTTGGAATATTTGTATTGTTCAGGCATTCGACCAATATTGGAATTTTATTAAATCCCAAAATGAGGTTGATTTTCCGAATGTTACAAACGTCCTCCCAAAAAATATTATTGTGTGGTTTACCATAAATCCCTAAAACTCTTTTCTCTTCCTTCATGTCTAGTACGATTCCCTAAAACTAGGGATGTTTTGATTAATTCTGTTAGTATGCTTTGCATTTACCACAATGTGGAATTTGAGCATTAGAATTTTGCTACCTTAAAATTTTTCATAATATGAGTCAAAGAACAAATAGCAACTTGGTGGCTAAAAGGCAATTCCTATTTCAAGGCCGCAGAGGGCCGTCTTTGTGGGATAATATACATGCCATAAATTTTGTTGTTGTTTTCCCTAGCTTGTATCATAGGGAAAAACAAAGAGAAAAAACCCAAACCAATTCACACATCAACTGTCACGTGTCATTCAACTTAACAACTTAACAATAAAGTTTAACATAAACTAACAGAGAATAAATTTAACATACATATTTTTAGATTTTTTATGATCAAAAATTAGTTTGGAGTAAATTTATAATATGTGTAATCAATTTAAAGTTTTTTGTAATATTAATACTTTTTTTTCACGATGTGCACTAGTCTCTCGTCTCACCCTAATCACAATCTGTGTGCTAGTAACCTCGATCACCTATGGAGATACGGATACCACCACGTGAAATGTTTTTTTTTTTTTTGGGTAAGGTAAACTTGTATAATAATAATCAACCATCAACTGTTCAAACTAACGGAAAACGGCAACCACCACGTGAAATGTTGACCCCACGAGAACCGTGAAAAATGGGGGAGTACCTTATCTACACACAACTTCGGGGAAAATTCAGGGCAACAACTGGAAAGCCTCCAACTTTGAACCGGAGACTTTTTGGCTTTTTTAAGTAGGGTTACCTATCCGGGTTTTGTCCTGTCCCTTCCTTTTGGTAGGGAACAAAGAATTGGAAAAATGAAAAATGTTTCCAAAGAAAGGAAAGATGGTGGAAGACTGACTTTGCTTGCCCCTCCCTTCACGCTACGATGTAGACGGGCAAACCACCATGAATCGTGCTTTGTGCTCTTCCCATACAATCAACTGAGAAAGTCGGAATTATAAAATTCCGGAATGGAATATCCTTATCTATTCGTTATGACATCATAATAAGATGAAATAATGTTTATCAAGAATTTGCAGACCAATCCATCATTGGATGGTAGTATGAACAAAAATTGAGAACTCTTTGTTAGACTCGTTGAAGAAAGTTATGTGTGACCCGAAATTTCATTCATCCGTGGAGTGACAAGGAGGCATATGACACTTTTACTAATTGTTTTTGGTGGAGGAAACTAGGAAGTTAGGACTACAAATTAAAAGTAGGTCACCAAATATAACTAATCTATCCATGATCCAGCTTTATGATGTACCAAGAACTTTAATCAAGCATGTGCTCAACAAGTAGTAATAACTTAATAATGTCTAATAAAAGACTCTTTTCAATCAATTTTAATTGCTTTCTTAAATTACCATCACCATTTGCATGATGAGATTTCACATTAACATGATGGTCTAAATTATTGGAATAATTTCACATTAACATCATAGTCTAAATTATTGGAATTTACATGCTTCAAAAACTTGGGGTGAACATATATATCTGATCCAAAGCACACGTGCTTTTAGACAGTGTAGAAAGAGATGATTCCCAGCCCTACAAATGGACACTTTTTAAAAAGTAAGGTGAATGATGTGAAACTTGACTTGGCAAAAAGAAAGGAAGATAAAAAAGAGTCAATCATCAAAGCAGAGAACCATTTTAATTGAGTTAAGCCCAACATCCACGGCATGACTCACTTTGTTTTGGTCGTGTTCCTCCCTCCCTCCCTTTTCCAAGGGGTGCCTCATGATCATGTCATCCTTGGCCGATAGGTTTTGCTAAGGATGACATAAGCCAAGGATGTCCGTACAAATATCTAGAAATTGCTTTCCTTATGATTAGGTTTTGCATTGAACTTAATTGAGATTAGAGATTCCTAAGAATTGATTTCTTATGATAAAGTCTGGCTGTGAAATTTATCCTAGGATACTGATGTTTTTGAGCCGTGAGGTTCTAATTCCTTCACCAGTTAATACCATTGAAAATCTCAAATCGGAAACTCCCATGACACATTCACTTCAAACTAATTTTTTTTCCACAAAAGATCCTTAAGTGGGGTTTTTGTGACACATTTACCCTAAACTAATTTTCACATTATGAGGAATCTCAAATTGATACCCTTATCCCAAATCTACATTATGTTAAAGTAGATGCATGTCAAGATATGTGGATTTCTCATGTTGGTCCTATCATTTTCATGACGAAAAATTAGTTTAAGATAAATATATCATAGGTTCCAATCTAGTAGTTTTTGTGAAACATAATTTGGTTTGAAATAAATGTGTCATGAAGTATCAATTTAGAATTTTTAACGATAGTAATTCTTCCTTCCCCACCTCAAGTTGACTCGCTTTCGGAATTAGTGTTGAGGAAGACTGTCCGATAAAATCGTATGGAACGGACATTCTCGGAGCCAAAAGGAATGTTTAACCAGAAAAAAGAGAGAGGATAAATACAGCAAAATTCATAAAATTTAGTAAAAGAGATGTGATTGGGTTGCAAAAATTGTTGCATAAAATTAAACCTGTCAAAATAAGTCATAATCCCATAATTGTGCTGGATTGGATTAGTTATATTTTGTAAATAAGTCATAAATAGGTTAAAATATAATATATGTGTTAAATGGGTTATGAATGGGTTTACAATTGGAGTCTCCTCCTTTATAACTCTCTTTTCATTCTTTCTCGCTCTTACTGATCTCAAGCTCACTCGCTCCCCACTCTCTCTTCATTGTATCTCTTGTATTACGATAATACAATGAAGCTCTAAAACTTCTGAAATTTATGTGGTCAGGGGGTGTCTATTAAGTCCATTTATTCCAAGTGATCGCGTAACAATTTTTCATTCATTTCTGTTTTGACTCTTATTTTTACTCAAGCAGGAAAAAGAAGTCTTTGTTCGTTAGTCTTCATGGAAAAAGTAGTCTTTGTTGTATAAATTAAAGTATGGTGATTGGGGTTATTTCAACACACTAACGTTTGTGCTTAAACTTGTTACAACCCACTAACGTTTCGGACGTTCCCCAGATCGGCAAGACAGCGACCCGAACGATTCTGATTGATTCCCGGTGGTCCTGCTTCTATTATTTTTGCAATGCCGGAGTCAAATGGGCCAACCTTTGAATTTTCGCCGTGCCCTCCTATTCTCCAATGGAATAGCTTTTGATTAGGTTCCTCTGCTCGCCTTCTAAATGATGAGCAAATTGGTCTTTTGGTGGCCTTAAGCGCATGCGCAAATTTTCCACAGCGTGACCCGGCAATGACAGATTGAGCTTTCGAGATGAGTACGGAAGATAAAACTTGGTCACATTGAGTCCACATGATTGAACTAAGCCAATCCTCATTGCTAGTTCCAGCGCATCATGAGATCTGTGATTGATGGTCCTAATAAGCCTGATGCGCGGTAGGAATTTGTCTCGGACAATACCATACGCTTGGCTTCTATGCTTTTGGAAACTTACTCATTCAATAGGAGTTATCGGTGCAAAGTCACTGCGACTTCTAGCAATCTTGCCAGCAACTATTATAGTGGTTACTATCATCAACACGCTTAGACATGCTTGATTAAAATGTAAACGTGTTACCCTTGTCAACATGGCACGATTAAATACATTTTGAGACGTTAATATATGACTTATAATGAGCATCTAGTGTACACCCAAGCAGAAAAACCCAGCGAAAATTAAAAAAACGTACCTGCTCATATATCAACTAATGCGCTTGCCATCGAAGCATGCGTAGTGGAGTCTCAACAATCACTAAAGTTGCGTGACCTGTTGCTCGTCTAAGATTACCATTAATCTGACAGGATTTCCCATAAAGAATCCATCTCTAGCTAAAGTTTCCAGTGGTATCTGAACTAATTTCAGATTCGAGACTGAATTCTGTCTCAACTAACGGCAATTATGTATCAAACTATTGGTAATCAGCAATTAACTTTAGTACAGTCGCAAGTGGAGGTTGAATTGATAAGTAATTCCACTAAGAGAGTGCTTTCTGGACATTAGAATACAAACTACTATGAGAGGTTGCGCTAAAGAACAAGTTTCTGAATAAATTGATTTGAGTGGGAGAAGAACATCAAGGGTGCCAAAAAAAAAATTTCGCTCATTTGAGTGATACATTGAAGTAAAATCGATCACTTGAGTACCATTTTTGATCAAACGTCTTATCTGAAATTTTTTTATTAATTTTCCATTCCAATGTGGATTTTTTTATTTTTTATTAATTGTTTATTTCAACCTTGATAATGCCATGTAAGATGATCGGCATTCACATTGGATTTTTTTATGAGGTAAATCGGAATTAGCATTCAAGTGATCGATTTTTCAAATTTGTAGCACTCAAGTGAACGTTGCACGAAAGTTAAGGCATTCCTAATATACTTATCCTAAAAATGCTTATACATGTGTCCACTGAAGAAATAATTATTTAAATATTTGGAGAAATTATTAATTTAGTCTTAGACTTATAGTACATATATCAATTAAATTTTATCAATATAGTCCTACACATTTGCGTAATATTTAAATGTAGTCTTTCTCGTCAATTGTCATTGCAAATTGCAACATGGAAATCAACAAATTATCCATGTCAGCATGCCACTTAGGACCATTGGATGCAATTTTAGGTGATAATTAGCAGGAAAGACTATTAAAATTTGGCCCAAAAGTTAAGGGCTACATTGACAAAATTGAAAAATTGGGCTGATAAAGTGGAATAATTAGTTGTTAACAAGAAAATTATGACAAATGTAATTTCATTATAAGACAATTCAATCAAACCATTGGCAAATACATATTTTTTTGTCAATTCTAAATGCATTAGAATTTCCAAAGAAATAGAAGATAAAAAGGTAAGAAATAATTTTAAATATGGACCTATAAGAGATATTATGGTCAATTTGAGATGAAAGGGGATGTTGGAAGTCAAAAAATGGATGGAAAAGGCACAAGTCTTTATGCGTTTATACTTTTTACATCATTACTCATTCGAATGTTAAACCTAACCTACTTATTTATATTTGAGTTAATGTGAGTAAAATAAGGAGAGAGCATTATGAACTTCTAAAGCCAAGGGCCACATGGTGATTGGGAAAAAGGAGAGGTGAAGGAGGTGATTTATAATTAATACTACTTATGTATTAATGCATAACAATTGTTTGGATAATCTTTTAATTTCAATCTTTGTTGAAAATTAAATTTAAAATATTTTGAATTTTTTATGCAATGGGCTTCATCCACGAGAAGTACTCAATTATATATATATGATGCCACTTTCTATTAATATGTCTTACAAAGAATTAATGTGGGACTCTTATGTAGCATTGGCCCTCCCCAACCTTTTTACTTATAAATAAAAATGCTGGGATAAGGATAGTAAGAGTACCATAATTTTTGTATGGAGCTCACTTAAATAGCATAACTTTTTCTTTTTTGCTCACTTAAGTGCTACATTGAAGTAAAATCGATCATTTGAGTGCTATTTTAAGCAAATTGTCTTGTGTTGATTTTTTTTAATAATTTCCCATTCTCATGTGGATTTTTTTAGTTTTAGAATTTTTATTAATTGTCCACATCAGCATTGGTGAAACCACGTAGGACAACTGGCATCCACATTAGATTTTCCACATTAGATTTTCCAATTTTCCAGGCAAATGAATGAAAAAAAGTGGCAAAGGAATTGGCACTCAAGTATCAACTTTTCCAATTTGAGATAATCGAGTGAACGAAAAAAAGTTTTGGTACTCAAGTGAATATTGAGAGAGAGAGAGAGAGAGAGGACATCATCATAGACTATGGAGAAGATTATCACAGATCTAAACAACAAACAGAAACAATGCCTATGGTGTGCTTCAAGCACATGTCGACATGCGAACCAGAGGGACTCTTATTCACTCCTAATGCTTCCGTGTCAACCTTATCTTGACAAACCAACGACATATCAAATACTTCATGTACATGAATGAAGCATTTGCTTTGGAAGTTCACATATACTGAATACTTTGATTCAAGTCACTATAATTGGAGCTTTGTCACGAATGACGAAGAAGAACTAGACATAGAAGAGGCTATTAGAAAGAAAAACACATGTGTGCAGTATGATGAAACCACATAGACACCTCATTTTGCATCAATATGGCATTTGATGGCCTAAACAATTTAAGGAAGCTATCAAATGTGCAACCATTGAAAGAGTTGATATTGATTTTATCAAGATGACAATATGAGACTAAGGGCAAATTGTAAGGCTATTTATGCAGCTAGAGATGACAAGACATGCTTGTTTTGGCAAATACTTTCGAGGATACGCACACGTGCACTAGTAAGGAGCTTTACATCCATGTACAAGCAAAATGTTATCTAGGCTTGTGGAGGACGCTTCCTTCAATGAAGTTGAAGGAGTTCAAGAAAATTGCGTGAGAGCATGTGAGCTTAGATGTTAGCCAATGTAGAAAGACTAAGCCGAGGGTAATACAAAAAATAAATGGGATGTACTCCTATGAGTTCAACTGTTGTGGAATTATTGCGAAGAAATTATTTATAGAAATCCTTGAAATATCTAAAGGGAAAGGTTGTGAGAGAATAGCCAAATTCAAAGAACCATTTTCCAATGGTTTTATGTTTTCTTTGATGTTGTGCGAAAAGAAATTACTTGAAGATTGTAGACCTTTTATAGGATTATTGACTGTTTTAAAAGGAATGATGTACAAAGAGTAATTGACTATTGTTCGGAGGGGTGCAAATAATCAAAGGTACACCATCGCATGGGCTGTTGTTAAGGTCAAAGTAAGTATTCATGGGCCTGGTTTATAGAGGCTTCAAAGTATGATATTGGGACAAAGGACGGTGTGGGGTCCACAATGATCTTAGATCAGCAAAAGGTAATGTGATTACTCTTCCTTCACTTGGTATTTTCCATGCTGATGTCATGTATCTATTGTAGGAGCTTGCGCATGTACTTGAGGAGGAGATGTCATTGGCTGAGCACCGACAATGTGCAAGGCATATCTATGCTAATTGGTGCTAGAAGAATGGGGGAACGAATATCGCCATCAATTTCAGATATGTGCAAGCTCAACTCTAACCCAGCAATTTGAAAAGTAGCCCAAGGAATTGGATAAGATGAGCAAGATTGGAAAGGCTAACTTGATGAGGATTGCTCCGAAATATATGTGCAAGGTTATACACATGTCTTTCCTATCTATGCTTGAGGATATTAGAGAGAAGATATTAACAAGAATGGGTCAATATTAGAGAAAATAGAAGGCAATAAAAAAGAAAATGCCTTTTGCCATATGCTTTGGAATGGAAAAAATAGAATTGAAGTGCGCCATAGGAGCAATAAACTTGTAGTTGACATAAAAAAAAAAAAATCATGACCTTGCAAACCATGGGATTTAGATGGGATTTCATGCCCTCAGGCAATCTATGTCATTCTATTTGAAGGGGAGGAGATAGAAAAAAAATTTGCCCATCGGTACAAGAAGGATATCTGTTTAAAGACGCACAATCACTACTTGAAAACATTGAATGGTGATAACCTTTGACCTTCTAGTGATAGAAACTCTTTGGTGGCACCAACACCTCAGGTTATGCTTGGTAGGCCTAAGCAGAAAAGGATAAGAAAGCAAGAAGAGATTCAAAGGGTCAAGACAAGGCACAAATATCACATAACATTTGTGCTTCAAGGCAGGCCAAACTCGAGAAATTGTCCATTGAAACAAAAGAAAAAGGTCAGGTTTATTAATTATACATCTCTAGTCTCTATTTGTGTCAACAATTTTTTAACTTCATTTGTAATGAATAGGATGAAGAGATAGTCGAACAGAGAGAAGCCAACCAACTTGTCACAAAGATGCATCATAAAAATGCCACCACTCAAAAGGTGCTCTTAGCCTTACTTTTAAGCAAGTAATTATGTGCTTTTTCTTTTTGCGTTTAAGTAAGTGACTATGTACATTAAGTGCCATTTTAACTGGAATGTTGTTTTGTTCGTAATAGCCTAAACCGTAAGGTAGTCGAGCCATTTTTCTCCAAGAAATACCACGGTTAGTGCTAAGGAGGAAGAGAGGGCATCTTGCACATTTATCACCATAAGATATTAGAGCTACAACTTTATAGTAGTAAACTAGTTACTATGTGAAGATCTGACATTTGATTTGCGTTTCGTTCGTCTAGTGGCATAAGACAAATATTATGAAAAAGAAGCAAGAAAAATGGACATAAGCAGTGCCAGATTTGAATGATATTGGAAGTGTTAGATTAACAAGATCTCCAATGAAGAGGAAATTGACAAGAAGTAGCTTTTTAATTTTTGTAGAAAGTAGCATTTCATTCATTTCCACAAAGAACAAGAAAGAAACAACACAATCTAACTGCAAAACAGGACAAATGCCAAACAATTTCAAAATAAAACTGTAATATATGGCCCATAGTCTTTTAAGTCCAAGCTCAGCCTATCAATATGGCCCTCAACCCAGCCCATTTTTTCTTCTCCTTCAACAGGTCGTGCAAGAGAGAAAAGAAAGAGACGGGGACAACAAAAACAGATAGAAAATAGAATTTCTCGTGCATGGGAGTAAAAGAGGAAAAGAAAGAACGTGCGTTTTCGATGTCCCGACAAGCCGAATCAACAGCATTTCGCTACTCTCAATAAGTAATTGAAGTCTCGTCTAACCAGCTAATCAAAAGAAATTACCGAAATTAAGGCCTGAAATGCAGATTTATGTCAATTTGAAGTTGCTGCATTTGAATGAAGAGTTGTTGGGCTATGTATATGTATTGAAATGATTGTTAAGGATTTTGTGAAGCTATAGCATTTTACAAAACTCTAATTGAGCAAACGGTTTGTCCAAAATAAAATTTTCAATTTGGCCACATGTGTTGGATAGATTACAAATGGCAACTTCGGGCTGAATTTCATTTGTTTTTGGCTAGATTTTGGGTTAGCCCAAGTTAAGGCTCTTGTAATATATCAAAAGGGCTTTTTATAAACTATACGCTTGCTTGAAATGGAGTTCTATGGAGGAAGTTTTGGCACAAAAAATTTCAACACTCAAGTTGCGCATAACGGTTGGCAATGGGTTTCCAAGATGGGCAAGTTTTTTGTTGGCATATAGATATATTCTATCAACAAAGTGGCGTAGTTTAGTCAAGCTGTTTATAAGAATTTTTTTTTCCTCAGGTTTTTATATCATTTTTTAGCCAATTGTTAGGAATCTGCGTGTGTCGACTCAAGTAATCACCATAGGTCAATTTTCAGCTTTTCAAGGTGAGGGATGCTATCTCTTTTTTGTGTTTGTAAACTCACTTTTCAAAAACAATATTAATTAGATATTTTATGTGTTAAGATAGCATCTATTGTATAAAAGTAGGATCGACCATTTTCTACTATTTTGTCTGTTTGAAATGGGAAGTTATCATTTAATTTTAATTTTAATTTTGTGAAACCTTTTCTAAAAAAATCGCGAAAAATAACCACCATAGGTCAATTTCCGGCTTTCTCAAGTGAGACATGCTATCTCTTCTTTGTATTTGTAAACTCACATTTTCAAAAATGATATTAATTAGTTATGCCATGAGTTAAGATAGCATTTTTGTTGTTGCATAAAATAGGATCAACCATTTGCTGCTCTGTTGTCTATTTCTTTTAATTTCAATTTTTAATTTTGTAAAACCTTTTATGAAAAAATTGTGAAAAGTTCATAATCTATCAATATGGCTTTTGAAAGGCACTTTGATATATATTGAATGGCGAAAAGTGGTGATTTGGTTATTAAATTTGAGTTTTGAAATGGCTTCTGAATTTGGTTGTGGAATATTGGAAATTGAGGTTGATGACTTTTGCTCAATGTCTCTGTGAACTCATTGGGAGGGGGGTTTGTAGATATGTGTATACTAATCTAGAAAATCCTTGTGGGCCGTGCTACCAACTCATAATAGATGGATGCCTAATCAAGGGAGGAATCTAATTCGCCTAGTCATGAAGCATTATACATGACTATTGCTAGATACCTGAGTATGAGTTTAGTCAATTAAATGGACCATCGACTTGTGGTTTGATAAGATTATTCAATGGGCTAGACTCTAGAAATTGGTTCGATATTATTGATTGAAATGAGCACTTCTATTATGAAAATGTTATGTTGAAGTGATATGTATATAACTCATTTTGGTCTTGAAGGTCTATGAAATTCTAAATATGGCGAAAGTGAGTTATGTCTGTATTTTAAATGTGAATAGTGATTCTTTGATCTACTTAGAAGAAATATATTACTCGTTAGACTGTGGCAACTCACTTTTTCATCTTACTTGTTCTTTTAGGTTCTTTAGTGAGTCACAAGTAGGGTGTGAGCATTTCATTATTGGGGAGGACTTTTTGATAGTAAGAACTTTTTTGGTATGAGTTGTATATAGTTGATGAGCCTCCGAGTTTGTTTTTATTACATATGTGTATCTATCATATTAATGGCTTACAATATGACATTGTAACCAAATGAACTTTTTATCAAATATAATATATATATATATATATATATATATAATATCAGGTTGAGTTTTGGTTATGTTAACCTTGCATCCTTTGGTGAAAGGACGGCTGTATCATGCCTATGTTCTTGTTGAGTTAGGGGAAACAAAACAAGCTCTAAATAACAAAATGAATCCTCAAAACAAAATTAGGGATTAGACACTGGAAGAGTGAATCTATGACTTCTTCAAACCAAAATTAGTGGCCCATCACCAAATCTATCTTCGATAATGGGCACAGACCGAGGACCCGATGAACTTCATCGGCGTTCAAAGTAAAAAGGTTGACTGAGCACATATATGATTGTGAGAGCGAAACCTTCACGAAGCTCCTTCAATCTCTTGCGAAATTGGACTTGTACACTAATGAAACCCAAGAAAAGTGAAAAGCTCAAAAACATACTCACAAAAATCCCCAAATCTATACTAGATTGGGATAGAAACCTTCCCCAAATGGGATAAAAAAACTTCTAGATCTAGAGTAGATGGGAATAGAAAAGCTCCCCAAACGTTCAAGGAAGACATAGAACACGAGAAAAAGAGGCTATTTCCATTTTACATCTCGTGTTGCAAGAATCTATGGAATAAGAGTCGGGAGAAGAAGTCCTATATGAAAAAGGACCCAGATGTTTATGATGAAGTGCTTCGGAAGGGACAGAATCAGTTGAAGCACGAAGTGAAAACCACTAGTGAAAGACTTGGCCACATGAGCTGCGATCTTAAAAGTCTTACAGGAGAGTTGTAGAATATGAAGGCCGAGTTAAGTGAGATGAAGAAAAAGCAACTGAAGCACGGGTTGAATGGTATTATTGAAATTTGAGCCTCGCAAAGCCTGGTCAAAAGGCGTAGTCCAAGAGCGAGTTGAAGCTAAAGTGACAGTGTTAAACCTAGTGATGACAACATTGACAAACATTTCGGTTGGCCATGATGCCAAAAGCGAAGACAAGCATCGCCGTATTTAGGTAGTTTGATTTTCTTTCTTATAGTTCGAATGATTCTCAGTCCTTTCATGGCCAGAGAAGATTAATTGTCAAGGTAGTTTTTTGCATCTGTCCACAGAAACCCAATTTGAGCTTAATACTGAGAAGTAACATGGCATTCTGGACTGTTTAGACTCATTTTGGTGTACTGATGATAATCAAGGAAAGAAGCTGATGACAACCTCAAGTGTTTGATGCTTCCCCTGCAAAACTATGTATAACATCTCTGGTATTTAAAACAACATCCAGGGTCGAGGGCGTTTTTGAATTTTGGAATAAAAGTTCGGTCTTCAAGCGCGGTCGTTGAGAACCTAGTGACCGTCCCTAGTGTTTAGCATCCTGTCTTTTTTTCCGTGAACGATGAATCCAATACCAATTCTTGTCCTTCTTAGGGAAGAGAAAGGGTTGTATTATGCCTTGATCTTGTTTTGCATAAATTTCCGTATCCTCAGTGTACATCTAGGCGGAAAGGAGAAGGGCGTCCCCTATGAGAATTCGAAGAATTTTTTACACCTACTGGGTGAAGAACACTAAAAGTGTTAAAAGTTGTATATGACATTGACTTTAGTGCCGATTTTTTTGAAAAACAATCCTTTCAGTGCTAACTCCGATCTGTTTGACTGAAATGAAATGTGATCTTTCTTATTAATTTCTTAAAACAACATGACTCGCCAAAGGGTCTAGTAAACATTTAAAGCCATAAACGACATGGTGTAGTAGCTAACCCCCAAATAAGAACCCTAAATTGCCAAATTGAAAGAGAATCCCAATTTCACACCCTAATTGACCATCGAACCAAGTTAGACCCTATTTTGTGAAATCTTTATCCCCAGAACAGAGTTCAAATTTTGTAGTGCTGCATGTCAATTTATTTCACTACATAATTTGAACTCTGTTCTGGAGATAAAGACTTCACAAATTAGCTTGATGGTTGCATGTTTTATGTATTGATGTCTTTCTGTTGTGCACAAAGGTTCTATTGAGCATTCGTTTGCATTCTACGGCTGGAGATTATACTTGCCATCTCAATAGATTCCTAGTACTTTATTGTCGTACAATTTTCACTTTCACATGCCTATAGATTTTATGACTGATGACGTTGCAATCTGTAAATCCAGGGCAAGAAGGAGAAGCTTAGATTTTTTGTTAGATCTTAGTATCATTGGAGAATTTGTTAGATCTTACCATCCACAAGATGTTTGCAACTCGTGCTGATCTCTACCAAACAGTCTACGCACACCCAAAAGTAAAGGTTTGTGCTAATGTGGATTCTTTTAATTGATAGAGCCCTCCCCTTCTCTCCCTCTCTCTCTCCCCGTGCCAGTTTCTTGAGTTGATACGTTTTCATGTTGATATCATTGCAGGCAGTGGAGCTTATGTTGGTAGATGCTTTGGTGAAGGCAAATGATTATTTGCATATTTCATCTTGCATTTACAATCCTTGTGAATATTGGAAGGTCTTCTTGAGTGTTTCATTTATTTTCGATTGATACATAGTGGATTGCCGGCATTTAATACATGTAATTTTCTTTTGCAGTTAGATGACCCAATAATAGAAACTACATAGACAGCTCCAGATCCAGAGCATAAGGAATCTAGGGATTTGATACTGCGGATTCGTAGGAGGAATTTGTACCAGGTAGATACTCTAGTTTATTGATTCTTGTACTCTGCACCAAATCTAGATATCCAATCATGTTCAAGTATTGATTTCTGCTCGTCTTTCACCAGTGAAATTGTCACATTTGACAATCGATTTCTCTGTGGCAGTTTTGCAATGAATATGCTGTTCCAAAGGATAAATTGGAGCAGTTTAAGGCCGTGGCTGTACAAGATATTGTTTGTTCTCAGGTCTTGTTCTGATTTACTGGGTGATTTGTTGAATATGGGAATGAGCTCTTTCCCCTCGGCAACACCAAGCGAGCAAGATAGTAAAGTTTAACGAGTTCGACTTAACAGAAAAATACTGGAGTGACCCTAAAAGAACAGCATGTTTCTGTGACCAATGTAAGGATTGACTTGACGCGTGGAAGGCATAATTCTCTCGAAAGGTTCCCGAAGAGCTTTGTCGTAAAGTGTCTTTACATTTATTTCTTTTTTACACATTATATACTTGACTCACTGACTTCTCATTCGCGGCGGGTGGCCGTCTGTTTCCAGAACCGCCGCGCACGGTGGAAGACGAAGCAGCTGGAGAGGGACTACGGCGTGCTCAAGGCCAACTACGAAGCTCTCAAGCTCAACTACGACGGGCTCAAGCACTACAACGCGGCCTTCCACAAGGAGATCCAGGAAGACGGAGAGAAGGACTGAGTGAGAGAGGGTCCGAGGAAGAGAAGGAGAGCTTCAGCTGACGCCTCGGCCGCGTGCAAGCTCCGTCCGACGTCTCCTCAGTGGGCGTCTTCAAGCCGAACCAGGTAGGTCTTCCCTGAGTATCCCTGTTCGTTGTAGACAAAGTCGAGGGCCGGAGCTCTCGCGGACCAGTTCGCATGAGCCTAGGCCCCTGTCGTGCCTCCATTGAGCTTCCTCTACATGCTGCCACGTCTAGGTAGAAGCTTAGGCGCGGTTTGAGGTCAGTTCGAGTCGGGAAACCCTTTGTTTACTCATGCACGCAGAGTATTCGATAAAATGCCCAAATGAAGTCCCGAAACCATCATCATCAGATTGGTGTTTAGTAGCTTAGCTTGATACGTTTTGCCCGCGCGTGATAGATCCTTGTGTGCTTTCGTGATCTTCCTTACGTTTTCGACGAGAGTTTACAGTCTGTCCGTTTATTTCTTGCAAGTCGTAGGAAAAATAGACACTCGTCCGAATGGGCGGTCGGAACTCGTGGCTGGTGGCTGTTGATGCTACCTGGGAGTTGGTGAGGTTTTACTGGTTGTGTAGGTTTCGGCATTAGCTTGGTCGAACGGTGATCGGAGGTGGGTCGATTCGGAAAAATTTGCAGGCGTGAGAGACGTTCGGCAGAAGGTTGAAGACGATGCATGGGGTGGGGGAAGAAATGCAGAAAAAGACAAAAAGTGAGGAAAACAAGAAGAATTAAAAAATAAGAAAAAAGAGGAAAACAGAAAAAAACCTTTAACCGCACCACCACCACAACCTAGCAGCGGAGGCCGTTGCTAGATCCAGATACTCCGTCATCCCGCCACACATGCTTCTCTTCTAGACAGCAGATCCAAGAGAACGCCCACATCGTCGTTCAGTCATTATCATTGAGCGATTTGCCAAAGTTTCACCAAGATCCAGATCCAGATCTGTCCACTAGTTCTCTAGGGTGTGAATCCCAGATCTAGATCTGTCCACTGCCATCGTCGTTCACCTGTCAGCCCACCGTCATCAGATCCAAGCCTAGATCCGTCCCTCACCGTAGCCACCCATCACTGTCGTCATCGTAGTCACTCACTACCTTCAATCAGCCCTTGTTCTACAGATCTGGACAAAATTATTGCCCAGTGTCAATCGCCAAAGCCCATCCAGCAAAATTGGTATGTGCTCAACCTTCTTTTTGATGACGGGATTGAAGACCGATTGCACGATTCAGTATTTGTTTATCCTGGGATTTAGTATCGCACGATTCAGTATTTGTTTATCTTGGGATTTAGTATCTGTGTTTTTCATATATCCTGAGGATTTCGGAAGCCTTGGATGGTTCTGCAAGGCATTCGTTTGGTTCTACGAGGGTTTCAACCCAAATTCGTAAAAAAAGGAAAAAAAATTGAAAAAAAAAAAAAAAACGACCCGAACTGAGGGCATCATAAGATGTTGTCCAATATTCTTATATGAATTCTCATTTGAGTATATCGCTTTTTTGAAGTGATGGTTGGTATGTGCACTGTAATCTTTCAAGCATTGGATGGTTTCTAGTCATTTTGAAGTGCTAGCTGGTATGATTTTATAGCCTTTCACTAAAGTATATTGACTAAGTGGTGAACCGATTGGACCCTCATTTCTGTTTGTTATTATGTGGCTGATTGCACAACTGGAGTTAAGTGCTTGATTATTGTGTCATTATTATTGGGTTTGGTCGATCCTTGTGTTCAACATGTCTGGCTAATAGCATTATTGGAGTTCAGTGGAGTTAATACTGATGGCTTCTACATCATCTATTGGTTTGACACATTTCCAATTGACATCTGTCAAGTTGGATGGCACTTGTAACATCCCGAATTTTGGTAAGCCCGAATTATTGGAAAAGGATTCAACGCCAGCTGTTTTGGAAATATTTGGGAATTTGATCTTCAGGGTAAAAAGACAAAATTACCCCTCCCTAGATGCTTGTTTGGATTTTTGTCTTGTCCTCTTTTCTTTTGTGTTTTTCTTTTCTTTTTCCCCTCCTTCCTCCGCACGTTTCCCTTTCCCCTCCCCTTTTCTTTCTCTTCCCCCTCACGTTTTGTCTCTCTGCGGCAGCCCCACTTGTCCCCATCTTATCTCTCTTTTTCCCCACTTGTTTGACTAGTCTTCTCTCTCTCTTCTTGTGTCCCACTTGTCTGACACACCCATGTGGGTCTCTCTCTCTCTCTCTCTTCTGCGTGCGCAGCTCCCCTGCACGTTCAGCCCCCCTTTACAGCTTCTTCCTTTCTTCTGCCAGCCGAAGCTGGTTTGCTGTCGCCGGCGCTGGCAACCACCACCCATCACCGCCACAGCTCCACCGTCCCGCCAGCTCGCCGCCCGGTCGCCGGTGAGCCGCTGTCCGTCGGCCTTAAGTCGAACCAGCCAGCCTTCTGTCTTCGTCTCCTCCTCCTTTGTCCGCCGCTGCCGTAGCTAGGCTGCCTTCGTCTCGGCCACCGTCAGCTGCTCGTCGGCCTGTCAACAGAACCAGACGAGTCTCGCGCCAGTTGGCCGCGCCGTTCGTTGGTTCTGCCCGAGCCCAGCCGCTCCCCTTCGGACTTGACCTAGCCGAACCCGATCCGGCCAGCTGCCGTCCTTGGCTCCTCCGCCACCTCGCCGTTGTCCCTCCGCCCTGGACCGCCGCCGGGAGCCGTCCGGGAGCTAACCCAACAGTTGCTGCCTTTGCCGTGCCCTTTCTCTCCCTCTCGACCCCTTTAGCCGTGACCTGGACACGCGACCAGCAGCCTCGCCGCTGCACGCCGCCGCCGGTCACCGCCACAGGCCGCCGGAGGACCGTTCCTGAGACCCCTCCGCCGCACCGGAGCCACCCCAGCTGCTGTCCCCCCCTAAAACCAGTTGCACTGCCTCCCTTTTCCCTCTCTAGCTTCTGTCCAACTTCACCAGAGCCGCCGCTTGGTCGCCGGAGCTGCTGGCCGCCGTCCGGAGTCACCGGACCGCCCACCAGTCAGCCCCATGCCGCCACAGCCGCTGGTTCCTCCGATCCTCAGCTTGTCGCCACGTGGACAGCTGCCCTCGACCGAGACCCGGTCCTGGGCCGCCTCGTCCCGACGCGCCGGAAGTTCCCGGGCGTTCCCCTCGCCGCCGTCGTCGCGCTTGTGTCGTCGGAATTGCTAACCCGTGAGTTGATTTTCTAAACCTTATTTAGGATGCTAAACTCCCTTAGGGTGATTAGTTTAATATTAAGCTTGATTAGTGCTTTTGAATGATGGATGATTAGTGTTTTATTATTATTTGATTAAGCATGTTTAGTGTTAATCGTGGTTAGAATAAATTAATTGCGGTTAGAGTAACTATAGTTGGTTAATCGCGGTTAGATTAAAGTAATCTTGGTTGGGTTAATTAACCATAGTTGGGTTAGACCGGTAACCATGATTAGTATTAATAAATATTATTATTATTATTGGAATAAAATAATAATAATTTATTAATTTCGGAATTATTAATTAATTAAATTAATTTATAATTTCGAATTATTAATAGTAATATTGTTATTACTATTCATTGCTGAAAATTAATTATTTTTGGAGAGAATAATTAATTATGATTATTTATTGGAAATGGTTTTAATCGAGTAATTTTGGGGGAAAATTACTATGGTCTATTTTTCCAAAGTCAATAGTATTTATATACTATTTTATTAAATGACATTGGTTTATTAAAGAAGGGTTTTACTAAATGAAATTATTTGGGTTGGATAATTAATTATGGGATTGAAAAATAATTACAAGTATTTTGTGGGACTTGAATTATTTTATCGAAACAATCGACTATAGCATGATTCTTAAGTAAATATTTTTGAGTATAATTATAGTTTATACTTATTTTTGGGATGATTGAGTATTATTGGGGAATAGCTAATTGTTGTAGTCGTGAGGATACATATTTATTTATTAATTGATATTTGTGTTTATTTATTATTAAATATCGACACGTGGTTGGGTATCGGAGTATCGTGATGTTGATTGGTCGGAATTGATTGACATCGTGATTTGAATTGTTGGTTGTTCCCAAGAGTTAAGGAATATGTATGATTGAATGCTGATTGGAAATTGGATTTTGGAAATTATCGAGTGAGATCGCATGACATATTGCGTGGGTTATCTGAAATGGTCTGAAATGGCATGTCGCATGAGCATGAGCGTATGAGCGATGTTACATTCACGACCAAGCAAAAGCAAAGATAAGAATGAACTGTTTGCTGATGTGTTGCATGGTCAGATTAAAGTTGATAGCCCGGTTGAGCCGGATGACCGCCAATCCTTCGGGGTTGTGCCGTGACCATTGGGTCGCCTGATAGTGGTCAGATGCGGAGTCGCGGTTGAGGCCGGGCCCATGCTCCTTATGGAATGCCGTCGGTGGGGGATAGCCCATGACGTCGCCGTGCCTCACGGGGGAGGACGATGCCTGGTTTACGACCAGTTGACCGCCAACCATAAGGTTGTGCCATGTCCTAGAGGGTCGTAATAATCGGAGCATATGTGTGGGTATGAGACATAAGAAAGTTGTGTGAGATGCTCTGATTATTCGCATGCTCTTAATGTCGTGATGATTGAATTAACAGTTTCTGCAGGTTGCGTGTGCTAAGGCCAGGTAGGGTCGCCTGTGATTGCGAGTGTTAACTGTTAATAATTGCATATGAGCCTTGGTCTAAGCGTGTGTCTGTTAATGGTCGATTGGGTGTTATTCTCGTTGTTGAATTGTTGGCGATAGAGACATTGCACGTCGTGGCGCACTCGAGGCGAGTATGTCTCCTAACCGAGGCTTAGGATTTTGACTTGCTGAGATTTATCTCACTGGTTATTGAATAACCATTGTCAGGTCCTTAAGATGGAGGATCGACGCGTGTTTCAGCTCATGGCCGTTTATGAAGGGAGTAGGTTAACCTTGGCTTGTTGGTTTCATTGGCTCAATAGGAAGATGCCCGTGGTAAGGGCTTGTACTTGTAAACTTCCTAGGGTTAATCAGTAGATAAATAAAGCGGCACTTTGGAATGTGTTCTTATTGAGTTTTCCTGCTATCCCTATTTTTGTAATTGACCGGGGATTGTGATTCGTTTCCGCATGTGCATAATTACAAGATAAAAATAACGGTCGGCGACGGATCCTGGGGAGTCGCAAATCAAATGACCGCAAGAGAACAGGGGTTGCCGCGTGCTCGAGGGTCGGGGCGTGACATCCCCGTCGATTTTGGTATCGAGCCTCGGTCAATATATGGAGTGATAAGGTGCGATGGGTTTTGTGATAGTTAGTTAGGAAAACACCTCACGCTTGTGTTTGTTTATTTGATTCTCTGGCTATAAGTGGGTCGTTCTTGATTTCTAATTCCTTGTGGAGTTGGAAATAAGGTTTTCGTGATAATTTTATTAGACGAACGATCCTGATTCGAGAGTCCTTGAGGAAGGTTTTGAGATAGGGCAGTGAGCTCAGATTCAAGATGTTGCTGCTATTGCCGTTGTTGTTGCTCCTATCTCACCTTGTAAGTTCCATTGGTTGGAAAGAGGATTGACGATCGGTCGATGTTTAAGTTGGTTGAACCGTTCCTGGAGTTTGAGTTGTCCAAGTCTGCTAGGATGAGTAATCTTGATGTCGCAACCTTCTAGATCAAGGAATTGGAGTAAGTGTTTGTATTGTTGGAATGTTCAGAGAAAAATAAGATAGTCCTGGCAGAGTACCAATGCAAGGTAATGTTAGCATGTAATGGGAAGTAACCTAAGGAAGGGTTTTGCTTAAAGGTACTGTCCTCAAGTGGAGTACTGTGGACGAAGCGTTCAACGGAGCATGCTTTTCTAAGTGCATGTGGGAGCAAAAGGTGACCGAATTCCTGCAATTTCGTCAGAATCATTTGTTAGTTGCGCAACTTGAGGTTAAGATTGGAGAGCTCTCGAAGTATGCACATAGAATGATTGGGAATCTGGTAGATCGAGTCAGAAGGTTAGGGATGGTTTGAAATCGGAAATCAAGAAGGACCCTTGATCCTTTCGATTTTATCATTGGAAGTAACTCGTTTATTAGATAAAGGTTGCTAAGGTTGTTGGACGATTGTGGTTTAATTGTTAATTGAGGAATTAAGAATGGATCATTGCACCTATGCATTGATTATCGACAGTGTAACCAAAGGACGGTCATAAACAAGTATCAATTACCAAAGACAGATGACTTGTTTGATAAACCCAAGGATGGGCTATCTGTAGTTGAGGATTAAAAAGGAGAATATACCGAAGATGACACACTGGGTGTGATATGGTCACAAAGAGATTACCGTACCGTTGTTTGGATTAACTAATATGCCAATTGTTTTTATGGATTTGATGGATTGATTGATTAAGGCGTATTTGGATTGATTCGGAATTATGTTCGTGAACGATATATTGGAAATATTCAAGGAATTTAGAGGAACACGAACAGCACTTGAGGGCGGTTCTATAGACCATTCAAGAGCATAAACAGTATGCCAAGTTTAATATATGCGAGTTTGGATTTACTCGCGTTGCTTTTGTGGGTCGAGTGATCTTGGACGAAAGAAATTCGATGGATCCACTAAGATCAAGGCAATCAGAAATTGACCAAGACTTATGACAGTGACAGAAGTTCAGAGTTTTATAAGTCGGACAGGTTACTAAGGACGATTTGTAGAAAGATTCTCTACAATAGCTACGTCTCTGATGCGAGGTTAATAAAGGACATAAGAATTTGAATGGATGAATAAATGCAAGTATAATGTTTAAGAGCTTAAGGATAAGCTGATTACTGCACTGATTTTGAGGATTTAGTCTAGTATCGGAGTTTACGAGATCTACAGTGAGGTGTCGTATAAGTGATTTGACTGCGTGGTAAGGCAACAAGGAAGATTGGTTGCTTACGGGTTACGACAATTGAGGTCATTGGATTTAATGGAAGTCAGATAAATTTTATCTTGATGATTTGAGGAGTTGTAGGTATTGGATCATAAGAGATGATCGATTAAATGGTGATAACCTTTGATAAGATTTACGGTGGATGACTTATTGCTCGGAGGTCTTAGATTCGATTAAGATTTGAATTTACCCAAGATGGATTATTTCGGGAGATAATTAAAATAGGGATTTGAGGAATGGATTTTTGTCTTCGGTGGATTAAGAATTAATTATCCCTTGATGCTAGGTGGATAAATGGTGAAATAGCATTATCGATGATTTTCTTCTCGAGGTATTAGTAAGGGTTTCTTCAAGTGCTTAAGGTGATATTTTGGTTTGGTTATTAATTGGACATGAAAGGAATGTTGAAAGAACAATCGATGGTTTGTGGAATTCGGACAGCGATTTGATGGAAATTCGGTGAATCAAAATTCAAGTATCGATAAGTGACCCCATGTAAATGAGCTCATGAGTTGACGAGCTGAAGGAAGTTTTGTACTTTGGAGTGCTTAGACGAGGTTAAAATCGTGAGGCTTGGTATGGGACAGGCCAAAGCGGATAATACCTCCATGAGATAAAGCATGTTTAAAATGGACTTTTGCTAGTAGTGGTGCAGTTCACGATGCCCATGACGACCGATCCGAAGAGGCGGGGAGTGGTCGCGGGGGCCGAGTGCTCGAGCAAGGAGCGACTCTGCAGCTTCTAGGATATCGAAAGGGGCAGAAATGAACTGAACTACAAACTGGCAAAAAGAGAATGCTAGTGGGATAAATTTATTTGAGTGGTGTAGCAGAAATATGGTCAAGTTTGTGGAACTCCAGTCTATTGGAACAAGGTCAGAGAAAAGACGATCACTGGTTCAGAGATGGTTTTGTAGTTGATGGATGTTGTGAAGATATCAGTGACGGTGCAAAGTTGTTAAAAAGTTGATGCGAGTAAAGGACTAAGGCCTTTGGAATTTCAAGTAGGGAATCATGTTTTCCATATGGTGTCGCCGATGATAGGGACATCTCGATTGGTTAAGAAAGGAAAGCTGAGCCCTAGACATATCGAACCTTTCGAAATTTGGAGCGAATAAAAATTTTTGGCCTTAAATGGATAAAAAAAGCAAGTTTGAGCACCGTTGGCGCTTATAGCTGAGTGGTATCACGGGATGAAGCTGCAGGTCCGAGGACGGGGTTTCGAATCCTGGAAGCGGCGATTAGCCGCTGGAAAAAAAAAAGAAAAGAAAAGGAAAACCAACTTTTTGAACCTTTTTTCTTTTTGCAAAAGTGGACAAGTGTTTAGCCTTTTGGAACCAAAGACAGTTTGGGCAGGATTGGAAGTTTTGACAACATTGAAAGTGTTTGACAGCATTATGAGGCAGAATGAGCGACCTGGAGAAGTGAGGATGCAATGAGACATTAATACCCTCATTTGTTTAAGGATATTGGAAGTTCGGCAAATTTCGAGGAAGAAATTTTTCTAAGGAGGGAAGAGTTGTAACATCCCGAATTTTGGTAAGCCCGAATTATTGGAAAAGGATTCAACGGGCCCAGTTTTGGAGCCAAATATTTGGGAATTTGTCTTCAGGGTAAAAAAAAAAAAGCCCAAATGCCCCTCCCTAGAAGCTTGTTTGGATTTTATTTTGTTTTGTTTTGTTTTTCTTTTTTTGTTTTTGTTTTTCTTTTCTTTCCCCTTCCTTATCCGCACGTTTCTATCTCTCTCCCTTTTCTCTCTCTTCCCCTCACGTTCCTCTCTCTGTCGACAACCCCCACTTGCCCTTATCCTCTCTCTTTTCCTCCCACTTGTTTGACTAGTCCTCTCTTATCTCTTTCTTCTTCTTTTTGCCCCCCACTTGTCTGACACCCATGTACTTCTCTCTCTCTCTCTCTCTCTCTCTCCTCTCCTGCACGTTCGACGCTCCTCCCCCCCCAGCAGCTGCAGCTTCTTCTTCCTCTCGTTTTCTTCTCTTCCAGCCGATGCTTGGCTTGCTGTTGCTGCTTTTCTTTTGCTGCCACCCCTACTGGCGACCACCACCCATCTCCGTCGCAGCACCGCCGCCTCGCCGGCACGTCGGACCGCCGGTGGGTCGCCGTTCGGAGCCGAGCCAGCTGTCTTCTTCTTTTGCAAACCCTTCCCTTTTTGTTGCTGCTGCTGCCCTTTTCTTCTGGGTTGCCTCTGTCCTCGCCGTCCAGCCACCGCAGCAGCTTCGACTGGGTGCTGAACCACCGCGGGACGCCGGAGTTGCCGTCGCGACCGCCGCCCGAAGCTAGCGGAGCTGGCTGCCTCGCCTGTGCAGCTGCACCGCTCCTCTCCTCCCTTCTCTGTCCGAGTGCTGCTGCTGCCTTGTTCCAGTTCTGGTCGTCGGAGCAGCGAGCTGCCGCCTCGCCGTCGCTCGGCCACCACCGCCCTTCGCCTGACCACCCCGGACCGAGCTGCTGCTACCCTCTATCCTCCTTCTTCTTCCTCAGTTTTGGGCCGAACCAGACCCGTGGACGCCGGAGCAGCGAGTTGCTGCCTCGCCGTCGCTCGGCCGCCGTCGTCCTTCCACCCTGGCCGCCGCTTACCATCCGCCCAGCCGCCGGAGCCACCCTAGCCAGCTGCCACCCCCACGAACCAGCTGCACCGCCTCTCCTTTCTCTCTCTCGGTTCTGTCCAGACCTCATCGGAGCCGCCGCCTGGTCGCCGGAGCTGCTGGCCACCGTCCGGAGTCGCCGGACCGCCAACCAGTCAGCCCCATGCCGCCACAGCCGCTGGTTCCTCCGATCCTCAGCTTGTCGCCACGTGGACAGCCGCCCTCGACCGAGACCCGGTCCCGGGCCGCCTCGTCCCGACGCGCCGGAAGTTCCCGGGCGTTCCCCTCGCCGCCGTCGTCGCGCTCGTGTCGTCGGAATTGCTAACCCGTGAGTTGATTTTCTAAACCTTGTTTAGGGTGCTAAACTCCCTTAGGGTGATTAGTTTAATATTAAGCTTGATTAGTGCTTTTGAATGATGGATGATTAGTGTTTTATTATTATTTGATTAAGCATGTTTAGTGTTAATCGTGGTTAGAATAAATTAATTGCGGTTAGAGTAACTATAGTTGGTTAATCGCGGTTAGATTAAAGTAATCTTGGTTGGGTTAATTAACCATAGTTGGGTTAGACCGGTAACCATGATTAGTATTAATAAATATTATTATTATTATTGGAATAAAATAATAATAATTTATTAATTTCGGAATTATTAATTAATTAAATTAATTTATAATTTCGAATTATTAATAGTAATATTGTTATTACTATTCATTGCTGAAAATTAATTATTTTTGGAGAGAATAATTAATTGTGATTATTTATTGAAATGGTTTTAATCGAGTAATTTTGGGGGAAAATTACTATGGTCTATTTTTCCAAAGTCAATAGTATTTATATACTATTTTATTAAATGACATTGGTTTATTAAAGAAGGGTTTTACTAAATGAAATTATTTGGGTTGGATAATTAATTATGGGATTGAAAAATAATTACAAGTATTTTGTGGGACTTGAATTATTTTATCGAAACAATCGGCTATAGCATGATTCTTAAATAAATATTTTTGAGTATAATTATAGTTTATACTTATTTTTGGGATGATTGAGTATTATTGGGGAATAGCTGATTGTTGTAGTCGTGAGGACACGTATTTATTTATTAATTGATATTTGTGTTTATTTATTATTAAATATCGACACGTGGTTGGGTATCGGAGTATCGTGATGTTGATTGGTCGGAATTGATTGACAGACTGTGATTTGAATTGTTGGTTGTTCCCAAGAGTTAGGGAATATGTATGATTGAATGCTGATTGGAAATTGGATTTTGGAAATTATCGAGTGAGATCGCATGACATATTGCGTGGGTTATCTGAAATGGTCTGAAATGGCATGTCGCATGAGCATGAGCGTATGAGCGATGTTGCATTCACGACCAAGCAAAAGCAAAGACAAGAATGAACTGTTTGTTGATGTGTTGCATAGTCAGATTAAAGTTGATAGCCCGGTTGAGCCGGATGACCGCCAATCCTTCGGGGTTGTGCCGTGACCATTGGGTCGCCTGACAGTGGTCAGATGCGGAGTCGCGGTTGAGGTCGGGCCCATGCTCCTTATGGAATGCCATCGGTGAGGGATAGCCCATGACGTCGCCGTGCCTCACGGGGGAGGACGATGCTTGGTTTACGACCAGTTGACCACCAACCATAAGGTTGTGCCGTGGCCTAGAGGGTCGTAATAATCGGAGCATATGTGTGGGTATGAGACATGAGAAAGTTGTGTGAGATGCTCTGATTATTCGCATGCTCTTAATGTCGTGATGATTGAATTAATAGTTTTACGCAGGGTTGCGTGTGCCAAGCCGCTGTAGGGTCGCCCGTGATTGCGAGTGTTAACCGTTAATAATTGCATATGAGCCTTGGTCTAAGCGTGCGTCTGTTAATGGTCAATTGGGTGTTATTCTGTTGTTGAATTGTTGGCGATAGAGACATTCCACGTCAGGGCGCACTCGAGGCGAGTAGGTCTCCTAACCGAGGCTTAGGATTTTGACTTGCTGAGATTTATCTCACTGGTTATTGAATAACCATTGTCAGGTCCTTAAGATGGAGGATCGACGCGTGTTTCAGCTTGTGGCCGTTTATGAAGGGAGTAGATTAACCTTGGCTTGTTGGTTTCATTGACTCAATAGGAAGATGCCCGTGGTAAGGTCTTGTACTTGTAAACTTCCTAGGGTTAATCAGTAGATAAATAAAGCGGCACTTTGGAATGTGTTCTTATTGAGTTTTCCTGCTATCCCTATTTTTGTAATTGACTGGGGATTGTGATTTGCTTCCGCATGCATTTAATTAAAAGATAAAAATAACGGTCGGCGACGGATCCTGGGGAGTCGCAAATCAAATGACCGCAAGAGAACAGGGGTTGCCGCATGCTCGAGGGTCGGGGTGTGACAGCACTAACTATCCATCATGGTCTAAAGCTGTACAAGTTTATCTTACTGCAACTAGACAAAATGCTTATCTTACATCTACACTTCCCTTGGATAAGAGTAAAGTAGAAGATTGGATTGCCAAAGACGCAATGATCTGTACACTATTATGGAATAGTATGGATCCGAAGATTAGCCCTCACTTCATTCAGTTTAATTTTGCTAAGGAAGTTTGGGATAAATGTACTCTACTTTATTCTAGCCAAAATAATATGGCACGAGTGTGCGACACATGGGAGGCCCTGTTTGATCTTCAACATGGAGATCAGTCTCTATCTGAATATTACGCTCATTTGACTGCACTTTGCCGATAGTTAGATGCTTATCTTCCAGCTTCCAATGATGTGAATGTATTAGTGAAACACTACGAGGATCTTCGAGTGATACTATTTCTTAAAGCACTAAGGCTTGAATATTCCTCCCTTCGTCAGTAGATTACGTCCGAAAGCTCCTTCCTACAGTTGATGAGGCTTTCTCCCGAGCCTTATGCATGATACCTACCGACAAGATCTCCACTAAAACTTTTGAGACAAGCACCATGCTTTCTCATGGCTTTAGTGGACGTGGAGCTCGTGGTCATGGTTATCAAGGTAATGGACGTTGGTTTATTCAGAGTGGAAGTCGTGGTGGGCATGATAGAAGTATTGGTAGTCATGGCTCTCAATATTGTAACCATTGCTAGAGGGCTGGACATACTGAAGCTTACTGCTACACGCTTCATCCAGAGCTTTGACCCATAGTTGCTGCATATACTGAAGTGGAAGATTCTTCCTCACCAGTTCAACCAATTCCTACTAATGTGCAGAATACAAAAGATTCGGCTACATTGACACATGTAGAATATGAGGCTTGGATTCGCTCCTAATAAGTGACAGGAACTTCGGCTCCCACTGCAACTCTAGCACATAGCTCAAAAGGTAGTTCATTATATTTACTTTATACAGTGTCGAACTCTTGGATTATAGATTCTAGAGCTACTCATCATATAGCTGGTAATTCTAAATTGTTGTTTTCATTAAAGTCCACACCTCTTGGGGTGTCCAACTCTGTTTCATTAGTTAATGGTTCAATTTCCCAGGTTACTGGCACTAGAGATGCCCATTTGAGTTCCTCCCTTTCTTTATCATCCGTCCTTCATCTCAAATCGCCATATAATTTGATTTATGTTAGTTCATTAACTAAAGAACTAAATTGTTCTATCACCTTTCTTGTGTCTCACTATGTTTTTTAGGATCTGAGGAATGGATAGATGATTAGTGGGGGACATGAATCAAATGGCCTACACTATCTATACAAGAAGGTGATAGTTGTAGCAGCTTTGAAACACACATCCACTTATGTATTTTGGATGCATTGTTGTGCTGGTCATCCACCATCAAACATTCTTCAACAATTGTTTCCAAAGTATGAGTTTGTGAGTACCTTTGAGCGTGAAGCTTGTCAGTTTGGAAAACACCACAGAGTCTCTTTTCCTTCTCGCTTTCAAAGTCGTGTGTCTAGTCCCTTTGAGTTGGTTCATTCAAATATATGGGGTCTGTGTCGTGTTTCTGATACATATGGTTTCCAGTACTTTGTTACATTTGTGGATGATTTTTCCCGAATGACTTGGTTGTTCTTAATAAAAGATCGTACTGAGATTTTTCATTGCTTTCGTCAATTCTATTTTGAGGTGTTGAATCAATATAATATTTCTATGAAAACTCTACAGTCCGATAATGTCAAAGAGTATCTTGCTGTTGCCTTTGGTTTTCAACCTTTTCTTGATTCCCATTGCATTATTCATCAAACTTCCTTCTCATATACACCACAATAAAATGGTATAGCTAAACATAAAAATCGTCATCTCCTTGATGTTGCTTGTGGTCTTCTATTTCACATGTATCTTCCGAAAACATTTTGGGGCCATGCTGTTCTTACAGCCTACTTCTTAATTAATCGGCTTCCAACTTCCGTTCTTCAAGGAGAGACACCTTTCTCTATTTTGCATCCAAATTGTCCTCCCTTTGCATTATTGCTACATGTCTTTGGATGTGTTTGTTTTGTCTATTCTCTCACTCCAGGTCTTGATAAGTTGGCTCCTCATGTTGAAAAATGTGCCTTTGTTGGGTACTCTCAAACTCAAAAGGGTTATAAATGTTTCAATCCTACTAGTCGTCACGTGTTTGTATCAGCAGATGTGACATTTTTTGAGGACTAGCCATATTGTAGTACTCAAACAGTCTCTATAGTTCCTCCCAACAATGATGAGTGTGTCTTACTGATTCCTCCACCAAACTCACTTCCTCTAATATCGTCAATAGGATTTTAGTTTGCTAATCAAACTTACCATAAATGAGGAACAACTCCCATTACAGGAGTACGGCCATCACCTGATTCATCTAATCCCTCATTGGTTGTTGTGCCATCCCTTGATCTCGATCTTGATCCTGTTACTATTCCTGATCAACCCATTACTACTCAAAAAGGTATAGGATCTTGCGTTGGGCGTCCTGTGGAACATTATACACTTTATTCTGGTTTGTTTTATTGTTTTCATACTCGTCATCCTATTAGCAACTTTTTGTCATATGATCGTTTATCTCCTACCTTCTCTACTTTTGTCTCGTCCTTATCCTCTATTTTTGTACCTAGCAGTGTTACTGAAGCTCTTGCTCATCCTGGTTGGAGACAAGCCATGGAGGATGAAATGAAAGCACTCATTGGAATCGTACTTGGAAGCTTACTACCCTTCCTATGGGAAAACAATCTGTTGGTTGTCGTTGGGTTTTCACGTTTAAGGTCCAACCTGATGGCACCATAGATCAATTGGAGGCATGATTGGTCGCCAAAGGATATATTCAAACATATGGTGTTGATTATGATGACACTTTTTCTCCTATAGCAAAAATTCCATTTGTTCGTGTCTTTATTTATATAGCAACGCGTTTTGGATGGTTTCTTCATCAACTAGACATAAAAAATGTGTTCCTACATAATGATTTGGATGAAGAGGTGTATATGGAGCAACCACCCAGATTTGTTGCTTAGGGGGAGAATCCGGTAAGTCATTTACATAAGGCATTGTATGGACTCAAGCAATCTCCTCGTGCTTGGTTGGGTAAGTTTAGTGATGCCGTTATACAGTTTGGATTAAAGCGTTGTCAAGTAGACCATTCAGTCTTCAGTTCTATCTCCTCAGCAAATTGTATTCTTCTGGTGGTATATGTGGATGATATTATCATTACTAGTAGTGATTCAGATGGTATTCAACAACTCAAACAATTTCTGCATACACAGTTTAGTACTAAGGATATGGGACGTCTGCGGTATTTCCTAGGTATTGAGGTTGCCTACTCGCATACAGGTATAA
The DNA here is from genome assembly GCA_014182895.1 of Angophora floribunda. NCBI lineage: Eukaryota > Viridiplantae > Streptophyta > Magnoliopsida > Myrtales > Myrtaceae > Angophora > Angophora floribunda. Next base: position 8,211,057 of record CM024707.1, read on the forward strand.
ATTTAACCCGGAGAAAATATGTTCTTGACATTTTTGATGAGGTTGGACTTGTTGGAGCAAAACCGATTGATACTCCTACAGAACCCAATGTGAAACTTGATGCAGAAGATAGAGAATTATTACATGACCCAAAGAAATATCAGAGAGTTGTTGGTAAGTTGAATTATCTTACCATCACGAGACCTGATATAGTCGTTAGTGTTGTAAGCCAATTCATGGGTTCTCCTCGGACTACTCACTGGGATGCTGTGCTTTGAATTATCAAATACTTGAAAGGAGCACCAGGTAAATGACTAATTTTCAAGAATTATGGCCACCTGGATACCACAAGTTTTTCTTATGTGAATTGGGCTAGATGTTCTACTAGTAGAAGATCTACATCGGGTTATTGTATATTTCTTGGAGGTAATTTAGTTGCTTGGAAGAGCAAGAAACAACATGTGGTTTCTCGATCAAGTGTAGAAGCAGAATATAGAGCAATGGCACATATGATTGGTGAATTGCTCTAGTTGAGGATGTTATTGTCAGAAATTGGAATGTCAACATCAGAACCATCGATATTATATTGTGACAATCAATCAGCTATTCATATTGCAAACAATCTTGTCTTCCATTAGCGAACCAAGCACATTGAGGTTGATTGTCACTTTATAAGAGAAAAAGTTCAGAAATGAGATATCACTCTTCAACGTACAAGAACGGAGGATAAGCTTGTAGATATTTTTACCAAGTCTTTATGAGGAAATAGAGTGAATTTTTTATGTAACAAGTTGGGATTGTTTGATATCTACGTCCCAATTTGAGGGGGAGTGTTAGGAAATAATAATAAGGGTAAAATAGTTAACAGTTAATCTTGTGTTGAGAGGGTTATATATATTGTATGCATTCTTGTAATCCTTTTCTGATTAAGAGAATACAATACATAGAATACTCTTTCTTTCAACAGTTTTAAACCTTTTAATTGTGCCAATTTAATCATTTTGCAAAATTTTGGCTAGACATTAATGTGGCAGCTCAGTCAATGTTAGTAGGCCAATGTGAAAAGACCAACGTTAATGTCGACAATTATTAAATATTTTTAAAACTTTTTTGAATTTTTTATTGATTATTTTTTTTGTTTCCTTTTTTTTACACGGGGGCTGCTAGACCCTAGGCTAGGGCCCTAACACCCTCACTACAGCTTGCAATGGCCTAGGTGAGGACTTGCTGTCACGCCCCGACTCTCGAGCTCGCGGCAACCCCTTCTCCATGGTCAATTGAAAGCGACGTCCCAGGACCCGTCCATGACCATTCATTTTATCTTTGATTATGCGCAAGCGGAAGACGAACCATCCCCAGACAAACAAACAATCAAACAGGGATAGAGGGATGAACAGCAAGAACAACAACAACTACTCAATTATTCAATTTACTGGATTGACCAATGGAGGATCGTTTTCCCGAATTACAAGCCCAACAAAAAGGGCCGATCCATCCTCTAAGCCAAATCAAATAGAAACTAGGCTAATCCGATTAAACAAGAAGAACCCTCAGGTTCAACACCACGGTCACTCGGACCCATCGGACTCAAGCTCCGTCGAGTCGATCACTGGAGAAGCGGGGGCAGGATTCTCCATTGCGGGTACGCCATTCTAGGGACCTGAAAATGTTTAACCACGACAGTTGAGATAAAATCTCAGCGAGTTCTTCCCTAAGCCCCGGTTAGTACGCCAACTCAACTCGGGGTATCTCTCCGTAACCACCCCTCACTCAACCCCACAAATGCATACAACGTACAACCCGCAATCAAACAACCACCAGGGTCAACCAATAAACACTATTCGGTTCGCATGCAACCTTACCCGGTCTGCCATACCCTGCACGTCAAATCTCATACAATGCAAACAAGGCACATGGCCGTTAGATGATACAGTTCATCACTCATATGCAAATCGCGTCACAAGCGATCTCACCTGGCCATTGCCACACCCTGCACGACTGTCAACTCATGCGTGCGTACCACAAATAATGCAATCATCACGACATTAAGAGCATGCGAATAATCAGAGCATCTCACACAAATTTCTCATGTCTCACACTCACACATGCTCCGATTATTAACGCCCCCTCCTGGGCCAACGGCACAACCTTATAGTTGGCGGTTCCTGGCTAAACCAGCTTCGTCCTCTTTACCTCGAGGCACGGCGACGTCAGGGGTCATCCCTTCCCTCTGACGGCATTCCCGAAGGAGCACAGGACCCGCCCACTACCGCAGTCCCGCAACTGACAGGAACATAGGACCCACCCACTACCGTAGTCCCGTCACATGTCCCCCGTCAGGCATCCGACCGAAGTCAGGTGACCAAATGGCCACAGCACAACCCCATAAGGATTGTCGGTCTACCGGCAACGCCGGGCTCTCCTCTTAATGTGATCATGCAACACATCATCAAACAATCCATTTATATCTTTGCTCTGTCGTGAATGCAACATCGCTCATGCTCATGCGACATGCCATTTCAAATAACCCACGTAATATGACATGCGGTCTCACTCGACAATTTCCAAAATTCAATTCAACCAACACTCGATCACGCATTTCATCAATATTCACGAGCATAATTAATAATCGGCACTCCAATTAATCACAACAATCAAGAGCACATCAAAATGAGACTAAATTTAGCTTCGCATGAACAAAGGTCACGTGAATGAATGTCGTGAACAAAGTGATTATGAACAGTGATTTTTCCGAAATTCAATTAATTAAAACATTTAATCCAGAAATTAAACAAAACATTAATTAAAACAATTAATCAATTCAATTAAATCAAATCATGCTTAATCAATCACATAAACACAATTAATCCCAAATTAAGCACAATTAAGCTTAATAAGCAAAATTAAGATAATCTAATCTTAATCATCTATCTAACCACCTATCTTAGGGCTAATACAACTTAATTAAACCCCTTAAACCAAGATTAACACTAACTAACCAACCCTAAGCAAGTTTAGGCACTAAATAGGGATTAGGAGCTAAACTCACCCGTTAAGCGGGCCGGCGACACGGACGCGGCGGCGGCGACGAACCCGACACCTGGGGACCTCTACCACAGCGATCCAAGGCGGTCCTGGGGCTGAGAACAGCAGCAACAAACTCGAAATCCCTCTGCAACTCTGAAAACTGCACTGCACAGGAGGAAGAAGCTGATCGGAGTTGAACGGGCTGCCCGGAGCTCCGGCGAGCGGCGGGCCAGCGACCAACGGCACCTGGGGGTCGAGGGGGAACCACTTGTGGCTGGTATGGGCGGAGATTGGGTCGGAAAGGGAGGATAATGGCCGAAACAGCAAAACAGAACAGCAGCAGGCGGTCAGAAAACGGTCCAGCCGGCGGTGGCTTTCGGCCGGAATACGGGTTGACCGGAAGCTCCTTCCGGCGATCGGCCGACGTTATTTGAACGGAATTTCTCTTCTGAACACAACGGCGGGTGGCACGAGACGAGATTCCAACGGGAAGGTAATGAACAACTCAGATTTCGGTGAAAGGTCAAACTGAAAAACAGAAGGAAGGAAGGAAAACCATGGGAGAGAAGTGTGCGGTTTTGGAGAAGATGAAGAGGAGAGAGAGAGTGAAGTGAAGGCTGAAGGATAAGCCTTATCCAAGCCATCAAGGCTTGCCCCACTTGCCAAACAATGACCTCATCTTATCTCTCTTCCTTTTTGACTTTTCTTCAAAATATCCAAGGGCATTTTGGTCATTTCCACCTTGCACATTTCCCAATCTGTCCTTGGGCTGAAAATGGAAGAGCGGGCCTAGGAAATGGGCTTGAAAATGAATAGGAATGGGCTCGGGAATTTATTGGGCTTGAATCGGCTCGGTTTTAGACAATGGGCTCGGAAGGGTAAATGCTCGGTTTGGCCCGACGGGCTCACTTGCTTGCCTCGGGCCTTCCATGGTGACTGTCCCACCTTGGGCGTGAGGCCCACACTGTTCTTGCCCGGCCCACGTCCTCATAGGCTCGTTTTCTTGGTCCGTAAATCCCTTTTCCAATTACTCGGCTCAACCGGCAATGTCGATTGTCTAAGAAGCATCGTCCAAAAGTCCTTCTCGAACATTCCCGAAAATTCGAAGTCTAATACTGGATTTTCATGCCTTGTCAATTTCGCCCGAATGCCATTTTGGTACTACTCAGACTGACAGGCGGCTTTGAGGATTCACGCGTAACCGACTCGTGCCAATTCACGTTCAAGACTTCTCGACACATGGACGTCCTTGACTACATGAAATTGCGAAGAATCGATTCTTATTTCAAAGTACACGATTATCAAGGATCGACATAGGGCCGTTCGCGGGTTCGATAATAGTAGACTTAATCACCCGTCGTCCCATTATGTTATACCCACGAATCGACTTCTAGTCGTCCCTAAAATCGGCCTGTATATCTACAGGATCGTCCTTACGCAAGTCTCACGGTCTGGTCGTTTTCCCAGGTCAAGTTCTTTAGTCGCACGAGTTCTGTCTTCATTAGCCTTTCCCCTCAATGTCAGTATCTCAAGAGTGATCAGTTCCGAGTGAGATCAACCAACAATGCATTGACGAAATTAACGCTCGTTCCTCCCTAAAAGGACTCGAATTTCAGGATGTTACACTTGCAACTCCCATTGGCCATAGGGAGGGCTTGCGGCCCTTGCCTATGAGTCCGTGGCCTTGCAAACCTTGTGTCGAAAGAGAAAAAAAGAAAAGAAGAAAACATACAAAGATAAAAATCATTAAAAAGTTGTAATTTTTTCAAAAATTAATAAATTATCCAAGTTAGTACTGGTCATGCCATATTGGACAGCCAACATTAACTAGACCATCACATCAACGATATTTGGCCAAAATTGTTAATTCATTAAAAAATTTATGACTATATTTGCACAATTGAAAGGTTTAGAATTAAATTGACAAAATTTAAAAAGTCGGGAAAATTCCAAAAAAAGGTCATAAGTGCCCTCAAATTCTCAAATAAGGGCCTAGCTTTCCGGCAATCAAGGGCATTTTCGTCATTTACAATTTTTTCTATTTTTTTTTATTTTTCTGATCATCTTCTTCTCCATCACTGGTGGCCAACCGAGCTGAGCGAGGGTTGCCCTTGCCCGATCCGGCGAGGGCCACTCTCACCGGTGGCCGACGAGGGATGGCCTCTCATGGGCGAGGCGACCCATGCCTTGGGGGAGGCCGCCGCTCGCAGCTGTTCACGAGGTTGGCCTCACCTGTAGCCAACGAGGGCCGCCTTGCCCATGGCCGACGAGGGCCTCCTCACTCGCGGCCAATGAGGGCCAACTACCATGAATGGTCCTATGAAACTAAATTCATAAACTGAGTGGCAAACTTGTGGCAGGTATGCTATCCCACACACGGCTCTCCAGGCCTTAAAGGGACTACCTGTTAGCCACCAAGTTGCTTCTCAGGTCATGAGCTTAGATCATAGTGATCTTCCATAATATCGAAAATTCTGATGCACAGGATCCCCTAAGGGCAAGTGCAGAGCATACTCCAGGATTTTTCTCAATCATAGTGTTTATTCAGAACCATCGTTCTGGACTAGAAGAGAATGTGAGTGTTTAGAAGATCATGTTGGAAGTAGAGTACACAACACACTTCTTATTTCACTCGATGGATCTTACAATGGGGACTCCTTGCTCTTATATAGGCAAAGGAGGGTACAAACGACAAGGAATGGCTGACTAGCCAAAAAACACAATTATGAAAGCACACTAGCCATTAATAGGCTACAAACATAGGAGGAAAACCCGTGACCAACTATGAACAGTGGATTTTCGGTAGATGCTACAAGAAACTAGGCCGGGATGAACAAAGGAATGCTGTTTTCGGGGACGTTTTTTATTTGTCTCTTCCGTCTCTAGCATTGTAGTCATAGTCTGAATCATCAGAGCTATGATGAGCTATCTGTTCTCTGAGTAGCGCGTCCTCATCCATATCAGATGGACTGGAGCTTCCATCCTTTTCTCTTTTAAAGGCGCGAATGAGATTCTCGATTTCCTCTCGCCGATGTGTCAAGGCGGAGAGGAGCTAGACCGAAAGTGCCGAAAAGGGGCGTAATTTGGGGTGTCTCCCCATGGATCTTGAGAAAGTGGTCCCCCACGGATCATAGGGGTGGAGGAGTCCGGATTGTTTTGCTTGAAAGATCCGGAGGGCTTCTAGGATCTTTTCTTTCATCGGATCCCAAGCGTCGAGGTGGTCCCAGGAAACAGGGACTCGGGCAGATGGCCATGCTTCTGGTGGGATGGTGCGATTCTGCTGGCATAGGATTCTCTGGAGTTCTCTTGATGAGGATCTGCTGGTGGTAATGGAGTAGGGTAGTGTCTGATGAACTTGTGCAGATTCTTGAAAAACTTGAGGCTTGTAACTTGACGTTCCTGCAACAGAAGGTGTGTCAGAGATCCATCCAGTGGGATGGCAATATGTCCATGGGCGGTGGAATAGGACAATGGTATGACGTTCCGGTTCAGCCTTCCTTGACGATTCTGGATTTTGAAGAGTTCTTTCCAATCTTTGGAGCGGCTTGAACCATGCAAAAACATCTAAAAGATATTTCTGGTTATGGTCATGTCCAAATTTGCTTCTTTGATGAATACCGCAAAATTTGTTCGCAGGGAAATTCAATGGCTATTGTGTACAGATTGAACATGTACCAAAGTAACCATTTCATGTCTTCGAAATGCTTCATTCGGAGACCATCGAAGGGGATGGATGAATGGATATTGTGGATGGAGTCCATCCGGTCCGAGCATTAGCCGCCATATTCACGAAAAATTCGAACCGATATTCCCACATTAATTCCGGAAGTCTTTCTTTCAAGACATTATGTCGAATGGCCAAAGGAATCTCGGGAGGGTATTTAAGTTTCGCCATCCACACCGCATGTCGGTGGTGTGATATGTCTCTGAGAGGGGTTCCTTCTTGACATACATGTGTACTGCTTGAACTGGTTCTTTTTGTCTGGATAAGAAGTCAGCTAGGACATTCTTTGTCCCTAGAATGTGTTTGACTTCGAAGGAGTATTTTGAAAACCATTCAGCCCATCGGAGTAATTGTGGGTGCGGGACTTGCTTTTGTTTAAACTTGAGCATCTGGGGAAAGGAGGACATATCCATTTCAACAAGAAAATGGTGTCCTATAAGATGAAACTCAAATTTCTTGATGCCATATTTGACTGCAAGTATTTCCTTGAAAGTGGAATGGTAATGGATTTCTGCTTGAGAGAATCGACCACTTTTGTAGGCACAAATATGCCTATTCCCATCAATTTCTTCTAAAAGAATAGCTGCCCAATATTTGTCGCTGGCATCAGTCTGGAGGATTCTTTTGCCAGTAGATGGGATTTTTAAGGGAGGAAGATGCTGTAAAAGTTGTTTGAGCTGAGAAACAGCCTGAGTTTGCTTGGGTCCCCATGAGGGAGGATTCTTTTGAGCATCTTTTGGAGAGGTCTGAGATATGTGGAAATATGAGGAATAAAATCTCGCAAGTAATTTACAATGCCAAGGAATTGCTGGACTTGTCTGGTGTTGAGATCCTTTTCAGGAAATTTTTGGAGTTCCTCTGCAATATGGGGTTCAGGGCAATAAGTTCCCTCTTTCAAGTGCATGCCAAGGAATTCAATTTCTGTTTGGGCAAGGATCATTTTTTTCTGAGAAAGCATAATGCCATGCTTTTTGACAATATCAGCAAATTGTGTCAAGAGTTGGCAATGAGATTGTTCATCAGGGCTGAACAAAAGGATGTCATCAATATAGATTTGGGAATTTGGAAGAATTGGTTCAAAAATTTTACACATAGCCTTTTGGAAAAGGGAAGGTGCGTCTTAAGGCCAAAAGGAACAACTGTCCATTGAAAGTCTTTGGTTTGGGATACGTAACCCCGTCTTGGGTCCGTCGGCGGGTCAATTCCCAACCGCCAAAATCCCGCCTTAAGATCAAATTTTGAATAAATCTTTGCCAGGCAAGGCTAAGAAAAAGGGAGTTTCGGTGGGGTAATGGGAATTTATCATCCCGGAGGAATTCATTCGAGGTTGATAATTTATTACTAACCTCATTTTTCCACGATTTTGTTCAGCTCGCTTGTTGACATAAAATGCTTCACATACCCATTGAGAGTCAGATGGTTCAATGAGACCTTGTGCCAATAGTTCTGCACATTCTTGCTGTGCAAGTGCAAGGTGTTGAGGGCTCATTCCAGAATGACTTGCTCTCGTCGGATTAATGTCTTCATTTTTCTTGAATGGGAGCTTGACATAAAACCGGGAGTTTTTCCATAAGGGTTGGGTGCAGGTCTGGGAGAACTCAGAATGTGACTCAGTACAAGAGGAAATCAAACTCTGGATGATTGGGTCAAACAAGGCGGGCTCAAGTGTATAGAACCGTTTGGTTTCAACAAATTCCCTGAACTGATTTTTGAAACGTAAACCACGGAAAGTATTCTCGAGCTTGGGGAGTTGGGTAAGAATGTCCTGCAGCCAATGATAATATCTTTGTCCGGGGATCTGGAACCAAGGACTCGGTGGTAATAGAACACCGGGGAAAAATTGGATGGTAATTGGCTTACTTCGATACTTGGTAGCAAATGTGTCACCGTAAGCCGAATTGAAATACCTGGTGTATGGCTTCCATAACTCTTCTGGGAGAATCTTAGTGTCTAAAATGGAAGAACTTGCTCCAGTATCAATAAGTGCCACCAAAGGGATTGGTTTATGATATTTGGACAAAAGGATATGGATGGGGATATATGGGTGGTGTGTTGGTTCAGTGGTGTGAATGTGGTCTGGAGTATCAGGGAAGAAGGTGAAGACATCATTTTCAGAATCCGAAGCTGAGTCTGAGCTATATGTTTGAATAGCACAGAGGGTATTTTCTGAGGGTTGGTCGTCTAAGGAGAAGACAGACTCAATGTCAGAATCATCAAGTTGGATGCCAGTGCTCTGAGCGATTTTATCAATCAAATGGCTCCCACGACTCTTGGCCTTTGGACAATTTTTGCAAAATGTCCTTTTTGTTGCAAACATAGCATCCGTGTCTTTGCTTCGTTTTTTGGAGGAGCGATGATGGCTTTTTCGCAAGAATTTCCATTTACCTTTACTTTTTCCTTTGCGTGTCTTCTTGAAGGAAAACTTTCTAAAGTGTCTTTTCTTTTTGCAACTTTGTGCAAGAGGGATCGAGCAATCCCCGGACATTTTATCTTCAAACCAGGTTTAAAGCATGCCTTATCAAGATGTCTGTCTTCTTTGAGGAAGTTCCTAAGGCTTCTCTCGGAGAGACAGAGTTCTTCTATGGCGATATGAACTGCTTGTTGGATTTCACCAAGGGTGGCTTCTGTGAGGCTTTTCTGTCGCTGTTGGAGGGTTTTTTTTGCAGCTTGACTTAATTCTCTTGGGATGGATGCCAAGAAGATAGGCTTGAGATTCCAATCTGCACCAAGTAAATAGAATAACTTGATCATGGCTTGGAAATGTCGGTCAAGATCTTTACGCCCGAATGAGCAACATTTTCGGTCAAAAACTCCTTTCTCTTGAGTTCTTTGGAGTCTTCAGGTTTGCCAATGAAATACATGTGGATAATCTGGATAGCATTATCCAATGGCTGGGTCAAGAAGTACATCTGATCTTGTTCGGAGCCAGTATGCCACCAATCTTTAAGTGCTCCAAAGAAAGCGACGGTAAATTCTAGGAGAATATCATAGGTGCTTTGGGTTCGAAATGTGTCTGGTTTGTGAGCCAAGCATGAAATTCTTGGAGTCGATCGTGCCACTTATGATATGGGATGTCGTCCAAAGTAAAGTAAACTTTGGAGGATGATGCGGTGAAAGTCCGGGTTGCATCAAAGTTGCTCGGGTGATGTATTTCTGGTTCGAAAATATATCTTCGTCTTTGACACTATTTGCCATAAGCAAATTGTCTTCCGAAGAAACCGATTCGGTAAAGACGTCGAAATTGGATTCGACGAAGTTTCAACCTCGTGTAGCCGTGGATGGTTTGATGACAAAGCAATTGAAGGAATCTGCCGTCAAGAAAAGTCTCAATGGGGTTAGAAATGGTCAGGGTAGCAGGTGGGTTGCTGGGAGGATGATCACTGGGTGGGTGTTCAGGTGTTCCAGGAGGAGATGGTGATTCTGTAGGAGTGAAAGACTCCTTCTGCTTTTGTTTAAGCTTGCGGAGTTTTTCTCTGAGAATCAAAAAATTGTTCTGAGGTGGAGGAGCAAAATGAGCCGAGAACAAAGAAGAAAAGAGGATGATGATCATAGAGATGATTCTGGCTTGGGTGGCAAAGAAGGAGAGGGAAAGAAAGGTGGATCAATTGGAGTGAAAGACTGCTGACTTTTGAGAATTTGAATTTGCCTTTTGAGCTTGTCAATTTCTGGCTTTTGATCTTCCAAATAATGGCTAGGAGGTGCTTGCTTGGTTTCTAGCAAATGAAGCCTTTTCTGAAGTCTTTCAACATACGGCAAGATAAGTCGGTAGTCTTGTCTACACGTTCAAGACGTGTAGCAACACCGCCTGTAAGCTCATTTTGGGCCAAAGCATTTTCGGTTTGCCAATTCAAAATGCAGTTTCAAGAATGGAGGGTCAAGCTTCCGTTGTCCTTGGGCATTAAGGCCCGTGGGGTTTGGGATTTTGGGGGAGTGCTGAAATCTTTGGTGAGGGTCGGAGAACTTTTCTAGTGGAGGAAATTTCCGGGTGGATGCTCGCTTCCGGATGATTCGGTGGCTTCGAGTGGAGGGAAGTCATCAGGATGGAACATACATATGATGGGTAAAACAGGGGGTGGAACTGAGTGGGATATATAGGTGCTTGGTCTTGGTAAGTTTAGAGGACATGAAGGATTCTTTTTTACCCATTTTTGAATGGGCTTGTAGAAAGGGGAAGTGATCATGGGTGTGGTTGGAGGTTGTGGAGGAGGAGTGATTGGTTTACAGGGAGGTGGAGGTGAGGTTATCTTAGGAGTTTTAGGCGGTCCATAGGAGACAATGAACTGGTATTTACCCCGTCTTCTCCTAGAGGTCCAACAGTTGATCTCCATCAAGATACCTTTGATAAAGAGTATCTTTTTTCTTTTTCTTTTTTGAGGAAGAGGGTCTGTCATCTTCGTCTTCAAATTGTGTACAGGATGGACAAGCACACTCTGGATCCCAAAAGCAATGCCCAACAGGGTCTTTGAACAGATGAATTGGTTGTCCCTGAGAGTCAAAAGAGTGGACAAATCGTTTGTCATTTGGTTCGCTTGAAACAGGGTCAGCAGGGCAGGGCGTAAAGTGAAGGATGGTGGGAAAAATGGAGGAAGGTTCCTCTTTGGTTTTGTTAAACTTGATGGCAACAAGTACCATCTTTTTTCCCGGTGAACCGTGGTTCACTTGACTCGGATCGGCTTACAACTTTGATGGAGTTTTTCATAGTTGGTTACCCAACTATCGTGGGAGGAGCTTTACTAGCTCGCTTCGTGGGATCCGTCGAGGAACATGGATACAAGATGTCTGGTCATGATCACCGATATAACAAGAGCATCGTCGAGTTTGGAATATTGAGATCAATGGCATGGTTTTGGACACGGTAGATCATCCGGTAATGTAAGGTAGCAGCGATAGATCCGGGAGTTTGAGGAGCTCCAAAGATTTGTAGCTGAACCTTAAGAGCAGTAAGCAGGTTGGGATCTGCAAGAGCAATGTTGAAATTTGGGAAAACCGTGACAAAAACAGTTCCCGCATTCATGGTAGTCTGGATGGTGCCAACGCAAGCTTGCTGATATTCCAGGAATCTGGTGTCTAGCAAGGCTATTCGAGCAGTAACCGGAAGGCCTTTCCGACCATGGAAGGTTAAGGCAAGGCGGATGGCTCCAAAATGGAGATGAGTATAGCCTTGTTGGATCCATTGAGCAGGAAATTCTGGTGGTATCTGGAGGGTGACAAACTGTTCTTGTTCGCCTGAATGGGATGCTGATCAAAGCTAGAGGACCGGACGTACTCTTTAACAGCTTCGAGGGGTATGCCCGATGAGGTGTCTAATGGATCTCGAGAGGTGAAAATGATGGTGGTTTAGCAAACGCAAAGATATGGGTTCATCATGGGAAGTTGAGTCTCTGAGATCTTACTATCCTCAGTGAGGTATGATACCTCATAAAGATAGTCTATCTTAACTATGTTCTGTTTCTAGAAGAGAAATTCTTACCCTATGGAAACCACAGGCAGCCTCCCTTAAGGCAAGGGACGGCTTCACCCGTCCCTCGCCGGACCCTCACTTGATCTAGCAAGGTCGGTCTCACCCGCGGCCAGCAAGGGCCTCCTCAGGGCGAGAGATGGCCTCGCCCACCCGTCACTTGTGGTCAATGAGGGTGGCCCTTGCCAAATCGAGCGAGGGCAACCCTCGCCCAGCCCGACCACCAATGATGAAGAAGAAGATGAAACAGAAGAAAAAAGCAAAGAAAAAAAGAAAAGAAAAGTGGCAAATGACAAAAAATGCCCTTGATCGGTTGGAAAATTTAGCCGGCTAGTGACTGGCAAGGTTAGGCCCTTATTTAGAATTTTCCCAAAAATTTTAAGACTAAATTAACCACCATATAATTTATTTTGGACATTTTGGATAATTTTTCCTTTATGTGAGAGAGTGAACCATATTCGATTTTGTTAGCCAGCTAGATTAAAATTTGAGACCACTGTTGTTTTGTAGTATCTCTTCTTCAATATTTTAATGACATATCCATATTATTTTATCGATGAATAGTTTTGACCAAATGTTACATTTGTGCAACCAAAGAAAAACTAAAATAGAAGAAGAGAGAAATAGTAACAACATGATATGATGAAAAACTTTTCTTAAGAGACAACTTTGAGGATATTGACAACGCGCAAGCATGACTAGTTAGACATCACATCAGTTTCCTTCATTTTCAATGTTAGAGATAATTAAGAAAATTATGATGTTTTCTATAATTCTCAAGATTCTGTGAATATCTTCTATGATTATGCGTAATTTGATTGATATATTATCTTATTTAGTTATTTCATAAAGCTTATATATAGACTAATATAAAATTTATTATGATATATCAAAATGTATGGAAAATTTCTTTTTCCCGTCTTTTGCTTTATTATTCTTAACTTTTTGCATTTTAGTTATGACAGTTACGATATGTAACCAGAGTCAAGGTTAATTCATCCTCGCTTCACCGCTTGTGAAAAGTAATATTATTTTTCCTTTTGATTAACAATAACATAAAACCACCATGCCCGCAGGTGTGTGTACATTATAGTCAGAAGCCAAAACGTCACTTTGTTTTTTTTTAATTTGGTAATATAAATGTGGGTTAGGACTTCATTGAAGAATTCAAGGGACTCTTACTGAAAAAAAAGCAAGCAATCAGAAGCAGCCTGACGACGTACGAACTTAATTCTTCATGGCGTCCTCGAATACTATCTATGCTCGATCCTTGGTGTTGTGGGATGACTATATCTTCTTATTTATTGGGCAAACCAAGCTCGAATATGGAGATCTCTAATGGAAAATTGGTCAGGTGGAGGGGGGCTGTGAAGTGCTGATTTTTATGGAAAAGATCTTTCCTATACATGGGGAGACAATTCCCCTAATTTTGTGCCAAATGACCGCCGAAGAGAACTCGTACTCTTCGTCTTATCAAGATATCAAAAGTGACCTTTGTCGAGAGGCTAATTTTTCGAGAAACGTTTTTTTTTTTTGGTCAGATTTCGAGAAACGTTCAAAAACTGTTTTTTTTTAGCCAAGACTTCACTTTATTTCCTCTCTCTTTCCCCCTCCCTCCTAACCCCCAAAAAGAAATAAAAATTTTGGCCCTATAAAGAGTGCGGTCTGATGCTTTTTTCCCGTACACTAGGGCTGAGAAAGTTTGATCTGTTTAAAGTCTGTCTAAGTCTTTAATAAAGGGAACCTTCAATGTGCTTACTGATTCTAAAATTAGTTGAAATGTAATGCGATATGGTTGATTGGCCATTGGCTTGTGCCAAGTCAAGTGCAAAAAAGAAATTTTCGATTTTGGCCGCTTTAAACCAGGTACTCTACCAATAAGGTATCTGTGCCTTCCTTTAATCCCTGGAAGGCTAAAGCATAGTGACTTTTCAAACTACGTTCTCATCAAATTCTTCAGAAATTTCAGCATTAGAAGCTCTCTTTTGCTGGAAGACTCCAGCTTATTTCTACTGTAATTCATGGTGTAATTAGCTACTAGTTTGATATCTTTGTTCTTCCTAAGAAAACTATCAAGGGCATTGCCCAACGATGAGGAGGTCTCGGCTTTAGGAAATTTATTAAATGGAACACTGCCTGCATTTCTAGTTACATATAAAATCTTCTTCTCAAGGCTTGGTCTCTTTGGATTGCCGGAATCAGGGCTTATGCTCTGAAGGGAAGAAGCTTCTGGTCTTTGATTGTTTCTACCGACCCTTCTTATTACTGGAAGAAATTGCTTAGACTTCGAACTGTTGCTGAAAAGTTACTAAAGTTCAAATTGGGCAATCACGGTGAAAGGTTAATAAAGTTCAAATTTTGGCAATCGCGAATCTATTTTTCTTTGTTATGATGTTTGGCATCCTGCAGGTCCACTTCTTGATGTTTACTCAAGAAGAGTGGTCTATGATTCAGGAAAAGGCTTGACTGCAAAGAATCTGACATTCGGGATTGTGATGGAATTGACCTCACGCCAGGTCTAAGGATCTCTTGAACAGAAACGTTGCTATTTCTGGTGTTCTTAGTCCCAATGTCTCTGTTGCTTATTAACTTATTTGGATTCCTAGTTCTTCTGGTTTGTATTCAGCTACTAGTGCTCAGAATGCCATTCGAGAAAAGGGAGTCTATGTTGATTGGTATAAGTGAATATGGCCATGCATATCGAGGCATTGTTCCATCTCTTGGTCGCTCATCCTAGATAGTTTGCCAACTCGGGACAGGTTGAAGAGATGGTATATTATACCAGCTGCTGACCATCTTCTCTGTGGATTGACCGAGGAAACCAGGGACCACTAATTTTTCGAATCTGGATTTGCTTCTCTTGTTTGGTTAGAGTTTTGAATTTGTGTGGTTTTGATGTATTGCCCGAATTTGGTTGGATTGAACTTCATACTGTAAGGAAGGGTTTCCCTACATTGCTTATGAAGACATCTTGGTGCGCAGTGGCTTATCATCTACGGAAAGCTCGAAATAGAAGAGTTCATGATGCCGGGTTCTTTCCCGATGTTAATGCCGTCTTTCTAAATGTAGTAGATAATGTAAGGCTTAGACCGACCAGTTGTAAGTCTGTTACTTATGGCCAAGATTGATGTGTCGTGCTCGGTTGTGCACTTATCTAGGTTTGGTAGTCAGCTGGATTTTTGTATGGTTAGAATTTGATGTTGTCCTGTCATAGTCCTTGATGTTGTTCCATTGAGATAAGAGAGATCCATTTGTTTCCCATACATACTCAGCTTCTTTCATAGAGTTACACGTTCTTGTATGTTTGACCAAATCGAACTTTAATTGAGATGAGATTCTGAAAGCTTGATAATGAACTACTCAGCGGTAACAAACGTAATGTAAATCGAGTTCGACCCCAAGGATTATATCTCACAGTATTTGATGTAAACAAATTTATTTGCATAATGTATTACATGATATTACGACTATAATATTGAAATCAATTTTCACAAATCCTCATTTTGGCAAAACAAAAGTCTATCTAATTGGCATATCGGGACACAGGATATAACGCTAGTATTCGCAATTTGATCATATGGCATCAGTGTGACCTAATGAATTTTAAGCTTCATTGAGAGGGATGTATAGACTGAATATCATTGATTAGTTTCAGAGGTTGAGCGAGGGCGATTCTTCCTTCTTCTTTTTTGTTCCTAGAAGATGGTTTGTGAGAAAAATCCTCTGAAAGATTGAGAGAAAGAAATCAAGATAAGTTTACTCTTTTGACTAAAGCATCGAAAAAGCAGAGCAAAATGAAGAAGATTTCATGGACGGCAACAATCACACTTAAAAGATAATTAGCATATGAATGTCAATTCCACCAGCCTAGTTGCGCACAACTTCTTTGTCTTGTCCAAATTAGGGGGAGCGAGTTCCACTTGACATTTGTGCCTCAAATGAAAAAGTATAATGAGTTGATCCGAGTCTGCACAAATGGTATCCGGTGAATGAATTTGCACACATCCAATGTGGCACTCAAGAGTGTCAAATACTTTCTCCGGCTTCCTAGCAGCGTGACACTATTGTCGTTAATCCCTTGACTTCCAACTCTCTTGAGCAAATATAAAGAGACAAACTAAAGTGACAAGAACGAACTAAACTCGGTCTAGAGGAATTGGATGAGTTGTGATGTCCTTCCTTTGTCTAAATTACCGACAAACATCAGCATCAATAGAAACATCTCTACCAATACCCCTGCATGTACTTTCATCATTTTCTGCTCTTTGGACTTTCAAAGGGTAAGTCAAAGGAATGATCTTTAGCCTCTGTTGTATTGATAGACTCCTAGAGAAGAAAATGAACAGTTTAGATCCTGGTTCTGCAGCTACTTCAATAATTAATTGTTTTTTCTGTTACTAATGATTGAAGTCCTTCACAAATCCATGACTCATGACCTTAGTATAAAATTTTCTTAAATCGAACTGTTTGAATACTACTGAAAGCTTCCTCATTTGTTCAGCTTTCTTGCAAATGGAAAAATGCCCAAATGATATGAATTGATGAAAACCAAAGAGGTCCTCTATCGGTAGATATTTCTTAAGCATCTGATGCAATCTTGAGTTACATCTCTGAAAGCCCTTTATTTTTTGAGCAGATCTTGCATCAGTTTTGCACAATTGGAGTTACATTTTTGTAAAAATGCTCTAACGTTAGGCTCTGAGCTGATCCTAAACAACATATGTGGAAGCTACTCTTGTTTTGGGATTGTGTCCTTACAAGAAACCACTAATTGGACCGAAATCTCTGATGCGACATTATTTTTATGATGTTGGATGAGAGATCTGAAAATGTGACCGCACTCTACACTTAAAAGTTACCCTGCAGAAAATGGCAAGAATGTTTTGCCTTGACTCTTAACTTAAGTTGACAAAAAACCAGGTCAGCTGGAATGTCTCCCTTCAGTCATGAAATCAGTAGGTTCCTTTTCCGTCTTTCGGTAGTGGATAACCGATAGGGTAACATAAAATCTTGTTGACCAATGAGGCTCTTGTAGGTTGACCGATATACCTCATCCAATAATGCGTGTACTTACAAGAAGCAGTTGATATTCCACAGTTCCCGTTATCTAAGAACACTTTTAATTCATTCAAAACCATATTTAATGTTGACGCATTGTGACGGGACGAAGATACCGGATACAGTATAGGTGGAGCTGAAATTGCGGGGTAAAATTCCATGGATGAAAGCTCTCAAAATGCATTCTAATCAAAAGTTTAAAGCTGTACCTTCGATAAAAGTCCATGTAATTCGATAAGCTTTCTTTCTTTCTTTCTTTTTAAAATTTTCTTAGATGCATGATGTTTGTTGTGAATTTAGAACATATCAATGACATCAACCTCTATTGTCTTGGAGATCAAGCGTGCATTTGGTAACATTTCTACTTCTGGGAACAGTTTCTTTTGAGAAATAGTTATTTTCTATTTCTACTCCCTGGAACAATTTCTGAGTAAAATAAGGCGTTTGGTAACTACAAAAATTTCTTGTTCTCGGAATAGAAAAAAAAAATGCGTTTGGTATCGACAAATTTTTTTTTATTTCTTTCTTCCTTGACAGCGGTGGGGAGCGACGACCGGTGGCAGTGGGTGCGGACGGCGACGGGGCGGCGGCCGATGGGCGGGGGCCGCCGCCCCGGTCGCTGTCCGCACCCCACCGCCGCCCACCGGTCGCCGCCCGCCACAGGGCGAAGGACGGCGACTGGCGGTCAGCCAGTGGCAAGTGGGTGGAGCGGCCGGCGGCCGCGACCGGCGACCGGCGACCGGCGGTGGTGGGCGGCGGCGGCGGGCGGCGACCGCGGTGGTGGGCGGCGGCGGCGGGCGGCGACCGGCGGTGGTGGGCGGTGGCGGCGGGCGGCGGTGGGTGGGTGGCCGCGTGTTATAAGGGTGAGAAGTCCCCAAGAAATAGTTTCTAGAAATTGTTCCTAGAAATAAGAAGCTTTTTTTTACTTCTCATTTCTACTCCAAATTTATTCCTGTGAACAACTTTCTATTCTCGGAATAGAAAAATCAGTTTGCGTTACCAAATGCATTTTTGTTCTTTTTCTATTCCAGGGAACAAAAGAACAGAAAAATAGAGAAACAGGAGCGTTGCCAAACGGAGCCCAATCTTCTTATGAAAACGTATATCTTTACTAACTTGGTTTAAGATCTCTGGCAGCAACTGTTCAAAGAGAACTGAGATTTTGTACAAAAGAATCAAATGTGGGCCAAATCAAATGATTGTTTATTTTATTTTGATATATCAAATAGTTTCATGAGCTATCCATCATCCAACCCTAGGAGGCCGTTTGACATTGCCGTTTTTATCTAGGGACACATACACTCGGTTAAGGCAATAATCGAATGTCCTAAGCATTCCATTAGGTAGCACTACGACCGTCACAAATGTATTTTCCTTCTCAATAACTGCCTTCGCTTTCTCTCCATTTTGTCCCACCAGCTCAGGCCATTCGCATCGGCCTACAATTAGTCATATATCAACATCAATATAAACTCATATTGTCACATTCAATCAAAATTACATGTCTCATCATCCATGCATACTACTAAATTTCATAAGCTGGAAAATTCGAATGATTAATGGCTCATATTACCAAAATGGTTGATGTAAAGAAACAACGTTGTAATCTAGAAACGAAAACAGGAGGGAGGGAAAGAGAGAGAGAGAGAGGTACCGCCAAAGCATTGGCGGAAGTCGCCTGCGTTGATACAAGGTGGATAAGGTGCTCTCGACATGCTTTTAATCTTTCTTGCGAATGAAATGTTGTCCTAGGGACATCCCTTTATATATTGACTTTTGCGTATTAGCTATATTACAATTATTAAGAAAGTTAGAAAGAAATCCCTTGTTATCTATATAAAGAAAAATCTGATTTAATGACTCATTATTATGGGAAGATTACGATGATTTTACTCTCAAAAAGAAAAATAAAGGATATCTAGCTATTACTTTTCTTCTATAATATGACATTGAAGATTTTCAAAACACTCGTCGAATCTAATTGGCCATACTCTGTCAACCACAATGGAAGAGAACATTTGCTGATTTAGATAAGGGAACTGGGAAATGCCTCTACCATCCACAATTGGATTGGACTTGGCTGGATTGGCCCATAACCGATGGTTCCCAGGGGAAACCGTCCAATTCCCGGTTCCAATAAATTGAAACTGGCGAATACCGGTCCAATTCCCGGTTTCAAGTGTGGAACCACATGCCCATCCACCCGTATTGGATCGATAATATTGTGCATTCACATTTTTAGTATTTCCTTACAAAGAGCATACCACTTTGCATCAAATTCAGCATTGATAATGACAAATGTGGGAATTATGATGGGCACAAGATAATAATTGACGAGGAATCAATAGAAATTCAACAATGTACAAACTTGCACAAGCAATGGGTGGCAGGAGATTTGATTGCATTCGATTATCTACACAAGTTGAAAAAAGTGTAACATATATGGTCAAAAGATATTTGAATGGAGAGAATTATGAAGAAAGAATCGTGAGTGGGCTGGTGAGATATTTGAATGGGAAGAATTTCCATGGATGGATTTGGCAACAATTTTGATAGGAAAGATTAGTGGCAAGTTCACGGGCTCAGTAAGCCAATCGTGTAATCTACATCTATCACTATTAATTTGGATGATTAGTCAATTTTTCAAACTGTAACTATGGAAATATAATATGTAGAAACGATAAAATTTTGCAATTTACGTCAATATGAAAATACTGGAGAAGTAAAAAAGAAATAATAAATACATGAGAAATTTACGTGGTGCGATCCGAATAGCGGCACCTATATCTACAGAGAGAGTCAATAGCAAATAATCCATTATAATCAGAGAATTAGAGTTACAATCGCTCACATGCTTGAGTGTTTCCCACATCTTGCTTTAAGCCCAAACCCAATGTGGCTCCTCTTGTACGGCTCTCTCTACTGAAGAAACCTATGCTTTTTATATGTGTGTGTGCCCAAGTCAAAACTTTGACTTGGGCCCACTATGGGCAACTCACATGCAAGAAGAAGACTAAGCACTACTCGATTTCTTCTATGATGCGTGTTTACGCGGGGAAAAGGTAGAGCCCTGAGGTGTGTTTACACAGGGAGGCTGAGGAGATCATGCCCTGAGGCGTGTTTACGCGGGGAGGTGCATAATTGGAACATGAGAGACAAATGGCATCGTGTTCTGATTATATTTGTGCTTGTTGCACTGTTTGTGATATGCCTGAGTTAATACCGTGCAGGGTGTGGCAATGGCCAGGTGAGATTGCCTGCGATACGACTCGAGTGTGATTGATTAATGTAATGCTGAGAGTGCAAGATGCATTACTGGTGAATTGTATGTGTATTTACCATGCAGGGTATGGCATGACCGGGTAAGGTTGCTTGCGAGTCGATTGCTTGTCGATGTGCTCATGATAGTATTGATTGTATTAAGTCATTGCCTAAGATATATGGTTGTCCTGCTATTGACATGCTTGAGGTATTAGACCGCGCCATAGGTACCCCGAGGCGAGTTGGTGTCTTAGCCGGGTATTAGGGCAAGAACTCGCTGAGATTTACATCTCACTGGTTATTAAATAACCATTTTCAGGTCTGTTGGAGGTAGATTCGACAGGTGGTGCGTTTTGGAAGAAGTAGATTAACCCTGGCCTATTTGCTCAGTCGGCTCTATAGGAAGTAGCCCGTGGTAAGGGCCTGATTGTGTAGACTTCCTAATGTTAATCAGAAGATGAATAAACTGGCATCATCGATTGTGTTTCTGTTGACTTTCCTAGCTATCCCAATTCGTTAATTGTACGGGGATTAATTATCGCTTCCGCATGTGCTTAATTGAAAGATAAAAAGAAGGGTCGGCGACGCGTCCTGGGATGTCGCATTCAAATGACCGAAAGAGAAAATGGGGATCGTCATGTGCTCGAGGGTCGGGGCGTGACAAGCTCTTTGACAATGATGGCAATAAAGTGAACCACAACCATTCCCATAACTAATGGTACCAATTCCTCTTCACAGCCTCCACTATGAACAAAACTGCATCTACGACCTTGATAACCACAACCTCGATCTCCACGTCCATTAGGACCATGGGAAAGCATAGCACTAATCTTCGTAGCTGGTGTGGAAGAAATCTTCTTAGGAATTGTAGAACGGAAAGCCTAGGAGAAGGCTCCATTTATTGTAGAAAGATAACTTTGAGATGTAATATGTTGATGAAGAGATGAATACTTAGGCCCCAATATTTAAGATATAATATTAACCTTAGATTCTCCTAGCATTTAGCCAAAACATTTGGATCATTTAAGGCAAGAAGATAAGTATCCAATCATTGGCAAATGGTCATGTATTGAGCATAATGATCGAATAAAGATTGATCTCCACGCTAAATATCAAACAATTTTTCCCAAATGACACACTCGCATCATATTATTTTGCCTCGAAGAGAGGAATGCACATTTATTTCAAATTGCCTTAGTGGCCACATTGAATAAAGTGAAGACTAACCTTATGGTCCACGCTATTCCACAATAGGGTCCAAATCATCACATCCCTACAATTGAAAAGGCAGCTTTACTCTTGTTAGACAATATTATAGACGTGAGATATTCAAGTTGCCTAGTGGCAGTAAGATGGACCTCGACTACTTTAGACCAGGATGGATAATTAGTTCCATTTAACTTGACAGATGTTAATGGAAAATGACCAAAAGGGGATCCAAAAGTCGATCCATTGGTCACCATTAGTGAATAAAGAGTGTGATTAAGCCCAAGAAATGAACCTCATAGTGACCCACACTTAAATCCCATAATCCAATCAAATACACAGTATTTCCGAACAGAAGGGCCTCAGTCCAATCAACGCTAATCGCAGCAATTCAATGACACTTCATGAAATCATTTCATCTATCAATAATAGTATGAATCACCAAAGCACCAGCATACTTATTCTCACTATCTTCTTCGATTCAATGCAACATCACACTAATATATACTTATCCCTAATATTCATCAGCAAAAATCAGTGAAGAAGAAAGAAATACATTTCTGTCAGGTGAGGAACAACGGCTCTATCCTCCATAATGGCCACTTTGGTCGCGCCTAATCAAGGAGGATTTTTCTTCTTCTTTTTTTGGGATTTTTAGGTCCAGTCTTGGTCGTACGTTGCCGGATTTCAACTGGGTTAGGTTTGGTGACGCCGGGATGGATTACATGGTGCCAGATCTGGTTGCCAAGGCTGAGCGACAGTAACCACCACGGAGTCAAGCGACGCCGGGAGATGGCAATACCAGGATTGGTCAACGCATTACCAGGGTTAGTCGACCAGTGACGCCATATCTAAGTTGGGCTAGGTCTTGCGACGCCGGAGCGGGCTTTATAGTTGCCAAATCTAGTTGCCAAGGCTTGATGATGGCTGGGTGTCAGCAGTGGGTATCCTGAAATAGCAAAGCATGGTGGCTTGGTGAATTTTCGGTGTTGTGGGTGTTACCGGCTGGTGGCAGGGCCTTTTCCGGTGATGGAACAGTAGTATCCAACAATTTGGCCGCTAGGGTATGAGTAGGGTTTTTGTGTGCGGCTCTGCTACCATGTGAAGAGATAATTATTTTCTATTATTTAATAATAATTATAGGGTTACATATACATAAATATATATATTAATTATATGCATGCTTAACTCTACTCACAAACTAAGTTACTATTCTAACCCCCCATCACTCATAATATTAACCAACAGTGATATAGACGGAACAGCAGCCTCTTTCTTTGCTGACGTGACTATCTTCTTTGAAGTCTACCGATCCTACATTACCCATTCTTCAACTGTTCTAGTGCTAACAGTCAGTAAGTGTTGCACTCAAGAACATGAAAATCGCTGCGTGGCAATTCCTCGTGCATGGAATTTTCGAGTGGGACGACATCGAACTTATGTCGGGATTTCTTCTCTACATTGTACAGCGGATTACTACATTTGAGCAGCACTTGCAGTACCTCCTTCATTGTAGGCCTCGTGGAAGGCAGAGTAGCAGTGCAAAAGATCCCGAACTTGAAGACATTGCTTATTTCATCTACGTTAGAGTCGTCCTTGATCTCCTCATCCAATGCGTCAGATATCGGCTTGCCATCTTGCACGTGACGCCATGCCCAATCAGCGAGGCACATGTCTTCATCCCCATTGTTAGCCTCCCTCCCGGTGGTCAGTTCCAAGAGAACCACCCCGAAGCTATAAACATCGATCTTCTCATTAACTCTTGTCGTACGAGCATACTCTGTTGTTCAACAAAAGAAAAATGGTAAGACAAAACTAAATATTCCCGCTGATAGGATATGTAAAGAATGAGGAAGGCCAACTGGCATAGCTGAAATGAACTCATATTAAGTGAATAGACAAACCTGGTGCCAAATAGCCGAAAGAACCAGCAACACCTGTCATGCTAACAGCTTCTCCAGGCTTGGCCAACATCCTTGCAAGGCCGAAATCAGCAATTTTTGCGTTGAACTCTGAGTCTAAGAGAATGTTGCTCGATTTCACGTCTCGGTGAATGATGGGCTGTGAACAATCATTATGCATATAGCAAAGTCCTTTAGCTGCTCCTAGCGCAATCTGCATCCTTTTGGGCCAATCCAAGATCATATTGTTGGCGACACCCGAGACGGGCGACAATCTTTTCTTCTTGTGAAGCCAATGGTCCAAACTGCCATTTTCCATGTACTCGTACACTAGGAGTTTCGAGTTCTCGCAATAAATACAGCACAACAATTTGATAATGTGCAGATGCTTGATGTTCCCAAGTATCTCCACTTCTGCTACGAATTGCTTCTCCAGCTTCTCATCTAATTTTTGGTTATTCGAAATCCTCTTCACGGCGACGGCGTCACCAGAAGGATTCACGTAAATGCGATACACTTTTCCTGATCCACCACTTCCAATCACATTAAGCTCCTTCAATCCGGACAGAATATTCGATTCCGTAAAATTCAACCTTTGGAATGAAGTCACTTTCGGAGTTGAATCGAACCAGTCCCTGTTCTTTCTGGAAGCTCTGATCATCAATAGCACCAACAACACAATGACCGTTGCCACTGTGATGGTCAAGATCACGATCAAGTTGCGATCGGTCTTGCTTGATCTATGGGATTTGGAACTGCAGACATTGAGCCTCATGAACGAATTGGATGCACAGAGGCCAGGGTTGTTCAGGAAACTGGTGTCATATGCGGTGTTCTCTAATTTGGCCGGGATTGGTCCGCTGAGGCAATTGGAGGATAAATTCAGACGATTTACATTCAGCTGGCCGATTTCAGGAGGAATCAAGCCGGACAGCTGGTTGTCAGACAGGTCCAACTGCGTGAGTACAGGTAGAAGACCGATTTTGCTAGGAATTGGTCCCGAGATCTTATTGTGACTAAGATTCAGAGTGGTCAAGGATTTCCACGAAACGATGTCCGTAGGAAGAATCCCAGAGAGCTCGTTCTGACTGAGCAAAAGCGTCGTCAGAGAAGGAAGCTCGGTCAATTCAGTCGGAACCATGCCACTGAGGAGGTTATTACTAGCATCGAACACCACCAAGTTCCTCCATGAAGACACCATGGTCGGAATCTTGCCAGAGAATTTGTTGTTGCTCATCTCGATCCGAGTGAAAGTTGGGGACAGCTCCTCAGGAAGCTCGCCACTTAATCCATTAACACTCAGGTACAAAGCCGTCAAGTTTCGCAACATCCAGAATCCTCCAGGTACATTGCCAGTGAATCCATTGTTGTTCAACATCGCTACGGACAAAGTACTGCAATTTCCAAGTGATTCTGGCAACTCCCCGCTGAGACTGTTGTACGAAACGTCCAACCCGAACAGCGTGCCACCATGGCACAGTTGTTCCGGCAATGCACCAGTCAAGTTGTTGAAGGCCACTTCGAATCTTCTGAGTGGGGAAAACTTGCCGAAGTCTGGGGGGATCGTGCCTGATAGATTATTGTTGGACAGCCTGACATCAGACAAAGTGGGAAGATGCCCGATACCTTCCGGGATTCCACCAGACAATTGATTGTACTGTAAATTCAAGCAGGATAGATTCTCGAGCTTCCCGAAATCTTCAGGTATGTTCCCTGTCAAATTATTATATGACAGATGGATCACGCTCAGTTTTGTGGCGGTCACTGCCTGAGGGATCGACCCCGACACGTTGGTCTGGTACACGTACAACTGGCTCAAGTTCCTCAGAGCAAAAATGCTGCCTGGGATATTTCCTGTCAGTGGATTCGCCCCCAAATTCAAGCACTCGAGAGCCTCCATATCGCTGACCGTCTCTGGGATTCTGCCAAACAGGTTCGTCTGTGGCATTGAGAAGAACCGCAGCTTCTTCAGGGCGGTGAAGTTCCGCGGTAGCTGCGTTGGCGCAAACTTGTCATTGTACGCGAGGCTCAGTTCTTCAAGATTGGAGAGGCCAAAAATCTCTTTAGGGTAAGTCCCGTTGTACTCAGACTGGTTAAGGTGAAGGATCCTCAGCCTCTGCAGCCTGGCGATCGATGCTGGGATGTCAAACGAGAAGCTGTTGGCAGTGAGAATCAGGACCTCAAGATCAGCCATCCGATCTATGTCAGATGGAATAGGACCTTGGAAGTAATTCTGGGACAGGTCGAGGTATGCGAGCTTGGAACAGTCGTAGAGAACTGTGGGGAACTCTCCGGGAATGTTGTTGTATGAGACGTCGAGCTTGGTCAGATTCTTGAGGTCGCAGATGAATGGGGGGATTGAATAATTTATGTTAAGGTTGACAAGATTGAGCTCCGTGATCAAGCCGTCTTGGCATATAATCTCAGGCCATGTGCAGTGGGAGGATGAATTGGAGGCGACCCAGTGGGCGAGGGAAGATGGGTCTTGCCAGGATTGCCTCAGCTTCAACAGGACTTGCAGTTCTTGATCTTGGATTTGAGACTCTGCAACATGGGAGAGGGAGCAGAGGAAGACGAGACAGGGGATGTAGAAGAAGAAGGGGAAGAAGAAGTGAACATGAGGAGGTGATGAGATTGGTCTCGGCATAATTGAAGGTCGTTCAGAGTCTCTTTTCTCGTTAGAGAGACTCCGGTGTTGGAGCTAAGAGACACGTGTCAGCAAAACACGAAGCGAATCATTCAGTTTGTTCTTGCTGATTGCTCGGAAGAACCCCCCAAGGTATTTAACCTCGTTTCGAAGGGTGGTATGTGGTGAGTCCCACGATGATGGGTGTGGATGAATTTGTTCCTATTTGTTCTTTTCCAATTTCCTCCACTAATGTCTCATCTCAGTCGACGGATGATGGAGGGACAAGTCAAAGAGCCAATGATAATCCCCGTATCTTGACACTGCTCTGGAATACTACACTTCAAAGAGCACCTAGACACCTTTGGTTCCTATTGTAATATAATAATACGTGAAAAGATATCTTACAATTTAAGCCAATATGAAAATAAAATAGACTAGAGATTTACATGATTCGATTGCAGTATCAATACTTACAATAAATAATTCATTATAATCGGAGAATCAGAATTATAATCGCTCACATGCTTAAGTATTTTTCACATCTATATTTAAGCCCCAAACTCAGAATGCTTATAAATAAACAATTCAATTTAGATATAAACTCATGGTACAGAATCATCGGGGTTCAAGCCCAAGCAAAACTCTTTTGCACGAGTGACTCAAGAACGTTGGTACACTCAAGAACGTTGGTACGAGAACTTTCTTTCCTTTCGCGCGGCTCCTGTTTACCTTCGGGGCCTCGCTGTGCGCGGCTCTTCTTGGGTTGTGTGGCTATAACGAGAGCTCTCTGCTCGTCTTTCTCATCCGAATTTTATACTAAAGAAAACAGAGAGACGTCCACTTCTTGGTCAACCAGTCAAACTCGGATAACAGACGTAAACAAACTTGTTGACCAAATTTTGATATATCTCCAACTGAATAACAAATATTTGATTATCCAAAAAACCACCGCCTAAGAAATTCATAACTTTTGTGTGGGTTATCCAACGGATCGAGTTTTGTAAAAATTCACACTCAAGACATAGTTTATCAATTATTTACCTTAACTCAATGTTTGAAGTCAAGTTATATTACTTATCATTCATGCTGCTCTCCCAACGCCCCGACAGAGGTGAAGTATACTATTAGTGCCTTAATTTGTACACGGCACTTACTTTAATACCATAACTTTTTGCCGGCTCACTTAAGTGCTAAAACTGGAGAAAAAAGATCACTTAAGTGCCTTCGGCGAGATATTTTGGCCAAAATCAACACATAACTTTTTAATTAAATTTTTTAGCTGAGGTGGAGTTTAACGTCGTTTAACCAAATTTTCGTAGATCACTTAAGTGCCAAATTCAAAAAACAATTTTTTAAGTGCCAAATTTTCGCCGACACTGAAAAAATTTGGCATTGAAAATTTTTTTCAACAAATTTGGCATTGAAAAAATTGTTTTTCAAAAAATTTGGCATCTAAGTGATCGTTGAAAAATTGATTAAACAACATTGGTCAACATCCACATATTCCGGCAAGCCATGTCAGCTAAATTTATTAATAAAAAATCCACATTGGATTTTTGACCAAGTAGATTGGTGATGGCACTGAAAAAGTCATTTGTTAAAAAATTTGGCACTTAAGTGAGTCACCATACACAAGTTAAAGTATTGATAATATACTTCTCCCCTCATGGGAGCTCACTCTCCACAGGCACCAATTGTGCTCAAGTAGAGTTTGAGCTTTGCCAAATGAATAGACTTAGTCATCATGTTTGTCAGGTTCTCTGTTGAAGTTTAGTAGGATTAAACACACAAATAGCAACACAAGGAAATAACGTGGTTTGATGGTATGCGTACATCCAAAGACAAAAAGCTCCCCCTCTCTTCTTTTTTGTCTTAGGGAGTAAATCTGCCATTATTCATCATATATACAACGTATAGTTGCTTTCAATAAGGCAACTATTTACATAAGGAAACACCAAAATTAGGAAACAAGAATATTACGATAGTAATAATAATATTTCATTTCCAAAAATCTTGCCAACACTCCCCCTCAAGTTAGGGCGAAGACTTCATCGGAGGTCAACTTGTCCACTATAGTTTGGAAACTTTTTTGACAACACTTTGGTTAAGACATGTACAAGCTAATCCTGACTACGAATGTATGGAGTCTCAATTGTTTTATCTTGAACCTGCTCTTTCACAAAGTGACAATCCACTTCTATGTGTTTGGTTCTCTCATGGATGACCAGATTCGAAACAATGTGAGTTGCAACTTGATTATCACAAAACAACTTTATAGGTGTAGTTATAGGCCTGCATCCCAATTCTTGAAGTATAAGACGTAGCCGCGCAATTTCACTAGTAGTGGTGGTCATGGTGTGATACTCAGCTTCTGCGCTTGAATGTGCAAAAACCGTTTGTTCTTGCTCTTCCAAGTGACAACATTACCACTGACAAATGTATAGAAACCAGTGGTGGATTTTCTATCCACTAGACTTCTAACCCAATCTGCATTAGTGTAACCTATTATATCTATGTGAGCATTGTTCTTCATCAAGATTCTCCTTTCCGGTGAAGCTTTCAAATACCGAAGGAGATGATCCACCAATCCTATATGACTCTTAGTGGGATTATGCATGAATTGGCTTACATAACTGATAGCATATACAATATCAGTTCTACTGATAGTTAAGTAGATCAAGCACCCTACTAGTTGCTAAAACTGACCAAGATCCAACAGTGGTACACTGTTAGAAAAAAACTTGCCGTTATACTCCATAGGGATGTTTGCAGGTTTAACTCCCAACTTACCAATCTCTTTTAATATATCAAGAACATACTTTCTCTAGGATAAAAACAATCCTTTGTGAGAGTGTGCCACTTCAATGCCCAAAAAATAATGCAAACTACCAAGGCCATTGATATCAAATCCCTAGCTCAAATAATGCTTGAGTGCTTCAATCCTAGGTTGGTTGCTACTTGTAATGACCAAATCATCAACATACACAAGAATAATAACAATACCCTAGTCATTTGATTTAGTGAACATAGAGAAATCTAAAACACCTCTCTTGAACTCGAATATGATAAGTGTTACACTAAGCTTGCCATGCCAAGCTCTAGGTGGCTGTTTAAGTCCATAGATAGCTTTATTTAGTTTACAAACATTTCCATCCTTACCCTATAACAAATGTCCAAATGGCTAATCCATTTAGACTTCTTCTTCTAAGTCCTCATGTAGAAAGGCATTCTTCACATCCATTTAGAACAAAGGCCACCCATGATTTACTGATATGGACATAAGTATCCACACCGTGTCCATCTTAACCACTAGAGCACATTTTTCTTTATAGTCTATATCGTAGGTTTGGGTGTGCCCTTTAGCGACAAGCCTAACTTTGTACCTCTTGACTGTGCCATCACTATTATATTTGATCTTATAGATCCATTTGCATCCCACGATTTTTTTCCTTTTGGCAATTGCACCAACTCCCAAGACTGGTTCCGATTTAGTGCCTCAATCTCATCTTTCATGGCTCTAATCCACATGCTTTTCTTATTTTCTTTCTCAAAACTCTTGGGCTCTAGTTGCTCTTCAATGGTATATAGAAAGCTCAAATAACTATAATACACTTTGTTATATCCAACAAAATCCTAAATGGGGTGCTGAATTGTATGAAAGGTGGAAAAATCCCAAAGACGAGTTGAAGGTTTAGGGATATGACTTGACTTGCAAACTGAAATAGGTGTGGGAACCTCTACTATTGAAGTCCCATTTATCAACTCTTCACTTGCACCTTTAGAATTTTCACTAGGTGCTAACACACCTGATTCAGATGATGAGTGCCCAATAACCCAAGCCTCTTGACTTTCAATAATAGTCCCATCCCCTTGGTATTTTTTGCAAAAGCCCTAGCTTCAACCTCCTGATTTTTGGTGCTGCCAACCACTATGGGGACAAGAATGTTCTCAAATTCAATAGAAATATCTTGATAGTTGTCCTCTCTTTGGATTTGAGCCCTATTAGAAAAAGAAAACATGTGGGCTTCGTTAAAAAACACATCGCAAGAAAAATAAACTCGCTTAGTACTGGGATTATAGCATTTGTAGGTCTTTTTTGCAGAAGAGTAGCTGACAAATACACACTTCCAAGCCAGGGGATTTAGTTTCCCACAATTTTGAGTGTGAACATAGCAAATGCAACCAAAGATTCGTAAATGGGAAATATCAAACTTTCGTCCATACAAGATCTCTATAGGGATCACATAATCCAAAACATGGCTAGGCAATCTGTTGATTAAATAAGAACTAGTTAAAACAACATCTGCCCAATAAGATCTGGGCATGTTTCCTGAAAATAATAGGGCCTTGGTAACTTCAAGGAGGTGTTAAATTTTTCGTTTTGTTACACTGCTCTACTACGGGGTTCCAACACAAGATGTTTGATGAATGATACCCAAACTACTCAAGTTTGCTTGAAATCTCTAATTATTGTATTTAGTACCATTGTTTGTGCATACTATCTTTACAGAGGTATTAAATTGATTTTTTATCATGTTGCAAAACTCTTGAAAGGCAGTAAGAACTTCAGTCTTGGATTTTAAAAGGTGAATTCACATAGCACAAGACTTATCATCAATGAATGTAATAAAATATCTGAAACCTTCCTCAGAATCAATGGTTGAATTACCCTAAACATCCGAATGAACAACACAAAACAATTCGGTAGATCTATTATTGCTATGTGGAAATGGTAACCTATGCTCTTTGGCAAAGTGACAAGGATTAAAATTTCTTGAATCATGACTAAATGACACCTCAAGAGCGTGTAATACTCGGTCGGATGGATGACCTATATGCCAATGCCACACTCGCGAATTGTCACCTCCTCCTTTTATTGTTGTCTGCATTAGACTGTTTTAAGATGTATAGCCTGTCTTGCAACCGCCCCTCACTAATTGTCCTCTTGGTGGTGTGATCTTGAAACAACACTTTGTGAGGGGTAAAATAACATTGCAATTCCATTAGTTAGTACACTTGCTCACACACATCAAATTTGATGATAGTTTAGGAACCGATAAAGCTTCCGTTACTTTGAAAAGAATTTAATTTGTCCCAAGAACTTGCACCCCGTTAGCAACTGTAATAGGAGGATGAAAAGTGCTACAAATAGTATGAGACAATATATTTGAGGAGTTGCATATGTGATCCGTGGTTCTAGAATCCAATATAAATCGTGTTTTAGGAAAAAGGGAGAAGCATACTCATTACCAAATGTTGAGGCAAGATTCCCAAACTTCTTGCCAGTAGTATTTGTCTAAAGCCAGTGCATTTGAATCAGTTGCTGCATTTGTTGAGTTAAAGAATCAAGTTTTGTCTGAATATTTGCTAAATCTCCTTGAATAACAACATTGGCATTTAGCCCCTTCTCCTTGTTTTGGCAAAGATCATGGTGGTCACAATGAAAACAGAGATGAATCGAGTGGCTGAATCACCTTGCCTAGGCTTGCTAGCCACATTGTGGGCTGAATAATCCACATGATTTGTTACCAACACACGATTTAATTGCATCACCCTTTGTCTTGTTTCCCTCTTTTGATTAGTGGAACACATGGCATTAAAGGATGACATTTGCGAACCAGTTAGTATTTATCTCATAGCCTCTTCAAATTTAGGTTCAAGGCTAGCCAGAAGTTGAAAGATGCGATCTTGCTTTTCTCGTTTGATGTAGTCAGCAACAATCTTAGTAGGGGGCCTATATTGGTGGAGTTCATCTTTTTATCTCTTCAGATTTCCTAAATGCTCCATAAAGGACTAATTTGAACCTTGCTTGGGGTTAGCAATTTCTTGTTGTAACTCGAAGATCCTAGATGCACTATTTACTTGCCCATACACTTCACTCAATGACCCCCATAAAGTTCGAGTAGAATCCGAATATGTGAATATCTCATAGATGCATGTTTCCAAAGAGTTGAATATCAATATCATAACATTTTAGTCATTAGTTTGCTACTCTTCAAATTTTAAGCTACCCACTGGTGAAGTAGGGGCTATGCTTATTGATATGTTCGAGCCTAGACCTTCTTACAAGGGCAATAGCTACAACACAGGACCAAGGAAGGAAGTTATTTCCATTCAGCAACAAGGAAGCCGGACGTTGTGTGACTCATGAACAATAGCCTTTGGAGGATCATATCTAGAGGCTTCATCTTGTTTTTTATCCATGTCTTAGAACAAGCAGCAGTGCAGACACAAAACAAAAAAGAGTTGTAATTGATTTGGACATGATTCGATTGCTGGAACACAAAAACAGAATTGATAATAGAATCAAAACACAACCTACTCTAATACCATGTTGAAGTTTAGGAGGATCAAACACACAAATTATAACACACAAAAATAACATGATTTGGCACTATTTGTGCATCCATGGACAAAAAATCCCCCTCTCTACCTTTTTGTCTCAGGGAGTAAATCTACCATTATTCATCATATATATAGCGTACAATTGCTTTCGGCAAGACAACACTAGAATTAGGAAACAATAATAGTACAATAGTAATAATAATAATATCTCTTTTCCAAGGATAGGAGACAAAAATCTCACTAGCAATAATGTGACGTCTTGAATTTCGACCCCATTTTGGAATTATATAAAATGGTGATTTTGCACAACTTCGATACAAGTTATGAACGATGTTAAACTGATTCCTTATTATCTTGTACTCAGGATTATCAATTGAACCCCTGGGATTACATGATAACCGAGGATCATCCCTAGATTGAGAATTTGCTTAAACGTGGATTGAAAAGCTATTGACCATGGGTTAAATGTGAGTAAAACTCTAAAGGGGCATCCGATAGTCTAAATCGTACTACGGTCGCAATTGATTCATTTAACCCCAAATTTTAATTTGATTTCGGGTATTGACCTTTCAGGGACTTATTGACTAAATATTTGGACGTTGCCACATTTGTCCTCAAGTTTTCTAGGGAGTTGCAAAGTGTCGGAAAAGGAAAATTTAGATCGGGAATTTGGGCCCGCAAGTGGGCTGGCCTAAGACCAGCGGCGCAATAGGCCTTGCGCCCGTCAAGGACAGCCCAAGATGGGCCCATGCTGACCCATTTCCTTTTTCTCTTTAGCCCATGGGCCTCTCTTCTAGAAGCTATTCTTTGTGTGGTTCTTCTTGCTTTGTCTTTGCTTGGTTGTAGTTAATTCTTGATGAGCAAGTTGGCTTGGCTTCTTGGACAAGCTTGGTTGCTCATTCTCTCTTCTCTTTTCTCTCTAGCAGCTGCCCCTCACTCCTCAGCTCACTCTCTCTCTTTTCCCTTCCTTTTCCCCTCATTTTCCTTCTTTATTTCCATCACCCATTGTTGCTTGTTGCTGCTGCCGCCCTTATTGCCATTTGCTGGAGCTGTTGCCGTCCGGAGCCCAGCCACCACTCATCAGCTGCTGCCTATCACCGTCAGTCGTCTGTCCTAGTGCTAGAAGCCGCTATTGTTGTCTTTCACGAAAAATAGCCTCCGGTGCTGTTTGGCCAAAAAACGACCGCTATTCATCGTCCAATGTCGTCCCTGAGCTAGTCCCACATAGCCCTCGCCCTCGCCCTCGCTCCAGTGTTGCCGGAATCTTAGAGTCCGTAAGTTCATTTCCTAATCCTTTAGTTAGGGGTTAATCTTGCTTTAGGAGTAGTTTAATTAGTTTAAGTATGATTAGTGGTTAATGAATGTTGATTATGATTTAAGTATGCCTTATATTTCTTGATTATGCTTAAGTAAGTTTATGATAAGCTAATTATGGTTAAATTATGTTTAGTTGTTGATTAAATTGGTTTTTGGTTAATTAACATTATATTATGTTCTAAGCTTGCTTAAGGTGGATTAATTTGGCTAATGAAGGCTTAGACTTAATTAATTATGATTAATTATTTATGGGAATAATTAATTATAATTATATTATTTTATGGAAATTAATTATTTATGGAAACTTTGTATTATTTTGTGGAAATTAATTAATTAATTATATTATTTATTAATTTCGAATTATTGCCTAATTATGGATATTAATTATTTTTGGGAGAAATAATTAATTATGATTATATTCTAGAAAGTGATTAAATTAAGTAATTTTTTATGAGAAATTAAATATGATCTAATTTTCTAAAGTTTATGGTATTTATTTACTATAGTGTTGATGGACCTTGATTTATTAGGAGGAGTTTCATGAAATCAAATTACCTTGGTTTGGTTATTTGTTTATGAGATTGGTAAGTATTTATACTTATTTTGTGGGAGTTAAATTATTTTATCGGAATAATTGACTCTAGTATCATATTCTTTATAAATGAGTATTTTTGGTTATAATCCTAACTTATACTTGTTTATGAGGATTGAGTACTAATGAGAATACTTGACTGTCGTTAGTCATGGAAACACGTGTTTATTTACTAGTGAATATTGAGACAAGTGGTTGGGACTGATTAGTATATTATGACTTGAACTATTGTTTGATGGTTGTATGTGGAACTGTTGAATTATACAAGTTCATGTGACCATTAATTATTATTGCATTGCATTATATGTGTGTTAATTGTAACAGCATGTCGCGTGAGCACAAACCATGAATATATTGACGATAGAGAAAAGAAAGAATGAATTGGTTGATGGTTGTGCTGCATAGTCACATTAAAAGGAAAACCCGGCGCTGCCGGAAGACCGCCAACCCTTGGGGTTGTGTCGTGGCTTTCTGGTCGCTTGATAGTGGCTAGTTGCTGAGTTGTGGTAGAGGCCGGACCAATGCTCCTTTGGGAATGCCGTCTAGGGGGAGGCCCATGATGTAGTCGTGCTCACGGAGGAGACAATGCCTGGTTTTGGACTAATAGACCGCCAACCATAAGGTTGTGCCGTGGCCTAGGAGGTCATAATAATCGGAGGACATGTGGGTACCTAAGCATCTTTGAAGTGCTCTAATTATGTGAATGCTTATTGAAACTGTTATGGCTTGAATTGTATTCTCTCTATAGGGTACGTGTGTCAAGGCAATGTGAGATTGCCTGTGTTTGTGTCTAATAGTTGTGAATTGTGACATGGTTGTGTTTTTCTAATATGTTGATAGATGAAGCAAAGCAAAGGTCGCTTTGTAATTGATCGATACTAGGCTACATGATTAGACTACACTTGAGGTGAGTGGAGTTCCTAACTGAGGCTTAGGATTTTGACTTACTGAGTTTA
The DNA here is from genome assembly GCA_014182895.1 of Angophora floribunda. Classification (NCBI taxonomy): domain Eukaryota; kingdom Viridiplantae; phylum Streptophyta; class Magnoliopsida; order Myrtales; family Myrtaceae; genus Angophora; species Angophora floribunda. The sequence goes on from CM024707.1 coordinate 8,246,510, forward strand.
TCTCATCCCGTCGTGGTTAACATTTTCAAGACCTCAGTATGATGCCTTACTTGGTGAGATTTGGTATCCTTGTTGACATGAGTACCTTTGTCACCACATAGTTTGTCCTGGGTCGCAATTTTGTTTACGAGTAGCATAGGACGACGGTCTGGGTTGACGAGGGGGAGAGGGACCATTACGTGCCACACATCTTCAAGGCGTGGTACGTCAGATAGGGGGACATGATGTATGGTCCCCTGAGAGTCTACGATGGGCCTGCACTGCATGTTAAGATATGGGATCCGATGGACCTTGATCCCCTTGTTGGCGCGATGATGGACCCTTGTCGAGTGAGTCTAACACTTCTGAGGCTAATGTTAGGCATTTGTAGCCTAATCTCTTTTTTACTCTCTCCTTCTTTTTGTTGTGATAGGTTAACTAGGCTTAGTTCCTTTTTGTGTTGGCCTTAGAACGTTGCTTGAAGTAGGGCTTGTGTATATACTGTTTCCCTGGGCTAACCTTGTAGATAAAGAAAAGAAGTGCTGTTGTTGCTTTACTATTGCATTCCTTATGCTATCCATGTTCGTTGTTGACTAGGTGTTTTTTTTTATTTCACTTTCACATGTGCTTAATGATAAGATAAAACGAACTAGTTGGTAACAGAACCTGGGACGTCGCATGCTTCAGACCATAAGTGGATGAGGGTTGTCACGAGCTCGAGGGTTGGGGTGTGACATCCCCATCGATTTTGGTATTAGAGCCTAGTTAACATATGGAGTGATAAGGTTTGATGGGTCTTGAGGATAGTTAGTGGGAATGACGTTTCTTTTGCTTGCCTATGATTGCTTGTAGAGCTGTAGTTATTATATGGTTGTCTTAGTTTCTAATTCCGTGTTGGGAATTGGAAAGCAGGTTAGGATAATCCTGTGTTATGAGCAATTTGGATTAGAGTATCCTCGAGTTGAGAACTCCTGGGTAGAGAGCCTCAAGGAGGAGGTTGGCACAGGTCCTGACTGGTTCAAGAGAAAGGGCATTGGAAGATCTAAGGATGGATAGAATCATATACGCCCTTGAGGCCTTGATTGGACAGTAGGCTCAGACTCAAGTTGCTGTCGCTGCTGTCGCAGTTGCTATTGCAGTTGTTCCTGTTGATGCTCCTGCAGCTAGGCCCGGGAATGGTAACCGGCCTATGCATTAGTTAGTGGAGCAGTTTATTAAGCTAAAGCGCCCCAAGTTTACTGGGGCAAGCGATCCCAAGGTAGCGACCCATTGGATTAGAGAGTTGGAAAAGATGTTCACATTATTGTAGTGCATAGAGGAAGAAAAGGTGATACTGGTTGTTTACTAGTTGCAAGATAATACCAGTATGTGGTGGGAAACTACCCAAGGGAGGGTATTTCCCGAAGGTACGGCTCAGGTGTGGGGTACCTTTATGGAGGCTTTTCTAGGCAAGTATTTCTCTGACTGCTCACGGGAACAGAAAATGGCTGAGTTTCAAAGGCTACGTTAGAATATGATAACAGTGGATTATTATGAGGCCAAATTTGCAGAGCTATTTAAGTACGCACCGAGGCTGGTCGAGAATCCTATGGATAAGGCTATAAGGTTTAGGGACGGACTGAAGATGGAAATCAAGGACCATATAGTGTCTTTGAACTTGAAAGACTATGACGAGTTATATGAGAGAGCTTATATGATTGAGAAACACTTGGCAGAGAGGGCAACCGCATCTAGATCGTAGTTTGTGCCTAATAGAGATAATCGTCAGTTTTGGAAAAAGCTGATGACTGGAGAAGGGTATCCTTTTTTGCCTAATAGGAGGAACAACATGGGAAAGCCAGCGTTGAGTTCATTTGGAGTGTGCCGGAGTTGTGGAAAAAGGCATGGAAACGCCCTGTGCCCTCCTCGGATGGGAGTTTGTTTTGGGTGCGATTAGATGGGCCACCGAGTGCCATGATGCCACCCGCACCACGACAGCAGGCTAGACCACCAGTAGGGACTGCCTTGTAGAACAATCCGAACAGACCCCTGGCGCAAAGAAAGGTCTACGCTATTACAAAGAAGGATGTAGAGGATGCACCTGCCGTGATTATAGGTATGATATCTTTGCACGACCATGCTGCTTATGCGTTGTTTGATCCGGGAGTCTCACACTCCTTTATTGCTAAACAATTTGTGGAATTAGTGGGGTTAAGGTCAGAATCGTTGAAAACGGTTTTTGTTATTTCTACTCCGTTATAAGATTTAGTATTGTTTGTGGTAGGTTGTTTTAGTTGCAAGTTAATTATAGACGGTCAGGAGGGAAATATAGATTTGATTGTTTTAGTGATATATGACTTTAATGTCATCATTGGAATGGATTGGCTGACCAAGCAAGGGGCCACAATGGACTGTCGGGAGAAGAGAATCCAATTTAACCCAATTGGGGTTAGTAGCTTCAAATTTGTCGGGAATCGAGAAGGGCCTTTGATTCCTTTGATTTCTTCGTTGGAAGTGACTAAGTTGTTGGGAACAAGATGCCAAGGTTATTTAGCGTCAATAAGTGATACGTTGGCGGAGGAACCAAGAATGGAAGACATCGCTGTAGTTTGAGACTATTCCGATGTTTTTCCAAATGAATTATTGAGACTACCCCTAACAAGAGAGACAGAGTTTGTGATTGAGTTGACCCTTAGGACGACAATTTCCAAAGCATCCTATCGATTGGCTTTGTCAAAATTGAAGAAAATTGAAGGTGCAAATGTAGGAGTTGTTGGACAAGGGTTTTATTCGCCCAAGTGCATTGCCTTGGGGAGTGCTAGTTCTGTTTGTTAGGAAAAGGGACGGATCGTTGCGATTATGCATTGACTATTGGCAGCTTAATCAAGTGATGATTAAGAATAAGTACTCGCTGCCAAGAGTATACGTTTTATTTGACCAACTTCATGGAGCTTCAATATTCTTCAAGATAGACCTAAGGATGAGCTATCATCAATTGAGAATCAGAAAGGAGGATATACCGAAGACGGCATTTTGTACGCGCTATGGTCATTATGAGTTCATGGTGATGCCGTTTGGTTTGACGAATGCCTTTACTGCGTTTATGGATTTAATGAATTGGCTATTCATGGAATATTTGGATTGGTTCTTGATTGTGTTCATTGATGATATTTTGGTATATTCAAAAGTCTGGAGAGCATGAACATCACCTAAGGACTGTGCTGCAGACCCTATGGAATTACGAAATGTATGCGAAGTTTAAAAAGTGCGAGTTTTGGTTCGCTTGAGTGGCTCTCCTTAGCCACGTGATCTCAGGTGAAGGAATTTCGGTAGACCCGACCAAGATCGAAGCGGTCACGGATTGGCCGAGACCTATTACAATAATCGAGGTTTGTAGTTTTTTGGGATTGGCTAGTTATTATAGATGATTTGTAGAAAGATTCTCTGTGATAGCTATGCCGTTGACGCAATTGCTAAAGAAGGACAAGAAGTACGAATAGATGGACAAGTGTAAGCGTAGTTTTCAAGAGCTTAAGCATAAGCTAACTACCATATCGGTTTTGATGATTCTGTCTGGCCCTAAAGGATATGAGATTTACAGCGAAGCGTCGTACAAAGGACTCGTTGCATTGCATTCTAATACAACATGGCAGGGTAATCGCATATGCGTACAGACAGTTTAGACCTCACAAGCTGAATTATTCGGCACATGATTTAGAGTTGGCACCAATTATATTCGCGTTAAAGATATGGAGGCATTATCTTTGTGGGGAAATGTTTCAGATTTTTACGGACCATCAAAGCTTAAAGTACCTATTTTCTCAAAAGGAACTGAACATGAGGCAACGCAGATGGATAAAACTTCTCAAGGATTATGACTGTGATATTCTATACCATCCGGGTAAAACTAACAAAGTAACAGATGCGCTGAGTCGCAAGTCATCAATTGTTTATATGATGGTTCAAGAATAGATTATGTTAGAGGGAATTCGAGACTCAGAATACAGGTTTAAGATAAACCATCTTTCCAGTTTAATGGCTATCCTTAGGATTGAACCCGAAATACAAGCCAAGATTAAAGCAATGCAATCTTCGGACATTGCGACCCAAAAGATTTTGCAACTAGATGCTGCAAAGAGGAAGTCAGATTTTCAAGTGTCCGAGGACGAGACTTTGAAATTCCGTAGACGATTATGCATGCCAAGCGATGTCGAGCTTAAGGAGGAATTGTTATCGGAAACTAACTACAATGATTATAGCGTGCACTTAGGCAATACGGAGATGTATCAGAATTTGCGATAGTACTATTGATGGAATGACATGAAATTTGATATCACCAAGCATGTGGCTGAGTGTTTAACCTGTCAGCAAGTAAAAATGCAACATTGTAAGCTGGCTGGACTGTTGCAACCTCTTGAGATTCCCGAATGGATGTGGAAACACATTACGATAGATTTTGTAATGGGATTACCGAGGAGTCAACACGACAACAACTCAATTTGGGTTGTAATCAACAGATTGACAAAATCAGCACACTTTATCACCATACGCAAGGACTTTGCCTTGGAAAGGTATGCGGAATTGTACGTGTGACATATTATTCACCTTCATGCAGTACCTATGATGATCACATTTGATCGAGACCCCAAGTTCATAGCTGCATTTTGGAAAAGCTTACAGACGGCCATGGGGACAAATTATAGTTTAGTACGGCCTATCACCCTCAGACAGATGGTCATCAGAGAGAATGATTCAAACTTTGGAGGATATGCTGTGAGCTTGTGTATTGGATTTTAAAGGGAGTTGGGAGAAACAACTTCACCTTGTCGAGTTTGCTTATAATAACAACTATCAACAAAGTATCAAAATGGCACTATTCAAGGTATTGTATGGCAAGCTTTGCAGAACTACAATATGTTGGAATGAAGTTGGCGAGTGAAAGATTACAGGCCCAGAGTTAGTGCAACAATCCCTGGAGACTATCCAGATAATTCGAGGAAGGTTGAAGACGGCCCAAAGCAGACATAAGAGCTATGCGGACAAGCGATGCAGGCCATTGGAGTTTTTAGTGGGTGACCATGTGTTCCTCAAAGTGTTGCTAATGCGAGGTACTTCATGGTTTGGTAAAATGGGAAAACTAAGTTCGAGGTATGTTGGACCTTTTGAGATCCTGGAGAGAATCAGGATTTTGACCTATTGTCTTGTGTTATCGTCCCAATTTGCGCAAGTGCATGATGTATTCCACATGTCGATGTTAAGAAAGTATGAGCCATATCCGACCCATGTACTGAATTTTGAAGAGATAGACGTGGATGATAGAGTGTCGTACATGGAAAGACCAATTCGGGTAGTGGATCGAAAAGAACAAGTGCTACAAAATAAAACGATCTCATTGGTCAAAGTTATTTGGCAACATCATGGCATAGAGAGAGCCATGTGGGAAAGCGAGGAAATAATGAGGCGTCAGCAATCCTATCTTTTTGAGGATTCGAGTAGTAGTTTAAATTTCAAGGATGAAATTTTTGTAAGAGGGTAAGAGTTGTGAAGTCCTAAATTTTGACCCCATTTTGGGATTATATAAAATGGTAATATTGATCAATGCCTTGTTAGTACAAATACTCTGAACTGATTATTTGTGAGATAATAGACTTTCCAGAAACGCCATTAGGGAACGAATGCGTGCGACCAGTAGTTTCCATCGAGAATGGATCTTTCAACCATAAGGATCTAATAGGAAACAATACCATCCTATACTAGACCATTAGCGAACGGAAATAAATCGATTCAGTAGAAGTATGAAGCCAGATTGTGGGTGATTCCGTACGATTTTAGTACAAGCTACAAATGACGTTAAATTGATTCATTTTTATCTTGTACTCAAGATCATCAATTGAACTCCCGGGATTACATGACAACCGAGGATCATCCCTGGTTTAAGAATTTACTTAAATGTGGATCGAAAAGCTATCAACCATGGGTCAAACGTGAGGAAAACCCTAAATGGGCGTCTAATAGTCTAAACTGTACTACGGTCACGATTGATTCAATTTAACCCCAAATTTTAATTCGATTTTGGGTATTGACTTTTTAGGGACTTCTTGACTAAATATTTGGACGTTGCTACATTTATTCTCGAGTTTTTTGAGGAGTTGCAAAGTGTTGGAAAAGGAAAATTTGGACCGGGAATTTGGGCGTGCAAGTGGGCCGACCTAAGACCGACAGCGCAATAGGCCCTGCGCCCATCAAGGACAGCCCAAGATGGGCCCATGCTGACCCATTTTCTTTTTCTCTTTAGCCCATGGGCCTCTCTTCTAGAAGCTATTCTTTGTGTGGTTCTTCTTGCTTTGTCTTTGCTTGGTTGTAGTTAATTCTTGATGAGCAAGTTGGCTTGGCTTCTTGGACAAGCTTGGTTGCCCATTCTCTCTCCTCTTTTCCCCCTAGCAGCCGCCCCTCACTCCTCAGCTCACTCTTTCTCTTTTCTCTTCATTTTTCCCTCATTTTCCTTCTCCATTTCCACCACCCCTTACTGTTTGTTGTTGCCGTTGCCCTTATTACTGTCCGCCGGAGCTACTACCACTATCCATTATGCAGTTGCTACCGTTCGAAGCCAAGCCACCACTCATCAATCGCCACCTGTCACCGCCGAAAGCCACCGTTGCTGTCTTTCGCTAAAAATAGCCTCTGACACTGTTTTGCCTGAAAACGGCCATCGTTCGTTGTTCGTTGCTATCCCCGATCTAGTCTCATGTAGCCCTCGCCCTCATCATCTCTCTAGTGTCGTCGGAATCTTAGAGTCCGTAAGTTGATTTCTTAATCCCTTAGTTAGGGGTTAATCTTGTTTTAGGAGTAGTTTAATTAGTTTAAGTGTGATTAGTGGTTAATGAAGGTTGATTATGATTTAAGTATGTCTTATATTTCTCGATTATTCTTAAGTAAGTTTATGATAAGCTAATTATGGTTAAATTTTGCTTAGTTGTTGATTAAATTGGTTTTTGGTTAATTAACATTATATTATGTTCTAAGCTTGCTTAAGGTGGATTAATTTGGCTAATGAAGGCTTAGACTTAATTAATTATGATTAATTATTTATGGGAATAATTAATTATAAATTATATTATTTTATGGAAATTAATTATTTATGGAAACTTTATATTATTTTGTGGAAATTAATTAATTAATTATATTATTAATTAATTTCGAATTATTGCCTAATTATGGATATTAATTATTTTTGGAGAAATAATTAATTATGATTATTTTCTAGAAAGTGATTAAATTGAGTAATTTTTATGAGAAATTAAATATGGTCTAATTTTCTAAAGTTGATGGTATTTATTTACTATAGTGTTGATGGACCTTGATTTATTAAGGAGGAGTTTCATGAAATCAAATTACCTTTGTTTGATTATTTGTTTATGAGATTGGTAAGTATTTATACTTATTTTGTGGGAGTTAAATTATTTTATTGGAATAATTGACTACAAAGATCGATACTTTATAAATGAGTATTTTTGGTTATAATCCTAACTTATACTTGTTTATGAGGATTGAGTACTGATGAGAATACTTGACTGTCGTTAGTTGTGGAAACACATGTTTATTTACTAGTGAATATTGAGACAAGTGGTTGGGACTGATTAGTATATTATGACTTGAACTATTGTTTGATGGTTGTATGTGGAACTGTTGAAGTATGCAAGTTCATGTGATCATTAATTATTATTGCATTGCATTATACGTGTGTTAACTACAACAGCATGTCGTGTGAGCATGAACCATGACTGCATTGAGGACAAAGAAAAGAAAGAATGAATTGGTTGATAGTTGTGTTGCATGGTCACATTAAAGGGAAAACCCGGCGCTGTCGGAAGACCACCAACCTTTGGGGTTGTGCCCTGGCCTTTTGGTTGATTGATAGTGATCAGTTGTTGAGTCGCGGTAAAGGCCGGACTAATGCTCCTTCGAAATGCCATCTAAGGGGAAGTCCATGATGTAGCCATGTCCACGGATGGGACGGTGTCTGGTTTTGGACTAGTAGACCGCCAACTATAAGGTTGCACCGTGGCCTAGGGGGTCGTAATAATCGGTGCATGTGTGGCTATCAAGGCATGAGAAAGTTCTTTGAAGTGCTTTGATTATGTGAATGCTTATTGAAACTATTATGGGTTGAATTGTATTCTCTCTATAGGGTATGTGTGTCAAAACAAGGTGAGATCGCTTGTGTTTGTGTCTAATGGCTGTGAATTGTATCGTGGTTGTATTTTTCTAATATGGTGATAGATGAGGTAAAGTGAAGGTCGCTTTGTAATTGATTTACCATCGATGCTAGGTTGCATGATTAGACTACACTTTAGGCGAGCAGAGTTCCTAACCAAGGCCTAGGATTTTGACTTACTGAATTTATCCCACCTCGTCGTGGTTAATATTTTTAGGACCTTAGTATGACGCCCTACTTGGTGAGGTTCAGTGTCCCTGTTGACATGAGTATCTCTGTCATCATGTAGCTTGTCTCGGGTCGCAATTTTTTTTAACGAGCAACATGTGACGATGGTCTCGGTTGACGAGGGGGAGAGGGACTATTATGTGCCACATGTCTTCAAGGCATGGTACGTTAGACAAGGGAACATGATGTATGGTCCCTTGAGAGCCTACTACGAGCCTACATCGCATGAGGGGCCGGGTGAGGAGATATGGAATCTGATAGACCTCGATCCCCCTGATGGCGCGATGATGGACCCCTCGTCAGGCGAGTCTGACACTTCTGAGACTAGTGATTAGGCATCTGTAGCCTAATATCTTTTTGACCAACCCTCCCCTCCTTTTTGTTATGATAGTTTAGCCAGGCCTGGTCCTTTTTTGTGTTGGCCTTGGAATGTCGCCCAAAGTAGGGCTTATGTATATACTGTTTCCCTGGGCTAACCTTGTAGATAAATAAAAGAACTGCTGCTGTTGCTTTACTGTTACATTCCTTCTGCTATCTGTGTTTGTTGTTGGCTGGTGTTTTTTTTTTCTCGCTTCCGCATGTGCTTAACGATAAGATAAAATGAACTAGTCGGTGATAGAACCTAGGACATTGTATGCTTCAGACCACAAGTGGATTAGGGTTGTCGCGAACTCGAGGGTCGGGGCGTGACAAATAATATCTCCTTTCCAAAATTCTTGCCAACATTCTCTATCGTAGCAATCTTTTTCACGATGACCTTGCCTTTTGCTTAACACTATGTTTTGTTCGCTCGTGATAACTAGATGATATGCTAAATATATCGCACCTTAGTTGTCACAGTGTATATCCGCACTTTTTTGTTCTAATTCAAAGTCCAAGAGCAAACTACTTAACCATGTTGCCTCCTTCGCTATAAAAGTTAGTGTCATGTAATCTACCTCAGTCAAAGACAAGGCAATGTGATCCTGTAAGGATGCTTTCTAACTCATTGCACCACCTACTAGCATAAAACACGTACCTTACTAAAGACTTACAATCACCATGTCAACAACATGATTCGAATCTACATAACTAGTTGTCGGGAGCATGTAGCAGAAGTTCAATATCTTAAGCTCATCGATATATCCAATTGGATCTACTTTCACTCAAAATGAGTTATAGGCCAATTTGGATATATTAATTGCTTCATGCCGCAATAATTTTCTGATGTGGGACTTTTTTAACACAACTTACTCACATGTGCATCCTAATAATTTCTATTTCAAGTGTGAACTTAGTGTTAGGTCCACTCTCCTTTAATTCAGGTATCCTTCTTGTCCAACTTCATCCTCACAGGCCCGCATTACCACACCATAATGCCTACTTGCCCAGAAACCGCAACCATCAGCTTTGATGCCAGTTATTGGAAGCACGTAGCAAAAGTCCGATATCTTCACCTAGGGAGATCACTAAGAGAGAGCCCAAGCCTGAACCCATTAATATATCCAATTGGACATACCTTCACTCAAAAGCTTAAGCTAATAAGCTATGGACCAACTAGAATATATTAATTGTTTCGTGCCACATCAATTCTTCGATATGGGACTTTTTTAACACAACTTACTCACATGTACATCCTAACAGTTTCTATGGTTTTATAATCGATAAAAGCCAACAAAACAAGCTTTTCCATATTAGTTTAACAGCAAGCCAGAAAACGACAAGTTTGTTCTTCTACTGAAGGTAAAAATGTTGCTAGGTTTACACGTCCCTCCTTTTAACATTAGCATAAGCAAAGCAGGCAAGTAAGGGAGAAAAAATTAGGATAAAGATGAAAATTTAACATACTTTATTAGGTGGAGGCCAATCTTGGCTATGCAATTTTAACTGTCCTTAAACCTTTGTAATCACATGTATTGAATATATGTGTGTGACATTCATGGATTGTGACGTTTTTCGGCCCACTTGTTTTTTCATTTCAAGAAGGGAAAAGGAAGCATAGCTACATAACAATAACTATAACTATACATGCTATTAGATCAACTGTAGTTATTTAGAGTCACAAACAAAATGCAAAGTATAATGTATATCATTTGGATGAATTTCCACAGCATCGTCAGATATTGACATTTCTTAAAACATTTAAGAAAAGCAATGAAAATCCCATACCGTATCCAACTAAAAGACACAAGTTCCTATACGATCATTATGTGGTGATTAGTTTTGATTGTCACATCACTCATGAATTGAATGTACACAAAATTGATAATACCTTGAAAAATCTCAAACTAATATGCTTGTGATAAATTTACTTGAAACTAATTTTTTGACCAGAAGAACCCCCAAACTAGTACTCTTGTGACAAATTTACTCAAAACTAATTTTTTAACTACAAAAAATCCCAGAGTGGTATATTTATAACAAACTTACACTCCATTAGTTTCCGTAAAATTGGATTAATATAACAAAAAACCACAAACTGGCATTCTTGAGCACATCTCTAGTTACAAGTTAGAGATCCAGTATAGAAAGGGAGAATTTCCATACTATATTAGAATCCTCCTATGAAACCCTTCCTACCATTGTAAATGCCCTAGTTTCTCTTAGCCCTCCTTTGGAACTTCATACCTTTAACGTCTCTAAGATTGACTATCTTTACAAGGTTTCTTACCTCAATGAAGATACTAAAATTTTAGAGACTTACCTTCCACTTGTAAAACTATATTATGCCTTTGCTAAACCTTCCTCTTACTCTCATATCCATTCTATTAAACATCTTATTAAGCATACTCCTTGTGAGGTTAAAGAGTATGTCCAGTCTTCGAAATTTGACCAGCATCCTATCTCTATTACTAAGCATAAATACTTTGTTACCCTTTAGATTCCTTTTGAATTTCCACAACAATGGATACAACAAGGATATCCACACCTTCACTTTGGTTCTATCAGGCTTGTTTTATCCTTTCATGGAAGGAAAGCTCCTTTTAGACACTCGATTTTTGGATTATCAACATGCTTACATTGGTACTATCCAAACCATCCTTAATGCAAGAACAACATTTGTATACACTATCTCAAAACTTCAATATGGCTCTTCAGATCCACGACTTCTTTCAGCTTTTAAGGTTCAACTATGGATTACTGGAGCCCCTTAAACTCCAGATTCTATTGCTGCTATTTTACATTATCAAATGATTTATCGGGTCTAGAATCATGCCACTGATCTCAATTTCTCTAGTTCTGAAGCGCATTTTATCTCGATTGACAATGATCAGACTTCCTACATCTATGTGCCTAGACAGATTCCTTGAGATTAGCCAATTAGGTTACTTCTAGATATATGGGTAACTAACTATGAAAAGATCCACCAGAACTTTAGGCCAATCTAGTCTACAGAGTCCCAGTTCACCAAGAAAAATGACAGCACAATTGTCATCAAATTTAGTAGGGAAAGGAAGAAGCTACCTCTTCTATTTTTCCTACTATTTTTATGATGCAACCTTGTGCAGCAGACGTTCCAACTAATGATGGTCATTCAAATTCAAAACCCATGATTGAATCTTTTGACTAGAAGGGATGAACTATTCATTAACAAGGATAGTCATACAAGACACTGCTTTGGGGATCTTGATTGTTAGTGCTCTCTTTGTACAAACCCTTGGGATGACTAAGAAGATGATAGATTGTCTTGGAGAAAGAAACAATCAAAAGATAAGTTTTATCAAATGTACCTTGATGGAGACTCCACTATAGGCATCTTGATGAAGATGGAGGAAAATATCAATTCATGGTCTCATATGGACCACGCTGACCACAGCCTCTTCCATTGGCTCCTAAACTATGTGAACCTCCTCCACCACCTCAGTTACCACTGAAAAAGAAACCTTAACCACAAAAACTAGTTATCTCACCATTTCATAAACTCATTCATAAATGGGTCAAGAAAAACTCTTTTCATTTGGAACTACCCAAAACATTACAACCCTTGTGTTTCCCAAAATTAGAACCACCACCTGTTCTCCTATCAAAGTATATATTTCAACCTTTAGACTTTCCATCTTTGGAAAGATCTAATTCTAATGCTCCATTCTAGGCGCTAGAAGAATTTATAGATGCTCAACATCAATTCCATCATATGCCTAAAACTCCAAATCCCATGGATATTGATGATCATGGGAGACAAAAGAAAGTCACTATTGCTGAAGCTGTTCTAAATTGGCAGTCAAAAAATGCTTTAGCACAGAATAATATTCTCAAGACAATTCAAGCCTACCTTGATCATGTTAACCAAAAGTTTGATCAAATAGCTTTGGTCACAAACAAATTGCTTGACACGTCCCAAAAGAAATTACAGCGGATGGAATCTGGGAGATTCGTTCCTCATCATTATTTGGAAGACTAATGGCTGAAATGGAAAAGTTGAGAAGACAGATCAAGTTCCTAAAATAAGGAAACTTTGTGCCTCCTTCAGAGTCATTTTCCTAGCCTTGAAGTTTAGCACCTGTGGAAGTATTTCTCCTAAGGCTACATCAATTACTTCAATTTTTGAAGAAGCTCCAAAAACAAATCGGAGTAATATTGTTACACTTCGAAATCGTATTACAAAAGTAGAAGAGAAAAAAAGCTTAGAGGAGAAAATAAGCTAACTCCCAAACCTTTTCAAGAACCTCCACCTGCTTATATGGTTTCAAATCCATTTGAGACTTTTTGCTAGAACAAATTCTACAAAAAATACTGACCATTGCTGTAATTGACTCCACTAAACAAACTACCTCTTTCTATTTTGAAATCAACCTTAGATCGGATTCCATTTCCTTCGAAAACACTTTAACCTCTAAGCCAGAAACACTAAAGTCTTGTAAGCTTGCTATATTTATGGCAGACCCGCTAGGTAAAATGCAGTCAAATTTATTTGAGCTAGAAGCAATAAACCTTCATGATTTACTTTACCAAAAAAAAAAAAAAACCTTCATGATTTAAAATCAGATCACAAGTATTTGACCTCAAAATATTATTTTACACTCATTGATATCCCATATTCTAAATGGCTAGAAAGACTTAAGGAGTTTCATGCTTAGCTCAACACCATAGCACTTACTATTGAAAATCGGTATAATATATTGACTTAGTTTGTAAGTAGATTCATTGGAAGCCTAAAAGATTGGTGGGAACTATTCCTAAATAGGACCAAATGACATTCTTGCTCCAAACGGATTTTCACTAGACGATCCATTAGAGCCACTACTTCTTCATTGGCAAACCAGAAGACCTTCTAGAGCTTTGAAAGAGGAAATTCTTTGAGAGAAAGTGTTGCTCCTTATGGAAAAAACACTTGAATGAGAATTTCTGGCAGATGCTTAAGTTATTCTATGCCATAGGAGTTGATCCAAATCTGAAGTAGATATCCTTGTCCTTCATTCCAAAAGAAATTGGACCAATTATTGAAAAATCCCGTCAAACTAAGTAGAAAAGCATTATGAACGTTCCTATTGGAGAACTCCAATAGGATACACATGTTGCCCTTGATGATCTCTGCATCCAGTGAAAATCTTTAAGGAGTTATCTCCAAAGCAATCAAGAACTTGACCAGGCTTGCCAAAGGCTTGAGTTAAGAATCAAGTGTTCAAAGAAAGACTTTAGTGTTGATCATTCTTGTGGAAATCGTTGCGAGAAGCGAAGGCACTTCAAAAGATTCTCCTTACAACACAAAAGAAGAAAATATAAATGACAATTCTTGTGGAAGAGATGTTCTAGATGAAGTTCTTTTGGAAAGCAAAGAAAATTTGACAATCGCTATATCTACAACAAGAAAGGTCATTTTGTGAAGACTTGTCGAAAAGCTAGGGGAAAAAAATTCCCATTTGATTAAGAAAATAGAGAAGGAGACTCGAGTATCACTCCAAGATGATGGTGTTGAATCAAATTCTCCCTTGAAGATGAACCCACCAAACACACTGTGTGCTATTCGGACATAGTCACATATTAGTGTTAGTGAGAGTCCATCTGAAGAATCCGAAGGAATTTTCTTTTGTTCCTTGGATAAATCCAAACTCCCTACAATCCAAGAACTTTGTGCATATACTCCTTCCATTCTCCTACATTTCCTTGCTAAATATACCAATCCAAATATAACAAAGTCATCTCTATTATTGCCCTTGTTGACACTAGAGCCAATGCTTCTATTCTTGATACTATGATGCTTCCAAGAAAGTACTGGACTTCATACACCTAGTACTTCAACTCTACTTCTGGAGAAACTTTTGCTACTAGAGTTTGAAGTAAACCCATTACTATTTAGTTCTTTCCCTAGTGTTCTATCACTACTAAAACCCTTAGCTCTAGTTCACTAAATAAAGATATTATCATTGGTTGGGATATCCTCACACAAATTCCTACATAGAATTTTGTCCAATGAATTGTGGTTCAATGGACAATTCAAGGAATTGGTAGACATCCAAAGATTTTTTACTATTCAGATGAACATTTTACACCCATCTTGTAAACGCTACTTAAGGCATGTGCCGAATCTCACTTAGATTTTGTTCAAAAATACCCTTACCCTTTATGGAAAAATCTTGAATTTTTTATCCATCTTCCATTCAAGAAAAATGAAGATGTCAATTCTACCAAGCATGAATCTAGAACACTTGCTTTCAACACAAAAGGAGCACTTAGACTTGCTACACCAAGGACTTTGAGCCCTTAGATTCTCAATGGTCTTGTGAAGCATTCTATATGAATAAGCATGTCGAGTAGAATAAAGAAAAATGAGACTGGTCATCAATTACCACCCTCTCAATCAATTCCTACAAGATGATAAGTTTCCTCTACCACATTAGAATTCTTTGTTTTCTAGTCTTACCAAAGCTAAAGTTTATTCCAAGTTTGATCTTAAAACCGAATTTTGGCAATTTGGAATTCATCCTAAAGACAAGTACAAAACTGAATTTTGTATCCCAAATCAGCATTTCCAGTGGAGGGTGCTCCCTTTTGGCCTTAAAACAACTCCTTTATTATTTCAGAAGGCCATGTGCAGAATTTTTCAACCTATCTTAGCCAATGCTCAAATTTAAATTGATGATATTCTTCTCTATAGTCTAGATGAGGATTCTCATTGTAAATTACTAGCTCAATTTGCAGAGTTGATATGAAAATATAGGATTATATTTTTCCAGAAGGGGATGATTATTACCCAAAAAGAAATTAAATTTCTTAGGATGCATCTCAAAGATGACACATTTTATCTCGGTTCTCATATTGCTGAAGAATTGTAGTAGTTTCTAGATGAACATCTTTCCCATAAGTCGGTTCAACAATTTCTTGGAATAGTTACTTATCTCAAGGATTTTGTCCCAAAAATCATTGAGTTCGTGAGCCTATTATGGTAAATGTTCAAGAAAGACGCTCTTTTGTGGGGACCACAGTAGACTAAGTCTCTACGTAGACTTGAAGAAATTCTACAACATCTTCTCCCATTGCAAATTCCTTCCAAAGGAAAAAGAATCTTGCAAACAGATGCCAATGATGAATATTAGGTTGTTGTCCTCCTTGAATAAATTGATGGGAAGCAAAGAGTCTATGGACACAAGAGTGGAAGATTGATGCAAGCAATGACGCATTACCACTCTATGTTCAAGGAAATCCTAGCAGTAAAATATGACATCAAGAAATTTGAATTTCATCTTATAAGGCATCATTTTCTTGTGGAGATGGATATGTCCTCATTTTCTCAAATGCTGAAGTTCAAACAGAAGCAAATCCCTTGTCCTTGGCTTCTTAAGTGGGCATAATGATTTTCAAAGTATTCATTTGAAGCCAAACATCGCGAGAAAAAGATACCTGCTGATTTCTTATCCCAGCAAAAAGAATTTACAGCTACCACATCCATAAACATGTTTGTGGCAAGAAACCCAAGAGGCAGTTTCAAAGCTTGAGAAATAAAACCCAAAATACCCACTAGAAATCCTTGGACTTATCCAAGACAATGTTCTCTTTGAAAATCTTGAAAGACTTATGTGGCAATACTATTATTGCATCTTTAGCGAGTATGGTGGCCTTACTCTTCGCCTAGACGGATTGCACGCAAAATATCCATTCATCTATTCTTTCTCTTTCTCCCCAGATGAGGAATTCCTAGAAACACTAAAATGGTTTTATTGGTATTTGTTCAATTTTTATACCATTGCCATTGAGTTCCCAATAGCCAAAATGCCTCTTATCATTAATATGATTATCGAAGGAGAATGCAAGTACAAATTTTTTTGGGACATCTTAGTTGTTTTAAGCCATTGGGAGTATGGAAAAATATTTTCCAAGCATAACTCGAAACATGCAGACCTAATGTGACATCTTGAATTTCGATCCTATTTTGGGATTATATGAATTGGTGATATTAATTAATGCCTTGTTAGTACGATTACTCTGAACTGATCATTTCTTAGTTAACAGACCTTTCGGAAGTGCAATTAGGGATTGATATATGTACGACCAGTAGATTCAATTAGGAACGAACTGTTTGACCATAAAGATATGAGGGGGAACACTATCGCCCTATTACCAGTCCATTAGTGAACGGAAATAAATCTATTTGATGGAGGTACGAAGCTGGATTGCGGGTGATTCTGCACAACTTTGATACAAACTACGAACGACGTTAAATCGATTCCTTTTGACCTTGTACTTAGGATTATCAATTGAACCTTTGTGATCACATGACAATCGAGGGTTGTCTCTAGTTTGAGAATTCGCTTAAACGTGGATTGAAAAACTACCGACCACAGGTCGAACTTGAGGAAAACCTTAAAAGGGCGCTCGATAATCTAAATTGTAATAATGCGCGATTGATTCAATTTAACCTCGAATTTTAATCCGATTTTGGGTATCGACTTTTCAAGGACTTCACAACTAAATAATTGGACGTTGCCACATTTATTCTTGGGTTTTTTGGTGAGCTGCAAAGTGTCAGAAAAGGAATTTTTGGACCGAGGAATTGGGCCTGCAAATAGGCTAGCCCAAGGTTAGCAACCCAATGGGCCTAGTGCCCAACAAGGAGGGCCTAAGCTAGCCCATTGCTTCCTTCTCTTCAGCCCATGGGCCTTTTTCTTCTAGAAGTTTTGTTGTGTGATCCATAGACATTTAGAATTGCTTGGTTGAGGATGAAACATAGTGAGCAAGCCCCCTAGGCTTCTTGAGCAAGATTTCTTCTTCATTCTCTCTTCTCTCTCTCTCTCTCTCTCTCATCATTGGTCAGCAGCCCCTCCCTAGGTCACTCTCTCTCTTTTCTCTTCCTTTTTCCTTCCTTCCTCTCTATCGCCCCTTATTGTTCACCCTTGGTGCCATCGGCGTTGCCATTCGCTAGAGTTGTTGCTACTATCCACTATGCAGCTGTTGCCATTCGGAGTCTAGCCATAGCCTGTTGGCCGCCACCTGTCACCGCCGGCCGCCCATCCAACCCTCTAGACACTGTTACCTTCTGTTTTTTTTAGAAATAGATGCTGGTGTTGTTTCACTGGAATCCAACTACCATCCGTCATTCGTCGCCGTCCCCGAGCCAATTCTGTGTAGCCCTTGTCCTTGCCGTCACTTTGGTGTCATCAGAATCTTTTAGTGTGTAAGTTAATTTCCTAATCCCTTGGTTAGGGGTTAATTTTGCTTTATGAGTAGTTTAATTAAGCTTAAGTGTGATTAGTGGTTAATGGTTAATGAGGGTGATTTATGATTAAGTATGGTTTATATGCTTTAATTAAGCTTAAGTGAGATTATGATAAGCTAATTGTGACTTGATTGTACTTAGTTGTTGCTTAATTAGGTTTATGATTAATTAGTATTATATTATATTACTAAGCTTGTTTATGGTTGATTAAGTTGGTTAATGAAGGATTAATATTAGTTAATTATGATTAATTATTTATGGGAATAATTAATTATAACTATATTATTTATGGAAATATTATATTGCTTTGTGGAAATTACATAATTATTTATAATATTAATTAATTTAGAATGATTGATTATTTATGGATAATTACTTTTTTTTGGAGAAATAATTAATTATGACTATTTATTGATAATTGATTAAATTGAGCAATGTTTATGTTTATTTAACTAGTGCTTATTTTCCTAAGGTTGAAGGGCATTTATATGCTATGATGTGAATGGCCTTTGATTTATTAAGGAAGGGTTTTACAAAATCAAATTACTTTTATTGAGTAATTATTTATGGGATTGGTAGATATTTATACTTATTTTGTGGATGTTAATTATTTATTAGAATAATTGACTAAAGTATTTTGTACTTTATTAATGAGTGTTTTTGGAATATAATAAAAGTCTATACTTGTTTTGTGGTAATCAATTATTTATGGGATAATTGATCATCGTTGATTGTTGGGGCACATGATTGATTACTGTTATTTGTTAAAGTACACAGTGGAAATTCGATAATTGGTTGAGGCACGTGATTAGTCGTTGAGATATTTGATTGTGGACAAGTTACCGATGAGTGTCGTTTATTACGAGGATAGTTACTACTGATTATTATCTTAGGAACCATGTGAATATTATAGCATTAATTGGTTGAAACTGATTGTTGGATTACAACTTGAATTGCTCTGTTGTTGGTTGTATCTGGAATTGTTGAATTATGCAAGTTCATGTGACTATTGATTATCATTACATTGCATTATACGTGTGCTAATTGCAATAGCATGTTGCATGAGCATGGACCATGGTTGCATTGGCGACAGAGAAATGAAAGAAATAAAATGGTTGATAGTTGTGTTGCATGGTCACATAAAAGGGATACTTGGCGCTGTCGAAAGACCGCCAACCCTTGGGGTTGTGCCGTGGCCTTTGGGTCACCCAATTTCGATAAGTTGCTTGGTAGTGGTCAGTTGTTGAGTCGCGGTAGAGGTTGAACCAATGCTCATTTAGGAATGCCTGGTTTTTGAACTAGTAGACCACCAACCATAAAGTTGTGCTGTGACTCGAAGGGTCGTAATAATCGGAACACGTGTGGATGCTAATGTATGAGAGAGTTCGATGGGTGTTCTGATTACGTGAAATGCTTGTTGAAGTTGTTATAGCTTGAGTTATATTATATTTGCAGGGTATGTGTGCCAAGGCAAGGTGAGATCACCTGTGGTTGTATTTGATGGCTGTTGGTTTATATTGTGGCTAAGTTTTTTACATGTTAATAGATAAGGCAAAGCGGGGGTTGCTTTGCAATTGATCCGCCATCGATATTAGGTTGTCTACATAGGTTACACTTGAAGTGAGTGGAGTTCCTAACTAAGGTCTCGGACTTTAACTTACTGAGTTTATCTCACCTCGTCCTGGTTAACATTTTCAGGGCCCTAGTGTGACGCCGTACCCAGTGAGGTTTGGTGTCTCAGTAGACATGAGTACCACTATCACCACACAACTCGTCCCGGGTCACAATTTTGTTTACGAGTAGCATGTGATGATGATATGAGTGAACAAGAGAGAAATGGACCATTACATGCCACACATCTTTAAAGCGTGGTATATCAAGCAGGGGGACATGATGTATAGTCTCCTAAGAGACTATGCCGATCCTCCACCACACGAGGGCCGAGTGACGAAGTGTGGGATCCGATGGACCTTGATCTCCTGATTACGTGTTGATAGATCCTTTGTTGGGCGAGTCTGATCATTTTGAGGCTAGTGATTAGGCATCTATCGCCTAATCCCTTTTGACTAATCCTCCCCTCCTTTTTGGTAATAGTAGGTTAGCTAAGCTTGGTCCCTTTTTGTGTTGGCCTTTGGAACACTGCCCGAAGAAGGGTTTGTACATGTACTGTTCCCCAGGCTAACCTCTGCAGATAAATAAAATGTGATGTTGTTGTTTTACTGCTATGTCTTTCTACTATCCCTACTTGATGTTTGACTGGGTGTGTTTAGTATCGTTTCTGCATGCACTTAATGACAAGATAAAATAAACTGGCCGGCGACAAAACCTGAGGGTTGCATATTTTGGACCACGAGTGAATTAGAGTTGTCGTGAGCTCGAGGGTCTGGGCGTGACACCTAACCCAAAACTTCATACAATTATTTTATTCTTTAGGCCATGGTTGTTTGTATGACGTAGTGGAGATATGTGCAAAACTTCGGTAGATGTTGGAGTATCCATATATGAACCCTAACTTGTTCCAGATGAGATTTTTACATCTCTTCTCTATAAAATCTCAGCTCACTCTCGCCAATATCAAGAATTGCAGAGGATTTGTGTTAGAACAATTGAGTCATTCCACCATAGACACGGCCAAAAGACAACAATGATCCTATCTATTAGGATCATTATGATGATTATTACGCAACCTGACCAACAACCAATGTCCATTTGAGGATATACTGTGGAGTTGATACATAGGCTGATGAAGATGATTATGTACCACAAATGTCTTCACAAGATTTGGGTCCATCATCCCAGAATCCATGGGGAGGTTCATTGTCATAAGATCCTTTTGATAATAGTGAATCGCAACTTGTGCTCATTTTTGGCCTCAATAAAGAAAGTTTATGCGATGTCCTGAAATTCGAACCCTTTGAGGATGAATGAACGTGAATTTTGTCAATGCATTGTTGGTTAATCTCACTCGAAATTGATCACTCTCGAGATACTAACCTTGAGGGGAAAGACTAATGACGACAGAACTCGTGCGATTAAAGAACTTTACTTAGGAAAACGACTCGATCGTGAGAATTGCGTAAGGAAGATCCTATGGATATGCAAGCCGATTTCAGGATTGACTAGAAGTTAATTCACGTGCAAGGTATAATGGGACGACGGGTGAATTTGTTACTGTTATGAAGACCGCGAACGGCCCTATGTCAATTCTTGGTAATTGTGTACTTTGAATTAAGAATCTATCCTTTGCAATTTCAGGTTAGTCAAGGACGTCCATGTGTCGAGAAACTTGAATGTGGTTTGATACAGAGTCAAGCATGAGTCGTTTACACGTGAATCCTCGAAGTGGCCTGTTAGTTCGAGATGTACCAAAATGGCATTCGACCGAAATTGATGATGCATGATAATCCAATATTGGATAACGAATCTTCGGGAACGTCCGGGACGAACTTTTGGACAATGCTTCTTTGACCTTTGACAATGCCGGTGAGCTTGAATCGTTGGAAAATGAATTAATGGACCGAGGAATTGAGCCTACGAGGAAGTGGACCGGGCAAGACCCAAGTGGGCCTCACGCCCAAGGAGGGGCAGCCACAATGGTGGGCTCAAGATCGCAAGTGAGCCCATTAGACCCAACTAGCCATTTAACCCTTCCTAAGCTATTGTTTAACCTTGAGCCATTTTGAGCCCAACTAATTCCTGAGCCTGTTCCTATTCATTTCCTAGCCCGTTTCTTAGGCCCACTCATCATTTCAACCCAAGGATAGATTGATAATTGTGCAAAGGTGGAAATGACCATTTTGCTCTTCTAGATATTATTGACGAAGAGACAAAAGAAGAGAGAGAAGATGATGTCATTGCATGGGGATGGAGCAAGCATTAATGGGTCTTAATGAGGATAGACAACCAGCTCTCCC
Source organism: Angophora floribunda (assembly GCA_014182895.1). Classification (NCBI taxonomy): domain Eukaryota; kingdom Viridiplantae; phylum Streptophyta; class Magnoliopsida; order Myrtales; family Myrtaceae; genus Angophora; species Angophora floribunda. The sequence continues at coordinate 8,268,456 of CM024707.1, forward strand.
ATCTCTCTCTCTCTCTTCCCCATTCCAGCTGCCCAACACCTTGCCTCATCTTTATCTCTTTTTCCTCTTCTTCTTCATTTCCTCCTTTCCTTATGTTGTTCATTGCTTATTCAGCCTGATCACTGCCCACACCGCCTGTAGTAGTGACTAGGATCCTTCATCCGTGCCTCCTATCACCGCCGCTCGTCGGTCCAGGTCGCTGGCCAGCCAGAAGCCGTTGCTTCTTTGTCCGCCCGGTTCCAGTGTTGCACCGCTTGGAAAAGCTTCTCCGCCACTGTTTCAACCTACCCACTGCTCAAACTAGCCACTAGCCTATCCCCCTTGAAACCCTGGAGCTGTCGGCCGCCGGCCAGCCAGTCGCCAAAGCGTTGGTCAGTCCAGCCAACCACTTCTATGCCTGGCCAATTTGGGTTTCCAAAGTTGCAGAGAGAGACTAACTTGGTTGCTGCTGTTTTTGTCCCGAGACCGCTTTGGATTGTCGTAGTCGAGGTCCCTGTGCGTAACCTCTGTCATCGCCGTCGTGCCCGTGTCTTTAGCCCGCTTAACGGGTGAGTTTTTGTCCTATTCCGCCCTTTAGTGCATAAACTTGCTTAGGGTTGGTTTAGTTAGAGTTAATACTAGTTTAGGGGATTAATTAAGATGTATTAGAGCTAAGGTATGTGGTTAGTTAGATGGTTAGGATTAGTTTAGATTAATCTTGCTTAAGGTTTATTAAATGTGGTTTAAGGGAGTTAAACTTGTTTAGCCTTAATTGATTGATTGTTTTACTTTAATTATTGTTTTATTGATTTCTGAATTTAATTTATTAATTATTGAATTATGAAATTTCACTGTTCATGCACACTGTTCACGTGACACTGTTCATCCAGAAGTGAAAATTTGTCTAATTGCATATGTTTTGATCATATAATGTGAATTGATTGTGTAAATGTATGGACATATGCATGTATTGCGTTGGATTCTAAAAAGGGAGAATATGTGCTTTGTCCAAGGGACATAGAAATTGACTGACTTTCTAGGGATGAAATTGGGACTATATATGTTTAATGGGCTATTCATGCAAGTACGTACCATGTATGCATTGGCTAATGTTCAAGATAAAAATGAGCGGTGGTGGTGGTATGTTTGCATGATCACTAAGTTGAACCTATCTCCTGGCCGAAGTTCGAGGGATGATAGTCCGACTTGTCGGAATCCTGGTGGAAGTCCAGATGAGGAGTCGCAATAGAGGCCGGGCCCATGCTCCTTCAGGAATGCCGTCTTGGTAGAGAGCCCTCGATATTGCCACGCCTCATGGGGGAGGGCGATGCTTGGCTATGCCAGTAGATACCGACGGGAGTTCGGTTGTGGCTCTGAGGGGCGTTAATAATCGAAATACGTGTGGGTGCAAGAGCGCATGAAAAACATGGCATCATTGGTTCCAATTATGCATGAGCTAATTACACTATTTGTGGCACGCATGAATTGATAACATGTAGGGTGTGGCAATGGCCAGATGAGATCATTTGCGATGCAACTCGTATGTGATTGATTGAATGCATCACTTAATGGTAGTATGCATTGATTGCATTGTGTTAGTGTATATCGTGTAGGGTATAGCATAACCGGGTAAGGTTGCATGTGAATTGGTTGTTTGACTGTTTGTTGTCCCTGGATATGTGAGTAGTCGTGTATTGGTTGTAGTATGTGTGGTTGTTGTTAGTCTACTTGAGGGGTGGTTCTGGAGAGATACCCCAGGTTGAGTTAGTGTTTTAACAAGGGCTTAGGGTGAGGACTCGCTAAGATTTTATCTCACTGGTTATTGTATAACCATTTTCAGGTCCTTAGAATGGCATACCCTTCAGTGCGATTCGAGATCCCTAAGGATTGTGAGACCATTGTGACGCACCATCGTTTCCCAGGCCGGGTACATTTATATGAGAAGTACGTCTCCACTATTTTGGTGGATGAGGGATTGGGACAATGGATTTCCTATCAGTTCTTGGCATGGTATATCTGGGAGAATGATCTCCTGATTGGTTTTCTGCGTGGTTTTGACGGGTCGCTCGGTAGAGGCCCTGAGGACGTCGATTTGGATCCTATGGAGCTGGACCTTTTTGATGGCGCTGTGGTGAATCCTACTCCCGCTCCACCTGCGTTTGACTCGAATGCCGCCGACTACGACCCGACAGAGTCTGAGTCCGATGGGTCTTTGTGATGAACCTAACCCAAGGGTTCTTTTTGTAAAGGTGGATTAGCCTAGCCCTAGTCTCTTTTTTTATGGCTTAGAGAAAGAAACTGACCCTCTGATGGGCTTGTATATCGGAAACGTTCCTTCATTGGTTAATCTAGTTAAGAAATAAATGAGTAGTTTGTTGTTGTTCTACTGTTCATCCTTTTATCCCTATTTGATTGATTGATTGTTTGATTGACTAGGGGATATTCATTTCCCACTTGCGTATAATGAAAGAATAAAATGAATGGTTGGCGACGTGTCCTGGGACGTCACATTCAATTGACTAAGGGAAGGGGTTGTTGCGTACTCGGGGTTTGGGGCGTGACTAGGGGTGTGCAAAAGACCCAAAACCCGCCCGAACCGCCCAAAACTAGACCAGACCGGACCGAAACCGGCGGTTCCTAAGGGAACCGGTCTGGTTCCCAGTTCCTTGGGTGAATCCACCCGCTCGGACCGGACTTACTTTTCCTTACTCAAAACTCAAAATTTTATCTTCAGAATGTAACAACATTCAAAATATTCAGAATAATGGACAAGGCTTTCCTCACTGGCTCTATTTTGCCCACGCCAAAAGAATTTGGCCAACAGAAGAAGGAGACCTCTTTCTCCTATTTATAGAGACCAATGGCTTGTTATCTCTCTTAAACAATCAATGTGGGATTGAGCGGCTCACTCCCTCTCCCTTCTCCTCTCTCTCTCTCTCTCTCTCTCTCTCTCTCTCTCTCTCTCTCTCTCTCGTTGCCCCTTGCCTGCAAGTGTCTCCAACAAGTCTCCAAATGTCCCACATTGAACAATTACTCAAAGAGCACTTGAGAGATTGCCTATAAAATCCAGCCAAGGAGCTTAATAAATCTCGTGTCAGGAGCGGCCTTGGGGTTGAGATTAAGTGTCAGTCTCCACTCAAATGGGGCTGAATTTTCGGAGTTTTTTTTGGAATTTTTTATTATAGTGGTGATTGGTTTTATGGGACCACCCAGGAACCAATCCGGACCGGTCGGTCCGGTTCTATCTAGTTCTAGCCTCCGTTGGTTCGATCATCGGTTCCCAAAATGAGGAACCGACTCCTCTTGTCTGGTTCCCAGTTCTAAAGTTAGAATTGGACCGACCGGGAACCGATCACCCTTAGGCGTGACATCCTCTTCGGTTTTGGTATCAAAGCCTGGTTGAGACCTAGAGTGATAAGGTGCGGGGGTTCTTGGGATAGTGAGATAGGGATGACATTTATTTAATGTGCTTGTGATTGTTTTTATAATCTTGCATTGTGGTGGGTTGTTCATAGTTTCTAATTACTTATTAGAATTGGAAAGTAGGATTGGTGAGTATTCTGCGAGATGAGCAATCCTGAGCAGAGAGCCCCTAGGCGTAGGGCAGCGTCTGGTCAGACCAGTAATAGGGATAGAGCGCAAGGGGATCCCAGGTTAGATGGAATCCTACAGGCACTAGAGACCTTGATAGGACAATAAGCTAAGGATCGAGCTACTGCTGCTGCTACTGTCGCTGCTGCTACTGTTCCTGTTGCTTCTCTTGTGGTTCCCATAGTGAGGGGTGAGGTCTGTGAGAGGCCAATGTATAAGTTTGTAGAATAATTCCTGAGACTTAAACAACTGAGGTTCAATGGCGTTGGCGATCATGAGGCTACGACCCTTTGGGTCAAGGACATGGAGAAGACTTTTATGGTGTTGAAATGTTCGGAGGAAGATTGAGTGCTTCTGGCGGCTTACCAACTTCAAGGTAATGCCAATACTTGGTGGGAAGCCACTTAAGGAAGTGTATTCCCTGAAGGCACGGCTCAAACTTAGGGTGTCTTTCGTGAGGCTTTCAACGGGAAGTACTTTTCAGACAGTACGCAAGAGTCCAAGATGGCAGAATTCCAATGGTTTCGTTAGAATCAGATGTCAGTGGATCAGTATGAGGCGAAGTTTGCCGAGTTGTCTAAGCATGCACCGAGATTAGTAGAGGACCCTTTTGGATAGGGCGAAACGGTTTAGGGATGATTTGAAGCCGGAACTGAAAGACCAACCGGTGCCCTTGAATTTGAAGAGTTTTGATGAGATGTACGAAAGGGCCCAAATGATAGAGAAGAACATGGTTGAGAGGGCGACCGCATTTGGCTCGCGATTCTTGCCTAACAGAAATAATCGTCGGTTTGGAAAGGGACCAATGATGGGGAAAAGGAATCCCATCCCACCCAACAGGAAAAATTATGTGGGAAAGCCGTCACCCAATTTCATAGGAGCTTGCCGGTTGCATGGGAGAATACATGGAAATCTTCCTTGTCCTTCAAAGATGGGAGCTTGCTTTGGATGTGGTCAGTAAGGCCACTGAGTGATAAATTGTCTGAGTAGGTCTATGAGGACGATCTTGGCATTGCCACAGGGAGGACAACTTGCTTGGAACGCGCCACCGAACAACCAAGGTAGACCCTCGACGCAAGGAAGAGTTTACGTCGTAACCAGAGGGGAGGCGGAAGATTCACCCTCCGTCATTACAGGTATGGTCTCCTTGCATGATCATACTGCTTATGTGTTATTTGATCTTGGTGCTACGCATTCTTTTGTTGCTGATCATTTTGTTAAACTAGTGGGGTTAAGTCTAAAACCATTTGAAGTGGTTTGTAGTATTTCTACTCTGTTCAAAGATAATATATTGTTTGAATTAGGTTGTTCTGGCTGTAAGTTAGTTTTGGGCGGTCGTGAGAAAGTCATTGATTTGATTGCAATAGTAATGTATGACTTTGATGTCATAACTGGTATGGATTGGCTCACCAAACAACGAACTATGGTGAATTATCATGGAAAGGCAATTCAGTTTAACCTAGTAGTGGGTGATAGTTTCGAATTTGTTGGAAATTGAGGGGGACCCTCCATTCCTCTGATTTCGTCACTCAAGGTGACCTGATTATTGGAATTTGGATGCTAAGGGTATTTGGCATTGGTGGCGGATACGCTGGTGGGGGGGACCGAAGATGGAGGGTATTGCAGTTGTACAAGAGTATATACACGTGTTTCCTGAGGAATTGCTAGGATTACCTCCTAAGAGGGAAATTGAGTTTGTGATTCAGCTGGCCCTTAGAACCGAGCCAATTTCCAAGGCACCTTATAGGATGGCATTATCAAAATTGAAGGAATTGAAAGTGCAAATGCAAGAATTACTGAATAAAGGATTCATTCATCCTAGTGCATCCCCTTGGAGAGCGCCGGTACTATTCATAAGGAAAAACGATTGATCTTTGCATCTCTGCATCGACTACTGGCAACTTAATCATGTAACTATCAAGAACAAGTATCCGTTGCCAAGAATTGATGATTCGTTTGACCAACTTCAAAGAGCTTCGATATTTTCCAAGATAGACCTAAGGACAGGCTATCATCAATTGATGATTAAAAATGAGGATATACCAAAATAGCGTTTCAGACACACTATGGTTATTATGAGTTCACGGAAATGCCATTTGGATTGACAAATGCTCCTGCAGCTTTCATGGACTTGATGAACCGTGTGTTCAATAAGTGTTTGGACCAATTCGTGATTGTGTTTATTGATGATATTTTAGTATACTCGAGGAGTCCAAAGGATCATGAGAGACACCTAAGATCAGTATTGCAGACCTTGAGGGAGCATGAACTCTATGCTAAGTTTAGCAAGTGCGAGTTTTGGCTAACTTGCGTGGCATTTTTAGGCTATGTAATTTCAGGTGAAGGGATTTTTGTTGAGTCGTCTAAGATTGAAGCTGTCATGAATTGGCCGAGACCTATGACGGTAACTGAGATTCGAAGTTTCTTGGGATTGGCAGGATATTATAGACGTTTCGTGGAGAAGTTTTCTACGATAGCCATGCCCTTGACAATGTTGTTAAAGAAGGAAGAGAAATTTGATTGGACGGATAAGTGCGAGCGTAGCTTTTAGGAACTCAAGAGTAAGCTGACTACCGCACCAATCTTAACAATACTGTCTGGTCTTGGTAGGTATGAAATCTATAGTGACGCGTCGTATAAAGGACTAGGCTGCGTGTTAATGCAACATGGTAAGGTGGTTGCATGCGTATCCCGATAGTTAAGGCCCCACGAGCTTAACTATCCGATACATGATTTGGAATTAGTAACAATAATCTTTTCACTCAAGATTTGGAGGCACTACTTGTGTGGGGAAAGGTTTCCAATTATCACGGATCATCAAAGTTTGAAGTATTTGTTCTCTCAGAAAGAGTTGAACATGAGGCAATGGCGATGGATGGAACTTGTTAAGGACTATGATTGCGAGATTCTGTATCATCCTGAGAAAGCAAACAAAGTGGCAGATGCACTCAGTCGGAAATCGTCAATTGCACAAATGATGATACGAGAATGGCTCCTTTTTGAAGGAGTTAGGGACTTAGACTTCAAAATTGAGGTCGGTCATCTTGCTAGTCTAATGGCCACTCTCAGGGTGGAACCGGAGATGCAAAGTAGGATAAAAAGTGCCCAAACGATAGATCTTGAAATCCTTAAGATCCTGCAAATGGATTAGGGAAAGAGGAAGGCCGACTTTCAAGTGTCTGAAGATGGGACATTGAGGTTTCAGGGACGATTGTGCGTTCCCAATGATGTCGAGCTCAAGGAAGTAGTCTTGTTGGAAGCTCATCGTAGTAACTATAGCATCCATCCCAGCAGAACGAAGATGTATCAAAATTTGAAGCAACACTTTAGGTGGAATGGTATGAAGTTGGACATCGCAAAGCACGTGGCTAAGTGTTTGACGTGCCAATAAGTAAAGGCTCGGCATTGTAAGCCTAGTGGATTGCTGCAACCCCTTGAGATCCCCGAATAGAAGTGGGAACATATTGCAATGGATTTTGTGATGGGACTGCCGATGAGTCAGCGAGGCAATGACTCGATTTGGGTGGTAGTCGATAGATTGACAAAGTTAGCTCACTTTATCGTTGTACGGAAGGATTTCACGTTGGACAAGTACGCAGAGTTGTACATGCGTCAGATTGTGCGTATTCATGGAGTTCTAATGACGATCACATTTGACTGTGACCCTAAGTTTATAATAACTTTCTGGAAAAGTTTGCAATCAACCTTGGGGACGAAACTACTATATAGTACGGCGTAACATTTGCAGACGAATGGTCAATCAGAAAGGACAATTCAAACTCTTGAGGATATGCTACGAGCTTGTGTTATAGATTTTAAAGGAAGATGGGAAGAATAGCTTCACTTGGTTGAGTTTGCCTACAACAACAATTATCAGCAGAGTATTAAGATGGCACCATTTGAAGCTTTGTATGAAAGACCTTGCAAAACTCCGCTTTGTTGGGACGAGGTTGGTGAATGAAAGATCACGGGGCTGGAGTTGGTACAACAATCTTTGGATGCCGTCAAAATTATTTGGGACAGACTAAAGATAGCCTAGAGTCGTTAAAAGAGCTATGTAGACAAATGTCGTAGACCATTGGAGTTTAGGTGGGTGATCATGTGTTTTTGAAAGTATCGCCAATGAGAGGTACTTCCAGATTTGGCAAGAAAGGAAAGTTAAGTCCGAGGTATGTTAGACCCTTTGAGATTTTGGAAAGGATTGGGGTTTTGGCGTATCGTCTTGCGTTACCACTGAAGCTTGTACAAGAACATGATGTTTTCCACGTGTCCATGTTGAGGAAGTATGAACCAAACCCGACTCATGTGTTGAATTTTGAAGAACTACACATAGACGATAGGGCGTCGTACGTGGAGAGACTGATTCGAATAGAGGACCGTAAGGAACAAGTGCTTCAAAACAAGACTATCGCCTTAGTTAAGGTAATCTGGCAATATCATGGAATAGAGGGAGCTACATGGGAAAGCAAGGAAGTGATGAAGCATTAGCACCCCCACCTTTTTGAGCATTTTTCTATAACTACAAATTTCGAGGACGAAATTTTTGTAAGAGGGGAAGAATTATGATGTCCGGAAATTCGAATCCTTTGAGGGATGAATGAACGTGAATTTCATCAATACATTGTTGGTTAATTTCACTCGGAATTGATCATTCTCAATATACTAACCTTAAGGAGAAAGGATAATGAGGACAGAACTCATGAGACTAAGGAACTTGACTTGGGAAAACAACTCAATCATGAGACTTGCATAAAAACGATCCTGTGGATATGCGGGCCGATTTCAGGGATGACTAGAAGTCAATTCGCGGGCAAGGTGTAATGGGACGACGGGTAAATCCGTTTACTGTTATTGAGACCGCGAACAGCTCTATGTCAATTATCGATAATCGTGTACTTTGAATTAAGAATCTATCCTTCGCAATTTCATGTTAGTCAAGGACGTCCATGTGGTGAGAACACTTGAACGTGGTTTGATACTGAGTCAAGCACAAATCATTTACGCGTGAATCCTCGAAACCGCCTATTAGTCTGAGACGTACCAAAATGGCATTCAACCAAAATTGACGATGCATGGGAATCCAATATTAGACAACGAATCTTTGGGAATATCCGGGACGAACTTTTGGACAATGCTTATTTGACCTTTGACATTGCCGATGAGCCCGAATCGTTGGAAAATGAATTAACGGACCAAGGAATTGAGCCCACGAGAAAGTGGACCGGGCAAGACCCAAGTGGGCCTCATGCCTAAGGAGAGGCGGCCACAATGGTGGGCCCAAGACCGCAAGTGAGCCCATTGGACCCAACTAGTCACTTAACCCTTCCTAGCCCATTGTTTAGCCTTGAGTCATTTTGAGCCCAACCAATTCCCGAGCCGTTCCTATTCAATTCCTAGCCCGTTTCTTAGGCCCGCTCATCATCTCAACCCAAGGACAGATTGGTAATTGTACAAATGTGGAAATGACCATTTTGCCTCTCTAGATATTATTGACAAAGAGACAAAAGAAGAGAGAGAAGATGATCTCATTCCATGGGGATGGAGTAAGCATTAATGGGTCTTAATGAGGATAGACAACCAGCCCTCCCATCTCTCTCTCTCTCTCTTCCCTATTTCAGCTACCCAACACCTTGCCTCCTCTTCTTCTCTTTTTCCTCTTCTTCTTCTTCCTTTCCTCCTTTCCCTGTGTTGTTCATTGCTTGTTCGGCCTGATCACCGCTTGCACCACCTGCAGCAGTGACCAGGAACCTTCATTCACACCTCCTATCACCGCCGCTCGTAGATCCAGGTTGCCAGCCAGCCCGCTGACCGATCAGAAGCCATTGTTTACCTGTCCACCCGGTTCCAATGTTGCATTGTTTGGAAAAGCTTCTCCGCCTTTGTTTTGACCTAGCCGCCGCCCAAACCAGCTACCAACTTGTCCCCCTTGAACCCTTGGAGCCATTGGCCGCCGGCCAGCCGGTTGCCAGAGTGTCGGTCAGTCCGACTAGCCAATTTTTCGCCTGGGTAGTTCGAGTTTCTAGAGTTGCAGAGAGAGACCGACTTGGTTGCTGCTGTTTTTGTCACAAGACGGCTTTAGATCATCATAGTCGAGGTCCCCGTGTGTAGCCTTCGTCGTCGCCGCTGCGCCCGTGTCTTCGGCCCGCTTAACGGGTGAGTTTTTGTCTTAATCCGCCGTTTAGTGCATAAACTTACTTAGGGTTGGTTTAGTTAGAGTTAATCCTTGTTTAGGGGATTAATTAAGATGTATTAGAGCTAAGATATGTGGTTAGTTAGATGGTTAGGATTAGTTTAAATTAATCTTGCTTAAGGTTTATTAAATGTGGTTTAAGGGAGTTAAACTTGTTTAGCCTTAATTGATTAATTGTTTTACTTTAATTATTGTTTTATTGATTTTTGAATTTAATTTATTAATTATTGAATATGAAATTTCACTGTTCATATTTGCACTGTTCACGCGGTACTGTTTACGTGCATTGTTCACATGACACTGTTCATCCATAAACGAAAATTTTTCTAATTGCATATGTTTTGATCATATGATGTGAATTGATTGTGTAAATGCATGGACATATGCATGTATTGCGTGGGATTCTAAAAAGGGGGAATATGCTTTGTCCGAGGGACATAGAAATTGATTGATTTTCTGGGGATGAAATTGGGATTGCATATGTTTAATGGGCTATTCATGCAAGCACGTATCATAAATGCATTGGCTAATGTTCAAGATAAATGTCGCGACCTCACCTTGGGTGCACCACCTAGGGTTTGGCTAATAGATTACTAAGCCTAAACTTAGCCCGGGCTCTCTCAAGCCCATACCAATTCGCGACCTAGAATTCAAGTTTTTATTATGTAAATGATTTTCAATTATGAGTAGTCGCTAATCTATTTTTGGCGGGTTGATTAGAAACCCAAGCAAAGTAACGGGAGAATTACTTTACTCCTACGAATCAAAGACTATGGGATCGGGGATCTAATATCCTTTTGATACCTTTTCTCTTTTATTTAAAAAAGAAATGATTTGCAGGCAATTTGGATTGATTTTAACCTACTCCCTAACATGTAAGATGGTCAAGCACATGCACAACCATTATTTAACACTCAATAATCAAAGCATTAAATAAATTGTGAGCACATGGAAGAAATTACTTACCTTGAAGTTACGAAGGCATTTGCAATATTAGTTAGGAAATCACATCAACCTTAAAGTAATTTCTAATTAACATGCGATCACTCGAATTTTTGGATTTTCTCTTATTTAATAAAGCCTAAAATGTCTAAAATGACATGCGACATACAAATTATATGACCTAATGAGATGACGAGAACAATGTTAGATGCAACTATCCTAATGTGGCACACACTTAAATGATTCTAAATGTGCAATGACTAGATGACACACAAGTGACAACTTAATTCTACGTGACACACGCATGATTTTTTTTTTTTTATTTTTCTTCTTTTTATTAAATTCGAAATTAAAATTTCCCAATAATTAAACATGCAATTAAAGAAAATTTAACATCCTAAATTAATGTTTTTTTTTGTATTTTTATTTTAAAAAATTCGGAATAAGAAATTACCCTAAATATGCAATATTATCTAAAAAGAATCTACTCTAGTTTATTTTCTAATCTTTTTTGGATTTTTATTTAAAAAAACTAATTCAAATCAGGCAAATATAGAAAGAAATCACATCCATATTGAGCACGGCACCAAATCGTGTAAGATACCATCCATGTCCATTTAATATGGAAATAAATTGACGGATCGTATCTTGAGCTTGAGATCGGATGTGCCAATTTTTTCAGAAAATCGCGAATCATATCTCGGGCATGAGATCGGATTGACGATTTTTCCATGCGATTGCGATTCATATTTCGGGGATGAAATCGGACTGGCAATCATACGCATGTTGTGAAATTAGGAAAATTTCCTAATTTAAAAGGCTACTCAATATTGTGAACAGGATAATATATCATGAATTTTAATCTCGTGCATCAACGATATTTCAAATAAGGAAACAAAGTATTCGTAAATTAGACAAGATATTTTACCTAATTCGAATATTTTCTTTTGAATTTGGCAATTTGCAAACCTCGATCGTCGAGTGATGGATCGGCAGGGGCTTACTCAATGGTGGTGATTTCGGCAGTGGCTCTACGTTGGCCGATTGGAGCAAGAAGTTGTCCCATGATGCTCGAAGTGGCAACCAAGAAGAGCAATATAGTCCTAGTAAGTGGCGGTCAAAAAGCAAAGACAAAAATTATGAGCTTAAAAACTTGAACCCCTTTTTTTTGTCTTTTCCTCCTTTACCTATTTCACGAATGAGCAAATCGACCTTGCAAGCAGTCAGGAGGCATAGGCCAAATCATCGTTGATTATAGCAGCAAAGAAATAGTGCTGCATCGTGGTGTTGATGAAGCTCAATCACGGCTATGAGGGCTCATGCTTGAGGGAGACAACCTGCAAACTCTCTCTTTCCAATATGTTGCGCCCTCTCTCTCTCTCTATATGGGGAGCCTACACTCTGCTCTCTCTATCTCTCACGCTTTCTCTCTGCCTTCTCTATATTTTTGTGTGTCCTTATGGAATTGTGTGACCCCCTTTTTATAGGTGAGATGACTATGTTATTCAAGAAAAGAGGATAAATTTGAATATTACCTATTTAGCTCTTGTATCCACATGCAATATTTTTTTAATATTTCATCCAATACCTTCCTTGACTATTGGAAGAATAATGCGAATCTTCTCGGGAGTATTCTCCTCTTCCAACTCATCACTCCTTAACAGGCTTAGCCAAATTATCTTTCCAACTCGTTAAATTAAAACTTAGAATCATCAATTGGAGCCCATCTACCATCGGTCCATTAAAAATGCAACAATAATAAATGCTCCTAAAACTATATGCTATGCAATTTAATTCTAATATTTTTTGTTTAGGGGTTAAAACTAATCCCTAATTTTTGTGCATTAAATTACTAATGATCAATCAAAATTTAGGTGTCAACAATAAAAATGAGTTGTGGTGGTGGTATGTCTACATAATCACTAAGTTGAACCCGTCGCCCCGGCTGAAGTTTGGGGGATGATAGTCCAACTTGTTGGAATCCCAGTGGGAGTCCCGATGCGGAGTCGCAATAGAGGCCGAGCCCATGCTCTTTTGGGAATGCCGTCTTGGGAGAGAGCCCTTGACGTCACTGCACCTCATAGGGGAGGGCGATGCCTAGCTATGCTAGTAGACAATGGCGGGAGTTTGGTTGTGGCCCTAAGGGGCGTTAATAATCGGAATACGTGTGGGTGCAAGAACGCATGAGAAATATGGCATCATTGGTTTCGATTATGCATGAGTTGATTACACTACTTGTGGCACGCATGAATTGATAACGTACGGGGTGTGGCAATGGCTAGATGAGATTGCCTGCAATACGACTCATATATGATTGATTGAATGCATCACTTGATGGTAGTATGCATTGATTGCATTGTGTTAGTGTGTATCGTGCAGGGTATGGCATAATCAGGTAAGGTTGCATGCGAACCGGTTGTTTAACTATTTGTTGGCCCTAGATATGTGAGCTAGTCATGTATTGGCTGTAGTATGTGTGGTTGTTGTTAGTCTACTTAAGGGGTGGTTTTGGAGAGATACCCCGGGTTAAGTTAGTGTTCTAATAGGGGCTTAGGGTGAGGACTCTCTGAGATTTTATCTCACTGGTTATTGTATAACCATTTTCATATCCTTAGAATGGCGTACCCTTCGATGCGATTCGAGGTCCCCAAGGATTGGGAGACCATCGTGATGCACCATCATTTCCTGAGCCGAGTACATTTATATGAGAATTACGTTTCCATCATCTGGGTGGATGAGGGACCGGGGCAATAGATTCCCCATTGGTTCTTGGCGTGGTATATCCGGGAGGACGCTCTCTTGATCGGTCATCTGCGTGGTTTTGACAGGCCACCTGGTAGGGGCCTTGAGGACGCCAATTGGGATCCTATGGAGCTAGACCATCTTGATGGCGCTGTGGTGAATCCTGCTCTCGCTCCACTTGCATTTGACTCGAATGGCTCCGACTATGACCCGACGGAGCCTGAGTTCGATGGGGTCTTTATGATGGACGTATCGAACTCTAGGGTTCTTTTTGTAAAGGTGGATTGGCCTAGCCTTAGTCTCTTTTTGTATGGTTTAGAGAAAGGAACTGACCCTCTAATGGGCTTGTATATCGAAAACGTTCCTTCATTGGTTAATCCAGTTAAGAAATAAATGAGTAGTTTGTTGTTGTTTTGCTATTCATCCCTCTATCCCTGTTTGATTGATTGATTATTTGATTGACTGGGGGATGGTTTGTTTTCCGCTTGTGTATAATGAAAGAATAAAATGAATGGTCGGCGACACGTCCTGGGACGTCGCATTCAGTTGACCAAGGGAAGGAGTTATTGCGTACACGGGGTTCCATCACTCCAACTTGGGAATTTACCCTAAGCTAGCAATCTAGAAAGCTCCACTAATGTCCATACAAGCTCTCATCAGTCATCCTAGAGGCAAAGATTGATTGGAATAAATGCTGCTCCATAAATTGAAGAAGTAGAGAAACTTTCCAAAACACTTAGGCAATAGTATGGTACCCCTACTAACGTTCCATCTAGTTCTTATTAACCTATAGATAATACAGGTACTGAAAATCTTGAAGCCCTAGGAGTTGAAAGACTCATCAAGAAATACAAGAGGTGGAAGAATGGCAATGGATTAGACAACTTGGATGACGACTCGGAAGAACCAATCCATAGGTACGACCTGTGAGAAATCCTCATGAGAAGAAAATAAGAGGAAAAGAGTTACGTGAAGAAAGTTTGGTCAAGACATTATTTGACACTATTTGCACTATTTAGTACTATTTGGCACTATGTAAAAAAGTAAGATAAGGGTCTGTTAGAAGCGAAATTTCAACCAGTTTATATGAGAGTTGAATAATTGGCCATGGTCAGCCTTATAAAGTCTGTAAAAGTCAATAGTGAGCTATTGACAATAATTATATGTTTGGCATTCATCTTTTGTATAGTATTGTGCCTATATAAGGCAAGGCCTGTAACGTCCTCCCAAAAAATAATATTGCATGGTTTACTATGAATCCCTAAAACTCTTTTCTCTTACTTCATGTCTAGTATGATTCCCTAAAACTAGGGATGTTTTGATTAATCCTGTTAGTATACTCTGCATTTACCACAATGTGGAATTTGAGCATCAAAATTTTGCTACCTTACAATTTTTCATGATATGAGTCAAAGAACAAATAGCAACTTGGTGTATAAAAGGCAATCCCTATTTCGAGGCCGTAAAGGGCTGTCTTTGTGGGATAGTATACATACCATAAATTTTGTTGTTGTTTTCCCTAGCTTGTATCATAGGCAAAAACGAAGAGAAAAAACCCAAACCAATACACTCATAAACGGATTTTTCTCAATCATAGTGTTTGTTCAGAACTTTCGTTATGGACTAGAAGAGAATGAGAGTGTTTAGAAGATCATGCTGGGAGTAGAGCACACAACACACTTCTTATTTCACTCTCTGGTTTTTACAATGGTGACTCCTTGCTCTTATATAGGCAAAGGAGGGTACATAAGATAAGAGCAGGCAGACTGGCCTTGCTCGGACATAATTATGGGGCAAACTAGCCACTTATGGGCTACACGACTTCGTGGGATTTGTCGATGAACATGGATGCAAGATGTCTGGTCATGATCAACAGATATAACAAGAGCGTCTTCTGAGTTTGGAATATTGAGATCAATGGCATAGTTTTGGACACGGTAGATCATTTGGTAATGTAAGGTAGCAGCGATAGATCCAGGAGTTTGAGGTGCTCCAGTGATTTGTAGCTGAACCTTAAGAGCAGTAAGCAGGTTGGGGTCTGCAAGAGCAATGTTGAAATTTGGGAAAAGCGTGACAAAGATAGTGCCCGCATTCATGGTTGTCTGGATTGTGCCAACACAAGCTTGCGATATTCCAAGAATGCGGTGTCTAGCAAGGCTATTCGAGCGAACGGTAGGCCTTTCCGACCAAGAAAGGTTAAGGCAAGGCGGATGGCTCCAAAATGGAGATGAGTATAGCCTTGTTGAATCCATTGAGCAGGAAATTCCGGTGGTATCTGGAGAGTGACAAACTGTTCTTGTTCAGTTGCCTGAATGGGATGCTGATCAAAACTAGAAGACTGGACATACTCTTTTACTCCTACAGAATCACCATCTCCTCCTGGTACACCTGAACACCCACCCGGTGATCCTCCTCCCAGAAATCCACCGCTACCTTGACCATTTCCAATCCCATTGAGACTTTTCTTCGACGAGCGATTCCTTCAATTGCTGTCATCAAACCATCCACAGCTGAACAGGTCGAAACCTCGTATGAATCCAATTTCGGTGTTTTTACCGAATCAATCTCTTCGGAAGAAGCCCTGTTCATGGTAGATAGTGTCAAGGACGAAGACATATTTTCTGAACCTGAAATACACCACCCGGAGCAACCTGATGCGACCCAGACTTTCACCGCCTCATCCTCCAAAGTTTACTTTACCTTGGATGACATTCTGTATCATAAGTGGCCTGATCGACTCCAAGAATTCCATGCTTGGCTCACCACCAGGCACATATCTCGAACCCAAAGACCTATGACATTCTCCTGGAATTTACCAGCCAATTTACAGGAGCACTTAAAGATTGGTGGCATACTGCCTCCGAACAATACCAGATGTACTTCTTAACTCAGCCATTGGATAATGCTATCCAGATTATCCACATGTATTTCATTGGTAAACCTGAAGACTCCAAAGAGCTCAAAAGAAAGGAGTTCTTCGACCGAAAATATTGCTCATTAAGGCGGAAAGACCTTGAGCGACATTTCCAAGCCATGATCAAGTTATTCTATTTACTTGGTGCATATTGGAATCTCAAGCCTATTTTCTTGGCATCCATCCCAAGAGAACTAAGTCAAGCTGCAGAAAAAACCCTCCAACAACGACAAAAAAAGCCTCACAGAAACCACTCTTGGTGAAATCCAACAGGCTGTTCATATCGTCATAGAAGAACTTTGTCTCCGCAGGGAAGCCTTCCGAAGCTTCCTAAAAGAAAACAGACATCTGGACAAGGCATGCTTTAAACTCGGTTTGAAGATAAAGTGTCCCAGGGATTGCACCGATCCTTCTTGTACAGGCTGCAAAAAGAAAAGACATTTTAAAAAGTTTTCCTTCAAGAAGACACGCAAAGGAAAAAGCAAAGGCAAATGGAAATTCTTGCGAAAAAGCCATCATCGCTCCTCCAAAAAACGAAGCAAAGATAGATGTTATGTTTGCAACAAAAAAGGACATTTTGCCAAAAATTGTCCAAAGGCCAAGAGTCGTGGAAGCCATTTGATTAATAAAATCGCTAAAAGCACTGGCATCCAACTTGATGATTCTGACATTGAGTCTGTCTTCTCCTTAGACGACCAACCATCAGAAAATACTCTCTGTGCTATCCAAACATATAGCTCAGACTCGGCCTCGGATTCTGAAAATGATGTCTTCACCTTCTTCCCTGACACTCCTGATGACATCCATACCACTGAACCAATACACCATCCATACATCCCCATCCATATCCTTTTGTCCAAATATCATAAACCAATCCCTTTGGTGGCACTCATTGATACTGGAGCAAGTTCTTCCATTTTAGACACTAAGATTCTCCCAGAAGAATTTTGGAAGCCCTACACCAGGTATTTCAATTCAGCTTCTGGTGACACATTTGCTACCAAGTATCGTAGTAAGCCAATTACCATTCAATTCTTTCCCCAGTGTTCTATCACCACCAGGGTCCTTGGTTCCAGATCTCCAGACAAAGATATTATCATTGGCTGGGACATTTTGACCCAACTCCCCAAGCTTAGAATACTTCCCCGTGATTTACGTTTCAAAAATCAGTTTAGGGAATTTGTAGAAACCAAACGGTTCTATGCACTTGAACCCGCCTTGTTTGACCCAATCATCCAGAGTCTAATTTCCTCTTGTGCTGAGTCACATTCCCAGTTTTCCCAGACCTGCACCCAGCCCTTATGGAAAAACTCCCTTTTTTATGTCAAACTTCCATTCAAGAAGAATGAAGACATTAATCCGACGAGAGCAAGTCATTCTGGAATGAGCCCACAACACCTTGCACTTGCACAGCAAGAATGCGCAGAACTGTTGGCACAAGGTCTCATTGAACCATCTGACTCTCAATGGGCATGTGAAGCATTTTATGTCAACAAGCGAGCTGAACAAAACCGTGGAAAAATGAGGTTAGTAATTAATTATCAACCTCTGAATGAGTTCCTCCAGGATGATAAATTCCCATTGCCCCATCGAAATTCCCTCTTTCTTAGCCTTGCTTGTCATTCAACTTAGCAACTTAACAGTAAAGTTTAACAGAAACTAATAGAGAATAAATTTATCACGGATATACTTTTAAATTTTTGGTGATCCAAAAATTAGTTTTGAGTAAATTTATAATGTGTAACCAATTTAAAGTTTTTCGTAATATTTTTTTTTTTCGCGATGTACTCTAGTCTCTCATCTCACCCTAATCATAATATGTGTGTTGGTAACCTCGATCGCCTATGGAGATACGGATACCACCACGTGAAATGTTGACCCCACGAGAACCGTGAAAAACGGGGGAGTACCTGATCTAAACACAACTTCGGAAAATTCAGGGCAACAACTGGAAAGCCCTCCAACTTTGAACGTTGACCGGAGACTTTTTGGCTTTTTTAAGTAGGATTATCTGTCCGGCTTTTTCCCTGTCCCTTTCTTTTGGTAGGGAACAAAGAATTGGAAAACGAAAATGCTGCCAAAGAAAGGAAAAATGGTGGAAGACTGACTTTGCTTGCCCCTCCCTTCACGCTACGATGTGGATGGGCTAACCACCATGATTCCTGCTTTGTGCGCTTCCCATAAAATCAACTGAGAGAGTCGGAATTATAAAATTCCAGGATGGAATATCCTTATCTATTCGTTATGACATCATAATAAGATGAAATAGTTTTTATCGAGAATTTGCAGACCAATCCATCATTGGATGGTAGTATGAGCGAAAATTGAGAACTCTTTGTTAGACTCGTTGAAGAAACTTATGTGTGACATGAAATCTCATTCATCCGTGGAGTGACAAGGAGGCATATGACACTTTTGCTAATTGTTTTTGGTGGAGGAAACTAGGAAGTTAAGACTACAAATTAAAAGTAGGTCACCAAATGTAACTAATTTATCTATGATCTAGCTTTATGATGTACCAAGAACTTTAATCAGGCATGCTCTCAACAAGTAGTAATGACTTAATAATGGGCATAAGTATAGCCCAAGTGCCAAAACTTGGCACGAGAGGACACTTAAGTGCCAAAAGTTACAAACTGTATACTTAAGTGCCACTTTTTTTAAAAATTGGATCACTTAAGTGCCAACTCCGGCCCGGCGAAGGCTGCCGGAAATCCAACGTGGCTTATTTTAATAATATAAATTGCTCACATGGCTCATCGGAAACTAAGTCGGTGAATACTCAGCCAAAATGACATCGTTTTACGCCGACGTGACATTTTAAAAATATATTAATTAAACAATATTAAATAAGTAAAAAAATATTATTATAAAATTGATTAACTTTAAAAAAAAAAAAAAAAAAAAAGGAAGATCCGGCGAGGGCAGTGGCCGGCGACCCGTCGACCCTCGCCCACCGTCGCCGGCCCTTCCCGACGATGATGGGGCGGCAACGGCAGCGGCAGCGGCAGTGAGCTGCCGAACCCTCCCTCTCCTTCCTTTTTTTTAAATAAATAAAAAAATCAATTTTTAATTTTTTTCTAGTCTGATTTGGAAAATTTTTATCTTAAAATTGCCACGTTTTTATTTTGAAAAAAAATGCTCCGTTAGAAATAAAATCGCCAGAAAATGGACACGTGGCGGTTTGGCCAAATTTTTCGCCGTTGGCATTTAACTGATTCTTTTTGCTCCGATTTTGACACTTAAGTGTACCCTTATAACTTTTAGCACTTAAGTATCCCCTATGCCAAGTTTTGGCACTCCAGGGGTCCGTACATCCTTAATAATGTCTAATAAAAGACTTTTTCAATGAATTTTAATTGCTTTCTTAAATTACCATCACCATCTGAATGATGAGATTCTAAATTATTGGAATGATTTCACGTTAACATAATTGTCTGAATTATTGGAATTTACATGCTTCAAAAACTTGGGGTCAACATATATATCCGATCTAAAACACACGTGCTTTTAGACAGTGTAGAAAGAGATGATTCCCAGCCCACAAAAAGACACTTTTTAAAAAGTAAGGAGAATGATGTGAAACTTGACTTGGCAAAAAGAAAGGAAGAGAAAAAAGAGTCAATCATCAAAGCAGAGAATAATTGAGTTAAGCCCAACATCCACGGCATGACTTAATAATTGAGTTAAGCCCAACATCCACGGCATGACTTACTATGTTTTGGTTGTGTTCCTCCCTCCCTCCCTTTTCCTGGCGTGCCTCATGATCAATGTCATCCCTGGCCGATAGGTTTTGCTAAGGATGACATAAGCCAATGATGTCCGTACAAATATCTAGAAATTGCTTTCCTTATGATTAGGTTTTGCATTGAAATGAATTGAGATTAGAGATTCCTAAAAATTGCTTTCTTATGATATTTCCTTATGATAAGTCTGGCTGTGAAATTTATCCTGAGATACTAATGTTTTTCGAGGCGTGAGGTTATAATTCCTTCACAGGTTAATACCATTGAAAATCTTAAATTGGTACCTCCCATGACACATTCATTTCAAACTAATTTTTTTTCCACAAAAGATCCTTAAGTGGGGCCTCTATGACACATTTGCCCCAAACTAATTTTCACATTATGAGGAATCTCAAATCGATACCCTTGACCCAAATCTACATTATGTTAAAGTAGATGCATGTCAAGATATGTGGATTTCTCATGTTGGTCCTATTAATTTTCATGACAAAAAATTAGTTTAAGATAAATATATCATAGGTTCCAATCTAGGAGTTTTTGTGAAACAGAATTTGATTTGAAAAAAAATGTGTCATGAAGTATTAGTTTAGAATTTTAACGATAGTAATCCTTACTTCCCCAACTCAAGTTGACTCACTTTCGGAATTAGTGTTGAGGAAGACTGTCTGATAAAATCCTATGGACAAGGACATTCTCGGAGCCAAAAGGAATGTTTAACCAAAAAAAAAAAAGGATAAATACACCAAAATTCATAAAATTTAGTAAAAGAGATGTGATTGGGTTGTAAAAATTGTTGCATAATATTAAACCTACCAAAATAAGTCATAAACCCATAAATGTGCTGCGTTGGATTAATTATATTTTGTAAATGGGTCATAAATTGGTTCAAATATAATATACGTGTTAAATGGGTCATGAATGGGTTTACAATTTGAATCCCTGCCTTCGTAACTCTCTTTTCATTCTCTCGCCTTTACTCGATCTCAAGCTCGCTCACTCCCCACTCTCTCTTCATTGTATCTCTTGTATTATGATAATACAATGAAGCTCTAAAACTTCAGAAATTTATGTGGTCAAGGGGTGTCTATTAAGTCCGTTTATTCCAAGTGATCGCGTAACAATTTTTCATTCATTTCTGTTTTGACTCTTATTTTTACTCAGGCAGGAAAAAGAAGTCTTTGTTGTATAAATTAACGTATGGTGATTGGAGTTATTGCAACACTAACGTTTCGGACGTTCCCCAGATCGGCAAGACAGCGACCCGAACGATTCTGATTGATTCCCGGTGGTCCTGATTCTATTATTTTTGCAATGTCGGAGTCAAATGGGCCAACCTTTGAATTTTCGCCATGCCCTCCTATTCTCCAATGGAACAGCTTCTGATTAGTTTCCTGTTGCTCGCCTTCTGGATGATGAGCAAATTGGTCTTTTGGTGGCCTTAAGCGCATGCGCAAATTTTCCACAGCGTGACCCGGCAATGACAGATTGAGCTTTCTAGATGAGTACGGAAGATAAAACTTGGTTACATTGAGCCCACATGATTGAACTAAGCCAATCCTCATTGCTAGTTCCAGCGCATCGTGAGATCTGTGATTGATGGTCCTAATGAGCCCAACGCGCGGAAAGAATTCGTCTCAGACCATACCATACACTTGGCTTCTATGCTTTTGGAAACTTAATCATTCAATAGGAGTTGTCAGTGCAAAGTTGCTGCGACTTCTAGCAATCTTGCCAGCGACTATTATAGTAGTTACTATCATCAACACACTTAAACATGCTTAATTAAAATGTAAATGTGTTACCCTTGTCAATACAGCACGATTAAATACATTCTGAGACGCTAATATATGATTTATAATGAGCATCTAGTGTATGTCTAAGCAGAAAAACCCAGCGAAAAAAAAAAGAAGTACCTGCTCACATATCAACTAATGCGCTTGCCATCCAAGCATGCGTAGTGGAGCCTCAACAATCACCAGTCAAGATAGATAATTGGAATTCTACTGTCCAATCGCAGTAAGGTCACAAAGGATGGTGTAAACAACCCATTTCAAACACGGCGGCAACATATTCATTGCTAAAGCTGTATGACCATACTGTTGCTCGTCTAAGATTACCATTAATCTGACATGATTTCTCATAAAGAATCCATCTCTGGCTAAAGTTTCCAGTGGTATCTGAACTAATTCCACATTCGAGACTGAATGCTGTCTCAACTAACGGCAATTACGTATCAAACTATTGGTAATCAGCAATTAGCTTTAGTACGCAAGTGGAGGTTGAATCGATAAATAATTCCACTAAGAGAGTGCTTTCCGGACATTAAAATACAAACTACTATGAGAGGTTGCACTAAAGAACGAGTTTCTGTATAAATTGATTTGAATGGGAGAAGAACATCAGGAGTGCCAAAACTTTCATATGACGCTCATTTGAATGCCAAAACTTTTTTTTCGATCACTTGAGTACTATATCGAAGTAAAATCGATTACTTGAGTGCCATTTCCAACCAAATGTCCTACCTAGATTTTTTTATTAATTTTCCATTCCAATGTGAATTTTTTTTATCTTTGAATTTTTTTTATTAATTGTTTATGTGAGCCTTGACGATGCCACATAAGACGACTAATGTCCACGTTAGATTTTCCGATGAGGCAAATCGGAATTGGCACTCAAGTGAGCATCGCACGAAAGTTAAGGCATTCCTAATATACTTATCCTAAAAATGCTTATACATAGGTCCATTGAAGAAGTGATTATTAAAATATTTGGAGAAATTATTAATTTAGTCTTAGATCTATAGTATGGATATCAATTCAGTTTTAACTTTGCAATTTTGTCAATATAGTCCTACACATGTGCATAATATTTAAACATAGTCTTTCTCGTCAATTGTCATCGCAAATTGCAACATGGAAATCAACAAATTGTCCAAGTCAGCATGCCGCTTAGGACCACCGGCAGCGATTTTAGGTGGCAATTGACAGGAAAGACAATATTAAAACTTGGCACAAAAGTTAAAGGGCTATATTGACAAAATTGAAAAACCAGGCTGATGAAATGGAATAATTAGTTGTTAACAAGAAAATTATGACAAATGTAATTGCATAATAAGACAATCCAATCAAACTATTGGCAAATACGTATTTTTTGTCAATTGTAAATGCATCAGAATTTCCAAAAAATAGAAGAAATAATGTAAGAAATAATTTTAAATATGGACCTATAAGAGATATTATCATCAATTTAAGGTGAAAGGGGTGTCGGAAGTCAAAAAATGGATGGAAAAGGCACAAGTCTATATGCGTTTATCCTTTTTACATCATTGCTCATTTAAATGTTAAACCTAACCTACTTATTTATATTTGAGTTAATGCAAGTAAAATAAGGAGAGAGTATGATGAAGTTTTGAAGTCAAGGGCCATATGGTGATTGGAAAAAGGAGAGGTGAATGAGGTAATTTATAATTAATGCTACTTATGTATTACTACATAATAATTGTTTTGATAATATTTTAATTTTGATCTTTGTTGAAAATTAAATTTAAAATATTTTAAATTTTATATGCAATGGGCTTCATCCACGAGAAGTACTTAGTTTTATATAAATGATGCCACCTTCTATTAATATGTCTTACAAAGAATTAATGTGGGACCCTTATGTTGCATTGGCTCTCCCTAACCTTTTTACTTATAAATAAAAATGCCGGGATAAGGATGGTAAGAGTACCATAATTTTTGTCTAGAGCTCGCTTAAATAGCATAACTTTTTTTTTGCTCAATTGAGTGCTACATCAAAGTAAAATCGATCATTATAATTTCCCATTCTCACATGGATTTTTTTTAAATTTTAGAATTTGTATTAATTGTCCATGTTAGCACTAACGAAACCACATAGGACGACTAGCATCCACATTGGATTTTCCAGTGAGACAAATTGGAATTGGCACTCAAGTGATCGATTTTTCCAATTTGAGGTACTTAAGTGAGCAAAAAAAAGTTGTGGCACTCAAGTGAGCGTTGTACGAAAGTTTTTGCACTTCTAGTATTCTTCTCCCGATTTGAGTATTGAAGATTGCATATAACACGGTCAAATACAATCAAAACAAATCATTAATCAAAAAAGATAAGATTCCACTAACTCATAGAGAGAGAGAGAGAGAGAGAGAGAGAGAGAGAGGACATCATCATAGACTATGAAGAAGGTTATCACAGTTCTAAACAACAGACAGAGACAATGCCTGCAGAGAGAGAGAGAGAGGGGACATCATCATAGACTACGGAGAAGGTTATCACAGTTCTAAACAACAGACAGAGACAATGCCTGTGGCGTGCTTCAAGCACATGTGGACATGCGAACCAGAGGGACTCTTATTCACTCCTAATGCTTCTGTGGCAACCTTATTTTGACAAACCAAAGACATATCAAATACTTCATGTACATGAATAAAGCATTTGCTTTAGAAGTTCACATATGTTGAATACTTTGATTCAAGTCACTCTAATTGGAGCTTTGTCACGAATGATGAAGAAGAACTAGACATAGAAGAGGATATTAGAAGGAAAAGGACATGTGCAGTATGATGAAACCACATAGACACCTCATTTTGTATCAATTGTGGCATTTGATGGCCCTAAACAGTTTAAGGAAGCTATCAAATATGCAACCATCGGAAGAGTTAATATTGATTTTATCAAGAATGACAAGATGAGACTAAGGGCAAAATGTAAGGCTATTTATGCAGCTAGAGAAGACAAGACATGCTTGTTTTGGCAAACACTTTCGAGGATGAGCACACGTGCACTTGGTTTTTACAAGTGAGGAGCTTTACATCCATGTACAAACAAAATGTTATCTAGGCTTGTGGAGGACACTTCCTTCAATGAAGTTGAAGGAGTCCAAGAAAATTGTGTGAGAGCATGTGAGCTTAGATGTTAGCCAGTGTAGAAAGACTAAGCCAAGGGTAATTGAAAAAATAAATGGGATTTATTTCTATGAGTTCAACTGTTGTGGAATTATTTAAAGAAATTATTTATAGAAATTCTTGAAATATCTAAAGGGAAAGGTTATGAGAGAATAACCAAATTCATAGACCCATCTTCCAATGGTTTTATGTTTGCTTTGATGTTGTGCAAAAAGAAATTACTTGAAGGTTGTAGACCTTTGATAGGATTGGATGAATGCTCTTAAAAGGAATGAAGTAGGATGAGTAATTGACTACCGTTTGGAGGGATGCAAATTATCAAATGTACATCATTGCATGGGCTGTTGTTAAGGTCAAAGTAGGTATTCATGGGGCTGGTTTATAGAGGCTTTAAAGTATGATCTTGGGACAAAGGACGGTGTGGGGTCCACAATAATCTCAGATCAGCAAAAGGTAATGTGATTACTCTTCCTTCACTTTGTATTTTCATGCTGATGTCATGTATCTATCGTAGGAGCTTGGGCATGTACTTGAGGAGGAGATGTCATTGGCTGAGCACCAACAATGTGCAAGGCATATCTATGCAAATTGGCGCTAGAAGAATGGGGAAACGAGTATCGCCATCAATTCCGAATACGTGCAAGCTCAACTCTAACCCAGCAATTTGAAAAGCAGCCCAAGGAATTAGATAAGATGAGCAAGATTGAAAAGACTGACTTGATGAGGATTACTCCTAAATATATGCGCAAGGCTTTACTTTAAAACTATACGCACGTCAGATGTTGTGGATAATAACTAGTCAGAAGCATTTAATTATTCGATATTAGAAGCTAGACACATGTCTATCCTATCTATGCTTGAGGATATTAGAGAGAAAGATATTAACAAGAATGCGTGAATATTAGAGAATATAGAAGGCAATAAAAAAGAAAATGTCTTTTGTCATGTGCTTTGGAATGGAAAAAATAGAATTGAAGTGCGCCATAGGAGCGATAAACTTCTTGTTGACATAAAAAGAAAACACATGCCCTTGCAAACCATGGGATTTAGATGGGATTTCATGCCTCCAGGCAATCTATGTCATTCTATTTGAAGGGGAGGAGATAGAAAATTTTTTGCCCACTAGCACAAGGATATCTGTTTAAAGACGCATAGTCACTACTTGGAAACAATGAATGGTGATAACCTTTGACCTTCTAGTGATAGAAACTCTTTGGTGGCACCAACACCTTAGCTTATGCTTGGTAGGCCTAAGCAGGAAAGGACAAGAAAGCAAGGAGAATCTAAAAAGTGGATTCAAAGGGTCAAGACAAGGCACAAATATCACATAACATTTATGCTTCGAGGCAGGCCAAACTCAAGAAATTGTCCATTGAAACAAAAGAAAAAGGTAAGATTTATTAATTCTGTGTCTCTAGTCTCTATTTGCGTCAACAATTTTTTAACTTCATTTGTAATGAACAGGATGAAGAGAGAGTCGAACGGAGAGAAGCAAACCAACTTGTCACAAAGATGCATCATAAAAATGCCACCACTCAAAAGGTACTCTCAGCCTTACTTTTAAGCAAGTACTTATGTGCTTTTTGTTTTTCTTTTAAGTAAGTGACTATGTACTTCAATAAGCGCCATTTTAATTGGAATGTTGTTTTGTTCTTTATAACCTAAACCGGAAGGTAGTCGAGCCATTTTTCTCCAAGAAATAACAAACCATATGTGTGGTTAATGCTAAGGAGGAAGAGAGGGCATCTTGCACATTTATCACCATAAGGGATTAGAGCTACAACTTTATTGTAATAAACTAGTTGCTTTGTGAAGATCTGACATTTGATTTGCATTTCTTTCGTCTAGTGGCATAAGACATATATTATGAAAAAGAAGCAAGAAAAATGGACATAAGTACTGCCGGATTTGAACAATATCGGAAGTGTTAGATTAACAGTATCTCCAACGAAGAGGAAATTGACAAGAAGTAGCTGTTTTATTTTTGTAGAAAGTAGCAATTTATTCATTTCCAAAAAGTACAAGAGAGAAACAACATAGTCTAACTGCAAAACAAGACAAATACCAAACAATTTCAAAATAAAACTGTAATATATGGCCCATAGACTTTTAAGGCCAAGCTCAGCCCATCAATATGGCCCTCAACGCCAGCCCATTTTTTCTTCTCCTTCAACAGATCGTGCAAGAGAGACAAGAAAGAGAAAGGCACAACAAAAACAGAGGAAAATAGAATTTCTCGTGCATGAGAGGAAAAGAGGAAAAGAAGCAACGTCCATTCCAGACGTCCCGACAAGCCGAATCAATACCATTTCGCCATGTTGGATAAGTAATCGAAGTCTCGTCTAACCATCTAATTAAAAGGAATTACTGAAATTAAGACTTGAAATTCGGATTTATGTCAATGTTAAGTTGTTGCATTTGAGTGAAGAGTTGTTGGGCTATGTATATGTATAGAAATGATTGTTAAGGATTTTGTGAAGCTATAGGATTTTATAGAACTCTAATTAAGCTAACGGTTCACGCCAAATAAAATTTTCAAGTTGGCCACATGTGTTGGACAGATTACGAACGGCAATTTTGAGCTGAATTTCATTTTTTTTTTTACTAGATTTAGGGTTAGCCCAAGTTGGGGTTCTTGCAGTATATCAAGAGAGCTTTTTATGAACTGTACACTTGCTTGAAATGGAGTTCTACGGAGGAAGTTATGGCACAAAAAAATTCAACACTCAAGCTGTGCATCGCAGATAGGGGTGAGCACATTAGACCGGCCGAATCGAGAACCGCCCGGACCGGACCGGACTGGCCGGTTTGGTCTGGTTCTCGGGAACATCGGTCTGGTTCTCGATTCCATAAAAATGGAACCGGTGATTTTCGATCTGGTTCCTAGTTCTAGGGGGAACCGGATCGGACCGACAATTTTCTATTTAAAATATATTTTTAAAATTCTTAAAAAATGCAATAAACCCTAAAATAATAATATTTCTAGTATTTATTTATTTATTTATTTGGCTAAGTGGTCGGTCCTATGGACCAGACCGGACCATTGGCCCAGTCCGGTTCCTGGTTCCACCTTGGAACCGAACCAAACCGAGGACCGATCACCCCTAATAGCAAACGACAATGGGTTTCCAATATAGGCGAGCTTTTTGTTGGCGTATAGATGTATTCTATTGACAAATTGGCATAGTTTAGTCAAGTAGTTTGCTAGAATTTTTTCTTCCTCAGGTTTTGATATCATTTTTCAGCTAATCATTAGGAATTCAAGTGTGTCGACTCGAGTAACCACCATAGGTCAATTTTCGGCTTTCCTAGGTGAGGGATACTAGGATGCTATCTCTTCTTTGTGTTTGTAAACTCACTTTTCAAAAATGATATTAATTAGATATGTCATGAGTTAAGATAGCATTTGTCGTATAAAATAGGATCAACCATTTATTGCTATTTTGTCTATTTGAAATGGGAAGTCATTGTTTAATTTCAATTTAAATTTTGTGAAACCTTTTATGAAAGAATCGCAAAAACTGACCATTATAGGTCATTTTTTGGCTTTCCCAAGTGAGGGATGCTATCTCTTCTTTGTATTTGTAAACTCACGTTTCAAAAACAATATTAATCAGTCATGCCATGAGTTAAGATAGCATCTTTTTTGTTGCATAAAACAAGATCGACCATTTACTGCTTTTTTGTCTATTTGAAATGGGAAGGCATCTTTTAATTTCAATTTTAATTTTGTGAAACCTTTTATAAATCGTGAAAAGTTCATGATTTATCAATATGGCTTTTGAAAGGCACTTCGATATATATTGAATGGCAAAAAGTGGTGATTTGGTTATTAAACCTGAGTTTTGAGATGATTTCTGAATTTGGTTGTGGAATATTGGAGATTGAGGTTGATGAATTTTGCTCAGTGTCTTTGTGAACTCATTGGGGGGGTTTGTAGATATACGCATACTAATCTAGGAAATCCTTGTGGGCCATGCTACCAACTAATAATAGATGGAGGCCTAACTAAGAGGAAATCTAATTCGCCTAGTCACGAAGTGTTATACATGACTATGGCTAGATACTTGAGTATGGGTTTAGTCGATTAAATGGATCATCGACTTGTGGTTTGATAAGATTATTCAATGGGCTGGACTCTTGAAATTTGTTTCAATATTATTGATTGAAATTAGCACTTCTTTATGAATATGTTATGTTGAAGTGATATGTATATAACTCATTTTGGTCTTGAAGGTCTATTAAATTCTAAACATGGCGAAAGTGAGTTATATTTGTGTTTTAAATGTGAATAGTGATTCTTCGATCTACTTAGAAGAAATATATTACTTGTTAGACTATGGCAGCTTACTCTTTTCATCTTACTTGTTTTTTCAGATTCTTTAGTGAGTCAAAAGTAGGGCGTGAGCATTTCGTTATCGGGGAGGACTTTTTGATAGTGAGAACTTTTTTGGTATGAGTTGTATATAGTTGATGAGCCTCCAAGTTAGTTTTTATTGGATATGTGTATCTATCATACTAATGGCTTATAATCTAATATTGTAACCAAATGACTCTTTATCACACACACACATACACACACACAAATATATATATATATATACTATAATATCAAGTCACACACACACACACACACATATATATATATACTATAATATCAGGTTGAGTTTTGGTTATGTTTACGCTGCGTCCTTTGGTGAAAGGACAACTATATCATGCCTATGTTCTTGTTGAGTTAGGGGAAACAAAAACAAGCTTCGGATAATAAAATGAATCCTCAAAACAAAAGTAGGGATCAGATGTTGAAAGAGTGGATTTGTGACTTCTTCAAACCAAAATTGGTGGCCAATCACCAAATCTATCTTCGATAATGGGCACAGATCGAGGACCCAAAGAACTTCATTGCCATTCAAAGTAAAAGGGTTGACCGAGCACATAAATGATTGTGAGAGTGTAACCTTCACGAACCTCCTTCAATCTCCTAGGAAATTGGACTTGTCCACTAATGAAACCCAAGAGAATTGAAACCTCAAAAACGTACACACAAAAATCCTCAAATCTATACTATATTTGGATAGAAACCTTGTTGTGACCTATTTTTTTCTCGTCCCGAGGGGGAATGAAATGTGTCTATATAGGTTTAGGGGTATTGTTAATTTTGGGCCGACGGCCCTTAATTAACTCGTGCTCTCCCAAACCCATACCCCGCGTGACGTTGGATATTCACAAAAGTTTTCAAATAAGGAGTCGCCATTAGCTTATTGGGGTCGGCTAGAAACCAAGCGAGGCATGGGAGTGTGCCTCGCTTTCTACGTAACTAGAGAATCTAGAGTCAGCGACTTGATTATGTTAATCATGCGACTAACGCCCTTTCGGTACCTAACTCGATTGTGTATTAATAAGGCCATGGCAATCTATTCAAGAAATCTAAGGTTTATTCTAACAATTCTAAAGTAAGGAAATAACATCGAAAATATCATCGCAAAATAAGGCACAGGAATATCCTAATATTGTCCCTAAAAAAAGAAAAAGAAAAACATAACATAAAACAAAAACCTATTGTAGAGTCCTAAAGGTTTTTTCAATTTTGGGTTTTTTTTCTTTTTAAGGGTTTTCTAATTTTTTTGCAATTTTTTGAGTTTTCTGAATTTTTATGAAATTTTTATAATTTTTAATATTTTAAACATTTTTAATATTTTCGAATTTTCCAAAATTAAACAAAACAAGTTTTCAACATTTTTGATATTTTTTGACTTTTCTGAATTTTTTTTAAATAATAATATAATAATAGAATAATAGAATAATAATAAATAAAATAAAATAATTTTTTTTTTTAAATTTTCAGATTTCTGAATTTTCCATAATTTTGTGAAATTTTTGAAATTTTTTAATGTTTTTTTTTATTTTCTGAATTTTTGATTTTTTATGAAATTCTATATATGAAAAATAATTCGGACCGGGTCTTTTTGACCCGGCCCTACTAAACTAACCCAGGTTGGGTATGGCTCGACCAGGGCCCTGGGTTCCATAGGTTTAGGCTCCTTGGCTGGGCTCAGTCCAGCTGATGGGCTTGGTTCGCCCGGCCTTGAGAAAGTACCTGAAAATAAAAGAAATAAATGGTCAAAGCCCAAAACCAAGTCTGGCCCAAGAAAAACAGAGGTGGGCCAATAGGCCTAACTCATCTCGGCCCAAAAAAAACCAAACCCTAACGGGTCGACCAAGTCCTCCCGCCCAACCCAGCCATGACCCAACTCGCACTCCCCCTCTCTTTCATAGTCCATCCATGACGCTGATGGGGGATGGCCGAGGGCCTCCCAGCCCGACCACGGCGAGCGGTGGCGATCTTCACAAGACCAACCGTTGGGACGACGAAGTGGCGGGTGTACCAGGGACGACGGCGGTCGGCAGCAAGGACGACGGTGGTCGGCAGTAAGGACGACGATTGGCAGCACAGACGGCGGTCGGCAGCACAAAAGGTGTGAGGCTCAGCCGAGATCCGTGAGCGGCGGGGTCGTCATGCGTCAGGACGGCTTCGGACACGGGTGGCGACGGGAGCGGTGCAAGCCACCGGCAAGCCTCGTCATCGGTTGTTGAACGGCGGTGGTGTCGGATCAGTGTGGTGACGGGGCCTAGTTCCACGTTGCTCGACTAACGATGGGGCTCGATCGGTGGCTCTCTTTCTTCTGATTTTTCTCACCTTCCTCAGATCTCTTCCTCCACCGGGCTCGCCACCCCTTGGCTCTCTCTCAACTCAAATCTGCTTCTCCTCTACTCTCTCAAATCTCTTTTTCGCTCGACCCCCCCTCCAGATCTGCCTCCGAAACCCCAAAAAAACAGCTGCCCTTGTTTCTGCATTTTTTTCGAGCTGCTGTTTCTTCCTTCCAGTTTCTGGTTAGCCCATTGCCTTCCTCTCCTCCGGCTCGACACTTCACTACCTTTTTCTTCGATTTTTTTTTTTGGCCAACACAGCCCTTCTCCGCCCCAGCTCCTGCTCCGGCGATACTCCATCATTTTCCTTTTTCGCCAGAACCTTCGAGCTCTGACCAGCCAGAATCCTTTTGCCCTAAAACTCGAAGGAGCGCTTCAAAACCAGAGAAATCTCTCGCCCCCCTCTGCTCCCTTACCGAAAATTCTTTCCCCCTTCTGCTAGAACCGCCCCAAAATCATTGCCCGAAAACCCAGAAAAAATGGGAAGAAGATCCTCCCCTCCTCCGCCTCGCTCTCATTTTTTTTCTCTGAAAATCGTCACCCTCCTTCCCGCCACGTGACAGCGCAGCAAGGGAAGATTCCCTTGCTGGCATCATGCAGCCAATGTCACCGCCGTGGGAGGGGGGTCGCGTCCGGACGGCCTCGTTGGTTTTTTTCTCGTCTGCCTGTTCCTCTCTCTGTTTTTTTCCCCGTGTGTGTGTGGGAGGTGTCAAAAATTGGAAATTGGAAATGGGCTAGGCTTTGCTTAAACCAATTTTAGTGGGCTTGAAGGAAATAAAAAGGTGGGTTTAAGGGATCAAAAGAGTGGGCTGAGAAATTAAAAAGTTGGGCGGGGCTATACCAGCCCAACCGACCGAATTTTATTTTAATTTTTTTTCGAATTTTTTTAAAATTTTGATCAAAATTTTTATCTATTCTATGAATTAATATATATTTATCTATGCAAAATGAATGGACATTTAAAACATATAAACAAAAATTCGGGTGTCAACAAACTTTCCCCAAACGGGATAAAGAAACTTCTAATCTAGAGTAGATTGGAAGAGAAAAGCTCCCCAAACGTTCAAGGAAGATATAGAACACGAGAAAAAGAGGCTATTTCCATCTTACATCTTGTGTTGCAAGAATCTATGGAATAAGTGTAGGGAGAAGAAGTCCTATAGGAAAAAGGACCCAGATGTTTACGATGAAGTGCCTCGGAAAGGACAGGATCAGTTGAAGCACGAAGTGAAAACTACTAGTGAAAGACTTGGCCACACGAGCTGCGATCTTAAAGGTCTTACAGAAGAGTTGTAGATTATGAAGGCCGAGTTAAGTGAGATGAAGGAAAAGCAACTGAAGCACGGGTTGAATGGTATTATTGAAATTCGAGCTTCACAAAGTCTGGTCAAAAGGCGTAGTTGAAGAGCAAGGTGAAGCTAAAGTAGACAGTGTTAAACCTAGTGATGACAACATTGACAAGCATTTCGGTTGGTCATGATGCCGAAAGCGAAGACAAGCATTGCCGTATTTAGGCAGTTTGATTTTCTTTCTTTTCGGTTCAAATGATTCTTAGTCCTTTCATGGCGTGAGAAGATTAATTGTCGAGGTAGTTTTTTGCATCTGTCCACAGAAACCCAATTTGAGCTTAATACTGAGAAGTAACATGGCATTCTGGACTGTTTAGACTCATTTTGGTGTACTGATGATAATCAAGGAAAGAAGCTGATGACAGCCTCAAGTGTTTGGTGCTTCCTCTGCAAAACTATGTATAACATCTCTGGTATTTAAAACAACATCCAGGGTCGAGGGCGTTTTTGAATGTTGGAATAAAAGTTCGGTCTTCAAGCGAGGTCGCTGAGAACCCAGTGACCGTCCCTAGTGTTTAGCTTCCTGTCTTTTTTTCCGTGAATGATGAATCCTATACCAATTCTTGTCCTCCTTAGGGAAGAGAAAGGGTTGTATTATGCCTTAATCTTGGTTGCACAAGTTTCCGCGTACTCCGTGTACATCTAGGCGGAAAGGAGAAAGGCATCCCCAATGAGAATTTGAAGAAGTTTTGACACCCATTGGGTGGAGAACTGAAAGTGTTAAAAGTTGCATACGATACTCACTTTAGTACCAAATTTTTTGAAGAACAATATTTTCAGTGCAAACTCCAATTTGTTTGACTGAAATCTAATGTGACTTTTTTTATTAATTTCTTAAGCCAACATGACTTGCCAGAGGGTCTAGTCGACATTAAAGCCATAAATGACATGGTGTAGTAGCTTTCCCCCAAATAAGAACCCTAAATTGCCAAATTGAAAGAGAATCCCAATTTCAAACCCTAATCGACCATTGAACCAAAATTCAGACCCTATTTTGTGAAATCTTTATCTACAGACAGAGTTCAAATTATGTAGTGCTGCATGTCAATTTATTTCGACTTCCTTGTCAAAAATATTTCTTGCAAGCTGCATGTCAATTTATTTCACTACATAATTTGAACTCTGTTCTGGAGATAAAGACATCACAAATTAGCTTGACGGTTGCATGTTTTATGTATTGATGTCTTTCTGTTGTGCACAAAGGTTCTATTAAGCATTCGTTTGCATTCTACGGCAAGGGGATTATACTTGCCATCTCAGAGGAGTCACTACCCAAGGTGAAGTTTTGGTTTGATAGATTCCTAATACTTTATTGTCGTACAATTCTCACTTTCACATGCCTATAGATTTTTTGACTGATGACGTTGCAATCAGTAAATCCAGGGCAAGAAGGAGAAGCTTAGATTTTTTTGACTTCGGAAATTCGGGTAGATTTTTTGTTAAATCTTAGTATCATTGGAGAATTTGTTAGATCTTACTATCCACAAGATGCTTGCAACTCGTGCTGATCTCTACCAAACAGGCTACGCACAC
Organism: Angophora floribunda; assembly: GCA_014182895.1. NCBI lineage: Eukaryota > Viridiplantae > Streptophyta > Magnoliopsida > Myrtales > Myrtaceae > Angophora > Angophora floribunda. Next base: position 8,303,074 of record CM024707.1, read on the forward strand.
CCAAAAGTAATGATTTGTGCTAATGTGGATTCTTTTAATTGATAGAGCCCTCTCTCTCTCTCTCTCTCTCTCTCTCTCTCTCTCTCTCTCTCTCTCTCTGCCAGTTTCTTGAGTTGATACGTTTTCCTGTTGATATCTTTACAGGCAGTAGAGCTAAAGGAATCTAGGGATTTGATACTGCGGATTCGTAGGAGGAATTTGTACCAGGTAGGTACTCTAGTTGAATGATTCTTGTACTCTGAACCAAATCTAGATATACAATCATGTTCAAGTATTGATTTTTGCTCTCCGTCTTTCACCAGTGAAATTGTCAAATTTGACAATTGATTTCTCTGGCAGTTTTGCAATGAATATGCTGTTCCAAAGGATAAATTGGAGCACTTTAAGGCCGTGGCTGCACAAGATATTGTATGTTCTCAGGTCTTGTGTTCAGATATACCGGGTGATATGTTAAATATGGGAATGAGCTCTTTCCCCTCGGCAACACCAAGCGAGCAAGATAGTAAAGTTTAACTAGTTCGATTTAACAGAACAATATTGGAGTGGCCCTAAAAGAAGAGGATGTTGCTGTGACCAATGTTACGATTGACTTGACGCATGGAAGGCATAATTCTCTCGAAAGGTTCCTGAAGAGCTTTGTCGTAAACTGTCTTTACATTTTTTTTTTTTTTACACATTATATACTTGACTCACTGACTTCTCATTTTGTTGCCCCTATGCATGTTAGAGATATTCTGCATATTCTCTTTCATTGATTTTGATTTGCTACTTTACATAGTCATTATGTAAATCCTAATCCTATACATACGTACGTGTACTATACATTGGTAAATGAACAGAATATAATTTCTCTTTACTCGTTATTTTGAACTTGATATCAGAGACATTGTTTTCTGAGGTGCGCCCATTGGGTCTGTTACACAGTGGCCGCCATGACACTAGCCACACTAACCATGTCTCTACCGATTCTCCATCAAGACTGAAGCTTTGAATTGTTGTTCGACATATTTCCGTTGCTCATTTCGGAAAGAGGACAAGATCATCAGACTCGCCACCCTCATAGGAGAGACATACTAAAATTTCATCGCCAACCATTGTCAGATGCCGCCATACGCACCATTATGCACCGTTGTGTCTCAAACCTAGGAAACCTACCACTGTTCCATCATGAGTTGGACGCTTTCTGGCGAGTTTTTCGAAAAAGGAAGGCCAACCCACCACTCAGCGTCCTTTGCCGAGGCAGCCCATGAATTTTCTCTGTAAACTCCACCAGAGGCGCCAGCATGCGCTGACTAAAGCTTATGTGCGTGAGATTCGCGCGCCTCTTTAGCTACCCACACCTACACGTGCCGTCGCGTCTTAACTCAACTGATATATGACTGGTTCATAAGGTGTTTCGACATGCTGAATTCATTTGTGGCATTGGTTTCACCATATCTACTCTCCAATTACTATTTTCATCACATTTATTGCTCAACCTACTGTGTTTTAACATGTATAGTGCATGTATGGAGAAATTTTGTAAGCATTGCTGCCAACGTAGTCATATGGCATCCTATTGCTATCAATTATGATATAAGCAAACTATAGGGCTGAGTAATTAACTCCAAAGCCAAGGTGCACATGCATATGCCAATGTTGCTGTTGTAGGGTCTTCTCCCAATGGATTACTAGTCACTTTCTCACTAGAGGATTTTTGTTCCATTCTTCGAAAATCTAGTACTTTTAGCTCATTTACCTCTCTTGCTATGTCTGCTCCTTCAAGTAATTCGGACTCATGGCATTTTGACCCCACTTGTTGCAATCATATGACACTGAACTCTAATTTGTTTCGATCAAAATCCCTCCATTCAATGCTCCTACTATTCATACAACTAATAATTCTCTATTGCAAGTCAATCATACATGACATATTTTCACATCTATCTTGTCCTTACCTAACACATTCATAGTTTCCAAACTCTCTAAATTTAATTTCAGTTAGGCAATTATGTGAACTTGGCTTTGAAGTTCATTTTTCTCCCCATGGTTGTCATATACAAGATTCACGAATGGGACAAACTATTGGAATCAACTATAAAGTAAGACCCTATTTGAGCTTGTTTCCTTAAATATTCCCAACTCCTTTGTTGGTTGTGCTGCCATAGTATCATTTGAAACTTGGCATTCTTGATTAGGTCATCCTTCTCCTTCTAAATTGAAATCTTTGATTTCTAGTGGTCATTTAGGATCTGTTGATGACAAACATTTTGATTGCTTGCCTTGTCAATTAGGAAAACATCATGCCTTACCATTTGATCTTAATGAATCTACATCTCATGCTCCTTTTGATTTAATTCACTCTGACATTTGCGGACCTTCTCCAATACCCACCATGAGAGGCTCTTGCTATTTTGTCATTTTCACGAATGATTACTCTCATTATACTTGACTTTATCTTATGAAAAATTGGTCTGAGCTTACTCATATTTACCGTGATTTTGTGGCAATGATAAAAATACAATTTTCTAAAGACATCAAGTTTTGTGTACTAATAATGCCATGAAATATTGAGATATGGAATTTCTTAGACTTCTCTACCAACAAGGTACTATTATTCATTATTCGTGTGATGATACTTCCCAACAAAATGGTCGTGCAAAGCTTAAACATAGACATATCTTAGATGTTGCACAAACTCTTTTAATTTTTTGCCTCTTGTCCAAAAAAGTTGGGGGGGGAGGGGGGAGCTTGTCTTACTATTGTTTATACTATTAATCATACCCATCTCCTGTCATAAACAATGTTTCTCCTTGTAAGTGCTTATATGGCAAGGTTCCCTTTTACAATCGTCTTAAAGTTTTTGGTAGTGTTTGTTTTGTGCACTTTCTTCCACATGAATGCACAAAGTTAGAACCCCATGCTCGTTTATGTTGCTTCTTTGGGTATGGCATTGAGCATAAGGGATATAGATGTTGGGATCTCATCCCTAATCGTCTTCGTGTGTCTCATCATGTTTCATTTTAGGAACATAAGATGTTCTCATTCTTTCGAATCTTATACTCATGTCCCTTTCTTCACTAATCCTTTGGTGGGCTTATTCCCAAAAGATCCTATTCTACCATCCACTGGTGAATCCTCCTCTCCATAGTTGTCTTCTTCTCATCTTGATGCAGGCTCATCAAGTGATCCCACTTTGGCAACTTCTGACATGTTTGCTCCATCCGAGGATCTTATGCCTTTAGTCATTCCATCTACTTATGTCCATCATTCCACTAGAGTAAGTCAACCTCTAGTTCACTTGCGCAATTATCATTGTTACTCCCCCATTGCTTCTCTTCACGAACCTCACACCTATAAAGAAGCTAGTATTGATCCTCTTTGGCAGCAAGCAATGGCAGGCGAGTTGCAAGCCTTGGAAAACTCTTACACATGGGATTTGGTTGATTTACCTCCTAGTAAGTTTGCTGTCAGTAGTAAATGCATATATAAGATTAAAACCAAGGCAGATGGAACTATGGATCGCCATAAAGCTCAATTAGTAGCAAAGGGCTTTACTCAAGAGTATGGCATTGACTATGATGAGAACTTTGCCCTAGTTGCTCGTCTTACTTCTATTCGCAGTCTTTTTGCTGTTATTGCTATTAAGTAATGGCCTTTATTGCTATTAAGCACTAGCTTTACTCAAGAGTATGGCATTAACTATGATGAGAACTTTACGATTTCATAGAGGAAGTTTATATGGCACCTCCCCCTAGCTATATTCATTCATCTAATAAAGTGTGCCGATTACATCATACATTTTATGGGTGAAGCAAGTTCCCCGTGCATGGTATTCTAAGTTTAGTTCAACCATGGAATCTCTTGATTTTAAATCCAATCCTTATGACCACGCTCTATTTGTTTGGTGCACACAACATGGATACATTATGCTACTCTTATATGTGGATGATATGGTTATTACTAGTGATTATTAGACTGGCATTACCAAACTCCAGCAATACCCTAGTAAATAATTCGAAATGAAAGATTTTGGATAACTCAACTATTTTCTAGGCTTGAAGATTGCGTCTGATGCTTTTGGTTATTATCTTTCATAAGCAAAATATGTCACTGATCTTATTTCATGGGCTGGGCTCACTAATAACAAGATTGCTTCTACTCCCATTGAGTCAAACGAAAAATTCAATGACAATAATAGAACTCTTCTTCTAAATCCTACACTTCATCAGCAATTGGTTGTTAGTCTTATATATCTCACTATTACATGTCCGGACGTCACTTATGTTGTTCATATTGTTAGTCAATACATGACCGCACCTCGTTCGACTCATTTTGTTGATGTTCTTTGAATTTTTCGCTACGTTAAGGGTATGTTGTTTCATCGCCTTCACTTTTCTACTCATTCTACCTTGGAGTTGACAACTTATTTTGATGTTGACTGGGCTAGTCACTCTCATGATCCTCGCTTCACTATAGCATATTATTTCTTTTTTTGGCAACTCACTTATCTCATGGCGTAGCAAGAAGTAGATAACTACTGCTTGTTTTAGTACAGAAGTAGAATATCAAGCTCTTGTTGATACGATATTGAAGTGATTTTGGTTACAGTGGCTACTAGAAGATGTGGGAGTGCATCATCACAGTAGAATAGTTGTGATGTCCTGAAATTCGAGCCTTTTGAGGGAAGAATGAACGTTAATTTCACCAATGCATTGTTAGTTGATCTCACTCGGAATTGATCACTCCTAAGATACTGACCTTGAGGGGAAAGGCTAATGAGGACAGAACTCGTGCGATTAAAGAACTTGACCTGGAAAAACGACTTGACCGTGAGATTTGCATAAGGACAATCCTATAGTTATGCAGGCTGATTGCAGGGACGACTAGAAGTCGATTCGCAGACAGAAATAATGGGACGACGAGTAATTCTGTCTACTGTTATCGAACCCGCGAATGGCCCTATGTTGATCCTTGATAATCGTGTACTTTGACGTAAGAATCTATCATTCGCAATTTCACGTAGTCAAGAATGTCCATGTGTCGAGAAGTCTTGAACGTGATTTGACACGAGTCGGTTAAATGTGAATTCTCGAAGCCACTTGTCAGTCTGAGTTGTACCAAAATGGTATTTGAGCAAAATTGACAAGGCATGAGAATCCAAGAGTGGACTTCAAATTTTCAGGAACGTCCGGGATGGACTTTCGGACAATGCTTCTATGGCAGTTGATAGTGTCGATTGAGCTGAGTATTTGGAAAAAGGATTTTCAAACCGAGGAAACGAGCCTACGAGGACGTGGGTTGGGCAAGACTAGTGTGGGCCTCACGCCCAAGGTGGGACAGCCACCGTGGTAGACCCGAGACAAGCAAGTGAGCCCGTTGGGCCAAACTAACCATTTACCCTCCTGAGCCTGTTGTCTAAACTTGAGCAGATTCGAGCCCAACAAATTTCCGAGCCCATTCCTATTCATTTTTTAGCCTGTCTCTTAGGCCCGCCCTTCATTTTCAGCCCAAGGGTAGTTTGGGAAATGTGCAAAGTGGAAATGACCATCTTGCCCTTGGATATTTTGAAGAAAGGACAAAAGAAGAGAGAGAAGATGAGGTCACTTATTTGGGAAATTGAAACAAGCATTCAATGGCCTTAATTAGGCTTATCTTGCAACTCTCACTTCACTCTCTCTCCTCCTCTTTCAGCCCAAGCAAATCGCACACCTCTCTCCCCTTGTTTCCCTTCCTTCCTTCAGTTTTTCCTTCTGACCTTCCTCCAAAAATACGAGTTGTTCATGCCCTTCCCATGTGAATCATGACCCGTGCCACCCACCGTTGTGTTCAGAAGAAAAATTCCGTATGGATGGAATTGACCATTCGCCGATCGGAGCTGCCGGCCGACCCATCGGCCGGCTGTTGCCGAACCGCCTACTATAGCGCCCCTACTGTCCAGTTTCGCCTTTGTTGCTATTTTCCTCCATTTCCGACCCAACCACCGCCCATACCAGCCACTAGCAGTTTCCCCTCGACCCCCAGGTGCCGTCGGTCACCAGCTAACCGCTCGCCGAAGCTCCGGCCAAGCCATTTTACTCCGATCAGCCCCTATCCTCCTCCAGCAGTATTGTTTTATGAAGTTCAGTGGGTGTACAGAGGTTGTTGCTGCTGTGTTCAGCTCGGGACCACCTTGGAGTGTCATGAGAGAGGTTCCTGAGTGTCGGGTTCGTTGCCGCCGCCACCGCATTCGTGTCGCCGGCCCGCTTAAGGGGTGAGTTTAGCCCCTAATCCTTTGTTAGTGCCTAAACTTGCTTAGGGTTGGTTTAGTTAGTGGTAATTTTGGTTTAAGGGGTTTAATTAAGTTGTATTAGCCCTAATATAGATGGTTAGATAGGTGGTTAATATTAACCTAGCTTAATCTTGCTTAATTGTGCTTGATTATGCTTAAATGTTGCTTATGTGTGGTTTATGTGATAATTTAGCATGTTTAGCTTAATTGATTGATTAATATGTTTTGTTTAAATTCTGAATTTAATTTATTAATAATTGAATTCTGAAATTTACTGTTCATAATTACTGTTCACAAACACTATTCATGGCAATGTTCATCTGGAAGTGAAAATGTGCATAATTTCATGTGTCTTGATTAGCCTAGCTTAATCTTGCTTAATTGTGCTGAATTATGCTTAAATGTTGCTTATGTGTGGTTTATGTGTTAATTAAGCATGTTTAAATTAATTGATTGATTAATTATTTTAATCAATGTTTTGTTTAATTTCTGAATTTAATTTATTAATAATTGAATTTTGAAATTTACTGCTTATGATTACTGTTCACGAACACTGTTCATGACACTATTCACGGTACTGTTCATTCGGAAGTGAAAATGTGCATAATTTTATGTGTCTTGATTTTATGAAGTGAATTGGACGTGTCGTTGCGTGAACATTCGCATGAATCATGTGATTTTCACAAAAAAGGGAAAAATGGTTTGTCTGAGAGACACTGAAAATAGACCGCTTTTATGAGAAAGGTGGGAAAAATGGTTTGTTCGAGGAATATCATAAATGGACCGCTTTTATGAGAAATGTGGGAAAAATGGTTTGTCCAAAGGACACCGGAAATGGACCGCTTTTATGATAAATGATTTGAGGTTTTATATGCAAGCATGTGTGCATTGGCTAATGCTCAAAGATAATAAGTGGATTGTGATGGTATGCTTGTGTGATCACTAAGTTGAACCCGCCACCCCAGTCGTAGTTCAGGGGGTGATAATCCAATTTATCAGAGATTATGGAGAGGGAGGGCACGGAAGAGCACGGTTGCGCCTCTGCGGAGGAAAGGTGCCGTAGCACCTCGACCCAAGTTGTAGCCCGAGGGGCAATAATAATTGGAACACGTGTGGATGCAAGAGTGCATGAGAAACATAGCATCATTGGTTCCGATCATGCATGAGATGATCACATTATTTATGGCATGCACGCATGAATTGATAACATGCAGGGTGTGGCAATGGCCAGGTAAGATCGCTTGTGACGCAACTCGCATGTGATTGATGAATTGCATCATCTAACGGCCATATGCATTGCGTGTATTATGCTGACTTGTAACGTGTAGGGTATGGCATACCGAGTAAGGTTGCATGCGAACCAACTATTTATTTGTTGGTTGACCCTGGCTATTGTTGCTTGTTTGGTTTTGGTTGTTTGTGGTTGGGTTGAGTGAGGGATGATTCTGGAGAGATACCCCAGATTAAGTTGGTGTACTAACTGGGGCTTAGGGGAAGAACTCGTTGAGATTTTATCTCACTGGTTATTGTATAACCACTTTCAGGCCCTTAGAATAGTGCAATGGAAAATCCTGCCCCCACTCCTCCAGTGATTGACCCGACAAAACCTAAGTTTGATTGGTCCCGGTGATGGTGGTGCTGAACCTGAGGGTTCATTGTGTATAACTGGATTAGCCTAGCCTAATTCATTTTTGGTTTGGTTTAGAGGATGGATCGGCCCCTTTTGTCGGGCTTGTAAATCGAAAAATGATCCTCCGTTGGTTAATCTAGTAAATTGTATAAATAAGTAGTGATGGTTGTTCTTGCTGTTTATCCTTCTATCCCTAATTGATTGCTTGATTGTTTGTTGGACCGGGGATGGTTCGTCTTCCGCTTACGCATAACGAAAGATTAAAATGAATAGTCGTCGACGAGTCCTGGGACGTCGTTTTCAATTGACCATGGTAAGGGGTTGTCGCGTGCTTGGGGTTCAAGGCGTGACATCCCCATTGGTTTTGGTATTAGAGCGAGGTTGAGACTTGGAGTGATAAGATGCGTGGGATTTTTGGGATAATGAGATAGGAATGGCTTTTATTTTGCGTGCCTATGATTGCTTTTGTTGTCTTGGGTGGTTTTGTGTTGTGGCGGGCCGCTTATAGTTTCTAATTCTCGATTGGGATTGGAAAGCCGGATCAGTGAGTGTCCAGAGTGATGAGCAATCCTGAGCCGAGAGCCCTTAGGCATAGGGCAGCGTCTGGTCAGACCAATGCTAGAGATAGCGTGCAGGCAGATCCTAGGTTAGACAGGATCCTGCTGACACTAGAGACCTTATTAGGACAACAAGCTGAGTGCTCCTACTGTGGTCCTTGTGGTTCCCCTAGTGAGAGAAAAGATATGTGAGAGACCAATGCCTAGGCTGGTAGAGCAGTTCCTGAGATTGAAGCCACCGAGGTTCAGTGGTGTGGACAACCCTGAAGCTGCGACCTTTTGGATAAGGGATTTTAAGAGGACCTTCATAGTGTTGAGGTGCTCAGAGGAAGATCGAGTTCTATTGGCAATTTATCAGCTTTAAGGTAATGACATTAATTTGTGGGAAGCCACTCAAGGAAGAGTGTTTCTTGAAGGCACGACTTAGACTTGGGGTGCCTTTCGTGAAGCTTTCAATGGGAAGTGTTTCTTAGACAGTGCGAGAGAGTCAAGGATGGTAGAGTTCCAACGGCTTTGTCATAATCAGATGTCAATGGATTAGTATAAGATGAAGTTCACCGAGTTGACCAAGTATGCGCTGAGGTTGGTAAAGGACACTTTGGATAGAGCAAGACGGTTCAGATATGGCTTGAAGCCAGAATTGAAAGCGCAGCTGGTGCCCTTGAACTTAAAGAGTTTCGATGAGATGTACGAGAGGGCCTAGATGATCGAGAAGAATATGATCGAGAGGGCGATCGCATTTAGCTCGCGGTTCATGCCTAACAGAGATAATCGTTGATTTGGAAAATGACCGATGATGGGGCGAAGGAATCCCATCCCACCCAACAGAAAGAATTATGTAGGAAAGCCGACGCCCAATTTCATGGGAGCTTGCTTCAGATGTGGTCAGCAGGGTCACCGAGTGGCGAATTGTCTGAGTAGGCATGTGAGGACGATCTTGCCACCGCTGTAGGGAGGATGACCTGTAGGGAATGCACCGCTGAACAACCAAGGTAGACCCCCGCGCGCAATAATAAGACATTGTCTAAGTTAAGTTGTTCTGGCTATAAGTTAGTTGTGGGCGGTAGTGAGGAAGTCATTAACTTGATTGCAATAGCAATGTATGACTTTGATGTCATAGTTGGCATGGATTGGCTTATCAAGCAACAAGCTATGGTGGATTGTCATGGAAAGACAATTCAGTTTAACTCAGTAGTGGGTGGTAGTTTTGAAATTGTGGGAAATCGAGGGGAACCCTCCGTTTCTCTGATTTTGCCCAAACTAATATACTTGTAATAAATTTACCCTCGGTTAATTTTCGTTAAATTGAATTAACACTACAAAAAACCTGAAACTGTATACCTATGACAAACGGGAAGTAAAATACAAATTAATACACTTGCCAACTGCCATGGTTATCAAGCTCAGCAATTTGACGGTAAAATTTAATGGTAACTAATCATAGGTGTATCGGTTTGGAATTTTCCATGATTAAAAAATTAATTAGGGGTAAACTTGTCATATGTTTATTGGTTTAGACTTTTTCGTGGCATTAACCAAAAAAATCCAAAAGGAGACTCTAAAAAAAAAGAGAAGAAAATTTAATGTTTTATTTTAGGAATATTACACAAATAGTCCCTAAAATTAGGCTCAATGTGTAATGTGATCCATAAAATTTTAATTTATTCAATGCGGCCTCTAAAATTTAGTCAAGTGTGTAATGTGGTTTATGAATTTTTAAATTGCTTAATATGGTATCTAGACTTTTGCCCCAAACTATATGAAAATGTTCAATGTACATTGAAGGTGGCTCTATAGTGACCAGGCTTGATGATGATGACCCTCTAACTAGTGATGACATCCTCAGCCAAGTCGAGCAGTGCGAAACTGTTGGACGAGCCGCCGCGGACGGCCTGTGGTGCCTCCTTGTCGTAGTCGGCAAAGAACTTGAAGATCTTGGCCTTGAAGGTGAAGACAGAGACAGAGGAGGCAGGGGTAGCGTGCAGGCTTGAGAGAGAGGGAAGAAGGCTAGGGAGAGGAGAGAAAGGGAAGAAGGCTATTTTCAAGCGGAACCCCTCCACATCTCCACGTGCGTTTCATCAGTGGTCGGAGATCACGTTGACTTGGCGGACCGGAACCACCTAATATTTTATCCTCTCTCCCTCTGACAGCCTCAACAGGCACCGCCACGACGACTTCTTTCCGAAAAGGACGAAGCAAACCCATCAAAAAAGTGCCGAGAGACACCAAGGCCATTGCCTCGACAGCGCTCAATATGGCAGCCGCAATCTCTGCTTCAGGGAATCGTGAATGATCCGGCCCACGAAGAATATTGCACTTCTCTGCTTCCTCGTCTTCCTCTTTTCCAGCCAGAAAAGAAAATCTTTACACATGCTCAGGAATTGGCGACAGTCTGCTTAGCAACCTCGATTATTCCACCAAAATGGAAAACTCCTTTTTAATCCTCGAGACGGGGTTTCTCCGGTACCCCAGATGGTTTGTTCTTCGCCAAGAAAATGAAGAGAAAAATGGGGATCCAAAACCCAAGTGAGAACGCCTCCGCGCTGATTTAGAACTGATATAGCCTTCTTTATGGCCCACAGAGTACAGAGAGAAGTGTCGCGCGGACTGACGACTGATGAGAAGAGAGCCTGTTCAGCTGGAAATTTGACAGCCGACATGGATCGATTCCTTGAACGCTAGACCAAAAGCAACCTTTTTACTCTGCATACAATGTTGTGACTCAATAGAACCTAAAAAATTTTCCCAGGTTCCGTACAGAAAGTGGACTCATGACAGCCCAGATCCTAACAAAGGCTAGAAACAGCTAACAAGCTGCAAGGCTGCAAAAGCAGTTTGTTTCGGCTCATGCAATTTCATTGTATTATCGAACTCACCGGTGGACAAAGTAAAACTCGGTCTATTTCGTCAAAAATATTTTCTCAAAAATTATTTTTCTCATTGCTTATAAAATCAAATGAAGGAAATAGATTTTTATAGTCTGCCAAAATGTTTACACTAAATTATTATCGATAATAAAAATATTTTTCATTAATTAATTATTTCGAATGATATAAGTTGTTATTTTTGGAAAAATATTTTTCAAATCATTTATCTTTTACTAAATAAACAGAACCTAAGCTTGCAAAACAAAATGACTCACCCAAGTTCTTCCCTTATCTTAGGATATTATTTGGGTCTCTTGGAGGTCTCGTTGTATCGTATGTCAAGGAGAGGGGACCAGTAACAGTTTATCAAGCAACTTTAGCCTGGATAGCTCAAGTATCCAAGGAAGAAGAGATGGAAATTTATGAAGGTGTGAATAAATGAAAGATCAGGCTCACATAAGGACTCTTTAGAATGCTCCTTGCGAGCCCTCTATTACTTTCCCAATAAAGCGGGAACTGTTTTAGCTGGAATTTCAAGGATTTCTATTTTGTGGATTTTTCCACTAGAAATTATCAAAGGATAGATGGTTCAAGAAAATAGTCTTATATCTTAGAGGCAATAGTGGTGAGTCGGCAAGTCATTGTTACGAACTGTCTGCGTTTGGGTTTACTGAGGGAATTTTTAAAAAATGCCTTTAGCTGTTAAATCATTTCAAAGTTACAGATCGCCTTAGTATTGATTCATTATTTTGCATTGTTCAGGTCACAAGCTGTATAGAAGTTGCTGTAAACAGTGTACCGCATGCGTGAGATGAAGTTGTATGATTCTTAAACTCAGTTGTATCCAGAAAACAGGTCTCATTTCTTGGTTCCTTTTGTGTCGGCATCAGATAATAGCAATTCTGGAGACTGTCTGAATTAAGGAATTTACTTCCAAGCCATCAATGGATTTGCCAACTATACTGAGATGCAAATGCGGCAAAAGATCAGACATTCAATGGTGATATCCATGGAACAGTTCTTTAAGGTCTATGGATCTAGCTCAATTGACACGTCCATCTCTTATGTTCTGTATATTCTATAGTATACATTCAGAAACTTGTCTTAGGAATGGATCACTTGTACACAGTCAGACAAATTGTCTGATGCTCGCTATCTGTAGGATGAGTTGGGGAAGTTTCACAGGAGTTGGGAGTCCATAGCCCTTCGCTAAGCTTCTGCAACTGTTATAGTACTAACAATCAGTAAGTGTTGCGCTCAAGAGCATGAAAATCACTGCGTGGCACTCCCTCGTACTTGGAATTTTCGAGGAGTGGGACGACATCGAACTTGTGTTGGGATTTCTTCTCGACATTGTACAGCGGATGGCTACATTTGAGCAGCACTTGCAGTACCTCCTTCATTGTAGGCCTCGTGGAAGGCAGGGTAGCAGTGCAAAAGATCCCGAGCTCGAAGACATTGCTTACTTCATCTACGTTGGACTCGTCCTTGACCTCCTCATCCAATGCGTCAGATATCAGCTTGCCATCTTGCATGTGACGCCATGCCCAATCAGCGAGGCACATGTCTTCGTCCCCGTTGTTAGCCTCCCTCCCGGTGGTCAGTTCCAAGAGAACCACCCCGAAGCTATAAACATCGATCTTCTCATTAACTCTTGTCGTATGAGCATACTCTGTTGTTCAACCAAAAAAAAAAGAAACAAGGCAAGACAACTAAATATTCCTGGAGGTGGGATATGTAAAGTATGAGGAAGGCTAACTGGCATAGCCCAAATGAACTCATATTAAGTGAATAGACAAACCTGGTGCCAAATAGCCGAAAGAACCAGCAACACCTGTCATGCTAACAGCTTCTCCCGGCTTGGCCAACATCCTTGCAAGGCCGAAATCAGCAATTTTTGCGTTGAACTCTGAGTCTAAGAGAATGTTGCTCGATTTCACATCTCGGTGGATGATTGGTGGTGAACAATCATTATGCATATAGCAAAGTCCCTTAGCTGCTCCTAGCGCAATCTGCATCCTTCTGGGCCAATCCAAGATCATATTGTTGGCGACACCCGAAACGGGCGACAATCTTTTCTTCTTGTGAAGCCAAAGGTCCAAACTGCTATTTTCCATGTACTCGTACACTAGGAGTTTTGAGTTCTCGCAAGAAATACAGCACAACAATTTGATAATGTGCAGATGCTTAATGTTCCCAAGTATCTCCACTTCTGCCACGAATTGCTTCTCCAGCTTCTCATCTGATTTTCTGTTATTCAAAATCCTTTTCACAGCAACAGCATCACCAGATGGATTCACGATAATGTGATATACCTTTCCTCATCCGCCACTTCCAATCACATTAAGCTCCTTCAATCCCGACAGAATATTTGATTCTGTAAAATTCAACCTTTGGAATGAAGTCACTTTCGGAGTTGAATCGAACCAGTCCCTATTCTTTCTGGAAGCTCTGATCATCAATAGCACCAACAACACAATGACCATTGCCGCTGCGATGGTCAAGATCATGATCAAGGTGCGATTGGTCTTACTTGATCTATGGGATTGGGAATTGCAGACATTGAGCTTCATGAATGAATTGGATGCACAGAGGCCAGGGTTGTTCAGGAAACTGGTGTCATATGCGGTGTTCTCTAACTTGGCCGGGATTGGTCCGCTGAGGCGATTGGAGGATACATTCAGAGGATTCACATTCTGCTGGCCGATTTCAGGAGGAATCAAGCCAGACAGTTGGTTGTCAGACAAGTCCAACTTATTAAGTACAGGTAAAAGGTCGATTTTGCTAGGAATTGGTCCCGAGATCTTATTGTGACTAAGATTCAGAGCGGTCAAGGATTTCCACGAAACGATGTCTGTAGGAAGAATCCCAGAGAGGTCGTTCTGACTGAGCAAAAGTGTCGTCAGAGAAGGAAGCTCGGTCAATTCAGTCGGAACTATGCCACTGAGGAGGTTGTTAGTAGCATCAAACACCAAGTTCCTCCACGAAGACACCGTGGTTGGGAGCTTGCCAGAGAATTTGTTGTTGTGCATCTCGATCCGAGTGAGATTTGGGGATAGCTCCTCAGGAAGCTCGCCACTTAATCCATTAACACTCAAGCACAAAGCCGTCAAGTTTCGTGACATCCAGAGTCCTCCAGGTACATTGCCAGTGAATCCATTGTTGTTCAACTTCACTACCGACAAAGTACTGCAATTTCCAAGTGATTCCGGCAACTCCCCGCTGAGATTGTTGTACGAAACGTCCAACCCGAACAGCGTGCCACCATGGCACAGTTGTTCCGGCAATGCACCAGTCAACTTGTTGAAGGACGCTCCGAATCTTGTGAGTGGGGAAAACTTGCCGAAGTCTGGGGGGATCGTACCCGATAGAATGTTGTTGGACAGCTTGACATCAGACAAAGCGGGAAGACGCCCGATACCTTCCGGGATTCCACCAGACAATTGATTGTACTGTAAACTCAAACTGGATAGATTCTCGAGCTTCCCGAAATCTTCAGGTATGTTCCCCGTCAAATTATTAAAAGACAGATGGATCACACTCAGTTTTGTGGCGCTCACTGCCTGAGGGATCGACCCAGACACGTTGGTATCGTGCACGTACAACTGGCTCAAGTTCCTCAGAGCAAAAATGCTGCCCGGGATCTTTCCTGTCAGTGGATTCTTCCCCAAATTCAAGCACTCGAGAGCCTCCATATCGCTGACTGTCTCTGGGATTCCACCAAACAGGTTCGTCTGTGGCATCGAGAAGAACCGCAGCTTCTTCAGGGCGGTGAAGTTCCGAGGTAGCTGCGATGGCGCGAACTTGTCATTGTACGCGAGGCTCAGTTCTTCAAGATTGGAGAGGCCAAAAATCTCTTGAGGGTAAGTCCCATTGTACTGAGAAAAGTTAAGGTGAAGGATCCTCAGCCTCTGCAGCCTGGCGATCGATGCTGGGATTTCAAACGAGAAGCTGTTGGCGGTGAGAATCAGGACCTCAAGATCAGCCATCCGGTTGATGTCGGATGGAATAGGACCCTGGAAGTAATTCCAGGACAGGTCGAGGTACACGAGCTTGGAACAGTCGTAGAGAACTGTGGGGAACTCTCCGGGAATGTTGTTGTTGAAGGCGTCGAGCTTGGTCAGATTCTTGAGGTCGCAGATGAATCGGGGGATCGAATAATTTATGTTCAGGTTGACAAGATTGAGCTCGGTGATCGAGACGTCTTGGCAGGTGACCTCGGGCCATGTGCAGTGGGAGGATGAATTGGAGGGGACCCAGTGGTCGAGGGAAGATGGGCTGTGCCAGGATTGCCTCAGCTGCAAAAGGACTCGCAGTTCTTGATCTTGGATTTGAGACTCTGCAACATGGGAGAGGGAGCAGAGGAAGACGAGACAGGGGATGTAGAAGAAGAAGGGGAAGAAGAAGTGAACATGAGGAGGTGATGAGGTTGGTCTCGGCATAATTGAAGGTCGTTCAGAGTCTCTTTTCTGCTTAGAGAGACTCTGGTGTTGGAGCAAAGAGAGACGTGTCAGCAAAACACGAAGCGAATCATTCAGTTTGCTCTTGCTTATTGCTCGGAAGAACCGCCCAAGGTTTTAACCTCGTTTCGAAGGGTGGAATGTGGTGGGTCCCTATGATGATGGGTGTGGATGAATTTGTTCCTATTTGTTCTTTTCCAATTTCCTCCACTAATGTCTCATCTCAGTCGACGGATGATGGAGGGAAAAGTCAAAGAGTCAATGATACTCCCTGTATCTTGACACTGCTATGGAATACTACACTTCAAAGAGCACCTAGACACCTTTGGTTACTATTGTAATATAATAATACGTGAAAATAATAGAATCTTACAATTTAGGTCAACATAAAAATAAAATAGAAATAAACATGGAATAATAAGGATGCAAGAGATTTACATGATTTGATCCCACTATTGGTACCTATATTCATGGGGAAGCTAGTTGCAAATAATTCATTATAATTGGAGAATCAAGGATTACAATCGCTCACATAGTCGAGCATTTTTCACACTTATATTTAAGCCCTAAACTCAAAATGCTTATAAATAAACAATTCAATTTAGATATAAACTCATAATACAAAATCACCGGTATTCAAGCCCAAGCAAAACTCTTTGCACGTGTGACTCAAGAACATCAGTACACTCAAGAACGTTGGTACACGAACTTTCTTTCCTTTTGCACAGCTCCTGTTTTCCTTCGGGGCCTCACTGTGCACGGCTCTTCTTGGCTTGTGCGGCCATCACGAGAGCTCTCTGCTCATCTTTCTCATCCGAATTTTATACTAAAGAAAACAGAGAGACGTCCACTTCTTAGTCAACCAGTCAAAAAATTAATCTCGAGTAAATTTATAACAGGTGTAACTAATTTAAAATTTTTCGTGATATTAATCTTTTTTTTTTTAACGATGTGCACTAGTCTCTCGTCTCACCCTAATCATAATCTGTGTGCTGGTAACCTTGATCGCCTATGGAGATGCGGATTCCACCACGTGAAATGTTGACCCCGCGAGAACCGTGAAAAACGGGGGAGTGCCTGATCGAAACACAAGTTCGGGGAAAATTCAAACCCTCCAACTTTCAAAGTTGACCGGAGACTTTTTGGCTTTTTTAAGTAGGGTTATCTGTCCTGCTTTGTGCTCTTCCTAGACAATCAACTAAGAGAGTCGGAATTATAAAATTCCAGAATAGAATATCCTTATCTATTCGTTATGACATCATAATAAGATGAAATAGTGTTTATTGAGAATTTGCAGACCGATCCATCATTGGATGGTAGTATGAGCGAAAATTGAGAACTCTTTGTTAGACTCGTTGAAGAAAGTTGTGTGACGCGAAATCTTATTCATCTGTGGAGTGACAAGGAGGCATATGACACTTTTACTAATTGTTTTTGGTGGAGGAAACTAGGAAGTTAGGACTACAAATTAAAAGTAGGTCACCAAATATAACTAATCTATTCATGATCCAGTTTTATGATGTACCAAGAACTTTAATCAGGTATGCGCTCAACAAGTAGTAATGACTTAATAATGTCTAATAAAAGACTTTTTTCAATCAATTTTAATTACTTTCTTAAATTACCATCACTATTTGAATGATGAGATTTCACATTAACACGATGATCTAAATTATTGGAATGATTTCACGTTAACATAATTGTCTGAATTATTGGAATTTACATGCTTCAAAAACTTGGGATCAACATATAGATCTGATCTAAAACACACGTGCTTTTAGACAGTGTAGAAAGAGATGATTCCCAGCCCTACAAATGGACACTTTTCAAAAAGTACGTAGAATGATGTGAAACTTGACTTGGCAAAAAGAAGGGAAGAGAAAAAGGAGTCAATCATCGAAGCAGAGAATAATTGAGTTAAGCCCAACATCCACGGCATGACTTACTATGTTTTGCTTGTGTTCCTCCCTCCCTCCCTTTTCCTGGCGTGCCTCATGATCAATGTCATCCCTGGCCGATAGGTTTTGCTAAGGATGACATAAGCCAATGATGTCCGTACAAATATCTAGAAATTGCTTTCCTTATGATTAGGTTTTGCATTGAAATTAATTGAGATTAGAGATTCCCAAAAATTGCTTTCTTATGATAAAGTATGGCTGTGAAATTTATCTTGGGATACTAATGTTTTTCGAGGCATGAGGTTATAATTCCTTCATGGGTTAATACCATTGAAAATCTCAAATTGGTACCTTCCATGACACATTCACTTCAAACTAATTTTTTTTCCACAAAAGATCCTTAAGTGGGGCCTCTATGACACATTTACCCCAAATTAATTTTCGCATTATGAGGAATCTCAAATCGATACCCTTGACCCAAATCTACATTATGTTAAAGTAGATGCATGTCAAGATATGTGGATCCTATCAATTTTCGTGACGAAAAATTAGTTTAAGATAAATATATCATAGATTCCAATCTAGGCGTTTTTGTGAAACATAATTTGATTTGAAATAAATGTGTCATGAAATATCAGTTTAGAATTTTAATGATAGTAATCATTCCTTCCCCAACTCAAGTTGTCTCACTTTCGGAATTAGTGTTGAGGAAGATTGTCTGATAAAATCCTATGGACAAGGACATTCTCGGAGCCAAAAGGAATGTTTAACCAAAAAAAAGAGAGGATAAATACACCAAAATTCATAAATTTTAGTAAAAGAGATGTGATTGGGTTGTAAAAATTGTCGCATAATATTAAATCTATCAAAATAAGTCATAAACCCATAAATGTACTGGGTTGGATTAATTATATTTTGTAAATGGGTCATAAATGGGTTAAAATATAATATATATGTTAAATGGTTCATGAATGGGTTTACAATTTGAGTCTCCGCCTTTATAACTCTCTTTTCATTCTCTCTCGCCCTTACTCGATCTCAAGCTCGCTCACTCCCCACTCTCTCTTATTATGATAATACAATGAAGCTCTAAAACTTCTGAAATTTATGCGGTCAAGGGGTGTCTATTAAGTCCGTTTATTCCAAGTGATCGTGTAACAATTTTTCATTCATTTCTGTTTTGACTCTTATTTTTACTCAAGCAGGAAAAAGAAGTCTTTGTTCGTTAGTCTTCATGGAAAAAGTAGTCTTTTTTGTATAAATTAACGTATGGTGATTGGGGTGATTGGAGTTATTGCAACACACTAACGTTTCGGACGTTCCCCAGATCGGCGAGACAGCGACCCGAACGATTCTGATTGATTCCCGGTGGTCCTGATTCTATTATTTTTGCAATGTCGGAGTCAAATGGGCCAACCTTTGAATTTTCGCCATGCCCTCCTATTCTCCGATGGAACAGCTTTTGATTAGTTTCCTGCTGCTCGCCTTCTAAATGATGAGCAAATTGGTCTTTTGGTGGCCTTAAGCGCATGCGCAAATTTTCCACAGCGTGACCCGGCGATGACAGATTGAGCTTTTGAGATGAGTACCGAAGATAAAAGTTAAGGTGCGTTTGTTTCGCAAAAATCGTATAATTTTTGGAAAATATTTTCCAGAAAATCATTTTTCATAAAAAATGATTAGTTTTCCTGTGTTTGGTGATATGTGATGGAAAATCATTTTCCATAAAAAGGAAGGATTTAAAGACTTCATAAAGAGGAAAATTGTTTTCTTCTTCCCACGTACATGAATTCATTTTCCTAAAATAAAACATAATATTTCTTTTGACCGGAAAATATTTTCCATTGACCAAATTATTCTTGGAGAAATAAATAATGGAAAGTCTAGAAAACACTTTCCAGAAAAATACTTTCATTGAAACAAACACACCCCAATTACATTGAGCCCACATGATTAAACTAAGCCAATCCTCATTGCTAGTTCCAGCGCATCGTGAGATCTGTGATCAAATGGTTCTAATGAGCCTGATGTGGAAGGAATTCGTCTTGGACCATGCCATACGCTTGGCTTCTATGCCTTTGGAAGGAGAAAAAAATAAATATAAACTTATTACAAGTTGTCAACATTAGTACTGGCAATGCCATGTAAGCTAAGCGGCGTCTACATTAGCAATATCCAATCTAAATTAACTGAAATGACAAAATTAGTATTAGATTAAAATGTTGATACTGATATGATAAGTTTATGACTTTTCTAATATGTTAGTAATATCCCACAAAAAAAAGGTGGAAAAGCGCGAGCCTTAAATTATGTAACTCAAGCTCATCGAGCTTTGGCACGTGTGAGATGCAATGATGTTAGCATGTTTCCTATCACAATTGGTAGAGCTGAAATGAGTTAAATCATATTATTTACCATCAAGCGACTCTTAAATCATTTTCTTTACTTTCATGTCTTGTCGAGGTGTGTCCGTAACGGAAATGTTTACTAAATTTTCCAACCCTCACATCAAGAGAGATATTGTAAATTAGTCGCCTTGACCAGTTGATGGACTTAGGTCTAATCAGGAGAAACTAAAACTAAGAAGTTTGGATATGTCTTCTTAACCGGATTTACGTAGGAAATCAAGAAATCAACGTTGATTAGTCTTTGTCCTGTCATGAACCATCACATCTCTCCCATTTAGGTTCAGGTACTCACCGATCGTTCAACATGGTTGCATCGGCATCTCTACTCTTTGAAAAAAGAGGGATCGAGATCTTGAACATTCGGACGATTAACCCTTGGAAGGATTCAATGATTGGAACAATTTTTATTGATTCGTGTTTTCTTTCAAGGTGATATGCCACATATTGTATTATCGTAATTTCACGTAGTCAGGTGAATTACGCAATAATGATTTTACTTTATCAATTCAAAGATATCAATGAGTAAGTCAATAGTTAAGAATTTATGTCTCGAGAAGTACGAAGTCGTAAGTTCAATATTTTGGCCCCCTCTACTCTACTTCAGGCAAGGCCACCACGGAATATGCTCCTCGAAAAATCTCTTTAGCTCCTTAAAATGTATGAAAAAGGCAAAATGATGCCTGAAATGTTTTGACCGTCAATTATCAATCGGGGGCTTTCACTAGTAAGTGGAAGCGGGCCTACTAGGCCCAATCAGCTAGCAAATGAAAATCCTAAAGATTATGGGCCAATGTATCCTTAAGGCCTGGCCTGGCCCATTAAAACATCTTCATGTAATCACTCGAAAGCCCTATCGATAAGGAGTTATACTGTCTTCTTCTATTTGATCATACTGATCACTCACGGCTCTAGGCAAGAGCCACGATGCTCTTGCTTGTGGCTGGCGAGGGTCGGTTACGACCCTAACTCCATAAAGTGTAAGCAAAAGAAAAGGAAAAAAATCATATAATTTTCAAAGAATTATTAAAATATTTTTTAAGAATGTCCACGTTAGCATCGATTGTTCACGTTAGCAATTTTTGACCAAAATTAGCCAAATGGACTTAACTAGTAAAAGATAAAAATGTTTAGGACTTAATTAACAAAATTAAAAAAATTTATAACTGAATTTGCAAAAGTGTAATAGGTTTTGAAGTTTTGGAACAATTTTCCCGTTCAATAGGTGGTTGTATCGACATCTTCATTATTTAAAAAGAGAGGGATCAAGATTGTGAATAATCGAACAACTTTCACTTGGAAGGATTCAATGGTTGAAATTGTTTATACTAATTTGCGCTTTCTTTTGAGGTGATATGCCATGTATTCATTGGGCGAATAGCACATGAACCCTATCTTAGTCGAGTACATCGATATTATCCTAGTTTCATCTTGATCAAGTAAACTACATGGCAACGATGTCACTATATGAATTCAAAGAGATCAACGAGCAAGCTAATAGTTGAGAATTTACATCACAAGAAGTATGGAGTCTCGAGTTGGATATTTCGACCTCACCTACTCTACTTCAAGCAAGGCCACCAAGGAAAACACTCCGGGAAAAATCTCTTTAGCTCCTTTAAATGTTGGAAAAAAGGAAAATGATATTTAAAATGTTTGACCATCCATTGTCGATCGGGGGCTTTCACTTGTCAGTGCTAGCGGGGCTGATAGACCTACACCTGTCAAAATAAGTGCATAACCCATTTATGACCCATTTAATATTTAAATAACTCATTTATGACTCATTTAAAGAAAGACTAACTCATTTATGACCCATTTAATAAATGGGTCATAAATGGGTTATGCTCCCATCTTGACAGATGTATCTATAATGGGTTTAAAATTAAAAAGACTAAAATATATGAGTTGTTAATAGGTCAAAGTTTAAACCTACTTATAACCCAATTACTCATTAGTCCTCAATGATGACTCATTTCTTCTTCGCTCTCAAATCAAAACGAAGAAACCTTCCTCATCACAAGACATCGCGTTGTCTTGCTCCCATCGCTTATACAGCAGCTCCTCCTCTTGCTCACACGGCGGCGCTATCGCACGTGGTCACCACCATCATCGGATGGTGGCTTGATTGGCGGTCAAAACTCAGGTGAATTTTGTTCTCCCATATGTATGTGTGATTTTGAAAAAATAAAAATAATTTAAAATATATAAAATAAAATTTATTAATAATTCGATTTAAAAAAAATAAACCCGAATAAGTTTAAAATCTTTATAAAAGATTATAAGAATAAGTTTTCCTAAGTTTAGTTAGATAGGAAAATGTCTTAACAATATGGGTCGGGTTGGGTATGGGTTGGGTATGGGTCAAAAATTTTATACTTATACTTAAATGGATCATAAATGGGTTAATGAGTCAATTTGGGTCAAACCATTTATGACCCGACCTAAACCCGACCTGACTCACCCATTTAATAGGTCTAGATAGACCCAATCAACTAGCGAAGGTAAGATTATGGGCCAACGTATCCTGAAGGCAGGCTCGGCCCATTAATCCCTCTTCAAACAATTTTTCGAAAGCCCTATAGATGAGGAGCTGTGCCATTCTCTTCAATTCGAGCGAATTGATCACTCACGGTGACTTGTTCTTATGGAATTCCATTTTATATCCCGGCCTAGTATTTCACTATCTAAGCCCTCCTTGGCATTTGTGCTTATGCGTATCTCAAGTGAGTTGCATTGGTGTGAATCTCGTAATTTTTTGTTTTATGAAATTAGAGGTCAAAAGGGAATAAGGTCATGATTTGTCATATGATGTGTGAAGGTAATTCGATCTTTTCTGGTCTCCAAAGAAAGAAGGAACACTTAGATCAATTAAATTTAGCTAGTGAATGACGAGACTTAGCCATATTTTACTTATTTGATGCCATTATTAGATAGTCATCATTCAACATGTGCTCACTAGTAACGTATTGATTAAATCTAATCGATAATGACCATCTCATATGAGTATCCAAAATTTGCAGCTTCCTTTCTATGCTTTGGTCCATTTGAATTCATCTCACTTCTTTTACTCAATGCGCATAATCAAATCAAAGTTAATCCATTGAACAATCTGGTACATACAGGGTTCATCATGTCAAGCCCCAAAAGACTAGATTTAGATTTAGAATTCATATGGGATTTTCTTAAGCTCACAGAGAGGAGTGGGGCATGGACTGATGAGAAGAGATGAGCCTTTTTGGCTGGGAACTTGACTAGATATTATACAAAACGCCAAAGCTTCCTTGATATTAGACACTTCATTCACACCATTACCCTTCCTTACACCTCCACCCTATTCAAATAACTACATTCACGATGACTTCCAGAACCTAAGATGACAAGCTATATTCATAAAGTCATCTGCATGCATTAGCTAAATAAGAAAATAGATTTACCGAAGTTGGGCGGTCCAAATCCGTTCACAAAGCTTCTGCAACTGTTTTTAGTGCTAACAGTCAGTTAGTGTTGCCCTTGACAAAATAGGAATCGCTCCGCGGATTTCCTCGTTCCTAGAATTTCCGAGGATGGGGGCAGCTTCCAACCTGTGTCGAAATTCTTTTTGACGTCATAACGCGGATCGCTACATTTGAGCAGTATTTGCACTACCTCCTTCGTTGTTGGCCTTGTGGAAGGCTTCTCACCGGTGCAAAAGATCCCCAGCTTAAAGACATTGCTAATTTCATTTAGGTGCGAGTCATCCTTGATCTCCTCATCTATCGCATCAGATATCAGCTTGCCATCTTGGATGTGACGCCATGCCCAATCAGCGAGGCCCATGTCTTCGTTCCCGTCGTTAGCCTCCCTTCCGGTGGTCAGTTCCAAGAGAACAACCCCGAAGCTATAAACATCGATCTTTGGATTAGCTCTTCCATTACGGGCATACTCTGTTGCTCACCAAGAAAAAGGGAAGACAAAACTAAATATTCTTGCTGCTAGGATATGAGGAATTTGGACTTGCATAGCTGAAATGAACTCATATTGAGTGAATAGACAAACCTGGGGCCAGATAGCCGTAAGTACCGGCAACACCTGTCAGAGTAGTAGCTACTCCGTGCAACATCCTTGCAAGGCCGAAGTCTGCAATTTTTGCGTTGAACTCTGAGTCCAAGAGAATGTTGCTCGATTTCACGTCTCGGTGGAGGATGGGCGGTGAACAATCATCATGCATATAGCAAAGTCCTTTAGCCGCTCCTAGAGCAATCTGCATCCTTTTGGGCCAATCCAAGATCATATTGTTGGTGACACCCGAGACGGGCGACAATCTTTTCTTCTTGTGAAGCCAATGGTCCAAACTGCTATTTTCCATGAACTCGTACACTAGGAGTTTTAAGTTCTCGCAAGAAATACAGCACAACAATTTGATAATGTGCAGATGCTTAATGTTCCCAAGTATCTCCACTTCTGCTACGAATTGCTTCTCCAGCTTCTCATCTAATTTTCGGTTATTCGAAATCCTCTTCACGGCGACGGCGTCACCAGAAGGATTCACGTTAATGCGATACACTTTTCCTGATCCACCACTTCCAATCATGTTAAGCTCCTTCAATCCCGACAGAATATTCCATTCTGTAAAATTCAACCTTTGGAATGAAGTCATTTTCGGAGTTGAATCGAACCAGTCCCTGTTCTTTCTGGAAGCTCTGATCATCAATAGCACCAACAACACAATGACCATTGCTGCTGCGATGGTCAAGATCACGATCAAGGTGCGATCGGTCTTGCTTGATCTATGGGATTTGGAATTGCAGACATTGAGCCTCATGAACGAATTGGATGCACAGAGGCCAGGGTTGTTCAGGAAACTGGTGTCATATGCGGTGTTCTCTAATTTGGCTGGGATTGGTCCACTGAGGAGATTGGAGGATAAATTCAGACGATTCACATTCAGCTGGCCGAATTCAGGAGGAATCAAGCCGGACAGCTGGTTGTCAGACAGGTCCAACTGCGTGAGTACAGGTAGAAGACCGATTTTGCTAGGAATTGGTCCCAAGATCTTATTGTGACTAAGATTCAGAGTGGTCAAGGATTTCCACGAAACGATGTCCGTAGGAAGAATCCCAGAGAGCTTGTTCTGACTGAGCAAAAGCGTCGTCAGAGAAGGAAGCTCAGTCAATTCAGTCGGAACCATGCCACTGAGGAGGTTATTACTAGCATCGAACACCACCAAGTTCCTCCATGAAGACACCATGGTCGGAATCTTGCCGGAGAATTTGTTGTTGCTCATCTCGATCCGAGTGAAAGTTGGGGACAGCTCCTCAGGAAGCTCGCCACTTAATCCATTAACACTCAGGTACAAAGCCGTCAAGTTTTGCAACATCCAGAATCCTCCAGGTACATTGCCGGTGAATCTATTGTTGTTCAACAACGCTAGGGACAAAGTACTGCAATTTCCAAGAGACTCTGGCAACTCCCCACTGAGATTGTTGTACATAACGGCCAACCCAAACAGTATGCCGCGATGGCACAGTTGTTCCGGCAATGCACCGGTCAAGTTGTTGAAGGCCACTTCGAATCTTCTGAGTGGGGAAAACTTGCCGAAGTCTGGGGGGATCGTGCCCGATAGATTATTGTTGGACAGCCTGACATCAGACAAAGCAGGAAGACGGCTGATTCTTTCTGGGATTCCACCAGACAACTGATTGCACTCTAAATTCAAGCAGGATAGATTCTCGAGCTTCTCGAAATCTTCAGGTATGTTCCCCGTCAAATTATTATATGAAAGATGGATACCGCTCAGTTTTGTTGCACTCACTGCCTGAGGGATCGATCCAGACACATTGGTCTTGTACACGTACAACTGGCTCAAGTTCCTCAGAGCAAAAATGCTGCCCGGGATCTTTCCTGTCAGTGGATTCGCTCCCAAATCCAAGACCTCGAGAGCCTCCATATCGCCAACTGTCTCTGGGATTCCACCAAACAGGTTCGTCTGTGGCATTGAGAAGAACCGCAGCTTCTTCAGGGCGGTGAAGTTCTGAGGTAGCTGCGATGGTGCGAACTTGTCATTGTACGCGAGGCTCAGTTCTTCAAGATTGGAGAGGCCAAAAATCTCTTCAGGGTAAGTCCCATTGTACTCAGACTGGTTAAGGTGAAGGATCCTCAACCTCTGCAGCCTGGCGATTGATGCTGGGATGTTGAATGAGAAGCTGTTGTTGGAGAGAATCAGGACCTGAAGATCAGCCATCTGGTCGATGTCGGATGGAATAGGACCTTGGAAGTAATTCTGGGACAGGTCGAGGTACGCGAGCTTGGAACAGTCGTAGAGAACTGTGGGGAACTCTCCGGGAATGTTGTTGTTGAAGACGTCGAGCTTGGTCAGATTCTTGAGGTCGCAGATGAATGGGGGGATCGGATAATTTATGTTCAGGTTGACAAGATTCAGCTCGGTGATCGAGCCGTCTTGGCAGGTGACCTCGGGCCATGTGCAGTGGGAGGATGAATTGGAGAGGACCCAGTGGTCGAGAGAAGATGGGCCGTGCCAGGATTGCCTCAGCTGCAAAAGGACTTGCAGTTCTTGATCTTGGATTTGAGACTCTGCAACATGGGAGAGGGAGCAGAGGAAGACGAGACAGGGGATGTAGAAGAAGGGGAAGAAGAAGTGAACATGAGGAGGTGATGAGGTTGGTCTCGGCATAATTGAAGGTCGTTCAGAGTCTCTTTTCTTGTTTGAGAGACTCCGGTGTTGGAGCTAAGAGAGACGTGTCAGCAAAACGCGAAGCGAATCATTCAGTTTGCTCTTGCTGATTGCTCGGAAGAACCCCCCAAGGTATTTAACCTGTTTCAAAGGATGGTATGTGGTGGGTGACCCGACCCGACCCGACCCTCCCCAACCTTTTTACTTATAAATAAAAATGCTGGGATAAGGATAGTAAGAGTACCATAATTTTTGTATGGAGCTCACTTAAATAGCATAAATTTTTCTTTTTTGCTCACTTAAGTGCTACATTGAAGGAAAATCGATCATTTGAGTGCTATTTTAAGCAAATTGTCTTGTGTTGATTTTTTTAATAATTTCCCATTCTCATGTGGATTTTTTTAGTTTTAGAATTTTTATTAATTGTCCACATCAGCATTGGTGAAACCACGTAGGACAACTGGCATCCACATTAGATTTTCCAATGAGGCAAATTGGAATTGGCACTCAATTATCAACTTTTCCAATTTGAGATAATCGAGTGAACGAAAAAAAGTTTTGGTACTCAAGTGAATGAAAAAAGTTTTGGTACTCAAGTGAATATTGAGAGAGAGAGAGAGAGAGAGAGAGAGAGAGAGAGAGAGAGAGAGGGGGGGACATCATCATAGACTATGGAGAAGATTATCACAGATCTAAAACAACAGACAGAGACAATGCCTATGGCGTGCTTCAAGCACATGTTGACATGCGAACCAGAGGGACTCTTATTCACTCCTAATGCTTCCGTGTCAACCTTATCTTGACAAACCAACGACATATCAAATACTTCATGTACATGAATGAAGCATTTGTTTGGAAGTTCACATATGCTGAATACTTTGATTCAAGTCACTATAATTGGAGCTTTGTCACGAATGACAAAGAAGAACTAGACATAGAAGAGGCTATTAGAAAGAAAAGCACATGTGTGCAGTATGATGAAACCACATAGACACCTCATTTTGCATCAATATGGCATTTGATGGCCTAAACAGTTTAAGGAAGCTATCAAATATGCAACCATCGAGAGAGTTGATATTGATTTTATCAAGAGGACAATATGAGACTAAGGGCAAAATGTAAGGCTATTTATGCAGCTAGAGATGACAAGACATGCTTGTTTTGGCAAATACTTTCGAGGATACGCACACGTGCACTAGTAAGGAGCTTTACATCCATGTACAAGCAAAATGTTATCTAGGCTTGTGGAGGACGCTTCCTTCAATGAAGTTGAAGGAGTTCAAGAAAATTGCGTGAGAGCATGTGAGCTTAGATGTTAGCCAATGTAGAAAGACTAAGCCGAGGGTAATACAAAAAATAAATGGGATGTACTCCTATGAGTTCAACTGTTGTGGAATTATTGCGAAGAAATTATTTATAGAAATCCTTGAAATATCTAAAGGGAAAGGTTGTGAGAGAATAACCAAATTCAAAGAACCATCTTCCAATGGTTTTATGTTTTCTTTGATGTTGTGCGAAAAGAAATTCCTTGAAGATTGTAGACCTTTTATAGGATTATTGACTGTTTTAAAAGGAATGATGTACAAAGAGTAATTGACTATTGTTCGGAGGGGTGCAAATAATCAAAGGTACACCATCGCATGGGCTGTTGTTAAGGTCAAAGTAAGTATTCATGGGCCTGGTTTATAGAGGCTTCAAAGTATGATATTGGGACAAAGGACGGTGTGGGGTCCACAATGATCTTAGATCAGCAAAAGGTAATGTGATTACTCTTCCTTCACTTGGTATTTTCCATGCTGATGTCATGTATCTATTGTAGGAGCTTGCGCATGTACTTGAGGAGGAGATGTCATTGGCTGAGCACCGACAATGTGCAAGGCATATCTATGCTAATTGGTGCTAGAAGAATGGGGGAACGAATATCGCCATCAATTTCAGATATGTGCAAGCTCAACTCTAACCCAGCAATTTGAAAAGTAGCCCAAGGAATTGGATAAGATGAGCAAGATTGGAAAGGCTAACTTGATAAGGATTGCTCCGAAATATATGTGCAAGGTTATACACATGTCTTTCCTATCTATGCTTGAGGATATTAGAGAGAAGATATTAACAAGAATGTGTCAATATTAGAGAAAATAGAAGGCAATAAAAAAGAAAATGCCTTTTGTCATATGCTTTGGAATGGAAAAAATAGAATTGAAGTGCGCCATAGGAGCGATAAACTTGTAGTTGACATTAAAAAAAAAAACTCATGCCCTTGCAAACCATGGGATTTAGATGCGATTTCATGCCCTCAGGCAATCTATGTCATTCTATTTGAAGGGGAGGAGATAGAAATTTTTTTTGCCCATCGGTACAAGAAGGATATCTGTTTAAAGACGCACAATCACTACTTGAAAACATTGAATGGTGATAACCTTTGACCTTCTAGTGATAGAAACTCTTTGGTGGCACCAACACCTCAGGTTATGCTTGGTAGGCCTAAGCAGAAAAGGATAAGAAAGCAAGGAGAGATTCAAAGGGTCAAGACAAGGCACAAATATCACATAACATTTGTGCTTCAAGGCAGGCCATACTCGAGAAATTGTCCATTGAAACAAAAGAAAAAGGTCAGGTTTATTAATTCTATATCTCTAGTCTCTATTTGTGTCAAAAAAAAATTTAACTTCATTTGTAATGAATAGGATGAAGAGATAGTCGAACAGAGAGAAGCCAACCAACTTGTCACAAAGAAGCATCATAAAAATGCCACCACTCAAAAGGTACTCTTAGCCTTACTTTTAAGCAAGTAATTATGTACTTTTTCTTTTTGCGTTTAAGTAAGTGACTATGTACATTAAGTGCCATTTTAACTGGAATGTTGTTTTGTTCATAATAGCCTAAACCGGAAGGTAGTCGAGCCATTTTTCTCCAAGAAATACCACGGTTAGTGCTAAGGAGGAAGAGAGGGCATCTTGCACATTTATCACCATAAGATATTAGAGCTACAACTTTATAGTAGTAAACTAGTTACTATGTGAAGATCTGACATTTGATTTGCGTTTCGTTCGTCTAGTGGCATAAGACAAATATTATGAAAAAGAAGCAAGAAAAATGGACATAAGCGATGCAGATTTGAATGATATTGGAAGTGTTAGATTACAAGATCTCCAACGAAGAGGAAATTGACAAGAAGTAGCTTTTTAATTTTTGTAGAAAGTAGCATTTCATTCATTTCCACAAGGAACAAGAGAGAAACAATACAATCTAACTGCAAAACAAGACAAATGCCAAACAATTTCAAAATAAAACTGTAATATATGGCCCATAGTCTTTTAAGTCCAAGCTCAGCCTATCAATATGGCCCTCAACCCAGCCCATTTTTTCTTCTCCTTCAATAGATCGTGCAAGAGAGAAAAGAAACAGACAGGGACAACAAAAACAGATAGAAAATAGAATTTCTCGTGCATGAGAGTAAAAGAGGAAAAGAAAGAACGTGCGTTTTGGATGTCCCGACAAGTCGAGTCGACAGCATTTCGCTACGCTCAATAAGTAATTGAAGTCTCGTCTAACCAGCTAATCAAAAGAAATTACCGAAATCAAGGCCTGAAATGCAGATTTATGTCAATTTGAAGTTGCTGCATTTGAATGAAGAGTTGTTGGGCTATGTATATGTATTGAAATGATTGTTAAGGATTTTGTGAAGCTACAGCATTTTACAAAACTCTAATTGAGCAAACAGTTTGTCCAAAATAAAATTTTCAATTTGGCCACATGTGTTGGATAGATTACAAATGGCAACTTCGGGCTGAATTTCATTTGTTTTTGGCTAGATTTTGGGTTAGGTTCTTGTAATATATCAAAAGGGCTTTTTATGAACTATACGCTTGCTTGAAATGGATTTCTATGGAGGAAGTTATGGCACAAAAAATTTCAACACTCAAGTTGCGCATAACGGTTGGCAATGGGTTTCCAATATGGGCAAGTTTTTTGTTGGCATATAGATATATTCTATCAACAAAGTGGCATAGTTTAGTCAAGCTGTTCATAAGAATTTTTTTTTCCTCAGATTTTGATATCATTTTTTAGCCAATTGTTAGGAATTTGCGTGTGTCGACTCAAGTAATCACCATAGGTCAATTTTCAGCTTTTCAAGGTGAGGGATGCTATCTAGGAATCTGCGTGTGTTGACTCAAGTAATCACCATAGGTCAATTTTCAGCTTTTCAAGGTGAGGGATGCTATCTCTTTTTTGTGTTTGTGAACTCACTTTTCAAAAACAATATTAATTAGATATTTTATGTGTTAAGATAGCATCTATTGTATAAAAGTAGGATCGATCATTTTCTACTATTTTGTCTATTTGAAATGGGAAGTTATCATTTAATTTCAATTTTAATTTTGTGAAACCTTTTATGAAAAAATCGCGAAAAATAACCACCATAGGTCAATTTCCGGCTTTCTCAAGTGAGAGATGCTATCTCTTCTTTGTATTTGTAAACTCACATTTCAAAAACAATATTAATTAGTTATGCCATGAGTTAAGATAGCATTTTTGTTGTTGCATAAAACAGGATCAACCATTTGCTGCTCTGTTGTCTATTTCTTTTAATTTCAATTTTAAATTTTGTAAAACCTTTTATGAAAAAATTGTGAAAAGTTCATAATCTATCAATATGGCTTTTGAAAGGCACTTTGATATATATTGAATGGTGAAAAGTGGTGATTTGGTTATTAAATCTGAGTTTTGAAATGGCTTCTGAATTTGGTTGTGGAATATTGGAAATTGAGGTTGATGACTTTTGCTCAATGTCTCTGTGAACTCATTGGGACGGGGGTTTGTAGATATGTGTATACTAATCTAGAAAATCCTTGTGGGCCGTGCTACCAACTCATAATAGATGGATGCATAATCAAGGGAGGAATCTAATTTGCCTAGTCATGAAGCATACATGACTATTGCTAGATACCTGAGTATGAGTTTAGTCAATTAAATGGACCATCGACTTGTGGTTTGATAAGATTATTCAATGGGCTAGACTCTAGAAATTGGTTCGATATTATTGATTGAAATGAGCACTTCTATTATGAATATGTTATGTTGAAGTGATATGTATATAACTCATTTTGGTCTTGAAGGTCTATGAAATTCTAAATATGGCGAAAGTGAGTTATGTCTGTATTTTAAATGTGAATAGTGATTCTTTGATCTACTTAGAAGAAATATATTACTCGTTAGACTGTGGCAACTCACTCTTTTCATCTTACTTGTTCTTTTAGGTTCTTTAGTGAGTCACAAGTAGGGTGTGAGCGTTTCATTATTGGGGAGGACTTTTTGATAGTAAGAACTTTTTTGGTATGAGTTGTATATAGTTGATGAGCCTCCGAGTTTGTTTTTATTGCATATGTGTATCTATCATATTAATGGCTTACAATATGACATTGTAACCAAATGAACTTTTTATGAAATATAATATATATATATATATATATATATATATATATATATATATATATCAGGTTGAGTTTTGGTTATGTTAACGTTGCGTCCTTTGGTGAAAGGACGGCCGTATCGTGCCTATGTTCTTGTTGAGTTAGGGGAAACAAAACAAGCTCTAGATAACAAAATGAATCCTCAGAACAAAATTAGGGATTAGACACTGGAAGAGTGGATCTATGACTTCTTCAAACCAAAATTAGTGGCCGATCACCAAATCTATCTTCGATAATGGGCACAGACCAAGGACCCGATGAACTTCAAAAAGGTTGACTGAGCACATATATGATTGTGAGAGCGAAACCTTCACGAAGCTCCTTCAATCTCTTGCGAAATTGGACTTGTACACTAATGAAACCCAAGAAAAGTGAAAAGCTCAAAAACATACTCACAAAAATCCCCAAATCTATACTAGATTGGGATAGAAACCTTCCCCAAATGGGATAAAGAAACTTCTAGATCTAGAGTAGATGGGAATAGAAAAGCTCCCCAAACGTTCAAGGAAGACATAGAACACGAGAAAAAGAGGCTATTTCCATTTTACATCTCGTGTTGCAAGAATCTATGGAATAAGAGTCGGGAGAAGAAGTCCTATATGAAAAAGGACCCAGATGTTTATGATGAAGTGCTTCGGAAGGGACAGAATCAGTTGAAGCACGAAGTGAAAACCACTAGTGAAAGACTTGGCCACATGAGCTGCGATCTTAAAAGTCTTACAGGAGAGTTGTAGAATATGAAGGCCGAGTTAAGTGACATGAAGAAAAAGCAACTGAAGCACGGGTTGAATGGTATTATTGAAATTTGAGCCTCGCAAAGCCTGGTCAAAAGGCGTAGTCCAAGAGCGAGTTGAAGCTAAAGTGACAGTGTTAAACCTACTGATGACAACATTGACAAACATTTCGGTTGGCCATGATGCCGAAAGCGAAGACAAGCATCGCCGTATTTAGGTAGTTTGATTTTCTTTCTTATAATTCGAATGATTCTCAGTCCTTTCATGGCCGGAGAAGATTAATTGTCAAGGTAGTTTTTTGCATCTGTCCACAGAAACCCAATTTGAGCTTAATACTGAGAAGTAACATGGCATTCTGGACTGTTTAGACTCATTTTGGTGTACTGATGATAATCAAGGAAAGAAGCTGATGACAGCCTCAAGTGTTTGATGCTTCCCCTGCAAAACTATGTATAACATCTCTGGTATTTAAAACAACATCCAGGGTCGAGGGCGTTTTTGAATTTTGGAATAAAAGTTCGGTCTTCAAGTGCGGTCGTTGAGAACCTAGTGACCGTCCCTAGTGTTTAGCTTCCTGTCATTTTTTCCGTGAACGATGAATCCAATACCAATTCTTGTCCTTCTTAGGGAAGAGAAAGGGTTGTATTATGCCTTGATGATGTTTTGCATAAATTTCCGTATCCTCCGTGTACATCTAGGCAGAAAGGAGAAGAGCGTCCCCGATGAGAATTTGAAGAATATTTTACACCCACTGGGTGAAGAACACTAAAAGTGTTAAAAGTTGTTTATGACATTCACTTTAGTGCCAATTTTTTTGAAAAACAATCCTTTTAGTGCTAACTCCGATCTATTTGACCGAAATGAAATGTGATCTTTCTTATTAATTTCTTAAAACAACATGACTCGCCAAAGGGTCTAGTAAACATTTAAAGCCATAAACGACATGGTATAGTAGCTTTCCCCCAAATAAGAACCCTAAATTGCCAAATTGAAAGAGAATCCCAATTTCACACCCTAATTGACCATTGAACCAAAAGTTAGACCCTATTTTGTGAAATCTTTATCCCCAGAACAGAGTTCAAATTATGTAGTGCTGCATGTCAATTTATTTCACTACATAATTTGAACTCTGTTCTGGAGATAAAGACTTCACAAATTAGCTTGATGGTTGCATGTTTTATGTATTGATGTCTTTCTGTTGTGCACAAAGGTTCTATTGAGCATTCGTTTGCATTCTACAGCTGGAGATTATACTTGCCATCTCAATAGATTCCTAGTACTTTATTGTTGTACAATTTTCACTTTCACATGCCTATAGATTTTATGACTGATGACGTTGCAATCTGTAAATCCAGGGCAAGAAGGAGAAGCTTTGATTTTTTTACTTCGGAATTCAGATAGATTTTTTGTTAGATCTTAGTATCATTGGAGAATTTGTTAGATCTTACCATCCACAAGATGTTTGCAACTCGTGCTGATCTCTACCAAACAGTCTACGCACACCCAAAAGTAAAGATTTGTGCTAATGTGGATTCTTTTAATTGATAGAGCCCTCTCCCTCTCTCCCTCTCTCTCTCCCCGTGCCAGTTTCTTGAGTTGATACGTTTTCATATTGATATCATTGCAGGCAGTGGAGCTTATGTTGGTAGATGCTTTGGTGAAGGCAAATCATTATTTGCATATTTCATCTTGCATTTACAATCCTTGTGAATATTGGAAGGTCTTCTTGAGTGTTTCACTTGTTTTCGATTGATACATAGTGGATTGCCGGCATTTAATACATGTAATTTTCTTTTGCAGTTAGATGACCTGATAATAGAAACTACATAGACAGCTCCAGATCCAGAGCATAAGGAATCTAGGGATTTGATACTGCGGATTCGTAGGAGGAATTTGTACCAGGTAGATACTCTAGTTTATTGATTCTTGTACTCTGCACCAAATCTAGATATCCAATCATGTTCAAGTATTGATTTCTGCTCGTCTTTCACCAGTGAAATTGTCACATTTGACAATCGATTTCTCTGTGGCAGTTTTGCAATGAATATGCTGTTCCAAAGGATAAATTGGAGCACTTTAAGGCCGTGGCTGTACAAGATATTGTTTGTTCTCAGGTCTTGTTCTGATTTACTGGGTGATTTGTTGAATATGGGAATGAGCTCTTTCCCCTCGGCAACACCAAGCGAGCAAGATAGTAAAGTTTAACGAGTTCGACTTAACAGAAAAATACTGGAGTGACCCTAAAAGAACAGCATGTTTCTACGACCAATGTAAGGATTGACTTGACGCGTGGAAGACATAATTCTCTCGAAAGGTTCCCGAAGAGCTTTGTCGTAAAGTGTCTTTACATTTATTTATTTTTTACACATTATATACTTGACTCACTGACTTCTCATTTTGTTGACCCTGTGCATGCTACAGATATATTTATGATATTTTATGATTCTATGTATTATTCTGTATATTCTCTTTCATTGATTTTGATTTGTTACTTTACATAGTCATATAATTCTATAAATACGTACGTGTACTGTACAATGGTAAATGAACATAATAAAATTTCTCTTTACTCATTATTTTGAACTTGGTATTAGAGCCATTGTTATCAGAGGTGCGCCCATTGAGTCTACTACACGATGGCCGCCACGACATCAGCCGCGCTAACCAAGTCTCTACCGATTCTCCATCAAGACCGAAGCTTTGAATTGCTGTTCGACATATTTCCATTGCTCATTTAGGATAGAGGTCACAATCATTAGACTCGCCACCCTTAGAAGAGAGACATACTAAAATTTCATCACCAACCACTATTGGATGCCACCATACGTGTCATTACACACCGTTGTGTCTCGGACCTAGGAAACCTACCACTGTTCCGTCATGAGTTGGATGCTTTCTGGTGAGTTTTTCAAAAAGGAAGGCCAACCCACCACTTAGCATCCTTTGCCAGAGAAAATATTGGGTAGACTTGTGATTGATAGCTAGGCAAAATACTAGTCCATTTAGTGAGCAACATGTGTCCTAGATGTCCCATATTTCTGATTTTTCACAAAATTTCCTCACTCATCTTCCTCCCTCTTTCTCTGCTCCGTCCCTTCCTCCAAAAACAAAGGCCGAGATCTCAGTTATTTATGGAAGTCGATCCTTCCTTCACCAAGATCTCGGCCTTAGTTGACCAGCCGACGATGGAGGCCGAGATTTTGATGTAGGGGAGAAAGACGGTGGTTCTCGAGGTTGAGCTTCTTGCTACAGAGCTTGCCAGGTATGGCATCGATGAGGCCTAGCTCATTGGTGAGGTTGTCACGCTTCGACTCTTGTACTCGTGGCAACTCCTTCCTTTGGTAGATAGAAAGCGACGTTTGTTGACACCTAAACCTTGGCGATTTGTTTTAGTATTTATTAATTACATTGAAAAATTAGAGATTAGTTTCTAATCCCTTAACAAAAAATTCTTTCATTAAAATTGCATTGCATATAGGCATTAGGAGCATTTGCATCACTAGTTTTAAAATTAATTAAAAAAATCGAAATTAAAAAAAAGAGGAAGAAGAAAAAAGGTGGGTCCGGGCTGGGCCTGCCCGGCCCCTTTCTGAATTTCCTTCTTTTCCCCCCCGCATGGGCTCAGCCCACTTCCCTTTTCCTTTTCTTTTCTTTCCTTCCTCGGCTCGGCCCGTCCATCTCCTCCTTCTTCCCTTCTTCTCCCACGCGTGGAAACGGCAACCTGCAAAAAAGAGCAGCAAGTTTGCAGCAGGAGGTCAGAAGGAGGGGTTGAGGTTGACAAGTCAAAGCAGCAGGGGTTGCAGCAGAGAGAGCTGAAAGAGGAAGCATGGGAACTTGGACAGAAAAGACCGAGGGACCGAGACAAAAAAAAAAAGAGAGAGCAGAAAAAGTAGCAGTAGCGAGTAAAAATAGGAGAAAGAAGACCGAGTAAAAAAAAAGACCCGGGGAGAAGCCAGAAGGAGGGAGACCGGAGAAGAGAACTCCGAGAGACCGAGAGAGAGAGAGAGAGAGAGAGAGAGAGAGAGAGAGAGAGCGACGGTCGAGACAGCTCGAGCTGGAGCGAAAGGTGAAGCTGGCCCAGGAGCTGGGGCTGCAATCGCGGCGGGTGGCCGTCTGTTTCCAGAACTGCCGCGCACGGTGGAAGACGAAGCAGCTGGAGAGGGACTACGGCGTGCTCAAGGCCAACTACGAAGCTCTCAAGCTCAACTACGACGGGCTCAAGCACTACAACGCGGCCTTCCACAAGGAGATCCAGGAAGACGGAGAGAAGGACTGAGTGAGAGAGGGTCCGAGGAAGGGAAGGAGAGCTTCAGCTGACGCCTCGGCCGCGTGCGAGCTCCGTCCGACGTCTCCTCAGTGGGCGTCTTCAAGCCGAACCAGGTAGGTCTTCCCCGAGTATCCCTGTTCGTTGTAGACAAAGTCGCGGGCCGGAGCTCTCGCGGACCAGTTCGCATGAGCCCCGGCCCCTGTCGTGCCTCCATTGAGCTTCTTCTACATGCTGCCACGTCTAGGTAGAAGCTTAGGCGCGGTTTGAGGTCAGTTCGAGTCGGGAACCCCTTTGTTTACTCATGCACGCAGAGTATTCGATAAAATGCCCAAATGAAGTCCCGAAACCATCATCGTCAGATTGGTGTTTAGTAGCTTAGCTTGATATGTTTTGCCCGCGCGTGATAGATCCTTGTGTGCTTTCGTGATCTTCCTTACGTTTTCGACGAGAGTTTACGGTCTGTCCATTTATTTCTTGTGAGTCGTCGGAAAAATAGGCACTCGTCCGAATGGGCGGTCGGAACTCGTGGCTGGTGGCTGTTGATGCTACCTGGGAGTTGGTGAGGTTTTACTGGTTGTGTAGGTTTCGGCATTAGCTTGGTCGAACGGTGATCGGAGGTGGGTCGATTCGGAAAAATTTGCAGGCGTGAGAGACGTTCGGCAGAAGGTTGAAGACGATGCATGGGGTGGGGGAAGAAATGAAGAAAAAGACAAAAAGTGAGGAAAACAAGAAGAATTAAAAAATAAGAAAAAAGAGGAAAACAGAAAAAAACCTTTAACCGCACCACCACCACAACCTAGCAGCGGAGGCCATTGCTAGATCCAGATCCTCCGTCGTCGCCGCCATACATGCTTCTCTTCTAGACAGCAGATCCAAGAGAACGCCCACATCGTCGTTCAGTCATTATCATTGAGCGATTTGCCAAAGTTTCACCAAGATCCAGATCCAGATCTGTCCATTAGTTCTCCAAGGTGTGAATCCCAGATCCAGATTTGTCCACTGCCGTCGTCGTTCACCTGTCAGCCCACCGTCATCAGATCTAAGCCTAGATCCGTCCCTCACCGTAGCCACCCATCACCGTCGTCATCGTAGTCACTCACTACCTTCAATCAGCCCTTGTTCTGCAGATCTGGACAAAATTATTGCCCAGCGTCAATCGCCAAAGCCCATCCAGCAAAATCAGTATGTGCTCAACCTTCTTTTTGATGACGGGATTGAAGACCAATTGCACGATTCAGTATTTGTTTATCTTGGGATTTAGTATTGCGCGATTCAGTATTTGTTTATCTTGGGATTTAGTATATGTGTTTTTCATATATCCTGAGGATTTCGGAAGCCTTCGATGGTTCTGCAAGGCATTCGTTTGGTTCTACGAGGGTTTCAACCCAAATTCGTAAAAAAACGAAAAAAAAAAAAAAAAAAAAGACCCGAACTGAGGGCATCAGAAGATGTTGTCCAATATTCTTATATGAATTCTCATTTGAGTATATTGCTTTTTTGAAGTGATGGTTGGTATGTGCACTGTAATCTTTCAAGCATTGGATGGTTTCCGGTCATTTTGAAGTGCTGGTTGGTATGATTTTATGGCCTCTCACTAAAGT
Organism: Angophora floribunda; assembly: GCA_014182895.1. Classification (NCBI taxonomy): domain Eukaryota; kingdom Viridiplantae; phylum Streptophyta; class Magnoliopsida; order Myrtales; family Myrtaceae; genus Angophora; species Angophora floribunda. The sequence goes on from CM024707.1 coordinate 8,341,887, forward strand.
ATATTGACTAAGTGGTGGACTGATTGGACCCTCATTTCTATTTGTTATTATGTGGTTGATTGCACAAATGGAGTTAAGTGCTTGATTATTGTGTCATTATTATTGGGTTTGGTCGATCCTTGTGTTCAACCTATCTGGCTAATAGCATTATTGGAGTTCGGTGGAGTTAATACCGATGGCTTCTACATCATCTACTGGTTTGATGCATTTCTAATTGACATCTGTCAAGTTGGATGGCATTAACTATCTATCATGGTCTAAAGCTGTACAAGTTTATCTTATTGCAACTAGACAGAATGCTTATCTTACATCTACACTTCCCTCGGATAAGAGTAAAGTAGAAGATTGGATTGCCAAAGATGCAATGATCCGTACACTGTGATGGAATAGTATGGATCCAAATATTAGCCCTCACTTCATTCAATTTAATTTTGCTAAGGAAGTTTGGGATAAATGTACTCTACTTTATTCTGGCCAAAATAATATGGCACGAGTGTGACACATGGGAGGCCCTATTTGATCTTCAACATGGAGATCAGTCTCTATCTGAATATTACGCTCATTTCACTACACTTTGCCGACAGTTAGATGCTTATCTTTCAGCTTCCAATGATGCGAATGTATTAGTCAAACACTAGGAGGATCTTCAAGTGATACTATTTCTTAAAGCACTAGGGCTTGAATATTCCTCCCTTCGTCAGTAGATTACGTCTGAAAGCTCCTTCCTACAGTTGATGAGGCTTTCTCCCGAGCCTTGCGCATGATACCTACCGACAAGATCTCCACTAAAACTTTAGAGACAAGCACCATGCTTTCTCATGGCTTTAGTGGACGTGGAGCTCGTGGTCATGGTTATCAAGGTAATGGACATGGGTTTATTCAGAGTGGAAGTCGTGGTGGGCATGATAGAAGTATTAGTAGTCATGGCTCTCAATATTGTAACCATTGCTAGAGGGCTGGACATACTAAAGCTTACTGCTACACGCTTCATCCAGAGCTTCGACCCATAGTTACTGCATATACTAAAGTGGAAGATTCTTCCTCGCCAGTCCAACTAATTCCTACTAATGTGCAGAATACAAAAGATTCGGCTACATTGACACATGTAGAATATGAGGCTTGGATTCACTCCTAATAAGTGACAGGAACTTCGGCTCCCACTGCAACTCTAGCACATAGCTCAAAAGGTAGTTCATCCTATTTACTTTGTACAATGTCGAACTCTTGGATTATAGATTCTAGAGCTACTCATCGTAATTCTAAATTGTTGTTTTCATTAAAGTCCACACCTCTTGCGGTGTCCAACTCCATTTCATTAGCTAATGGTTCAATTTCCCAAGTTACTGGCACTAGAGATGCCCATTTGAGTTCCTCCCTTTCTTTATCATCCGTCCTTCATCTCAAATCTCCATATAATTTGATTTATGTTAGTTCATTAACTAAAGAACTAAATTGTTCTATCACCTTTCTTGTGTCTCACTATGTTTTTTAGGATCTGAGGAATGGACAGATGATTGGTGGGGGACATGAATCAAATGGCCTACACTATCTATACAAGAAGGTGATAGTTGTAGGAGCTTTGAAACACACATCCACTTATGTATTTTGGATGCATTGTTGTGCTGGTCATCCACCATCAAACATTCTTCAACAATTGTTTCCAAAGTCTGAGTCTGTGAGTACCTTTGAGTGTGAAGCTTGTCAGTTTGGAAAACACCACAGAGTCTCTTTTCCTTCTCGCTTTCAAAGTCGTGTGTCTAGTCCCTTTGAGTTGATTCATTCAAATATATGGGGTCCGTGTCGTGTTTCTGATACATCTGGTTTCCGGTACTTTGTTACATTTGTGGATGATTTTTCCCGAATGACTTGGTTGTTCTTAATAAAAGATCGTACTAAGATTTTTCATTGCTTTCGTCAATTCTATTTTGAGGTACTGAATCAATATAATATTTCTATGAAAACTCTACAGTCCGATAATGCCAAGGAGTATCTTGATGTTGCCTTTGGTTTTCAACCTTTTCTTGATTCCCATTGCATTATTCATCAAACTTCCTTCTCATATACACCACAATAAAATGGTATAGCTGAACGTAAAAATTATCATCTCCTTGATGTTACTTGTGGTCTTCTATTTCACATGTATCTTCCGAAAACATTTTAGGGCCATGCTGTTCTTACAACCTGCTTCTTAATTAATCGGCTTCCAACTTCCGTTCTTCAAGGAGAGACACCTTTCTCTATTTTGCATCCAAATTGTCCTCCCTTTGCATTATTGCTACATGTCTTTGGATGTGTTTGTTTTGTCTATTCTCTGACTCCAGGTCTTGATAAATTGGTTCCTCATGTTGAAAAATGTGCCTTTGTTGGGTACTCTCAAACTCAGAAGGGTTATAAATGTTACAATCCTACTAGTCGTCACGTGTTTGTATCAGCAGATGTGACATTTTTTAAGGACTAGCCATATTGTAGTACTCAAACAGTCTCTATAGTTCCTCCCAACAATGATGAGTGTGTCTTACTGATTCCTCCACCAAACTCACTTCCTCTAATATCGTCAATAGGATTTCAGTTTGCTAATCAAACTTACCATAAACGAGGAACAACTCCCATTACAGGAGTACGGCCATCACCTGATTCATCTAATCCTTCATTGGTTGTTGTGCCATCCCTTAATCTTGATCCTAATCCTGTTATTATTCCTGATCAATCCATTGCTACTCAAAAAGGTATAGGATCTTGCGTTGGGCGTCCTGTGGAACATTATACACTTTATTATGGTTTGTTTTATTGTTTCATACTCGTCATCCTACTAGCAACTTTTTGTCATATGATCGTTTATCTCCTAACTTCTCTACTTTTGTCTCGTCCTTATCCTCTGTTTCTGTACCTAGCAGTGTTACTGAAGCTCTTGCTCATCTTAGTTGGAGACAAGCCATGGAGGATGAAATGAAAGCACTCATTGGAATCGTACTTGGAAGCTTACTACCCTTCTTATGGGAAAACAATCCGTTGGTTGTTGTTGGGTTTTCACGTTTAAAGTCCAACCTGATGGCACCATAGATCAATTGGAGGCACGATTGGTTGCCAAAGGATATACTCAAACATATGGTGTTGATTATGATGACACTTTTTCTCCTGTAGCAAAAATTCCATTTGTTCGTGTCTTTATTTATCTAGCAACATGTTTTGGATGGTTTCTTCATCAACTAGACATAAAAAATGTGTTCCTACATAATGATTTGGCTGAAGAGGTGTATATGGAGCAACCACCCAGATTTGTTGCTTAGGGGGAGAATCCGGTATGTCATTTACATAAGGCATTGTATGGACTCAAGCAATCTCCTCGTGCTTGGTTGGGTAAGTTTAGTGATGCCGTTATACAGTTTGGATTAAAGCGTTGTCAAGTAGACCATTCAGTCTTCAGTTCTATCTCCTCAACTAGTTGCTTTTGGTGGTATATGTGGATGATATCATCATTACTGGTAGTGATTTAGATGGTATTCAACAACTCAAACAATTTATGCATACATAGTTTAGTACTAAGGATATGGGACGTCTGCGGTATTTCTTAGGTATTGAGGTTGCCTACTTGCATACAAGTATAAATTTAACCTAGAGAAAATATGGTCTTGACATTTTTGATGAGGTTGGACTTGTTGGAGCAAAACCGGTTGATACTCCTACGGAACCCAATGTGAAACTTGATGCAGAAGATAGAGAATTATTACATGACCCAAAGAAATATCGGAGAGTTGTTGGTAAGTTAAATTATCTTACCATCACGAGACCTGATATAACCGTTAGTGTTGTAAGCCAATTCATGGGTTCTCCTCGGACTACTCACTGGGATGCTGTGCTTCGAATTATCAAATACTTGAAAGGAGCACCAGGTAAATGACTAATTTTCAAGAATTATGGCCACTTGGATACCACAAGTTTTTCTTATGTGAATTGGCCTAGATGTTCTACTAGTAGAAGATCTACATCGGGTAATTGTATATTTCTTGGAGGTAATTTAGTTGCTTGGAAGAACAAGAAACAACATGTGGTTTCTCGATCAAGTGTAGAAGCAGAATATAGAGCAATGGCACATATGATTGGTGAATTGCTCTGGTTGAGGATGTTATTGTCAGAAATTGGAATGTCAACATCAGAACCATCGATATTATATTGTGACAATCAATCAGCTATTCATATTGCAAACAATCTTGTCTTCCATTAGCGAACCAAGCACATTGAGGTCGATTGTCACTTTATAAGAGAAAAAGTTCAGAAATAAGATATCACTCTTCAACGTACAAGAACGGAGGATAGCTTGCAGATATTTTTACCAAGTCTTTATGAGGAAATAGAGTGAATTTTTTATGTAACAAGTTGGGATTGTTTGATATCTACGTCCCAATTTGAGGGGGAGTGTTAGGAAATAATAATAAGGGTAAAATAGTTAATAGTTAATCTTGTGTTGAGAGGGTTATATATATTGTATGAATTCTTGTAATCCTTTTCTAATTAAGAGAATACAATACATAGAATACTCTCTCTTTCAACAGTTTTAAACCTTTTAATTGTGCCAATTTAATCATAATTATTTTAACAATTGATCAAATTAGTCATAAACCTTTTAACGAATTGCCAATTCAATCATTTTGCAAAATTTTGGCTGGACATTAATGTGGTAGCTCAGTCAATGTTAGTAGGCCAATGTGAAAAGACCGACATTAATGTCGACAATTATTAAATATTTTTAAAAAAAATTTGAATTTTTTATTGATTATTTTTTTTCCTTTTTTTTACATGGGGGCTGCTAGACCCTAGGCTAGGGCCCTAACACCCTCACTATAGCCTGCAATGGCCTGGGTGAGGACTTGCAACTCCCATTGGCCATAGGGAGGGCTTGCGGCCCTTGCCTACGGGTCCGTGGCCTCGCAAGCCTCGTGTAGAAAGAGAAAAAAAGAAAAGAAGAAAACATACAAAGATAAAAATCATTAAAAAGTTGTAATTTTTTTAAAAAATTAATAAATTATCCAAGTCAGTAGTGGTCATGCCATATTGGACGGCCAACATTAACTAGACAATCACATCAACGATATTTGGCCAAAATTATTCGAAAGGCCAAAATTGTTAATTCATTAAAAAATTTATGACTATATTTGCACAATTGAAATGTTTAGAATTGAATTGACATAATTTAAAAAGTCGGGAAAATTCCAAAAAAAGGTCCTAAGTGCCCTCAAATTCTCAAATAAGGGCTTGAAGTTGACTTTGTTTCAAATAAGGGTCTAGCTTTTCGACAATCAAGGCCATTTTTGTCATTTACAATTTTTTCTATTTTTTTATTTTATTTTCCTGGTCATCTTCTTTTCCATCACCGGTGGCCAACCGGGCTGGGCGAGGGTTGCCCTTGCCCGATCCGGTGAGGGCCACTCTTGCCGGTGGCCGGCGAGGGCCACTCTCGCCGATGGCCGACGAGGGATGGGCGAGGCAACCCATGCCCTGGGGGAGGCCGCCGCTCGCAGCTGTTCACAAGGTTGGCCTCACCTACAACCAACGAGGGCTGCCTTGCCCACGGCTGACGAGGGCCTCCTCACTTGCGGCCGATGAGGGCCAACCTTGCGGATGGCCGCGAGGGCAGCCTCCCTTAGGGCGAGGGACGGCTTCGCCCGTCCCTCGCCGGACCCTCGCTTGATCTAGCAAGGTTGGTCTCACCCGCGGCCGACGAGGGCCTCCTCAGGGCGAGAGACGGCCTCGCCCACCCCTCACCTGTGGGCGGTGAGGGTGGCCCTTGTCGGATCGAGCGAGGGCAACCCTCGCCCAGCTCGACCACCGGTGATGATGAAGAAGATGAAACAGAAGAAAAAAGCAAAGAAAAAAAGAAAAGAAAAGTGGCAAATGACAAAAAATGCCCTTGATTGGTTGAAAAATTTAGTCGGCCAATGACTGGCAAGGTTAGGCCCTTATTTAGAATTTTCCCAAAAAAGTTTAAGACTAAATTAACCACCGTATAATTTATTTTAGACATTTTGGATAATTTTTCCTTTATGCGAGAGAGTGAACCATATTCGATTTTGTTAGCCAGCTAGATTAAAATTTGAGACCACTGTTGTTTTGTTGTATCTCTTTTCAATATTTTAATGACATATCCATATTATTTTATCGATGAATAGTTTTGACCAAATGTTACATTTGTGCAACCAAAGAAAAACTAAAATAGAAGAAGAGAGAAATAGGAACAACACGATATGATGAAAAACTTTTCTTAAGAGACAACTTTGAGGATATTGACAATGCGCAAGCATGACTAGTTAGACATCACATCAGTTTCCTTCATTTTCAAAGTTAGAGATAATTAAGAAAATTATGATGTTTTCTATAATTCTCAAGATTATGTGAATATCTTCTATGATTATGCGTAATTTGATTGATATATTATCTTATTTAGTTATTTCATAAAGCTTATATATAGACTAACATAAAATTTATTATGATATATCAAAATGTATAGAAAATTTCTTTTTCCCGTCTTTTGCTTTATTATTCTTAACTTTTTGCATTTTAGTTATGACGGTTACGATATGTAACCAGAGTCGAGGTTAATTCATCCTCGCTTCACCGCTTGTGAAAAATAATATTATTTTTCCTTTTGATTAACAATAACATAAAACCACCATGCCCGCAGGTGTGTGTACATTATAGTCAGAAGCCAAAACGTCACTTTGTTTTTTTTTTTAATTTGGTAATATAAATGTGTGTTAGGACTTCATTGAAGAATTCAAGGGACTCTTACTGAAAAAAAAGCAAGCAATCAGAAGCAGCCTGACGACGTACGAACTTAATTCTTCATGGCGTCCTCGAATACTATCTATGCTCGATCCTTGGTGTTGTGGGATGACTATATCTTCTTATTTATTGGGCAAACCAAGCTCGAATATGGAGATCTCTAATGGAAAATTGGTCAGGTGGAGGGGGGCTGCGAAGTGCTGATTTTTATGGAAAAGATCTTTCCTATACATGGGGAGACAATTCCCCTAATTTTGTGCCAAATGACCGCCGAAGAGAACTCGTACTCTTCGTCTTATCAAGATATCAAAAGTGACCTTTGTCGAGAGGCTAATTTTTCGAGAAACGTTCAAATACTGTTTTTTTAGCCAAGACTTCACTTTATTTCCTCTCTTTCCCCTCCCTGCTAACCCCCAAAAAGAAATAAAAATTTTGGCCCTATAAAGAGTGCGGTCTGATGCTTTTTTTCCCGTACACTAGGGCTGAGAAAGTTTGATCTGTTTAAAGTCTGTCTAAGTCTTTAATAAAGGGAACCTTCAATGTGCTTACTGATTCTAAAATTAGTTGAAATGTAATGCGATATGGTTGATTGGCCATTGGCTTGTGCTAGACCCGTCAAATGGGTGGGTTGGGTTGGGTTTGGGTCGGGTCGAAAATGGTTCAACCCATATTGACCCATTTAAACCGTTTTGACCCAAATTCATGTAATGTAAATCTAATGACCCATACCCGACCCAACCCATATCCGACCCGACCCGTATTGCTAAAAGCCATTATTATTGTAGAGAAACTCAAACTCACTCGAAGCTCTATGTTAAATAACCCACTCAACTCATATTTGACATATATTTAACTTTTACTTAACTCATATTTGACCAATATTTAATTTTCACTTGACTCATATTTGACCCATATTTAACTTTCATTTGACCCATATTTGACCCATTTACCTAAAAGTGAGTCATAATATGGGTTTATGACCCATTTTGACATCTCTAGCTTGTGCCAAGTCAAGTGCAAAAAAGAAATTTTCGATTTTGGCCGCTTTAAACCAGGTACTCTACCAATAAGGTATCTGTGCCTTCCTTTAATCCCTGGAAGGCTAAAGGATAGTGACTATTCAAACTACGTTCTCATCAAATTCTTCAGAAATTTCAGCATTAGAAGCTCTCTTTTGCTGGAAGACTCCAGCTTATTTCTACTGTAATTCATGGTGTAATTAGCTACTAGTTTGATATTTTTGTTCTTCCTAAGAAAATTATCAAGGGCATTGCCCAACGATGAGGGGGTCGGCTTTAGGAAATTTGTTAAATGGAACACTGCCTGAATTTCTAGTTACATATAAAATCTTCTTCTCAAGGCTTGGTCTCTTTGGATTGCCGGAATCAGGGCTTATGCTCTGAAGGGAAGAAGCTTCTGGTCTTTGATTGTTTCTACCGACCCTTCTTATTACTGGAAGAAATTACTTAGACTTCGAACTGTTGCTGAAAAGCTAATAAAGTTCAAATTTTGGCAATCGCGAATCTATTTTTCTTTGTTATGATGTTTGGCATCCTGCAGGTCCACTTCTTGATGTTTACTCAAGAAGAGTGGCCTATGATTCAGGAAAAGGCTTGACTGCAAAGAATCTGACATTCGGGATTGTAATGGAATTGACCTCACGCCAGGTCTAAGGATCTCTTGAACAGAAACGTTGCTATTTCTGGTGTTCTTAGTCCCAATGTCTCTGTTGCTTATTAACTTATTTGGATTCCTAGTTCTTCTGGTTTGTATTCAGCTACTAGTGCTCAGAATGCCATTCGAGAAAAGGGAGTCTATGTTGATTGGTATAAGTGAATATGGCCATGCATATCGAGGCATTGTTCCATCTCTTGGTCGCTCATCCTAGATAGTTTGCCAACTCGGGACAGGTTGAAGAGATCGTATATTATACCAGCCGCCGACCATCTTCTCTGTGGATTGACCGAGGAAATCAGGGACCACTAATTTTTCGAATCTGGATTTGCTTCTCTTGTTTGGTTAGAGTTTTGAATTTGTGTGGTTTTGATGTATTGCCCGAATTTGGTTGGATTGAACTTCATACTATAAGGAAGGGTTTCCCTACATTGCTTATGAAGACATCTTGGTGCGCAGTGGCTTATCATCTACGGAAAGCTCGAAATAGAAGAGTTCATGATGCCGGGTTCTTTCCTGATGTTAATGCCGTCTTTCTAAATGTAGTAGATAATGTAAGGCTTAGACCGACCAGTTGTAAGTCTGTTACTTATGGCCAAGATTGATGTGTCGTGCTCGGTTGTGCACTTATCTAGGTTTGGTAGTCAGCTGGATTTTTGTATGGTTAGAATTTGATGTTGTCCTGTCATAGTCCTTGATGTTGTTCCATTGAGATAAGAGAGATCCATTTGTTTCCCATACATACTCAGCTTCTTTCATAGAGTTACACGTTCTTGTATGTTTGACCAAATCGAACTTTAATTGAGATGAGATTCTGAAAGCTTGATAATGAACTACTCAGCGGTAACAAACGTAATGTAAATCGAGTTCGACCCCAAGGATTATATCTCACAGTATTTGATGTAAACAAATTTATTTGCATAATGTATTACATGATATTACGACTATAATATTGAAATCAATTTTCACAAATCCTCATTTTGGCAAAACAAAAAGTCTATCTAATTGGCATATCGGGACACAGGATATAACGCTAGTATTCGCAATTTGATCATATGGCATTAGTGTGACCTAATGAATTTTAAGCTTCATTGAGAGGGATGTATAGACTGAATATCATTGACGGACGGTGACAATTTTAGTTTCAGAGGTTGAGCGAGGGCGATTCTTCCTTCTTCTTTTTTGTTCCTAGAAGATGGTTTGTGAGAAAAATCCTCTGAAAGATTGAGGGAAAGAAATCAAGATAAGTTTACTCTTTTGACTAAGGCATCGAAAAAGAAGAGCAAAATGAAGAAGATTTCATGGACGGCAACAATCACACTAAAAAGATAATTAGCATATGAATGTCAATTCCACCAGCCTAGTTGCGCACAACTTCTTTGTCTTGTCCAAATTAGGGGGAGCGAGTTCCACTTGACATTTGTGCCTCAAATGAAAAAGTATAATGAGTTGATCCGAGTCTGCACAAATGGTATCCGGTGAATGAATTTGCACACATCCAATGTGGCACTCAAGAGTGCCAAATACTTTCTCCGGCTTCCTAGCAGCGTGACACTATTGTCGTTAATCCCTTGACTTCCAACTCTCTTGAGCAAATATAAAGAGACAAACTAAAGTGACAAGAACGAACTAAACTCGGTCTAGAGGAATTGGATGAGTTGTGATGTCCTTCCTTTGTCTAAATTACCGACAAACACCAGCATCAATAGAAACATCTCTACCAATACCCCTGCATGTACTTTCATCATTTTCTGCTCTTTGGACTTTCAAAGGGTAAGTCAAAGGAATGATCTTTAGCCTCTGTTGTATTGATAGACTCCTAGAGAAGAAAATGAACAGTTTAGATCCTGGTTCTGCAGCTACTTCAATAATTAATTGTTTTTTCTGTTACTAATGATTGAAGTCCTTCACAAATCCATGACTCATGACCTTCGTGTAAAATTTTCTTAAATCGAACTGTTTGAATACTACTGAAAGCTTCCTCATTTGTTCAGCTTTCTTGCAAATGGAAAAATGCCCAAATGATATGAATTGATGAAAACCAAAGAGGTCCTCTATCGGTAGATATTTCTTAAGCATCTGATGCAATCTTGAGTTACATCTCGTGAAAGCCCTTTATTTTTTGAGCAGATCTTGCATCAGTTTTGCACAATTGGAGTTACATTTTTGTAAAAATGCTCTAACGTTAGGCTCTGAGCTGATCCTAAACAACATATGTGGAAGCTAATCTTGTTTTGGGATTGTGTCCTTACAAGAAACCACTAATTGGATCGAAATCTCTGATGCGACATTATTTTTATGATGTTGGATGAGAGATCTGAAAAGGTGACCGCACTCTACACTTAAAAGTTACCCTGCACAAAATGGCAAGAATGTTTTGCCTTGACTCTTAACTTAAGTTGACAAAAAACCAGGTCAGCTGGAATATCTCCCTTCAGTCATGAAATCAGTAGGTTCCTTTTCCGTCTTTCGGTAGTGGATAACCGATAGGGTAACATAAAATCTTGTTGATCAATGAGGCTCTTGTAGGTTGACCGATATACCTCATCCAATAATGCGTGTACTTACAAGAAGCAGTTGATATTCCACAGTTCCCGTTATCTAAGAACACTTTTAATTCATTCAAAACCATATTTAATGTTGACGCATTGCGACGGGATGAAGATACCGGATACAGTATAGGTGGAGCTGAAATTGCGGGGTAAAATTCCATGGATGAAAGCTCTCAAAATGCATTGATGGCTAATCAAAAGTGTAAAGCTGTACCTTCGATAAAAGTCCATGTAATTCGATAAGCTTTCTTTCTTTCTTTCTTTCTTTTTAAATTTTCTTAGATGCATGATGTTTGTTGTGAATTTAGAACATATCAATGACATCAACCTCTATTGTCTTGGAGATCAATCTTCTTATGAAAACGTATCTCTTTACTAACTTGGTTTAAGATCTCTGGCAGCAACTGTTCAAAGAGAACTGAGATTTTGTACAAAAGAATCAAATGTGGGCCAAATCAAATGATTGTTTATTTTATTTTGATATATCAAATAGTTTCATGAGCTATCCATCATCCAACCCTAGGAGGCCGTTTGACATTGCCGTTTTTATCTAGGGACACATACACTCGGTTAAAGCAATAATCAAATGTCCTAAGCATTCCATTAGGTAGCACTACGACCGTCACAAATGTATTTTCCTTCTCAATCACTGCCTTCGCTTTCTCTCCATTTTGTCCCACCAGCTCAGGCCATTCGCATCGGCCTACAATTAGTCATATATCAACATCAATATAAACTCGTATTGTCACATTCAATCAAAATTACATGTCTCATCATCCATGCATACTAATAAATTTCATAAGCTGGAAAATTCGAATGATTAATGGCTCATATTACCAAAATGGTTGATGTAAAGAAACAACGTTGTAATCTAGAAACGAAAACAGGAGGGAGGGAAAGAGGAAGAGAGAGAGAGAGAGGTACCGCCAAAGCATTGGCGGAAGTCGCCTGCGTTGATACAAGGTGGATAAGGTGCTCTCGACATGCTTTTAATCTTTCTTGCGAATGAAATGTTGTCCCAGGGACATCCCTTTATATATTGACTTTTGCGTATTGGCTATATTACAATTATTAAGAAAGTTAGAAAGAAATCCTTGTTATCTATATAAAGTAAGAAAAATCTGATTTAATGACTCATTATTATGGGAAGATTACGATGATTTTACTCTCAAAAAGAAAAATAAAGGATATCTAGCAATTACTTTTCTTCTATAATATGACATTGAAGATTTTCAAAACACTCGTCTAATCTAATTGGCCATACTCTGTCAACCACAGTGGAAGAGAACATTTGCTGATTTAGATAAGGGAACTGGGAAATGCCTCTACCATCCACAATTGGATTGGACTTGGCCGGATTGGCCCATAACCGATGGTTCCCAGGGAAACCGTCCAATTCCCAGTTCCAATAAATTGAAACTGGCGAGTACCGGTCCGATTCCCGGTTTCAAGTGTGGAACCGCATGCCCATCCACCCGTATTGGATCGATAATATTGTGCATTCACATTTTTAGTATTTCCTTACAAAGAGCATACCACTTTGCATCAAATTCAGCATTGATAATGACAAATGTGGGAATTATGATGGGCACAAGATAATAATTGACGAGGAATCAATAGAAATTCAACAATGTACAAACTTGCACAAGCAATGGGTGGCAGGAGATTTGATTGCATTCAATTATCTACACAAGTTGAAAAAAAGTGTAACATATATGGTCAAAAGATATTTGAATGGAGAGAATTATGAAGAAAGAATCGTGAGTGGGCTGGTGAGATATTTGAATGGGAAGAATTTCCATGGATGGATTTGGCAACAATTTTGATAGGAAAGATTAGTGGCAAGTTCACGGGCTCAGTAAGCCAATCATGTAATCTACATCTATCACTATTAATTTGGATGATTAGTCAATTTTTCAAACTGTAACTATGGAAATATAATATATAGAAACGATAAAATTTTGCAATTTACGTCAATACAAAAATACTGGAGAAATAAAAAAGAAATAATAAATACATCAGAAATTTACGTGGTGCGATCCGAATATCGGCACCTATATCTACGAAGAGAGTCAATGGCAAATAATCCATTATAATCAGAGAATTAGAGTTACTTACGATTCATGCCACTCTCTTCGGTTTTGTGATGATTTATATACAACGTACCGTCCGTCGCCTGTAGCATGATTCCTGACTACTTAAGCCAGGCGTGCATTGATGATTTATAAACGACGTACCGTCCATCGTCGGTAACATGATTCCTGACTACTTAAGCTAAGCGTGCAAACGAGTCAAGCTAATTTAAGATCGCTTAATCGATCAACTGAGACATCAGATATGTTCCATTTGCTTCATTATTAGGGTAAAGATAAAAATTGAGGGCGAACGCTCGAAAGGGTCCTAATGTGATTCGAGATGCTGGAGAGCAATGAGCGCAGAGAGAAGCGAGCAAGCGCCGGAGCAGGGGCGGCCCTTACGTGCTTCGTCGGCGATGGCAGGGGAATGGTCGCTTGATGAATGTGGGACGAAGCAAACCCATCAAAAAAGTGCCGAGATACACCAAGGCCATTGCCTCGACAACGCTCAATATGGCAGCCGCAATCTCTGCTTCAGGGACTCGTGAATGATCCGGCCCACGAAGAATATTTCACTTCTCTGCTTCCTCGTCTTCCTCTTTACCAGCCAGAAAAGAAAATCTTTACACATGCTCAGGAGTTGGCGACAGTCTGCTTAGCAACCTCGATTATTCCACCAAAATGGAAAACTCCTTTTTAATCCTCGAGACGGGGTTTCTCCGGTACCCCCAGATGGTTTGTTCTTGGCCAAGAAAATGAAGAGAAAAATGGGGATCCAAAACCCAAGTGAGAACGCCTCCGCGCTGATTTAGAACTGATATGGCCTTCTTTATAGCCCACAGAGTACAGAGAGAAGCGTCGCGCGGACTGACCACTGATGAGAAGAGACAGCCTGTTCAGCTGGAAAATCGACAGCCGACATAAATCGATTCCTTGAGCGCTAGACCAAAAGCAACCTTTTTACTCTGCATACGATGTTTTTTTTTTTTTAATAACCCGGAAACCGCCATACATTCGAACCTGATAGACCACCCCAAAGTCACAATGGGGGCAAGAAGTTTCTTTATCCACCACGGGATGGATACTCTGCATACGATGTTGTGACTCAATAGAACCTAAAAAGTTTTCCTGTGTTCCGTACAGAAAGTGGACCCATGACAGCCCAGACCCTAACAAAGGCTTGAAACAGCTAACGAGCTAAAAGGCTGGAAAAGCAGTTTGTTTCGGCTCATGTAGTTTCATTGTATTATCGAACTCACTGGTGGACAAAGTAAAACTCGGTCTATTTCGTCAAAAATATTTTCTCAAAAATTATTTTTCTCATTACTTATAAAAACAAATGAAGCAAATAGATTTTTATAGTCCGTCAAAATGTTTACACATAAATTATTATCGATAATAAAAATATTTTCCAGTAATTAATTATTTCGAATCATATAAGTTGTCATTTTTGGAAAAATATTTTTCAAATCATTTATTTTTTATTAAATAAACAGAACCTAAGCTTGCAAAACAAAATGACTCACTAAAGTTCTTCCCCTATCTTAGGATATTATTTGGGTTCTCTTTGAGGTCTCGTTGTATCGTATGTCAAGGAGAGGGGACCGGTAACAGTTTATCAAGCAACTTTAGCCTGGATAGCTCAAGTATCTAAGGAAGAAGAGATGCAAATTTATGAAGGTGTGAATAAATGAAAGATCAGGCTCACATAAGGACTCTTTAGAATGCTCCTTGCGAGCCCTCTATTACTCTCCCAAAAAAGCGGGAACTGTTTTAGCTGGAATTTCAAGGATTTCTATTTTGTGGATTTTTCCACTAGAAATTACCAAAGGATAGATGGTTCAAGAAAATAGTCTTATATCTTAGAGGCAAGTGGTGAGTCGGCAAGTCATTGTTACGAACTGTCTGCGTTTGGGTTCACTGAGGGAATTTTTAAAAAATGCCTTTAGCTGTTAAATCATTTCAAAGTTACGGATCGCCTTAGTATTGATTCATTATTTTGCCTTGTTCAGGTCACAAGCTGGATAGAAGTTGCTGTAAACAGTGTAGCGCATGCGTGAGATGAAGTTGTACTATTCTTAAACTCAATTGTATCCAGAAAACAGGTCTCATTTCTTGGTTCCTTTTGTGTCGGCATCATACAATAGCAATTCTGGAGACTGTCTGAATTAAGGAATTTTCTTCCAAGCCATCAATGGATTTGCTAACTTTACTGAGATGTGAATGCAGCAAAAGATCAGACATTCAATGGTGATATCCATGGAACAGCAACATCTTTCGTTGCTGACCCGACTTTCTTCTTTTTAAGGTCTATGGATCTAGCTCAAATCGACACGTCCATCTCTTATGTTCTGTATATTCTATAGTATACATTCAGAAACTAGTCCTAGGAATGGATCACTTGTACACAGTCAGACAAATTGTCTGATGCTCGTCTTTCTGTAGGATAAGTTCGGGAAGTTTCACAGAAGTTGGGAGTGCAAAGCCCTTCCCTAAGATTCTGCAACTGTTTTAGTACTAACAATCAGTAAGTGTTGCATTCAAGAGCATGAAAATCACTGCGTGGCATTCCCTCGTACTTGGCATTTTCGAGGAGTGGGACGACATCGAACTTGTGTTGGGATTTCTTCTCGACATTGAACAGCGGATCGCTACATTTGAGCAGCACTTGCAGTACCTCCTTCATTGTAGGCCTCGTGGAAGGCAGGGTAGCAGTGCAAAACATCCCGAGCTTGAAGACATTGCTGATTTCATCTACGTTGGACTCGTCCTTGACCTCCTCATCCAATGTGTCAGATATCGGCTTGCCATCTTGCATGTGACGCCATGCCCAATCAGCGAGGCACATGTCTTCGTCCCCATCATTAGCTTCCCTCCCAGTGGTCAGTTCCAAGAGAACCACCCTGAAGCTATATACATCGATCTTCTCATTAACTCTGGTCGTACGAGCATACTCTGTTGTTCAACCAAAAATAAAAGAAACAAGGCAAGACAAAACTAAATATTCCTGGAGGTAGGATATGTAAAGTATGAGGAAGGCTAACTGGCATAGCCCAAATGAACTCATATTAAGTGAATAGACAAACCTGGTGCCAAATAGCCAAAAGAACCAGCAACACCTGTCATGCTAACAGCTTCTCCAGGCTTGGCCAACAGCCTTGCAAGGCCGAAATCAGCAATTTTTGCGTTGAACTCTGAGTCTAAGAGAATGTTGCTCGATTTCACATCTCGGTGGATGATCAGTGGTGAACAATCATTATGCATATAGCAAAGTCCTTTAGCTGCTCCTAGCGCAATCTGCATCCTTCTGGGCCAATCCAAGATCATATTGTTGGCGACACCTGAAACGGGTGGCAATCTTTTCTTCTTGTGAAGCCAATGGTCCAAACTGCTATTTTCCATGTACTCGTACACTAGGAGTTTTGAGTTCTCGCAAGAAATACAGCACAACAATTTGATAATGTGCAGATGCTTAATGTTCCCGAGAATCTCCACTTCTGCCACGAATTGCTTCTCCAGCTTCTCATCTGATTTTCTGTTATTCGAAATCCTTTTCACAGCAACGGCATCACCAGATGGATTCACGATAATGCGATATACTTTTCCTGATCCGCCACTTCCAATCACATTAAGCTCCTTCAATCCCGACAGAATATTCGATTCCGTAAAATTCAACCTTTGGAATGAAGTCACTTTCGGAGTTGAATCGAACCAGTCCTTGTTGTTTCTGGAAGCTCTGATCATCAATAGCACCAACAACACAATGACCATTGCCGCTGCAATGGTCAAGATCACGATCAAGGTGCAATTGGTCTTGCTTAATCTATGGGATTGGGAATTGCAGATATTGAGCCTCATGAATGAATTCGTTGCACAGAGGCCTGGGTTGTTCAGGAAACTGGTGTCATACGTAGCAATCTCTAATTCGTTTGGGATTGGTCCGCTGAGGCGATTGGAGGATAAATTCAGATGATTCACATTCAGCTGGCTGATTTCAGGAGGAATCAAGCCGGACAGTTGGTTGTCAGACAGGTCCAACTGCGTGAGTACATGTAGAAGACCGATTTTGCTAGGAATTGGTCCTGAGATCTTATTGTGACTCAGATTCAGAGTGGTCAAGGATTTCCACGAAACGATGTCCGTAGGAAGAATCCCAGAGAGCTCGTTCTGACTGAGCAAAAGCGTCATCAGAGAAGGAAGCTCGGTCAATTCAGTCGGAACCATGCCACTGAGGAGGTTAGTACTAGCATCAAACACCACCAAGTTCCTCCATGAAGACACCGTGGTCGGAATCTTGCCGGAGAATTTGTTGTTGCTCATCTCGATCCGAGTGAGATTTGGGCACAGCTCCTCAGGAAGCTCGCCACGTAATCCATTAACACTCAAGTACAAAGCCTTCAAGTTTCGCAACATCCAGAATCCTCCAGGTACATTGCCGGTGAATCCATTGTTGTTCAACATCGCTACGGACAAAGTACTGCAATTTCCAAGTGATTCTGGCAACTCCCCGCTGAGACTGTTGTATGAAACGTCCAACCCAAACAGCGTGCCACCATGGCACAGTTGTTCTGGCAACGCACCAGTCAAGTTGTTGAAGGCCACTTCGAATCTTCTGAGTGGGGAAAACTTGCCGAAGTCTGGGGGGATCGTGCCCGATAGATTATTGTTGGACAGCCTGACATCAAACAAAGCCGGAAGATGCCCGATACCTACCGGGATTCCACCAGACAATTGATTGTACTGTAAAGTCAAGCAGGATAGATTCTCGAGCTTCCTGAAATCTTCAGGTATGTTCCCCGTCAAATTATTACATGACAGATCGATCACGCTCAGTTTTGTGGCAGTCACTGCCTGAGGGATCGACCCCGACACGTTGGTCTCGTACACGTACAACTGGTTCAAGTTCCTCAGAGCAAAAATGCTGCCCGGGATCTTTCCTGTCAGTGGATTCGCCCCCAAATTCGAGTACTCAAGAGCCTCCATATCGCTGACCGTCTCTGGGATTCTGCCAAACAGGTTCGTCCGTGGCATCGAGAAGAACCGCAGCTTCTTCAGGGCAGTGAAGTTCTGTGGTAGCTGTGTTGGCGTGAACTTGTCATTGTATGCGAGGCTCAGTTCTTCAAGATTGGAGAGGCCAAAAATCTCTTCAGGGTAAGTCCCGTTGTACGCAGACTGGTTAAGGTGAAGGATCCTCAGCCTCTGCAGCCTGGCGATCGATGCTGGGATGTCAAACGAGAAGCTGGTGGCACTGAGAATCAGGACCTGAAGATCAGCCATCTGATCTATGTCGGATGGAATAGGACCTTGGAAGTAATTCTGGGACAGGTCGAGGTACGCGAGCTTGGAACAGTCGTAGAGAACTGTGGGGAACTCTCCAGGAATGTTGTTGTTGGAGACGTCGAGCTTGGTCAGATTCTTGAGGTCGCAGATGAATGGGGGGATCGAATAATTTATGTTCAGGTAGGCAAGATTGAGCTTGGTGATCGAGCCGTCTTGGCAGGTGACCTCGGGCCATGTGCAGTGGGAGGATGAATTGGAGGGGATCCAGTGGTCGAGGGAAGCTGGGCCGTGCCAGCATTGCCTCAGCTGCAAAAGGACTTGCAGTTCTTGATCTTGGATTTGAGACTCTGCAACATGGGAGAGGGAGCAGAGGAAGACGAGACAGGGGATGTAGAAGAAGAAGGGGAAGAAGAAGTGAACATGAGGAGGTGATGAGGTTGGTCTCGGCATAATTGAAGGTCGTTCAGAGTCTCTTTTCTGGTTACAGAGACTCCGGTGTTGGAGCTAAGAGAGACGTGTCAGCAAAACACGAAGCGAATCCTTCAGTTTGCTCTTGCTTATTGCTCGGAAGAACCCCCAAGGTAGTTAACCTCGTTTCGAAGGGCGGTAAAATTTGGTGGGTCCCTAAGATGAAGGGCGTGGATGAATTTCTTCCCATTTGTTCTTTTCCAATTCCCTCCAATAATGTCTCATCTCGGTCGACGGATGAAAGAGGGAAAAGTCAAAGAGCCAATCATAATCCCCGTATCCTGACACTGCTCTGGAATACTACAAAGAGCACCTAGACACCTTTGGTTCCTATTGTAAGGTTCCTATTGTAATATAATAATACGTGAAAACAATATAATCTTAGAATTTAAGTCAACATGAAAATAAAATAGAAATAAACATGGAATAATAAAATTACTAGAGATTTACATGATTTTATCTCAGTATCGGTATCTATACTCACGGGAAAGTTATAATCGAAGAATCAGAATTACAATCGATTACATGCTGAGCATTTTTCACTCCTATATTTAAGCCCCGAACTCAAAATGCTTATAGATAAACAATTTAATTTAGATATAAACTCTTGGTACAAAATCACCGGTATTCAAGTCCAAGCAAAACTCTTTACACGAGTGAACTTTAGATATGAACGTCGGTACACTCAAGAACGTTGGTACATGAACTTTCTTTCCTTTCTCGCGGCTCCTTTTTTTCCTTCGGGGCCTCACTGTGCGCGGCTCTTCTTGGCTTGTCGGTCATCACGAGAGCTCTCCGCTCGTCTTTCTCATCCGAATTTTATACTAAGGAAAACAGAGAGACGTTCACTTCTTGGTCAACCAGTCAAACTCGGATAACAGAAGTAAACAAACTTGTTGACCAAATTTTGATATATCTCCAACTGAATAACAAATATTTGATTATCCAAGAAACCACCACCTAAGAAATTCATAACTTGGATTAATTTGTGCAGGTTATCCAACGGATCGAGTTTTGTAAAAATTCACACTCAACACATATTTTAACAATTCTCTACCTTCGCTCAATGTTTGAAGTCAAGTTGTAGTATTCATTATTCATGCTGCTCTCCCAATGCCTTGATGGAGGTGAAGTATATTATTAGTGCCTTAATTAGTGTATGGCACTCATTTTAATACCAAAACTTATTAACAGCTCACTTAAGTGTTAAAACTAGAGAAAAAAAAATCACTCAAGTGTCTTCGGCGAGAAATTTCGGCCGAAATCAACATGTAGCATTTTAATTAAATTTTTAGCTGAGGTGGAATTTAACATTGTTTAACCAACTTTTCGCGGATCACTTAAGTGCCAAATTCAAAAAACAATTTTTTAAGTCCTCTTCTTATGATCAGTTGAAGTTAACTGCACAATATCAACAAAGTGAAAGCAATCGGGGGCTTTTACTTGTATAGTGGTGGTGAAGTTGATAGGCCCAACCATTTCTGCGGAGCAAGATCCTAAATAATCATGGGCCAATCTATCCTGAAGACCCGTCCCATTGAGTCCTCTTCTTATGATCAGTTGAAGGCCCTTTCGATGAGTTGTTGAACCATTCGTTTTTTTCCTATTCGAGTGGATTTTTTCGACCCATCCGACTAATTTCTATGGAGTTCAGTATTATGTCTCGGCCCGATGTTTTGCTACATACACCCTCCTCGGCATTCGGTCACCCGACCTGCTTGCTCATGCGCATCTCACATAAGCTGCATCGACGTGAGCCTCTCGTAATTTCTTCTCAAGAAATCACAGGTGAAAAGGTCGTATGATTCGTTGTCTGATGCAAGGAGATAATTCAATGTTCTTCTTTTCTCCAAAGAACGAAGAGATTTTTTGGTTATAAATTCCATTTAGTTTGTAGATGATGAGACGTAGCTGTATTTTGCTTAGTTGATTCATCTCACCTCTTTCACTTCATGTCTCGTGATTTTTTTTTTAAAAGAAATCGTGGATGAAAAGGTTATATGATTCACCATTTGATGCGCGGAGGTAATTCGATTTTTTTATTTTCTCCAGAGAATGAAGAGATGCTTCAGTTATAAATTCCATATAGTTTGCAAATGACCAGACTTAGCCAGATCTTACCCAGTTGAATCATCTCACCTCTTTCGCTCCCTGTTCCCCGCACATGTTCTCGAATCAAAGTTAGGCAAGGTCAATAGCATCGGACACGAAGAGTTCATCACGTAGAGACCCCAAATTACTAGGTTAATATTGAGAACCGACACGGGCTTTTTCCTAAGCCCACAGAAGCGTGGCGGCACACGGACTGAGGAGAAGAGGCAAAGCCTGTTCGGCTGCAGGTTCGACAGAGGACGTGGATCGATTCCTTTGAACGGTGGACCAAAAGCGACCTTTTCGCACCGCCCACAAATCATTCCGATTGAAGGGAACCTGGTAAATTTTTTCCGGGTGTTCGTTCGGGACAGGAAGTGGACTCGTGACAGAATCCTCAACAGGCTAAAAGAACAGCTCACAAGTTGCAACGTAGGAAGATGTTCTCGTCTTTTTTCCGTTTTGGTTAATGCGAATTGTGGGGATTATCCAACTCGCCGGGAGACTGAAAGTTTACGAAAAGATTCTCAATAGAAGATGCGGTGATAACAACTATCTCAACTTGTCTTTTACAGCCTGTT
The DNA here is from genome assembly GCA_014182895.1 of Angophora floribunda. Lineage (NCBI taxonomy): Eukaryota > Viridiplantae > Streptophyta > Magnoliopsida > Myrtales > Myrtaceae > Angophora > Angophora floribunda. The sequence goes on from CM024707.1 coordinate 8,363,385, forward strand.
ACATTCATCCCATGATTATGTCTTGTGATTAACCACTGTTATGCCTATTTCTTACATCCTGGTTTCCAAAATGGATTCGTGCTGGCAGATCCATCCACCTCCAGCCACTAATGCATGTGGGTGCACTTTTGAATGAAACTCATTTCAAGCTTGCTTTTAAATTTCTCTTTCAAGAGATGACAGTTTTCCCTAGTTCATAAAGACTGTTCAGCAGGACAGAAAAAGGAAGTCACTCAAGATAATAGCTAAAACATGCCATTCTTATCTCAGTGAAACAAGTTTGAGAACATAAGATTGTGCCACTTGAAGTTCATTTGTGAATTGTCCAGTCGCTTACAATAAGAATTCAAGTCTTCAATCTGCATTACAGTGAGATACGAGAATCTCTTTTTGTGAGTTATTTATATGTCTCTGTTAGATCTTGCTTATATTGCCAAATGGGTGAGCTAACTGGAGATTGTAGAGAAATGACTGGGAGCGCTCTGTACCATTGTTGGTATTGTGCAGTTCGACTCTAAACTTGCCTTTGACTATGCCAAATTTTTTTTAGTAAAGCAAGCATAATGAGGATTTGTACAAGTTCATTTGTAGAAGTGATCTATTAACCTAGGAGCATGAATGGAAGACTAAGTCTTTCATATCATCTGATTTTCCGAGATCCTTATGTGCATAGCTAGACAAACTCTGATGTCTATCATCTGACCCATGATATTCTCTTTTCCTTCTGGGTATTTGAGTAGGTTGGAGAAGATGTCGTCAGTGAATTGAGTAAAGCTATGGAGAGAGTGGGCCTTGACATGCGTGTGGCTGCTTTGGTAAGTGTAGTTTCTTCTTTATTGTTTAACTGAAACCAAAAGAGATCTTTTGAGATTTTTATATGTTCTACTTGTCGAATTTCTTCTGCATCAAATCTGGACTGGGCACCATTTATTTGAAAAAAAGGAAGAAGAATTAGGTGTTACTAACGCATGCTTAGCATTCCATCAGTGGTTTTGTAAGTGATTTCATAGTCAGGATTCCTTGAACTGCTGTGTTGATGTAGGTTAACGATACAATTGGAACATTGGCTGGAGGTAGATATAATGACCCGGATGTTATTGCTGCTGTCATATTGGGTACTGGAACAAATGCTGCTTATGTTGAGCAGATCCATGCCATTCCCAAGTGGCACTGTCCTCTGCCTAAATCAGGAGAAATGGTAAGTTCTTTTCCTCCTTAAGTCTTTCACCCATTGGCACGGAGATCACTTCAACTTTTTGTGAGATTAGGCTTATGCGATAACAGTAACTAACAAACTAGTAGATTTAGTTAAGTCAAAACTTCATTTGATATATTAAGGAATGAGTTCAATGAAGAAAAAAATTATTAATAAAATGTCCAAATCTTCCCAATTATGTTGCTATCACCCACCAATAATGTTCACATTCCATGTTTGGTCGTAAATGACATACGGACCCCAGGAGTGCCAAAAGTTGGCACGGATGGATACTTAAGTGCCAAAAGTTACAAACGGTACACTTAAGTGCTAAAATCGGAGCAAAATGGATCACTTAAGTGCCAAATCCGGCCAAATTGCCACGTGTCCATTTTCCAGCGACTACATTTGCTGACGGAGCATTATTTTCAAAATAAAAAATTCCACTTGGCAATTTTAATAAAAAAAATTATCCACGTCAGATTTTAAAGTACACGTCAGATTTTTAAAAAATTAAATCGATTTTATTAAAAAAAAAGAAGAAGGGGGAGGGTAAATCGGCGAGGGCTGTGCAGCCCTCACCACCCCCACCGTCACCGGGAAGGGTCAGCGACGATGGGCAAGGGTCGGCCGGGGATGATGGGCCCCGGCCGGCCTGCGGCGAGGGTCGCAACCCTCCCTCAAATCCGGCGCGCCCTTGCCCAGATCTGGGGCGAGGGTCACGACCCTCCCCTAGATCCTACGAGGGCCGCCCAGACCGCGCTCCCTCCCCTTTTTTTTTTTTTTTAAATTAATCAATTTTAAAATATTTTAATTTTAAAATTATTTAAAATTATTTAATTAATAATTTTAAAAATCACGTCAGCACAAAAACGACGTCGTTTTGCGCTGATTTTTCGTCGTTTCAATTTCTGGCAAGCCACGTAGGCAAAAAAATTAATAAAAAAATGCCACGTAGGATTTCCGACAGGATTCCAGCAACCTGGCACTTAAGTAATCCATTTTTTTTGAAAAGTGGCACTTAAGTGTACCGTTTGTAAGTTTTGGCACTTAATTGTCCCTCCGTGCCAACTTTTGGCACTCCCACTATACTTTCCCTGGTCGTAAACTAGTAGTTTTCGGTTCTCACCTGTCAGGCATTATCAAATTCCTTTTCAATCTTCAGCACTCTAAGTCACCAGTACTTAAATTTTGAGCCCTTAATTTCTGTCTTCAAACAAAGCCTACTTCATCTCTATTGTTATCATGATGTTGCATAGACAGTTCTATCCCCTCATTGCAAATTGAAATGAAAATGATCCAGTAATCTTGCTGTGGTCTTCTGTTCAACTTATCGAACTTGATTTCGTCTCATTTCTGGATTGTCGTGTTATGCGGCATTTATTTATTTATTTATTACTTTCAGAATTAAAATGCTTTGCTCGAAAGAAGGTCGATGAACTTTTTGAGTATGGCAAATGTATGGTGGGTGATCAAACATCTTTGTCCTTGTAGGTTATCAACACAGAATGGGGCAATTTCCAGTCATCACACCTTCCCCTGACAGAATATGATCAAACCCTGGATGACGAGAGTTTGAATCCAGGAGAGCAGGTGGCTTCACTTCTTTTTTCTATCTCATGTGCCTCATGAATGTATAGTTTAAGAAAGAAGTATAACATCATTTTGTTGTTATTTGGTAGACTTATGAGAAGCTGATTTCCGGCATGTACCTCGGAGAAATTGTCCGGATAGTTTTGTTGAGAATGGCTGAGGAACTATCAATTTTTGGTGATAGAGTTCCATCGAAGCTGAAGATTCCTTTCATATTAAGGTACGATTATAAATTTAATCCTCACTGCTTTTTCATGTGAACATGAGATGGTTGGTTTTCTTTAAACTTTTGTCCCAAATTTGCAGGACTCCTGACATGTCTGCCATGCATCACGACGCGTCTTCTGATCTTACAGTGGTGGGGAAAAAATTGAGCGATATCTTGGAGGTATCAGCCTATCCACAGCTTAATATCATACCTGTGGTGTCTCTAATGGCATCGCTTTTTCCCTTCTGTTCTGTCTAGTACAGATGAAAAAGTAATCTCTAATTATATCAATTGTAAGTAAATACTACTTTTAAAGTGTGGATTGATTGGGACGTTTGTGTATTCAGGTAGTTAAAATGCAAATATAATGGCCTATGTTTCTGGAACAATGAAAGATAGTTTTCTTTTCTCTTATCTGCAATTAGCTCAGCTGATTCCATAAATCCCTATTTAATGCTTCACTTTCCTAAATTCAGTTTCCAACTTTAGGACTTACTGTGTCCCCCTATATTTAATGCTGATTTGTCCATCCTCAGATATCTGACACCTCCTTGAGAATGAGGAAAGTTGTAGTTGATCTATGCGACATAGTTGCCACACGAGGTGCTCGTCTTGCTGCTGCTGGGATATTCGGCATCCTGAAGAAGCTGGGAAGAGACACCCTTAGGGATGGGGAGAAGCAGAGATTAGTAAGTGTTGTTTATTACGAGGATAGTTACTATTGATTATTATCTTGGGAACCATGTGAATATTATAGCATTGATTGGTTGAAATTGATTGTTAGATTACAACTTGAGCTGTTCCGTTGTTAGTTGTATCTAGAACTGTTGAATTATGCAAGTTCATGTGACCATTGATTATCATTGCATTGCATTATACATGTACTAATTGTAATAGTGTGTTGTGTGAGTACAAACCATGCTTGCATTGGCGACAGAAAAAAAAGAAGAAATGAAATGGTTGATAGTTGTGTTGCATGGTCAAATAAATGAGATACCTGATGCTGTCAAAAGATCGCCAACCCTTGGAGTTGTGCTGTGGCCTTTGGGTTGCTTGATTTCAGTTGGTTGTTTGGTAGTGGTCAGATGTTGAGTCATGGTAAAGGCCAGACCAATGCTCATTTGGGAATGTCGTTTGGGGGGAGGCCCATGACATAGCCATGCTTAAGGGGGGATGATGCTTAGTTTTTAGACCAATAGACCACCAACTATAAGGTTGTGCCTTGGCCTAAGGGGTCGTAATAATCAAAACACATGTGGATGTTGATGCATGAGAAAGTTTGAATGGGTGTTGTAATTATGTGTAATGCTTATTAAAGTTGTTATGGCTTGAGTTATATTGTATCTGCACGATATGTGTGCCAAGGCAATAACCTCAACATCCTGACGCCAGCAACTTGGTTGCTTCCAATGAAGAAATCAAGGGAATCGAGACCCTCCTCAACTCCCTACAAACTAGAAACTACTAGCTCCAATCGGATTAAATCAGATTCTCTTCTCCCGACAATTCAAAGTAGCTTCTTGTTTGGTCAACCAATCTATATAGATGATAACATCAAAGTCATACATCACTAAAACAATCAAATTAATTCTTCTTTCCTAACCATCTATAATTAATTTACAACTATAACAACTTACTACAGATAAAACTAAATCCTTTAACAGTGTAAAAATAACAAAAATCGCTTCTAACGGTTCTGGTCTTAGTCCCACTAATTCTACAAATTGTTTAGCAATAAAGGAGTTCGAGACTCCCGAATCAAACAACGCATAATCAGCATGGTCCTGAAGAGATATCGTACCTATAATCATGGCAGGCGTATCCTCCGCCTCCTTCTTCGTGACTGCATATACTCTTCCTTGCATCAGGGGTCTATTCTAGTTACCCTATGGGACATTTCCAACTAGTGGTCCGACTGGCGGTCGTGGTGCAAATGGTATCATAAGCTTGCATGGGCAGTCCTTCACTCGATGGCTCACCTGACCACACCCAAAACAGGCTTCCATTTGAGGGGGACATGGGGCATTCCCATGCCTTTTTCCACACCTTCGACATCCTCCGAAGGAAGCTCGGTGATGGTTTTCTCACATCGTCCCTTCTATTAGGTGGAAGATGATACCTTCCTCCCGCCATCGATTTCTTTCCAAACCGACGATTGTCCTTGTTAGGCACAAACCACAATCTAGATGCGGCTGCTTTCTTTGCAATGTGCTTCTTGATTGTCTGAGCTCTCTTATACAACTCATTTTAATCCTTCAAGTTTAGGGACACTAGGTGGTCTTTGATTTCCATCTTCAATCTGTCTCTTAACCTCCTAGCCTTATCCAATGGGTGCTCGACCATCCGCAGTGCGTATTTTGACAATTCGATGAACTCGTACTGTTCTATCGTCATTTGATTATGACATAGCCTTTGAAATTTTGCCAGCTTCTGCTCTCTCGCGTAGTCCAAGAAATACTTGTCTAGAAATGCTTCCTTGAAGGTATCCCATACTTTGGCTATACCCTCGGGAAATATCTCTCCTTAGGTAGCTTCCCACCAAGTACTAGTATCACCCTACAGTTGGTAAATAGCCATTATCACCTTTTCCTCATTAGAACATTGCAGCAATGTGAACATATTCTCCAGCTCCCTTATCTAGAGGGTCACTGTCTTAGGGTCGCCACCCCTGTAAACTTGATGCATAGGCCAGCTACTAGTCCTGGGCCTAGCTACAGAAGCAACTGCAGCAGCAGCAGCGACAACGGCTTGAGTTTGGGCCTACTATCCAATCAGCACCTTGAGGGCGTGCATAATCTCGTCCATCCTTGGATCTTCCGATGCTACATCTCTTGCACTGGTTAGGACCTACACCATCCTCCTCCTTTGACCTCTCTGACCCGAGGTTCTCAATTTGGGGGTACTTTGATCCGGACTACTCATCTTGTAGGACTCTTCTAACCCATGTTCCAATTCCCCAACCTGGAATTAGAAAATGAGATAGCCTTAAAATAAGGACCACGAAGGATCTTGCAACCGATCACATGCAAGCAAAGAAATTGTCTTTCCTACTAACTATCCCCACACCCCATTGCAAGACTCATTGCACCTTATCACTCCATCAGTCAACTGGGCTCTACTACTAAAATCTATGGGGTTGTCATGCCTCGACCCTCAAACTTGCGACAACCCCAATTCACTTGAGGTCTAACTGTACGATGTCGTAGGCACTGTCATCGACCAATTCATTTGATCTTATAATTAAGCAAATGTGGAAATGAACAAACTCCCCAATAAAAAACAACAGGGATAGAAGTAATAACAGCAGAGGAAAGATAAAACACTATTTTATTTATCTGTAGGGTTAGCTTGCACAACAACAAATACATACACGCCTAACTACAAGCGATAAGCTAAGGCCTACTCAAAAAGGAACTGGCCTGGCTAACCTATCAAAATGGGAATAGGCTAAAGTTGCCTACTCTCTATCCTCATAAAGATCGGTCTCTCCAGTCGTTGGGTCCGAAAGCTCGCCATCAGGGGGATCTATGTCCATGGGATCCCAAACCTCATCGGTTAGCCCCACAAGAGGGATTGGTCCTTCAAAACCTCGAAGATGATCGTATAAAATGCTTCCCATCTTGAGGAATCACGCCTTAAAGACGTGAGGTGCGTAATGGTCTCTCGACCCCTCGTCCACCGATACTATAGTCACATGGTGCTCATACACAAAATTGCGACCCAAGGTGGGCCGCGTGGTGACGGTAGTACTCATGTCCATGGGGACGCCGAACCTCACTGGGTACTGCATCATCTTAGATCCTGAAAATTATTAACCATGACGGGTTGAGATAAACTTAGCAAGTTAAAGTCCTAAGCTTCGGTTAGAAACTTCGCTCGCCTCGAGGTAGTTTAATGTACAACCTAAACTCGTCAAATCATCAACCACCACACTTCAGAGAAATGATAATAGAATACAGTTCAATAAACAAGCACAACCACAGGTGACCCTACCTAGCATTGGTACACGCAACCTGCAGAAACTATTAATCACCTCATAACAACAGTAAAAGGCATGCAAATAATAAGAGCATTGCACATAACTTTCTCATATTTCGAGGCCCACACGTGCTCCGATTATTACGATCCCTTGGGCCACGACACAACCTTATGGTTAGCGATCAACTGACCTAAGTTAGGCATCGTCTTCCTCCTTGAGACACAACGACGTCATGGGCTATCCTTCACCGATAGCATTCTCAAAAGAGCATGGGCTCGACCTCAACCGCGACTCCACATCTAACCATTGTTAGGCGACCCAATGGCCACGGAACAACCCTGAAGGGTTGAAGGTCATTCAGAGATACCGGGCTATCAATGTTAATGTAACCATACAACACATCATCAAGTAATTCATTATTGTCTTTTCTTTTTGCTTTGTTGTGAATACAACATAACTCATGCTCATGCGACATGCTATTGCAATTGACATATGTACAATGAAATATAGCAATATCCAGCAGTCACATACAATAATAGCAGTCCGAGTACTCATGAAAGTTCAATAATCAGCAATTAATAGGCCACGTATTTAAACAGCAGACAACGACAACCATCAATCAACAACCACGTGTATCCCATAATTCTTGAGAAAAATAATCGACATTAAATAATAATAATTTAAACAATTCATCTATCTAATAATAACAACAACACATTACCCTTCTAAAACCTTCAATTAACAAAACAATTCCATTTACTGAATAAGAGACTAACCATAATTAGTCTAGAGAAAAATAAGCTTAAAACACAATTTCCACTAAATTTCTCGATAAAATCCGTTTCCGATAAATAATTACCAATAATTATTATTCCTAATTAAATATAAATAATAATTCGAAATTATAAAATAATAATATAATTATTTAATAATTATCTAATTATTCCGAAAATAATAAATATTTATTATTTAATCGAAAAAATATTAATAATTCATAACCTAACCATGGTTAACTAAACTAACCTTAGTTACTTTATAATTAACCAATGTTACTTTAATAACTAATTATAGTTACTTTATACTAATCATAGTTAACACTAATCCTAATAAGCCACAATTAACAAGCTAATCCTTCATTAACCAAGGCATAATCCAAGCATTAAGCTAATTAAACTAACCTAAGCAAGATTAACCCCTACCTAAGGATTAGGAAATCAACTCACTTGGTTTGAGAATCCGGTGACATCGATGCAAAGGCAAGAGCGAGGGCTATGCGAGGTTAGCTCAGGGGAGTCAACGGATGACAAATGGTGGCCAAATCTGGCCAAAACAACGCCAGAAAGCTGTTTCGAGTGTAAAAGGCAGTAGAGGTAGTTGGGTAGCCAGATAGGCGGCCGGGGGCAATTAGGGATGGTTGGCTTGTGGTTGGCCTCTAGATGTTGGTGGCTCCACGTTGGATGGTGGCAGCAGCTCCAACGATGGTGGTAAGAGTGGTTATCGGCGGTGAATAGCAAGGGTAGAAAAAGGGAAAGAAAAGGAAGAGAAAAGGGAGAGAGAGAGAGAAAGCTGAGATGGGCGGCTGAGATGGGGGAAACGGAGGAGAGAAAATGGGTTGGAGAACTTGTCTAAGAAGTTAAGGCAAGTGGCTAGCCCACTTGCTTCAAGCACCAATGAGAAACAAGCCAAACAAAGCCAAACAAAGCCCATTTGGGCAACTAAAAGAAAAAGCCTAGAAGAGAAGCCCATGGGCTGATAAGCTATGAGAGAATGGGCCAACTTGGGCCCCTCTTGGGCTAGGCTAAATGGGTGCAAGGCCCAATGGGTTGCCGATCTTAAGGCTGGCCCACCTATGGGCCCACACTTGGTCCAAATTTTCCTTTTCCGACACTTCAAAGCCTAACAAAAATCCAAGAATAAATGAGGTGATGTCCAAATATTTAATCCTAACATCCCTGAGAAGTCAGTTCCCAAAATCATATTAAAAATCAGGGCTAAATTGAGTCGATTGCGACCGTAGTACAATTTGGACTATTAGGCGTCCCTTTAGGACTTTTCCTCACATTCGACCCGTGGTCAATTATTCTTCGATCCATGTTTATGCCAATTCTCAAGTCAGGGATGTCCCTCGATTGTCATGTGATCCCAAGGGCTCAATAGATAATTCTAAGTACAAGATGGAAATGATTCGGTTTAATGTCGTTCGTAGTTCGTATCGAAGTCGTGCAGAAATCACCCGAAATCTAACTTTGTACTTTTGTCAAATAGATTTATTTATGTTTCCCTAATAGTCTAGTACTAGAGGATATCGTTCCTGCCTAGGTCCTCATGGTTGAAAGGTTCGTTCCTGTTTGAAATTGTGAGTCGTATGCGTGTCGTTTCCTATTGAGGCCTCTCTATAATCCGTTATCCTAAGAACCAGTAGTTTGGAATATTTGTACTATCCACGCATTTGACCAATATTGCAATTTTATTAAATCCCAAAATGAGGTCGATTTTCCGAATGTTACAAATGTCATCCCAAAAAATAATATTGTGTGGTTTACCATGAATCCATAAAACTCTTTTCTCTTCCTTCATGTCTAGTACGATTCCCTAAAACTAGGGATGTTTTGATTAATTCTATTAGTATGCTTTGCATTTACCACGATGTGGAATTTGAGCATTAGAATTTTGCTACCTTAAAATTTTTCATAATATGAGTCAAAGAACGAATAGCAACTTGGTGGCTAAAAGGCAATTCCTATTTCAAGGCCGTAGAGGGCCGTCTTTGTGGGATAGTATACATGCCATAAATTTTGTTGTTGTTTTCCCTAGCTTGTATCATAGGAAAAAAAAAAAGAAAAAAACCCAAACCAATTCACACATCAATCGTCACGTGTCATTCAACTTAACAACTTGACAATAAAGTTTAACATAAACTAATAGAGAATAAATTTATCACAAATATATTAATTTTAGATTTTTATGATCAAAAAATTAATTTGGAGTAAATTTATAATATGTGTAATCAATTTAATTTAATTTTTTTGGTAAGGTAAACTTGTATAATAATAATCAACCGTCAACTGTACAAACTAACGGAAAACGGCAACCACCACGTGAAATGTTGACCCCACGAGAACCGTGAAAAATGGGGGAGTAACTGATCTAAACACAACTTCGGGGAAAATTCAGGACAACAACTGGAAAGCCCTCCAACTTTGAACGTTGACCGGAGACTTTTTGGCTTTTTTAAGTAGGGTTATCTATCCGGGTTTTGTCCTGTCCCTTCCTTTTGGTAGGGAACAAAGAATTGGAAAAATGAAAATGTTGCCAAAGAAAGGAAAGATGGTGGAAGACTGACTTTGCTTGCCCCTCCCTTCACGCTACGATGTAGACGGGCTAACCACCATGAATCGTGCTTTGTGCTCTTCCCATACAATCAACTGAGAGAGTCGGAATTATAAAATTCCGGAATGGAATATCCTTATCTATTAGTTATGACATCGTAATAAGATGAAATAATGTTTATCAAGAATTTGCAGACCGATCCATCATTGGATGGTAGTATGAACGAAAATTGAGAACTCTTTGTTAGACTTGTTGAAGAAAGTTATGTGTGACCCGAAATTTCATTCATCCATGGAGTGACAAGGAGGCATATGACACTTTTACTAATTGTTTTTGGTGGAGGAAACTAGGAAGTTAGGACTACAAATTAAAAGTAGGTCACCAAATATAACTAATCTATCCATGATCCAGCTTTATGATGTACCAAGAACTTTAATCAAGCATGTGCTCAACAAGTAGTAATGACTTAATAATGTCTAATAAAAGACTCTTTTCAATCAATTTTAATTGCTTTCTTAAATTACCATCACCATCTGCATGATGAGATTTCACATTAACATGATGGTCTAAATTATTGGAATAATTTCACGTTAACATGATAGTCTGAATTATTGGAATTTACATGCTTCAAAAACTTGGGGTGAACATATATATCTAATCCAAAGCACACGTGCTTTTAGACAGTGTAGAAAGAGATGATTCCCAGCCCTACAAATGGACACTTTTTAAAAAGTAAGGTGAATGATGTGAAACTTGACTTGGCAAAAAGAAAGGAAGAGAAAAAAGAGTCAATCATCAAAGCAGAGAACCATTTTAATTGAGTTAAGCCCAACATCCACGGCATGACTTACTATGTTTTGGTCGTGTTCCTCCCTCCCTCCCTCCATCCTTGGCCGATAGGTTTTGCTAAGGATGACATAAGCCAAGGATGTCCGTACAAATATCTAGAAATTGCTTTCCTTATGATTAGGTTTTGCATTGAACTTAATTGAGATTAGAGATTCCTAAGAATTGCTTTCTTATGATAAAGTCTGGCTGTGAAATTTATCCTAGGATACTGATTTTTTTGAGCCGTGAGGTTCTAATTCCTTCACCGGTTAATACCATTGAAAATCTCAAATTGGAAACTCCCATGACACATTCACTTCAAACTAATTTTTTTTCCACAAAAGATCCTTAAGTGGGGTCTCTGTGACACATTTACCCTAAACTAATTTTCGCATTATGAGGAATCTCAAATTGATACCCTTGACCCAAATCTACATTATGTTAAAGTAGATGCATGTCAAGATATGTGGATTTCTCATGTTGGTCCTATCATTTTCATGACGAAAAATTAGTTAAAGGTAAATATATCATAGGTTCTAATCTAGGAGTTTTTGTGAAACATAATTTGGTTTGAAATAAATGTGTCATGAAGTATCAATTTAGAATTTTTAACGATAGTAATTCTTCCTTCCCCACCTCAAGTTGACTCACTTTCGGAATTAGTGTTGAGGAAGACTGTCCGATAAAATCGTATGGACACGGACATTCTCGGAGCCAAAAGGAATGTTTAACCAGAAAAAGAGAGAGGATAAATACAGCAAAATTCATAAAATTTAGTAAAAGAGATGTGATTGGGTTGCAAAAATTGTTGCATAAAATTAAACCTGTCAAAATAAGTCATAAACCCATAATTGTGCTGGATTGGATTAGTTATATTTTGTAAATGGGTCATAAATATGTTAAAATATAATATATGTGTTAAATGGGTTATGAATGGGTTTACAATTAGAGTCTCCATCTTTATAACTCTCTTTTCATTCTCTCTCGCTCTTACTCGATCTCAAGCTCACTCGCTCCCCACTCTCTCTTCATTGTATCTCTTGTATTACGATAATACAATGAAGCTCTAAAACTTCTGAAATTTATGTGGTCAGGGGGTGTCTATTAAGTCCATTTATTCCAAGTGATCGCGTAACAATTTTTCATTCATTTCTGTTTTGACTCTTATTTTTACTCAAGCAGGAAAAAGAAGTCTTTGTTCGTTAGTCTTCATGGAAAAAGTAGTCTTTGTTGTATAAATTAAAGTATGGTGATTGGGGTTATTTCAACACACTAACGTTTGTGCTTAAACTTGTTACAACCCACTAACGTTTCGGACGTTCCCCAGATCGGCAAGACAGCGACCCGAACGATTCTGATTGATTCCCGGTGGTCCTGCTTCTATTATTTTTGCAATGTCGGAGTCAATTGGGCCAACCTTTGAATTTTCGCCGTGCCCTCCTATTCTCCAATGGAATAGCTTTTGATTAGTTTCCTGCTGCTCGCCTTCTAAATGATGAGCAAATTGGTCTTTTGGTGGCCTTAAGCGCATGCGCAAATTTTCGACAGCGTGACCCGGCAATGACAGATTGAGCTTTCGAGATGAGTACGGAAGATAAAACTTGGTCACATTGAGCCCACATGATTGAACTAAGCCAATCCTCATTGCTAGTTCCAGCGCATCATGAGATCTATGATTGATGGTCCTAATAAGCCTGATGCGCGGTAGGAATTTGTCTCGGACAATACCATACGCTTGGCTTCTATGCTTTTGGAAACTTATTCAATAGGAGTTATCGGTGCAAAGTTGCTGCGACTTCTAGCAATCTTGCTAGCGACTATTATAGTAGTTACTATCATCAACACGCTTAGACATGCTTAATTAAAATGTAAACGTGTTACCCTTGTCAACATGGCACGATTAAATACATTCTGAGACGTTAATATATGACTTATAATGAGCATCTAGTGTATACCCAAGCAGAAAAACCCAGCGAAAATTAAAAAAAACGTACCTGCTCATATATCAACTAATGCGCTTGCCATCCAAGCATGCGTAGTGGAGTCTCAACAATCACTAAAGTTGCGTGACCATACTGTTGCTCGTCTAAGATTACCATTAATCTGACATGATTTCCCATAAAGAATCCATCTCTGGCTAAAGTTTCCAGTGGTATCTGAACTAATTCCAGATTCGAGACTGAATTCTGTCTCAACTAACGGCAATTATGTATCAAACTATTGGTAATCAGCAATTAACTTTAGTACAGTCGCAAGTGGAGGTTGAATTGATAAGTAATTCCACTAAGAGAGTGCTTTCTGGACATTAGAATACAAACTACTATGAGAGGTTGCGCTAAAGAACAAGTTTCTGAATAAATTGATTTGAGTGGGAGAAGAACATCAAGGGTGCCAAAACTTTTTTTTTGCTCATTTGAGTGCTACATTGAAGTAAAATCGATCATTTGAGTACCATTTCTGATCAAACGTCCTATCTGAAATTTTTTATTAATTTTCCATTCCAATGTAGATTTTTTTTATTTTTTATTAATTGTTTATGTCAACCCTAACAATGCCACATAAGATGATCGGCATTCACATTGGATTTTTTGATGAGATAAATCGGAATTAGCACTCAAGTGATCGATTTTTCAAATTTGTAGCACTCAAGTGAGCATTGCATGAAGGTTAAGGCCTTCCTAATATACTTATCCTAAAAATGCTTATACATGTGTCCACTGAAGAATAATTATTTAAATATTTGGAGAAATTATTAATTTAGTCTTAGACCTATAGTACGGATATCAATTCAATTTTAACTTTGCAATTTTATCAATATAGTCCTACACATTTGCGTAATATTTAAATGCAGTCTTTCCCATCAATTGTCATCGCAAATTGCAACATGGAAATCAACAAATTATCCATGTCAGCATGCCACTTAGGACCATTGGATGCAATTTTAGGTGATAATTGGCAGGAAAGACTATTAACATTTGGCCCAAAAGTTAAGGGCTACATTGACAAAATTGAAAAAATGGGCTGATGAAGTGGAATAATTAGTTGTTAACAAGAAAATTATGACAAAAGTAATTTCATTATAAGACAATTCAATCAAACCATTGGAAAATAAATATTTTTTTCTCAATTCTAAATGCATTAGAATTTCCAAAGAAATAGAAGATAAAAAGGTAAAAAAATAATTTTAAATATGGACCTATAAGGGATATTATGGTCAATTTAAGGTGAAAGGGGACGTCGGAAGTCAAAAAATGGATGGAAAAGGCACAAGTCTTTATGCGTTTTTTATCCTTTTTACATCATTACTCATTTGAATGTTAAACCTAACCTACTTATTTATATTTGAGTTAATGTGAGTAAAATAAGGAGAGAGCATTATGAACTTCTAAAGCCAAGGGCCACATGGTGATTGGGAAAAAGGAGAGTTGAAGGAGGTAATTTATAATTAATACTACTTATGTATTAATGCATAATAATTGTTTGGATGATCTTTTAATTTCAATCTTTGTTGAAAATTAAATTTAAAATATTTTGAATTTTTTATGCAATGGGCTTCATCCACGAAAAGTACTCAATTTTATATATATAATTGATGCCACTTTCTATTAATATGTCTTACAAAGAATTAATGTGGGACTCTTATGTTGCATTGGCCCTCCCTAACCTTTTTACTTATAAATAAAAATGTTGGGATAAGGATAGTAAGAGTACCATAACTTTTGTATGGAGCTCACTTAAATAGCATAACTTTTTTTTTTTTTTTGCTCATTTAAGTGCTACATTGAAGTAAAATCGATCATTTGAGTGCTATTTTAAGCAAATTGTCCTATGTTGATTTTTTTTAATAATTTCCCATTCTCACGTGGATTTTTTTAGTTTTAGAATTTTTATTAATTGTCTATATCAGCACCAGTGAAACCACGTAGGACAACTAACATCCACATCAGATTTTCCAGTGAGGCAAATTGGAATTGGTACTCAAGTATCAACTTTTCCAATTTGAGATACTCGAGTGAACGAAAAAAAGATTTGGTACTCAAGTGAATATTGTACGAAAGCTTTGGCACTCTTAGTGTTTTTCTCCTATTTGAGAGAGAGAGAGAGAGAGGACATCATCATAGACTATGGAGAAGATTATCATAGATCTAAACAACAGACATAGACAATGCCTATGGCGTGCTTCAAGCACATGTCGACATGCGAACCAAAGGGACTCTTATTCACTCCTAATGCTTCCGTGGCAACCTTATCTTGACAAACCAACGACATATCAAATACTTCATGTACATGAATAAAGCATTTGCTTTGGAAGTTCAGATATGCTGAATACTTTGTCATAAATGACGAAGAAGAACTAGACATAGAAGAGGCTATTAGAAAGAAAAGCACATGTGTGCAGTATGATGAAACCACATAGACACCTCATTTTGCATCAATATGGCATTTGATGGCCTAAACAGTTTAAGGAAGCTATCAAATATGCAACCATCGAAAGAGTTGATAGTGATTTTATCAAGATGACAAGATGAGGCTAAGGGCAAAATGTAAGGCTATTTATGCAGCTAGAGATGACAAGACATGCTTGTTTTGGCAAATACTTTCGACGATACGCACACGTGCACAAGTAAGGAGCTTTACATCCATGTACAAGCAAAATGTTATCTAGGCTTGTGGAGGACGCTTCCTTCAATGAAGTTGAAGGAGTTCAAGAAAATTGCGTGAGAGCATGTGAGCTTAGATGTTAGCCAATGTAGAAAGACTAAGCCGAGGGTAATAAAAAAAATAAATGGGATGTACTCCTATGAGTTCAACTGTTGTGGAATTATTGCGAAGAAATTATTTATAGAAATCCTTGAAATATCTAAAGGGAAAGGTCGTGAGAGAATAACCAAATTCAAAGACCCATCTTCCAATGGTTTTATGTTTGCTTTGATGTTGTGCGAATAGAAATTACTTGAAGATTGTAGACCTTTTATAGGATTATTGACTGTTTTAAAAGGAATGATGTACAAAGAGTAATTGACTATTGTTCGGAGGGGTGTAAATAATCAAAGGTACACCATCGCATGGGCTGTTGTTAAAGTCAAAGTAAGTATTCATGGGCCTGGTTTATAGAGGCTTCAAAGTATGATCCTGGGACAAAGGACGGTGTGGGGTCCACAATGATCTTAGATCAGCAAAAGGTAATGTGATTACTCTTCCTTCACTTTGTATTTTCCATGCTGATGTCATGTATCTATTATAGGAGCTTGCGCATGTACTTGAGGAGGAGATGTCATTGGCTGAGCACCGACAATATGCAAGGCATATCTATGCTAATTGGTGCTAGAAGAATGGGGGAACGAGTATCGCCATCAATTTCAGATATGTGCAAGCTCAACTCTAACCTAGCAATTTGAAAAGTAGCCCAAGGAATTGGATAAGATGAGCAAGATTGGAAAGGCTAACTTGATGAGGATTGCTCCGAAATATATGTGCAAGCTATACACATGTCTATCCTATCTATGCTTGAGGATATTAGAGAGAAGATATTAACAAGAATGCGTCAATATTAGAGAAAATAGAAGGCAATCAAAAATAAAATGCCTTTTGTCATATGCTTTGGAATGGAAAAAATAGAATTGAAGTGCGCCATAGGAGCGATAAACTTGTAGTTGACATAAAAAAAAAAAAAAACCTTTGACCTTGCAAACCATGGGATTTAGATGGGATTTCATGCCCTCAGGCAATCTATGTCATTCTATTTGAAGGGGAGGAGATAGAAATTTTGTTTGCCCATTGGTACAAGAAGGATATCCGTTTAAAGACGCACAATCACTACTTGGAAACATTGAATGGTGATAACCTTTGACCTTCTAGTGATAGAAACTCTTTGGTGGCACCAACACCTCAGGTTATGCTTGGTAGGCCTAAGCAGAAAAGGATAAGAAAGCAAGGAGAATCCAAAAAGTGGATTCAAAGGGTCAAGACAAGGCACAAATATTCATTTGTGCTTCAAGGCAGGCCAAACTCGAGAGATTGTCCATTGAAACAAAAGAAAAAGGTCAGGTTTATTAATTCTATATCTCTAGTCTCTATTTGTGTCAACAATTTTTTAACTTCATTTATAATGAATTGGATGAAGAGATAGTCGAACAGAGAGAAACCAACCAACTTGTGATAAAGATGCATCATAAAAATGCCACCACTCAAAAGGTACTCTTAGCCTTACTTTTAAGCAAGTAATTATGTGCTTTTTCTTTTTCGTTTAAGTAAGTGACTATGTACTTTAATAAGTGCCATTTTAACTGGAATGTTGTTTTGTTCATAATAGCCTAAACCGGAAGGTAGTCGAGCCATTTTTCTCCAAGAAATACCACGGTTAGTGCTAAGGAGGAAGAGAGGGCATCTTGCACATTTATCACCATAAGAGATTAGAGCTACAACTTTATAGTAGTAAACTAGTTACTATGTGAAGATCTGACATTTGATTTGCGTTTCACTCGTCTAGTGGCATAAGACAAATATTATGAAAAAGAAGCAAGAAAAATGGACATAAGTAGTGCCAGATTTGAATGATATTGGAAGTGTTAGATTAACAAGATCTCCAACGAAGAGGAAATTGACAAGAAGTAGCTTTTTAATTTTTGTAGAAAGTAGCATTTCATTCATTTCCACAAAGAACAAGAGAGAAACAACACAATCTAACCGCAAAACAAGACAAATGCCAAACAATTTCAAAATAAAACTGTAATATATGGCCCATAGTCTTTTAAGTCCAAGCTCAGCCTATCAATATGGTCCTCAACCCAGCCCATTTGTTCTTCTCCTTCAACAGATCGTGCAAGAGAGAAAAGAAAGAGACAGGGACAACAAAAACAGATAGAAAATAGAATTTCTCGTGCATGAGAGTAAAAAGAGGAAAAGAAAGAACGTGCGTTTTGGATGTCCCGACAAGCCGAATCAACACCATTTCGGTACGCTCGATAAGTAATTGAAGTCTCGTCTAACCAGCTAATCAAAAGGAATTACCGAAATTAAGGCCTGAAATTCAGATTTATGTCAATTTGAAGTTGCTGCATTTGAATGAGAGTTGTTGGGCTATGTATATGTATTGAAATGATTGTTAAGGATTTTGTGAAGCTATAGCATTTTACAAAACTCTAATTGAGCAAACGGTTTGTCCAAAATAAAATTTTCAATTTGGCCACATGTGTTGGATAGATTACAAATGGCAACTTTGGGCTGAATTTCATTTGTTTTTGGCTAGATTTTGGATTAGCCCAAGTTAAGGTTCTTGTAATATATCAAAAGGGATTTTTATGAACTATACGCTTGCTTGAAATGGAGTTCTATGGAGGAAGTTATGGCACAAAAAAATTCAACACTCAAGTTGCGCATAGCAGTTGGCAATGGGTTTCCAATATGGGCAAGTTTTTTGTTGGCATATAGATATATTCTATCGACAAAGTGGCGTAGTTTAGTCGAGTGGTTCATTAGAATTTTTTTTTCCTCAGGTTTTTTATATCATTTTTAGCCAATTGTTAGGAATCCGAGTGTGTCGACTCAAGTAATCACCATAGGTCAATTTTCGACTTTCCAAGGTGAGGGATGCTATCTCTTTTTTGTGTTTGTAAACTCACTTTTCAAAAAAATATTAATTAGATATTTTATGTGTTAAGATAGCATCTATTGTATAAAAGTAGGATTGACCATTTACTACTATTTTGTCTGTTTGAAATGGGAAGTCATCGTTTAATTTCAATTTTAATTTTGTGAAACCTTTTATGAAAAAATCACGAAAAAGAACCACCATAGGTCAATTTCCGGCTTTCTCAAGTGAGAGATGCTATCTCTTCTTTGTACTTGTAAACTCACATTTCAAAAACAATATTAATTAGTTATGCCATGAGTTAAGATAGCATTTTTGTTGTTGCATAAAACAGGATCAACCATTTGCTGCTTTGTTGTCTAATTGAAATGGGAAGTCATCTTTTAATTTCAATTTTTAATTTTGTAAAACCTTTTATGAAAAAATCATCAAAAGTTGATAATCTATCAATATGGCTTTTGTTGATTGGCGAAAAGTGGTGATTTGGTTATTAAATTTGAGTTTTGAAATGGTTTCTGAATTTGGTTGTGGAATATTGGAAATTGAGGTTGATGACTTTTCAACAGGCACCACGACGACGACTTGTTTCCGAAAAGGACGAAGAAAACAAAAGCCAAGAGGCACCAAGGCCATTGCCTCGACAACGCTCAGTCTGGCAGCCGCAATCTCTGCTTCAGGGACTCGTGAATGATCCTGCCCACGAAGAATATTGCACTTCTCTGCTTCCTCGTCTTCCTCTTTACCAGCCAGAAAAGAAAATCTTTACACATGCTCAGGAATTGGCGACAGTCTGCTTAGCAACCTCGATTATTCCACCAAAATGGAAAACTCCTTTTTAATCCTCGAGACGGGGTTTCTCCGGTACCCCCAGGTGGTTTGTTCTTCACCAAGAAAATGAAGAGAAAAATGGGGATCCAAAACCCAAGTGAGAACGCCTCCGCGCTGATTTAGAACTGATATGGTCTTCTTTATAGCCCAGAGTACAGAGAGAAGCGTCGCGCGGACCGACGACTGATCAGAAGAGACAGCCTGTTCAGCTGGAAATTCGACAGCCGACATAAATCGGTTCCTTGAACGATAGACCAATAGCAACCTTTTTACTCTGCATACGATGTTGTGACTCAATAGAACCTAAAAAATTTTCCCGTGTTCCGTACAGAAAGTGGACTCATGACAGCCCAGATCCTAACAAAGGCTTGAAACAGCTAACGAGCTGCAAGGCTGGAAAAGCAGTTTGTTTCGGCTCATGCAGTTTCATTGTATTATCGAACTCACCGGTGGACAAAGTAAAACTCGGTCTATTTCGTCAAAAATATTTTCTCAAAAATTATTTTTCTCATTACTTATAAAAACAAATGAAGCAAATAGATTTTTATAGTCCGTCAAAATGTTTACACATAAATTATTATCGATAATAAAAATATTTTCCAGTAATTAATTATTTCGAATCATATAAGTTGTCATTTTTGGAAAAATATTTTTCAAATCATTTATTTTTTATTAAATAAACAGAACCTAAGCTTGCAAAACAAAATGACTCACTAAAGTTCTTCCCCTATCTTAGGATATTATTTGGGTTCTCTTTGAGGTCTCGTTGTATCGTATGTCAAGGAGAGGGGACCGGTAACAGTTTATCAAGCAACTTTAGCCTGGATAGCTCAAGTATCTAAGGAAGAAGAGATGCAAATTTATGAAGGTGTGAATAAATGAAAGATCAGGCTCACATAAGGACTCTTTAGAATGCTCCTTGCGAGCCCTCTATTACTCTCCCAAAAAAAGCGGGAACTGTTTTAGCTGGAATTTCAAGGATTTCTATTTTGTGGATTTTTCCACTAGAAATTACCAAAGGATAGATGGTTCAAGAAAATAGTCTTATATCTTAGAGGCAAGTGGTGAGTCGGCAAGTCATTGTTACGAACTGTCTGCGTTTGGGTTCACTGAGGGAATTTTTAAAAAATGCCTTTAGCTGTTAAATCATTTCAAAGTTACGGATCGCCTTAGTATTGATTCATTATTTTGCCTTGTTCAGGTCACAAGCTGGATAGAAGTTGCTGTAAACAGTGTAGCGCATGCGTGAGATGAAGTTGTACTATTCTTAAACTCAATTGTATCCAGAAAACAGGTCTCATTTCTTGGTTCCTTTTGTGTCGGCATCATACAATAGCAATTCTGGAGACTGTCTGAATTAAGGAATTTTCTTCCAAGCCATCAATGGATTTGCTAACTTTACTGAGATGTGAATGCAGCAAAAGATCAGACATTCAATGGTGATATCCATGGAACAGCAACATCTTTCATTGCTGACCCGACTTTCTTCTTTAAGGTCTATGGATCTAGCTCAAATCGACACGTCCATCTCTTATGTTCTGTATATTCTATAGTATACATTCAGAAACTAGTCCTAGGAATGGATCACTTGTACACAGTCAGACAAATTGTCTGATGCTCGTCTTTCTGTAGGATAAGTTGGGGAAGTTTCACAGAAGTTGGGAGTCCAAAGCCCTTCCCTAAGATTCTGCAACTGTTTTACTACTAACAATCAGTAAGTGTTGCATTCAAGAGCATGAAAATCACTACGTGGCATTCCCTCGTACTTGGCATTTTCGAGGAGTGGGACGACATCGAACTTGTGTTGGGATTTCTCCTCGACATTGAACAGCGGATCGCTACATTTGAGCAGCACTTGCAGTACCTCCTTCATTGTAGGCCTCGTGGAAGGCAGGGTAGCAGTGCAAAACATCCCGAGCTTGAAGACATTGCTGATTTCATCTACGTTGGACTCGTCCTTGACCTCCTCATCCAATGCGTCAGATATCGGCTTGCCATCTTGCATGTGATGCCATGCCCAATCAGCGAGGCACATGTCTTCGTCCCCATCATTAGCTTCCCTCCCAGTGGTCAGTTCCAAGAGAACCACCCCGAAGCTATATACATCGATCTTCTCATTAACTCTGGTCGTACGAGCATACTCTGTTGTTCAACCAAAAATAAAAGAAACAAGGCAAGACAAAACTAAATATTCCTGGAGGTAGGATATGTAAAGTATGAGGAAGGCTAACTGGCATAGCCCAAATGAACTCATATTAAGTGAATAGACAAACCTGGTGCCAAATAGCCAAAAGAACCAGCAACACCTGTCATGCTAACAGCTTCTCCAGGCTTGGCCAACATCCTTGCAAGGCCGAAATCAGCAATTTTTGCGTTGAACTCTGAGTCTAAGAGAATGTTGCTCGATTTCACATCTCGGTGGATGATCAGTGGTGAACAATCATTATGCATATAGCAAAGTCCTTTAGCTGCTCCTAGCGCAATCTGCATCCTTCTGGGCCAATCCAAGATCATATTGTTGGCGACACCTGAAACGGGTGACAATCTTTTCTTCTTGTGAAGCCAATGGTCCAAACTGCTATTTTCCATGTACTCGTACACTAGGAGTTTTGAGTTCTCGCAAGAAATACAGCACAACAATTTGATAATGTGCAGATGCTTAATGTTCCCGAGAATCTCCACTTCTGCCACGAATTGCTTCTCCAGCTTCTCATCTGATTTTCTGTTATTCGAAATCCTTTTCACAGCAACGGCATCACCAGATGGATTCACGATAATGCGATATACTTTTCCTGATCCGCCACTTCCAATCACATTAAGCTCCTTCAATCCCGACAGAATATTCGATTCCGTAAAATTCAACCTTTGGAATGAAGTCACTTTCGGAGTTGAATCGAACCAGTCCTTGTTGTTTCTGGAAGCTCTGATCATCAATAGCACCAACAACACAATGACCATTGCCGCTGCAATGGTCAAGATCATGATCAAGGTGCGATTGGTCTTACTTGATCTATGGGATTGGGAATTGCAGACATTGAGCTTCATGAATGAATTGGATGCACAGAGGCCAGGGTTGTTCAGGAAACTGGTGTCATATGCAGTGTTCTCTAACTTGGGCGGGATTGGGCCGTTGAGGCGATTGGAGGATAAATTCAGATGGTTCACATTCAGCTGGCCGATTTCAGGAGGAATCAAGCCGGACAGTTGGTTGTCAGACAGGTCCAACCGCATGAGTACAGGTAGAAGACCGATTTTGCTAGGAATCGGTCCCGAGATCTTATTGTGACTAAGATTCAGAGTGGTCAAGGATTTCCACGAAACGATGTCTGTAGGAAGAATCCCAGAGAGCTCGTTCTGACTGAGCAAAAGTGTCGTCAGAGAAGGAAGCTCGGTCAATTCAGTCGGAACCGTGCCACTGAGGAGGTTATTAGTAGCATCAAACACCACCAACTTCCTCCATGAAGACACCGTGGTTAGGAGCTTGCCGGAGAATTTGTTGTTACGCATTTCGATCCGAGTGAGATTTGGGGACAGCTCCTCAGGAAGCTCGCCACTTAATCCATTAACACTCAAGTACAAAGCGGTCAAGTTTCGTGACATCCAGAGTCCTCCAGGTACATTGCCGGTGAATCCATTGTTGTTCAACATCACTACGGACAAAGTACTGCAATTTCCAAGTGATTCCGGCAACTCCCCACTGAGATTGTTGTACGAAACATCCAACCCAAACAGCATGCCACCATGGCACAGTTCTTCCGGCAATGCACCGGTCAACTTGTTGAAGGACGCTTCGAATCTTGTGAGTGGGGAAAACTTGCCGAAGTCTGGGGGGATCGTACCCGATAGAATGTTGTTGGACAGCCTGAAATCAGACAAAGCAGGAAGACGCCTGATACCTTCCGGGATTCCACCAGACAATTGATTGTGCTGTAAACTCAAGCTGGATAGATTCTCGAGCTTCCCGAAATCTTCAGGTATGTTCCCCGTCAAATTATTAAAAGACAGATGGATCACACTCAGTTTTGTGGCGCTCACTGCCTGAGGGATCGACCCAGACACGTTGGTCTCGTACACGTACAACTGGCTCAAGTTCCTCAGAGCAAAAATGCTGGCCGGGATCTTTCCTGTCAGTGGATTCTCCCCCAAATTCAAGCACTCGAGAGACTCCATATCGCTGACCGTCTCTGGGATTCCGCCAAACAGGTTCGTCTGTGGCATCGAGAAGAACCGCAGCTTCTTCAGGGTGGTGAAGTTCTGCGGTAGCTGCGATGGCGCAAACTTGTCATTGTACGCGAGGCTCAGTTCTTCAAGATTGGAGAGGCCAAAAATCTCTTCAGGGTAAGTCCCGTTGTACTCAGACTGGTTAAGGTGAAGGATCCTCAGCCTCTGCAGCCTGGCAATCGATGCTGGGATGTCAAACGAGAAGCTGTTGGCGGTGAGAATCAGGACCTCAAGATCAGCCATCCGGTTGATGTCGGATGGAATAGGACCCTGGAAGTAATTCCAGGACAGGTCGAGGTACACGAGCTTGGAACAGTCGTAGAGAACTGTGGGAAACTCTCCGGGAATGTTGTTGTTGGAGACGTCGAGCTTGGTCAGATTCTTGAGGTCGCAGATGAATGGGGGGATCGAATAATTTATGTTCAGGTTGACAAGATTCAGCTCGGTGATCGAGCCGTCTTGGCAGGTGACCTCGGGCCATGTGCAGTGGGGGGATGAATTGGAGAGGACCCAGTGGTCGAGAGAAGATGGGCCGTGCCAGGATTGCCTCAGCTGCAAAAGGACTTGCAGTTCTTGATCTTGGATTTGAGACTCTGCAACATGGGAGAGGGAGCAGAGGAAGACGAGACAGAAGAAGAAGGGGAAGAAGAAGTGAACATGAGGAGGTGATGAGGTTGGTCTTGGCATAATTGAAGGTCGTTCAGAGTCTCTTTTCTGCTTAGAGAGACTCCGGTGTTGGAGCTAAGAGAGACGTGTCAGCAAAACACGAAGCGAATCGTTCAGTTTGCTCTTGCTCATTGCTCGGAAGAACCGCCCAAGGTTTTAACCTCGTTTCGAAGGGTGGAATGTGGTGGGTCCCTATGATGATGGAAGTGGATGAATTTGTTCCTATTTGTTCTTTTCCAATTTCCTCCACTAATGTCTCATCTCAGTCGACGGATGATGGAGGGAAAAGTCAAAGAGTCAATGATGCTCCCTGTATCTTGACACTGCTATGGAATACTACACTTCAAAGAGCACCTAGACACCTTTGGTTACTATTGTAATATAATAATACGTGAAAATGATAGGATCTTACAATTTAAATCAACATAAAAATAAAATAAAAATAAACATGAAATAATAAAGATACTAGAGATTTACATGATTCAATTTTAGTATCGGTACCTATATTCATAAGGAAACCAGCAACAAATAATCTATTATAATCGAAAAATTAGAGTTATAATCGCTCACATTTTTCACACCTATATTTAAGTCCTGAACTCAAAATGCTTACAAATAAACAATTCAATTTAGATATAAACTCATGGTACAAAATCACTGGTGATCAAGCCCAAGCAAAACTCTTTGCACGTGTGACTCAAGAACATCAGTACACTCAAGAACTTGATACACGAACTTTCTTTCCTTTCGCGCGGCTCCTGTTTTCCTTCGGGGCCTCACTGTGCGCGGCTCTTCTTGGCTTGTGCGGCCATCACGAGAGCTCTCTGCTCGTCTTTCTCATCCGAATTTTATACTAAAGAAAACAGAGAGACGTCCGTCAACCAGTCAAACTCATATGACAGGGTAAACAAACTTGTTGACCAAATTTTTATATATCTCCAACTGAATAACAAATGTTTAATTATCCAAAAAACCACCGCCTAAGAAATTCATAACTTGGATTAATTTGTGCGGGTTATCCAACTGATTGAGTTTTGTAAAAATTCACACTCAAGACATAGTTTAACAATTCTTTATCTTAGCTCGATATTTGAAGCCAAATTATAGTACTCATCATTCATGCTGCTCTCCCAACGCCCCAACGGAGGTAAAAGATACTATTAGTGCCTTAATTTGTATACGGCACTCACTTTAATATCACAACTTTTTGCTGGCTCACTTAAATGCTAAAACTGGAGAAAAAAGATCACTTGAGTGCCTCCAACGAAATATTTCGGCCAAAATCAACACATAGCTTTTTAATTAAATTTTTTAGCTAAGGTTGAATTTAATGTCATTTAACCAACTTTTCGCGGATCACTTAAGTGCCAAATTCAAAAAAAAAAAAAATTGAAGTACTAAATTTTCGCCAACATTGAAAAAATTTGGCACCGAAAAAAGTTTTCGACAAATTTGGTATTGAAAAAATAGTTTTTCAAAAAATTCGACATTTAAGTGATCCTTGAAAAATTGATTAAACAACATCAGTCAACATCCACATGTTCCGGCAAGCTATGTCAATTAAAATTATTAATAAAAAATCCCACATAGGATTTATGACCAAGTAGACCAGCAATGGCACTGAAAAAGTCATTTGTCAAAAAATTTGGCACTTAAGTGAGTTGCCATACACAAGTTAAAGCATTTATAGTATATTTCTCCCCTCATAGGTGCTCACTCTCCACAAAACCAATTATGCTCAAGTAGAGTTTGAGCTTTGCCAAATGAATAGACTTAGTCATCATGTCTGTCGGGTTCTCTGTTGAAGTTTAGCAGGATCAAACACACAAATAGCAACACAAGGAAATAACTTGGTTCGACAATATACGTACATCCAAGGACAAAAGGCTCCCCCTCTCTTCTTTTTTGTCTCAGGGAGTAAATCTACCATTATTTGTCATATATACAACATATAGTTGCTTTCAGCAAGGCAACTATTTACATAAGGAAACACCAAAATTAGGAAACAAGAATATTACGATAACAATAATAATATCTCATTTCCAAGAATAGAAGACAAAAATCTCGCCATCACTCCTCAAGTTAGGGCGAAGACTTCGTCAGAGGTCACTATGACCACCATAGTTTGGAAACCTTTTTGACAATGCTTTGGTTAAGACATGTACAAGCTAATCCTGACTACGAATGTACGGATTCTCAATTGTTTTATCTTGAACCTGGTCTTCCACAAAGTGACAATCCACTTCTATGTGATTGGTTCTCTCATGGATGATTGGATTCGAAACAATGTGAGTTGCAACTTGATTATCAAAAAATAGCTTTATAGGTGTAGTTGTAGGCTTGCATCCCAATTCCTAAAGTAAAAGACGTAGTTGCACAATTTCACTAGTAGTGGTGGTCATGGCGCGATACTTGGCTTCTACGCTTGAATGTGCAACAACCGTTTGTTTCTTGCTCTTCCAAGTGATAATATTACTACTAACAAATGTATTGAAACCAGTGGTGGATTTTCTATCAACCGAACTCTAGCTCAATCTGCATTAGTGTAACCTATTATATCTATGTGAGCATTGTTCTTCATCAAGATTCTCCTTTCGGTGAAGCTTTCGAATACCGAAGGAGATGATCCACTAGTCCCATATGACTTTAAGTGTGATTATGCATGAATTGGCTCACATAACTGACAGCATATGCAATATCAGTTCTATTGATAGTTAAGTAGATCAAG
Organism: Angophora floribunda; assembly: GCA_014182895.1. Taxonomy (NCBI): domain Eukaryota; kingdom Viridiplantae; phylum Streptophyta; class Magnoliopsida; order Myrtales; family Myrtaceae; genus Angophora; species Angophora floribunda. Next base: position 8,390,552 of record CM024707.1, read on the forward strand.
CGCCCTACTAACCATTGAAACTGACCAAGATCCTACAGTGGTACACTGTTAGAAAAAACTTGATGTTATACTCCATAGGGATGTTTGCAGGTTTAACTCCCAACTTACAGTCTCTTTTAATAAATCAAGAACATACTTTCTCTGGGATAAAAGCAATCCTTTGTGAGAGTGTGCCACTTAAATGCCCAAAAAATAATGCAAACTGCCAAGATCATTGATATCAAATTCCTGGCTCAAATAATGCTTGAGTGCTTCAATCCCAGGTTGGTTGCTACTTGTAATGACCGAATCATCAACATACATAAGAAAATAACAATACCCTGGTCATTTGATTTAGTGAACATAAAGGAATCTGAAACACCTCTCTTGAACTCGAATGTGATAAGTGATGCACTAAGCTTGCCATACCAAGCTCTAGGTGACTGTTTAAGTCCATAGATAGCTTTGTTCAACTTACAAACATTTCCATCCTTACCCTATAATGAATGTCCAAGTGGTTAATCCATTTAGACTTCTTTTTCTAAGTCCTCATGTAGAAAGGCATTCTTCACATCCATTTAGAACAAAGGCCACCCATGATTTACCGCTATGGACATAAGTACCCACACCATGTCCATCTTAACCACTAGAGCAAATTTTTCTTTATAGTCTATATCATAGGTTTGAGTGTAGCAACAAGCCTAACTTTGTACCTCTCGACTGTGCCATCACTATTATATTTGATCTTATAGATCCATTTGCATCCTACGATTTTTTCCTTTTGGTAGTTGCACCAACTCCCAAGACTGATTCCGATTTAGTGCCTCAATCTCATCTTTTATGGCTCTAATCCACACACTTTTCTTATTTTCTTTCTCAAAACTCTTGGGCTCCTATTGCTCTTCAATGGTATATAGAAAGCTCAAATAATTGTAAGACACTTTGTCATATCCAACAAAATCCTAAATGGGGTGCTGAATTGTATGAAAGGTAGAAAAATCCCAAAAACGAGTTGAAGGTTTAGGGATATGAGTTGACCTGCGAACTGGAATAGGTGCGGGAACCTCTACTATTGAAGTCCCATTTATCAACTCCACTTCCACCTTTAGAATTTTCACCAGGCACTAACACACCTGATTCTGACGATGAGTGCCCAATAACCCGAGCCTCTTGACTTTCGATGATAGTCCCATCCCACTAGTATTTTTTGCAAAAGCCCAGCTTCAACCTCCTAATTTTTGGTGCAATTTTTGGTGTTGCCAACCACTATAGGGACAAGAATGGGCTCAAATTCAATAGAAATATCTTGATAGTTTTCTTCTCCCTGGATTTGAGCCCTATTAGAAAAAGAAAACATGTGGGCTTTGTTAAAAAAACACATCGCATAAAAAATAAACTCGCTTAATACCGGGATTATAGCATTTGTAGGCCCTTTTTTTTTTTAAGAGTAGCTAACAAATACACACTTTTGAGCCAGGGGATTTAGTTTCCCACCATTTTGAGTGTGACCGTAGCAAACACAACCAAAAATTCGTAAATGGGAAATATCAAACTTTTGTCCATACAAGATATCCATAGGGGTCACATAACCTAAAACATGGCTAGGCAATCTGTTGATTAAATAACAACTAGTTAAAATAGTGTCTGCCCAATAAGATCTGGGCATGTTTCCTGAAAATAACAGGGCCTTGGTAACTTCAATGAGGTGTTAAATTTTTCTCTCTCTTACACTACTCTACTACAGGGTTCCAACACAGGGTGTTTGATGAATGATACCCAAACTACTCAAGTTCCCTTGAAAACTCTAATTATTGTATTTAGTACCATTGTCTGTTCATACTATCTTTACCAAGGTATTAAATTGATTTTTTATCATGTGGCAAAACTCTTGAAAGGCAAAAAGAACTTCAGTCTTGAATTTTAAAAGGCAAATATACATAGCACGAGACTTATCATCAATGAATGTAATAAAATATCCGAAACCTTCCTTAGAATCAATGGTTGAATTACCCCAAACATCCGAATGAACAATAGAAACAATTCGGTAGATCTATTATTGCTATGTGGAAATGGTAACCTATGCTCTTTGGCAAAGTGACAAGGATCAACACTGCTTGAATCATGACTAAATGACACCTCAAGAGCATGTAATACTCGGTCGGATGGATGACCTATATGCCAATGCCACACTCGCGGATTGTCACCTCCTCCTTTTATCGTTGTCAAAGCTGCATTAGAATGCTCCAAGATGTATAACCTATCTTACAACCGCTCCTCACTAATCGTCCTACTAGTGCTGCGATCTTGAAACAACATTTTTTTAGGGGTAAAAGTAACATTGCAATTCCATTAGTTAGTACACTTGCTTACACACATTAAATTTGATGATAGTTTAGGAACTAATAAAGCTTCCAATTACTTTGAAAATAATTTAATTTGTCCCGGGAACTTGCACCCCGTTAGCAACTGTAATAGGAGGATGAAAAGTGCTACAAGTAGTATGAGACAATATATTTGAGGAGTTGCATATGTGATCTGTGGCTCCATAATCCAATATAAATCATGTTTTAGGAAAAACAAAGAAACATACTCATTACCAAATGTTGTGGCAAGTTTACCAAACTTCTTGCTAGTAGTATTTGTCTAAGCCCATGCTTTTTTGAATCGGCTGCTGCACTTGTTGAGTTAAAGAATCAAGTTTTGTCTGAATATTTAATTAATCTCCTTGAATAAACATTGGCATTCACCCCCTTCTCCTTGTTTTGGCAAAGATGAGGGTGAAAAAGCTAGCATCTCTCCTTAAGGTGACCATCACGATCATGGTGGTCACAATAAAAATGGATGGGTTTCTTGTTTTTTCCTTCGATGAATCAAGTGACTGAATCACCTTGCCTAGGCTTGCTAACCACATTGTGGGCTAAATGCTCCATGGGATTTGTTACCAACACACGATGTAATTGCATCACCATTTGTCTTGTTTCCTTATTTTGATTAGTGGAACACATGGCATTAAAGGATGGCATTTGTGAACCAGTTAGTATGTATCTCCTAGTCTCTTCAAATTTAGGTTCAAGGCTAGCCAGAAGCTGAAAGATGCAATCTTGCTCTTCTCGTTTGATGTAGTTGGCAACAATCTTAGTAGGGGGCATATATTGGTGGAGTTAATCTTATTATCTCTTCAGATTTCCTAAATGCTCCATAAAGGACTAATAACTCGAAGATCTCGGATGCATTATTTACTTGTCCATGCACTTCACTCAATGACTCCCATAAAGTTCGAGCAAAATCCGAATATGTGAATATCTCATGGATGCATGTTTCCATAGAGTTAAATATCAATATCATAACATTTTGGTCATTAGTTTGCTACTCTTCAAATTTTGAGCTACCCACCAGTTAAGTAGGGGTCTACCTATTGATATGCCCAAGCCTAGACCTTTTTACAAGGGCAATAGCTACAGCATAGGACCAAGGAAGGAAGTTATTTCCATCTAGCAACAAGGAAGTCAGATGTTGTGTGATTCATGAACAATAATAGCCTTTGAAAGATCATATCTAGAGGCTTCATCTTGTTTTGTATCCATGTCTTAGAACAAGCAGCAGTGCAGACACAAAACAAAAAAGAGCTGTAATTAATTGGGACAAGGATCTGATTGTTGGAACGCAAAAACAAAATTGATAATAGAATCAAAACACAACCTACTCTAATACCATGTTGAAGCTTAGGAGGATCAAACACACAAATTATAACACACAAAAATAACATGATTTAGCACTATTTGTACATCCACGGACAAAAAATCCCCCTCTCTTCCTTTTTGTCTTAGGGAGTAAATTTGCAATTATTCATCACATATACAATGTATAGTTGCTTTCAGCAAGGCAACACTAGAATTAGGAAACAAGAATAGTACAATAGCAATAATAATAATATCTCTTTTCCAAGGATAGGAGACAAAAGTTTGGCTAGCAATAATATCTCCTTTCCAAAATTCTCGCCAACATCTCTGCCGTAACAATCTTTTTCACAATAACCTTACCTTTCGCTAAGACATCTCGGATGAAGTGGAACTTCATATTGATATGTTTCGTTCACTCATAATAAACTAGATTATATGCTAAATATATCGTACCTTAGTTGTCACAGTGTATGTCCACACTTTTTTATTCTAACCCAAAGTCTAAGAGCAAACTACTTAACCATATCGCCTCCTTCACTATAAAGGTTATTGTCATGTACTCTACCTCAGTTGAAGACAGAGCAATGTGATTCTGTGAGGATGCTTTCCAACTCATTACACCACCTACTAGCATAAACACATACCTTAGTAAAGACCTACAATCATCCAAGTCAATAGCGTGATCCAAATCTACATAACTAGTTGTTGGGAGCATGTAATAGAAGTTCAATACCTTCACCTAATAAGATCACCAAGAGGGAACCCAAGCTTGAACCCATCAATATATTCAGTTGGACCCAACTTTGCTCAAAATGAGTTATGTGCCAATTTGGATATATTAACTGCTTCATACCACATCAATTTTCTGACGTGGGACTTTTTTAAAACAACTCAATCACACATGCATCCTAACAATTTCCCCTCCAAGTGTGAACTCAGTGTTAGGTCCACTCTCCTTTAATTCAAGTATCCTTCTTGTCCAACTTCATCCTCACAGGCCCGCGTTACTTCACCATAATGCTTACTTGCCTAGAAACTGCAACCATAAGCTCTAATGTTAGTTATTGAACATGTGCAGCAAAAGTTCAATACCTTCACCTAGGGAGATCACTAAGAGGGAACCCAAGCCCAAGCCAAAACCCATCAATATATCCAATTAGCCTAGTTTCACTCAAAAGCTTAAGCCAATAAGTTATGGACTAATTAGAATACATTAATTGCTCCATGCCATATCAAATCTTCGATATTGGACTTTTTTAACACAACTTATTTAAATGTACATCTTAATAGTTTATGTGGTTTATAATCAATAAAAGCCAGCAAAACAAGCTTTTTCATATTAGTTTAACGGCAAGCTAGAAAATGACAAGTTTGTTCTTCTACAGAAGGCAAAAATGTTGCTAGGTTTACATGTCCCTCCTTTTAACATTAGCAAAAGTAGAGGAGGCAAGTACGGGAGAAAAAATTAGGGTAAAGATGGAAATTTTACATACTTTATTAGGTGGATACCAATCTTGGCTGTACAATTTCAACTGTCCTCAAACCTTTGTAATCACATGCATTGAATATATGTGTGTGACATTCATGGATTGTGACCTCTTTCAGCTCACCTTTTCTTTTTCCATTTCAAGAAGGGAAAAGGAAGCATAGCTACATAACAATAACTATAACTACACATGCTATTAGATCAACTGTAGTTATTTAGAGTCACAAACAAAATGCAACGTATAATGTATATCATTCAGATGAATTTCCACAGCATCGTCAGATATTGACATTTCTTAAAACATTTAAGAAAAGCTATGAAAATCCCATATCGAATCCAATTGAAAGACACAAGTTCCTATATGATCATTATGTGGTGATTAGTTTTGACCGTTGCATCACTCATGAATTGAATGTGCACAAAAATGATAATACCATGAAAAATCTCAAACTAATATGCTTGTGATAAATTTGCTCGAAATTAATTTTTTGACCAGAAAAACCCCCCAAACTAGTACTTCCGTGACAAATTTACCCAAAATTAATTTTTTAATCACCAAAAATCCCATAGTGGTATACTTATGATAAACTTACACTCCATTAGTTTCCGTAAAATTAGATTAATATAAAAAAAAAAACACAAACTAACATTCTTCAGCACATCTCTAGTTACAAGTTGGATATCTAGTACAAAAAGGGAGAATTTCCATACTATGTCAGAATCCTCCTATGAAACCCTTCCTACTACTATAAATGCCCCAGTTTCTCTTAGCCCTCCTTTGGAACTTCATACCTCTAACGTCTCTAAAATTGACTATCTTTATGAGGTTTCTTACCTCAATGAAGATAGTAAAATTTTAGAGACTTACCTTCCACTTATAAATTTGTATTCTGCCTTTGCTAAACCTTCATCTTACTCTCATATCCATTCTATGAAGCAACTTATTAAGCATACTCCTTGTGAGGTTAAAGAGTATGTCCAGTCTTTGAACTTTGTCCAGCATCCCATCTCTACTACTAAGCGAGAACACTTTGTTACCCTTTAGATTCCTTATGAATTTCCACAACAATGGATATAGCAAGAATATCCGCACCTTCACTTTGGTTCTATCAGGCTTGTTTTATCCTTTCATGGAAGGAAAGGGTTACTTGTATTTGCTCAAATGGCTCTTTTTAGACACTCGATTTTTGGATTACCAACATGCTTGCATTGGTACCATCCAAACCATCCTTAATGCAAGAACAACATTTGTATACACTATTTCAAAACTTCAATATAGCTCTTCAGATCCACGACTTTTTTCAGCCCTTAAGGTTCAATTATAGATTACTGGAGCCCCTCAAATCCAGATTCTATTGTTGCTATTTTATATTATCAAATGATTTATTGGGTCTAGAATTATGCCACTAATCTCAATTTCCCTAGTTCTAAAGATGCATTTTATCTTGGTTGACAATGATTAGACTTTCTACATCTATGTGCCTAGACATATTCCCTGAGATTAGCCAATTAGGTTACTTCCAAATATATGGGTAACTAACTATGAAAAGATCCACCAAAACTTTAGGCCAATCTAGTCTATAGAGTCCCAGTTCACCAAGAAAAAAGATGGCACAATTGTCATCAAATTTAGTAAGGAAAATGAAGAAGCTACCTCTTCTATTTTTCCTACTATTTTTATGATGCAACCTTGTGTAGCAAACATTCCAACTGATGATGGTCATTCAAATTCAAAACCCATGATTGAATATTTTGACTAGGAGGGATGACCTGTTCATTAACAAGGATAATTGTACATGACACTACTTTGAGGATCTTGATTGTCAGTGCTCTCTTTGTACAAACCCTCGAGATGATGAAGAAGATAATAGACGTCTTGGAGAAAGAAATAGTCAAAAGATAAGTTTTATCAAATGTACCTTGATGGAGGCTCCACTATAGGACCTCCTGATGAAGATGGAGGAAAATATCAACTCATGGTCTCATATGGACCATGCTGACCATAGCCTCTTCCACTGGCTCCTGAACCATGTGAACCTCCACCACCACCTCAGTTACCACCGAAAAGGAAACCTTAACCACAAAAACTAGTTATCTCACCATTTCATAAACTCATTCATAAATGGGTCAAGAAAAACTCTTTTCATTTGGAACTACTCAAAACATTACAACCCTCATGTTTCCCAAAATTGGAACCACCACCTGTTCTCCTATCAAAGTATATGTTTCAACCTTTAGACTTTCCACGTTTGGAAAGATCTAATTCTAATGCTCCATTCTAGGCATTAGAAGAATTTATAGATGCTCAACATCAATTCCATCATATGCCTAAACTCCAAATCCCATAGATGCTGATGATCATGGGAGACAAAAGAAAATGACTATTGCTGGAGCTATTCTAAATTAGCAGTGGGAAAATGCTTTAGCACATAACAATATTCTCAAGACAATTCAAACCCGCCTTAATCATGTTAACCAAAAGTATGATCAAATAGCTTTGGTCATGAACAAATCGCTTGACATGTTCCAAAAGAAATTACAGCAGATAGAATCTTGGAGATTCGTTCCTCGTCATTATTTGGAAGAATAAATGGTTGAAATGGAAAAGTTGAGAAGATAGATTAAGTTACTAAAGTAAGGAAACTTTGTGCCTCCTTCAGATTCATATTCCCAGCCATGAAGTTTAGCACCCATGGAAGTAATTTCTCCCAAGGCTACATCAATTACTTCAATTTTTGAAGAAGCTCCAAAAACAAATCAGAGTATTATTGTTACACTTCGAAATCATATCACAAAAGTGGAAAGAGAAAAGAAGCTAGCTCCTTAACCTTTTCAAGAACCTCCACCTACTTAGATGGTTTCAAATCCATTTGAGACTTTTTGCAAGAACAAATTCGACAAAAAATACTAGCCATTGTTGTAATTGACTCCACTAAACAAAATGCCTCTTTCTATTCTAAATCAACCTTAGAATCGAATTCCATTTCCTTTGAAAACACTTTAACCTCTGAGTCAAAAACACCAAAGTCTTGTAAGCCTGCTACCTTTATGGCAACCCCCTAGGTAGAAATGCAGTCACAATCATTTGAGCTAGAAGCAGTAAAGATTCATGATTTAAACTCATATCACAAGTTTTTGACCTCAAAATATTATTTCATGCTCGATGATATCCTTTATTCTAAATGGCCAAAAAGACTTCAGGAGTTTCATGCTTGGCTCAATGCTAGAGCACTAGAAGCCTAAAAGATTGGTGGGAAACTGTTCCTAAATAGGACCAAATGACATTCTTGCCCCAAACGGATTTTCACCAGACGATTTATTAGAGCCATTACTTCTTTATTGGTACTAGAAGACCTTCTTGAGTTTTGGAAAAGGAAATTCTTTGAGAGAAAATGTTGTGCCTTACAGAACAAACACTTGAATAAGCATTTTTGGGAGATGCTTAAGTTATTCTATGCCCTAGGAGTTGATCCAAATCTGAAGTAGATATTATTGTCCTTCATTCCAAAAGAAATTGGACCAGTTATTGAAAAATCCCATCAAACTAAGCAGAAAAGGATTACTGACGTTTCTATTGAAGAAGTCCAGGAGGATACACATCTTGCCTTTGATGATCCTTGCATTCGGTGAAAATCTTTTAGGAGTTATCTCCAAAGCAATCGAGAACTTGACCGGGCTTGCTAAAGGCCTATGTTAAGAATCAAGTGTTCAAAGAAAGACTCTAGTGTTAATCCTTCTTGTGGAAATTGTTGTGAGAAGCGAAGGCACTTCAAAAGATTCTCCTTATGACACAAAAGGAGAAAACATAAATGGCAATTCTTGTGGAAGAGATGTTCTAGATGAAGTTCTTCTAGAAAGCGAAGGAAATTTGACAATTGCTATATCTACAACAAGAAAGGTCATTTTGTGAAGAATTGTTGAAAAGCTAAGGAAAAAAATTTCCATTTGATTTAGAAAATGGAGAAGGAGACTCGGGTATCACTACAAGATAATGGTGTTGAATCAAATTCTCCCTTGAAGATGAACCCACCAAATACACAATGTGCTATTCCAACATGGTCACATATCAATAATACTAAGAGTCCATCTAAAGAATCCGAAGGAATTTTCTTTTGTTCCTTGGACAAATCCAAACTCCCTACAATCTAAGAACTTTGTGCACATACTCCTTCCATTCTCCTATATTTCCTTGTTAAATATACCCATCTCTATTACTGCCTTCGTTGACACCATAGCCAATGCTTTTATTCTTGATACTAAGATGCTTCCAGGAAAGTACTAGACTTCATACACTCAGTACTTCAACTCTACTTCTAGAGAAACTTTTGCTACTAGAGTTCGAAGTAAACCCATTACAATTCAATTATTTCCCCAGTGTTCTATCACTACAAAAACCCTTAGCTATAGCTCACTAAATAAAGATATTATCATTGGTTGAGATATCCTCACACAAATTCCTACACATAATTTTGTCCAATGACTGTGGTTCAATGGACAATTCAAGGAATTTGTAGAGATCTAAAGATTTTTTACTATTAAGATGAATAGTGTACACCCATCCTACAAACTCTACTTAAGGCATGTGCTAAATTTCACTTAGATTTTGTTAAAAAATATTCTTACCCTTTATGGAAAAATCTTGAATTTTTTATCCATCTTCCATTCAAGAAAAATGAAGATGTCAATTCTACCAAAGCCAGTCACTCAGGCATGAATCCAGAACACTTGCTTTCAGCACAAAAGGAGTTCTCAGACTTGCTCCACCAAGGACTAATTGAGCCCTTAGATTCTCAATGGTCTTGTGAAGCATTCTGTGTGAATAAGCATGTTGAGTAGAACAGAGAAAAATGAGACTAGTCATCAATTACCACACTCTCAATCAATTCTTAAAAAATGATAAATTTTCTCTACCACATCGAAATTTTTTGTTTTCTAGTCTTAGCCAAGCTAAAGTTTATTCCAAGTTTGATCTTAAAACTGAATTTTGGCAATTGGGAATTCATCCTAAAGACAAGTACAAACATGAATTTTGTATCCCAAATCAGCATTTCCAATGGAGGGTGCTCCATTTTGGCCTTAAAACAACTCCTTTACTATTTTAGAAGGCCATGTGCAGAAATTTTCAACCTATCATGGCCAATGCTCAAATTTACATTGATGATATTCTCCTATATGGTCCAGATGAGGATTCTCATTGTAAATTGCTAGCTCAATTTGCAGAGTTGATATGAAAATATAGGATTATACTTTTCCAAAAAGGGATGATTATTACCCAAAAAGAAATTAAATTTCTTAGGATGCATCTCAAAGATGACACATTTTATCCGGGTTCTCATATTGCTGAAGAATTGCAAAAGTTTCTAGATGAACATCTTTCCCATAAGCTAGTTCAACAATTTCTTGGAATAGTTACTTATTTTAGGGATTTTGTCCCAAAAATCACTGAGTTCGTGAGCCTATTATGGCAAATGCTAAAGAAGGACGCTCTTTTGTGGGGACCATAGCAGACTAAGTCTGTGCACAAACTTGAAGAAATTCTACAACATCTTCTCCCATTGCAAATTCCTTTCAAAGGAAAAGGAATCTTGCAAACATATGCCAATGATGAATATTAGGCTGCTATCCTCCTTGAAGAAATTGATGGGAAGCAAAGAGTCTATGGACACAAGAGTGGAAGATTGATGCAAGCAAAGATGCATTACCACTTTACGTTCAAGGAAATCCTAGCAATAAAATATGACATTAAGAAATTTGAGTTTCATCTTATATGGCATCATTTCCTTGTAGAAATGGATATGTCCTCATTTTCTCAAATGCTGAAGTTCAAATAGAAGCAAATCCCTTGTCCTTAGCTTCTTAAGTGGGCAAAATGATTTTCAAAGTATTCATTTGAAGCCAAACAAATTGCGAGAAAAAGATACTTGCTGATTTCTTGTCCCAGAAAAAAGAATTTATGGCTACCATATCCATAAACATGTATGTGGCAAGAAATCCAAGAGGTGGTTTCAAAGCTTGAGAAGTAAAACCTAAAATGGCCTTCATATTTATACTACCACAAATCCTTGGGCTTATCCAAAACAATATTCTATTTGAAAACCTTGGAAGACTTATGTGGCAATACCATTTTTGCATCTTCAGCGAGTATGGTGGCCTTACTCTTAGCCTAGACGGATTGCACGCAAAATATCCATTCATCTATTTTTTGTCGTTCTCCCTAGATGAGGAATTCCTAGAAACACGCAAATGGTTTTATTGGTATTTGCTCAATTTTTATACCATTGCTATTGAGTTCCCAATAGCCAAAATGCCTCTTATCATTAATAGGATTATCCAAGGAGAACACAAGTACAAATTTTTTGGGGACATCTTAGTTGTTTTAAGCCATTGGGAGTATTGAAAAAATATTTTCCAAGCACAACTCGAAACATGTAGACCTAATGTGACGTCCTAAATTTCGATCATATTTTGGGATTATATGAAATGGTGATATTAATCAATGGCCTATTAGTACGATTACTCTGAATTGATCATTCATGAGTTAATGGACCTTTTGGAAATGCAATTAGGGATCGATACATGTATGACTAGCAAATTCAATTAGGAACGAACCATTCAATAAAGGTACGAAGCCAAATTGCAAGTGATTCTGCACACCTTCGATACAAACTATGAACAACGTTAAATTGATTCCTTTTGACCTTGTACTCAAGATTATCATTTGAACCCCTGGGATTACATGACAACTGAAGGTCGTCTCTAGTTTGAGAATTCGCTTAAACGTTGATAAAAAAACTATCGACCACGAGTCAAACTTGAGAAAAACCCTAAAAGGGCGCTTGATAGTCTAAACTATACTAAGGTGTGATTAATTCAATTTAACCTCGAATTTTCATCCAATTTCGAGTATCGATTTTTTAAGGACTTCATGACTAAACAATTGGACATTGCCACATTTATACTCAAATTTTTTGGTGAGCTGCAAAGTGTTGGAAAAGGAACTTTTGGATCGAGGAATTGGTCCCGCAAGTAGGCTGGCAACCCAATGTAGCACTCAACAAGGAGGGCCCAAGCTGGCCCACTTCTCCCTTCTCTTCAGCCCATGGGCCTTCTTCTTCTAGAAGCTTTGTTGTGCGGTCCTTAGACATTTAGAATTGCTTGGTTGAGGATGAAACTTAATGAGCAAGCCCCTAGGCTTCTTGAGCAAGATTTCTTCTTCATTCTCTTCTCTTCTCTCTCTCTCTCTCTGTTCGCCCTTGCCGCCGTCCATCGAAGCTGTTACCACTATGCACCGTGTAACTGCCGCCGTTCGGAGTCCAGCCATAGCCCACCAAGTGCCACTTGTCACTGCTGACCGCTGGTCCAAGGCCCTAAACGATGTTGCCTTCTGTTTCCATGAGAAATAGCCATCGGCATTGTTTTGCCAAAATCTGGCAACCATCCGTCATCCGTTGCCATCCCTAAGCCGGTTTAGTGTAACCCTCGTCCTCACCGTCACTCCGATGTCACCAGAATCTTTTAGTGTGTAAGTTAATTTCTTAATCCCTTAGTTAGGGGTTAATATTGCTTTATGAGTAGTTTAATTAAGCTTAAGTGTGATTAGTGGTTAATGAGGGTGATTTATGCTTAAGTATGGTTTATATGCTTTAATTAAGCTTAAGTGATATTATGATAAGCTAATTGTGACTTGATTGTGTTTAGTTGTTGCTTAATTGGGTTTATGATTAATTAGTATTAATTATATTACTAACCTTATTTATGATTGATTAAGTTGTTGATGAAGGATTAGTATTAGTTAATTATAATTAAATTATTTTATGGAAATATTATATTATTTTGTGGAAATTAGTTAATTATTTATAATACTAATTAATTTCGAATTATTGATTATTTATGGATAATTAATTATTTCTGGAGAAATAATTAATTATGATTATTTATTGATAATTGATTAAATTGAGCAATGTTTATGTTTATTTAACTATTGCTTATTTTCCTAAAGTTGAAGGGTATTTATATGCTATGATGTGAGTGGCCTTTGATTTATTAAGGAAGGGTTTTATGAAATCAAATTACTTTTATTGAGTAATTACTTATGGGATTGGTAAATATTTATATTTATTTTGTGGGTGTTAATTATTTATTAGAATAATTGACTAAAGTATTTTGTACTTTATTAATGAGTTTTTTTGGAATATAATCAAATTCTATACTTGTTCTGTGGTAATCAATTATTTATGGAAATAATTGATTATCGTTGATTGTTGGGGCATGTGATTGATTACCATTATTTGTTAGAGCACACATTGGATTATCGATAAATGGTTGAGGCACATGGTTAGTCATCAAGGTATTTAATTGTGGACAAGTTACCAATAAGTGTTATTTATTACGATGATAGTTACTAGTGATTATTATCTTGAGAACCACATGAATATTATAGCATTGATTGGTTGAGACTAATTGTTGGATTACAACTTAAACTGCTCTGTTGTTGGTTGTATTTAGAACTGTTGAATTATGCCAGTTCATGTGACCATTGATTATCATAACATTGCATTATACGTGTGCTAATTGTAACAGTATGTTTTATGAGTACGAACCATGGTTGCATTGGTGACAGAAAAAAGAAGAAGAAATGAAATGGTTGATAGTTGTGTTGCATGATCACATAAAAGGGATACCCAGCACTGCCGAAAGACCGCCAACCCTTGGGGTTGTGCCATGACCTTTGGGTCACTTGATTTCAATCGATTGCCTGGTAGTGGTCAGATGTTGAGTCACGGTAGAGGCCAGACCAATGCTCATTCGAAAATGCTGTCTAGGGGAAGGCCCATGATGTAGCCGTGCTCAAGGAAATGGATGATGCCTAGTTTTTGGACTAGTAGACCACCAATCATAAAGTTGTGTCGTGGCCCAAGGGGTCATAATAATTGGAACACATGTGAATGCTGATGCATGAGAAAGTTCAATGGGTGTTTTGATTATGTGAAATGCTTGTTGAAGTTGTTATGGCTTGAGTTATATTATATCCATAGGGTACATGTGCCAAGACAAGGTAAGATCGCCTATGGTTGTATTTAATGGTTGTTGGTTTATATTGTGGCTAAGTTTCTTGCATGTTAATAAATAAGGCAAAGCGAGGGTTGTTTTGCAATTGATCTGCCATTTGTACTAAGTTGCCTAGTTAGGCTGCACTTGAGGCAAACAGAGTTCCTAACCAAGGTTTCGAACTTTAACTTACTGAGTTTATCTCACTCCGTCATGGTTAACATTTTGAGGGTCCTAGTATGATGCCGTACCTAATGAGCTTCGATGTCCCCATAGACATGAGCACCACTATCACCACGCGACTTGTCCCAGGTCGCAATTTTGTTTACGAGTAGCATGTGATGATGGTATGGGTGGACGAGAGAGAAATGGACCATTACATACCACACGTCTTTAAGGCATGGTACATCAGGTAGGAGGATATGTTGTACGATCCCCTAAGAGGCTATGATAGGCCTCCATCACATGAGGGATCTGATGGACCTCAATCCCCCTGATGATGTGGTGATGGATCCCTCGTTGGGCAAGTCTGACCCTTTTGAGGCTAGTGATTAGGACCTGTCACCTAATCCCTTTTAACTGACCCTCCCCTCCTTTTTGGTAATAGTAAGTTAGTTAGGCCTGGTCCTTTTTCGGGCTGGCCTTTGGAACACTACTCGAAAAAGGGTTTGTATGTGTACTTTTCTCCATGCTAAAAATAAATAAAAAGTGCTGTTGTTGTTTTACTGCTGTATCTTTTTGCTATCCCTACTTGATGTTTAACTGGGTGTGTTTAGTATCATTTCCGCATGCATTTAATGACAAGATAAAATGAACTGATTGACAACAGAACCTGGGGGTCGCATATTTCGAACCATGAGTGAATTGAGATTGTTGCAAGCTCGAGGGTCAAAGCGTGACACTTATCCCAACACTTCATACAATTATTTTATTCTTTAGGCCATGGTTGTTTGTATGACTTAGTGGAGATATGTACAAAACTTTAGCAGATGTTAGAGTATCCAAATATAAACCCCAACCTATTCCAGATGAGATTTTTACAATTCTTCTCTGTAAAATCTCAGTTCACCCTTGCCAATATCGAGAATTGCAGAGGATTTTGTGTCAGAACAATTGAGTCATTCCACCATAGACATGGCCAAAAGACAACAATGATCCTATCTCTTAGGATCATTATGATGATTATTGTGCAACCCGACCAACAACCAATGTCCATTTGAGGATATACTATGGAGTTCATACACAGGCTAATGAAGACGATTATGTACCACAAATGTCTACACAAGATTTGGGTCCATCATCCCAAAATTCATGGGGAGGTCCATTATTACAAGATCCTTTTGATCATAGTGAATTGCAACTTATGCTCAATTTTGGCCTCAATAAAGAAAGTTCATCACTCCAACTTGGGAATTTCCCTAAGCTAGCAATCTAGCAAGCTTCACTGATGTCCCTACAAGCTCTCATCAGTCATCCAAGAGGCAAAGATCAATTGGAATAAATATTGCTCTAGAAATTGAAGAAGTAGAGAAACTCCCCAAAATGCTCACGCAACAGTATGGTACCCCTACTAACGTTCCATCTAATTCTTATTCACCTATAGATAATATAGGTACTAAAAATCTTGAAACCCTAGAAGTCGAAAGACTCATCAGGAAATACAAGAGGCAGAAGAATGGTGATAGATTAGACAACTTGGACAACGAGTCAAAGGAACAACAATCCACAGGTATGACCTGTGAGAAATCCTCACAAGAAGAAAACAAGAGGAAAAGAAGTTAAAAGAAGTCTATAAAGAGAGAAACAATGGGAAAAGAATTCAAAAACAGTTTGAGAAAAAAGAAAAGAAGGAAAAGAAAAGAGTTACTAGAAGAAAGTTTGGTCAAGACATTATTTGACACTATTTGCACTATTTAGTACTATTTGGCACTATGTAAAAAAGTAAGATAATGGTCTGCTGGAAGTGAAATTTCAGCCTATTTATGTAAGAGTTGAATAATTGGCCATGGTCGGCCTTAAAAAGTCTATAAAAGTCAATAGTGACCTATTGACAATAATTATATGTTTGGCATTCATCTTTTGTATGGTTTTGTGCCAATATAAGGCAAGGCTTGTAACGTCCTCCCAAAAAATAATATTGCGTGGTTTATTATGAATCCCTAAAACTATTTTCTCTTGTTTCATGTCTAGTATGCTTCCCTAAGACTAGGGATGTTTTGATTAATCCTGTTAGTATGCTCTGCATTTACCACAATGTGGAATTTGAGCATCAGAATTTTGCTATCTTAAAATTTTTCATGATATGAGTCAAAGAACAAATAGCAACTTGGTGACTAAAAGGCAATTCCTATTTCAAGGCCGCAAAGGGCCGTCTTTGTGGGATGGTATACATGCCATAAATTTTGTTGTTGTTTTCCCTAGAAAACGAAGAGAAAAAATCCAAACTAATACACTCATCAACTGTCATGTGTCATTCAACTTAGCAACTTGACAATAAAGTTTAATAGAAATTAATAGAGAATAAATTTATCACGGATATACTTTTAGATTTTTTATGATCAAAAAATTAGTTTAGAGTAAATTTATAACACATGTAACCAATTTAAAGTTTTTCGTAATAATAATCTCTTTTTTTTCACAGTGTACACTAGTCTCTCATCTCACCCTAATCATAATCTGTGTGCTGGTAACCTCGATCGCCTATGGAGATATGGATACCACCACGTGAAACGTTGACCCTGCGAGAACCGTGAAAAATGGGGGAGTACCTGATCTAAACACAATTTCGGGGAAAATTCAGGGCAACAACTGGAAAGCCCTCCAACTTTGAACGTTGACCGGAGACTTTTTGACTTTTTTAAGTAGGGTTATCTGTCCGGCTTTTGCCCTGTCCCTTTCTTTTGGTAGGGAACAAAGAATTGGAAAAACGAAAAAGCTGCTAGAGAAAGGAAATATGGTGGAAGACTGACTTTGCTTGCCCCTCCCTTCACGCTACGATGTGGATGGGCTAACCACCATGATTCCTGCTTTGTGCGCTTCCCAGACAATCAACTGAGAGAGTCGGAATTATAAAATTCCAGGATGGAATATCCTTATCTATTCGTTATGACATCATGATAAGATGAAATAGTTTTTATCGAGAATTTGCAGACCGATCCATCATTGGATGGTAGTGTGAGCGAAAATTGAGAACTCTTTGTTAGACTCGTTGAAGAAACTTATGTGTGATGCGAAATCTCATTCATCCGTGCAGTGACAAGGAGGCATATGACACTTTTGCTAATTATTTTTGGTGGAGGAAACTAGGAAGTTAAGACTACAAATTAAAAGTAGGTCACCAAATGTAATTAATTTATCTATGATCCAGCTTTATTATGTACCAAGAACTTTAATCAGGCATGCGTTGAACAAGTATTAATGACTCAATAATGTCTAATAAAATATTTTTTCAATCAATTTTAATTGCTTTCTTAAATTACCATCACCATCTGAATGATGAGATTTCACATTAACACGATGGTCTAAATTATTGGAATGATTTCACATTAACATAATTGTCTGAATTATTGGAATTTACATGCTTCAAAAACTTGGGGTCAACATAAATATCCGATCTAAAACACACGTGCTTTTAGACAGTGTAGAAAGAGATGATTCCCAGCCTCACAAATGGACACTTTTTAAAAAGTAAGGAGAATGATGTGAAACTTGACTTGGCAAAAAGAAAGGAAGAGAAAAAAGAGTCAATCATCAAAATAGAGAATAATTGAGTTAAGCCCAACATCCACGGCATGACTTACTATGTTTCGGTTGTGTTCCTCCCTCCTTCCCTTTTCCTGGCGTGCCTCATGATCAATGTCATCCCTGGCCGACAGGTTTTGCTAAGGATGACATAAGCCAATGATGTCCGTACAAATATCTAGAAATTGCTTTCCTTATTATTGGGTTTTGCATTGAAATTAACTGAGATTAGAGATTCCTAAAAATTGCTTTCTTATGATAAAGGCTGGCTGTGAAATTTATCCTGGGATACTAATGTTTTTCGAGGCGTGAGGTTATAATTCCTTCACGGGTTAATACCATTGAAAATCTTAAATTGGTACCTCCCATGACACATTCACTTCAAACTAATTTTTTTTCCACAAAAGATCCTTAAGTGGGGCCTCTATGACACATTTACCCCAAATTAATTTTCACATTATGAGGAATCTCAAATCGATTCCCTTGACCCAAATCTACGTTATGTTAAAGTAGATGCATGTCAGGATATGTGGATTTCTCATGTTGGTCCTGTCAATTTTTGTGACAAAAAATTAGTTTAAGATATATCATAGGTTCCAATCTAGGAGTTTTTGTGAAACATAACTTGATTTGAAATAAATGTGTCATGAAGTATTAGTTTAGAATTTTTAACGACAGTAATTCTTCCTTCCCCAACTCAAGTTGACTCACTTTCGGAATTAGTGTTGAGGAAGATTGTCTGATAAAATCCTATGGACAAGGACATTCTCGGAGCCAAAAGGAATGTTTAACCCAAAAAAAAAGAAAGGATAAATACACCAAAATTCATAAAATTTAGTAAAAGAGATGTGATTGGGTTGCAGAAATTGTTGCATAAAATTAAACCTGTCAAAATAAATCATAAACCCATAAATGTGCTGGGTTGGATTAGTTATATTTTGTAAATTGGTCATGAATTGGTTAAAATATAATATATGTGTTAAATGGGTCATGAATGGATTTACAATTTGAGTCTCCGCCATTATAACTCTCTTTTCATTCTCTCTCGCCCTTACTCGATTTCAAGCTCGCTCACTCCCCACTCTCTCTTCATTGTATCTCTTGTATTATGATAATACAATGAAACTCTAAAACTTCTGAAATTTATGTGGTCAGGGGGTGTCTATTAAGTACGTTTGTTCCAAGTGATAGCGTAACAAATTTTCATTCATTTCTGTTTTGACTCTTATTTTTACTCAAGCAGGAAAAAGAAGTCTTTGTTCGTTAGTCTTCATGGAAAAAGCAGTCTTTGTTGTATAAATTAACGTATGGTGATTGGGGTGATTGGAGTTATTGCAACACACTAACGTTTGTGCTTAGACTTGTTGCGACCCACTAACGTTTCGGACGTTCCCCAATCGGCAAGACAGCGACCCGAACGATTCTGATTGATTCCCGGTGGTCCTGCTTCTATTATTTTTGCAATGTCAGAGTCAAATGGGCCAACCTTTGAATTTTCGCCATGCCCTTCTATTCTCCAATGAGACAGCTTTTGATTAGTTTCCTGCTGCTCGCCTTCTAAATGATGAGCAAATTGGTCTTTTGGTGGCCTTAAGCGAATGCGCAAATTTTCCACAGCGTGACCCGGTAATGACAGATTGAGCTTTCTAGATGAGTACGGAAGATAAAACTTGGTTACATTGAGCCCAAATGATTGAACTAAGCCAATCCTCATTGCTAGTTCCAGCGCATCATGAGATCTGTGATTGATGGTCCTAATAAGCCTGATGTGCGGAAGGAATTTGTCTCGGACCATACCATAGGCTTGGCTTCTATGCTTTTGAAAAGTTACTCATTCAATAGAAGTTATCGGTGCAAAGTTGCTGCGACTTCTAGCAATCTTGACAGTGACTATTATAGTATTTACTATCATTAACACGCTTAGACATGTTTAATTAAAATGTAAACGTGTTACCCTTGTCAACACGGCACGATTAAATACATTCTGAGACATTAATATATGACTTTTAATGAGCATCTAGTGTATACCCAAGCAGAAAAACCCAGCGAAAAACAAAAAAAGTACCTGCTCGTACATCAACTAATGCGCTTGCCATCCAAGCATGCGTAGTGGAGTCTCAACAACCCTAGTCAAGATAGATAGTCGGAATTCTACTGTCCAATCGCAGTAAGGTGACAAAGAATGGTGTGAACAACCCATTTCAAACACGGCGGCAACATATTCATTGCTAAAGTTGCGTGACCATACTGTTGCTCGTCTAAGATTACCATTAATCTGATATGATTTCCCATAAAGAATCCATCTCTGGCTAATGTTTCCAGTGGTATCTGAACTAATTCCAAATTCGAGACTGAATACCGTCTCAACTAATGGCAATTATGTATCAAACTATTGGTTATCAGCAATTAACTTCAGTACAGTCGAAAGTGGAGGTTGAATTGATAAGTAATTCCTAAGAGAGTGCTTTTTGGACATTAGAATACAAACTACTATGAGAGGTTGTGCTAAAGAATAAGTTTCTGAATAAATTGATTTGAGTGGGAGAAGAACATCAAGGGTGCCAAAACTTTTTTTTTTCGCTCACTTGAGTGTTATATTGAAGTAAAATCAATCACTTGAGTGTCATCAAACATCCTATCTGAAAGTTTCTTTATTTTTGAATTTTTATTAATTGTTTATGTCAGTCTTGACAACGCCACATAAGATGATCGGTGTCCACATTGGATTTTCTAATGAGGTAAATCGGAATTGGCACTCAAGTGACCGATTTTTCAAATTTATAACACTCAAGTAAGCGTCACATGAAAGTTAAGGCATTCATAATATTCTTATCCTAAAAATGCTTATACATGTGTCCATTGAAGAAATGATTATTTAAATATTTGGAGAAATTATTAATTTAGTCTTAAACCTATAGTATGGATATCAGTTTAGTTTTAACTTTGCAATTTTATCAATATAGTCCTACACATTTGTGTAATATTTAAATGTAGTCTTTCCCATCAATTGTCATCACAAATTGCAACATGGAAATCAACGAATTATCCATGTCAGCATGCCACTTAGGACCACTGGCAGCAATTTTAGGTGGCAATTGGCAAGAAAGACTATTAAAATTTGGCCCAAAAGTTAAGGGCTACATTGACAAAATTGAAAAATTGGGCTGATGAAGTGGAATAATTAGTTGTCAGCAAGAAAATTATGACAAACATAATTGCATTATAAGACTATTCAATCAAACCATTGGCAAATACATATTTTTTGTCAATTCTAAATGCATCAGAATTTCCAAAGAAATAGAAGATAAAAAGGTAAGAAATAATTTTAAATATGGACCTGTAAGAGAAATTATGGTCAACTTAAGGTGAAAGGGGGTGTTGAAAGTCAAAAAATGGATGGAAAACACACAAGTCTTTATGCGTTTATCCTTTGTACATCATTGCTTATTTGAATGTTAAACCTAACCTACTTATTTATATTTGAGTTAATGTGAGTAAAATAAGGAGAGAGCATGATGAACTTCTAAAGCCAAAGGCCACATGGTGACTGGGAAAAAAGAGAGGTGAAGGAGGTAATTTATAATTAATACTACTGATGTATTAATACATAATAATTTTTTGGATAATCTTTTAATTTCAATCTTTGTTGAAAATTCAATTTAAAATATTTTGAATTTTATATGCAATGGGCTTCATCCACAAGAAGTACTCAGTTATATATATATGATGCCACCTTCTATTAGTATGTCTTACAAAGAATTAATGTGGGACTCTTACGTAGCATTGGCCCTCCCCAACCTTTTTACTTATAAATAAAAATGCTGGAATAAGGATAGTAAGAGTACCATAATTTTTGTATGGAGCTCACTTAAATAGCATAACTCTTTTTTTTGCTCACTTAAGTGCTACATTGGAGTAAAATCGATCATTTGAATGCTATTTTAAGCAAATCGTCCTATGTTGTTTTTTTAATAATTTCCCATTCTCACGTGGAATTTTTTAGTTTTAGAATTTTTATTAATTGTCCATGTCAGCACTAGCGAAATCACATAGGACAACTAGCATCCACATCAAATTTTCCAATGAGCAAAATTGGAATTGGCACTCAAGTATCAATTTTTCCAATTTGAGATACTCAAGTGAACGAAAAATTATTTTGGTACTCAAGTGAATATTGTACGAAAGTTTTGCCACTCCTCGTGTTCTTATTCCAATTTGAGTATTGAAGATTGCATATAACACGGTCAAATACAGTCAAAATAAATCATTAATATCAGAAAAGATAAGATTCCACTAACTCAAAGAGAGAGAGAGAGAGAGAGGACATCATCATAGACTATGGAGAAGATTATCACAGATCTGACAACAGACAGAGACAATGACTATGGCGTGCTTCAAGCACATGTGGACATGCGAACCAGAGGGACTCTTATTCACTCCTAATGCTTCCGTGGCAACCTTATTTTGACAAACCAACGACATATCAAATACTTCATGTACATGAATAAAGCATTTGCTTTGGAAGTTCATATATGCTGAATACTTTGATTCAAGTCACTATAATTGGAGCTTTGTCATGAATGATGAAGAAGAACTAGACATAGAAGAGGCTATTAGAAAGAAAAGCACATGTGTGCAGTATGATGAAACCACATAGACACCTCATTTTCCATCAATATGGCATTTGATGGCCCTAAACAGTTTAAGGAAGCTATCAAATGTGCAACCATCGAAAGAGTTGATATTGATTTTATCAAGATGACAAGATGAGACTGAGGGCAAAATGTAAGACTATTTATGCAGCTAGAGATGACAAGACATGCTTGTTTTGGCAAATACTTTCGACGATACGCACACGTGCACTAGTAAGGAGCTTTACATCCATGTACAGGCAAAATGTTATCTAGGCTTGTGGAGGACGCTTCCTTCAATGAAGTTGAAGGAGTTCAAGAAAATTGCGTGAGAGCATGTGAGCTTAGATGTTAGCCAATGTAGAAAGACTAAGCCGAGGGTAATACAAAAAATAAATGGGATGTACTCCTATGAGTTCAAGTGTTGTGGAATTATTGCAAAGAAATTATTTATAGAAATCCTTGAAATATCTAAAGGGAAAGGTTGTGAGAGAATAACCAAATTCAAAGACCCATCTTCCAATGGTTTTATGTTTGCTTTGATGTTGTGCGAAAAGAAATTACTTGAAGATTGTAGACCTTTGATAGGATTGGATGAATGTTTTTAAAAGGAATGATGTAGGATGAGTAACTGACTATTGTTCGGAGGGGTGCAAATAATCAAAGGTACACCATCGCATGGGCTGTTGTTAAGGTCAAAGTAAGTATTCATGGGCCTGGTTTATAGAGGCTTCAAAGTATGATCCTGGGACAAAGGACGGTGTGGGGTCCACAATTATCTTAGATCGGCAAAAGGTAATGTGATTACTTTTCCTTCACTTTGTATTTTCCATGCTTATGTCATGTATCTATTGTAGGAGCTTGTGCATGTACTTGAGGAGGAGATGTCATTGGCTGAGCACCGACGGCTGAGCACCGACAATGTGCAAGGCATATCTACGCAAATTGGCGCTAGAAGAATGGGGGAACGAGTATCGCCATCAATTTCAGATATGTGCAAGCTCAACTCTAACCCAGCAATTTGAAATGTAGCCCAAGGAATTGGATAAGATGAGCAAGATTGGAAAGGCTGACTTGATGAGGATTGCTCCTAAATATATGTGCAAGGCTATATACATGTCTATCCTATCTATGCTCGAGGATATTAGAGAGAAGATATTAACAAGAATGCGTGAATATTAGAGAAAATAGAAGGCAATAAAAAAGAAAATGCCTTTTGTCATATGCTTTGGAATGGAAAAAATAGAATTGAAGTGCGCCATAGGAGCGATAAACTTGTAGTTGACATAAAAAAAAAAAAAAAAAAAAAAAAACTCATGCCCTTGCAAACCATGGGATTTAGATGGGATTTCACGCCCTCAGGCAATCTATGTCATTCTATTTGAAGGGGAGGAGATAGAAATTTTGTTTGCCCATTGGTACAAGAAGGATATCTGTTTAAAGACGCACAATCACTACTTGGAAACATTGAATGCTGATAACCTTTGACCTTCTAGTGATAGAAACTCTTTGGTGACACCAACACCTCAGGTTATGCTTGGTAGGCCTAAGTAGAAAAGGATAAGAAAGCAAGGAGAATCCAAAAAGTAGATTCAAAGGGTCAAGACAAGGCACAAATATCACATAACATTTGTGCTTCAAGGCAGGCCAAACTCGAGAAATTGTCCATTGAAACAAAAGAAAAAGGTAAGGTTTATTCATTATATATCTCTCGTCTCTATTTGTGTCAACAATTTTTTAACTTCATCTGTAATGAATAGGATGAAGAGATAGTCGAACAGAAAGAAGCTAACCAACTTGTCACAAAGATGCATCACAAAAATGCCACCACTCAAAAGGTATTCTTAGCCTTACTTTTAAGCAAGTAATTATGTGCTTTTTCTTTTTCTTTTAAGTAAGTGACTATGTACTTTAATAAGTGACATTTTAACTGGAATGTTGTTTTGTTCATAATAGCCTAAACCGGAAGGTAGTCGAGCCATTTTTCTCCAAGAAATACCACGGTTAGTGCTAAGGGAGGAAGAGAGGGCACATTTATCACCAAAAGAGATTAGAGCTACAACTTTATAGTAGTAAACTAGTTGCTATGTGAAGATCTGACATTTGATTTGAGTTTTGTTCGTCTAGTGGCATAAGACAAATATTATGAAAAAGAAGCAAGAAAAATGGACATAAGCAGTGCCAGATTTGAATCATATTGGAAGTGTTAGATTAACAAGATCTCCAACAAAGAGGAAATTGACAAGAAGCAGCTGTTTAATTTTTATAGAAAGTAGCATTTCATTCATTTCCACAAAGAACAAGAGAGAAACAACACAATCTAATTGCGAAACAAGACAAATGCCAAACAATTTCAAAATAAAACTGTAATATATGGCCCATAGTCTTTTAAGTCCAAGCTCAGCCTATCAATATGGCCCTCAACCCAGACCATTTTTTCTTCTCCTTCAACAGATCGTGCAAGAGAGAAAAGAAAGAGACGGGGACAACAAAAACAGATAGAAAAATAGAATTTCTCGTGCATGAGAGGAAAAGAGGAAAAGAAAGAACGTTCGTTTTGGACGTCCCGACAAGCCGAATCAACACCATTTCGCTACGCTCGATAAGTAATTGAAGTCTCGTCTAACCAGCTAATCAAAAGGAATTACTGAAATTAAGGCCTGAAATTCGGATTTATGTCAATTTGAAGTTGCTGTGTTTGAATGAAGAGTTGTTGGGCTATGTATATGTATTGAAATTATTGTTAAGGACTTTGTGAAGCTATAGCATTTTACAAAACTCTAATTGAGCAAACGGTTTGCCCAAAATAAATTTTTCAATTTGGCCAGACGTGTTGGATAGATTACAAACGGCAACTTCGGGCTGAATTTCATTTGTTTTTGGCTAGATTTTTGGGTTAGCCCAAGTTAAGGTTCTTGTACTATATCAAAAGGGCTTTTTATGAACTGTATGCTTGCTTGAAATGGAGTTTTATGGAGGAAGTTATATAACAAAAAAAATTCAACACTCAAGCTGCGCATAGCAGTTGGCAATGGGTTTCCAATATGGGTGAGCTTTTTGTTGGCATATAGATATATTCTATCGATGAATTGGCGTAGTTTAGTCAAGTGGTTCATTAGAGTTTTTTTCCTGTGGAATCAAAGCACAGGTACATTCAATACTAGAGGGAAAAAAGCAACCCATATCATGAGGCCAAAAAGTCGGGGTAACATCTCTGTTCTAGCTTTTAGAGAAACATTTGAAGAATGAAGATAGGATATGAGACAAAACATGTATTTCCAGACTACAACTCCAGGGCTTGTCTTTGTACGGTAGTACCAAAAATCCTTCTCTTTTTCTACTTCATTTTTCAGTCCAAAGAATTAGATCGATAACTAGATTAAAAATGTACAGGTGGTAGTCCTCTACCTAAATCCGTATGCCCTTACAGCATCCACTTATGTTGAATATAACCGTTTCTTCTTTTCTTTTGTTAGCTGAAACATTAGATATAGCAGCCTCTTTTTTTCTTCTTTTTTTCCCTTTTGCTTCTAAACATATAATATTGCAATTGATCAATGAAAACTTGCGGTAGATTTTACCATCCACCTCTACTTCCGCCTCTTTATTATTCATATCTGGTTGTATTCTACATACATTTGAGTTGGATCAAACTGGAGTGTTACGCCTGTCCTTTCCCCCTAGCAACCAAACAGGGATCATTATCGATTATGTGACATCATGAATTTTGACTCATTTCAGGATATATGAAATAGTTATTTTATCTAAATTAACCACTCATAATATTGGGAAAAGCAATTAAGGATCAATATGCATATATGAAATAGTTATGCCGTGGCCCTTTGAGGTTGCTTGATTTTTATCAGATGTCTAGTAGGAGTTTGGATGCCGAGTCATGGTTGAAACTGGACCAATGCTCCTTAGGAATGCCGTCTGAATAGGGATTCCAAACGCTGTTGTGCTAGGGTGGGACAATATCCGGTCATATCGGAAGACCACCAACTCTTATGTTGGTCATAGCCCAAGGGGTTGTAATAATCAAAATACAAGTGAATGCATTATGCATGAAAATGTGTGATATGTATTCTGATTATGTTTAATGCTTGTTACATTGATTATGGTACATGTAAATTTATAGCATACAAGGTATATGCCAATTCAAGGTAAGAATGCCTACAGGTTGATTTGATGACTTGTTGTCTTATTACAAGGTTAAAATGACTAATTAGGTATATACTTAAGGCAAAGCGATGGTCACTTTGCTATTGATTTACCATTGATAATAAATAGCATGTTTAAGTTGCACTCAAGGCGAGTTGACTTCCTAACCAAAACTTAGGTTATTAACTCACTGAGATTTGTATCTCACTTCTTGTTGTTTAACTATTTTCAAATCTATATTATGGAAAACTGACAAGTGGTGCGGTTCGTTGTCGTGTTTAAAATAATAGATTAACCTTGGCTTTGCTGGTTCCTTAGGTTCAGTCAAAAGTTACCCGTTGTAAGGCTAGTATATGTAAACTTTGTAGGGTTAACGAGTACTTATACCAAAGTTGTGTTTTTAGTAATGTTGCTATTATGATTTTCTTGACTATCCCGATTGTTGTGTTGACTAGGGGTTGTTTATCGCTTTAATTGAAAGATAAAAAGAATGGTTGATGACACGTCCTATGACATTGCATTCAAATGACCACAAGAGAATAGGATTATCACGCACTCGAGGGTTGAGGCATGACAGATCAATTAAAATGTCTTTTCAATTTTCACTTCTATTAGAAATATTTACAGATCTCTTGATCTCTATTTTAAGATCTTTGTTTCATCCGAAATGAATGGAAAATTTTCACCCTACTTGAACTTCAAAAAGGTGCATTTTTACCCTCTCCAAGTTAAATCTTGTTATAATCATTTGAATCCATTTAATTTTCTTTGTTATCATGAACGGTGTAAATGATTTTCAAGGTTTGGATGTAATTGTACTTTTCGTGTGATTTGCCTTTGCAAAATAAATAAACAAGTAAAATTGAAAAAAAAATTCCAAAAACCATCTTCGACTTTTCTTGCCATATCAATCAAATTCCCTCTTCACATTTTAAAACCTAAAGTTCTTACCCTCACTTTTTACAACGGATTTCAAGTTTCATCTCTTGCCGACACATAATTTATCAAATTGCCATTTTATTTCTCAAGCTGCTCCCACCCTAATAATATCTAGTACCAACCTATACCCTCTCTCCTCACATTATAGGCTTGCTTAGTTCGACACTCACCACCACGTCTCCCCTCTTCATTGTGCGAGTTGCCATTGTGCGTAAATCTCCGTTGAAAGATCATCCCCAATAATTGAGAGCACTGAACAAGTGATATTAATGCATTACTCTAGCAAGTTCAATTTGAGCATACCATGGTGGTCCCAAAGTTACAGTAATCTTGGGTCATTGCTATAATTGTAGAACTAGCCCCTAGCTTTTTTAACTTGTTGATGCGACCTAATCACCAATTCAGATAATCTTTCATGAACATTTACTTAAATTAGGTTTTCTTGTTTTTTCAACACGAAGATATGCGGTAAATGCAATTGCTTATAAAGATATTTATCTGAGTTCACTTTAGGGGCAAACTCGCATCATGATCACCTACGGTTCTGCATGCGGCTTGGGTGTCGTAGGATGAGGATGAGTCCACAAAGGTTCCGACGGATCGCTTTCCTTCTTTTTCTTTTTTTTTCGCTTGGTGTCACAAAAGAAGAACAAAGCATTACATATGGGGCACACTTACAATAAAGTGCATCCACGTCAATAGATCTAATAAGTACAAACATATTTCCGTATAAAATAAAGGATAATCAGAAAAAAATTCATGATACGCCACACTCGCGAATTGAGATGGCTTCACATATAGTATTGCATGTTAAAAAAAATAACAAGAGGGTAAACTAAAACTTTATCATGGCGAGAGGAAGAGGCCAAAAGATATGACGTTTCCTGTTCAGTGAAAAGGCCAAAGACAAAAAGTCAATATACTCTCCCTGAGAGAGAAACCATCCGTTATGAAAATCCATGAATTCCATCACAAAAGTTAGAAATACGTCGTACCCAACATTATAAAAAATCTGGTTGTTTGATGCCCAAAGTAAGAGTAGGACTTGAAACTCTTATTTCTTCAAGTATCCCTCGGATCAATGATTTGTGGCATTCATCCCTTACTCTAACACATGTAAAATGGTTTATTTTGGAAACAAGTTTAGCTAGCTACCCGGTGAGCTCATCACAATTTTTTTAGAAAAGTCAAAATAGTGGTAACAAAAACAACGGATCACCTTAGCCTAAACATCTAACAGAAGCATGAATGAAAGAACGTGATTTGGCATTGGATTATTGGAGAT
This sequence comes from Angophora floribunda, assembly GCA_014182895.1. Lineage (NCBI taxonomy): Eukaryota > Viridiplantae > Streptophyta > Magnoliopsida > Myrtales > Myrtaceae > Angophora > Angophora floribunda. The sequence continues at coordinate 8,419,502 of CM024707.1, forward strand.
TTACACACAACACTAATTTCATTGATCACCTAACTTAAAAACAATGATGATCACTAAATTGAAATGCGATTTACCAAGGATGCCAACCACGTTCCTAACAAGAAGTTTGCAACTCATTCTAATCTCTACTGAACAGTCTACACACACCCACAAGTAAAGGTATGTGCTAATATGAATTCTTTCAATTGATAAAGCTCTCTCTCTAGTAAGAATTATTGTGGCCCGCATGATATTATTTATTATGTCGTTTAATAATTATTGAAATACTATAAAATAATATTAGTTACAAAAAGTTGCGACTCTAATACAACGAAATGGTATAATCCTCAAGGGAAGTTACCGTTTTTTCGAAGAGGTGTGACTCTTATAGAAGTTAGGAGGCGTTTTGATGGAAGGCACATATTGATAGAATGTATAAATAGAGTATGATCAAATCTCCACCCATAACGACAACAATAATTGAAAAAGAACATAGTATTCTCTCATCCATCAATAGAATACATTAAAGAACAGTGGGTTAAAGGAGAGAAATTGGATTTCTTCATTTGGTTCAAGTTCTTCAATTTTTCACAACGATTATCTTCAAAGATAACACTATGGATAAATGTATGTTCTCATTTATTTGTGAAAATCATAAAGATTAAATATTACTGGTTTTCAAATTTCCGCATTAAAGAATTATATGTATCCACTAATAGTTGGTATCAGAGCCATTGTTTATGATTTTATGATTTTTTTTATTGAAATATTATGATTTATGTATGAAAATTCGTCGGACAATCCTATTCATACTATTTGTTGTTGTTGTTGTTGAACTGTTTTCAGAGGGTTCAGTCAAAGGATATCCGAATGATGGAAAGTTTTCATGGAGAAAATGACAAAAATGGAGGAATTCGGCTAGAAAAAAAAATTGCAGACGGGGGAGAAGAAGAAGGTGCATGGAGACCAAGTGCGCACTGATGTTGCAGGCGAGTGGAGTCTTTGGTGCGTGCATAGCACGCACCCACACGGTAGTAAAGGCGCATGCATGGCAAAACCAAACCCTAAGGGTCAAATGGGTCCTCGTGCCCGACCCAACCTTGACCCGACTCACACCCCTCTTTTTCATAGTCCTTCTGCAGCATTGATGGGAGCAGCCGAGCGGTCGAAGTGAGCGATGCCGATCGTTGTGGGGCTAGCAGACGTGACAGCAACGCAGTGGGCGGCAACGAAAGCGACAATGGGCTCGACGGCATGAGGCTCAGTTTGTTGGTCGCAAAGAGCAGCAACTCGGGCATGTGGTGGTGGGCGTGAGCGGTTAGAAAAGGTGATGACTGGTTGAACAGCGTGAGGGTCTGATGATGATGCTAGCAAGAACCGTTGTTGGTTGCTAAAAGGCGGTAGGTAGGTGGCTTCCAATGCGACGTTGGGGCTCGATCCCGCGTCTCTTTTTCTCCTCTCTCTGATCTCAATTACAACTCCAATTTCTCTTGCCCAGATTCGCTCGATCGCTCGGAAATTCGTCCTCCCTGGATATCTCTCCCAGGAAGCCAGAACCTCTGAGCTCGCTGCTCGTCCTCCTCCCTCTAGCTTCTCTACTCGAAGCCCTATTTATAGGCCAAGGGGGGCCAGTCGGCGAAGGCTCTTCTATCAGTCTTTAGCATGCCGACCGGCCTCCTCTTTGGCCGAACCGGCGTCACGTCATCCGCCACACATGGAGAGCGTGTTTCCGCTAGCTAGACATCTGGTGGGCTGCCCACCATTGCATCGTCGGCCTGCCAAGCCTGCTCTGCCGCCTGCGCTCTACTCTGTGTTGTCCTCTCCCATGCTCTGCTTGTCCTCACTTGTGTGAGAAGGGAGAAGAAGGACGTAGGCTAAGGCTGGGCTAAGCTAAGAGGAGGAAGGTGAGGCGAGCTGGGCCCCGGGCTCGCAAGAAGAGAAAGAAAAAAAGTGGGCCAGACGTGGAGGCCCAGGCCCCGTGGGTTTTTGCTCTCCTTTTTCTGTTTTTTTTTTTTTCTACAGGAAATAAAACTCAGTGGATGCACAATGTATTAGTACCTAGGTGATGTGAAAAAATCTTTCTTTGAGGGTCAAATTGATCCCTAATTTTCTATGCAATTTAAATTCAAATACTTAGTCAAAATTTAAATATCAACACTTGTATTTTAAAAAAATTCATTATTGATTTTTATGGAAATATCAACTAACCATTTTCTGGTTGTAATTTCTAAAAATAGTAATAAAAATCCCATGTCTCTTGGACAAATAGGATTAGATGATTCTAGAGGAGAATTTTCTTCCTTTTCCTTTTGTTTTATGAAATTTGCTTTTATTTCTAAAATATCTTTCTACATTTCTATTTGGGCAGTTTTGAGATTTTGGGTTTCTTGTTGTTGGTTATTGATTTCATGATTGAGGTTTCTTATAGAAATGGGTCGAGAGATGACTTTTTTACTTGTTTCCAAAATAGTAGAAAGGTTATAATGAACATTGGATTGAGATATAGATGCTATGGATGGTTTGAGATTATTAAGATATTTTATTTTAACCTCAAGTTCCTAAATTTGGTCGATTTTTTGCAAAAAAATCTCTTCATCTTTGGTTAAAACATTTATCTCCAAAGACTCTTGATTATCTTCTTCTTCTTATTCTAAACTGGTCTCAATATCGTTGACCTGAAGACCATCTTCTTCAATAGATTCATCAGAAGAACTACTTTCTTTTGCCATGATTTGAAGAAGACTGTTGAAAGTTTCTTCTTCCAAATTTAATTCATGGAATTTTTTATTTTTGCAAAATTTAGAAGTATGACCCTTTTTACCACAAGTGTAACATTCAATATTTTTAGTTCTTGTCTTATTGAAATCATTTCTAAAATTTTGTTTCTTGCCATCCCTTTTATAAGATTTGTTTTTGTTAAAATTCATTGTGGATTTTTTGGTAGAGCATCAAGGGCAATTTTCTGAACATTTGCCTGAACATTTAGATTTAGAGGACTTCGAATTTTTTAAACTTATAAAAGAGGGGTCATATTGAGCACAAAAATCTTTCAATCCTTTGTTTGAAGTATTTGTTTTTTCCTAAGTTGTTTTTGAAGATGTATGTTGGTACATACTTGTGTTCCAATTTTATAAACATAAGAAGCTAGTTCACTATAAGAAATGACATTATATGAGATTTGTTCACCATATTCCTCCCTTAACTTATTGTGAACTTGTTCTCCTATAAGTTTAGAAAGACCAGCAAGAAATTTTTCTTTCCAAAATGGTTAATTGCAATCTGTTCTGAGGAGGACTCTTTGGAAAAAGACATCTTTATATTCTCTAAATTCTCCTAGACATTCGCAATTCATATTGGATAGAAGATTAAGGCTCTTATCATGAATATGTGAAGGATCTCCTATGAAATGTTGGGAAATGGTATATAAGAGAGTATTGACATCATCTTGAATAGGTTTGTCATTTTCATCTATTATTGTATGACCATCATCATCTAATTTATAAGCATTGAGAATTTGTGATCTCTGCTCATCAGTAAGATGATTATCCCACCATCATTTTAATTGTCCAATAAAACCGGCTATTACAAGATATGCTACTGATTGATTAGTAGTGTCGGGTATGTTTTTATAGGTATTGACAAGTATAAACATTTGACTAAGAATATTTAAAAGATTTTGTTCAAAAACACCTTCTATGTTCCATTCATAGATGGACCCTGAAGAGTATTTGTGTTGAGTATTAGAAAATGATTCTCCTAAAGCTATGTCAAGAGGTGTGGCTCTAGTGTAATATAAGTTTTGCGGATCTTTCCAAACAATTTTATTGATTTCAGTAATAGATTTAGTATCGAATTAATCCAAAACATTAATTTGATCCGATGTGTCTTTTCCAAGAAGGTTTCTTATTTTAGGAGTATCCAAGGTCATAGATGGCTTGAAATCATTGTTGGAAGTAGAAACCATTTTTCCTTTTTAAATATTTTTCCCTCTTCTAAAGCCTTAGCAAAATCTTTGTTGGGATTTTTTGGTAGTTCAAAATTTTTAAACAAGGGTGTTTTTAAATTTTTGGCTGGGCACCTATATTATGAGCAGAATATCTATTTTATCCAATTTCTTGCCTATAGTATGAAGATGTTGATTATAATAATTATTTTGTTCAACAATCTTTTTTATCCCTTTTCCATCGATTTGTAAAGATGTTTTGAAAGGGGAAGCAATTACTTCAATATCGTTATGTAGAATTTTTATTTGTTGGAGAGGTGGATGATTGGATTCTATGATTTGGCGGTCATTTAACTGCCATTTATAAAATTGATCTGGAGTATATATTTCTTTGTTTTTTAGAAAACAACCTTCAAACCGGTCAAAAAAGAATATTTGAATCTCATGTTTACACATGTATTCGTAATATTCCATTTCCTCTTTGATTTGTTTTGTTTGATTTTTGAAATTTGGAAAGAACCAATTTCTGATTTCAGTATTTTGAAAAGAATTAAATTTTTGGTTTAGATGATTCTTATTGGACACAAACTCTTTATCCAAGACGTTGATTTCTAGATTAAACATTTTGGAAGGAGTAGGATCGGGATAATTTGGACTTCATTCTTGCTGGTAGACTGGTCTAGATATTCCTATCTATTGTCAACGTCACTAATGTTGGTGAGAGGGGGAGCACTTGGTTGGGTTCCTTATGGAATGATAACATAAGGTAGATTAGGTTTTAAATCAACTGATCTTCTGGAAGAGGATGAGTGGAAAGAAGAAATTGACCTAATGTCACAGGACGTTCTAGAAGTATCGAAAGACATTCTAGAAAACTATATAGTTACTGCCTTCTAGATGTTGGATAATATTTGAAGGATCAGAATTATGAATAATATGTTGGGAGACTTGGTTTTCTAATTCCCATTGTTCAGGAAGGGTAACTTGGTTCTATTGAATTATCCTAGGAATGATAGTATTAGCTCTAGAAATATTGGTCTATAGAAGAAGTGTTTCTCTGGTATGATTGATTTTAAAAGCTTTGCTGCTGAAAGTAGAGTTCATCACTTTGTAATAGACTCTATAGATAATAGCAAGAGGAATGAATTTTTCAGCTATGGAATAATTGTGAGTTTTTTATTTGCAAAGTAAGGGATTTCAAAATATTCTTATCTTTAAGAGAAACTATAAGACCAATATGACAATCAAAATGGATAGGACCATTGTAGAGACTGGTCTCTACTGTCCCAAGATGGAATCATCATATTTTAAGAGTTCCGCATCTCTTAAGATAAGGAGTAAAAGAAGTGTCTAATCCTTCTTTAGTTAGGGGTTTAGCTCCTACTTGGACTAGACAAATATGAATATAATTTCATTTCTAGGCATGTTTCTTTTTTATGGAATCTCTATTTAAAAGCCGTATAAAAGAGAAAGAATTGAAAGAGGAACATTTTTTTCTTCAACAACTATGACATAATCATTTTTGCCAAAAATTCTCCAATTAGAATGCTCATAAATCTGATTAAATTTGACCTTTGGAATAATCCAATTTTCTATGGATTTATGAAAATATTCTATACTAATCTCTTCTCTATTTATAGGGCCTTGATCTAAGAACATTTGTGATATAGAACTAGAAGAAGACATGGATCTTCTTAATAAATTCATTGCACGAGACTACTTTCTTCTTTCTATGGTTCGATAACTTATGCTAACAAACGAACTTGGCACCCACTTGGGTTTTACTGCCGGGGCCACACTAGACATGCAAGGGATGTAGAAAGACTTCCATGGAGGAAATCATCTCAAGTGTCGAAAATAAAACTTACAAAGAGTCACTATATATATGAATAAGGAGAGAGAGGGAGAGATGGAGTTTCAGTTGTAGTGTGAAACCCAATGGAGATCCTCACTCGTAAATTATACTCTTGTCAAAAATGTCTCGTTATTCATTCATTTTCTATGCTCAAAATTATTAAACACGCACAAAAGAATCATTAAAAGCACGATAATCACGAAAAAAGCTTAATTAATTAAATAGATTTGTGTTTAGCTTCGCTTACTAATTTATAAGTGTACTAGTCTCGCTAATCAAATCCATGCCTGTGATCTTTCTTTCTCTTTGCTTTCTTTTTTTCATTTTCCAGCATAGATTTAGAAGGGATATTTATTAGAATCGCCAACTATCGCGAAAGAAAAAATGCGATTCCTAATTAAAACGTGAGCCCTTCTTTCTCTATACATCCATTCAGTAATTTATCCAAATTCAAATTCAAAACCTCTAATCCACATTTGAATTTTTTTTATAATCCTTATTCGAATAAGCTGCCAGAATTTTGGCTTGGACCTTATTGGCCTATAGAAGGGTTAGAGATGTTTTGTAATCTGTTTATTTGCTAAAAAATAAAAGGAAGGATTGATTTGAGTTCGCAGGCTCGGTAAGCCAATCGTGCAATCCTCATCTATCACTATTAATTTGGATGATTAGCCAATTTTTCAAACTGTAACTACTATTTTATACAAAAAGAGGTCATGATTTTCCATATAACCCACGATGGGATTGATTGATTATATACAACTATTATGGTACACTACAAGGTAATATTGAGAGTTAGGTTGACATTTGGACCTCGATCGATGCCATACATGCAATCAATAGATAGTAGGGGTGTCAAATGGGTGGGTCGGGTTGGGTTTGGATCGGGTCGAAAATAGTCCAACCCATATTGACCCATTTAACTCATTTTCATACAATATAAATTTCATGACCCATACTTGACCCGACCCATACCCGACCTGACCCATATAACTGAAATACAATAATAGTTAACTTAATTTAGGAAAATCTACTCCTATTTAATCCATTTTAAGCTCCTCACGTATAAGTTACTTGAATAAAACATTTATATCAAATTTAAAATGTAAATTAAATAAAAAAATTATTTAATAAAATAAAAAATGTGAACATCTTTAAATTGAAATACTTCTAAATTTTTTTAAAATCGATTTTTAGTTATTTTAAAAAAAATGAATTTATTATTATTATTATTTATTTTCTTGTTTTTTCCCATTCTTCTCTGTTTTCTTCCTTCTTCTTCCTTAGTCTTCTTTCTTCTTCCCCCCTTGTTCCTTTGCCGGCAATGACTGCCCAAAACGCGGGTCGGCGAACTCAATGCTTGGCTAATCTAGGCGAGCGTGAGCTCGCTGGCTCAAGCTTCATCACGACTAGTGAGTCGCAAGCTTACCACGCGACTCGTCGACCCAGGTGAGCTCGAGCTCACCAGCCCGAGCTTTGTTGCAGTCGGCCAGCTCGCAGCTTGCCTGATCCAAGCGAGCTCGAGCTCGGCCAAGGCTAGCGAGCTCGCAGCTCGCTTGAGGCCGGCAAGCTCGAGGCTCACCACTCGGATCTAGGCGGGCTTTGAGCTCGCTCCGCTGAGGTTGGCAACCTCACTATTCGCCCGATCCTAGTGAGGCAGAGCTTGCCTATGGCAGTTCCGCAGCCTGGTTCATAAAGGAAAGAGAGAAAAATGACGACGATCGAAGAAGAGAGAATAGAGATTCTGAGCTAGTTCAGAAAGGAAAGAGAGAGGGGACAGAGGATGGAAGGGGATGGAAGAAGAGAGGATAGAGGGAGGTTTGGGTTTCTGCATAACCCACATTGAACCCATTTATTTTTTAACTTTACTTTCTTAAAACGCATTTATGACCCATATTTAATTTTCACTTAACTTATATTTGACCCATTTAACTAAAAGTGAGTCATTAAATGAGTTTATGACCAATATCGACACATCTAATAGATAGCATGTTACAATATAATAAAATATTAAATCATTTTAATCTAATAGTTTAAATTTTTAGAGCAATTGATTCTAATTTCACAAAATCTCACATGGTTGTAAAGCTGAGCTCCTAAGTTCAAATTTTTCCAAGCCCTATTTGCCTCATCAATTAGATATGTCCACGCTCAGTACTAGGCAAAATGATAGACTAAGTGTAAGGGAGAGTATCATAACATATAGAATATTAAACCATGTTTTTATTTAACAACTTAAGCTTTTAGAATATTTGATTATGATCCCACAAAATCTTATTATGTAAGTATGGGAGCTGCTATTATATATAGGGAAAATGTTACCAAAAACCCTAAACTATGCCCCTGAGGACAATTTTACCTTGAACTTTTTTTGTGTCATAAAAAACCCTAAACTATGTCACTTGAGACAATTTTACCCCAAACTTTTTTTTTGTGTCACCAAAAATCATAAACTATGCCACTTAGGACAATTTTACCCTGAACTTTTTCTTGTATCACAAAAAATCTTAAACTATGCCACTTGGGACACATTTACCCTAAACTTTTTAATTAAAAGGCATTTTCATCTTTTGACTTTTTTTATTTTTTTTCCCTTTCTTCCCCCTCTGCCATGGCCGGCAGAGGGAAGCCAGCGAGGGCCACCCTCGCCGATAGCAGCGTCCAACGAGGGTGCCCCCTGATCGGGCGAGGGCCACCCTCGTCGATAGCGGCGTCTAGCGAGGGTGGCCCTCGAACGGGTGAGGGCCACCCTCGGTCCGGTGAGGGATGCCCTTACCGGATCTAGTGGGCCGGCCATCCCCTGACTCAGGCAAGGGATGCCCCCGACAGATTTGGTAGGGGCGTCCCTCACCCAACTTTAGTGAGGGTCGCCCTCGTCGGATCTGGCGAGGGCGACCCTCGCCTTCTGGCCGATGCGGCCTTTGCCTGACTCGGGCGAGGGTCACCTCCGCCGGATCAAGTGAGGGCAACCCTCGCCTGATCTGGTGGGGGGTAACCCTCGCCGGATCTGGCAAGGGCAACCCTCCCCGGCATCGGGCGAGGGTTGTCCCCGCTTGATCCAGCGAAGGTGACCCTCGCCCAACTTGGGCGAGGGCTGCACCGACCAAAAGGCTGGTGGGGGCGTGTCCCTCATCTAAGTCGAGGGAGGGCCGCCCCGCCAGATCCAGCAGGGGCGTCCCTCACCAGACACTGCTGCCGACAAGGGTGGCCATTACCGACTTCCCTCTGCCGGCCATGGCAGAGGGGAAAGAAAGGGGAAAAAAATAAATAAATAAGTGAAAAGACGAAAATGTCATTTAATTAAAAATTTTGGGGTAAATGTGTCCTAAGTGGCATAGTTTAGGATTTTTTGTGGCACAAAGAAAGTTCAGGGTAAAATTGTCCAAAGTGGCATAGTTTAGGGATTTTGGTGGCACAAAAAAAAAGTTTGGGGTAAAGTAGTGACATAATTTGGGGTTTTCATGGCACCAAAAAATGTTCAGGATAAAATTGTCCTAAGGGGCACAATTTAGGGTTTTTGGTAGCATTTTCCCTTATATATATACACATATTATGTCATGATATTAGCAATTTGATTTTTAGCAAATTAAAAATGCCAAGCTTCTTATAGAGATCATAGAAATATGCTCGTGGGCCTTCCTCTGAATCTATCAGAACCGACATCGAATTTCATTCAATCCATTGCGGACAGGGTGACAACAAGATGATGTATGCATGATATGCGTCTTAACCGATTATGAAATCGACTCTTCGTCCCTAGCAAGACTCGTGTATTATTATTTTAAATTCAAACGGAGACTTTAAACAAAAAAAAAATTAATATCATAAAAAATATCAAACAAATATACCCCAAACTAATTTCTTGATCACAAAATCAAACTAGTACACCCATAATAAATTTATATTAAACTAATTTTTTGATCACAAAAATCCAAACTAGTTTATATATAACAATTTTATCCTCAATTAATATTCATTAAATTGAATTAATGCCACAAAAAATCCCAACCCATATACTTATGATAAACGGAAAGTAACTCCAAACCGGTATGGTCATCAAATTCAATAATTTGACAATAAAATTTAATGAAAACTAACGAAGGGTAAATTTATCACATGTGTACCAGTTTGAAATTTTTTGTGATCAAAAATTAGTTTGACATAAGTTTGTCACATTTTAATTCATTTAGAGTCTTTCGTGATATTAACAAAAAAATCCAAAATGAGACTCCAAAAAAAAAATAGTAAAAAATTTAATTTTTTATTTTGGGAAAATTACGCAATCTATCCCTAAAATATGGCCTAATTTGTAATATGATCCATGAAATTTTGATTTGTTCAATGTGATCTCTAAAATGTAGTCAAATGTGTAATATCATCTATAAAATTTCAGAGTTCTTTTCCATTTTATTTTGTCACCCTCCAAAACCAAACGGGAGCACCGAGCACATTATGCAAACCTTCTCGTCCGAGAAAATATTGGGTGGACAGGCCACCTCCACGTTACTATGCACCTGACCATTCAGCAGTCAACACGTGGCGACGTGGGTCCCACCCGATTGAAGTCTCTCTCCCTCTTTCTCTCTTTCCACTGTTCACTTTATCCAACCCGCAGCTACCGCCCCCGGGGGCGGCTCTGCAGTGATCGAGCTTTGATAATGACGACCCTCCGACTGGTGATGACCTCCTCAGCAAAGTCGAGCAGCGCGAAACTGTCGGATGAGTCGCCGCCGACGGCCCGCAGCGCCTCCTCGTCTTAGTCGGCGAAGAACTCGAAGATCTTGGCCTTGAAAGTGAAGGCGAAATTCTGGAACGTGGCGGATATCTGCGGCGGCTCGGAGGCGGCGCCGTTTATGTCCGGCATCGTCGTCGTCGTCGTCGCCGTTGATTGAAGAACACGAAAGACAGAGAACAATAACGGAGGTCGTTCCGCTTCCGTGACGAAAGTTGCGCGTTGGGAAGATGAACAGTGGAGAAGGAAAGAATAGGGGGAGAGAGAGAGAGAGGCTTCTTAGTGGGACCCATTGGCGACACGTGGCGATCTGTAAATGGTCTGGCGGCACGGTGAAGTGGAGGGGCCGGCCCATAAATATATTCTCCGCAGAGGAGAGGAGAGAGAGACGAGAGGACTTCAAATCTCCTGACAAGTGGCCCTGCGCTGGACACGTGACGATCATTGAGTGGACGAGACTCCGCTGACTTAGATAAGATTTTCTCGTCATCTTTGGAGAACTCCTCGGCGCTGATTCAGAACTAACGTGAACTGATGAGACCGACGACCGAGGGGAAGAGATAAAGCCTGTTCAGCTGGAAATTCGACAGACCACATGGATCGATTCCTTGAACGGTGGACCAAAAGCAACCTCTTTACTCTGCATACAATGTTCTCACTCAATAGAACCTGAAAAACTTTTCTGTGTTCCGTACCGAAAGTGGACTCATGACAGTCCGGATCCTAACAAAGGCTAAAAACAGCTCACTGGTAGACAAAGTAAAATTCCATTTACCGATCATTTCCACTGGAAATGATCAAAGATGGATGGTTTAAAAAAATATTGTCTTATATCTTGGAGGCGATAGTGATGAGTCGGCAAGTCAATGTCACGGACTGTCTGCGCTTCGGTTTACGGATGGAATTTTTAAAAATGCCTTTAGCTGTTAAATCATTTCAAAGTTACGGATCGCCTTAGTATTGATTCATTATTTTGCATTATTCAGGTCACAAGCTGGACAGAAGTTGCTGTAAACAGTGTTGCGCATGTGGGAGATGAAGTTGTGCCATTCTTAAACTCAATTGTATCCAGAAAACAGGTCTCATTTCTTGGTCCCTTTTGTGTCGGCAGCATACAATAGATTTTCTGGAGACTGTCTGAATTAAGGAATTTACTTCCAAGCAAATCAATGGATTTGCCAACTTTACTGAGAGACGAATGCGGCAAAAGATAAGACATTCAATGGTGATATCCATGGAACAGCAACATCTTTCGTTGCTGACCTGCCTTTCTTCTTTGAAGTCTATGGATCTAGCTCTAATTGACATATCCATCTCTTATGTTCTCTATATTCTATAGTAGACAGTCAGAAAACTAGTCTTAGGAATGGATCATTTGTACACAGTCGGACAAATTGTCTGATGCTCGTCTTTCTGTAGGATAAGTTGCAGAAGTTGGGAGTCCAAAGCCCTTCGCTAAGCTTCTGCAACTGTTTTAGTACTAACAATCAGTAAGTGTTGCACTCAAGAACATGAAAATCGCTCCGTGGCATTCCCTCGTTCTTGGAATTTTCGAGGAGTGGGACGACATCGAAATTGTGTCGGGATTTCTTCTCGACATTGTACTGCGGAATGCTACATTTGAGCAGCACTTGCAGTACCTCCTTCATTGTGGGCCTCGTGGAAGGCAGAGTAGCAGTGCAAAAGATCCCGAGCTTGAAGACATTGCTTATTTCATCTACGTTGGACTCGTCCTTGACCTCCTCATCCAATGCGTCAGATATCGGCTTGCCATCTTGCATGTGACGCCATGCCCAATCAGCGAGGCACATGTCTTCGTCCCCATCGTTAGCCTCCTTCCCGGTGGTCAGTTCCAAGAGAACCACCCCAAAGCTATAAACATCGATCTTCTCATTAACTCTTGTCGTACGAGCATACTCTGTTTTTCAACCAAAAAACAGAAAAACAAGGCAAGACAAAACTAAATATTCCCGCAGGTAGAATATGTAAAGTATGAGGAAGGCCAACTGGCATAGCCGAAATGAACTCATATTAAGTGAATAGACAAACCTGGTGCCAAATAGCCGAAAGAACCAGCAACACCTGTCATGCTAACAGCTTCTCCAGGCTTGGCCAACATCCTTGCAAGGCCGAAGTCAGCAATTTTTGCGTTGAACTCGGGGTCTAAGAGAATGTTGCTCGATTTCACATCTCGGTGTATGATGGGCGGGGAACAATCATTGTGCATATAGCAAAGCCCTTTAGCTGCTCCTATCGCAATCTGCAATCTTTTGGGCCACTCCAAGATCATATTGTTGGCGACACCTGAAATGGGCGACAATCTTTTCTTCTTGTGAAGCCAATGGTCCAAACTGCTATTTTCCATGAACTCGTACACTAGGAGTTTCGAGTTCTCACAAGAAATACAGCACAACAATTTGATAATGTGCAGATGCTTGATGTTCCCAAGTATCTCCACTTCTGCCACGAATTGCTTATCCAGCTTCTCATCTGATTTTCGGTTATTTGAAATCCTCTTCACAGCGACAGCATCACCAGAAGGATTCACGTTAATGCGATACACTTTTCCTGATCCACCACTTCCAATCACATTAAGCTCCTTCAATCCCGACAGAATATTCGATTCCGTAAAATTCAACCTTTGGAATGAAGTCAGTTTCGGAGTTGAATCGTACCAATCCCTGTTCTTTCTGGAAGCTCTGATCATCAATAGCACCAACAACACAATGACCATGGCCGCTGCGATGGTCAAGATCACGATCAAGGTGCGGTCGGTCTTGCTTGATCTATGGGATTGGGAATTGCAGACATTGAGCCTCATGAACGAATTGGAGGCACAGAGGCCAGAATTGTTCAGGAAACTGGCATCATATGCAGCATTCTCTAACTTGGCCGGGATTGATCCGCTGAGGTGATTGGAGGATAAATTCAAACGGTTCAGATTTAGCTGGCCGATTTCAGGAGGAATCAAGCCGGACAGTTGGTTGTTAGACAGGTCCAACTGCGTGAGTACAGGTAGAAGACCGATTTTGCTAGGAATCGGTCCCGAGATCTTATTGTGACTAAGATTCAGAGTGGTCAAGGATTTCCACGAAACGATGTCTGTGGGAAGAATCCCGGAGAGCTCGTTCTGACCTAGCAAAAGCGTCGTCAGAGAAGGAAGCTCGGTCAATTCAGTCGGAACCGTGCCATTGAGGAGGTTATTACTGGCATCGAACACCACCAACTTCCTCCACGAAGACACCGTGCTCGGAATCTTGCCAATGAATCTGTTGTTGCTTATCTCGATCCGAGTGAAGTTTTGGGACAGCTCCTCGGGAAGCTCGCCAGTTAATCCATTACCACTCAAGACCAAAGCCGTCAAGTTCGGCGACTTCCAGAGTCCTCCAGGCACATTGCCAGTGAATCCATTGTCGTTCAACAAAGCTTCGAACAAAGAATTGCAATTTCCAAGTGACTCCGGCAACTCCCCGCTGAGATTGTTGTGCATAGCAGCCAAACCGGTGAGCAAGCCATTCTGGCACAGTTGTTCCGGCAATGCACCGGTCAAGTTGTTGTAGGCCACTTCGAATTTTCTGAGTGGGGAAAACTTGCCGAAGTCCTGGGGGATCGTACCCAATAGATTGTTGTTGGACAGCCTGACATAAGACAAAGCGGGAAGACGCCCGATACCTTTCGGGATTCCACCGGATAATTGATTGAACTGTAAATTCAAGTCGGATAGATTGAGTTTCCCGAAATCTTCAGGTATGCTCCCCGTCAAATTATTATTTGACAGATGGATCACGCTCAGTTTCATGGCGGTCACTGCCTGAGGGATCGACCCAGACACGTTGGTCTTGTACACGTACAACTCACGCAAGTTCCTCAGAGTAAAAATGCTGCCCGGGATCTCTCCTTTCAATGGATTCGACCCCAAATTCAAGAACTCGAGAGCCTCCATATCGCTGACTGTCTCTGGAATTCTGCCAAACAGGTTCATCTGTGGCATCGAGAAGAACCGCAGCTTCTTCAGGGAGGTGAAGTTCTGCGGTAGCTGAGACGGCATGAACTGGGGATTGTACGCGAGGCTTAGTTCTTCAAGATTGGAGAGGCCAAAAATCTCTTCAGGGTAAGTACCGTTGTACACGGACTGGTTAAGGTGAAGGATCCTCAGCCTCTGCAGCCTGGCGATCGACACTGGGATGTCGAATGAGAAGCTGTTGGCGCTAAGAATCAGGACCTGAAGATCAGCCATCTGGTCGATGTCGGATGGAATAGGACCTTCGAAGTAATTCTGGGACAGGTCGAGGTACACGAGCTTGGAACAGTTGTAGAGAACTGTGGGAAACTCTCCAGGAATATTGTTGTCGGAGAGATCGAGCTTGGTCAGATTCTTGAGGTCGCAGATGAATGGGGGTATCCAATAATTTATGTTCAGCTTGACAAGATTGAGCTTGGTGATCGAGCCGTCTTGGCAGGTGACCTCGGGCCATGTGCAGTGGGAGGATGAATTGGAGGGGACCCAGTGGTCGAGGGAAGATGGGTCATGCCAGGATTGCCTCAGCTGCAACAGGACTTGCTGTTCTTGATCCTGGATTTGAGACTCTGCAATATGGGAGAGGGAGCAGAGGAAGACGAAACAGGGGATGTAGAAGAAGAAGAGGAAGAAGAAGTGAATATGAGGAGGTGATGAAGTTAGTCTCGGCATAATTGAAGGTCGTTCAGAGTCTTTTTTCTGGTTAGACAGACTCCCTGGTGTTGGAGCAAGATATCAATCAGCTCAACATGAAGCAAAACGCGTTGGTTTGCTTTGTTTATTCCTCCGCAGAACCCCCCATGGTTTTTTACCTCGTTTCGAAGTGCGCTACAATTTGGTGGGTCCCTAAGACGATGGATGCGGATGAATTTGTGCCTTTTTGTTCTTTTCCAAGTCGCTCCACTCAATCAACCGATGATAGAGTGAAGGGTCAACGAGCTAATGATAATCCCGGTAATCTTGACACTGCTCTGGAGAACTACCCTTCAAAGAGCACTTAGATGCCTTTGGTTTCCGTGGTTTTGTAACCGATAAAAGCTGGCAAAACCAGCTTTTCCAGATCAGTTTCACGGCAAGCCAGAAACGACAAGTTCGCTAGGTTTACATGTTCCTCCTTTTGACATCAGCATAAGCAGGGCAAGCAAGTAGGGGAGAAAAAATTAGGGCAAAGATGGAAATTCGACAGACTTTCTTAGGTGGAAGCCAATCTTGGCTATGCAATTTCAACTGTCCTCAAACCTTTGTAAACACAAGTATCGGATATCTGGGTGTTCACATTTATGGATCGTGACCCATTTCGGCTCACTTTTTTTTTTTTTTTCAAGAAGGGAAAAATAACTATAGTTACATAATAGTGACCATAACTACACGTCCTATCATATCAACTGCAATTATTTAGAGTCACGATAAAATACAAAGCATAATGTATACCATTCGAATGAATTTCCACAACATCATCGACTATTGACATTTGTTAAAACATTTAAGAGAAACTATGAGAATCCCATACCAAATCCAATTGAAAAGCACAAGTTCCCATGGTTAGATTTGACCGTGGCATCACTCATGAATTATATGTACACAAAATTGATAATACCACGAATAGCCTCAAATTGGTATATTATAACAAATTTACCTTAAATAAATTTTTTTTATCACAAAAACCCTCCAAACCTGTACACATATCACAAATTTATTCTAGATTAATCTTTTTACTACCAAAAACCTAAAGTGGCACATTCGTGACAAATTTACCTTCTACTAGTTTCCATAAAATTAGATTAATATCACAAAAAACAACAAATCGGCACACCTATGACAAGCGAAACGAAAAACCTCAAATTGGTACACTTATCAATTACTATATCATTCAACTTATCAATTTGATAGTAAAATTTAATAAAAATTAATAGAAGATAAATTTTTCACTAGTATATTATTTTAGGATTTTTAGAATAAATATTTAACGGGTCTATCAATTTAAAAAAATTTGTGATATTAACTTTATTTATTTTCACAGTATATACTAGTCTCTCCTCTCGCCCTAATCATTATTTGTGTGCTTGTAACCTCGGTCGGCTCTCGAGATGCGTACACCACCACGTGAAATGTTGACCCTGCGAAAACAATGAAAAAAAAGGGGCTGAGTACTAGATCCGCACGCACCTTCCGGGAAATTCAGGGAACAACTGGAAGCCCTCCAACTTTGAACGTTGACCGGAGACTTTCGGCTTTTTAAAGTAGACTTATCTGTCCGGCTTTTGCCTTGTCCCTTTCTTTTGGTTGGGAACAAAGAGCCGGCAGAAAATGCTGCCAAAGCAAGCAAAACGGTGGAAGACTTTGCCTTTGCTTGCCCCTCCCTTCTAGAAGCGACGTAGATTGGACAACCGCCGTGACTCCTACTTGATCCTCTTCCCAGAAGATCAACTGATCAGGATTAAATTCTAGTTTTAAATTTAAGATAAGGGAGTTGGTATCATAAAATTCCAGAATGAAATATACTAAGTCACTTGATATGACATCATGGTGAGAAGAAATAGTTTTTATAGAGAATTTTGCAAACCCATCCATTATTCGATAGTAGTATGGGAGAAAATTGAGAACTCTTGGTTAGACTTGATGATGAAAGTTATGTGTGACATGCAAAATCCCGTTCATCCGTGGAGATACAAGTAGGTATTTGATTTTTTTATTAATTGTTTTTGGTGGAGGAAATTAGGAAGTTAAGATGACAAATTGTAAGTAGGTTTAACTGAACATAGCTAATTTATCCGTAATTTCTTTATATGATGTAGCGAGAACTTTAATCAAACATACACTCAACGAGTATGACTTGATAATGTCTAACAAAGATCTTTTCAATCAATTTTAATTATTTTCTTAAATTATCATTACCATTGGAATGATGAGATTTCGCGTTAATATGAAAGTCTAAATTATTGGAATTTGCACGCTTTAAAAACTTGGGGTGAACATATATATCCAATCCGGAACACACGTGCTTGTAGACAGTGCGGAAAGAGATTATTTCCAGCCCTACAAATGGACACTTTTTAAAAAGTAAGTTAAATGATATGAAACTTGACTTGCTAAAAAGAAGGAAAGAGAAGGTGGGGAAAAAGAGTCGATCATCAAAGCGGAGAACCATTTTAATTGAGTTAAACCCAACATATACGGCATGACTTACTATGTTTTGGTTGTGTTCCTCCCTCCCTCCCTTTTCCTGGGGTGCGTCATGGTCAGGCTCATCCTTGGCTGATAGCTTTTGCCAAGGGTGACATTAGCTAAGGATGTCCGTGAGGTATTTACTAATATCCTAGAAATTGCATTCCTTATGATTAGGTTTTGCATTGAAACTAATTGAGATTACAGATTCCTAAGAATTGCTTTCTTATGATTAAGTCTGGCTGTAAAATTTATCCTAGGATGCTGATGTTTTTTGACACGTGAGGTTCTAATTCCTTCATGGGTTAACATCGTTAAAAATCTCAAACTGGTCTTCCATGACACATTTACTCAAAACTAATTTTCGTTCCACAAAACATTCTTAAATAGGGTCTTCATGATACATTTATCCCAAATTAACTTTTGCATCATGAGGAATATCAAATTGATACCCTTGACCCAACTTACATTATGTTAAAGTACATGCATGTCAACATATGTGGATGTCTAATCTAATCGTTGCTTGTCATGTGTGATGCATCTTATAGTCGTATGCAATGTGTGCTGACACATATGCATTTTAATGAGATATTGAACAAAATATTAACTAATATATTCTCCACAGAGGAGAGGAGAGAGACGAGAGCACTTCAAATCTCCTGACAAGTGGCCCTGCGCGGGACACGTGACGATCATTGAGTGGACGAGACTCTCGCTGACTTAGATAAGATTTTCTCGTCATCTTTGGAGAACGCCTTGGCGCTGATTCAGAACTGATGTGGACTTCTTTATAGCCCACAAAGACAGAAGCGTCGCGCGGACCGACGACCGATGAGAAGAGATAAAAGCCTGTTCAGCTGGAAATTCGACAGACCACATGGATCGATTACTTGAACGGTGGACCAAAAGCAACCTCTTTGCTCCGCGTACAATGTTCTGACTCAATAGAACCTGAAAAACTTTCCTGGGTTCCGTACCGACAGTGGACTCATGACAGTCCGGATCCTAACAAAGGCTAAAAACAGCTCACAGGTAGACAAAGTAAAATTCCATTTACCGATGATCAAAGGATAGATGGTTCAAAAAAATATTGTCTTATATCTTAGAGGCAATAGTGATGAGTCGGCAAGTCAATGTTACGGACTGTCTGCATTTCGGTCTATGAGGGAATTTTAAAAAAAATGCCTTTAGCTGTTAAATCATTTCAAAGTTACGGATCGCCTTAGTATTGATTCATTATTTTGCATTGTTCAGGTCACAAGCTGGACAAAAGTTGCTGTAAACAGTGTTGCGCTTGCGGGAGATGAAGTTGTACCATTCTTAAACTCGATTGTATCCAGAAAACAGGTCTCATTTCTTGGTCCCTTTTGTGTCGGCAGCATACAATAGCAATTCTGGAGACTGTCTGAATTAAGGAATTTACTTCCAAGCCATCAATGGATTTGCCAACTTTACTGGGATGCGAATGCGGTGAAAGATCAGACATTCAATGGTGATATCCATGGAACAGCAACATCTTTCGTTGCTGACCTGACTTTCTTCTTTGAAGTCTATGGATCTAGCTCTAATTGACATATCCATCTCTTATGTTCTCTATATTCTATAGTATACAGTCAGAAAACTAGTCTTAGGAATGGATCATTTGTACACAGTCGGACAAATTGTCTGATGCTCGTCTTTCTGTAGGATAAGTTGCAGAAGTTCCACAGAAGTTGGGAGTCCAAAGCCCTTCGCTAAGCTTCTGCAACTGTTTTAGTACTAACGGTCAGTAAGTGTTGCACTCAAGAGCATGAAAATCGCTGCGTGGCATTCCCTCGTACATGGAATTTTCGAGGAGTGGGACGACATCGAACGTGTGTCGGGATTTCTTCTCGACATTGTACTGCGGATCGCTACATTTGAGCAGCACTTGCAGTACCTCCTTCATTGTGGGCCTCGTGGAAGGCAGAGTAGCAGTGCAAAAGATCCCGAGCTTGAAGACATTGCTTATTTCATCTACGTTGGACTCGTCCTTGACCTCCTCATCCAATGCGTCAGATATCGGCTTGCCATCTTGCATGTGACGCCATGCCCAATCAGCGAGGCACATGTCTTCGTCCCCATCGTTAGCCTCCTTCCCAGTGGTCAGTTCCAAGAGAACCACCCCAAAGCTATAAACATCGATCTTCTCATTAACTCTTGTCGTACGAGCATACTCTGTTTTTCAACCAAAAAAAAAGAAAAAACAAGGCATGACAAAACTAAATATTCCCGCAGGTAGAATATGTGAAGTATGAGGAAGGCCAACTGACAGCCGAAATGAACTCATATTAAGTGAATAGACAAACCTGGTGCCAAATAGCCGAAAGAACCAGCAACACCTGTCATGCTAACAGCTTCTCCAGGCTTGGCCAACATCCTTGCAAGGCCGAAGTCAGCAATTTTTGCGTTGAACTCCGAGTCTAAGAGAATGTTGCTCGATTTCACGTCTCGGTGTATGATGGGCGGGGAACAATCATTGTGCATATAGCAAAGTCCTTTAGCTGCTCCTATCGCAATCTGCAATCTTTTGGGCCACTCCAAGATCATATTGTTGGCGACACCTGAAATGGGCGACAATCTTTTCTTCTTGTGAAGCCAATGGTCCAAACTGCTATTTTCCATGAACTCGTACACTAGGAGTTTCGAGTTCTCACAAGAAATACAGCACAGCAATTTGATAATGTGCAGATGCTTGATGTTCCCAAGTATCTCCACTTCTGCCACGAATTGCTTCTCCAGCTTCTCATCTGATTTTCGGTTATTTGAAATCCTCTTCACAGCAACGGCATCACCAGAAGGATTCACGTTAATGCGATACACTTTTCCTGATCCACCACTTCCAATCACATTAAGCTCCTTCAATCCCGATAGAATATTCGATTCCGTAAAATTCAACCTTTGGAATGAAGTCAGTTTCGGAGTTGAATCGTACCAATCCCTGTTCTTTCTGGAAGCTCTGATCATCAATAGCACCAACAACACAATGACCATCGCAGCTGCGATGGTCAAGATCACGATCAAGGTGCGATCGGTCTTGCTTGATCTATGGGATTGGGAATTGCAGACATTGAGCCTCATGAACGAATTGGAGGCACAGAGGCCGGAATTGTTCAGGAAACTGGCATCATATGCGGCATTCTCTAACTTGGCCGGGATTGATCCACTGAGGCGATTGGAGGATAAATTTAAACGGTTCAGATTTAGCTGGCCGATTTCAGGAGGAATCAAGCCGGACAGTTGGTTGTTAGACAGGTCCAACTGCGTGAGTACAGGTAGAAGACCGATTTTGCTAGGAATCGGTCCCGAGATCTTATTGTGACTAATATTCAGAGTGGTCAAGGATTTCCACGAAACGATGTCTGTGGGAAGAATCCCGGAGAGCTCGTTCTGACCTAGCAAAAGCCTCGTCAGAGAAGGAAGCTCGGTCAATTCAGTCGGAACCGTGCCATTGAGGAGGTTATTACTGGCATCAAACACCACCAACTTCCTCCACGAAGACACTGTGCTCGGAATCTTGCCAATGAATCTGTTGTTGCTTATCTCGATCCGAGTGAAGTTTTGGGACAGCTCCTCGGGAAGCTCGCCAGTTAATCCATTACCACTCAAGACCAAAGCCGTCAAGTTCGGCGACTTCCAGAGTCCTCCAGGGACATTGCCAGTGAATCCATTGTCGTTCAACAAAGCTTCGAACAAAGAATTGCAATTTCCAAGTGACTCCGGCAACTCCCCGCTGAGATTGTTGTGCATAGCAGCCAACCCAGTCAGCATGCCATTCTGGCACAGTTGTTCCGGCAATGCACCGGTCAAGTTGTTGTAGGCCACTTCGAATCTTCTGAGTGGGGAAAACTTGCCAAAGTCCGGGGGGATCGTACCCGATAGATTGTTGTTGGACAGCCTGACATCAGACAAAGCAGGAAGACGGCCAATAGCTTCCGGGATTCCACCAGACAATTGATTGAAGTGTAAAGTCAAGCCGGATAGATTGAGCTTCCCGAAATCTTCAGGTATGTTCCCTGTCAAATTATTATATGACAGATCGATCACTCTCAGTTTCGTGGCACTCACCCGAGGGATCGACCCGGACACTTTGTTCTTGTACACGTAAAACTCGCTCAAGTTCCTCAGAGAAAAAATGCTGCCCGGGATCTCTCCTGTCAGTGAATTCTCCCCCAAATTCAAGAACTCAAGAGCCTCCATATCGCTGACCGTCTCTGAGATTCCGCCAACCAGGTTCATCTGCGGCATCGAGAAGAACCGCAGCTTCTTCAGGGAGGTGAAGTTCCGTGGTAGCTGCGATGGCGCGAACTGGGGATTGTACGCGAGGCTCAGTTCTTCAAGATTGGAGAGGCCAAAAATCTCTTCAGGGTAAGTGCCGTTGTAATCAGACATGTTAAGGTGAAGGATCCTCAGCCTCTGCAGCCTGGTGATCGACGCTGGTATGTCGAACGAGAAGCTGGTTGCGCTGAGAATCAGGACCTGAAGATCAGCCATCCGGTCGATGTTGGATGGAATAGGACCTTCGAAGTAATTCTGGGACAGGTCGAGGTAAATGAGCTTGGAACAGTTGTAGAGAACTGTGGGAAACTCTCCAGGAATATTGTTGTAGGAGAGATCGAGCTTGGTCAGATTCTTGAGGTCGCAAATGAATGGGGGTATCCAATAATTTATGTTCAGGTTGACAAGATTGAGCTCGGTGATCGAGCCGTCTTGGCAGGTGACCTCGGGCCATGTGCAGTGGGAGGATGAATTGGAGGGGACCCAGTGGTCGAGGGAAGATGGGTCATGCCAGGATTGCCTCAGCTGCAACAGGACTTGCTGTTCTTGATCCTGGATTTGAGACTCTGCAATATGGGAGAGGGAGCAGAGGAAGACGAAACAGGGAATGTAGAAGAAGAAGAGGAAGAAGAAGTGAATATGAGGAGGTGATGAGGTTAGTCTCGGCATAATTGAAGGTCGTTCAGAGTCTTTTTTCTGGTTAGACAGACTCCCTGGTGTTGGAGCAAGATATCAATCAGCTCAACATGAAGCAAAACAAGTTGGTTTGCTTTGTTTATTCCTCGGCAGAAACCCCATGGTTTTTAACCTCGTTTCGAAGTGCGCTACAATTTGGTGGGTCCCTAAGACGATAGATGCGGATGAATTTGTGCCTTTTTGTTCTTTTCCAATTCGCTCCACTCAATCAACCGATGATAGAGTGAAGAGTCAACGAGCTAATGATAATCCCCGTATCTTGACACTGCTCCGGAGAACTACCCTTCAAAGAGCACTTTGATGCCTTTGGTTTCCGTGGTTTTGTAACCGATGGTTTTCCGGATCAGTTTAACGGCAAGCCAGAAACGACAAGTTCGCTAGGTTTACATGTTCCTCCTTTTGACATCAGCATAAGCAGAGCAAGCAAGTAGGGGAGAAAAAATTAGGGCAAAGATGGAAATTTGACAGACTTTCTTAGGTGGAAGCCAATCTTAGCTATGCAATTTCAACCGTCCTCAAACCTTTGTGAACACAAGTATCGGATATCTAGGTGTTCACATTTATGGATCGTGACCCATTTCGTTTCACTTTTTTTTTTCTTTTCATTTCAAGAAGGGAAAATGAACTATCTATCATTACATAACAGTGACCATAACTACACATGCTATTAGATCAACCGCAATTATTTAGAGTCACAACAAAATGCAAAGTATAATGTATATCATTCGAATGAATTTCCACAATGTCATCGACTATTGACATTTGTTAAAACATTTAAGAGAAACTGTGAGAATCCCATACCAAATCCAATTGAAAAGCACAAGTTCCTATGATTGGATTTTCCTGTCGCATCATTCATGAATTATATATACACAAATACCACTAATAGCCTCAAATTAGTATACTTATAACAAATTTATCCTAAAAATTTTTTTTATCACGAAACCCCCCAAGCCAGTATATATGTAACAATTTACTCCAAACTAATCTTTTTACCACCAAAAACCTAAAGTGATATATTCGTGACAAATTTACCCTCTACTAGTTTCCGTAAAATTGGATTAATATCACAAAAAATAATAAATTGGCACACCTATGACAAGAGAAAAGAAAAACCCCAAATTGGTACACTTCTCAATTACTACGTCATTCAACTTAACAATTTGACAGTAAAATTTAATAAAAATTAATAGAGAATAAATTTGTCACTAGAATATAATTTTGAGATTTTTAGAATAAATTTATAATAAATGTACTGATTTATAATTTTTTGTGATATTAACTCTATTTATTTTCACAATATATACTAGTCTCTCCTCTCGCCCTAATCATGATCTGTGTGCTTGTAACCTCGGTCGGCTCTAGAGATGCGTACACCACCACGTGCAATGTTGACCCCGCGAAAACCATGAAAAAAGGGGCTGAGTACTAGATCCGCACGCACCTTCCGGGAAACTCAGGGGAACAACTAGAAGCCCTCCAACTTTGAACGCTGACCAGAGACTTTTCGGCTTTTTAAAGTAGACTTATCTGTCCGGCTTTTGCCTTGTTCCTTTCTTTTGGTTGGGCACAAAGAGCCGGAAGAAAATGCTGCCAAAGCCAGCAAAATGGTGGAAGACTTTGACTTTGCTTGCCCTTCCCTTCACGCCACGACGTTGATTGGCCAACCACCGTGACTCCTACTTTCTGCTCTTCCCAGAAGATCAACTGATCAGGATTAAATTCTAGTTTTAAATTTAAGATAAGGAAGTTGGTATCATAAAATTCCAGAATGAAATATACTAAGTCACTCGATGTGACATCTGGTAAGAAGAAATAGTTTTCATAGAGAATTTTGCAAACCCATCCATTATTAGATATTAGTATGGGAGAAAATTGAGAACTCTTGATTAGACTTGATGACAAAAGTTACATGTGACGTGCAAAATCCCATTCATCCGTAGAGTTACGAGTAGGTATTTGATTCTGTTATTAATTGTTTTTGGTGGAGGAAATTAGGAAGTTAATACAACAAATTGTAAGTAGGTTTAACCAAATATAGCTTATTTATCCATAATTTCTTTGTATGATGTAGCGAGAACTTTAATCAGACATACACTCAACAAGTATGACTTGATAATGTCTAACAAAAGACTTTTTTCAATCAATTTTAATTGTTTTCTTAAATTATCATTACCATTGGAATGATGAGATTTCGCATTAATATGAAAGTCCAAATTATTGGAATTTGCACGCTTTAAAAACTTGGGGTGAACATATATATTCAATCCGGAACACACGTGCTTGTAGACAGTGTGGAAAGAGATGATTTCCAGCCCTACAAATGGACACTTTTTAAAAAGTAAGTTAAATGATATGAAACTTGACTTTCTAAAAAGGAGGGAAGAGAAGAAGGGGGGAAGAGTCGATCATCAAAGCGGAGAACCATTTTAATTGAGTTAAACCCAACATATACGGCATGGCTTACTATGTTTTGGTTGTGTTCCTCCCTCCCTCCCTTTTCCTGGGGGTGCGTCATGGTCAGGGTCATCCTTGGCTGATAGCTTTTGCCAAGGATGACATTAGCTAAGGATGTCCGTGAGGTATTTACAAATATCTTAGAAATTGCATTCCTTATGATTAGGTTTTGCATTGAAATTAATTGAGATTAGAGATTCCTAAGAATTGCTTTCTTATGATTAAGTTTGGCTGTAAAATTTATCCTGTGATGCTGATGTTTTCTGACACGTGAGGTTCTAATTCCTTACGAATTAATATTGTTGAAAATCTCAAACTAGTTCCCCATGACACATTCACCCAAAACTAATTTTCGTTCCACAAAACATCCTTAAGTGGGTTCTCCATGACACATTTACCCCAAATTAATTTTTGCATCATCGGGAATATCAAATCGATACCCATGACCTAACTTACATTTTGTTAAAGTACATGCATGTCAACATATGTGGATTTCCCACCTTGGTCCTATCAATTTTCATGTCCAATCTATCTTAGTGTCACTTGTCATGTGTGATGTGTGATGTGTCTTATAGTCGTATATGACGTATGTTGACACGTATGCATTTTAATGAGATATTGAACAAAATATTAACTAATGGTAGATTTGGGTCAAGGTACCAATATAAATTTTATTTTTGTGACAAAAATTAATTTAAGGTAAGTATGTCATCGGTTCCAATCTAGGAGTTTTTGTGAAATGGAATTTAGTTTGAAATAAATATGTCATGAGATATGATTTTGGAATCTTTAATGATAATAACTCTTCCTTCCCTAACTCAAGTTGACTCATTTTCGGAATTAATGTTGAGCAAGACTGTCAAATAAAATCCTATGGACGATGACATTCTCGGAGCCAAAAGGAATGTTTGGCCAAAAAAGAAGAAGATAAAATACACCAAAAATCATAAAATTTATTAAAAGAGATGTGATTGGGTTGCAGAAATTGTTGCATAATATTACAGCCATAAACCCATATAGATGTCCTAGGTTAAGTTAGTCATATTTTGTAAATGAGTTAAAATATAATATAGGTGTTGAATGGATTTACAACTTGAGTATCCTCCTCTATATCTCTTTTCAGTCTCTCTCGTCCTTACTCAAACTCAAACTCGCTCACTCCCCCTCTCTCTTCATTGTATCTCTTGTATTATGATAATACAATGAAGCTCTAAAACTTCTGGAATTTATGTAGTCAAGGGGTGTCTATTAAGTCTGTTTGTTCTGAGTGATCGCATAACAATTTTTTACTCATTTCTGTTTTGACTATCGTTTTCACTCAAGCAGAAAAGACAAGCCTTTGTTCGTTAGTCTTCATGGAAAAAGAAGTCTTCGTTGTATAAATTAACGTATAGTGCTTGGAATTATTGCAACCCACTAACATTACGGGCGTCCCTTAGATCGGCAAGACAGCGACCCGAACGATTCTGATTGATTCCCGTTGGTCCTGGTGCTATTTTTTTTTGTAATGTCGGAGTCAAATGCGCCAACCTTTGAATCTTCGCCATGCCCTCCTATATTCCAATGGAACAGCTTTTGATTAGTTTCCTGATGCTCACCTTCTGGATCATGAGCAACTTGGTCTTCTAGTGGCGTCAAGCGCATGCGCAAATTTTCCACAGCGTCACCCGGCAATGACAGATTGAGCTTTCTAAATGAGTACGGAAGATAAAACTTGGTTACATGAAGCCCACGTGATTGAACTAAACCAATCCTCGTTGCTAGCTCCAGCGCATCGTGAGTTCTGTAATTGACGGTCCTAATGAGCCCGATGCACAGAAGGAATTCATCTAGGACCATACCATACGCTTGGCTTCTATGCGTTGGAAACTTACTCATTCAATAGGAGTTATTGGTGCAAAGTTGCTGCGACTTCTAGGAATCTTGCCAGCAACTATTACATTAGTTACCATCATCGACATGCTTAGACATGCTTAATTAAAATGTAAAGGTGTTACCCCTGTCAACATAGCACGATTAAATACATTCTGGAACATTAATATATGACATATAATCAGCATCTAGTGTGTACTCAAGCAGGAAAACCCAGCGAAAATCAAAGAAAGTACCTACTCACATATCAACTAATGCGCTTTCCATCCAAGCATTCGTAGTGGAGCCTCAACAATCAGGCTCTAGTACCAGTCAAGATAGATGGTTGGAACTCCACTTTCCAATCGCAGTAAAGTGACAGAGAATAATGATGTGAACAGCCCATTTCAAACACGGCGGCCACATATTCATTGCTAAAGCTGGGTGACCATACTATTGTTTGTCTAAGATTACCATTAATCTGACATGATTTTCCATAAAGAATCCTTCTCTGGGTAAAGTTTTCATTGGTATCTGAACTAATTCCAGATTCAAGACTAAATACTGTCTCAACTAACAGCAGTTACATATTAAACTATCAGTATTCATCAATTAACTTTAGTTCAGTCGCAAGTGGAGGTTAAAACGATAAGTAATTCCACTAAGAGAGTGCTTTCTGGACATTAGAGTACAAAATACTTCGAGAGATTGCACTAAAGAACCAGTCTCTGAAAAAATTGATTTGGGTATTGAAGATTGCATTTAACATGGTCAAATACCGTCTAAACAAATCACTAATCAGAAAAGATAAGATTCCATCAACTCATTGAAAGAGAGAGAGAGAGAGAGAGAGAGAGAGGATATTATCATGGACTATGGAGAAGATTATCACAGATCTAAACAACAGATAAACAATGCATATGGCGTGCTTCAAGCACCTGTGGACACACGAAACAGAGGGACTCTTGTTGACTCCTAATGCTTCCGTGGAAACCTTATCTTGACAAACCAAATACATATCAAATACTTCACGTACATGAATAAGGCATTTGCTTTGGAAGTCCACGTATGCTGAATTTTTTGATTCAAGTGACTCTAATTGGAACTTTGTCAAGAGTGACGAAGAACTAGACATAGAAGAGGCCATTGGAAGAAAAGGCACACGTGCAGTATGATGAAACCACATAGACACCTCATTTTGCATCGATTATGATATTTGATGGCCCGGAACAGTTTAAGGAAGCTATCAACAAATATGCAACCATTGGAAGAGTTAATATTGATTTTATCAAGAATGACAAGATGAGACTAAAGGCAAAATATAAGGCTATTAATGCACCTAGAGATGACAAGACATGCTTGTTCTAGCAAACACTTTCAAGGATGAGCACACGTGCATTTGGTCTTTCCAAGTGAGGAGCTTTACTTCTAATACAAGCAAAACATTATCTAAGCTTGTGGAGGACACTTCCTTCAATGAAGTTGAAAGAGTTCAAGAAAATTGTGTGAGAGCATGGGAGCTTAGATGTGAGCTTAGATGTTAGCCAGTGTAGAAAGACTAAGTTGGGAGTAATTTAAAAAAAAAAAATGGGATGTACTCCTATGAGTTCAACATGATGTGGAATATTGTGAAGAAATTATTTATAGAAATTCTTGAAATACTGTGTAGGTTATGAGAGAATAACCAAATTCATAGACCCATCTTCCAACGGTTTTATGTTTGCTTTGATGTTGTGTGAAGATAAATTACTCTAAGGTTGCAGACCTTTGATAGGATTGGAGGATGTTTTTAAAAGGAATGATGAAGGATGAGTTATTGATTATCGTTGGGAGGGATGCAAATAATCAAATACACACCATCACATGGGCGCATTCATTAAGGTTGAGAATAAGGATTCACGAGGCTGATTTATAGAGGCTTTAAAGTATGATCTTGGGACAAAAGACGGTTTGGGATCCACAATGATCTCAGATCAGCAAAACGTAATGTGACTACTCTTCCTTCGCTTTGTATTTTCTATGCTAATGTCATGTATCTATTGTACGAATTTGTGCATGTACTTGAGGAGAAGATGTCATTGGCTGAGCGCCAACAATGTGCAAGGTATTTCTATGCAAATTGGCGCTAGAAGAATAGGGAAACGAGTGTCACCGTCAATTTTGGATATGTGCAAGCTCAACTCTAACCCGACAATTCGAAAAGCAGCCCGAGGAATTGGATAAGATGAGCAAGGCTAGAAAGGCTAACTTGATGAGGATTGCTCCTAAATATATGTGCAAGGCTTTACTTTAAAACTATATGCAAGTCGGATATTATGGACAATAATTGGGTATTTAATTATTCGAAATCAGAAGCTAGACACACATCTATCCTATCTATGCTTGAGGATATTAGAGAGAAGATATTGACAAGAATGTGTGAAAAAAGAGATGCATGTCAAAATAGAAAAGTAACCGCCAAGGATATTAGAGAAAATAGAAGGAAATATAAAAGAAAATACCTATTGTCATGTGCTTTGGAATGGAGAAAATAGATTTGAAGTGCGCCATAGGAACGATAAACTTGTAGTTGACATAAAAAAAAAAAAACAATTCATTCTATTGTAAGCCGTGGGACTTAGATGGGATTTCACGCCCTTAGGCAATCTGTGTCATTCTATTTGAAGGGAAAGAGATAGAAATTTTTTGTGTCCATCGGTACAAGAAGGATATCTATTTAAAGACACGTAGTCACAAGTCAGAAACAATGAATGGTGATGAACTTTGACCTTATAGTGATAGAAACTCTTTGGTGGCAACATCACCTTAGGTTATGCTTGGTAGGCCTAAGCAGAAAAGGATAAGAAAGCAAGGAGAATCTAAAAAATGGATTCAAAGGGTCAAGACAACACACAAATATTACATAACATTTGTGCTTCAAGGCAGGTCACAGCTCAAGAAATTGTCCATTGAAACAAACGAAAAGGGTAAGGTTAATTTACTCTATGTCTCTAGTCTCTATTTATGTCAATAATTTTTTGACTTCATTTGTGATGAATAGGATGAAAAGACAGTCGAACAAAAAGAAGCCAACCAACTGGTCACAAAGACGCACCATAAAAATGCCACCACTCAAAAAGCACTCTTAACCTTAATTTTAACCAAGTATGTCCTTTTTGTTTTTCTTTTAAGTAAGTGACTATATACTTTAATAAGTGCCATTTTAACTGGAATGTTGTTTTGTTCTTAATAGCCTAAACCAAAAGGTAGTCTAGCCATTTCTCTTCAAAAAATACAACCATGTGTGTGGTTAATGCTAAGAAGGTAGAAAGGGCATCTTGTAAATTTATCATCATAATGGGACTAGAGGTTCAACATTATGGTGGTAAACTAGTTGCTATGTGAAGATTTGACATTCAATTTGAGTTCCTTTCATCTAGGGGCATAAGACAGATATTATGAAAAAGAAGCAAGAAAATGGACATAAGTGGTGCCATTTGAATAGTATTGGAAGTGTTAGAATAACAATATCTCTAGCAAAGAGGAAATTGACAAGAAGTAGCTATTTTATTTTTGTATGAAGTAGTTGATGGTGCTAGTACATACACCTAGAGGGGGTGAATAGGTGTAAATAAACTTTTATACTAAATCGATCAACACAAGGTATGGATGTAATAGATGCCGAATTTAAAGTTAAAGTTTGTTTGGATGAAGTAGACTTCTAGTATATGCAATCAAAAATAAAAAGAGTAAGGGAAGAAAAGATTGCATATAGTATTATAGTGGTTCACCTTTTATTAAACCTACGTCTATTCTCCCACGTTATCAACCAATAGGTTGAATTCCACTATGTGATCAACAAATGTTTACATGCTCTTGAGTGCAAATACTTAGTGGTATAATCTTACACTAAGTCACTCACTTTTGCAATTCACTCTAGATTACTCTATTTTTGCACTTTGTAAGACAATTCGATGAAAGGACAAAATCAGACTTTGGAATTATAAATTCACTCTCTTTTTTCTACTAACCGCGTATCCTCCTTAAATACCTTTCTAGCCAAAACTAGCCGTTAGCTATCACTATGAAAGATTATCTTCTATTTTCCTTCCTTGAACAAATTTCATAAGGAAATATTTCCTAGCCATTGAAGACAAATTGAATCCCTTCAGATTCTGGTCACCCATACAAGTAAAATCTAGGTTTCCATAAGTATTACATCATCATTTGGAAATTGTCTCGATTATTGATTTCATCAATCAATTTAAATATGATAAGTGAAATTCGTAGCCGTTATGGTTCTTGTCTTTGTTCTAGTCCTTAAGGTTCGTTCTGGAATCCTAACAAATGAGATGCCACGCCTGCTTATAGAATCTTTTGTAACAAATAGACTTTGCTGAATATATGAACATATAAGTCTCATTTCATAGTATGTACTAGAATATCACTTGAATAAGACTTTGAAAAGTTTTGTTAGCATCAAAACTAAGAGTTTTGTCAGCAGTAGCATTTCATTCATTTCCACAAAGGACAAGAGAGAAATGACGCAATTCAACTACAAATCAGGATGAATCCCAAACAATTTCAAATTAAAACTGTAATATATGGCCCACGGTCTTTTAAGTCCACGCTTAGCCCATCAATATGGCCCTTAGCCCAGCCCATTTTTTCTTCTCCTTCAACGGATCATGCAAGAGTAGAAATGAGATAAAGGCAACAAAAACAAGGGAAAATAGAAGAGCTCATGCATGAGAGGAAAAGAGGGAAAGAAGGAACTTGCATTCCGGACGTTCCAACAAGTTGAATGACACTATTTCCCAACACTAGATAAGTAATCAAAGTCTTGTCTAATTGTCTAATCAAAAGGAATTGCCAAAATTAAGGCTTGAATTCATATTTATGTCAATTTGAAGTTGTTGCGTTCGAATGAGGAGTTGTTGGGCTACATGTATATATATAAATGATTGTTTAGGATATTGTGAAGTTATAACATGAGCTAACGGTTTGCCCACAACAAAATTTTCAGGTTCACCACGAGTGTTGGATAAATTATGAGCACCAACTTCAAGCTAAATTTCATTTGTTTTCGGCTAGAATTTGGGTTAGCCAAGTTGAGGTTCTTGTAGTACATCAAAAGTGCTTTTTGTGGACTATACACTTGCTTGAAATGAAGTTCTATGAAGGAAGTTATGGCACAAAAAAATTTGACACTCAAGCTACGCATTACAAATAATAATGGGTTTTCACTATGGGTGAGCTTTTTGTTGGCATATAAGTGTCATTTTATTGATGAATTGGCATAGTTTAATCAAGCAGTTCATTATAATTTTTTTTTACTTAGCTTTTGATATCATTTTTTAGCTAATTGTTAGAAAATCAAGTGCGTCGACTCGAGTAACCACTATAGGTCAATTTTCAGCTTTCCCAAGTGAGGGATGTTGTCTCTTCTTTATGTCTATAAACTCACGTTTCAAAAATGATATCAATTAGATATGTTGTTGCATAAAATAGGATCAACCATTTAATGTTGTTTTGCCTGTTTGAAATGGGAAGTCATCTTTTAATTTTGTGAAACATTTTATGAAAGAATCGCAAAAAGGAACCACCATAGGTCAATTTTCATCCTTCCCAAGTGAGAGATGCTATCTTCTATTTAAGTTTGTACTCACATTTTGAAAATAATATTAATTAGATATATTATGAGTTAAGATATCATCTTTTCTTGCGTAAAATAGGATCGACCATTTACTGTTGCTTTGTCTATTTGAAATGGTAAGTTATCTTTTATTTTTAATTTTAATTTTGTAAAACCTATTATGAAAGAATTGCAAAAAGTTCATGATTTATCAATATGGCTTTTGAAAGGCACTTTGATATATATATGATTTTGTCATTAAACCTGAGTTTTGAGATGATTTCTGAATTTGGTTATAGAATACTAGAGATTGAGATTGATGAATTATGCACAATATCTTTGTGAACCCATTGGGGTTTTATGGATAAACGCATACTAATCTAGGAAATCCTTGAGGGCAAAGCTATCAACTAATAATAAATGGAGATCTAAGCAAAAAGGGAATCTAATTTGCCTTGCCATGAGGTGTTATACATGACTATGGCTAATATTTGAGTATGGGTTTAGTCGATTAAATAGACCATCAACGTGTGGTTTGATAAGATTATTCATTTGGTTTGACTATTAAAATTTGTTTCGATATTATAGATTAAAATGAACATTTCTATTATGAATATGTTAAGTTGAAGTGATATGCATATATAGCTCATTTTGGTCTTAAAGATCTGTTAAATTTGAGATATGGAAAAAATGAGTTATGTTTATGTTTTAAATACGGATAATGATTATTCAATCTATTTAAAAGAAATATATTACTTACTAAGTCGTGACAACTCACTCCTTTCATCTTACTTATTTTCTTATGTTCTTCAATGAGCCACAAGTAATGTGTGAGCCTTTCATTATTGGGAATGACTTTTTGATTGTCACAACCCCTTGACCAGGGTCTAAGTTGTGGATTATTTTTGCAACATCCCAGACTTGTCGCTATCGTGATTTATTTTATTTCATGATTATGTGCATGTGGAATACGTGAACATACAATCCCCGACACACATCACCGAAAATATGGGATGTAAGTATTCCAAACACACTATTTATATTACATCGGTAATGCATAGTACATAGTATTATTTATGGTCAATTCTATTTTACATGATATCAAAAGGCTTGGGTATCCCTAACTCCGCTACGATGATGACTACCAAAATTGGGACCCCTTCACCTTCAAGTCGGTATTAGTGACTTTAGTTTTGAGTCATTGAACGTAGCCTTATTATCAACATTAGTCAAAACATTGAACCCACAAATAGGTCCAATCCAATCACCATCAAACCATCTATACCAAGCCTCGAAGTGAATAGGGATTAATTCGTCTAGTCCCTCCTCAACCCACACAATGGACATGAGCTTGTGATAGGTGATTTCTGTATCTACATTTATGATATCCACAATAGATGCCTCTATTTTTTATAGGACAACCAAAACGTACTGCAGCCATGTTTAATTACCTGTAAAAATAAAGGGGGTGAGTACTTGGAATACTCAAAACTAGTTAAGACATTTCAAACAAATAGTGTCAAAGGCAAAGCAGTTGTAATGATGCATGCTATGCCTCTTTCACATGTAAACATCAATTCTTGAAATCATCCATAAATATGTAATGCATGCAATGAGCATATGCAAAATCAGCATTCATGCCTTACTCATGCATGCCATGCATATTCAGTTCTTTCTTAAGCTTGGGACTCGAACCCAAGTCTTTCCCCGAAGCCGTCTTGGGACTCGAACCTAATTTAACTCAGCTTTATCCAAGCTTTTGGCTTTTTGCTAACTTTTGAGACTCAAACCCAATTATTATGCTCAAGACTTGAACCCAAATCTTGCTAGTCCTCTAGGACTCGAACCCAATTCTTATCTTTTCTTAATTTACTCGAACACTTATACCCTTTTTAGGGCATACTCAAACATCATGCACGTGCCATGAATCCTATAATTCCCCATAAACGGACCTAAGCCCAAGGCTTAGCTCAAATATCAAGCATGAATGAGCCGCACACTAATCCAAGATGTGAACTCAATATGCCTCAATATCGAATTACATTTTATGGCTATGGGCAAAGATCGACTTGTATTGAACATAAGCAATGAACTGTGGCTTCGTTATGGTTATGAGAGAACTCAACCACATGAACAAGACTCTCGAGCACATGAACATGCACATCATCCATCAACCTACCAACAACTTGTCAAGATAGAATTGCCTAGTATTAAGATGATGTGGTTGATACTAGAGAAAGGTAAGAGACTATACTTACATGCATGAACCTCAAGAAACTAAGGAAAATAACTTGAGGGAGAGAGGCGGTTTTACTTGGCCAAGGAGAAAGTGGAGGTGAGAGAGAGGAGAGGGCATCCAAGGTGAAGGGAGGAGGAAGGAGAGCTCCTTCTATTTATAGTTCAAAATCTCATCATTACCTCACCAAACAGACCAATCATAATTCAAGGGGTGGCATGCCTAATTATCTAAGTGGCGATCTACGCTCAAGGAGTTCTTTAGAAGTTCACTTGCTCTTCCTTTATTGGGCCATCTAAGCTTGACTCATTAAATGTCATTTAAGGCTTCTTAAAGAGGTGGCACCTATATAGACCAAGTGACGCCTACTCCTATAGGCTTTTCATAGAAGTCTCTAGAATCACCCCATCATTGGCCCGTTTGTTTGCCGACTCAATGTCTTGGTGCCCAAGTAAAATCTCAAGCCATCATAACCAAATCCTCAAATGGGACACCTCATGTAGTGATTTATCATGCTTATTTAATGGGGGTTCTCTAGAATCCTCTATTTTGTCCACTTCTTCATGAAGAGGGCTAATTCAAGAAAGCACTTGTTTGAGTCGCTTTCAAGGCCGAGAGAGGTCATAAGGTACACCCCAAATAACCAATTCTCATGTGTCCAGGTTGGGCCATCGTGCCTCTTTCAAGCCAAAACTGCTCTTATGGGCTGTTAGTCGGCCTAAAGGGTCGATACCAAGGTTGGCACCATGGCCGGTCCTTGGGTCGGCATGGTTGAGCTCATCCAAGTCTAGAACTAGCCCTCGAGTTGATCCCTAGGCCTATTGTAGGGCCTGCCCAAGACTGATCCCCTATTCACAATCCTTAGTTCGCTAATCAATTCAAAGATAGTTTCAAGGCTATCCATAGCCTAGTAGTAAGTGAAGACACTCATAAACCTTAGAATTGGTGACGAAATCGCTAGGCCTATCCTATGGCTTATTCCGATTGGTCTCTAATCTATCACATGGGTCCATGGCTAGTGCATGATTGATCTACGATCAAACATCACCAATTTGAAATTCCCTTATGATCATTGAGAATTAAATAGGGAATGATGCATTTTTAGTTGAAACACGATCGCATTTGGTCAAGTTGGATTATCCGTGAATTAGAGCAGGGTTGAGCAAAATTACCCATGATTGGGCATGATTAGTCGGGATCAATCCATGACCATCCGCCAATCCATGTCAAGTCCATGATCATCCCTTGATCAAGGGTGTTACATTTATAAAAAGAACTTTTTGGTATGAATTGTATATAGTTGATGAGCCTCCAAGTTAGATTTTATTGGATATTTGTATATATATATATCATATTGATAGTTTATATTATGATATTGTAACCAAATGACTTTTTTGTCAAATATATACATAGCATATATGTGTGTGTGTGTGCGTGCGTGCGTGCGTGCGTGGGTGTGTGTGTGTGTGTGTGTGTGTTAATATTAGGTTGAGTTTTGCTTATGTTATGCGGTGTCCTTTGTTGAAAGGTGTGCGTGTGTGTGTGTGTGTTAATATTAGGTTGAGTTTTGCTTATGTTATGCGGTGTCCTTTGTTGAAAGGGCAACCGTGTCATGCCCATATTCTTATTGAGTTAGAGGTGTTAGGAAAATCCCTTATGATGTTTTGAAGATGACAAAATAAATCAAAAGGCTACTAATGTGTTTATTGAGTAACTCAGTGAAAGACGCACAAGCCGCTATGCAGATGATGGAAAGTTTCTGAGTCTGGATGAAGCAGACGAAAGACTTGACCTAAGATTTAAGTCCGACCGTACTGCATCGAGATTTTAAGTCCGAACTTACTGGATCGAAAATCTAGGCAGACTCAGAATGGAACTACAGGATCAGATCACCAACGGTCATATGATTTTCACTTACCATATTTATATTGATCAACAAGATCAATCATCAAACAACTTCCAAAGAAGGATGAAACACTTATGGAAGCCCGGATTCTGATTGTATGGGCGAGCAGAATCCAAGGGGATCCAATCTACCTCCAATGGTCAAAAAGACTTGCCTTATAAAGTCTGTCCAGGAAAGGGAAGACGGAACTCTCAAGAAAAGAGCCAACGGTCGAGTGTGGCTTGGAGAGTATATAAGGATAGGATGAGACCTAGGAGACTAGGGTGGATAAATATATTCCAAGGCTAATTCAATTCTTCACTAGTTGTCTGAAAAAGAGCGTAATTGAGTAATCCTAGTGAATTACTAAAAAGAGTGACTTTGTGAGACATATCATCACCAAGTGCTAACACTCAAGAGTGTGTAATCACCTTTGATCACATAGTGAAATCCAGCCTATTGGCTGATCGCCTGGAGAGTGGACGTAGGCTTGACAAAAGCCGAACCACTATAATTGTGTTTGCAATCTTCTCTACTCTCTCTATTTAATTTCTGTTTGTAGATTGTAAAAGATTGTTATTGCTTGCACATAAAATTCCTCTACACCTATTCACCCCCCATCTAGGTGTTAATACTAGTTCTAACAAGAGGGAAAAAAAACAAGCTCAAGATAACAAAATGAATCGTCAAAACAAAGTTAGGGATCACATGCTAAAAGAGTAGATCTATGACTTCTTCAAACCAAAATCTGTAGCCGCTCACCAAATCTGTCTTTGATAATGACACACCGAGAACCCAAGAACTCCATCTATTACTATGGTTTTGTCTTTTGGTAGTGTGCGTCTAGGTTGGGTGGTTCAAAGTAAAATAGTTGACCGAACACATATACGATTGTGAGAGAGAAACCTTCACGAAGCTCCTCCAATCTCCTGCGAAATTGTACTTGTACACTAATGAAACCCAAGAGAAGTGAAACCTCAAAAGAACACACACAAAAATCCCCAAATCTATACTAGATTGGGATAGAAACCTCCCCCAAATAGGATAAAAAAAAAAGGCTTCTAGATCTAGATTAGATGAGAAGAGAAAAGCTCCCCAAATATTCAAGGAAGATATAAAACACGAGAAAAAGAGGCTATTTCCACCTTATATCTCATGTTGCAAGAATCTATGGAATAAGAGTAAGGAGAAGAAGTCCTATATGAAAAAGGACCCTGATGTCTACAATGAAGTGCTTTGGAAGGGACGGAATCAGTTGAAGGACGAAGTGAAAACTACTAATGAAAGGCTTGGCCACATGAGCTGCGATGTTAAAGGTCTTACAGAAGAATTGTAGACTATGAAGGCCGACTTAAGTGAGATGAAGGAAAAGCAACTGAAGCACGGGTTGAACTGGTGTTATTGAAATCCGAGCTTCACAAAGCCTGGACAAAAGGCGTAGTCGGAGAGCTACTTGAAGCTAAAGGAGACAGTGTTAAACCTAGTGATGACAACATTGACAAGCATTTTGGTTGCTCATGATGCCAAAAGCGAAGACGAGCATTGTCATATTTAGGTAGTTTGATTTTCTTTCTTTTGAGTTCAAATGATTCTTAGTCCTTTCATGGCGTGAGAAGATTAATTGTCAAGGCAGTTTTGTGCATCTGTCCACAGAAACGCAATTTGAGCTTGATACTGAGAAGTAACATGGCATTCTGGACTGTTTAGACTCATTTTGGTGTACTAATGATAATCAACGAAAGAAGCTGATAACAGCCTCAAGTGTTTGATGCGTCCCCTGCAAAATTATGTATAATATCTTTGCTATTTAAAACAACATAAAGGGTCGAGGGCGTTTTTGAATTTTGGAATAAAAGTTGGGTCTTCAAGTGCGGTCGCTGAGAACCCAGTGAACGTCCCTAGTGTTGAGGTTCCTGTCTTTCTTTTCGTGAATGATGAATCCAATAACTATTCTTGTCCTTCTTAGGGAAGAGAAAGGGTTGTATTATGCCTTGATCTTGGTTGCACAAATTTCCGCGTCCTCCGTGGACATCTAGGCGGAAAGGAGAAGGGCGTTGCCAATGAGAATTTGAAGAAGTTTTGATACCCACCGGGTGGAGAACACTAAAACTTTAGTGTAAAAAAAAATTTTTAGATCACTTAAGTGGTAAATTTTTTTAAGAATGATTTTTTTCAATGCTAACTCCAATATGTTTGACCGAAGTCCAATGTTACCTTTTTTTTATTAATTTCTTAGCCGACATGGCTCGCCAGATGGCCCAATTAACATTTAAAGCCATAAACGACATTGTATAGTAGCCTTCCCCAAATAAGAACCCTAAATTGCCAGTTTCAAACCTTAATCGACCATTGAACCGAAATTCAGACCCTATTTCAATTTGCCCCCAAAATTAATAGCAAAATCTTGCAAATGGAGGGCAAGAGCTTCAACAGCAGCTCACAACCCTAATTTTTCCCCTTGCGAACCCTAATTTTCTCTTACAAACCCCAATTTATCCCTTTCAAACACGAATTTTTTTTTTCCCTTTAATTGAGCAACACAAAGAAATGCACCTTTTTATCATGGATGGCGAGCAAGCGATGGACAGCAAGCAAGGGCGAGAATGTGACGACGAGCAAGTGATAGGGAGAGATGCAACAGGGCCAGCCTTTTTACTCAACTTCGAACGACGTCACTTATGCCATGGACGGCGTGTGACGCCGTTTTTTTCATTACCAGCCACGTTTGACCGAGCGAGGTCATTTCGAATGTCCAGGTGGATTGGGGTTTTTAAAAATTATGACATGTCACATAAAAATTTTATTTACAAATGCCATATAATATATTTGGCATGAATTTCTTGCTATTTTCGCTTGAGTGATCGTTTTTTCTCCGATTTGACACTACAATGAGTGCCGTACATATAATATATTATGACATGTCACATAAAATTTTTATTTACAAATGCCATATAATATATTCTGTTGGAATTTCTCGTTGTTTTCGCTTGAGTGATTGTTTTTTCTCCAATTTGGCACTAAAATAGTGTCGTACACAACTTTTGACACTTCTAATATCCTTCTCCCAATATCCACTCATTTTATGACTAAGAAGTTCAAATGTGAGTCTGTGTCCATCTGGATAATTCCTAATGTGTGTTCTTGTGCTAATGTTGGTCTATGCCCTAAGGCTTTCCTTTTTTTTACAATTGTTTATCAGAATCATTTGATTTAATCTCGTCGGCATTAGCAAAATCTATTGCTACAGAAGGTGAAGATTTGCATCCTCTCCCTGATAGTAGACAAAGGGAGCTCGGTTTTACCTTCTTGTTTCCCTTTAGGCAATCATCAATCGTGTCAGGGACATTGATAAAATAGACAAAAGGATTCTCGATTGAAGATACGGTGATAATAACTATCTTCACCTGTCTCTTACAGCCTGTTAGATTCATTTGACGACTACTTCTTGTGATAAACTGCTGCTATGCCAATAACCCAAAATGGATGCATTCTGGCAGGTCCATCCACATCCATTGACTTATGCATGGGTATCCACTCCCAAATGAAACTCATTTCAAGCTTGTTTGTAAAGTAATGATCTCTTTCAAGAGACGATAATTCACACTCATTTATACTAGAAACTATTCGCTAGGACAGATCAAGAAAGTCACACGAGCTAATAACTAAAACATGGCATTCTCATCTCAATTGAACGAGTTTGAGAACATGAGACTATACCTCTCGAAGTCCATATGTGAATTGCCTAGTTGCTTACAATAAGGATTCAAGGCTTCAATCTGCGTTGGAGTGAGGTATGGGAATCTCTTATTCTGGATATTGATAATCGTACGTCCCCATTGGTTCCTGCATATATCACCCAAACGGTAGGCTATTTGGAAATCATTTTTCCACAACTGAGTCACCAGAATGATTCTCGATAATATTATGTACTTCCCCTGATCCGCCACTTCTGATCTCATTATGCTACTTCAATCCCGACAGAACATTCGATTCTGAGAAATTCGAATTTTGGGGTAGGGTCTGCTCCGAAGTTGAATCAAACACGTCTCTCTTCTTTCTAAAAGCTCTGATTGTGAATATTGCCACTATCAAAATGAACATTGCCACAGCGATGGGCAAGAGCACAATCAAGGCGAGATTGGTCAGCGAGCTTTTGCTCAATCTACGGGATTGGGAATTGCAAACGTTGAGCCTCATGAATGAATTGGTTGCACAGAGGCCCGGGTTGTTCAAGAAACTGGCGTCATACACAGCATTCTCTAACTCGTTTGGGATTCGTCCACTAAGGCGATTGGAGGACAAATTGAGAAGGTTCAGATTCAACTGACCGATTTCAGGAGGAATAAAGCCAGACAGTTGGTTTTCAGACAGGTCCAACTGCGTGAGTACAGGTAGAAGACCGATTTTCCTAGGAATTGGTCCTGACAATTGATTGTGACTGAGATTCAGAGTGGTCAAGGTGTTCCACGAAACAATAGCTGTGGGAAGATTCCCAGAGAGCTCGTTCTGACCTAGCAAAAGCGTCGTCAAAGAAGTAAGCTCGGTTAATTCAGTTGGAACGGTGCCACTGAGGAGGTTATTACTGGCATCAAGCACCACCAACTTCCTCCACGAAGACACCGTGCTCGGAATCTTGCCGAAGAATCTGTTGTTGCTCATCTCAATCCGAGTGAGGTTTGGGGACAGCTCCGCAGGAAGCTTGCCAGTTAATCCATTACCACTCAAGATCAAAGCCGTCAAGTTCCGTGACATCCAGAGTCCTTCAGGCACATTGCCGGTGAATCCATTGTTGTTCAACCTCGCCAAGGACAAAGTACTGCAATTTCCAAGTGACTCAGGCAACTCCCCGCTGAGATTATTGTCCATAACAGCCAACCCGATCAGCGTGCCACCATGGCACAGTTGTTCTGGCAATGCACCGGTCAAGTTGTTGAAGGCCACTTCGAATCTTCTGAGTGGGGAAAACTTGCCGAAGTCTGGGGGGATCGTGCCTGATAGATTGTTGTTGGACAGCCTGACATCAGACAAAGCAGGAAGACGGCCGATACCTTCTGGGATTCCACCAGATAATTGATTGAACTGCAAATCCAGGCTGAATAGATTCTTGAGCTTCCCGAAATCTTCAGGAATGTTCCCCGTCAAATTATTATAAGACAGATCGATCACGGCCAGTTTGGCGGCACTCACTGCCTGAGGGATCGACCCAGACACGTTGGTCTTGTACACGTACAACTCGCTCAAGTTCCTCAGAGTAAAAATACTGCTCGGGATCTCTCCTGTCAGTGGATTCCTCGCCAAAATCAAGTGCTCGACAGCCTCCATATTGCCAACCGCCTCTGGGATTCTGCCAAACAGGTTCATCTGCGGCATTGAGAAGAACCGCAGCTTCTTCAGGGCGGTGAAGTTTTGTGGTAGCTGCGACGGCACGAACTTAACATTGTACCCGAGGCTCAGCTCTTCAAGATCAGAGAGGCCAAAAATCTCTTCAGGGTAAGTGCCGTTGTACTCGGACTGGTTAAGGTGAAGGATCCTCAGCCTCTGCAGCCTCGCAATCGACGCTGGGATGTCAAACGAGAAGCTGTTGGCAGCAAGAATCAGGACCTGAAGATTGGCCATCCGGTCGATGTCTGATGGAATGGGACCTTCGAAGTAATTCTGGGACAGGTCGAGGTACATGAGCTTGGAACAGTTGTACAGAGCTGTGGGGAACTCTCTGGGAATGTTGTTGTAGGAAATGTCGAGCTTGGTCAGGTTCTTGAGGTCGCAGATGAAAGGGGGGATCGAATAATTTATGTTCAGGTTGACAAGATTGAGCTCCGTGATCGAGCTGTCTTGGCATTTAATCTCAGGCCATGTGCAGTGTGAGGATGAATTGGAGG
The DNA here is from genome assembly GCA_014182895.1 of Angophora floribunda. NCBI lineage: Eukaryota > Viridiplantae > Streptophyta > Magnoliopsida > Myrtales > Myrtaceae > Angophora > Angophora floribunda. Next base: position 8,462,108 of record CM024707.1, read on the forward strand.
CGACCCAGTGGGCTAGGGAAGATGGGTCTTGCCAGGATTGCCTCAGCTTCAACAGGACTTGCAGTTCTTGATCTTGGATTTGAGACTCTGCAACATGGGAGAGGGAGCAGAGGAAGACGAGACAGGGGACGTAGAAATAGAAGAGGAAGAAGAAGTGAATCCGAGGAGGTGATGAGGTTAGTCTCGGCATAATTGGAGGTGGTTCAGAGTCTTTTTCTGGGTAGCGAGACTCTCCGGTGTTGGAGCTAGAGATGCATCAGCTCAGCATGAAGCAAAACGTGTTGGCTTGCTCTTGCTCATTGCTTGGCAGAGCACCCCCAAGGTTTTTAACCTCGTTTCAAAGCGCCAAAAATTGGTGGGTCCCAATGTAATATTAGGCCTTGTTTACGCTTAGTTAAAAGTGGGCTTTATAATAAAGGTTCAATACCACAAAATCTCAAATATACTAATAATAAATTTATGATAAACTAAGTCTTTTACCAATAAAAATTTCAAATGGGTACACAAGTGACATTTACCTCCATTAATTTCTATCAAATATTGCTGTTAAATTATTGACTTGGCATACTAAGTTTACTATAAACTCAGTTTTTTACCACCAAAAATCCCAAATTGATACATAAGCTAAGCTTTCACAAAAAAATCCAAACTAGTGCACTAATAATAAATTTACCATAAACTAAGTTTTTTACCATAAAAAACCCCAAACTGATACACAAGTGACATTTACCTCCGTTAGCTTCCACCAAATATTGCTGTTAAATTATTGACTTGGATGCCACGTTGACAAGTTAATATCATGAAAAACTCTAAATTAGTACATATATAACAAATTTATAAATCGATACTCTTATTACAAATTTACTCCAAAGTAATTTTTGAGTTACCAAAAATCCCAAATTAGTACATGCGTAACACATTTACCTTCGGTAGGTTTTGTCAAGTTTTACTATTAAATTTAGCAAGAGCTCTAGATCGCCTTCCTCTTCATCGAGTTCTTCATTGTCGTCTTTGTCTAAGGTAATGGAAATTATGAATACCTTTTAGTGGGCACTCTTTAGTGGCACTTCTAGTAACTCTAGTAATACTTCAGTTGTAATACTTTCACTTTGTTTTGTTAGATGCCCCTCCTTCAATGGTTGGTTGCTGTGGATGCTTCCTTGGCCTACCTTTGAATTGTCGCGTCGTTCAATATTACAGTGAAGCTCTAAAAACTTCTAGAATGTATGGAGTCAAGGGTGTCTATTAACTCCGTTTGTCCTGAGCGATCGCAAAACAATTTTTTATTCATTTATGTTTTGACTATTATATGCACTCAAGCAGAAAAAAACGAGTCTTTGTTCTTTGGTCTTCATAGTGCTTGTCGTTGTTGCAACCCGCTGACGTTTTGTGCGTTCCGTAGATCGGCAAGACAGCGACCTGAATGGTTCTGATTGATTCCCGCTGGTCCTGGTGCCCCTTTGGCAATGTTCCAGTCAAATGGCCAAGCTTTGAATCTACGCCATGCCCTCCTATTCTGCAATGGAACAGTTTCTGATTAGTTTCCAGGTGTCCGCCTTCTGGATGATGGGCAAGTCGGTCTTTTGGAGGCGCACATGCATGCGCAAACTTTCCACTGGGTTGACCCAACAACGACTGGTCGAGCTTCTAGATGGGTAAGCAAGACAAAACTTGGATTGCATCGAGCCTCCACACGATCGAACTAAACCCAATTCCCTTTGCTAGTTCCAGCACATCCCCTGAGGTCCTAGATTGATGGTCCTAATGAGCCCGATGCATGGAAGGAATTCATCTCGGACGATATCATACGCTTATCGGTTTTATGTTTTTGGAAACTTACTAATTCAATAGTAGGAATCTGCCAGCATATATTCCATGCAATCCTATCATCGACACACTTAGACATGCTTGATTAAACATGTGAATGTATTACCCGTGTCAACATGACCCGCTTAAATGCATTTCAAGACATTAATATATGACAGATAATAAGCCTCCAGCGTAAATTTAATGAGAAAAACTCAGCAAAGATCGATGGAAGTATCACTCACTTTTACTCCAAGCATGCGTGATGGAGCCTCACAATCTTGTTCTTGTACTAGTAAAGATAGGAATCTAATGTCCAATCCCAGTGAAGTCGCAGAGAATAGGAGAATTGGACTACCCAACTCAAACATGGCGGTCACAATTCCATTGCTAAAGCTAGGTTGATCAAGCTATACTGCTGGTCTTAGATTACCATTAAAGAATCCGTCTCTAGTTGAAGTTATTAGTGGTATCGGAACTAATTCCAGATTTGAGACTCGATCCTTTGTCTATATGATATTCATAGATTAATTCACTCAAGAAATTATCCGTTTTATCCTATCCCATATCAAACCTCACGGTTTTGTCTTTAAGCTTACATTATAGGAGTTCACCCATCCTGATAGCACTATAACCTAGGCTAATTTAAATTTGGAATTCCAATACAAAGTTTGTAGGCACTTACATGAACTAATTTCAGTTTTCACATATATATTTTAAAATTGTTTTTCCCAAGTTGCATGAGTTAATTCCAATTCACATGCACGCATGCACATTCTTGAATCATTCTTCCCCTATTAGGTGCACAATTCCATAGTTTCCTACCACCTTTACTATCCTAGAAACATATTAAGAGTCACTTCTTATCCAGGCTTCAACAACCACTCCCCACCATTGTTGAACCAGTCGTTAAAGCCCCACTAGCTTCTGCTTGGGTCATCCTGAACCACACACCTACTAGAGGGGGTCCCAATCTAATATCATATTTGTGACATCCCTAGATTAACTCACTCAAAATATCATTTACTTTGGCCCGTCTTATACTGAACCTAATGATTTTGTCACTTGGCGTAAAGGAAAGAACTTTCAAGAGGTCACCCATCCTACTAGTGTTCTAACCCGAACTTGCTTAACTTTAAAGTTCTAAAGCAAAACTCACCATTACATCAAAAGGAGTGAACTCCAATTTTCTCATAAATAGGCTAAAATCACTTTCCCCATATTCGATACATAGTTGGGTTTATTCCTGCCTCTTTCGCCATCCTAAAAGCCTACTAGGAGACGCTCCTTGTTCATGCCCTCTATCCTTGGTAACCACTCCCTGGCCTTGTTGAATCAGATTATTACAATCCCAACTAAAAGCAATTACATTTTTAACTATTAAGCTTAGTTCAGTCCCAAATGGAGGTTGAAACGATAAGTAATTCCATTAAGAGAGTACTTCCCCGAAATTAGAATATAAACTCCTACGAGAGGTTGCACTAAAGAGAGTCTGTGCAAGAATTGATTTGAGAGTATCGAAGATTGCATATGGCCCGGTCAAATACGGTACAAACAAACCATTAACCAAGATTAGATTCCACTAACTCATTGATGAGAGAAAGGGGGGGGGACATCATCACAGAGCAAACAGAAAAAATGTTGATGGCATGCTTCAAGCGCCTATGAACACACGAAAAGGAGGGACCCTTGTTACCTACTCCCAATGCTTCTGCAGCAAACCTATTTCGACAAACCGAAGGCACAAATTAAAAAGCATATCAAATACTTCATGTACGTGAATAAAAGCATTTGGTTTGGAAGTCCACAGATGCTATTCACTTGCCTCCTATATCAACTTTCCCATTTCTGGTTATTGCTTAACAGCGGATACATTATCTGTTCTGCATAGTCATTAGTCAACAATCTTTCTTGACCAGATTTACACTAGGCTTTTCATCGAAGAGTTTAGTCACAGCAACTTTTGCTTAAAAACGTGAGCCGGTCAGAAGTCTCTCTCTCTCTCTCTCTCTTAAAAAAAAAAGCAACAGCAACAACAACAACAACGAGTGCTGTAGACAAGACTTCAATATTCAGAACAATAGAGTTAGAATTATTTCAGTATTATAATGTTTTCATAATTATTCTTAAATATCATCAAGACCATTCCCGATAATTGGCCTCATTAGATTATCATGTATGAGGGTTTTAATTTTGCTTGCAGTTAGTTGCAAGCATATATGCTTTCTTGCCACACAATCATGGTCACAATTTTGAGATCATAGTAGTGTCTGCTTATCCTGTATCAGATCACATGTCATTCTAATTGGAGTCGCCAGCAAGTCCTAATGCGCCATGTTGTGCTCTCCTTCAAATCCTGTTCCTTGAGAACCAATGAGACGAACTTGTACCAGCATTTGGGGACAAAGATAACACAGGGAAGCTATTGAAGAAAGGAACTAAGCTAATTCACCCATGATCAGTGACGTTGCTATTCTCATGGTTTTGCTACAATATTGGATAGAAATGTGGTGAAGATGATCATAGATACCATTGACGGTACAAAAGTTGGAAGCTAGAAGGCACGTAGTATCATCAAAGACATAAAACTCTTGCACACAAAGGTATCCATGTTTAGATCCAGCTGGGTTAGGAGGAACTAAATTCCTGATTTATTGGCCTAATGTGCAGCCGCAAATTAAGTGATAAATTGGAGATATCAGTCTTGAAGATTGTGGTTAATTTGACACTGTAAGCTGATTTTAATCAATGAATGAACTAACACTTTTCTAGGAATAAGAAAATAATATACCTTGGGCGAGTTACTAGAATGGAAAAGTTTCTCACAGAAAATGCTCTCATCTCAAATTCTGAATGTGAATAACACAATCTAAATCTGTACCTAGCCAAACAAATCATTAGCTACTTCGTTCCCTAAACAGTAAACAAGACCGCAATCAAAAGTGAAAACCAAGAGCTCATCAGCAGAACCATAAAAGTCACACTATTTTCCTTTCCATGTGTTGCTATAAAACTCATAAATTGTTTTGAATCCAGAAAGTTACCATGCTGACCATCAAATTGCAATAAAAAAAAGTGAGGACATTGTCCACAAATCATTTGACAGATACTCCGCCATGTCTCACGGATCCTGATAAAAATATTAATCCCAACCTTTTCCTAGTCAGTCTACTATGCCTTTGAAAATTAGAAGCACATAATTTCCATTCAATAGCCAACCATAGTTATCCAAAAAGACATAAGTCTTTTGTTGTTTAGATTAATGGATAGTGCTTGCAGTTGTTGCAACCCGGACGTTTGGCACACTCCATAGATCGGCAAGACAGCAACCTGAATGATTCTGATTGATTCCTGTCGGTCCTGGTGCTTTTTTGTAGTGTGCGAGTCAAATGGCCAACCTTTGAATCTTCGCAATGCCCTCCTATTCTCCACTGGAACAGCTTTTGATTATTTTCCTGATGTTGGCCTTCTGGATGATAGGCAAGTTGGTCTTGTGGTGGCACATGTGCATGCGCAAACTTTCCACAGCGCTGACCTGACAACAGCAGGTCGAGCCTTCTAGATGGGTAAGGAAGATAAAACTTGGTTGCATTGAGCCCCCATATGACTGAACTAAACCCAATCCTCACTGCTAGTTCCAGCACATCCTGAGGTCTGTGATTGATGGTCCTAATGAGCCTGATGCATCTCATATCAGACCATATCAGACGCTTCACTCCTATGTTTTTGAAAAATTACTAGTCCAATAGTAGAAGTTATCTGCACAAAGTTGCCGACACTTCCAGGAATCTGCCAGTGCATACTACATAAGTCACTATCATTGACATGCATAGACATGCTTAGCTAAACATATAAATGTGTAAATCCTGTCATACGGCATGTTTAGATACATTTTAAGACATTAATATATGGCAAATAATGAGCATCTAGTGTATACTAAAGCAGAAAAACCCAGCAAACATCAAAGAAAATACCTACATACTTGCACATAGTATCAACTAGTACTGGTCAAGATGGAGCCTCAACAATCACGCTCTTGTACTGGTCAAGATGGTTGGAACTCTACTGTCCAACCACAGTAAAGTCACAGAGAACAGGAGTGTTGGACTACCTATTTCAAACACATTGCTAAAGTTGGGTGATCATACTATTGTTCGTCAAAGATTACCATTAATCTGACATGATTTCTCATAAAAAATCCATCTCTGGCTAAAGTTTCCAGTGGAATCTGGCCTAATTCCAGATTCAAGACTGGATACTGTCTCAAATAACAGCGGTTACATATCCAACTATCGTTATTCAGCAAGTAACGAAACTGTTTAGTCGCAAGTGGAGGTTGAAACATTCAGTAATTCCACTAAGATAGTGCTTTTCAGACATCAGAATATGAACTCCTATGAGAGGTCGCACTGAAGATAAATTCTGTGCAAGAATTGATGGAGTATTGAAGATTGTACATAGAGCGGCCCATGATGCTGGTGCCGATCCAGCCCACGCAGGTGCTGGAGGGAGCGATGGGGTCAGAGACCGCTGCGGCAGCAGACGACATGGTGCGGCGGAGGAGGAGGGACGAGAGGGTGACCGGAGGAGCTTAACGTGTTGGTTGCTCTTGCTTATTGCTCGGCAGAACCCCCCAAGGTTTTCAACCTAGTTTCAAAGCGCCAAAATTTGGCGGATCCTAATGTAATATTTGGCCTCTTTTTTTCTGTTATAATTAAGGTCTAATATTATGAAAAACTCTAAACTTATATATCAACAATAAATTTATCATAAATTACGTCTTTTACAGCTAAAAATCCAAAATGTACATGAGTGACATGTTTACATCCATTAACTTCCACCAAATATTATTATTAAATTGTTAGATTAGATGCCATGTTAAGCCCACCAATTAACGAGTTAATACATTGAAAAACCTTAAACCAATATACATATGCCAAATTTACTCCAAACTAACATAATATTAATAAATTTATCCCAAAATAATTTTTGAATCATCAAAATCCCTAATTAATATACGCATGACATATTTCCTTACCATTAACTTTTGTCAACTTTTACCGTCAAATTTAGCAAGAACTCTAAATCGTCCTCCTCTTCATCACCATCTTTGTCTAAGGCGTGGAAATCACGAACACCATTTAGCAAGCACTCTTTAGTGGCACTTTTATTAACTCTAGCAGTACTTCAGTTGTGGTAATTTCAATTTGTTTTGATAGACGCCACTCCTTCAATGGTTGGTTGCTGTGGATGCTTCCTTCGCCTACCTTTGAATTGCCGAATAGCACAATAGTACCATGAAGCTCTAAAACTTCTGAAATTTATGTCGTCAAGGGTGTCCATTACTACCGTTTGTCCTGAGCGATGGCACTCCAAATTTTTTATTCATTTCTGATATGACTATTATTTGCACTCAAGCAGAAAAAAACACTAGTCTTTGTTCCTTGGTCTTCATGAAAAAGAAGTAGATTAGCGCATAGTGCTTGTCGTCGTTTCAACCCGCTAACGTTTTGTGCGTTCCATAGATCAGCAATACAGCGACCTGAATGGCTCTGATTGATTCCCGCTGGTCCTGGTGCCTTTTTTGTGATGTCCGAGTCAATGGGCCAAGCTTTGATTCTAGGCCATGCCCTCCTATTCTGCAGTGGAAACAGCTTTTGATTATTTTCCTGATGTTCGCCTTATGGATTATGGGCAAGTCGGTCTTTTGGCGGCGCACGTGCATGCGCAAGTTTTCCACGGGATTGACCCGACAACAATAGGTCGAGCTTCTAGATTGGATAAGGAAGACAAAACTAGGTTTACATCGAGCTTCCACACGATTGAACTAAACCCAATTGAACTAAACCCAATCCTCAATCCTCGTTGCTAGTACCAGCACATCCTGAGGTCCTAGATTGATGGTCCTAAAGAGCCCGATGCGTGGAAGGAATTCATCTCGGACAATATCATACGGTTATCGGTATGGATGCATTTTGGCAGGTCCATCCACCTCCATTGACTTATGCATGGGCGTCCACTCCCGAATGAAACGCATTTCAAGCTTATTTGTATAGTAATGATCTCTTTCAAGAGATTATAATTCACACTTATTTATAGTACAAACTATTTGCTAGGACGGAACAAGAAAGTTACACGAGCTAATAGCTAAAACATGCCATTCTCATCTCAGTTGAACTAGCCTGAGAACATAAGATATGCCACTTGAAGTCCGTTTGTGAATTGCCTAGTCACTTACAATGAGGATTCAAGGCTTCAGTCTGCCTTGGAGTGAGATATGGGAATCTCTTATTATGGCTATTGATAATTGTACGTCTCCATTGGTTCCTGCATGTCACCAATTATGTGGGCTAATTGGAAATTATTTTTACCACAATTGCATCACCAGGATGATTCTCGATAATATTGTGTGCTTTCCCTAATCTGCCACTTCTGATCACATTATGCTCCTTCGATCCCGACAGAACAGTTGATTCTAAGAAATTAGAACTTTGAAATAGGGTCTGTTCTGAAGTTGAATCATACTCGTCTTTCTTCTTTCTGAAAGCTTTGATTGTGAATATTGCCACCATCAAAACGAACAACGCCACAGCAATGGCCAAGAGCACAATCAAGGTGAGATTGGTCGGCGAGCTTTTGCTCAATCTATGGGATTGGGAATTGCAGACATTGAGCCTCATGAATGAATTGGTTGCACAGAGGCCCGGGTTGTTCAGGAAACTGGCGTCGTACACAGCAATCTCTAACTCGTTTGGGATTCGTCCACTGAGTCGATTGGAGGATAGATTGAGAATATTCAGATTCAGCTGGCCGATTTCAGGAGGAATCAAGCCGGACAGTTGGTTTTCAGACAGGTCCAACTGCGTGAGTACCGGTAGAAGACCGATTTTCCTAGGAATCAGTCCCGACAATTGATTGTGACTAAGATTCAGAGTGGTCAAGGTGTTCCACGAAACAATAGCTGTGGGGAGATTCCCAGAGAGCTCGTTCTGACCTAGCAAAAGCGTCGTCAGAGAAGTAAGCTCGGTTAATTCAGTTGGAACGGTGCCACTGAGGAGGTTATTACTGGCATCAAGCACCACCAACTTCCTCCACGAAGACACCGTGCTTGGAATCTTGCCGAAGAATCTATTGTTGCTCATCTCAATCCGAGTGAGGTTTGGGGACAGCTCTTCGGGAAGCTCACCAGTCAATCCATTACCACTCAAGATCAAAGCCGTCAAGTTTGGCGACATCCAGAGTCCTCCAGGTACATTGCCAGTGAATCCATTGTTGTTCAACAACGCTACGGACAAAGTACTGCAATTTCCAAGTGATTCCGGCAACTCCCCGCTGAGATTGTTGTCCATAACGGCCAACCCGAATAGCGTGCTACCATGGCACAGTTGTTCCGGCAATGTGCCACTCAAGTTGTTGAAGGCCACTTCGAATCTTCTGAGTGGGGAAAACTTGCCAAAGTCTGGGGGGATCATGCCCGATAGATTATTGTTGGACAGCCTGACATCAGACAAAGCGGGAAGACGCCCGATGCCTTCCGGGATTCCACCAGACAATTGATTGTACTGCAAATTCAAGCAGGATAGATTCTCGAGCTTCGTGAAATCTTCAGGTATGTTCCCTGTCAAATTATTAAAAGACAGATGGATCACGCTCAGTTTCATGGCGGTCACTGCCTGAGGGATCGACCCCGACAAGTTGGTCTCATACACGTACAACTCGCTCAAGTTCCTCAGTGCAAAAATGCTGCCAGGGATCTTTCCTGTCAGTGGATTCACCCCCAAATTCAAGCACTCGAGAGCCTCCATATCACTGACCGTCTCTGGGATTCCGCCAAACAGGTTCGTCTGTGGCATCGAGAAGAACCGCAGCTTCTTCAGGGCGGTGAAGTTCTGCGGTAGCTGAGACGGCGCGAACTGGGGATTGTACGCGAGGCTCAGTTCTTCAAGATTTGAGAGGCCAAAAATCTCTTCAGGGTAAGTGCCGTTGTACTCGGACTGGTTAAGGTGAAGGATCCTCAGCCTCTGCAGGCTGGCGATCGACGCTGGGATGTCGAACGAGAAGCTGGTGGCGCTGAGAATCAGGACCTCAAGATCAGCCATCCGGTCGATATCAGATGGAATAGGACCTTCAAAGTAATTCTGGGACAGGTCGAGGTACACGAGCTTGGAACAGTTGTAGACAACTGTGGGGAACTCTCCGGGAATGTTGTTGTAGGAGAGATCGAGCTTGGTCAGATTCTTGAGGTCGCAGATGAATGGGGGGATCGAATAATTTATGTTCAGGTTGACAAGATTGAGCTCAGTGATCGAGCCGTCTTGGCAGGTGACCTCGGGCCATGTGCAGTGGGAGGATGAATTGGAGGGGACCCAGTGGGCGAGGGAAGATGGGTCTTGCCAGGATTGCCTCAGCTTCAACAGGACTTGCAGTTCTTGATCTTGGATTTGAGACTCTGCAACACGGGAGAGGGAGAAGAGGAAGACGAGACAGGGGATGTAGAAATAGAAGAGGAAGAAGAAGCGAATCCGAGGGAGTGATGAGGTTAGTCTCGGCATAATTGGAAGTGGTTCAGAGTCTTTTTCTGGGTAGGGAGACTGTCAGGTGTTGGAGCTAGAGATGTATCAGCTAAGCATGAAGCAAAACGTGTTCGTTTGCTCTTGATCACTGCTCGGCCGAACCCCCAAGGCTTTTAAACCCGTTTCAAAGCGCCAAAAGTTCGTGGGTCCTGATGTAAATATCAGCCCTTGTTTGCACTTAGTTGAAAGTGAGCTTTACTGTAAAAGTTCAATACCATGAAAAATCTCAAATCAATATACCAATAATAAATTTACCATAATTTGAGTATTTTACCACTAAAAATCTTAAACCGGTATACAAATGACATTTATCTCCGTTAACATCCACCAAATATTGCCGTTAAATTGTTGACTTAGTATACAAAGTTTATCATAAAGTAAGTTTTTTACCATCAAAAATCACAATATGGTACATAAGCTAAACTTCCACGAAAAATCCCAAATTAGTATACTGATAGTAAATTTACCATAAACTATTATTACCAAAAACCCCAAATGGATGCACAAGTGACATTTACCTCTATTAGCTTCCACCAGATATTGTTGTTAAATTGTTGACTTGAATGCCACGTCGAGTCGGGTCTACGTGTGTCAATAAACGAGTTAATGTCATGAAAAACCCTAAATCAATACACATATAACAAATTTACAAACTAATACTTTCTCACAAATTTACTTCAAATTAATTTTTGTGTTACCAAAAATCCCAATCTAGTACATACATAACACATTTACCTTCCATAGGTTCCGTCAAATTTTACTATTAAACTTAGCGAGAACTCTAGATCACCTTCCTTTTCATCGAATTCTTCATGGTCATCTTTGTCCAAGGTCATGGAAATTGTGAACACCATTTAGCGAACACTCTTCAGTGGCACTTCTAGTAACTCTAGCAGTACTTCAGTTGTGATACTCACTTTGTTTTGTTAGACGCCACTCCTTCATGGTTGGTTGTTGTGTATGCTTCCTTGACTTACCTTTGAATTGTCGCATAGTGCAACAGTACAGTAAAGCTCTGAAAACTTCTGCATTTTATGTAGTCAATGCTGTCTATTAACTCCGTATGTCCTGAGTGATCGCGAAACAGTTTTTTATTCATTTCTGTTTTGACTATTATTTGCACTCAAGCAGAAAAAGCAAGTCTTTGGTCTTTGGTCTTCATAAAAAAGTCGATTAGCGCATGGTGCTAGTCGTCGTTGCAACCCGCTAACGTTTTGTGCGTTCGATGGATGGGCAGGACTGCGACCTCAACGGTTCTGATTGATTCCCTCTGGTCCTAGTGCCTTTATTGCAAAGTTCCAGTCAAACGGCCAAGCTTTGAATCTGTGCCATGCCCTCCTATTCTGAAATGGAGCAGCTTTTGATTAGTTTCCAAATGTCCGCCTTCTGGGTAATGGGCAAGTCGGTCATTTTGCGGCGCACGTGCATGCGCAGACTTTTCCACAGGGTTGACCTGACAACGACAGGTCGAGCTTCTAGATGGGTGAGCAAGACAAAACTCGGTTTACATCGAGCGTACACACGATTGAACAAAATCCAATCCTCTTTGCTAGTTCCAGCACATCCTGAGGTCCTGGTCCTAATGAGCCTGATGCATGGAAGGAATTCATCGAGGACAATATCAAACGCTTATCAGTTCTATGTTTTTGGAAATTACACATTACCATCATCGACATGCTTAATTAAACATGCAAATGTATTATCCATGTCAACATGACACGCTTAAATGCATTTTGAAACATTAATATATGTCAAATAATGAGCCTCCAGCGTCTATTCAAACAGAAAAACTCAGCAAAGATCAATGAAAGTATCACTCACTTTCACCGCAATACCAATCAATGCTCTCGTCATCCAAACAGCATGATGGGGCCTCAACAATTACGCTCATGTACTAGTCAAGATAGCCGGAATCCACTGTCCAATCGCAGTGAAGTCGCGGAGAACAGGAGAATTGGACTAACAAATTCAAACATGGCGGCCACAAGCACATTGGCAAAGCTGGGTTGATCATAGTCGCGGAGAATAGGAGAATTGGACTACCAAATTCAAACATGGCGGCCACAAGTACATTACCAAAGCTGGGTTGATCATACTACAGTGCTGGTCTTAGATTAACATTAAAGAATCTGTCTCTGGCTGAAGTTACTAGTGATATTTAAACTAATTCTAGATTTGAGACTCGATCCTTAGTTCATATGATATCTCTGAATTAACTCATTTAAAATATTGTCCGCTTTATCCTGAACCAATGCTGAATCCCATGGTTTTATCCTTAAGCTTACATCATAGGAGTCCACCCATTCTAGAAGTGCTCTAGAATTTGCTCACTTAATTTTGGAATTCTAATACAAAACTTACCATCACATCAAAAAGCGCCTCCGTAAATTAATGATAGTTTATATATATTCCAGAATTGTTTTTTCCCATGTTTGATGAGTCAATTCCAGTTCTCATGCACAAGCGCACACGCACACATTATTGAATCGTTCTTCCCCAATTAGGTGCACAATTCGATTCATTCCTACCCCATCTGTCATCTTAGAAGATTGCCAAAAGCTACTCATCATCCAAACCCTAGTAACCTCCTTGCTATCTTCAGACTAGGTTGTTAAAAGCCCTCCAGCTTCCGCTTGGCTCGTCTCAAACCACACACCTATTAGAAGAGTTCATACTCTAATACCATATTTGTGACATTTTTAGATTAACTCACTTGAGATATTGTCCGCTTTGACCCAACTTTCACGATTTTGTCATTTGGCATACAGGATAGCACTTTCCTAGATGGTCACCCATCCTACTAGTGTTCTAACCTAGACTGGCTTAATTTTAGAGTTTCAAAGCAAAACTTGCTCTTACGTCAAAATAAGTAAATTCCATTTTTCATATATATACATGCCAAAATCGTTTTCCCCATGTTTGACACACAATTCAATTTATTTCTACCCCATTTGCCATCCTAAAAGCCTATCAAGAAACGCTCATTGTCCATGCCCTCTACACTTGGCAACCACTTCTCGGCCTTATCGAATCAAGTCGTTAAAGTCAACTAAAAGCAATTGAATTTTCAACTATTAAGTTTAGTTCAGTCACAAGTGGAGGTTGAAACAATAAGTGATTGCATTAAGAAAGTGCTTCCCAGGTATTAGAATATAAACTCCTAAAAGAGGTTGTACTAAAGAGAGTCTGTGCAAGAGTTGATTTGAGAGTATGGAAGATTGCATATGGCATGGTCAAATACAGTAAAAAAAAATAATCATTAGCCAAGATTAGATTCCACTATCTCATTGATGAGAGAGAGAATTTTTTTTTTTTTTTTAGGGGGAGAAGAGGGGGGGGTGGACATTATCATAGACTATGGGGAAATTATCCCAGATCTAAATAGCAAACAGAACATATGTTCATGGCATGCTTCAAGCGCCTGTGAACACACGAAGAGGAGGAACCCTTGTTACCTAGTGCCACAGCTTCCGCAGCAAACCTATTTTGACAAACCAAAGACCCAAATCAAAAGGCATATCAAATACTCCATGCGGATAAAAGCATTTGATATGGTAGTCCACAGATGCTATTTAGTTGCCTCTTATATCAACTTTCCTGTTTCTGGTTACTGCTTAACAGTGGATACATTATCTGTTCTGCATAGTCATTAGACAACAAGCTTTCTTGACCAGATTTACATAAACACTAAGCTTTTCATCAAAGAGTTTAGCCACACCAACTTTTGCTTAAAAACATGAGCCGCTCAGGACTCTCTTCCTCTCAAAAAAAGAAAAAGAAAAAAGAAAGCAATAACAACAACAACTTTTGCTTAAAGACATAAAACTCTTGCACACAAAGGGATCCATGATAAAATCCAACCAGTTTAGGAGGAACTAAATTCCTGATTTATTGGCCTAACGAGCAGCCACAAATTAAGTTATAAACTGGAGAAATCAGTCTTGAAAATTGTAGTTATTTTGACACTGTAAGTTGATTTTAATCAATGAATGAACTAACACTTTTCCAGGTATAAGAAAAAAACATATGCTGTCGGCGAGTTACTAGAATGGAAAAGTTTCTCACAGCAAATGTTTTCATCTCAAATTCTGAATGTGAGTACCACAATCTAAGCCCGTACCTAGCCAAACAAATCATTAGCTACTTCGTTCCCTAAACAGCAAACAAGTCCGCAACCAAAAGTGAACCAAGAGCGCATCAGCAGAACCGTAAAAGTCATACTATTTTCCTTTCATTGTGTTGCTATACAACTCATAAATTGTTTTGAACCAGAGAGTTACCATGGTGACCAACAAATTGCAACAAAAACGTGAGGACAATGTCCATGCAACAAATCATTTGACAGATACTCCGCCATGTCTCACGGATCCTGATAAAAATATTAATCCCAACCTTTTCCTAGTCAGTCTACTATGCCTTTGAAAATTAGAAGCACATAATTTCCATTCAATAGCCAACCATAGTTATCCAAAAAGACATAAGTCTTTTGTTGTTTAGATTAATGGATAGTGCTTGTAGTTGTTGCAACCCGGACGTTTGGCACACTCCATAGATCGGCAAGACAGCAACCTGAATGATTCTGATTGATTCCTGTCGGTCCTGGTGCTTTTTCGTAGTGTTCGAGTCAAATGGCCAACCTTTGAATCTTCGCAATGCCCTCCTATTCTCCACTGGAACAGCTTTTGATTATTTTCCTGATGTTGGCCTTCTGGATGATAGGCAAGTTGGTCTTGTGGTGGCACATGTGCATGCGCAAACTTTCCACAGCGCTGACCTGACAACAGCAGGTCGAGCCTTCTAGATGGGTAAGGAAGATAAAACTTGGTTGCATTGAGCCCCCATATGACTGAACTAAACCCAATCCTCACCGCTAGTTCCAGCACATCCTGAGGTCTGTGATTGATGGTCCTAATGAGCCCGATGCATGGAAGGAATTCATCTCAGACCATATCAGATGCTTCGCTCCTATGTTTTTGAAAACTTACTAGTTCAATAGTAGAAGTTACCGGCACAAAGTTGCAGACGCTTCTGGGAATCTGCCAATGCATACTACATGCTTAGACATGCTTAGTTAAACATGTAAATGTGCAAATCCTTCCATACGGCATGTTTAAATACATTTTGAGACGTTAATATATGATAGATAATGAGCATCTAGTGTATACTAAAGCAGAAAAACCCAGCGAATATCAATGAAAGTACCTACTTGCACACGGTATCAACTAATGCGCTTGCCATCCAAGCATGCGTAATGGAGCCTCAACACTCACGCTCTTGTACTGGTCAAGACGGTTGAAATTCTACTGTCCAATCGCAGTAAAGTCATAGAGAATAGGAGCGTTGGACTACCCATTTCAAACACGGCAGCAACAGATTCATTGCTAAAGCTGGGTGATCATACTATTGTTCGTCTAAGATTACCATTAATCTGACATGATTTCCCATAAAGAATCCTTCTCTGGCTAAAGTTTCCAGTGGAATCTGGCCTAATTCCAGATTCGTGACTGGTAGACCCGTCAAATGGGTGGGTCAGGTCGAGTTTGGGTCGGGTCGAAAATAGTCCAACCCATTTTGACCTAAATTCATGTAATGTAAATCTAGTGACCCATACCTAACCCAATCCACAACCGACCCATACCCGACTTGACCCGTATTGTTAAAAGCCATTATTATTGTAGAGAAATTCAAACTCACTCTAAGCTTTATGTTAAATGATCCACTCAACCATTATTTGACACATATTTAACTTTTACTTGATCCATATTTGATCAATATTTAACTTTCACTTTACCCATATTTGACCTATTTAACTAAAAGTGGGTCATAATATGGATTTGTGACCATTTTGACACCTCTAGTGACTAGATACCGTCTCCAATAATAGCAGTTACGTATCCAACCATCAGTATTCAGCAATTAACAAAATAATTTAGTCGCAAGTGGAGGTTGAAACCTTCAATAATTCCACTGAGATAGTGCTTTCCAGACATTAGGCTATGAACTCCTATGGGAGGTTGCACTGAAGATAGAATCTGTGCAAGAATTGATCGAGTTTTTAAGATTGCATATAGCACGGTCAAATACAGTAAAAAGATAAAGATTCCCCTATCTCATTGAGAGATCATCATAGACTATAGAGAAGATCTGAACAACGGACAGAAACAATGCCCATGGCATGCTTCAAGTCAAAAACAGAGGGACTCTTGTTTGCTAATCCTAATGCTTCTGTGGCGAAGCTTATTTGAGAAACCAAAGAGTCTTATCACTCCCTCTCGTGAGTGCACTCATCGTGATACCCTTCTTTAGGGGTGATTATGGTCCGAGTTGGGCCGGTTCAGTGCCTAATCAGGGACAAACCCGCACAGTGTTGGTCCCCAACTTTTGGAATTGAGGACCAACCCTGTTGAACTTGGGACCAAGGACCGGACCAACCTACCGGTTCAATCTAATTCTAGGGTCAACTCGAAACCAACTGATTTACGTGATGACGAGTAAGGTCAATGAAGTGAGGCAAGCGGCGCGAGCATTGAGTGGTGAGCATCAAGCGACGAGTGGCGAGAGCATTGAGCAGCAAGCTGGGCAAGCATTGAGCGTCGAGCGGTGAGCAATGAATAAAGCAAGGTTGCTCAGCAAAGTTGTTTCTCTTAATTTCACTTGGCAAATTGAAGAAAATAAAAAAGAACAAATAGAACAAGAGTATTGGAGATGGAGTAGGAGCATGCCTTTTAACACCATTTAACTTAAGGTTTGCTCTTCAACAAACAAAAAAAAAAGTTAAGGTCTGCTATTTAGAATAGATAAAATAATATATATCTAAAATATATTATATATAAACATATAATACATACAATCAAGGTTGGTCCAGGTTAGACTAACCCTAAACTCTTAAGACTGAGGACCAATTCTCACAATACTGATCCAAGGATTCCAAGACCAAAGACCAACTCAATCCCCTTAAAAATCAGACCAAAACCAGTAGGGTTGGGCTGGTCTAGATTGGTCCTGGGTTGATCTTGGACCAATGCTCACCCCTACTCTTCTTAGACTAGATCAAACTTAAGGGCCACAACAAATCAGTCACCTCTCGTTCCTACTCATGGGCCTTGACAAGCAATGTGAATTTGCCTCGTGTTGGGTAATCACGAGCCATGTGTGCACCATCGCACAAGAAACACTTGAAGGACAAGCGCCCCTTTTTGTGTACTCTGCCGCTCAACTCAATCTTCACCATTGTAGGGGCCACTAGTGATTTGCTTCTACTTGCGCGGTGGAGCTTATTACGATCTCCCCCATCAGTGACTTTGCTCCTCGGTCGAGAGTCCGACTTGTTTCCAGATGCTGCCTTGTCTTCCACAAGGACCTATATGGCCGTATAAAGATCCTTTGCATTGCACCGCTTCGGCTCTTATTTTATTTATGGTTGGACACTAGCCATGAACTAGAAGTAGGCCTCCGTATTGTTCATGGAAGGGATTTGGGGTAGAAACTCCAATAACTTCTTTGCATATTCACGGACACTTACCTTTTTCTCTAGGCAGTGGAATTCGTCTCGAGCCTTCTCTTCCGCAGAGATGGGATGCTATGGTCATCGGAATTCCTTGACAAACATCTCCCAAGTTGCGATAGGCTCACCATTCCTATCATGGCACCTACGATGCCACCACAATAAAGCATCGTCGGTGAAGTACATGGCCGAGGTTGTTACCCGTAGTGCAACATCTGTAACCCCTTTATTTGAAAGTATTGCTCTATATACCATAGAAAATTGTCCACATCATTAACCACCATGAACCTTTAAACTCTTTTGGTTTTGGGACATCTACTCGTGGACTAGATTGCACGGTGAACACCTCATTCACACTTACCACTTCCACCTCAGTGAACTTCACCTTGAGCTCGGCCATCTCCACACGCATGGCCTCCACCAGGGCCTCCAAGGCATCATTCTGCTGCCCGAGTTCATGGGCTGTGTTGGTCAATGTGCCCAACATCTCTCCTCCTCGGAGTTCTCCTATACCGGATTTGAGCTCTTGCACCTTTGCTTCAAGCTCCCCTTTCCGGACTCAACTCCTCCCATGCTCTCCGTCAATTCCTCAACCGTTCCTTGTACATCCCCCAACAACGATCTCCATCTTCACCACGCGAGTCTCCAAGTCATGCAGCACATTCCTTGAACTCGAGCTACCGGGTGCGTTAATAGAATGGAAAAGTTTCTCACAGAAAATGCTCTCATCTCAAATTCCGACTGTGAATACCACAATCTATTTCCCTTCCTACCCAAACAAATCATAAACTACTTTGTTTTCTAGATTGTAAACAAGTTTAGCTACCGCAACCAAAAGTGAAAGCCAAGAGCTCATCAGAAGACCTATGACAGTTATACTA
Organism: Angophora floribunda; assembly: GCA_014182895.1. Classification (NCBI taxonomy): domain Eukaryota; kingdom Viridiplantae; phylum Streptophyta; class Magnoliopsida; order Myrtales; family Myrtaceae; genus Angophora; species Angophora floribunda. The sequence continues at coordinate 8,480,872 of CM024707.1, forward strand.
TCCTGCTTTCCATGTATTGCTATACAACTCATGAATTGTTATGAAGCCAGAGAGTTACCATGCAATGAAAAGTTGAGAACAAATTCCAAGCGACAAAACATTTGACAAATACTCTGCTTTGTCTCGCAAATCCTGATTAACATATTAATCCCAACCTTTCCCGAGTCAGTCTATCATACATTCGGAAAACAGAAGCACATAATTCTCCATTCAACAGCCAACCATAGAAATCCACTCCTCTTACAGCACCAATACAGAAGCAGCAAATGTAACTGTTGGTATATAGCAAATGATCATATTTATTTATGGATACCAATATGAGTACACAATAAGAACACTAAGCAGAGGTCATACTCATACATTGGAGGAACCTGCATTCTCGAGCTTAACATTGTTAAGCCGCTCGAGAGCCAGAATGAGCGCCTGAATGCCCAAATTCCCCTCCCCATGAGCCTTGAGCGACAAGTAAAGCTGCTGAGCGAGCGCTAAGCCTGGCAATGCGAGCCCCAACCCCTGACATTCCTTCAAGCATAGCCCCAAATCCTTCACAAAATGGTTCACATAGAACCTCGCCTCGAAATCCCTCTGCAGTATCCTCTTCCCTTGCGAATCCAGCGACTTCGAGCCTGCAGACCCAGTCGATATTGCGCTTACAAACGACCCAACGTCCAGCCCCGCCTTATTGGCAAAAACCATGCCCTCCACCACCCCCACCATCGTCGAAGCGATCGTGATTTGGTTCCCCAATTTCGCGAATTGGCCCTTTCCGGGACCTCCCATGTAATTGACCTTTCCCATCACGGAGAGCAGGGGCTCCAGCCTGCGGACAGTTGCAGGGTCGCCACCAGCGAATATCGCGAGGGTGGCGTTGCGGGCACCGCCGTCGCCGCCCGAGACAGGGGCGTCGACGGCGTGGCAGCCCATGGCGGAGGCAGCGGCGGAGATCTCCTCGGCGAGGGAGGGGTCGGAGGTGGTCATGTCCACGACGACGCCGCCCGGGCGGAGGGAAGCGAGGGCGCCGGAGGAGGGGTCGAGGAGGACGGAGCGGACGTCGGAGGGGTAGCCGACGATGGAGAAGACGACGTCGGAGAGGGCGGCGAGGGAGCGGGGGGAGTCGGCCAGGCGCGCGCCCATGTCGAGGAGGGGCTGGGCCTTGGAGACGGTGCGGTTGAAGACGGTGACGGGGTAGCCGGCGCGGATGAGGTGGCCGCACATGGAGCGGCCCATGACGCCGGTGCCGATCCAGCCCACGCGGGTGTTGGAGGGAGCGATGGGGTCGGAGGCCGCCGCGGCGGCGGCTGCAGACGACATGACACGGCGGAGGAGGAGGGAGAGAGCGGAGGAGGAGGGACGAGAGGGTGAGCGGAGGAGCTTAACGTGTTGGTTTGCTCTTGCTTATTACTCGGCAGAACCCTTTTGACTCATTTCTGTTTTGACTGTTATCTGCACTCGAGCAGAAGAAAACAAGTCTCTGTTCTTTGGCCTTCATGGAAAAGAAGTAGAATAGTGCATGGTGCTTGTCGTTGCATGGATCGGCAAGACAGTGACCTCAACGGTTCTGATTGACTCCCGCTGGTCCTGGTGCCTTTTCGGCAATGTTCCAGTCAAATGGCCAAGCTTTGAATCTCCGCCATGCCCTCTTATCCTGCAATGGAAACAGCTTTTGATTAGTCTCCATGGGCAAATCGGTCTTCGGCGGCGCACCTGCATGCGCAAACTTTCGACAGGGTTGGCCCGACAACGACAGGTCGAGGGTAAGGAAGACAAAACTCGGTTTAAATCGAGCCTCCGCGCGATTGAACTAAACCCAATCCTCCTTGCTAGTTCCGGCACATCCTGAGGTCCTGGATTGATGGTCCTATTGAGCCCGATGCGAGGAAGGAATTCATCTTGGACAATATCAGACGCTTGTCAATTTTATGTTTTTGGAAACTTACTAATTCAATAGTAGACATCTATCGGTGTATATTCCACACGTTACTATCATCGACACATGTGAATGGATTACCCGTGTTAACATGGCTCAATTAAATAGAATCCAAGATGTTAATATATGATAAATAATGATCCTCCAGAGTAAATTTGAGCAGAAAAACTAGCCAAGATCAAAGAAAGCCACTCACTTTTACACAATACCAATTAATGCGCTCGTCATCCAAGCATGTGTTGCGGGCTGATCGATATCTTTGAGCCGTGACACATGCATGATCGAGCCTCGCAATCACGCTATTGTACTAGTCAAGATAGTCGGAGTCTAATGTCCAATCGCAGTGAAGTCGTAGAGAACAGGGGAATTGGACTACCCAATTCAAGCGTGACGGCCACAAGTCCATTGCTAATGTTGGGTTGATCATACTATGGTGCTGGTCTTAGATTACCACTAAAGAATCCATCTCTGGCTGAAGTTTCTAGTGGTATCTGAACTAATTCTAGATTTGAGACTGAATCCTTTGTCCATGTGACATTCCTGGACCAATTCATTCAAAAAAAAATTTATGCGTTATCCTATCATGTACCGAACCTTATGATTTTGTCTTTAGACTTACATTATAGGAGTTCACCTATCCTAATAGTACTCTAACATGGGCTAACTTAATTTTGGAATTCCAATACAAAACTTGTCATTACGTTATGAGATGCCTCCATGAGTTAATTCCAATTTATATATATATTTCATAATTGTTTTTTCCATGTTCAATGAGTTAATTCCAATTCACACACCAGTCCTACCTCCTTCACTATTCTAGAAACATGTTATGAGTCGCTCCTTACTTAGGCTCCAACAACCACTCTCCGCTATTGTCAAACCAGGTCATTAAAAGCCCATCAGCTTCCACCCAGTTCGTCCTAAACCACACACCTATTAGAGGGGATCCCACTCTAATAGCATGTTTATGATATCCTTAGATTAACTCACTTGAGATATTGTCCGCTTTAGCCCGTCTTGATTTTGTCATTTGTCACACAAGAAAGCACTTTCCAGAGGTCATCCATCCTACTAGTGCTCTAGCCTAAACTTGCTTAACTTTAGAGTTTCACAACAAAACTTGCCGCTATGTCAAAAGAAGTAAAATTCAGTTTTCTCATATATAAGCCAAAATCACTTTCTCTATATTCAATGCATGGTTGGATATATACCTATCTGCTTCATCATCCTAGAAGCCCATCAGGAGGCATTCCCTATCCATGTCTTTTGCTCCTAGCAACCACTCTGATCGCACCGTCACAGTCCCAACTAAAAGCAATTACATTTTTAAATATTAAGTTTAGTTTAGTCACAAATGGAAGTTGAAACGATAAGTAAGTCCATTAAGAGAGTGCTTCCCTGATATTAGAATATAAAGTTCTACGAGAGGTTGCATTAAAGAGAGTCTGTGCAAGAATTGATTTGAGTATGGAAGATTGCGTATGGCACGGTCAAATACGGTAAAAACAAATCATTAACCAAGATTAGATTCCACCAACTCATTGATGAGAGAGAGAGGGGAGATGGTGACATCAACATAGACTACGGAGAAAATTATCACAGATCTCAACAGCAAACAGAAAAAAATGTTCATGGCATGCTTCAAGCGCCTGTGAACACACGAAAAGGAGGGACCCTTGTCACCTACTCCCACTGCTTCCGCAGCAAACCTATCTTGACAAACCAAAGACACAAATCAAATGGCATATAAGATACTCCATGCACATGGATAAAAGCATTTGATTTGGAAGTCCACAGATGCTATTTTTTTTGGTAAGGACCACAGATGCTGTTTACTTGCCTCTTATATCAACTTTCCCATTTCTGGTTACTGCTTAACAGTGGATACATTATCTGTTCTGCATAGTCATTAGTCAACGAGCTTTCTTGACCAGATTTACATAAACACTAAGTTTTTCATCAAAGAGTTTAGTGACAGCGACTTTTGCTTATAAACATGAGCCGCTCAAGACTCTCTCTCTCTCTCACAAAAAAAAAGCAATAACAACTACAAGAGTGCTGGAGACAAGATTACAATATTCGGAGCAATAGAGTGAGAATGATTTCAGTATTATAATGTTTTCATAATTATACTTGAATATCATCAAGACGGTTCTAATAATTGACCTCATTAGATGATCATATATCGGGGTTTTAATTTTGCTTGCAGTTAGTTGCAAGCATATATGCTTTCTTGCCCCCACAATCACGGTCACAATTGTGAGATTACAGTAGTGCCTACTTATCCTGTATCAGATTACATGCCATTCTAATTGGCATCGCCAGCGAGCCCTAATGCACCATGCTATGGTCACCTTCAAATCCTGTTCCTTGAGAACCATTGAGACGAACATGTACTGGCTATTGTGGACAGAGATAACACGGGGTAGCTATTGAAGAAAGGAACTAAGCTAATTCACCCATGATCAGTGACATTGCTATTCTCATGGTTTTGCTACAATATTGGAGAGAAATGTGTTGAAGATGATCATAGATACCATTGATGGTACAAAAGTTGGAAGCTAGAAGGTAGGCAGAATCATCAAAGACGTAAAACTCTTGCACACAAAGGTATGCATGATTAGATCCAACTGGTTAGGACGAACTAAATTCCTGATTTATTGGCCCAATGCGCAGCCACAAATTAAGTAATAAAATGGAGATATCAGTCTTGAAATTGAGGTTACTTTGACACTGTAAGTTGATTTTAATCAATGAATGAACTAACACTTTTCCAGGAACAAGAAAAATTATATACCTTGGGTGAGTTACTAGAATGGATAAGTTTCTCACAGAAAATGCTCTCATCTCAAATTATGAATGTGAATACCACAATCTAAATCCATACCTAGCCAAACAAATCATTAGCTACTTCGTTTCCTAGATAGTAAACAAGACCGCAACCAAAAGTGAAGGCCAAGAGCTTATCAGCAGAACCATAATAAGTTATACCGTTTTCCTTTCCATGTATTGCTATACAACTCATAAATTGTTTTGATTCCAGAGAGTTGCCATGGTGACCATCAAATTGCAATAAAAAAGTGAGGACATTGTCCACGCGACAAATCATTTGACAGACACTCCGCATTGTCTCACGGATCCTGATTAACATGTTAATCCCAACCTTTTCCTAGTCAGTATATCATGCCTTTGAAAAATAGAAGCACATAATTCTCCATTCGATAGCTAGCCATAGTAATCCAAAAAGACAAAAGTGTTTGGCTGTTTAGATTAATGGATAGTGCTTGGAGTTGTTGGAACCCACTAACGTTTTGGACGCTCCATAGATTAGCAAGCCAAGTAGCACCGATATTGACAAGCGTCACACAACACAACACACCGACACATTATTTCTAAAAAAAAAAAAGAATCTTATGCCGACACATTGAGACACATTGTATATTAAATACATATTTTTATATATACATGATAAATTATTATTTTTATAATTATTTCAATCAAATTAATTTGATTAAATTCATAAATAAATAAATAATAAAAGAGTCTAAAATGAATTTACACGAAAAACATTAATCCGTCATTTGTTAATATCATTCATTATTTCAATTTGATAAATTCAACTCCATTTCAATAATCCATAAAACTTGGGAAAAAAAAATAAGCAACCCACATTGTAGGTAAACTATGTGTGACGTGAAGTGAATCAGAAGAAAAGAAAAAAATTAGATTTTTCTTCTTTCCCCCTTTATTATTTTAATTTTTTTTTACATATTTACATTTTGACCCCTCATTTATTGAAATTTTTTAAAATTGATCACACACATGTCAGAATCACGTGTCGAAATTCCGAACTCAAGTGAGAGTTGACCAAGTATTCAGAGAGTGTCGAACACCTATCGAAGTGTCTGACATGATATGAAGGCTCCCAAAAAGTGTCGGTACTTCTTAGTGGGCATAACAACAACCCGAATTATTCTTATTGATTCCTGTTGGTCCTGGTGCAGGGTCCGAGTCAAATGGCCAACCTCTGAATGTTAGCCATGCCCTCCTATTCTCCAGTGAAACAGCTTTTGATTTGTTTCCTGACGTTCGCCTTCTGGATGACGAGCATATTGGTCTTTTGGTGGCGCATGTGCATGCGCAAACTTTCCACAGCACTGGCCCGACAACAGAAGGTCGAGCCTTATGCATGGGTAAGGAAGATAAAACTTGGTTACATCGAGCCCCCACATGATTGAACAAAACCCAATCCTCACTGCTAGTTCCAGCACATCCTGAGGTCTGTGATCGATGGTCCTAATGAGCCTGATGCATGGAAGGAATTCATCTCAGACCATATTAGAGGCTTCGCTTCTATGTTTTTGAAAACTTACTAGTTCAATAGTAGAAGTTACCAGCGCAAAGTTGTCAACACTTCTAGGAATCTGCCAGCCCATACTACTTAAGTTACTATCATTGACATGCTTAGACATGCTTAGTTAAACACATAAATGCATTACCCCGGTCATATGGCATGTTTAAATACATTTTGAGACGTTAATATATGACAGATAATGAGCATCTAGTGTATACTAAAGCAGAGCGAAATTCAAAGAAAGTACCTGCTTACTTACACAGAGGATCAACTAATGCGTTCGCCATCCAAGCATACGTAATGGAGCCTCAACAGCCACGCTCTTCTACTGGTCAAGATGGAATTCTACTGTTTAATTGCAGTAAAGTCACAGAGAACAGGAGTGTTGGACTCCCCATTTCAAACACGGCAGCAACAAATTCATTGCCAAAGCTTGGTGGTCGAACTATTGTTGGTCTGAGCTTACCATTAATACTGACATGATTCCCAAAAAGAATCATCTCTAGCTATAGTTACCAGTGGTGTCTGGCCTAATACCGGATTGGAGACTAGATATCCTGTCTCCAACACAGCAGTTACATATCCAACTATCGGTATTCAGCAATTAACAAACGGTTCAGTCACAAGTGGAGGTTGAAACCATCACTAATTCCACTAAGAGAATGCTTTCCAGACATTAGAATGTGAACTCCTCTGAGAGGTTTCCCTGAAGATAGAGTCTGTGCAAGAATTGATTGAGTATTGAAGGTTGGATATAGCACGGTCAAACACTGTAAAAACAAATCAGTAACCACAAAAGGTAAGATACCACTTAACTCATTGCGAGAGAGAGAGAGAGAGAGAGAGAGAGAGAGAGAGAGAGAGGATATCATCATAGTATATGGAGAAGATTATCACAGATCTCAACAACAGACAGAAACAATGCCTATGGCCTGCGTCAAGCACCTGCGGAGACACGAAACAGAGGGACTCCTGTTTGCTACTTCTAATGCTCCTGCGGCAAACTTATTTTAACAAACCAAAGAGTCCCTCCCTCCCGAGTGCACTCATAGTTGTACCCTTCCTGAACTTGATCAAACTAAGGAGCCACGACGAACCAATCGCATCTTCTCCTGTTCCTCCTCATGGGCCTCAACAAGTGCCACGAATTTGCCTCTTGTTGGGCAATCACGAACCATGTGTGCACCATCGCACAAGAAACACTTGAAGGAGAAGCGCCCCATCTTGTGTACTCCACCACTCAACTCCGCCTTCGCCTTTGTAGAGGCCACTGATGCTTTGCTTCCACTTTGGCAGTGGAACTTGTTACGATCTCCCCCAGAAACTTTGTCCCTTGGTCGGGGGTCCGACTTGTTTCTAGAAGTTGCCTTGTATTCCACAAGGGTCTCAGCCATAGACATGGCCATATAGAGATCCTTTGCATTGCACCGTTTGAGCTCCTGCTTTACCCATGGCTTGAGACCACCGATGAACTGGAAGTAGGCCTCTGTATCGTTCATGGAAGGAATTTGGAGTAGCAACTCCGAAAACTTATTCACATATTCACGGACTCGTCCCCTTTGCTCTAGGTGACGGAGTTCATCTCGAGCCTTCTCTTCCGCATAGATGGGATAGTATTGTTGTCGGAACTCCTTGACAAACATCTCCCAAGTCATGATAGGCTGACCAAACCTATCATCGCACCTACGACGCCACCATAATAAAGCATCATCCGTCAAGTACATGGCTGCAACAGTTACCCGTAGTGCACTATCAGTAAGCCCCACTGCTCGGAAGTATTGCTCCATATACCACAGAAAATTGTCTACATCCTCAGCCACCCACGAGCCCTTGAACTCTTTTGGCTTCGGGACATCTACTTGCGGACCAGATTGCACAGTTATCACCCTGTTCACATGTGCTGCTTCCACTTTGGCGAGCTTCACCTTGAGCTCGGCCATCTCCACATGCATGACCTCCAACAAGGCCTCCAAGGCATCATTCCGCTGCCGGAATTCATCGGTTGTGTTGGTCAAGGTGCCCAACATCTCTCCTCGGAGTTCTACCATGCCGGATTTGAGCTCTTGCACCTCTACTTCGAGCTCCCCCTTCCTGAACTCAACTCCTTTGATGCTCTGGGACAATTCTTCAACTGTTCCTTGGACGTCCCCAACAACAATCTCCATCTTCGCCACGTGGGTCTCCAACTCACGCAGCACATCACTCGAACTCGAGCTACCACAGCCCTTCTTTGCCTCGGCACCTTGTTGCTCAATGGCCCTCCCACTTTGTTCCTCAACCACGGCTTTCTCACCCTCGATGGACATTATGCCTGAATGTGAATCCATTGCACCTTGGATCGACTTGCTCTGATACCATATTTACATAAAAATTATGCTTTTCATCAAAGAGCTTAGGCACAGCAACTTTTGCTTAAAAATCTATCTCCCTCTCCCTCCCCCTCCCTGCCCTCCTGAAACTAAATCTCTAGAGGGACTTGAACAAGCCCCAAGGAAAGACTTCTTAAAGAAATTCCCTCAAGTATCTCTGAGAATGCACTCAAAAAAAAAAAAAAAAAAAAAAAACAAGTGCTGGATAAGAATTATTTCAGTGTCCTAATCTTTTCAAAATCATAGTTGGAGATCATCAAGACTATCTAATAATGGGCCCTATTAGATGCTCAGGGTTTTAATTTGCGGTTAGTTGCAAGCATATATGCCCTTTGCCACACAGTTGTGAGATCAGATTAGTATCTGCTTATCCTGTGGAAGATTACATGTTATTCTAATTGAAGTCACCACTGAGCCCTAATGCACCATGATTTGCTCACCTTCAAATCCTGTTCCTTGAGAACCATTGAGACGAACTTGTACTGGCTTTTGTAGACAGAGATAACACAGGGAAGCTATTGAAGAAAGGAACTAAGTTAATTCAACCATGATCACCTGACGTAGCTGTTCTCATGGTTTTGCTACAGTATCAGAGAGAAATTGTGTTGAAGATTATTATAGATGCCATCGATGGTGCAAAAGTTGGCAGCTAGAAGGTAGGTAGTATAATCAACATAAAACTCTTCCACATAAAGATATCCACGATGAGATCCAATCAGGTTAGAAGCAACTAAATTCCTGATTTATTGGCCCAATGCGCAGCCACAATTAAGTGATAAATTGGAGGTATCGGCGTTGAATATTATGGCCACTTTAATACTGTAAGTTGCTTTCAGTCCAAGAAGGAACTGACAATTTTTCTAGGAATAAGAAGAACCTCGGGTGCCTTACTAGAATGAAAATGTTTCCCATAGAAAATGCTCTTATCTCAAATTCCAAATGTGAATACCACAATCTATTTCCCTTCCCACCCAAACAAATCATAAACTACTTTGTTTCCTAGACAGTAAACAAGTTTAGCTACCACAACCAAAAGTGAAAGCCAAGAGCTCAACAGAAGATCCATAACAGTTATACTATCCTCCTTTTCATGTATTGCTATACAACTCAGAAATTGTTATGAATCCAGAGAGTTACCATGGTGACCATCAATTGCAATGAAATAAATGGTGAGGACAAAGTCAAAGCGACAAATCATTTGACAAATACTCCGCTTTGTCTCGCAAATCCTGATTAACATATTAATCCCAACCTTTCCCGAGTCAGTCTATCATACATTCGGAAAACAGAAGCACATAATTCTCCATTCAACAGCCAACCATAGAAATCCACTCCTCTTACAGCACCAATACAGCAGCAGCAAATGTAACTGTTGGTATATAGCAAATGATCATATTTATTTATGTATACCAATATGAGTACACAATAAGAACACTAAGCAGAGGTCATACTCATACATTGGAGGAGCCCGCATTCTCGAGCTTAACATTGTTAAGCCGCTCGAGAGCCAGAATGACCGCCTGAGTGCCCAAATTCCCCTCCCCGTGAGCCTTGAGTGACAAGTAAAGTTGCTGAGCGAGCGCCAAGCCGGGCAATGCGAGCCCCATCCTCTCACATTCCTTCAAGCATATCCCCAAATCCTTCACAAAATGGTTCACATAGAACCCCGCCTCAAAATCCCTCTGCAATATCCTGTTCCCGTACAAATCTAGCGACTTTGAGCCCGCAGCCCCAGTCGATATCGCGCTTACAAACAACCCAACATCGAGCCCCGCCTTATAGGCATAAACCATGCCCTCCACCAGCCCAACCATCGTCGAAGCGATCGTGACTTGATTCCCCAATTTCGCGAATTGGCCCTTTCCGGGACCTCCCATGTAATTGACCTTCCCCATCACGGAGAACAGGGGCTCCAGCTTGTGGACCATTGCAGGGTCGCCACCAGCGAATATCGCGAGGGCAGCGTTGCGGGCACCGCGGTCGCCGCCCGAGACGGGGGCGTCGACGGCGTGGCAGCCCTTGGCGGAGGCAGCGGCGGAGATCTCCTCGGCAAGGGAGGGGTCGGAGGTGGTCATGTCCACAAGGACGCCGCCCGGGCGGAGGGAAGCGAGGGCGCCGGAGGAGGGGTCGAGGAGAACGGAGCGGACGTCGGAGGGGTAGCCGACGATGGAGAAGACGACGTCGGAGAGGGTGGCGAGGGAGCGGGGGGAGTCGGCGAGGCGGGCGCCCATGTCGAGGAGGGGCTGGGCCTTGGAGACGGTGCGGTTGAAGACGGTCACGGTGTAGCCGGCGCGGATGAGGTGGCCGCACATGGAGCGGCCCATGACGCCGGTGCCGATCCAGCCCACGCGGGTGTTGGAGGGAGCGATCGGGTCGGAGGCCGAGGCGGCGGCAGTGGCGTCGGACGACATGGCGCGGCGGAGGAGGAGGGAGAGAGCGGAGGGGGAGGAGGAGGGACGAGAGGGTGAGCGCAGGAGCTTAGTGAGTGGCAGTGATGAAGGCATCGGCATCCCTCATTTCAGAGGGCAGAGGAGGAGAATTTAGCGAAAAATTACCAAATGGATTTTGCTATTTTCCCGTACGATGGATCAGCTTATAAAATTAAAAAAGAAATTCTTAAATTAGGGTTAATATCCCGAAAAATAATTAAATTAATATTACTGTAATAAATTTACTCCAAATTAACTTTAAATTTGTGATAATTAGTTCAAACTAATTTTTGGCAACCAAAAACTTTAAACTGATATATTTGTGATAAATTTATTTTTTATTAATTTCAGTTAAATTATATTAATAGCATGAAAAATCATAACGCTCATGTACACATGAAAAACAAAGGACAAAATCCCAAATTGATACATTTATCGTCAACTATCAAGTGTCATCTAAATAAAATTTAATGAAGACAAAATTTATTGCAAATCAAAAGATTAGTTTAAAATAAATTTATCATAAATATTAATTTAAAATTTTTCGTAATATTAATCATAATTACAAATAATAAGAGCCAGGAACCCACAGAATTGATGGTTTCTCTTTGTCAAATGATGACGACATTTAGATATAATTCATGTTTCTTTGCTAAGGCAAACGGGACAAGAAAAGCCGACCAAACTTCTACTAAGCATCTTAGGCTCGACTCGATTAATCACTCAAAATTGATTCCACCGATTTCTTATTCGAGTTATTCAATTGGCTATCGAGTCAAGCTCAACATAACTTATGCTCGGGGTTGATAGATTTAAGAGCTTTATCAAGTACCCGACAGGGACTTTTAATACTTGCGATGTTAGATCGAGCTTGAGTACAAGAAATGGCGAATCGAGTCAACTGAAATTCGAACACGAGCAATCTAAACCGTTTCAGTTTGAACTTAGACATTTTTAATCTCTGCCTCTACCTGCATTCGGATAAAAGCAATGAAACTTGACCCGAAATTGCCATGATAGATTAGCTCAAGCACGCCATGGATTGTTCAGTTTGACCTTGGCCATATATGACTCTTGATCTTTCACTCTACTCCTCCACACATGTTTCGGTTGCAATGTTTTCCGACGTTCTTGTTTGGTTGCTTTCCGGCCATCCAGAGGATATTATAGATTATTCCACTTCGAAAGCTAATAGAGAGCACGAAATAGTACAACCAAAAATTTCATACACCCCGTAGAACACGCATAGGAGCTGGAATGGCCCGGCTTGCTATGGATCCAAAATAACCGTGAGCCAAGTACATTGAGAAGAGCAATGCAAATTGAATGTTCCCGAACTACAGAAAATTTTTACCTGCAAAAACAAGTTCTTTTGAGCTGAGTCGCCATTGAAAATGGTGATCAGATTTCTAGTCACTTTTGACAAAAACACGTTTATTCAGGACTATGATCGACAATTGGGGACAAGTGTGGCAATTGCCAACCCAAGCATTAACAAGGAGCTATGTTCCAGATCAGCAAATTCACAGTAGTTAAACCCAGTAGTAACAGAGAATTTATACTCCAAGACTTAACCAGCCAGACATGAAATGACTTGGACAAACCAAAGATAAACTTAGTGAAATTGAAACTCAAGGTATGAGAATATTAAATCTCTTCCACAATAAGAGAAGCGACATCTAGATTACTCAAGACATGCTGAAGCAAGATCAGCAGAACCTTAACAGATAATCATACAGCACATGGCTTCAATTGTTCTATCGGGACATCATTAAACCAGAAAGAGCACACTCAGATGTGTGTGCCAATTAGTAGCATCACAATATCCAGACGGCAAGAAAAGTAGAGTAAAATGAGGGTGGGAAATGGGAGCACAAAGAACCTCAACATTCCACGATCACCCTCATCAGCACCTACGACCTACTTAAACATAACATGACGAATAGAGACAAAGAACATGCAAATCAATACATCCCAATTCAAAAAGAAAATCCAAAGGGAATACTGCTAAAAATGATGCAACCTCAGGGCCTACTCCCCTTTTTCCAGAGATAGCTGAGTATGATGTGCTTTAAGAATCCATAACAATTCAACCCACTCATTTCTACAACTTTGGACACATGAGGGAGGCACCATCCTAGGTGAACATCAAACAAGAAGAGCACAGCAAAAGCAAGAATTTCAACTTACCAAATACTAATATCCCATTGAGCCTGAAACCAAATAACAGTGCCAACTGCTACATTCATCCATAATATAAGTGATTAGCCTGCTGGACTTGTGTTTGCATTAAATTTTCCCCCAATCAAGTGGAGGCACCATGACAGGTGAACGTCAAAAAGAAGAAAACAGCAAAAGAAAGATATTAACTTACCAAATATGAAAATCCCATCAAGCCTGAAACCAGATAACTGTGCGAAGCACTAAATTCATCCCTTTAGCCTGCCTGACTTACACAACACAAGTGATTTAGTGCAATAACTCCTTAAATCAACTTTTCCCCCAGTCAAAAGGCAGGTCACAGGAATATGAACAATCGAATTAATAAGCTATTGGGCCCCTATCACTAAAAGGACAAGCTGCAATGGCTGCATCTCAAACAAATTATATAAATTAGAATCTGAAATGTATTTTGCATCACACTTGGTGATGATAATAATCTAGATACTAAAAGCAGCAGCATAACAGGAACTCCATAGCTTTATATCAGCGGCATGTTATGCAATTAAACAAAAGAAAAGAATGACATGTGCACATCAGTTGACCATTTTTCTATGCCACCATGATCAAGACCAGCTTTAACCCAGTGCTCATGTTGGCATACCACAACAGGCAAGTGACTCCTTGCACACACGCGCCTGTAAGGACAGGGGGAGCGCCATACTGCATACATCACATTCTTATGGGTGCCAAGACAACATATCACTGCTTGCCTGGCTGAAGAAGCAGTCAAATGCCAGAAGTCAGAGGCAATATCATTTAGCACAGCAAAGAAGCTTTCTTTGGTAAGTTCAGAGTAAATGAAAATAAATAAATAAATCACAAGCATGGGATGCCAATCAAGTCAAATAGACAAATTCAAGCCAAAGAGCTGGATGTCATGATGTATACGCAATAATTTTTTGGGAATAATCACCAAGGCGTGATACTTGTCAGTTTCCACCCATAAACAACTCTTGAGCATAGAAACGAATCATTCGGACCAATTAATGTTCTTTGGACCCTATACTAATTTAGCCTGTCCTGCAAGCAAAATCCAGACAAAATTGCCGTCGCATTATGTTACAGTGATGCCCACAATATCGAAATTTCATTGCGAAATGGAAACAAAAACCACACACATCACCTTCGATACATCGTTCAAACCGAAGCCCTCGGAAGCCCCGTCTTATGATCGTCCCTCCTAACAACGTCTAATTTAAAAACTTCAGCTTCAATTTAATGGAACCCTAAAATTGTTCACTTGTACTCAAAGGAAGGCATGGGCGTATCGTAACTCTCCAAAATCTCCGTCTTCGCTCCGCTGCCGCCGCCACTGCTGCTTGCCGGAGTCTCCTGCTTCTTCCCTCCGAACCACCCTCCGAACAACGAGCCTGAATCCGATCCTGAGGTAGATGCTTCAGCACCTGTGGACGCCATCTGCGCAGGGATCTGCCCAGGCATCTGCCCCGGCATCTGCCCGGGCATCCCGACCATGCCCGGGACGGGCTCGTCGATGATGATAGGTGGGCCAGGGGGCGCGCTGAGGAGCTTGTTAATCATGATCCCGGCGCCCTCGATGAGGGCGAGGAGGACGCCACCGAAGAGGGCCGAGCGGGCTGAGGCGGCTGGGCCCTGGCGCATCTGGAGGAACCCGCCGGTGGCGGCGCCGGCGATGATAGAGTTCCAGGGGTCCTCCTTCTGGCGGACGTAGACCATGGTGCAGTCGAAGGCGGAGAAGAGGCCACCCCAGACGGCGAAGCTGCCGCCGACGCGGGGGGCGTTCATGCGGACGGCCTGGGTGCCGCCGAGGAGGCGGGCGCCGCTGGGGGAGTTGTAGAGGCCCTTGATGAAGTGGAAGGCGGAGCCGCCCACGGCGCCCATCCCGAAGGCGCCGCCGATGTCGTCGAGGATGCGGTCGGGGCAGGGCTCCCGCGAGGTCTCCGGAGTCCCCATGGACGGACGATGAGGGACCTGGTTCTAGAGAGAGAAAGAAGAGAGAGAGAGAGAGAGAGTCTTCTAGGGTTTGGTTCTGGGGCTTTGTGGCGAGAGATGCGGAAAGGAAGGGGGCTTCTCTCGCCAGCCGAGCAGCGCTCTTGGAAGAGAGAAGAAGCGAGAAAGGGTTTTATTTTTCTCCAGTTTTCGTGGGCCCCAAGCCTTCCCCTTCCTTTTTTTTTTTTTTTTTTAATTTGGACGGAAAGGTCCTTCCCGAGCTTGGAAAACTACAGATCTGACCTGTGAAAATTAAATTAAGGGAAAAAAACTACCAGAAATTTAGAACTTTGTACATTATGATGCATTTATCCTCAAATTATTTTTTGTCACCCCAAACTTCTTGTAATATCAAAAGCCGTAATTTTTTTTGGGATTTTTGGTATTACACAAAAAAATTTTAAGCTAATTTTGAGTAAATGTCTCAATTAAATACAAATTTAAAATTTTTTATGTCGTGAAAAAAAATTAGATAAATATATACACAAGTAGAAGTTTAGAGTTATTTGTGTAACAGAAAAAAGTTTCAAGCTTTTGGCATCATAGTTTTTTTTTTTTTTTTTGGTAAATGTATCACACAATAAAATTTTCGGATTTTTTACGTTATAGAAAAATGTTTTGAATAAATGTACAACACAGGTAGAAGTTTGAGATTATTGGTATCATAAAAAATAATTTGGAGTAAATATATCCAAATTTTCAAAGGCTTGTGGAAATTACATGGGAAATGAATCCCATGTGCAATGTTACTACATCATGAAAGTCTTCAACCGGGTTAAGGAAAATATCCAAGTGCAGTCACCCTAAAATTAAAATTAATTGAAAAGTAAAAATAGCACCGTGATATGTGAATTCGCAACAAAACTGATCAATCTCTTTGTCTATGGGTACGAAATGGAGTGACCAATTAAAATTGTCTCGAATCAAATGATGAGACCACTATTCACGGAAATTATTAGATAGAATTTAGGACTGGAAAAGTTAAATGGAGTTTTATTCATTTTTGTTGCGGGAACAGTGTTTGATTTTCAATATGATATATAATCCCTTATATTATATATGTTCCTAAGATACCTTCGTTAATTACTTTCACTCTAAAGGGTGTTTTCGGCAACATGGGTCCAAGGTCGGTCCTCGCCACACGCCCTCTCGCCCTTCGCACGTGCGCGGCAACTCCGCAACTCCAGCGGGATTTTTTCTGACCTCGGCGGCGTCGTTTCGGCAATCCTCGCCCTGCAATAGAATCGCATGTAGCAGCCGCTGCTCGCAGCGGTGCAGCGAAGGATAGAACCATAGAACCCAGAACGCTGCTCGCTCATCGCTCGAAACCTCTTCGCCGTGCCTGGTGATGACATTAGAGATGACGAACAATCGTTGAACGACAGGGCGGTTCTCAGGTTTCGCTCCTTCTGTTCACTGTGCAATTTTGAGGCTCGTGTCTTTTGATGTTTCTGGGCATACAATGAACACCGGTTTTGCTAAGAGCCCGGCGTTTTCTTTCACCGTTAGAGCTTGCCTGAAGCCGACGTGCTTGAATCAGTGTCACGCGTCGAGTCCCCAGAGCTTTTGGCGTTCTGGGTCGCTCCCAAAACCTCACCAAAACCCCATTTCCGCAGGCATCGGCGGTGTCTCTCTTGGGTTTCGTGGGGGATTCCATGAGAAATCTTGTTTTTTGAAGAGGGACGGTGGATCTGCGGTCGGGTCTCACCACGAATTGGCGAAAACGGGAGGTTTCGCCGGACCGAGGAGCGTGTTAAGTGGGTCGAGAGTGGAGAGTTCCGTCCAATGTTGTTCTTTGAGGAAAGGCAGGAACTTTTCGAGTGTGGACTCTCCAAGGGTCGAGGATGGGAGTGGTGCAATAGGAACTGGGAAAGTGCTGCCCTGGTTGGCAACAAAGGACACCATGGAAGTGGAAAGGTCTGTGAAAGTGTTTAACAGACAGACTGATCGGCGTTCGGGAGAATCCACGAGAAAGTTGCATAAGGGACCGAACTCTCGGAGGGTTGGTGACATGAGTGGTGCAACAAGAGCTGGGAAAGCCATGCCCTGGTTGGCATCAAAAAAACCCAAGGAAATGGTTAGGAAACAGACTAGTCATTCTTCTTGGGAAGAATCGGCAAGAAAGTTGCAAAAGGAAGGAGAGAGTACTGGTTCTTCTTGGGTACAATCAGCCAAACAGTTAGATGGGAAGAAGGGTTCATCCAGGATGAATAGGGCAGATGAGATAGTGGGGACTGATGTATCAGTCAGCAAACATGCTGATCACGCATGGAGGCAGAATGATTTTGGTAAGTTAGAGGAGGGAGAAGATGTAGAAGATGAAGTTGAAGAGGCAGAGACAATTGAAGATCCTAGGTGGGATGCAATTAGGACGCGGGTGAGAGGAGTAGTGGATTTGAAACTGCGGACAGAGAATCCGAGACTCACAAGGTGGAGTAAGCAGGAAGATTGGGGAAGAAAGACATGGAAGGAAGCAAGTGAATCGAGTCTGCCAAGGCTAGTTGGTGAAGGTGTTTATGGTGTTGGTCCAGTCTTGGCAGCACTATCAGCAGGAAGGCGAGAATATTACACATTGTATGTCCAAGAAGGGCTGGATTTGAGTAGTAACAACAAAAAGAAGAAGGATAAGAAGGGTTTTGGGAAAGTCTTGAGAATGGCAGAGAAGATTGGGGTAAGCATTAAGGAAGCATCGAAGCACGATCTCAACATGGTTGTTGACAACCGTCCTCACCAGGGTCTAGTTTTAGATGCTTCTCCATTGGAAATGGTTAAGATAATGGAACTTGATCCTGTATCCCTTGAGGATGAGGGTTCTTTGTGGGTAGCTTTGGATGAGGTCACAGATCCCCAGAACTTGGGGGCAATCATTAGGTCTGCTTATTTCTTTGGAGCTTCAGGGGTGGTCTTGTGTGCCAAAAATTCAGCTCCCTTAAGTGGTGTGGTTAGCAAAGCAAGTGCTGGTTCTCTGGAGTTGACGGAGCTCAGATATTGCAAGAACATGATGCAATTCCTTGCATCCTCAGCAGAAAATGGCTGGAGAATTCTTGGAGGATCGGTTTCTTCTAAATCTGTCCCTGTGAATGACATTGCACCTGGTGTACCCACCATTCTTGTTCTTGGGAGTGAAGGCACTGGACTGAGGCCTTTGGTTGAGAGATCATGTACTCAGTTGATCAGGATCCCAGGAAAAACCTCTTCAGATGTAACTGCCGGAGAAGCCAATAATGCGGAAGAGGGCACTGAAACAAATAACTCGGCCGAGGAGTTCTGGTCCTTTTTGGCTGTTGAGAGCTTAAACGTCAGTGTGGCAGCTGGTGTGCTTCTCCATCACTTGATAGGTGGCAATTATGGCAAGGAACCTTGTGAAGCCAATGAATTGACTGATTGATAGAATTGCTTGGTCTGCGAGTTTAAGTTCATTTTTCAAGTGTAAAATTGCTTATATGTGTAAGCTAGAGAATACATGTCAACTGGTCACCCTTCCTCTCCTGCATTGGCCCTGCAGACCTGCTTTCCCTTTAGGCATTTTCTCGGGATTTTCTCTTCTTTTGAGAAGGTTTGTTTTCCAGAATTTTAGTTTAGGCATTCATTTGGATGGAGGTGATGGCCAGAGAGACCACATAGAAGCATCTTGCATTCTTAAATGTTTATTGTGACAGTCTGGTTATATTTTGGAGAGTGAGGGCAAAATGCAGTTGATTAACCATAGATGTTACTTTTTGCTCCTTTTTCATATGTGAGATTTCTGTAGACAAATTGTTGCATCTACAAACACGGCAGAAAAAGTGATACAGGGGAACTATAGATGCAGATTTACTTATGTTCAGCAGCGGAAGAAGGCGAAATCTTGTTTGTGTATTTCCGATACATTCCTTTACTTAAACTTCCTTAGCTGCTTGATTCTGTTGGGATTTGAGGTTGAGCCAAGTTCTTAAGTTTTTACCCATCCTGTATGATAAGTTATGCGATCAGCTGATGTCAAATCGTGAGGGAAATTCTGTTGATTCCCCTGATGATGTTGAAGAAAGTATGTCATGGCTTTCTTCCCTCCAGCCCGAGCTTCCTCATGCGACTTTTCTGCTGTGCATGTTCCAGGAATTAAGTTATTAAGTCCTATCGTAGGTCGAGTTTTACTCAATAAGGCGATGGAGAGCTTCTGATGCAAACTCTCTTGAGCAAATGTTGTTTTTGGCAGTTGATAAGTCGTCCTTTTATTGAGGAAATGAGTTCCAATTCGTTCTGTTCTTTTCCTGGAGAGAAAATATCCATACAGTCAAGCAAGTTACAATTTTTTCTGGTTGCTGGATTCCATGTCTCTAATGCTGCAGTAAACTAGCGACCGGAGTTAATTCGGGATCATTGCAATAATTCCAGGGTACTATAATGCAAATTCATTGATGAGGACTAGTTACTCTAATTACTCAAAAGGGGGAATGTGCGGGTGAGCATCAGTTCAAGTCAACTTTGGATCAGCCCAATCTGGTCGGTCCTAATCCGGTTCCTAAAAGACTGGGTCAGTTCTTAGTCCTTGGACCTTGCATTTTACTAGGCCTTTGTCTCGAAAATTTGTACCAACCCTATATATAATATATATTTATGCATCTAACATATCACATATTATATACTCTTGTTTACTCTAAATTTTAAGGCATCCTCCTCTATTCTCTTTGAGTTTGTTGTGTAAATTAGAAAGTAAAAATAAACTCAGTCTTAATTAAAAAAAAAAAAAAAACTCTTCACTTGTCTCAACCTCTCTCATCCACCTTGGCTTTGCTTGCCTTTGTTGGCTTGCCTTGCCTCGCATGTTTGTTATTATGATTTGTTACTTTTAACAAGTGTAAATTTCAATTGTTACTTTATCTTATATTTAAGATTGATATATACAAATGTAATAGTTTAGTTGATTATTGTCGCATTATTAATAAATATGTAATTTAAAATAATATGTTTATTCCTTTAAGGAATTAAAAAATGAAAAAAGAAGAATTGGTTGGTCCTAGGTTGATCCAGAATTAGACCGGACTGATAGGGTCGATTCAGTCATTAGTTCTAGACTCAACATGATTGATCCCTGATCTCAATAATTAAATATTAACACTGTACAAATTAGTTCCTGGATAAATGTTGGATCGGCCCAAGCCGGACCATATTCACCTCTAAGGAGACGATTCCATGAATAGAAACACAACAACCCCTCTGGTCTTTACAGTTTCCATGGTCGTGTTCACTCACAACACCTGTCGAGGGATGCAGAGACACCGGGCTTTCTTTTTGCTCCCCGAAGAGTACTCGTTTCATGATCAGCCGACCCAAACTGCTATAGATCTCGGGTAAAAATTTCCGAATTGTCTACATATTCATGCGTACTCCATCTCGAGAATCAAATTCGAGGATGGCGTGATCATCGCCCTTCTGGTCATGGTCGTCAACAACAGTTGATCTTGCCCGATGGATGGACGGACCACACGAAAGATGCCGCGCTACGCCGGCGCTCGCAGCTGCCCCGGAAAAGAGCATCACAGAGAAGCGCTTTGTTCAAAATTCAAACAGGTTGACAAGAGTGCGTCTTGTCCTGACGATGGAACAAGAACAGATTCCAAGCGTGGAAAGTTCAACCCCCGAAAAAGCTGCTAATGTCTTCCTTGTCCTTTGCAAATGTAAGCTGGAAAGCACATTTCTGGTTCCCACTGCCTCTGTAAACGTGTCCTTTTGTCTCCAATTCGCGAAATGTAACCATTGCCAATAATATTGCCAACAACAATTTTAACACATGACAAAATTACATGATCCTTAACATTAGTCGAGAGTATTTAGATAGATAGCAATTATAAGATTTATCTTAAGGGCAATCTGCCAAGCAATAAACATTTCACTCATCCCTTCTCATCCTAGACGTGGAAGACTATTATACATTTTCCATTCAACGGTAACTAGAATCAAAATTCTGACATGATATCTATCTTCACAACGAAATACCCTTAATTCCTGATCAATTTTTTTCTTCCCAATTGAAAGGGAATACAAGAGGTCACATTACAAAATTTTCCATTCCAAGACATATCTCTCGTCTGTTTCTTTCCTCTTAAATCTTTTAAAAACCTATTTAGATCCATCTATTATCAATAATATTACCAACAACATTTTAACACATAGTAAAATTACATGCTCCTTAACATCAACGTGCAATATTTTCCTCGGGTCAATTCCAAAAAAAACCCCAAACTTTAGGTTCAGTCCCAAATATATCCTAAACTTTTTTTGTCTCAAGAAAAACCCCAAACTTTAGGTTTAGTCCCAAATCTGCCCCAAACTTTTCTTTGTCTCAGAAAAACCCCAAACTTTAGATTCATTCCCAAATCTGCCCCAAACTTTTCTTTTGTCTCGAAAAACCCCAAACTCTTAGTCTATTCCCAAATCTATCCTAATTTTTTTTGTCAAAAAGAAAATCATCAATTTTACTCTAATCCTAAATTTGCCCTCGTTAGCCTCGTCCAAAAGCCGTATTAGTAATCCCTAATTTTTTATGTCCTAAAATGGTTTTATTTTGAAAATAATTTTCTATGACATCTTGTTTATGTGTATTTATTATCTATGTGGAAATGCTATGTTAAATTGGGACTAGATCATGGGGTATATTTGATAACATATCAAAAATTGGTGATTTTTTTAGTACAAACAGAAAGTAAAACCCCAAATTAGTATACCCGTTAATTGCGACGTGTTATTTAATTTAGAAATTTAACAGTAAAATTTAACGGAAAATAATATATGGTAATTTGTTTTGGTGGTCAAAAAAATAATTTTGGGTAAATTTGTCATATGTGTACCAATTTGAGATTTTTTTAAAAAAAACAAAATTCGGGGTAGATTTGAAACTAAAATTAAAGTTTAGGATTTTTTTGAGACAAAAAAGAAAAAAAGTTCGGGCGAGATTTGGACTAAACCTAAAGTTTGGGGTTTTTCTTAAGACAAAAAAAAGTTTGGGATATATTTGAGGCCCAGACACAAAATTTGGGGTTTTTTTTGGAATTGACCCTATTTTCCTCATCAAACTTGATTTCATTCATCATGTCTGTCATGATTAATTTTATCTGTCTCATCATTCGTAAAATAAAAAGTGAATTTCTTGCGTAATTTTTTGGTCTTCCGATGGACCAAACCGGTTTGTCATGCTCTCTTAATTTTCCCTTCCGCCGAAAGGCACGTCGCATCCATCTTTTGGACTTAAAAAAAAACTCCAATACGAACGGAATAAAGCTAACAAAAGCTGCGGAATCAATCACAGCACAACTTCCTCTGCACACCATTCCCCTTTCAGCTTCATCTCCCATCTCCATCTCCTTTTATATCCCCGAATAACTACCTATATTCTCCTCCTCCTCCTCCTCCTCGTCCTCCTCCTCCTTCATCATAAACAAAGCAACCAAGAAACCATACCAGCAATGGGCTGCTTCCGGTGCGGGACCTCCAAAGCTTCCATGAGAACCTCTTCACCGTCCGAACATGTTCTGTCGTCGTACCAAGAACACCCGTACCCGCAGCCGCAGGCCAGAGCCGTGAGGCAGGAAGTCCTCCTCACCCTCCCGTCATGCGCGGTCCACCTGATGGAGGAAGGGGAGGCCCTGGAGCTCCTCCCGAGCGGCGAGTTCACCCTCCTCCGGATCTCCGACGACAACGTCCCCCTCGCCACCATCGTGAAGGTCGGGGACGACCTCCAGTGGCCCCTCACCAAGGACGAGCCCGTGGTGAAGCTGGACGCCCTGCACTACCTCTTCACTCTGCCCGTGAAGGACGGCGACCCGCTGAGCTACGGCGTGACCTTCCCGGAGACGTTCGGCGGCGGTCTGGCGTCGCTCGACGCGTTCCTCCAGGACCATTCTTGCTTCTCTGCTTCCCCGGCTTCCTCCAGGAACAAGAACATCGACTGGAAGGAGTTCGCCCCTAAGGTCGGGGATTATAACAACGTGTTGGCCAGGGCAATCGCGGGAGGCACCGGGCAGATTGTTAAGGGGATATTCAAATGCAGTAATGCTTACACTAACCAGGTTCGTGATTTCGGTCGGCTGGACTTAACCCGCTCTTTCTTTTCGATTGGTTGAGGCTAAGTTCGTCTGCAATCACTGCCGGATAGTTTAGTACAGCTGATTTTACATGCCATGAGGATTTTGGTTTTGTCATAGTTTAAACCAATTATCAAGAACATATATGTTAGCTTCTGCAAAACTCTAGGTTCAGCAAGACTGGCATGAGCAGAAATTTGAGTATCTAGCAGCACATACATTGTATTCTGCTGGGTCGAAACTGAAAATCATAGTCGGTTGTTGTCGTCCCCATGTATGGAAACAATACCAGTAGGTCATGCATCAGGACTGCTATCAAATGAGGTTCTTGCTGCCCCCTCGGACCTTAATTTTGAGTTTGACAAATTTGTTCTCAACGACAACTTTGTTATGATTGGGTCGAATTCTTGAAATCTTTTGGCTATCTACCTTTGATGAACACGGTACTTTCTGTTGTGCCATCTTGGTTTCAAATTATTGCTTTCATTGCCAAAGCATGATTTGTTTTACTTCTATTTATGGGGATCTAAGCAATTTCGGTGAAAAACCAGGTTCATAAGGGAGGCGAGATGATCATCACCCGTGCGGCGGAGAATAGTAACGTCACCTATCCGCAGTACACTAGCAATGGAGATTCGACCACCAAAAAGAAAAGCGCAATCAACAGAAACTTGAAACGGTATGTTTTACCGGAAGGCTACGATCATCAGTACATTCATTCGTTAGAAGTCCATCTGTATATAACAAGCAAAAGACTTATTCCTTCCGTCTTAAGCTTTTCATCTTTCTTTCTGCTCCCCGCCCTTTTTTCTTTGGAAGCGTGAGAAAGGTGTCCAAGATGACGGAGAAGATGAGCAAGACGATGCTCGACGGGGTTCAATTTGCCACTGGCTCAGTGATGCGGCCGGTGGTTAGGTCCCAAGCCGGGAAGGCATTCCTGTCAATGGTTCCTGGAGAAGTCCTTTTGGCTTCACTCGATGCCGTCAGTAAGTATCATTTATCTGCATTACCGAGTAAAAATCAAAGTGCATGTTCCAGGAAAAATCAATGGTGCATGGCTAGGGTAACTAATTACATTCTCCATTTTGTCAATCGAATTACAGACAAAGTTCTAGATGCAGCTGAAGTTGCTGAGAAGCAAGCGTTCTCCGCAACCTCCAAAGCGGCGACCAGAATGGTCAGCCAGAGGTAAAAACATTTTCATGAAGCTGCAAATGGAATCTATTCTCAGCCCTTTGCCCATTGATCTGCATTGCCTTTGATTGTTCAAATCTATATTGTCCCGGAAAGCCTAAATTTATGACAGATACCGGCTGGGGTTGTACCTGTTAGCAGATTTTCTTCAGATCCTTTGTTCTTTTTGTTTCCTTTTGGGTTTTGCTTGGTTTTTTCCATTAAGCTTGTTAAGGTTCTTCAATCATCCTGAGCGCGATGAAGCCCCGATCAAAATACTTTTCTTGCTTTTAAGGCCAATTTGCGAGACGCCCATTTTGGCTCATAACCATAGCACAAATGTGTCCTTTTCCTGAAGATTGGCCATTGACAAATTTCAGAATTTGAGACTGTCATTTCTTGATGACAACAGATTCGGCGAGACTGCAGGAGAGGCGACAGAAGACGCGCTGGCCACTGCAGGCCACTGCGCTAACACCGCCTGGAACATCTTCAAAATCAGAAAGACCATCAACCCGGCATCATCTGTCTCATCTGGAGTGCTGAAAAATGCGGCGAAGGCCAGGAGTACCAAGTCTTCCTAGCTTCACGAAGTGAGTAAATTAGTCGCTGGACAGGTTGAATGGTCCCAGGATTTGTTGAAGAATCTGTGCTAATGAACAACAGTTCATGATATCATATCCCCTAATCGGCGCAAACAATGCATGTGCCGGCGATTGTTGAGCCTGGCGAGGCTACCACGATCCAGTCCAAGAAGGGCTATGATCGGATTGTACTTATTTTCTGACACTATGCTGTGTTTGGCCAACGATTTCATATCTGGTGTTTGATAACTGTTACACTGTCGCATGGTCGAACAAATGTAGATACAAAACATGTTTCGGCCAGATTTGAAAGAAAAAAAATTCTGAAAAATCCTGTAGACTTTATAGACTTCAAAGGTATCTTCATCCTTAAAGTCTGTTGGAACTAAAAGAACAATGACAACTTTGGAAATCTAGAACAAGTGCAAAGTTGGAGGGACGGCTTTGATCAATATACAACACTCATCCTCCTGTCCTTATGTAATGGTACAAGACCTACACTGCATTTAATGACGAAGACAGACATTCCACACACTTATTATCCTATTAACAAAATGTCAAAGATAAAAAAAGCACAAACATTAAATGAGCCAATGGTCATGAAGTGTTTGCTCCTCACGATGAGAAAAGTTCACGTTCTTTCACAAATAAACAGAACAAAACCTCCTCTTTTCCTCATGAAAGCATTTAATATTGGAGAGGCTATCTTGCTATCCAAAGATAGCCTACCATAAATCTGACTCTCTTTTTACGTTCTTCTTCCTTACCCACCATACTTCAACACATCCAACAAATTTTGAATTAGCATGCTCAAATCCAACCATCAATTTTATATTATTTGAACAAAGTCCCACCACTAAGCAACAGTGTTGATTCCAATTCCATATGTCATTTCCTAAAACCAAAAGGAAGAAAAATCGTTAAGCTTTGATTCCCACTCTCATTCCATTTCCCCCACTCCTGTCGTTTCATCCCGAGCATTATTCCCTCCACTATCAAGCCCATGTCAATTGCTTCTGACTTCTTTCTAGTTATAAGTTAGCTCTTCAAAAGTAAAAAAAAAAAAAAAATTTAGAAATATCATTTCTCTTTTGAAAAATTATGGTAATATTTTACATAGAATTCTATATCGATATCTGAATATTTTAAATAATTCTCATTTAAATGGAAATTAAAATGTGAATTCCGTAAATTTTATAAAAAAAAAAATAAACAGTAGTTACTCCATATGGGCAAAGGAAAAATTTTCTCCGCTGATTTAAAGGTGAGGCGAGGAATAATTTTCCTCCACGAAACGGTGGCTTTGCAATGGGAATCGCTTTTATATTTTCATTTGTACAATAAATAAATAAATAAACCGATTTTCTTGCAAAAAAAGACTTCATTTTATATTTCCTCAGCCGCACCATTAGTTGGGCCAATATGGGCTCGACCAGCTCAGCTAAGCCCAGCACGGCCTCTCAATGCGAGAGGTTGTGTCGGGCCGGGCACTGTGCAGCCAATTTAAAAGTAAAAGCAGAAAATTGTCTTATAAATTAGAAGTTTTTCCCTTTCAAGTTTTGCCTTCATCCCTCTCTCAAAAATTCTCACCTTCTCACAAGCTCTCAAAAAATCTGATTTTCTAACAAATTTTCCCTTTATACATAAGATTCCCTCACTATTTCGATCGATCAATGGACCTCAACCACTATCTAACTTGCTTCCTAAATAGCAAGTCAATACACATAGGCTGGCAATAGGACTTCGATTACTTTATTCTTGTATTTTACTAGCAAAACTACGTATTTTGCATGGCGCATATTCCTAGTTTGCTTTTGGTATTTAAAAATATTATTATACGCTGATTTTGTGTGAGTCTCATTGCGAAAATTTAATGAACTAGATTTAGATTAGATTGGAATACCTATTAAGGTTCATTTATTTTTCAAAAAATGAATGATTTAAAAAATACATTCTTAAAAAATAATTGATTATATCGTTTATAATAATTAGTCAATAAAAATGTTTTCATTATCGATAATAATTCATATTTGACAATTTTTGTGGACTATGGAAATATTCTTCATTTCTTCATTTTTGTAAGTTTGTTTTTAGGAAAAAATAATTTCTAAAATATGAATTTTCTGTAAAATAAACGGAGTCTAATTTGGTTAGAATTTCTTAATCTTATATTTTAAAATGATAAAAAAAAAAAAAAGGTGTCCGGGCCTGGCACGTGGGCCGGCCCAGCATAGGTAGCTCAGCCTGATAACGATCGTCCCCTTCTTTCTGTCCGAAAAACCTCGCTCGATTCTCCGACACCGTCGAGAATGGCGGACGACGCCGAGGCCGCGCGGCAGCTGAAGAAGCTGAGCATCTACGGCGCGGCGAGGATCATAAAGCGGCGGGACAACAGCCTCTACAACGCCCTGAGGTCGATCTACGAGGACTCCATCTTCGTCGCCGAGATCGCCCAGCTCTGGCCGAGCCTCCCTTTGGTCGCCAACCTCCGGTGCGGCCTCTGGTACGCCGCCGCCTTCCACGCCACCTGCTACTTCAAGTCCACCGACGGCCACACCAACAACTTGTCCTTCAACACCTCTCGGCTCAACCTCCACGTCGCCCTCCTCGCCGGTAACTCTCTCTCTCTCTCTCTCTCGGAGAATTGACCGGGTTTTTTATTATATAAGACGGTAGTTTTTACGGTGGTTGGTGGGTTGAGCTTGATCAAGACCATCGCTTTTTCTCTTGGGTTGATCTTGGGTGTTTGAAAGTTCAATTCTTGCCGAGTAAGAACGAAGGAGTCGTGTATCTTGAGTATCGAGTTTAGTTTTGCCGTTCTTCTACGTAGGTGGCGCATGAGTTTTTTTTTTTTTGTATCTTCATCGTTCGAGTCTTGCTTATAGTTTCTTGTTGGTGACCCCGTTTTTATTCTGGTTTTCTGTCTGTCTGTTATCTGATGGGTAGGACAGAAGGGAGGATGTATCATCATCGATTCAACTCGGAAAGGGAAGAGGTTTCCTGACAGCATGTCAAAGACGATACCCATTTGGACGTGTATCATTAACAGAGCTATTGTCAATTACAGGAGGAAAATGTGCACTGATGGCCTAATTTCAAAACGGGTGAGTGAGTATGGGTACTAGTCTTGGTAGTTTTGAGCTTCAGATCAATCTGTAGCATTATTTCTGCTTCTTGCTACAAATTTTTCCTATTGGTATAGTTCGTGTTCTGCCAGTGCATTTGGTAATACCATCAGTTGGAGGAAAATATGGTTAGTTTACTATGGAACTTCTTGTCTGTTAGTGTTACTCGGGCAACCTTAGGTTTGGCAAGAACTGCAAAGTTTGTTTTAACTACTAGCTTTGTAGTTTATGCTTTTCCCTCATATTACTATGTTATAAATATGTGCTTTTGCTTTAATCTATTGTAAATGCTGATGATCATATTTCCTATAAGTAAACCATCTAAAATTTGCACTCGTACAGGTTGTAGATATAACTAATCAACATGAAAGTAGTGAAGGACAAGCTCCACTGGATTGGGATTGTTCCTTGCATCTTCCGTTGTGGGTTTCTGAGACAGAACGGGCAACTATAGAGAATCGCTTGGAAAGTTGGACTCATCAATTGGAAGCCAGTGGGGCTGATATTAGTTCGATTGCCACATGTTTGAAGAAGCCCCTCCGTCCATTATGGATTTCACAGAGAACTGTCATTTGGTTGAATGAAGTGCCTGATCATGATTCTTGGGATTTTACACCAATCATACTCGTTTCTGCTTCTTGCTCAAGTGGAACTGTTCAACCCAAGACTACTTCAGAGTTCAGCTGGAACTACATAGCAGGGGCTGGAGATGATGAGGAAAGCTGGGCAAGGGGTTTATCACCATCTCTTTTCTGGAAAAATTTGTATGATATCATAGAAGGTGGTCCTGATTTATGCAATCGGAAGGTAGCTGATATAGTAGAGAAGCATAGAGTTTACCTAGCTCATAGGGGACATACTGTCCCTCAGGTCAAAGTCAACGGTCCAAAATTGCCTGGGAGTGCATGCAATCTTTCTAGTGACAAATTACCCCTAGCTTCAGAGATGGCTAATGCTGAATTTGATCCTAAGTCTTCTCATGAAGATTGCCTCATAACTTGGCTGGGCTTGACAAATCTTGCTGTGGGCTCAACACAATTCCGTATGTGTTTTTGTATTTCTCCAGTAATTGGTTGACTTTGTTTGTTTGGTCAAGTAATAGACTTGCAGCACTTCCGGTAGTCTTCACATGCGAAAGTTGAGCTGAGACACTTCCTCTTTGTCCATGTATTGGATCTAGAAATACTTCACTTATTACAAATTGGGATATTAACCGTTTGATTATCGTCTATTAAACACAGGATTTCTGATTCTTTTTCCTTGATCCTAGAAATTAGAATTTTGAAATTTGAGGGTGGGGAGTCCTTATAATCGTAGCACTGTACTATATCATTCCCTCAACACATAGGAACAGCATAATGTCTTTTCACACTTATCTTCAAGTAAAGTAGGTTACCGCCTTCAATTTTTAAAAAGTAAAAGGGGGTCATTCTATATTTAGATGGTCGTATTAGTGCTTTTGCTATTAACATTACCAGTACTGCTTTTTGTCCTGTTTTTTCCTTCTGGCTCACTGTTCTACCTCGATTTTTCTTTTGGTGCAGCTGCAGGAGCATCTGGTGTTGATTGTGTGTTGAACTGTTCTCAGGAGTCTATTTCTGTCTCTTTACAAAGTACTGAGGCATATCTCCATCTTCCAATGCTGGTGCGTACAAACAAAAGCTGAAGAACACTCATGAGGTGTAATTAATATGAAGATACATCTTGCTTATCTACTGTAGCAGTAGATTAAGAGAGAATTAACTTTTAGTGTTATGGATTTAGTAGTACACCAATTTGCTTATCTAAAACCTTACTTTTGGTGTTCAGAACTCAAAACAAGATCGGTTTTCCCTTTTAAGCAACCTTCAGATCGCGGTTAACTTCGCAAGATTAAATCTTAGCAAAGGGAAGGCTCTTTTCATTTGTTGTCAGAATGGTAAGAATGTTTTTAAAGGATAAGAACTCCTTTCAATTTCTTGCAGATATTAATTTATTCAATATATATATGTTGTATTCATGAAAGATTTTTAATCGAATGTGTTTTTGAGGATAGACATAGTCAGCATTCTTCAGTCATTTTACTCATTGAGAGAGATGACTTGTGTATTACTTCACAGGGGAGGACATCAGTATATGCACTTGTCTTGCAATTTTAATGTCATTATTTGATGACCAAGGTATATGTCCTTTTATTTTGATCCAGATTCTAGATTTTTTCATTCCCCCCTTCTTTTGTTTTCCTTATAATTTGGGTTATTAATTAGGAACCTATGATGATGGAAAGTCCTTTAGTGAGACAACTGTTACTAAATGGGACATGCGGCGGCGACTCGTTTATATCTGCAAATTTGCAACAAATGCACGACCTTCCAGAGGAAATCTAAGGCAGGTGTTCAATTTTCTTACTGGTGGAGAAAGAGTGAGTTCGGATTCTTAAGGTTATGGGCATTGCTGCTTCTGTGAATGCTAATCGGGCAGGGATAGATTCTGTCTTCCTTGATTTTATTCAACAAGGTTTCTACAAAGATATGGGAAAATCATCAGGATCATCACAACCACTCACCATGCAGTTTCTTTTATATATGGGCAGTTTGGGGGAAGCACAAATTATACAGGATTGTCCTAAAACTCTGTTTTTTGGACTTCATTAGGTGTCTCGAGCGCGTCACTCTCAGTGCACCTACGTCCTTGGATCAGTATGATTTAGTAGGGCTTATCCTCTTATGTTTACCTTCATACATCCAATGACTGAGACATAGGGGGAGTCGTACAGTTGGAAGATCTAAACGTTCTTTGTTATTCACTTCAGATTACACGAATCCTAGACACAAGATACTGAGACAGCATTTGAATGGGTATGCATGAGCCATCTAATATGTCTGGGCTTTATAATGGGTTCCCCATGGAATGGGACTGCATGTCTTGAATGGCTGAAATGGCTTACACGACTACCTTTAGCGACCATATTAGGTGCCTGAAAACACATTTGTGAGCGTGCAAAAGCATTATCGTTCACGTATAGGGATGCTACTCTGTGCCCTCGAGATCATTCTATCGCTGTTCGGTTAATAGGGTCTGGATGGATAAAATGAATTGCACATCGAACACGGCCAGGTAGTAGTGCTGCGGCATACCTTGAACCAGATCCAAGCAATTTTTTGACCTCGTGTTGAACGTTGATACACCCATTGAGTTGAATCCGAACTGCTTCATTAAGGTAGCGGCCTAAATCAGTTCAAAGTCGAACGGCTCTTTAGCATGTTCAACTTCTTAAAATAAGTAGAACATATATATAGTTGGACATGTAACTATTAAGTTTTTGTTGAAGGCACCTTTTTTACAACAAAACTGTTCAATTTTCATCTTGGAACTTGCGATCGCGAAATAATGGATGAATGGACTTTTTTGTTGAGGGCTGAAGTCATTGCTTTTTGCTTCAGTTTGTTAACCAATCTTAGGATATTCTACATTTATTCCTCGAGATCATGAGCACATCTTCATGGATGGATGCATTCTTTAGATTGTGCGTGAAGATCATGAGTGATAGAATCAAGTAATTCAGAGGGCACTTTGTTCCTCAAGTGTAAGTGCGGAACAGGACAGGAATCCCCTGAATTTCCCGCTTCATGAGCCTCTCTTAAATCATGATGATAAGATAACTCCATAGAGATCTTAATTCATGTAAAGCTAAGCTATCCGGCCGAACAATTACACAGCTTACGTCTGTAATCAGACGACTTGACAGAGATCTTGGTTGATCGGATTCGAGCTTAGATATGAAACATTTACGCCCTTTGCTCTCTGCTGCACTGTGCTTAGATCTTTGCTTTCTCTGAGCTACCATCCCGCTATGAATCAGCCATAAGGCTACCGGTCTGTTTCCGTCTACAATAAAGAATGTACAACGATGTAAAGCATTGAGAAAGAAGTTGAACAACATCATAGGACCAGAAATCCTAAACCTTATCAGAAAAATACAGCAAAAGGGATCGAGAGTGGCCGGTTAGAGGTAAGTACTGTTACCGGAAGGGAGAAATTACTGCTCCTCCCGGGAGTGCACTGCTTGTTTTCACTTGAACGTTGAGTATTACGGTGCTAGACGCCGAGTTTTAATTCGAGGAGAACAAGTTATGGAATTTGGATTTCTTAAGGGAAGTATAGATTTCGCATGCAAATGTTCAACTGGACATCGGACAATTGGCAGGAACAGTGAGCGGCGGCGACCCCTACCCCTCTTTGGGTTAGTGCCCTCGGACTGTGACTAATCGGTAGGAGAGTATGATCGTGCACGATCGATCGCTCAAAAAGTAGTAACCTTTTGCCCATAAATCCATAACGACTTAGCAGATTGGAACCGGATCTCATGATGGCCTCAGCTTCTCTTTATGTTTCGATCAATCCGATCAATGTCATTGTCTTGTTGCTTTGAGACAGCAAGTTGCCTGAAATTTTCATGGAAAAAGAAGACAAGAGGGGTCGTAAACGCAAAAGAGACCAATCAGGTGTAAAAGTTTGACGTTGGAAGATAAAACTTTGCAATTTGCTTTCTAGTCGAGAGATGTAACAGGCGTGCCTCGAAAACCCATTGCTCATAACCCAGTGGACATGTTTTGAAAACGACAGTGAAAAGGGTCTTAAAATATGCAACGTATGTTTGGGTAACTATACCAATGGATGCTTATTGCTAGACTTATTAAGATCGATTTACAAAGTGATGTGCTAGATCGTAATTGGTTTTTGAAAATGACTCGCTTGTTCAAAAGGCCATTCACAATCCGACATGTCGCTTGATGAATCTTATTCTATAAATTTGTCTCAGCAAGTCTAGCGTTCCTCGAATCCCGTGGTCCAAGTATGAATCGCAAAGTAAACACTCTGGCAAACTTGGCATCTCCTGGCGACCAGCTTTATAGTGCGGTTGTGCTTTATAATGGCCCCAAAAAATGCATGGCCAATACAAGATCTTCGGCTTTTTCACTTTTGTCCGAAGCGGCCCCTTCGCTTTCGTAGCACATCAATCGCGATAATTGCGAAACGGTCACAGGCAACTAAAAATAGTGGCTGGGGACAAAAGCAGCCACGGATTCATATCCCGATCACGTCCTACTCTTGCTTTGTAGCTTAGAAGTAATCGGATCCATCACCATCAAAGCAGATCTCGACCCGAGATTCGCTCCAAGGACAAAAGACGGCTAAATTTGACAGCCTTAGTGAGCAGAATGCATTGCTTGGAACCCAAAAGGCGAAGAAAAGCTTTGGCCCATCCAATGCCATGGCTACAGTTGTGAGCTAGGTTTCACCGACTCTACAGAGTTTAAAACGGGGTTGATTTCTCTCATGATAAAAAGCAAGAAGAAAAAAGAAAAAAGAAAAACCCCTTTGTAGATATGTTTTTGTATGTTTTGTAATAATGAGTAAATTTAAAGCATGAATGCATAGGGTGAAGTTTTTCAACTCATTCAGAAATTGGTGATTGGTCACTGAAGAGATATATGTATTTTGAAAAGAATTACCCAATCAATCCTAAACCATTATACAAATACCGATCTAGTTCTAAACATTTGTGCGAAATTCCAATATAATCTTTATGGTCAATTTTTGTTAGACATCACTAACATGCCAATATGTCGTATAGTTTGGCTATTAATGATTGGACCATCAATGTTAACAATTTTTTGGCGATAATTGGCACGAAAAGATTACATTGAAGTTCTACACAAAGGTTTGCGACTAAATTGATAAAATTGAAAAATTTAGGACCGAATTAACCACTTATAATAAACTTAAGAATTTTTTGATGATTTCCTTGTAATTTGAGAATCGGCTATACGATACAGTTTCGCTTCCTTATACCACTAATCACAAAGATGTCAATCTTTCCACAGTCCGCACAAGTTTTGGCTTTTGTTTTATCTTTTCTACTATGTCAATACTTTATGAGCGACATTCTCACTCAAAGCCGCTTTTCTCATCAAAGAAAACGATTCAACCTAGATTAGATTCTATTCTAAACAGAGATAGAGACATCATAGTTCTAAACTCAATAGCATCGATCCTTTTCCCAAAGCTTATGCTAGCTTTAGGTTTAATTTAACGAGATAACACCATCCTTTTGGGACCACCCACCAATTTGTAAATAACCAAACTGCCCCCAAAAGTAAAGTAAACCTCATCATATTGTGCTCTTACAAGTGTAAACAATTCTTAACATCATCCAAGCGCTCAAGATCGTGTTTCTTTAAGGTTCCCACCCATTTACTTTGTACTATACTTCTAATCTCACTATTTGTCGAATCACTATAAAAACGTGATTTTAAGTCTCCCAATCACCTCAAAAGAATTATTTTCTATCATTTTACATATTCTAGTTTAAACCCACAATTTTTTTTTTTCCATTTTTCATTCTATCTCTTTCGTAAATGACCCCACGTCCATCGCTTAATTACTTGAAGACACTTGTAATTCCAATCCCTCCTTGTATTAGTATTCTCATCATTGCTTATCATCGCCTTTCGTGCATATTTGCTTTTCCCAAATTTACAAATCAGCTCGGTTTGATTGAGTTCATTTATCCGTAGCTTTTCATTATGAATTGTACCTTTGTAATAATTACACTTGCTCAAGTGAGATCAAGAAGATTGCCCACTTAAAAAGCCACGTTCTCATCCTGCGTATGTCATTTGTTTATGTTTTCGTGTTGACCTAGGGGAACGGAAATTATTCCTTGATTCCAACAATAATGTATGCAACCACTAATAATTGAAACAAACCGACAAATACATTGAATCTTACATGAATTCAACCAACAAAAAATGGTTGGTTGCATTTCCTAAACTTTATGGAGCAAGACAGCAATTTTTCAAAAAGATAAATTCTTTTGATCATGATATGTGATTGATTGGGTTCTCTCGAAAAGCAACAGAACATATGTAAAAGAGGGACAAGAGATGGTGAATTATTAAGGAGGAAGTTGTGGTGGGTTTATATGGACGAGGGAAAGTCTCACCTCTTGAACTAACTTTTGGGGTGAAAGAGGCTCAACTCAACAAATGGTATCGAGTTGATAGTTGTAATTTCTAGGTGGGTAAGTGTTGTGGCATAGCAATTCAAGCCGCTACTTAAATAAAGGGAGAGCAAAACTAACGCTAAGTTCACACATCCCAAAACCTGAATTAAGGGAGGAGTAGAACTAACACTAAACTCACCTTTAATAAACTATTGCAATGTTCATAAAATATGTGTCTCGACTAATTTCGCCTTTAAATTTTGAGAAAGTCTCCATGAAATCATCGATGTGCCAAAATATTCTCCTTTTATTTTTGAACATTTGACCATGCTTTGTAGGTTAGCTCAACATATTCCAAGTTGTCTTTCTTTCGTACTCTTGCTAGGGTTTACTAGGTGTGATCGAGTTCAGGGTGGGTAGGGTCCAAACCTAAACCCTGTAGCCAACCCTAGTATAACCGATTTCCCTTTTTTTTGGACCATTTACCCTACCTTTCTTCATTGGATACTATTTTGGACTTGATTCTATTTTTCCAGTCCGGGAACAAGGTCTACCCTATTTTCATTGGAACTTATTTTGCAACCGTTTAATACCTTATACTACTTCGAATTTTACATTAATTTGCCAAAAAACAACAACATAATCCTCATAACATTATAAGACAAAACAAAAAATCATAACATTGTATAAACATTAGCAACAAAAATAGGTCTAATATTAGTCTCATTCCTACAAATACTACTCATATTATCTAATATACTTGCTCATGTGTATGCAACGAAGTTGTTATTAAGAGAAAATCTTTCCTAAGCTAGATTGAGAATGCTTTAATGAGTGTCACAACTGTTGGTGGCACTTGTCCCGTGATTATTACTATAGTTGAATGTGGAACCATTAAAAGAGAAAAAATAGTACATGAGAACAGTTTTTTTTAATAATTCTTCAAAGACAATGTTTCCTTAACTTGATTCAAAAAGAGGCTTTTTTTTTTTAACAATTCTTTGAAGATAGAAAGACTCAAAAGCACCACGTAGAGAGAGAATTTTATTTTTTTAATAGGGTAAAAATTGGTTCCAAAGGTGGATCTTTGCTTGGACCCAGTTCTTGGACCGATTTCAACCAGTTCCCAAAAACTAGAATCGGTTCCTATCCCATTTTTCGATTGGTCCGGTCTAGTTGCACACCCTTAGGTTTACCTTTTGATTATTGTGAGGGGGATAGTTACCTATATGGGTAGGCTACATCGAAAGCTGCGTTATACGAATCTTGCTGGCTTTTAGGCGAGAAAATCGGAGGTCAAGCAATTACGCGACATTAGAAAATAAATAATGATGTGCCCGCACTTTCAAACCTGAGATTGCCTAGCATCATGGAGGGGACAAGCTCTCAAATCTTTTATATAAATAAAAAAATTTGCACGTCCAAGATCCAAATGATTGCATGAACTCTAATCCTTTTAAATCAACTTCTTCTCGAAAAAATCTTTTACGTTTCAAGAGCATATAGCGTGCAACGAATGATTATACAAACCTAGCGATTTATGACATGAGTGGAATAAAAAAAATCAACAGCCTCATTATTTGTATATGGTGCTAACTAAAGTGCTATAATTTTTCAATCGATTATTTGAATACTATAATCTTTCAATTGATCACTTAATAACCATAATTTGCAAGTGGTTAATGCGCTTTATAAGTTTCAACGCTAAATTAACCGATTGAAGTATTATGGTACTCAAATAAATCGTTTTTAAAGTCATTACATGTAAGTGATCAATTGAAAAGTTATAGCACTTTAGTATATGTCATAGGAAAATTTTGATATTTGTGGTGCCTTTTTTGTCTATATGCATAATTCATATTAATCTATTGCAATTATATCAATTCAATCATGAACTTTTTTTTTTCAACTAAGTTATAAACTTTTTGCAATTATGTCAATTTAGTCTATCTACCCAAATTTGGCTGACCAATATTGACGTGTATAATTTTTAATAATATTTTATTATTTTTCCAAGTATTTTTTTTTTTTTTTCCATTTTTTCATTTCTTTCTCTTCTATTTTTTTCCCTCTTCTTTTTTCCTCTAGTCGATTGCCAAACTATGGTGATCTCTTTCTCTAGGCGAGGGAGAGCTCGCCTAGCCATTGGTGAGACAAGCCCCCACCGGATCTAGTGAGAGCGAACCCACACCAATAGCTAGGGTGATTGTGACCTCACCCAACGACAATAAGGTCAAGCCTTGCCAAATTCAATGAGGACTTGCCTTGCCAATGGCCAGCAAGATTGACCTTGCGGCCAAAGTTAAAAAAGAAAAAGAAAAAAGAGGCAAAAAAAGAAAAATAAAGAAAAAGAAAAAATAATTCAAAATTTTAAAAAAATATTATTAAAAATTATCCACATTAACACTGACTATGTCACGTTAGCACCGATTATACCACGTTAGTGTTGACTAATCAAATTTGATTGAATGGACTGAATTTGTATAATTATAATAGATTTAAAAAAAAATGGTAATTCTTTTGGAACCCATTGCGAATGAACTCTTTTTTACTAAGCCAGATTCCAACGCAATATTTTGAGCCACCCAAAGCAAAACACGGGTCTCTTGTCTTGTTGCAGCTGGCCATGAGGAGGAACTTTTGATAGAAGTTAGTGATAGAAAACTAAGTACAAAGCATCATGTTAGCTTTGTGCATTTAATCATGTACTAAACTAGAGTCTCATTATCATGTTTTCTAAGTTGAAGTCATCTTTTTTGTTCCTCCAAAGAATTCTCTGAACGACAAGTTAGACCATATACCGACGTTGCCTGTGTCTATTTGCAATGTATTTTTGCATGTGAATAATTTCCATAATCAACCAATCAAGAGACCGATCATGGTCGGAAGCTCGCTCCAACCAGGGCTTTTCCTAATTCTCTAATTTGTAATTTCCTTGCGACCATCAACAAGCCCCTCCGATTCGAAAAAGAAGAATCACGATTTCTCAGTACCCGCGGTATGAAAAAAATGCAAAGAATCATTAGCTTTTGGTTAGAGAGGGGTATAAAGTATAAACCATTTGGTGCTGCTAATATGATATGATAAAGGACAACGACTATAGTCGTTTAGGAGATGCGGATGTACCATGCCATCTGATGGCGCAATAGATAAGAGGACTGACGAGCAACGTGACCAAAAAGATTATAAATTTAATTTATTGATCAATGAAGACCTTCATAATTGCCAAAATCATTTAGGATTCCTCCTGCAAATCCATGGCTGCCGAGTTGCTAGTCAAACTAAACGTCTTGATCATCATCCCCACCTTCTTCCAATTAATTTATGCATTGGATGTACTAAGTCCTTCGTGCTTATATCACTTGTATAAAGTAACATAAAAATATAATCTGAATGATTCTCTTGTCTTTGGGGATAAAAAGATGGGAGTTGTTGATAATTGCCTAGATGGACCGTGGATTATTTGTCTTTTTTATCTCGTCTGAGGAAGTGGACCAGTCGAGATGAAGTCAGCTCGGAGATCGGCCAATGGTTACTCCCTTTCGATGTCAGCTCATCCGTCGGCTCTTCTCAATGTACGATATTCAATCGCAAATTATCATTTCTTACTACCTAATGAAAAATCCTAGACCTTCTCTCCCTCTCGGTAATCAGTTGTTCTTTAGGTATAAAAACTTGGTCTTATCAAACCAATCAAAAAGAGGTTGTTACCCTATCAGTACTCAAACTTAGTCCTTTTGTAAAAAGATTTCGCACATTTATTTTTACTCTTGAAGGCTACAAATACCTTGAACTTTCACCAAAAGATATGGTAAAATCAGAAAAAAAAATGTTTAGATACACTCATTGCATCAATGATTATGTAAATAAGGTCAGCCAATTTCCTCATCCTATACTATATCTTTACATGTGATTGGTTTAGTTGAATCAACAGAGTTGTAATAGTATATTCTCAACAAAGTCATAATGAGACTTTAAGCTAGCCAACCTTTAAATTCATGGATCCATCTGTTTCGACAGCTAACGAAAATATACCACATCTTTTCTGTAAAATAATTTTTGGAAATAAGTTTAGGTAAAAAGTCTTTTCACCTCTGCATAATGCTGATTTTATTTACTAATGTGAATGTCCCAACTTTTAATCAAAAGGCCAAAAAGAACAAGAAAAAGCCAAGGAATCAACTTGAGCGAAATCTAGCTACATACACGCCATCTTTACGAACAAAAACATCTAAGCAGAAATGAGAACTGGAACAAGTTAAAATATTTTAAGGTGGTCGGTTACTTCTAAAGTTTGTCCAAAACGATAATCTCTCGAGTAAAAGTCCTGATAAAATATTTTTCTATATAGCATTTGCACGCTATATATGTTTGGCCATGACATCTTGATCTCTAATTCTAATAGTAAAATGAGGTTATATGCCTTTCATGTCCAATCTAGATAAATATTCGAAGAAAGGAAGTACGTACAACAATTTTAGGGGAAAAAAAAACAAAGAGATATTTTGCCTTGAATTCTAATTTGGAATTTGAGAGACTTACATATTGGCGTAAATGCCTGGCAATATGTTGAACATGCTACACAACCTCCACACAAAAATCTCCATATGCTTTAGTACGTGGGCAAGACCCTAAAATATAACATTTACCCTAAAAAATATCATTTAAGTGTACGTGCATCAGTTTCTCCTTCATATCCTATGTGGTGTATTCTAACAAATGACAAATTGGTCTGTAGAGTTGATATGGTGTTTGGCATCAAGACTGTATTTATATATACGTCTTGACTCCTTTACTTGTATTGAGTTAGCAAAAAAGAGACAAAGGGAAGATTCTTCTGGCAAATTATATGTGACCTCTCCTTTCAAAAGAAGAACTTGAAAATTGAAAACATACATGTACTGGAATGTACAACGTTATGATCTCAGTCAAAAGACTTGAAAATGGACTTAAGCAAGCCAGGCATGACCCCATACAAATTTGCAGACTTGGCGAAAAAGAGGGTTATAACTGGGAAACAATGTCCAAGTACTTTATATTTTAATTTAGGGTTTGTCCTTGTGAATTAAACATCGCATAAGAGTAAATTCGCTAAGAGGGTCATCTTATTTTTGGGTGTCTACTTGTGTGGTTGGGGAGCTTTCCACACATGTTCCAACTGAGATTTCTAATGAAAAAGAGGAGAACGAATTAGCAGATTCGAACCGGACCTCATGATGGTTGTAGCAGATTCAATCCGAGTGTTGTCTTTCTCTTGTTGCTTTGAGACAGCAAGTTGCCTGAGATATTCATGGCAAAAGAAGACAAGAGGGGTCGTAAATGCAAAAGAGACCAACCAGGTGCAAAAATTTAATGTTGGAAGATAAACTTTGTCATTTGCTTTGTAGTTGTGAAATACAACAGGCGTCCCTCGAAACCCATTGCTCGTACCCAGAAGGCATGTTTCGAAAACGACCAAGAAAAGGGTCTTGAAAATGCATTTTTATGTTGGGATAACTATATATCATCGGTTGAGTAATGCTAGATTTGCTAAGACTGATTTACAAAATCTATTTACAAAGTGATGTGTCAGACTGTTATTGATTCTTGAAGGTGATCCATTTATTTAAAATGTCATTCACAACCTGACACATCGCTTCATAAATTGGTTTCGTAAACCAATCTTCATAAATCTAGCAATCCTCGAATTCTGTGGTCCGGGTATGAATCACAAAGTAAATTCTTTGGCAAACTTGGCATCTCCTAGCAATAATCTTCATAGTGTGTCGCGCTCTTAATGGCCCATGACCACAAAAGATTTTCGGCTTTTCCCTTTTGTCTGAAGCGATCCTTCGCTTTCGTAGCACGTCGTTCACGATAATTGCGAACGATCACAAGCAAGTAAAGATAGTGGCTGGGGACAAAAGCAGCCATCGATTCACATCCGATCACGTCCTACTTTAGCTTGAACTATGGTAGTGATGATCAGGATCAAAGTAAATCCAGATCCGAGATTCGCTCCTTGGACTAAAGATAGTTACAAGTCAAATTGACAGTCTTAGCGAGTAGAATGCATGCACAGTTCACTAAAGGCGAAAGGAAAAGGCTTTGGCCTATGCGTGATGCAGAGAAGTTGCTCAATCAGTCCTAAATTTTTGTGCAAATATCAATTCAGTCCTCAAGTTTACAATTTTGCCAAATTAATCTTAAACTTTTACGCAAATTCTAATGTAGCCATTCTTGTTAATTTTCTTTAGAAATTGGTGATTGGCGATGTGCTACGTAGGACGGCTAGCAATGATTGGACAACCACGATAGCAATTTTAGGGTGAAAATTGACTAGAAGGATAACAATTGGAACT
Source organism: Angophora floribunda (assembly GCA_014182895.1). Classification (NCBI taxonomy): domain Eukaryota; kingdom Viridiplantae; phylum Streptophyta; class Magnoliopsida; order Myrtales; family Myrtaceae; genus Angophora; species Angophora floribunda. The sequence continues at coordinate 8,522,413 of CM024707.1, forward strand.
TTATGCAAAATACTTAGGATTCAGTTGGCAAAATTTAAAAACTCAGGATTGAAATTGCCTTCGTACAATAAGTTTAGGACCGATGAGGTAATTTTCTATGCGATATTGTTGCTATAATTGTGAGCTATAGTTTTGCTGGTTTCTTAGATGTCATAAGGAGGTTAATCTTTCTAATAACAAAAAGGAGAAAAAGCTCCTTTATATATATGTTGCAATATTGCATGAATAGATCATAGGGAGAAAATTATCTAAAAAGTGTTAAACCTATTATACGACCGTTAATTCAATTATAAATATTTTAATTATGACAGTCCTAACATAGTAATACTTTGTCAATTTAATCATAAGCCTTTTAACGATTCGCTGATTTAAGCATTCCTTCCAATTTTGGTAGGAAATTGTTGTTTTGCCAGTTTAGCCAATACCAACCCTTTTTTGTAGCATGGCCGACTAACGTTGATGTGGATAATTTTAGTAATTTTATTTAATTTCATGAACTTTTTGTTTTTTTTTCCTTCTCTACTATTTTTCCTTTTTCTTTCTTCCCTTTGCTAGGCCTCGTTGATGGTCGACGGAGCTCACTAAGTGAGGGTTGCCCTCACTAAGCCAATGAGGGTGACCCTCACCCAATTTGGCGAGGGCGGCCCTTGCTTGAGGCTAACAACCATCACTAACCATTGACAAGGCCTAGCGATGGCCAGGGGAGTAAAAAGGGGCAAAAGAGAAAAAGAAGGGGATAATGACATAAATAGTCCATGAACTTTGATCTAATATGCAATTTGATTCCTGAACTTTCAATTTGTTCAATGCAGTCTATGCACTTTATCCCAATGTACAATATGATATTTGAAAATCTTAATATGTTTAATGTAATTCATGAACTTTTGGTATATATTCAATAAAGTCATTGAATTATATGAAAATGTTTAATGTAGTCCCTGGTACTGAATTAATGGAAATGGACTAAATTGAATATTTTCATAAAGTTCAAGAATTATATTGAACATGTCTCAAATGTTCAAGGACAACATGAACAAATTAAAAGTTCAAAAACCGTATTGCATATTGGGTTAAAGTCCATGGATTAAATTGAACAAATTAAAAGTTTAGAAACCAAATTGTATATTGAGCTAAAGATCAGGGACTGTTTGTATAATTTTCCCAAAAAGAAAAACAAAAAGCAAAAAGAAAAGGAAATCCAAAAATTAAAATGAATGCAAATTTGTACACATCGACACCATTTGTGCCATGTAGAAATGCTAGCACTAACTAGACTGCCACATTAGGAATTTACAGTCAAAATTAGTCTGAATGACTAAACTAGTAAATTATTAAAAGATTTATGACTAAATTGACAAATCATCAAAAGTTTTAGATTGGATTGGCATACTTGAAAGGTTTAGAACTAAATTGACTATCTTACAATAAGTTTATGACTTTTTAGATAATTTTCCCCATCATAGTGTGAATTATCTTCAACTCATCCATGAGATTGGCTCATTGATTAATTAATGGTAATTTGTATTATGTATGAGAAGCAACCATATGACGTAGCTTCGATACCTCACACCACCAATTGTAAAGATGTCAATCTTTTGACAACCTACTCGAGTTTTGGGCAAGATGTCACCCTTGCCCTTGCCCTCACCCAAGGTTAGCAAGGCATCCATCGCTATGCCAGCAAGGGCAGCCCTTGCTTGAGGCTAGCGACCTCCATCATCTATCGACAAGGCCCGACAATGGTCGGCAAAGGAACAAAGGAAAGGAAAGGAAGAAATAAAGAAAATAATTCAATTTTTTTAAAAAAAAGATTAGCAAAATTATCTAAGTTAGCGCTAGCTATGTCAGTAAAATGGCTAGGGCTGAGTAAACCACCAATTTAGCCATTTTCGATTCATAATTGGTCAAAAGGATTAAATTAAGTAGATTGTTACAAAGACTTATAACTAAATTGACAAGTTGTCAAAAAGTTTATGATTAAATTAGTAAAATTTAAAAGTTTATGACTGAATTGGTTGTTCATACAATTAATTTAAACTTTTTAGACAATTTTCCCATCATAGAGTGAACTATTTTCAATTTATCCATGAGACTGACTCATTGATCAATTAAAGGTAATGTATATTTTGTATGAGAAGCAGCCATATGACGTAGTTTCGACACCTCACACCACCAATTGCATAGACATCAGTCCTTTGACAATTCACTCATGTTTTGGCTCGTGTTTTATCTGTTCTACTAGGTCAATACTTTATGAGCGATATTCTCACTTAAAGCGGCTTTTCTCATCAAAGAAAATGATTCAAACTAGATTAGATTCTAAAGAGAGATAGAGACATCATAGTTCTAAGCTCAATAGCATTGATCCTTTTCCCAAAGCTTTTGCTAACTTTAGGTTCTATTTAACGAGATAACACCATCCTTTTTCCGATCACCCACTAATTCATTATCAACCAACCTGCCCCCAAAAGTAAAGTAAATCTCATCATTGGGGTGCTCTTACAAGTGTAAAAAATTCTTAATACGATCCAAGCGCTCAAGATCGTGTTTCTTTAAAGTTCCCACTCATTACTTCTATATTAGATTCCTAATCTAACTACTAAACATTATCAAAACGTGATTTCACGTCTCCAAATCACTTCCAAAGAATCCTTTTTGTATCATTTTACGGATTCTAATTTTCTTTTTGGTCTAAACAGGTTCTAATTTGAACCCCACGATTTTTCTTTTCCCTTGAATATACATATCTTCCATAGTCATTTTTCGCAGATGTTCCTACATCCATCACTTAATTACTTGGAGATGCTTGTTCTTCCATCCCTCCTTACATGGGTTTTCTCATCATTGCTCATCATTGCCTTTCGTGCACATTTGCTTTTACCAAACTTGCCCATCAAATTGGTCCGATTGAACTCGTTGAGCAGTAGGTTTTCGTTGTGAATTGTAGCTTTAGAATAAGTTGCTTTGTTTATGTTGTCAAGAAGATTGCGCACTAAAAGCCACATTCTCATCCTGCGCATGCCATTTGTTTATGTTTCCGTGCTGACCTAGGGGAACACAAATCATCCTTTGCTTCCAATAATAATATATATAATTACATGATATATATATATATAGTATACACTTTGAATCTTACGTGATTTTAACAAAAAAAAATCTTGTTATATACCCTAAATTTATGGAGTAAGACAATAATTTCTCTGAACGATAAAAATCCTTTTGACGTGACGCGATCAATGGGATTCTCTTGAAAAATATTAAGCTCTATTTGTTTCATAGAAAATGAATAATTTGAAAAAATATTTCCTAAAAATTATAACTTGTATTGCTAATAAAAATATAAAAAATAAAAAATATTTTCATCGTTCACAAAAATATTTAGATATAAATTATTATTGATAATAAAAAAAATTATTGATTGATGATTTCAAACAATAGAAACAATTACTTTTAAATAATAAATTTTGAATTATGCATTTTTCACGAAACAAACAAAACTTTAGATCACGTGCAAAAGGGGATGGAGTTTGATATCTCCAAGCCATCTTTGAGTTAGATAGGGAAACTAGATAACAAATGCCTAATTAAAGTAATTGGATTATGTCGAAAGAATGTCATCGCAAATGGAACTCTAGCTAACCTAAGTTGTCAAGTGCACTTTTGGCAGAACGAATTAGCCAACTCTGCATAAGATTACCGACCACAAAAATCCACCGACCATGGTTCCACAATGAATCACGTTTCTTGTTCAACATAAGAACACCTATTGTACAAGATTTATATAATAGCAACTTACAATTAAGAGAAATAATGCGAAAATCAGGATTTATGGAACCTTCGCAGTCGTCGAAGCGAACCTTTTTAACCAATCCACTCAGTATCAAAGTTCCAGAAGAGCGACACTTGCTACTGTCGATGGTCGGAGCTTTGTCCATTTCCGCGACATCTTCTCGTGGTCCCTCCTGGGACCTTTTTGTTTCTTTTTTTTTGTTCTTCCCAAAACGTGGGTGAATTTCGATGCTGGTGCTGTTAGGCTTGCTGCCATCGACTGCTGAAATTTGGCATGTGTTGCCTAAGAATACGAGAAGCCACCTTTTCACACCATTCAAAACATATTCATATGGTACGCCGCCTTTAAACTTTATTAAAATGTTGAACACAGCATGTGGGGGTTTAGTTTTACCTAGATCCTTGTAAGGTGTTAGTTACCTAGATATCCAGGCTACATCTATAGGATTCTTTATAGATGCTAATATAATTGAAGTGGGGCACAATTCATGGTTTTATTTATGTGGAAAAGCTGCATCATGCGAATCGTGATGGCTTTGAGGCGAGAAAATCGGAGTTTAAACAATTACACGACATAAGCAAATGAAGGCCGATGTGGTGGAGGTGACGAAGTCTCTCAAATCTTTCGCATGACAAAAAATTTTCATGTCGAAAATTCAAATGGTTGCATGAACTCAAACCTTTTAAATGAGCTTCTTCTGAGAAACTTCTTCCGCATTTAGCGTGCAAAATCTGATTACACAATCCTAGGGATTTATGAAATATGTGTGGAGATAAAGACACCAAAAGTATTATAATTTTTGGATGGTGTTGGTTAAAGCAACATAACCTTTTAATTAATCACTTAAGTGTTATACTTTTGTATTATGTGCAGTAAAATGTCATAACTTTTCAATTGATCATTTAAATATTATAACTCTTAAAACACATTCACAAGAGTCGAAATCTGACATAACATGACACACATTGTGAAGTGAATGTGTTTTACAAGTTACGGCACTCAACAAATCAATTAATAAATTACAATAATCAAGTGAATATTTTTTAAAAATTATGACATTCAAATAATAAATTGAAAAGTTATGATACTCAAGTAAACGTCATACGAAAATTATGATATTTATGAAGTTTTTTTTTTTTTCATGCATGTGATGTGTAGCAATTCCTGAAGAGGAACTTCGATAGAATTTGATGCTTCCAAAGGAACACAAAGAAAAAATGATGTAAAAATAAGTACAAAGCATCACGTTGGCACTGTGCATTTGCTCTTTTACTAAAGTAGAGTGTCGTTATCATTTTCTCGAAGTTGAAGCCTTCTTTTCTGTTCATCCAACCAAATCTCTAAACCAGGAGTTGGATCATATACGGACGTCGCTCGAGTTTGTTGGTGATGTTTGCACAGGAGCATTTTGCATAATCAATTTATCAAGAGATTGATTGCAGTTAGAAAAAGTATAAAAAGAGAGAGTCATAAACCTATTATTTTGGCACAAATTCAATCATAAATATTTTAATTGGATCAATATAGTTTTAAATATTTTCACTTTGATACTAATTCAATTCATCTAATCGATTTATACCTTAAATTGCTGACGTAAATATCAGTCATCCTACATAACATGGTTGGTGCTGACATTGATATTTTTTTTTATAATTCTTTTAATAATTTTTGTACAGTTTTTCTTTATTTCCTATTTTTCTTTCCCTTTTCTTTTTTCCCAAAAATATTACAAAAAAAAATATCAACGTTAGACCACTAATATCCATGTCAACGATTTTCGGTTTAAGTCAAATGGACTGAATTGATATCAATATGAAAAAGGTTAAGGACTAAATTTATTCAATTAAAGGGTTTATTATCAATCTAATAGTTTTACAACTTTTTTTTATATTTTTCCCAATCGTAGTCAGAAGTTGGCTCCAACCAGGGCTTTTCCTAATTCTTTAATTCGCAATTTCTTGGCGGCACTCTACACGCCCCTCCGATTTGAAGGAAAAGAAAAGAAAAGATCCCAGTTTTCAGTATTCGTGGTATGGAGAGATGCAAATGATTATTATTTTTTGGTTAGAGAAGGGCATAAACTATAAACCATTCGGTGCGGCTAATATGATATGATAAAGGGCAACGACTATAGTCGTTTAGCAGACGCGGATGTACCATACAATATGATGGCGAGATCAAAGGATTAAGGAACAACGTGACCAACAAGATTACTAATAAATCATTTAAGACCTTCATAATTGCCAAATTCTATTTGGGATTCCTCATGCAAACCCATGGATGCCGAGTTGCTAGTCAAACTAAGCGGCTCGATTGTCATCCCCACATGCTTCCGATTAATGTATGCATTGGATGTACTAAGGCGTTCGTACTTCTAGCACTTAATGTAAAGCAACATAAAAATATAATCCGAAGGATTCTCTTGTCTCTGAAGAGAAAAAGACGGGGAGTTTCTGGTAACGTTGTCGACTAGTTATTGCCTGGATCCGCCGTGAGCCATTTGTCTTTTTAATACATCCATTAACATAAACTCGGGGCATGACTGAAGATCATTAGCTATGTAAGGACAAATTCAAGTATTCTTTTCTAGCCTTCCTTCAAATCCGAGTGATTGCCTATCTGTGAGGGCCATCTATGATAATCCCCTAATGGGACGCCCAATTAAATTGCATTTCGTACTTTTACATGTCGGTACTTGCATGCCTTGTACCCCTCATTAGCAGGTAAACATTTTCTTCCCTATCAATAAAAAAATACAATAGATGATATTGCGAGATCTCTCACTCTAGAGCGAATTTCCCATCAGTTTCTTTTTCTTTTAACCTTTTAAGGACCTACGCAAGTCCAATCCAAGGAGATGAACTATTCAAGATGAAGTTGGCTTGTTGATATGAACATGACCATGGATGGTAAAAGAAAAAAAGGGGGCAGGGTGTTTTGTATTGGTAACGATAGATATGGTGGTCACGATCACGGACGATAGCGCCTTGGGTATACATGAGAGAGAAGTGAGAACATTTGTTAGGGATGCCATATTGAGTTTTCTTTGGTGCCAAGGAGTATAAAAATCACTTGTACTTTAGGTATAAAAATTTGGTGTCATCAAATCAATCAATAAGAGATTGTTACATAATTTTTTTTTTATGCCTAGGAACTGTTGTACAGCCGGTAGCCGGCGACATAAACCCGGGGGTACTAGCCGGTGGCCCACCTCCTAGGTACCCCACTTAAGTCGCGCAATGGGGGCGAGAAGTTTCGAACTCCTACCCTCCGGCAGAGGGGTCAGAACGCGAACCAACTCGTTCACCGCGGGGTAGGAGACCTAATTTTTTTTATTTGGCCACTTTTGTCAAAACCATTTGCACAAAATTCCAAATTGTGTTTTCAATAAATTTTTATTGGAATTCGCTAACATGGTAGTGCAGTCATCGTTGCTCATCTTGTACATTGTCATGTTAGCAAATTTCTAAGAAAATTAGTTGAAAGGATTACATTGGAATTTCACACAAAGATTAAAACTAAATTGATAAAATTGAAAAGTTCAAAACTAAATTAGCATCTCTACAGTATGTTGGGGACTAATTGGACAATTTCCCCAATTGTTACATAGTCACTTGTCACACTTAGTCCATTTGTAACAATAGGAAGAACACTATGAGTGCCATAACTTTCGTACGACGCTCACTTTGATACCAAAACTTTTTTTCCGCTTACTTGAGTGCCAAATTGGAGTGAAATCGTTAAGTTAAGTGTCACTTCTGGCCTTTTTTTTTTAATGATTTTCCATTTTTTTTAATAATTTTCGATGCCGACATGGTTTCCAGCGGTGACCCTCGCCAGCCAACGTGGATTCTTCGTGCAAAATGACATCGTTTCTCCTCATCTCACCTCTCTTCTTTTTTCCCTTTTTTCTTCTTTTTTTCTTTAGGGCTGGCGAGGGTCACCGGTGACTCTCACCTAGGCCACGAAGGCCCGAGGCGAGGCTGCGATGGCCTTCACCAACAGCCGGCCGACCTCCGACGGCCTCGCCCAGGCCTTCGTGGCCTAGGGCGAGGTTCCGTGGCCGGCGAGGGTCACCGGTAACCCTCGTCGGCCCTAAAGCAAAAAAAAAATCAAAAAAATTTCCAAAAAATTAATAAATATATTAAAATATTGTTCATCGGCAGCCCACGTCAGCTTTTTCGGCGGCAAAATTGGAAGTGGCACTCGAGTGAACACTTTTTTAAACTTGTGACATTCAAGTGAGCGAAAAAAAGTTTTGGCACCAAAATGAGTACCGTACGAAAGTTATGACACTTTTACTATTCTTCTGCCACCAGCACATTCATCATTACTCTTAAAAGGCTACTAATGGAAAAATAATAGTTCAATTCGTTCTATGAATGAACGATGAGGTAAAGAGAGTCAATCAAATCCCAAAAACAGATTTGTGCCTTTTAACAAGGTCTAATGTGACTTTAATTATTCATTAATATAAAATTGGGTTAATCCAATAGATTAAGCTGCTTCTCAACAAATTCACATTAAGAGTTTAAACTAGTCAACCATCAAATCCATAGATCCATTTGTTTAAACACTTAAACGAAAATATACCCCTCCCCCTTCTTTTTTTGGGAAACACTCACCTCTACAATTATTCTAAGTTTATAGACGTGAAGGGTCCAACTTTTGGCAAAAAGGCCAAAAAGAAAAAGAAAAAGCCAAGGATCAAATCGAGCGAAGTTTAGCAACGCATCATGCAATCTTTTCCAACAATACATTGAAGCAGAAATGAAAACAAGAAACAAGTTGGATTATTTTAAGGTGGTCGGTTGCTTTTAAAGGTAGGTCAAATCTATAATCTCTCACGAAAAAGGTCTTGATATAATATTTTTCTATGTTGCATTTGCGCGCTACATATGTTTGGTCATGACATCTTGATCTCTAATTCTAATTAAATAAGGTTATGTGCCTTTCACGTCCAATCTAGACAAAGATTTAAAGAATGGCAGTACTTACGACAATCAAAATAAAGGAAAAAGAGTAGAGAAAAGAGTAGAGCACCCGGTTCTTGTGCATTACAAGCATATTTTCCCCTAAATAGGTGCTCCCATTCTTTTATTTCATTATGGCACATAAAATAGTGCGTGTTTTTTCAGCTCTGAAAGGGATGAAAATAGTACTAGCTAGAACAATTATAATTATGTTAAACTTATATAGGAATTTATAATCAACGACAAAACATTTTTATTTTAATTTAAAAGATGCAAATCAAATGTTGAATTTTAATTGCGTTAGTCACGTCTTGGGAATCATTTTTACTATCTATATAAAACAATGAGAATCTCTTACATTTAGGAGACATCCACCGTTTTTTTCTTCCTTCCCCAAATATTGTTAATTACTTATTTTACAAAAAATTACGTCCAAGGGTGAATGTGTAAATTCATGATTTTATTTTATCGCTCATGTTCTTCAACATTATAATTTGGATGGCATTTGTTTTTAAAAAACCTTCTTAAAATGATTTTCAATCTCGAAAAGTTTTCTCTTCCACAAGTACAATATTCTGTCCACAAGTGTATTTTTATTATTAATTTATTTTATCATCTAACGGTTCAAATATTTCCTAACAAACTTAAACTTTTAAATATCAATTTCTTGCACACTCACAACATGCGTACATTTGCTAAATTAATATTATATTCTCTTAAAACTTACCTAGTATGAATTGACATTTCTCTTCCATTATCATTTATGATTTGTCATGGATATTATATGTATGCTGTTGTACGTATGGCAATCTATCTTTGTTAAGGTAGATTCTTAAACAATGACATGTGGATGCATGTATCTATATCTTCACATTTTTCAATGTTTAAGATTCAAATTAATTTTCTTTGGAAAATCTATTTAGGATGATTGACATTTAAGTTCTAATTTGGAATTTGAGAGACTTACGATATTGGCATAAATGCTTGGCAATATGTTGAGCATGCTACATAGCCTTTACACAAAAATCTCCATATGCTCTAACACATGGGCAAGACCCTCAAGAATAGCGTTTAAGTGTTATGTTTCATGTACATTACTTCCTCCTTCATATCCTATGTGTTATATCCCTACAAATGACAAATTGGTGCGTAGAGTCGATATGGCGTTTGGCATCAAGACTGTATATATTGACTCCATTTACCCGTAGTCTGTTAACAAAAAAGGGACAAAGGGAAAACTCTTCTGACAATTATATGTGACCTCAATTTTCTCTCAAAGAAGAACTTGAAAATTGAGAAATCGAGTAGTGGAATATGCAATGATATGTCACTCAATAAGGATTTGAAAATGGAATTAAGTTAGCCAAGCGTGGTCCGATAGGAATTTCCAAACTTGGAGAAGAAAAGGGTTACAACTGGAAAACAATACCCAAGTACTTTATATTCTAATTTAGGGTTATCCCTTGTGAACAGGGTAAGGGTCATCATCTTTTGGATGTATGCATGCGTGGTTGGGGAGCTTCCATACTTGGTCCAACTGAGGCTCTAGCAAAAAAGAGGCGACCAAGAAAAAAACAAGAGAAAATCAGTATAGAAAGAAAAAGAGCAAAGAAAGAGACAAAGCCTGGGCAAGAGGTCCAAAGAGGTTGAGGGTCCAATTTGAACAGCTAAGGGTATAGTGGGATCGTAGCAATAGCACCCGGGGATGCAGGTGACCCAACCAAGATTTGGAGGAATATGCCTCCAAAGAGGAAAGGGTCCCCATCTTTCATCAGCTTCTTTTCCTTTGATTAGCTTTCGTCCTTCATTTTTTTCCATCAGGTGTGCTGTTCTTCCATTTTCTTTCTCGGGGTTGATGATATGCAGATGTGCTTTCTCAGGAAGTCTTTAAATTCTGTATCTTAGAAGCATGTTTTTATGTCAAATGACTGAAAATTTTGAGCCACATATTTAGAAAACGTGACAGATCGTTCATGTGTTTCCTTTGTCATGGAATTGTGACTTTAACTAGAACGTGTGTTTATTCAGAAATTGGTGGAGCTAAGGCTACCGATGATTGGGCTCAGTTACGAGATGATGGAGGGATAAGGATCTTCTGATGGTGGCTAAAATAATCTAACACCTCCTGGTTGAGAGCTAAAAAATAATCTAACTTGCAATCATGGTCGGAGGGAGCTGCCCCTTCTGACCTGGTCTGAAGAAACATGGCTCTTTACAAGTTTTATATCTATTTTGCTGGCCGGCGTTGGATTCACTTGGAGTGAATATTTTTGGTACTTTAAAGGAAAATGCAACATCAAATCTAGAAAAAAGATAACACTGCGATTCACACAAAAATCAGGGTAGATGGTTGAAAGTATATTTGGAGTTACCAAAAGGAAACTTACTCAGGCAGCAATTGCAAAAAAATTTCCACCGACCAAACCCTCTTGGGGCCCAATCATCATTACATTATTGTCTTTGTTTTGGTTAATTCTGGAAAATGGAGACAAAACATATAGTCATCCTCCTCATATTATCATGAAAGATCGATCATTCACAAAACTTGTCATTTCCAAATTTTCTTGGTGTTTGCGTGAGGCTATACCTATGTGTGTGGCCACAGCCAATGAGACCAGAGCACCATGACATATTATAATGCGAAACCGATCCTCTTTTCCATATAATAACAAAAGGGAAAGAGGCAGACTTTAAGCAACATGCTCTTAAAGCACACCCTCATCACATCAACTAAACTAACCCAAAAGCATAGGAAATGGGACAAGGACAAGAAGGAAAACAATGTATTTTGCTCGATACCACACGGTGGTCTCAGTCATCTTTCTTTGACAATGAACCAAAATGGGGGAGGTCAAGTCCTTCCTCTGTCAGACCCAAAAAAAAAAGTCCTTCCCTTGATGCTGCCTGAAAGTAACAACCACCGAACACACATGATTGTGCATTATTATTCCTTTTCTTTTTTCTATATACTCACACATCAATAAGATGATAATTGACGGTGAGGCTGATTCATGGAAAACCCACTTAATAATCATTCTCATGCCTTACGGCTCCCTCCCTATATAGAGGTGAGAAGCTCAGATGTTTACTTTTGTGCGCACCCTTCTCTCTCTCTCTCTCTCTCTCTCTCTCTCTCTCTCTCTCTCTCTCTTTCTGATTTCTTAAAGTGTTACATCAAACGGTCTTAAGTTGCAGTAGGCCAAATGGGTTCTCCACAGGAGGCTGAGATAGAGAAAGGAGATCGAATGAGAAACCCAAAAAAGTCAGTGGCAATAATCTTCAGATATGCTGATTGGGTTGATGCCGTGCTCATGCTATTGGGAACATTCGGAGCTATTGGAGATGGCATGTCCACCAACTGCTTGCTGGTTTTTGCTAGCCGTCTCATGAATAGCTTAGGGTTTAGTCAGATTCAACAAAACAATGGCCACTTCATGGATGAAGTAGAACAGGTATATCATAGTCAACATTTATAGAGAAAGCTACTTTTCTCTCTCTCTCTCTCTCTCTCCCTCTCCCTCTCACACACACACACACACACGAGTTACTCACAAATTTCAATTTTTGGAACAGTGCAGCTTAAGCTTTGTGTACTTGGGATTAGCAGTCATGCTCATGGCTTTTTTGGGTAAATTTTCTAAGCTTTCCTTTTGTTCCAAGGACACAAGGTGTTTTGATTCAAAGTGTGCATGGAAAATTATTCTCATAAGACCCACAAACTAGAAGTTCATCAAAGTTTTGCACTTGAATTGGGAGACACCATTGTTACTAGAATGGCCACAGAAGTATAATTTAAAGAAAAGAAAAGAGACTGCTTTGGAGAAAGTCTTTGGTGGGTTTTTCTTGGGAAACCCTAAAAGCCTAAAATATTTCTAGAGAAAGTATCTCAAGTTACACATACGGTAAAATTGACACATGCCTTTAAAGATCTTGAAAAAAGGATCAATCTAATTGATGAAAAGCTCTTATTATAAATGCTTGCAGAAGGATATTGTTGGAGCAAAACGAGCGAGCGACAGGTACTAAAGATCCGGTATAAGTATTTGGAGGCCATTCTTAGACAAGAGGTTGGCTTCTTTGATTCACAAGAGGCCACTACATCAGAAATCATCAATAGCATCTCAAAAGATACCTGTCTGATTGGTGAAGTTCTTAGTGAAAAGGTACTGTATTTATTGCACAAACATAAGATAAATAAAAAAAATTGGGCGTGTTTGCTTTTGAAAAAGTTTTCCTCTTTTGATCTACTCTACACAACCATATGAATATTTTCTGATTCTACATTTTACCTTTTTTAGAGAACATTCTCGGTAGATAGATAATTTCATTCCTATAGTTCATATTTCTTTGCATCAAAGGTTCAATTCACTTTTGTTGTGGTCATGAAAATGATTACGTTTCCATGAAATTTCACTCTTGTTGAAGTATATCTAGCTAGGAATCAAGGGGACTTTTTCTCAGTTTAGGAGAATCGCCTTTCATGTTGTGTGAAGAAACTGAACAACAAAAATAGACTGAAAAATGATAAGAATTCAGGCACGAGGCAGGCCTTAAACTTCTGATTCTTGAGTTACAAGGAAATATATTCTACAAAAATCAGTAGAAACAGCTCTTTTATTTATTTTACAATTTTTTCTTCGGATGATAATCTGTCAAATTTTATTGTGCTTTTGTACCACAGAACATATCAACCTTCTCGGCTTGATTCATGTTGATCCTTTGTTTCAACTTTCTTCAGGTGCCAATATTTCTGATGCATGCGTCAGTTTTCATCTCGGGCCTCGCATTTTCCACTTATTTCTCTTGGAGGCTCTCCCTGGTGGCCTTCCCATTGTTGCTTCTCTTGATAATACCTGGAATGATATATGGCAAGTACCTTCTCCTTCTGTCGAAGAAGTGTCAAAAGGAATATGGTAAAGCCAACACCATCATAGAGCAGGCCTTGTGCTCCATCAAAACAGTCTATTCCTTCACTGCTGAGAGACGTATTCTTGAGAGGTACTCTTCCATTTTGGAGAGAACAACAAAGCTAGGAATTAAACAAGGCATAGCCAAAGGTTTGGCTGTGGGAAGTACCGGCCTTTCTTTTGCCATTTGGGCTTTCTTGGCTTGGTACGGAAGCCGCCTGGTCATGTACAAAGGCGAGAGTGGTGGCAGGATTTATGCAGCAGGCATTTCCTTCGTCCTCAGTGGATTGTAAGTTAATTTCCTCAATTTACTCACCCAAAATACATTTGTACAATATAGGCATGCGCTCGCCAGTAAGAAATAAGCACATGCATTAGTGCTTACTGTCAGTATATGTCCATAATTGAGAGTTGTTACATAATCTAGAGTCTAGAGAAAATGTATATTTAATTTGTACTGCTTGTACCCCAAATAGAATAAAATAGCAAATACATTCTTACCTAGATTATGATAATAAATGAGTTAGAGAATGTGCTCTCCATTTTCTCACCTATGACTTTACTGAAGAATCATCTCCATAAAACTGTTAATTACATAAAAAAGAAACCCACTTTTCTATTTGATCAATAATTCCAGCAATTGTTTTTTACTTCACTATGCTGCTTGCTTCTTTATCTCAGCTTAGGCCTGACCACCTTTTGAATTTTATTGAAATTGTGGATGCATGAGCCAGATTAAGTAAAATTTGGTCTTGACAAAGCAAAGGATATACATGTACCACTTATCAGATTATGATCTTTTTGTGCATTGTTTATAGTATTTCAGAATTGTCTCCACTTCAGCCTGATTTTATCGCATCTAAAAGCTTTTTCTTGATGAGGTTAGCTAAAGATGAGCATAGAATAATCTTTTGCAAGAACTATTAATTACAAACTAATACAGAATCATGAATAATACTTTAATTTAAACCAAACTCCATTAATGTTTTCCTTTTATACTTCATAAAGTGAAGCTCCAAATCTAATGTTGCACTAGAAAGCTTAAGCAATTTTAATTTCTCAAAAAGAGATCTACAGCTACAGCTTAAAGGAAATTAAACATCTATTACAACAAATATAGAGCCAAATGTGACGTGCCTGTCCTTAACCTGATTGCCATTAGCAATGCTTTTCAAGTTAATTTGGGATTCGACAAAATTTCTTCATTTCAGTTTTGGTTATATTGCTAGAGAATCTTGATCTTAATTCATCAATTGCCAGAATTGTTGTGTTCAAAAGTATTCAAAATAATGTTTCGGCATCCATGATTTTTCAAGGAAGGGGACCCAATGTTTGGCTAAGAAAAGCAAGCAATATTCTCTCCTTTTAGGCTGCTTATTGACAAACTCACTTTAAAGGTCACTCTTTTGAAAAAGGAATATATATCTAAAGAAACTCAATATGAAACCTTATTTAATGTGTGGACTACAAATCATGCACAATTTGGAAAAAATGACAAATTTTATATTATATCAACTAACAGCGGGAATTTTAAAGTTTCTGATCCTTATGTCGCAGAGCATAGTATTTCCCAGTACCTATTGCTTTGCCGCTGTAAAGGTTAAAGATTATATCAGTTTAAGTTCTTACCTTGTTGGATCGATATAAGCTGCATTATGGACTGTGGACACCTAAATTTTGGCTAAATTAGTAGCAATAATTATTGACTATTGATTTGTTCACACTTGAGAGAATCAACGCGCACATAATTTGTAGAACCCTTGTATGCATAACTGCCCATATTGGTCACAAATCTGAAATTGTCGATCTCGATGTAGATCCCTCGGGATGGCACTTCCTGATGTGAAGTACTTCACTGAAGCATCAGTTGCGGCAGCACGAATATTCGAAAGAATAGATCGAGTTCCAGAGATAGACGGTGAAAGTCCTAAAGGATGTGTCTTGGACAACATATCAGGGGAAATAGTCTTTGACCATGTGAAGTTCACATATCCTTCTAGGCCAGACTCCGTTGTCCTTAGGGATTTCCACCTGAAAGTTGAAGCGGGAAAAACCGTTGCCCTCGTTGGAGCGAGTGGGAGTGGCAAGTCCACCGCGATCGCATTGCTGCAGCGATTCTATGATCCTGATGGAGGAGTCGTGCGTATAGATGGAACCGATATAAAGATGCTGCAACTAAAATGGATAAGACAGAAGATGGGATTGGTTAGCCAGGAACACGCTTTGTTCGGGGCATCGATAAAGGAGAATATAATGTTTGGGAAGCTTGATGCTACGATGGAAGAAGTCACTACTGCAGCGATCACCGCAAATGCTCATGACTTCATAAGGCAGCTTCCGGATGGATATGAGACCAAGGTAACTTGAGTGCGTTTCCCGAATGATGCATCATTTTGGTATATGCAGCGTAATTATACAAATAAACGAAATCGTATTGATAATCTATGGTGTTTAAGTCGATTAATTCTAGATTTAGCCTATGCAACTCTCATGGGGATTAAACTTGCAGGTTGGTGAAAGAGGAGCATTCTTATCAGGTGGACAAAAGCAGAGAATCGCCATTGCAAGGGCCGTCATAAAGAACCCAGTGATTCTACTACTAGATGAAGCGACTAGCGCGCTTGACTTGGAATCAGAAGGGCTTGTTCAAAATGCCCTTGATCAAGCCTCTTTGGGAAGAACCACACTGGTACTCTTTGGTTAATTTTTGTGTTTTTGGCTCAATAGGTGATGAATTCGAATCCAGATCATACTATAGTTTTTATATCTAGATTCACATATCTAAAGATAATACATCTCTGTTAATCTTAACAAATGGATAAATCATACATGATAACTGTCGCTTTATAATTAAGTTAATCCTGCTGGTCACGATATGATGTGATTCACAATTGGAGTTTCAAATGAAAACGATGAGTCAAAATCGGGTTTGTTTTATGTCACAAATCAGCCCTGATCAGCTGCCAATTTGGCATCCTCAGGTGGTTGCACACAAGCTATCGACTGTGAAAAATGCGGACCTCATTGCCGTGGTCAATGGCGGTTGCATCGTTGAGATAGGCTCACACGACGATCTGATCAAGAGAAAAGATGGGCACTACGCAAAACTGGCGGAACTACAGAGCCAGTTCAACTGCGATGAACAAGAGCAAGGATCCGATATTCCCATATCTTCTGTCGTGAGAAGTAGCGCAGGCAGGCTGAGCACTTCAAAGTCGAGCCCGGGTATATTCGCTTCGCCTCTGGCAGTGTTGGATAGCCCGCAGCTGGTCTCTCACCCTCCACCGTCCTTTTCTCGGCTCTTATCATACAGTGGTCCGGAATGGAAGCAAAGCCTTATTGGAAGTCTTTCAGCCATGGCCTTCGGGGCGGTCCAACCTGTCTACGCCATAACCATTGGTGGCATGATATCCGCCTTTTTTATACAAGATCATGGCGAAATGCGAGAGAGAATCCGAACCTACGCCTTGATTTTCTCATCTCTTTCCTTGATTTCGATCTGTGTCAATCTCTTGCAGCACTACAATTTCGCTTACATGGGAGAGCACCTCACAGGGAGAATCCGGCTGCGAATGCTGGAGAAAATCTTGACTTTTGAGCCTGCTTGGTTCGACAAGGAGGAGAACTCGAGCGGAGCGTTGTGTTCTAGGTTGAGCAATGAAGCTTCCACGGTCAAGTCTCTCGTAGCCGACAGAGTCTCTCTCATGGTCCAAACCACTTCTGCAGTCACGATCGCGATGATCATGGGTCTCGTGGTGGCTTGGAAGCTCGCGCTCGTCATGATCGCTGTGCAGCCCCTCACGATCCTATGTTTCTACACCCGCAAAGTCCTGTTATCAAGCTTTTCAGCTAAGTTCATTAAGGCTCAGAACCAAAGCACTCAAATAGCCGTGGAGGCAGTTTACAATCACAAGATTGTGACTTCCTTCGGGAGCATCCAGAAAGTACTGGAACTGTTTGATAAAGCTCAAGACGAGCCCCGGAAGGAAGCCAGGAAGAAGTCATGGCTGGCCGGGATAGGCATGGGGTCAGCACAGTGCCTAACGTTCATGTCATGGGCTCTAGATTTCTGGTACGGTGGTACATTAGTAGAGAAGGGACAGATATCGGCAGGTGACGTATTCAAGACATTCTTCATATTGGTCAGCACCGGCAAAGTCATAGCCGACGCCGGAAGCATGACATCTGATTTAGCCAAAGGGTCTGCCGCGGTTGCATCAGTGTTCCAAATTCTTGATCGCCAATCGCTTATCCCATGTTCCCGTCAAGTAAGTACATGTTTATCATATCAGATGAAAAAAATACCAAACATTTGACAATGTTCTGATGGAAAAAAATTCTTTTTTCTTTTGTCGGCTGAAACATGATCAGGCAGAGGACGGTGGTAGTGGAACCATACTGCAGAAAGTAACTGGAAAGATAGATCTGAGGAATGTTGATTTTGCATATCCAAGCAGGCCCAAGAGTCTGATACTGAGGCAGTTCTCGCTGGAAGTGAAACCGGGCACGAGCGTCGGGCTTGTGGGCAAAAGCGGGTGCGGGAAATCGACCGTGATTGGCTTGATTCAGAGGTTCTATGATGTCGAGAGGGGGTCGGTGAGAGTCGATGGCGTGGACATCAGAGAGATCGACGTCCACTGGTACAGGAAGTACACGGCTCTCGTCAGCCAGGAACCGGTCATTTACTCGGGCAGCATCCGCGACAACATCGTCTTTGGCAAGCTCGACGCCACCGAGAACGAAGTGGTGGAGGCTGCAAGGGCGGCCAACGCCCACGGATTCATCTCGTGAGCTTTCCCTTCTTCTGTCATGCCCTATTGATCAATCGCCAAAAACATGACACTCGATTCGAGCACGTTGAAACCTAATAAAATTAAGATGCTAAGATCTAGATTACATAGGTCAAGCCATTAATTTGACATGCATGCTAATTTGCGGATGAATTGTACCTAGCATGCTGGCAATTCTGCAGATCTTGACTAAGTTGGTAATCAAATTGTGCAGGTCTTTGGAGGATGGTTACGAGACTGAATGTGGGGAGAGAGGAGTGCAACTATCAGGAGGCCAAAAGCAGAGAATGGCAATTGCAAGGGCCATCATACGGAACCCGACCGTGCTGCTGCTCGACGAGGCGACCAGTGCGCTCGACGTGCAGTCAGAGCAAGTGGTGCAAGAGGCACTGGACCGGATCATGGTCGGGCGGACCACGATCGTGGTGGCTCACAGGATCAACACAATCAAAGATCTCGACTCGATTGCGCTCGTTGCTGATGGCAAGGTGGTCGAGCGGGGGACCTATGCACAGCTCGTGAACAAACGAGGCGCTTTCTTCGACCTCGCCAACCGTCAGATTTAGGCATATGGAGTCCTGCTAAAGACGGCGTATATGAAGTAAACCTAGTGTCTGAGGTTACTACCAGACGCATCTTGTACTGCATAAGAGGTGGTGTAATAGGCCTTTTGCATCTGAGGAATCAGCAGGCCCTGCAGCAAGTAAGGAGGGGCTTGTGTATAAGGTTACCTCGACGACTCTGGTGGAGTCGGATCAGGATCAAAAGACCATTGGCGACTGTAATTGTATGTTGTACATATATGTGTGTGTGAAGCTAGTATAAGCAAGATTTTGAGATTCGGCCTGTGAAGATCCGCGCAATTCGACTGCTAATCAAACCTACCGACGCAGTGAACTGTTGGATTCGTAACATAACAATGCAATATGCCGTCGTGACTGAGGACATAGCTGATGTGAGAAATGGTTACGATGCTAACTTCGTGGCTTGTCTTCCTTGCAATAGATAGAAACACCAGGACAAAAGCATATCTCAATAACCCTGAACGAATTGGCAAACTTCGTTGGCAGTAGCTCTTCTCAATTCTCACGCTCGTTCGATTTCGTCTCAGATTTGATGCTCTTGACGTCAAATGAATCCATCAGAAACAGTGATTTCTGTAATTGATAAACTAGGAGAGGTTGGCCTTTTGCATGATCAAAGAAAACAGAGAGAACATGATCTTCGTGCGCATAGAGGAGATTACTGTCGTTCCATGTCAGAGAAATGGGATTTTTTTTTGTCGTGCTGGTAAAAAATATCGTTAAGTGTGGTTAAGCGTCCACAAATTGTTATAGAAAAATGGCCTGCTTTTTTAATTTCACATAACTTATCGATAACTTATCAACGCTTACATTTCTGTAGTTTGTAAATAAGCAATTTTTGTGTTGATATATCGACTTTTAATTATGTAACTTACCAGCACTTACTAAATCTTATTTGTCATTATCAACATAAATTAGAATGATTTACCCGCTTTTATCAGATTAAATTACCAATTAGTTTGGGATTAGTAACCCTCATTTAGGTTATTTACTAATGTTTGATCATTTTTCTCTAATTTATTAACTTTTCTACTGATGTACCAATTTTTATTTTCTCTGATTAGCAACCCTTACGTATACCAACTGTTTTTAGAAATTTCCAACCTAAGTTAACATTACTCACTAATTTTTCTCTCAATAAATTATCAATTAGTTTTGAGTTACAGCTCTCGTTTACATTGCTACCGACATTTATTTGTTTTTTTAGATTTAATAACTTCTCCATTGAGTTGCCCTTTTCATTTCCCTTAATCATTGTGTTTTAAGCTTTCAAACTCTTTTTTTTAAAAATGCCAACCTTAATTAGAGTGATTGTCAACTTTTCTTCAATCGCGTTATTAACTATTTCTGAGAAACCAACTCTTATTTAAGTTAGTTATTAACGCTTATTTGCTTGGAAAATAAGCATTGCTAAGCAATTTAAATGAAATTTGATATACCAAAAATTAGTAGGTTGCCTAATAGGAGAAAACTAATATGCCATACAAATAAAGGTTGGTAAATTCATATAAGAGTTTATCAATATAAAGTATTTTGAAAGAGAGATGAATAAAAATTAATAAGTGACAAGAAAAGTTGACAAATTTTTTTAAGAATCAAATAACCGTTAGTAAATAATTCATATAAGATTCGGTAACCAAATCTATTTGTTCATATCCAAGGAAAAAAGTCATTAATTCAGTGAAATAAAGATTGGTAAATTGATATGGAAGTTTGTAAATTTAGACATTGGTAAGAAAGACAAGTATAAATTAGTAAAGATAAGAAAAAGTTGGTAATTTATTAAGTAGTGCAAAAAAGGTTAGTAATTTCATAAAAGTATTGACAAGTTGCCAACCGGTTATTTGAAAGTAGATTATCGAGAAAAAATGGGGTGTAGAGGTGTGATATGTTTTCTTTGCAATGTGTTTTCCTAAGGGGAGCTTTTATCGTTCGAAAGCATGGGATATTATAAACATCAAAAAGCCAAAAAGCCAAAGAGGTCATCGTGAATGTGAAGATAGGAGCTTCGTTGAACGATCCATAAAGTATTTTCTTAAAAATAATCTCTTATTCGCTTAAAATAATTAATTAATAAAAAATGTTTTCATTACTGACAATAATTTATGTACGAACATTTTCGTGTACTATAAAAATATTTTTATCCATTCATTTTTATAAGCATCATAAGAGTCCATTTTTTAGGAAAATATTTTCCAAATCATTCATTTTTTTGTGAAACAACCGGATCCATCTTTCCCTTTTTATGTTTTATGTTTTTTTTTTTGGTTTGTTTGGGACTTGCCAGTACTAGGATCCACGGTTATATGCTTTTTCCTTTGTTTGGCACCACGCCCCCCTCCCCGTGTCCCTGTCTCTATTTGTGTCGAGATCATCCATAACTCACGGTTGTGGAGGCTAGGTGAGATCGACCTTGAACTCCTCCAGGTCACGTTGGCCATGGCCGGCCCACAAGCCTCTGACAAACTCACAAGCCACCAAGCTCTACAGCACAGCCTTGGACATGGCCCCCATCGACCTCGATTCGCCCTTATCCGGCACGGCGATCGTCGCTAGCCTCAAATCTAAGGTCGACGACGGCCTTTGAAAGGGTAATAGCCGCTTGCCTGGTGGAGGGGGGCAAACATGGCCGGGGCCATGTCGAATTGAGCAAGTCTCTTGTGTGGGAGACTGGATTTTTTTGGGACGAGGATGGTTTGGGGAAGAAAATGACAATTTGGTCAATTATGTGTGGACGGGAGATGCAACCAATTCATTCTAAAGAGTTTCGATGATAAGTGTAGGTTTTATAATGGGATCATAGTATTCGATATCAAAAACAAAAGAGAAATTTATTTGTCTTTTGTAATTTTTTCTTCTTCTTTTAAATTGTACGAATGGAATGTCAAGTTGTCAACTGCCCTAATTGAGTAGGATTGGATGCAGTGCCCGAAAATTCTGGCAAGATGTGCATTGTCACTTTCATTTCTATGTAAATAAATCTAGTTGACCTCTGTGTGGCCGAAATCCGAGAACTAGTTGACCTTTTCATATTCAGGAAGCTTAATCTTTGGAGCAAATATTCAACTTTGTGGATATACACAAAACCTGCCATGTATGATATGCGTCGTAATTTAATAAAGATTAATGGTGTGTAAAATAACCGCCCAAATTTGGAACTGTCTAAGTCGGACTGGATCAGTCAATTCGGTTTAGTTCTTGAAAGTGTTAGTTCGATTCCGGTTCCTAAAAGTGAAAACAATGTCTAGATTGACTGGTTCTCAATTCCAAAAGAGAATTGGATCAAACTGGACTAAACCAACTACATATACTTTTTTTTTTATTATTATTTCTTCAAAAAATTAATAAAATGTGAACTACATACCATCTCGTCCAATGCTACAACAAGTTATGGCACATTGACTCTTCACCTATCATCACTTCCGTTAATATTTTAAGATTTGATGAAAAAAATATTCAACTAACCTGCCACATATGATATGCACTAAATTCAATAAATATTAGGGGTGTGTTAGATGGACTAATCAATTCAGTTCGATTCTTAATAGTGTCAATTTGGTTCCGGTTCCTAAAAGTGCAACCAGTGTCCAAGCGGTCCAGTTCTCGATTCTAAGAGAGAACCGGATTGGATCAGACCGAGCCGACTACATACACTTTCTTTTTTATTATTTCTTCATAAAACATTAATAAATCATGAACTAAATAATATATCGTTCAATGGTACCACAAGTTATGACATGATAATTCTTCACTTATCGTCACTTTCGTCAATATCTTAAAACCTATCACTCTCTTTCATTATATATTGCCACTCTTTGGTAGGAAAAAAAAGTAGCTGGTTGATTCGAACCAACAGTCTGATCCCCAATTCCCAAAATTGGGCACCAGTTCTCCCGGTTCGATTTCCAATTCCAAGACCATATTGGCTTGGGAACTGACCTCTCCCTCCCTAAGAAATAATCTCCATCATAGAAACTTTCAGTTTTTGATATTTTACTCTTTTTCTCCGTTAATTTCGCGACCCTCGTAATCATTGAAAATTACTTTTCGCCATTTTAAATCACTCGCAACCAATCGTTCTCTCAATCTTTTTCCAAAGGACATAAAAATCTCGGAGTCTCTTTCATGAATATGTAGTGATCTTGCAAAAGTCATTTTCGCTCAATAAATTAGAAACTTTTCAGCCGCACAAGTTGCATGTTACCATTATACTAGTCTTTAATGAATAATTTACTGACCGCCAACGCTTTTCCACCTATCCAACTTGTTTTACATATAACCTGCGGGACAAATGACTCTCTCTCTCTCTCTCTCTCTCGGATCAGGACGGCAATGTCATCGGAACCCGTCTCCCTGTCGAAGTACCCGCCGTTACCGATCGACCTCCAGTTCGACCTCGACGAGGTCCTGACCGACCTACCGTCCTGCTCCGGCCTCCGGCTCCACATGGGTGCATCCGAGGCATCGGTCTCAGCCATGCCGACGGTGACCTCTGCGACCGGGGCCTGCCCGATATGCATGGAGACCTTCTGCGGCAACAACAAGCGAGCCTCCTGTGGCCACGTCTACCACGAGCCCTGCATCGCGACATGGCTCTCGCTCGGCGGCTCTTGCCCCGTGTGCCGCTGCGACATCGTCTCCGCCGCCTCCCGACCCTAAACCGGTGAGGTCGACGAACTCTCTAGCTCCCCTTTTGTCTACCACTCTTCGCTTCTTCTCATTTTCCCCTTTTCCGGGAAGTCTTGTTTCCCAATTCATGTACTTATGTTGAGATCAATCGATCGTCTTTAGTCGAGTTTGGCGGGTCTGGCCTATTTGCTAAATGAAAAAATGAAAAATTACTCTTAGTTAAAAAAAAACGCAAGCATCGCGTGTCTGCTCTAATGTTTCTCTTTTCTTTTTCTTTTTCTTTTTCTTTTTCTTTTGAGAGCATGATAATGTGTATAATCCTAACATTTTATGTAGACATCTTCACGAATGTTTAGTATTGTAGCATCGTCTTTGTTTCTTCGAAGCAAAATCACGTAGAGATCATCTTTCATAGATTTACATCTATATTCATGAGAGGTGATTAAGTTCAATAATCTTATTAAAAGAAAAAAAATAAAAAAGTTTAATGGAAATCTTTCAGTGGTGGATATTGATCCGTTTGGTGTTCTTCCGTATCAGACTTGCAATCATAGGTCGGTCAAAATTTACGATCATTACTAAGATAAGGCACTAATTGGATGCGGCTCCATGGACATCGCAATTAACATATTCAGGAATCTTAATCTTAGGATCAAATATTCAACTTTGTGGATATACACAAAACCTACCACATATGATATCCATCATAGTTCAATAAAGATTAAGGTTGTGCAGGACAAAACGCCCAAACTGGGAACCGTTTGAATCAGACTGGATCGATCAGTTCAATCCAATTCTTGGGAGTGTAGATTCGGTTCCTGGTTCTTAAAAGTGAAATCGGTGTTTAGACAAACCGATTCCTGATTCCAAAAGAGAATTGGATTGAACTGGACTGGATTAACTTTTTTTATTATTATTTTTTCAAAAAATTCGTAAAATGTGAACTTAATACTATCTCGTCCAATGGCACAATAAGTTATGGTACATTGACTCTTCACTCATTGTCACTTCCGTTAATATCTTAAGATTTGTCGGAAAAAATATTCAACTAACCTGCCACATATGATATGTGCTGCAATTCGATAAATATTAGGGGTGTGTTAGATAAACTAACCGATTCGATTCGATTCTTGAGAGTGTCAGTCCAGTTCTTGGTTCCTAAAAGTGGAATCAATGTCCAGGCAATTCGATTCTTGGCTACAGGAGAGAACTGGATCGAACAGGACCGGGCCGACTACATACACCTCCTTTTTTATTATTTTTTTCAAAAAAATTAGTAAAATATCAATTAAATACTAACTCGTCCAATAGTACTACAAGTTACAACATAATAATTCTTCATTGATCATCACTTTCGACAATATCTTAAAATTTGTCACTCTCTCTCATTATACATTGCAACTCTTTAGTGGGGAAAAAAAAAAGTGACCACTTCCGTTGTACCAAATCGAAACTGATGGTTCGATCCTCGATTCCCAAAATTGAGCACCAGTTCTCCCGGTCCGATTCTCGATTCCCAATTCCAAGCTTGGATTTACTCGAGACCGATCACCCCTAAGAAATAATTTTTATTATAATAATTTTCAATTTTTGATAGTTTACTCTTTTTCCGTTAATTTCACGACCCTCGCGATTACTGAAAATCACTCGCGACCTCTCCAATGCTTCTCACAATCTTTTTTCCGAAAGGACATAAAAATCTCCGAGTCTATTTCATGAATTTGTAGTGATCTTGCAAAAGTCATTTTCGCTCAATAAATCACCGACTTTTCAGTCGCACTAATTGCATTTCCCCACTCTACTAGTCTTTAATGAATAGTTAGCTGACCGCCCACGTTTTTCCACCTATACAACTCGCGATACATATAACCTGCGGGACAAATGACTCTCTCTCTCTCTCTCTCTCTGATCATGGCCGCAATGTCATCGGAGCCCGTCTCCCTGTCGAAGTTCCCGCCGTTACCTATCGACCTCCAGTTCGACCTCGACGAGGTCCTTACCGACCTACCGTCCTGCTCCGGCCTCTGGCTCCACATGGGCGCATCCGAGGCGTCGGTCTCAGCCATGCCGACGGTGACCTCCGTGACCGGGGCCTGCCCGATCTGCATGGAGGCCTTCCGCGGCGACGGCAAACGAGCCTCCTGTGGCCATGTCTACCATGAGCCCTGCATCGCGACATGGCTCTCGCTCGGCGGCTCCTGCCCCGTGTGCCGCTGCGACATCGTCCCCGCCGCCTCCCGACCCTAAACCGGTGAGGTCGACGAACTTTGTAGCTCCCCTTTCGTATAACGCTCTTCGCTTCTTCTCTTTTTGCTCTTTTCCGGGAAGTCTCGTTTCCCAATTCATGTACTTCTGTAGAGATCAATCGATCGTCTTTAGTAGAGTTTGGCGTGTCTGGCCGATTTGCTAAGTTAAAAAATGAAAAATTACTCTTAGTTTAAAAAATGCACGCAACGCGTCTCGGCTCTAATGTTTTTCTTTTATTTTCTTTTCCTTTGAGAACATGATCATGTGTATAATCCTAACATTTTATCTAGACATCTTCATGAATGTTTAGTTTTGTAGCATCATCTTAGTTTCTTCAATGCAAAATTGCATAGAGATCATCTTTCATAGATTTACATCTATATTCATGAGAGGTGATTAAGTTCAATAATCTTATTAAAAGAAAAAAAATAAAAAAGTTTCATGGAAATCTTTCAGTGGTGGATATTGATCCGTTTGGTGTTCTTCCGTATCAGACTTGCAATTATAGGTCGGTCAAAATTTATGATCATGACTAAGATGATAAGGCACGAATTGCATGTGGCTCCATGGCTATTGCAATTAAAAAACGGAATAGGGTTATTTTAGCACTCAAGGAGCAATCATCGCACCGATTTCATGAGGATTTTATTGATGGAGGCATTCGTTAATCACCTAACTGATCAAGAATACTCGTTTACAAGACCCGTTTTTGAAGAAAATACAAAAATTCAGATCCCATCATGATCGCAGATCGATATTTTTTTTATTTTTTTTCTAGTTATTGGGTCGAATGTTTGATTTTTTGGGTTTTTTTCATATGCAACAACTAGATAGCATATGTGATGGCTACAGGAGGCATGCGAAAGTCAACTTTGAGAAAACGACGAAGGGTGTGTGCATTAAAGTCAAAATGCAAGTTGCCATCTAATCCGGAAATACAGATTGAATTTCTCAATTGAAAAGTGGAGGCAGCACCGCCTTTGTTTCGCTTGCTCGCCGTGCTTCTATTGGAGGCGACTGTCCCGGAGATCACGATACGTCAAACTCAATCAAAAGGGTTCGAATCGATGATCGATTGTACCTCCTTTTTCAATTGCCAAAACCGATGCTTGTGAAAGTTATCCAATAGGGCCGCCTTTGATAATCCGGATAAGGTAACAAAATTATTATATTCGGTATTTGACAACGTCCTTTCAACCAAATTATTCCGGATATATTGATAAATCCGAATATACCTAGATAAAATGCTGAATAAGAAATTGGTGTTGGGGATGAGATAAACATGGATTGAATGAAAAGAATTCTAAAATAATTTAACATCAATTCTCATCGATGGACACATCCTGTTCTGTCAATCACCGTGCAAGGACCACTTGCCAATCATCGTCAATCGGTTGCGCTGGGCAAGTGAGACTTTCAAAAAAAATTAATTCTGTCTTGAATTGCACCAAACTTGTAATTGGATTTTCTACAATCTGAAAAATATTTATAGTATTTCTAATCCACCTTATCCTATTTTATCCCAATACAAATCCAAATAATCAAAGGCAGTTTAGGAGTGTATATCGATCATAGTCCAATCCAAGAATTGGACCACTAGTTTTGGATGGTTCTTGAGGGGATTTGTTTAGTTCTCGATTTTCCAAAAATTTGGAATTGGGAATAATCAGTTCAATTTCCACTTCCACGTAAGGAACTGGACCAATCAAAATGGACTAACGGATTGACCAAGATTTCTTGATTTTTTTTATTTTTTATTCCAAAGCAAATCATGATCAATAAATTATTTTTTAAATGTTGGGAAACTCCCACTTATAGGGAATAATAGAAACCATTCCGAAACCAACCCTTTTGTCGGACTGGTTCCCAATTCCACAAATTGGGAATAGACCCTGCCAAGTCCGATGCCACGTTCCAGGGTGGGAACTGATCCATCTTAGAATTAATCACCAATATTTTCAACATTTGGGTTCCATTGCGGTAGTATATTTGTAGTCATGAAAAAAAAAACAGTTAAGGAGCATTTCGAGGTTTCAAAAATCTGATTTTGGAATAATCCGATATGGACATCACATGTTCTCGGTTGAGAGGGAATCATAATGATAGGACGTGTGAATAGGTCTTTCGAGATTTTGTGAGCGAGGATCGAAAGATCTCGATTGCAAAAAGTTTACAAGGAAATAGAAACACAATTATCACGAATTGTCGAAACTTTGAAGGTCTCGTATAGGTAGATTGCCACGGTCAATCAAGTCTTAGGGAAGCTCTCAGCTGCTGAGCCTATTTTCAAGTAGTCGGACCTCTGCACTCATGTCTCTGTGCTTCTTCGATTTCGATTTTAATTAACTCATTCGCGTTATAACTCTCGTGATGGGCAGGCCCCAATCTAAGCAACATGGGCTTCAATTCGATCTGTTCGAAATTGGGCCTCCTCCAGCTATTGGTCTCAATTGATTCTTGATATTGAGAGAGAGAGAGAGAGAGAGAGAGAGAGAGAGAGAGAATTAGGAATTCTTTCATCTACCACGGTAACAAATCTCGTCTTACGTTGATGCTTAGCGGTGAGTTATGTTACGATTTGAGGTGATGTGACTGTCGGGGACTTTACGTTGATGGATAGCGATGAGTAATGTTTACTTTTTGAGGCGATGTGGCTGTTGGAGACTTTCTGGGGCCATCAGACTGCAGAAGTCCAACGAGGAGGCGTGGGGGTTTTACGAGCACTTCATCACTTTAAATTTGCCTGGAGCTACAGCGCGTGGATTTTGGAAAAATTATAAAAAAAAATTTCAAACCTATTATAATTGTATAGTTGTGATAATTCAATTTATCCAGTCAATTTTGACAGGTTGATCTAACATAGACGCGGATTGATGCCGAATGTTTAATTGATGTTGATGTAAATAATTTTTAATAATATTTTACTTTTTCAAAATTTTTATTGATTATTTTTCCTTTTCATTTTCTTCTACTCCCCCTCCCCAACAATGATCGGTAAGGTGGCTTCATCTAGATCTAGATGAGGCTACAGGTGAGGCCATGGCCTTCCCAACCATGGGAAAGGTGGCCATGGTGACCATGGCTCACCAACTCTAGGCAAGGGCCGTAATCATCACTGGAAAAGGGAAAATGATAAAGAAAGAAATTGAAAAAAATAAAATATCATTCAAAATTATCTGTATCAACGTTAGTTAGATGGTTAGCGTCTATGTCAACACCGACCATTCAAAATTAGTCGGATGGATTGAATTGACACCATTATAAAAGATTTAAAATTAAATTGATAAAAAAATTTAAAATTAAATTAACATGATTACAATAGCATTATAAATTTTTCTTTTTATTTCTTCCCTGGATCCTATGCCTCGGTACATTCCTCAACGCCTTAACAGCGAATCATGGGATTTGTGAAAAAGCGAGATCGTTACCGACGGTCTCGACAATGAAGGAAAACATGTGCGAAGCAAGGCAAAATTTTAAGGTAATCGTCATGTATATCAGGGCCCCTCTTCTCGACCGGTTCGATGTCCGACGACCAGCCTAATCGGTAATCACGAACCCCATTGACTGTCCCCTACGATTTATGCCAAACGAACCGACACACGCTTGGTCCCGAGTTCTTGTTCTTCGGAAAGAGAGAAAATCCCCCTAATTTCGACAGCCGAAATCGTGTCCGAGACAAACGGCTGGAACACATCAAAAGGCACCGTGAACGAGAACGAGAAATGGAAACGACATATTCTCCAAGCTCATCTGATGCGCTCCTCGATTCCTCCCCTCACTAAAATTCAGTCCCCTCGAGCTAGAAGAAGTACCAGCAAAGAAACGTGCGCATCCTGGTTGATAGCAACGATTTTCAAATACGATTCGTCTTTGTTCTTCCTATTTCAGTATAAAGATGTAAACAATTCTTAAATTTTGGCCTGATGTATAATATTGTCCTTTAATTTTTAATTAGTTGAATGTGATACTTAATTTTAATCCAAAGTCTAATGTCGTTCCTAAACTTTTCAATCTCATCCATAAATTATATGAAAATATCCAATATTATCTTCCGTTTGATTTGAGTTCAAAGACCGTATTGAATATTTTACCCAAAGTTCTAGGACGATATTCACATTAAACTAAGTAAAAATTTAGAGATCATATTAAACTAATTAGGTTAAAGACCATTTGTGTCATTTTCAGTTTTTTTTCCATTGAATTCTTGTCTATCCTAAGAGAGGAAATCTCTTAATTTTGACGCAGAAATCAAATCCACGACATGACTTGAATGCATCAAAAAGCCTCATGAACGAGAACAAGAAACGGAAATAACATTCTCCGAGCAAGAAGAACTGGCAAGGAAAAACATGCGCATTGCTCTAGCCACGAATGAGAAACGTGCGCATTCCCATTGATCATGACACATTTCAAATATGATTCTTCTTTGTTCTTCCTTTAACATAAATGATTTTTAAATTCAATATGTAATGTCGTATCCGAACTTTTGATAAATGTTTCATCAATCCTTGAATTATATAAAAATGTCTAATGTAATATTTATTTCGATTCAAATTGTAGACAACATTGAACATTTTAATATAATATAAATGCAAAATTGATTATATATCATTGTTCAAAAACTGTATTGAACTAATTGAAAGTTGAGATATTGGACTGTCATATTTGTGTCGATTTTTTTATTATTATTGATTTACGAAAGAAGGGAAGGAAAAAAATGAGAAAAGGGCAGAGAAAAGAAGAAGAAGAAAAAGAGAAGCTAAGGCACAAAGGTCAAGCGCACTAATGTTGTCTATTGCAAAAGGGGGGCCACGATAACTTTTCTTTTTCTTTTTCTTTTTCTTTTTATTCGGAAAAAAAGCCCACCACGAGTCGCTTCCGACCACGACTTACGGGATGACTCGAATAGGGAGTCTCGTGCAAGAAAAGAGCCAGCCGAAGAGACCGCGTCGTCATTGGCGGCGGGACCTTTGTCAAAAGAGGTCCTTACATTGCTGAGTTTTCCTTCTCCTCTTTTTTTTTTTAAAAAATTGTTCTTTTTTGGCTTTAAATTGATACGACTCAAGACTCGAAAAGTTAATTTAAATCCGATGAAATACGAGAAATCAAAATGACTTAAAAGGGATGTTAAATAATAATTCCAGAGAAAAGAATTCAAATTTTAAAAATAAAAGCAAATGCCAAAGACCCACGCAGTCATTCACTATTTATTAGAATAATGCCTTTTTCGAGATGATAATGAATGACATGTCACTACGTACTATTTAATTGGACATTTTCATAGTACTGAACTACCTTTTATTAGCGAGCGATCCAAAGGAGGAATCAGATTATGAATTCGAAATTGCAGAACTTGGCGAAATCAAAGGTTCGATGAAATTTTCTTTTTGTAGACATGGTGATAGCAAATTGGGTAAAATGAACAACATTAAATTGCAGACTCAAAAGTCTAGAGTGGACACATTCGAAATGGACCTATCGTGGACCAAATCCATGACCCTCCACGTGCCTTGGAACTGCTTCCGAGGCTAACAACAGAGGTCGCGGCCAACACTATATTCCATCTCTCGTCGAGTTTTAATTTCACAAACCAAAAAAAAAAAATGAGGAAATAATAAAACTAAAGAATGGACAAAAATTATATAATTTACGGGATTTATGTATTAGAGCAAGTCTTTAAAAACACTCAAGGAAGAAGAAATAAACGGGAAATTTGTCTTGAGGTGGGACACCCGACAATATCATCCCAAGCATTCCTTTTTAGTTGAGAAAAAAAAAGATTGACTGGGAATTAGGAGATCTTCAATAGTGAAGGTAAACGCCATGTCATGGCTTTGGCTTTGGCTATCACCAAGTAAAAAATGTATAGTAGCCTCACATGCCCGAGATAAAAAGAGATGGGTGAAACACCTACTACTTTTTTTTTATCAAAAAATACCCACTACTTGGTAGACTGCCCTTTTATTTTTTCAGGAAACCCCGCACCATGTTGATAGCTAAGGGAGTAAACCCTGGGGGCCGCACGTGCTAGCTACCACACACATGCAACTAGGTAAGTCACCCTATGACGAAGCTAGGATTCGAACTCTCGACCTTTTGCGAGAGGAAGAGAGCGCGAACCAACAACACCACCCAGGTGGGTAGTTAGACTGCCCTTCAAGCAAGTCTTGTAACTGATTTCCTATCCAAATACTGCCAATTACAAGACTAAAGAATGGAAAAAAAAATTACATAATTTATGTGATTTAGCAAAGCTCATTGAATGAGCATGACCCCCACACTCGCATTGCCACCAATTTCCCATGGAATTTTCTTTAAAAACGTTTCACAAATTTATTAAAAAGATAAAATAGTGTGGTTTCCAAAAAAAAAAAAGAAATTGAAAAAAATAGGCAGAGCCAATAGGTGGCGCAAGCACAGCCGCTATACTCCCGCTTATAACCTATCACTACTAGTTTCTACATTTGAGTTTCGTTGTTGTAATATATTGTGTAGCCATGAATAATACGATTAGGGGCATTTCAAGGTTTCAAAAATCCGATTTCCGAATGATCTGATATGAACATCATATGTTCTCGGTTGAGAGGGAGTCATAACGATAGGACGTGTGAAGAGATCTCTCAGGATCTTGTGAGTGGGAACCAAAATATTTCGAAATACCTCGACTGCAAAAAGTTTATAAGGAAAAAGAAACGCAAGCATCACGAACTGTCGAAGCTCTGAAGGTCCTGTATTGTAGATTGCCATAGTCAATCAAGTCTTAGGGAAGCTCTCAGCTATTGAGCTTATTTTTAAGTAGTGGGGCCTCCGCACTCATGTCCAGGATGATCAAAAGAAGTTATAGTCTCCGTGCTCACTTGATTTCAATTTCGATTTCAATTAATTCATTCGCGTTATAACTCTCGTGATGGGCAGGCCCCAATCTAAGCAACATGGGCTCGAATACGATCCGTTCGAAAACGGGCCTCCTCCGGCAATTGGTCTCAATCGATTCTTGATATTGAGAGAGAGAGAATGCAGAGTCCTTTAATCTAAGATGGTAAAGGATCTCGTCTTACGTTGATGGATAGCGATGAGTAATGTTGCGATTTTGAGGCGATGTGACTGTTGGGGACTTTTACGTTGATGGATAGCGATGAGTAACGTTACGTTTTTGAGGCGATGTAGCTGTTGGAGACTTTCTGGGGCCATCAGACTGCAGAAGTCAAACGAGGGCGGCCGGTAGGAATTTACCAGTTCCGTCGTTTACGAGCACTTCATCCCTCCAAATCCACCTGGATCTACATTATAAATTATTTATAATCATGATAATTTAATGATCAATCCAACAAATTTTAACCAGCTGGTACTAACCTGAACATTGACTAGGCCGACCGTTTAGTACACTGATATTGATAATTTTTAATAATATTCCATTTTTATTTTTCCTCTACTTCCCCCTTTTCCTCCTACCTCACCTCACCTCACCCCATAGTACTTGGCGTGGCCAAGAGTCACGACCCTCACTAGCCACCATGGGGTTAAAAGGAAAATAAGAAAAAAAAGAGGAGCAAAAAGAAAAAATTCGAAAAAATAAAATATTAGTATCGATTAAATGGTTAGTGCCATACCCACGTCAATACTAATCAATCAAAATTGATTGGATAAATTAAATTAGTATAATTACAAAATATGATTTTTTTTTAATTCTCTGTCGGATCCTTTGCCTCAGTACATTCCTCAATGCCCTGACAGCAAATCATGGGATTTATGAAAAAGCGAGATCGTTACCGACGGTCTCAACAATGGGGGAAAACACGTGTGAAGCAAAGGAAAATTTTAAGGTGGTCGTCATACATATCCGGGCCCCTCTTCTGGACCGGTTCGATGTCCGACGACAAGCCTAATCAGTAATCACGAACCCCATTGACTGTCCCCTATGATTTATGCCAAACGAACCGAAACACGCTTGGTCCCGAGTTCTTGTTCTTCGGAAAGAGAGAAAATCCCCCTAATTTCGACAGCCAAAATCGAGTCCGAGACAAACGGCTGGAACTCATCAAAAGTCACCGTGAACGAGAACGGGAAACGGAAACGACATATTCTCCAAGCATATCTGATGCGCTCCTCGATTCCTCCCCTCACTAAAATTCAGTCCCCTCGAGCTAGAAGAAGTACCAGCAAAGAAATGTGCGTATTGCTCTAGCCAGGAAATAAAAACGTGCGCATCCTGACTGATATCAACAGTTTTCAAATATGATTTATCTTTGTTGTCCCTTTTTCCTTTAGGATGAAGATACAAATGATTTGTAGTTAATTGAATGTGATACTTAACTTTAATCTAATCCATAGATTATATAAAAATATCAAATATTAATTTTCATTTGATTCGAGTTTGGAGACCATATTGAATATTTTACCCAATGTTATAGGACAACATTCACATTGAACTAGATAAAAATTAGGGATCACATTGAACTAATTAAGTTAAAATTCGGGATTATTTATGTCATTTTAAACTTTTTTTCTTCATTGAATTTTTGTCTATTCTAAGAGAGAAAATCGCTTAATTTCAATGCGGAAATCAAGTCCACAACATGGCTTGAATACATTAAAAAGCCCCGTGAACGAGAACAAGAAACGGACATGACATATTCTCTGAGCTTCTCTGCTGCCCTCCTCGATTCCTCCCCCCCAGGGAATCCAGTCTATCCACGAAAGAAAACCATGCGCATTCTGATCGATTGTGACGCGTTCCAAATATGATTCATCTTTGTTTTTAATTTTTTCTTTTAGGATGAAGATGCGAATGTCATCTCTAAATTTTTTATTAGTTGAATGTAATTTTTGAATTTTAATCTAATGTGTAATGTCGCATTTGAACTTTTAGTGAACGTTCAATCTAATCCCTTAACAATATGAAAATGTCCAATATTATCTTTCATTCAATTTAAGTTCGAGAACAATATTAGATATTTTCATATAATATAGAGACTAAAGTGATTATACATCAAAATTTTAGGGATCACATTGAACTATATTAAAAGTTTAGAGATAATATCTTATATTGGATCAAAGTTAACGAGTCATTTGTGTCATTTATTTTTTATCAATTGATTTATGAAGGAAGGGAGAGAAAGAAAAAAAGAGAAACGGAAAAGAAAAGAAGAAAAAGAGAAACCTAGGTGGGCACAAAGGTCAAGCGCACCAATGTTGTCCATTGCACAAGGAGGGGCCCACGACAAATGCCTTTTTCTTTTTGTTCGGAAAAGAGCCCACGACGACTCGAATAGGAAGACTCGTGCAAGGAAAAAAAAATTTACAATAAAATAAATGAATCATGAGTGAATTAAATAAGTCGATTTGAGTTGAATTATTCATGACGGCTCAAATCCGATTCAATCTAGTTTGATAGGTCTATCATTGCCCCACTCTCATATGGCCATCAAATTTTTCAAGGGATTTTTATTGTAGTATTTTACGTTACACGTTTAAAAAGATAAATAGTGTTATTTCAAAAAAAAAATGGGGAAAATAGCCAGAGCCAACAGGTGGCACGAGCGCAACCGCTATATTCATTTCCTACCCCCCTCGGCCCTGCTAGTATAAATACGAAGAAGGAGAAGAAGAAGCGGCAGCCAGAAAGAGAGAGAGAGAGAGAGAGAGAGAGGTCGTGATCTGAAAAGCGATGGAGGAGAAGCAGAGCGGCAATGGCGCCTCCGAGGTCACCAACGTCTCCACCCTTAACTGCATCGACCTCTCCTGCTCCGACCTTCGCCAATCCGTCGCCCTCCTCAAGCAGGTGAGATCCTCAAAACCGCCGATCGCCGCCGCCGGTTTCTTCTTCTTCTTCATCTTCTCTCTGATGTCGCAACTGATTTTGCCGAGCAGGCGTGCTTGGATTGCGGATTCTTCTACGTGACGAACCACGGGATAAGCCGCGAGTTCATGGAGGAGGTGTTCGAGCAGAGCAAGCGGTTCTTCGATCTGCCGGCGGGGGAGAAGATGAAGCTCCTGAGGAACGAGAAGCATCGAGGCTACACGCCGCTGCTCGATGAGCTCCTCGATCCTGGGAATCAGCTCCACGGTTCGGTCTCTCCGACGTCTATACGTTTATCATCTCCCCGCGTGCGTGCGTGCGTGCGTGTCTTTAACGCACAATGTCAGGATGTACTTGTGTTCGCGCGCTGTAGTGCATGCGCGTCTCTGTTTGTAATCTGCAGCGCGAAGAATTCTTGTGGTGCGTTAGAGAATCGGTCGTGGCGAATTCTGCTTCCGGAACCAAAATCTTGTTTCTGAAATATCAATAGGGAGAAGATCAGTAGCAAAAAAAATCTAGGCGCGAGCTTTTCAGAACTAGAAAGGCTATGAGTCGTTTATATATAGCTTGTTCGGTGAATAAGAACACAAATGGATGTAAGTCGTGACTGAAAGCAGAAATAGAACAAAAGTGTATTTATGCTTCTTTTAGAAAACATGTCCCGCACATTGATTGGTGAATTGGTGGACTTGTAGTAGAATTATCCTGAATTTTCCAGAAGATGTTAATCGATTATTTTGGTGTTCTGTTATATGTCAGTAGGAGATTACAAAGAGGGGTATTATATTGGTGTGGAAGTTCCAGAGGATGATCCCGAAGCACAAAAACCCTTTTATGGGCCAAATGTTTGGCCATCTTCTGGTGAGATATCAATAGGATGGATAATGGTTTATTAGGTTCTGCAGACATGTCAATTATGCTTCAACAGATATTCTTCTTCTCTTCTTTGCTAGAAATATTGCCTGGATGGAGAGAAACTATGGAGAAGTATCACCAAAAGGCATTGTAAGTCTTACAAACTTACAATACCTACGATATATAATTTTCATTTTCTTTATTCTGTTATTTTGTTGTAAAATCAGCCACTTATTTCTTCTAATGTTTGATGTGCATTCAGAGAGGTAGCAAAGTCAGTGGCAAGGATCATAGCACTTGCGCTTGATCTGGAAATTGATTTCTTTGATAAGCCAGAAATGCTGGGCAAGCCTATTGCCACATTGCGCTTACTACACTATGGAGGTGTAATTTCATTTTACAGTCTCTGCACCTAAACAAGATAATTTTCTTTTAAGTTATACTGACATTTCAATTGTAATGTAGGAGAACTTTCTGATCCTTCACAAGGAATCTTTGGAGCAGGAGCTCATTCTGACTATGGTCTAATTACCCTATTGGCAACAGATGACGTGTTAGGTCTACAAGTATGAAGCATGCTGTAACATATCATATTAATCATCTTCTGTGCACCAACTACCTCGTGCTTATTTTCAGTGGATCCTATTGTGTTTTGTAGATATGCAAGGATAAGGATGCAAATCCTTGTGTTTGGGAATATGTGGCGCCAGTCAAAGGGTAGGTCATTGTAAACTCTGCTGAAAAAGATTGGAGTTCTAGTTTTGCTGTTTTTTCAGTTATATTCTCTTTATGATACATTGATTTTATCCAATTCCTTTTCTGTGAATAAGTGAGGAAATCTTTAGGTTGTATTCATAATACATCATCATGCAGTATTTTAATGAACTCTTCCTCTTTTTCATGCTAAACAATTTCATCGTCTACAATCTCATGAAAGGTTTCTTTGTCTTGGTAAAATTAGGTGACGGAATTGGCTTGAAGTCATGTAAATTCCCCAATAAACCTCAACATATGCATTTTCTAAAATCACATGGTTTTTGATGAACCATAAGTCGAAGTTTTCCAGCTTGTATTGATGTTTATACCTTTTAAGGAAACTTCTTTGCATGGCATTGGAGCTTGCAAAGTTCAATAAGGTTGATTGACTTTGAGTTTTGGTATAGAAGAGATTGCAGAAAAGAACTCATTATTTTCTATGAAAAAATGACGAGTTTTATCATTGGCTCATTGTTTCCAGAGCTTTCATTGTGAATCTCGGTGATATGCTGGAGCGGTGGAGCAACTGTATATTCAAGTAAGGACATATCTCAGCTTTAAAGTTATCTGAAAAGGCATTTGCATGTTAGGTGTGGCATAAGTATACTGCCAGGAGCGGCTCAAGACTGAGTGAGTGTCATATTTATTTTTTTTGGTTGAAAATGAGTATCACATTTAGCTGGTCTAAAATCATACTTCTTGTCTGGATTCTGAAAAGTCGCTTTCATCTTCCTGATGTGCATATATAGGTGATTAACACACACACACACACACACACAGGTGCATTGTATAGGTGATTAAGATAATTGATCTCAAGGAAAAAAAATGCTATGCCCTGATCTTTTCTCCTAACTGCCAGTTTTACAGATATAGCTAGTTTTATGAGACCCAAATGTGGATAGTCCTGTTTTCAGTTAAAAAGTCATTTCATGTGTTTGTGATCTGAGTAAAACAATTGTCTACCTGTATTTTTCCCACTAATGTTCTCAAGGAAGTAAAGACAGTGGTCAAGTCAGTTTCAAAACCATTTAGAAAGTTTCTAAGAACATTCATTTTGCTCCATGCTTATTTCATGGCCATATCGTAGTTCATGGAATGAGCATGAAGACCCACCAGAAAGCTTCACAGGAAATGGGTTTTATGAAATGCTTTTCTCATTACATTGTCAGATATCCTCCAGTGAACATGTTCAGAATTCTTTCCTCAACTCGCTTTTATGTTCTTTCTACGTGTTTTATTTCTTTTCCTGATGCACCTTTGCTTTTGCTTTTGTCAGGTCCACATTGCACAGAGTACTGGGAAATGGCCAGCAGAGATATTCCGTAAAACTCCTGCCTTATCTCAGGCTTTGAAGGCCTCTTTAAGCATTTAACAATTTTTTCCAGAGAGTGAATCTTGCTGTTTATCTGCCTTTGGGATAAGCTAGATACAAAGATTTTTTAAAATCCAAATTTCAAGTACTAACTCACCCTTTTCCTCCACTGAGAGCAATCACTTAGTTGTGGTCATATTGGGAAAACCGCAAAGATCCTGTTCTTTAGCACTCTGATAAGTTGGTTTGAGCTCAACTTGAAATGGCACATTGTCATTGTCCAACCTATATAATAGCAATTGCCACTTCCTTGTAAAAGCCATGCTCTTTAACTTCATATTTGTTCTTCACCATTACTTGGTAGTGTGCTGTACTTATCACTGCAATAGAAGATCACTGCTGCTTGCTTTTTCTCAGTTGAGCAGATAAGATTGCTGCTTGACAAAATCAAGGATCATCCATTCCTTAATAACTCTGTTCTTTATGCAGCTTGCATATTTTGTAGAACCTAGTCATGATTGTCTTGTGGAGTGCCTGCCATCCTGCAAGTCAGACGAAAATCCTCCCAAGTAAGTCAGAACACCATGATCCGAGTCAGACCCTGGCTGTGCTGATAATAACTGAGTACTTATGTTGTTGATTCTAACCTTAACCAATTTTGAGGCCCATTCAGTCAGTGCTAGTGTATAATTTTGTTATAAGTCGTGTAAGAGCATATAAATGGTGTTTTTCTTGGTTTCTACTTTTCTAGTCCAGAATAGAATATATCTCATGCATCACACCAATTCCAGTATAATTTCTACAGATCTCTGAGAAATTTTCATTTCTGTGACACAATATAATTCTTGTACACATGCCCTAATCTCCCTAAGTTCCATTTTCAGTTATATCTTGAAACGAAGTCTTAGTTTTAGGCCTGCCAGCTCGTAAGTCGCTGGGCAAGATAGATTACCATTCTTGCTTAGTGCTGTATAAGTTGGCATGTACATTGTGGAAATCTCCCTGTTTTGGCCATTCTTTTTTGCTTTTCTGGGATATTGCGCCACAGATCTGGTGTGCTTTGGTGTGTTTTTTTGGACCGTGGCTTCTGAGCTGACTAAAAGTGCTCTCTCCGTTGCCAGGTTTCCTCCTATCAAATGCGCGACTTACCTGAGCCACCGCTACAGCGATACTCATACCGACCTCAATACATACAGAGCAGGACAGACATAGACTGGCATCCGCCTTGGATGGTGATCTAAATAGGATAATATCATTCATTGTATCATATAGGCGCCCAAGGCACGTATCCCATAATAATCTTGATATCCCTCGGCCATTCATTGTTCATCTTTCTCATGTAATGACTTCTATCCTGATATTTATTGGGATCACAAAAGCGAGCCGTCATCTGAAATACAACAAAATACAACAAGGCAATTTAGGCATGCCATTGCCAGGTAATTTTCGCCTTTGTTTAGACCATGCGAAATACAACTCGCGGCCTTTTCATGTGGAAATCTCTTTAATGTGGAATTCTCGACATTTCCGATAAAGCAGCGGTACCATTCAGAGATGATTCTATTCAGACTCCAGGAAACGGCAAGTCAAAGCAGGACTAATTTAGGTATAGTTTCTTGAACGCCTAAGCTAAAAGTCAATTGAGTTGAGAGAAGCAAGAATCCCGCTTACGAATTTTGTCGTAGTCGAGCATGAACTACAGAAATATAATGTTCAGGCCCGTGTTGTTCGACTAGGCAAAGACGTTCACCAAAGTCCATACACAGAGCTGCTCCAAAACCGAAGCACTTGTTTTTAGAAACACGCGGGGTCCGTGATAACATAAGGCATTTATAGTCTGGATATAAAAATATAAAAAAACTTGACGAGACTTAGCATAGTGAGAGCGGAGAGAATAGTTCGTAACGGATTTATAGTCACAAGCACCACGGGAACACGGCCGACATAACCACTTACCGGTCGCAGGCGCTTAATTACTCTAGCGATAGGTCCGGTACACTGGGCTGTACATGCAGCTCTCGGCATACTTGACGAGATTCTCAGGGGCGAGGAAGATGTGATGCCAAGCCTGTCGAACGAGAACAGTAAGAAAGATAGCATGGCGAATCGCGAATCGCGAGAGGAAGCAGAAGGTGAAACAACTAAGGCTCACCGAGGTCGTATGCCTTGGCCGCGACCTTCGCAGCTATGAGGGCAGAGATTTTCCTAATATTGGAGAACGGCGGGTAAATCAGTCCCTTCTCACAGTTCTCCTGCGTCACTTGCCCGGCCAATGCTTCCGCTGTATCATAGAGACAGAGACGATGAGGAGTTGAGCTAGAGAATGCGCTACTGCGGCAAGTAGCTTGCACTTATAAATATGCGACAACAGGCGGCGAAAATGGAATAGACAAAGAGACTCTGAATATGTGGGCGGTCGATATCATCGGTACGTTAATGCACTTACAGGCTGCCAGGAGCATTTCGTCGTGGACTCGGATCGCCCCGCACATGACCACACCGAGACCGAATCCAGGGAAGATGTAGGCATTGTTGGACTGAATAGAGGGATGCATCCAAATCTAAGTCTTGGCAAGCCAAAGGAGTATACTTGTAAAAGCCACTAAAAGAAGAGAAGGGTAACCTGGCCAGGGACAAAGACTTTGCCCTCGAATTCCACCGGATCGAAAGGACTTCCGCTGGCAAATATTGCACGGCCCTGCAATTCCAGAACAGCGTTAAGTCGGAACGGTGGGATTGGGGATACGTAAGAGTATGGCTTCATCAAGTCGTGGAGGATGAATATTCGAAATGCCTTTCAAATTACCTTGCTCCAGGTATAAGCTTCTTCAGCTGTACACTCGGATTGCGATGTCGGGTTGGATAGAGCCATGATGAGAGGTTTCTGCATCGAATTACATCACAGCGATTGTGAGAGAGTAGAGATTATTGTTCGCGCCAAACTCAAGGTCGGCATGCCACAGCAAATCAGCTGAAGGATGTTCTTTGGACATTATTAATTACCTGCGATTGAAAATGGGGAAAAAAAAAAAGATTACCTTGTTAAAGGAGCATAGTGCCTCAACGACCTCCTTCGTAAATGTCCTTCCTACTCCAGAGGATCCAATCAGAATTGTTGGCTTGAGTGCCTGAGGAAGTGAACAAGTATGCACATAGTTAGTGGCTTATACAAAAATGCAACAAAATCCGTGAACGTTTAGAAACAGAATGCAGATTCATTTTACACACCTTGACAGCACCTAAGAGATCCTTGACGGGTTCATGTTCATGAGCCCATGGCTTCTTGAAGTGTTGAAGTGATTCTTTCCTAGAACTAACAATCAGTCCCTGCAAGAACATTTTGTCAAGATTGATGCCAAAGTTGTTTTCGCTGCGAATTTGGCCATTGAACAGCCAAGTCGTATCAAACCGAACGCTACCTTAGAGTCGACCAGCCAGATCTTCTTACGAGTCTCCTCCACAGGAGCTTTCACCTACAGTGTATCGGTAAAAGCTACTGAAATGGATAAAAGTGAACTTCGTACAATTAGGAGAATGCAATTCTGCATGAATCCATCAGTTAATTACCTGCTTTGACATCTCAAGAGCTATAAGCTCAGCTATGCCTGTTCCAGCCTGCATTGGCCAAGCATGTTTGAGTTAAGCAAAGTAGCAATTTTGTTGAAGAGCAGTCAATATGAACATCCCAGGAGCATAATCAAAATGAAGCCTAAACTTAACTGAAAGATGAAAAGGGGCAGACAAGAAAGAGCATAATCAGCCAGGCAGTTCATCACATTTCAAGAAGATACTTCAAGTCAAAATTAAAATGCCAAGTCCGGGTCTATCTCCTCATACAATGCTAAGAAAGAGGAAGTGCCAAATAAAAATTAACTCACTTCTCCAGCACCAAGGAACAAGAAAGTGTGATCTGCCAGGGTGCCGCCTAGTAATTTTAGTGAAGCAACAACTCCTGCGAGAACAACAGATGCTGTTCCCTGCCAAAAAAGAAGGAAACAGCTAAGTGCTGAGGAATAGATCTACATGGCTGTTGCTGAGAGTACTTAAAAGTGATACCTGTATATCATCATTGAAGACGAGATGAGTTGGGCGATATTTTGAAAGCAGTTCAAAGGCATTGTGGTTTGCAAAATCCTCAAACTGCAGATTTCAGGAAACAATGAATTTTTGATTAGATAAAATATGAAACAGCTCTGAGAACTCTGTGGGATCAAGAATGTAAATGCCTGACCTGCACAAGGACTTTTTCTCCATAGTTCTGCTTGACAGCACTCATAAACTCGTGAAGAAAATCAGCATATTCCTGCAAATTTGTGAAATCAACCTCAATTAAGTGGACTACATAAAAGGATTAACAAACGTGAGAAGTAAAGGAACCTGTCCAGTTGCTCTCTTCTGTCTGAGACCAATGTAAAACTCATCCTGTAACAACTGCTCATTG
The DNA here is from genome assembly GCA_014182895.1 of Angophora floribunda. NCBI lineage: Eukaryota > Viridiplantae > Streptophyta > Magnoliopsida > Myrtales > Myrtaceae > Angophora > Angophora floribunda. The sequence continues at coordinate 8,565,499 of CM024707.1, forward strand.
TTTGTTCCCACATCTATTGTTATTGGCAAGCACTAGAAAACAAGTAAAAATAAGATCAGAGTCTTATTGTGCATGCATCTGTAGCTACAACCAGATGCCTCATTCCAAACTTTCAAAGTTTGTAGATTGTGGCAATGTTCTGATTTTATAGAAACTTTCGGAAATGGAATTTGGAGTAGGAATAGCAAAAATCAGCAAGAATACACCATTTAAAATTACTTACTGCTGAAGGACGAACTCCTCCAAGAGCTGTGTACAACGATAATTTCCCAACAGGAATGCCCATACCCTAGAAAAGTAACATTTTGTCAGGTAACACAGCTTGTCACACATACAATGTATCATCTATATCTTCATGTCTCTTAAAACTAAAAGAGCTTAAATTCACCTGGCAACCGAGATCACCAAGTCCTAAGATCCTCTCTCCATCAGTCACGACTATAACTTGGATACTCCTCTCTGGCCAGTTCTTCAACACTTCCAAAATTTTACCCCTGGAAAAAGCCAACAAGATTTCATAGGCTGACATAGTAACAATCACTTGGGGAAAGTCAAATCTCATAGAAACAACGCATACTTCTCCTTCAAACTTATAAATAAACCCTGAGGTCGCCGGAAGATGCTTCCATATTTTTGGCAAGCCTCACCCACAGTTGGAGTATAGACAATTGGAAGTAACTCCTCGACATTATCAATCAGAAGCTTGTAGAAAAGCCGTTCATTTCTCTCCTGTAGATAAAGAACAAATGCATTTGAAACCCCCCAGGAAAAAATAAGATAGGAAAGAAAATCATTCTCGTCTTGATCTTCTATGAGCACAAAAATGTCTCCTTCATCATTTGTTGCCCATATTTCTTCCTTAGGATGATTGAAGTAAACTCAACACATCACTTTGACTAGCTACAATGAACCAAATGAACAACCGTAGATCCCAACAAGAAGTATGATTGTTTGCCGAATGCATACCTCCAGGTCCATCAGGGCCGAATACTTCTGTAACGGAACTTGATATTGTCGAAGATTTTTCATCAGTTTCTTCTCCTATTATTAGAAATCCATGACGAACAGAATAGTCAGACAAATTATACGAAATCACAGAGTTAAGGCGTGCAGAAATAGGATATAGACTCGGGATACAGCACTTATCCAACCTGAACTTGCTGTGACACAACAGTAGGAGGCAACAGGCCACGCAAGTAGTGGGCATCTCTCTCTTTCTCAGTGAAAGCGAGCCCCTTGTTATGGCGAGGATCCCTCAATAAAGAGTACCCGCTGCATCAGATCACCAGACAGGAGAAGAAGTCAGATCGGGAAATTACGGAGAGCAAGAAGCCATCAGAAATCTTATAATCTTGAATCGCCGATTTTCCATATGAAATCTGCAACCATCCATCTTTAGATTTTTATTTTTTTTTAACTCTGACCGAGGGCGATCGTCATTACATCGGAGGTAACAAATCAACACTTTCGTGAAGAATTATCTTTGTTCGACACAAGGTCAACTGTCGCGTTCGAACACAACAACATGAAGAACTGGACGGCGTTTTACTTTGTGTATATGTCTCTGTACTCATAGGCAAACATAGACCTTTGCATTAGATATAACTACACAACGATGATATGCACATGCAGAGAGAGGGAGCACAGCCGACTCCGCGTTGAAGATCCTTGCGATCCACGGGGAAAACGATCCGACTCAGAGATCGTCTCAGTCAAATTGCATATCGACCGAGCATCCATCACTTTTCTTAGTAATCGCATCGAAATCTCGGGAATGACACGGCCACCTAAAACTCAGGACATCCATGTCCGACGTTAACGAGATCGGACATGCTACGTGAGTTGACCGAGCGACTGCGTTGGACCGGTGCCGGTGCAAGACGCATCGGAACCGTCGCAGTGACGAACTCAAAACGCAAAAAACAGAACGGACAACTGAATAGACTGATGATCGAAGCTCGCGCGATCTAAAAAATCAGAAGCTACGCCTACGCCTAAAGCTCGGATACTCAAAGAAACGAAAAACAGAAACCGACAGTTCAAAGATCATCATCATCATCGTCATCGGTCGAAGGAGGAGGAGGAGGAGGAGTTGACCTGGCGACGGAGAAGGTCCAGGGAGTGACGAGCTGGTCCTCGGTGGCGCGATCCTCGCCGTACGCGTCCTCGACGCCGCCAGCGACGGCCGCTACGTCCCCCAGATCCTTCGTCGCGCTCTCCATCTCCGCCGCGAACCTCCTCCTTACTTCTCGAAAGCTCGAAGGTCAAAAGGATACCGATCGATCGAACTGAGAAGAGAACCAGAAAGCAACCGCCACGGAGTCGGAGATTCTGGTCTCAGAGTGAACTAGAAAAAGCTACGGATCACCAGCTAGCTACTCTCAGCGACGACTGTGCTTCGGACACGTTGCCTTGGCGCTCTCTCCCTCTCTTTGTACTACCAATGATGCAGTTGCAGGAAAGTCCGAATCGGACAAAAGTCAAACAGATATGCTGTTTAATAAAAGTATTCTGCGCAGGCTGTAGCTGTCGGAAGAAGGCATATCGCCATCTCGGAACTGTTGGAGATGAGGATTTGAAGATCCTCTTTAAAAGCGGAAGTGGGGGAAGGGACGAGATGGTCCGGTTCGATGCAGCTCATCGCGGCGGATAAAAAGGGATGAAGAGAAAAGAGGTATGGACGGGGGTCCCCCGTGGGGAAAGCACGATGGTCCCTCGTTTTGGCTACATTCGCGGGGATCTCTCTTTTCTTTTCTCTTTTCTTTTTAACGAGCGACGGGGTTGAGTCTGAAACGTGCAGTGCAGTTGCTGTCTCTCAACTCAGCGGGAAGGTTGCACGGTGGAGGTCGAATGGTCAACTTTTAGCTGTGATTATTCAATTTACCCCGAAATTTATATGTTCGTGATTGACGGATCGGCCGACGGTGGGCTCTGTGAGTGAGAGAGAGAGAGAGAATGGTGGAGTGGTGGTCTTGTGTGGCAGTCGACATTGTTGATGGGAAAATGTAGTTTTTTTCATAATATAATTTTTATTAAATGGTATTTAAGGTAAAGTCATTTCGTAATATAATTTAAAATTATAATTTATCAAATGCTACTTATGTTTTGAAAAATCATTTTAATTTAAAGGTATTTACAATTTTTTTAAATACATTTAGGCAGAGCCAAACCAAATGGACCATGTGTCAAAGAGAGAGAGATACGATGACTTGACATCCTCATTTCAAGATATGTCAATAGCCAATGTGAGAAAAAATATTGACCGCACAAGATACGTCGGCACAACAAATAAGAAAGGCCATGGGCTTCGACGCGTGTCCAAAGTGGGGCCAAAATGTTGTGGAAAGAATTTCTTTCTCCTTTGCACGCTCTCTCTCTCTCTCTCTTCTCTCTCTCTCTCTCCCCTTGCACGCTCTCTCTCGCCCAACTCTTTCTTCGCCGCCCCATCTCCCTATCATGGAGCCCTCACCCACCCGATGAACCACTGCATTTAACCGACTAACTTCGTGATGGTGGAGGCAGAGGCCATGCAATGGTTCGTCAAACAAGGGCTCAGTTCTCACTAAAGGGAGAGAGAGAGGGCACCGTTGGGAACTTGGGAGGGGACAGAGATTCGTCAATGGCGAGGCGAAGTCGGGAGGGGTGGCGCAGTGGCCTATTGGTCGAACGAGAGCTCGATGGATTGTTGGAGGGAGAGAGCGGGTAGAGTCGGGAGCGCGAGCAAAGAGAGAGAGAGAGAGTGTGCACGACAAGCCAAAGTCGGAGCTAAGGGGGCAGCACGGTCGTTCATCAATCGTATGAGGGCCCAGTGGGAGAGAGGGGGCGGCGAAGAGAGAGAAAGAGTCGGCCAAGAGAGAGAGAGCATGCACGGGAAAGAAGAGAAGAGAGAGAAGAGTGCCCACTCAATTCAAAATGATTTGACATTTGGAACCCCACTTCGGCCACGTATCACAACCTCAGCACCCTCTTATTTATTGTGTTGGCACATCTTGCCGACGCATAGAATTTTAACAAAAAATCTGTCCACATCATCTGATATCATTAATTTTTCTAACGAAACGATTATGTGAAACTAATTTTGAAAAATCTGGATATTTAATCGAATTAAGGGGAGAAAAAGAAAGGTGCCTGGACCGACTAGCATTTGCCACTGTAACAAAACGAGTTCCATGCATTTACAAAGAAGCCACTGAACCTGTCATAGGTTGGGATTTTAACATGGTTTGGTAGAAGACAAGATGTCCATGACAACGATGTTCCCAAAATTCGAGGTAATCGTCGGCATTTCGCATTCCAGAGGATGCAATAAGTTCATCTGCAAAGCAAACTCATCCAAGAAAATGATGATGACGATGATGGGTCAAACTTAGCAATTTAATAGGTATTTGCATCCCATTCAACAGGCGAGTCCATTTACATTCTCAAGAAAAAATTTTGAACTTTCCTTGTATGTACACATTATATCACTGTCGAGTCACATAGGGCAGATAAAACAAAGATGAATCACGACCCACCAATTTAAGTTCAAAGTAAAAAAAGGGGTTAGCCAAAAAGAAAAAACTTAGATGGATGGAATTAGAGACCTGGCCCTGTTCATTTCAGACAATGAGAATACTTCGTATTTCTGGAGCAACCGAAAAAACGATATTTGCACTTCAAGGAATATGACTCTGACCTCAAAGAATGCTGGACCAATGATTTAAGTTAGACCCAATGATTTAAGTTAGAGCGTGCAGGGCTTCCTCCACTAAGGCTTCTTCATCGCCTGAGTTCTTGTCTGGAGTTTGGGTCGTCTGGAGTCTAGGTGGACACTTTCTTATTGTCTATGCGTTCTTTCAAGCCACTCTGAGTAAATAAAGGGTAAAGGAGATAGATCGAGCGTAGGGACCTTTCCTCCATGAGCTTTTTTGCTGACAAGTCCAGGCAATCATGGTAACGTTGGGGTGGTAAGTCCCATAGACTCTGCGACTTCATTGGCAGAAAATTTGTCTGCTTGTTCCTGTTACAAGGGCAGAATACACAAGCAATAAGGTTGCAGGATTGGGCAGATCTAGTATGTGCGGAAGTTGATGCGCCTTGTTTATCTACATCCTCATTCTAAGATCAATCTAGCATGGTTTCTCACTCAGAACTCTTATCTCATCATTCATCTGATTATATAAATTAGAAGAACAAAGAGTCAGGAAAATAATCTGATCCAATCAGTCAATCAAAAATGCTACATGCTCATTAGGAATGGCCACACATAGTAAATACCTGAAGGTGATGCAGAAGATACATCAAGAAGAGGTGTACAAATACCTGCAAAATTACGACAGCTATTGTGAGAAAAACTATCTGGCAAAACTGTCCTCGTTATGAATCCATGAACTAGAGTCAACTAGTTACCAGGTAAAAAAGTAGGAGCAACCGAGCTGTTGGATATCTCCAAAGAAATCTAGTTGCCCTCGCAGCGCCGGAATCTAACAATTTAGCTGCCCTTTGCAACTGCATTGGACATGTTCAGGCAATCAAAACAAAAAGGAAACCAAAAAGAAGAGTTGGATGGGCAAAGTGAGAGAAGTCACTTGTATGCTTGCCCCAGCCATATGACGGTGATGCAAGGGAAGAGGCCTGCAGATTAAAGTATTGAGAGCAACTCAAATTAAACTCATTCTGAAGTGAGGTATAACAATATGTAAGTTCCCCTTCCCCCCTTTTTTTTCCTCAAAAGAAAACAAAAACAATGGCCAGAACCATATTGCCAACTACATAAGAAATACAAGACAAATTAACATACTCAAGTGCTTTCATTTCAGCGTCCTCTTCCCATGATGATGAAGCTCTGCGTGAGACCCTATTTCTTTCTGCCTCTGCCTGGTCAATCAAGCAGTTCAGAAACCAAAAAAAGAACATTGATGTTATAGGTTCTGCGAAGATTCAAAGTACAGGTAACTGCTGTCAATTATAAGACATAAACCATATATCCTACCTGTGCTTCTTGAGTACGGTTCAGTTCTTTTTCCAATTGAAATTCTGCCGCAGCTTTTTCACTAGCCATGGTTTCTAGTTGTGTTTGCTTGTAGTACTGTCATAACAATGAATATGTGAGTTGAATGTGGTAACCTGACAATTTAAAACTAAGAGTTTAGATTACCAATAGATCAGTGAGCTCACGATACCGCTTCTCAAGCTCCATATGCTCCTGCAAGAAAGAAGCAAACAAAGAAAAAACTATTTACTGAAAGCAAAAACATTTACATAAAATGGAACAAGACATTCGGGCAAAATCAACAAATTGAGCAAAGACAAGAAAACTTGATGACAGTAATTTTTAATAACTATTTCATCTTATCTCAGCAACATAAAGATATCATCACTCAGAAGATAGGCAAAAATTGTCAAGGAACACCGGCAGGTGGATAACTTTAAGGAAAGATGTGGTTAGGTGAATGATGGTTCTAAGAGAACTAAAAGAAGGTAGAACTACATGTGAAACTAATGTCATTTGAGAGGAAGGTGTGACCTATGATCTAACGTGACCTGCAGGACCATATGTATAAAATGTCACATTAATTTCAGATTTTGAAAAGGAGATGGTTTAGACCTCATCTGTCTAATTATCTTCCCTTTAATCCCAGGGACTGTTGCCATTTCCTTCCAATGTCAACCGCACTGAGGATACATACGCAAAGTAATTGTTATTTCTTACAACTATGTCAGTTCAAGTAAGAGAATCAAATACCAAGCTTGGTGTCAGACCAAATTCAACCCAAACCTACTGCCAATTAGAAGGAACAACTTCAACTATATGGCCATAGATTCACCTTTTCCAGATGCTGAACCTTAACTTTCTTCCACACCTATATTTACTGCTGCTGTGCCACTGGACAATACTGTCCAACCAACTCTTGAAATATCAGGCTTGATCAGCCAAGCGGTGAAAGTAGAAATTTGGAAGACCATGCTAAAGCCAATGCCACTGGACACTTGAAATGAGCCATGTACAGAGTTCTTAGCAGTTCCCACCAGTTTTCAGATTTGGTCTCTAACCCAAGACACAGACCACTAAATGAAGGTATTGCATGACCCGAACAGCAGCCCATCAAATGTGCTCTAAGTTAAATATTAGCTCTATTTCACAGATACAAAAAAGAGGAAGGATGCCACCATGATCTAGAGACATTAGATTAAAGATCACCTGACGAGAATAGTGTTCAGCATCCCTCTTCATGGCAGCCACTTCGACCTTCATCTTTTGCAATTCAGCCTATAAATAAACCACGAGCCATGGTATTAAGTGAATACACGTGCAAAATGGTCAAGTAAATTTACTGCAATTACAATCTCTAAGACTAATCTTAGAGATTCCAATTACAGCAAAATCAAAAGTGGAAGACTCTCCGGTTCTCTTTCACAAGAACAGAGAGAAGCAAAGGGCAAAGAACACCTGCCTCCATAGTGGAAACCTTGTTCTCTGCATCTCTCTGACCTTGACGAGCGGATGCAACTTCTTCCTGCCACGCCTGCATCTTCATAATTTAGGGTTTACATGAATGTACAGGGGTCATGATAACATGAAAAATCTACACACATTAGAAATTCCATAACCTAATTTGTTCTCCAGCCACATTCAAGGTGAGAATGGCATGAGCAGAAGTTTAAAGAAGCATAAGGGACTTAGAAACTGCAATGGAACAACTGGCTAGATATATTTCTGTCCAAAGCATGTATTGAATAAACAGCAAAGCCAATCTGTAATTGATGATTCATGTTCCCTAGCAGCAAAAGTCACTCATGAAAACTTGTGTGAATTTTTTTCTTCAAATCGACCTGTGAAATACACCTCCAATTAGCAGAACTATACCACAGATTGCACAATGAAGATCAGGTCATTCTAAAAGGATTCCAAGGACCCTTAAGGGATAGGCAAAGCTATTACAAAACTGCACTTAAAAAAGGCAGTAGATTTTACAGAAAATAAGTCATTCCATCGGTGATTTCCCTCATGAAGTCCATCAACACCTAGGCTCGTATGTGCATGTGAAAGAGAAGCTACTACTGATGGCATAGAATAATGTGCAAAACTCGGGATGTAACTTATGCTTTAAACAAGTAGAAAAAAACCAAGCCAAGATTAATAAACTAGAAGCAATTACTCATTGACTATATCTTCTAAAGTGAAGAATAGACATTCCAACTGCACTTTTTAATTGACCCAGTTCTGCAATTTTCCCAAAGGCATGTCTTTGTACAAGAGAGTAGATAATTCAAAAGACAACAACAGAAAAGCACAACTCACATTTGTACCTGAATCAATTTATTTGTTTCTTCTGGGGACTTCTTCTGTTCACGTCGAACACGGGCTTCCATATCGTGCAATTCTTGATTTAAGGATGAATTTTCAACCTAATGTAGTCAAGCTGATAAAATGTAAGCTAAAGCTGCATTCAACTAGTATAGTGTCCATGATGAAAGAGGAAAAGCAGGTTTAATATTAATCATACCTCCAGAAGGGCCTTTTGCTGCTCAAGGTCAGCTATCCTTGCAGTCCTCTCATCTATGGTCCGCTGAATAAGCAAGCAAATATGGCATGCAAAAAGTTAGCATCACTTTACACTCATTGAAGGCTGAAAACCAGTGTCTGGTTAGACTGCCAAACCATTGAACCATTGATCATAATATACAAAACAAGGGATAAAAATCTGAGTGCTCATGTTACCTGGATTCTTGCGAGTGCTGAGGATGCCTCAACAGCTCTGTGTTCTAATTCTACTTCCCTTTCCATGGCAGCCTATAAACAAAAGTCATCTGCCATTAAACAAAGGAATAAGAGAGACAGAAGGAAAGCAAACAAATCCAGTTCAAACCTTTTTGCTAGCATTATGTGCTGCACGCTCTTCTTCTGCCCTCCTTTCTACAGAAGCCAGCTCCTCACGAAGGGCCTACAAAAGACTTGCATGCTTACAACAAGGAATAAAATTATCAAAGCAATAAAAACTCACCCATGCTCTCAAATTAACACAAGACATCCCATGTCTAATTATATCTTTTGGTTCCAAGTAGAAAAGGCGAGAAGCAAGAGGGCCAACTTACTTGCATCATCCTTGTCTCAGTCAATTCTCGATTTCTCATGATAGATTCCATATTCGCCTGGTAAGGGAAAGAGTAAAAATAATTGAAGTCTCACATGATATTCAAAGTCCAGGAGAATAAATATGGGGCAGAAATATATTACAGCTGAAGATTCTAAGGCAAAATAGTTGGAAAGAAGCATTCTATCTATGGAAGTGTAAGGTGGAGGATCAACATGCAGGATTGGTGTGTCTGTGCTCAGGCAATCTTGTTAATATCATTACTTTGTCAGGGAAAGTCTACTAGATTTGATCAAGATAATTAGACGCAAAGTAGATTTGATTAACTAAAATATTACAATCTCTCCATTTACATTCATGTTAAGTATTATAAACACTCATGTAAATCTATGAACAGACAGATCAACCCAGCATTTCTTAAGAGAAACATGAATGTTTCCAGAAGGAACTTAACATGACTGCAGGGAAAAAGGAAATCTGGTGGAGTGGAGAAAGTTTATTGGAAGGCAAAGAAATTAGTTGAAGTAAATTTTACCAGGAAATTACTAGAAATTCTCACTCAGCCTTAACCTAATTCTCCAATATTTCTCCTCAGGGACGGTAATAACAGCAGGATGTTGTAAAAAGTATCATCTCAGAATCTAATTGCACACAATCTTTTCTCCAGATCATTTACAATATCCCACTGGAAATCGCATTTATGCTACAGGACTTTACAAGACTGCCTCTGATATCAAATTGTAGAGATTGCCCTCTTGAATTCAAAAAAAGAAAAAACCCTACCTCTTGGGGAGGAGAGCGACTGAAAGATAATTAGTGCAATTGCTTAGTCAGCCATGCTCCAGTGTATAAATGACACGATGCATCAGTGAACCAAGATTAAAATTCAAACTGAGGGACCACAATCAACACAAGGCGCATAATGCAAATAATTGCAGCCATACCACGGAGCAGCAAAGAAAAACAGAAAACTACATAGCACTCCAAACAACATTTCAGCAAAAAAAGAATAACCACAGCAGACCCATAACACTCCTTCACCACATACTAAACCATCTTGATGATTGCCAAATTTTTGCAGAAAAATGAGAGACAGCAAGCTGTCCATTTCACATTGTGCAAAATTCATGTGTATGTAATTGCTAAAGATGTCTTGAACCTGCATTGAAGCCAGATTTCCCTCAGATAAGCCAAGTTGTGTCTTCAGGGAATCCACTGACTTGAGAAGTGCTTCAATTTCAGAATTTTTTGCCGTAAGGGCTTCGGCCATACTTGACTCCACTCTTGTGGCTTCATTCTTAGCTGCAGATAAATCTTGCTGGAGCTGCTTTATGTGAGCCTCGTATGATTTACTGAGCTCTCTCTGTTGGACATTAAGTTGAGTTTCCACATTAGTTGCTCAACATCATTGTAACCTGGAGGAAGAATTGCTCCATAGCAACTTAAAGTTTACCTCTGAAGTAAGAAGTTCCTCAAGCTGTTGGTTTTCTAATTTGTATTCCTGAAGACGGGATTGAAGTCCAGTACAAACCTGAACAATTGAGTAAGCATCATCAAGTTACAACTTGGGTACCATCTCCATATTTTTATTGTGGAATAAATCCTTCTGAAGTAGTCTTGACTGAAAATATGGCTTGTGCATAAAGTAACTACTTGGGGACCATCCCATATTTATTGTTTGAATAAATTCATCTGAATGGTCTTGAGTGAAAAGAGGGCTTGTGTCTCAATTTAAAGCTCTTTCACATTAGTTGAGGTCCGTAATCAGAATTAGGGAGGATCTCTCATTTAATGTTCAAAAGCCTCTTTTTTCAGTGCACTTAAGAGGTTAAACATAATATAGTTGTACTAGGTCTACTGGGAGCAGTATAAGCACAGATTCAGTATTTGAGTCTATCTCATTAGCAAATGTCCATGATGGTTTCCACAATTCTGTAAAATGAATGCCAACTGACAAAACAAACCTAATTTCAACCCTGCAGAAAAAACGTCACATGTCATCAGAACTATACTCTTTCTTCTTTTGTTGATAAAACCTTATGGAAAATAATGTTACAAGGTTGCCAGAAGCAAAGTATCATAACAACCACACTATATGTCAAGTCTGAGATGACTAACCTAAGATTAGAACTTACCCTAGCTAACCTGGCCTCTTTCGACTGGCCAGTGGAAGTTGCAGTTTTGAGAAGACCTTGAGCCTGCACAGACAAGAACTCACAAATATTAAGAACATAAGGAATTATGCAAAATCAGCTCGCTGGATTATAACTTGCTTGCCTCATCAAGCTGCTCCTGCAATTTCATTGAAGCAGGCTCTTTGTGCTCTGAGTCCTTCTCTCTTTTGGGTGAAAATCCAACAATTTGATCAGTGTTTTTCATTTCACCTCCATTGCTACTGGGAACTTCATTGACTGCAGACTGAGATCTTTCCTGTTCAGTTTTTGTAGGAGCATTTGCAGCTTCCACTTCAATAATTTTCCGATTATCAACTGAATGATCTTCATCAGCAACCTCAACTACTTTAGCAGGCAGGGGTGATGCAGAGCGTTCATCATGGGCATCTGGAGCATTTTTATTGACAAGGTCACTGCTTAGACTTGACTCAGGAGTCTCGACAATTGGTTCAGCTGCTGGAACTTCATCCTTATGCAGATCATGGTTGATCATGTCATTTGCCAGCTTCTCTGGAGATGTTGCATTGCCTTCAACAGGTATATCTTTGTTTAGGTCATTGAGATGTTCATCAACCGTTAAAGTAACTGACTTATGCAAATGGCTCCCTTCATTTTCAACTAAACCAGAGGTGTCTCCATCAGGTTTGGCATCTTTATGTGGACTTTGGATGGTACTATGGTCCTCTGCAGTATCAATTTCTCTGGGAGATTCAGTTGTAGAAGCATGCTTAACAGCCTGCCGAAAGCATGCAGCCAAAATGTGCTCTAAGTTATTTTTCCTGAATACAAGGATACTTCTTTAGGAACAGAGACAGAGAGCAAAGTACCTTTTTCCGTTGCTTTGTCCTCTTGGCTTGAGATCCTTGCCCATTAGAAGCTTCAGATTTTCAAAAGAAAAGTAAATAATTAATTAGAGACATGAACTTAACATTTAGCAAAAGGGACCTTCATAATTCACATTACAACCCCAAGAGAGTGCTTATTTATCCCATCGGCCCTGGTTCATCACCAACATCAGCAGCAACTTAAAATTTTGGTATTTACTCAATGTTCTAATAGAATTTCTGGTGATAGTCTTGAATAATAGAAGACAACAATTTTCCCAGATATACAGCAAGAAAAAAATCCACATGAAAGGTGTTTGCCAGTCCATATTTAGCAGCTTGAGTGGTAACCAAGAGGAAAATAGTGTAGTCAAACATGAAATTTAGCTTCAAAGCCTCTGAAATATCAGATGAGATGAGTTTTCTTCATTCTTCTTTACTGACTCTCTTAGCGTTTAAAGAAATTTTGAACTTCAAAGGCATGTCCAAAGAAAGTCGATATCCACCTCTTCTGTGACAATCCTACCCCTCCAGGAGGAATCCCAAAACTACTAAAGCTTATCTTCATGAAAAGTCCTCATTAATTGTGGATTCTTTAAAAAGAGTGACCTGCAAAGAGCTAATTCACTAAGGATGGGAAGCTGGCTCTACACACACAGACTGAAATGCAAATGTTCTAAAAAATAGCAGTCATCCAACCACAATCACGGGTTTAACAGCTAAAGGATTAAAATCCAAGGGCATAATTGTTACATATTGAAGTATGAGAAAATACATCCAATGAAAACAGTGATATTTACCTGGTGAATTATTCTGCTCTTCTGCCAATTCATTAACGACCAGCTTTGCCCTTCGATCAACAACTTCAAACAAATCTGTACAAAAAGAATTGACACTTCTCAGTATTCCATTTTTTTTTTTTTTTTTTTGGTGACCCAAGGAACCCCGCACCCCATCGACAGCCGGGGGAGTAAACCCTGGGGGCCACACGTGCTAGCCACCACACACGTTCAACCAGGATAAGTCACCCTATGACAAAGCTGAGATTCGAACTCTCGACCTTTTGCGAGAGGAAGAGAGCGCAAACCAGCAACGCCACCCAGGTGGGTGGTAGAGCTTAAAACACTCAAAAGAATGCCAGGCTTCATATCGTGCTTTTATAAGTGAATTCTCCACCACCCTTTATGGCAAGTGTGAGAGAAAAATTCAAATTGGGTAATTCTCTAAACACATGCATTGTGTAAAGGAGCCTAATTCAATTTCTTCAACAAGTCCTGTCTACTTTCATGGAAAGAACTTGAGCATTTATATGTAATACAGGCCTAGATAGAACAATTCAATGGTGTGAATCTATGACTAGATATAAATGTAAATGGTGATCTTCCACCTAAGGATTTGTGACGAACATTCTACTGCGAAGCTAGGAGAGAAAAAAAGAGCTTTCAGCATTGCTTCCAAGCCTATAATGAGCCTCCCCTGTCTGAATTCTGATTAGATTTTTCTTGTGACGTCTGGTTTCATGAGGTGCTTTTGAAATCAAGAAGTCACACACTTAGTGAAAATTTCAAGACTGAGGTAAAAGGAAAAAAAAAAAGCAACCTTGTGTTAATAGTTCAGAAACATAGAAACCTTTTTGAAGATAAAAGACACAAAATTAGATCACCAGCTCATGTTTTTGGGCGGCGCAACAGGTGCTAAACTCAAGTTACCTCATCCAGCAATAAATTTATTGGTAAAGTACAAGTTAAGATATTATACTGAGAGCTCTTTCAGTCGAAATCCTCTTCTGTCAGAAAATTCAACAAAGACCCGGTGAATTCTACCAGATAATGCTGGGACATTGCAAACCTCTTGTTTGATCGCAGATGACAATCTAATGCAAGGACAATATCAATTAGCACATACAAGGGAAATGCCACTGAGCTAGTCACAAATAGTTCGAATTACAACTCCACCCGCTTTCACCAAACCAAACATATATTGACAGCTTCATTTCGATGTCGATAATCGAAACGGAACAATCCTAAACAAATTTCTAACAGAGAACAATTCGAGTCATCACGCCTCCACATCAGGGACGACCAAAAGTAACTCCACCTCCCGCAAAACACACCTAAGCATCCAACGACGCTCTATCAAAGCGCGGATGACTCTCAGAAAGGGCCTCGGATCGGACGTTACGAGCGTCCGCGAAAGCCGAAAACGCACGCGAACGACGAATCCACCAACGGAATAACAAAAGGAGAGATTCCAGATGCGCACCTTCGGCTGCTTTGAGCCAGGAAGCCATTGCGGGGGGCGCACGCTGATCAGCGGCGGGCGGGGCGGCTGCGCTTCAGCGATCGAACAATGGAGCTCCCATCAATGCGAATCGACGCAGCAGACGGACTCGGAATCGGATCGGCTGAAGATCGGACTCGGTTCAGCTTCGGGACGCGAAGGAGGATCGGAATCCGGCGAACGGAACTCGGCAGCTTGTCGGATTTGAGCTCCTGCGCGCATGCGCTCTTCTTCTTCTTCTTCTTCTTCTGCGCACAAATCCTCGTCGGTGGTTATTGCAAGGGGTGTGCCACAAGCAAAATGGCAGAGGAAGAGAGGGGGAGAGGGAGGCGAGCTTCTCTGTTGATCCGGTGCCGTCGAGACCATGGAACGAGAGTTTCGCCGCCAATGGGAAGCTCCCGCGTAGCACGAGGGCGACGTGGTGATTTCCCGTTGGCCGGTAAACTGCCGGTGCAAGGAATATTGGTGGGCTTGGTAGTTGAGGCGTCGGCGTCAAGCCCATGGGCCTTCCCATTTTGGGCTTCACGCGAAATGACTAGAAATCGTGATATAAAAATACATTACTAATACACAAGACCTCGGATTAAAGAAGCCGAAAAAGATAAATTGATACATTTATCACTACGTCAAATTAATTTTGTTACCAATTCATTGTCTTGTGGGTATAGGTTGATATATCTTTCGGCGTTCGGCCTGTAGTATTTTTTATGGACCGTAAGGACAAAAGTGGATTAACGTCAAGACAGTTGAGCCCAATTAGCCAATTGGGCTCACGGACTTTGACGTTGGCGATTACTTGGGCCATGAATCTGCAAAATGCCCATGCCCAAAATCCACATAGTTAGATACCTCACTCGGTTTCTGATGTCTCATGTACAAGTGTCATTTTCTTCGGGCTTAGACAGGAGGAAAATATATTCTCTAGCATGAAAATGATTGTTAAGATTTCCAAGACGTGAAGAAGGAAAGTTACAACTGAGAACGTATTTTTTTTCTATGAAAATTTTCATAGAACTCCACAATTTATAAAGTTTACCTAATCTCATCCACTTCTCTGAAGTAGAATCACGACATTTATTTATTGATTCAATGAAATTCATATACGTTGAGGGTTCATTTAGCAAAACTGTGAAGGAACTATTGCTGTAATATGCGATAATCATGTTGAGTAATCACTATGTTGTAAAGTGATATAGTTAGCATGTTCGGCAGTACATTCTTCTACGATGTGATAATATGAGACCGCTTTTATAAAGCTATAGAAGTGCTGAAACCGTTGCGAAAAAAGTTATACCAAACAATCTCTACAAACACGTAAGGCAGTTGAGCCCAATTAGCAAATTGGGCTTGCGGGCCTGGACATTGGAGATAACTTGAGCCATAAATCTACGAAATGCTCATGCCCGAAATCTACATAAATCAACTCACTTGGGCCTGATGTTTCAGTCACAGGCTTCATTCGTTTCGGCCCAGACAGGAAAATCCATTCTCAAGGGAACATCATGAAAATGATTTTAAAGAGTTCGACAACATCAAGAAGGAAATTTACGAAAACGAAGGTATTTTTTTCTACAAAACCTTTCATAGATATTGGATATTTATAAAATTTACCTAATCTCATCTGCTTCTCCTAAGTAGAATCACTTACACTTGTCATGGTTATTTGTTCAATGCAATTCATAGGCATTGAAGATTGGTTTAGCATGACCATGACAGAATTATGATTGTACTATGCAATAATTGTGTTGGGTGGTTGCTATGTCATGAAGCGATATAATTAGTGCCTTTGACAATACATCTTCTAAAGAGAACACTTTTAAGATTGAATATGACGGCTTTCTAAGAATCATCATATGCACTCGTGTGGTAGAGATGTCCATCAAACAACCAATTAAAGTAACAACACCGTTCCTGACGGCTATACTGTTACCATGAAAGCTCACCAAACTATTGAAGTGTAGTTCACACTCTTCATTAACAAGAAAGCACAAGGGTTCTATTGTTATAATTTGGGCCCATATTTTGTCATAGTTTAAACTTAGGCCCATAAATACCTATCAGAGTATGTATAATATATTCTCTTATATTTGAAAGTTGTAACGGAGAGGTGAGAGATGTTAATTTTACTAGAATCCTCTACCGATTGTAATTATAGTTTAATGATGAACCATGATAAACTTTATGTCTCGATTCCTTTCTCACCTTCACTTTCTATTTTGTTATGTCTGTGTGTCTAATCTTAACAAAATAATCTCTGAGAACATCACAAAGACAACCTTGTTACCGAAACCACCGTCGTTTGGCATCTTCCGACAAACATCGAAAGGAACTGTCGACGGGCGCAATCACGAACTCAAGACAACAGCGAGCAAACCCTAGCAAAACCCAAATCTCCAGAGGAACACAAAACTCCATGACTCTTATCTAAAGCTCCAAAGGCCCATCATGACCTTTTGACTTGGCAACCAAATCCCCACTCTTGACTTTGTTAGCCACAAACCTCATCGATTTTCGCTTCAATCGCAAGTCTACACCCCCACGCCCCACAACTAAAAGCATGCTCATCACTTTGCCCCTCTCTTTTTCTTTATCGTTCCTCCTTTATTGTTGTCGTAACACTATTTTAAACCACGAATTTCCGACACCAATTTGCCTTAAAGTATTGTTATGCTTTTTGGAATCTCAGGCAGCAGCAGCAGCATTGCGAGGCTTTGATTTATTCAAAAGCGAAAGGGAGCGAGAGACGTATCTCCCCCAATTAGATCTCTAGCTTTTCCTGCTTTTATTATTATTGTCTCTGCAATGTTTGGGATCTTCCAGTGGGAAGTCCTGTGGGAGGTCCTGACCATGGCCTTGCCAAAACAATTGAATTTGTGATTTATCGTACCTGATGTCGATCTAATCGCACGTTTGTTCCTGTAATTTATGCGTTAGTATAGTCTCATTGAGCATCGTTAATGGAAAAGAAAAAGAACCGTCAGAAATTGATATTCTTATCATTTTTGGAAGACTAGGGGTAATTGGTTCCCGATCGGGTATGATCCAATGAAATAAAGAAATAAAGTTATATATTGCGAAGAAATAAAGAAAAAAAGCTAGTTACTTTTATTATTTTAAAAATAATAATAATAATAATAAAGTATATGTAGTTTAGTCCGGTTTCTCTTTGGAACCGGAAACATGACCGCCTGGTTACCGGTTCCACTTTTAGGAATCGGGGACTAAACTGATGTTCCCAAGAACTGTATCTAATTGGCCAGTTTGGTCAAATTCAGGCGATTTTTGATTCAAGTGATTCATTTTGCATTCCCCTACAAACTGCCGCGTAAGCAATGGTAAATTATCTTACCCAAATCAGCTAACAATTCACGTCCTTCCACTAGCCTATGCTCACTTTTTCTTTTGGCCATATGTTTGGCGACTCTATCTCTATTTTCTCTCATCTACCAATCAATGTCTTCAAGTATCAGTAATGTTAAAAGCACAATAATTAGTTACAAGTGTGACTATAGAATTAGGTTAATACAAGAAAGCAGCACTTAATATCAACGTAGAGAGAGAACAACACCGATGTTTATCTCACGATGCAAGTTGCAAAGTAGGTATAATTAAAACCGATGTCGCCAGGATCGGAAAGTGCGACTTTCCATCGTTATCAACATATAAATTCGGTGGCTAATAAAGGCCAGTGCTAGATCTAGGGTTATGAAGAGTAAGCTTTGTAAAGCAGACGGATTCGGTTGAGTATTGTTGACCCGAAAATATCTTTCTTCGGAACTGAAATGACGCTTCATTGAAATCGGCTCAGAACAATCTTAGGAATTGTCCCCTAAGGCAAGAGAGGACAAAAATTTGCCAGCAAGAATTGTACCGTAGTGGGGGGATCGGTACATTGGAGTCACGGAAACATGAAAATACTTGTGTTAGGTTGACATCATTCGAGTTCGACACATGCGATGTAGTCAAAAGCTCGATATAGCCCTATTGACTATGGGGAATCGTAAACTCCAATTCACACCAAAAACGTCGTAATCACTAATTGCCCAGTTAGCAAAATTAAGGAAAAAGAAAGGACGAATTGAAATTCGGCCAATAAGAGAGGAGGAGCAGGTTTCGAAGGAGAGATGGAAAACCTCAATGATTGAATCTCACTGTCGGAATCAGACGGTCGGTATCGAGAGATCGTGCATGACACGTGCCTCTTTGCTGGTTCAAACATTGTATCACTCCCTCTCTCCTCTCTTTTTTTTTTAAAAAATTTTTTTCGTTAATTTTTCCATGGCCACAAAAAATGTGGAAAAGGGCAAAAATGCGGTGGATGTAAATGTCAAGATAATAAGCATTGGCTCAAAGCTTCAATTTTGCTTTTGATGGAGGGGCCTGGCCGTCTTAAGTGCTTTGAGAGAGACAAGAAGAGTCCAATCATGGAGCTCACCAATGGCATCACACTAGTTTTTCCAACCTTTCACCTACTCTTTGGATTCGAGTGCCTTTTCTCCAAAACTTCATCTCCATTCCGACACTTTCTTTTCCTTTTGATTTTAAGCATACTCTCTATTGCAAAAGAAGCTCTATTGCAAAAGAAGCAGATCTCGAGAGCATTCAAACTTTTTTGACTTTTGTCTCGAGGTCCTAATAGATATCCATGTCGTTCACAAGGACGTGTTATAATAGCAAAATGGTACGGTAAAATGGACACGGTAATATTTTAGTAATTAAGATAATTTAACAAAATATCTCATCTGGCATTTTAAGTTTTTAGAGCAATTAGTTATAGTCATGTGGAATTTTACGTGGTATGCAAGTTGAGCGTCTTGAGTGTAAATTTTTTTAGACACCTATTTTCATATCTTACTATATACATTGCAAATTCAAATTAGGCAAAAAGTTTAATTATTTACTTGCAAGAAAAACTTTAGAATATTTAAATATTAAACCATATATTCATCAGACAGTTTAAGTTTTCAGAAAAATTTGTTTAAGATGCAATGTATAAAGAGTAGCCCATAGCACGATAAGGTATTGAAAAATACTATCCCATCGCATCATTTGGTAAATTGAATTATTTTACCAATTTTCATGTACCTAGCTTTGCTCTTACTCTTTGCAAGAAAAAGTTGAAAACACAAGCACAATGCCCGAATGGACAAAAAGATAAGATCGATCCACTAGAAACGAGAGGCTTAGGTTTTAGCTGAAAAAAGAAGAGAGATAAGTAGTGAGAGCTAATTTTAGATTCCTAAAAAGCATAAAATCAATTTTGTCTAACTTTAGGGCTAATAATTTATTTCCCCCATAGTCAATGGAACACTTCAATTCTGTCGTTCTCATCCCCAATAATTGATCTGATCATTAATATAATTGATGGCACACCAAGATATTTCCCTTTGAACTACTATGGATTCCACTATGCATTTACAAAAAATCTTTACTAAATATTTCAATTTTGTCAAATTAGTCATAAATTTTTCTTTGTATCAATTTAATCCTCAACATTTTGAAGATTGCCAACTTAATCATAAACATGTTATTTGGATATTTGCTCGGAAGAATTATATCAACAAATCATCAAAAGATTTACGACTAAACTAATAAATCATCAAAAAATTTAGAACTAATTGGGCATGTATGAAAGGTTTAGAATTGAAATGACTTCCATATAATGTATTTAGGAATTTTGTGGACAAATTTTCCCTAAGAACATCTACGTCCATTCTTAAACTTCAGCTGATTAAGAAATTTAGGCCACATGTTATTAATACGGCATGGTTCCACGTGCAACATTAATTTAACCCTACAAAGCATTAAGTTCAGCAACATGCCAGCTCTTGCATCTCTTAAACCCTAACTTGATATTACCACCTAAACCGCATCTTTCAACTTTGATAATATGAATATACGTGAACGTCTTTTCGCACATGTGCCAATCATAGTACTCGACCCATATACCATGTGATCCACAAAACCCTGTGCAAGCTGTTTAAGAAAGTGTCCGATGCCAGCTATGACAATTTCGCAATGATTGGGTTTGAGTTATTAATGCTTGATTACGAAAAAAGTTTCCGAGCAATGTGATTGCAACGTGATAAATTATCAGTAATTTTTTAAATGAGCGAGACATATCTAAACACACTTCCGTTATAATTTCTCTTTTTATTTTTATTTTTTCTGTGGCACGGTGGTTAAACAAGACATTCTTGAACAAGCAGCCTTGTCGGAGTAACATATGATCCATGACCATGGTTACCCACGGAAAGTTTTACAATAATTTTCCAAACCTAATTTGTCATCTAACATCGCAATTTTGAGCAAAGAAGAAGAATTAAAAATTACATCTCACTTCATAATTGAGGTAGATCTGCTGTTTAGGGTTTAGCTAGAGTGGGATTTACTTTTCAATTTCAGTCGGGACCAGTCGAAAGTTGTCGAAAGCGTTGAGCACAAGCTGTCTAGATGTTCTTACTCAGAAGCTTCATCGGATTAGTTCGCCCAACTACCGCCATTCTCTCGTGGTGCACTTCAACCCAATCCCTAACATGATTTTCTTGGTATGATATTGTCTAGGCTCAATTTAATAGACCATGACAATCATACCCTTTTTTTTTACAATATGAAGCAATATAAATGTTGGGTTTCTCTTGAAAATACACAACCCACATAGCTATATAATGTATAATCGATTCCTTGCGTCACTAATTTGAACTTCATATTTCAGATATTGGGAAGTCATCACAGCCACTAAGATTGTCTATAACTATTTCAAGTCAATATTTTCATAACTTAAGTATCGATATCATTGTATGAATGTTATGAATGAAAATTCATAAAATGATCGTAAGATATGGGGGCACTGCTCTTACTAAATCTATTTTTTTGGGGCGCTTGCTCTCGAAATGACGTCAACCCGGAATTTCTTATATCGCCGTTACCTGATTAAACTCGTAAACTAATTTCCCATGCAAAACTCATTAAAAGAAAAAAGGACCCCAAAAAAAAAAAGTCGGATATGCAGAGTACCGAGGTATCTTCGCCTGCAAACCCTATTCCAAAAACGTTATTCGGACCAGACCAAGATTCTCTCCGTTCCCGAAACATCCATGGAAGTCGCGGGGGGAAAATGCTTCGTAGGATTCGCCCCGCCGCCGCCGGCGAACGTTGCCGTAGAACGCACGGCCTCCCTCTCTCTCTATCTCTCTCGCTGAACGTCATTAAATTTTCAGTACCACTTCGAAGAGTGACCTTCCAACCAGGCCAGCCAAATCTCGACCACTAAGGGCTACATGGTATGCCCCATCTCCCTCCTTCTCACCAACTTCTGTAGGCCACCGCATTCAACCCCGGCGGCGAGAGTTCGGTGCGGAATCACCACCGGACCGGGCTATTTGTCAGACGAGTGGTATGTAGGCGATGTCGCTTGGTATGATGGTCGCGTATAGGCGGGACCCGACATTTCCGGCGTCGTTAGATGGAAATAAGACTAAGATTCGAGAGGGGGGAAATCCATGTCTCTTTGGCTCCTTTCTTCTTTTATTATCGACAGTAGGCAACAAGAGAGGAATTGCCAAACGAAAAGAAGTAGAATTCAAAGACGGAAAAAGAAAGAAAAACCCTAGAAAGAAAAGAAACCAACTCCTCCTAGCTTGTTGCATTTAGAGAGTGCTAGAGCTTCCATGCAATGGCAAAGCAGCCTCGCCGTCACCACCGTCGGAAAGTGTCTCTCGACTCGACTGATGCTAAAGATACAAGGATCGATTCACCAAATGGGTTTACGAAGAGACCATGCAAACCGGAAGCCGGAAGCTCCGGCAGCGTTTCATCCCGTCGTGAACCGATTTGGTAATCCGATCTTTATGTGTTTTTAGCATTTGCCGCGTCAGGGCTTTGCGAAATGCATCCGGATTATGCTTATGAACTTCCCCTCCGGCGACGGCTACCCTTATGAAAGATGTCCCTCGAGATTCACTACCGCGAGGAAGAAAACTACACCGTGTCGGAAAACGACGTTGCTTCCTGTCGTCGCCGCTCAGCCCCACACGCCATAATGGTACGGCGACTCCACCGAGGCCATGGTTTTCTGCTGCCTGAGGTCCTTGTGGAACTTCCTGATGAACTCCTCCGCCGCCGCATCGACCAAGCCGCCGTCCCCGTCGTCGTCCTTCAGCGGGAACGGCGAGTCGGTGATCCTCAGCTGCCGCACCACGGGGCTCTTCCCGAACCCCGGCAGCAGCATGGGCGACGCCTCCACGACGTCGGCGCTGTTCAGCATCTCGAGCACCTTCTGGACGGCGCCGATGGCCACCGCGTCGTTGTAGCGCGGCGCGAGGTGGTGGCGCCGGCGACTGTGGTGGTGGCGGTGCTTGCCGCCGCGCTTGGGGAAGAAGGGGTTGTTGGCTGGGGTGTTGCTGCAGCTGAACTCGTACTCGCGGAGGGCAAAGGAGGAGGCGGAGACGCAGGCGACGTCGTCGTCGGAGCGGCAGGTGAAGGCGGAGTAGTGGTGGAGCATGAGGCTGCCGATGGCCTTGCCGGCGAGCTTGCCGCGCTGGAGCAGGACGTGGAGATCCACCATCAGCTTGCTCTTGGAGAACAGGCCCTTCCTCATCGCGAACGCCACCGCCCGTACAACGCTCCACAGCTTCTTCACCACCTCCGGCGTCCTCGGCTCCATCTCCATTATTACAGAGCAGAGCAGAGCAGAAACAGAGGAGAGGGAGGGAGGGAGGGAGGGGCTTTTTCGTCTTTTTGACGTTTTTGTTTTCGGGGTTTTGGTTGAGGAGGAGGGAGATAGGGGGAGGGAACTATTTAAAGGGGAAGAAAATAATTTAATTTTTTTTTTTTCGATATGAGATTTAAGAGGAATTTTTAAATGGAATTTAACATCCTACCACGCGCTCCACCGTGGCGCGTTGTCCTGACTTCTAAAGTGAAGGAAGAAAAAGCTTCGAGAATTCTCCCCTCTTATGGGCCATGGCTTGGAAATTTTTCTCGCGCGTGGATAATGCCCCTTTGGAAATAATAATTTCTACGTGTATTTATTTATGTATTTATTTGTGGTTCAGGGGCATGAGCGCATACATCCGATGTGGCGAAGGCTCGGGGAATATTACGCATGCCCAAGAATTTATAAACTCTATAATTAAACCTACAAGATGATATTTTGATTCAAAGCCGTTTCCACATAATTAATAAGATTTATATATGTAATATATGATACTTTACCTAGAAAATCTTGGACACATTTACCGACTGCACCAACCCTTAGGAATAAGGATATAATTGTCGATGTATATAATAATCGTCTCTTTTGTTGCAGCTGAAAAAAATAATATCTTATTTATTCGATTTTGTTAATTACTTTGTGTAGTTTGTAACTTTTCAAGATTGTATGTACTTCTTTACTATGCTGCCTGCATTTTGCATTAGAAAAGTTATTTTATCTATTAGCATCCAGTAAATTCCAGTGTACTTGTTATTGTGCTTAGAAAAAGAGTAGCAACTTTTCATGATGCAAACTAGTCTTTAACCTATATCAAATGAAGAGTTTATCCTTTTGGTAAGTAATCTTTCATCTTGAAAATAAATTTTAATATATCGATAAGTACAAAAGAAACTTTTTCAATGCGATAAATAAGTTTTGAAACTGGAAAAAGCAATTACTTATATATTACTAATATTTTTATTCTCCACAAGTTTACTAGTTTTCGTTACTAAAAGGTTAGTGCCAACACCTCAATGATGGTAATTTCTTTTATAACATGTCATTAACCGGCATATAAATTACTTAATATTTCCTTAATCAGCTTTGCACCCACACACACATATATATATATTTGCTTAATTCGATCCAATGATTCACATGGTTTTCATTAAAAGTTCATGGGTTCAAGATGCACTTGCATAATATCTATTTTTAACCTCAATGCTACATGGAATCCACTGCACATGTCAATTTGCCATTCAATCATGTCGAAGGATCCATAAAAGGGTAACCTCCCACGAAATCAGTAGCTGATTGGCTAAACCCAATCGCTACCTGGCAATCCAATCGCTACCTGATTGCCTCATTATCTATCTGAATTTCAACTCGCTTAACTTTCTTGATAAACTATCTATATTAGATCGGAGTGAGATTTATGATACTTGTGAATAATATAAGAATGTCACCATACTATACTGTTTCGAGATTACGTCTCTTTTCATAAAAATAGATTAAGGCTAGAGTTTAGGATCGAACTAGGAGCAAGCTGTTGCTGGTCTGTACAAGTCGAGCTTAGGCTTTCGAGCGATCGAGACGGCCCGAGGGTTTTTTTGATTCATTAATAAAACAACAAACCGGTGGCTCTTAGGCTCTCCACTACACACTTTAGGCCGTTGGATATTTTGTAGATGCTTTGGAAAATGATTTCTTTCTTTCTTTCTGGAAGATTACCGGAAGGTCCCTGTTCGGGGGCAATTATTACGAAAGGGACACGGACTCGATTGATTGATCTGGGAGGTTGCTGTCACTCCGGTCCTCAAATGTCAAAGCACACATCAACTGCCCTGCTGAGGTGGCTGGCGAAAGCAATTTGATTGGCGGGCGGCTTAAGGAAGGAGTAGGATCGAGTCCACGCAAGTAAACCATCGGTTTGACTGAAATTTGATCCTTGGGGCAAATGCATGATGGCAGATAGTTAAGGGTTGGTTTTGACTCGGGGAAAGGTAACTTTTTTCCCTAATTTCCTTCCAAATCGTCCAAACGAGATAGAAGTATATATATTTTTACTGCTAAAAATTCATAAAGATTGTAAATAATTGTGCACGACATTTTCTCCCCAAACCCTGAAATTAAAGTACTTCTTAGATCTTCCGAGATTTCAGGATTTGTCACCAAATAGTTGGTGTCTTTTGACACTAACTAGGCGCCACTTTGCCCATCAATGGATCTACCATTGAGGGTTGATATGCCGATACCCGCATTTTAATAATCCTCAATTTAATACAATATCTTTATCGAGTCTCGTACTCAACTCTATCCTTTTGGTATTTTACGTCCAAAGATGCCGAGATCTCCATATTCCCAAACAGAGCAATTTAAAAACTTACTCAAATTCAAAGAGGGTTTTTGGATATTCAAGAATAATTACAAAAGGCCTTTATAAATATTGAATATAAGTTAAATATACAATTCAGTGTAGAATCTAAAGCAGTCATTATTTTCCACCTCCGACCAGACTCCCGATTAGTGGTACGCATGTGTTTCGTAGAAGAAAAGGTTTGCGTTCTTTTTTTTTTCTATCGAGTTTTGAGGATCGTTCCTCCAATCGATATATGAGTTAAAGCCAAGTATAGATAATATATTCACTGCCGATCGAAAGTATGACGTTGGTAAAACTTCGAGAGGAAAATCAAAGTACAGAATATCGGGAGATGGGTAAGACTAAATTCTACGGATCCTGTTTTCCAACACGACAATCGAAGAACCGGGCCGGCTCCGGACATCCATGATTGGTCACCTCGAGGTGCAAATTGAAAGATTGCGACATGTCCTAACAGAGTTTGAATCGTGTCCCGAAATCGAAGAAGATGAACACGCCTTTGCTTACGGTACGAACGCTGCTCTTGCTGCTCTCGCATTTGATGGCGACGATGAATCGGATGCCAGCCATTGCCCAGGTGGTTGCCATATTAATTCAACCACGTAGTCTCGTGACACGTGGCCGGACATGAGAAGATCAGAAGTCAAAAGTAAAGATGTGGCTGCACGGGCATGCCTACGTGAGTAACACCGGTTTTATTAGGTTAAAAACTCAGCCAGTGTACCATGATCTTATGTCGTCTGGCCACTGCTTTCGCCGTAACCGACACGACCGTCTAGATCATGACAGAAGTTAAGCTTGAGGCATGCGATGCTTCAATTAATTAACTCGAGTATCCGTCAACAGATCATATTGACATCATCTGAAAGAGATACGAATAGTAGGGATACAAGTCATTTGAGGCATTTTGAACCTTATTGGGTCTTTGGTGATACATATGTTATGAATCCCGATGGGTTTTAATTGACTAATGCGCTTTAACGTAGTGATAACTAGAACACCGGACCTTAGGAGAGGGAGCTCAAGCTAATGACGTCACTTCCGAGAGTTAGCATGTATCCAAACTTTTCAATTTGATATTACTCATGACAAACTTCAAATCACTTTTTAGAATATAATCCCATTTGTTCTAGAATTTCATAGAGTTAACATCTTGAAATTGTAAATAAAAAAGATTTTGCCAAGTGCTCGTTCGAAGAAGAAAAAGCTTTGGCTCAATCCACCACGTGTAACATTTCAAGGATATGGCAAATCACGATTCTATGTATAAGATAGAAAGGAAAGGTGGAGGCCACATTAAAAAAAAATGGTGACTTTCTAAGCTAATCCAACTTTTACAAAGTAAGTGGATAAGTAAATCTCAATCCCTCTAGCTCTCAAAGAGATTTCAACTCGTTGTCAATTGAAAACGACATGTCCATCATGGCACTCTATGCTAATTTTTTTCCAAATAATTGCAGGGCAAGCCAACAAAATTTCAAAAAAAAAAAAAAAGGAAAAGAAAAATAATAATAAGAGGAAAAGTGTTGAATTGCTTGTGGAATCCACCTCAAGGAGCTCATCTTGCGGGATTTTCCAACACTTCTGTTTTCTTCTCTCTTTTTGTATTCTCCAGTGGCCACCCTCTTTTGGGTATAGCTTGATTGATGATGAATCTTTTTGTTTTCTCATCAGGGAGGATCCAATGTCATGGAGCCCCCACCGCCACTTATCCCGACACTACTGGCCGATGATTTGGACTCATGTTGGTATATAATTAGCTCCACTTGAGATATTGGATAGACTCGAGCGATGGATTGTGCTTCAACAAAAAAAACAAATTCAAAATATAAGATAAGCGTGAAATTTTGTAGGATCACTTCAATTATTTTAAAAGTTTAAATTATTAAATGAAAGTATAATTTACCATTAAAATAGTCTATTACTTCCCGTCACGTTTAATCTGATATTTTTATCTAGTACTAAATTTGGATATATTTAAATAGAAAGGTGAATGGGTATGGAAAGATTTGAATTTCCTCTTAAGTTTTTAGATGAAGATATGATTTGATATTTTAATATTCTATCAAGACAAACTTGTAGTAGTTTCTCAAAATCCGTATTCTTATGTGATACTTGAGTCATCGACAATAGGTATTAGAAAATGCAATAAGAAAGCCTAGGAAGGAGGATACATGAATATAAGACCCATCGAAACTCTATAGATAGACAACACGGGATACTTTAACGATAGGGATGCAGGAATGGGAAAGAGCGGACCGACCCCTTTTCCTGCCTCTAGCTAATGAGTGAACTACGATATTTTCAGGTTGGCATATTCGCTTTCAATGATGTATATTGTAGTTTGCACATGCATGGCGACCCCCCAATTTTGATGGACTAGTTCTCTTGCATTATTAGCTTTATATGTGACCGCTCTAGCAAAGAAGAGGAGTTTCATCTGTTGCCCGTGATTAGTATTGAGCTACCAGTCATCGGTTCCAGAAAGGCATGCAACAAACAAGCACTTTGTCACATTATTTTCTTTAACCCTAAGTTTCTCTAGCATTCTCTTCTGATTCTTTCTACATTCTTCCTTTTACTCTCTTTTCCATTGCACTACACACAATGCAAACCTATAGTTCAAATTGAATTGAGGGTCTTTGAATTCACTATATAATTGTGGGTGCTTCTCCTGAATCTCTTTGCCTCCTTAAGGAAAGGAAAAATAGGAAAAAAATTTCAAATGGAAGTAGAATCAGTTACATATTGAATGGGATGAGGTTAAGATTTATTATTTGAGTTGATTCAATTGATAGATTCCCTTTTCTTGGGGGCACCTTACTAAAGCTGTCCGACACAAGAAAAGAAAAGCAAACCCCATCATTATTGGGAGGGGCACCACCCATGTCTTTGCTCCTTTCAATGAAAAAACGTGTGTAAGAGGCTTTGCTTTTTGGGGTTTTACTTTGACAAGTTTGTGTCTGTGTGTGGAGGTGTGACTTTGTCGGATGGAATCCATTAGACTTTGTTCATGGCAGACCCAGCAAAGGATGCTTTTTTAGGGTTTCGGTAGGAACCAAAAGGGGAGAGGAATATAAAATAATCACTAAGGATATAAGCGTTGATTCACAGGACATTCGGATCATAATTAGGCATTCAAGTAAAATATAGGATTTCGAGTTAGAAAATCAGTCTTTATATCTCCAGCAATATTCTAAAGGAAAACCCAATTACAATTTAGTTTTTATGTAATAGTTTAGACATTTCATGAACAGTTAATAGTGGTTTTTGAAAGTTCTTTAGATCCTGTAAAACCAATTATTCTATGCGTGAACCTCGTCGAGTTAGAAGTTGGTGATTGTTCCAGACTTGACGGATGGGAAAAGGTTAATTTGTTGAGCGAAAGTTAATCAGAAACACTATCCGACAGCCCTTTACATGTCGAGCGCTCTTAAGAAAGACATTAATTATGTTTTTCCATTTCCCCAGAACTTTAATCAAACGGATGATCAATCATGAGAGAGGAGAAGATGGTGTGGTTGAACATCTCCGGAGCTTCTCCCGCAAGAAAAGTAGGGAGGAGGGGGCTGTGAAGTCAAAGGCCACTGTAGATTTCGTTGTCATGAAAGATATATATATTATTTTTTTTTTTTTTGCTTCGAAAAGCTAATCGACGGAGTAAACTAGGAGTGAGCTGTTTTCACTGTGACAATTTTATATCGAAGGGTGTACTTTATTGTCCAAGAGCAATAGACATTTGCTTGTAATTTCAGGAAAAAGTCAACTCCAGACATAATTACAAGGGACAACCCTAAGAGAATTCTTTGATTATCAATTGCAAGATAACTATAGGTGCAAAAATTTCAGGAGCCCAACTGTATATTGAGCTGCATCTTTAAAATTTCCCTCTTATTTTTAAGAGATTCTCAAGCAAATCAAAATGGAAATGTTGCAAGGGTTCCCTTGAACCCTTGGTCAGAGTGATTGAATATGTGGTTTGGGAACACATTATTACGCTAAAGCATTTGCACTCTCGAAGTTTGAAATACACATCTAAATCCACTAGTGAAAAGAATCTATATAGAATTGCTATTTCCATCAAATTTAAACTTTCCTATGGACGGCTTCAATGCTTACGCAAGTATCATTTCGACTAGGGAGCTTCTCGCCATTACCACGACTCAATCGAAAACGACCCCGATGAAAGCGAAGATCTAATCATCTAATGCATCATTCCATAATCTCGTGAACATCGAGCATCCGGTTAGCTTCCCACAATAATTTCTCAAGGAAAGGACCATCGAAGCAATTAATGTAGATCGATATTTTATGCTGAAAATTGAGTCTTTGAGACTTACTGGCCACCAGAAACTAGAAGGGTGGACAATCCTTTCACTCGGGATTGACCAAAAGAAGGCGAATTGAATAGATCGTAGGCGAGGGTATAAGGGCTTAATTTCGACAGCTACTTGACGAAGCAGCTTGCAAAGCTTGAAAGAGACTGAAGAAGCAACCAATATCACTTAATCATGGAGGGTCTAGGATTCTGAATTTTCTGACTATTCTATTGAATTTCACATTGCTTGCAAGGCTGTGTAGAAGTAGAAACCCACTCCAACGAGCCACCATTTCGGATCTTCTCAACCACCCTTCGAGGATCCTTCTTCGTTTCTTTAAAGAGACACGAAATTATGAATCTCTTTCTCTTTATTGCCAGCATTTTTAATATTGTAACCGATTGGTGGTCCGGCCACGGCGAGGAGACGTACTTGCAGACCTGTTCATTTCAAGTCATTTTCCGTGTCCCTGCAAGCCCAAAACTCAAACCTAATAATCATCAATCGACCCACATTTCTTGTTGGCGACATGTGGTTTCAATCGATGCAGCTCATGCAAACCATCGAGACGTTCAGGGGTTTGAGAAAGAAATCTGTGTGCATAGCTGCATCATTTTGAATTCGACTTCTCAAATCAAGAAGTACAATCGAGCCCATTATACGTGCGATATTTCGTTGGGCCCGATAACCTACCGAGGGGCTACTCGTCTCTACCGAAAAAAAAAAAATCTCAAACAATAAACCAGGTCAAAGCAAATACGTGCCCCCGAACACATACTACTAGCTAGTGCTTGATGGTGGCGGGAATTGACAGAGGTGCCTCCTCTAGATTTTGTAAAAGGCATTGTGTCTCCTCTCGATTTTGCAAAAGGCATGAGCAGTAAAAGTGGCTTAAAAAAAGGCGTTAAAGAAGATGAATGTAGTATCTGTTACATCGTAACATGGTACAGATGTGCATACAAGTGAGTCAGCCTTACCTTTGTTTAGCTGATTCACCCCGTCGGTGATACAGTAACCTACAAAACTGAGGTCGAGGAACCTGCCCACCACAAGGGGCACTCTTTGTTGATTGGGTCGAGGACTAGTCAATTACGTTTGGCATCCCTCGAAAGCACAAGCAGGGCAACTATCAAGGCCAAGCACTCAGAGCCAGATAACGTGCATCACGCTCACTTCCGAACTTCCCAGCTTTAATTGAAACTACAAGCAATCTTCTACCTCATCTGGGACGTGCAACTTTTCTATCTCAGCCTGTCAAAAGATTATAAAGATAAAGAGGGAGAAACAGAGCCGATGCTTAGCAGGAAGAGGCAATTGTGAGAATTATCTCAGCTAAAGGAGAAGCAAACTAAAAAGAGCCACATGCATTTCCTCATATAAAAGCCAAGAACAGGAGATTATAGCTGATTCAGCCAAAAAAGGAATGGCGCAAAGTCAATCACCTTAATGGTGGCAACATCGGTTGCTGATGGTTTTAAATCCAGAGCAAGGCCAAAATGTAGCATGGCCTGGGCGTGCATGTTCCGTGACTTGTAAATCTTGCCCATCAGAGCATACACGCTGCTTTCGCGAGGGGCATATTCTTTGAGCTCCTCTAGGACTTCTAAGGCTTCGTCAAGCTTTTCCAGGCCGATGAGTATATTAGCCTTCTGATACATGGGAAGAGGGTTCTTTCTATCAGCTAAAATAGCTTTCTCCATCATCATCAAAGCTTTTTCACTTCTCTGTCAAATGAAGGGAATAAATATTCAGACAGATGCAACTAAACAATAATAATTCCTCTTCAATCAAAGTAATAAATGATTCAATGCAACTAGCAGTCCAACCTTCAAGGCATGCAAAGCTGTTCCAAGGTATGACATAATAACTGAAGAACATGGATTTATCTCAAGAGCCATGTGGAAGTGATGCTCCGAGAACTCAAACTTCTCTTGGCGAAGATAGACCATTCCAAGCCCATACCAGGCATTATAGTGTCTAGCATCGACTCTAAGGGCAGTCTGATAACTTTTAATCCCATTTTCAAAATCCTCCAAAGAAACATACCTGTAGAAACAATGCAGAGTAAACTTAAGACAACATGATCAAAATCTGACTTAAGCAGCAATTTGGAAGATTTTGCCCTGTATATGTGACAGATGAAAAGGAAGGAACAAGAAAAGTGAACATACTCATGACCACAAAGAGTATGGGCATATGCAAATTTTGAATCCAGCTGCACCGCTCGCTGGAAATTCTTCAGTGCAGTTTCATGGTCCTTCTGCAAGCTATAGCAATTACCCATGGCACACCTGCATTTATTGAACAAATGCAGAAGTATAAGGAACAAAAGGTGCTTGTTATTGACAGCCCACTCCGACCAGAAACCCAAAGAGGACTTAAAGCATATTCCATACAGTGCATAGGTTTAGCTTATAATGTACTTGACAATTTATCGACAAAATAAATATTCAGCAGTTACAGCAACCAGCAGATCTAAGTAGTCCAGTTACACATGCTCAAGGGGAAGATTAGGTTCTGAACTAATTATTAGCTAGGGTGAAGGTACCATGATTGAGAAGCTAGACGGTCCGTTGCAATCAGCTCTTGAGCTAGGTAACTTAACTTCATATCTTCCTTTAAATGCTGCAAAGAATGGAGAAACAAAATTAGCAAACAATAAGAAAACCCCAACAGGTAAACAGCTCAATCCACTGGCATCTTAAGAATGGAGTCACAGATGGAAGCCAGGCTACTGTTACTTGAACTTGCAAAAACTGGGAGGCAGATTTACATCTCAATCTGACAACAGACGAGAGCATCTGAAGAATGGGGATCTTACATAAAGAACAGTTGAGTAAATATCCATTCCTTCTAAACTATAGGGAGATGCACGACGAGCCAGATTAAAGGCTTGATCAGCTTCCATATAATCGACCAACTCAAAGTACGCTTTGCCAACCTGCAAATATTGCCACATTCAATCACATAACATATTGTTACTGCACATACACTAGCATTGCCTAATAAAAATAGACAAATTTTGTGTATTTTTCTGCTTCTTTCAACACCTGGCGGCAAAGAAACTTTCATCTTCTTTCAAACCACTGAGCCAGCACAGACAATGAAATGTAAACACATTTTCAAGATCCCACCACAAACTATAAGAATGCAGCAGAAAAGACAGCCAACAAAAATTTCTTGCTTTAGATTGACAGCCTCTAGTTTCTGTATTTGTCTAAATTGATAGTTACATACGAAACTAATACACTCAAAGAGATGATAACATCTCATGAAGGGGAATTTTCATCAACATTACCTGTGAAAGCACCCAGCCTGTATTGTAATGCCTGTGAGGAAGTCTCGAGTAAATATCTAGCGCATCCTGTGCAAAGGAAAAAAATAGTCAGAAAAAGGAACATTATAAGAATATGAGAACACAATCTTTTGCCATTACAAAGGCAATCCAGCAGTACCTGACATCTGTACATGCAGGAAAGCCTATAGGCTTCCCCGAATAATCTTAGCAGACCTAATACTTCTGCCGTGCCAGTTAAAACCCTTGCACTAGTCAGTACAGGCCCAGCAACAGGCACGCTTGCTCCTTCTTGATCAAAGGTTCTATTGTCCCCCGAAGGACAAGAACAATTTGCCAACGTAGGATTGAAACGAGAATCATCAGTAACCTCATTCCGTACACCTAGAAGATGTAAATAAAGACAATTTCTAGTCATTGAAATCATTAGAACGGAACAAATGAGGACTTGCCAATAAAGTAAAAGCGGCACGATTGAGTTCTACTGTGAAATTGGCCAAACAACCCAAAAGAGAAAGCTCTGCCCAGTTGAAATAGAAACAATAACAGGAAAAAACTATACTTCTGCACATTTATGCAAATTTTAAACAGAGAATGATATATTTCAATGCACCTCCTTCATGCCACAAAAAACACTTTAAAACAATAACACTGTACAAACACTTCATTTTGAGCCACAAATTTGGGACTAAATGAGTGGAACACAAATAGCCAAAAGGGATTAATTAACTATGCCCTTCCCGATATTAACAAAGCAAGCAAACAACAAGGACTTCTAAAGATTTCCAACTCGAAGAAATGAGTTTATGAATTATAATTGTCTATGTATGTTGACAGGCACATGGGGTCCTAGAGGCTGGATCATGTCCCCATTCTTAAGTGGGCACTTATCAATCTGTTTTCTTCAAATTCAGGATGCACTGCCATTAAGGAATGAATCGTAATCCCTCATTGCTTCAAGCGTGGCATCCAAACTTAACAACCACTAATCTGTACTTCTTGACAACTTATTATAGCAGTTTGAGAATATCCGTTCACAGCCCTTATTAAGTTCCAAACGATTCGCATAATACAAAATTTCTCTTAATACACCTAAAAGAAAGTGAAATTGTTCTTGTTCAGATACCCCACAAAACAACAAACCAATAGGATTAACAGTGACTTATTTCGGTACCAATGAATGCCAAGGCTACACAGTTGAGTATGCTTCATACTCACCATGAAAAACTTCTAAAATCAAAACCATCATTAGACCCATGAACATGCTTCCAAGATTACTTGATAGACTTGAAGCACAACCATGCCCATTCTCTTACATCAGAGTGATAGAGCATGCCTTCTCTTATACATATATGATGTGGTAAGATTCTTCCAACTCATCAATTTAAGTAAAATCAGAAAATCGTTACTGGATCAGAAACATCACCTTCATCAGAATTCTCACTGGCCCATGACTGTCCTTTTCGGACGGTCACAGCACGGAGTGCCGCAGAACTAGGTTTTAAACTTCCAAGATGCTTAGAAGAGTTACTAGCACCATTTCCAGCAACTGATGTTACATTTGTAGTTGCATTTGTCGCTGCATCTCCAGCAAGTCTAGTACTTCGTCGTGGACCGGAATCAGAAAATAATCTTCCTGATATCTGAAATAGACATTAATTATGAGAAGAAACTTGAATTTTTTTGTTACACCAACCAGCTATATTCACCTCAATATCGAGAGTGAAAAGGGCATGAACGCCCTATAACAACAACAAAAACTATCAACTTGCTATTTTATCAGCGTAATAAGTTCATTCAAATAACTCGGAAGCAAAAAGATTAGTCTTCTAGATGTCTTCAACTAAGAAAAGTGGTCGGCATAAGCTTCTGCTGAATAAGTGAAAACCCTCTTTGTTGGCCTACTTCTTTTCTTTTGTGGGTGAGAAAATTCTCAACCTATTATTCTGCCAAGGATTCCAGAACATCTAAGGCCCACCTCACATGCCTAAGTTTTCCTGTTAAGTCCAAGAACTGATCATGTTGGCACTCAAGCTAATATTTATCTAACAACTGTTTGAACTTGGGCGATGACTCCCATTTAAAAAATGAAACTGAAATTTCAATATTGCCAGTCAATCTAACCCAGCCATTTAATTAGATAAAACAAAATTTATAACCTTTCGCAATTTTCCTTCATCTACAAACTTTCTTCGAGGAGCTTGAATCGTTGAGTTTACAGTTGACCTTGGGGAGCTATCAGCACCAAGAGCACTCAAGTTTGGTCCATTTGGATGCATATTCCTACATGGTGGTGGGGGTGCAGCACCTGACAACTGCAGAGACTTTAAAAACAATAACATCCAGACGATCAATACTATAAAAAATATTAAATCTTAAGAGCCAAAATTAGATGAGACATAGTTATATAAGCATACATCTATTCAAATAAACACTCAACACGAGAAAAAAATTGCTGTTCCAGTCTTATAAATATAGAGCGAAGCATGGTTAAAAATTTAGGCTGATAAGTCATCACATCCTTTCAATAGCTTCTACAATAGGGCATGCAATACAACATAGCCTCGTGTTAGTCAGAGGGGGGATGGTGAAGCAAAGTAAGAGTTATAAGGTCGTTAAGTTTAAAAAGTTTCATAAAATTAATCTGACTTTCTAAAGCCAGAAGTACCCGACTTTTTTCCCAAGTCAAAAAATGACTCCTGCATGTAGGAAAATAACTTCCACTGAAAAGGAAAACTAAATAAAGAATCTAGACTTTAGCAAGGATGACACAAGGAGGGTTTGTGGCTCCAAAATGAGGAATGAAAAATGGGAAATCCCTTGTCTAAAATGTAGTATGAGAGGTGTAGGCTTCCTTTGATCTTTATTTGCCGAAAACATCAGTTCTTTTCTTACATTAAGATTGCACGATATGATTAAATCATAGTTAACACAGTAAGTAACATGGTTGAACAAAAGTATCAATTAAATATATTTCCTAACACAGATTATTAGCATTAGAGACATAATGTGAAAGTATCATATAATTTGCATTGAAACAGTAGGAATGTTGATTTCTGTGTTTACTAACTGGCATATTACAAGGCAGAACATGCATTCCACTCAAAATCACAAACTTCCAGGTGGTGACCCTAAGTTGACACTGTGGACATCAACTCGTGGACCAGTGAACTTTGGAAGAGTTCGATTGGAAATTACAAATCAAACCACTAGCCAAGCAGAAATCAAGTGAAATTGAGTTATTAGGCATGTCATGCTTTTCACCAGATGACTCATTCAGTTATATTAGGGACAGCAATTCATGCTGCATCTCGTATTTGTATCAGTTATTTGTGTCATTTCATTCCCTCATTACAAATGTATGAATTCCAGTTTCTCATTAATTTGCTTAAGATGTGCCAATTTGTGTACATTTTGAGCTGTTCGTGTCACATTCACATTTCTCTCAAAAAATTCGTCTCATGTTTGACTCGTATTCTCCAGTCATTTCAAGAATTGCCACCCCTAGCCATGGCAAATAGCAAAGAATATTACTTATCACCCATTCATACCAAATTAAACAGTACCTTACCTGTGTTGCAACTGGGGAAGGAGTATTATATAGAGACAACTGAGAAGATCCACCATTTAGAGGCTGACCAGAACTTCGGGAAGATGCAGTAGTTCCATGGTAGCTTCCAGCAACATCCCTTGCATTATTGCCTAGCATTTGTTTCAGTTGCCTTGAGCTCACATCATCCATTGACCTCCTGGCAGAATTCACGTTGTGATCCTCACTTGACATATCAGCATTTTGAGGGGGAAACCCATTGGGCAAGTATTGCTTATGAATACTAACAGCAGCTGCCTCACCGAAAACTGCAGCCGCTTCTTCAGCAGAACCTAAAAAGTCATCAAAAGATGATGAATGAGACTCAAATGTGGAGGAAATCCTGTACATGACCAACCAATCAGAAGGTTAATATTCATTAAGTAGCGAGAACCCAATGTGGCAATCTTGTGTAAGATTCATGTAGCTGTCACTAGATAAATACCACTATGGAAGAAACGCGATAACCTCAAACTTAATAGACAGATACTCAAGAAACTCAATCCCACTTTAAGCATCACAGAATAAAAAAATAGGCCCTTCTCTGAATAAATACATGAATATGGGTTTAAAATTATAATAAAATTGACACAGAATTTCAAATGGATGCTTGTCATGGCCATCATACTACAATTACAATGAAAAAATAATGGAGAAACCTCAGAATCTGGGAATAGTCAGAAAAAAGTTACTGCTCTGTGCACGGAGCATTTCCATGTTTTATTCACCAGACAGCACTCAGATAACATTTGCTGAAGAAGTCAACTTATACTTGAGAAGTGTAGACCAGGTCAATTTAATTCTAATGGTTTTCTACTACTTCCAAGTCCATCTACTAAGCACTTCAAATAAATAAAATCAAACAAATAAATTTATTGAAATATGTGCCATTATCATTGCTGAAACTCAGAGTCATGCAAGAGAAAAAGGATATCTTTGACACAAACCTAAGGAACAGAGCTCCTCATATGCAGCCCACAATAAAGGATCTATTGACAAAGCTTGCTTGAAGTGAAGGATGGCACCTCTCGTTCTATCAGTATATCTATGAGAAACAAACATAGAAAGGTAAGGAACTTCATGTTTATGCGAAAACAGATTAACTAGCAAGAACACCATATTCTTTCACGACACTTTAGTCAGGCAAAGATTATGCCATGTCTAGACTTATAAAGCCAACAATGAAGAATGTAATCTCGAACCATTTCCATACCAATGAAACATGCTTAACCTGGAAAAAAGCACTAGAACTATAACAGGTGTCACAGAAAAAAATAGTAACAGAAACATGAAATAAAGGAAAGAGAGCTTTCATGACCTATGCATCGCAACTCTGGTGGATGTCACCCAAAACTATTCCACAATCACAGTAGGAAGCAGCTATCCCCCAAAGAATACAACAATGACTAGTATATGCTCAAAGACAACGCAATTAGCATTGCCTATCTCTGCTTGAACATGGGGTCACTGATTTAGCACTCCAAATTGCTAGTGTACTATGAATCAAGACATGTGCTTCAGATCGTGAGAGAACCAGTGCATTATGTTTTGTTTGATTGCACAGACCATAGATCATGTAAATGACCCAGCATTTGCTAATTAGATTACACTGACCACAGGTCATGTAACAAATCTAGGATTTGCTAAGACTTATAGCTCCTATCATGAAAACTATGTAAGCTACATCTAGACGTACAGAAGTTGGGCTTTGCCCTGCTACAAGCAAAGTGAAGAATTCTAAGAATGTAGCGAAAATGGTAAATGGAAGAGCTAAAACATCAGGCTAGATTGTTCAAGGGTAAAGCTTTTCCTTCCACCACTAGCTTATTTGTGTTAGTACTACCACATTTCTAATTTAGTAGACTGGACAAAATGTGCATGGCTACTTCCTTTTCAGTTTGAATAAGAGAATACATCCTCTTACCTTTTCTTCCTTACAGGGAAGCTCTAGTTACCATCCACTTTCCTCCTAAACAGATGGCTACATCTTAGTGCCCTCTTTTTAGGCCAAATACATTTTACTGCCCTTGAAAATGCAAAGTTTTGATGCAGTTCTTTAATCCCTCCTCCTTTCAAAAGAAAAGGAAAAACATCATGGGAAAAAAAAATGATGAAATTATCGCAGCCTAGTTTTATACTACATCTTGCTTCATTTTTAAAAAGAAAGCCTATAACAATAAGTAACAGAAGGGGGAGTGATTCACAACCTTCAAGAATGAAGGAGACTGTGTGAATCATTTATTGTTGCATGTAACTGAACCAGACTGATCTTGACTCTAGATTTTCAATCTTTCAAGGGGGAGAGAGAGAGGGAGATGAGGGGTTGCAACACAAAGTTTGTCCTTGGAGAGATGCCATTAATTCTTCTGTCAGAAAGAAAGAAGTTACTAAGATGACTCCTCTACTTGTCTTTTGGCCCATTAGAAGAAAAGAAACAAGATAATATTTCAAGAAGTTAAAATTTCATAGTTTACATTTTAGTTTTATAAAAGTCATTTTTGCTATATTGGGGAAGTTCGATTTCATGCTTCTAGTTTGTTGGAAATGTTAGAAACAAACTTTGGGGCATAACTTTTGTATTTGGGTGGCATCCCCTCTTAAGTCGTTTTGTATTGGGCCAGTACCCCTTGGTACCTCTTTAATAGAGTTTTCCTTATCTCTAACGAAAATGGTAATTTCAGAGAAGCAGATTCTCAAACTATTTTTGGTTCTTTCACCTCTGTCCACATTTTATATATGACTTAGCATCTATATCATCAACTACAAAAACAAGAAATCATTTTAATTACTCCCAATTGACAATGCATACAAGAAGGATGCTATCAGGATTATTGTGCAAAAAAGCAATAACAACCTGTAGATAAGGCCAAGAAGGTAGTGACCAGCAGCACCATTTGGAACCTGCTTGCAGCACAGAACAGCAATTAGTAAATGACCTCATCCATCAAACCAAGCCATAAGCAATACAAGTTCTGTCAAACAACGTAAAATTAGACTGATATAAACTACCAGCAATGAAATCTATACTAATATGAAATAAATTGAGACCACCGGCTTCATTTGCACAGGCAGACCACATACCTCTGCCCTGGGCTCATTAGCAGAGCATAATGCTGACTCAGCCTCTTTGAGCAGATCCATCTGAAAACATGATATTGCAAACAAGTAGCGTGATTGAGGCATTTGTGTCCCTTCACATAAAGAATACTTCAATCAATCAGGGAAACAAAGATCCAAGAAACTTTACAGAAGGAACCCAGTAGAGAGGGAGGGGAGGGGGGCCCCAGGATAACAAGAAATTCAGCAGAAGACAAACTATCAGTGACGCATGAAGTCACAAAGGAGACCATCCCTACCCTTCAGAATGTGGTAAGCACAGTAAGCTTTATTGTTCTGCAGGTAGCAACCGGCCAACAACTGCAGATTCACCTGAAAGCAACCAAACGACCCAGAACTCAACTCCAGCACAAATAAATCGGGACCAGGATCAGATTTATAAAGAAATTAGCCACCAACGCAACGCCATCTTCTAACCAACAGATTAGGCAAAAAGGAATACAGAACATGTACCCAAAAAAAAAAAAAAAAACAGAAACTCATCATCCGAAGCAGCCGTTCGGCTGCTACAGTAGGAAAAACCCACGCAAAACGAAGCGCCGAATCGCCAGCGCAACATTCAAAGAGGAAGCCAGCCCTCCAATCGCGTATCATTCACAACAGCAGCAAAAGCTCACTCCACCCGAAGCAGAAGCTCGACATCGAATTCAGAAGAAAGCGCACGGGGCGCCTAAATCTCTACCCCAGAGAGAGAGAGAGAGACGAGAAGGGGGACAAACGGAATCGACGCCGAGGAACGGACTCGATTCGACGCACGAGCTCCCTTCCGGCCGGCGAACAATCCAGACGACCGGCGCGACCAGGAGTAAGAGGAATCGAGGGAGAGCGGAAATCCGGGAGAGTTACCTCGGAAGGGAACTCGGCGCAGAGGCGCTCGCACATGAAGATGGCGTTCCGGTACATGAAGTGCCGCAGACTGCTCTGCACGCAGTCCACCAGTATCGCTTCCATGGCCGCTTCGCAAGAGAGAGATTGAGCGAGCGAGAGAGAGAAGAGGGGGGGAGAGAGAGAAGGGAGAGGGATGGCGTTGGGGCTTCCTTGCTCTCCAGCAGGTTTTCAAATTTTGCGCCGCACGTGCCGGCCCCTGTTTAGACCGGTGGCGGTCACGTGACGTGCGCTGGGGAAGGGCCTGAGAGGAATTAGCTCGGTTCGGTTCGGTTCGGGCAAGGCCCGGAAGAGGGAGCTTATACGAAAAACAAACTGCGGCGCAATTGAACACTTCTGGAGCCCAACGGTAACTATTCGATTCGAACCTGTTTCCCAGTCGCACGATGCAGCAAATAATGTCGTCGGAAATTTCGAGACCTAGAATTTTTCTTTTTTTTTCTTTTTTCATTGAAAGGATTATTTTGATCTCTTTTTTCTACGGCAACAACGTCATGAACCAAGCAACCCGTGGAGGTAGTGTCATGGACTCGGGACCGGCGGCACATGTGGAGACACATGTCTCGGTCAAGAGTCCATTGGCCCACCTGACCGAGTAAGTAAGCCAAGGGAGTTCATAACTTGGCATGGTATTATAGAATCTTCTTCTCTCTAAGGCTTTCTAAGGAACCTTAAAATGCCCAAAGGTATCATGGGAAATGTATACTTGTCCTTAACAACTTGGTCCACAAATTGCTGACCAATAAATGTATACGAAGTGTTGAAGTGTTGAGATTTCAGATTTCAATGGAGGAAGGCATAAATTGCCGACTAGTAGACGTGTCCACTTGAACGAGTAGAACGAAGTGTTGAAGTGGCGATCAAAGCATCATAGTTAAAAGTGCAAGAACTCATTACTGACCTAGTCTTATGTAAGGCTAGTAGTGCAAATGGTGTGGGATCTTTCAAGTGGCCCCTAAGGTGGATGCACAGAGGTCCAAAGAGTTCAAAGACAATCGATCCGTCAAGGAGATGGATAACTTTATTTAGAGAATACTTTGGCACTATTAACATGCAACATGAGAACGCTAAGGTAAAATCCTACTATGTTCGTAACCAATGTTGCAATACTATGGTGGTGTCATAGGGTTGACAAAATAAAGCAAGATGCCAATCCCATTTATACTTGGGATGAGTTCGTCAAGGAATTTTGGGAGCAATTCTTTCCCGAGTTTGCCAAGAAATAGGCCCACCATAAGCTTCATTGGCTCATACAAAGAGGAATCTTGAGGAGTATGTCAAGGAGTTCACCGAACTTTAGACTCAAGATTCCCGACTTTGGGGATAGTGAAGCACTCTTCACCTTTTATGACAATGCCATTTGAGCAAGAGTCAAACTTTAACGACAAGGTGTCAAGATATCTCGAAGGCCCTCAACATAGCAAAATCTTTAGTGAACTTCTCCGAGGCCAACTCTTCCAAATCAAAGAACCAAAGAAAAAAGAGTGGGAGATCAGGAAAAACCAGGAGAGAAAGTCCCATCTATGCCAATAAAATGGAAGAAAGCCCAAAGGCGAATCGCACAATAATGACCCTCATTAGGCTAGAGCTTGTCCAAGGTGAGGAAAGCTTTATGCTCTCATGGCAAACAATGTTGGAGAAAGAGAGGAAGCTTACATCGATTCGTTGAAGATTCTCAAAGCAATCAAAGGCCTAATGTTTACTGATGTTTATGTCATTGATGCTTCCGAAATACCTTCAAAAATGCAGGTTATTCTTAACTCTTATGAACAAAACAAGGCGTATTACTCTTGTCATTGCCCTCGTGACAAGCACGTGACAATAGGGGTAATTTTGGATGTCAACATGTCCCATTTAAGTTGACTCGTTTGATTAACTTGGAGGGGCCCAATGATTATCTAAGCTTAATCTAAGGTTGGGATACTATCAAGCTCGGATAGCTAAAGGAGATAAACCAAAGATCACTTGTGTGACACGATATGGACCTTATGAGTTTCTCGTGATGCCATTCGACCTCACAAATATACTTGCTATATTTTGTACTCTAATGGATAAGGTACCACAACCTTTCTACGATCAATTCATTGTTTTTTATCTTGATATTATCGTAGTCTATAACCAGACATTTGAGGAATGTATTGAACACTTACGGCATGTCTTTGAAGTGCTAAAGGAGGAAAAGTTGTTCATCAAAAAGGAGAAATGCTCGTTCATCAAACTAGAAGTGACTTTCTTAGTTCATATCATTGGCAATGGCACCATTTATATTAATCAAAGAAAGTGAAGTCCATTATCAAATGGGAGCCGCCAACCGGGTCCCTGAGCTCCAATCCTTCCTTGGGTTGGCCGACTATTATAAACAATTCATCCGCAAATATTCTCACGTCACGATGCCATTGATCGATTTACAGGCTGATCACGGAATTGGAGTGTGAGATGTAATGAAGCTTTCAAGGTCATAAAGAAGGCCATAGCCAAAGAGCCAGTCCTAACGTTACCAACCACCTAACCATTCCAAGCCATTTAAAGTCCAAAAGGATGCATCGAACTTTGCTATTAGGTCCTCATGCAAGAGGACCGTCCTATTGTTTATGACAACTGCATACTCAATGAGATGGAGAGGCACTACACTATCCAAGAGAAAGAAATGTCGACCGTGGTACGTTGCCTAAGGACAAAGCGCTTTTCTTGGATCCAAACATAGATTGACAATGCCACCACAAGTTACTTTCAAACACGAAAGAAACTGTCTCCTAAGCAAGCTCAAAGCGGGCATGATAAAATTTCTATTCTAGAAATCAATTTCTTGTCAAAAATTATTTTTTTCATTTTTATTTCCTGAACAGTTTCTGAGGCAAAATATGTTTGATACCATATAAAATATATGTTCTTGGAATAGAATTCTAAAATTTGTCATTCTCAAGTGGCAGCGGAAGGCAATCAGCAAAGTGGGTAGTGGTGACGGCAAGCGATCAACAACCGTTGGAGGCAATCAAAGGCACCGGCAAGGGGGAGGCGATGAGCAATGATGAGAGTGAGTGATGAGAATAGTTTTTATTTTTTACTTTTGTTTCAGAAATAAAGAAGTAAAAATTTTTAATTTCTGGTTTTTATTCAAAATATATTTTTAAAGTAGAAATTTGTTCTAAAAATGGAAAAATAAAATCAAGACATCAAATCAATTTTTGTTTCAAACCTATTTTCAAGAACAACAAAATAGATA
The DNA here is from genome assembly GCA_014182895.1 of Angophora floribunda. Lineage (NCBI taxonomy): Eukaryota > Viridiplantae > Streptophyta > Magnoliopsida > Myrtales > Myrtaceae > Angophora > Angophora floribunda. The sequence continues at coordinate 8,609,354 of CM024707.1, forward strand.
AATATAAATGTTCTCATGTAGACCTTTAGGGTATATTTGGTAACAATTTTATTTTGAAAAATAATTTCTTTTGGGAGATATGTCTTTTCTAATTCTACTAACTAGAATAATTTATAAGTAAAATAACTCATTTGGTAATTGCAAAAATTTTCTATTCTTTGAATAGAAAAAGAATAAAATTGCGTTTGGTATCGACTAACAAAAAAATTTATTCCTTTTTTTTCGATGGCAAGGGCGACCAGCGGCTTGATGGAGGGCGGCTACGGTGGCCAACGACTGCAATGGCGGGCAAGCAACGACGGCCGACGGTAGTCACGAGTAGCGGCGACCAAAAATAACTTTGTAGAAATTGTTTTTAGGAATAAGAAGTTTCTTTTTTATATTTCTTATTTCTATTTCAAATATATTTCTTAAAACAACTTTCTATTCTAGGAAATAAAAATATTAATGAACGTTACCAAATGAATTTTTATTTTTTTCTATTATAGAGAACAAAGAATAGATAAATTGGTAAGTTGCCAAACACATCTTTAGTGGGAAGAATTTCTTGCCGTGTTGAACTTCACAATCAAATACAATGCTGGAAAGACAAAATGATTTGACGGATGCACTGAGTCGGTGGTCTAAACTCAAAGACATGAGCCGACCACTAAGCAACATTGTGGATCGCATCCCAAAAAGGCATGTCTCATGATCCCCTCACTGTAAATCTTGTAGAACATGCAAATGGCAAGACACAAAGATTTTGACAAAAAGATGATCTTCTGCGTACCAAAGGCCACTAGATAATGTATCTTGTTCCCCAACATCTTGCAAAGGAAAGTTATAAAGGAGTGTCATAATTCCAAATGAGCAGATCACCTTATGATGCATAGAATGCCTGCCCTCGTTGAGGAAACTTTCTCTTGACCTCCCTTGCGGGAGGACGTGGCCGTAAATTTCTTCCTCTACTTTAATAGATTTCTTTGTGAACAAAAGGTCTTTTTCTTATCAGAGAAGTTTCATATGAAATAGTAACTAAATATATAAGTGTGTACATCAATTTTATTGCATATGTGTTATACATGCATCGAGGGAGAAGTTTTTCCTAATTTCACATTTTTGTATAACTTAGATAGATATACATCAATGCAACACACCAATCTTATCCTATTTAAATAAACGTTTAAAATCTTTTCAATAAAAATAAAAGTTTGAAGAGAATCCTTTGTATCTCAATCTATAGATAAAATATCTATTATTTTTCTACATGTCATAATCGACAATGTCTGATACTTACAAGATAGAGAAATATTTTGAAATTTCGAGACCTATTGTGATTCCCAATACATGTACACAACAATACTTATTATATTATTGTTGCTCCAGTAAAATCTCAAATCATTCTCCTTTATCTCTAATGGTTGTTCAGCAGCCCGAGAATTTCTTTTTCTTTTTTTCTTTTTAATTTGCATGCAAATACAGCCTGAGGTTTTTTCTCTTTCCACAAGCAATAATATCTCCATCTTGAGGACCCCATACAAATAGAATTTAAATAAATCCATTACTGCTTCATGCATGATGAATTCTCCTTCTAAGTTCTTTTTTAGTATATTCTGTGAAAATAAACCTAATTTGTTTTTATGTCACACTTTGATAGGTCTTCTTAAGCATTACAAAAGTATATTATGAGAATTTTCGTCATCTTTTCCTTTTTTACTCAAAGCATAGGGGAGATTGTTCGATCTCAACATATTCATTATTACCATTTACTTTTGTCATATGAGTATTTAAAAGCAAGAGTTGGAGGTTTATCCAATACTCGCGATGGATGTCCTGATTCTCAATCTCACGTCAGTATAAAAAGGAGATATGGAACCAATTGAAACATCGACCACCTAAAGGGAAGGGGGAAAATAGTTCGTCAATGGTGCTAAGAGAAAGAAATGAGTTAGGGCTTTGTTTAATAATGGTTTTTAAGAAAAACGAGTGTTGCAGCGGGGGTCTTTGCGATGGTATGACGGGTCTTTGACGACGGCCTTGATAAAATCCCATGACGAATTGCTCAATTTAATAGGAGGATCGCGATGGGGAAGTTATTAAAAAAATAATTATGGCAATTCAGTTCTAAACTATTTTATCGTGTCGATTTAATCTAAATGTTTTTCAAAATTTGTCAATGGAGCCATTCCAATCATTTTACGTTGACGTAAACACAAGCCATCTTACGAGATATTGTGGTGACATAGACATTTTTTTTTATTTTTATTTTTCTTTTTCTTTTTATCTTGGCAAGTAGAGTCGCTAGTAACCCTTGCCATATCTTGGGCGAGTGCTGTCTTGCACTTAACTGGCGAGGCGGTGAAAATCCTTGGTGAGGCCCTCATTGGTCAAAATGAAAGGATTAAAAAATAAAAAAAATGATAATAAAAGAAACATAAAAAATATATAAAATATACAAAATATTATTAGAAACTATTTATATTAGTTGTGCCATGTTGGACGGCTAATGTCAACATAAGTAATTTTCGATCAAAATTGACTAAATTAACTCAATTGGTAAATTTGATGTAATTGTGATATGTTTAGGAATTTTTTTTAATAATAATCCCATTGCGTTGAGCTGATTTTCCTAAAGGTTATGTATTAAATTGAACAAAATAATTTAGGATCACTCGGACAATGACAAGACTTTTAGAACCTCTCCATACGTTACCCCTTTTTGTCATCCTATTGAGGTGGCCAGTGAGATTTTTTTTTTCCGATTTCCTTGTTGCAATCAATATAAATAATTCAAATCGGTTTGTTATAGATTACTCTACTGAACCATATCTACTAATAAAAAAAACTATGATTTTTATAGCATCAGTTCTTTATTACGTTATCAAGATCCCTAAGGACACAAATTTTTTTATGAATTTTTTAAGTCATTTTACAAATCAATGAAACACTCACCCAATAGTCAATTGAAGAGTCTTTCTTTCCCTCTTTGCTATTTTCCTCATTTAGTCTCGAGCCAATTATTCCCAACCAAGGAAAAAAGAAAAGAAAAGAAAATTCCCACTCAACACGAACAACACGTTCGCCCGTGCAACTTCATTGGCCACTCGCAACGCGCCAGGTGGCGAAGCCACGCAATGCGAGGCCAATCGGGCGCTCCGACGGGGTAAAAACTCTCGCCAGCTCATCAATCTCCAGGGGTAGTTTCGTCACTGCGAGAGGGGAAAACTGTACAGAAAAGGTCAATCCGCAACCTAAATGCAGACGTGGAAATAAGTCAAACGAATAAAATCCTAAATAAATAAATAAAGAGAGAAAAGGAAAGGGCTTAACTGGCTCCTCCCGGTCTCGGTAAACCCCAGCGCTGGGGAGCTCTCACTACATTACAACTCGGCGCGACCTACGAAGAAGTCTTCTCTCTCTCTCTCTCTCTCTCTCTCTCTCTCTCTCTAACCCTTGCAGTGCATCAGAGCTCAGCTTCTCGGCCGTCAATGGCGGCCTCGGAGGCATCATCGGCGGCGACGGCGACGGCGACGAGCTTGCGGCACGCCTTCGGAGGTGTCCTCTCCTTCTTCATCCTCCTCCTGATCGGCGTCCTCGCGTTCTCGATCCGTCTGTTCTCTGTAAGTTCCCGGGAACGGCCTCGTAGATCGGTTACGGGCGAATGCATTGTCGCGGTCTTTCGGTTTCCGCCCGTGTTTCCCTTGGAAGATGAGTTCGTAACGTTCATCAAGCGGTCGCCTTTCCGGCGTCGTCGCGCGTCATGATAGGCTGGGGAGGAAGTGTTTTGTGGGTTTTTATCTTTTGCATCTGCTGCTGATTGACCAGCGGTTGTGTAAATTTGGTTCCTTTGACAATCGAGTTGAAACTGCACTTGTTTGATCACCGCTTGCGAAATGATCTGAATTGCAGGTCATCAAGTACGAGAGTGTCATTCACGAGTTCGATCCTTACTTCAACTACAGAGTTACTCAGGTGCAGTGTTAAATTAACCAGAAACGTGGATTTTTTATTAATATGCCAGTTGCAGTGGACATAGCGATTGCTTGCCGTTGCTGTGTGATTGCTTCTGAGTGCTAACTTCAATCAAAGCGCCATCTTGTTCGCTCTTGGATTGCATTTGATAATTTGGATCTACCTCAAAGAAGTATAGAGGGTGATGGCGTGTTTGTTGGTTTCAGTTTCTCACTAAAAATGGGATATATGACTTTTGGAACTGGTTTGACGATCGAACATGGTAACTCTTTACCCAAGTAAAAACCTGTAATGCATCTTTCACATTTCTTTTAATTTAATCTACAAGTTGAAAACTTGTGTTTCGTGACATGTGATAAAGGTACCCGCTAGGACGTGTGATTGGTGGAACTGTGTACCCTGGACTAACGTTGACGGCAGGCACTCTATGGTGGTGGGTATTCGAGAATCACTTATGGATAAAGGCTTGCAGGGGATAGTGCTACTCAATTTAGTTTGTTGTTTTCATATGATTTCAAGATTTACTAATACATAGGAATACAAGAAAGATTAATTAGTCAGTAGTTGTCTACAGCAAATTCAAAGAATAAGGCGCATAAATTCATTTCATCATCTTAGCAGGCTTTGCTTTGCATAGTTATGCTTCTTTCCTTTTTGTAATTCTTCCTCATTGTGTTTTATTCTTTCACTGTTTGTTCTTTATCCATCGAAAAAAGGTCTAGAAATACTGATCAGGGTAAACTTGTTCACAAATCTTCATTTTTTATGGAAAAAACTGGTACAAAGAAAAAAAATTTCTTTTAGCGGAGAGATCACAGACCACAAGAATGATTTTTGTCTTGCGATCTAGACTTATATGTGGATATAGAATGAAAAGGAGTGTGTATGTTAATTTTTGGGTGGTCTTCTTCTTCTTCTTCTTCTTCTAATTAAGTACTTTCTCATGTCAGGATCCTGAACTCTTTGAATATTCCTCTATCTGTGGAGACTGTGTGCGTGTTTACTGCACCTATATTCTCTGCCTTTGCTTCATGGGCAACCTACCTTTTGACCAAGGTTTGTCTTCTATTCTACTTTTGTCTTATTTTCGTTTAAGTTTTTAAAGCTTAAGTCTCTGGGACATTGATATTGTTGCCTTTTTTCAGGAAGTTAAAGGTGCTGGTGCTGGATTGACAGCTGCAGTCCTTTTAGCGATGGTAAGGTGGTAGCCAAGTACTGAAAGTAATTGCTTTTTCATTATGGAACTGAACTGAAAGATAGTAAAAGAAAATTGTTAATCATGGTATTGCCTCTTCTTTGTCCAGACTTGTTGTCTCATTTGACAAATTGGGACTGCAGAGATCATAACTAAAAACTTTTAAAATTAGTCGACAAGTTGCAGTGTTAGGGTGAATGTAAACTTTATATAGGACTTACTGACCCTTCTAGCTTTAACATGCACTTAGAAGTTGTTACTTTGCTCAATGTGATGAATGAAGAAATCAGCCTGAATTGGAGTTCATATGGTTACTACTCTCATAATTAGCATGTGCCTCAACAAGCAGGAGGTGAGCTTGAGTAATTTTACCATTCTGGGTTAGAATTTAAGAAATTTGAGGTTTGTGAGATGAGTAGTGATAAGATTCTCTTGAATATTCGAATATAATTGATAATTATCAATTGTCACATTTCCTCTTTCCTTAAATGGATAGGATGGGATCCTCCTTAATAGTCTTGAGATTATATGTGGGACCTACCTCAACATCATTTTTTTCCAGCTTGATTAGTTCTAAAAGCTGGGTGATGAGTTAACATTTTCCTGAATGGTTTTTGTTGATGGACGATGGGGAGGCTATTAAAATGATATGAAAAGGTGGATGCTCCTATCATGGTCGAGTTATTACAGCTTAAACAGAATCCCATTGAAAAGGATAGAGGAATGATTCTGCCACTTCATTCTCTGTTTCAAAGGACATCTCTGCATTGGCAATTGCTAAGTAGGTTGGGGTGAAGCTCATTAATACATTTGTTGCTCTATTCTTGGTTTGACAATGTGCTCTTTCCTAGAATTACATTTTTCTGGTTTCTTCATTACGCTAATAAGTTTTGATTGAATGCCCATGATTTAAATCACATCTATTGTAAGCCCATGCAGTACTAACTTAAAAGCCATTCAAAAGCTGTGCTGTTTAAGTGTTATCGAATTGGTCCTGTGAATTGCAACGAAATCCTCAATTAGGCTATCTAAGTACTTAGTGGGTTGTATAAATAAATTACTTGTGCCCTACCTAGTACTGCATCCTTCCAGGGATGCTTTATTTTTGACATTTTCAGTTACAGCTGGATAATTGTGTCAGTTGTCTGGTGCTGTATATTTCAGGTTCCATCATATATATCTCGATCTGTGGCTGGCAGCTATGACAATGAAGCAGTGGCTATATTTGCATTAATCTTCACATTCTTTCTCTACATAAAGGTTAGATGTTGTTTTACTCATCACATAATTGTTTAGATAAGTAAATCAAGGTTCGATGTTGCTCCAGATGTGCAACCAACAATATATTTAATTGTTTTGATTTTAACCCTGAAAGGAATTTCAGTGTTTTTACTTGAGGCTTAAATGTAGTTCTCTTTGTAATTAGTAGTTACTTGTTCGATTTTCTTACATCATTTTTCAATGTTATACAGACACTTAATACTGGATCACTCTTTTATGCCACTTTGAATGCCATCTCCTACTTCTACATGGTGCGTTTTTTTTTCTTTTCTGCTGCTTTCTTTTATTTGAGTTTACCTTTTCCATTATAGGCCTCTCATAGTTGACTTTGGTTTATGAACTTCCAGGTTTGCTCATGGGGAGGATACACATTCATCATCAATCTCATTCCCATGCATGCGTTGCTATGCATTGTAACTGGTCGCTATTCCTCTCGGCTGTACATTGCTTATGCTCCCCTTGTAAGTGTGTACATCATTGAAAAGATCATATTTTACTAAATCTGCGAATAAGCATTGGGAATTGCTAGGTTTGGAGAATATGAGAGAGAAGCCCAAATAGTAAATTTGTCTTTTTAGCTTGAGCATGTCAACATGCGGATGAGGAGCATCTGGACAAAGTGGCATCAGTAACTATGAACAAGGATATAAGTTTTTGGCTCTTATGTGTGGCTTGCTTGAACATTTTCTCTTTGGAAAATGCCCAAGAACTCATTTTCTTACCAATTTGTGCTTCTCCCCCAGCAACAATCTTGTTCACTTACTATATTGTCAACTTCACATAAGACTTTCTTCACTTTCATTTATATCAAGCTAAATAAAATATTATGGTGCCCTTAGTTTGAGTGAGTTAAAAAAAATCTGAGCTGCTGATAATTTGAAATGCCTTGTGTCCAGCAATGATTCTACACTCTATTGCCCCAATCTGCTTAGTGTCCTTGAAAGTTTATACAGAGAAGGTTGATGGGTCAAATTTGTCATCTTGGTTTGTGGCCAACTACTTTTGAGCAGTCCAGTAACATTTATTCACAATGTCACTTGACTTATAAACTAATCTCTTTGTTGTAGTCAAGTGATTGCCTTTTAAAATGCAGGTTGTCTTGGGAACATTATTGGCTGCATTGGTGCCAGTTGTTGGATTTAATGCCATCATGACATCAGAACATTTTGCATCATTTTTGGTGAGTCTTTGCCTCTACTTTTCGGTGCTTTTAGTTATGTTTACTAACCTTGTGAGTTTTGAGTTGCTGAAATTCCATTTTGCTAGTGTTATGTACTTAAAACAGATAGTTTTCTGACTTGTGTAATGTACCTAATCGGAACAGTCACTATACTTCACAGTTGTCCTAGTTTTGTATATCTGTGGTAATATCCAAGGGTGAAGTTTAACTTTCCAGTACTATAACGAAGACAATTGTTCTTTAGGTGGAATATCACTCATACGGAAAATGTTTGTGTATAAACTGTGATTCCGATAGAAAGAATGTTTGTATATTTCTTGAGACAGAGTACATCAAACTGGCAAATGCCTTTCATCATCTTGTTGATAGATAGATAAGATTGGCTTGTGATTACTTAAACAGTATTGACATGATCTGTGTTCTTGTTTGGTGCTTATGCCGTCGGTGCAATCATTTTGTTAACAATAGGTGATTGGCAGGTCTTTATAATCATTCACGTGGTGGCTCTTGTCTATTACATCAAAGGGATTCTCTCCCCGAAGATGTTTAAAGTTGCCGTTACCCTAGTCCTCTCTGCAGGCTTGTAAGTTTCCTCTGTAACATTAAACATTTGTTCAAATGTTTAATGTTATACATCTAATTACTAAGGTCGAAACTTTAATGTTTCATGCCAGTTCACTTCACATTTAGGACTGTAATTTCCTTTGAGTCTGATTGTGTGCATTCTTCTTGAAGCCATACCATGCAGAAGTTAATCTCCCTGCCTTCTCTTTAACTTGATGTGCAGGATAGTGTGCTTCGCCGTGGTAGCAATACTCATAGCACTGGTTGCTTCCAGCCCAACAATGGGATGGAGTGGAAGAAGTCTGAGTCTACTTGATCCGTAAGTATTTATAGTAAGAACTCACATTGTATTGGGTTCATCATTAAGATCTTTAACATGTTGGTTTCTATGTCTTCATTAACCTCCCTCTCTACTTGCCTGTCAAACAACTACTACGCACATATGTTTTAGCATAAGAATTTGTGAGTTGTGGCTTAAGTTTGTATCTTTAGAAACTCTTATATCATGAAAAGGTGGACAAGAAAAAAAGAGAGGATTAGGGTTTCTAATAATTGCATCTTTTTCTGAAAGTTAATTTTCTCCCCATCCCTTGTTTGCTGCTTTCTCCTTGACAGAACTTATGCAAGCAAGTACATACCAATTATAGCCAGTGTCAGTGAACATCAGCCTCCTACATGGCCATCATATTTTATGGACATTAATGTCTTGGCTTTCTTGGTTCCAGCAGGCATTATTGTGAGTTATATTGTGCAGAGCAAAATTTCCACTGCCAGCTATATATTTTTTCTGTATATTGTAATTTTGAGGTTGATGCTTTTGTTTGCAGGCTTGTTTTCTGCCATTATCCGATGCGAGTTCCTTCATTGTTCTCTATATTGTGACATCAGTATATTTTTCAGGAGTCATGGTAAGGGGAATGCTTGCAACACCTTTAGTGTCTTTTCCACTGTGGGATTCCGGGAGTAATTCTTTCGTTTAACATTACAGGTACGGTTAATGCTGGTCCTTGCTCCAGCAGCTTGTATCTTATCTGGGATTGCTCTCTCTGAAGCTTTTGATACTCTTACACGGTCAATCAAGTTTCAGTTACCTGGAATTTCTGGTGGAAACTCTGAAGCTAATGTAAGAATGTACCTTTTTCTGTATTCTGTACACCCATGCCTATGACATTTATATCAGGGTATGAAAAACTCATACTATCTCTTTGCCAATAAGGCAGGGGATGCTAGTTCTGCTAGTGCTGGTGCACAGATTGATGTAGTCAAGGCTGGCATAACTGAAGAGACTGCCAAGGAAAGACCATCGAGGAAGAGCAAGAAGAAAGAAAAGGAGCCTGTGGAAAAGCCTCCTCGAAATCCTCGAAATGAGAAAAAGCTTTTGGTTTTACCTTTTGAAGCATCTATTGTTGGTATCATTCTACTTGTCCTGCTGGGCGCCTTCTATGTGGTAATTAGACTTTCTTTTCTCATCTTTATTTTCACCTTTTTGTTGAATTATTACCAGCTTTCAGCTTTGAAGGATGTCTATCCTTTTTCATATGTTATATGAAAGAGATTTGTTATATTTTGAGCAAATGATATTATAAGATGTCATTTGAAAGGAGAAGGAAAATGTGCTATTACTTCTAGGAAGGTATACTTACCGAGAAAGTCATACTATTCAAAGTCCGTCTACAAGCCATAGCCACCGCTGAAGCTGCTTCTGTGGATAGTGTGAGAGCTATGAGAGGAGTGCGTAATAGTATTCTAGATACGAGCACAGAAGACTTGTTATCTTTTGTCATATAAGTAGATCTGGTCCTTATTTCTCCTGCCTTTTCCTGTTCTGTTTCTCTGGCTTTGTAAAGGCCCTCAAGATATGTGATTTTGTCATTGTAGGTCCATTGTGTCTGGGCAGCAGCTGAAGCTTATTCAGCCCCTTCAATTGTTCTGACATCTCATTCTCACGACGGATTGCATGTTTTTGATGATTTTAGAGAAGCTTATGCATGGCTAAGTCACAATACAGAGGTGGATGACAAAGTGAGTTTTTTCCTTAATACTTCATTGATTTTGATAGTGGACAGGAGGTTGTATGTTGTTCCTGTTATTTACTCTGGTGATTGTGGCTTCTCTACACCATTTTCCACGTGCTGCAGTTGCCAGAAGCTGCATTGCTCAAATAATTATTCCTTTACTTTTACAGTCATACAATCAATTTTCAGAAGCATAGGATATTCAAAGCTCTATAAGGGGAACTGACAATTCTGTGTACAATTAGACAAGTGACATTTTGTTTGTTCCCATATTGAAGCAGTGAGGGAGGTTAGGACTTTGTCAGTGGAACTAGATGTTGCATTAATTAGAGAAATACCTAGTAGCATTCAAAGCTTAAAAACCTCTTATGAGGTAGAATGATAAACTCTTATGTCTACTACAGACTGTTGAGTAATTCTAATGTTCCTGATATGCTGATGCAGCATTTTTTAACCCAAAGCAATTTTCCTTTTGCAGGTTGCATCGTGGTGGGACTACGGTTACCAAACAACTGCAATGGCAAATCGTACTGTCATAGTTGACAATAACACCTGGAATAACACACATATTGCGACTGTTGGTACTGCCATGTCTTCTCCTGAAAAGGCAGCTTGGGAGATTTTCAACTCTTTGGATGTCAAATATGTTCTTGTTGTCTTTGGAGGTTTGTGTCCTTCTGAAATGCTTCTCTTTACGCCAGAAGTGACTGTTCTGACATATGCTTGCTCAATTCAGGTCTCGTGGGCTATCCTAGTGATGATATCAATAAGTTCTTGTGGATGGTACGGATAGGAGGTGGCGTGTTTCCTCATATTAAAGAACCTGATTACCTAGTAAGTGTCTCCTGGTTCAGTGGAATGGGGACTCCTGGTTTTTGGCTCTTCAAGCTCATGCAGTTTCACTACAATCCTTGGAATTGAGATTTCTCGCTGTGATGAATATTCATAGTGGCTTTCTGAACTTTCATCACTTACAATATGTCATGGCATGATTTTGGGACTGATTTTTGTTATGGCTTCTATTTCTGTTTAAAGAGAGATGGCCAATATCGGATCGACTCTCAGGCGACTCCAACTATGTTAAATTGTCTAATGTACAAGCTCTCATATTACAGGTTCGTTATGGCTTTTAAATGTGATCCTTTTCTGTTTTGTATTCTAAAATAGCTGTCTGAATGTTCAGTGTCTTCTGCATGTTCATACTTCAGGTTTGTTGACACCGATGGTAAAGCTTTTGATCGAGTTAGGCGGACAGAGATTGGAAAGAAGCACTTTAAGCTAACCCATTTTGAAGAGGTTAGATTTCTGTTTCTAAGGCAGCAAAAAAATTTGCTCGATAATAACCCGTGTTTATATTGCTCCCATAACATAACAGTAGGTCTTTATATATCTGGCACTATTTTGAGCAGTTTACACAAAAGTACATCAAGTACAAAATGATATACATGGTTCTCGGTCAATAAATTATTTTAGAACAAACAAGTATCATTAAGTTTACTACTTTTTCATTGGAAAGCATTTAATTTGAGTACCCATGCTTTTATGTTCTATATCACAAACTTTCGCCAAGACTTCCAGTCCTCAGTAGTACGTCTGGATGGATATAATGAAGTCATAACGTTTTTATAATTGAGGCAATATGTATTACTTCTGAGTATGAACTTTTTTATCTTCAAACTAGAAGATGAAAAGGGTTTGAGAGTGAAATTTCAAGGTTTTCCTTTTAATTCTGTAATCTTTTTACCATTGTTTGAATCTACATATTGATCACAATTTGGTTCAGGAGATGCTATTATGAAAGATTCCACTCTGGTTGTGCATCATTCTTTTTGTTTGTCATGAGATCTGTCATATGGATGAGTTGTTTGATTGTGGTTATTCTTTTACTTCATCTTGTTTTCAATTAAATCCTGGAGAAATGTTTTAATGGAGAAGAAAAATAAGAAGATTTGAAATAATTCCAGCAATAATTTCAAGTCTAATATTTTGCCCCCCAATGCAGTAGGGCCTTCAAGGGGCTTCATGTCATACGTCATGCCATAGTGGAATTATTTCAAGTCTAATATTTTGCCCCCCAATGCAGTAGGGCCTTCAAGGGGCTTCATGTCATATGTCACGCCATAGTCACTCTCTCCAATGTTTTCTTTTCTGTCACTATTAGTAATGTCTTAACATGCGCGTGCATGTGTAGTTATTGGCCAAGATGACGTTTTCCCAGTAGTAAGTTCAAAGTGGTATGCGTGGTCCAAATTCTAGAAGATAATCGGAACTAAGGTCTTTTGTTTGGGTCTTGGTAACAGGTGTTTACAACTCATCATTGGATGGTTCGCATATACAAACTGAAGCCTCCAAAGAACAGGCTCCGTGGTAAAACGAAAAAATTGAAGTCGGTATGTATCGCTCTTGGACCTTTTAATCTATGTGGGGTATTTTGCAGATATATCCTCCTAATAACACCTTATTCATCTACTTTGTTCTTGGCAGAAAGCAAGCTCTGCATCAAGCTCAAAGAGAAGTGGGAAAAGAGCAAGAAATCCCTGGCAATAGAGGTTTTTATGATTTTACAGGCTATGGGTTTGATAGCTACATGTACTCATTGTATAAGTATAGGTGAGACACCTCAGAGATAGTTCGTGAGAGATTAGGTGGTCATTGATCTCGCAGAGATGCTAGCTCTCAAAGATTTTGCAGTTTTGCCTGTGATTGAACATCGGAGATGTTTGTGCTTACTGCTTCTTGCCAAGGGTCTTCCAATATCTATTTGCTTCTATTGTGTCCTGCTAAGGGGAAGAGATTGCTCAATTTAATAGATAAGGATTTAGCTCGATCTCATGCTTGTTCAGTGGAGTCCCATATCACTAAATGTTACTACACTTCCCGTGTTTTAGAATAGAGCTATACTTCTTCAGAATGGAAGAAATCCAACTGATAATCTTCTATCACTCCGGGACTTGCTTGCACAAGTTGGGACCAGCAGCTACAGTATCTTCTAGTTCAGTTCACAAATGAATCCCTTTGACCCACCGTTTTGTACCTGTATACCATGAGCGTAAGGCTGTAGGAACTAGAATCAAGAGTTCCCCGTCTCTGGAAATAATGTGCTTCTATCTCATTGATTATTCTTTTGCATTGGTGATAACTCTGGATTTAATTCCATCGAGATAGTGTTTGCGCTTGGGATAATTTACATCTCGGTCATGGCGAATCGAGAGTCCATTAGGCGGCAATCCCACTTTGTTCATAGGGGCGTGCGATCCTGTTTTCAGGCTTAGATGCTATAGAACTTTGAGAGTACATTGACGATCACTTTAACCTTGTCATGTGATGAAGGTGTTGACTCTGATGTGAGGATGTCAAAGGCAAGGGAACAGACTGGTAGGGGTAAGCTATTGCGGGTTCCATACAGGTTCTAACCTGTAATCTATTTGTTATAATAGGTTTTTCATTTTTTAGAATTTGGAACCTATGACAATTCTTTGTAATTAGTTTTTCATTTTTTGGAACTTGGAATCTATAACCTATTCTATCAAAGGTTTTAAGGTCAATTCTAAGATTTACATTTAGATTTATATTTAGGCACGCAAAAAAATATGAAATATTAACAAAGTAAAAGTCTTGTATATAAAATGGAAATTCATAGTGATTTAAATTATACACTCATTACCAAATGTCATGGAATATATCGCATAAAGACATATACTAAGAAAAATACAAAGTTTTGTTTCAAATTTTCATCGAAATAATTTTCTCAATTTTTAAACTTAAAATTTATCCTATATATTTTAACCCTGGAATCTAACAAGTTCCAGTTAAATTCTTAAGTTTTGGGTTATATTTTGGAAGTATGGTTTTATCCTAGAACTATGTTCATTTCTATATATCAGCTCGATTCTTCCATTCGTGGCCACTTTAGATCTTAAATTTGGAGTAGCGAAGGTCTCATGATGATGAGGTGAAGGTCTTGTGATGATGAAGATCCTTCTCTTGTGTCGTATCAACGTGGCAAAGACAAATCACAAAAATACTTTCCTCCAAAAAAAAAGAAAAATCCAAATCCCTCGAGATAAAAGGAACTAATTTTACTCCATCTAACCTAATACATCTCATATTCCAAGAGGTCTCATGATGATGAAGATCCTTCTCTCGTGTCGTATTGATGTGGCAAAGACAAATCACAAGGCGGCTTTCCTCCCAAAAAAAAAATCTGAATCGCCCAAGATAGAAGGAACTAATTTCACTCCATTTAACCACATACATCTCATATTTCGAGGTTTTATATCTACTAAACTAGAGCAAACTTTATTCATTCGTTTTGTTATTTAGCGTTTCGGTTTCATAATTACCTCCTTCTCCAAAGTCCGCTTTCTTCATTGCCTCGTCACCGAGTTGCATTCTCTCTGAACCAGTTCCCAACCGTCCAGTGAAGAGCACTCGTGCGTCGATGTCGTGATCGACTCGGACGCACCCATGCGTTAGAAATTCCAAAACCGAACCCACCAAATGAGGGCGGCGAGACACCAGCTTCGCCAAGCCGTGGACTCGCTGTACTCCCGTGGGCAGGCATCCCCTGACTCCTACACCCGTCTGGTGCTCGAATGCGTTCGTGCCCACGATGTCGACCAAGCCAGGCGACTGCAGTCTCACATGGAGCTCCACTCCTTTCGGCCTGACGATACTTATGTACACAACCGCCTCCTCCATCTGTACGCCCGGTCCGGTAAGCTCGACGATGCCCAGAAACTGTTCGACCAAATGCCCGCCAGGGACGTTTTCTCGTGGAACGCTATGCTCTCGCTGCACGCTAAATGTGGGTCTGTTGGGGACATGTGGGCGACCTTTGATAAGATGCCCGTTCGTGATGGTGTTTCCTATAACACGGTGATTGCGGGTTTCGCTGGAAATGGACAGCCTCAAAAGGCTTTGCAAGTGTTTGTGAATATGCACGAAAATGGGTTTGCGCCGACTGAATATACTCACGTGAGCGCATTGAATGCCTGTTCACAGTTGCAGGGTTTGAGGCTGGGAAAGCAGATCCATGGCAGGATGGTTGCTAGTAATTTTAGGGGCAGTGCGTTTGTTTGGAATGCGTTGACTGATATGTACGCTAGATGTGGTGAAATTCATTGGGCCAGGTGGTTGTTTGATCACATGGTTGATAAGAATGTGGTTTCATGGAACACAATGATAACTGGCTATGTGATTAATGGGAATCCAGATAAATGTGTTGATTTGTTCTGTGAGATGCAATTGACTGGTTGTAAGCCTGACCAGATTACGGTCTCCAATGTCCTTAGAGCCTACTTTCAATGTGGACATGTCATTGAAGCTAGGAAATTATTTGATGAGATCAGAGAGAGAGATAAAATATGTTGGACGACAATGATAGTTGGCTACTCCCAAAATTCTAGAGAAGAGGATGCACTGCTGCTGTTTTGTTGTATGCTGTCAACAAATGTGCAGCCCGATGCTTTTACCATGTCTAGTGTGGTGAGTTCCTGTGCCAAATTGGCATATTTGCGTCTTGGTCAGGCTGTGCATGTGAAAGCTATTCTTGTGGGAGTTGATGATGATCTGCTTGTTTCCAGTGCTCTTGTTGACATGTACAGCAGCTGTGGAGTCATTGCAGATGCTCGGTTCATTTTTAATATGATGACTTCTAGGAATGTTGTCTCTTGGAATGCCATGATTGGTGGTTATGCACAAAATGGTCAAGATCTGGAGGCCTTGAGACTATATGAGGAGATGCTGCATGGGAACATGAAACCCGATATTATCACTTTTATTGCTGTTCTTTCATCCTGTGTTCATGCCAATCTGATCGAACAGGGACAGAAGTATTTTGATTCAATCAGCAAAGTACATGGGATTACGCCTACTTTGGATCATTATGCATGCATGGTCAGCCTCCTTGTTCGGTCAGGCCAGGGGATAAAGCACTGAGTCTCATCGAGCAAATGCCCTATCAACCAAATAGCATAATTTGGTCCTCTATTTTGTCTTCATGTGCAACAACGGGTGACATTAAACTTGGAAAGATAGCAGCAAGCCATTTATTTGATCTCGATCCATGTAATGCTGGACCATATATTACACTATCTAACATGTATGCAGCTAATGCCAGATGGAAAGATGTTGCATCTGTGAGATCTCTGATGAAGAACAGAAATGTCAGGAAAGTCGCAGCTTACAGCTGGATTGACTTCGATAGTAAGGTCCACAGATTTGTCTCAGAAGATCGTTCTCATCCAGAGACAGATCAAATTTATGAAGAACTGCACAGATTGATAACGAAACTACAAGTGGCTGGCTTTATTCCTAATACAAAGCCAGTACTCCATGATGTAGCGGACAATGAGAAGCTTGCATCTATAAGCTACCACAGTGAGAAACTTGCCCTTGCATTTGTCTTGCTCAAAAACCCTGATGGTGCAATTCCCATACGAATAATAAAGAATATTCGTGTGTGTGCTGACTGCCACATGTTTATGAAATATGCATCTGAACTTATTGGGCGCCATATAATCTTGAGAGATTATAACAGATATCATCATTTTATTGGAGGAAAGTGCTCATGCAATGATTACTGGTAGTAAGAATTGCTGATTTCCAATTTTCTCAGATTGATGTCAGATGGTTAGTTGCAGCTGTAAGGTGGATGTTCTTGTTGCAGCAGGACCCCTTAAACTTGTTGAGATGAAATGAGCCAAGAGCTAGATGCAAAATCCTTTCCATTAGGTTACCAATAATGGATCATCTTGTTGAAGGTTCAAGTGATCATTTCTTGTCTCTTGGAAGCTAAAACAAGGTGTTGGGGCTCTTCAAGCCCCCGATTGATCTTCACTAGATGAGTCCATCCCCATGTCAATGCATGCAAACTGATTTCAAGCACACAAGGCTGCTTATGGGAATGATCTGAATAGCATGTACTAACATCATTATTCAACACCAAATCTTGAGCAAGAACAACAAATGAGCTTATCGATTGAGGAACCCCAAGCAATTCATCGTTAGGTTATCACATGGTATATTTGTGGTGAGTTGATAACATCACTAGTAGCTTTTGAGACACAAATTCAGGCACTGCCAGCTGAAGCAGATATTGTATGTCACGGGATGCGGAGTGAGGTCACTGGATAGGTCAACTTTTCTTCATTCAGTGATTGTAGATTGTTCCTGAGTTACGCTGGATGCTTGTAAGCTGGGATCTCAGGATATTGTATGACAATCTTTTGTTGAACTAATGTAGATCAAGAGGAGCTAGTGACACAGGTTTATTCTAGTAGGCAATCGAGTATAGACTGAAAATAGGTTACACCTTCTCTTTCTTTGTAATGGTTTATTTCTGTGTCTCAGGTCCATTTCAAGCATTTAAATGATAAGGCAATGTCCATCTTCGATGGATGGTAGAGTGGCTGGAAGAGTTGGTCTGCTGCTTAAGTGGCCTGAAGGCTAATGTGCTGGAGACCCTTGTACTGCAGTTATAATTCTTGAATTAGGTAAACATCTAATGAGATCAACTTCCTAGTTGGGTACATTACTTTCTGCTCAACTGGGTCTGAAGTAGCTTTCTTCAAGTTTGGCTCTTTTTCCTATAATTTGGTAGAGTTCTACATTGAAAAAAGCATGAAATCTGTAATTCTATCCTACTTATTTTCTATCACCTTAGTTTTGAGTTTACCATTGGCAGTTAGTGTCATAGAAACACATTATTCTGCAGTACTAACCAGAGTGCTCAGAGGGACGGGTCAGGCTGGGTTGTGCTTTGATCTAGCTTTCTTGTCCAAGTCCAACCATTCACAAAAAAGTTTAAGTGTTCTCAGAGTTCTACAATTTTGTGTTATTTGATTTTAATTTTATGAGATGAAACTCTTGTTTGCACATCTAATTTATGTAAATGACTGCAGAGTCCTTCCTTTGCTATTTCATTCCTGCACATCTCATGGGGCAAATTCAAGAACCAATGGGTGCTTGAGAGATGTTTTTTCTATTCGCTTTGGAGGAGAGAAGCTAAAAAGACTTACTGTGGCTGCTCAAAGTGGATATGTAAATTTTTAGTGGCAGTGGCAGAAGCATGATATGCTGCATGTAAATGCAATGCAAGCAGTTGCAATTGTGTTGTTGACTAGGCTAGGCCAATTCTAACTCTAAATGCTTGGCTATAATATTTCCAGGCATGTATAGCATCATGAACTAGTCTCCAGCACGACGTCTTGTCACACTTGTCAGTAAATCATGCTTGCTCATTGTAGGACAACAAGTTTAGATATCAACTTGTTCTTTGATGAATGCATTAAATGCTGGGGGGACCAATGCATTTATAGTATGTGGATTGCACAGAACCAAAGTGAATCAAGTTTGCTCTAGCTCACGATACTATTGCCTGGACAGGATATGGTAGTAACTCAATTCAGTTAGAAGGTCGGTGTAAGGACAAGGAGGAAGCAGTATCATGTGGGAAGCTCAGGTTGTTGGTCACATAGGTTTCCCTTGTCATTTCCTGGACTTGCCCTTCGATATTTATCCGCAGTGGTTTGATATGACCCCCTCCACTGTTTACCGTTCAAACATCAGTGACAGTCTCCTGGCGTGTGATCTTGATGGAAATTGCCAGTCCAATCGAAATCCCATCACAAGCTTGTTTTTACTATCCGTGATGTGCTTGGTTACTTTTGCCTGTCCATCACCAGCCATGTCAATAATGCAGTTGCTTGCCTTCACCATTGTTTTACTTTTCTTCTCTACTTTTTTGAGATTCCAATCTTTTTAATGTCGGTCCGATTATTGGATTAAACTTTAGTACACGACACTTATTATTTTTTGTCGGCACAAGCCGTCTTCATCACTGTCAATATGAACTGTCATGTTTTTGGAATTTAACTTAACGATCAAATCAATTACGATGAAGCAACATGTATAGTACATAGACTGCACAGCCGGGCTACCATTTAATACTCCATGATTATATTCTTACTTTAGAATTTTTGGGCTTTCGGAATCCTGAATTGGTAGGACTTTTCCTCGTCTGTGATAGGACTAGTTGTAATTTCAAGCTTTGAGTGATGTCGATCCTTGTTTTGTTATGCTCAAGTCTCAACCTATTTCGGTTTTCGGGGAAGTGGCACTTAAGGAGTGTTTATTTCGTGGAAAATGAGTGATTTGGAAATTGTTTTCTTAAAGATGATTGGTTATATCTCTTATGAGAATAGCGTGAATGATAACATTTCTAGCAATAAATCGATTTTTGGAATAGAAATAAATTTTTCTATTTCTATTTCTGGATGAATTTTTGAGCCAAAAAATGCGTTTGATAACGACAAAATTTTTTTATTATTGGAATAGAAATTCGTTTGATAATCAAAAAAATTTCACTTTCCTAAGCAGCGGCGATAATGAGAGGGGCTGGCCGGCAACCGACGATCGGCGGTGGGTGGGTGGTGGTGGTGAGTGGCGGACAGCAAAAAACTTTTTCGGGTGAGAAGTAAGAAAGAGATAAATAATTTCTGATTTCTATTACAGAAATAGAAAAGTAAAAAATTTTTGTTTCTTATTTTTATTCAAAACCTATTTCTAGAATATAAATTTGTTCTAGAAATAAAAAAAGTAAAATTTTTTACCAAATGGATTTCTATTCCAGAAACAGGTATGGAATAAATGAAATAGAAATATAATGGTTATCATGCGCGCTCTAAATGAACGGAGAATATTTTCATCATCCACAAAATATCTAGGCGTAATTTGTCGTTAATAACAAAAATAATTTTCGTTGACTAATTTTTCCAAATGATATAATCAATCATCTTTAGATAAATGATATGCAATCATCCACCGTGAAACAAACGCACCTAGTATCTTTTTGAGTGATACAAGGGATGGTTCTAGCGTAAATCAAGCTAAATGGACCTATACGATAGGTAACCTAATAAAGTTTATAGCTTGGGCTTCTCCAAGAAGAATGAACTTAGTAGATAACCTCAATGGATAAAACTAAAGCCCCAATTCATCAACTTAGCATTCTCGTTCCAATTTGGAAAAAAAAGATTATCCTCAAGGAAAATGCTACAAAAAACCCCGAACTATGCCCATTGGGACAATTTTACCCTAAACTTTTTTTGTACCATAAAAAACCCCAAATTATGCCCATTGGGACAATTTTACCCTAAATTTTTTTTTGTATCACTAAAAACCCCAAACTATGCCACTTGGGACAATTTTACCTTGAACTTTTTCTTATGTTACGAAAAATCCTGAACTATGCCACTTGGGACACATTTACCCCAGACTTTTTAACTAAAGGGCATTTTCGTTTTTTTGTTTTTTCTTTAGTAGAGGGAAGAGGGAAAAAAAAAGGAAAAAAGAGGAAAAGACGAAAATGCCATTTAGTTAAAAAGTTTGGGGTAAATGTGTCCCGAGTGGCATAGTTTAGGATTTTTCGTGGCACAAGAAAAAGTTCAAGGTAAAATTGTCCCAAGTGGTATAGTTTGGGGTTTTTTATGGCACAAAAAAAAAAAAAAATTCAGGGTAAAATTGTCCCAATGAGCATAGTTTGGGGTTTTTGGTATCATTTTCCCTTATCCTAACTTGGTTTGGCTTCATGTACGTCATTTTAGGCATTCTACATGTTTAGAAAGTCGTCTACTTTTGGGAGACGGAATGTTTTTCCAAGTGAAAACATTCAATATGGAGATCATCTCGGTAAACCATCCACAACCTTTGCTTAGTCATACTTTGCATCTTACAATATCGAAATTTAAACTTTGTGCCCCACATTATAAGTTATTTTAGGCTCTACATCTCGAAGTGTAAGTTTTTCGAAATCTCCGGATACAAGAGAGGATGTAAGTTATGATATATAGCATAAGGAAAACTTGGTGAAATTCAATGTGATGTTCATCATCAACAAAGAAAAACAATGAATTCAAATTTCAATAATTTATCGCTAAAAAGGAACAAGTAGTTAGGTCATGCTTCTGGCTTGAACCCAATCGTTATGTGGGCTTACAGAGGTTTATAGTCCGGGTATTTGGGCCAAGCTAGGCCCAAGAGGACTGCAGGGGTATTACACGTTGCCTTTAAGATTGCCTCTAGGCATTTTATAAGGTTTACATCTTCTAATCTATTGACTCTTTCTTTCTTTCTTTCTTTCTTTTTGGGGAGAAATATGAACTCTATAGTTTGCTTAACATTCTCAATAAGTGTTCCTAAGACACTTGTTAAAATAGATGTTGAAGTTTGATTCTCCACTTTCTCAGGAGGATTGGTGGTTAGCATATTTAATTTCAGGTGTGGAGTTGGATTTCCATGTTTTATAAAGAGACAATGCAAAAATTTGAGAGTGAGTAAAAAATTATATATAAATTGAAAATGAGATGAAATAATCCATGTATCAAAATCAAACCTCATCATGTTAGGCTTAGCAAGGCCATTGACTTATGCTGTTTTGATCTTTGCTGATTTGAATATTCTAACGGGGGCATAACTTTGAATAACTCCAAAGTGGTTCAGTGCGGCGAGATGTCTTGGTTTATTGATTCCTCTAACCTAATCCTGAACCCTACATTTTGCATTATGCTTTGATTACCCAATTTCGTTATGGGGGTTGAAAAAATTGTTATGCTTGTCGGGGGACAGTTGAATTACTAGACCGGTGCCAAACATCTCCAACATCATCGAAAGAACAAAGTCGACGCTTGAATTCCGTGCCAATCGAGACTTTTAGCCTTTTCTCTTCAAAAGTGGCCGAAAATTAAAGATCGAATAAACTCACAAAAAGAAGAAATGGAAATTTTCTCATTCAAGGTCGGACTCGTAAAACTCGCACGTGCGGCGGTGGCCACCCAGAGATGCTGGGGGACCGGACATCTTGTGGGCTGTAGTGTCCGAAGGAGAAAGAGAAAAGGAGAGGGAGAGAGAGAGAGACGCCGCAAATCCTGACCAGATCTCCTGCTTCGCACCCCACCGCGCGACCGCATCACCGCCCCACTTTTCGCTGCCACCACCAGTACTGTTCCGTCCCGCGGTCAAACCTTTGACCGGCGTCAACCTCCAGGGAAAACGAGGCCTCAACCACTGTTCCCCCCCCGGGTCCCCGCTCGTTGATGTGACCGGCGACGGATCGGACGGCCCGCGCAGCATCGGCTCCCGATCGGACGGCTCGCGGTGGTTCCGCACCGAGTCGGCATGGTCGGGGGGGAAGGTGCGACGTGGGGCCCGGGGATTCAAAAGTCGGGCCTTGGAAGTCTATTTCGTATCCAGGAGGTGAATCGCCAGCTTTTTTTTTTTTTTTTTGTTTGCTTGCTTTTTTGCTCATGTCGACCAACGAGTGAAATTATTAAAAGAGCATTATTGTTGTTATACGACGCAGATTCTTTCCTATTATAAATGTGAGGAAAATGGATATGACAGAGATAAAAGGATTGACGATGAGAATGTGGCCGACATCGTTATGTGGTGGCCAAATCTAAGAGATTGATTAAATGCCATGATGGGATGGATCGAATCGACCGTGATCATAAAATGCGAAGTCTTTGAAATGGTGTCATTCGCATACTTGGGATCTTATATTACCCGTCATGATATGTGTTTGGAGTTATGGATGCCATCGGTGATTTTGGCAATGGAAATTTTGATTTGGACATCTGGTGGGTCATTAGTTTGATCATGGAAAGAAAACTGATTTTTACTTAAGAGGGTTCGAATTGGTTCTGCTCGTCACGTTGTGCTACCTTGAATTTCTCCACTCTAGCTGCTCCTAATGCACCATTACAAGTGCAATAGGCATTAGAAATGTGGATAACATCTCGAGTTTGAATTAGTAAACGAGACTCGACCAAAAAAGTGTACGGGAATCTGGATAGGTGCACGACTCTTGGTTGTAGCATACTAAAAAGAGTCCAAATCAGGCTATGTTTTCAAATAAAATAAAGATATTAAGGCTCCATTTGGCAACTTGCCAAATAGTAACTATTTTTCTTATTTTGTTCCAAGGAGTAGATTTGAACAAAAATTTGTTTGGCAAGTGTTTTTTGATCTTGGGAATAGATTTGAAATAGAATTAATAATAATAAAAAGTGGATTCTTTATTCTCAGGAACAATTCCAGAATCAAAGTCAAAATTTTTCATTTTTCTTCTCTTCTCTTCCCTTTCATTTTCTTCTTCTTCCTTTCAGCCGGTCGCCGGCCCTTGGCGACGCCAAGCCACTATGAGGCTTGACCTTGCTAAACTACCACCAAGTTGGCATCGCCTAGCCAAGCCGACATCGACCTGGCGGTGGGTTGACGAGGCTGAGCCTCACTTGCCCACTGCTAGGTCAGCGTTGCCTAGCCAAGTTGACGCTGACCTAGTGGTGGCTAGGCAAGGCTCGGCCTTGCCATAGCTTGGCCGGCTAGAGGACAAGTCGAAAAGGAAAAAGAAGGGAAAAAAGAAAAGAAAAGAAAAGAGAAGAATAAAAATAAAAATATAATAAAATCATTAAAACATTAAAAGAAAATGGTTTGAACTAGAAATTTTAAGAGTCTTACCAAATGCATTTTATTCCAAAAATAAAATTTTGGGAGGTTACCAAACACTTTCAAATGTTCAGAAATTGTTCTCGAGAGCAAAATTAAAAAGAATAATTTTTGAATAGAAATTGATTTTGGGTGTAGAATCATTACCATGTGTCATCTAACTTTCCTAGTTTAGAGTTGAAGTTGGCCCAATAGGGTTTGACGATTGTTAGAATATTTAAATATTAAATTATGATTTCATATAACAGTTTGAGTTTTTAAAATAATTAATAGCGACTCTACAAAATCTCACATTATATTAAAGTAGGAGATCTTGAGTTTAAATCTCTCCAGACCTATTTTATATTTCTACGCTTAGTATTGGGCCAAAGCCAAATTCACACATGCGGGGAGTGTTATAATATTTAAATGTTAATCTACGCCTTCATTTAACAACTCAAATTTTTAAAAATAGTTGGTAGTTATATCATAAAATCTCACAACGATGTTGCAATCCTAATGTATTAGGATTTCGTGATGAGGGTTAAGCTAAAGGCTGAGAAACACCAAGTATGGTTATAACTTTATTATGTCGTTTGATCTATAGTGAAATCTTGTGCTCTCTCCGTGGGCTAGGTCATTATGATTGAGCTATGTAAAATTGGTATCTGGTTTATTTTCTAGGTATCTATATTATTGTACTTAGTCGCTCGTTTCTGCAACAAAAAAGAAGAAGAAGAGGAGAAATTATTGTGGGAATCCGGTGTGTTGCTGACATATAGAGAATTAAACCAATCATTTTCCAGTAAAGTGATTATGTGTTATCAATAAGACTGTCACAACATTAGACAGAAATTGCAATTCAATAGAATGCGTTCACATGACTAAAAAACAGAAAAAACATTACACAAAAAAACAAGGTCGCAATCTGAACAGAAAAGGCAAATTATCTCCAGCCGCTATTAACTCTCGTTCCTCACAAAACATATCTAGAAAGTTGCTTAACTATCGAATTAGTGTCAGTGACAGTAATCCATGTTCCAAATCCGAAATCTCCAAATCAGAGGTAGGTGTAGTACGCTGATTACACGCGAGATTTTCTCTGGTCAAACCAGTGAGAGGTACTTCAAGTGCGCGCTTTTGCCGTTTGAAACAAACCACACTTTTTTGTCTGCCAAAAAGGGTTAATAGTGTCACTTCTGTCTTGCTTCATTATCATCTTGCCTGAGGAAAAGAAGCTTTAGAGTGACGTTATATAATACTTGTTCATCACATGCTCAATGCTGAAATAATCTGCCCCACAGAGAGAGAGAGACCATTAGACATGATGGATTTATTAGATATTTTCATTTCGTTTGTGCATGATTATGGATTTATTATGTATTTTTATCTCCCATAGCTAAGTGATCGTTGCATGCAAATGCATACAAGGGAAGAAATCATTTGACTTGTTAGAAAGTCTAACCCAAAGGCATGAATATATAGAGCAATGATGTCCCAACATGTGTAATTTGACTAATGAGGGATGGACACATATTCATGAAAGGGATAGCATTGGCTTTGTTGCTATGTTAGAAAGTTCAACTCAAAAACTTAAGGTGGTGGAGATAGACCACTTGAATATAAATAGCATTTATGACTTGTTATCGACGATGTGGGATAATAGTTCAACATGACTATAGTTTGGATACAACTTAGCTCCTCCCGTCGACATGTGGTTAGCTTTGGTAGAGTTAAAATTGGAAAGTCAAGTCACACACGGAGAAAAAAAAAAGATTAAAGAAGAACTATTCAATAATGAAACTTATAAATAGCATGGTGCAAGAGCTACCTACTTTATGTCGGAACACAAGCCATACGACATTTACATGAATTTCGGTTGTTAGTATAGTTTTGTTAAATACATGATCTTCGTGCTAAGCCACCATCTCAATTTCTCCAAACATTCTCATTTCAGCCAGAATTCCATAGATGGCTGGCTAAGGTCATGCCAGGAAATTTCGGTGGGATTATTCATTACGTGTATATTCCTCCTTTTCAAGGCGATGCACGGCTAAAAGCAGCGGTCATGATAGACTACCGATGAAGAAACGATTCGCATCATTCTTCTATGATCTCCTAGCATTGTGCTTTTCCATGCGTTGTCTCCCCTTTTCGCTGTCTATCGCACGATATAGCGACGTTCAAAAGCTAATAATTGTAATGGACGACCGGGATGCACCGGTCGATACATGCACGTCGACATTCTTGTTCTGGGTGGGATTTGTTCGTGTTTTGTCCATGGTATGTGGATCAACAGTCATCGGCCGACATCGCTTGGCTTTTTCCCATTTCGAGTCGCGCAAGATAGGGAGAGCGCAATCGGTGACGTCGCAAAGCATCTTTCGGGGTTGGCCCAAGTCGAAAGCTAGAAACGTTTTGATTTCAAGACATGACTTTGGTGCGTGTCGGGTGAAAAGGACGATGGCTTTTTCCTATACTCGCATCTTCATCTTTTCATCATAATTGAGGAACTTTTCAATATGCAATAATACGTAAACCCTAGAAATCTTTCTGTTCTTGCACACGAATTCGCTCTCGAAAGAGTTTCCTCATGAGAATGTGTTGCCATCTTGGTGAGCTGAATTGCATGCTCAAGACTTTTAGAGTGCCGAAACCCCAGCATCGCGATCACGATTTTCTCGGACTGATGGTGTAAAAAGGAGTGGCCCGTAGATACATGAAGTGTCAGAGATGTTGTGGAAGATTGAAGATTCCGATTATTAATGGATGAAAAAAAAAACCATTCATAATCATATTCAAATGCAAAAATATGAAAAATTATGTATTGACCTCTAGTTATTGATGAAGTTAGATTGAAATCAGATTTGCAGAGACTTGAATGAATGTGAATAAGTACTTCTAGCCAATTGCCCTTTCAAAATTGATGGTGTGTTTTCAAGTATGAGAGAGTTTAGCTTAGACCTATTTATATCCCCATTCCAACCTCTTTGATAACGTTTCCATCAAGACAATTATCTTAAAATCGAGCAATTGCTATAATTATCATGCAACCTAATACAGAAAATAAAACGTTAATGAAATTAATGTGCATAATAATAAACTAAATGTGAGATCATATTATTAATATTATAACATGAATGAGTGAGAAAATTGAACCCTAAGTGATAGGGGTGAGCATCGGTCTAGGATGAACCTTAGATTGACCTTGAACTGGCCCAAACCGACTAGTCTTGGTCTCGCTCCTAGGGGGTTTGGATTGGTCCTTGATCTCATTGGCTTGCTCATGTTGCTCACTGCTTGCCTCAGTTGCTTTTGTTCACTAACCTCTATTCCCTTGCTTTAGCTTGCGTGTTCTTTTTATGGTTTGTTGCTTTTAGCAAGTATGAAATTTTTGTTATTTCCTTATCCTACATGTTCAATATGTATTGATGTTCATAATTTGGTCATTCAATGTCGCATTGTTGATAGATATCTAATTTAAAATAGTTTATTTGTCATTTTAAGAAATATAAAAAATGAAACAAAAAAATAATTGATGGGCGTCGGGTTGACCTTGGAACTGGATTGGACCCGTAGGGTTGGTTTGATCCTTGGTCCTAGGCTCAACAAGGTTGGTCTTTGGTTCCAAATATTTTGGACCAACACTGTGCTGGTTGATTCTCGAGTTAGGTGCTGGATTGGTCCAATCTGGGCCATGCTTGCCCCTGTTAAGAGAATAGAGCATCTTCCGTCGACTGATTTGTCTACAAAAGCCTATGCGGCGGCTTTGGCTTTACAACTTTTGATTTCCCTGTGAATGCTTAAATATTTGAGGCGTGCAATACCACATAAAAGTCAAATCTAAAATTCTAAAGCAAATAAGGTTAACAGTAAAGTTATCCAGACAGCTGCTCAGAATGCAATATTGCATGTCGGAGTCTTCCACTTCTATAGTCAAGATTTAGGAGCTCTTGCTTTGTAGATTTTCTTTGTGTGCATGATCACAAAAATCAAAGTTAGGTGATTATTTTTTTCAATCCATTAATAAAATCTAGTTAGCCTTATATGGTAATGGTTAATAAAGCTTGCGAGTACCCTTTTTTAAGGGTTTTCGTATGAGTATTTATTTTGGGATATGTGCATTTCTTAAAACTTTTCATTAAAGTGTAATTGAGTCATAAAACTTTTAATAAATGTAATTAAGTTTTAAAAATTGTCACAAAAGTGTAATTAAGTCCTAAAATTTTCAAGAAGTGAAATCAAATTCTAAAACTTTTTGAATTAATTTAATAAGGTTTTTCTATTGATTGTAAATTTTATGACTTGATTGCATTTTCATAACAAATTTTAGGACTCTTCAATGACAAGTTTTAGTATTAAATTTCACTTTTTGAAAATTTTTAGACTTAATTATACTTTCATACAAGTTCTAAAATTGGATTGCACTTTTTCTTTGTATGCATGATCACAAAGAATCAGAGCTAGGTGAATATCCGTTGAGTTCATATTAGGACTCAATTGCACTTTCGTACAAGTTCTAAAATTGGATTGCACTTTTTCTTTGTGTGCATGATCACAAAGAATCAGAGTTAGGTGAATATTTTTTGACTTCATAAATAGAATCTAGTTAGTCTTATATGGATATGGTTAATAAAGTTCACGGTTACATCTTTTTTAAGGTTTATGTATGAGTATTTATTTTTTTAGTACGTGTTTTGGAGAAGTTAGAAATATTAAGTGTGTTTGAGAATATAGTTTTTGAGAGTTTCTCTTTTATTATATTCCATTGGTCATCCGTATATATAAACCTAGTCAATTTGTACACTAAAGAAGAAGAAAGAGCAGTTAAGGAAAGATGGATAAAATTCACGAGACTGATCGGTTCACATCAAAGGTATATTTTTCTTTTTCTTTCATGAATCTTATAATTAATGAGGTCTTAGTGATGGCTATTTTGGACTAATCAGATTTTAAGTGGGTCCAAAGTTATGCAGAGGGCAAAAATAGCATGAAACATTAATATGTATAGACAAAGTGCGAATATGGATATGCAAATCATCAAATGCGAATAATTTGTAAAGCATGTCAAATGAATCGACATAAATCTTGACGAGCAACATAAATCCTAGTTCAAAGTCGAGCTCTCATGTCATCCAACGTGATGCCTAATGTTGAAGCGCATTCACACATTGTAAAAGTCAAAAACACAAAACATAGAAATTGTATAAGAACCTGATGAATTTAAAACATTTTGCTAAGTCGGTCATCATGTCTAATCGAATAGTAAATAATATTTCCTATGACAGCAAAAATAGCAAAAAAAAGAAGAGAAAACTGAAAATCTGAAAAAAAATTGAATTAGAACCGAGAAAATTAATCTTATAATATATGAAAGCAAAAACAGCAGAAAAAAAACAGAAAACTGAAAATCCGAAACAAATCGAACTAGAATCGGGAAAATTAATCTTATAATATATAAAAGCAAAAAGAAGAAGAACAAAAGCAAAAACCGAAAAATCAAATCGAACCGAACTGTAATTTCAATTCTATTTGATTCGATTCTGATTGAATTTCGATTCGATTTAGTAAATTTTTCTATCGGTTCGATTCGGTTCTAAAAACCAAACCGAGCCAAGTCACTTATGCTCCTAGGAAAAATAACGTGGGCAATAATTTCAGGGGTCATGAGTCATTCTGTCACGTCCCAGTTGTCACACCACCCGGGCGTTAGACGCGCGTCTTGTTCGTGTACCGCCAAGTCTATCATTCTAATCATTCAATTTGTGTCTTTTTTCGTACGATGACATATGCAAAGGAAAAAATAATAGTGGAAGAAAAAGGACGATAAAGGAGCTTTTTCGTACGTCGGCCCTGCACTCAGACATTTGAAGAGATCTTGGCCACGTTTCTTCAGTGCATTTCGTATCGTGCGAATTGTAAGGTCGGAGTAGGTAATTTTTGGGCCGCGGTAAAAGATAGTGATTTGAGTCGAAGGAGGAAAATTTGCCGAAAAAAGTAACTAAATTTATTGTTTTCTGCTGATTTAATTCTAAACCTTATAATTATATAGAATGAATCCATATAATCAATTTCGATTGGAAATTACTTAGATGGATGCCAGCCGTCTTATGTAGCATGTTCGATGTCGACGTTGACATTCTTAATAATATTTAAATGACTTTTTCTTTTTTCTTTCGTTTTCTTTACTTTTATTGTTTTTTTTTTGAGTTAGGGTTGTTGACCCTAGTTGAGGCCGCAACGCCTCACCCAATGCCCTTGCCAACCACAACAAAGGCATCATGGCCCTCACCTAGATTTGGAGAGGTTTGCATCGTCCTTGTCGTGGCTGTTGAGGGCTCGAGCGAGGGTTGCAACACCCTCATTAGCCAAAGTGAGGGTGTTGCAGCCCTTGTTAGAGCTAGACCTCGCTAGAGCTTGTCCTCACTACGAAAAACAAGAAAATAGTAATGAAAAGTGAAAAAACCATAAAAATTCAAAAAATAAAAAATAAAATATTTAGCATCGTCCGTGCCATGGTAGGATGGCCGGTGCCCATATTAGTGATTTCTAGTTAAAATTGAATAGATGGACTCAATTGATAAAATGTGAAAATGTTTATGATTCAATTGACATGATAATAAGGTTTATGTTTGAATTGATAAAAGTGTAATATATTTAGGAATTTTTTGGTAATTTTTCCGATTGAAAGAACTATGAAGAGAAGTGCTTATGTGATAGTTTTTAATCTACTGTGAGAATAATAGCTTATTTTGGATCACAAAAAAAAAGGGTCCATTTTTTAAAATGTTTGTAGCTCACAATATACAGTTAAAACAATAGTAACATAAAGACTGTTTTGCTAGTAAAGCCTATGTTAATTATAAAATATTCCCAAGCAAGATAACTGTAAGGCATACCTTGTGGTTATCATAAAGACAAACGCTGTAACTTCGACTATTTTACATGCAGCAATTATTCGCGACATCTAGATGTGGGGGCGGCGAAGAAAAAGAGTGGCAAGAATAGTCCAGACGAGGCATCATGAGTTTGAAACAGCTGTTGTACTTGGTGAAAATTTTCTCTCTCTGAGAGTCGCATGTCCCCTGTTCGTTTCCTCCTTTCCGTGCCTGAATCTCGCAGCTACTCCAGTTGGTTTCGACGAAAGAGGTCATTCTCTGCGAATCACGTTTGTCATGTGCCTTCAATCCCTCAAAGGGGAATTGGAATTTGAACATCTCTCTCTCTCTCTCTCTCTGAGCTGCCGTTTCCATGTACGTTCATGAAGCAAAAGTAAGCTGCTGTTTACATGTACATGCACTCGACAACAATCATGAGTACTCCCACTAAAAGGTCGGATTGTGTATGTTCATGTCTTTTGATTTACACGCGTCTATAGTTCTGTGTCTTCAGCAGGCGTGACAAATTTCAGTGGAGATTCTGCGAAACTTCACAAGATATAAAAGGGTTTGAAAAACCGAACTCGGGTTGGAAAATAAAAGCTATCGTGTGAATAGTGAAAATCCTTGCCAAGAAATAAATAACCCTTGAATTTAGTCAATCCACCCACAGAGAATGACGCAATTTATCATTTATATCCACATCATCTTAACGTATGGGATTTGCCACGTATAAAAGGCGGAAACCCATAGTACAGCAAAAAGAGATTTTTTTTTTTCGGGTAAAAAACGACAGGAAGAGATGAAAGGGGAATACAAATTCAATATCTTTTTTTTTTTTCTTTTCCATTTTGATCTTCATAAAGCTCAATGTGCAACGTCTTCTTATCATTGCCCACACAAAGCATCATCGTGGCTACGACTGCGTCACAGAACTTCAACAGAGTCGACACGGTCGAAATCATTCTGCAATCATGGCGATGACGCAAGGGCGAAGTAAAGATTATCCCAGAGAATTCTAATTTGGCACGAGGCAGCCTGTAATTTATGGTGGTGTCCAATGAGACAAATGCTGCCCATCATTATCTTTTTAACCCTTCCTTTGTGCGTGTCCCAATCACAATCATGCAAGCTAGAGCACCTGTGTGTCAGCTGGGATCCATTAGTTGATGAGAGGAGCCGTGTTTCTTCGCTTCTAATGCGTGTAAAAAAGAGAGGATGACGACTGCATGCAATTATTTTTCACCCCGACTTAGCAAATTCAGAGAGGTTGGAAAATAGTTTTTGGGAGAGACCGTCCTCAAAACCCTAAGGACATGCCCTGCTCGTTTGCCTTTCCATGGAAGACAATTAGTCGAGAGTGCTTCATGCGATGAATGGAATTCTTGATGGAGGCGATTTCATTTGACAAGGATCGAGATCCCCTAAATTTAGAAGGCCGACATGGTGTGATAATAAATTTTGGCTGGCCTATGTTAAGGATCGCGAGATTTAGTAAAAGGGTATTTTTAGCCTAGTGATAGTCATGCTATCGTTCCCAGTGTAAATTGGCGCCTTTCATATTTTGCTCAATAATATGGTTAAGGCAACGTTTTATGAAGCATCGCTTTATGAATTTGGCAACAATGCTTGGAAAAATAATTTCCTGAAAATGATTGTTTATATCGATTATAGAAATGGATAAACGGAAAATATTTTTACGATCCATGAAAATATTTACGTATAAAAAATTGTTGATGATGAGAAATATTTGTTTTCAACACTACTTATAAGTGTTGCGTAAGTAAACAAGCGTTGCCTATTGCTGAAGAAGTACTGCTATGTTTGTGAGCAATGCTTCTAAAGGATTATGCGCATATTGGGCGTTTGCATTAGGCCAATCATGATGTACATATGGACGATTCATTGAAGACACCTTCCATTGGCCAGACCACAGTGATTAGGTTTTGAATTTGAATATCAAAATCAATATCTTAAATGTCATCATGTTTATTCAAATGTTAAACTAATTGGGTTTGACAGTCAAGTCATTATGATGGCAAATGAAACAATGTTTGTAGTTACAAGTATCAAAATCAGTGTTTGGACAAATTAGATTGGCCTTGAAATTTGCAGTGGGATTAAACTTCATCCTCGCTCAAACGGAAATTTTGATCAACCAATCCTAGAACACATCTAAACTCAAGAACAAGGACTAGAGGAAACCTCGATATTTTCTTAAGAGTAAGCTGAGTCAAGGTTGTCTTACGAAACTTTCTAAAAATGACCGCAAGCCCAATATTGGTACCTAAGGTTAGGAGTGGTACGTTATCATACAACTAGAGCGCCTATTTATATGTCGAAGGACAAAATCTTATGGGTCAACATAGACATGCTAAATGGACCGATACCTCATGTAAGTTAACTAAGTCAAGATAGTCATATCCGAAATGTCCGGTGATATTCATCATTTTTTGCACTACTTGATTGATTCAGTCCACCATTGCTTCATTCCCATTAGATTCGTACGATATAGAAGAAGTTTGCTTCTTGATGGGCGGCCCCTTGACCATTCGAGTTAGTCTTTTGATTAGATTAAGACTAACTAGTTCCCGTAACCCAAAAGCAAACTTACCGTAATTTTTCTTTCACATTCAAGGCTAAGCATTTGGTGTGACTTTTGGAAGATGTGTGCTACTCCTTTTCATGATTTCCCCATTTTTCATTGTACTTACTTCACGCATCACGATCTGACCCATTATCCTTAATTGGATTCATGTACTTGCACGTGGAGTCCTCAAATGTTGACCATCAAGCATGTTCATTGTTGCAAAAAATTCAAAAACCAACGATTTTTTTTTTGGTCGTAAAAAAAAAATGTTAAAGGATGATTTTTTGCCCTTCAGAGAGTTCAAAAAGTAGATGTGCTGATATCTTTCAGGATGCAACAAACCTTTCGATCGGTATGCACTTCACAATTCGGGTAAAGTAGGAACGATGAAAAATGTTAAACCGGTGGCAAAGAAGAGGCCTAAGGGTGTTGAATTTACACGTAAAAAGTGACCCTGGACGGAGCGTTGCTCATATTTCGTCTAGACCCGATTCATGCGTGTGAGCGCAACAACTTTTTCTTGTTATTATCAAGCTAATAATGAACCCATTAATAAAATGAACGAAAGAGAGCTTCTGAAGCAACGTGGGATAAATGCATAAGAAAAGGACGACTCAGTTTGGAGTCCTGACTAAGTATGTCAAGAGTCCACATCTGTCTTCTTTTGGGGTTCTGATTCATAATTACGGGGGCTGTTATATAGATTGGTGTGGTATAAGACTTTTACTTATGTTTTAATGTTCCTAGGCCATCTCTAGATTTCTTCGAAATCGAATGATTAGATGTCTAGAATTAGTGGATGATCCCGGGCGTAGTCAATCGCTACTCTGGATCCCAAAATTCGTCTTGAAACTCAAAAACTGCGAATCCTACTAGAGTTGGAGCAGTTCGGATCCTAATTGAAATCTAGAAATCTAGTTGCTCGCATCCCATCTCTTTCTTCCCATGAAAGGGTCCTTCACAAGTCACTGTTGATATAATAACATCATTATGCGAAGACCCTAGTTCGATATGTTTGTCACCGAAGTGAATGCTTCTGTGGCCACAGTTTTTGTAAGGAAATTTAACTTGCAAATCGTACTATACCACAGCTACATAACTTCCAAATTAATGGTATTTGGACCGCTTGGACTTTCGTATGATTGCATCGTCCGCACAAGCGCATCAAACGGTCAAAGTACACAGATTTCCGATCGATTCGTGGCCGCTTGCGTGAAGCAATAATACAAACCTTGCGGACCATCACGATCCCGTATAATGGTAGATGAGAAACTAATTGATCTTGGTCGCATGCTCCCACACAAAAAATCAACCACGCTTTTTACTACCCATCTGGCAATGACCAAAACCCACACGACACAGTCCCTTGCTATGTGCATAATTAGGCGCATTAATGAAGTCCCTATTGTTCGGCCAATTCATGAACGTCTATCCTATCGAAAGCTCTACGCTAAGTTGGAGGGGAAATCATCCGAGGATCCGTCTATTCGCACCAGGGAATGTTAGCAGTCGAGATCAATCGGAAATGGACACGTGGTCGCTGAAGTTGTAATAGAGACAGTGAACCACCCAATGAAGTTCATCCTCAGGAACTTGGGATGCATTATTGCGCCGAATTCAATGTGATTCCGGACCACAACATTAGGACGAGGCCTCGGAATCCAAGGTATCCATCTCGTAATAGGTACTGTGCGAAAGCTCTGTCATTAGCTGAATGGCTTTCGGAACAGCTGAAAGATAGAAACCAGAGCGTTGAGAGGTGACCTAACCACAGCGTGCCGATGTGGAATACGAATGGGACTTGCGACCTTATGAGGGGTCTCTGTCTTTTATTTGTTCTAAATAAATAACCATGATGTGTAGATCGCCGGTTCCACGAGCAATCAATCAAATTGAGCTCGTGTTCTATGCGATTTTAGCGTTCCAAATTCCCCAACTCGTTATTCACAAGTAGCGTATGGTTATTGGGGATGTCTTCTTCGTTATAAATGCATCATCGGAATAGGGCTATCGCGTGGGACAACAAAATTGTAGTTATAGACAAATAGGTACAAAATGAGTTCGAATATTCGGACGTTGTGGATGGGCAGTTGGATTGTAATTAAGGCGTCTAAGACTCCAGAACTCAGAAAGCCTAAAAGTTCTTTTTATAGAAGATTCTAGTTAGGGTTTGGCATAGAGTACAAACCGGCAGTTTAAGTTCCTAGTTTCAATCATCGTACATGACCTGTATTTGACTGGATCAAGAACATGGCACTTGATATGGAAATACCATAATGACTGAGGCTGATAAATATTTCGACATTCGAACCGTTAGGTTACATTTAATAGACATGATAAAAGTCGAGATACTATTATCTCTGGTATTTGGTTCCTACCATGATAAGATAGAATCAAGTATATAGAGAATATAACTTGGATAAAAATATCCCATGAGGAGGCAAGATAAAAGTAAATATGATTTCTTATATCCATAGTATAAAATCTATTTCTCTTGAACAAGAAAATTTTTAAATTAAAAAATTTTAAAAATTAAAATTAATTAAAAATAAAAGGATATCTGGGTTCTAATATAAAAAAAAAAAAAAGAAAATAAAAATAAAGGACAATTTTCGTTTTTCATTTGTATGTTTGAATTTCTTTCTATTCTATAATACATATTTTGCAATGGCATGAAACATGACAAGATGTAGGATGGGTGGAAGATGTATATATTTGGTATCTTTATTCATTACATATTTTAGGTACATCAATATAGTTTATTATTTAATAATTTTTTTATTAAGAAGTGATGGAAGGTTATAAAAAAGAGATGACAAATAATTAGAAAATAAGTAAATAATAATGAAGTAGAAGATCCTTGATTTTAAATAAACAAATTCAAAACTTAAAACGGATCTTTCTTATTCACTTTGTCTCCTTCGTCTTCGTATCTCAAGTTCATGTTGGAGCTTCACAGCTCCTTTGTAATTCTTTGTTTACATCAAAGCTCTATAAAAACAATGAGAGTCTAAGTTTCTTCTCCTTCATAGCTCTTCAATTCATATTTAAAGTTCATGAAAGCAGCAAAAGAGTAAAAATTAATCTTTTCCATAGCTTTGTAATTTATGTTGAAATTTTCACAAAAGCAGTAAGAGAGTCAAAACAATATAATTTTTGAAATTGCAAAGGTAAATAATAATGTTCTCTTTTTTGCTATATTTGGCATTCACTAGCCAATATATCTTGTGATGTTGTTGTAGCTCATTTGCATTTCTTGTCATTGTTGAACCTATTTGAAATGTAAATCGTACAATAATTATGAATTAATTAATGGGTGTTATATTTGTTCATG
This sequence comes from Angophora floribunda, assembly GCA_014182895.1. Taxonomy (NCBI): domain Eukaryota; kingdom Viridiplantae; phylum Streptophyta; class Magnoliopsida; order Myrtales; family Myrtaceae; genus Angophora; species Angophora floribunda. The sequence goes on from CM024707.1 coordinate 8,645,830, forward strand.
CATTTGTGATTTCTTTAGCAGTGAATTTTGATATATATATATATATATATATATTTTACCATCTCCATTTTGCATTTTTAAGTTCAATTACATCGATATGCTGTTCATATCAAACAATGGATATGATATGATGTGAAAATATTTGATTTTACTGCAATTTACCAAACAACAGCAGTTAATGAGAGTCGATGAACCTCATGGACCATTGTAGGTACCGCAGCAAAGATCGTCGGCCTTCATCAACACCCAAACGATGGTTGTGGCCATTGCTAGTGAAGCCTGATAATCTTACCTTTTTCTAAAATAATTAGCTTTTTGTTTAAATCTTATCCTTTCTTCGTTTTTTTTTTCATTTTTTTTAAAATTTTCAAGTTTACTTCTAATGCAGCTCATGATGGGCACTACATTGGCGTCACGTTACTTAAGAAAGTTATTTAAAAAAAAACACATGAGTATATCGGATGTGCTTGCTTCAGCATTTGCAAATGCCATTTAGCAAATTTTTTGGGGTGCTTTGGGAAGATGCAATTGCATCTAAAAAACTCTCTAAATGCTTTTAACCCAAGATACGTCCAAAGTTATTTGGAAATGCTACATTTCTGGAATACAATTAGGCTTTTTTTTCCTTTCAACTTTGCTCTCGCTCAACTTTCTTATTTAGAAAATGTCCATGAAAACCCTAACTTTGCCTTAGCCATTAACAAACAACCGGTGAGCGACTAGCGAGCTATGGCGCCCTCGCCAATAGTGGTTGAGTTCCACTAGCGAATACTTTGAGATTTAAAAAAAAATAGCAAAACTTATTTACAAAGTATAGTTTTTATCATACATCATTCATGTCAAGGTTGTTTTCCAATATGTTTTTAAATACACTTTACCAAACACTATTTGTATTTTGGAAAGATCCTTTAGCCCAAGGCTTTTGCATTTTCTAAAAAATATTCACCCCATGTTGAACGAAATGCACCCATTTCATTAGACAAAGTTAATGGAGGGGCTTGATTGTACAAATTTGACAAGTTTTATTATTTGATTGCCATTAGGCTCAATTGAACTTTTATGATAAATTTTAGGACTTCTATTGCATTTATCTTTTGTTAGAATGACTAAGCCTAGAGGCAAATTAACCATGAAACAAAATAGTGCAACTCATAACTGTGACATAAATTGTTGATGCCCATGTAATGTGCTTGTGCCCCAATAAAGTAGAAAAAACACATGAATCAAGTAGGTAACGTACCTAGTAATGGTTCTAAACAATATTTGGGAGGGATGGCATGGTTAAAAATCTTATAGTGATTTGCAAAATTAAATTTCTCTGATCTATTTATTTGAAGGAAAACTATTCTCAAGCAATTTTTTTTTTCTGATTTTCCAATATTTTGATAACATAAAACAAATTGATCTGCTAATTTTTTTTTTCCATGGACTCAAATTAATAAGATTAGATTGGAGAAAACAACTTCCACTCCTGATAAAAAAATCACTTTTTTTAAACCATCAAATAAATAAAAACTAATCATTTTTCCTAATTAACCTAGAAATTTTTTTTTCTTTACCATATAGTTTAAGTAACTTTTTGGACCTTGGGAAGACTTGGGGCCCACCCAGCCCCCCTCCATTTCCATGTCCAAGTTTTCAATTGACCCGAACGTTCCTACTTATTAAGGGTCACATCGGGAGAAGATCACCTAACCCGTATGGTGCTTCCATTGGTATCTTAACAAATCCTAATCATGGATCAAATCTCATTTTCATGAATCAACATTCGATATTTATCGAGACCCTGAAAGAAACACCGTATGAAATAGACGCCCCACACCCGGTCACATCCCCATGTACGTCCGATTTATCTATCAAATGACAATCTCTCCAAAGAAATCGAAAACAAAGAAGAGGGTCAATGCACGTCTCCAGCTTAATAAGACATCCAGCTCACTCGAACCCACACCAAGGGTGAAGGATTGTGAGAACAATGTCAAATCACAGCAACTATTGAGTCGGAGGGGAAACTTCCCGGTTGTTTTCGGTAGGTATGGGGTCTGTGCCGTGCTGTCGTTGTAGAGAATGGCCAGCGTGTGGAACCAGAGGTGAAGTATGGGCAGCACCGAACGAGGGAATTGTCATTGTTTAACCTTAATGAGGGGCCCGAGGATCTGATCTGTGCAATATCTCGTATGCTAAGGCGCTCGTCCACAAGTCCAGGCAATGGGGTATGTTAAAAGAAGATGTGTGGGGAATGATGATGATGCTGAGATTTTCCGAGCCAGACAAAGTATTTAATAACATGCCCCTACTTAAGTTGAAGAAGATGTGGTTGGTTGCCCTATTTCTCTAGGGCCTCCAAGCAGCCCCCCCACAAGAAAAATCCCAACCACCGCCATTGTAGACGAAAAAAGAAAAAAGTTTAGTACCAAGACGATCGAAACCTTATACTCTAGAAAAGTGCAAGGTGTCCAGTTCGGTTTTCATTTCAGATACTCTCTGATCGATGCTAGATTTAGAGATGATAACTTCTCCCATTTCCGACGAAACGAGGTTGTGATCCTCTTATCGTGCTTTGAGATAATAGAGCTAGGGTTTGTACTATCTTTTCGCGCCGGTAGTCTGCTGTTCTTCTTCGGGGAGTCCATCGAAGTCGTCCTGCAGAGTCCACATATTTTATCAGACTGACAAACGATATCACGAAAAGAAAAATCAAGTTACCAAGATGATCCCCAACAACTGAGATGAAACAGTAAGGACTCGTGACTCCCTTTGCTTAATCAAGCTATCAAGCTGCGATTTGCAGCAGGGAAGCACGTGCCCCCCGAACCCCAATCAAAACATTGATTATTATTCTGGTCAAAGCTCGATCGAATGCGGATCGCGACAAAAGCCAGGAACTTCGTGTCCGAATCAAGATCTAGTCTTAAGTACGATGAAGAGGGAGGGGCGATAAAATATTCGAGCGGGAGAATGATTAGTTGATTGATCTTGACGCGGGATGAGGCGATTAAAGGCGGGCTTAGCTTAAGATAATATGGACGGAGGCTGGTATTACGTCGTCGTCCGCCTCTAAGTCAGTGCCAAGGAAATTCTATTTTGCCGTGACCCACATGATTTTTATACGCAGACCATGGAGCTTTCGTGGGGTGGAAAAGTAGTAAATAAATTATAAAAAAAAACGAAGACTTGACAATGCAGGCTTTTCGCGTCAAAGGAGAGCCCAGCTTATTAATTACCGATTATTTAGTTAAATTTCAGCTCAAACCCCGAAAGAAACTCAGGAAGTCAACCGGGCAATTCCTCTGGAGAAAATATTTTTGTTTTTTTTTTTTGTTTATACATTAATCAGTTATGTTACAGGTTATGAAAAATCTAGGTCAAGATGGGCTTCTTCTTTTCTGTACAGTGGTCAATGATCCTTGCTCAGCAGGAGACCGCCAAAGAAAAGTGGGGGAAAGAAGAGGAATTTTTATGCTGATAATCGTCTTTTTCTATGTTAGCATAGTAGATTTTGATTGCATCAATGAAAATCTCAGTTTGGAAATGTTCTATAAAGTAAGATTGCTTTAATTAAAATGGTAGGTGCAAAAGGAAAAAGAACATTTGTATTGGGAGATTTTCAATGCAGAAGCTAGAAATCATTCAATCGAATATCTCATCAACTGCATGCAAATTATTTTGGATCGGTGTCACTTGCATAAACCGAAAATTTAGACTTAACTAGCCAATAGCCACCATAAGTCCAAGACTTTATAATTCCAAGTATGATTACTCAAGATTCACACAAAAAGCCTACCTTGCGCAACAATTATCGTCCTTATTTGGCTATATACTTCGCAAAAAAAATCAATAAAATAATTCGACGAAATGGGTTTCTATATTGAGGGATTGATAGCCACTCTTTGAGTGCGTGGCTGATGATGATGTCTGGACGAAGGATCCATGAATTTTCCTCCAGCTCCCCAATTTCCTAACTAATAATAAACAGAGTTTTCTAAAGATATTTTTCGATTTTCACGTTCTCAGGAGCGATGGCACCAGCTGTTTCAGCTGCAACAACAGCCCTAGCAGCTACAGCGCAGAGAGAGAGAGAGAGAGAGAGAGAATCACGGCAGATGTTTATGCTGTCGCAATTCTCAGTTAATTTTGCTTGGGAATTAGTTAAGTGTCAACTTTAAGAAATTAAAGTGCGCACGTGAGGCTGTCCTGAAACCCAAAATTATTGGCGCAGCAATGTCAATCTTCGCATCTCCCGCCCTCAAAATTTCCCAATGTCTCCCTTCCCTCAAGGCAAAGGAAGCAGGCGCCATGCTCCATAGCTCCGCCTCCTTTCAGAAAATATCAATTTGATTGACCAAAGATGGTTCGACAAAAAGAAGAAGAAGTGGAAAATATAGCGATCGAAATTGAAGAAAACAAAGTGAAGGAATATAGTCGAACTTAGCCAAGCCTGTACAAATTTAGTCATATGCGCCCTTGAAAAGAAAGCTATCGAATTCGAGGTGGAAGCTGATGAAATTTTAGCTCAAAAAAGGATGACATTGAATCCATTGTGGCTTGCCTCTTTTCTTATGCCTAAATGGGGCCTTTGGAAATTTAGCTGTGCCATTGGCATTCCTCAATTATTGAAAAAGGAAAAAGTTGTCTAGATTTGAAACCCTCCTCCATTTTGCCAAAGTAACTTCGAAACACTCAACCTTTTTTATAAATTAGAATCAATTTTACATAGAAAGTTAGAATAATCTCCCTCTTACATAACCCGACATTTATGGCATTTGATTGGGACATGTGGCGGTCCGTAAACAATACTATATAAAAAACCTTTATAATTCGGTATATGAACCCTCATTTTATGAGCAGTTACACTTTAAGAGATCTCTCCTTATCACTTTATTTTTTTTTTTTTACAATTTTCAGTTTCCTTTTGCTAATATTCTAAGGCAAATGGTCCTCCAGGATGCTTTCCATTTGTGGACATGTCTAATGGAATCTTCATAATGCCACTGCTCGCCCCCATGTTTATATATCTTAGCCTAGATTAATTTAACAATAATTCAGTTTTTTACAGTTCTGCTCAGATTTTACATTTATCACTTACATTAACAATAGTTTTCTAAGGCACTTGCTCTAAACAGAGGAAACATGAGGAACGCAAAGCAATGGCCAACATAAAACCTCATAAAGGCAATGCACGAAGAACCTAGTAAAAAGGGTTTTGCTTGCTCGCCAAATGCTCTCACCCTTTCTTCAAAACCAAGTGTGAGCTTTACTACACAAATAAATAAATAAATAATGCCACTGCTAGATTTGAGGCCAGCCAATTTCCAACACCAATTAAAAAAACATTGAATAATCGAATAAATAAATATATCTTAACGAGGGGACAGAGTGGAGAAAGAAGGAAGTGGGTCCTTGGTAATTTTGACGAGATTTTGCCTTTTTGCTCATGACAACTACTGTGAAATGGGCCAATGGAGGTTGACTTGTTTGTGGAGGAAACAATGCATCTGCTTGTGGGGGAAGTAGGCGGTGAGTAATAGATACGAAAACATTATTTTTTTAATTAATTAATTTAATTTATCTATGAAAGCGAGAAGGGTTTTTCTTATTTAGTCCTTGCTTAGTCCAAGTCCACTCTCCGCCCAAAATATTCAATAAATTTCTTTTATTATCTCTCTGAATTTTTATCAAGATTAGAGGTGCCATGCTTGTTATATAGCTTGTGCAAGTGGGAAAGTAAGAAAACATTATAGAAGTGGAATTCAATTGTGCCCCTTAGATCAATTCTTACATTGATCCTCAAGATCCTGACTTGGGAGTCTTATAATGAATTGAATCTTTGGTTAAATATTATCATGCCCTAACTTAGGGACTTGCCATTAGGGCAAACAGTAGTGGCCCTTGATTTGTATCTTCTCAGAGCAAGTTGAACCATGTTGGCCTAAATATAATATTGCTTTCCCTACTTCATTTATGACAAGTTGGGGCTGGAATATAAGATGCTCAAATCGAATAAACAAGCGCGACCTTGATTAGGTCATGAAGATCTGTAGGACCAAAGCTATCATTTCCCTTTGTATATACCCCACAGATTCTCTTGGCAATATGCTTGTACGCTCACACAATCGCCTCCAATTGGGTTTGACAAATAGAAAAATATGCGAACTTTTATTACCCAAAGGAAAAGGGGGAAAAAAGAGAGAGAAAAATATGCGCAAAGTTTGATCGCGGAGTCCATGATTTTCTTTAAAGTAAAGTTTAGTACGTCGGAAAGTTCAAACCCAAAAGGTTGAGCCAAATTTGGAAATACACATGGAATTTGAGGAGCGAGATGGACGCACAAGCAAAATAAACTAGGGCAAAAGCTGACTCTAGACCACAAGTATATATAAAGAAAATATAAGCCACATAATCAAGCGATGGAGGATATTTCATTATCATATATGGTTTTTTGTTGCTTTAGACCAGTAATTTGACTGTAATGGAGCTTGTTTATTTTTTTCCCCTAAATAGTCTTGTGGTATCAATTCATTGCTTCTTGATTAATTTAATTATAATATGAATGTCTATTTATTTCGTGAAAAATAAATGATTTGAAAATCGTTTTCTTAAAAATAATTACTTGTATCTCTAGAAATAATAATCAATGAATTTTTTTTACTATTGAAAATAATTTATGGTTAAATTTATACGTGGACAATGAAAATATTTTTCATTCATTTATTTTTGTAAGGCAATGTGCATAATCGTTTTGGAGAAGTTGTTTTCCAAATCATTCATTTCTCGCAAAACAAATGGAACCTAATTCTCCAATAATTTTTTCAAGAAAGTGTCAACTATACATATTTTTGGCTCAAAATCAGAAGAAGTCAGAAGAAGTCATATATAATGACAACTTCTTTATATACACGCTATTCGTGCTGGTCGTCCGTCTTTATTATTAATTTTTTTAATGCGATAGCAGGCTAAAAGTATATGTAAATGCATTATTAATATAATAGCCCCCACATATTTTTTAAATATTTTATATATTTGTAGCAAACTTTTATACACATGCGCACATATTTATAACAAGTCGGTTCGGGAAAGTTACACGTATACGGTGGTTGAAATGCCGTTGTCAAAAGACTCCCCCTCTTGCATACACGAAAAAGACTCATTAAAACTATATATAAAAAAACAATTCGTGCGTATATCATAGATATTTCAATGATGATTATAAATTTTTTTTTTGTTCTATTTTGTGGAGGACAAATGTCGTTGAAATTCGAAAGTTGATCCAACTTCGCGGCTTAATAATAAATTCCGGGATTCTCCTCGATTATTATTATTATTAGCAAATAAAGCTTGAATACAATTAGTACTTTTTCTGGATTAAATAAATAAGGAAATGGAGTATGCCGGTCCGAAAACTGACAAACAAATTTCATGAGCATTTGGACTCTATCTAGCAATAATTCGCATGTTTGTAAGTCCATGGAACTGTCGGACGATGACGAATAATTGAAGCATATTTGGACTAACTGTAATATGCATGAATTATTATTAGATCAAGCTCATAATTTCAAGTAAATCAAAATTTAATTTTTCAAAACCTTTCACGGCGTTCTGTTTGAGACGATGTCACACGTAACTTAGACCGATTAGGTATCGTGTCGAAATAAATTTGCCCAAAAATGAAAAGACCCTCACGATGTTCACCTATATTTCATTTCCAAATTTGGCAACACATGGATCTTTCAATGCGACGGCACCGGAATTCTCAGTTCAATTTTTAATTTGTATGTCCAATCAACACATCACTGTAGAAATAGCGCACTGGTTGAAAACCCAATTACTCGACCGATCTCATATGCTTAAAACCGGTGGTCGAAGATGGTTCCGGGAAAAACAACCAATTTCACCTCTTCTTCCCGACCATACTTGCCAAATTCGCAAGTAACCGGATTAATAACATCGCAGACGATACCATTTTCACATGGGGCCGCGTGAGGCGTCGTGGAAAACTAGTGAGGAAAAGGAGAAACAAGAAGAATATGAGAAAGGAGGGAAAGGGACGGATAATTTGTCTTTAATCCCTATAACATTGCCACTGAAAAGAAAGATAGAGAGAGAAAGAGGGAGCTAATCTCCGAGCCAAAACCCGACCTAACTTTATCAAATTTCATCATGTTCATTTCTCGAAAAGGTGAAATCGACCCGCTCTGACTATTCATGAGGAACGAGTGACTTGCGATCTGTACCCACCTCTCCCTCTCTCTTCCCCTCCCTTTCAGTCACAGACACGCAGGGGACGACGACTTTTTTTCATCTCGGGGCAGGACCATCGAAGGGCGTAATTGATATATGTATAATTGTTAAATCGTTTTGCTCCTAAATGAAAATTAAAGATAGCCCCAGAAAAGGGTAAGAAAGAAGGAAGAAAAAATCGCGAGAACTTGAGGAGAAAGGAAGGTATTTAGAGCCCCCATTCAAAGCCGGGGGAGAAAATTGGGACAAAAAAATAGTAAGACGGGCCTAGCTCACATTTGAGATTTTTTCTCTCTATGAAGAGAAAAGGGCTTCGAAAATAAAAGTATTCCAGAGGGAGGGGTGAAAGAGACAAGATGAAAAAAGAAAAGGGACAAAAAAAGAAAAAAAAAAGAAAAGAAAGAAGCAGCACACGCACTGAACGCCAAAAAAAAAAAAAAAAAAAACACAAATGACAAACCCATTTCTTGTGCCTTTTTCCTTTTTTCCTTGCATTATTAAGACATTAGTATTGCCACAACAAGGCCTCAAGGCCGCCGCTGATGATGCCACCCTCCGTCGCTGTCGCCTGGTCGCCGAAGTAGTCGTAGTCCTGGCCGTACGGTTCCGGAGGGTAGGTCCACGCGTCCGCCAGGTCCCCGTAGATGAAGTCGTTCATCATCACGCTCGCGTCGCTCATCATCGGCTCGAACCCGAAGCCGGTCCCCAGCCGGGGCAGCTCCACTATCTCCCCGAGCTCTTCCGGCGCGGACACGTCGTCGGCGTACGACGACGTGTACAGCGACGAGGAGGAGGAGGAGGAGGAGGAGGAGGTGGAGGAGGAGGACGTCGTCGGCGCGGAGCTGGGCGGCGACAATGCGTCTGAAGAGGACGGCGCGGTGGCGGTGGCGGTGGAGTCGGGGGCGCCGGTCATGGAGGCGGCCTTGGCGGCGGCGGCCTGGACGTCGCGGGGGAGGAGGAGGCGGGGCGGGGGAGGGAGGGGGCGAGGTCGGGGAAGTTGAGGATCGCGGAGCTGCCCTTGATGGCGAGGGCGGCGACGTCGTGTGCACGCGCCGCCATCTCGGCGGTGGCGAAGGTGCCGAGCCAGATCCGGTTCTTCTTCCTGGGCTCGCGGATCTCGGACACCCACTTCCCCCAGGTCCGCATCCGGACACCTCTGTACACCGGGTGCTTGCTGCTGTCCCGCCCTCTCTTGGCGGCCCGGGCAGGCTCGGCACTCCCAGGCTGCCGAGGCCCCGGCGAAGACGACGACGACGACGTTTCCGGCTCCGAGCTTGGGGGCTCAGCCATTCTCCCCTCCTCCTCCTCTTCTTCTTCTTCTGTAGAAAATGGCGATCCGAGCAAAGGAAAGAAGCTGCTCTTTTTTATCTTACTCTTCTCCTCTCTTTTTTCCCCCTTTGGTGGGTTCGATGACTTGTGGCTTTCGTTTCTCTCTAGTTGCGACTCGAAGCTGGAGAGGGAGATCGCCACGGGGGAGAGTGAAGGAGAGAGAGGTGGGTTTTAGTAGTGACGGGAAGGGAGAGAGAGAGAGAGAGAGAAAAAAGAGAGAGAGAGAGAGAGAGAGAGAGAGAGAGAGAGAGAGAGAGGAAAACGTGCAGGTTCTAATGCTGACTCCACACTCGACCGACCTTTTAACCCATCGTATTAGTCTTTAATGATCCGGGCCATTTATATAGCCTCCATTTATATAATGAAAAAACCCTCCGGGAAGTGCATTAAACTATTCCGCATGAGGATGGTGCCCTTGGTTGCTTAAATGACTTCCTCCCCTCCTAACTTCAGGCATATTAGGCAACTATATTTTCTCTATACGAAGGTAGTCAAGATTAGAGTCCTGACACGGAGTCTACCTTTTCTACCTAAGGGCTCTTTAATCTTCAATCAATTTTTTTCTTCTTGACTGAGAAGGAATAGTTTGGGCCACTTATATACCTTCCATTTATATAATGAAACCCCCCCAGGAAGTGCAAAAAAATATTCCGCATGAGGATGGTGCCCCTGGTAGCTTATATGGCTCCCTCCTGGCTCGATTGATGCTCTCTTCCTAATTGCCGCTAAAGCTAAAGGCTCTCTCTCTCCCCTCTTTTTATCGGCACATACTACTCGTGGTGTGGCTATAGCGCTCCATCAAGCTGATGCGCAAATTGAAATGCTTTGTTAATTTGCTAGGCCTAAGCTCAGCTTTGCGACTTGAACCAATGAAGCACGTTCTAAGACCATACATTGCCTCTAGAGGTGCGGTCGACAAGGCCGAGTCAACCCAAGGAATGAGGCTCGGCCGATCATCGGAGTTTGGACCATCGGAAGCAGATATTTGTTTCCTACTGCTTATATAAGTTTCTTTATTCTTTGTAACAGTTCTTTATTTAAGGGTCGGAATATATCGTGCTAGACTCTATTTCCCTTGTGATATCTACTAAGTTGGGTTTGTATTGAATTCCGAGAAGGGAGGTTGAAGCATGATACCAAAAGGACACGTAAAGCTTGTGTTGATATCTAAATTATATGCCTTTACACGATTTGATTGGAAAAGTTATTTTCACTGTATAAATTTTTTATTTTAAGAATTATTTTGCCGAATGCTTTCTTCCTTTAAGGTACCAAATGCGCGTTGTCAATGTTGTTTTGGTCCAAAATAGAAATTGCCGCGGATATAAGCTCACCCCTTTTTAGCCGACGCTCGATGTTGACTAATTTGACAATAATTAAAGTGGAAGAATATGTAAAAGACATCAAACTATTCAGTATCGTCCTCTTTTAAGCTTTGGACATATGCTCGTGGAATGTCTATTATATACACGCAAACTTCCATGGCAAGCTCACTTAATAGTGAAATTGTTAGATCACGATAAGTAAAAATTTGTACGACCTAAACTATCCAACTGTTTTACCCATTGATCCTATCGAACTGATTGTATTATACTGCTGGTATTTCACCTTCTTAGTGAAATTTTCTTATACTTATTAACCATTGGTATGAATTTACGATAAAAAAAAAATATCTCGTTACCACGGTAATCATGTGATGGTTAAGTGAAACAAATTAAGAAGGAAAAAATGAGAAGAAAACTAAAATTAGAAAGTACTTTAGAAAAGACGAAATAAAATATATATAAAAGAGAAAAATTAGGAAAAAGAAAGAAAAGTGGATAGGCAGTGGCCACACAACCACTGTGGAGCTACGAGAGGGGCTTCCTAAGGGTCGCCGCCTTCCCTAGGAGGGTTGCGACACCCTTCCCGGCGGTGGGTATAAAGGTTGTGACACCCTCGCCCTTAAAATAGAAGAAGAAGCTATTCTAGGAGAGGCCCGCTCGCACTCTCCCATCAACAGGTGGGGGTTCAAAAACTCTTGTTAGAGCAGTTTAGAACGGGCAGTGACAATTTCATTTCTCTCTTTTGTGCGCGACAATTTTGAGTCAACTTACTCGAAATATTATATATTTTAACTCATTTCATATTAAATCTCATTATCCTGTCCTTTGGAGGTCAGCTAGACAATTCCCCATGAGTCGACCCATCCTGGTAGCGTGCTCATCCTGTCCGGCGGGCAATTTCATTTGATTCCTGCGCCCTCCACCGCCTGAAAGTCTGTTGGGAGCCTTTCTATATCTAGGTCCTCTCGCTCCAGCAATCACTTCTTGTCCTAGTTAGACCGCCAATCGTTGTACCTCTTGTACTTAAGAATAATCCAATATCACTAATAACGAGCGTAGTTTTCCCAGTAAAAGATTTGGTTGTAATATAACTTGAAATCAGAATATTTATCATGTATAAGTAAGGTTTATCACAAACCTATGCATTCTACCTCCAACGAATGTGGGTCACACTTGGATGTATGGAATTATTCATTTACGGTGAAAGATCAATCATGAAAAGAAATAGGATTTTATCACAAACAGAGTTCGATGAAAAGCTTTACTCGGTTCAGAGTGTACCGCAATACGAACGATACCGCCAGCTACTAGCAGTCAGCATTTACTGCACAAACGAGAGTTTCCTCTCCCTCAGGAAGAGGAAGAACAAAACCAGTGGTTTTACGATTAAATGAAATTTAGCGTACGGACGAATTCGATTCATGACGACGAATGAGTCAATGACATGAGAGAGAAACGAAAGGGGAAAGGATTCACGCCCAGGGCGCCCGAGGGGGTACGAGAATCGTCGCCCCTCAACTTTAACAAAGGGCCTCTCGAGAGAGAGGGAATCACGAGCCTGGCGGGACAGAGCGGCCTGCAAAGCAATCGTGCATTTCCATCTCATTTCCCGCAGTTCACGTCCGTCAATTATTGTTTCCCTTCCCCTTTCGACCTGCCTCTTGTCCATGCTCGATCGCATCTCCGAATTCAATTGGAACCTTCGTATCCTCCTCCCTTAATCTTCCCTTAATCTTCCACCCACCTAATCGAATCATCTTTGTCAAAGCAACCCCGGGTGATTAGGGGTCGCGCTCTGATTAGAATTTTCGTTCCATCCGTCTCGATCGCCAGATGTGACGGTGGTAGGGGACACAATTCTGTGCGTGGTTGTAACTCGTTTCGTGTGATAAGGTTGAGTGTACATTGGATGGTGTCTTAATCATCATGGTGGCCGAACTGTTCCACATCAAAGATTCCAACCTCAATCATTCCAAAGTTCTAGCTTAAAAGTGTTTTGGTGCGTGATATGCTTGCTACACGCCTCCTTGATGCTTACTCCCTATGTGTATATTGATGGAACGTGAAAAAGTTCGACGAGTACAATAATTTCCCGACCTATGTAAGCGAAGAATTGATGACATGCGTTGTATTTATCCCACTCTACAGTGCGGAAAAATTGGCGATCATTCCTTGTGAAACTTCGATTCTCGTTGAGCAATCCAATTTATAATTTTTCATCTTACTGAAACGAACATGGAAACAGGCTGTGGGAACAAATGGAGTGGAGGAACTTACATCTCCAGGGCATGGGCCGAATGGTCCTCAAACAAGAACGCTCTGATCTCAACATTATCCATGAAAACAAGTAGTTGTTCATCTTCCTTTATGAGAATCATCGAGGGTTGCCCAAGTGATCGTCTTTTTTATATGGGAAGGGAAGATGGGGAGTTCAATTCCCTACTTTCTCAGGGGAGCTGAGAGTGGATATTTAGTTTCGGATTCTAACCTCAATCATTGCAAAGTTTTAGTTCAAAGTGTTTGGGTCGTGCTATGATTGCTAGACACCATCTTGACGCTTCTCTCTTGCATGTATTGATGGAACTTGTAAAAGTTCAACGAGTACGAAAATTTCCCGATCTATGTAAGCGAAGATTCAGGAGATGTGCATTGTATCCATCCCACTCTACAGTGCCAAAAGAATGGCGATCATTCCCTGTGAAACTTCGATTCTCGTTGAAGAATCAGATTTGCAATTTTTCATCTTACCAAAACAAACACAAAAACAGGCCATGCAAATGAATCACGTGGATAAACTTACATCTCCGAGGCATGGGTTTAATGATCCTCAACAAGATCACTCTGATCTAAATTATCCATGAAAACAAATGGTTGCTCATCTTCGTTTCTGAGAATCACTGAGGATTAACTCAGTGGCCATCATTTTCACATAAGAAGCGGAGGTGGGGAGTTCGATTCTCCACTTTTTTAGGAGGAAATTAGGGGTAGGGACGTTTAGTTCGGTGTGGGGTTCGACTCACATGTTCTATAAAGAAGTAGATTAAAAATTTGAAAATGAGTTGAAAGTTATAATACGATAGAAAAAAAAAAAATTCATGTCCGTGATATGCCATGGTCACCATGCTACTTATGATACTCGCATTGCCAAACTGTACACGCCGTGGATCGGGCTGTGTGCCAACCCATTTTTGGGCTTCGGTTCCTCGGTCAATTCAAGGTTGGGGGTGTTGGAAATTAGGGTTTTTTGGGGGGTAAGTACCGCCATGCTTCTTAATGATACGAGTCGAAAGCCTTCAATGACTCGGCCCCAGCAGACGTGAGACGAGAGAAGAGCAGAGGTAAACACTGGGGCTTTCATTCAATTAATGGTCCGATCCCAAGATAACCTACTTTAATCGTGCACGCGAAAGGGGGCTCTACAGGTTCTCCCTCATTGGCTCCTGAATTTCTACGTCGTATTCAAGATTTTTCACTCAAGTTATTGATCTAGATCTGGGAGCCAGTGCAACCTGTTTTTGGTGTTTTCCTACGGTCATTATGCTAAGGACCCTGAATTCAGATGCGCACCGTTCATTGGGCGAGCCGTAGCTATTGGTGAAGGAGGTTGTGATGTGTATTCATCACCGATGATGGTGCAACGTTTGTTCTGCTTCAATATTGAGATCAATCCATTCTTGTGGGATGAGAGTTTGTTTATCGCAGTAGTTTGGGCTTTGTAATTCTACTTTGTTATTCGCGATTTGCTTTGTTTTGAATTTTCATGTATCATCTTAAGAAATGAATGAAATATTTATTTTCGACAAAAAAACTAGGTCGTTGTTTTTATTTCATACAGCACTTTGCTGAAGATAATTACTTACTATTGAATGATTTAAATATCTTGAATTTCCCTCGAGAGTGCATTTTCCAAAATTACCTCAATTTAGCTAACCTAGGCCAATTAGAGGGCAAATTACTCAAAAAAAAAGTCCTAAATCTATTGTATTGTACCAATTTAGTGAAATCTTTCAATTTTACCAATTTAATTCTAAACGTTTTCGCTGACGTAAATGCTAATTATTTTACATGGCACGATGGCACTGATGCATACAATTTTTATAATTTATAAAAAATTGATTTTTTTATTATTTTCCTCTTTTATTTTCTTCTTTACTCATTGTGTCATTGGCTGTGAAAGCCCTTGGTGAGGCCATTGTGACATTGTCGGTCGAGGCCATTAGGGCCCTTGCCAAATTTGGCCAAGGACCACCTCAGCTATGACTGTTGAGGTCGTAATCCATAGTCGCAAGTTCGTGAAGGCCCTTGCTCATGGCTGGTGAGACTAAGATAGCCTAGCCTAGGGACTTCATGACCTCACTAGCTATGGGCAAGGTAGACCTTGCCTAGTCTAGTCAAGGCTTTTGTGGCTGGCGATGTTCACTAGCACAATGAAAAGGAAGCAAAGAAAATAAAAGGAAAAGGAAAATAAAAACATTTTTTTAAATCACAAAATTTGTACACATCATCGTTGGTCATATTACGTGTGATGATTGGCATCCTATCAGTGATTTCTACCAATATTAACTGAAAATGACTCAATTGACAAATTGTCAAAATGTTTGGGACTACATTGACTAAATTGAAAGGTGTAAAATTGAATTGGTACAAGTGCACTTTTTGATAATTTTTCCGGCAATCAAATGGGTGTACTCCCGAATCTGTTTTGAGCGGCTCTGACTTTTAACTTTTGATTTTCATGAATCTTGCCGTGTATACACTTCGATTTTATTTAATGCAAGATACCTGAATATTTCCCAAGAATAATATATGCGAATCAATAATATATGCAGATTCTCATATAATTACTTGTTCATAATTTTCAAAACTTGAATTATATCATTCATGTCATCGTGGTTGGCCACATTGAAAAAAATGGTAAAATAAGAGCATAAGAAAAATAAAAAATAAAGATTCAAAAAACTATAAAACCATTCATGTCAGCGTTAGTTGTGTTACTTTGTGTTCACGTCAGAAATTTTTACTACAATTGGCCGAAATAACTCAATTAATAAATTGTCAAAAGATTGAAGACTAAATTGGCAAAATCGATAAAATGCTTAGCAATGAATTGACATAATTTTTGGAAATATTGTCTCATTACCATAAATACGGGGGATAATTATTCAAATAGTACTTAACTTATTGTATAGTGTCCAATTCAATCTTAAACTTTTAATTTGTTCAATTTAATCATATATCTTTTAACGAATTGTCAATATAGTCATTCTTGCCAAATTTGATCGGAAATCCTAATGGAAACATTTGTCATTCATGCACAACCGGTGTTAATATGAACAATTCGTATAATTTTTGTTCTCTTTTTTCTTCTTTCCTTGTTCTCTTTTTTCCCTATTTCCCTTCTGCTGCGACAGTAGTGGGCAATTCGAGGATTTTGACGATGGCAACCTTCATTTTCGATTTTCCTTGTTTGATTACCACGAGAATCAAATCCAAGCTATGGCAATTGCTCTTCGTGGTTGCGTTCATGAAGCTCTCGCAATCTTCGAGCCTGCTCGATGCCATTCTCAAAACCCTAACCATGAGGTCGACCTCACTAGCTATACTCTTCGATTCATCTCCACTGAAGTCAAGCATCCTTAGCAGCGCGCTTGGAAAACTTTTGATCCTCGTGAGGAAAGGTGTAGTTCTCCTTTGCCTCGCTCGTGAAGCACGGATCCTCATTAGCGATCTTCGCATTTGCCAATGCTGCCTAAATTGACTGTTGTATAATATGTTATTTTTTTGACACTAGGTTAAGATTTGTTGGCAAATCATCATCAATCAATCATAGTTATGTGATGCAGAGATGCTTCATGCAACCTTCTAAATTATTAAAATATCGTAATTTGATATTTGAATCTCTTTTAAACGAATGTGTCTCCTATAATTTGTTCCAATCTATCGAATCAATTGACCTTGATAGAATTTAGAGCAAATAACGAGAAAAGTTTATTAAAAGTTCTAAATTTTGTGTATGAAATGTACTAAAATCCTAAACATCTCAACTGATACAATTAAATCACAAACCTCTATAGTAAAAGTGAAATTGAGTCACTTCATCAAAAATTGCTCGTGAAACAACAAAAATTTATCTACGCCACAGCCTTAGATGTCGCCATTTAGGAAAAGTTAGACAAGTAACTACTAGAAAATTTTGTTTACACATTTTTTTTTATAACGTTAACAACTCAATTGTATTCACTGAAAAGTTAATAACTTGATTGTATTTTGCAGAAAATGCTTAGGACTTTTAATGCAAATGGAGCCCATAAAGATGGTGTGATTTTTTATGCTTCTCCTATTTTATTCTTTTCCTCTTTGCCAAACTTCAATAGGACGGACAAGATCGTCCCCATATCTTTTAAATTGGTCCTCTGCATTGATTTTCGGCCCCTATTACAGGCCGAAAACCGAATGAGGACAAGTGTAAATTGGTGAAATTGGACTGGCACGTGCAACTCGAGATGATTTTATGGAAGCAGATCTTTGAAATGTACGACATGACGTAGCCCAACTTATGATGGCGGTCGCGATTTCTTTGCTTGTTTTGTCAAGACTCGACCATACTTATACGGTACATTTTTTCGTGTGTTTTAAAACGTGATTCACGATAAAAGATGAGACGGTCCCATAACTGAAAATAGAAAGTACTAATCGAATCAAGTTTCCAATGTGATCGCTCGCTATAGTGTATACAAAGGTAATTTCTCGTGAGCCCCTTAATCCCTAGATGACCGTTTCGCCTAGATCAAGAAAAAGTCAATTTAATCCCGTGAGGGGAGATCGATTTGTAATCACTTGAGTGTAAAACTATCACGTCGGAGATCTTTGTAACAACATCGACACTTTTTAACTTGCACAAACATTTGGAAGTTAATTCAAGCTTCGGTTTTATCCCCTTTTTAATTCTAATATAAGATTATATGATTCTACAAAGACAATGACCATCAGTACACCAGTTGAGGATAAATAAGTTCTATATATAGTTTCTACTTATTACTTAAACTTTTTGTCTAAGTTCTTAAGATGAAAAAATAGTATTTATGTTTCAAAAAATTATGAAAAATCACATACAATTTTACACTTAAGTATTTGATAATTGAATATTTCGAAAATTTTCAAGTATTTCATGAAGAATACAAGTCAATGTGGTAATGTCGAAATTTTTTTTTTAAAAGGTCAAAAGTAGAAATCACCCAAATAGACTCTAGTTAGTATTGGTTTTCGGGTACATAATGTGTGCCTAATAGGACTATCGATCAAAGTTTTCGTTAAGAAATTAGGTCCACTGACGAACTACCCGACAATGGCAATCATTAATTGAGATATGTAAAAGCCGAAGGAAAAGGAGCAAATCATTGAAGAACCATTATAAATGTCATAAGAAGAGGCTCATGTACTACAAACTGTTAAAGACAAATCTTGTGGTTAAAAACCATCCCAAAAATCAAAACTCGTACACGTCGCTTTAACATTATGGAGATAGTCGCCGTCGGGAGGACTACAATTCATGCTTCGGCGCTTCCAGACAGATTTGTTTTTACCTTCCTGAGCGGTTTCCCTCTTCCTTTGATAAGGAAATTGTAGCCATCGTCATGTCATGCTAGCGGAATGACATGAAGCACGACTAAAGAAAAGAGAGAGAGACCGTGATCGTTGACTGCCCGTTACCGTGGCCGGTATCTTCACTATTTCCGCCGCCGGCTCTCCCCAGTGCAATGGCGGTAGTATCTTCCCCTTGAGCCGGATCCAATCTACACCTAGTGAGGTTCATTAGACCCTCATTGGTGGTTAGGCTGCCCGGCTCTTCATACTTGCTGAAGCATTATCTATGTGACGATTGTACTACGTGATGGTGACGACATAGTTCACCGATTGATCACTCTTACCTGTGCTCTATTTGTCCTCTATACTTGGCATTGTGCAGTATGTCAGGCATATAGACAATGAAGATGAAGCGGGTTAAATCATGTCATCATCGCCACATGATGTGGTCGTCGTACATAAAACTTTCCCTCTCCTCTTTGCGTCTTTCCTCATATATACCGTGGCCGGTATCTTCACTATTTCCGTCGCCGGCTCTCCCCAGTGCGATGGTGGTAGTATCTTCCCCTTGAGTCGGATCCAATCTACACCTAGTGAGGTTCATTAGACCCTCATTGGTGGTTAGGCTGCCCGGCTCTTCATACTTGCTGAAGCATTATCTATGTGACGATTGTACTACGTGATGGTGACGACATAATTCACCGATTGATCACTCTTACCCGTGCCCTATTTGTCCTATATACTCGGCATTGTGCAATATGTCAGGCATATAGACAACGAAGATGAAGTAGGTTAAACCATGTCATCATTGCCACATGACGTGGTCATCGTACATAAAACTTTCCCTCTCCTCTTTGCGTCTTTCCTCATATATACCGTGGCCGGTATCTTCACTATTTCCGTCGCCGGCTCTCCCCAGTGCAATGGTGGTAGTATCTTCCCCTTGAGCCGGATCCAATCTACACCTAGTGAGGTTCCTTAGACCCTCATTGGTGGTTAGGCTGCCCGGCTCTTCATACTTGCTAAAGCATTATCTATGTGACGATTGTACTACGTGATGGTGACGACATAGTTCACGGATTGATCACTCTTACCCGTGCCCTATTTGTCCTATATACTCGGCATTGTGTAGTATGTCAGGCATATAGACAACGAAGACGAAGCGGGTTAAACCATGTCATCATCGCCACATGATGTGGTGGTCGTACATAAAACTTTCCCTCTCCTCTTTGCATCTTTCCTCATATATTATCACCATGTCACACTTCTTAATCACACTAAATAACTGAATAGATAGAATGCATTGTCACGAAACGGAGCATGAGGATCAGATCGGAATCGCTAAGAAAGAACCACGAATTCAATTACTCAAATTTCTACAAATCCTCCCAACAATTCTCAACCAATCCAAATGTTCACTCCGGAAATCTTCCGACCACCTTTTTACTTTCGTTTGCTCTTTCGCAACTATCCTGCCCACCGACGCTTCTGTGCAACAGGGTTCAAAATCAGCGGGAGTCGCTAACGTACTTTTTCCCACACAAAGTCATTCATTCGCCGAAGAATTGAAAAGATGTACCGATTGAACGTAATGCTTGTCGCCTACCCGCCGATCGCATGAAGCGTTCTCCCCCACCACGTTCATCCATAACTTCTTCGTTGTCTTCAGTAATTGCACTGCCCTCGGAGACTCTGCACGTTCTTGCATGTCACCCCCAATGTCACCCTCAATCAATTACATCAACGCCACGTACAAAAGCCAGTTACAAAATCATAAATTGACTTCAATCGATAGGCGAACTGACAATGCATGTACATAAACAGTATTGTTGTCTAATGAGTGAACACGTGCGCAAAATAAATTGGGCTATACCTAACTCTAATATCATATTAAAATGTCTGACCCGAAAATTTAAATTGATAGATATGAAGAAAACCCATGTAAGTGAGGAGTGGATAAATCTCGGAGTTGTAAGATATTTTTAATAATATAATAATGATATAGAGAGGGAAAGGTTTGCGTTTCTGCACTTTTTGTTTCTTTGTAGTTTTGTTTATTCCTTCTCTTTTTCCTTGGATCAACGATAATGTTCAAGCGAAGTCAGCATTACAATGATCGGTCCTACCGATTTTTTGGAATCGAATCATGGAGATACACGGGGGACGTGGAACGAACATGCCCGGTGTTTTTTTTTTTATTGATTATCATCATAATCATTATCATGTCGGGCTAATCATTACATGAAGCCACTTGTCTTTTTATTTTCTTTTGTTGATTTCATGCTTCTTTTGGTAAATTTCCATTTTCGAAAGTCTTGAATGACAGCTCCATTAGTGAGATTTAGTTCCCATCTATTTAGAAATTAATTGCTTTATTTCATTTCACTCGTGGCTGTGATATAGAATTTCTTCTTCTTGTTTTTTTTTTTTGGGTGTGTGATGAAATTTATTTATGAAGATTAAAGATTTCTTTGTTAGAGAATATCATTAGAGATTTTATTAGATATTATTTAGTTTTTCGTGATTCTCTAAAATAGCTAATTTCCTTTTCTATGTATATTGTTCGGGTATAAATACCCTCCTCTTATAACTTGTACAATTAAGTCAATTGATTAAAGGCTATTGATTCTCTCTCTCAACGATCCTTTGATATTTACATGGTATTAGAGCCACAAATAGAGAATGAGTCAAATCAAAACTCTAACCTTTTCTTTGTTTATGTCGTCCTTATTCATCTCATCTTCGTAACTTCTTGATTTTTTGTCAACACTCAACAACCCTACTATGGAATTAATTTGTTGTGATATTCTCCTTTAATTGCAAGCAACATTGATGAGCGAAGTTGCTGTCAAATATCCAGGTTGCTAAGAGCACCGGAGTCAAGCACACCTTCGTTGGGCAGCCAAAGATGAGTGTCGTGGGGTAATGTTATCAAGTATTTGGGTAGCTCTGAGTGCCGGAGTTGAGCACACTTCATTAGATAGCCAAAGATGAGCACTATGGGTGATGCAGTTTAATTTGTACAATTCAAGTTCCACATGATTTTATCAAGGTTGCACGAGAATATGTCAACTTTTTGAATCATGTACTACTTGAGCGCTTGTCAAATCCAATTTGTTTAGTGCAAAGTTTGGCTTACATGGCACTTGAACACAAACTTTGGAAGAAAGTTGCACCATTCATATGCAAGTTGGATGCTCCCCTCAAGGGGAGTAATGAAGTATATTTATGGAGATTAGAGATTTCCTTATTAGAGAATATCATTAGAAATATTATTACATATTAGAGATATTATTTAAGATTTCGTGATTTTCTAAAATAACTAATTTCCTTTTCTATGCATATTGTTAGGATATAAATACCCTCCTCTTATAACTTGTTAAGTAATTAAGTAAAGATGTTTTTATTGATTCTCTCTTGAAGATCCTATAATATTACAGTGTGTTTTTAGTTTACCACAAAAGATCTCATTGGTATTGGAAAATGGAATTCTTCATACATAAAAATCATGTTAGGATAAGTTTTTAGTGGGATTCATTGTTGAATGTCTAATAAGCCGGAAAAATATATGGTTAGAAAAAGCTTTAAGCTACTAAATTACTGGCCTATTTGGTATAGATATAATTGAATTGTAAGTCTTACCATGCCGTAACTGTGAGCTATATGTTTAGTACTACGTATCCTAAAGTCGAGTCATCTCAAAGTCAGGTCAGACAACTTATCGAAAGCATATGTAAGCAGTCACAATTCTAAATGATTGAAACCACCATGGTAAAAATGTGCCAAGCAATCACTCAAATGGATATGTATCATCACTTCATGAAACCACCACTGGCCATCGAATCATGCAAATGGTCAGTACAGAGTTAGAATTTGAAAATTACCATCATCGTTTTGAACAATTTGCTAGATGACATGCCTCTCAAGTCTCAAGTTCTATCTTCTCTTCGGTTTTCCAGGCTTCTTGGGCCTTGGCGCTTTGATTGATCCTCTTAATCTCCACCCAAATTGGGAGGATGATCCGCATTCGATTTGGAGCACGCGAAGGGCCCCGCAGCCACTGTCGAGGCCATTTTTTCGACAAAAGGACAGCACTGTAGTTGGCAATAAGTACCCCTCCCAAAGCTGTACTCTTGCATGTCCTCTGCTGTAAATGCTCTAACATCGTCCGCCAAAGGGACAAGCTACTTCCATATAAGCAAGAGCATCGCAATTCAAGGGCATCAATGAATGGGCTGACCCACACGCAGGCCCACAGACCGATCGTACTGGGCGTTCCGACGGTTCTTTTCTCTTCAGGACCAAGCAATTACCGTTGGGCCCGAACAATGCCACCAGGGCATCGTCCTCTTCTTTACCTGATCTGGGGGAGCTCAAAGAAGAAGACAGACTGCTGGGTTCTGATCAGAAGCCGAGGGGTTTCAAAGTTTGGTTCTTGTTGGCTTTCCAACCTCCCGCGTGGGTACACAACACACATCCCATCCATGACGCAATAACAACACATGGATCATTGAATGGGCCAAACGCCATTGATGCCCTCAGGCTGGGTCCCCATACTTTACTACTCTGCATCATTACAGCTTCTGAATCTGACTCATCACGGAAGCTTCCCGCATTGTACCCGGCCGAACCCTCCAGCACAAAGGGTCCAAAAGAGCGGGCCTTCACAGCCCATTAGTCACATCCAAATCAAGTGGGTCAGAGGAGAAAAATGTGAAAGGCATGGACAAGAGCACTTCTTCGGCCCTTTTACCCATTTGGGAAACTACAGTTCTCTTGATGGTACCACCTTCCCTCCACTTCATATTCTAACATAATCAGCTTATGAAAATGACTTGCGGCCTAAGGAAGGCAGACTCGCTGAGCAAGGGCACAGTTATCTTTACATCAAGATTCGGTTTGCCTTTGACAGCACGGAATGGAGTTTGTTCAAACTAGTAATGTGCAGTCTCGCCGGGCAAAAGAAAACAAACAAGAATGCAGATTTCCTCCTGCTCTCACTTGATTTCCCTTGCCCGATCGACATCGCTTCGACAATGCCTTCATCTTCAGTCCACTTCAACTGGCAAAGCTTGTATCTTTCAGCATTGTACATCTTTGTATGCTTACCTCATTTTGGACCTCAATAACGCAGAAATAACTTGACACGATCGTACCTGCCCAGTAGGCCTCCAAAGTTTCTTGAGCTGCTTCAGGGCATTATTGTCCTGTTACTTATCCGAGGTCAGCTCGCAATCAAGAAATGGAAGAATGCGCCTACTCCGACCTTCCAACAGCGACCTCCCATAGCATGCTTGTCTTCCCTTGCTCTCGTTCTGCATATCAGCTGAGCATCTTGAATGATATCATGATGACCTGACTCCCAATACCACCAGACCACAGTGCAATTATCAGGTTAAGTTCATCATGCCATGACCAATCTTTTTCAACTTTTGGTCCCTCTCTTACGGTTGTTTGCTTGCACGAAATTTCTTTTTTTTTCCAAGCAATTGCCTTTCTTGAACTCAGATGATCAGTTTTCTGAATTTTAAATCAAACACACAGATAACAGGCAGAGATAGGCACATACTCGTAAACTGGACATGAATTTTGCAGTCATTTCTACTTTGCCGATTGTATTACATGGGGGCAAGACAGTCAACAATCACAAGGGAAATGAATGAATGAATGAAGGTTTTCATGATTGATCTACTCAATCACTCTTTTCCCTATTGTTACGCTCCACTCCAATTTCCACAAGCAGTGTCAAGATGGCCTCACACATCTCACTAGCATTGGGCTCACTGGGGTTCTTCTTCCTCGAAGAGTAAACCATCCATGCGTGGTCAAGTTTCCGGTTGGGTCTAATCACGATTGATCCAGGAACTTCAGCATCACGACATGTCACTACCCCGTCACTTTTCTCCCCATATCTTAATTGCAGATGCAGAGCACAAACGGCCATAGCAGCAGAAAGAGGAATGGCAACAGGAACCTGACCACCTGGCAATACAAGCTCATCTGAGTTCTCACTGCCAAACTTCAGAAGAGGAAGCCATGGAAGCTCTGCATGGGCTATGTGAGTCATCGTTGCGAGTACACCCGGAGCTATACTTGCTTCGGAATGGAAAGAAATGAGAGGAATTTCATCTGGAAGCTTGTTTTTCAGGATAAACTCCTTCCTCTTTTCATACGTGAGGTCCTCCAATGCCCGTATATCACCCTAAGACAGGTGACAATAGATTTATCAAGTTGACAAAACAAAACAAGAACAGGCCTGGAAGATTATCCTTGATGCAACATGAATTTCACAATAAAAGGAGCTGAAATAGAGAACAGAAAAGCAAATATGGACAAAAGCATCGAGAATGAAAATCTCCTCAATAAACTTTCTGAAACTTCATTGGTTACAGAAAAGGCCTTACAAGTTGTCAAGGAAAAAATTTTCATGTAAGGTGAAATGCATATCATAACATTCATCACTGATCACATTTGCATTTCTGCTAATCGTTTAGGAAGCATTCCCAAACTTGCTGGACCAATGACGTAACAAATTTAAATGAGTTGTGTTCATAAACAGAACAAAATTGAAAGGCTTTAAACCAAATAAAGGACTAAATGAATCCTCAACAGTTCTATGTCCTGTGCAGTTAGCGTCCTTCCAAACTTCACTTAGTCCAGCTTTGTGCTGGCAAATGCCCTGGGTAATCTTGTCTAGCTTACATACTCATTAAAGAATAAAGTTTAAGAGTGAATAAAGAAGTCATCTTGCACAAGAATGCCATAGCTCAAAGAATGATCGTCCAAATGGGACTCAATGCACATATATGTTTTATGGATATATACACGGGCTGTTATAAATGTTTTATATCCACATGAATCTATCTATACTGCATATGGATATCCTCATGCAGTTATACAGATGTATATATGCATCTCACAGTCTAACACATGTCAGTTGTATTGTGAGTTGTGTGCAGCTAATCATACTGTACGCACACTCTATTTTCCCAAGTTTGAAGGTTGGATTAGGATGTGATTGGAAGGTATCGCATCGCAGAGAGTCTTCTGTGAGTCAATAAATTCTTTTAGATAGTTGATAGTCTTGATGTAATCTCTAGGCTTCTAAACAGCCTTTGGATGACGAGGAGCCATTGAACCAAAGCCCATCACAGGGTTCTTAGGAATCCAATTTTGACCATAATTCTGGCCACTGTTTTGGATGTAATGAAATGGAAATAGATGAGTGGCCATTTCATACAAGATCATCTGAAGCAATTCTTCCAGTGAATAGAGTACCTTAATTAGCTTGCAAATTATGAGCTCCATTATCCTCCTGGTTTCTTTGTCAGCAATCTGGCCCTCGCGAAGTATATCAGAAGCTACAGGAGTGCCACCATATGGGCTCTGAACCAGTGCCAATCCAGCAACTTTTCCTTTCAAGTCGTCCCAGAACATTGACAAGGCAGCTGCAGCATCCACCCCGCCTTTGCTGTGCCCTAATAACATCACACGCTTGCCCGACCCCCAGTAGAGCTCCTCGATATATTGCTTTAGTTCCCATGCATTGTGCTCCACAGAGGCCTTCATAGAATAAGATTCAAAGAATCACAAGTGATTGTCCAACACCATAAGCTATGCCAGAAGATAATAGAATTTGGTGAAAAGAACATATATGAAAAATAACCTATACGATTTGATGAATGGTGAATAAAATAAATGTGCTAATGGTTTTTTCAGTGAAAAATATTAGTAACCTCAAAACTTAATTACCTCACTATGTATTTTTGCTATGTGACATGTCAAGCCCATTTTTGAGAAGAACCTCTTGGTGCCAACAAAGTATAAGGGACCATGATTGCTAAAAAGACCTGAAAGAAAGTTCATTTTTTAATGCCAACTGGAGGGAGTTAAACAAGAATGACTGTTGAAATTGCACGAAAAACAAAGAACCTAATGAACCTGGAATGAGTAGATAAAGGAATGAGTTGGGCAGTCTGTGCTCTTTATTCCTGAGGAAGTGGAGAAAGGGAAGACCATGGTTGTCATCAAACCCATGTACCAATAGACATAGATTAAAAGCAACATAATCTAACAATGAAAGAAAAAAAGCAACAAAATCATTTGGCAAAGATGTTATAAATTGGGTTGAAGATAGCCAAGCCAAATCAGGTTGTTGGAGGACATCAGACACTATAAAGGGACATAAAATGACTCATTCAAGCATGATGTCTATTGTGAAGAAACCACATTTTCATGCTTGAAGTAAGAATGAGATGAATATTATGAATATCAGATACCTTATAGCTTCAAGAATTTCTAAAAATCTCGAAGTGCCATCCTCAACTGGAGCCATATCAGGATTACATTGCAACCATCCGATATCATCAGAGGAACCATGCAACGTCCTTTGAACTCGAGACATAATACTGAAATGCAACAGTAAACATACATTTAGAATGAGATGCTGGAGCCTAATCACACCATAGATTCTGTAGTGCACACATCTCATTCAAATGCAAACACTTATTACCTACTGAGTTGAAGTTGTGTGCATCTGATATAAGAGAGAGGGAGCCTCCAACAAGCCACAGCAAACTTAGAGGCAAGTTTCAGACAAAGTAAAGGGACCATCAACCTAGACACAGGCAAAGAAAAATAAGGATAAACAATGAAGAATACAGAACACAGGAAGACAAAACGACAGGATAATTCCGTTTGCTAACAAGAGAGAACGAGGTTTTAGGGAACACTGGCATGACTGGATCAAAATGATTGAGAATATGTAGTGCATGAGTTCTTCAATTACTGTGGTAAAATAGATTCTCAACACTGCAATGAACCATAAATGAAACATAGATTACAAAACAGGAGACAATCAGAAACCACAAATAATGTAGTAATAACAGCCCATTGCTCCGAATATGTCATGCCTATCTCTTTTGGAAGTAGGGAGCAAGAAGTTTGAGCAATACCCCTGAAAAATGAAGGGGACACCCCTAATATTGTCATACATTTTTGCAACTTCGAATCTTGCATTCCCCAGAAGTTCTTCCTCGACAACCATGGATCTGTTTTCATGGATTCCAGGACTTGAAGATGATGGACCATCCTCAAAAGCAGATTTATCTGCACAGTCCATTGAAGATCTTGGTTGGCAACCACAAAAGGCCACCAAGTCTTCTGAGTGTCTATTAACATCTCTTAGGACAAGATTTTCTGGATCATTCAAAACGAAAAAGGAAAGCATGAACAGAAATTTCTTCCACAGATATGAGAGAAAATTAAATAAGAGGGATGAAAACTCCCGATGCCGAACAACAAGAACTTATGTAGTAATAACAATTATCTAACTGACAGAATTCGCACAGCAGACAAGGGAGCCAGAAAATGAAACTTACCAATAAAGAAAAGAAATCGCTGAGTAATATGGGAGCTCAATGCCAGAATATGAGAGAAAATATCATTCACTGACGAGCAGAGCCCCACGTTATCAAGTGGACATAGGATATTTCTCAAGGCGTGGCAAGGGGCCTGATAAAAAGGCCATAAAATTAGACCAGGAAAGAAATTTCATGCTTGGGAAATGAAATGATTTGAGTCCACAAAACAAGATGTGAACTTCGCTTAAATTGGCTGTGATCTAGAAATGCCATTCAACAGATCATTGTAAGATGGCAACCGAACATCTTCCAGTGATGTCTTCGAACAAAGGGGTAAAATAACAGCTAACAGGAGACCTGCAGCGAGCTACTCAAAAACCCTATCACGATCAATATTTTAAGATGAATACTTGAAAATATCATGAACTCAGGTACATCGAGAATCCAAGAATTTCTGGCATTCTCAAAAAAGACTCGCTATAAGAATGGCTCGTATTGATACACTACACTTCTGGAAGCAAAATCTTGATCAATAAATGTATCCCACCGTATTCGCTAGCTGATACCCACGTCCATCAAGAATGCAAGAATTTGGCACATTTCCAACCTGATATGATTCAGTAGAAACAACAAACATAAGATTATGAAATTCAAGTAAAAGAGCTTACTCTACACACTGTATTACATATAATTAGGCAGGTTTCTAATACTCACAGTGGTATAAGTTTCAGATGTCTCATCGTTGTTGTAATAATCACCCATCAACACATAAACTCTGGGAAGTGCACTTTTGTACATGGAAACATAAGCATACCTTCAGAAGCATAATGATGATATAGTAAAAGAAGCTACGTGCAAAAGAAACGTATTATAAATAACATGAGACGAAGGTAAAGGCCAGCAAGTTAACTCAGGTCTCATGCCTTTTGGACCGATAAAAAGATTAACCAGAGAATATTCAGGAGTCCCATATTCACCTAGCCTCTCTGAACTAGTACATCTACACATTTAACTTTACGCCTAGGTGAATGGAATCCAGAAGCAAGAATCTTGGCATGAGTCTGCTGATATTGAAGTTATATATTCTACAGTTGGTCACAATCACAACCTCACTACAAAAACATTGCCCTCATGCACAGTTCACTCCACAGCACATTCCACTATCAAGAACAAAATACAGAAAGCAAACTTAAATTGCTATACAGCCAGTCTCAGATACACCAGAAAAACCACAATCCCACATGAGATGGCACAGCTCAAAAGGCACCGCACAGAAAAGATAGGGCAAATACAGAGCAAATGCGAATCGGATTACCGAAAAAAGAAGGGGCAAATTCACTCTCAGACATTGCAGACGAGAAGGAGAAAAACGCAGCAAAGAAAAGGGTGGAAACTTACCCAAACGAAGTTCCAAAATGCAAGGAGGCGGCTCAAATCTGACCAAGCTCCACAGAGAACGTGGTCACATAAATAGACGCAAAAAATTTTTCTAAAAAAAATCGTGTCTTTCACCAAAAACCTTGGGGAGAAATAAAGAAAGAGAGAAACGAACCGAAAGAGAAGAGAGTCATGGAAACAGAGTGGGAGCAATTGAATAAATTGCCGATCTTTATCCACTTTTGCTTCTTTTTTCAATTCCAAGCGTCCCCACCACCTTGAGTTCACCTCTTAGCAATACCCACAAGAAAGAATCAATAAAAAATGGTTTCTTTTTCTTTTTGGTTACGAAAGAACGAAGCAACCGGTGCCACAGAAAAGAGCACTCCATGCGAATCGGATTAAAAGCAGAGTTGCCCGCGTCAACTCGAGAACACTGACAGATCCCTTCAGCTTTTTTTGTTTATAACCGAAAACGAGAACTGGGACGGGGACAACGCCAGGCTTCGAGCGCTCGAAAGTCAGTCACTGCGTTTGAATTGAGCAGAAGATCGAACACCTGGCGTGCTGGGGACCATCGAACTATCAATGACATGATCATGCGTCGGCGTCGGACCCGCTTCTGGACCCACTTTTCCTTCGTAAGGATGACGACCCACAAGACAGAACCATAAGTTAAGGACATATACGTAAGGAACAATTTCAACTATCGCTCGATGCTAACCCCTGAAATTGATTTGTTTCTGTCATGACTGCGTCATTTGGCTTGTTCAGTAAGGGTTCGGATTAATGTCATGAAAAATCCAAATTGATAATCCAACACATACATAACATATTTACTTTAATAGCTATTTTCAAATACAGGCTCCGTTAATATTTCGTCTTATATTGCGTTATAATATATACATGTCAACACATAACCTGACCTTGAATATCACAAATTGGACATGAAAAGTCCACATAAATTTACACGTATGCAATTGAATGAAATGTAAATTTGATTTAAGTATTAAGATGAAAATGAGTCCGAAATAAATATGTTGTAATGACATCCTTTTGAGATTCTGTCATGATAAATATATCGTGGGATATCAAGTTGAGATTTTTATTGATATTAATATTAAAAAATATGTGGTCTCGATGCAAAAGCATTTCCTCATGTGGACCAGCTCACATAATATGAATTAAAAGGTCGAAGCGCATTATTGAATTGGTTTACTTTATCCTTATCTTTCTTTTCGAGCTGGTCTTGAACTTATCTGAAACACTAGGTCATGTAGCACTCTAGAGCAGAATCACTAGTTGCTGCAGAAAAGGCTCAACGTTTAAAAGAGTAGGCATGTACAAGAACGCTACGTACACTTGATGCATGAAACAACAAGAAGAGCCTCTACATATCCCATCTCACATTGACTCACAAATGGAAAGCTCCCTAAAGGCCAAGATCACGCTTGCTCGCCTTCAAGATCCATTTCTCTTTTGGGTCGAATCGCCCTCGTCTTGTTTCTCACTTGGTTAACCTCGATCAAAATGTTTGCCAAGAAAGCTTCCAAAGAACTATCTAAGTTTGATCTGGAACACCCTGTTGTACCAAATTGAATGAAGCGTCATGTAAAACAGGTCGTACTTAACTGGCTTCGCATGCCATAGAAAATGCCGCTGGACCTTTCTTACTCTGAGCTGCATCTCCTTGTACTTCTCTTCTGGTATCGAAAGCAATATGTTCTTCAGATTGGGAATGTCCTTCTCAGCCAGAATTACAGAGAATGCCCCCCAATCGAGAACCTCGAAAAATGGTGGCACAAAGTTGTCGGATATTATCACTGGCACGCATTCGTAGAAGATGGCTTCAACCACACGAGGGCTGTTCACCTCATAACCTTTGGGGCATATGCAGTACTTACTACTCTTCATGTGGTGGATGTAACTCATCTTGCTTGCAACACCAGGAGGCATCGGACCAAAGATCTTCATATCGGGGTCTTTATCTTTCCAATGTTTGAGCAGGATTGGTCGTAAATACCCATGATTATTACCAGCATAGAAGGCAAGAATGCGCCTCTGAGATGGAGGTTTCCCACCAAGATCTCTGAGAGGATTTCTTGCAGAACGGACATATGTTTCTGGTAGAGACACATCTCTCCCTATTTTGAAGCCTGCAGTTACATCAGCATTGCATAGTGCTTTGATGCATCGTTCCATATGATGCCTTGTCTCATAAGGAGCCTGAAACAAAGCAACACTGGAAGTAAGTCTCGGGTGAGGATAGGCTGATAGCGTTGATAATCAGAAGAATTGCGATCCCACAAACTTTTACATCACGGTCAATACATTTTAATGACAGAAGCCCAGCTCAACAATGAACTTGCTAGTTCTTCACATTCATCACAACTGGCTCTGCAAGCCACAAAATAAAGGAAACAAGAGAAAGAACAAAAACATTAACGGCCTACCCAGTCATGACAGGCCACTAGAAAGTGATCGGCCCCTCCTGTTCTGTTGAAAAATGGGTATCTTGCCGATATCTTATCAGTATACTGCTTCAGATATTGGCGTAGGTTTGTCCGATTGTGAGAATTTCGGACATAAACTGCATATTCTAGCATTCGCGAACTGAAAGGCATATAGAACAAGTGAGCTTTTCGAGGATTCTTCACTAAATATTGTTTGTTCCCCTTCATCAGCTTCATAAACCATCCTTCTGAAGCATATAAGCCTTTGAGTATTGGTCGATGGAAGACGGGTTTTTCTCCTTCCTTGTAAATGTAGACTTTAAGAATCTGTTCCATGAGCTGGTAACTCCTATAATACAACTAAAAAATTTCAATTTCAAATGGGAACCTCAAGCATCCTTGCCTGTTCTTTGTGCACACTATTCGAAAGCAAGATGTGAATCAGTTACAAAATTAGTAAGACAAGATAATTGTAGCCCGAAGAGAAGACCTGGACTTGACAATTATATTCTGTGCTTAGCTATCAACTTATACTCAAGCTAAATAAAGTAAGTTCTGATAAAGGTCCACTTCTTGTTGGCTTAGTGAAAAATAATTGCTCTCAGCTTGTTGACATGGGAATTACGGACACATCTCACGGTCGAATAGGAAAAGAGCTTGATTTAGCATCTCCATGATTCTGGGAGTAAGGGGATGAGGTGAAAACCACATGATTCACTACAGCTGCTCCAAGGACACATTAAAACTAAAGCATCTTAGTCAGGTCAATAAGCCAAAAAATAGCTCCTCATGATAACACATCACCTATGCCCCCATAAAAGTGCAATTGCAGGCCATGAAATATTGGAACTTCTGGTTAGACAGTTGATAAAGGAACTACACTGCATGGAAGCCAATACCAAACTATGAAACTTCCTCTAGCAATTACAAACAGCAACTCGCTAGTATACATGATTCTTATATTACAATTCTAACTCAGGAAAAGGCAAATCACCATAACTTCCATCCTCTACTGTTGAGGCCTCTATTGACATGACTAGCATTAATAAAGCTGAAGCAAAAATAAACAAAATTTGAGCACATCAGCATTCACTATGCAAGACACCTGAGTCAATTAACAAACAAGATTTTTCCTTCTCTCCAAAACTTGCAAGTGAATTTTCACAGTTGAATTATATATGCTCACCTTATGAACATGGAAACATTCCGAAAAAGAGGGGAATAAAGTTCTTGATTGTTGACAGCAACTGGAGCATTCTCAATTTGCACCTTTGCAGCTAAAATTTCCTGATCCCTTATGGAGGACCATCTCGGCCTCTACAAGGACGTAAGTTAGTTTAGATTTGCAGAAAAAGTGAAAGAGTTGAATTCTAATTCTAAGTCCTATTAGTGTAGTGTTCATACCATTGAACGAGAAGATACTCGGCGCCGCACATATATATGGTTCATTTCCTCTATAGTTGTAACTGATTTAGGTGGCATATTACACCTCATTATCTTCTTCACTGTATTGATTGTAGCTGATGATTGGTTTTGCGAAGATGTACTGATATTTTGTGCGCCAGCAGAATGAAAGGGATTACTTGCATTCCACATCAAGTCTTTCATATTGTTTGGGCCAGATGGTAGAGCCCTGGCAGGTGTGGCAGGTGATGTAAGTGTTGCTGAATGGAACTCAGTTTCCAAATCTTTCAATGTTTCTCGAGGCAAACTCAAAGTTTCTGATTGAATAGCATCTGACAATGTTATATTGTTTGATTCCACAGTCAACTCCAAAGAGATGCTATGCGTATCACTGGCCATGACTGGGACAAATGTATGATTTTCAAATTCTCTGCCCTGCATTACCAGACTCTTGCTCATATGCATGATTTTATCAGAGGACAAACCACCCTCTTTACTTTTAGCTGCACCCATTTCAATCACATGATCAATACTTCCTTCAGGTGCATTACTTTTCTGTTCTTGTCTGTCCACTCTATTCTGCCCATCAGAATGCCCAATGTCCTCTCCTCCATTAAAATTCTTATTGCTTTTAAACGCTCCAATAAAGATGAGAGCTTCTGCGGATTCTGAAATGTTGAATGTAAGAGGGTTGCGAACCATCACGGATTTAGCAGAGGAATGCGTGTTCAAAAGGTGGCATCATCACTGGTCAAAATCTTTAGATCAGGTAATAAAGACTGAAGAGCATTTCCATATGGAAGCAGCAGAGACTGAAACATCAAGTGAGTAGCAGCAACTAATGCCACTAGAAAGAGCCATCTCCTATTTTTGCTTAGGAAGAGCATTTGAAATTTAATGCTTAGCCTCATAGCAGGAAGAGGAAGATCCACACCAACACATAAGTTCAACGAATCATCTTCCAAAGGAAAAATGGCAGGCTTTTTCTTCAGTTCTGCAGCAAAAGTGGACGTTAAAATAGTCTCAGTGACAGGAAACCCTGGAAAGGGAAAGATAAAAGAAGCAAGAAATTTACAGGCAAAGCTTTAGAAAACCAACAGTGAGTATTTAATGCAGGTATCTAGCACAAGTTACCAAAAAGAGGCAAAAAGAACTGTAGGGTGAGCACATTTGAAAGTTTGAAATGATTCTAGGCAAAACTAGAGACAAAAACACATTACCAATTTTCTTGATGGAATGAAATCGACATGCATGTTAATCATAAAGAAGCCATCGAAGCACTCTTTCTTGATGTCAACTGCGCATCACCCAATTACGGATCAACTGCAAATTTACTTTGATAAAACACCAAATACCGAGAACCATTATTGGCCAGGTAATATTGCCAGTCAACCCCAATTGAAAAAAATCTTATTTGCCTCTGTAGCAGAGAGACACCTCAAGCCAAGAACACCAGGCTACGCATTAAAATACCCATTTGAGCACAACAAAACCAGACGAGATTATGACATAACTCAACCCAAGCAAGAGCAAAGAAAGAATTTGAGCAGATTTTGCAGGATTTTCTGAATTCAAACAAATTCAGAAGCAAAATGAGAGAAGAATTCTTACTCGTCCCGAACCAGCGCGCGGAAACTACTCACTCAGCAAGCAGCTCGAAACCCTAAAGAGATGCTCCTTCACCAAACTCCAACGCGATCAGAACACTGGAAAAACAGGGAAATGGCATCATGCTAAAAATATTTGTGGGGGCAAGACAACAACCAACGACGCAAGCCCAATTCAGACCAGAGCATGCGGCACCGGCTCTTCTCGTTGTCTTGACGAAAGCTCAAAGAAACAGAGAATCTTTCACCACACCCACCAGAAATCTTTCAATTTTAGAATATGGGTTTCGCATGTTCAAGAAGACCCAGCTAAACAGTACAGTGAGCCGATTAATTAACTACTAAACAGACAAAGAAACATTCCGATCTGTCCCCACAGTCAACTTAACTACTCTTCTCGAACTAATCAAGCGATTAACGACGCTAACGTCGACGACTGCGGGCCAAAAGCATCAGTCGAATCGATTCATGGGTCGTCTTCTCCGGCGAAATGCGTGCTCATCTACACTCGCGCTTGTAAATGTGTTTGGTAGAAGTCACTCACTGTGAATTGTTGAATGCTCTTCAGTCTTCAGAGAGCATTTAATCAAGGAGGGATGCTGTGGCCAGCGCATTCAATCTGTCTTCTTGCTCATCAATGACCATGCCCGGTGCCATCAAGTTCCCCTTTTTTCACTTTCCCTCTGTTGTCACTCGCGAGGGTCGCCAGCACCATCTGCGACTTGCCTTCGCCAACGTTCTTTGTCGGGGGAGCCTTTGTCTTCTTCCGTGTTTTCTCCGAAGCTGTTTCGTTAGGACAAAAATGATCCCGAAATGGTGGTGTGGTCCGTGCCAAGACGTTCAACTATAGAAACAGAAGTTGATAGTTTTAAGGATGCGCTCATTCATATTCTTGTCTCTATTACTATTTTTTGTTTATGTTCTATA
Source organism: Angophora floribunda (assembly GCA_014182895.1). Classification (NCBI taxonomy): domain Eukaryota; kingdom Viridiplantae; phylum Streptophyta; class Magnoliopsida; order Myrtales; family Myrtaceae; genus Angophora; species Angophora floribunda. The sequence goes on from CM024707.1 coordinate 8,681,436, forward strand.
TTTGTTATGTGATGCAAAGATAATTGGAGAAGGCTTAGCTTACCAGGAGAATCTCACGTTTCTCATCAGAATTACTAATGATGCAGGTTTTACGTTGGACTACATAGGGCTCTTCGATAACACATGAAAACACTTATATTTCTCTATTTCTAGGAATAAGTTTGGAATATAAATCCGTTTAGTAACGTAATTTCATTTTTCTATTTTTAAAATAAATTTATACTCCATAAATAAATTTGAAATAAAATTGAAAAATAATTTCTTGAACAAAAATAGGAAATAAAAACTTATTTTATTCTTCCACTTCATTTCTTTGGCCACCTACTAATTGCCACCCCCCGCCACGTGATGGCTACTTGCCCCCTACCATCAGTGGTGGTCGCTTGCTACCACCGTTGTCGATTGCCGGTCGCCACCCACCGCCCGCCACCACCCAAAAAGGTGAAATTTTATAATATTGTCAAATAAATTTTTATTTTGGAAACATAAATTTTATATCCTTATTATGTCTATTTTGTTTTAGAAATTTATCTGGGAATAGAAATAGAAAAATCAATTTTTAGTCGGAAATTAATTTTTGAAATAGAAATGTTGTCATGTACACCCTTAGTGGTGTCGGGCTAATTAGCACGGCAATCCCCATGCCAATTCACATGAAGTAATTATCTACGACACAAAGATCTGTGTTGTCCAGGAATAAACTTTGTTCTTGTCCAGCTACTCACATTGTCCACGGGCGGTTTGGCTAACCTTAATGTAATGGAGCCGTTGACACAAAAACTCATGATCCGTCCTCTAGAAAAGCCTCAGATGTCTTACCAAACTATGTTTTTTCAGATTAAGATGTCCTTTGGCTTTTCACCATAAGGGCAACCTGTGAAGAGTTTGAATAGAACATAACTGCTACCGAATGTTGTCAGCAAATGGAACGACCACTCTTCACATGAAAGACTACTACTTCATTGCAACTAGAAAACACAGACGACTCACCAACACTTTTCATTAGCACACCATCCGTCCATCCCGGTGAGGGACCAGAGTGTTAATCAATCTTTGCAGAATAGAAGTCTTCATTATGGTATCATATTTACAAAATCCGTGGTCATCGATCAAACCAAAAGTAAACTGAGGATTCCATGCTCCAGACGAGAAAAGAGGATGACGGATTGAATCAATCAAGTGCCTGCAGATTAATTCAAAACTCGCAGAAGCCACGTCTAATATGGCCATGATTCAAGGCTCACAAGCTTAAGAACAGTAGCTAATCAAGGCATATGACCCCCAATACGATCTTCATCTCTTGATTATTGATTTTCCTGTCTCTCGAACAGCCAAATCTTGCTTCCTTGGCTGATCAAGTACTTCGAAGTCTGTTGATATCTGCTTCGGCTGTACCAGAAGCCCAAAAATGTCGGGGCATCATCTGGTTTTTAGCTGAAAGATTCTGTTGTGCCATATTGAGTGGAGAACCATGTGAAACAAGTCGTATTTGGCAGGCTTTTTGTGCCAAATGAAATGCTTTTGCACCATCCGAACTCCCATCTGCATCCGAAGGTACTCTTCTTCAGGAATGGATAGCAGGATGTCTCTCAACTTTGGAATGTCGCTCTCTTTCACAAACAAGGAGAATGCTTCCCAGTTCAAAACCTCCAAGAAAGGAGGCATGTAATTGTCCGATATTATAACAGGGACGCATTCGTAGAATATGGCTTCAACAATTCGGGGTGTGTGAACTTCATAACCTCTAGCACAAATGCAGTACCTGCTGCTTTTCATGTATTCCCGATAAGCTCTTTTGCTGTCAATATCACGAGGCATTGGCCCCAAGATTTTCATGTCCACTTCCTTGTTCTCCCAGTAGTGGCGCAAAATTGGCCGGAGATAACCGTGCATGCTTCCTGCAAAGAAGGCCAGGACAGATCGTTCTAAGGGGGGTTTGCCACCGATATCTCTTGCAGGATCCCCACAGAGCGCACATATGTCACTGGCAGAGTAGTGTCCTTGCCTATTTTGAATCCTCTGGCAACATTTGCATTGCAGAGAGCTCGAATGCAATTCCCCATAGGTTGTCTGGTTATTTTGGACGCCTGAAAAGCCAAATTTCATGTTAGCTTAAGAATTTACCAGAAAACTTGGCTTTTGCTTAATTTAAATCAGTTTCAACATTATTACCTTGTACACTAATTTTCTTTTCTATTTTCATTTTCAGTTTCTATCCAATCAAGACAATGAAGGGTTTGAAATAATATCTTTGACTCTGTGGGATCATATTCCTGAAGTATTCCTGAAGTCTGAAGCAATCAGAGGAATGGATAAATAGCTTGTAATAGGTTCCAAGACGTTATAATGTAGTAGGCCACCGGTATCCTAATAAGCAAGATCAAGAAAGCTACTTCAAAAATTAAATATTATTCAAGAGGATTACATTGTTCTGGCTTCAAAAAACTATAGTAATACACAAAATTAAGAAAGCTACTTCAGAAAGTAAATCTTAGAATGGTTGCACATGCTTACCCAGTCATGACAAGCAACAAGAAAGTGATCCGCTCCTCTGCTTCTGTTCCAGAAGCGATATCTACCAGAGATCAGATCAACATAGTTCTGGAGATAACCCTCTAGATCTCTGTGACTCTGTGAGTTGTTATTTTCTAGGGTGTTCCTTAGCATTTGTGAACTAAAGGGCAGGTAAAACAGGTGTGCTTTTCTTGGGTCCCTCACGACAAATTTCTTGTTTCCCTCCATCAGTTTCATAAACCACCCTTCAGAGGAGTATATTCCCCTCATCTTTGGCTGGTGAAATATGGGTCTCTCTCCTTCCCGGTAGACATAAACTTTAAGCATTTTTTCCATCAATTCATAGCTCCTGCAAACAAAACAAAGTAGCTGCATAAAATAAACTCAAAAAGGACATTTGCTCCATTCATGGAGAGTATCCATAGTCAATAACATGAGAAACAATAAAAGTTGACAGCTCATGAAACCCTCCATTGGCAAACAGATAAAGTAGAATCTCCACAAAATAGATAAGTCTCATCAAGGTTGCTCACAGAGAGATTTTGCCAGAATTTTTTTCTCCATTGGCTATAAAAAAATCAATGGCATTTTAGATACTGTTTAATAATCGAATCAACTGTACTCCTGTACAAATTTACCGGTCTAATCCAAGAATTTTAAACAGATTCATGTTTTCCACTGGTAAATAAAGAGTGCATCTCAACAATTGAGACCCTGTACATAAGCCGCTTGACTGACATGCATTACAAAACACCAGAGTTTTTCTTTCTTTTCTGGTCAATAAACACCAGAGAGAGTTTAACTACCTTTTAAACTGGGACATATTTCTGAAAACATAACCTCTGAGTCCTGCAGTATCGGCCGTAATAGGAGCCTTCTGGATCTCTAATTTTGCATATAGCAGTTCACGATCACGGACGGAAGACCTTCTTGGTCGCTCCTGCCAACAAAAAGCACCAGTCATACTATGACATAATCACATTCGCCCCCTTAGCAACTTTCATCTTAAAATTCAAAGTCATACCAAGTAATTTGAAGAACCGGCACTTTGTCTCAACATAGATATCATATCTGATATCAACATGGGCTTCATGTTTAACCTCTTCAATGCTCTAGCCATTGTAGACTTGTCATCAGTGATCGCAGATACAACAAGCAGCTTGTCAACATTTCCCTTCGCTTCTCGCCTGGTTGGAATTCCTAAATTGCTTATATTGGAGAAATCTGTCCGAAACGTCGAGATAGATCTTAAATCTGCATCTTCATCGGGTAAACCCTGTGCAGGAAATTTAGCCGGTGGAAGTGGTAGAGAAGCAAAATCCACAGATGAAACCATGTCTTTTCCGGCCTCTTCAACCTTTCTTGAAATGGCAATTGGGTTAGTGGCCTCCTCCACAGTAGACACAACATTTACATCATCTTTGTTTCCAGTCTGCAAATCCTTTTCATGGTGGACACTCGTCATAGATATGGAGTTTTCATTCAAGTTGCTAATTTTATGAGGTGAAAGAATGTTGTCTGAGTTCCTATGAGCCTTGTCCGAATCTTCCACTCCAATATTCTGAAAGCTGCTCTCTTCCTCCGAATCAGAGCCAGCAATTTCGTCTGACTCCTCATGCAATACAGGAGAGTCAGGTGATTTCGAGTTGTCTGAGATGGCGGCATTGCTCATTACCACTACAGTCGAACCAACTCCTCCCCCAACAATGAACGCATATTCTGCTCTCCCATGAGGGAGTGTGAAGTATTGAAACACAACTAAAGCTGTGATGAAGATGCCAATGATGAACAGCAGCCGCCTCATATCCGCATGAAAAAACTTAGACCAAGAGCAGCAATCTCCAAATTGATTATATATTCATTTAGTTTCCAAAGTGACAGAGTTGGTGAATTCCTCCAATTATACTCCTACAACAGAGGTGTCAGAAATCCCACGACCTGAAATATTAAAGCAATAAGTAGCTATCAAGAAAGGAAAGAGAGCCTCACAAGGCATGAATCTGATGTCTGTAAATCGAAAATGAACACGAATCATGAAACCTAAAATGGCAACTCAGAAGAAGGAAACATTTTACTAATCAACCCCCTCCACATACTCACCCATTAACCAAATGGTTGTGCTTGGTGCCCACTGCTCCCTTAAACTCGAAACTGAAACATCATCACACCCAAAGCCATGATCTTGGGATGGATCAAAGAGCACCATTCAAAACCCAGAACTTGTTATGAGAGCCAGTCCCTTTTAAACGATGAGGCAGCCTTACACATCTTGATCCACTCAAGCTCAATCCTAAAAAGGGAAGCTTTAGGTGGAACCGTATTCAGTCTATTTGAGCAAAGACACGAGAAAATTATCTTAACTGAAGCGAACTTGAAGATACATTTACTTCGATTGACACGACCGACACTCCTCGGAAGGTTTCAACTTTTCAAGATAACACCAGTGAATCTTGCGAGCACTAGCAAATTGAACCTCCGCAGCTAAGAAGCAAGTACTCTAGCCACAAAGAAGAAGAAAAGGGAAAGTTGCATAGATCAGGAGAGGGAGGTTTCGACTCTTTGGTTAACCTTCCCTCGTTAGACGAGAATGGGTACCTGCGAAGTTCGCTGTACTTGCATTTTGAGCTCGTCTGGACTGTCGTCGGTCACCCACCGTGGCTTTGGAAGCGAAAGCTGCTGACAGAAAGCCGGATAGACACTCTCAACGACAACTGACCTTGTTAAGGATTAGACAGCGGGTTCGAACGAAGTAGTGAAGCTAGTTTTGCATTTGCATTGGCTTCTGCCTGAATCCACAGTGAGGTTTGCGCTTCTCGGTGGAAGTTTGGCACACTCATGGAGATAGTCTTAAATATTTTACTCTTATTAATCTTAATTCCTAAAACTTGCAATTTTGATGCACTTTGAATTTTTTTATTGACTCCGCTTATTCTAATGGAAAAAAAATGCCACATAATTTTTTTTACCAAATATTTTAAACACTTATCACTACTTATTAAAATTTACTAGGGCTCAAAAAATTTATATATATAAACAAAACAATATAACTTTGCCTGTTATTTGATTAGATAAATCACACGTTACGAGAAAGAAGAAGAAGAATAGATCGACCTAGAGTAAATCGATATTCCTCGTCTTCTTTACTTTTTGAAAGAAAATCCCATCTTAATGCGATATTTCCTACAATTAGTACAATCATAGGATGATATCTGATTACTATCTTCAAACAGTGTACTTATTGGTTTTAGATAATTCCCAAAAAAAGAAATACTAGAGAAAGAGCACGCATGTTGTTCGTGTAGAAAAGTGATTAAACATTTATATTCATAAAATTGAAAAAGGCAAGAGATGATATTCTTGGCATTATCTGATAATCTCGAGACATAGTCTGACCTCTTGGCGTTTATCCTAATTAGGAAACTTAAGATTGCAACGACAAGGCACGAAGTGCATCTTTTCAAGTATCCCGAATAAGCCCTAGTACTACTGATTCCTCCAAGAATTTTTTTTTTCACTTTTCATTTCAAACAAGGCATTACAAATTGGATGAGGTACTTACATTAGAACCGCAAAAAAAAAAAAAAAAAAAAAAGACGACTCATTTAAAACAATATTTTTAACTCTGGGTAGGAGATTGTGAAATAGGAAGAAGGATGCGGTGCCTATTTAATTAAAATCCAATTTGCCCGTGCATGAGCAGCTTCATTATTAGGTCTACGGGTCTAGGCGAAGCTCCAACCTGAATTTTGTAGAAGTAAGAATCGAGAATCTGCAACGAAAGACTGAATATTCTAAGGACAAAGATAGGGAGAATTGCCAAAAAAGTTCTAAACCTATTGGGGTTATGTTAATTTAGTCTTAAATATTTGTTTTGACCAATTAAGTTCTAAACATTTTGCAATTGTACCAATTTAGTCCATCCGGTCAAATTTGGCTAGCCAGAGCTAACGTGGACACTGACCGGCGTTGATGATAATATTTTAATAATGTTTTTAATTATTTTTCGAATTTTTATTTTTTTTCCCTTTCTTTTTTTCTCTTGCCCCTCCCCCCTCTACCGGCGACTATGGCCAGCCAGCTCTGACGAGGTTTGCCGGCCACTGCGCGAGGGCCGCGAAGCCCTCGCTGGCGGCCAGCGAGGGTCACAACCCCCGTTAGATCGGCCACCCTCGCTGGCGGCCTCGCATAGACTAGGGCGAGGCCACCGGCGAGGGTCGCAGCCCCCGATGGCCTTGCCCTAGTCTGGGCAAGGTCACCGGTGAGGGTCGCGGCCCCCAGCGAGGATCGCTGCCCCCGACGGCCTTGCCCAGACCTAGGCGAGGTGGCTTCGCCCTCGCCATGGCCTCGTAACCCTCGCCCTAGGGGTCGCAACCCTCGAGGCCGCCGGGCCTCGCCCTCAAACCGGGCGTCACCCGGACCGGGGGCGAGCGGGGGCTAGGCCTCACCCGGGTCTGGCGAGGCTTGGGGGCCGCGACCCTAGTTGGCGACCTCACCCAGACTAGGGCGAGGCTTGGGGCCCGTGGCCTCACCCAAATCTGGGCGAGGCCACTGGGTGTCGCGACCCTCGCTAGCGACCTCGCACAGACCTGGGTGAGGCCGCCAACGAGGGTGGCCGGTCTAACGGGGCTGCGACTCTTGGGCAGTGACCGACAAGCCTCGTCGGAGCTAGCAGGCCACTGCCACCGGCAGAAGGGGGGAGGGGCAAGATAAAAAAAGAGGAAAAATAATAGAAAATTTTAAAAATAATAAAAATTTGGAAAAATAATAAAAAAATTCGGAAAATAATTAAAATATTGTTCTTTGGCGCCATCCATCCACGTCGATTCGGCCAGCCAAATTTGGCCGGATGGACTAAATTGGCACAATCACAAAAGGTTTAGGACTGAATTGGCACAACCTTAATAGGTTTAGAACTTTTTTGACAATTCTCCCGACAAAGACCCTTTTGTTGGATGAAGACCTTATAATCGTTTTAAAAAATTACTCTTTGGATGCTAAGGTATTGAGCATGATTGCAGTCGAGAAGGGACTGATTCCTGCAAGATTGATACAACTTACGTATATTATTGAATATATCGTCATGGTCTTTTTTGGTCTAATAATATATCAGCATGATGACTTTGAAGTAACTTTCCAATATGAGAATATTTTATTTTGCTTCAGGAAAAGGCAACTCTATAGACCTATAATTTCATAAGCTGTGAATTTCAAGGGGCGAAAAAAGAGAGAAAAAGTCGACATGGAGAGAAGCCCCCATCAAAGCAATCTCTCCTCCGCGAGTGTTGCTTTCTCTGAAGAGCCCAAAGCTAGACTTGAAGCATCACTGTTTCTTTCCATATGGAGGCAGATGGAATTGAACAAAGAGCAAGGAGTCCGACCAATGCAACAACACGGGCACTCGAGACAAGTTCGAGCTAGTTCAAGTTCATGTGAAGATCTGCAACGCTCAGCGACCGGACCCTACCTGGTCCGGAACGTGAATGCGCTCATCGACTCGATCGGAGAGTGCAGCGAGCCATTCGAGAAGCAATTGACGACGAGTGACATCATCGGCATCCAGAGCCGGCTGCTCGTGAACAAAACGGACTTTGTAAACAACATCTTGCCCTTGCTCAAGAAGGGCGACGGCATTGAGGTGGGGATACCAGTGAAGACGTTTAATCCGGCGGGGAAGGCGTATCCTATGACGTTCAAAATTTGGTGCGGCAGGTCGCACGTAATCACTAGCGGGTGGAATCTATTCGTTAAGGATAACCGGTTGGAGGTTTCGGATATCGTTAGGGTATGGCCGTTTCGCCATGTCCGGACCCGAGTATTATGCCTTTTGATTTCTAGTAGAAGGCCGGGAGCGCAGGAGCCGATCGAAAAGGAGAAGAGACGTGAACTGAAGGACCAGGGTACTTCAAGTTGAAGCCAGTGTCAAAGGTCCTTTTCTTTGGCTAGGGTTGATGGGATTTTTGCTGTACATAATGCATTTATTTTCAGTAGCTTATTATTATTTTCGCATCGCAAGGAATTTAAGTAGCTTGGTCAATTGTGAATATAGCTAGGCGATAGCAATTTGAGTGTGAATTAGTCAATTTTGGACAGCTATTTAATCGGTGCATATGACATATTTTCTGATGAAAAAGATCGTGAATCAAAGAGGTGGCAAATTCTCAACGTATCTTGGTTTTCTCTCTACGTGCATAAGCTAATTCTGATAGTTATTGTAAGATCATTGAAATTTGGTGTTGAATTGGTTAGTTCTACTGACTGTAACTATTTACCTAGGATCTAGCATGTTCTTAAAAGGCTTTGTCTTGGTTCAAATCTAGACCTCAGGACTTTTAAGATATACAGCACCAAAAGGGTATGCCATCCTCTTAGGGAATAGGAATATACATAGGAGAATTGGAGGGAGCAGGGCGTGTGGAAATATAGACTTGTATGTCATCTCGTTAGAGGAAATACGCGATCGGGCCCCATTGGTTGGCTACAACCCCTATCTTGGTGACGTTACCCTGTGACCAATACCAGTGATCTAAGGCAAGCATGTTACGAAGTATTATTTATCTTCTGACTATAATTATTCATCTCAATGATTGGTAACCCAAAAGACGCTTACATAGCTGTAAGCTTGTGTAGCAAATATTAGATCCAACTATTATTATCTCTTAATCCTTGCCTCCCCTCCCCCCTCCTCTCTATCTCTCTAAGTTTCAGCTTTCTTTGTCTCTTTAATTTTTGGAGGGAAGGGATTTGACTTAGATCTCTCCCTGCTCTCTTTAATTGCTTGCTTTTCTTTTTAATTCCTCTTGTTTCTTAGGTTACTTTCTTGATCTAGTTTTAGATTTGTTAGCCTTGCTCTCCCAATTTTGAATTTGTGAGTTTTTTTCTCCGATATAATTCTAGAATGAGGAGTTTTAATGAATAAGTACTCTGCTTCTAGTTTCAACGATGTTTATAATAGTTTCAATGTCAAATATGTACTCTTGTTAAATGGCTTGTCCTCACAACTATTACATTTGAATTTGTTTAACATGTTTACGTTGTCTTTATATGATAATGGTTCTTGGGATGCTAAAACTAGGTGCACATTGCCAAAAGGCAACATTCATAACAACAAATGAAGATTCCGATGTCTGCTCATCATTAATAATAATATGTGATTTAGTGATTGGCCATTGGTCTTTTCACTTTGATGCAATCATTATATTTTCTTGAAGGACAAGTGTGCGATTTCTTTTGTTTGTTTTGGAATTCTATGAGTATACCTTGTTATGATGACTTTTGAGATTTTTTAATCCTCCTTTTTTTCATATATTGTTTTGGTAATGAATGAAAATTTCCTTTGACAAAAAAAAAAAAAATTTTTTGATGTAAAGGAAAGCGCTAGAAATTTTGAAAACTTATCATATTTTCAAAATTTTGTTAATTACAAACTTCACTAATCACTTACTAATTTCATTTATCATATTTTCTTGCAAGTTGTCAGGTAAATTTCACAAGAAGATCATAACCTAGGGAAAATTGTCAAAAAAGTTATAAACCTTTTATACGATGACCAATTTAGTTCTAAATCTCTTGATTGTGCCAATTTAGTCCTATACTTTTTTGACAACTTGTCAATTAAATCATAATTCTTCCAACTGTGTTAATTTAGTCTTAAAAATTTTAATAATTTGCCAATTTAGTCCAAACCTTTTAACAATTTGTTAATTTAGTCCTTTTGATGGATTTTTTTTATAGGAAACCACCAACACGACGGTCTAATCAACGCCGACCATCCTACATGGCTTGAAGGATGCTATTGTGGACAATTTTTGCAAGTTTGTGTATATTATTCTTTCTTTCTTTCTTTTCCTTTCCTTTTCTTTTTCCCTCCGTTGCCCTTAGGCAAGGGCCTGAGAGTGATGACCTCCACCAACCATTGACGAGGCCTGGCAATGTCTAGTGGAGGGAAAAAGGGACAAAGAAAAGAAATGAAAAGAAATGAAAAAATTCATAAAATTAAAAAAATATTATGAAATTGTGCATGTTAGCACTGACTATACCATGTAGGACGGCTGACATTGACTAGACTGTCACGTTAATGATTTCTAGCTAAAATTGGCCATAATGACTAAATTGACAAATCAATAAAAGTTTATGACCACCCACTTGGGTGGCGCTGTTGGCTCGCGCTCTCTTCCTCTCGCAAAGGTCGAGAGTTCGAATCCCAACCGTCATGACTAAATTGACAAATCAATCAAAAAAAAAAAAAGTTTATGACTAAATTAATATATAATCAAAAGGTTTAGGACTACATTGGCATAATTGAAAAGTTTATGACTAAATTGGTAATTTTTCAAAAAAATTAGAATTAAATTAGCAAAATTAAAAAGCTTAGGACTGAATAGTTCGTTGTTCTATAGATTAAGGACTTTTGGACAATTTCCTCTCAAAACCTGCTACTGTAAATATGGTCCCTACGGTGGTAACATTGCCAAATTAATGATAATGCATGTTCCAAGTTGAATGTAAATTGTTAAATCCCTTTATAATTTACTAATTGCACCACTTGATTTGACATGGTAAATTTGTAGATAGATCTTATAATTCACTATCGAACTTGGCATGATAAATTTTTCATATTATTAGTACATTAGTAAGTTGCTAGTCACGAAAGCCTACCGACAAGATTTTGAAGTTTTCAAGAAAATTTGCGATAGTATGATCTAAGGAAGACTGTCGGTTTTTTTCTCTACGGAGCATTAGACTTATCTTATATTTTGCATTCCACCCAGTACCAAGGCGATTTCAAGAGAATTTTCTAATGGCATGTGTGCTAGGAACCTTCGATTGTTACCTAACAAATATTTCGTTCCCTAAGTAAGATCTGGTAAGTAATCTCTAGAGAGCCACGGAAAGGCCTAGTCACGAGTAAACTTAAATTGCCCCTTTCGGCTTCCGTAGCGCTTCTTCGATGGACGCCTCTTTTTAAATTATAGAAATAATTGCTATAGAAAAGGAGACGACAATCGAACACGATTCAAGATGCCTAGCATGGACAAAAGCTTTTATCGTAAGGGCGGCGCACGTCCTGTCTTGATCTCTCCTGCTGCTGTCACTCTCTATCTCCTCCATTTTGACTTTTGTCACAGCCTATGATCATCCTGCATGTGCAGCCTCTAAAAAATATGTTGATCCACATCTGTTTTTGTGCATCTTGCTAACAGATTTGGTCTGTTTTTTCCCTTGTTTTTTTATAGGATTGAGATGAGATCAGTGCTTGTAATGGTGGTTGGTTGTCTGGACATTTGTTGCTGACCATGACTTATTGATTATCACTTCCCTGCCCAAGAAGATAACAAAGCATAGTTAATTCGAGCCTTTAAGATCTGTTTTTGTCATTTTGATATTCGAATTCCTATGATTTATCGAAATCTCAAGTGCCCGCTTGACTGTTTTCTTGGACATGTGTGCAAATTAAATCTCGTTATGGTCACTGCGGTTGCTGAAATTGTGCACGTAAGCATCCACTTTTAATAATTTAACTACCTTTGTTAGGAAGGGTATTAGGACGATGAGACCTTCAAGGGTGGACCCCGTTGGCTGAGAAAATCTATACGATTCTACATTAAGAAAAAATGAAAATCCATGGATGGCTGAGAAATGTGAAACTGAACTTGAAGACCTAAACCTTTGATACCAAGTGAATTTAAAGTTGCATGCAGCAATATTCTAAAGTTTAAGTAATTAGAGAACGACTTGGATAGTACTTTTATATCCCATTAGTAATGGATCCTTCTTTCGATTTTCCTTATAAGAACATTTGCGTGTCTTCTTGGGAAAAAGCCATCTTTTTTTGCCAATTTTTTACTCACTTTAATCAGGTGAGCTGAACACATAGATTGAGTAATTCAGCTAGCTCTGAAAATGAAATTTGCAAATCACAAACCATGCATTTGAAGGGCACTGTAATAGCTCAATCAGGCTGCTTGACTTAATAATCGTGTAGTCGAGTAGGGTTCGGGATCGACTGGTTTGGTTTTTAGCTCTCTGTATATGCTATTTAATCGTAATTGCACACGTACATGTACAGATAGACTCACCAATAATATATACAAACTATACATAAATATATCGGTAAGTCGTGGATGTCACCGCCTGTGTATTTGACAAGGTACAGATAACACCTTAGCAGACGTGTCGTTCTAGCATGATCTACTAGCGTTATGGCAATGCTAGACTGGGTGAAGCTCTGACTTTGTGAAGAGAGATACACCAGAACAGCAGTTCACATTTTCTGATTATGGTTGGATTAGGTGTTTAGCATGCATACTTCATCTCATCAAGTGATTAAGATATTTGATGTGAAAGCAGGCACATCTCCTCATTGATTAGTAGTTAGGGATGGTTGAAGAGAAAAATTAAAATCAGAGGAAGGGATAGGGGAAAAAAAAACAAGAGGAATCTGCGACATGCAATGCTTTTTAATCATGGTTCTGCAAATTATTACCCGTGGGTTCCGAAAGCACTCCTTCAACATTTTCCAAGGAAATATTTCGATTTTAAAACTGACAATCTCAATAGCACACTGAAAAATAGTGTATTGAAAAACTATATAACTTTTGATATTTGATTACATAACAAGTGTCGCAGCAGAGAGCTCAATTCATGGCGTCAGGATAAAAAACATGGTTTGGTAGGATGAGATTAAAATGCTTTTAAATCAGTTCTTTATGCAATTGCCTGGAAGACCCTTTATTCAAGTCAAAAGCCAAACTTGTATGCCATCATCAAACCTCACCCACCTCTAATAGATCACTAACCCTATTCTAACACCGCTTGTTATAGGCCACAAAATGGTTTATTATATTTGGACAGCAGACGCAGAAGCTGCCTAGGAACAAACCCAGAAAATCAGAGACCTCGAACCACCCCATTTAAAAATGCTCGAAAGGCTTATGTTCCTAGGCTTTCTTATCAGAATGTCAGTTCAAAAAGCATAGAATCCTGGGCAGAAAGTTGGAAACTTTTCCTAACGCTCCAGATGAATCAAGTGCATCAAGTCCTCGCTTGGGTCTCACTTCTCGATCTCTTGTTCCTACAAGTTCAAGCACAAAGCTCGTATGGCCAGGACAGTTTCTCATCCTCATCACAAGACATGGTCTCCAATTTCCAGCCGAGCCTCGCTGTCGTCATCGGCATACTCTCTGTAATGTTCTCCATCACCTTCGTCATGCTAGTGTATGCGAAGTTCTGCCATCGGGCTGGGCCTGCTGCTGCCGGTGGTGGCAATCAAGAGAACCCTGCGACGCTCGCGCAGTCGAGGTCGAGGTTCTCTGGCATCGACAAGACCGTGATCGAGTCACTGCCTTTCTTCAGGTTCTCCTCACTCAAGGGATCGAAAGAAGGGCTAGAGTGCGCGGTGTGCTTGTCCAAGTTCGAAGACATCGAGATTCTCCGGTTGCTCCCCAAGTGCCGGCACGCGTTCCACATTGATTGCATCGATTATTGGCTCGAGAAGCACTCAAGCTGCCCGCTGTGCAGGCACAAGGTCAGTGCCGAGGACCCGGCAAACTTCACCTATACAAATAGCATGAGGCTCATGAGCGAATCTGATATGAGACAAGATTCCAACTTGGAGCTATTCGTTCAGAGAGAAGAGGGGATTCGAGGATCATCATCGCGGTTCAGCATCGGGAGCAGTTTCCGAAAGATTTTCATGGGCACCAAGGAAGAGGAGATCCAAGAAGAGGCCCAGAATAGGAAGATCCTGCACAAGCTCAACCACAGGATCATAGCATCCGACGTCGTCCTCAAGAACCGGTGGAGCAACGTGAGCTCTTCTGATCTAATGTTCCTCAATTCGGAGATGCTAAACGACCTCTCGAGCAGTAGATTCTCTTCCCTAGAGCCGGAAGGTGTTGGACAAGCTGCCACGGTGGCGGCGCAGACATTTGAAAGTGTCGAGTTAATGAAGATCAAGGAGGAGATGGATAGGAAGAGATTGTTTGAGAGCAAGTTCAGCTCAGTCGACAAGAACAGTTTAGGCTCGGTCCCGGGGCATCCTTCCACGTCCACTGTAGATGCAGAGTCAGGTCAGCGGTTGAAGATCATGTCGCCAGCAGATAAGAGATCGATGTCGGAGATAACCGGCATGTTGAGGTTTGGAGACTCGAGTACAAGGAATAGACATAGAGAGATGTCTTCACTTGAGGGTGGTGATTTTAAGGAGGAGAGGATGCGGCAGATTTGGTTGCCAATTGCTAGGAGGACAGTTCGGTGGTTTGCCAATAGAGAAAGGAGGTCTCAAGACAGCCACAGACCAACACATACTACAGTCCCAGATGTGTAATGCTTGCTGACCCAATCTTCAAATACTCTTCTTCATTTTCACACATTCTTTCCTTTTCGGAAGCTCTTTTTGGGTCTCTTTTCTGCCTCATGATTTTGGCCCCTCTTACGATTTGAATATTGCGAGAAAATCTCGGCTGAATCAGCATTCGAAATTGCTCTTGAAGTAAATTGAATCAGTTGTCTGCAGATTTAAGATAACAGCTAGTTTGATGCCACCATTTGATGTTGGCCTGTCGGTGATGTCTCCTAAACCATGTTTCTGCTGAGGACAGATGGAAGAAACGTGCCATTGTCCTGAAAACTGAAGCCTTTGAGCATCGCAAAGGGAAAAAGACACCGATACCCAGGAGCCGTTTTCGCCTTTTCTTTTAACTCGAACCGTATGCAACGAAGGAAAAAGAAACGGAAAACCCGAAATTCGTTTTCCGCCCTTCTTCTTTTTGTGGAATTCGAATTTTTCGAAAACTTTCTGGTATAGCTCCTCCATGAGATGACGCAATGATAATTTCAAAGCAGCTTAGGGGACAAGAAACTATAGTCCACCCTGGTTTTGCGAAGCATGTTCCCCTCCCAATTTCACAAGCATCTTCTCAGTCAGGGGACCACCAGCGTCTCCTTGTCTCAATCATAAATCACGCCTGAAGCTACTTTAATAATATGCAGCTTGAAAGCAAGGGCTAATAAGGAAATCGCCCTCTAGAAACGAAGGATGGTTGCAGGTCACTAACACTTCGTTATCAATTTTAAGGTAGCTCAACTTCTTCCACTAAAGAAACGAGCTTATAGGCAAGACGCCATCTTCACTTCCCCACTCAATCCTTCTGATTTTTCATTGCGCTTAAAGTTTCGAGTTAAAGATGATTGTTTTTTAGGTCCACCTCGAAAAACGATTTTGTGCTTGGTGAAAGCAAAAGTAAAGAATCTTAAACTTTTAAGTTAAGATGATTATTTTTCAGGTTTGTCTTGAATATTGATTTTGTACTTGGTCAAAGAAAAATTAAAAGGAAGAATATCTAATTTTTATATTAAAAAAATTCCCTACATTGGCTAGACTAGGTTGGATTGGTGCCAAGAATGACCAAATTCGCATAATAAATTTATGGTGAAAGTTTAACCATAAGTCATGTCATGGATCGGATTTCACACGTAGGAAGATACCCATTAATCTTTTCTTAAATTTGTGCTTTGTCATGGATTGGATTTTGCATACCAATCAGCACAAATAATTTTCAATCTGAGCTACCTAATTGAATCTAATATGGCACCCGAGATTAGTCACTACTTAAGGTATGGCTCTTACTAAAACCAGAAACAGAAAAGAAGTTTTAGCCATAAGTCATATAAACCCTCGTCATGGATCATATTTCACACATAGAAAGATACCCATTAATCTTTTCTTAAATTTGTGCTTTGTCATGGAATCGGATTTCACATAGCAATTAGCACAAATAATTTTCTATCCAAGCTACCTAATTGGGCTTTTTTTTTTCAATTTAATCTAATAATACATCCGAGATTAGTCACTACTTAAGGCACGGCTCTTATTTAAATCAAAAAAAAGAAAAGAAGCTTTAACCATAAGTCATATATACTCCTGTCATAAATCGGATTTTGCTCACATAAAATATACCCATTAATCTTTTCTTAAATTGGTGCTTTGTCATGGAATCAAATTTCGCATATCAGTTAGTACAAATCATTTTCTATAGGAGCTAACCGAATTGGATTTTCTTTCCCCGATTGAATCTAATATGGCAGCTTAGATTAGTGGCTATATAAGGTACGGCTCTTATTAAACCAGAAAAATAAAAGAAGTTTCAATTTACACGTGAATCGATGGCGTGAGAGTTGGTGGAGAACCGAAAGCGACGTGGATTGACGTAAGGGATGAGGTCTTCCTTTCGTTTCGTCCTTGCCTTTGGAATCCCCAAAACCCACGATGCATTATCGAGCACGTTTTGCGCCCAAGTCCCTTTGACCAGTTGTCAGCCTAAATATGATGCATTGGAAAAGCGCCGTTTATCTGCCTTGCTCCATTTAATCTAATCTAATCCGATTTGGTTGGATTTTTATATTCCTGGCTGGTCCATAGATTGTAAGGAATATATTTTTTTATTTATCTATTATACTCTAATTCTTAACTCACTTTCAAATTTTTACTTTACAAGTAAAAATCTATATCTAAAATTAAATATTCATATATCAAACCCCCATAAAAAATTAGATTTGAACCTCTCATCTCATCTTTCTCGTGTAGGAAGGATGGCTACTGGGGCGCAAATGCCAACATAATAATTTTTAGGCTACTAAAAATAATATCACATTGTACGTCACAAATTCTTAAATGAGTTGATTTCACTATAATTTCTAATTATTTTTGTTGTTGTCCAAAACATATCGTTATTCTCATAGTAAATTAAGGACGGTGGCATAAACAAGGAGTTTTGGTCCTGGAATTTTGTATCCATGACTTGTGCAAAGAGACCACAGGAAATGCAATTAAGAAATCCTACAATTAACGCAAGGGGATTTGATCTAGTTGCTATATTTTCTAATCTGAATTTACTGATTGCTTGTTGTATTTGGTCCTCATGCTTCGTTTTATATGTGTTTTTTTTGGGGGTAAAATAATATTTGATCTAGTTGCTATATTTTTAATCTGATTTTACCGATTGCTTGTTGTACTTGGTCGTCGTCCTTCGTCTTAAACCCTTAAAATAACGCAAGGAAATTTGATCTTGGATTTGGCTTGGGTAAAGACCGCAGGAAATGCATTTAAGAAACCCTAAAAACAACGCAAGGGGATTTGATCTAGTGGCTATGTTTTTTTAATCTGATTTTATCGATTGCTTGTCGTCCTTGGTCGGCGTCCTTCGTTTTATATGTGCTTTTTTTTTTTTTCAAATTTCTTTGGGTGATATTATATTTATATAAACGAGTGGTCGTTTTTAGCAGGTCTGCTTCCGTCGTTTTCACGCTTGCGTTTACTAAATTCTCCCAATCAACAGTGGATGAGCATCTGTTGGCCATTATATCCTAGATCCTAGTAAGTATTTTGATAGTTTGCAGTCGTTTGGTAAGGTGATCCATGTTATTGCAGTTCTTGTCCTATACCTTTTCTGGACCCATCGGTGACACGGCCAAGGTCATAGCAAGCATTTATTATTGACGGAGCCTGGAGGGAGGGAGGGAGAGAGAGATGAGCCACCGCCCTTGCCATTAAGAATGGTGGTTGAGGGGATCGGATGTTAGTGGCTGAAGTTCGCCTAGGTGGTGAGAGAGGTTGGATATTTTATAATCGGAGAATTTGGAGTTATAATTAATTGAACTAGAATGCATTTTCTGTTGATTCGTGAAATCAGGTGAATCCATGCTAATTAGCTAAAAACCATGTTAATTGCACGGAGAGGTTTTATTAGAAATCGTTTTACATAAGCTCCTCGTTTAGTACGTCCATTCATCTCAATATTCAAGAAGAAATTTGGGCATTACTCTGCAAAAGAGTTTTAATGAGGGGTTGGCACACTCAATAGAGTTCATAGGTGGACCCAAGCATTTGGCCAATCGCCGAATCCATCTAAAATAAGGTTTTCCCCCTAAAGGGGTCGTGCATAAGTTTCGTTTGATTCAACCTATGTTTGCCAAGATAGTCAAATAATCAAACTAAATGTTTGCCAAATTAAGGGGAAATTAACAAATAAGCAATGTATCGAACCCATGGCGCAAAATAATAATTTTTTTGGTTCAAAAAAATGATAAAATTAAGGGATTGAGAAATGCTGCATCGATTTATGGCGGTTGGGCTCCAAATCACTGCCGGCTTACACTCCCTAAATCCTTCCGAAGTGGCGCCGGATTAGCTGGTTGCAGGATTTTTGGAGTCTAACGCTTGGAAAGCTCTCAATATTAAAATAAAGCTCTCTCTCTCTCTCTCTCTAGTTTATTTGCGATCTAATGGAATGATCTTCACTCAAGTTTTAATCCCAAGATGTTTACAAAACGAGCTAGAGTGGGTATATTCTTAATTTTGTTCGCGGGGTCCTTATTCCCCAAGCGATAGAGTTTCCTATTTATACTGATCAAAGTAACATTTTCTTCATTTTCACAAAAATAGCAAAGAGAAAATCTTGTCTAAGTGTCACCCAAGACAAATTCCAAATAGATTTAAAACAAAACAAGTTGAATAATAAGAAGAATCATCGAAATAAGATTATGCGTTACTCACTTAAAGAGTATATCTATGACTTTTTTAAACCAAAATCAACAGCCCATCACCAATTCCATCTTCAACGATGAGCATACATAGAGATCTCCAACTGTTACCATGGCTTTGCCTTTCGTTGTTGGGGATTCGGCAAGGCACACCTTGGTATGATATCTCCAACATCATCGTTGTTCAGAGTCTAAAAGGTTGAAACGAGCACAAATCTAATGCTTGTGAGAGTAAAACTTTCACAAAGCTTTTTTGATCCCCTTTGAGAAATTTATGAGGTTCTAATATTCTGTTGAACCATTTTAATTTATTTATTATGAAGTTTTCTACATCATTTCAAGTAAGAAGGAAAGTACCAAAATATCATAAACTTATTACATTAGTACTAATTTAGTTCTAAACTTTTTAAATAGGCCAAATTAGTCCTAAACATTTTCAAATTGGTATCATTTCAATCCATCCGGCCAATTTAGGTCAAAAATCATTGATATAGACATGCAAATTGTTTTTCATGATATAGTTGGCAACAACATGGATAATTTTTTTTTATAAAAAAAAAAAAAAAAAACATGGATTTTTTTTTTTATAATATTTGATTTTTTTTTTGCTTTTCTTTCTTTTTTTTCCTTTTTTTTTTTTTTTTTTTTTTTTGGTGATTGGCCATGTTCAGTGAGAATTGGCCTCACTTTGGGGAGGGATGGCCTCACTTTGGGGAGGGATGCCCTCACTAACTGTGCTTGGGCAAGGGCGAGTGCCAATGAGGCCCTCCTCACTAGATTCGGTCATCGACAAAAAGAAAAAGGAAGAAAGAAAAAACATTAAAAAATTGTCAATATTGGTGTCAATTGTGCCGTGTAAGATGGCTATTATCTATGTTAGCAATTTTTGGCTTAAATTAGTTGGATGAACTAGAGTGATACGAATGTAAAAGAATGTTTAGGATTAAATTAGCCAAATTAAAAGGATTAGGACTAAATTGGTATAAATATAATAAGTTTAAGACTTTTTTTATAATTTTTCCTTCAAGTAAGTACATGATTGAAACACATAATTCTAAAGTCTAATTTCGTTTCTTTCATCTTCTATGAGTTTCAATCTATGTGATTTTGAGATTATGATTTGTTCTATTTGTCAAGGTTTCCATGTCACTTCCACATATCTTCAAGTCTCAACGATTTTTATAAGTGACACAAATGATTATTTTTTGGAAAATATTTTTTAAATCTTGAGTTTTCTATAAAACAAACAGACCCTTAATATAATTAAAGTCATTTTTTAAGGAAATGGTAAGTGAACATTAATTCTTAGAAAACCAGGCCCACGGCCTAGTTCCATTCGTTAGCTAATGGACTATTTCCCTCCTCTGGCTCTCCATTTAACTGGGCCTTCAGGTGGGCCTCTTCTAGACCTTTATCTTTACTTGTTCCAAACTTGGACCAAACATTGCCCGATTTCTTTATTTACCTGAGTATTTATTCGATTATAAATGGCCAAATCTCAAAAAGCAAATGGATTTATTCCTCCATGACCAAAATAATTACTCCAAAAAAAAAAAACATCAACTTTGGCTCAAGGGCAAAAAAGCCCACTAATTTTACAAAAAAACATGGACTCACACACCCTTAATTGTAAGTTGACTCAATATGATTTATTGGGTGTACCAAAGTGTATGTGCATGCAGCGCACTGCAGCTCAACTATCAAATTATAGGGCTCTTCCCTTGTTATATCATAAAATTTTAAATATTGTAATAGAAAACTAGTCCACAAAATCAAATCTCCTCATTCAAAACTAGGTCATAGACTACATGTTTTGCACCATTGCTGATAGGGTTGTTACATGTGGCAATATCGCCCAATTTGGAGATTTATAATGGGAGATATAAAATCCAACTTGTAAAATTGATTCAACAGACCATCAATAGATGTTTAAATATGACATTGGAACCTAATTGTAGACTTTGATGGTTGTCATCGACTCATCCTACAAGATAATTAGATTTATTTTAGGATCTATGCTATGTATGTTGTAAAAAAACGTTATAAACTTTTTCAGGCTACTCTACGAGAGTATTTTTTTGGCGGTGACATCATAAATAATTTATGGAATGTCAAAAGAACTCAATAATTCAATTCAGAGGTCTCACTTGTCGTGGTACATCAATCGATGAGTAATTTTTGATGAGATTTTTGTAGTACGGCTTTTTTCCAGTGGGCGACGGAGGTCCTGCAAGGCCGGTGGCCGGCACCTCCCTTCCCACTATCCCGGCACGTTGTTTTTGGTGAGTCGCGGTTTCCCTTTGCTTCATGGTTTCGACCACTGATGGTGCTTATCAAGTATTTGATATTTCCAACTCGGTCACTCATCAATCCATGTCCCAAGCCCTCTTGTACATCTTCTGGTGCACCAAATGACTCCTACCCATCCGACCTTGCACTGTCGTCATCCTTCGATTCCATCTCCTCTACTTCGTGTTTTGTGGGATGGCCCACGTTTATATTGAAATAGTTTGTTATCATAAAAAAAGTATCTCTTAATTAAGAGAAAATATAAAATCTTGATTGAGAGAAGATGTGACACTTGATCAAAAAAGACTTGACTCTTAATTATGGAAAGATGTTCATCTTAAAATGAAGTTATTGGTAGTTACGATGGGACGTTATCTTTGACATAAAGAGTTGTGATGATTAGGATAAGGTACCTATTTCCAAAGAATATGTCTATTGGTTGTCTATGAATAAAAATCAATTCACATATTATTTATAATAACCACAATCATTCAAAAATGTTTTTTCTTCATAACTTTCTTCTTCTCTTTTCATACGTACATCTTTAACACATTCATGGAGAAATTCCAAGAGAGAATCAAGTACTTACTAAACTTGTTTCTTTGTAGTTTTGGTGTATATCCTTGAGAAATATTTGTTTTAAATCCGATAGCAACAATAGTGAGGCAAATAATACCTTAAAGACAATGATTGTCTCACGTGGATCAAAGTATCAAGGATTTATTACTACTCTATTTTCTTTAGCAATCAAATTTCCCAAACAATCTTTAGGTATTATTGTCATGAAAATGGAGACATCGACTGCATCAAATGCTCGCAACCTATCTATAAATTGATCCTTATGATGGAACTAATTTCATCCATTTGAAGGACAATATAATTATTCTTTTATCTAAATTATGTATTTTCTACATTTTGGACCCAACTTGCCTGCTATCCCTAATTCAAAGGAGGATATTTTGTGCAACAATGGAGTCGGAGTTGATCGCTGCAAGTAAAAGTTTCAGGAGAGGCTTCAGGTCTTGGTGTACGTGGCTTGGCTGTGTGTCTTGGTCGCTCGCAAGGGCATGCTTGATGGAAGATTTGTTGCCGGTGGTGCGAGCGCTGCCGGATAATTTGATTCCCTTCAAGTCGGCCTCGGTCTAGTCGGTTGAAATTCTGGGCTTGTAAGAGGATTATGGAAGGGCGATTTGCCCGGAAGAGAGTATTTCATTTCGCTGGAGGAAGTCAATGTCGAAGGCATATGGGAAAGATCTTGGAACATTCGGTTCCGCTTCATCAACGAAGGCCAAGACCACCTCCGGTGTTTCGTCCGTGGTCATCTCCGGAGTCCATTTCATATCAATCTTCTCGACAAAAGGAGATGCCAAGTTGTCAGAAAAGATAAGTTTGAAGCGGTGGTCTTCGTCCATTGCTTGCTGTTGCCGCTCGACCCAAGTAGGGAAGCACAAGTGGGAAGAAGGCGAAGAAGACTCATTCGGTCAAAGACGGTGTGTGGGATTGTTTAATCAAGGTAAAAAATAAATAAAATAAAGAAAAACTTTTGGGCAGGCATCATTCGTGGGCTATACGCTCATAGGAAAAAAGACAAAAAGTCCAACCATTAGATGTATTTTCTGATGGCAACTACATATAATTTTTTTATTCTATCTATAAGGTATTATATGGAATATTGATTTCACAGAAATATTTTAAATTGATATTTTAATCTTTAAGGTTTAAGATCAATTTATTGATTATATTTGCAAAATTTTAAGTTAATTAGATATAGTTTGCTTGCTTGAGTTGATTGGATGATATTTTTGGTGATATTGAATGATTTGATGATTGCTTTTTTGTCCTGAAAATATTTAAAAAGATTGTATTGCGTATCATGTGGTTTAGAATTGATTTTCTAAAATAGAATAGCTTAGATACTTTCTTAATTGAATTAGAATGCATGTTAGATAATATTTTTGAATTGAATTGCTTGTTGAGATAAGTTTCTTAATATCTTTGAATTGAATTGCTTGTTGAAATAAGTTTTTAAGTTAAGATAGGATTTAGGTTAGTCTATTTTCTAACATAAAATAGATAATATCTCACTTTAGGTGGATTTTTATTTTTAGTAATTTTTAATTACGAATTTAAAAATATAAAAATATCACTTGCATGTCATTTAATAATTGTTGCTAGGTCCATTTAATTGGGAAATTTTCCATCATTAGAATTGGGACATTTAATTAAATCGCATGACATATAGCTTAGTTTTCATTTAAATAATAAAAACCCAAAAAAGAAGAAGATTTGAGTGGAATTGTGTTTTAATTAGAAATCATATTTAGGTTGCAAATGTGGTATTCTAACTAACCCTGTAGATGCTTACGTTGCATCAAGGTAAGTATTTCCTCCCCATGCTTACAATTTATTTGTTGTCTTGCTTTATTAAGTATTTGATAATGGTTGTGCACTCTCCTAGTCATCTTTTATGTTTGTGATTTAAGCTAAAATCAATTTAGATTTCTTGTAAAAATATTTTTGAAAATTAAAGAGAAAGGTACCAAAATGGCGTTAAAGTAATTTAGCACAATCAAGTCCTTGAACTCATTTAATCTCTAGTGAAGGCATCTCTCTCAATACTTTACCTGGGTATCTAAGAGTGCGAATGATAACATTTTTGGCCAGAAATTGATTTCTAGAAGAGAAATAGATTTTTCTATTTCTATTTCTGAATGAGTTTTTGAGTCAAAAAACACGTTTGATAATAACACAAAATTTATATTCTTGGAATAGAAATTCATTTAATAATCAATAAAATTTCACTTTCTCAAGCGGTGGTGGTAATGGGAGGGGCAACAGGTGGCGACCGGCGGTGGCGGCGGCAATGGTGACGGGTGACTAGCAAACAGCAAGAAACTCCTTTAGGTGAGAAATAGGAAAAAGAAACAATTTCTGATTTCTATTCCAGAAACATAAAAGGAAAATTTTTTTGTTTCTGATTTCTATTTCAAACCTCTTTCTAGAATATAAATCTATTTCAGAAATAGAAAAATGAAATTATTTTATCAAACGGAATTCTATTCTAGAAATAGGTCTGGAATAGAAATCTATTTCAGAAATAGAAAGAGAAATTCATTTAAATGCGTTTGATAATAACACAAGATTTATATTCTTGGAATAGAAATTCATTTAATAATCAATAAAATTTCACTTTCTCAAGCGGCGGTGCCAATGGGAGGGGCGGCAAGCATCGATCGGCGGCGGTGGTGGCAATGGCGATGGGCGATAAGCAAATTGCAAGAAACTCCTTCAAGTGAGAAATAGGAAAGAGAGAAAAAAATTTTGATTTATATTCCAGAAACATAAAAGTAAAATTTTTTTGTTTTTGATTTCTATTCAAACCTCTTTCTAGAATATAAATCTATTTCGGAAATAGAAAAATGAAATTATTTTATCAAACGGAATTCTATTATTAAAACAGATCTAGAATATAAATCTATTTCAAAAATAAAAAGAATGATTACCATGTGTAGCTTAATTGACCCATTATAAATCAATTAGTGGTGACTCTAAACTAAAATATCAAAATTGAATGCTAAAACCTGAACCTAAGTTGAAAATTAATATGGATTTAGGAAAAACCAAACTAATTTTAGACTTAATAATCCATTAGCTAAGTGGTGCATCACGAGGGGGTAAGGTCATGACAGCCGCCTAGATGCAGCAGCCTCCACCATTTGTTGATCGAAAGCCGCTTGGAGCTGGCAACTCAACTGAAACCTCACATCAATAATTTTTGTCGATTATTTTGAAGCAACTTGTTCTAGCCGGTTGATGGAATTCTGTGTGCTGCTCCACAATGCCCATACGCCTTCTCTTTTTCTTGGTTAAGTCAATGTCAACATTGGAGCCGCCAATCCCGTCCATGGTTGGACACAAGGGATAAATCCGTTGGAGCCCATAGAGATATATTTAGCATTATTAAGTGATGCATACCAAGATTTCTATCGAGGCCCAACGTACGGCCTTAGCATGTTTAAATGATTACTCATAATCTATCGCAGCAACAGACTTACAATTAGATGGCAAGTAAGAGTTTAATGTTTCATGGAAGGGAGGAAGTGCAAATTTAAAGAACGACTATGTTTGGGATTTTTTCGATAAGGGCATTTTCCCAAAGTCTAATCATCTTCAAAGGATTGCCTACCTTTTTCGCTATCCAATCAATGGTGATGGGCGCGAATTGGGTGCGTGGTTCACCTTAAAATCTTTTCCTTCTCCAAGAGTCACTCCCAATTAAAAGTCTAGAAACTGACATTATCATATAGTTAGAATGAAAGTATATGCAAAATCAGCGGCAACCAAGAAAGAAGCGGAAGTCTCGATAGGTATGAATTGGAATTGGCATATGCTATTTGCCTATCTAAATTTGATCGCCCACCGAAGAGAAGGATAGTCAAATTCTGCTGAATGTTCTATAGTTATCAAGATACATTTAAAAAAGCTATTAAGATACACATATTTAAAATGTTTCGTTAAGTTATATTGCACTTGTGCAGCAAATGTAGTAGTTTAATGGCACTTGAATTATCGTACATTAATCATTAGGGCTTGCTCGAGTAGTCACCATTTCCACATGAAAAGGGAGAGGTGAAGAATTTGAACTTTACTTCTCAAGTAGGGTTGGGTGGGGAAGATTTAGTTTCAGGTATGAAATTCGACTTTTGAACCTTGCAAAGAGGTAAGACAAAAGTTTGAGAGTGATATAAGAGTTAGAGTAGGACCAAAAAAAAAAAAAAAAAAATCTTCATACATTAATTTTCATAAAAGGTTTTACTAGCATAACATTTTCTGGGTTCTTATGAGAATAACACAATTTGCTATGAACCACAAATTTTTAAAAGAGTAAATTACACAATAATTTATAATTATTTGTTATTTGGTCTTTTGTGATCCAAAATCAATTGTTATTCTTGGTAGATTAAAAATTATCATCCAATCATTCCTGGAAATGTTGTAAAATCATGATTAATTTATGTTTCTATCCTTCAGTAACTGAACTCGTTCTTGTATTTAAATGTTGGCTGCTACATGCAGTTTATATCACGTCCACATCGACCTCAACCTAATTCTGAAGATTTTTTCCATATACGTGTCGTGTCTAAGGTTGTCATTGGGTCGGGGTCAAAATGTCCTCGGAAAAGCACGTCGCCGTCCTCGTGTTCCCGTACACAAGCCACCCTCCGCCTCTCGCCAACCTCCTCCATAAGTTGGCGAAGACCGCCGCGAACGTCCGCTTCTCCTTCTTGTGCACGGCCGAGTGCAACCGCGACCTCTTCCCACCTTCGTCGAGGATCGAGCTGCCGCCCAACGTTGGGATCTATGACGTTGAGGATGGCTTGCCGGCCGGTCACGACGGAGCAGGGAAGCTGCACTGGACAGAGCAAGTGGATATGTTCCTCAAGCAAGCTCCGGAGAGCTTTCGAACTGCCATCGATGCCGCAGAGCGAGAGGCGAGTAGAAAGGTGAGTTGTCTATTGGGCGATGCTTTCTTAGTTTTCGCATGCGACTTCGCAGAGCGAATGCGCGTCCCATGGGTGACGTTCTGGGTCGCGTCTCCATGCTTCCTGTCGGCTTGCATCCACGTCGAGGTCCTGAGTCAGCTCTGCCATGGAACCTCATGCGGTGGTGCGGCGGAGGGGGAGGCGGATGACAAGGCCCTGGAAATGGTTCCAGGGTTATCATTGTTTCGCATGTCGGACATCCCTGACCACATACTGCAAGACCAGAGTGTTTGGATGGTGTCGAACCTGCTCCGCCAGATGGGGAGCGTGCTGCCCCGCGCCGCGGCCGTCGTCATGAACTCGTTCGAGGAAGCGAACCCCGAACCCGTTGTAGCGAACTTGAAGTCTAAGCTCAAGATTCTCCTCCACATGGGTTGCCTCACCGTGCAATTTCCTCCACAGCTGCTACCGCCGAGCTCCGCCTCTGATCATACCGGTTGCTTGGCTTGGCTAGATGCCAGAGGCCCTCAGACCGTAGCGTACATATGCTTCGGGACGATGGTTATGCCATCATCCGGCGAGGTGTCGGCCCTTGCCGAGGCCCTGGAATCCACTCAGACCCCGTTCCTGTGGTCACTGAAGGAGCACGCGATGGTCCACTTGCCCGAAGGGTTCGTGGAGCGGGCGGGGGTGCACGGGAAGATCGTGCCGTGGGCCCCGCAGAGCCAGGTGCTGAGCCACCCAGCGTGCGGGGCGTACGTGACGCACTGCGGGTACAACTCGGTGTTCGAGAGCGTGGCGGGGGGCGTGCCGATGATATGCCGGCCGCTCTGGGGGGACAACATGATGAACGGGAGGATGGCGAGGGAATACTGGGGGATCGGAGTGGGAGTTGAGGGAGGGATCGTCACGAAGGGCGGGATGGAGAAGGCACTGGAGGTGGTGCTGAGGAGTGAGGAAGGGAAGGAGATGAGGAAGAGGGCCGGCGAGCTTAGAGCGAGATTGGCGGCGGCTGCCCGGCCCGGAAGGAGCGTCGAAGCTGATTTCAAGGCCCTCGTGGAGTTGATTTCGACTCCGTGATGCGTTGTTTCGTGTTTCTAGTTTGCTTTGTGTGTCTGTATGGAGATGAGATCGTTGCCGAAGACACCGAAGAAGATAGAAAGGATGCTTTGTAAGAATAACCGTGGGGGCCCGCGCGATGTTATCGATTAATGGTTTAATCACTATTCGAAGTGCTAAGACGTATTGGCTATAAAAAAAATAGGTGAAAATATGCAATTCTATTGATTGAGAAGTGAACATTTCTTTGAAAAGGTACGACTTTTATAAAGATAAAATGTGCTTTGATGGGAAGCACCTCTTGATTGTCTCAATAAATAGAGTTTTGTTATCTTTCCACTCAAGATAACTAATGTTGTATTTTATCTTCTATGAGATAAAATGTGTTAAGTAAAAGTATGGGGAGAACTACCAAGAAAGCCTTAAAACAATTCAATCCATACGGTCAATTTTGACTAGACGGCATTGATGACATTGATAGACCTTTTAAAAAAATTATAATGATTTTTTTCTCTTTTTCTCTTTTCTTTTCTTTTCTTTAATTTGTTCTTTCTCCTCCACTTAGGGGGTGTCGTGGCTCTCACTTAATTTGGGTGAGGGCCGCCATGCCTTGGCCTAGCCAAATTTGGTGAGGGCGTAACCCTTGCTTGTGTCCAACGAGGTTGGCCCCTCGCCGACTATGATTGAAGGGAAAAAAAAACTGAAAAAAAAGAGAGAAAATATTATAACATATAAAAAATTGTTAAAAAATTATTTAAAACAAGTCCACGGCAGTGCCGATTGATCAATAGGCTAGATGACCTCAATTAGCACAAATGCAAAAGATTTAGGACTAAATTGGCTAAAAAAGAGAGTTTAAAATTGAAATAACATAATTGCAATCAATTGAGGATTTTTATGGTAATTTTCCCTGAAAGTGTGGATTAAGAGAGAGAAATCAGATTTCTTCGTTTCTTATATTTTCTACAACAATCATTTTCAACGGTGATGCTATGTTATGGATAAATTTATATTTTTATCTCTCGTATTGTGAAAAATCATGAAAAATCTCCTGCTCGTACATTCCCGCATAAAAATTACATTAACGCTTACACGCTTATCCTGCTTTGTGGAAGAATTGCATTGATCTTAGATTTTGATAGATGACCAAGCTGATTTTTCTTAAATTTATTTTTTCAACAGCTTGGCAACTTTAGAGAGATGAGCTTTGTGCTTTTAGCTAGTATTTCTTTTGAGCAATTGGTCCGAGGATATAGAGTTCATGTTATTACTAAGTATACTACACCCACGACGATTGTAGGCTCTTCTACATCTATTTAGTTTTGACATAGACTTGGTCTAGGTAGACCGACATGCTAAAAATCATTGATCATGTGGAACTTTTTCATAAAATAAGCTTATACCATACTGAAATCTAATAATCTGAAGTTTGGATGACAGTATTGCTTGTAGGACCACATGAGAAACTGGTAACCTCTGGGATGTGAATGACTGGAAAATTTCCTTCCAAAGATGAAGGTAGAGGAAGAGAGCAAGCTCGACAACAAAGGGGAAAAGTGAAAGAAAAAATTATAAGCATATTCCACTAATACCAATTTAGTCGTAAATCTTTTAATTATGTCAATTTAGACTTTAAACTTTTGACTTAGTGTTAATTTAGTTATTCCTTCTAATTTTGGTCAGATATTGCTAACATGGATGCCGACTGGCCTACATGGTACAGCCGGCGCTGACATTGATATTTTTTAATAATACTTTAATACTTTTTTTTTGTTCTTTCTTTCTTTTTTTCATTTTGTTTTTCCTTCACTTTTCAGTGGCCAACTAGGGTCAACCTTGTCGAGATGATCATTAGGCGAGGAAGATGCTCAGCGAGGCCAAGCCTAGGCATCCTCACTTAGGTGAGGCCAACTCTCGCTAGCCATAGCTGTGCTGGCCACCAAAAGGAGTAGAAAAAAAAAGAGAGTAAAAAAAAAGTAAGAAAAAAATTAAAATAAAAAATTTTAAAATATTATCATAAAATGTCCGTGTAAACCAACCAACGTCTACGTCAGCAATATCTGTCCAAAATTAGTTTGAAGAACTGAATTGACATAAATAAAAAGTTTAGAATTAAATTAATATAAATACAGTCAATTTATAACTTTTCCGACACTTTTCCCTATAACAAAGTGTCAATCGGCACCCAACTCACTTTCCTTCCTGCATTTCTCGCCGAGTTCTCCACATCGTCTCAGGAGTTTACAGGCGCTACTTCGAAGAACAACTTGGGCTCACTCTGGATTCCTGGGCAGTCGAGCAATCAATCCGTATGGTTCAAATTTCCGAGGAACCCTTTTTTTTTCTATAGTGAAATCTTCGGCTTCTTGAGAGCGCACCGCTGAAACAAGATAACTTCGGCGTCTGATTTCCTCATCTCTACACTTTCTTTAGGAGTTTGATCCGCCTGGTTTCAACTCCATTTAACCGATTCCAGGATTTGCAACTGTTCATTAAGCTTCGGCATCTTTTGAAATTCCAATTTACACACGACAATTCGGAGAAAAGATGAGATTTGATTTAGAACACATAGACTTAGGGCTATTTGGTCATGCTTATGATTGACATCAACGTTTTGTGTCTCACGGGGACAACTGATGCGAGGAGTCCGAATTTTTTTCTTGTGATTATGGAATATCGACGTCTCACGTATGAAGAGGGCTCAGGTCAATTTTCAGAACTTGCTCCACTTATGCCTCTCTTCTTGACCTGAACAAATCCTTCAATTATTTCATTTGAACCCCGATACGTTAAAACTCGAATATATTCTCAAGAGATGAGGAAAGAAAAATATTTATCTTCAATTGGGAATGTAAGGAGACACCGTCCGTGAGGCATTATATGGATGAATTCAAGCAGCCCACTATCATTGTATGTCAAATGGACAAGTATTGGTAAATCTCATGGAGAGCAAGTCTCCTAGGTGAGAAAATTATCAAAACAATTTAAAACATATTGCAATTTTTCCAATTCAATTCTAAACTTTTTTTTGCCCAATTCAGTCATAAACATTTTGCAATTACGCCAATTTATTCATCCAACCAACTTTGATTGGCTGGCACTGACGTAAATGCCAGCTAGCGCCGACCATCTGGGCTGACACTAACGTGGCAATATTTTAATAATATTTTATTATTTTCAATTTTTTTATTAAATTTTCCTCCTATGTGGGCATTGGCCTTGGGGAAGCTTGGTCATGGCTAGGCAAGACATGGGGGCGAGACCTGACCTCACCAGAGGCCATGACCTCACGCGAGGTTGTTTAGAACAACAAAATCGACAGTTAGGGTTTGTAGATCCCGATTTGAGAGTAACCCACCCATTGCTGGCACATGAATCCGCCACCGACAAAGCAGGAGCCAAACAACAATGATGTCCTCAATGAAGAAGATCACCCTCCGGAGCTCGACGGCGAGTTGTTGGAGGTCAAGGGCTGCGACCTCATGCAATCTCTAGTGAGGCTTGCCCAGCCGCTAGCAACCCTCTACCCATGGCTAGCAAGGCTTGACCCTCGCCAGCCTAGCAGGCGACTTGGGGGAGGCTGCCTAGCCATGACTCAGCTTCCCTGAGGTCAATGATTGAGGTCCTAGGTCAACCTTTGCCTTTGGCCGATTGCCGGCGGCCAGAGAAAGGAGAAAGTAGGAAAAAAAGGAAAAAAATAATACAAAATTGAAAAAATAAAATATTATTGAAATATATTCAGATCAATTCCTATCGTCCAAGCTATCATTGGTTGGTTAAAGTTGGTCAAATGGACTGAACTAGCATAATTACGAAAAATTTAAGACTAAATTGACAAAAAAAACTTCAGATTGAATTGAAAAAATTATAATAAATTTAGGACTGTTTTGGTAATTTTACGTCTCCTAAGTTAGAGAAAATATTGGGTAGATTTGTGATTGACACGTAGGCAACGTGGGCCCTTATTTCTGATTTTTTTCACAAAAATTGCTAAATCTCTCTCCCTTCTCTCTCTCTTTCATGGTCTTCTCTCCCTCCCCAAACGCAGCAACGACAGTCTCTCTCTCTCGACTTGCGCTTTGCCCTCGGAGAGATTCCTGGGCGACCAGCCGTGGGTGGCGGTCGCCCCCCTCCTGGTTGACGGCGGAGCCCATGGTCAACCTCGAGACGCCATCGCCTTCCTCCCTTGCATCAAGATCTCGGCCTCCATGGCCAGCCGGTCGACAAAGGCCAAGATCTCGATGAAGGAAGGACCGACTTTCATAAACAACCAAGATCTCGGCCTTTGTTTCTTAAGGAAGGGACGGAGCATATTGCAGAGAGAGAGATAGAGGAAGAGAAAGAGGGAAGAAGACAATGAGGAAATTTTAAGAAAAATCAGAAATAAGGGCAGGGGCACGTGTCGCTCACTAAATGGATTAGTATTTTGCCTACGTGTTAATCACAAATCTACCCAATATTTTTTGTTCCCTAAGGGAGATTGTCAAGGTGTAGGTACCCACGCCTTTACAATTAATGAACCAAACCTAGGCGGCTGGCCATCAACGTCTGACGTAAGAAGAGGGTCAGGCCCATCATGTAATAAATGGAACCCAAAGTCCAACGTAGGAAGCACCGCCCTCTTCTTTAAAAAAGCACGTACGAAAAAGGTATCGATTACATGAAAAAGCTCACGCACAGGACCATTTTAAATGGCTAGATTTCATCAAAATATCTCAATCATTCACTAATTCGTAATGGAAAATTACCGGGAGATTGTATTTATTTCTACAATTATATATTAGGAAAATATAAATGATTCTTGACATCACGAGGTAGAGATGAGCTCCACGAGGGCTTTGAAATCAGCTGCAGCTCTCCCTCCGGGCCCGGCAACCTCCGCCAGCCTCCGCCTGAGCTCGCCGGCTTTCTCCCTCATCGCCTTCCCTTCCTCGTTCCTCATCACCGCCTCCAACGCCTTGACCATCCCGCTCTCCGTCAGGACCCCTCCCTCCACCCGCGTCCCGATCCCCCACACTTCCTCCACCATCTTCCCGCATATCCTCTGGTCCACCGCCACGGGCCGGCCTATCATTGGCACCCCTGCCGCCATGCTCTCGAACACCGAGTTGTAGCCGCAGTGCGTCACGAAGGCCCCGCAGGCCGGGTGGCCGAGCACCTCTTGCTGTGGGGCCCACGGCACGATCATCCCGTGCGCGCCCGTCCGCTCCTCGAACCCTCCGGGCAGGCACCGGGCCTTCAGCCGGTCGTTTAGAGACCACAGGAACGGGGTCCGGGTGGTCTCCAGGGCTTTGGCGAGGGACATTATCTCGTCCGGTGGCGGGGTGGACAGGGGCCCGGACCCGAAGGATATGTACACCACCGTTCGCGGGCCTCGCGAATCTAGCCAGGTCAAGCAGCCGGTCTCGTCTGAGGCGGGGAGGCTCAGCGGCGAGGATGGCGCCAACGTCAACATGCCCAAGTGGAGCAAAATGCTGAACTTGGACTTAAGGTCGGCGGTGAGGGGCTCGGGATCCATCTCCTCGAAGGAGTTCATGACGACGGCGGCCGCGCGCAGGATCACATTCCCCAGATCGCGGAACATCCGGCAACTCACGGACATGTTCGGGTCCATCGCTAGTTCCTCCGGCACATCCACCATGCGCATGAGGGACAGTCCCGGGATCATGTCCAGGGTCTTTTCTTCGTCGTCGGCGGCGGCGTTTCGGCTCAGCTGGTGGATGAGGTCGGCGTAGACGTGCATGGATAGAGAGTGCGGAGCCGAAACCCAGGACGCGACCCACGGGACGTGCCATTTCTCGGCTATTTCGCATGCGACCACCGTTAGCAAACCGTCGGTCAGCAAGAGACTCACTTTCCTTCCCGCATCTCGCTCTGCAATATCGACGCCGGCTTGGAAATTCGCAGACGCTGCTCTCAGGAACAGATCGGCTTGGTCTCGTGGGTCACCGGACGCCTTGTGATGGCCAGCCGGTGAGCCATCGCCGACGTCGAAGACCCTGAGGTTCGACGGTATTAAGGCGGCTCTCGATGGGGGAGGAAAGACGAGGTGGTTGGACTTGGCCGTGCTTAGGAAAGAGAAGCGGACGTCCGTGGCGGCTGTGGCGAGCTTGCCGACCAGGTTGGCGAGAACCCAGGGGTGGCTGCCGAAAGGGAAAGCGCAGACCGCGACATGTTTCTCCGACGGCATGATGGTTGGATGTTTTTGTTTGTTCTATGAAGAATTTGGAAGTGCAGAGACAGAGAGACGGAGAGACACAGAGAGACAGAGAGAGAGAGACAGAGTGGGAGTTGCAACAAGAGCGACCGCCACAGTAACCAACCCCTTGCTTTATCAGCTATTTATAGAGGTTTTAACAATAAAGGACGTATATTTTAGTCAAACGACGTACGTAAATTCCATCCAGCCACTTGGCAAACTACCTAGCATTCATTCGGTAAAAAATGCCCAAAATCTACCTACCTCCTCATCCCCGTCGATTGAACTTAACGTGTCTTAACGCTCCCCACGGATACCAGGATGTTCGTGGACAAAGTTAGGGCTTTGGTTGACGGGTGCCACATTCATCGCGGGTCTTCTAGAAACATTACACCAGTCTGGAAATTCCAGCAGAACATAATTGAAGTCACGTAGGATGAGTTGTCCATTCAGTATGATGACATTTCGTACAAGGATGTGGAGATCCTCTGTACTCTAATTTGCGCTCTCGTTGGTGAAGAATTAAAGATTCTCGGGATGGCATTTGGCAATCACCAACGCCCCTGTGATATAGTTTACTCTTGAGGAAATTGCTGCATCCCTTTTGCCGGGCTTTGGATCGATGCAAAAACAACGTCTCCGCGACCGGCCCTGACTTGACTGGTGGATGAAGGAGGGAAAGTCTCGGCGCTAACTTGCTAGACGGACAATCGACCCTAGGGAGATGAGCTACCCTGACTCATCATTCCTTATAGTCGCAAGTAGTTGAATTGAAGGGAAGCGGCAGCTCATTGAATGGGTTCTGTAATCAGATATAGGGGCGTGAAACGGAACCGTCCGAACCGAGGCCAGCCGATTTTGGGCGGTTCTCACGAGTGATGGTTTGATTTTCAATTCCTATTCTTGGAATCAATGATCGATTAGTATGATTTCCATTCTAGGGTAAGACCCAGAACATACTAGATCGACTATATATATTTTTATATTTTTTAATTTCTTAATAAATCTTAACTTTTATATTCACTCAATCATTTAATCCCTCCCTCTCACGTTTGTCTTGCGCTCGACAATGACGAATCTCTCCCTCTCTCCTTTAAGCAAGGTATAACTTTCTTGATTAATCTCGTATTTTGCTTGATTTTTCTTGATGTGTCACTCTTTTTTGTTATTTTATAAAGTGCTTGATGGTTTGTCCTGTCCTCAAAGGAGCGAAAGAGGAGTGAGGGAGGAGTTTTGTTAAGCATTTTTTTTTTCATATTTGTAATTCACCACAAAAGTTACATTGAGATTGGTTCTAGTGGACTGGACCGAACCAACTGATCGGTCTAGTTTCCAATTTCAAGACTGGCCAATTCAATTCTCGATCTTAGAAATGAGAAATCAGTCCTTCTAGTCTGGTTCCCGATTTTAGATCGGATTGAGAACTAATTATCCCTAATCAGATGCATGCAATGAAATCGGGAATCGGATCCAGAATTGATTAGCCCTGCTTAGACTCGCCCACTTCTCTTTCCTCGAGCTTTATTTCCATGTCTTCTTTTCAACCCCCTCCCACCCCCCCGGTGGGAGAGAAAAGAAAAAAGGAAAAAGAAAAAGAAAAAGGGTCTTCCAGCTACTTTTTATTTCTCTTCCTTAAATTTATCATTACTCTGCATGGAAAACTACGGATGGACAAATAAAAAGGTCACGGCATATCAGGGAGCTATTTTACTCATGCGCAGACGTTGTGGGGCCACGTCAACGTTATTGCCACCACATGACTTCTCGCATGGTATGACAAATTCTACGGCTTGGGGGACGCAATTTGGTTGCTTGGTATTAATGGAGCTGTCAATTTATCGAATGAGGTGTCTCAATCACTGGCCACCACTCGTTGAGGTGACGGTAGACAGGGGTGAGCATTGATCTTGATCCAACCTCGGAAGTTGGATCGAACTGGCCAATTTTAGACCGTTTGTATAAGAATCTTTTCAATTCTCAAAATTTGAAGTCGTTGAAAACCGGTCTAGTTCCAAGTTGCACTCAAAGAATTGGACTGGCTGCCATAAAATAAAATTTGCTTACCCGCTCTTATGTACAAGATCAATTGCTAATTATGATTACATCAAATAATTATGACGTTGGATTTGTATCACATTTCTTGTGTGAGTTGGAGAGACGAATCTCATCTCATATTACACAAATTGGAGATTTATTCAATCAATTGAATAAAATTTGCACTTCTCTCCGGTTTAGTAGCTTTAGCTTGGATTTGAACTCAGGCCTTTTGGGCGTTGCCATCAGCTTTTCGTCTCCAACTAATTGCTTTTTCTTTTTCTTTTTCATGGGGTCGAATGACAATCACTTCTTTTTCTTTTCTTTTTTAATCCGGCCCTCAAGGTGTCAAGAGACCTTCTTGGCATTGTTTCTAGTCTCACGACAAGTACACCAGTTGCTTTGGGTCCGCCTATTCACGCTGCTTTATACAAGGGTTTTGGCTCTGCCGATGGTTGAGTCTCTCTCATTTGCATTTGCCGAGGGACGTGTCTCCCTTCAAACTATTCATTCGGAGATTCTTGGGATTGGAAATCAAAATTTATGTTCTCATATCGTCATCAACAACCAAAATTTCTCAACAATTTAAGGTGTAATCTTCATGGAGATGGAGATTCACAATCTTGACGAATTATAAATTGATCCTTATGATAGAACTTGGAGAGATAATATGATCATTCTTTTATTTGAACTATGTATTTTCCACTTCTTAAATCCTAACTCGCCTGATATTCCTACTCCAAAAGATAATGATTCTAATATAGTCATGGCTGCAACAAAAATGCGTCAAGATCAGGAAATGAGGTGTTGAGGAAGAATTCTCAATATCTTTAAAAATACTAAAGACACTTAAGATGTATTGGAGACCAAATAAGATATTGACAAAGAAGGTCCCGCACGAATGAGCTGTTGAGGAAGAATTCTCAATATCTTACAAAGATACTAAAGACACTTCAAATGTCTAAAGTGACCAAGTACGATATTGACAAAGAAGAAGGTCCACCACCAATCAAGGATTCAACGTCATCGGTGGATCCATCTAAGAGATAGATGTCATGGTGGGGATAGGTGGGCTGGTAGCGCTAACCGGCGGTGCAGACAAGTCCACGTCCGCTATTGTCCTTGTCCTTTTCGCCATCTCTCTCTGTCGTACTTCTCATGTTGAAGAGGCAACTGAGAATGCATTATTCTCCACCAGGTCGTGAATTAAAAAGGTGGAAGTAAATTGCAAGTTCAGTTATATTTATCCAAATACTATGAATTAGACATGTTAGCCATTTATAACTTGCTATCTTTCAGAAGAACGAGTATTCTTTCGTTAGGTTCAGTAGACATGCAGGAATATTATGAATCACATTATGTGTGCTTTAAGTGAAATACAAATATTTTACCAATAGAACACACTGGAATTGAAGTATTTTTATGCCGGTATGGTGCAGCATGTGCTCTATTCATGTATGTTTCAATTTACTGCAAACAAACATATATTTTTCCTTAAATTGGAAAAAACAAGCGGGATGTATAAGTTTGATTGAAAATCATGTATCTATGTGCAATTCAGGAAGAAAGGAAAAATATGAGTGTTTTCTTAATAGATGTCGCACTGATGTCAAATACTTCTTTCAGCTATTATTTCTTAAACATGTGCCATACTTCCCTTCACCCCTAACTAGAGGAAATTTCTTCTAATCAATCTTTTGATTGGAAGGTTACAAACATAGACACCATTTTTATTTATATTTATCTGAGTTTGCATGTCGGTGATCCTGCACACTTAACTCATCAATCAAATGAATGGTGGGAGAAAATTTCTTCCGACTAGGATTTAAGGAAAATATTGCCCTTTTACATGAACACTGTACACCTTTTTGGGGTGCTTAATTGGAGCTAGAATTACTTGCACCACCCATGGCTAGAGAGAAGAATCAAGGCTCGAGGGGCCGATGTGATGAACTAACGTGGAAAGTGATATGGTAGAATGGAGTAATAATTGTCCATCCTATTCATGTGAGCTCAACCAACACGAGTAACTAGTTCATGCAGATCTTTCCAAGCAAGACTTCCTGATATAAGGACCACCTAAGAAAATGAATATGATGATTTTGACGATACTTTGCTATATCGCTATCCCTTCACCCATCCAACCCAGAAGTCATTGAGTGTTTCGTGTATACGAAGTCATTGGATGTATCACGTGTGCTTCACTCACAACCATATTAAAAGCTAGGCCTAAGGTAAGTCACTGGTCGCGACAAATTCTAGATTGAATATTCATCAGGAATAGTTTTTGGATGCATCCAGTGTATGTACTTGCAATGCATTTCGATCGTCAAATGAGATGGCCTCTTCGTTAAATCACGAAATTTAGAGGTGGAAATGAATCAGGCATGCATTCTAAAATCCTTCTCTTTATTATTGATAGGCCTTGGCATAGATCACAAGCTGTGCACTGTAGCTCATGGGTCATTCCAATTGACAAGAATGTCAGATTTGGAGATTATTAACATGAGAAATACCAAAAGTCCTATTAATAGAATTGATTTAGGAGCTGATGCAGCAGAATCGTTCGAATGCGGACCCGTCAGTAGTCCATCCCGTCATCAGTAGCTCCTTGGGTTTCACAGATATCGATCGCTTTTTTCAATAGTAACGCAATTATTGAAGCTGGAAAAATCAAACACGCCAACAGAAGATCTTTTCAGCAATAATATTCGATTTCATGCCTTGGCTTCACAAGGTAGACATGAGCTCCGAAAGAGTCTTGAAATCAGCCTCAGCTCTCCCTTCTGGCCCAGCAGCCACCAAGAGTCTCTGCCTAAACTCGCCAACCTTCTTCCTCATCTCCCTCCCTTTGTCACCCCTCAACATCACCTCCAGCGCCTTCACCATCCCGCTCTTCGTTATGACCCGTCTCTCCACTCTGATTCCGATCCCCCACACTTCCTCCACAGCCCTTGCGGTCATCATCTGGTCCACTGCCACCGGCCGGCATATCATCGGCACGCCCCCTGCCACACTCTCGAACACCGAGTTGTAACCGCATTGCATCACAAAGGCCCCGCAGGCCGGGTGGCTGAGCACATCCCTCTGAGGGGCCCATGGCACTATCCTCCCGTGCGCCCTCGTTCGCTCCTCGAATCCTCCGGGGAGGCATCGGGCCTTCAGCTGGTCATTTAGAGACCACAGGAACGGGGTCTGAGTAGATTCTAGGGCTTCAGCGAGGGCTGTTATCTCTTCAGGCGTCGGGTTCGTCAAGGTTCCGGACCCGAAGGATATGTACACCACTGTTTGCGGGCCTTGCGAGTCTAGCCAGGTCAAGCAGCCGGTCTTGTCAGAGGCAGGAGGGCTTGGCGTCAAGCAGCCCAAGTGAAGCAAAATGCCGAACTTGGACTTAAGGTCGGCCGTGAGGAGCTCGGGATCAAACTCCGAGTAGGAGATAAGGACAACGGCCGCTGAACGTTGGAGCACATTCCCCACCTCGCGGAACATGCGGTAAATCATTGACATGTCTGGGGCCTTCAGGAGCTCCTCAGGCACATCCGCCATGCGCATGACGGACAGTCCCGGAATCATGTCCAGAGTTGTTTCTTCGTCGGTGGAGTTTTTCCTCAGCTGGAGGATGAGGTCAGCGTGGACGTGCATAGATAGAGAATACGGAGCCCCGGCCCAAACTGCGACCCACGGGACGCGCATTTTCTCCGCCATTTCGCATGCGACCAACGATACCAAACTATCAGTCAGCAAGAGACTTACTTTGCTTCCCACGTCTTGCACCGCAATATCGACACCGGCTAGAAAATTCACAGGCGCTGCTCTAAGGAACAACTCGGCTTCCACTCGTGGGTCGCCGTCCACCTTATCATAGTCAGCGGGCAACCCGTCACCGACATCGTAGACTCTTAGGTTCGATGGCAATAAAGCGGCTCTGGACGGAGGAGGGAAGACTGAATCGTTGGACTTGGCCGTGCTCAAGAAAGAGAAGCGGACGTTCGGGGCGGTCGCGGCAAGCTTGCAGACCAGTTTGGCGAGAGTCCTGGGGTGGCTGCTCAACGGGAAATTGCAGACCACGACGTGTTTCTCCGACGGCATGATGGTTGGATTTGGTTGCGGGCTTTTCATGAAGAACTTGGAAGTGGAGAGAGAGAGAGAGAGAGAGAGAGAGAGAGAGAGAGAGAGAGAGAGAGAGAGAGAGGGAGAGGGAGCGAGATTGCTTCAGAAATCTACGTCTCGCTCTGTCATTTCTCTTTATTTATAGAAAAGTTTTAGTAATAGAGGATGTGCCCTTTTTTTACCTTACGTTTCACAAAAAATACATAATTTAAAAAATATTTTAAAAAATAATTATTTATATCACTTATGAAATTAAATAAATCGAAATTTTTTATCTTTTCATGAAAATAATGAGACATAGATTATTATTGATAATGAAAATATTGTTCATTAAATAATTTTTCTAAACAATATAACTCATTATATTTTAAAAAATATTTTTTAGATCACTTAATTATTCACAAAACGAACACGTCCTAAATTAACCACCATAATTCAAATATCATTCAATATTACATGTTAATGCAAGGACGAGAGATCCTCTGTACTCTAGTTTGTGCTCCCTGTTGTTGGAAAAATTGAAGATTCTCGGGTTGGTCGGGCCAGGCTTAAAGTGTTAGCTTCAGGTCAACCAACGACCAAGTCCAGCGACTATTGGGGCAAATCGAAGATTACTGTAGAATGATTGTCTCAACTATACCATCGGCAATAATCAGGAAAACGACACTGGAAAGGTAGGTGGCGAACCTTGTACAACCACGCTCAAGTTATTCCCACCACATGTTTTTGTCGAGTCACGAGCACATGGTCAAAGACGGGTTCCCCGGTCAGGAAACCAACGTCAATTGACATTTATCATGGGGCCTTCGACGGAAAATTTCAAAAAATGGTCTAAACTTTCTTTCTTTTTTTCAAATAAATCTTATTTCAAATAAAGATTTGAAATAGCATTGATTGTTTTAAATAAAAACATGAACTGGCAATGATTGTTTTAAATAAAGACATCACCTCATCGGTTGTCGATCGACTAAATTTCACAACTACTCAAAGGTATTTTCGTCCAAATCTTCTTCTTCTTTTTTTCTTCCTCTCTGAAGGTGGCTGGCCACCAACGTTACCCATAGATTGCTCGGTGAAGGTTGCCCTCGCCGGCCATAGGCAAGGGGTGACTTTGCTTGGGGAGGCCACCCCCTTGCGGCCAACCGCGAGGTCGATGAGGCCCCCCTCACTAGATTTGGTGAGGGTCAGCCTCAATTGTGCCTAGGTAGGCAAGGGCTCAACGATCATCGCCTTGCCTGCCTAGGAGCAGGTGAGGCCGACCCTCGCCAGCTGCCAGTGAGGGTTGTCGAGCCCTTGCTAGATCTAACAAGGGTAGCATCGCCCGTGAGGTGAGGTGAGGTCACCCTTGCCCGTGGCCAGCAAGGGTGGCCCTCGCTTAGCCTTCTGTGGGCATCACTAGTGGCTGGCCACCGACGAAGAAGAATAAGAAGTATAAAGAAAAAGAAAAAAGGAAAAATGATAAGTGACGAAAATACCCTTGACTGTCGAAAAGTCAAACATTTATTTGAAATAGACATAGCCACTTCAAGCTCTTATTTGAAAAAGTGATGGTATTTCAAGTTCTTATTTAAAACAAACTCCACTTCAAATTCTTATTTGAAAAAATTTGAGCACTTCGGGCTTTTTTTGAATTTTCCCTAGCACTGATGTTTGGGTTAGTTTTCGATGAAATGCTCAATTTGTTGAGTTGTTTTGCAGGAATTGCTCTAGTGAAGAAATACTTTTTATCATAATACTTTTTTTGGCTTATAATTAAAGATTAGGGTCCTGCATCAATTCCGAATAAGACATCACAAATAATTAGGAATCAACATTCTTATACAAAACAAGATTGTATAAACGCAAACCATGCTGAAATTTAATTATAGACACAAGTTGAAAAATACGAACTAGAGAAAGCAACTGGATGTCAACAAACTATGTTAGAATTTAATCAACTACACAACCTAAGAACGTAGAAGTATTATGCCAAAATTTAATCGACGATGCAACACCTATGATAGAGATGCACATTAGAATTTAATTGACAATGTGAATTTAAAAGCTATAGCTAAGGAAAATAAAGTGCAATGTAGGAATGATAAAAGATAGTAAATTTATTTGATTTGTGAGGGGTTTTCTAATATACGACTAATGGTATTTGTACTGGTTGTGCAGTAGCTGCTTCTTAG
Organism: Angophora floribunda; assembly: GCA_014182895.1. NCBI lineage: Eukaryota > Viridiplantae > Streptophyta > Magnoliopsida > Myrtales > Myrtaceae > Angophora > Angophora floribunda. The sequence continues at coordinate 8,723,834 of CM024707.1, forward strand.
TTGTTTCCAGCGATTGCGTTCTTCCCGAATGGTTTTTGGTGGTTGCCTCCACACCCCTCCACTTCTAAAAGGCTTGTGCCCATATCTCTTACTCTTGTAGGGGTGTCAAATGGGTGGGTCGGGTCAAAAATGGTCCGACCCATATTGATCAATTTAACCCGTTTTGACTCATTTTCATGCAATGTAAATTTGATGACCCATACCCGACCCATATTACCAATACATATTAATATTTAACTTAATTTAAGAAAATTTACTCCCACTTATTTATCCACTTTAAAATTTTCACATGTAAATTATTTGAATAAAAATTTCACATCAAATTTATAAAGTAAATTAAATAATAAAAAAATGTGGATACCTTTAAATTGAAATAGTTTTTGGAAAATAATTTTATTATTATTATTATTTATTTTATTTTATCTTTTTCTTTTTCTTTTCCCTTTCTTTTCTCGTTTCTTTCTTCTTCCCCCTTTTTCCTCTGCTGGTGTCGCCCGACGACGACTGGCCAAGGCGTAGGCTGGTGAGCCTAAACTCGACCAAGGCCAACGAACTCGAGGCTTGGCCGATCTAGGCTCCACCGAGATCGCTGAGCTTGACTTGCCCGGATCTAGCGAGCTGCGAGCTCTGTTGCGGCTAGTGAGTTCGGGACTCGCCTATCTAGATCCAAGTTGAGCTCCAACCGGCGACGGCAAACTTGGAATCGGTGATGGTGATAGCAACGTGATAGCGAGATCGGCAACGGAGGTCGAGAACGCATAGAGGAGAGGGATGGAAGGAGAGAGATGATAGATTTACCTAATAACTCACTCAACCCATATTTGATCCATATTTAACTTCCACTTGACCTATATTTGACCCATTTAACTAAAAGTGAGTCATAATATGGGTTTATGACCTATTTTGACACCTCTATAGTCTTGTTCTTCAACAATTCTTCCTCCGAAAATGATTGCTAGCAGTCCCTTGTTGTCCCACAATCTTGCTCCAAAACAATAACTGTCTCATGATCTTATTCCAAGTGGTAACTAGTTACTTCTCATCGGTATTGCCTCGTAATTTTGTTGCACCCTGATTTTACCTTTGAATGATAATTGTTTTATAACCCTGCTTACAAGTAATTGTCCTCCAAAATATGCATGTTGATTGCTCTTTGATGCTCAATGGCTTTGTCCCCTTGTGATCTTGAATTCGCAATCATGTTCCTACGCTCTTCATGCCTCCAAAGAGTTTTGATGGTTTGCTATCCTTTGATCATTGGTATCCATATTGATAGTTATTAACCATTTGTCATCGTATATCAACAATTGATTGACAATTCTTTTTATGATATACGTGTGAGTTGTGAATTGTGTTTGAGAAGTCCCACATCAAAGAATTAATGTGGTTTTGAGAATTTCATATACATCCTAATTACCCCATAACTTATTGGTTTAAGCTTTTGAGTGAAGATAAGTCTAAATGAATATAATGATAGGCTTGGACTTGGGCTCTCTCTTGGCGATCTCTCCAAAATAAGGTATTGGATTTCTATAGTGTCCTTCTAACATATGTATTAGAGTCAATGGTTGATTGGTGGCCCACTCTCATTGTGTATTGATGTTTGGTGAATTACTCATGGAGGAACTTGGTATAGGTGTGTGGCTCCGATGATTGACTTCATGGTTTAGTCCAAAAAAGAGACTAAAGATGAAGTTAGGCGTCAAAGATTCAAATTGAGATATCTTAATGCAGAAGAATGTCTAAAGTAAGGAGAAGCAAACTTAACACTAAAGCTTACATGTGAAAGGGGAGATTGTTAAGACACATGTGTGAGTTGCGAGTTATATTAGAGAAGTCTCACATCGGATAATTGATGCGGTGTCGAGCATTTAATATATATTCTAGTTAGTCCACAATTTATTGACTTAAACTTTTAAGTGAATGCGTGTCTAACTTGATATATTGATAGGCTTAAGATTTGGGCTTCCTCTTGATGATCTCCCCAAAAGAATGTATCAAACTTAAAATGCACACTTCCAACAATTCCCGTCAATATGCATTACCAATGTTTGTCAATGTTGATTGTTAATATTAATATAATGACAAGATGTAATGATTCGGTCTAACGAGGGCAAGGAGTAGCCACAAGGGCCAAAGGGCTTGGGCAAGGAGCAGCTCTTGTCAGTCTTCTAGGATGGCAAAGGGAATAGAAATGAACCGAACTATGCATTGAATAGGGAGAGAGCTATTTTGGAATATACATTTGAAAATTAGAATTAACTCAAGGAGGCGCCTTTTGACATAATGACAATGCTTAACTTTGGAACGCTGAAGTTAAGCTTGTTTAGGTGAGAGCACGCCTAGGATGGGTGACTTCTTAGGAAGGTACCCACCTATATGCTAAAGGTCAAAATAGTGGGATTTAGAAGGAGACAGTCCGAAATGAACAATAATTCAGTAAGCTAATCTAGGACACAATTTGATATCAAAGTAGGACCTCCACATAGTAGGTGTATGGTTTGAGGATGAACCATGCAAAAGCTGGCAAGCCTATAGTGACCTAGTTCAATGGAAGCGAGGAATAATTGTCAAAGCCAAAGAGACTGTATAAGGAGCGGCTCTTGATAGACTTCTAGGATGGTAAAAAGAGTGAGAATGAATTAAATTGTGCATCAAAAGAGCATAAAGTGATTGTGAAATATATGTGTGTGTGTGTGTGTGTGTGCTCTTGATAGACTTCTAGGTGTGTGTCTTGATAGACTTCTAGGTGTGTGTGTGTGTGTGAAAAAATTACGTGTGTGTGGCTCTTGATAGACTTCTAGGTGTGTGTCTTGATAGACTTCTAGGTGTGTGTGTGGCTCTTGATAGACTTCTAGGTGTGTGTCTTGATAGACTTCTAGGTGTGTGTGTGTGTGTGTGAAATTATGTGTGTGGCTCTTGATAGACTTCTAGGTGTGTGTGTGTGTGTGTGTGGGGCTCTTGATAGACTTCTAGGTGTGTGTCTTGATAGACTTCTTTGTGCATGCGTGCGTGCGTGCGTGTTTGTGTGTTAGCATAATGACAATGCTTACCTTTAGAACTCCAAAAATAAGTGTATTCAAGTTGGAGCATTCCTAAAACAGGTGACCTCTGGTAAGGTACCTACATGTATGCCAAAGAACAAAATTGTGAAACTTGATATGAGATGAGCCAAAATGAATAATATTTCGATGAGCTAATCTATGAATGTCACACGTATTCAAGTTGGAGCATTCCTAAAATAGGTGACTTCTTGGTAAGGTACCTACATGTACACCAAAGAACAAAATCGTGAAACTTGATATGAGATGAGCCAAAATGAATAATATTTCAGTGAGCTAATCTATGAATGTCACACAAGATGTCACGTGCACAATAATTCTACACACTGAGTCACATGATCATTTATGTCCACTTGCTTGCCCGTGTCAATGGGCTAGTCAATTTTAGTATAAACATATGCCTCATTTTAAAAGAACTATCGATCGTTTCTTTCGAATCGCCATCCTTTGAATAGTGGTCTATTCTGAGAAATATATATTTGGATAAAGATTGGATTTAATACTGTCTCCTTTGTCTTCCACCTTAAATCCTGATCCTCTGTCTGGTCTAAAACCCTTCGTTCTACGTTCTGGATTCTATCATTTTCCATGGCTCCTGATTCTACCAAATACTCTCCTGCAGAGTATATTGCCAAATTCGAAAGCTTGCGAGAGGATGAGCGCCGTAACAATTGTCCTTCAACTTCTGAATGTGACCGATGAGTACCCGCTTTTGCTTATTTTCGGTCTTTGCCTTAAGAGACACTTCCGCGTTCCTACATCCGTTAGACCCTTTTTTTTGTGCAGAAAAGTGGAGAGTAACTCTCCGTTCAAAGATCCTCTATGTAGACGTCTGGACCACTGAGCCCTCACGATTCAATGATCCTCGATCTTTCGAAATTGACTTTTACGAGTGGTTTTTGTGGATGAAGGCTGATGCTCGGATATCACCTATCTGGGAGAAAGCTGGGATTAACACTGCTCTCCAGTTTAGTAGCTTTTAGGGGTGTCAACGGGTCGGGTCGGGTCGGGTCTTGATGTTACCTAACCCGACCCGAACAATAAGGGTCATGTCGTTTGACCCAAACCGACCCGAACCAAAATGTATAAAACATGAAGCAAAAAAAATGAGTCGGTTCGGGTCGGTTCGGGTCGGGTTTCAGGTTTTTTATTAAAAAATATTACAAAAGGAATTCGAAATGCTCTTATGTGACGCCGCGAGATCTCGTCCAACCCGTCTATGAACCGTGACACCGCGAAGCCTCATCCAATCCGTCCGTGAACATCTCCGCGGATAGATAATTTTTTAACAAAAAATATGACAAAGGAAATTCGAAATATTCTTACGTGACGTCGCAAGGCCTCGTTCAACTCATCCGTGAATATCTCCGTAGACAGATAATTTTTTAATAAAAAATATGACAAAAGGAATTTGAAATGCTTTTACGTGACGCTACGAGGCCTCGTCCAACTCGTGTGTGAACATCTCCGCAGACAGATTGTTGGAACTAGTATAAACACCTAGATGGGGGGTGAATAGGTGTAGAGGAATTTTACACGCAAGTAATAACAATCTTTTGCAATCTACAAACAGAAATTAAATAGAGAGAGTAGAGAAGATTGCAAACACAATTATTTGTCGAGCCTACGTCCACTCTCCAAGCGATCAACCAATAGGCTGGATTTCACTATGTGATCAAAGGTGATTACACACTCTTGAGTGTTAGCACTTGGTGATGATATGTCTCACAAAGCCACTCTTTTTGGTAATTCACTAGGATCACTCAATTACGCTTTTTTCACAACTAGTGAAGAATTGAATCAGCCTCGGAATATATTTATCCACCCTAGTCTCCTAGGTCTCATCCTATCCTTATATACTCTCCAAGCCACACTCGACCGTTGGTTCTTTCTGTGAGAGTTTCGTCTTCCCTTTCCTGGACAGACTTTATAAGGCAAGTCTTTTTGACCGTTGGAGGTAGATTGGATCCCCTTGATTCTCGCTCGCCCATACAATCGAATCCGGGCTTCCATAAGTGTTTCATCCTTCTTTGGAAGTTGTCGATGATTGATCTTGTTGATCAATATAAATATGGTAAGTGAAAATCATATGACCGTTGGTGATCCGATCCCGTAGTTCCATTCCAGTTCCTCGCCTAGATTTTCGGGCAGTACGGTCGGACTTAAATCTCGGCCCAGTACGGCCGACTTAAATCTCGCCTCCCAGTACGGTCGACTTAAATCTCGGTCTGGTTGAGTCTTTCGTCCGCTTCATCCGACTCGAAACTTTCCATCATCTGCATAGCGGTTTGTGCGTCTTTCACTGAGTTACTCAATAAACACATTAGTAGCCTTTTGATTTATTTTGTCATCTTCAAAACATCATAAGGGATTTTCCTAACAATCTCCCCCTTTTTGATGATGACAAAACAATCTCTGAATATGCAATTATGCTTTTAAATATATTGATAAATCAAAGCATCATAAGCACATAATGCAATCTCCAAAATTGAGCAAAAGAATTTATTGAAATAATTGCAGCTCAATATTATGCACTAAATAATATAAATCAATTAGCACATATGCATATACATATTTTCTCCCCCTTTTTGTCATAATCAAAAGGCGATAATAATTAAAAAGGGTGTCAGGTGGAGAATAAATTCACATGGAGATATCATGTTGATATGAACATAAAGAATATTAAATATAGATCATATATATCAACAAAAATCTGCAAAGGAAAGAAATGAATGATATACTTACCAAATTATGTAGAACACAATTTACCTTTTCTTTCCATAATAATCAGGGTCAAGATCAATTCAAAAAATTTGCCATAGTTAATCAATGCTCCCCCTCAATTTGTTGCCTTTTCGAAATGATCACGATTCTCCATTTCTTTTTATATTCACTTTCTCCCCCAGTCCTCATAACAGTATTTGCGATAATACTTATCGCGGCTTGTGCATGTTGAATAGAATGTTGTCCCTTTATTTCCTTTGTAATAGCAACATTCGCAGCATTCATTTGCTTTTGAAGTTTGAGGTAGAAGTTTGTTTTCTTCAATCAAGTTCACCTCAAATTTAATCGTGATATGCAGAGACTGCAAACGTACTTCCCTTGTATAATTCCCTGCAATGAACTCATTTCCTTTTTGGTATCCATGAATTTGGATCCTTCCTTCACGTTAGAGCACAAATAGGAAATTTTCATAAAAATTCAATAATGCTTTCCTATCTTGTATAATATCTTGTAAGACAAATTTTTTTTCTTTGCAAAAATATAATAGAATAAGAGAGCATAAAATCCGATCAAATAATCATGATTATCTCTAAGCAGGATATCAAATTAATCACACGTATCAAATTCCAACTCACAAAACTACCAAAAATATATCACACGATTCTTCCTATAATATAACCAATTATAGAATATAATTATTATAAAATCTGAATCAACTCGGAGCATAGAAAGAACATTATGCACACAAAAATTCTCACTTCCTTACCTTTATTTCCTGCAAGAAAATAATTTATCTTTTCTTCGGTACCCAAATGAATTTGGGTCCATTTCGGTTAGAGGAAGCATCAAATTTCCAATTGATTGACTTGGATTTCTTCCAATCAAGTAGACATTGTTGCTTAAAGTGATTATGATCACCACAATTCGAGCAATTAAAAAATTGAGATCCAATAGGCTTCACAAATTGCTTACCAAAATGACTTCGATAATGGTGGATCAAAGGTTTGTGCCGCAACCGCTCTTTTACTTTTGGAAAATCATTATTGATCTCACTTGTAGAATTTTTCTCTCTCAATTTAGAGATATTCTTCAACGCTTTCTTATGTTCTGCGCATAACTCTTCAAAAGGATCATCATCATCAAGAATAAGATTTGAACATGTTACCTCGTCTTCTTCAAATTCAATGCTCGCCATTAAGCATAAATCCTCATCATCGCTGGATTCACACTTGATGTCGCTCCACATTTCGGCTTTCTTTGTGGACTTCTTCCCTTTCGAATTGCTTCTTTTTCTCACAAGGTGTTCAGATTTTTTGATCAACGACCTCATCTCCTCATCGTCATCCTTTTTATCTTCCTCAAAATCTGCCTCATTAAAATCAGCATTAGATTTTAAAGCAATTAACTTCTTACCTTCTGGATCTTCATCATTTATACGTTCTGCTTCATAAGATTGCAAAGTTCCAATAAGTTCATCAACAGATAAAGGCGAAATCCTCAACGTCTCGCGAATTGAAGTCTTGACGTTGTTCCAATCCTTCGATAATCCTCTCAAGAGCTTGTTGACCTTCATTGGTCCTGGGACAGGTTGTTCTTGATATGCAAGCCCATTTACTATATCAGTAAATCTGCTGAACATATCTCCTATGGACTCCCCCTGTTTCATTTTGAATGATTCATATTGACCAAGTAAAATATTTACTTTGGTCTCTTTTACACGATCGCCCTTCATAGGTAATGTGCAACCTATCCCATACTTCCTTCGCTGTTTCACAAGAGGAAATTTGATTATACTCATTAGGAGATAAAGCACAAGAAAGAGAGTAGATAGCCTTTGCATCTAAAGCTTCTCTTTTTGTTATCTCTTTTGAGATAGAGTAACAGATGATTGAAGCGTTTCGCCATCCTCTTTTCTAGTAGATGCCGATACAACATTAGGATTGATTCCTTTCTCAACAACATCCCATTCCAACAGATCCTTAGATCTTAGGAATGTCTTCATATTGTTTTTCCAGACATTGTACTCTTTCCCATCAAAGTAAGGTGGTCTGGTGATGCTTCGTCCTCAATCGGACACTGGTGCAAAAATAATAGCCATGAAAGATCTTTAGCTCTGAAGTAATAAACACTTCAAGATACTGAGCACGAGGCTCTGATACCAATTGTTGGAACTAGTATAAACACCTAGATGGGGGGTGAATAGGTGTAGAGGAATTTTACACGCAAGTAATAACAATCTTTTGCAATCTACAAACAGAAATTAAATAGAGAGAGTAGAGAAGATTGCAAACACAATTATAGTGGTTCGGCTTTTGTCAAGCCTACGTCCACTCTCCAGGCGATCAACCAATAGGCTGGATTTCACTATGTGATCAAAGGTGATTACACACTCTTGAGTGTCAAAGTCACTCTTTTTGGTAATTCACCAGGATCACTCAATTACGCTCTTTTTCAGACAACTAATGAAGAATTGAATCAGCCTTGGAATATATTTATCCACCCTAGTCTCCTAGGTCTCATCCTATCCTTATATACTCTCCAAGCCACACTCGACCGTTGGCTCTTTCTGTGAGAGTTTCGTCTTCCCTTTCCTGGACAGACTTTATAAGGCAAGTTTTTTTGACCGTTGGAGGTAGATTGATCCCCTTGATTCTCGCTCGCCCATACAATCGAATCCGGGCTTCCATAAGTGTTTCATCCTTCTTTGGAAGTTGTCGATGATTGATCTTGTTGATCAATATAAATATGGTAAGTGAAAATCATATGACCATTGGTGATCCGATCCCGTAGTTCCATTCGAGTTACGCGCAGATTTTCGATGCAGTACGTTCGGACTTAAAATCTCGATGCAGTACGGTCGACTTAAATCTCGCCTGGTTGAGTCTTTCGTTTGCTTCATCCAGGACTCGAAACTTTCCATCATCTCGCATAGCGGCTTGTGCATCTTTCACTTTGAGTTACTCAATAAACACATTAGTAGCCTTTTGATTTATTTTGTCATCTTCAAAATATCATAAGGGATTTTCCTAACACAGATAATACTCCATCCTCTAAAGTTTTGCGTCGGCCGCAAAAAAGAAGCAAATCATATGAAAAATGGGGAGAGAGAGAGGGGGGGAGAGGGAGAGAGATTGATGGGGGCCAACGACGACGAATCCATGAGATGAGACGTGTTGGATGAGTTGCGAGTAGAAGGGGTTGTAGAGGAAATAGCTTGGGTGGATATGTTTGGGTTGAACCTTTTAATGTGTTTGGGTTAGAACAATGTTCCCACCCCAACTTGACCCAAAACATGTATTTCATTTGTGTTTATAATTGTTACCCAAACAATATTAAGATCCGAAACATGTACCGTACTTATTTCGTGTTCGGATCGTGTTTGGGTTATGTTCGGGTCGGGTTGGATGTGTTTTTTTGACACCCCTAGTAGCTTTAGCTTGGATTTGAATTCAGGCCATTTGGGCGTTGCCATCGGCCTTGCGTCTCCATCAACTAATCGCTTCTTTTTTCCATGGGATCCCATGAAAGTCACTCTTTTGGACGCTATAGCCGGGTTCCTCTCTGTTGGCACGCTTGTGAGAGACATTGGTCCTTCCGTACTTCTCAAGCCTGCTGATTGTCTTGACGGCATTCTTTCTTATGGAAGGTTTCTACATCGGTTTAAACGAAAGTATAGTTTAGTCACCGACACCAATCATGCTGCCTTCTTACCATTCTAGCTTTCTAAGTATGTCTTCTTTCATCCGGCCTCAAGGTGTCAAGGGACCTTCTCGGCATGGCTTCAAGTCTCACGACATATTCACCCTGCTTTAGACGGGTTTTACCCATGCCTCTTTGGCTATGCGGTCCAAGGGAGAATGTACCTTCTTTGGCTCATTTTGGCTTCTTCAAGCTGAGTCTTTCTCCTTTGTATGTGCCGAGGGACGTTTCTCCCTTCAAACTGTTCCTTCGGAGGTTCCAGATATTGGAATCAAAATTTATGTTCTCGTATCATCATCAACAATCAAAATTTCGCAACAATTTAAGGTATAATTTTCATGGAGATGAAATTCGCAATCTTGACAAATTGTAAATTGATCCTCACAATGGAACTAATTTCCATCCGTTAGAGAGATGGAACTTATTTTATCTGAATTATGCATTTTCCACATCTTAGCTCCCAACATACCAGATATTCCTACTCCCAAATAATTCTTATATAGTCAAGGCTGCAAGAAAAAGGCATCAGGATGATGAAATGAGGGGTTGAGGGAGGGAGAATTCTCAGTGCTTCTTCAAATTTTTCGATCTTATAAAAATACCGAAGACGCTTAAAATGTCTTGCAGACCAAGTACGATATTGACAAAGAAGAAGGTCCAGCACCTATCAAGGATTCAACATCATAGGTGGATGCATCGATGTGATAGATGTCGTGGTAGGGGTGGTTGGGCGGGTAGCGCTAAGCGGCGGTGCAAACGAGTCCACGTCGGCTATTGTCCTTTTTGGGGTTGGTTGGGCTGGTAGCGCTAAGCGGCGGTGCAAACAAGTCCACGTCGGCCATTGTCCTTTCGGCCACCTCTGTCGTACTTCTCATGTTGAAGGAGCAACTGGGATGGCATTATTCTCAACCACGAACGAGGATTTAAGACATGATTTAAAAGGTGCGAAGTAAATTGCAAGTTTAGTTATATTTAATCAAGTTCTATAAATTAGACCAGCCATCTATGTATAAATTGTCATACTTTCAAAAGAACATGTATTCTTCCGATAGGTTGAGTACACATGTAGGCATATTGAGAATCACATTATAAGCCTATTTGATTACTATTATATTCTCGAGAATAATTCTTATTCAGAAACAATATTCTTTGATTTTATTTCATGGAAGAATTTCTGAACATTCGAAAGTGTTTAGTAACTGCACAAAATTTATATTTTTAGAATAGAAATATATTTGCTACTCTTAAATTTTTTTGGTGACATAAAATTAATTTTAATATTTTAATGATTTTATGATTTTATGATTTTTTTTCTTTCTTTTCCTTTATCTTTCTCTTCTTCCTCCTCCTCTAGTTGGTTGCTGGCCTCAACAATGGTTGGCAACTGGCCAAATGAGAGCCAGCAACCTCGCCCAACCATCATGAGGTCTGCCTCGCCAGGCAAAGTCGACCTTACAATGACTAAGTGAGGCTTTGGCGAGATCATTGGACCTCATCTTTAGCTAGTTATTGCCATTGTCAAGCACAACGATCAGCTAGAAGAGAAAGAAGAAGAAGAAGAAAAGAATAAAAAAGAAAATAGCTTGATTCTAGAATTATTCCTTAGAATAAAAAAAGTAACTTTTTTTATTTCTTGATTATGTTCCAAATTTATTTCTAGAAATAAATTTGTTCCCGAGCATAGAAAAATTAGCTGACATTATCAAATGGAATTTTGTTCTTTTTTGTTCCGTGGAACAAAAGAACATAAATAACCAAGAATTTGCCGATTACCAAGGAGATCCTATGTGTATTTTAACTGAAATATAAGTATTTTACTAATAGTACACACTAGAATTGAAGTATTTTTATGCCGGTATGATGCAACATGCGCTCTATTCATGTATGTTTCAGTTTACTGCAAATGAACATATATTTTTCCATAAATTGAAAAAAACAAGCGGGCGGTATAAGTTTCATTGAAAATCATGTATCTATGTGCAATTCACATAAAATGAAAAATATAAGTGTATTCCTAATAGATATAGCCCCGGTGTCAAATACTTCTTTTAGCTATTATTTCTCAAATTTGTGCCATTTCTTCCTTCATCCTAGACTAGAGGAAATTTCTTCTATCGAACTTTTAATTGAAAGGTTACGAACATAGATAGAACTTTTATTTATATTTAGCTAAGTTTGCATATTGGTGATCTTGTAAATGTAACTCTCAATCAAATGAATAGTTGGAGAAAATATTAACCTTTTACATGAGGGCTGTACGCCTTTCGAAATGCTTGATTTGAGCTAGAATCACTAGCACCGCCTGTGGCCAGAGACAAGAATCAAGGCTCGAGGGGCCGATGTGATGAATTAATCACGTGGAAGTGATATAGTAGAATGGAGTAATAATTGTTGGAGAAAGTATAGCGGGAGTGCCAAAAGTTGGCACGTAGGGATACTTAAGTGTCAAAACTTATAAATGGTACACTTAAGTGCCACTTTTCAAAAAAAATGGATCACTTAAGTGCCAGGTCGCCGGAACCCTGCCGGAAATCTTACATGGCATTTTTTTATTAATTTTTTTGCCTACGTGGCTTGCCAGAAATTGAAACAACGAAAAATCAATGCAAAACGACATTGTTTTTGTGCTTGACGTGGATTTTTAAAATTATTAATTAAATAATGTTAAAAATAAAATATTTTAAAATTGAATAATTTAAAAAAAAAAAGGGGGAGGGGAAATCGGCGAGGGCTGTGCAGCCCTCGCTATCGCCATCGGCGATGGTGGGTGAGGGTCGGTCGGGGTCGGCGGGCCCCGGCCGGCCTGCGGCGAGGGCCCGCAGGCCCTCGCCCAGATCTGGGGCGAGGGTCGTGACCCTCCCCTAGATCTGGCGAGGGTCGCCGCCTTCGCCCCGCCGAGCCAAGGGTTGTCGGCCGCCCGGCCCTTGCCCGGCGGGGCGAGGGTTGGCGACCCTCGCCGGATCCGGGGAGGGTCTCGACCCTCGCCGCAGGCCAAGTGGCCGGCGACCCCAGCCGACCCTCGCCCACCATCGCCGGCCCTTCCCGGCGACGATGGGGCAGCGACGGTGGCGGCGGCGGCGAGGGCTGCACAGCCCTCGCTATTTCCCCTCCCCTTTTTTTTTTATAAATAATAAAATCGATTTTAATTTTTTAAAATCTAACGTGGACAAATTTTTTTATTAAAATTGTCATGTGGAATTTTTATTTTGAAAAAAATCTTTCCGTCAACAAACGAAGTCATTTGGAAAATGGACACGACGTGGCGATTTGGCCGGATTTGGCACTTAAGTGATCATTTTCTTCCGATTTTGCACTTAAGATACTGTTTGTAATTTTTGACATTAAGTGTCACTTTGCGCTTTTTTAGCACTTTTTGGGGTCCGTGTGTCAATAATTGTCCATCCTATTCATGTGAGCTGAACTCCCATGAGTTATCAGTTCATGTTGATTTTTCCATGCAAGACTTCCCAGTATCGGGACCACCTAAGAAAACAAATATAAGGATTTTGACAATACTTTGCCACGTCGCCATCCCTTCACACATCCAAACCAAAAGTCATTGAATGTCATGTGTACTAAAGCCATTAGGTGTGTCATCCGGCGTATGTGCGTGCAATGCATCTTGATCGTCAAATGAGACGGTCTCTTTGTCAAAACACGAAATTTAGAGGTCGAAACGAATCACAGCGTGCGTTCTGGAATACTTTAGCTCATAGGATCATTACAGATGACAACAGTGAACGACATGAGAAATACAAAGTCTTACTTGTAAAATTGATTTAGGAGATGATGCAACAGGCGGTCATCGGAAGCTTGAACGTGACCAGACCGCTCGAAAGTCGACCCATCAGGAGTCCATCCCGTCATCGGGAGCTTAAGGTTTCAACAGATATCTATCACTCACAACCAGTGCCAATTTCGGTTGTTTTTCCATAGCAATGCAATTATCGAAGTAGGAAATACAGAAGAGCTTTTTAGCAGTAATCTTCCATTTCATCTCTTGGATTCACAAAGTAGAGATGAGCTCCACGAGAGTCTTGAAATCAGCTTCAGCTCGCCCTTCTGGCCCGGCAGCCACCAGCAGTCTCTGCCTAAACTCACCAACCTTCTTCCTCATCTCCTTCCCTTCCTCACCCCTCAGCACCACCTCCAGCGCCTTCACCATCCCACTCTTCGTTATGACCTATCCCTCCACTCCGATTCCGATCCCCCCCAAACTTCCTTCACTGCCCTCGCAGTCAGCATCTGGTCCACCGCCACAGGCCGGCATATCATCGGCACGCCCCCGTCACGCTCTCGAACACCGAGTTGTGACCGCACTGCATCACGAAGGCCCCGCAGGCTGGGTGGCTGAGCACCTCCCTCTGAGGGGCCCACGGCACAATCCTCCCGAGTGAGCTCGTCCGCTCCTCGAACCCTCCAGGGAGGCACTGGGCCTTCAGCTGGTCATTTAGAGACCACAGGAACGGGGTTCGAGTGGACTCTAGGGCTTCGGCCAGGGCCGTTATCTCGTCAGGCGTCAGGTTCGTCAAGGTTCCGGACCCGAAGGATATGTACACCACCGTTTGCGGGCCCTTGCGAGTCTAACCAGGTCCAGCAGCCCGTCTTGTCTGAAGCAGGGGGGCTTGGCCTCAAGCCCAAGAAGAGCAAAATGCTCAACTTGGACTTAAGGCCGGCCGTGAGGGGCTCGGGATCCATCTCCTGGAAGGAGTTCAAGATGACAGCCGCCGCACGTGGGAGCACATTCCCCACCTCACGCAAGGAGCGCGAAATCATTGACGTGCCCGGGTCCTTCACTAGTTCCTCTGGCAGATCCGCCATGCGCATGACGGACAGTCCTGGGATCATGTCCAGGGTCTGTTCTTCGTCGGCGGCGTTTTGCCTCAGCCGGAGGATGAGGTCAGCGTGGACATGCACAGATATAGGGGTGTGCAACCTGACCGGGTTTACCCATAACTCGGACCGGACCACCCGAAAAACAGGGTTGGGAACCGGTTCCCAGTTAAACCGGTTCGGGTACATGTTCCAATTTTTGGGAACCGGTTGAAACCGGTCCGAGAATAGGGTCCAAGCAAAGACCCACCTAGAATCGGACCAGTTTTGGAACTGGTTTTTACCCTGTTAAAAAAAAAAAATTATCTCTTTATAATGCTTTTGAGTCTCTTTGTCTTCGAAAAAATGTTAACAAAAGAAAGATTTTCTCTGAATCAAATTAAGAGAGAATTGTTTTGAAAGAATTGTTAAAAAGAATTGTTCTCATGAATTATTTTTCTTTTTTAATAATCCCACTTTCAACTATTGTAGCACTAATTCTCAATCCAACTCAAGAAAAATGTCCTTTTAATAAGAGTTCCATCGCATACACATAAGTAAGCGAACATTAGGTCATATTAGAAGTATTTGTGGGAATTAGATTAATATTAGATCTATATTTGTTGCTAATATTTATGCATTCTTAGGATTTTTGTTTTGTCTTATAATGTTAGGAGAATTACGTTGTTGTTTTTTCGCTAATTAATATAAAATTCAAAGCCGTATAGAATATTGAACAGTTACAAAACATGTTTCAATGAAAACAGGGTTAACCCTGTTCCCGGACCGGAAAAATAGGGTTGGGTCCAAAACATGGTCCAATAAAAACAGGGTAGGATACAGGGTCCAGAAAAGAGGAATCGATTATAACAGGGTCGGGTACAGGGTCCAGGTCTGAACCCTACCCATCCTGAACCCGATCGCCCCTACACAGATAGAGCGTACGGAGCCCCAGTCCTGAATGTGACCCACGGCACGTGCATTTTCTCTGCCAATTCGCATGCAACCAATGATACCAAACCGTCATTGAGCAAGAGACTAACTTTAATTCCCGTGTCTCGCACTGCAACATCGATTCCGGCAAGAAAATTTACAGGCGCTGCTCTAAGGAACAGATCGGCTTCGACTCGTGGGTTGCTGGCCACCTTGTCATAGCCGGCCGGCAACCCATCACCGATGTCGTAGACTCTGACGTTCGACGGCAATAAAGCGGCTCTGGAAGGAGGAGGGAAGACGGAATCGTTGGACTTGGCCGTGCTTAGTAAAGAGAAGCGGACGTTTGGTGCGGCCGCGGCAAGCTTGCAGACGAGTAGGGGACAGTCCTGGGATGGCTGCTTAACGGGAAATTGCAGACCGCGACGTGTTTCTCCAACGGCATGATGGATGGATTTGGGTGCGTGCTTTTCATGAAGAACTTGGAAGGGGAGAGAGAGAGAGAGAGAGGGAGAGAGATTGCTTCGGAAATCTAGGGCTCGCTCTATTATTTCTCTTCTTTTATAGAAAAGTTTTAGCATAAGAGGACCTGCCGTAGTCTATAATTATGAGTTTATTTTACGGAAAATAAATGATTAAAAAATATTTTTTGAAAAATAATTATTTGTACTATTTATAAAAATAAACAAATAGAAATTTCTTTCATTGCTCACAAAAATAGTCGAGAATAGATTATTATCAATGATGAAAATATTTTCTGTTAATTAATTTTTTTAAACAACATAACTTATTATTTTTTTAAAATATTTTTCAAATCACTCAATTTTTCATGAAACGAACGTATCCTAAATGACCCATTATAGTTCACATATTATTAATTGTTACGTGTCGATGCAAATATGAGAGATCCTCCGTACTTTAATTTGAGCTCCCTATTGTTGCAAAAATTGTATATTCTCGGGATGGTCGGGCCAAACTTAATGGATTAGCTTCAGTTCAACCAACGACCGAGTCCGGCGACTATTGTGGCAATCGGAGTTTACTGTGGAATGATTGCCTGAACTACCTCGGAAATAATCAAGAAAACGACGCTGAAAAAGGTCACCATACAATTGTCCGCTGCGACATCGGGCTTCAGAGGGCATTATCACTCGTGCACGACACCGGAAAGGCAGGTGGCGGACCTCGTACAACCACGCTCAAGTTATCCCACCACATGATTTTGTTGTGCTACAAGGACGTTGCCGGTTGAGGACTCCTCATAATTATCCACGATCAACTGCACCATCCGACGTGAGGCTCGGGGCCGAATCATCATCGGGCGAGGCCGGTCACAGCCACACCTACCCGTGTTGCCTAGGTCGATGGCCTGTCGCATGGGCTTCATGGCCGGTCCCCAACACCGATACACCAATCTCATGGTCAATTCCTCATGGGCCAGACTTATGCGTGTTACTGTTAGCGTGAGCTGGAATTTCTTGATTTTATTGGTAAAAGATTTTATTTTGATTTGGTAGAATCCCTTGATTTGTAGGGGATTTTATTTTTATCCTGATTTGTAGGGGATTCTATTTTCTTTATTGTAGAGGCTTGACTTGTAGAAGAAGTCCATCTGATTGAATATACATATGGGTCAATACATACTTGGTGAAACAAGAGAAAAAGAAAGAAAAAAGAGAGGGTGAGGTGTTTGACTGACGACAAGGGCATACTGTTGAACCTCATTAAATCGTGTGTTTTTTTATGTTCTTTATCTGTTTTTCAACATGATATCAGAGCAATAGATCTACGGACTTTAATTGACCCACACCACCCAAGAAAACCCCAAACACTGTGTCATTGCCATGACTTGCCAAATCAGATCGTCGTCACCACCACCACTATTGCAATTCAACAGACTCACCGCGACCTTGTTCATGACTACTTCATTCAACTCATTTGGACCATTGTGACATCCATTGTCGCTGTGCCATCCAAACTTCATCTCCAACAATTGCAGCGAAACAAATCACTGTGCCGACCAGATTTCATTGCTGCGATCCAAATTGCCACATCGACTAGACCCATTTGACACTACGTCAGTCATCGCGCCAACTAGATCGCCAGCCACCTTGAGATTGCCGCGGCCACACGGTTTCATGTTGTTTCTGCGCCGACTGCTCACCGACCCAAGAGATTCACTGCTGTTTTTAATTCAGGTCCATACACCCACCCATGGCGGATCAAAAACATCTAGGATAAGTGGTTCCCCATCAAAATCTTGGGGAGAGTTTGACAATAGATGCGCTTCTAAAAAATTTAACAACTAAATTAACTCAGATTCCGACCTAGAATCAGTCCCCGACCCCAACACCACAGAACGATTCATCTTCATCACAAATTGCAGTCAAATTGGTTGGGACTAATAATGGCTCTCTCAGGTGGCAAAAATGTATATCACAAGAAAGAACAAGCTAGGATACATCAATGATGACTTTCCTCAACCTTCAGCTATGGACTCGGGGTATCGCATGTGGAAGACTGAAGACTCCACGTAAAAGGATGGCTGATAAACTCCAATCTTGACAAATTGTAAATTGATCCTCACAATGGAACTAATTTCCATCCGTTAGAGAGATGGAACTTATTTTATCTGAATTATGCATTTTCCACATCTTAGATCCCAACATACCAGATATTCCTACTCCAAAATAATTCTTATATAGTCAAGGCTGCAAGAAAAAGGCATCAGAATGATGATATGAGGTGTTGAGGGAGAATTCTCAGTGCTTCTTCAAATTTTTCGATCTTATAAAAATACCGAAGACGCTTAAATTGTCTTAAAGACCAAATACGAGATTGACAAAGGAGAAGGTCCACCACCAATCAATGATTCAACATCATCGGTGGATGAATCTATGTGATAGACGTCGTGGTGGGGGTGGGTTGGGCTGGTAGAGCCAAGCGGCGGTGCAAACAAGTCCACGTCGGCCATTGTCCTTTCAGCCACCTCTGTCGTACTTCTCATGTCGAAGGAGCAACTGGGATGGCATTATTCTCAACCACGAACGAGGATTTAAGACATGATTTAAAAGGTGCGAAGTAAATTGCAAGTTTAGTTATATTTAATCAAGTTCTATAAATTAGACCAGCCATCCATGTATAAGTTGTCATACTTTCAAAAGAACGAGTATTCTTCCGATAGGTTGAGTACACATGTAGGGATATTGAGAATCACATTATGAGCCTATTTGATTACTATTATATTCTCGAGAATAATTCTTATTTAGAAACAGTTTTCTCTGATTTTGTTTCATGGAAGAATTTCTAAACATTCAAAAATATTTAGTAACTACACAAAATTTTTATTCTCAGAATAGAAATATATTTGCTACGACTCTCAAATTTTTTTGGTAACATAAAATTTCTTTAATTTTTTAATTTTCTTTTCTTTTCTTTCTTTTCCTTTATCCTTCTCTTTTCTTCCTCCTCTAGTTGGTTGCCGGCCTCAACAATGGTTGGCAACTGGCCAAATGAGAGCCAGCAGCCTTGCCCAACCACCGCGAGGTCCACCTTTCCAGGCAAAGCCGACCTTACAATGACTAAGTGAGGCTTCAACAAGATCATTGGACCTCATCTCTGGCTAGTTATTGCCATCGCCAAGCACAACGATCAGCTAGAGGAGAAAGAAGAAGAATATAATCAAAAAGAAAATAGCTTGATTCTAGAATTGTTCCTCGGAATAAAAAAAGTAACATTTTTCTACTTCTTGATTATGTTCCAAATTTATTCCCGGAAATAAATTTGTCCCCAATAATAGAAAAACTAGCTGACATCATCCAACGGAATTCTATTGTTTTTTTTGGTTCGTGAAACAAAAGAACATAAATAATCAAGAATTTGCCGATTACCAAGTAGACCCTATGTGTATTTTAACTGAAATATAAGTATTTTACTAATAGTACACACTACCAATGCCAATTTCTATTGTTTTTCCATAGCAATGCAATTATTGAAGTAGGAAATACAGAAGAGCTATTTTAGCAATAATCTTCCATTTTATCTCTTGGATTCACAAGGTAGAGATGAGCTCCACGAGAGTCTTGAAATCAGCTTCAGCTCGCCCTTCTGGCCAGGTAGCCACCATCAGTCTCTGCCTAAACTCACCAACCTTCTTCCTCATCTCCTTCCCTTCCTCACCCCTCAGCACCACCTCCAGCGCCTTCACCATCCCACTCTTCGTTATGACCCATCCTTCCACTTCAATTTCGATCCCCCACGCTTCCTCCACCGCCCTCGCAGTCAGCATCTGGTCCGCCGCCACGAACCGGCTATCATCAGCACGCCCCCCGCCAAACTCTCGAACACAGAGTCGTGATCACATTGCACCACAAAGGCCCCGCAGGCTGGGTGGCTGAGCACCTCCCTCTGAGGGGCCCACGGCACAATCCTCCCGAGTGAGTTCGTCCACTCCTCGAACCCTCCAAAGACGCACCAGGCCTTCAGCTGGTCATTTAGAGACCACAAGAATGGGGTTTGAGTGGACTCTAGGGCTTCGGCCAAGGCCGTTATTGTTGAGAAAATTCCTAATTTTGATGCTAACAAAATTTTCCAAAGTCTCACTCAAGTGATATTCTGGTACATATTATGAGACTTATGTATTCATATATTCAGCAAAGTCCATCCGTTACAAAAGAATCTATAAGCAGACGCAGGATTTCATTCTGTCAGGAATCCAAAATGAACCTCAAGGACCAGAACGAAGACAAGAACCATAATGGCTACGAATTCCACTTACTATATATAGATTTTGCTAATCAATTGATTGAACAAATCAATTATCAAGACAATTTCCAAATAAGGATGGAATACTTATGGAAACCTAGATTTTGCTTTTATGGGCGACCATAATCTAAAATGATTCAATATGTCTTTAACGGCTAGGAAATCTTTGCTTATTAAATCTGTCTAAGGAAGGAAAATGGAAAATAATCTTCCATGGTGATAGCCAACGGCTAGTTTCGAAGGGTATTTAAGGAGGATACACGGTCAGTAGAAGATAAAGTTTGATTTTGTCCTTTCATTGAATTGTCTCACAAAGTGCAAAAATAAAGTGATCTAGAGTGAATTGCAAAAAGGAGTGACTTAGTATAAGATTATACCACTAAGTATTTGCACTCAAGAACGTGTAATCATTTGTTGATCACATAGTGGAATTTAACCTATTAGCTAACAGTGTGCGAAAGTGAACATAAGCTTAATAAAAGCCGAACCACTATAATACTATTTGCAATCTTTTCTTTCCTAACTCTCTTTATTTTTGATTGCATATACTAGAAGTCTACTTCATCCAAACGAACTTTAATTTTAAATTTTGCATATGTTACAGCCAGACTTTGTGTTGATCGATTTAGCATAAACAGTTTATTTACACATATTCACCCCTCTAGGCATTTGTACTAGCACCCTCAATTGGTATCAGAGCCTCGTGCTTATTATTTTGAAGTGTTTTTACTTCAGAGCTAAAGATCCTCTATGGTTAGTATTTTGGCACCAGGTTTGATTAAAGGGCAAAGCAATACTTGACTACCCTACTTTGATGGAAAGGAATACAACATATGGAAAAACAAGATGAAAGCTTTCCGTAGATCAAAAGACCCTCAGAAATGGGACGTCGTCAAGAAAATGATCGACCCCAACGCTGAATTTGGAAAGGCCACAAAGAAGGATGCTGGAAAATCTTTAGAATCTTCCACCACTCTTTCAAAAGAGGAGATAGCAAAAAGAGAAGCATTAGATGCAAAAGCAATTTATTCTCTTTACTGTGCTTTATCACCGAATGAATATAATCGCATTTCCTCTTGTGAAACAGTAAAAGAAGTCTGGGACAGGCTACACGAAGGAACAAACCGAGTAAAGAAAACCAAAGTCAATATTTTGCTTATACAATACGAACTCTTCAAAATGAAGCCAGGAGAGTCTATTGGAGACATGTTCGGCAAGTTCACTAAAATTGTGAATGGGATTGCATATCAATGACAACCAATCTTCGGACCAATGAAAGTCAATAAACTTCTGAGATGATTATCAAAGGATTGGAATAACATTAAGACCTCTATCCAGGAAATACTGAGGATTTCACTTTTATCTATTGATGAACTCATTGGAACCTTACAGTCTTATGAGACAAAACAACTAAATGATGAAGTTGAAATAAGAGGTAAGGATTCAATTGCTCTTAAATCTAACATTGATTCTGATGATACAGATTTAGAAGATGAAATGGATGATGAGGAACTCACCTTATTGATCAAGAAAGGAAAGAAGTTTGATGGCAAGAAACAATCTAGACAATTTGAACAAAGAAACACTATGGACGAAGAAGACCTAGCCAAAGACATGATTTGTTTTGAATGTAAGAAAAAATGGCATATAAAACCAAACCGTCCTTTGTTGAAAAAGAAGAAAGGCAAGTATGACAAATACAAGAAGGCCTTGAAAGCTAAAACGTGGAGTGCCACAGAATGTGAGGAAAGTGAAGATGAATATGATAATATCTGTCTGATGGCATATTCAGACTCAAACTCAGATTCTGTAATAGACTTAGAATCAGATTCAAACTCAGACAATGAAGTCGAGGTAAGTCATTTTGAAATTCCAATTAAAGTTTCTAATTATATTAATGAGCTTTGCTTAAATCTGAAATCCACTCTTAAAAGGATCTCTGAACTAAAAAGGGAAAATTCCCAACTGAAACAATAAAATCTTTCTAAAAAAGAAAAGTTTGAAAGTTTGCAAAAAGAATTTATAGAAACAAAGGAAAATCGTGATTTGAGTGGAATTAAATTGATGACATATAGCTTAGTTTTCATTTAAATAATAAAAACCCAAAAAAAGATTTGAGTGGAATTACATGTTAATTATAAATCATATTTAGGTTGCAAATGTGGTATTCTAACTAACCCTGTAGATGCTTGTGTTGCATCAAGGTAAGTAATTCCTCCCCATGCTTACAATTTATTTGTTGTCTTGCTTGATTAAGTGTTCAATAATGGTTGCGCACTCTCATTACCATCTTTTATGTTTGTGATTTAGGCCTAAAATTAATTTAGATTGCATGCAAAAATATTTTTGAAAATAAAAGAGAAATGTATCAAAATGATGTTAAAGTAATCTAGCGCAATCAAGTCCCTGAACTCATTTAATATCTAATGAAGGCATCTCTCTCGATACTTTACTTGGGTATCTAATCGATCCACTATAAACAAATTAGTGGTGATTCTAAACTAAAATATCAAAATTGAATGCTAAAAACCTGAACCTAAGTTGAGAATTGATATGGGTTTAGGAAAAACCAAGCTAATTTTAGACTTAATAATCCATTAGCCAAATCCCTAAGTGATGCATCAAGAGGGTAAGGTCACGACAGCCGCCTACATGCAGCAGCCTCTACCATTTGTTGATCAAAAGCCGCTTGGAGCTGGCAACTCAACTGAAACCTCACATTAATAATTTTTGTCGATTATTTTAAAGCAACTTGTTCTAGCCGGTTGATGGAATTCTGTGTGCTGCTCCATAATGCCCATACGCCTTCTCTTTCTCTTGGTTAAGTCGATGTCAACATTGGAGCCGCCAATCCCGTCCATGGTTGGACACAAGGGATAAATCCGTTAGATCCCATAGAGATATATTTAGCATTATTAAGTGATGCATACCAAGATTTCTATTGAGGCCCAACGTACGGCCTTAGCATGTTTAAATGATCATTCATAATCTATCGCAGCAACAGACTTACAATTAGATGGCAAGTAAGAGTTTAGTGTTTCATGGAAGGGAGGAAGTGCAAATTTAAAGAACGACTATGTATGGGATTTTTTCAATAAGGGCATTTTCCCAAAGTCTAATCATCTTCAAAGGATTGCCTACCTTTTTCGCTATCCAAATCAATGGTGATGGGCACAAATTGGGTGCATGGTCCAGCTTAAAATCTTTTCCTTCTCCAAGAGTCACTCCCAATTAAAAGTCTGGAAACTGACATTGTCATGTAGTTAGAATGAAAGTATATGCAAAATCAGCGGCAACCAAGAAAGAAGCGGAAGTCTCGATAGGTATGAATTGGAATTGGCATATGCTATTTGCCTATCTAAATTTGATCGCCCACCGAAGAGAAGGATAGTCAAATTCTGCTGAATGTTCTATAGTTATCAAGATACATTTAAAAAAAGCTATTAAGATACACATATTTAAAATGTTTCATTAAGTTATGCTGCACTTGTGCAGCAAATGTAGCAGTTTAATGGCACTTGAATTATTGTACATTAATCATTAGGGCTTGCTCGAGTGGTCACAATTTCCACATGAAAAGGGAGAGGTGAAGAATTTGAATCTTTACTTCTTAGGTAGGGTTGGGTAGGGAAGATTTAGTTTCAGGTATGGAATTCGACTTTTGAACCTTGCAAAGAGGTAAGACAAAAGTTTGAGAGTGATATAAGAGTTATAGTAAGACCCAAAAAAAAAAACTCCGTACATTAATTTTCATAAAAAGTTTTACTAGCATAACAGTTTCTGGGCTCTTATGAGAATAATACGGTTTGCTGTGAATCACAAATTTTTGAAAGAGTGAATCACACAATAGTTTATAATTATTTGTTATTTGGTCTTTTGTGATTCAAAATCAAATTGTTATTCTTGGTAGATTAAAAATTATCAACCAATCATTCCTGGAAATGTTGTAAAATCACGATTAATTTATGTTTTTATCCTTCAGTAACTGAACTCGTTCTTGTATTTAAATGTTGGCTGCTGCATGCAGTTTATATGACGTCCACATCGACCTCAACCTATTTCTGAAGATTTTTTCCATATACGTGTCGTGTCTAAGGTTGTCATTGGGTCGGGATCAAAATGTCCTCGGAAAAGCACGTCGCCGTCCTCGTGTTCCCATACACAAGCCACCCTCCGCCTCTCGCCAACCTCCTCCATAAGTTGGCGAAGACCGCCGCGAACGTCCGCTTCTCCTTCTTGTGCACGGCCAAGTGCAAAGTACACTACACCCACGATGATTGTAGGCTCTTCTACATCTATCTAGTTTTTACAGACTTGGTCTAGGTAGATCAACATGCTAGAAATCATTGATCGTGTGGAACTTTTTCATAAACCAAGCTTATACCATACTCCAATCTAATAATCTGAAATTCAGATGACAATATTGCTTGTATAACCACATGAGCAGCTGGTAACTTTTGGGATGTGAATGATTGGAAAATTTCCTTCCAAAGATGAAGGTAAAGGAAGAGTGAAAGATTGACAACAAAGGGGAAAAGTGTAAGAAAAAGTCATAAACATATGATACTGATGCTAATTTAATTATTAATTTTTTTATTATGCCAATTTAGTCCTAAATTTTTGACTCAATGTCAATTTAGTATTCCATCTAATTTTGGCTTGATATTGCTAACGTGAATGCCGATTGGCCTACATGGTTGGCTGCGCTGACAATGACTTTTTTTTAATAATACTTTAATAATATTTAATTTTTTCTTCTTCTTTTTTTTCCTTCTCTTTTCGATGGCTAGCAAGGGTCAGCCTTGCCAGGATGAGCGTCAAGTGAGGGAGAGGCCCAACAAGGCCAAGCCTGGGCATCCTCTCTTAGGTGAGGTCAACTCTCGCTAGCCATGGCTATGTTGGTCACCGAAAAGAGTAGGAAGAGAAAAAAAAAAGAGTAAGGAAAAAATATAAAATATTAAAAAATCCAAAATTATTAAAATATTATTACAAAATGTCCATATAGGCCAATCATCATCGACGTTAGTAATATCCGTCTAAAATTAGCCAAAAGAACTAAATTGAATGACTGTGTTACATCGGGCTGGTCCAGATGTGGCGGCTCCAGTTCCAAGAACATTTCTTCTTCCTTGGACACATTACCTGCCATAAATATTAAATTGACATAAATACAACAAGTCTATGACACTTTTCTGACACTTTTCTAAAAAAGATTGTCAGTCGGCACCCAACTCACTTTCCTTCCTATGTCTCTCGCTGAGGTCTCCACACCGTCTCAGGAGCTCACACGCGCTACTTCGAAGAACAACTTGGGCTTACTCTGTATTCCTGGGCATTCGAGCAATCAATCCGTATGGCTCAAATTTCTGATGAACCCTTTTTTTCTATAGTGAAATCTTTGGCTTCTTGAGAGAGCACCGCTAAAACACGATAACTTTGGCGTCTGATTTCCTCATCTCTATACTTTCTTTACAAGTTTGATCTGCCGGGTTTCAATTCCATTTAGCCGATTCCAGTAGTTGCAACTGTTCATTAAGCTTCGGCATCTTTTGAAATTTCAATTTACACACGACAATTCAGAGAATATATGAGATTTGATTCAGAACACATGGACTTAGGGCTATTTGGTCATGCTTATGATTGAGATCAACGTTTTGTGTCTCACGTGGACAGCTGATGTGAGAAGTTCAAATTTTTTTCTTGTGCTTATGAAATATCAATGTCTCACGAATGAAGAGGGGTCAGGTCAATTTTTAGAACTCGCTCCACTTATGCTTCTCTTGACCTGAATAAATTCTTAAACTATTTCGTTTGAACTTTGATACGTTAAAACTCGAATATATTCTCAAGAGATGAGGAAAGAAAAATATTTCTCTTCAATTGGGAATGTAAGGAGCCGCCATCCCTAAGGCATTATATGGATGAATTCAAGCAACCCACTATCATTGTATGTCAAATGGACAGGTATTGGTAAATCTCATAGGAAGCAAGTCTCCTAGGTGAGAAAATTATGCAAAACAATTTAAAACCTATTGCAATTTTTTCAATTCAATTCTAAACTTTTTTTTTGGCCAATTCAGTCATAAACATTTTGTAATTATGCCAATTCAGTCATCCGACCAACTTTGATTGGCTGGCATTGACGCCAACCGTTTGGGCTGACGCTAACGTGGAAATATTTTAATAATATTTTTATTTTTTCCAATATTTTTATTAAATTCTCTCTCTCTCTCTTTGGCACTATCGGTGTTGACCTTGAGGAAGCTTGGTCCGTGGCTAGGCGGCCTCAACTAGATCGTCCACTAGGCTGGCAAGGCTCGTCCTCGCCAGACATGGGGGCAAGACCTGACCTCACCAGAGGCCGCGACCTCACATGGCCTCTGGCAAGGGCTGCCAGCAGTTACGCAAGGTCGTTTAGAACAACAAAATTGATAAATAGGGTTTGCAGATCCCAATTTGAGAGTAACCCACCCATTGCTAGCACACAAATCTGCCACCGGCAAAGTGGGAGCCAAGCAACGATGATGTCCTCGGCAAAGAAGATCACCCTTCGGAGCTCCGACAGCGAGTTGTTAGAGGTCGAGGGTCGCGACCTCATGCAATCTCTACTAAGGCTCACCCAGCCGCTAGCAACCCTCTACCCATGGCCGGCGAGGCTTGAACCCCGCTAGCCTAGCGGGCGACTTGGGTGAGGTTGCCTAGCCATGACTAGGCTTCCTCAAGGTCGGTGATCGAGGTCCTAAGTCAACCTTGCCTCTAGCCGATTGCCGACAGCCAGAGAAAGGAGAAAGTAGGAAGAAAGGAGAAAAAAAAGGAAAAAAAGAAAAGAAAAAATAAAATATTATCAAAATATATTCACATCAACTCTCGCAGTCCAAGCCGGCGTCGGTCGGCTAAAGTTGGTCGAATGGACTAAATTGGCATAATTACAAAAAAATTAAGGCTAAATTGACAAAAAAAAATTATAACCGAATTGAAATAATTATAATAATTTTAGGACTGTTTTGGTAATTTTACGTCTCCCAGGTCAAAGGTTAAGGGAGATTGTCAAGGTGTAGGTACCCACATCTTTACAATTAATGAACTAAACCTAGGCGCCTAGCCATCGACGTCTGACGTAACAAGAGGGTTCAGGCCCCTCATGTAATAAATGGAACCTAAAGTCCAACGTAGGAAGCATCTCGCCCTCTTCATCAAAAAAGCACGTACGAAAAAGATATCGATTACATGAAAAAGCTCACGCACAGGACCATTTTAAATGGCTAGATTTCATCAAAATATCTCAATCATTCACTAATTCGTAATGGAAAATTACCGGGAGATTGTATTTATTTCTACAATTATATATTAGGAAAATATAAATGATTCTTGACATTACGAGGTAGAGATGAGCTCCACGAGGGCCTTGAAATCAGCTGCAGCTCTCCCTCCGGGCCCGGCAACCTCCGCCAGCGTCCGCCTGAGCTCGCCGGCCTTCTCCCTCATCGCCTTCCCTTCTTCGCTCCTCATCACCGCCTCCAACGCCTTGACCATCCCGCTCTCCGTCAGGACCCCTCCCTCCACCCGCGTCCCGATCCCCCACACTTCATCCACCATCTTCCCGCATATCCTTTGGTCTACCGCCACAGGCCGGCCTATCATCGGCACCCCAGCTGCCATGCTCTCGAACACCGAGTTGTAGCCACAATGCGTCACGAAGGCCCCGCAGGCCGGGTGGCCGAGCACCTCCCGCTGTGGGGCCCACGGCACGATCCTCCCATGCGCGCCCGTCCGCTCCTCGAACCCTCCGGGCAGGCACCGGGCCTTCAGCCGATCGTTTAGAGACAACAGGAACGGGGTCCGGGTGGACTCTAGGGCTTTGGCGAGGGACATTATCTCATCCGGCGGCGGGCTGGACAGGGGCCCAGACCCGAAGGATATGTACACCACGGTTCGCGGGGCTTGCGAGTCTAGCCAGGTCAAGCAGCCGGTCTCGTCTGAGGCAGGGAGGCTCGGCGGCGAGGATGGCGCCAACGTCAAAATGCCCAGGTGGAGCAAAATGCTGAACTTGGACTTAAGGTCGGCGGTGAGGGGCTCGGGATCCATCTCCACGAAGGAGTTCATGACGACGGCGGCCGCGCGCAGGATCACATTCCCCAGATCGCGGAACATCCGGCAACTCACGGACATGTTCGGGTTCATCACTAGTTCCTCCGGCAAATCCACCATGCGCATGAGGGACAGTCCAGGGATCATGTCCAGGGTCTTTTCTTCGTCTTTGGCAGCGGCGTTTTGGCTCAGCTGGTGGATGAGGTCGGTGTAGACGTGCATGGATAGAGATTGCGGAGCCGAAAACCAGAACGCGACCCACGGGACGTGCCATTTATCGGCTATTTCGCATGCGACCACCGTTAGCAAACCGTCGGTCAGCAAGAGACTCACTTTCCTTCCCGCATCTCGCTCTGCAATATCGACGCCGGCTTGGAAATTCGCAGACGCTGCTCTCAGGAACAGATCGGCTTGGTCTCGTGGGTCACCGGACGCCTCGTGATGACCAGCTGGTGAGCCATCGCCAACGTCGTAGACCCTGAGGTTCGACGGTATTAAGGCGGCTCTCGATGGGGGAGGAAAGACGACGTGGTTGGACTTGGCCGTGCTTAGGAAAGAGAAGCGGACGTCCGTGGCAGCTGTGGCGAGCTTGCCGACCTGGTTGGCGAGAACCCAGGGGTGGCTGCCGAAAGGGAAAGCGCAGACCGCGACATGTTTCTCCAACGGCATGATGGTTGGATGTTTTTGTTTGTTCTATGAAGAATTTGGAAGTGCAGAGACAGAGAGACGGAGAGACACAGAGAGACACAGAGAGAGAGACAGAGTGGGAGTTGCAACAAGAGCGACCGCCACAGTAACCAACCCCTTGCTTTATCAGCTATTTATAGAGGTTTTAACAATAAAGGACGTATATTTTAGTCAAACGATGAACGTAAATTCCATCCAGCCACTTGGCAAACTACCTAGCATTCATTCGGTAAAAAATGCCC
Source organism: Angophora floribunda (assembly GCA_014182895.1). Classification (NCBI taxonomy): domain Eukaryota; kingdom Viridiplantae; phylum Streptophyta; class Magnoliopsida; order Myrtales; family Myrtaceae; genus Angophora; species Angophora floribunda. The sequence goes on from CM024707.1 coordinate 8,752,845, forward strand.
AAAATCTACCTACCTCCTCATCCCCGTCGATTGAACTTAACGTATCTTAACGCTCCCCACGGATACCGGGATGTTCATGGACAAAGTTAGGGCTTTGGTTGACGGGTGCCACATTCATCGCGGGTCTTCTAGAAACATTACACCAGTCTGGAAATTCCAGCAGAATATAATTGAAGTCACGTAGGATGAGTTGTCCATTCATTATGATGACATTTCGTACAAGGATTTGAAGATCCTCTGTACTCTAATTTGCGCTCTCGTTGGTGAAGAATTAAAGATTCTCAGGCTGGCATTTGGCAATCACCAACGCCCCTGTGATATAGTTTACTCTTGAGGAAATTGCTGCATCCCTTTTGCCGGGCTTTGGATCGATGCAAAAACAACGTCACCGCGACCGGCCCTGACTTGACTGGTGGACGGAGGGGAAGTCTCGGCGCTAACTCGCTAGACGGACAATCGACCCTAGGGAGATGAGCTACCCTGATTCACTAGCCTAGCCTAAGAGCATCATCAAGTAGTTGAATTGAAGGGAAGCGACGGCTCATCGAATGAGTTCTGTAATCAAATATAGGGATTTGCAACAGGACCGTCCAAACCGAGTCTGGCCGATTTTGGATGGTTCCTTTGAGTAACGGTATGGTTTCTAGTTCATATTCTTGGAACTAATTGCTAACCGGTCCTGGTTCCTGATTCTAGGGTGGGAACCGGATCGGTCCGACTATATAGATTTTTATATTTTTTAATTTCTTAATAAATTTTAACTTTTACAATTTTCCTCAATCATTTTGATCCATCCCTCTCACGTTTGTCTTGCACTTGACAACAACAAATCTCTCCCTCTCGCCTTTAAGTAAGGTGTAACTCTTTTGATTGATTTTGTATTTTGCTTGATTTTTCTTGACATGTCACTCTTTTTTGTTGTTTTATAAAGTGTTTGATGGTTTGTTCCATCCTCAAAGGAGTGAAAGTGGAGTGAGGGAGGAGTTTTGTTAAGTCTTTTTTTTCATATTTGTAATTCACCACAAAAGTCACATTGATATTGGTTCTAGTGGACTGACCAAACCGATTGGTTGGTCTAGTTCCCAATTTCAGGACTGGCCAATTTAGTTACCGGTCCTAGAAATGAGAAATCAATCTTTCTAGTCCGATTTCTGGTTTCAAATCGGATCGAGAACTAATTATCCCTAATCAGATGTGTCTAGTGAAATCAGGAACAAGAACCGGATCCGAAATTGATTAGCAAAGTAGATTCGCCCCTCTTTGTTTTCCTCGAGCTTTATTTCCATGTCCTCTTTTCAAACCCCACCCCCCGGGAAAAAAAGGAAAAAAAAAAAAGGTCTTCCAGCTGCATTTTATTTCTCTTCCTTAAATGTATCATTACTCTGCATGGAAATCTACGGACGGACAAAGAAAAGGTCACGGCATATCGTCTGCTGCAAAATCAGGGAGCTATTTTACTCATGCGCAGACGTCGTGCGGCCACGTCAACGTTATTGCCACCACATGATTTCTCGTATGGTTTGAGAAATTCCAAGGTTTGGGGAACGCATTTTGGTTGCTTTGTATCAATGGAGCTGTCAATTTGTCGAGTGAGGTGTCTCAATCACTGGCCACCACTCGTTGAGGTGATGGTAAATAGGGGTAAGCACTGATCTTGATCCAACTCAGAAGTTGAATCGGACTGCCAATTTTAGACAGTTTATGTGAGGATCTTTTCAATTCTCAAAATTTGAAGCCGGTGGAAACTGATCTAGTTCTGAGTTCCACTCAGAAAACTGAAGAGGCTGCCCTGAAATAAAATTTGCTTACCCGCTCTTAAGTACAAGATTAATCGCTAACTATGATTACATCAAATAATTATGACGTTGGATTTGTATCCCATTTCTTGTGCGAGTTGGAGAGACAAATCTCATCTCATGTTACACAAATTGGAGATTTATTCAATCAATTGAATAAAATTTACACTGCTCTCCAATTTAGTAGCTTTAGCTTGGATTTGAAGTCGGGCCTTTTGGACATTTGTTGGTGTGATTTGTGCCAGTCCCAATATTTGGGAAGAAATTATGTAGATTTATTTGATTTTTGTATTATTTAGGAATTTGGGAATTGCCTATTTTGGCTTTAGGGTTTTCTCTCATTGTCTTCCTTTTCTGTACTTCATCAATAAAATGGTAGTCCCTCTCAAAAGAAAAACATAATAAAAACTTTGAGAGGGAATTACCCAAGGACGTAGGCCGCTGAACCTCATTAAAATCGTATCTTCTTATTTATTTTTTCTTCATGGTACAGAGCAGCTTCATACATGTTTGTGTGTTTGATCCATCCATGTCCTTCTTCTTGGTGTATACACAATTATCGTTCAAATCATGACTAATTCAAGTTCGAACAATCTCGAATCCTACTCCACCACCACCGGTCAACAACTCACCAACATATTGCCGAATGAGAAGAACTTCCTTCCATGGGCTCGTGCTATTATAGTGGCCCTTTGGGGAAGATCAAAACTTGGTCATATCAATGGCCAAATAAAAGCACCTCCTAAGAAGGATGTGAAATTTTATGAATGGCAAGCCAAAGACAGTTTGGTTATGTCTTGGATTTTTAACTCTATGGAATCTCAAGTGTATGAGATTTTTGCATATTCGCCTACAACTCGAACATTGTGGGAATCATTGAATAAGATGTATGGACAAGCTCAAAATGCATCACGGGTGTTCGAATTACAGCAAGGGATTGCTAACTCTAAGCAAGAACCCTCTTAATCCTTCACAAACCATCTTGGAAATATGAAGAGAATGTGGGATGAGATTCGTTTGTATAGGCCAGCAACCCAAAGTGTGGTTGATTACATTCGACGGGAAGAGCAAGATCGTGTCTTCCAATTACTTGCCAACATTCGGCCCAAGTACGAAGATGTGAGAAGACAAATTCTAATGAGCCCAAAATTGCCTACGTTTGATGAAGTTTGTGGCTTGATACAAGGAGAAGAGACGAGGCATCGAGTGATGAGTATCTTGCTTAGTCTTGACAAATCAACCTCTGAAAATTTGGCTCATAATGTTGTGATGAACAACCAACGTGGCGAATCCGTGGCAAAATTGGAAAAGGGAAAAAATAAAAGGCCTGTTCGATTTCATTGTGACCATTGTAATAGAGAAGGTCACTCCAAAGATAGGTGTTGGGCACTTCATCCTCATCTTTGTGTCAACAAAGATAAGGTTCAAGAAGCAAAACTTGTTGTTCCAGGAAACTCTACAGAGTTTCAATCAAAACTGAAGTCCTTGGCACAACAATTTCAACAACTACTTCAAATGCAAGGACAGGGGGTGATTAGTTCGGGATCTTCTGGTACTTCATCAGATTCAGCCAATATGGTTAAAACATCGGGTAATGCTCTTTTAACCCAATCTAGTACTCAATTCATCGTAGATTCGGGAGCTACTGATCACATGTGCAACTCTGCAAAATTACTTTTAAATGTCTCCTCGAGTGCTTCGTATCCACTCATTACCGTGGCTAACGGAATATGGGTTTTAACGCAAGGAGCAGGATAGCTCAAGTTGTTCTCACAAAATTCTGATGTTTTAGTTGTGCCTGATTTGTCTTCTAATCTACTTTCTGTGAGCAAGTACACTCAAGAATTAAATTGCAATGTTGTCTTTTCTTCCACAAAGGTGTTGTTTCAAGATTGCAACACCAAGAACACGATTGGTGAAGGACGGTTGCAAAATGGCCTCTACGTCCTTGAATTTCATGCAAATGCCTTGGTGGCAAGGAAGAATGCGATAGAGGCTTCAAGGCTATGGCACATGCGCATGGGTCATCCTTATGATCGTGTGCTATAAGCTATTGATAGAACTTTATTTCATAGTTGCAGTACTTGTGACTCTTGTCACTATGCTAAACAACACAGATTACCTTTTCCTCAAAGCTTTAATTTAGGTTCTGAGGTGTTTGACTTGGTACATTCAAATGTTTGCAGTGCTCCAATTGATTCAAGAGATGGTTTTAAGTATTTTGTTTCTTTTATTGACGATAAATCGTGAGCTACTTGGCTATACCTGCTCAAAGCTAAAAGTGATGTGGTCACTGTTTTTCAGGAATTTTGTAGCATGATTCAGAATTAGTTCAAAACATGCATAAAGGTCTTACGCACTAATAATGGCACAAACTATTCCAATCAGACCTTCCAATCTTATTTGAGCAACTTGGGCATTATTAATCAAACTTCTTGTGTAGATACACCTCAGTCGAATGGGGTGGCCAAACGAAAGAATCGACATCTTCTTGAGGTGACTCGAGCATTATTATTTTCTAAAGGCATGTCGAAGACTTACTGGAGCGATGCTGTTTTAACAAGTCGTAATCTTATTAATTGACTTCTTAGTTGTGTTCTGGGTTACAAGACGCCTATGGAAATCCTTTACGGGCGCAAACTTAATATCTTGCATTTAAGAGTTTATGGGTGTGTGTGTTATGCGCACTCTCGAAGTGGTGGTAAGCTTGACCTTAGAGCCAAGAAATGTGTGTTTATTGGCTATTCATCAACAAAAAACGAGTACAAGTGCTTTGATCCAACCACTAGACGGATGTATATATCGCATGATGTTATATTTGATGAATCTACTATATTTTTTCATTCCAGGAGTCCAATTCAGGGAGGAGTACAATGAATTACAATGGCCTTGTAATTGGAAGGAACTCGCATAATGACACCAAAGGAATAGATGAGACTGAAGAAGTATTAACCAATAACAGTCTTGAATCAATGTCCACACCTAGGACAACTTCCAACAGGACAGCCGTTGAATTGGTTCCCACTACTTTTGAACCTATTCTTACAGCTCCGACTTCAGTTCGGAGATCTACCCCATTGCCTAGACCCTCAACACAACTTCGGGACTTCACCACTCATCACACGGTGCAATATCCCATCCAGAATCACATTGGTTATGACAAGGTATTTTCTAGTTTTGTTGGTTTTTTATCTGTTCTTAAAGAAACCACATAACCTAATAGTTTTAAGGAAGCTAACAAGCAGCCTGTATGGGTTGAAGCCATGAAAGATGAGTTATAGGCACTTGACAAGAACAATACTTGGGATGTAGTTCGCTTGCTTGATGAAAAGCGCACTATTGGGTGTTGCTGGATTTACAAAGTTAAATATAATAGTGATGGCTCAGTAGAAAGGTACAAAGCAAGGTTGGTTGCTAAGGGATACACCCAGACCTATGGTATTGACTACAAGGAAACTTTTGCTCCTGTTGTAAAAATGAATACTGTCAGGGTTCTTATGTCAGTTACAGTTAATTGCGGGTGGCCCTTATTTCAAATGGACGTAAAGAATGCATTCCTTCATGGTAATCTTGAAGATGAAGTTTGCATGGATCTTCCACCTGGGCATCGTTTGCAAAGAGAAGAAGGGATGGTGTGTAGACTCAGGAAGTCCATATATGGACTCAAACAGTCCCCTCGGGCTTGGTATGGTAAACTTAATAACTCTCTTCATAATTTTGGATATAACCAAAGAGCAGCAAATTCCTCTATGCTCACCAAGGCTGATGAAAATGGTCTTGTGGTACTACTTGTATATGTCGACGATATCATCATCACTGGAAGTAATCAGTCAGGGATTAATGTGCTCAAAACTAAATTGCGCCAAGAGTTCAATATTAAAGATCTTGGATGATTGAAATATTTCTTGGGTATTGAGATGGCAAATTCTAACAAAGGCTTATTCCTTTCTCGGCGAAAATATGTTTTGGATCTATTGAAGGAAACTGGCAAGATAGATGCAAAACTAGCTAATGTTCCCATGGACTACAGCAAGAAAATGGTTTCAGATGACTTTCCTTTGCAAGATGTGGGTCGATTTTAGCGTCTTGTCAGGACACTAATCTACTTAACTATTACTAGACCTGATATTAGTTATGCTGTTAGTTTTGTTAGCCAGTTCATGCAAAATCCTACACAAGGTCATATGTGTTTGGTTGACCATCTACTGACGTACTTAAAGGCCACACCAGGGAGAGGTTTATTGATGAAGAACAATGGCCATATAGAAATAGTTGGATATACGGATGCAGACTGGGTTGGAAGCCCTCATGACCGAAAGTCTACCTCTAGATTCTGCATTTTCATAGGAGGCAATGTTGTCACGTGGAAAAGTAAGAAACAATCTGTAGTTGCCCAATCAAGTGTTGAAGCAAAGTATCGAGCAATGGCATTTGCTACTAATGAAATCGTTTGGCTACGACTACTACTTCAGGAATTGGGTTGTAGGTCTTCAGATTCACATACAAAATTATTTTGTGACAACCAAGCTGCTACTCATATTGCCTCGAACATTGTGTTTCATGAAAAGACTAAACACATTGAGGTGGATTGCCATTTCGTACAGGAAAAGGTTCAAGACAAAACCATTGAGACAACTTATATCCGAAGTGGAGAACAATTGGCGGATGTGTTCACCAAAGCTCTACCTAAGGGGCCATTTCAAGAGATAGTGAGTAAGTTGACCTCCAATGATATCTTCGCTCCAACTTGAGGGGGAGTGTTGGTGTGATTTGTGCTAGTCCCAATATTTGGGAAGAAATTATGTAGATTTATTTGATTTTTATATTATTTAGGAATTTGGGAATTGCATATTTTGGCTTTAGGGTTTTCTCTCATTGCCTTCATTTCCTATATTTCATCAATAAAATGGTAGTCCCTCTCAAAAGAAAAACATAACAAAACTTTGAGAGGGGATTACCTGAGAATGTAGGCACATCGCTAAACCTCGTTAAAATCGTATCTTCTTATTTATTTTTTCTTCAGCATTGCCATCAGCTTTTTTTTTTAATACTCAAGATCCACTGGGCCCGATGAGCTTATGCTCGCCAACCCACGGCCCATACAGTGCACGGTGTACCTCGGACCAAGTGTCAATACCTAAGGGGAGGCTAGCATAGGAGCCTAACACCCATGACCCCCCTCTTAAGTCATGTTAGCAACAAAGGGGATTCAAACCCTCCACCTCGGTGATGAGGGAGAGAACGAACACCAGCGTAGCTACCCATGGTTGGGTACGTTGCCATCAGCTTTTCGTCTCCAACTAATTGCTTTCTTTCTTTCTTTTCATGGGGTCGAATGACAATCAATTCTTCTTCTTCTTTTTTTAATCCGGCCCTCAAGGTGTCAAGAGACCTTCTTGGCATCGCTTCTAGCCTCACAACAATTACACCGGTTGCTTTGGGTCTGCCTATTCACGCTGCTTTATACAAGGGTTTTGGCTCTGTTGATGGTTGAGTCTCTCATTTGCACTTGATGAGGGAAGTGTCTCCCTTCAAACTATTCCTTCGGAGATTCTTGGGATTGGAAATCAAAATTCATGTTCTCATCTTGTCATCAACAGCCAAAATTTCTCAACAATTTAAGGTATAATCTTCATGGAGAAGGAGATTCACAATCTTGACGAATTATAAATTGATCCTTATGATAGGACTCATTTCCATCCTTTGGAGGGATAATATGATCCTTCTTTTATTTGAAATATGTATTTTCCACATCTTAAATCCTAACTTGCTAGATATTCGTACTCCAAAAGATAATTATTCTAATATAGTCATGGCTGCAAGAAAAATGCGTCAAGATGATGAAATGAGGTGTTGAGGAAGAATTATCAATATATTTAAAAATACTAAAGACATTTAAAATGTCTTGGTGTTGATACTTAAATTTTGATTGATCATTCATAATTTAATACACAAAAATTTAGGGATTAATTTTAACCCCTAAACAAAAAATATTAGAATTAAATTGCATATCATATAGTTTTAGAAGCATTTATTATTGCATTTGCATTGGACATGTGGCAGATAGACTTCAATTGATAGTTTTAAGTTTTAATTTAATAAGTTGGACTAAGCCCACAAGGGAAAAGAATTTGGCTAAGCTCGTTAAGGAGTAACGAGTTGGAATATGAGAATATTCCCGGGAATATGAGAATATTCGCATTATTCTTTCAATATTTAAGGAATGTGTCGGATGAAATATTCCCGTTAAGGGGTGACGAGTTGGAATATGAGAATATTCCGGGATTATGAGAATGTTCCCGAGAATATTCGCATTATTCTTTCAATATTTAGAAAATGTGTCGGATGAAATATTGGAAAAAGATTGCACGTGGGATACAAGAGTTAAATAGGCAACGTGCAAATTAATCATCTTTTCTTAAATAACATAGTCATCTCACCTATAAAAAGGGGGCCATACACACTGATGACACACAAAAAAAAAATATAGAAAAGAGCAGAGGCTTCACATACAGAGAGAGGTCGGCGATTCTGAACACTCGAGCGACACATGAGAGAACAAGGTAGAGAGTGATAGCTTGCTCGGCCCAGCCTTGGCTGAGACCTCACCAGCAATTCTGAACACTCGAGCGACACACAAGAGAACAAGGTAGGGAGTGATAGCTTGCTCGGCCCAGCCTTGGCTGAGACCTCACCGTGCCTTCGTCGCTGCCATGCTGCTGCCGATCCACCACGCGCATCACCTGACGGAGATGTCGTGCAACTGCTCCAAGTCATTCCAAGCTTGACAATGTCATTGTCACAGCTCTGGTCGAAGAACCCCCGTTGAGGACTCCCCTGCACCGACGCAAAGCTGTTTTTTATTTATTTTTATTTTTTGGCCTCTTTGATGTTGTTGCTACCTCCTGATTTCTGATCCCTGCTGAACCGTCAGGCGATGCCTACCAGCGAGTGAACTCCAGCACCTAGCCACATCAACGTTTCCTGCAGCGTCATTGATTAATTCCAGCAGGCCATCTTGGCGAGTTTGACTATAAGCGAAGCCCCATCGTTCCTCAAATTCACGATCTCTGTATTTGCAGGTACCTCCAGGAGCATCAATCGCCCCCGACTCCTATAAGTCAAAAGAGCCAAGGAAGATTGAAGATGATATGATGATAGATTGCCAAGCGGTGGAGGTCTGGTGTAAAAAGGAGAGATTTTGACCATTGTTCGAAAAGAAAGACTTTTTCGTGTGCCAAGCAGGTGGTCTTGAGGAGCATAAAGAAGCCACGTTCGCTACCAAATTGCAACATCACAAGGGTTGCTTTGTTAAAAAAAAGAAAAGTTTTCCAATGAGCATCTCATCCATGGCGGATCACCAACACACCACCGTGAGTTGCCCTGCTAATGCCATCGTTGATCCATCCGTTTGCAAGTCACCATCACCATTTGGTAATGTTATCCGCGCAATATCAAGAGCTAGGTGAGAATCTTAATTAATATAATTTTCTCATATTTTATTGCCTAGTTTGTGGAATTGCAATCTTATTTAAATATTTGATCAATATTGCCATATCCCAAAGATCTCCTGACCCCTCGTGAACTAGGAAATTTTCATTGTTTCACAACATGCTTATGATTATTAATCTGATTTCATGTTCGAAATATGACTCGTAATCGCACGGAAAAATCGTCAATCCGATCTCACGCCCAAAATACGATTCGCGATTTTTTGAAATATTGGCAAATCCGATCTTATGCCCGAGATACGATTTATCGATTTTATTTGTTTCCAAAATCAAATGGACGTGGAAAATATCTTGCCTGATTTGTTGCCATGCTTTCTTGATGCCTTTCTTGAATTGATTTTGCTTATAAAAGAAAACCCAAAAAAATATAGTTGAGTTGGATGTTAGAATATTTTCTTTTAGGATAGTTTGCATGTTTAATATAAGTTATTTTTAATTTCGAATGTTGATCATAAAAAAAATATATAAAAATTTCTATGCTTATGTCATGTAGAATTATGTCATCTTCCGTGTGTCATCTAGTCAATGCATGTTTAGGGTCATTTGAATGCGTGACATGCTAGGATAGTTGCATTAAATATTTTCTAGCATTAGATTAAGTTAAATAATTAATGTCACATGACATATACTTTGCATATTAGGTTGCACGTTGCATGTTATTATAATTAAACACTTTTGCACGTCATTGCATGCATTGCACTTAGTTTTTTTAGGCCTCATTAAATAAGTGAAAACCTTAAAAAAAAAAAATTGAATGATTGCATGTTAATTAGAAATCATATCTAGGATCATTGATGTGATTTTTTAAGCTAACATTGCAGATGTTTTCGTTGCTTCGAGGTAAGTATCTCTTCCCTGTGCTTGTAATTTATTTATTGCTTTGCTTTATTGAGTGTTAAATAATGATTGCACACTCGCATGATCACATTGTATGTTAGGGATTAAATTAAAATCAATCTAAACTGCTTGCAAATCATTTTTTTTCAAATAAAAGATAAAATGTATTGAAAGGGCGTTAGAGAAATCTAACGTAATCAAGTCCCCGATCCCATAGTCTCTAGTTCGTAGGAGTGAAGTAACTCTCCCATTACTTTACTTGGGTTTCTAATTGATCCGCTAAAAATAGATTAGTGGCAACTCCTAAGTAAAAATCATTGGCATGTAAAAAAATTTAAACCCTAAAACGCAAATTGGTATGGACTTGGGAGAGCTCAAGTTAAGTTTAGGCTTGGTAATCCATTAGCCAAACCCTAAATGGTGCACTTGAGGTGAGGTCGCGACACTTTGAGATCAAATAAGATATTGACAAAGAAGGAACCCCCTACCAAAAAAAAAAAAGGTGTCCAGTAAATGTCTGACAAAGATACAAAAGACACTTCAAATGTCTGAAGAGACCAAGTACGTGGGCGTGGGTGGGCTGGTAGCGCTGACCGGCGGTGTAGACGAGTCCACGTCCGCTATTGTCCTTCTCCTTTTCGCCACCTCTCTCTGTCGTACTTCTCATGTTGAAGAGGCAACTGAGATTGCATTATTCTCCACTAAGTCGTGATTTAAAAAGGTGCGAAGTAAATTGCAATTTCAGTTATATTTATCCAAATACTATGAATTAGACATGTTATCCATTTATAACTTGCTATACTTTCAGAAGAACGAGTATTCTTTCATTAGGTTCAGTAGACATGCAGGAATATAAGTGAAATACAAGTATTTTACTAATAGAACACACTGGAATTGAAGTATTTTATGCCGGTATAATGCAGCATGTGCTCTATTCATGTATGTTTCAATTTACTGCAAACGAACATATATTTTTCTGTAAATTGGAAAAAACAAGCGGGAGGTATAAGTTTTATTGAAAATCATGTATCTATGTGCGATTCAAGAACAAAGGAAAAATATGAGTGTTTTCTTAATAGATGTCGCACTGGTGTCAAATACTTCTTTCAGCTATTATTTCTTAAACATGTGCCATATTTCCCTTCATTCCTAACTAGAGGAAATTCCTTTTAATCAATCTTTTGATTGGAAGGTTACAAACATAGACACCACTTTCATTTATATTTAGCTGAGTTTGCATGTCGGTGATCCTGCACACTTAACTCATCAATTGGTGTTGGAACTAAATTAAAGGTTTTTTACGATACAAAAAAAAAAATTTAGGGTAAATTAGTATTGAATTTAAAGTTGTGAGTTTTTTATAAGACAAAAAAAAGTTTAAGTTAGAATTGGTGTATACCTTAAAGTTAAAGGTTTTTTTATGAGATAAAAAGTACACTTGAGACAAGGGGTAAACTTCGAAGTTTTTTAAGGTACTAGACCCCTCCTTTTTTAGCCGAGAAGAAGAGGGAGTCTTTGGAAAACGTACGGTAGTTCCACTTTCTTCAAGCCGCCCAATGAAAGACAAAGGTGCTCTCCAAACAATGATTTTTTGTGCCGTGAGCTTTAAATCTAATTAAATTTTTTATTTATAAACTTTGTAGGATTGAGCTTAATCTAGATGTGAAAATCACTCAAACACATGAGTGATAGTAACTTCGATGGATTATTTGCTATTGACTCTTCTTAGGAAAAAGGTATTAACACTCGAAACTGGATTACGTAAATCTCATTTGTCATTTATTGTTTCTTGTTTACTTCTCTAGTGTTTTCGCATTGATTTAAGGGATAAGTGTAGTGGAAGCTTTAGAAATTATCAACAAAGTACAATTTAGTCCTAAAATTTATTGTAAAAATACAATCGAATTTTAAAATTTAAAAAGTGTAATTAAATTCTAAAACTTATCAAATTGATCAAATCAAATGCTTTTGTTGATAGCATTTTTAAAAAATTTTAAAACTCGATTGCACTTTATTTGATAGGTTTTAGGACTTAATTGTATTTTTTAAAAGTTTTAGGACTTAATTACACTTTCGTAATAAGTTTTAGGATTTAATTACATTTTTTGAAAATTTTAGCATTTAATTGTACTTTCGTGACGAGTTTTATAACTTTCTAGTGCACTTATCCCTTGATTTAAACTACAAGATCCTATTAGTTTCTCATTAATTATATAACAAAGGTTCCTTGGGGATCCTTCATTTTCTACCATTTCGCATGTAAAAACAGGCAAGAGTCGGTCAATAAACGACTTACTTCCTTGCATCTCTCCGCGGCATCAATGACATTTCCGAAATTCTGGCGACACCTTCAGGGAAAACTCCATGGGTTTTCTCGGATGCTCCAGTGCCCTGTGGTGGCCATCCGGCAAGACGTCGCCGATGTCATAGACTTTGACGTCCCAGGGCTGACCGGCTCTTGACAACGGAGGGAAAATGACACCATTGGACTTGGCTGTGCTCTAGAAAGAGAAGCGGAAGTCGGGGGTGACCTAACGAGCTTCTGGTTAATTTCCCTTCCCAATTTTCGTTAATTTTAACTTTTTATCTGCGTTTTCCTGACGTTGAACTTCGAAATTAGGTGCGTCCACATGGCTCGTGCAGGTATCGTGCCGGGCATTTCAGAGAGCCTCGTGCATCACACACCAACCGCAAGAGCTACCAGCAATTTCTTTCTTGCATTTGGTCAAATATCTTCGGTCTTAGTTTCATGAGTCTTAATTGCATTGTAGGTTTCAAAAGTCAAAGTTCAAGTCTCTAGGTGTCTTAAATTTTTAATGCATTATCTTGTTCCAACATCTTTATTATGTTTTCTAGTTCCTATGTCTTTATTAATTAAATAGTGCTCGTCTTTAATGCTTAGTTTATTACCTATGTAATAATCCCTCTATATATTAAGGCGAATTCTCAAATGTAAACAAGAATATTTTGATGAATGAAAATGTATGAGATTTGCCCCTTCATAAGTAAATATCTATCCCAAGTTTGTATCCTTGGAATGTGGATTTTTCCTTGGTGGTAAGCCAAGAAGCTATGTATCCTCAACTAGATTTTCTATAGGCATTGGTGGTGAGCTTCTCCTATTTTGAAGCCTTGTATCCGCAGTTGGTGAATTTCTCTAGGCCTAGGTGATGAGTTTTGTCAATCTCAATCTTAATCCTTGGTAAGTGGTGTCCTATAAGCGTCGGTTCCAAAAGTAGTCTATCATGCATTCGTATTCATCCATCGACGTCATCCCTGCTGTCACTCCCAAAATTGCAAGAAATGGGGAATAATACGGTTGTCCTTCAATATGAAGGACACAACCACAAACATAACCAACAACCTTATTTCGACATATATATCTCAAGCCATATATATATACATATCAAATTAACTAACAGGTTAGTTACAACATTAAAGTTTCTATAATCCTTCAAAAAAACATATACAATTAAAACTCAGCCAACTTCCTAAAGCCATACCCAAAAAAAAATCAAAAGTTTCCCATCGATAACGCTCTCGCTCTACTCGCCAGTTACCGAGGAACTTGAAAATATAAAAAGTAAGTGGAATGAGCAACCATAACTCAGTAAATAGTATATATCTTTTAAGCAGATTAAGCAAGCATTATGTATGAATACAAAGTAATACTAGAACTTCATAACTCAAATTCAATATATAAAATACATACTAAATCATGTGGGAGTTCCTCTTTATCGTCAAAGCTTTATACTAATATGAAATATTCATTTAAACTACCATCACAATTCAAGAATTAATGGTTAAGTCCATTGGATGATCACCATTAAAAATCACACATTAGTGGCTTATCTATTGACCAATCTATTACTCAATATTCTATTATGGTCACGACACAACATGTTGTAACAAGACGATCGAGATTCATTCCTTGGCAAGGTCTTCACCTATAATGTTGGTGGCTTGACCCAAAAGGATATCTTAAATCTAATATGCATGCCCTCAGTAAGCTCACAACAATAATGAGCATAAAAATAATTATTTAATATTAGAAATTCAATCTAGAAATCAATATCAAAGACCAAACAAATACATTTATGCAACATAGTCATCCGCTATTTCTCATCCATTTCTCAAATCAATCATAGCATTTCCATTAACAAGTTGTGAAGCAATTGATATATATTACTTTACTATATTTATATAACACGCTTTCTAAACCTTTGTAAACAATTAAAGAGTAGTACATGCCTAATTTGATTTTTATTCAATAACAATGCCATTTCATAATCCATGCTATAAATAATCAATAGAATTTTTGGGACATGAGTTTTAGATATTCACCTTGTTGCCTATGACCAAACAAAACGGTACTCGTATTGTCAAAGTCATGGTTTTAATAAATAATCGAGAAATAAAATTAAAATTAAATAAAACTCTACCTCAACTATGAAATAACTAACATATGCCTTAACGCTAACAAAATGATGCTTATGCTTTAACAAATCGTCCATCTTAAGCGATTACTTAAACATAAACTCAATGCGAAAATCATTCATAAAATCCTAAAATCTCACTCCGACAAAATCAATTCGTCAAAATGACTCCTGTTAACGGCTCTACAATGTCATAAACCTCAATTTCCATGAAGATCCGAAGCTTCGCAACCTAAAAATCGGATTTCATGGCTCAATTTCCCAAAATTCCGAAATTGAATCCTAAACCAGAAATATATTTTGATTGGACAAATGAGGATGCGAATACTCATCAAGCGTTGCGTTACATTGATGAGTTAACTTGGCGAGGTCGTGCAGTGCGCACTTGCGCTCCCTCTTTTCCTTCTCTCTCCTTTTTCTCCTTCTTTCCCCAAACAGCTTCGAGATCAGCGTCCCACTTTCTGTCCTTTTTCACTTTTTTTTTACTTCTTTTCTCGTTCTTTCCCAAACAGCTTCGGGCTCGGCGTCCACTTTCTCTCATTTTTCACGTTTTTTTGCACTTCTTTTCTCGTTCTTTCCCAAACAGCTTCCGGCTCAGCGCCCACTTTCTCTCCCTCCTGTCACTTATTTGACTTTTCAATCCTCTTCTTTTCTTCCTTTTTTTTTAAAACACAAGTGGGTTCCACCACCTATTAGACTTGATTAAAGAAGATATAACTCCGATGCGCTTGCGGGATGGGCAAGAGTTATTTCGAGTGATTATCGTGGGCGCATGAGTGTAATACTGATATTATGGCTCTCACCTATCAGTTTTCATCTACTATGATCTTTGAAAATTTGGCATTTTGACAGGCCATATCCTAGCTACAAGCAAAGTTCAATGTTTTCAGAATAAATTCTTTCATGTGCCATTTTCAGTCACATCTACCAAAGGGATAAAGATCATGTTTTCCTCCAATTAGTGAGGGAGGAAAAAAAATGAAGCGAAAAGATATTAACAATCGTTCGAGGCCATACCAAAAATTAGAATGAAGAGTTCAAATCATAGCTAGATAGTCAAAAGCATTAACCAGGAGTACATGGGATAGATTGACTAAATATTACGTCGGACTAAAATGGACCTTAAGCAAGTAGGGTGCCTTTCACTATCAACAGTGGATCAATCAGAATCTGCTGCAAATCGTAGCAAGTGCATGATGCACTTCACGAAGTAGAGATGAGCTCCTCGAGG
The DNA here is from genome assembly GCA_014182895.1 of Angophora floribunda. Classification (NCBI taxonomy): domain Eukaryota; kingdom Viridiplantae; phylum Streptophyta; class Magnoliopsida; order Myrtales; family Myrtaceae; genus Angophora; species Angophora floribunda. The sequence goes on from CM024707.1 coordinate 8,768,656, forward strand.
ACCTTGAAATCGGCCGCGGCACTCCCATGAGGCCCAGCAGCCTCCACCAATCTCTCCCTCAACTCGCCTACTTTCTTCCTCATTTCCTTCCCTTCCTCGCTCCTCAGCACCACCTCCAATGCCTTCTCCATCCCACTCTTCGTTATGATCCCACCTTCCACCTTCACTCCAATCTTCCACACTTCCTCTATCATCCTCCCGTTCATCATGTTGTCCGCCCAGAACGGCTTGCATACCATCGGCACGCCCCCAGCCACGCTCTCGAACACCGAGTTGTACCCGCAGTGCGTCACGTAGACCCCGCACGCCGGGTGGCTCAGCACTTGGCCCTGCGGAGCCCAGGGGACGAATTTCCCGTACGCTCTCGTCCGCTCCTGGAGCCCCTCGGGCAAGGACGCCATCACGTGCTCCTTGAGTGACCACAGAATGGGGTCCTAGTGGACTCCAAGGCTTCCCCGAGAGCTGATACCTCGCTCGGCGACGGCGTTGCCACCGTCCCGAAGCATATGTACGCCACTGACCGAGGGTCTCTGGCGTCGAGCCACGTCAAGCAACCTGTAGTGTCGGAGGCAGAGCTCGACGGCAGCGGCGGCGGGGGGAATGACACGGTGAGGCACCCCACTTGGAGGAGCATCTTGAACTTGGACTTCAGGTCGGCTATCAGAGGTGTCGGGTTCACTTCCATATAGGAGTTCATGACGACGGCGGTGGCTCCACGCGGGAGCACACGCCCCATCTCGCGCAGCAGGCACGCAATCCTTGATGTATCCTGATCATCGATTATCTCATTTGGTATATCTGAAATGCGCATCATGGATAGTCCTGGAACTACTCCGAGGCTCCCGTCGTTGTCGCCGTCGGTGGCAGTGCCACCGCCGGAGGATCCGCGAAGGAGCTCACCGATGACGTCAATGTACACATGGGCCGCCAACGCATACGGAGCGGGGACCCAGAGGGTTACCCAGGGCACCTGCATTTTCTCTGCCATGTCGCATGCGAAAATCAAGAAAGCGTCGGTCAGTAAGCAGCTCACCTTCTTCTTCGCATCTCGCTCCGCGGCGTCAACCCCCGCTCCAAAACTCTCCGGCGCGGCTTTCAGGAAAAACTCCACATGTTCTCTCGGATGCTTCGCCGGCCCATGGTGGCCGTCCTGCAAGCCGTCGTTGACGTCATAGACTCGGACGTTGGTGGGTAGCTCAGCCCTCGACGGCGGAGGGAAAATGACGCCGTTCGACTTGGCCGTGTTCAAGAAAGAGAAGTGGACGTGCGGGGCGGCCGTAGCAAGCTTGAGGAGCAGGTTGGCGATTGGCCAAGGGTGGCTGCCGAATGGGAAGGCGAGGACGGCGACGTGCTTTTCCGACGACATGGTGGTTCGGATTTGTAATCTTTTCTCACGTGGTAAGTTGTGTCTGTCGTAGTTCGATGAAACTTGAGAATCCCAAAGAGTTCGCTTTTTGGACGCTTATATAGGGTTGAACGAGGTAACCTAACGAGGTCTGCGACCTACATCGTCAGTGTCCTGCGCGAGCAATTACTCGCTCCCTGACTCCACAGGGGACAATATTATTATGATGTAAATATAAGGTGTGTTAGAAAACTATCGTATCGAATAATTTATATGATGCGAAGTAATTAATATGTCATAATTAATCTATAATTTATTAGTTTAAGTTTTTGATTGAATACAGATTTAACTAAATATATTCACGTGCTCGGATTTGAGCTCTTTCTTAATGATCTCTATGAAGAATGTATTAGGCTTTTGCTTTATGCTCCTAACAAATAATATCAGATCCGATATTATTGTTTCCAATAATTTATTGACTTAATCTTTTAAGTGAAAATGGCCTGAACTAGATATGTTAAGGGGTTCGGAGGCTTAGACTCGGGTTTCCTCTTGACGATTTCCCCAAATATAGGTATTAGGTTCCTTCTTAACAATTCGATTGAATGTGAGTCCAACTGAGTGTATAAACGGGCTTGAAGGTTCGGACTTGGACTCTCTCTTAGTGATTTCCCCGAGTATAGATATCAAGTTTCTTTTGCTATGTGCTCCAACTTTAAGTCACAAACTCTTAAAAGAGTGAGCTCAACAATGATTTATAATTATTTATTATTTGATTTTTTTCAGAATATATTATAATTCTCACAGTATTAAAGATTGAATGATTTATTATTTGATTTTTTATAATTCAGATTATATTATTATTATCACAATAAATTACGGACAATCACACAATCATTTTTTTTATCCCTTATCAAGTGACGTCTGTGCTCGACAGAAGGGAATGAACGACTTTTTTACCTTCTTCCCACAGGAAAAATAAAACTATCATATTATTCGAATCTCATATAATCACAAAAAGAATTCGTGCACAAATTTACGTGTCCAAAGTGGGCCCAAATTCACGCTGTCGGCGAGCAATAAATGCGAGCGAAAGTCATGGCTCCTGACGGGCCGCCCGGAAGAGATAAATGAGAGGAGACTAAAAAAAGGGTGGGTTTCAGAGAGAAAACCTTGCCTTTTCGGAGACATCTGATAAAAAAAGAAAGAAAACCTAGGACCCATTTTCTTAAGCAAGAAAAAGTACCAAAAAAAAAAAAAAACCGCCATCCCCATGCGCCGCAGCGCTCGCCGTTGAGGAAGTCAGGCACGAAGTCCGTCGTGACAGGCCCGGCGACAATGGCGACCGCATCGAAGAAGGGCTCCAAAGGGACCCGCATGTGGCTGCAGGCGAGGCGGTTGCGGTTGGCAGAATGCACTTCTGCTACGCATGCGGCGCCATCGTGTGCTTCAGCTCAAGCGCAACAATGAGTGCTCCGGCAAGTGCTCGAGCTCGCGGAAGCCATGGCCGTCCGAGCTTCAGGCATCAGGCTGTGGATGTTCCATGGGAAAAAAGTAGGGAGGGAGGAGAGAGGAAAATTAATGCAAGATGGCCCAAAGTGATTGGTGTCTGATGAATGGACTTCTCACTCATTGTGTACCTAATATTTTCTCGATAATGGGAGCGTGGAATCGCCATCACACTGAACAAATGGGGACCGACATCAAGATAACTTGACGAATTGACAACTTTATATTATCAACCACAAAATTGGGACCATAATAATGTCCGAATTTATATTGGGTCCACGTGGCTTGCAATTCCACGTTATGCCATCTGCCCACCCGTCAATTGACGTAGCTGGCGCATGGGCGGCCCGGGGCCCGCTGGTCAACATCACCATATTGCGCGCGAGTAATAGTGCTCTGACTATGCAGTAGACAATATAAGTTCAAATAATACAGATAGTCCTTAGACTCTGACCGGACGTGGGGAATTTTAATTCGTACGATTCAATTCATTCATGACGTTTAATCTAGTTCCTGAAATTTCTATTTGTTCGATATGTTGACGCATAAATTTTAAAGACTTAATTAGACATTTATTGCATAGAAAAATTATGAATCGAAGTCAATTCCTAAACAAATATATTAGTCAAATTGTTTATAGATATTAGGAGGTTTTTAATTAAGCCCGTGTAATTGTATTGGAGTTAATGGAGGGAGGTTTCGAGCTTAATTGAATTAATTGATCTAAGCCGATAAGGTGAAAAATCAAATTGAGCCTACTAAATCTTCAAGGTGGCTGAAAAATTGTAGATAGGAGGTGACAAGTTAGATTTAATTTCTTAATAGTAAACTTAGAGAACAATTAAACTTGTATTGTGCACGATTTAAATCATGAGAGATAATCGGAGAGTTTCCTATTGTTAAAGATAGGGTACATTTCTAAGAGTCCAAGACAGGAAGATAAGGGATGTTGATCTTAAAGAAAACCCTAGACTTTCACCTCAAAGGGGTTGACAATACACAATAGAAAAAGAAAAAGGACACAAGAGAGTTACACACACAAAAAACATGTACACACAAGCTCTCTCTCGCGGCCCTCAAAATAATTCCAACACGCAATTTCACGAAATCATTTGAGTGCGCATTTGCTAACTATTGGATCGCGCTCAAACTTTATGGTGCGTACAGTAAGACATTGCTCTTGAGTTTGCCCATGAGATTGATGAGAAAATATCAGTAACTATGTACCTGGTGGAGAAAACTGAACCGTCGGACTCGTGGATCAAGCTGGAGAGTTCAACACACGGTCTCGCGAAAATAATAAGGCTGCATATGATCCCACAAAACATGCAATGTTGTTTCCACTAAAGATTCATGATGTGAACAGTAAAGATTACCTCCCAAATTGCGAGACGTCCTTAACTCATTGATTAATAAGCATTTATGCGCCGCCAGCTAAAGGAAGGCTCTAATCTTGTGTCATTTATTAATATGGTCAGACCAATTGGGACCACAATACATATCGAATTGATGTTGGGTCCACAAACCATGCAATTCCTCCTTCGACCAACTTTTCATAGGCGACAAAGCTTTTGCCTTTGGGGCCATACGGTGGTAATGAAGTTGACATGGTTGACGACGACTCGTAGCTTCGTTGGCTGGTTTCGTGCATGAGTCTCTCTGATTTTCCCGCAAAGAATATCTCGATTCTTTTCTTTGTCCATCCTCAGTTTTCCGAATTTTCGCAGTAATGCTCTTACCGCAAACTATTTTTCGTTCTCTGGTGTATTTGTCTTTGCTTAATAAAAGTAAATAAATAAAACCTTGTACCTTCCCACAAAGACATCAATCAAATTTTGGATGAGCTATTATCCATTACATCAAAAAAATTCTATTAATTATAAAAAAATTTAGGTACTATGAAATAAAAGAAGGAATCAAGGCGCGTACAGTCTCTCCATCTCTTTCGCTCCCCCTCTCCCCATGACCATCGCCTTTACCTCGCTTTCTCTCGTACACAAATGGGCCCGGTGTGTAGCTCTGGCTAGCACACAGCCATCTTTGTGGTCGTCGTGCTTACACGACGATCCGACATTGGCCACAACCCTAGGCCCTAGGCAACAGTGACCATCGTGCTCACTGCTTCGTGGGGCTCATATTTAGACCACAACTTGGTCTAATTTAATTAATTAAAATCATGTGAAGAATAGGAATATACGGAGAAGGGAACCCGAAGAAATTATCATCAATTTAGATAGGGTTTTACTAACATGATAATTTTTGAATTATTATTAGAATAATAGCATATCATGAGCCACAATTTTTTAAAAAAGTGAACCTCACAACGATTTTTTATTATTTATTATTTATTTCTTTGTGGCCCAAAACATGCTCTTATTTTCATGGTATATTAAGGGCATTCACATAAGTATTTCTCATTTAAATAAACCTAAAAAATACATACTCACATGGTGACTATTTCTTTTGGGATAATTACTTTAAAAGTTCCAAACATATTGTACAGATGTTAATTCAATCTCAAACCTTCAATTTGGCAGTTCTAAACTTTTTTACAATTTGCCAATATAGTCCTTTAGGCCAATTGCTGGAAATCAATCACTGGGATTTGCCCTAATAGCCACAATTTCCACATGGGAAAGAAAATGTGGAGGGTTCGAATTCCCATCTTATTAAGGGGATTGGGGTGAAGAAGATTATGTTTCAAATGTATATTTCAACTCACACGCTCTGTAAGAATGCAAGACAAAAATCTAAGAGTGAAAGTTAAAGTAAAAGTAGAGTAAAACCAACAAAAAAAAAAATTGTCAGAATTTGCTAATGTGAATGTCGGTTGCCTTACTTGGTATAACCGATAGTGACATAGACAATTTTTGTAATTTTAAAAAAAAAATTGTGAAGTTTTTATATGTTTTTATATTCTTGCTTATGCATTTTGGGTTTTTTTTTTAAATTTTCAGTAATTTATTTATTATTTTGATTATTAAGTGTTGCATTATTAATTGTGCACCTACATGATTTTCCCTCACATGTTAGTGATTTATGACTAAAATCAATAAAGACTGCATGCAAAACATTTTAAATAAAAGAGAAAATGTATTGAAAGGGTGTTTGATTAATATGGCATATCAAAGTCTCCGTATTCAAAATATCCGGCTCACAAAATTAAGGCATACTCCCATGTCTTACATAGGTGTCTAATTGACCCATAGTTTATTATTGGTAGATCCAAAAGGTAAGGTTAATTATGAAATTAAATTGAGATCATAAGTTGCAATTGGCATAGGTTTGATAGAGCTAGTGCTAAGTATAAACACTATCTCCTTGAGAGTAATCATTCATGCCCGCTTGGTAATTTACTAACTTTCCCTTTCCCTTGGTGTTTCACCTTGAGTCAAATCTATCACTATCACTCCAGGTTTTGACCGATAGAATTGAGAATGAAATTGCATTCTATCTCAACCTAATTACATATCAAACAAGTTAACAAATTTATATACCAAGTGAAAGCTATCTTAGACAAAAACAAATCAAATAATCTAAGCCTTTGACATTCATTTGTGCACGCCTCACCACATTGAGCCAAAAACCGACCAATATGCTCCACGGCCAATTTCGCCAATAAAAATGGCAAAGTCAAGCATCTTAAATGCCCCAGGATAGGGAACATCATCGACCCAATCCAAATGTGGTTTTCTATAAACGGGCACGACAACCCCTCCATCAGCTCCTAAGTGTTGTAGTACCACATCGACTACTTGTTCAATCCGTTGTTGATACATTTAACCATCCTAGCCCCAAGGAGAAAATGGAGATCTAGCCTAATTATCCAAATTGGGATTAATAGATAAGTTAGGCCTCTATGAAATATTCCCTATATCTAGTGGAATCACCATACTAAATGGCATCACAATATCATTATTTAGTATTGGTCCAACTAGTCTAATATTAAACATTGGGGTTTGCTCCAGTAGTCATCCTTCCCACATGGAAAAGGAGAGGTGACGAGTTCAAATCCCCACATTTTAAAAGGGGTTGAGATAATGATGATTTAGTTTCAAATTTGGATTTGGATTTCCATGCCCCAGGAAGGAGGTAGGGCAAAAGTCTGTGAATCAAAGTCAAAATAAAAATAAATTATGACCGACTAAAAAAAAACTAGCCTAATATTTCCACATTTGGCAAACGCTTGCTCTTTTGAACATTTTGATTTGTCAAATTATCATCATCATCACGAGGGTTAGCCTGAGCAAAATTAAGTTGATCATTTCCATCGATAGACCCAACCACTTCTGCATTATATTGACCTTGACCAGAAGTTTCGGGCCTTTTCAAAATTCTCACGGGCGGTCGAATTACTTGGCCCAAACTACCAACATTATTAAACTGAGCAGGAGTTAAAGAAACATACCCAAAAACTACCGAATTCCTTGTACTAGAAATGGATGGTTGGATGACCTTGGCCTAGAGATGACGTCATTAACAGCATTAACGATCTAGGCCTGATAACGTTAGAAATGTGCCTCATGCAATTGTTTGGCAAAATCCCTTTGTTGTCTCTAGAACAAATTGCGCATAGTAGCCATCGTAGTTGAATTTGGCTCCACTTCTCTCCTTTGGTCCTCCTCGAGATGCCGTGGAATGTTGGCATTCCATCTTGGATTTGTTCCCCCGCTTGAGTAACCGACAACTCAAAACATACAGCCCTCTATTGCCATGATGCGGAACAGGTTGTTGCCAGCGGCATTACCAGGCTCTTGCTGATTGCTAGTCCTTGCCAACGTACTTTCCTTGAAACAGACCATAGTGGTCTCACTAGGCATACTTAAAAGATGTTTCATTAAAAATTGGAATTTGGCCAAAATAGTGAAAAACCTTTCCCCAAGGTTGATCTCTCCTTTATTAGATAGATTTAATGGTGATTTCAAACAGATACTCTTTTATGGGAGAGTACTAGAAGTGGGCATTTCTTTGTTAAGTCAACGTGTGAGGTAATCAATTGGGGCAAGCAATCAAGAATCTGGCAATATATGGTCCACAATTTGGAAGTGGAAGGGACCTCAACATATTGGAGCTTTTCTCTGGCTATTTGCTCAAAAGCAACTGTTGACTAATGAATTGAAGATGTCTCGCAACTTGGAGGAAATCCTTATTGCTTGAGATGGGAGTCTCATGTGGAAACAATTTCACATGTTCTAAGGGATTGTCCAATTGTTCGTAGGATATAGCTTGAGTTTGTCCCACAACAATATTTGAGACAATTCTTCTCAATGAATTCTTCGCAATGGTTGAATTTGAATCTCACAAGTAAGGGACGATAAAATTTTCATCAAGAGTGGAGCATAATCTTTGCAGTAGATGTGTGGTTGTCTTGGTAATGTAGAAACAAGTCACTTTTCTCGGACAACTTTGTTTTCCCTTCAAATCTAGTGCAAATAATTTGGTCATACACAATCAAAATCATTAAAGGTTCATCTGTGAATAACTCAATGTTAAATGGATCATGCATGGTTAAGTGGATCATGCATTTCTCCGATTTTAATCAAATGGGATCATCCACCTTCTAGGTGGATCAAACTAAACACCGATGAGGCCTCCAAAGGCAACTCAGGACTTGTTGGTGCAGGGGGTTCATGTAGAAATAAAAGGGGGGACTATATTGGTGGTTTTGCCTCATTCATACATATTCATCATAAATAGAATTTTGAACTTTGTGGTTGGGACTCAATTGAGATAGCTAATAGAAATCACCTAGATGGGGTGAATAGGTGATTATAGGAAAATATAAAACTTTTGCAAAATAAATTATTTTGAGGAATAAAAGTCTCAATAATAATAGACATAGAAACAAAACTGTTCAAGCTTGATCCAAACGTTTGAAATATTCAAACAATGTGCAGTAAATAAAATGCAGTAGAACCTAAGGGATAAGAGAAATTGCACACAAGCTTTACAAAAATTCAGCTTAGGCCAAACCCATGTTCACTATCCCACGCTAACACCCAATAGGCTGAATTTTACTATATGCTCAAAGAGTAATTACAGTCTGAGTGAAATGTTTTGTAAAAGAATCTCACAAATTCACTCAACCTTGTGTTCCTCACTCTTTTCTCACAATTTTGAGCCCAAAGAAGACAAGTAAAAAATTTCAAATAGCACTCAAAGTTTGGAATTTTAGATTTTGGATCACATATCTTATCCTCTATGACTTTTTTGTCTCCTTAAATACTTCTCCATCTCATTGTTGAATCTAATCACCCATACAATCATATTATAGGTTTCCATAGATGAGTCTCTTCAATTAGCAAAAAACTTGTCTTATAGAATTTGATTACCAATCATCGATTGATAAAACCAAATATATTTAGGCATGAAATCTAATTGTGGTTACTAGCCATTAGAGATATAAATCAAGTTCTGGAATATAGAATTTGAATCTTCAATACTTCATCTAGATGGCATGTTAGAATTAGAATAGTATATCTATCTGTATGAACTCCATACATAAGTCTCAATAATGTACCTATTTTCAAATGCATCAAGCATTATTTATTAGAACAAGTATATTTCTGGATAGGTTTGTCAACTTCAAAATCAATTGGGAGTTTTCTCCAACATCAACTTCATAAAACAACTCAAACTTCATAAGATCATTATTAAGATTGACTCTAAAGCCATGAATAATCTTCTTAGTTCAAAGCATATGATTGATAATAATGGCCCTACTTTGCTTAAAGATATCATAAGATTGTTGTGCTCTCAATTTGAGTTTAAAGTGCAACACAACTTTCAAAAAGGAAATCATTCTATTGACCAGCTTTTTAATCTTGAAAACAACAAGCACTTGAATACTAGTTTCTTTTCATTACCTCCCGTGGATTTATTTCATATTTTATTAAGGATAGTAGATTTATGACATTAAATTTTTGTATTTGGTTTTAACCCTTTTTTCATACAAAACAAAAGACATTGATAAATTGAAAAAGTACATAGAGAATTTGTGTCATTGATGATTGATGACGATCCTATAATTACACACACATAAAATAATCCCTCATTGTAACTTCCCTATAACCGCCTATTAATAGTTATTAAAAGACTTTTCACTAGAAAATGGGAATTGACCCAATTAGTGAAAAACATTTCACCAAAAGTTGATCCCTAGTATTTTATTTGATGGATTCAATGGTGATTTCAAACAGGAATTGAATTTGTCTAACAAGGATGAAGAATAATAAATTCAAAGGAAAAAGACTGCAAATTGAAAAGACATTAATGAACTGGACAAGCACATAGAGAATTCATGTTATTGATGATGGATATGATCTTATACTCACACACAATCCCAAGTTGTAACCACCCTGCAACCGCCTATTTGTATCCATCATCAATACGGGAGAGTTTCGTATCATAGCTAGATCGTCGAAAAAGCTTTAACCATGAGTACAAGAAACCAATTTACTAGATACTGTGTCGGACTAGGACATTTTAAGCAATTAGGGCAATCCAACTTTGCTGCAAATTGGAGCCATTGCATCTTGCACTTCATGAAGTAGAGATGAGCTCCACGAGGGCCTTGACATCAGCCTCAGTACTACCATGAGGCCCAGCAGCCTCCACCAATCTCTCCCTCAACTCACCGACTTTCTTCCTCATTTCCTTGCCTTCCTCGCCCCTCAAGACCACCTCCAATGCCTTCTCCATCCTATCCTTCGTTATGATCCTGCCTCCTACTTTCACTCCGATCCCCCACACTTCCTCTATCATCCTCCCGTTCATCATGTTGTCCGCCCAGCACGGCTTGCATACCATCGGCACGCCCCCTGCCACGCTCTCGAACACTGAGTTGTACCCGCAGTGCGTCACGTAGACCCCGCACGCCGGGTGGCTCAGTACCTGGCCCTGCGGAGCCCAGGGGACGAATTTCCCGTACGCTCTCGTCCGCTCCTGGAGCCCCTCGGGCAAATAAGCCATCAGGTGCTCCTTGAGGGACCATAGAAATGGGGTCTCAGTGGATTCCAAGGCTTCTCCAAGAGCCGATACCTCGCTTGGCGATGGTGTTGCAATCGTCCCGAAGCATATGTACGCCACAGACCGAGGGTCTCTAGCGTCGAGCCACGTCAAGCAACCGGTAGTGTCAGAGATGGAGCTCTGTGGCGGCGGCGGGGGAACGACACCGTGAGGCACCCCACTTGGAGGAGGATCTTGAACTTGGACTTCAGGTCGGCTATCAGAGGTGTTGGGTTCGCTTCCGCATAGGAGTTCAAGACGACGGCGGCAGCACCACGGGGAAGCAGACGCCCCATCTCGCGCAGCATGCACGCGATCCTCGAAGTGTCCCGATCATTGACCATCTCATTCGGTAAATCTGAAATGTGCATCATGGATAATCCTGGAATTACTCCGAGGCTCTTGTCGTTATTGTCGTCGGTGGAGGCATCACCGCCGGAGGATTCACGACGGAGCTCGTTGATGACGTCAATGTACACGTGGGCCGCCAACACGGACGGAGAGGGGACCCAAAGCGTCACCCAGGGAACCTGCATTTTCTCCGCCATTTCGCATGCGAAAATCAAGATAGCGTCGGTCAATAAACAGCTCACCTTCGTCCCCGCATCTTGCTCCGCGGCGTCAACAACCGCTCCAAAACTCTCCGGCGCTGCTTTCAGGAACGAGCTTACGAGTTCTCCTGGATGCTTCATCGGACCATGGTGGTCGTCTGGCGAGCTGTCTCCGACATCATAGACTTGGACATTGGGGGGTAGCTCGGCTCTCGACGGCAGAGGGAAAATGACCCCATTGGACTTGGCCGTGTTCAGGAAAGAGAAGTGGAAGTCCGGGGCGGCCGTAGCGAGCTTGAGCGTGAGGTTGGCGAGGGGCCAAGGGTGGCTGCCAAACGGGAAGGCGAGGACAGCGACGTGCCTTCCCAGCGACGCCATGATCTTTGTAATTTTTTACGCCGGAAGTTGGGTTGAAGGTCGAGGAAATTGGTGATCTGCAAAGGACCTTAACAAGAGGAATGCCCAATCATGTGGCTGTACGAGGTCTGCAAGCTACATTGTTGGTATCGTGCATGAACAATTAAGGACGCACGGATCCCTATAGTGCCAAAACATGACATAGAATGACACTTAAGTGCCAAAAATTATAAAATGTACACTTAAAATGTCAAAATCGGAGAAAAAAAAAATCGGTTAAATGTCAACAGCAAGAAAATCCGGCCAAAACGCATATGTGGCATTTTTTGACAACAAACTATATTGAGATGACAATTATTAAAAAAAAAAAAACACATGTGGCCTATGAAATTTTTCCGACGTGAACTTAAAAAATATACATGGACTCACGACTTGGCCAAGCTAAACGACGTCGTTTTTCCTTGTGCTAAACGACGTCATTTAGCTTACTTTGGCTAAACACATCAGCTGATTCCCTTAGCCGGCCATCTCTACACTCACTCTTGTCTTCGTCACTATTCATCTTCACAAGGGTACTTCATCGCTCACTGTCTTCGCTTGTCATCATTGCTCACCATCGTTGCTCACCATCATTCGCTCGCTAAGGTTTGTCATTTTCTCTCCCTATGGTATAAAATTATGGCTCAAAATCGTCCATGAGGACTCCGATAGAAAATTTGGGACTCGGCTGTGAAATGTGAGGTTTGACTAGAAAATGTAGGGCTTGAATGGTATTTGTCGCGACCTGAATTTTTTGAAAATAATAATATATATAATAATACAGGTTTAGGGGTATTGTTAATTTCAGGCTGACGGCCCTTACTTAACTTGGGCTCTCTCAAGCCCATACCCCGCAAGACGTTGGGTATTCATAAAAAAAAAAAAAAATTCAAACAAGGAGTTGCTACTAGTTTATTGAGGTTGACTAGGAGCCGAGTGAGACATGGGAGCATGTCTCACATTTACGCAATCATAGGGTCTAGGTCGGGACTTGATTACGTTAGTCATGCGACTAACGCCATTTCGGTACCTAACTTAATTGTGTGTTAACTAAAGACATGGCAACACATTTAAAAAAAAAAAACCTATTGTAGAGCCCTAAAGGCTTATTCAATTTTGATCTTTTTTTTCTTTTCTGAGGGTTTTCTGAATTTTTGCAATTTTTTCTGATTTTTCTGAATTTTTTTGAATTTTTATGCTTTTTAATATTTTTAATATTTTCGAATTTCCTGAAATTAAAGAAAACAAACTTTTCAATTTTTTTGTATTTTTTAGCTTTTTTGAAAATTTTAAAGAAGAAAATTTATTACTATTTTTTTTGGGATTTTTTTTTTTTTTTTTTTGGAATTTTTGAATATTCAAAAAGAAAGAAAAATTAAATTAAATTTTTTTAATTTTTAATGATTTTCGAAAAGAAAATTTTAATATTTTTAAAGATTTTTAAATTTTTAGATTGATTTTTCTTTATTATTTTTGTTAAAAAAGTGATTCGGACCGGGTCGGGTGACTCGGCCCTACTAGACCGACCCGGACCCTATCGGTCTGGGCCGGAGCAATGACCGGGCTAGCCAAACGGTCCGGTCGAAATTTTTTTTTTAAAAAAATGGCCCATTAACAATAAAAATTAAAAAACAGCCCATTTCCTATTTATAAAAAATTCAGCCCAAAATCGAACCTAAGTCCACTCAAGAGGATAAGTTCAACCCACGCCCCCTCCTATTCTTATTTTCGGCCCGGCCTTTTTCTTTTCTTTCTTTTTTCTATTTTTTTATTCTTCTTTTTTTTCTCACATGTTTTGTCTTTTTTTGTATGTATTTTCTCTCTCCTGCATCGTCTTCAACCTCCGCGACCTGCATGCCCGACGTTGAGCGCCGCTGTGAGACCTCACTGACCCTAAAAGGGGTCGCCCTAGCATCGTCCGGCGTCGACCATTCCATTCGACCGACACAAGACGCCGTTGGCGATGACCTCCAGCGATCTTGAAAGCTCGTCGTCGCCGGAAAAATAAAAACATCTCTTTTCAACTCCAAAACGTGCAGAAATCACATGAAACTAACTAAAATGCTAAGAGAAACACGATATCAAGCCATATACAGTCAAAGATCTGCAAAAACAGGTCGTCGAGGATGGATTAAACCAAGAAATTTTCCGGGTTTCATTCGGGCATTTCATGGAACAGCTTTCATGCATGAACAAAAACGGGGCTATTCGACTCGAGCCGACCTGAGGTCGAGACCGAACTCTTATCTAGCCATACTAATATGCTCAGAGATGCGAAAGAAGGGTCGATAGGGGCCGGAACTTGCACAAACTGGTCGGCGCGAGCTCCGGCCCACCACCTGCAAAAACAGAACAGGAATGTGTCTCGAGGAGACCTACCTGGTTCAGACGGAGCTTCGCGGTTGGCAACGACGGGCGGACGAGTCTCCGGCAATGGCGAATTGTTCCTGGATCCCTCCTAGTTCGCCCTCTCCACTCTTTTTTCTTGCTGGTTTCGCTTTTGGCTCTTCAAGTTCTCTATTCTCCGGCGCCGGAGCTGAGGCACGGCAGGGGGAAACGTCGGCGATGGATCAGGTGTGGCCGTCCGTCATTCTCTCCCTCTGTTCGCCCTCTTCTCCTCTCTCCCTTCCTCTTTTTTCTTGGTTTTCTTTTTCTTTTGACTAGAATAGCTGCTCTCCCCCTTCTATCGATCCTCCCCTTGCTCCTCCATAACCGAATTCCCTGCTGCCCTCTCTCCACGTGACAGCGTGGCAAGGGACGATTCCCTTGCTCGCGTCACGTGGCTGACGTCAGCCAAAGGGGCAATGTCCAGAGAGACGACGTCGTCGAGTGTTACTGCTACGTGTGTTTGTGCGTTGTGTGCGTGTGTGTGGGGAAGAAAAGAAAATGAGAGGTGATGGGCTAGGCTGAAAATAAATGGGTAGAGGGGCTGAGCCTAAAAGAAATGAGAATAAGGCTAGGAAAGAAATAAAAGTGGGCTGGGCTGAGCCAGCCCACTCGAAAATAATAATAATTTTTTTCGACTTCTTTTTTTTGAATTTTTTCGATTTTTTTTATCAAATTTGTTATCTTTTCTAGAAATTAATAAGTATTTATAGATGCAAATTAAATAGGCATATAAAATAAAGTAACCAAAAAATTCGGGTGTCAACAGTATTGTGATAGACGATTTAGGGCTCAGATGTAGTGTTAGAGTAATTGAATGATTCACATTGGCAATTTAGGGCTTAGCCGAGAAAAAATTAGGACAAGTATTCTATTGTGATGTGTGATTTAGGACTCGGATATGATATTATGAGATGCGATGGTATTTTTAGGGCTCTATTAGATATTGTAATGTGCGAGGGTATTTTTAAGGCTCCGACAAGATATTCTGTGATATGCGAGGGCGATTTCTAGGGCTTGGAGTGATTGTTGTAGAGACCTCTAGTCATTTTGTAATCGAAATATTGAAATGGGTATCATGGGGGAGTTGTCATTGTTGTGGAGACCTTTATTTGTTGGTCATTTTATAATGAAAGTAACTGTTGTGGGATGCTCGTCTCTTTCTTCAAAAAAATGTATGAGAGTATGGGGATATCCATGCGCAATTACAATTGTCTATTATCTCTTGTCGATGTGATCCCAAAAAGTTAATTGTTTTCTTTTTTTCTTACTTACATAAATGGCTTGTGATAAATATTATGTTGTTGTTATTGTTTGCTACAAAAGAAACTTTGTCATTAGGGAGGATGAGTGGGAGTATGAGGGGGAAATGAGGGCACTATTTTTGTCGAAGTACAGAAGGCATCTTATATTGGATTTGTTAGGGATATGTGATATATTTTCCTTGCAAAATATAGAAGTTGTCATATTGTGTTCTAGGGAAGAGTTTGAGAGATAGTTTGAGAAACTTAGAAGATGATAAAGGATTTAGAAATATTTTATCCCATTATCTTCATGATGAAGAAGTGAAAGTATACGTTGAATGCAATAGATAGTCTAAGGACGAAGATGATGATGGAGAGAGCACCAAAGTAGGAGAAGGGGGAGAAGGTAGGGATGAAGGACAATGGGATGAACCTGAGCATGGAACTTAAAATTCGAAGGAGTTCTCACCTAGAACTTAAAATTTGCGCAAATTAAATAAGTTAATGATAATAGAACAATCGTACACTGAATCTGATTGGGAACATAGTGAACTTTTGTTTCGGTGCCTTTTGTTAAATTATCATTAATTCAGTTTGTTTTTACTGCAAATTAAATGTATGTGTTTATGTGAAAATTGTGCTAGTGTTGATTATGCATTTATTATGTCATTGTGTAGTAACAATTGATTATAACTTTGGCATCCAAAACCATTATGGTTGACCTCAATAAGGGTGAGAAGCTGAATGGTGACAATTATGATATTTAGCATCGAAAAATTCAGTACATCTTTAAGGAGCAAGAGATCCATACCATAGATGAACCTGAGCATGGAATTTTAGCTCAATGCAAAAGAGATCAAGAAGCTTACCAAGCTTGAAAAAAAAAATAGCATTGCTCGCATTACGTTGCTGAGCAGTATGCAAAATGATCTTATGTGTGAATTTGAAGGTTATAATAAAGTTCAAGCGATTTGAATTGCCTTGAAAGATAAATTTGGAGGTACGTTTGCTACTAAGTTAAGGAGACTCACTATCAAATTTGACACATACCGAAAGCGCCCAAATCTAATAATGAGGCAGCATTTTCGCAAGATGTCAAACATGATCCATGAGCTTAAGTCGGCAAGTCACACCCTTACTGATGAACAGCAAATTCAAGCTATTATAAGGTCTCTTCTTGACAGTTGGAGGCAAATGAAAATCATTATTTTTACGATATAGCACGTCATTTGGAATTAAAGGATAAGCGCCTAGAGACTACAAAATTCTATACCCATGCTTATGTTGCTGAATCGAGTTCGCGCAAAGTTTTGAGCTTCAAGCATAAGAGGAACCGAAAATTCAATAATAAAGGGAATGAGGCTAATGAGGCATCCAAGAGAGCTAAGGCCCTCCAACGCAAGAAGCGTGGTGAAAAGAAGGATAAAGCTAAGATGAAGTGTTATAATTGTAGTAAACTAAATCACTTTGCTCGTGAATGCACTAAGCCAAAAGAGGTATCACATTTCTCCATTACTTAAAGTAATGTTTTTGTTTCTAGCACTGTAATGCTTGTTGAATCTCATCCTATGTAGACTGCAGACTCGGGAGCAATAAACCACGTAGCTAGAGACCAATGAGCATTTGTGAAGTATTGTTGAATACAACTTGGAAGAAAATGAATATATGTTGAAAACAACTCAATAGTTGAAGTGAAGGATATCGGCATATGTAAATTAACCTTACATGGTGATCGAAACCTATTCCTACATGATGTCCTCTATGCTCCAGATATTCGACAAAACTTGGTTTCAATTGCTATCATTCTAAGCTTAGATTATGTATTGAATTTCCATGATACTTGTATTGACATTTTATTTGGAATAGTTTATTACGGTTCTAGTTATGTATTAGATGGTTTTATGTAGGGGTGTAAATGGTTCGGTTCGGCAATGAACCGAACCGAACCGAACCGAAATTTTGGTTCGGTTCAGTTCGTTTTTCGGTTTTTCCTGACTTTTTTTTCAAATTTAACATCAATTACGCTGTAAATCACGGTCTATCTGCTCTGCAACTTCTGTATTCTAGAAACACACGTCTCTATTGTGATAAACATTAGCTCAAGAATAGGGCAAGGAAGAACAGAGCGAACCCCACATGATGGAAAAGATATGCACCTCAAAATACCGATTCCAAATGCTAGCTTTACCAAGACTCAAAGGGTGATCTTCCTGAGAGATTTGGTGCCGGTGAAGTGGCCCATCAACATCACTCCCTGCCTCCGTTTCACAAGGACTGAAACCTAAAATTTTCCTTCTAGCAAATTCTAACTGCCTAGAATCAAGATTTTCATACATCATGAACTTCAGAGTCATATGATCCTGGTGATACAAGTTAAGAGAAGAAAGGAAGAAAGCAGCTTACAGGACTTATAAGAAGGTCTTCTTTCAACTTGGCATACTTCAGTCGGTTCTCCATAACTCCTTTTGCCACAAGTTGCGAGAAGGGGGAACATAGCCAAACTTCCATACTCAAAGTTTAACATAATGTTGGTCAACAAAGAATTGATTATATGAGCTAAGAGTAACATTCTAACTTTCTCAATGCTATCTTAGTGCACACGCAAGACGTTTGTACTTCATCTCTTTCACTGCTCCCGACAGTATGTGCTACATATTAAAGTTACACCACATCATTCCATTCTCAGTTACACAAACTTTCAGCAACATTAAGTCATCTCTCATCAACTTCTAACACAGTTGTTGTGCACTTGCTTGTGACAAAAACTTTTATGTTCCAACATTTTCAATAGTACACAACCTCATTCTTACAGTCCACAAATTGGTTTTCAATTTGTTCTTGTTGTTATTTCTCTGCAATCCAATCGGCAGTTTTCTATAAACTTGTGAAGCATAAAAACATATTGGTGCCACACAAAAAGGTCAGCGAAGTCGAACACAGATTTTGCGCCAGACAAAAAGCCTCTCTTTCTCAAGTGCCATGAGTAAACAATGTTCAATTTCAGTAGTTAAGCCTTCTCTCCCCTACAGTCTCTACAGTTTCTCTTGCCATTCATTTCATCCTTTGAACTCCACAATACCCAAAAGAACTATGCATTAGACAACTAAACAATCGCTGAAAACATCAAGAACCCAGATAGGAAAACACCAGGAACAAATCAAATTAGTAGATCAAAGGACTCAATGAACAAATTCACTCATTTCTCATTTTAGACCATGTAACAGCTAAAACACCAAAAAAGTGGGAACTTTGGCGCGAAATTAGAAGTATGAAAGAGAGTCCCCAAACCGAACCTCGAATTGGGGCAGGCCAAGACTTGCCCTCGATGCGCTTGATCCCGTACACGAGCAAAAAAGCCCATGGCTGGCGCATCGTCAGGCACGGGTTCCGGTAATTCCCCAGGTTTCGACTTTGCATCGTTGTTCCCCTTCGTCTTTCGACAGACAAAATTCTGGGTTTTCTCGGGGCTTAGGCAATTTCCATGACAAACCATTTATACGAAAAAAGCACTTCCTCTAGACTTAGGCAATTTAAGTACGCACAAGAAGCTGGAAAATGACTTATCCTTCTCCCCTCAATTGATGCAATTTGAGTTTTTGTAACATGTTTTCTTACTGCATACATAAATAATCACTATGAACAGTGCAATTCGAGTTTTTGTTATTTGTTTCCCTTACTTCACACACAAATCATTACTACGAACCAGCAAAGTGCTTGAAGAATTTAGACAAATTAAGTTCTCACCTTCCAAGTCGTGGCACGCAAACCCCCCTCGTCGGGAAGCCCCTTACTCGTGATTCTCTGCAACTTCTCCAAATTTATTTCTTCCTGCGATAACTGCACAAAGCATCCAAGAATTGAACCGACAAATCAAGAAATTCCAATCGACTACACACAATGCTGCATCAGTTGACACAAAGCAACAACGTGAGCCTCAAGCGTCCACCCAAGCGACCGCCCATTTCTCCAAAGACAAAAGTCATCAATTCAAATCAATCTGTCCTACCTCGTACTCAACGTCAGACCTCTTCTCATCAGCTGCAATCACCTCCAACACCGAAACGTGACCCGACCCTTCTCTCCCGGGCCTCTGCCGGGCCTGAAACTCCGGCTCGCCACCCCCGCTGCTGGCTCCTCCGCCAGTCAGGACCTCCTCCTACACACACTCCGCTCCCACTCTGCCATCCAGCTCCTCGAACTCCCAATCCAACCCGAACCCGTTGGGCTAAATCGTCTCGAGCTCTTCCCACGAACCATGGCCAGTGAATCGGGGGATCGGGCGCTTCCTTGTTCAAGTACCTGAATCAACTCGGATTCGGGCTCGATGCTAGGGTTTTGGCTTCGGGAGGACGAACCCAAAAGCGGGATCCGACATGGATTCGGAGGAGGAAGGTGAGTAGAGCCGGGCGAGGGTGACGGACGGGAGCTGTTTGGATCGAGCGAGAGACAAAGACGACCGAGCGAGTGAGTGAGAGAGAGACGGAGGTGGAGGTGATCAAGTCAGAGGTGGAGACGGCTCGCGCCAGAGATGGAGGCGGAGGCCGATCGACTAGAGATGGAAGTGGAGGTGGAGGCTAATCGCGCCTAAGATGGAGGCTGATCATGCCGGAGATGGAGGCAAGACAAACCGAGCGAGAGAGAGATAGATTGTGAATCGGTATTTTTTGTTTTGCATCTTCAAAGCAGTTCAAATCGGTTAACCGAATTGGATAGATTTCGAACCGGGAGAAATAATTTGATTTTTTTTGTTTAACCGAATCGAACCGAAAATACAAGAAATTTCGATTCGGTTCGGTTTCCGGTTTTCGGTTCAGTTACTGACACCTCTAGTTTTATGGTACTAGACATTGACTATAATGCGTACAATGTTAATGTTGATGTTTGTTTTTCTTTAATTGCATCTTCTACTAATGTGGAAATTGATGCAAGTACTTGGCATGATAGACTAGATCACATTGAGTTACAAAGAATGAAATGATTAGCAAAAAAAGGCCTTTTAAAGTTACTCGCTAATGTTGAACTACCAGTTTATGAACATTATCTAGTCAGGAAAACAACTAGAAAATCATTTGGTAAATGAACTAGAGTTGAACTTTCATTACAACTCATATATTCTGACATTTGTAATCTGTTGAATGTGATGGCAATGCATGGAGCCTCAAATTTCATCACTTTTATAGATAACTTCACACGTTTTGGTTATGTTTTTCTGATCTCCCATAAGTCTAAAGTATTTGATTATTTTAGACGATATATAGTTTTGGTTGAGAAGTAGTTGAAAAAAACAATCAAGGCATTGATAATCGATTATGGGCGAAAGTATTTATCTGAGCAATTTAAGGTTCTTTGTGATAAAAAGAGAATTATAAAATAATTGACTATTCTTGATACTCCATAACAAAATGAGGTTGCTGAGATAAGAAATAGAACCCTATTAGAAATGGTTAGATTTATGATGACGCAGGTAAATTTACCTATCTCATATTATGGAGGTGCATTATTGACTGCTGCATATATACTTAACCATGTGCTCTCTAAGTTAGTCGTTTCCACCCCTTATAAATTGTAAACCGATAAGAAACTAGACTTAAGTAATCTACGACCTTGGGGTGTGCAGCATATGTTCATGATTCTTCTCATGAATATGACAAATTATGCCAAGAGGGATGAAATGTATATTTATCAGATACTCTGAACACTTCAAAGGATATGTGTTCATAGGTGAACAAGCTGATAAAAATGTAACTGAAATGGAGTAATGAGATGTCATGTTCTTAGAGAACGATTTTCCTAGTAGATGTGAGATTAATAAGGATTTCCAATTATATTAATTAGAAGATCTTGATAACACACCCAGTAATGTTGTTGAAAGAAATAAAAATATACCTCAACATACAAGGCCTAGTCGGAGTATTGCATTGCCTAGCAAACTAAATTCATAAGTAATTCAATTGCATAAAAATAATCGTAAAAGTATTCACCGTCATCGTTTTGAGATTGAAAGAGAAATATTTATGATTGCTCTACAAGATGATGCTAAGCCTAAGACAATTCAGTAGACTCTCTCATCTCTTGATAAGGAAGAATGGAGAAAATTTTTAAAAGAATAGAGTCTATGAGGACAAACTATTGTAACTAGTATTAACACCTAGAGATGGGTGAATAGGTATAGAGTACTTTATGCGCAAATAATAATAATCTTTTGCAATCTACAAGCAAAATTAAATAGAGAGAGTAGAGAAGATTGCAAACACAATTTATAGTGGTTCGGTTTTAGACAAATCTACGTCCACTCTCCAAGCGATCAACCAATATACTGGATTTCACTATGTGATCAAATGTGATTACACACTCTTAAGTGTTAGTACTCGGTGATGATATGTCTCACTAAATCATTCTTCTTGATAATACACTGGGATCACTCAAATTCACACTTTAGACAACTAATGAAAAACGGAATCGAACTTTGGAATATGTTAATCTTAACTTATCTCCTAGGTCTCAACCTAACCTTATATACTCTCCAAACCACACTCGACCGTTGGCTCTTTCCTTGAGAGTTTCGTCTTCCCTTTCCTAGACAGACTTTATAAGGCAAGTCTTTTTTACCGTTGAAGGTAGATCAGATCCCCTTGAATTCTGTTCGCCCATACAATCAGAATTCGAGATTCCATAAGTGCTTCATTCTTCTTTGGAAGTTATCATTTAATTGATCTTATCAATCAATTTAATATAACAGAATCAATATAAACAAAGTAAGTGCAATACTTGACCGTTGGTGATCTGATCTTCTAGTTTCATTCTGAGTTTTATAGACTAGTGTTCTGAGTCTGCTTAAGATTTTCGTCTGGCAAGGTCAAACTTAGGAATCAAGTTTATTTGGGTTTTCCGTCTGGTACGGACATACTCAAAAATTAAGTCTATTCTGATCTTCCGTCTGGTACGGACAGACTCAGAAACACTTTATGTTTTCCTTCTGCCACTGGCAGACTCAAAAATATACACCACCCTGTGGCTATTCCTTCTGAAGATATATATAAATACTTATATAAAATGATTTGTTAACATCAAAACTAGAAATTTTTAACACAAACCACGTCTGGGACTTGGTTGATTTACCATCCAATCACAAGGCTATTGGAAACAAATGGATTTTCAAGATTAAGCGAAAGGTGGATGGATCCATTGAAAAGTACAAGATTCGCCTTGTGGCGAAATGTTATACTTAATAAGAGGATATAGATTATAAAAAACATTTTCACCGGTTTTAAAGTTTACCTCTATACGTCTTAAACTAGAACCTAGAATTACATCAAATGGATATAAAGACAACATTTCTCAATGGAGAACTAGATGAAGAAATCTATATGTTGGTTTCATGGCTGAAAGTCAAGAGCAAAAAGTTTACAAGTTTAATCGCTCAATATATGGCCTTAAGTAATTATCTAGATAGTGGTATCTTCATTTTTATCAAGACATTACTTCTTTTGGCTTCATGATGATCAAAGAAGATCATTGTGTGTATATGAAATGGTCCAACGATAAATTGTAATTTTATGACTTTATGTGGATGATATACAGTTAGCTGGGAATGACAAGGGTTTGGTTATAATCATAAAAAAATGGTTGTCCTCCAATTTTGAAATGAGAGACATGGGAGAAGTTATTTATATGTTAAGAGTTAAGATTAAAAGAGATCGATCAAAGAAACTTTTTATTATGTCACAAAAATCTTATATAATGAAGATTCTTGAACGTTTCAATATGCAACATTATAATCTCATTAACACTTCTATCATGCAAGGCAAAGGCCTAAGTATTAAAATGTATCCTAAGACTCCAAAAGAAAATAAAGGAATGGAAAATGTTCTTTATGTAAATGTGGTCAGAAGTTTGATGTATGCTATGATGTGTGCTCAACCCGATATATGTCATGATATGGGTTTAATGAGCCGATATCATCAAATCCTAGTCAAGCACATTGGAAAGCAATTAAGACAATCCTGAGATACTTGAAAGACACAATGGACTATCGACTTTGTTATTAAGGGAATGGTTTGTGCATATTAGATTACTCTGATGCTGATTGGGAAGGAGACATTGATGAGCGTAAGTCAACTTCTGGCTATATTAATGAAAGTGTAATTTCTTGGAATAACAAGAAACAAATATGCACAGTCTTATCTACAATGGAAGCATAATTTATTACATATTCTGCCATGGTGTAAAAAGCAGTATAACTAAAACGTTTCTTGGAAAATTTAGCTATTGTCACTGAGGCTATGAGACTAGTGATAATTCATTGTAATAATCAAGCATACATTGTCTATATGAAAGATCTCAAGTGTCATGGTATAACGAAGCACATTGACATAAATTATAACTTCATTAGAAATATAATAGCGTAGAATGAAGTGGTCATACAACATATTTCAACCAACAAGATAGTTGTTGATCCATTCATGAAGGCTATTCTTAGAGATGTGTTTTTGACCCACAAGATGTCTTTAGGGTTACGTAGAATGTGATGTATAATATTGTTGACAATCATTATGTTATGTTTATGTGGATTTATAAATTGTACTTGTCTATTTTCTTTCAGTGAATTGATGTTTCATCAACAAGTATAAATTCATTATGAGACTAGCACATGCACATATATATTATTGAAAGGTATGTTAATAGGCATTGATTGGCTCACTCACATGAGCAATCGCTTTAAATACTATAATTAGTACGTTGAGATGAGATGTTATGTATTATAAATGCTAGAAAAGCAAATTCAATACATAATATTATTTTACATCGCTTTAATTGGAATCAAGATGAGGTCTGTAATTTGTGAATAATAAGACCGAACATGATAGCCCCGCAATCATGTATGCTTGAAGAAAGCTAGATGCGATTACTTAATTAGACACTGTAGAAAGCGAGCTAATATAGCACTCGAACTAAACATAACTACGTGAGAAGATGTAATTATGTTTAGGATAAAATCCGTATAGTGGATATGTTTGACAAATGACATACACTCTTATAAAAAGAGAAATTCAATATAGCATGTAATTTATACTATATGTGCTTTATTTGACTAATAAAGCATATGAGTAAAATTTATTCATATTTACTCATCGTATGAGTGTTTGAGGTAATTATAGTTTACTTCATTTAGTGCCATATATTATTTCTGACTATGTTCTCGAAATAATGGATAAATGTTGTTACTTTAGCATATTACTAACGGTTGTAAAAATATATGACTTTATAGGACATGTCTAGGAAAGTATTTGCTCCGAAATGGAGATAGATATGAGTGTGAAGGAAAACTATTGTTATTTTACTTCTATCGCGTGTATTTACTGGTTGATTAATTATATCACATTTTGTGCTTTTAGATATAATTATAAATACATTATATTTTTTAGAAGATATTCAAGTATAGCCTTTAAGGGATATGTATACTTGGACTAATATAGCAAAATATGTCTAGGGCACTATGAGACATCGATTGTTTATCTTCTTTTTGGGGTTGTAGCCATTATGTTATCCCTAACAAGTGCATAATTAAAACTTCCAAATACATGTATATTCACTAGTCATTTCTAAAGTAAATAAATATTGAATACCTTATATCCTTGATAAAGTATTGCTAAACACCATCATGTCCGAATGGGAGATGTTATATTTTGATACATACATGATAAGGTATGTTCAAGAGACACCTATTAAAATGGTACCTTTTGAATGGGTATAAGCGGTTATTTTTCAAGAGAAGTATAAAATGATAACTTCTGAAAATAATCGCTAACAAATGTAATTGAGAAAAATAGAATCATCTCAATTAAAAGAGAACACTCAAGGGCTCCATTATTTACTTTGAGAGATAATTGATATTAACGCTGTGGAATGTGAATACTTTCTTCGTGATTGTATTCGAACCAATGTAAAGTCGTATCGTTTATCATTCGCTCGTGATTCAACGTACGTTTCTAGGGTAATTTTCTTATTACACATCGAAAAAGGTAAGTCATTTCTTCCGCCGATTATTTCCTCCAACACATTCCACGAAGGAACATATGCAAAAAAACACAGAGGCCTCTCCACTTCACTTTTCTCCACTCCCTAAATCCACGATCCCTCTGTCACATCGCAAATTCTCAGTGATTGAGTGAGCTATAAAGAAACACACATGATATTTGATTTGCCTGCTCCCTGATCACCTCTGTCACTTTCCTCATCCGTCCTCCACCTCTCTTCTTTTCGAGTCTGCAAAGCCACCAGTCCTCTTCTTTTTGGTGTCAATGTGAAACACATTGGTGTCCTCCAACCGTTCAAAAGAAGGAAAGACGAAAAGAGCTTAAAGCACCCCCCCATCGATTAGTACGTTCACCAAATCATCAGCACGAGGATTTGGCCGAGTAGCCTTTATTCACTCTGATTCAAGTTCTAGGCTGCACGTGCAAAGATTGACAAGAGATACCGTAATTCTTGTCTTCCACAAAACAATTATCAAAAATCAACGTCTATTTGTCGAGGCTAATGAAGTGTTGAATTGCATTGTTTGAGGGCCTTTTACTTGATACAATTAATGTAGGATAGACATATCATAGATGATATATATGATCACAAAAAGTTATGCATTTTTTTAATAAGTAAAACATCTATAAGTTGGCCAAAAGAAAAAGTGAAATATCTAAAGGCAAAAATTTATTAATTTCACTTGTGACTCACTATTTTATTAAAATAACTTACTATTGCGTTTGCTAGCTTTGTTCGATAATTATCATCAGCATACCTAATCAATTACATTGTTTTACTATATAACAAGGCCGAGTCATGTTTTTTGCCCAACTTGCTAGTTGTAATAGGTAAATTACTTAATTTTTCACATTTAGCAATACCACAAAATTTTCCGTATTTCAAGCCCCAATGAATTCAAGTGTTTTCTAAATGCTTGTACGTAACAAATTAAATTCAGTCATTTATTTGAACTTCCCAATTGAATTGGGCATACGGTAGAGACGACAATCACCGTCACATTACCGAAAGCATTCATCAGTTATTTCTCTCATCCGTCCCAATCATTCTTTCTTTCTAAGTCTCTAAGGGCATCATGACCCTCTTCTTTTTAAAGTTAATGTGAAACATGCTAGTGGCCAGTCCAAAAGAAATAGGGAAAATCCTAAAGCACCAATACAATCAGCACGTTCCCCGGAACGTCTGCGTAAAGTATTTGTCCTCTAATTGAACCGTGCAGCCAGCGCATCATTTGATCTAGAAATCAACCTCCTTCGGCTACTACATAGCAAATAGTAAATATCCCAGTAGGGAAATTATTTGACGAACATCCAATAAATCCTTTCAGAAGAAAATGAAAGATGAGTGTAGCTAAGGCTCATGAAGTTTAGGATTTTTTCTTTCAAAATTTGTGGGCTTCAATCTTCGTGGCTGAACGTGTGAATCTTTTGCTTAGGAATTTTGCCTACGCATTTCAAAAAATTTGTTTCCAAAAGCTAAGGTTCCTAAAGCAGTAGATCGGGGCCTATAATAAATAGGGCATTAGAAAGCTTCAGCATGCAAAGCTTCGCTAATAGAGAGAAAAAGAGAGTTGGCTCGTCCATCCGTGAAGGAATGAAATATTTTTGCTTCTCTAGTTGAACTTTTGGCCTAACTGTTCCAAGTAATATTAATTTTTACAATTTTTTATGATAAAAAAGTTTAATTCTGAGACCTCACGTTCCACTCACTATAATTTTTCTTATGCCAATTTGCAATTTTTGAAAGGAAGCCAGCAACACAAAATATGAGATGATCTTAAATTGAAGAAAAAAAAGAGAATAAAAAGCAAAGTGAGTTGGGTGGCCGCATGTCTACACCTTCGAGGCTCCCTCTCCATGTTTTTATGATGAGTTACAAATACAAATATCATCTATATTTAATTTTAATTAAGTTTACATATTTTAAGTGGAGCACCAATAAAAAATATAGGTGGAGATAATTTTTTCCGACTTGCTATGAGGAAAAACTGACATTGCTTACGATAAGGAAAATCAACTATCATCATACGGATCCTCTCTTTTCCATTTCCCCTCTTTCGTCCTTCCTTTCCCACCGAAAGAACCTTTCATGCGTGGAGAGAGAGGGGGGGAATAAGAGAGAAAAATAGAAAAGAATAAGGGTGATAGAGCTAGTATTAACACCAATAATAATCAATAAAAGATTAAGGGATAAGAGGAATTGCACACGAATATTATAGTGGTTCAACTTAGATCAAGCCTACGTCCACTCTCCCACACTAATAGCCTATTGGCTAGATTCCACTATATGATCAACAAGATATTACTACTCCAAGTGCAAACACTCAGCGATAGATCACACTATCTCACTAAGTCACTCTTGTGTACTTCTCTTACGATCACATACTTTTAAGCTCACATGAGACAAGAGTATATAGTCGAAGTACGCCCACATTTTGGAATTATAGATCTACATTTCGTCTTTTACTTGCTCTTCAATTCCTTGATCTCCTTATATACTCCTCCACTTCCAAACTAGCCGCTGAACAGTATCTAGAGGATCATCTTCCAATTTACCCATTGGATAGAATTGTATCAATAAGATTTGGTAACCGTTGAGTGACAAATGTAGAATCCCCATCTTGATTCTAGTCGCCTATACAATCAGAATCTAGGTTTCCATAAGTAGAGCTTCTCCGTAAAGAAAGTTCTTGTCTTCGGGATGTAATTGCCAATCAATTAGATTGAGTCAATCAAATCTATTTCGGTGTAGAATCCAAACCAAATTACTAGTCATTACATGTTTTGGGTTTGCGTGTAGTAGTATAAGTTCGTTTTGGGTCTATCAGACCAAGGTTCTGCATCGGTCTGTGTTCTCCGTCTGGTACGGTCAAACTCATAATCGTATTTTCCATCTGGTACGGTCAAACTTAGAAACATCTTCTGCTTTCCTTCTGCTACATGCAGACTTAGAAACCTTTGATTTATTTTGTCATCTTCAAAACATCATAAGGGATTTCTCTAACAAATGGAAGAATATAAGATGAGGTGTAAATGAGAATGACTCGTTTAAGTCAGGAAGGGGATGTGTGATGGGCCACATATTACACCTTACAAGTCAAAAATGGTGTCTTGTCTATCAATTACCAAGCAATGCATTGCAACATGTAATTACATGCTACGCTACTTTGGTTGGTGGCTTTATCAATCATTGTATTTCGCAAATAGGAAAATCGGTCTTTCTATCTCGTGAATCGGGGACCTTTGTCACTTTCCTCATCCGTCCGTATCGCTCTTCTTTCCAAGTCTACAAAGCCACGAAACTCTTCTATTTGGCGTCAAATGTCAAACACGCTAGTTGCCTCCAATTATTCAAAAGAAACAAGCCAAAGAGCTTAAAGCACCCACCCCAATCAATACGTTCCCCCCAGTCAGTATGTTCCCCTTATGTTTGTCAAAATAAAGAACAGAGATGACAAGCATTCAAATTTAGTCATGTGGTCTTTGATGACACTAGTTAATCTTGATGCCCTTGGCTTTTCCACATGTTTAATTAACATAATACTTGACTTTGACATAGAGGAATCCTCTCTCTCTCTTTTCTTCAAATCAATTTTGACATCCCGAGCATGTTATTTTGACAAGTAGTGAGTATATTGTAGTTGATTCTAGAAGTATTAATACTCTGATTTTGTGCTATGTTAAATTTCACATCTTTACTATTTGGTTGAGCTATCACAATAGAAATAATAGAACGTCTTCCTTAAAAATAGAAAAGAATAAGGGAAGGATATAAGATGAGGTGTAAATGAGAAGGACTCGTTTAAGTCAGGAAGGGGATGTGTGATGGGCCACATATTACACCTTACAAGTCAAAAATGGTGTCTTGGCTATCAATTACCAAGCAATGCATTGCAGCATGTAATTACACGCTACGCGACATTGGTTGGTGGCTTTATCAATCATTGTATTTCGCAAATAGGAAAATCGGTCTTTCTATCTCGTGAATCGGGGACCTTTGTCACTTTCCTCATCCATCCCTACCACTCTTCTTTCCAAGTCTACAAAGCCACGGAACTCTTCTATTTGGCGTCAAATGTCAAACACGCTAGTTGCCTCCATTTGTTCAAAAGAAACAAGCCAAAGAGCATAAAGCACCCATCCCAATCAATACGTTCCCCCCAGTCAATATGTTCCCTTTATGTCTGTCAAAATAAAGAACATAGATGACAAGCATTCAAGATTTAGTCATGTGATCTTTGATGACACTAGTTAATCTTGATGCCCTTGGCTTTTCCACATGTTTAATCAACATAATACTTGACTTTGACATAGAGGAATCCTCTCTCTCTCTTTTCTTCAAATCAATTTTGACATCCCGAGCATATTATTTTGACAAGTAGTGAGTATATTGTAGCTGATTCTAGAAGTATTAATACTCTGATTATGTGCTATGTTAAATTTCACATCTTTACTATTTGGTTGAGCTATCACAATAGAAATAATAGAACGTCTTCCTTAAAAATAGAAAAGAATAAGGGAAGGATATAAGATGAGGTGTAAATGAGAAGGACTCGTTTAAGTCAGGAAGGGGATGTGTGATAGGCCACATATTACACCTTACAAGTCAAAAATGGTGTCTTGTCTATCAATTACCAAGCAATGCATTGCAACATGTAATTACACGCTATGCTACATTGGTTGGTGGCTTTATCAATCATTGTATTTCGCAAATAGGAAAATCGATCTTTCTATCTCGTGAATTGGAGACCTTTGTCACTTTCCTCATCCGTCCCTACCGCTCTTCTTTCCAAGTCTACAAAGCCACGAAACTCTTCCATTTGGCGTCAAATGTCAAACATGCTAGTTGCCTCCATTTGTTCAAAAGAAACAAGCCAAAGAGCTTAAAGCACCCATCCCAATCAATACGTTCCCCCAAGTTAGTATGTTCCCTTTATGTCTGTCAAAATAAAGAACAGAGATGACAAGCATTCAAGATTTAGTCATGTGATCTTTGATGACACTAGTTAATCTTGATGCCCTTGGCTTTTCCACATGTTTAATCAACATAATACTTGACTTTGACATAGAGAAATCCTCTCTCTCTCTCTTTTCTTCAAATCAATTTTGACATTCCGAGCATATTATTTTGACAAGTAGTGAGTATATTGTAGCTAATTCTAGAAGTATTAATACTCTGATTATGTGCTATGTTAAATTTCACATATTTTACTATTTGGTTGAGCTATCACAATAGAAATAATAGAATGTCTTCCTTAAATTTGTATGCAATCACTTGGATGGATATATATATTTAATGGGTAGTCAAGCTCTTTCTTTTTCACCGAATTTAAAAAAGGACTCATTGATGGTTGCAATTACAAAGCTTCATTCTCTTTGTATTTAACCCATTTTAGAAAATCTCATTTCCTCCAACGATACCATTTAGATCCTAAAGAGTAACAGTTGATGTGGCGGGCCCTACTAATCTCTGCCTCCTACATGAATTTCTCAGTAGAAATGCAACTCGCATATATATATCCCTTTATATAACCCAAGGAATCTCTTTTTGTTTCATTAAAAAGAAAAAGAAAAGAAAGAATAGCCTCTCAAATTATAATGCAAACTAACAAACAAAAGGATAACTGACAAAATCTCTCTTTTGTAAAATATTACGATAAGAAAAAATGCTATTAATGAAGCACATTAATGATGAGCATGTATATTGTCCAAATTAAAGGCAGCCATGAGACGCTATGGCAACGCGGAAGAATGCCACGGCGGAAGAAGAGAAGACGCGGTTGACTCACGGTCGGGGGAAGTAGACAACTGATAACTATCCAATTCATCCCAAAACATGATTATTAGTCACTATAATTATAATAATTACCAGTGGCAGCATGGTTTCTTACACGAAAGAATTCAATTTTTTAAGTATAATATAGTGAAGGAATGTCCATGTTTGATCAACTACTACTATGCAGGAGAAAAATTATTATCGAAAATGACATGGTGCCCGCATCGGTGAGATATGGCAAGTAGTGTGGGCTTCTACAATAGATAGATGTTCAAAATCGAGACCCTACAATGGCCTAACGATTGCTGCCTGAAGCGTGATGCCAATGTTTTTCAGCCCAAAATGAAAACTACAAATTAACGAAAAGAACTAAAAAAACCCAAACTGAAGTTCCAAGGGCCTTATGGTTAATGATAAAGTTTTTAGATTTTGTTTTCAATGGAAAGGAAAATTTTTCATTTCCGGCCTCTTGTTCCCTGGAGCATTTTGCTTGGCTTGTAGAAATAAGAACTTTAAATAGGAATGCAAATTTAAACCTGTTTGCCGTTACTTTGTTACTTTGTAATAATGATACTTTGTAATCTATCATTATGCACCTTTTCTACCAAAATTTTAACTTATTGAGTTGAAATTCATGGATATCCTCTCTCAATGGGAATCAGTGATTTCAGCTAGTCCCTACCAAGATGCAAATCTCCCTGTTCCTTTTCAACTTTGACCCTTTACCCAAAATCCCCAACCTTCCCATAGACCATATTCACTGTTCCATAAGCTAAACCAAACCCAGCTTCTAATACAACCTGATGTCCCTTCGATAGCATCATGCCCTAAAAGGCACGCAATCAATGGCCATCACATCAGCTGAAAGGAACAACCCTAGTTAATCCTCACCCAAATATCAAAACCCATTATAAGAGCCCCAACCCCAAATCCCCCACCAACCCTATCAGCCTCCCTGAGCACTGCATTGTCTTTGGACAGAATTTTTCCGTACGGTATATTGTGGTAAAACCCCGAGAACGAATTTAGAGGAATAGCTGCTTCTGCTGTACTTTTCTGGCGGGGAGTAAGCTGTCTGCTTCTTTTGCATCTTCAGTTGAAGAATTAGACACCTCAGATTCTCGAGTTACCATCCTCTGCAGAAAATTGGGCAATTTGTGGTCAGAAAGAAACCTGGCTAAGATAGATATATAAAAATGTCGTCAAACTATTTTTGGGCAATTGTTCTACAACCCCAATATCAATCTCCAAGCCTTCCAAAACACTATGAAGAGGGCATGGAGAGTGGATTCAGTTACCTTTGATGGAGTAGACTTGAGAACTTTAGCCTTTACCTTCAAGTCTGAAAATGAAATGAACAGAATTCTTGAGACAAGGCCTTGGTCTTCCTCTAGCAATCTTTAGGTGCTTAAACAATGGACACCAACTACTTCGCAGTACAATTACGATCACACACATTGCTAGTTTTAGGTTCAAGTGCACAGATTACCTATGGATTGCGTCTCGGAGGAAACCATAAGGCGAATAGCAGCAGCAACGGGCTTGGTAACTGAAGTGAAAATTGATACAAATGGGTTTAGCTCCTATACAAGTGGAAAAGCTAGAGTAAGAATTGATTTCTTATCCCCCTTGAAACCCAGGACATTTGCCAGCCAAGGAGGAAAGAAACTATGGGTCAACTTTAGATATGAGAGACTACGGCACTTTTGTTATGCATGTGGTCGCGTACAGCATTATGCCAAGTTCTTTGAGGAAGAAGAATATGATGAGAACTGGCTAAAAACTGATGATCCTAGTTATTTTGGAAGAAGAGCCCTCTTTGGAAGCTGTTCTATGGAAATCAGAGGATATAACCATAGACGAGATTTATTCCAGAAACTCATATCCCCACCCTGCAAATGGTGTCCTATGAGCCTAGGGGAAAGAATCTGTTGGTTCCTAGTAGTGGGAACAATCTGGAAAAATTCAGCATAGATTTTTGCAGAAGAGATTGAAGAAATTGGAAAACATGGCATCAGTCCATAAAAAAAATAAGAAAAGAGCTTGATGCTGATAAAAGCTCCAAACCACCCTACAATGCTGGAAGGCAGCTCAAAAGGCCCCCAAAAGAAATGTAGCAAGGGGAAGAAAACAGGTGGAAACAAAACACAGTGAAGGAATAGTCCTTATGCTTCTCAAAAGGTGAACTCTCTTGCCTTAGATGAGACCAAACTTTTGGAGACTCCAATTCAGGTTTTGGTGGATCCTAAGATACGGGCTTTAGTGGCTAGTTCTAATAAGCCATTGAGAATTCCTTGAAAATTTTATGTTCGAATTGTCAGCGGTAGGGCACACGCAAGACAATCTTGGCATTGCGGCTCTGGAAAGGCCCCACATTGTTTTTCCCATGGAAACAAAGAATTAAGAACCTGTGGCATGAGCTTGAAATGAATACAATTCCAGAACCGTGCAGTGGTGAATTCAAATGGAATTGCAGGGGGGATCAGCAATTTTATGGAGTGACAGGGTGGTGCTAACAGTGGAGTCAGTCACAAATTAAATGTTTCACCAAATTGTACAGATAGTGGAAACAGATGAGAATTACCTCTGTAGACGCTCCGATAATCAGCTTCCTTCGATTTGGTTTTTCCTTTTTTTTTGGGGGGGGGGACTGAACTTCAATGAAATTTTCCATCGCTGGGAAAAAGTAGGCAGGCATATGGCAAAGCACCATGGGTTAGTGGCTTTTCGAGACACTAGACATTATAAATGCATGCTCTCTAATGAATCTTAAATGCAAAGGATGCGCATTTACATGGGCAAATAACAGGAATGCAGATGCCCATGTGAGAGAAAGACTAGATAGAACTCCATGCAATGTAGAATGGAGAGTGACATCCCAGAAGTGGAAGCATACACATTACCTGCTATAGGCTTGGACCATAGTCCTATCTTGCTAACTCTCTCAGCGGAACCTGCAAAAAGAAAGAGAGAAATTAAGTTTGAAGCATACTGGCTTGAAGATAATAAATGTGATCAGCTAGTAAGTTTTTTTTTTTTTTTTTTTTGGGTTGAAAGCTAGTAAGTTCAGTGTGGAATACTCCAGGCATGGAAATGAACAATTTTTGAAGAAACTACAAAAAGTAATAGAGGCCCTAAAGAAGTGGAGCAAGCGGAAGTTCTCTAATGCTAGTAGTCAAATCAACTGCTTGAATAGGGAGCTTTAGGAGTCAACAAATGAGCAGAGATTGCATCATGACAGGGACAAAATGCAAATTGAAGATCTGTGGAAACAAGGAGAAATCTACTGAGGTATGCGCTCAAGAATATACTGGCTGAACAGGGGTGACAGAAATGCTGATGAAGAGAAATGGAATGAGCACATGCTGTTCTCTCTTTTAGATGAGAATATAGTAAATGATATTCTAGTTATCACACTCTTAGCAACACCTACGGAAGACAAGCTAGTCTGGACACCCAACCAAGCAGGAGGCTATGCTGTTAAAAGTGGCTACAACCAACTCCAGGACATTGAGACTAAGCATGAAGCAAATCAAGCCTCATCGTCCTACCAAACTCCAAAAGCCCTCTGGACTAAGGCATGGCATCTAAAGACTCAACCCAAAGTAAGGGTGTTTACACACAGTGTGTGCTAAAACGCCCTACCCACAAGAGAGAACCTATTCAGAAGGAAGATTGTACCTGAGTCAACATGCCGCCTTTGTGAAAAGGAACCTGAAACTGGTAAACATACATCTGTTCCTTCTCTGTCAAAGGACGAAAGGTATAAAGTTGGCCTCTGAGATTGGCATTCGGATTTCAAATCAGGAAGTTGTTTGAATTGAAGGATGGCTATTGAAGATTGTAATCACCTCAAAGCCCCCCCTTTTGAACTGATCGTGGTCACTTTTTGGCACATTTAGACATAAAGATATACGTCTACTTTCAAGCATGACCTACCAGATCCTGCAACAACAATGGCATCTATCATGGCTATGCAGATGAATCTATTGAAATGGAATGGCCGAGAATCAGAGAATATAAACAACCCACGACTCCTACCCATAAGATGGAAACCACCGAGTCCTCAAGCTAAACATTGATGGAACTTTCTATGAAGGATCTTCCGAAGGGTTCCATGGCGTGCGTCTGCCATGATTTTGAGGGGAAACTAATTGATGGGTCCACGATAAACTAATTGATGCCACCTTTTCACATAACTGGGCCCGTACTTAGCGATTGAAAAGCTCGCTATGATTAAAAAAAATTGTTAATACTAACTATGGGAAATTTTTAGTTGATAAAAATAAATTTCATAGTGAAAGAAGTTATGAACTTACTAATTTATTGACATATTTGTAAATTTATTAGAGAGCTACACTTGTAAAATTTGAGAAAAAGTTGGTTGCTAACTTATTCATTGGATCGTTGGTAAAATCATTTTAAGGTTTGTAAAATTTGACGAGGCACTATGACCCATCTTAACGCCTCCAATGATCCAGAGGATGAATACCCCTGAAGCATTGTGTCAACTTTCATGAACTATTCAAAGACAAAAGTACGATCATATGAAATGCTGATGAAATTGGCAATATATCTTGACAATGAATAGCATGACCCGATTTATTTACCTTTGATGGGAATCATGAGTCATTCCAACTTTGTGGTCAAAGTGATCGACTGATCGGAGCATTCTTTTTCATGAACCAATTTTTATCTGCCGTAGGAGTGCCATGAACATATAAAATTCCAATGAGTTGCATCCCTGTCTTAATTCCTAAAGCTCTGTGATCTCCACAAGTTCATGCGAAATTGACCCCCCATCATTCTGCTCAATCTTCAAAATTCGACTGATGTGAAGGCCTTGCAGTTGAATCCCTCATTTACAATCTATCCACAAATTTGACTTTCTCTAGGCCCCAACATCACGAAGCTTCCAACACTTTACAATGCACAAAAATTTCAGCTTATCGAAGCACAAAGGTCTGGTAATGTTTCAATGGATTTGCTCCCCTCAATATCCAATCTTTCCAAGTTTTTCAACCTCTCAAGGCCTTTAATTTCAATTAGCTGGTGGCAATTGCTAGCCATGAATAGCTTCAAATGTGTTACCTGCGAAAGGTCCGGTCTTATGAGGGACTGGCAGCTATAGATTGTTAGCTCTTCCAAGTTTTTCAATCTGTCAAGGCCTTAAAATAGATCATCATTTAATATTGGACCATCTGACTCTACATGTTTGAACAACTCCCTGCGTCTGGATAAGTTGATCGCCACAATTTCCAAGCATCTCAAAGATCCAGATGTTCAAGACCGTCTAGGTTGGACAACTTGCTGCATCCAATTACACATAGGTTTTTTAAGGATTTTAATCCTTCTAGACCCTTGATTTCTGTCAGCTCCTAGCACGCTTCAATACCTAATATTGATGAGAGTTCCAAACTCGACCAACTTGGCAACTCTTTCAACTTATAACACCCAAACATATAGAGCTTCAATATTCCTGAGGGAAGCTCTGGCATAGATTCCAGCAATTTGCAATCATGAAAACTGAACTGTTTTAAATGGATTAGATGAGAAAGTTGAGGCAATGTGCCAAGATGACAGGTGATTACTAGATCCGTTAAACTAGTAGGAAGCTTCGGTAGTGACTGAATCATGCCGCAGTCCTTTATATCAAGTTCTTCAAGACAAGAAAGCTTCACGGTTGCATCGGGGAAGCCAGAAATGCACATATAACGTAATCGAAGGATCTTCAATGAAGACAACCCATCCATAGGAACTTCCCCTCCCAGATTTCGGCAGAATGAGGCAATTAATACTTCAAGTTTGCCCAACTTGCTAATAGTACTGGGTAAACTACTCAATTTCTTACATTGAGCAATATTCAAAATTTTCGAGTTTTTCAAATACCCAATGGATTTAGGTAATTCTAAATTTTTGCACATGACAAGATGAGTTCAGTCAATGATTCATCAGACCTTACTTTGCTGGCTGGTGCTAGCAGCCTTTGAGCCCATGCCATAAGTGAAACTTTGCTTGCACTGCTTACACCACGCCCTTCTACATCCAGGACTCACAATTTCTATTGTGAAGTATTCCTAGATGATGGACTTCTTTTTTCTCCGCTTGTTGGGCTGTGTTTCAAGAGTTTTCACATCGTTTTCTTCTGGGGTTGTCATCTTTGATCTAAAAACAAATTCCTGCCCAATAAAGTCAGGGATAAAACAACAAAAGAAAAAAGACGGGTATGAAAGAGAAGGAGATTTAGAATATTTTGAAAGCATGAGGCAAGATATATTAGAAAATTCACTGATGAATGAACTTGAACCAAATATTAGAGTAAGATGGACAGAAGATTTGTACAAGGATAAAAAATCTTTTAAAAAAATTGAACAATGGCGGCCAATCATAGGGAATTGATAAGTTAGCTTTCAATATGATGACGAGAGTTTAGAGATGTTTAGCTAGCAACAAAACATCATTTTCCCCATTGTATTGCATTATGCAGGTCAGGGATCCAAATTATGGTGAATGTTAAAGCACTCCAAAACCAGAAGGCAGACTACGCAGGTACCTGCATTTTATACTCAGTGAACACAATCTAGTAGTAGCTTTAACAGTCAATACCTCATCTCACGGATCCAACATGGGTTAATTCAACTTTTGTTGGCCTGTCCTAGTTTCTGACTCTCGATCTAGCTGAAAAGTGCAAACAACAGTAGGCTAATGAATCTTTTTCACAAGTTAATTCTACTTCTCATAGTCAACTTACACACAATCATCAAGTGCGGCCAAAGAACTTACACCTGAAAGAAAAGGAAGGGAACTACACAAATCACCTTAGTCTCCTAGATATATCAAACAAGAAAAAGCACCCAGGCAGAACTAACCGAGACAAAAAGGGAAAATACCGTGATTGCTAATGCCCTCTTTTCAGTCGTCGAAATAGAAGTAAAAGCTTTAAGGCACCCACTGGTATCAGACTTGCACACCCCACTTTTCACTTTTCAGTCAATTAAAAAATTTCAGAACGTACCACACAAAATTCATTAAAAAGTCTGCCGGCATGCACTGCGAATTGAGGGAGAGGTGGCTGTTCTTTAGAAATCCTCGATAACTCATGGAACTAGCAGACATACATGTTGTGATTCCTCCTCCACCAATAAGTGTATGCCCCCCCCCCAAAAAAAAAAAAAAAACGCATAAAGAGAGCAAAATTTAGCCGATGAGCACGAGCAGAATTTAACTGATCGATGGAGTACCAACCAATTCTCGCTGCCCATTTTGAAAGACTCGAGCTTTTTGTAGGAATACGGTCCAAACCTATCAATCCTCCATCGAGCAAGTCACAGCGTCTCCAACTTCGAATCAGCCATGGTTGGATTGGTGGTCGGAGCTTTCTTCCAGTTTGCAGAGCTGCCGTCCGGTCGCGCGCCGCCAGCGCCACCGGACCTCGGCCCAATCACGGAGGTCAAACGAAAGACACGATCGAAACAATTTTTGAATTGGGGGCCAAGGCTTTGCGTGAGCCAGAGTTTTTCCTTTCAGTTTCTTTCGAAATCCTTCGCCTTTCAACCCTCATCGCTGCCGCCGCCCCTTTTGTTGGATGAATGTTGCTGCTGCTGTTGAAGAGCGAGCAATTGGAGCTCCTTCTGGCGGATGAGAAGCACCAATTCTCTCGTTCTCAAGCCCTCTTCCGCTCGTTCTCGAGCTTGGCTCTCTCCATCTCCATCTCCATCTCCATCTGGGTTCCATCAACGAATCTTCAGTTCATACCAACGGGGGATTACGGATTCGTGATCGACCTTAGACGGGCTTGGGCCGAGCCCCTCAAAAATTAGGCCCAAAGGCACGTCGATCGAGGATTGTTTTTGATTACCAGACCCTGAATTGTTCGATTTGACTCTAGGATTGCTTTGGAATACGAACACTATGCTTGTGGAAACTTCAATGCGAGACAAGAATCTTACTTTCGCTGGGCGAGATCCCCGCATAGCAAACCCACCACGCATTGATTGGGATTTCTAATGATCATAAATAAATGGAATCAAGCGAGAAGGGGTCCTCGTGGCCATGCCGTTGTGCCTCATATCATCTACTTCTGTTTAATTTCCAAATGTTGATAGCTAATTTTCGCGGAGTTGGTGTGTAAAATCAACAAGTTAACTCTTTCTTTGTAAAGAAGTATTGGAATTGATCTTATTTTCCTCTCGACTACCTTCTTTTTTAATTCGATGATCACATTTTCTACTTAACGTGAAATCTGAAATATCCAAAACCTTTATAAACATACGAGAATTGTAGAGAGAGCAAAAGTGGATTTCAATGAGAATGACCCAAATCACTTCATTCATAGTTACCAAGCAATCATTTTATCGGTTGGTAGCCGTTTCTATCATTGTTTTTCACAAATGGAAAAAATGGTCTTTCTATCTCATGAATCAACATCTACTTATCATGGCTACTATGTGGGAAAAAGTAAGTGAGGATTAATAGTAGTGAACCATTTGGTCGACGTACCATAGATAGATGCTCTTGTATGAACATGAAGAGGAGGAGCTATTGAAGTCATGTGACAAGCTAAGGTTCTTTCAAAGTCAGGGAAGGCTTCAAATGGAGGAGAAAAAGAAAGAGCGGGCTCATCCGTACAGCGGGAAAGAAATAAAATAGAGTATTCTCCAAATGTCTTTACGTGTTGTGCCAAAAAAACAACTGAAATAGTTAGTGTAAGCTTTCATGGATCATAAATTATTTGTGTGATAGTTGTGTGATGGCTATTTTATTTGTGTGTTGTATACATATTGTATTTTTCGATAAATAGGTCCCGAATTACCTACTACAATTTTTTCGTATTATCATCATTGTACTTCCATGCCAAACAACAATCAACAATAAATGAAATCTACTTTCATAATGAATTTCATTAGGATTTTCCAACCGAACCATTAACGACCTCTTTCGTTTTTAATTAAAGATGAAAAAATGGTATAATTTGCAATGCTCAATGACCAAAGTTGGGATTCTTACACGGATTGCCTGATTTGTCATTGTACCAAACCGACTTGGTGGGGGCCGTGAAATGACGTTTCTTTGGCCAAAATAGAGTGAAAAAAGCATGGTAGAAAATCTTCATTGCAAAACTTCATCTCTTGACAATAGCTTTACTATTACTTCAATCCGAACCTGATTTGCTCTTTCGTTCCAACACCTTACCTTGGACCCAGTGATTCTCCCTTCCCACGTCTTCTTAATTTGAGGTTAACTAGCTATTTAGCCCGCCCTGCGAATTCACTGTTAAAACCGATAGAGATAATGGGAGAATTTTATCATTGATAAAAAAAAATTATTTTTATTTCTACTGACTACTTCTGATATATCTTAGATTATTCATCATGATTTCTAGCTTCTTGATGATGTATCATGATCTTTTCTAGCTATGGATATGTCGAGTGTGATTTCATGGTTTACAATCTACACATGAAAACAGTGAAATGAAAGTTACTATTAACACGGAGATGCAAATAAGTTTACAGATTAAGATTGAAGACCAGAGAAGGCCACTGAAATTCAGCTCCTCACTCAGACCCTCCTACGATCTAGAACTTCTACTGTCTTATTGAAATGTCAAAACAGGGGGGACAACCTGAAAGCATGCACATGCCTCCCAACACAAGAAGAAGATGAAAAGAACGAAAGCATCGGTTCGGCATCTACAGCTTGAGGGTATCAATGAAAGGAACTGCATTGTCAAGCTTGCGGTTGAAGAAGCACTGCATGTATTCGGAGTCTGAAAAGGGTTCGGTAGATAGGGGGGAGTCCAGTGGCGGCGAGGAGCTGTGGAGAAGGTCCGACCAGAAGAGACGGGCCGGGATAGAGGAAGGTTGCTATGGACACCCTCTCCTTCTCTTCGTTCACCACTGCTCTATGATCTGGTGCTCTATACGTGCCGTTGCTGTAAACCTCCATGATTTGACCTAAATTCACGACGATGCTGCCAGGAACGGGTGGAACCGTGACCCAGCGGTTGTCCTTGCTAAGGACCTGAAGGCCGGGGATGTCGCCGCACTCCATCAACAGGGTGATCCCCGAGATGTCGGCATGTGGCAACAGGCCTATTGCTCTCTCAGGTTCCGGGCATGCTGGGTAGTAATTCATCCTGACCTCGCATTTCCCTTCTCCGAAACTTCTCATCAGCAAATCCAGTTCGCCTTCATGAATCCCCAACGCCATTCCAATATACTTCACTACCGCCACCGCCAGTTTCCTCATATCTTCACTGTATTTCTCAAGTGCCATCCTGATCGATTACATATTCACAATCAACATTTGCTTGATTTAGCTAACTGGAAATGCATAAACATAACATAAACGGAAAAAGATGGAAACCAAATGACCTGAACTCAGGGGGATTTTGTGGCCATAGATCGAGACTTCTCCTATCAGGAGGAAGGCATCTGAGGAAGATCATGTCGTTCCACTCCAGCTTCTGGTCCTGAGAGGTGACAAAAGCCTGCCCGTAACCTTCGAGGCTTCCGGGTCTCTGGGCTGACTTCTGCTTCTCGCAGTAGGGCAG
Organism: Angophora floribunda; assembly: GCA_014182895.1. NCBI lineage: Eukaryota > Viridiplantae > Streptophyta > Magnoliopsida > Myrtales > Myrtaceae > Angophora > Angophora floribunda. Next base: position 8,810,458 of record CM024707.1, read on the forward strand.
TTCGAAGAACCCTTGCACGTTCTCCTTCATCATCCTCATCCCTTCATCCGACACTCCATGGTTCACTAACTGCACATTCACCGCAACATCACAATCCTCTCCTTTTCCAAATTCAACCCCATTCCCGTGAAGATAACATCAAAGATCCTTCTATTTTCCGGTGACAAATGGTTCATATCGTACACGAAGATAGTGCCAATCGATGAAATGAAGCTAAACATGTTTCTGCGAGATCATTTCAATGGATTCTATAATTATTTAACCATTTCAAGTGCATGAAATGACTCACCAAATTGACGTACTTTTTTAGACGAAAAATAAAAAAGCACAGGCAGCTGTCCAAACGCAAGGTCGGTACAATAGTCAAACATGGATAGTGATTACCTGGAAAGCTAATGAAAAGCACAGTTAAAGCCGTTTGGTGTAGCATGGAAATTGAGCAATGAAAAAGGAACGAAATCGAGATGCTTCATTCGATATATACAGGTAAAATAAGCCGGGTGTACTGTCTGCGATCGGATCGGAAGGCATCAGCGTCGAAGTCCTTTAGTTTGAGAAAGATTATGCAATTATTCTCATGTAATCCTTCATTTTCAGATCAAGTATCTATATTTCCGACCAAAAAACAAAAAAAGGCGGGTATCGCAACATCAACAGACAGAAGACTATATGTATTTTAAGCTATGATCGAGTAGAAATCGCACCAGGAAAAGACCCCATTGGTGGCAGGCGGAGTGAAGGTTGCAGAGCTCGGCGGATCGGGAAGGAGGGTCCATGAGCTTCCCCAGGTCTATGCAAGGCAAGCCCGGCAGCGACTCCTGATGGCGGGGATCACCCATTACCATGTCATCGCGGAGGTACCTGGGGGGCACAGCATCCGGCCGCCGCTGCCTCACCAGCTCTTGCACGCTCGGCACCGGCAGCGTCCAGTTCAAGTTCGCCACCCCTCCCTCCTCCTCCTCCTCCTCCATTTTTCGCCTCCTGCGTTCCCTCCACCGTCTGATTTCCCCCCTTCTGACTTCTTGAATTGACTTTGCGATGCTGATCGGCCATCCGAAGATGAGGATAGTTGAACTCTGATCAATATTATAATGTCATTAGTTGAAATTCGATCGGTAGATATCGTGCAGGCGATATCTCTTCCTATCCGTTGACTGTAATATTTCGATCAAGCACGACAACTTTGAATTTAGTGCGCAAACCTCGGAATTAAAATAATGAATGTGCTTAGGGACGTGTTCATTTTTTGTGTTTTTATTTTAGTGATTGCGTGGGGGTACTTGTTAGCCCGTCGCAACAGCTGACTTACCTGCAAACTACACATGCGTTGGGTTCATCATACACTTTCTTTTTCTTTCTACTCTTCTTTTTTCTCCTCTTTGTTCTTTTCCATTTTTTCCTCCATAGAGGCCGACAAGGCGCTAGGTGAGGCCTTAGGGTCGCAGGCCAAGCGGCTTCACCCAAATCTAGACAAGGCTAGCCTCAACATGACCTTGTCGGCCATGGCAAAGGCAACCTCACCAGTTATGAGCCAGCCTTACTCAAATCTAAATGAAGTTGCCTCGCCAGCCACTATTGGAAAAAATAAAAAATCGAAATAAAATAAAATATTATTAAAAATTGTCCACGTCAACATTAACCGGATAGCCGGCACCTGATTGATCAAATTGTCACAATTGCAAAAGATTTGGGATTGACTTGACTAAAAATAAAATTTAAAATTGAATTAGCAAAATTATAATAAGTTTATGATTTTTTGGATAATTTTTTCCTGATCACACCTATTTAAATCCAAGAAATATTTAATGCATTACTATAGCTGTGAGCCTATCTGATAATCCAATTAACTATTGCATATCAAAACAACCTCGTTCGGCAACTTTAATTAGGCCTGTTTAAGGACCTAGGTTCAAGGACGGCCCCTCTCCCTTTTTAAGGACTGGAGCCGCCGCGAACCAGCTCTCTCTCTCTCTCTGATTTTCAATTTTCACCAGTTTCTTCGTTTTGCTCGGTGGGGATTCTACTGAGGGAATCATTCCAAAATTTTCTCTCGAAAAACAGTCGTCGTCCTCTCGCGGCTGCAATGGCAGCGATTCGCACGCCTTGTGTTTGATCAAATGCTTTCCGCATCGCCGCCGATAAGGAGAATCCAACAAACTCCATAGCCTCCACATTGCGCAGTCTCGCTCTTCTCGCTCCGATTCGTGTCGGCTCGTTCGTCTTCTATCTTGCATCTTCTGTTTGATTCCTCCCTCCGTGCATCTTGCTGCTCGACATCTCGAATCCTTCGTCCATGAGCGTCATTAAGGGTTGGGATAGTCACTTGATGAATGGCTGCGCCCATCTCGAACCCTTCGTCTGTTGCTTGATGGAATATGCTTGCCTAGTAAATCTATCAAATAGGTGGATTGGGTCATAAATTATCATATCCAAATTAATTCATTAACTCATTTATAATCCATTTATTAGCAATATAAATTTATTGACACATATGACTATATCCGACCCAATTCATATTGCTAAAACATTTACATATTTAACTAAATCTAGAAAAACTGGTTACTTATGATTTTTTTAAAAGAATTATATTATTAAAACACTTCCATACAATTACAAATTTAATGGATAAATTTTAGAGTTAATATTATGAAAAACTTCAAACTAGTATGCTTTTGATAAATTTTCCCTAAATGACCACATAAAATCTTAAATTGATACATTTATGACAAATTTATTCCAAACTAAATTTTTTTACTACTAAAAACCTCTCAAACCGGTATATTTGCGACAAATATACCATCTCGTTAAATTATTAATACCACAAAAATCCTCAAATTGATACAACCGTAACAAATGAAGAGTAAAATTTCAAATAGCTACGTCAATCAACTATCATATGTTATTCAATTCAATAATTTAAATGTAAAATTTAACAGAAACAAACAGAGAATAAATTTGTCAAAAATATACTAGTTTGGGGTAAATTTATCAAAAATATACCATTTTGAGATTTTTTGTGATCAAAAAATTAATTTAGGGTAAATTTATGATAACTATACCAGTTTGAGACTTTTCATGATATTAACCCTAAATTTTATAATTTTTTAAAATTAAAGCTCAATTTATTTCACGAAAAATGTGATATTTCTAACAATAACAATATTTTCCGGTATTTTGTTAAAACATGAAAATAAATTAGAAAATATTTTCAACTGATATAGAAAATTTGATTTGATTTTCCATGCACTCCATTTAAGTATTTTTATTTTTACTTTTATTTTTATTTTTTGAAAAATAGAATTTTTAGTTATTTCTTTTTTATTTTCTTTTTTCCTTCTTTCTCACCCAGTCATCGAGCATGGCAACCATGGCCAACAATAGGCGAGCTCAAGCCTCGCTACAAGTTGTTGAGGTTGAGGTTGAGCTCAAGCCTCGACTCGCAAGTGTAATTGGGACTGGGTAAGTGTCACGAACCTCACACACTACCGACAATGGTCAACCATCGGACTTAGTAGAGGAAAAAGAGTAAAAGAAAGAAAGAAAAGTATAAAATAAAATAAAGAATTATAAAAAAATTGGAATCTTAAAAAAATATAAAAACGGCTAAAAAGGATGATATTTCATTAATGGGTTGACTCAATTAATAACTCTTATAAGTTAAATGGGTTTGACGACAAACCCATTTACAACCCATGTATCATCAGACTTACATACAACCACAATCCATTAACAACCCATTTATGGAAACTTTACTAATTCATATATAACCCATCTCATTAAATATGGATTTTTTGACTTTCATATGACAAAATTATATTTGAAAAACACCCACAATTTTTATTCAGTTTTTTAAAAGCTGATCTAGACCATGTTTTTTTTCTTATATAAAGTGTTATTGTTTTCTCAAATAAGGGCCCGAAGTGAATCTTATTTCAAATAAGGGTATGAAGTGCCCTCGTTTTTTAAAATAAATGCTTGAAGTAAATATTATTTCAAATAAGAACCTAACATCATCATATGATTGAGATTATTTTCGCTATTTACTTTTTAAATTTTCTTTCCTTTCTTCTTTCTTTTTCATTTTTATATTTTTTCCATAATAATAACTGAAAAAAAAAAGGCAGGAAGGTTAATGGGCGCCATCTCATCGCCGATGGGGCTACGACCATGGCTAGCGAGGTCACCAGTGCCTTGGCAAGGGCCGACAACCCTCGCCAACTAGAGGTGAGGGTCAATAGAAGCAAGAAAGGGCCACAGCCCTTTCCTAGATCTAGATGAGGGTCGTTGGCAAACATAGATGGGACACGGCAACCATCCCTCCACCTATATTTTTTTTTAAAATTTTATAATAAAATAATAAAATGCCTTCGATCATCTAATGAGGTCAAATCTTTTTTGAGGCTAACAAGATATTTTGATCTCTTATTTGAAATAAATTCTATTTCAACTCTTTATTTAGAAAAACGAGAACAATTCAAATTCTAATTTTAAAAATCGAACACTTTGTATAGTTATTTGAAATGTTTTCATTTTATTATGGTAAAGCGGGTAGGCAACTCAAAAGAGTGGTGACAAAAGAATTAGGGATATGTTCTCTAGAAGTCTGTCGCAAAAGTGTAATTAAGTCTTAAAACTTACAAAAAGTTCAATCAAGTCCTAAAACTTGTCAAATTGATGCAATCGAGTCTTAAAATTAACACCGTCAAATTTACTAATGGAAAAAGCCGACGTGGCATTATAAAATTATTTTTAATGCCACATCAGCATTTTTAATTGTTATTTTATTCAATCTTATTTTAATTTGATTAAAAAACTGAAAAAGAAAACTTAAAATTTTATTTAAAAACAATAACTAAAAAAAAAAGGGAGAAAGGCAAGGGCTTCAACCGTCGTCGTTGCCCATTGCTGGAAGAGCCGGCGCCAGAAACCCTAGGCGAGGGTGGCCAGCCCTTGCCCAGGCCCAGGTGAGGGTCGGCGACCCTTGCAACGAATGCGAGGGCGCCCAGATCTGGGCACGCCGGCCCTCACGGGGGGCCAACAACCATCGCCCACTCTAGGTGAGGCGTCGTAGGCCCCAAGCGAGGGCCGACAACCGTCGCCAAGCCCAAGCAAGCCTCGTCAGGGACTTGGTGACGGTCGTTGACCTTGTCTAGGGGGCAATGGTCGTCGGCCCCCATGAGGGCCGACGTGCCCAAATCTGGGCGTCCTCGCGCTCGTCACGAGAGTCGCTAACCCTCACCTAGTGTAGGTGAGGATTCCCCCTCATCGGCCTCCCCACAAGGGCCAACCCCAGCCCTTCCAGCATGGCAGCAGTGGCTAGAACCACAAGCGCCCCACCACTCTCTTTTTTTTCAAGTTTTTTTTTAATAATTTTTTTGTTTTTTAATCTAATTTTAAAAAAAAATTGAATAAAAAAGCCATATAAAAATTACTTTAAAAATGTCATGTGAAAAATAAATAAAAATAATTAAAATGCCACGTTAGCTTTTTCTATTGATAAATTTGACGGTATTAACTTTAGAAGTCGATCGTGTTAATTTGACAAGTTTTAGAATTTGATTGAATTTTTTATAAATTTTAAGATTCAATTATGTTTTTACAATAAATTTTAAGACTTCATATCCCAAAGGATTAGGAACGGGCGCGTACCGACAAAACGCGGGTGAAAATTCCGTTAGGTGTCCCTTTATCTTGATTTATATGGAAACCTCTCCTTCCGCAGTCTGAGACTCCAAGCTAGGGTTTTTCCGCCCACCGCTGCTCGAGAACAACCACTCTAGCTCGTCAAGAACAAGGTGCTTGAATCTCAAATTTGCAATCTTTTTCACCCCCTCTTGCGAGCTTCGGCGAAGCTCTCTTCCATTGATTTGAAAGCGACTGACTCGTTGTGATTCTTGTGGTTTTGGGCAGAGAAATGGCGGCGAGCGGTCAGCTTACGGCGCCCACGTTCTCGTTCTCGGCAAGGTCCGTTCCCTCCTTTGAAGGGCTTAAGCCGTCCACGTTGGAGTTTGCTTCCGTGGGTCCGTTCAAAGCAGGGTCTTTGGCGCAGAGGTCCTTCAGAGGGCTGGTCGTGCGAGCTGCCACCGTTGTTGCTCCGAAGGTGGGTTCTTGTTTTTTTGTCTCCTCCTGTGCATAAAAATTGCTGAACCTGGTTCAATGAGTGAGGACCAGGAAATTGTAGATGATGCTGCACAGACGAGCAAGCGCCAGAAAAAAGAGAGAGCCTGAATTGATTGTTAAGTCGGCCCTTTGTGCTGCTGTCGCTAAATGTGCTTATAAAATTAGTAAAAGAAACGCTAAACCACGAGATGGGAAGGGAGGCGAAACCAAGTACTGGCTAAGATACAGATGCCGAGAAAAGCTGTTGAGAGATTTATGTTTTGGAAGATTAATGCCTTGAACGTGATTCCTGAATGTCGATACGAAAATTTTTTAAAAAGATTTAGAACAAACTAAATACTTTTTCGACTTCTAGAAAACGGGAAATCTAAGAAAAGAAAAAATGAAAATATGCCAAGTAAAAAGAGAGATGAGTGAAGCTCAAAGCACTTGTCACGACTGTGAGGGTGCCATTGCTGCACGAGCATTGGTGAGGGGGGTCAGCCCCTTGTCCCCCTCGCCAGACTTAAGTGAACTCCACTCCGTCTCCACCACCTTAACCATTGAACACAAACACCAAGACTCATGGACACGAATGCATAAGAAGAGAGTACACAGGTTGTGACTGTTGCCATAGTAGCGGCCAATGGTGATGACGACACCTTGCGCAGATGGATCGTTTGTTCCATTGCTTGTATTGCTTGTAGGTTGAATGGCCTTTCTTGCTGATGATGAGGTAAATAGTTTATGGCTCGAAGATGGAGGATTGTGTTGTTAATTGAGGTGGCATATTGGTCATCTGATATGATAAGTTCAAACTACAATGATTTGCTCTCTAAGAATGCTCAAGTGTTGGGTTTGATCTGGGTAAAAGCATATACTGATGTGTTATTAAGAATGATATTTTCATGACTGCCCCATGTAGGTATTTACGGAGTTTCAGCTGTTGAATTAGCTGTGAAGTTGTGCTATTTGCTGATGATGATGCCAACATATGGAGGAGTTATTGTTTTGAGCATCTATTGAAACTCTAAAACATGTTGAGCATTGCGGAGAGTATCTCTTGCTGATATTGTGTAGCTTGGCTTAGGAGAACTAAACGATAATAACCTCATGGGTGGGGAAAGTAGTAGCAAGTCCAGGTTGGAGGTTCTTGGATTATGGGGTTTGTTGTGTTCTGTAATTGGATGTTGCTTCTATGGAGTAGGCTGCTGCATTATTCTCTCAAATTTGATTATATGTATTTAACTGCTGCATTATTCTCTCAATTTTGATTCTTGATTTAACTGACCCCCATGCTGTGATAATTCAGTACAGTTCTCTTAAGCCCATGGGTGACAGAGTGCTGGTCAAGATCAAGACTGCTGAGGAGAAGACACAGGGTGGTATACTGCTTCCAACAACTGCTCAAACAAAGCCTCAAGGAGGAGAAGTGGTCGCAGTTGGAGAGGGTAGGACAATTGGAAAGTCACAAATTGAAATCAGTGTGAAGGTAATTGTGGGATCCAAATATTGTTATTGAGCCAACAATAGCCTTATGCTGTTATTAATTAGTTAAACTTTGACATCACAATAAGAAAGCTAAAAATTAATTCGTGGCAAGATTATCTGAGCCTTGTCTGGATTTGTTATGTTATGCATGCAGACTGGCAGCCAGGTTGTCTATTCCAAGTATGCGGGGACCGAGTTGGAATTCAATGGTTCAAATCATCTTATTTTGAAGGAGGATGACATTCTTGGTATCTTAGAGACTGATGATGTAAAGGACCTGAAGCCCCTTAATGAGAGAGTCCTAATTAAGGTTTGTTACATGACCAGTTTTAAATGCTCAGTTGCAATTACCACCTGTAAATTCTTAATTGATCACCATGCATCATCAACTGTCTGGTAAAGAATAATTTCCAAATTGGTATTTATTGTGCTTGGGTAATGGAGAAAAGAGAGGAGAAATCTTTTGAGTGCTTATGAGAGATTTGCTTAATTGGTTTTTATTCACGTGGCACATATTTTTGTTGTTTGTTTGGGTTAAAATGATGTCTTCTATAATGTCTCATTATTTCATGAAGGTCGCTGAGGCTGAGGTAAAGACTGCCGGAGGTCTTCTATTGACTGAAGCTAGCAAGGATAAACCTTCTATTGGAACGGTATGCTCCATGTGTCCCTTTAGTCGCACATGACTAGCATTTTGCCCAAAAGCCTGCTTGCATGCAGTGTAGTGTATGATGCTGATGACCTATTACCAATAGCAATGCTTTTCTGTTGGTTATTGTTTGCTAATTTTATGTGTTCTGCTTACGATCGGGCAGGTGATTGCTGTCGGACCTGGTCCTCTTGATGATGAAGGGAACAGGAAACCGCTCTCAGTCTCTACAGGAAACACAGTGATGTACTCCAAGTACGCAGGCAATGACTTCAAGGGAAGCGACGGTTTGGATTACATTGTCTTGAGGGCTTCCGATGTAATGGCAGTGCTCTCCTAAATCTTTTCTGTTCAGGGCTAGTTTCTGATTGTGCCATAAATGTAACTGGGAAATTTTGCGGCGAAATGGGTTAAGGTTTAAATTTTGATGTCAGACGAATGTGAAATATAATTTATGGAGATGGTGTTGCAGCATTCCAATTCGCTGTAGGATGTCCTGTGACAGCTTCGTTTTGGCTAAGTGAATTGAGTTTGGCGAAGATGAATGGCCCGTGTGATAAATCTTTTTATAGCTTTTGCTTATAGACAATATCTAGGCATCATTGAACAGGCATCTATTCAAGTCATAAAATAAATTAACTCTTCCAGTCGTAGAAACACTCGCAACAAGCGGCAAGAAGCAGCCGAATATGAATGCAAAGATAGCTGCACAGCCGCATTAAGCTTATCCATCACTCTGTAATTAACAAAAGAACAGCAGATTAACCTTACTACGAAAGTAATGATGGGATATGGTGGAAGGCAAAATCTACTCATCAGCCGCCACGGTGAGTTCTGCAAAACTGATGTCGTCTAAATCTGCTTATATTTACAGCTACATGTATGTGTATTTACAGTACTGGAAGATATACACTCGGGATTGTTTTGGCGGGGGGGAAACTTTATCAACCGATGATTGCCTTGAGCCGCTTGAACAGTAAAATACCAGCAGCAGCAGAACCATCCCAAAAAAATTTGGTCGCTTCAATGTTGTTCCCATGTCGCCGAGATATCAAACAAGATTTTGTATTCCTCCCTAGCAATTTCCCTTGCTTTCCATGGCGTCAGTTTCTATACTCGAATCAGTAGTGAAAACAAGAACCTCCAGAAAGGTTGCACTAATCCGAATCCACTTAATGACTACCAGTCGTCAAGCCATTCAGGAGTATTGAGCTCCTCCACATCTCTAGAAGGCGAAACATGAAAAACGGTTCGGTCCTCCATGTTATTACTGGAATTTTGAGTAATACGGGAGGTGATCTCACGAGGAACAGGAAAACTGTGGTCTGCAATCCCCTTCCAATCAATAGTGTCAAACCATGGATGACTTTTGACAGACTCAGGACCTTGGCTTCCCAGTCGTGTATTCTCGTCAACATCAAGTAACTGGAAAGAAGAAATTGTCAATCTTTCAATCACATTCATATTAGTCATGGTTTTTGAGAGGTAGGGATAGGGAGATGGGCGAGGAAGAGAAGCAAGTAGCCAGGTATTTTGAAGAAAAAACCTTAGTGATGAGATCGACAGCTTCTGGGCAAAAAGTCTCAGGAAAAGACAGCTGGCCTTTCGCAATCTTTGCAAATGTGTCCAGCTCACTTTCCCTCCACGAACCAAAAGGCATTTCTCCGTGCAGCATAAAATAGATCAAGACTCCCAAAGCCCACCTGCATGCATGACAACGTACTCAGGATGCTGCAGAGGCAACTTCAAAGCAACATGGAACATAAAAGCCAGTCTAGTCTACACCTGCATTACTAAACTAGACATTAACTATATGAGAATCCTAGACCTCCATTGCCCACGTAATAAAATAAGGCATGAGCACTTCCAGAATTATATTGTAAAGACATGTCTAATTAGCCGTAATATTTACAGTCCTTGATCATATTACTGGAAACTGCATCAGCTGATTAAATTCTTTCAGCAACCCATTACTTAGTATGAATGTTTTCATGACTATTGCCATCATCTTTTTCAAGGGTGGCAGCCAATATCAAATAGACTTCTGAACTTCAATGAATATCTTCAAGATGGAAAGTATAAAAAAATCCAGTCTCTTAAACCTAACTAAGAAAAACTTTCTTTGCTTAGTCAGCAGTATCAAATGTGTATCATATGAAAGGGTAATGCAGTAGTGACGTTACCATAAAAGATCTTTATTTTAATCACCCGTTTACCCTCACGCTATTTAGAGGAAGGGTCAAGGATGAAAGAGGGAGAAAGTCATTTACAGCAGTTGATATATCTCAATAAGATATTGCAAACACGGTGAAATGACAGAACAAACCACACTAAAAGCTTGAGACAAGTGTCAAACAAACTGGCTTTTTTTCAGCACAATCCATTGACCATGCTTTGTTTCCAAAATGCTATTGTGAGGTTTGACAATCTTGTATATTAAACAAAGACAGTGATAGAACAGCACAAACTGTATATTTCCTCGAGATCAGGAGAAATCTCTTCCTCATTCGAGTTTTGCAGTCACCCTCGTAACTTCATTCATTGCCAATAGAACTAAATTTGCCAAAACATTTGCCTATAGCTTCATTAAATCAAGGTGTCATTCTGCTATGAATTTTATCAGATGAAGTACGTAGTATTCAGATTTGAAATATCCTCCTCGATTTGATAGCTTGGAGACATCTTCCATTGTGCAATCACCATGCCATTGTGACCAATATGAACTTTGGAATAAATAAAATGACCTGGGACAAGCATACCCAATCCAAGACTAGGGCAGCACAGAGAGACCCAGTGTCACATCAGGAACGAACGCTCTGCGAGGTTCAGTTGTGTAACAAGAAGAGCAGAATGCTCTAATTCACAAGAAGCAACAATAAAATTCAAATAAAACAAAATCAAAAGAGGCATCCTCACAAAATTTCTCATTATCAGGCCAGATTGAGCATCTATTTGAAGACCTAATATAAGTTAAGTATGTACCAGTCAGCCGGGAAACCATGGCCTCTTCCCTGGACAACTTCTGGTGCTAAATAGTCTGTCATTCCACATATGGTAAATGCTCTCTCACCAGACAACTTCTTCCCAAATCTGAAGTCTACCACCTATACGAAAATAAAATAAAATTCCAAACCACTCCTTTAATGAAAGAAAATAGGATTTATCTTCAGCTGGTAGTTTAACAGCAAAATTCCCCAAAAAAAAATTATTGACAACACTAACCTGTATATGTCCTGATTGGTCCAGCATCAGAACATCAGGAGACACAGCTCTGTAGAGAACACCGTTCTGAAATTAGACAGAAAGAACAGTGAAAATGATATTTGATAACTTCTTCAATAAACAATTAGGATATGAAGGGAGAAGTAAATAAAAATATAGAGGCTCATATTTTTGAAGAAACAGCCAACCTTGTGTAGCACTTCCAAGGCATTTACAATGGAGGCAGCACAGAACCTTGCAGATGAATCATCTAGTGGTGTGTATAGTATTGAAGACAAAGGACAGGCAAGACAGGTATTTAGCAGTATGCCAGCTTGTCTTCTATCAGCAAAAGTACATAGAACTTGTGGCACGCAAGCTGATGGGCTTATATTCTTCATCAAATTCTTTTCCTTTAGCACTTGTTCTTCCTTTCCAAGTTGTTTGACCTTCTGCTTCCAAAATCTTTTTAAACTAAGCAAACTTTCTGAAACAAGATAAAATTATCGGTCACCTTTAAGTTTATGCAATGTCATTAATGAAAATTTTCAAGATCTCGTATTTTGGTCAATATTTGACAAAGTGGAAACCAACACTAAAGACATGGGCCATCTAGCGCCAAAGAGTGAAGTCATTACTTAATGTAGACAAACACACTAACCTGATTCATTTAGAAGTACAAGCCCAATCTCACTGCAGTCAGTAGAGTACAAGCACTTCTTCCACTCCTATGTTGATAAAAAGAATAATCTAAGAAATAATTTCTTTCGATATCTTAACTTTTTTTTAGGAGTAGTAATTTCCATACCAGGCTAGAGAGGTCAACTTTATGTAAGGCAGAAATATGGGTATTTTTAGTGGTGTCATTGATGAATTCTGGATTATGATCCCCTTCCCTGAATCATTGAATATCAACTGTCAGAAAAAGGAGTGAATTTTATCAGACACATAAAGGAAAAATAATATATTGGAATTGACAGTTTCTATCCTGTAAAAGTTAAGCCCCTTCATTTAATATGAATCAGTAAACTTCCAAAACAAGATATGACAATTGAATATAATTTTACAACTCACTTCTGATCATCCTGAGATAGTTTTGCAAGAGGACCCACCACAGAATCAAACTTTTCCTTCGTCAAAACGGCACATTTGACATCACCAACAGCAACTCCACTAACTGAACCAACTTCCTCACCAAGAAGCACCCATTCACCGAAATAACCTCCCTCATTCTTCTCCAATGAAATCTCTTTACTGCTCTGTCGATTATCCTCATCCTCTTCATAATCACATTTGAGACTGCAGATATTAGGACTTTTAATCATCTCAGGGTTGAAAGTGATCTTCACTAGTCCCTTCTGGACAATATATAGCCCAGATGGACCTGCATTCTGCAAAAGAAGTATAGCAGAGACATTAGAAGAGAGCAGACACGGCCATGATGAATATAAGTCTGCAACAAAAGCAATCTTTACCATATCAAATATTGTCTGCCCATCAGAGAAGGAGACTTCAGAAAGCGAATCTGCAACATGACTAAGCTGCAAGATGGTTAACCTCGACAGAAGATCCACAGACCTAAGCAACTTCAGTGATGACAGATTGGTAAATTCCGACATAAGAATTCCTCGAAAATCTTCTCTCTTCAGAGCCCACAGAGTTCCATTAGTGACGGCTCGAACAGATGCCTGGAGTGGCTTGTTATACCTGGGATGACAATATTTCGTGAAGGACTTATTTTGGACTAACTATCATTCATGACTGGTAGTTGACTTTGAAGAGTCTGAGAACTTGATGAAATCAAATTAATAGAAAGACTTGACAAGAAATCAACCAAATCTCTAGGGGTACATCGCAAGTCTTGAAAATTGACCACGTTAGACTTGAAACATCATGGAAGAGAGATATTTCAGATTGATCAAAACAGCTCCAGTCATTGGTATTAAATAATCCAGGTTCTAATATTTTTCAAGTTCTTACTTTTTGCATGACATATGTCAACAACTGTTTATTGCCCTTGTATTAATTTCCTCTCATTGAGATGTACTTTATTGTCAAGACGACATATTTGGAAACATTTAGGCACAGCAACAAATGTAAGTGACAACAGAGGATAGTTACATAAGTGCAAGCTCTCCAAAAGATGATAACTTCTCGGCTGTATAGCGCTGCAAAACCCGAGTTATCTCGCCATTCTTCTCTTCCTGCCATAAAAATAGTTCATTAAGCAATGAATATAGCTATGATTCCCAATCTCTACAAGAAAACCTCATTACAATCATCGAGTCTCGCCAATGACAAAAAGTCTATACTCAACAGCATATGGAAACTACTTCTGGAAATTCAATGAATATTACAGATTTATCAAAGATACATCAGTGTGTATATCAATGTGAAATATAAATATTATCTGCATAGTGATCAAACCAGAACCTGTGTTGCTAAGACCTCGAATTCGCCATCGCCAACAACATAAAAGCAATCACCTTCTCCGCCCTGCAAATTATGATTTTTATGTTATTTCACATGTAGCTCCACCGATAATTAGATGCAAAAGGCCATTCAATTTCTCAGACAAAATGTGTATATAGCACAATGGACCATCAGTGTGAGCCCTGTTTGACAATCACAGCAACTTGATAAATAAAAGCGTAAAGTGTTCCATCTGTATACCTAGTTTTGCCCATCATATATGCTAGTTCTTATTAGTTTTATGCTGCAGTGCAGACTAAACCTGAACCTACTACATTTTGAGGTTTTCTGAATTTCTGTGTACTTTGACCACTTCTTTTATTACTTCCTCATTGTGAGATGTTAATGAACTATCCTGTCTTTGTGATATATGGAACAGAAAAGTTATGTTTAAACATGAGTGATACTCAGAAAGAAACACGACACCACCAAAAAGACTGCAGAGAGAGAGAGAGAGAGATACCTGCTCAACAACAACATCTCCTGGCTGGACCTCAACTCTTTTCATGCAGTCCAGCAGAACATGACACTGAGAATCAGTAAGTTTTCTGAAGAGGAAATGATCATGCAATGCATGCTCAATGTGTGCCTGTTGCAAGGATGAACAATGAATGAGGGCCCCACAAGTATGAGTTAATAATTAGGATGCTTTAGTTCAAAATTTACTTCTTCTTCCCAAGTCTTCCTGTGTGATGGAGGAGGAGGAACCCAAACTTGCCCATTTTCTAAAGAATTTTCAATAGCTCGAACACGAGCCCTTGATAAATCATGCCTCACTCGTTGGTTCCTGGCACTCCAGCTAAAGGTTGAGGGAGATTCTGATCCTGTCACCTCCACGACCTGAGGAACTGGGGGCCACATAACATCGCCAGAACTTGCTACTTTACAAGCAGTTCCCTATAATAAATGCATTTTAGTTCTCTTGGAGCACAGCATAAAATTATCAATTAGGCAAGTGATATTTATTGGGTGCTCAACAAATTATTGAAAGCAAGGGTTCTTACTTCAGTTAGACCATTAACATGCACAACTATCACTGTAATATCATCAGTGCGAGTTTCGTACTGAAGCCAAAGTCGATATGATTCAGCTACAATAGCAGCACAAGCATCACGAGGGTCTTTAAATTTGGCAACCTGCAAAATTTTAGCAATGTTAGAAGAACTAATAGGATAAATGAGAAGGAAAAAAATTATTTATTTGATATGAGGTAATCAGTAATTTTTCCTCATCAATGTCTGAGAAATTCGAAGCAGCAGGGATACATGAGGTTCATATTTCATATACTTAAAAGAAGGATAATCTTCTAATGTCAAGATATCTCTTCTTCACAGTAACAGCCTTCTTTTTATGGCCAAAAAGCAATAGCTTATGCAATTGAGACAGTCCTTCAGTTAGAAAAAAAAAATGGGGGAAAAGTAAAGCACCAACATTCTGCTAGGTAGACTTTCGCATCCACACTAAAGCTTAACGTTGATTAAGTAGTAATAGTAATGTTCTGTGTTCAATGAAAAATATTATCATAATCCAAATTTACTTAACACTGGTCCAGCAAGGTCTAGGAAAAAGGCACTCTTTCCTAGCTAGTTCATCATCCAAGCAAAAGTACAGCTTAATATTCCGGTATTAAACACATGCGAAACAACCTTACCATATCGACTACAGTTTGGCTGGAGAGAAATTCAAATACTCCATCGCTGGCAAGCACAAAAAAGGGATGATTGGATGTGAGTTCCAGAACAACAATCTCAGGGTTGGCAACAACCCCTATGGTCTCTGCAATCGAGTCACCTATGCTCCTCGTAAAAGCTGTACCAGGATACATTCCATTTGGTATCCAAACTCTAGGTGGATCACCATCATCAGCTTCTTCAGTTCCCCAACACCGTACATCAGGGTTCTTCAGCCCCTCGATCTGATCCAATGTGAGGACACGGGCGCCACAAAGCTTCACCCGTTCAAGTTCATCCTCTCGAAAAGGCGTCTGATCCATCGACAAATCGACTGCCACTATATCCTGCCCTCTCTGCTCACCTATAACTGCTCTTGAATCGCCTGAATTAGCAACATATATAGTGCTGCCCCTAACCAATACCGTAATGGCAGTAGTTCCACTCATACTATCGTCCAAGATATCATCGTGCAACTGCGAATTAGTAGTCAGAAATGCAGAATGGCAAGCCTCAATGGCATCCGTGTGAAACTTACTATTTCGCAGCAGATTCTCGCACAATTTCCTCTTGACAAACTGAGAGCACTGAGCTCCATACTCTCCATGCCCATCAAAGACTCCAAAGAAGTGATCATTCGGGTCGGTGCCGTAAGGCGTGTGGATGCAAAAACTATCCTGGTTGGCCTTATCAAGAGCATCCGGGTAGTATCCTCTCTGGGACAGAAAGGAGTAACGCAATTCATAGTTCCCCGACGGCACCTTAACCGTCCTCGATCCGTCCGGGGGCAGAAACTGAGCAGACACCCTGGAGAGCCTAGTGATGCCCGCCTCGGGATCTCGGGTCAAGCTCAGCTGGTTAAACTGATCCCTCATCTCGGATTCCGGCCCATCCGAAGACACGGGCGAGAACACGGGGAACTCCGCCGCCGCTGCCCTACTGTTATCAGCCTCTCTGATTCTCGTCTCTCTGGGAGCGCATATCTCCCCGATACAAGCTCTCGAATACACGCACCCCATAGCCACATACGAGAAAAGGAAATCGCTGCAGCCCCCGATCCTCTACCTCACCGAAGAGGAGCAGCGACCCACCATCCGGCGTCCGAAACCGGAGCAGTCACCGCCGCCGCCACTGAGAACACAGCGGGCGGGCGGGCGTCACCAGATGCGATGCGCTCGCCGGCGGCTACCTCCTCCTCCGGAAGAGATCGGCACTCCGCGAAGCGCGATCCGAATTCGGGTCGGGGAGCGGGGAGGAATCCGAACCCGGACTGTGGATTTCCGCGGCGGCAGGAGGAGGAGAGCGAAAACCGTTACGGCAGCAAGCGGCAGCAACAGCAGCAGAGAAACGGACAATTGAAAAGCCCGCAAAAAGAAAGGCGAAAAAGTGCAAGTGATGATGAACGGAGGAGGAGGAGGAAGAGGAGGAGATGGGATGGGATGGGATACAAGCAGAAACGCCAGTCCACTGACGAAGAATAATTTAATAAAATAAATAAATAAATTATTAAGAAAAGAAAATTGCTTTTTAGAGAGAGAGAGAGAGAGTTGCTTGTTGAGTGGATAGACCAGAGCGAGAGGAGACTGTTGACAAGTCAAGACGGAGCGCACCACCACCAATCACCAGTGGACTCGACAAGAAAGCAGGAAGACGAAGGTGGAGGTGGAAGCGGAGGTGGAATTGGAGGAGAAGAGCGAGAGAGGAATTGTGCAAATGAATGGCGGACACGTGTCCGCTAAAGTGCGGAGGAGGAGGAGGAGGAGGAGGAGGAAGGAGTTGGTTTTTCTGGTATGAGGAGCGCGCGCGTGGGCATGCGTTAGTGGGAGCCAGCACGATGTGGTGGAGGTAGTGGTAGAGGTGGTGGAGGTGGTGGCGGCCGCCGCCGTGGTGGTGGTGGGATAACAAGAGGTGCCTTGAACTCACGGATTTCCTTGCGATTACCGGAGCCTCTACGAGATTTTCGGGTTAATATCATAGAAAATTCAAAATTAATGTATTTATGATAAATTTAATTTTCATTTTACCATCAAAATATGTTTGTGACAAATTTACCATTCATTAAATATATCCATGATAAATGAAGTGTAAAAACGTTATCCATCAACTGTAACATGTCATTTGACTATATGCTAAAATTTAACGAAATTTCTCAAGAACGTACCGGTTTGGGATTTTTTTGTGATCAAAAAATTAATTTAAGGTAAATTTATCACATATATATTAATTTGAATTTTTTTGCAATATTGACCTTAAAATTTCTCGATTCTAATTTTTTAACATCAAGGCAGATTTATTGTCGGAATTTGCATATTCATCAACACTCACTTAAAAAACATGCGCCTCTTTGTATTGACAATTTTGAAGAACTCGATACCTATTTTCTAATGAAAAGTTAATCGAAGCAAATTTGAGACAATACAAAAGTTGATGTTTATTTTTTTTTCAAACGAAAAGAAAATTCGTGATAGAATCGGTATTGGACTAAGAGTTTATGTTATTTATTTTCTAGTGAATTATGTGCAGAGTCCCATCCATCACCTAGGCAGTCCAGGTCGGGTTTAGTCAAGTCGATGTTTAAAGAATTTATTCGCCAGTGTCATTTAATAATCATAAAAATCCAATGCCATTAATCGTAATGATGGTTTAGAAATAAAGTCGCGATCCGGTATCCAATTACAGGAACACGGCAGTCCTTAATTGCACACCTAGAAAATCCATTTATTCTTGGGGGTGGACCTTCAGGATTGAATTTTGATAGCCACACACACCACCAAATTCCCCCGTCCCGACCACATTCGCTTTTCGTCAAGTGGTCCTCCCCGAGCTTATCTTGATCCTAGTCCAATTTTAGGGTCAAATCCACTCTAATTCGACAAGATTGCCCCCCCCCCCTTCTCCTTCTTCGTAGGTCAAATGAAGTGGGTGTCTACGATTTAACGAGGTGAGAAAAAAATTTTACCCCCTCGGATCAATTCTTTTAGATTCTACAGATCGCCTACCAAATAAAACCACCAATGGAGAAATTTCGAACTCGAGCATGACGTACAAAAAGTTCGAATATTATCGACTGGGCCAACCCAGAAAGAGAAAAAAAGATGTGAGGATATTTATAGTTGATGCGCCGTGGTGTTGGAAAAATGTCATGAGTTGAATTATGATGAATTTATTCAATTCGTTTCAAAATTGTTTCAGCCGGACAATTGGGCATTGATTATTTTTCACCAGAGTCACTCCATTTCCCCGATATATTTGTCTCTCTAGATGAAAGGCCTTCATTCGGATAGTCATCGCATCTTGCCATCATTTCGCAATTCATTGATATGCTCTTATGATCATCTCCAAAGAGACTACACTTCTTAGTCTTCGCTAATACCAAGTGAAGCATGGAAACCAGATAGATACGTGTAAACATTGCAAACGTACGTACTAAATGTACATGCACAAAGCATCACAGAGAGAATTTTCTTGATTATTCATTAAATTAAAGATCATCTATAAAAGATCAAATCGTATAATAAAGATCATAAGTTTATCAAATTATAGACGAAAATTATATCCTACTATTCACTACATCCCATATCCACTTTTGTTTTCATGTTAGCCACATACCCCAGCAATACATAACCTTACAAATTGGGTGGTCCAAAACGTGTCTACAAAATCTCAAAAAGGAGTTTTTATATACAATTTCCTTTATTTCCCAGATTGACAATTCAAAAATTAATTTCTCAATCTCAAATTTTTCTTATCACTTACAAAAAATGGATCGACGAAAAATGATTTCATTCTTAATGTCAAAGCATATGCCTAAACATCTTCATGTATGATGGAAACATTTTCCGTCATCTATTCTCCTTATTGATATAAACAGTTAAAATTACAAGAGTCTTCCATAAACCAGTTTTCCTAAAGGTGATCCAAAGATCATTCCTGTTCACCATTTAGCACGGCCGCTGGGACTTAGGTCTTCTTTCTCGGTGCGAAATAAATGGAGCCCAGATGACTAACCGAACTAATTTGCATCATCTTCGCGGCTAGTTAAGAACCTCCCTTTCCCTCCTAGTTTCTCTCCATCATTCCCTTCTATTTTCTATCTATTTCGGTAAGCTAAGCAAGCGGACATCAGAAAAAGAGAGGCACGATGGACACAATCGCGACTTCGTATTATGCCTGCGTCGACCCCGACAGTCCATCTCGAAAGCATCTCGATCACCTTTACGACACACGCTCAGCCTCTCATCGCCCCGCCACCTTGCTCGCTCGCTCATCAGCTCCGACGTGTACAATTTTTCCTCCTTTCACTCACCAGCCACCCAGCCATCCCTCTCGTGGTTTAGCTAAAGCTTTGGGACCCCGCCTCGCATTGAAAGGAGAAAAACGACATCCCGCAGCCGCGACAAGTGGGGCTTGAATGTATGCCGAAACAATAGAATATGACATTTACCCAACCAAAAGTGGGCAGAAATACCTACAAAACCTCTGAAAAGCTGAGGGGCACATGCGGTGCTCCAAAGGTTTTCGCTTTTGTTCAGGTTTTAGTGGGCGCTTGCTTTGTCGTACTCCTTCGTCTCGTTTTGTGACCCGTTGCCCATCGTATGGAAAGAGAAATGACCGGAAGGGTCGTTGCCCATCTTGACTTTCGTCTCAAAATCATCATCCGAGTGAATCGAACTACTCAAATCATGGGTGAGTTAGATGATTGTCGAATCTCCAGTGATCTGTTCATATCATAGAGAGAGAAGGAAAACAGGAGCCGAGGTCGAAATATGTGGTTCTTGCTCTGTCCGTCTGCGTAGGTCCCAAAATCGACTAAAGCTCTTACCGAAGCTGGTCGTGTGCGAGAATCTTAAGCATACCCACGTCGAGCTGATCACCAGCTCTATACAGAACAAGTGCCGCCACATGGTCATATCGCTTTTTTTATCAAAGAGTCTAACGTGGTTTTGCATCATGTCATGTGTACTTGTCATATGCCTTCTTTTGGCTGCAGGTGTATTGAATCCAGTAAGTACTGACACGACTCGTGCATCATAGGCATGATGCTGGTCGAGACCCTATGCCAATAAGATATACTGCGGATCAAATCCCATTCCTGATCTCCCCATTCGGAACATGAATGGCAAGAGACCATGATGCCGCAAGCTAGTTGCTAGCTTTCTCTCGAATGTTTCACCGAGGCAGTACTTGGAGGACTAACGTAACGATTGAATTCAACTGACAATATTCATGCATTTCCTCCATACTATGATTAAACCTGGAAGATGCGTTCTGCAAAGTTTCACACACCAACTGATGCGATGACTGCCGAGTGCATTAAAACAAGTATAGCCTTTGCATAAACAAGTGATTTGACACCTAATAAGAGTATATGCTACGTCCATAAGTGTAGTAATTTTGTAGAGCCAAATTCATTAATCAAACTCGTTATACCACCTCCACCAGAAAGAGGAAGGGAAAAAAAATTATTTTACCACATTTGGTCGATGATCTTCCGACTTAGGCTCATCCCTTGGCCTGAAACAGAAGTTAGGCATGCTTACTCCTTTAGTTTTTCAGATTGACACGCTACATGACAAATAACTCCTGCAAAAGAGAAAGCAACCCTAGTATGTCACTGGAAGATGGCATTAAGGCAATTTGTACATGAAAAAGAGACATCAAAATAACAAACTCCTCCCCTGTAAAACAAGAAAAGTAACAAAGTTCAACAAATGTTGTCAAAATACCGGCAAATGCCGAGCTACGAATCTGATCCTGTAAGTTTGGGGAGGAAGAGAACCAACCACTATTATCCAACAAAAGATTTGTAAGGACTCACTCCCACATGAAGGTTTCAAATTCCGCAGACAGAAAGCTAAAGAACCCAGGGTCCGCTACAATACATATCAGCTTTCAAAAGCATGACGAACCAGTAAGAAGAGAGATCATGAGTTCCTGCAAACCTGCACTCCCTATATCCACCTTTCACTTTCACTGTCCTGATCTTCAAGCCCAAGAGCTCTTGAAGAAAGATGTCCCCGTGTATAGACAGGACATCTAAGAAAAGTTTCAAGAACCTGGACCGTGACCGCATGTTAAGGATCGGAATTTGTCGGAACATAAACAATATGTGGAGATGGAGTATCCTCAAAAAGATCACGCATGCCTTGTACAAGCATGCAGAGAAAAAAGTCCATTTGTGAAATCCACAAGTTAATGTTTGCCTCATGTGCAAGTGAGAGTGCATGCCGTTCTTCGGTCAAAGATCCCTCTGGCCGCAAATACTTCTCACAAGCGGTGGAAACAAGTAAGCACCAGAGGTAAAAGATGCTCCTGGGAAGTTCCAGAGTCCAGACACCCTGATGCAGAATTTAAAAGATATAAATACAAAACACGAGAGCAAATCGAACCTAACTTTAGTAGAGAATAGCTTTGGAAAACCACCAAACGGTACAAAATAAAGTGTATAATTCAGTAAGACAATGATCTCAAAAGAAAAACACAGACAAACCAACCTCTGTTTGAATTCAGCACTACATAATCCCATAAATACAAGGTTGCTATAATTTGTGACGTCTCTGTACAACAAACAGACTTTATCATGGTCTACATCTCATAGTCACCAATTGGTTGTAGTCACCTTGAGCGGAAAAATGCCAGCTGGTGCCTATAGAAGAACTAATGCAATTCATTGGATCCCAATTCACTGGATTCAGAAAACATTTGGAGCTTGCCAGCTTTCACTAGTAGATTATCAAAAACCTGCCAGCCAGATTCACAGTCAAAGTAGAAGATCGTCTCCCCACGGAAGCATCCCTAGAAATGCATGAAAGACATCGGCCCGAGCACATCCCTGCACATTTGAAGCCTCCAGCAATGCAAGAAGAATGTCCTCAACCAATTACTCATCTGGGGTAAAGAAAAATAACATTCAGTCAAATAATATTCTAGTAATTAACAGATCAGTACACAGGTTCAACGAGATGAATTGCATAAATATATTAATGTAAGGAGGTCTGGAAAAAGCTTTATTTGTCGGCTTTGGAGGAGAAATACAAGCGAAAGCATGAATGATTTAACAGGAGTAGTGTCATTGATCAATAGACAGCATATATTAAGCAACTCACCACATTTATTATTTGGCAGATGAAACACGCTGGAGTGATGAAATCCAGCTGCTTGACTGACCAACTCTATTACCATTGTCATTGCCAGAGTTTGCAGCTTCAGCTAAAAATTGGTTTTTCAAAGTATTCCTTTTGGTGATACTGCCCAGAGGAAAGGAAGTTGATGGCATGCCAGCTTCACCGATGACCTGAAAAAAATTAACAGAGTCACAGTGACCGAACAAATCAGCAAACAAACTCCAATAAAGATCCACTCAGGAGCATGCATTTCATTCTTTATTAATCCATGCATGATTCTAACTATTGGACCAACTAACTAGAGTTCAATGAGAGGCCTACATGCTTATTAACAGGTTGTTCATCTCTCGGGTTTTTCCCCTTTGGCGATTTGAATTGCATCTGCACAGCAGGACCAGCAGCACCACCCAATCTAACACGCTCTTTGGCCTCAATCAAATAGGAAGCACTAGTATTTCCTGCAGACAGTCAACAGAAGAAGGGTTGAGAAATTTGTCATGCAAAGTTCACCGACAGTAGAACTTCCTGTCAATATAGGGAACTGTGATTCATCCTCACCACTTACAAATCGAAGTATGCACAAGACTTCACAGAGGGTTCTTTTAATAGACTAGGGGTCTCTCTAAAGAGATGAGGAGAAATACGTGCACTCTGATGCCACATGTAGTTTTTCATTCCAGTTACAGCAAGAAGTCACATTTGACAAGTGAAGTACAATAATCCAGACTTCTCCAAGATATGTCACCCATTATCTCCTGGATTAGATTTTGCATCATTGAACTCCGGGATTACATTTGCATTATTTGTCAAGTTATGGAGATTGCACAGATAAATTTCTCATTCCGTATCTTTACCAAGAAGATACACAATGCCAAGCAAGATGACAATGATAAGACTCAATAAACAAACCAGAGCAGGAACCATCAGCTCTGAAGGGAAGTCATTTCTACAGTCATATATGTGAGAATGTAAATAGAGATAAGACCATAAATTTCATTCCGCTTTACCAAGAAGATACACAATGCCAAGGATGACAATGATAAGACTCAATAAACAAACCAGAGCAGGAACCATCAGCCCTGAAGGGAAGTCATTTCTACAGTCATATATGTGAGAATGTAAATAGAGATAAGACTATAAATTTCTCATTCCGTATCTTTACCAAGAAGATACACAATGCCAAGCAAGATGACAATGATAAGACTCAATAAACAAACCAGAGCAGGAACCATCAGCCCTGAAGGGAAGTCATTTCTACAGTCATATATGTGAGAATGTAAATAGAGATAAGACTATAAATTTCTCATTCCGTATCTTTACCAAGAAGATACACAATGCCAAGCAAGATGACAATGATAAGACTCAATAAACAAACCAGAGCAGGAACCATCAGCCCTGAAGGGAAGTTATTTCCGCAGTCATATATGTGAGAATGTAAATAGAGATGAGTTGCTTTCTTAGCAATGAAAATTACTCAAGCACTGTCTTCTGCTTTGAACAGATAATCATTCAATATTATGTCATTGTCTAACTCTCAGACAGCCTATAAATTATTTAAGGAAGATCAGCAGGGACGAGAATGACATCTCCTAATCTCACCGGCATTGTCAATACAAGAGCTATCAGCCCAAAAGGTTAGTACAGCATAAAAGTATTTAAGCCACCATAAAGTCATAGTCTATTCATAAAAATATAAAGTGCACAAGCCATTTCTAACCTTGACTATTTTCCATTTTCATTGGCACCGCAGGATTGCTGCTTCCCGCAGGAACTGGCTGTCAAAGTGAACTCAGTCTTATTAAAGGAATGATGAAATCAAGATATCATTTGTAAATCAAAAGTAACCATAATCAAATTGATCCTTTTCAACAGCTTGCAGCTAACATGTACTTTCCAACCAAAACAAGCTAGACTGACATAAACAAGTTTCAAAACAAAAGAAATATCCCGCATGCTAATACTTTCATGATAAAACGAAGAAGCCAAATAAAAAAATGCACTAATCTCAACTCAACATTATCAACTAAACATATCCTAGAGCACATGCTGAAAATAATCATACTCACAGACATCCGAGGCTGAGTTTTGCTCTTTTGGGCTTGCTGGTACTTGAGGATGGTCCAGTCAAACACATAGTCCAATTCATATCCTAAGGAAAGGAAACCAGAAAAAGCATTTTGAGTCAATTGAAACAAAATGATATTTCAACATTGCACATCCTAGATTATCCTTCCCTGAGGTGGATCTGAAATGCACATTTTTTCAACTAAAGAGTGTACTCTTGGTAATTCTTTTCGCTGATTATATAATAGACTCTTCCATTCCTGCCACCAATAAATTACATCCTTTCATGTATAGCTATGACCATTTATGAAACCCCTAGATACATAAAGAGAACAGGGTCTAAACTTCTTTTTGGTAAATACAATCATCTACAGGGGCCTTACATTACTTGTTTATCATTCACGGCACAAAAAATTCAAGAAGCAGCTATAAGAGCAACAATCAAAAGAAAATGAAATCTGCAACCACTGCGAACAAACTCATGTACTGAAAAGCATACAAACCCCATATGGATTACCGAGAAACAAATTGATGAGCATGGTGCATACTTAATCCGATGGAAATGAAACGAATTTTTGAAAAATGTAAACAATAACCTGTGCCAATTAGCATGCTGTCTCTTTGATCTAAGTATTCTCTAATGTGAATCTACCTGTAATTGACAGTCCATACCTTCACGAGAAAACAAGTCGCGGAAAAGGCGCTTTAAAAATCCATAATCCGGTCGTTGATCAAATGTCAATGAGTGACAATAATGGAAATATGATGCGAATTCCACCGGATGAGATTTGCACAAAACCTTCGAAGCATGAAGAGATGACCATTTAGAGAATGTCATTTATGGATAATTAGCTGACAGCGAACTTGTTAAAACAAAAAACTGATACACACCTCGATAGGAGTTGATAACTTCTTCTCACATATTTTGTCATATTTTTGCTTCTTTGTGGCTGCCTTCAATCCCTGCCAAGGGAGGCTACAGACAAAAGAAATTTCATCTTGCTGTCATCATATACAATAAGACAAGCAATATGGCCTCAAAGATTATAAATCATAATACACGCATCTTCATTTTGTCCAAAGATGTATTTGATAGTCATGATTTCCTCACAGAAAACCAATGCCAATAAAAAGCTGAAAAAGACGGTTACCTTCCTCTAAGAAAATATAGAAGTACGTATCCAAGTGACTCCAGATCATCTCGGCGGCTTTGTTCTGAACAAAAAATTGTAAAATGTTAAGGAGACTCAAGAGGACAGACACAAAATGAGAATAACATAATATGTATGTGTAACTTACCGATGCCAAGATGAGTATTACAACTCGCATACCTTGCAGTGCCAGTTAAATTTTTGTTCTCCCTGCACATGCAATGCAGTAACTCATAACCATGAATCTACGAATTAATACTCTAAATGTGCAATGGATCATTTGCTATCATCTATCCATGCATGTCACTGTAAAAGCAAAAAATTAGAATATCTATACAAAGACGTTGCTATCCAGTTGAGATAAAGAGCTCAGCAACAATAAATGCTTTATAGGATGGAGCAGAGACCTGTATGGGATATGCCGGTTGGTTGTAGCATCTCGATATCTTTTTGCAAGCCCAAAATCAATTACATAAACCTGGACATCCCAAAACATAGGGGGTCAATGACAATTGGTAAATCAAAAAAGGCTGCCTCAAAAGGAAAAAAGTAGCCGATGTCATTGAAAAATTATAACCCTCACCTGATTTGCCTTCCGACCAAGACCCATGAGAAAGTTATCAGGTTTGATGTCTCTGTGAAGAAAGCCCTTTGAGTGCACATATTCAATTCTGGTAAGCTACAAAATAAAAACTACATGAGATGAAAAAAACACCAGGATACCATTAAGCAAGTGTAGAATGGATAAAAAACTTTAATAAAAAAAATATTACTCACAAAAACCACTAAGAGTTAAAAGGGGAAAAAATTAAACTCATGCCCAGGCCGAAAAACTTCACACTTACCGAAGACGCAATACCCGAAAAACTTCAGGCTGATTTATGTTCCATAATGGGAACATGATATAAATATCTTTCCACACTCGACTGCTAGATTTTCAAAAAATTTCACACTTACCATTTGATCAGCCAGCATGATGACCGTCTTTAACGAAAACTTCCTCCCACAATACACGAACAAGTCCTCAAGACTGGGCCCGAGCAAATCGAGAACAAGCACATTATCTTCTCCATCCACACCAGCCCACTTGAAGCTAGGAATACCACCTAAACAATGCCAAAAAAGGGAAAATGAAGTCAATTAAGTACTTAAAGTGCCAACACCAAATATCGGAACGTGGAAACGACGCATACTCCCTCCTTGAAGAATGTTGTACAATTTGGCCTCATAAAGCAGCTGGGGATGTTTTGTCTTGTTGTTCTCCTGCGACAAAAGCAACTTCAGTGACTAACAAAAATTCACGCCAACCAGCGAATTGAGCTCGCCGTCCAAAGTTTTTCAAAACGATCATAACAATCTAACTCCATGATCAGCCCACGGCATGAGCACTCAGCTCAACTCGCCAAAAGTACCACACCGATACATTCAATTGCACATCGATCGAGCTAGAAATCAGATCATGATCCCCCCCCCAACAAAAAAGAGCTCATTGATTCATCAACGATAACGCGCTAGAAAAACCGTACGAAACAAACGAACTCGGAACTCACAATTTTCACGGCGACGATCTCCAGCGTATCGATGTGCGACGCTGCAAAAGGATCAAAAACAAAACAAATCAGCCACACCGGAGTCAATCAAACACGTCCTCAACGAAACACTATTCCCCCGCCCCCGGGAACCACCTCAATTCTCCAAATCGAAAAATCCAATCAACGCCGATCAAACGACACGCACGCACGCACAAAGGAAACGAAAGATTCCGGCACGAATGTAACCGACCGAGGAAGATCTCGCCGAAGGATCCGCTGCCGATCTTGCGGCCGAGCTTGTACTTGCCACCGACGACGCGCTCCATGGACGACGACGACGATGAAGAAGGAGGAAGAAGCAGCAGCTACGGATCGGAGCGGGAGGGCGAGGGACGGATCCGAAGCAGCACAAAGGAGGAGAGGAGAGGAGAGGAGAGCTAGGGCTTCACGAACTCCGACGGAGCTGCTGCTAGAGAGAGAAAGAGGAGAGAGAGAGAGATTGCTTGGCTCTTTTTTGGTGGTGATTTTTTTTTCTGTAATATTTATTTATTTATTTTTAATGCGTTTCGCGATTTGTTATCTGGGAAACCCAAGCCACTAGCGGATGAGGGAAGGGGAGGGGGTGCTTTCTTCGCCAACTAACGGCAGATCGAGCGACAGCGATATCCATTTTAAAACGTTAAAAAAAAAGAAATACGCGTTCGAGAAAATGGAGGGTATATACGTCGTTTCGGATAGGTAAATGATTTGGTTCAGTTCGATTTTCTTTTTCTTTTTTATTCTACCTGTTTTTTAATAATTTCAAAAGGGTTTGGTTGACTTTGACCGGCTATTTGCAGCAATGTGGATAAGATTATTGGGGATGTGGCCTCCTGTGGATTTTGCCCTGCTGGCATTTATAAATATTGTGCTGATTTGGCCTTTCCCCCCCCTCAGCTTTTGTTGAGGCATCATTCTTTTTTTGGGTAAGATATCTTTCGGGAGATTAGTTGTAATTTGGGAGCTAGCATATGTCGCTGAGGTGTATGAATTATCCACAAATACCATATAAGCCATTTCCGACATAGGTCATTTGAGATAATGAAATATGAAGCTGGCGACAATCGAGACCTTATAAATACCCATGCACATTATTTTTTTCATGTATCAAGAGAGGGAGGATTGTCGGTGATCGCCTCTGACAATGGAAGAAACCGATAAAATTAAAATACATGTTGGTTAAGTTTTTACTGAGTAATTTAAGATGACCGTTGGTGTGATGTCGTGATAATAGATTCATTATTCGCGCGATACCATGTCGGTCATTTCCAATGAAATGAATTAAGATAACGAATATAGACCCGACAATGATCAATACTTCATAAATGCCCATGCACATTATCTTTCTCCATACCGAGAGAAGATGGATTTTTGGTGATCGCTTCCGAAAATGAAAGACACCTTTAAATGATTATATGTGTTGGTTAAGATTTATTGAGCAACTCAAGGTTACCACTGTTGTGGCATCATCATAATAAATTAATTATCTATCGATATCATATTGGTCATTTCCGTCGGAAATTAATTAAGATAACAAATGTGTAGCCGACAACAATCAAGACTTTCTAAATGCCTATGCGCATTATTTTTTCCACATATCAAGAGAAGGTGAATTTGTGGCTATCGCCTCTGGAAATGGAAGACGCCGATATAATTAGAATACGTGTTGGTTAAGATTTATTGAGAGACTTAATGCGACTATTGCTGTGAGTCTGTGACATATGCCAAGACCATATCAGCCATTTCCGACAAAATAAATCAAGATAATGAATATGTAGCGGGCAACAATCGAAACTTTGTAAGTGCTTGTACACTTTATTTTTTCCCATACCGAGAGGAGGTGGATTTTTGGTGATCACCTCTGAAAATAGAAGACACCATTAAATGATTATACATGTTGGTTAACATTTATTATGCACCTCAAGGCGATCACTGTGGTGACGTCATCATAATAAATTAATTATCTACCCATACTGTAATGGTCATTTCTAACGAAATTAATTAAGATAACGAATTTGTAGCTAGTGACAACTGAGACTTTTGTAAATGCCTATGCTTTTTTTTTTTCCGCGAGAGGTGGATTTGTGGCAATTGCCTCCATAAGACACCGATAAAGTTAGAATACATGTTGGTTAAGATTTATTGAGTGACCTAATGCGACTACTATTGTGATGTCAATTAATCATCCGCCAATACCATATCAGCCATTTCCAATAAAATTAATTAAGATAATATATATGGACCGGGCAATGATCGAAATTGTGTAAATGCCCATACACATTTCAACCACAAAAAAAAAACCTGTACACATTATTTTTTCACATACCAAGAGAAGGTGGATTTTTGGTGATCACCTCTGAAAATGGAAGATGCCATTAAATGTTTATACATGTTGGTTAAGATTTATTAAGTGACTCAAGGCAACCACTGTTATGACATCATCATTATAAATTAATTATCTGCCAATACCATATCACTCATTAATTAAGATGATGAACATGTAGCCGGTGACAATCAAGACTTTGTAAATGTTTGTGCATATTATTTTTGCATGTACCGAGAGGAGGTGGATTTGTGGCGATCGCCTCCAAAATGGAAGGCACTGATAAAATTAGAGTACTTGTTGGTTAAGATTCATTGAGTGACTCAATGTGACTACTATTGTGACGTCATGATAATAAGTTAATTATCCGCCAATACCATATTAGCCATTTCTAATGAAATTAATTAAGATAATAAATATGTAGAGGGCAATGATCGAAACTTTGTAAATGTCCGTACACATTATTTTTTCCCATACCAAGAGAAGGCGGATTTTTGGTGATTGCCTCTGAAAATGGAAGACACCGGCAAATGATTATACATGTTGGTTAAGATTTATTAAGCAACTCAAAGCAACTATTAATCTGATGTCTTGATAATAAATTAATTATCTACGGAAATCATATCGGCCATTTCTGACGAAATTAATTAAGATAACGAATGTGTAACCGGCAACAATCAAGACTTTGTAATTGTCTGTGCACATTATTTTTCTCATACTAAGAGAAGGTGAGTTTTTGGCAATCGCCCTTGAAAATGGAAGATACCGGTAAAATTATTATATGTGTTGGTTAAAATTTATTAAGTGACTTAAGGCAGCTACTGGAGTGACATCATGATAATAAATTTCAATCTTAGGATCCATTTATTTGGCAAAAAATATTTTTCAAATCCTTATTTTCTAGTATTTGGTTCTTTTAGAAAAATGAATCAATAAAAATGATTTTCCTACTAAAATTTAATTTCAAAAAAATGATTTTCTCTTTAAAACAACCGGCACTTGGATCTGACAGTCTACACTTGGGCATGAAAACCCAACATTGGCTGTCGGGTCTTAGAGTTCGAGAGACTAGATCTGAGTTCATCAAGGCCAAGTCTGAGACCTCGATGCTCAAGTTTAGGCCCCTGGTACCCACACTTGAGTTGATCAAGGTGAGGCCTAGACCTTGGTACTTGTACCCTATACTTCGACGATTGAACTTGGGTCCCATAAAAGCCATGCTCGAATCCCAATGCTTGAGCCCTAGTCCCAACCCTTAGATTCGGGTTCACAAAGTCAGCATGGATTATTGGCGCTTGAGATGGGATCTTTGGTTAACAAAACTTTTTTTCTTATAAAAAAAATTTAATTCAACTTTTAATTATTTTTTATTTTCAAAATCAAATCAAATTTTTATTATTTTATTTTATTTGCTCTTTCCTCTCTCTTTTTTTCTTTCTTTTCTTCTTGTTTTCCCTTCTCCTTCTTCCTTCTTCTTCCTCTATCGACCACTTACCTCGACAATGACCAACAACCTAGCAATCAACCATGACTCAGGCTAGCAAGCTCATGACTTGATTGATCCAAGCAAGCTTAGGGCTCACTAAATCTAGGCAAGTTTACGGCTCGGTTGATGCTAGTGAGCTTGAGCTTGCCCAAGATCGGCGAATGCAAGCTTGTTTGTGGCCATTGTCAAGGCTAGATGACTAGCGAAGGGAGAAGGAAAAATGAAAAAAAGAAAAGAAAAAAAAAGAATTTAAAATTTTGATTTTTTCATATGATATAAAGTCATGAGATTGAAATCATTTTCTAAATAAAATCCAAATATTATAATACATTTTTAGTTATATATCAACAAAGAAAAGAAAACTAAGGGCTTGTGTGGTAACTGGTCAAATAATATTTGATTATATTTTTTCATTTTGGGGAAAAGATTTGACCCATAAATCCGTTTGTTAACATTTTTTTTTTGGATAACAAATTTGTTTCCGGGAATAGATTTGGAACAAAATCAAGAATAAATAAAAAAAGTTGATTCTTGTTTATGGGAACAATTTCAAAAATTAGTTATTTTTCTCTTTCTTTTTCTTCTCTTTTTTTATTTCCTTTTCTTCTTCTTCCTTCACCTACTACCACCCCATCACCACTTGTCGCCCACAGCCAACACCCGGCAAGCAGTCGGATGAGGTTTGCCAAGCTTGCCGAAGGCTTGCATAGCCACCGACGAGCTCAATGTCACAAATCTGAGCGAGCTTGAGCCTCACTGGTGGCTAGGCGAGGCTCAACCTCGTCAGCCGGTGCGAGGCTCGATTTTCGCCCAAATCTACAGGATCAAGCTTGTCGGTAGCCAGGCAAACCTTTGGCAAGCTCGTTGGCAACCACAACCAACCACAAAAGGAGGAGGAAGAAGAGAAAAGAAAAAAATAAGAAAAAAATCATAAAAGTATTAAAAAATTAGAAGAAACAAAAAAATTTAAGAATTTTACTAAATGCATTTCTCTTCCAAAAATAAAAGTTTTGGATAATTATCAAACGCATTTAAATACTCAAAAATTGTTCCCGGAAATAGAATAAAGAAAAATCATTTCTAATTAAAAATTATTTTCGGGAACAAAATAGTTACCATTCACACTTTAAATATTTTTCTAAAAAATAAATTCCCAAACAGTATTTTCTTTCGTCATGAAAATTTTCCATAAACAAAGGCACCCTTGCTAAGCTTAAAACTCAACTACATTGCACTTGAAAATGATAGTGACATTATTTTGGCTCCTCACAAACACCTCCTATGTGTAGGAATGGTAATATAGGCAAACCAACTAAACCTCTTGTGATCTCATGATAATATATGCTCGTTTTGTTTCGTAAAAAATAAATAATTTAAAAAACGCTTTCAAGAAAAATGATCATATGTATCTCTTAAAATAATTAATTAATAAAAAAATTTCTAGTATCATCAATTATTTTTATAAACGGTGAATTTTTTTTTATTCATAAACAACATAATCAGTCAATTTTTGAAAAATATTTATATTTCTTGAAATAAAAGCACCTAAAAAAATAAAATAATTTCAAAACAAGCACAAATGACTCTTGTTTCCATATAGCGCCGTCCGAGGGCTCAAAGTCCTGGCGTCACTTCCGGCGACGGCGACTTCCTTAACCGCGACGAACCAAGAGCTCTAATCGGAGATGATCGGCGACGTAGAAAAGATGGTCGCCGTCGGTCTCGTCTGGGGCGCCACCAACGCCCTCATGCGGCGGGGCGCGGTCCTCTGGGACCAATCCCTCAAGTCGCCGCCGGCGCCGCCGCCCACCGGTCCCCAGCACCACAGCAAGATCCACCGGAGAGTCCTCGCCTCGCTCAAGAGCTGGGTCGGCCTCATCCTGATCTGGCAGTACTCTGTCCCTTTCTTGATCAACCTCTCGGCCTCCGCCACTTTCTTCGCCATCCTGAGCCACGCGCCGATCTCCCTCGCCGTGCCCGTGACCAACGCGACCACGTTCGCCGCCACCGCGGTCTGCGGCGCGGCCCTCGGCGAAGAGACCCGCTTGGGCCCCGCGGTTCTGGGTACGGGTCTTATCGTTCTCGGTGTCTGGCTTTGTATCTTGTGAATGTCTGGCTTTGTATTTCGTGGGATACGATGAAGCTCTCATTTTTCGCTTATAAGATCCAGTTTTGCGTCCATTGTTTGTATTTATGCTCTGTTTCAGCTCAATTGAACCATTTTAGTTTTTTTTTTTCTCTTTGTTTTGCATCATAGCTTGTGATTGATTAGCTCATAGTCTGCTAGAATGAGATATGAACTGCTGAGTTGAATTACTGTCTATAAAGAATTCAGGGAGGATCACAATAGTTTACGAAGGCAATTACAATATGATGGTAGAGGAACGATCAATTGTTGGAAAACACAAGGAAACAAGCAAACAAATTTTGTAGATGGACAGAAGGATGGCAGTAATTGGATATAGTATGGCTGAGGAAGTATAATTCAGTGTTGCTTGATTTTGTTGTCATGGTATGAGTTATACTGTCGAGCCGGCCATTCTCTTAGTACTGGGATTTGGAGCATTCAGGAGGCATCTGGCCGTTGAACCTTTTGGTGTCATTGCAGTAATCATAGATCATGTAGTTGTCTCTGACCCACTTCATTTGCCCGAGCTTAGCAAAGCTCAGTTGGCTATAGGTCGGGGCTGTCCACCAGTTAGCCGGCGAAGTGGCGGCGCACTGGGTTATGCTGACAGGTCCGTTCCACTTGCAAGCCCTTGCCCTGAAATTACGTAGTCCTGCCCTGAATGGTGCGCTGCTCCAGTCAATCTTGACTAGACCTCCTCTTGTCGCCCAGTTATCTGCATTCCATAGGCTCGAGTAGACCCTCATCCCTTGCTTGTTTGGAAATGCTATCCCCTTGCTCTCATAGTTTCTGAACACTCGAATTGGCAATCCATCGATGTACCACCTGAAGTTATGGTCACATGTCTAAGGTCATTCTTGGTGATCTCAAAACTTAAAGAACTTATTCAAAAGTATAGTCAAGGATGAGGTTGCAGATTAGTGGAGAGGTGTTAAGTAACTTGCATATCAGATTAGGAACAGTGAACGATATGGATTAACTAATTAGAGAGAAATGACTTCGTTTCCATTGTTGCTGATGAATGATATCTTTGGAGGAGAAGGACACAAGAAGAGGAACTTACACAACTTCTGTTGGATTCCAGTGGATGGTGTAGTTGTGGTAGGCAGCTGTTGGGTCAAACCATGGGTAAAATTGTTGTTCTCTGCTTCCATTACCTTGTGTGTAGATGTTGGTGTGGATGATGTACGGCTGCCCAGACACATTGCCTAGGAACTCAAAGTCTATCTCATCATGCCTGCTGCCAGTAGATGAAACCTGCAAAAGATACAACATAGAGGGGATTACACCGGTCTCTGCATGTGCTACTGTATACAAAGCACTCTGAAAGGCTAATAGGAATTTGACCAATTGGGGTGTGCACGAGTTCTTCTTTTACAAGGATGGCATGATCTATTTTGGGCATGCTTAGCTCATGTATCAGATGATGAAAAAAGCTTAATAAGCTCTTTCAGTGGTTGTAAAGACTATCCTGTTTGTTATATTGCACTTACGTAGTATGCAGTGACTGTTCCGGCAGAGTTTCCGGGTACCAGTTTGATTAGCATCTCGATGCTTCCAAACAAGAAGGCCCTCTTTGATTGAACACCAGAGCCTGCAAAATTAAGTCATCAATGGCACTGAACATCTATCAAGTCTGGTCCCTGGAGCCTTTTTAAAGTTCTAGTGGTCAAGGTAGGCTCGATTTGTGCAACTATCATGTATCTAGTGCAACAGTCCTCAAATAGTTTCTGTGTGGACCTTTACTGCGTCGACCTGTGATCTAGTTTTATCTTTAAAAAACCATAGCGAATCTTGCACATTTTCTTGCGTGATTGTTTCAGTATTCTTGGTTTGGTGTTTTTATGCACTCTAAATGAGTTCACTTCATTGTTGAAAATATTATGTTGAACACCTGAAACCGTTTCTGTTGATCATATATATGTACTTAGTCTGGCATGAAATCTGAAACTGAAGTACTGAAAACATCAAACAAAGCATGGTATCTGGGCATTACCCGAAACTTGGTCCAAAACAAGCTGGACATCTTCGCCATTGCCTGAAATGGAGCAATGTTGAGAGCCCCAGTTGATGTACATGCTCTTGGAGAACTTGGCCTCGACACGGCTTTGATCCAGCGCAATTCCACACAGGACGAGGGCCATCAACAAGACATGTAAGCTCGCCATTTCGAAATCGAGGAGGATTTCTCCCACTTATCCTGTGTTGGAGCCTGCAAATTTGAAAGGGGATGATGGTTCCTTTAACTTATGAGAGCTCTTATAGCTTGTGAGTCGTGAGCTCCAGAGACATACTTGAATGCATGACACTTTTAAATGCATTTTCTACATCCCGATGACCTTGTCAAGGTCTTGGACAGATAGTCGTTTGCATCATAGACGAGAGCAGGCCTCCTAATTTTTTAATTTCCTAAGTTGTCTATGCGACATAGTAGGAATTCGAAGTGAATACGATTTGTCCAGCCACATAATCCCAGGATAAGTTCTGAACTCTCAAACACGCGGAGAAAATAAGGACTTTGCTATTGGTTGGGCAGGTGATCGATGGCCGTTTGCTCGGGAAAGCCGACACCCATCAAAGTCGATATCGCGAGCAACCATTTTGTCACATTAGTCACATTCAGAGGATCCAATTGTTGCTGCAAAAATACAAGTTTGTTTCATGGACTCTGCAGAAGTCTGTGATGTTTAAGGAAATAAGGTCGGATTATGATGTTTCATTAGTCAGTTGTAGACTGCCGGGACCTTTTGTTGATCCCTCGATGCCAGGAACAAGACCCTTTATTTCTCTAAATACCAGAAAACGGAGTTAAATCGAGTGATTAGGGAGAGACAACCTTGGAATTGGACGAGGATGTTGAAGAGTCCAAGGAGGGAGAAGGTTGGGCGCGTGAAATTAGGTTGGGTTTGGTGTTGATGTTGTGTGGTCCAGCTGGGGACGCGGTGGGAATGAGAAGAGAGCAACGCAGGATCGTGCGTGGGACTCCTTCCAAATCATAAATTCTACAGGTGGATTCAAATTCAATTCAATTCAAGTCACTCTCCTGCTTGATGCATGCACGTTCACAGGCGTTTGCAGAAGCTGGGGAATTTTCGAATTTATCAATTGGGTCGTCGCCCATGTATCTCGAGTGTTCAGCTAATCGGTACTGAAATAAATGAATAAGTAAGTCGTCGGCTCGAGGAAACTGTGCACGTCGATTGACTTCCCAAAAGTACGATATTCAAATTGCATTTTTTAAACAGTTTAAGCAATGATACAGGAGAAAAATCTTAAGCAAAACTTAGAAAGTAAATCATTACTAATCGAATGAAGTTCCATTAAGTTTGCAATCTAATTTTTCTTCAAGGTTTTGGTCTCTATCGTGAAGATTTGCACTTCAACTTCGTTTGTTTCTTATAAAAATAAATAAACCAAAATATTTTTATCGTTCATAAAATTCTTAAATTTAAATTGTTGTTAACAACGAACATCTTCATTGACTATTACAATACAAATGATCAATTTAAAAAATTAATTATATCAACCGTGGATCATATCACTTGTATCAGTTACTCAAGAAGTTCGGTTTCTATTGAGGAAGATCTACCATTGGTTTAAAAAGAAATCCACTTCCTACCCTCTTCTGACTTAAATTTATTTGATTCACTTCCTATCTCGTCTTTTGTTGATTAAATAGAAGCCCTATCAAGTCCCTTTCTACACAATCACTTGTTGTCTTAACCTGGAGGACGGGTTTCGATCCATTTCTAGCTGAATTTGTGTTTCCAGTCTCATGTTGAGTTCTCTCTTTCACGTATGTGATACTTTGCCTTAAGAACTAGAGCTATCTCTTTCTTGACCCGCTTGCTAGTTTGCTCTTTTCCTGAACTGGCCCACCCTCTTTCTGCCTCTTTAGTTGGAACGACTGCCTACGCCTATTGGGTAACACAGCCTTTGATGATGCTACTTTTCCTTAGTTATAGAGTTGCCTGCATTGTTATGCCCCCTAAATGTACTTGTTTCTTGATGACCGAAAAAATGTGTACTTGTTTCTCATTAAGAGTGCAAGATTCTTGAGGATAATAAGCTTAACAATAAATTTTATTACTTTAGTTGCACGGAGAAATAAAATTTGACATTATTTCCATCTTTTACTACCATATAAATTCTTCTCTAAAATGAAAAAGGTTAAATGGACATTTTACTATTTTTTTTAATAACCGAAAATAAACGTTTATTTACAATTCAAAAGATCAATGAAAATGAGAGAAACGACCTAAATTTCTCACATGATAGAGTGTAAGGATGAGGTTGATTGCAGTGTAAGGCAATAGAGTATATCACTAAATGCACTTTCTTAATAGAAAGTGAAGAGTCAATCTCTTTGTTTTACCTTCATATCCTTTTCTCGATGAATTTTATCTTTTTTCCTTTTTAATTAACAATTAGAAGAATGAGTTTATAAGGGATTTGATAGAAAACAAAAAAGTAAGCCAATTGGAGATTTTGCCTTCTATATTAGATATAATCTCTTATTTATTTAGCAAAACAAAAAGTCATATTTGTCGTACGAGTACCGACATTCGTCTTTGCTCAAGGTTTAACATGTTGCATTTTCCGAATAAGGTTCTGTCTACCATTAGCGCAACGAATCATATCCCCAAGGGTTGAGATGTGGTTTATGCTTATTTATTGGTGAATATTCATGGACAATCGAATTCGATTCGTTTCACGGAAAATGAATGATGTGGAAAATATTTTCCTAAAAATAATGATGTGTATTGCTTGAAATAATTAATCAATTATAAATATTTCACTATCAATAACAATTTATATTTAAATATTTTCGTGAACAATGAAATTTTCGTTTGTTTATTTATTTTTGTAAGCGATTATTTTTAGGAAACATTTTTCAAATCATTTATTTTCCGCTAAACAAACACACTCAGATATATTTTGTTGTTGGACAACTAAACTTTTGATTAGTGGATTATGGAATTTGATTACCGAAATTTGATTTCAATAGTCTAATGCATCAAATTCTTAATCTTTGCAATTCATGCACTTTAACCAGAATCTGATAAATTATCTCGTCCTTTACTCCATCAAATGATCGTATCCTCAGGTGTATATTATGAGTTAACACCTTAAGATTGAGATTTTTTA
Organism: Angophora floribunda; assembly: GCA_014182895.1. Lineage (NCBI taxonomy): Eukaryota > Viridiplantae > Streptophyta > Magnoliopsida > Myrtales > Myrtaceae > Angophora > Angophora floribunda. Next base: position 8,849,035 of record CM024707.1, read on the forward strand.
AAATTCTGCAGTATATTGCTTTCCAACCACAATTCAGATTCGAATTCAAATCGCAATTCCCATGATCGAAGGAATATGAAATCAATCTTGTCGTTAATTTGAATCCAATCTTGTCGTTCATTTCCTTAGATTCTCGAGATCTAGCAAGGTCACGACACACAAATTTTCTTGATCCTTTTGTCTGGTTTGAGATTTTAAAGCGATATTCTTATTTTCGAAGCACTGTCCTATAATGCCAAGGCAATGTTGGTTAGTCCTCATTTCAATTCTTGATTATGATCTAAAGAGGAGTTTTGACAGCAAAAGCGCATTAATGGAAAACGGCAAGCAACTAAGGGTCCCATTTGTTTGAAAGAAATTTTTTTCCGAAAAATTGATTTTTGACTTTCCTATGTTTGGACAACGAAAAACTAAACGTTCTACTTAAAAAAAGATTTTTTTATGGACTAAAAACAACAAACTTAAATCGGGGGAGAACAATTTCTTCTTATAACTAATCACTTTACCTAAACCACCAAAGAAATAAAAACCAACAATTTTCATTAAAGCTATTTCCAAAGAAAATATTTTCTTTCATGAAGTTTTCAATGAAATGAACATACCCTAAAGGTCCATTTATTTCGTGAAAAATGAAATATTTGAAAAATATTTTCTCAAAATGATTTTTATATCATTTGAAATAATTAGTCAATGAAAAATGTTTTCATCATCGACAATAATTTAAGTCTAAAGTTATCGTGAGTGACGAAAATAATTTTTCAATTATTCATTTTTGAAAAACAATGTTGATAATCATTTTTAGGAATATATTTTTCAAATCATTCAATTTTTGTGAAAAAACATATGCCAGATAATATTTTGAAGAAATCAAATGGTATTTAATGCGAAATAATCTTTTCTTACAATAGTATAAAATAGGAAACAATACAACAAAGGGTGCAAATTAATTTCCGACATCCGATTCTTTGGATGATATATTGCAAATTTATGCATCGTTTATGACATAACAAACAGAAAATAGATGGAAGGCTTGAGCTTGCTGAGGTATAACCTCATCATGGGCCTCCAATCTCTTTCGGCCGATAATTCCATTTGATTTGGAGACACGTACTTCATCACTACATAGCCACAGCAGTCAACCGGTAAATTACTCTTCAGTCTTCACGTTTCAGCAATACACAACCTTTTTCACTGCTTGACTTCTAGCTGCTGGCCGAGAATCACATTGTCGAAGATTGAGCTTCTTTTTGTCTTCATCAATCTTTTCCTTGTCGATTGACGTGACACATAGTTGATCCACATTACTTGCATCCGTGCCTTGATTTGAGGTTCCTAATTTTAACATTTTGACAGATAAGGTAATGATAAAGCTGGCTGCTTTAAAGCAGCCATCTTTTCCACGGCTAAAATGAAAAAGCTGAGCGCGCTGGAATCGCTTCAAGCATAAGCTAAAGTTTATTGGGCGTCTTATCAAGCTCCTAGGGTATCAGCAAACACTAGTAAACATTCTCAATTCAAGAGCTTTGAGTTTCACAATATTGAAATTAGCAAAATTATATTGTTCTGTGCCAAAAAAAATGTGGTTTTTTTTTTTTACTTTGATGGTTAGTGTCGGTGCAAATGTTAAAAAAATGGCTGGTTTTTAAGTAACTTGTTGGGAGCTTACTAACAGTTCTATGATATTACCTGTGTTTCTTATAGTTTGTAAATTATCAATTTGAAAAGTAGTGGCACCAACTTTTATTTGCATAACTCACTCTCTTAAATAAAATTGTCAACCTAAATTAAAGTGACTTGCCAACTTTTATCGGTTAAAATTAACAACTATTTAGGTTACCAATTCTTGTTTGAGATATTTACCAAAGTTAAATTCTTTTACCAACTTTTCGATTAATTTACCAACTTTTATATGCCTTGGTTAGCAACTCCTTACATTTATAAACTTTTTTCCAAGATAACGAAACCAAACTAGGATAATTTACCAACTTGTTTTTCATTAAATTGGCACGATTATTAGGCAACCAACTGTCATTTGACTTATTTATGGATATTTTGATTTTTTTTATTTGCCGTGTCTCCTTATCATTTACAAACTTTTGGGTGCATTTCTTAGCAATGCCTTCAATTTACCAACTCCTGCTAGAAATTACTAACCTTAATTAGAGCAACTTATGCATTTTTTAATGCGTCACTCAAATAAAAGTTGATAATTCCATATAATCGTTAGAAAATTTAAGGTATAAGTATAAATAAATAAATGCAGTTTCATACCATATGAGATAGTTTACTCAAAATAAGGTTAGTAATTCTAAGAATTTAGTAAGTAAGACAAACAAAGTTGGCAACTCCATAGAAAGTAGGTAAATTTTAAAATAAATTAAATAAACTTTGTTAAGCAATTCAAATAATAGTTGGTAAATCAAAACTATTCAGTAAACTAATGAGAAAAAAAAGTTAGTAAGTCACATGAAAAAAGTTTGGTAAATTCATATAGGATGGATAACTTATGGCATTTTTGAAAAATACTTGGTAATTGATAGCATGAGTTGACAAGACACAATAGCCAAATAATCATTTATCGGGAGAAAATAATACTGCAAGTTTCATAACTTTTATGTGATGTTCACTTGAGTGTAAGATATTTTCAATCGATTACTTGAGTATTTGTGGTAAACAATTTTTAATAGTTAGGGCACATAAGTGATCAATAAAATAGTTATAGAATTCAAGTGGGTACTATACAAATGTTAGGGCAATTGTGGTATCATTTTTCCCATTTATATATTACTCCAATGAAAATTGGCAACCCAAAAGAAGTAGTAATTTTTAATAGGAAAGAAGTTGGTAAGTCATTGAAATAACGATTGATAAGTTCATATAATAGTTGGTAATTTAAGGGATGGTAAACTAGACAACATAAAAATTGGCTTGAAAATTGATAATTTTACAAAATGTTGGTAATTTATTTACAAGTTACCTAAAAATTAGGTAACGGTAAAATTCTTTTTACTCACAAATTTTTACACTTATTACCAACTCTTTTGGAAATTTACCAGTACACACTTTAAAAAAAGGGAATCATTCCTGAAGTTAAAGAACTTCACAAAAATGCCATTTTAGTCACAATCTATGGTGACGGCGGCGGCAACAAAGTGCATTCGTGCTAAAATTTGATAAGGCTCTAAAGCCAAACTAAGTTTAGCCTTTGAGAACATGTTCCTACATGAAAAGCCAAAGACTTCCAGAAAGTCATACTATAGTAATGGAAACTTATAAGAGAAACTATTTAAATCCATGTGATTACTAGCAAAACGAGAAAAAAACATGTTATACACCAAAAGGCAACCCAAAAGCTTCCTGACCAGACAATACTAAAGGATCGGATTGCCAAGCGATCCATCCAAAACCTGACAAAAGCAATGATAAAAGCATCCAAAAGCAACATAGAAAAAGTTGATCTGTGAGCATCCTTCTCTCTTCATATCTGAAGGTTTATTTCCTCACTACCTAAAAGCCGATTGCGTTGTGTCTGCTACATGAATGATGCGTGCTGCTGTGGCTTAGCTTTGAAGAAACTCGCAACGTGCATTATCTTATTTAAGAAAGAGAAACGTGCGAGAAAGCTTTCCGTCATTTGTATGTTGTTTTCTCTTCATTTCCAGTTCATGGTAAGAAAAGCATTTAATAACTCAGGATACAGTGTTTTATACCGGACTGGTCTTATACGCACCCTCATGTAAGGAGTCGGGTAATCTCTAGAAGGAAAACCCGTTTATCGAAGGAATGAATGCAGTTACTTAGGATTAATGGACATATACGTCACCTTTTGAAGTATTCTAGTCCACAGAAATCAGATTGTCCTTTGGACCCACAAAAAAATGCAGAGGCGTGATCAATTAGGAAGTTAATTCCTTGTTCTAGAATCAGACACCTTCAGCAATAAGCATAACTTTTGAGGGGCTACTTTTTTTCTTGGGTTAATTCCTGGGACACTCAGGCTACTCATATGTAGCAAGTAATAGCTTGTACTTTTCGACTGTCGAAATGGAAATCTTGAGTATCAAGCTTTGTCTTCCAAAATGTCATAATAACTTGGGGGTGAGAAGCGATAGTCAGTCATGGACACGAGAGATATGTGGGTTCAAGTTACAGAGGTTTAGCGTTTATTTTGCTTCCGACATTAGGTCTCAAGCTACACTGAAGATGGTTCTTAGTAAAATCTTGGGGGGACTTAATGACTACAGAGACATGATGAGACAAATCCCAAACTTGAGGGGCATAGTGTCGCTTACCCTCATCATTAAGCTCAAAATAGAGCGATGTCATCTATAGCCATTCCTCATGAAAGTATTAATAGGACTCCGCGGCAAACACTGATATATGAATAAGAGATCACAGCTTTAGTTTCTTCACAGAATGAACACTGTAATGGCTACATGGCAATATTCAAACCACAAAAGAAGCAGAAAGTGCCAAATGAGTGGCATTAGTCAGCTAAAAGTTAACATGAGTAATATAAGGCCATGCCATTTTTGACAAGAGTGATGCTGAGTGAAGGTGATGATAGTTTCTCTTTTAGAAAAGAAAACGCTGTGCTTCAAAAGCCAAAAGACAAACAAAGCAGACTTGACTGAATGCAGATCACAGCAAAAACTGTTTGATAATTAATTTTGTCAATCATTCATGGAACTAGACAAAGCATCCAAAAGAACTAGAAAAGGAATCAATAGTACTGATTTTGTCTCTACTTATTTTAAAATTAAATTGCCTTAACAGAAGCATATAGTATCTCTTTGAAATGCTATTTGCTAGCTTAGCTTTGAAGAAAGTTGGGACATGATTTAGCTCAGAGAAGCCATGTGTGTGTTGAAGAAGCTATATGAGGCTCCTTTCTTTTCTTTTTGTTTGATATTTATTGGTAGAGAAGCTATTGAAGGATTCTCAATGGATATCTTGAAATGTAGAAATTTTGATTGATTGATGTAGTGTTTTATCCATCAAATCTAGAGAACCTACTGGAAAGCAGTGCCTCTTCAAATTAAAAATTTGAGGAAAAAAAAGGGGGAACTACACATTTCCATCAACGTCAAGCTTAGCTTTTCAAAGGGAATTTTTCCCTAGATAATGGACTAATTGAGCGATTGACTGAACACCCTAGGGTTCTAGAGCTCCTCAAGAGCAGTATCATTTTGTAGGATCTAAAGGAAATCAATGCGATATCTATATCGCTTACCATTCAAGCTTCATATTCGAAAAACCTTCAAATAAAGGAGGAGATCTTTATAATTTTGCAGCTGCTTTAAGAGCTTATTTGTGGAAATTTTCCTTTTGTGGATGACAGAGACAATGCGTACGCTTCCCTAACTTAAAGGACCATCTCTATGTTGACAAATGGAAACCATCGTGTCTATGCACATCATAATCACACATATTATGGAATTATCTTCTCAGATTACAACTGAAACGACACGCCATTAAAACTAACCCCTCATTGTCTCTGTGGCTTTGGACACAAATCTACCACATTTACAGAATGATATGTTATCGCTGATTATCTTAAACCACATTAGTTTGTTAATAGGCAATTGATGCTCCCTGAAAAGTGTTGAAAGTTGTCCACCACTAACAGCCTCAATTTAGAATCTTAATCTCCAATCACGAAGTACTATCATTATTCGCAATATTTGAATTCTCTATAGCACATGTTCAATGTTTTTGGTTCCTTTCTACACCCTTTTCATAAACTGTTGAGCATAGAAAGCAAAGTGTATTTGGACAATCTCAAAAAGATGCAGAGATGCTCTCGGCGAGCCTTATAGATTTGTAAAAGAAAAAAAGAAAAAATGCACATCTCCTTTCTTTGACAATTAATGAGGGGAAAAAAAATATTTCATTGTCTTGTGCAGAAGTCAATCTACCTTTCATTACACAAGTTCTTCGTAGATGAAACTTCAAATAAGTCGGCCTCAGTTTCCTCGCTCCACCTTTCAAACACTTTCTTAGACCCCTGCCGCGCCGAACTCCCATAAATGCAAGTAAAGAGCATCGGAATTCAGTATATCCGCGATATTCTTTCTCATGATGTGATCGAGATCAAAGCGAAAGTCTGAGCTCCAAATCTACTTCTTGGTTGTCATTGGACTCGGAGTTTTGGCTGCTTGAGCCTAGCGAGCTGCTTCTGTGCTTCTTGTTCTTCTTCTCTTGAGATTCCTGCAATCGCAATCCTTCGTAAATCAATATAAAGCAATAGCATGCGTCGATTGTGAACAAGTGGTGAAACAATGGGTTGACTATTTAGGATGTATTCACATAAAGAACTTGGGGAAAAGTAAACACCTCAACATGGAGATTAAGGAGGTGTCTGGTCATATGTGGGTGTTGCCCATATTGTGGATCTCCAAGACGCCACTGCCAGCGTTCCAACTGGGTGATCATAAGGACAAAAACATACAGCATTGCATTAGGTACTAGAAATTTGACCATAAGTACTCATCATAATTAAGCCTTTAGAAAACTCATATTGCTTAACTAGGCAAAGCCAATATTGTACCTTGCGGTATTAGTAGGCTGGGAATCATCATATCTGATGTTTGCTCTCTCATAATCACTCAAACCCACCTGCACCAAAATCACATTTAAACAGAATTTTAGGGACCCACAACAAGAGACCTAGCTAGAAAGCAATAGACCTTTACGGGATTTTCTTTCAAGCACTGTTACAGACTCTCTTCTTGGCACATTATATTTTCGGATTGGGATGACTAGTTATTAATAAAAAGAAAAGGTCTGGAAAATTCCCAAAGGAAGGAGAAAGGATGGAAACGCTTGCGCCACTGGGAACTGGAAAATTGGCCCGAGAAAGTTTATATCTCTAGGGTTTCTGGGTTTTGTACCAAACATACATAAGAATCACTCTAACAGGAAATTGTAGAAAAGTGGACTCAAGCAAGAAGGTTTGCTTCAATGGAAAAGCTTGAGTGAGCTTTGGCATGCACATTTATGGCGACTTACTAAGCACAGATCATGGTTCTTCGATATGCATTAGTTCTTGATTTTGCCATCTGATAAAAATGCATGGGGAGTGATTGGTGCTGTGTAGAACCTACCATCAAGTGGGGGTTGAATCCATAAGAAGCTGAGGGAGAGGAAGATGAAGAATAAGAGAAAGACGATGATGGTATTGATGAATAAGCATTTTGCATTCTCAAATCCTCCTGCATGTGCAATATAGACTAGAACATGAACAACCCCTTAACCAAAATCCTCCATTTCTCCTCTAGAGAGAGAGGGAGAGAGAGAGACTTACTTGAGTGAAGTTGGAGGGTTGATGAGGATGAGGATGGTGATAAGGGTTGGGGAGTGAATTTCCGGGGAGGAAGCTGGGACAACCCAATTGGCCATGCAATCTGATCTTCTCCAATTGAGCGACCCCGAGCCCCCTCTGCGGCTGCTTCGGCTTGTCCGGGTTGCCCTTCTTGCTCTTCCTCGTCGAGCTCGACGACGACGAAGACGAGCCTCTCATGTTCGGATCTCCAAAGAAGCTGCTCCCCATCTTCCTCCTCTATATTCCTTCCTTTCTACCCCTTTTTTCCAACCGAAACTCAAACAGAGAAGAGCAAGAACGAGCTCTCCTCCTTCCTGAAGATCCCTCCTCCCTTCCCAAAGAAAAGGAAAAAAAAAAAAGAAAGAAAGAAAAGAAGAAGAAGAAGAAATGCGAGCTGATCGATGATGGTGATGAAGTGAGAGATCACAGGAGATCTCTTTGGCCTCTTTTTAAGCTGGTTTTTCTTCTGCCAACACCTCCCCACTAATTATTGCATCGCTGGATCGGATTGCCTATAGATTTCCATGTTTTATATGCTCTAGATTTTATGCCCCCCTCCCTCCTTTTCCTCATATTTGCAAACTTCCATAATATATTTCATCATTTGATAATTCTTTTCCTTCGGACAAATTTTCTAACTTATTATATTCGAAATTATTTACTCTCTTTCTCTCTCTCTCTTTTTCCAAAGAGCTCCTCAAGAAGGACTTCGGAGACTACGACTTTGAAAGCGATTGTCTCCGATTATAGCGTTAAAGAATTCGAATAAGATAAGGGTTTTTTTTTTTTCCTCCAGCCCCGTAGTAGCCCCCACACGTAATTAAGGTTTTATTTTATTACTTAGGTTCGATGTATATTTTAATTTTTCTTTTTAAAAAACCAAGTGCTCCATTGAACGAGCTCAATATAATAATGCATTCGCCTATGTGCCCTCCTTTCGCTCATCAGTTTCGCTCCCTCCTACTTTTTCGAGGTACGACTTGCGTGTCGCGCTCACGAAATAAGGCAGTAAAAAAAAGAAATTCAAATGTTTCATCAAATCAAGATTTCACATTCATTACCATTAATTGTCATAATTTGGTTTGGTGTATAAGGTAAGGAACGATACGTATATACGCGATGTAGGTATGAGATCTGATACAACCGACTTCGATTAAATCTCCCCTCCTGCCTTTTGTTCGTCCACAGGATTTCGATGCCTAATGCTAGTGAAATCCGATCTTGTAATGATACTTCCCTGTAAAAGAAGACACAGAATTAGCTTGATTTTCCTGTAATAATTTTAGAAATTTCCTTGGCAATGTTACAAAATCTTCTGGTCAGACGTGGTCCCGCCGATCATCTTGTTCTACCTTCATTTCTCAAAATTTTATATTATTTTTTCCCCTCCCACATGAATCCTAATCCCATCATTATAATACTACCATAACGAAAAACCCTAGCTGTAATGTGGAAACGAAACGATATTCTAAGTGATAATGTTGGACCCGAATCGCCCATTAATAATTATAGATTCTAGAAAATCTTGTTCGCCCTGTTCTCGGGCGATTGACTTCCCGTATGGCGACCAAAGAAAATTTTCGATTACAAATTCAATGCGTTTCGATATACATTACATAAAAAAAAAAAAAAAAAAAAAAATATATATGTGGGGGAAATTTAAAAAATAATAATTTCGAAATTTTATGCGGAAAGAAAATTCAGTTTTAGGGTTGGCACATTAATTTGACCGAAGGATGTCGATTGAGGGGAGACGCGAATTAATGCTAAGAACCAAATCTAATCGAGCTGTTCGACGCATGATTCGTGGGGTCATATGATATGAGTTGTTTATGTGGTGGAAAGCGGGAATCCTACAGGTTCCCTCCCTCCTTTGTTTTTTTTTTTTTCCTTAATCCGACACGTGAACTCGTGCAATTACGCAAATCACCTCCGCGATGTTGCTTGTTGGAGCACAAGAATCGGAATTGTGTAAAATTAAGAGAGAGAAAGAGGGGGGGAGAGAGAGAGAGGAGATGAAACATAAAATAAAATTTGGAGAAAAAGAAATGATGTTAATTATTTTATTGAGGAAGGAGCTCTAATTAATTATATAATTAGTTCTCTTAAACTTGTTTGTTTAAGGGTTCTCGAGAGACAGTGCCACTTTTCGTTTCGTTCATTTTCGAACGATAGAGGGGTGAACATGGGGAGAATTTGACTTCTCCGAGGATTGATTTTTTTACGATGTAATTTTTAGTTCATTTGGACTTTTCGGCGATGTTCAAATGTTTTCTTAATCCCAAACACAAAGGTTGACATGCAAATTTGCATACAAGTAAAAGGTTGACGCAAATGTTACATTTATTTTAGGGATGAGCATGCTTTTAAAATAGAACCGCATTGGTAGGAATTGGTTCAGTTCCAAGTTTTAGCAAATACATGGTAGGTTTCAAGTTCCAGATGAAATCGAGATTTGAACTTCTATTTGTGGTGATATTCCATGACTAAAACTTTTACTTTGTTAATATTTCATAATCTATGCGTGTTTAAATATAAATTATAATCAATGAATTGTAGCATATTATGGTTATTAGAGATGATGATTTATTGCAATCATTCAATTAAAAGTACATATGGGGTTGGGTAGACCTTGGAAACAATCCTAAAACTTGTGATTGGTTATGTTTTAGGTTCCTAGGTATGTAGGGTAGGTTTCAGGTTTAAAAAATTTGGGAACCTATTATGATGAGTAGATCCCAAGTTTTAGATAGAATCTGGACAAAACCCGGAACCGATCATCCCTAATTTGTTTTACGGAAAATGAATGATTTGGAAAATATTTTCTAATAAAATCACTAATATCATTTGAAATAATTAATCGATAAAAAATGTTATCACTATTGACAATAATTATTATTTAAACATTTTTGTGGGCGATGATAGTATTTTTCGTTCATTTCATATTTATAAACGATATAGATTATCATTTCTAGGAAAATATTTTCCAAATCATACATTTTCCGTAAAATAAATAGAGCCTATATTCAATTTTGGGGGGGCATGGAAAAATGTTTTTTTTTGCTTTTAACTTCATAATATCTATTCTTCTTCACAGATTTATCGGCAGCTATCTTCCGAAATGCAATGCTCTCTTTTTCTTTATCAGACACCTAATCCACATACAAGTATGTTTCTTAACCATTTAGTTCACTCTAATAGATCATTCTTTTGTTAAATCCAAACTATAGCCCTATTAATTTCATGAAAAATGAATGATTTAGAAAAAAAATTTCTAAAAATAATTACTTGTATCGCTTACTAAAATAAACAAATGAAAAATATTTTTTATCATTCATGAAAATATTTATACATAAATTGTTGTCGATAATGAAAATGCTTTCCATTGACTAATTATTTCAAGCGATCGATTTTATGAAGATGTTTTTTGAATTGTTTATTTTTTGCAAGATAAACGGAGTATATAACATCAAATCTCAATGAAGAAAGACGTAATTGACATATAATTGAAACTCATCCCACCGTTTTATTGCAGCTAAAACAAAAGCACTTCGTACGCCTAGCATTCTGGACACTAGCGCAAAAGTCTCACCGAAATCTTACCCTCTTTTAAGGGCATATCTCTAGCCACTAAGCGGGCATTTTACCTTTCGATACTTCCATTACTCTTAAACTTCGTCTTACAGCCTGGCAAAAGAAAAAAAAACTTATCTTATAGACCCATTTACATGTGTCAAATTTTATCGTAAAAATGTCAATTCTTTTCAATTATGTCAATATAGTCCTAAATTTTTGCATGAAATTCCAATTTCGTTCTTCTAGCCAATCTTCACTTGAAATCTTTGACATGATAAGGTGCCACATAGGATGGCTGACGGTGACTAAAATGCCGCATCAACCATTTCTGACAAAAATTAACTGGAATGATAACATTGGAATTTCATGCAAAATTTTAAGACTAAATTGACAGAATTGAAAAATTAATGACTGAATTGACATCTTTATAATATGTTTAAAACTAATCAAGTACTTTTCCCTATGTTTATTTGGACGTCCATCTTGTGGTCTAGAAATGGCAGTCCAAGTATCATATCGATTCCAATGCCTTAATTTCATTTCAGATGCCACCCTGCGATCAACTTCAATGTCCTTAGCTATTGCTGATTCACCATAATTATCATCCCAAAAAGTAGTGATTGTGGGACTCTGGGGAACACATTGTGATCCAGTTCTTCCATATGAGTTTGGTAAGGAAAAGTATTCTGAAGGAACTTTACATATGTAGGGACTTGTACTCTCTTGGTTTCCAAATTATAAACTTTATAACCTTTAAAAATTCCTTGAAGATATCCAATGAATACACATCTATATCCTCTTGGATGAAATTTATATGTCCTCAAATTTAGTTTTATACTGTCTGTTATTTATAATATAACATAAACATCCAAATACTTTGATTTGTTTTTAATCCGGCTTCTTGTTATATTGAAGTTTTGTCTTTGCCTAGAGTGCCAAAGTCATGGCTCTACTCCAAGGTGAATAGTTCTCTTGATCAATCAATGGTTGGTAGATTAGATTCATACCTGGATTATTAGTTAGATGACTTTAGAATGGATCATTCATATCAACCATTGTCACGCCATGTGAAGTCTTGACTTTTCGATTGATTATTTGTCACGTTGGATTCATCGTGACCTATGAGGACCGATGCAGGAGAAGGAAAATGAGTTTGTAAATAATGTAGCAAAATGACCTAGGTCATCTGTGCTATGGTAATTAACAAGGGTGCAATGTTCCTCATTGGAAGTTAGGGCTTTGCCCATTCGCCTAAAAAATTTATAACTTAGCTACAAGCAGGTAATGTCGAGCTGGGACAATTGACTCCACCTAACTTGAAGAAATCATACTATAAATATGAGATTTTTTAAATAAGTGTCAATTGGACCGCACTAATTTTTTTTAGTTAACAAACTTGACTCTGATCTATCATAACGAGATCATGTTGCAACAAAAAGAATGTCCAAGTTGAAATCTCACTTAACTATATAAGAAAACATACTAAAGTTTTGAAACCTTTTAGTCTCTATAAACTCTCACCGGTGTGGCTGTGGTCTCTCAGCTAATTTGTATTATATTCGGGTCATCATTCTTTGCATGTGACTTGAATTTCAAGGATTATCTTGGTTTCTTTTACATATTGTCTTGTCTATGTATTGTGTGATTTCAAAATCAAGACGGTCACATCGGACCAACGAGCACCTTCAAATCCCACGAAATTAAAGATGATTGGTTTCCGAAAGGTTAGTTATGGAGCTAAAATCCTAAGTGAATGCTGCAGGTCCCTTTTTTCACCTCATCGATGAATGGTTCACACATTAAATATATCTATGGATTCCATATAAATTAACTTTTATGTCACGTCAGCTATAGAATGAGTCGATGCGATTTTGTCTTTATGATGAAATTCACCAACTTCGCTGACAATTTGAACCTTAGAAACCCAATTTATTGTTTCTTTTTTCTTTTATTTAAAAAGATATATACCCATCAAACCACCGATCAAAATTATGTTGATTGATAATCTTATAAACCCAATTTCTTTTTTTTTTTTTCTATTTAGAAAAACATATACCCATCAAACTGCTGATCAAAATTATGTTGACTATTGCATAAGGAGACATGGATGTAATTAGCGGCCAATTTCCTAGATCGAATTCAAATTCCTTTGGGGGGCATTTATATATACATGGCCTGCGCTGGGACCCAGGCTCTTCAGTAGTGGGTAAAGCATGCATGACGATGTTAAACCTAAAACCTTGGTGACTTTATCGATTTATTGTGCAATTGTCAGCTTGCGAGGCTGCAAGCTGCCATTGTATATAATATTATATATCTACATTTATATATAATTAATTAACAATGTAAGGGTGGTATTTTCTTTTCTGATGTGACAAAACCCAAGAGCCCAAGTCACCAATAAGCAGTGGGCGTTCCAGCTTCTCAAACGTCAAATATCATGCCCCATCCATAGCTTTCGCCCCACTGTTATAGCGTACCGTGTCAACGTCACCCGCTTCCATATGAAACATTGTTAGGTGGTGTGTTTGAACGAAGCGTACAAGGAAACAAAAACAAAATTAAGGAAAACGAAGCGCTCTAAAATATTGATTAAAATGCACGTTGTAGGCATTCGATTTCAAACCCTAATTTTTTTTTTAAAAATATATTGTTTTGCTCTCTATTCGAGCGAGCCTTGTGGCCAGCAAGCAGCCAAGTGTATCCCCCATTATTTCATTACCGGCTCTTGATGCAAACCTGTGAACAATCTAGTCCATTCAGAATGTCAGCTCACGACATCGGCTAAGACCAAATATTGTATTGCGTGTCGTGAATCAGATGATGCACCAAACATGAGCACACTCCCCATGTCGTGGCGTTGACCCCTCTCCGCCCTGCATCCTCAATCGCATACAAAGAGCTCAAGAAGTTTAATCTAATCTTGAGCGAGTTCAATTCGTGCCCTGATGCTATTGTTTTTTCAATGCGATCTGCGCACATTAGGCCTGACGTACCCATCGGTTTTTATTTTGCTGATGATGGTATTGTTCTTTTCCCTTTGAAAAAGCTGTCTATTCGGTTATATGAAGTGGCCGCGAAGGGACATGAGTTTTCTAGATAACCGAGCGAAGCTTGTCGCAAATACAAATACAAATACGTCTAAACATTTTCATGGATTACTTCTGAATCGCATTATTGCGTAATAGTGTTTGATTAAGTTAATGGTCCCCTTCTTACGGTATTTGTTTAATGAAGTTTCAGAGGAAAGAGTGGATGGACCATTTATCTTTTGGATAAAATAAATGACAATGCCAACAAATAAAGGATCTCATAGGTAAAAGGGGAATATCGAAGCAAACAAGGAATTTTTTTAGCAGATTAGGTTCGATTCGATAACTGAAGTATCTACTATTATAATAAAAAAAATGAAGGGGAATTTTTTTAAAAATGAAACCAAGGACAAATGTGAGTGGATGAAGATATGTAGAGAATATATATCATATCTACTGTAGATTTGAGGGCACATGCAAACCCCCAAGATGGTGCATCGACACTCAACACGTTGCGCAAAGAAAATCCCTTGAACAACGCTAAGTTGTTTTTTCCAATTTTTTTTAAAAATTATGTACTTATGTTCACACCAAATCATATCCTAAATCACATTAAAATATAAGATCACGCAAATTGAATATTTCCAATACACGAGCAGTACATGCATGGGGGCTTGTATTCAGCCCTCTAGGGTTGGAGCTGAAGACACTGGGATGGAGGGAGGGGGTCTCTTGGGTTTCTCTAGGCGATCTCCCTTTAGGGTTCTGTTCCCTGCTTTCTCGAGTTAAAATAAACGAGGAAAAAAAAAGGAAAGGCGAAATCCTCCAAGATTCTCGCAGAAGATTGAAGTACAATATAAATATAAAGGCTCTTTGCCCTGTTGGATCGTGATTTAGAATAAACTTATTCATCATTGTTTATTCTTTGTTTTTGTGGGAAAAAGTTCGTATGATGTGTGCTTTTTGTAGATGAAGCTTCGGTCCTAAAAAGGAGATCTAGCTATTTAGTTCTTGAGGAGGAGGGCAAAGGTACAATGACCACTTTGAGCAATTGGATCGGTGCTAATTGATTAGTAATTTCTCTTTTTTGTATACACTTTAATTACCCGACGACATCTGATTATAGTATAGGGAAGCAACGCCGAATAATATGACTTATTGCTTAAGGGTCTTGATTATATCTTGTGTTACAAATAGGTATCATGAAGAAGGTTGGCAGCCAAACCCTTTAGAGGAGAGAGAAGTACATCTACAGCATATGTTTCTGACCGATAAAATAAGCCACCCGGTTATCTACAATAAAGTGATTGAATAGTGTAAAAGAAAACCCAATTCAATTTCACAATCAAAATTTTAACTATTTTGATGCTCGTCGTAAAACACGTGATATATCCGATTCATTGAATTTGGCTGAAGTAATAGCTTTTCATGTTTTGGGGGGATTCGATATTTCTTTCTCTCCTGTAAAAGTCTAAAAATTTAGTCAAAGGATGATTCATTCATTCTTCGCATTGAGCACGCATGCTTCAGCTTTCCCCTGTGGAGTTTTCTAACATACACGGGTACGAATTCTAACTTCAAGAATGCTACATGCCGTTCTCCAATACCAAAACTAGTTCACTGCAAAGAAGCGCAAGAAATAGAAAAAGAAAGATCGTCTCTATGTTCAGCACTTAATGCTCATATTCGACCCGAAGTTTGCTCATTGGTCTAGATATTCACAACGCCAAAAAAAATAAACGAATAAAATCCAAGACCTTACCAAGCGATGACGTCAACCCTGATAGATGGTCATTTTCAATGACAGACGCAAGCAATTATTCTAATACGCATGCGTTGAATATTCATCGGATAACAAGCCACCGGAAGAAAGAGGAAAAAAAAACCAGCTTGGGAGTTTGGTAACGTTTCTCATCATCATGTGGGCACACCTTAAAATATGAAGATGTCTTTTTGATGTGGTGGTAAGTGAAGTATATGGGACTCTATGGTGTGTGGTCGATTATAAAAAAATGATGCATGATTGATCCGGGGGATCGGACCCCTATGGGGGGGATACCGATACCTAGATCTTCCTTAGGTTATAATGCTGTACTGGGCACTATAATATTATACGCCGTGAATTCATGTCTTAGGCCAAAGTGGGAGATTTTCCATGTATTCCTGCCTTATTATAAGACAAGAAGTCTCTGTTTGAATTGAATATATAATGATGAACCTTGGAAACTTCATGGGGAGCTTCCTCGACCCACATGTTGGAGATGCCCTAAAAGTGTGCAGAGCTCGATTCAGACACCTTTTCTTTTTTTGGCCCTTAAACATAAGTGTGGAAGTGCCCTCGTAGGGACAGTGCTTTTTAGGATTGCTGTTCCTTCCTTTTGCCAGTTTAAAAATATGTCCCAATGGAAAACGTCCAGATAAGATGATTCATGGCGGTCAGAAAACCAACATGCCCAGATAAGATATTACATGAATTCATGTACTGACCAAAGGTGATATCTAAGCTGCTTTAGGTAGAGCTCTAGGATATGATACTACATTTTGAAGTTTTCTCCTGGCTAAGCCTACCATTAATGGCCCCGACAACAACAGAAGTTGGACCCTGAACCCATCGAATTATACTGATTTGCTGCCATTTGAAGCAAGTTGACCGGTATGATTTTTAACCCAACAATGACAATGATGTATTTTCCTAAAGCAGCATATGGTTGGTATAGGTATGTAGAATGTATGAATCATTTGATGAGTGAAATTATCAGGTCTAGGAGTCCTCATTTGTTAGGTGTGTAGGCACTTTGGATGAGTGTTTAAAAACTGTTGGTAAATTAATTGACCGGTGACTTCCTTTTTTGCAATTAACTTGTTGGTAATTTACCAACATATTTCACAAAAAAAACCAA
Source organism: Angophora floribunda (assembly GCA_014182895.1). Classification (NCBI taxonomy): domain Eukaryota; kingdom Viridiplantae; phylum Streptophyta; class Magnoliopsida; order Myrtales; family Myrtaceae; genus Angophora; species Angophora floribunda. The sequence continues at coordinate 8,865,867 of CM024707.1, forward strand.
CTTTTTCAATATTTTACAAACTACTTTTTTTATTATGACTTTCCTACTTTTATTTGCATGACTTTTAATGTTTTGGCTTTGCTAACTCTTGCACAAATAAATGTTATAAATAACTAAAACGAGAGTTGGTAATTCTAAAGTAATTGAAGATTGAATTGGAAATAAGTTGGTAAATCTCTCATGTAGATGCTGATAGTTTTGTATTATAGTTGGTTAATAAGAAAGGTAAATAAAAGATTATGTTAAAGGTTATAGATTTTTTTCCTCAGGGATTAGAGAAATTGGTTATTTAAGAAAACCAAATAGTGCAATGCAAATCTAAATTGGTAATTCAATAGAAAAGTGGATAAATAAATAAAAAGTTGATAAACAAGTCAAATGAGAGTTGATAAGTCAAAACTAACCTATTTATAGAAAATCTATTAAGTTACACAAACAAAAGTCAATAAATTCATATAAGTGTTAATAGATTTAAAGCCTTTATAAGCATGACAAATAAAGGTTGGTAAACAATAACAAAAGTCAATAAATTCATATTAGTGTTAATAGATTTAAAGCCCTTATAAGCATGACGAATAAAGGTTGGTAAACGATGGTAAGTAACTCAAGTAAGAGTTAGTAGCAAAAAATAATTAGTTATTCCATTGTAAAAAAGTTGTCAAATAACTCAAATAAAAAAAATTGGCGAACAGATATAATATCTTGTAAATTCAATGGATTGGTAAGAAAGGAAAATAAAAGTTTGTAAAAGATAAGTTGATAATTCACAAACTATAAAAACTAGTTGCCAATTTTATAAAATTAGCAGTAAGTTATTAGCAAGTTGCTGGGAAATTAGACAACTGTTATTTTTTTAGTTACCTATAGTTTTCTTTACACTTATAAAATTTAAATGGCGGAAAAAAAATCAATTTTTTAAATAGAGTAGAAGAATCGTCCATTCAAAGTAAGAGCACAAGATTGACATACTAAATCCAATCAAATGCAAAACCTACTTATTAGTCTACAAATACTTTCTCTTTTCCTTTTTTTATTATTATCGCGTAGATTATATCGGGTGAATAAATTCCAAGGTTATGAATTGTCGTGCCCAATCTTATCAAAAGGAATTTAAAAACCTTTAAATTATTTACATGTTGATAGTTGCTGAAGTACAAAGGCCACAAAGTCCATAATATAAGGTGTATAATACTCCTTTCTTATTTTTCTTTTTTCTTTTTAACTACACTCGAAAGACAATTAAACTAAGGTCCACAACCTCTCTCACGTGGGACATATTATATTTCTGTTTCCATGCCCGAGTAAATTTGAATATAAGCAACTTGGGAAGGAAGGAGAGCATCTTATCTAATTGCAATTTTTGCACGACTACTTGTAAGCCTTCTCCTTGTCATTTTGTAATGCAGTCCGCGTAGATTTGATGTCATCTTGGTCAATCATGTGACATTTCTTTAAGGGTTCTTCCCTTGATTACAATTTGTTTTTTCTCTTTTACTCTATTTCCGAGCGAGATTATATATAAATTGTTTATGAGATATACAAGTGGATGTGTTCCCCCAATTGAATATGCCATGGGAATAATATTCGATATTCGCCGTACATAAGCTTGGTAAACTTGGTCTAAGTAACCAATCTCTATGTATCTATTTATCTATCTATCCATCGGTCGATATATGCATAAGAATGATTATATGGCTGATTTTCTTAGAGATTTTTCTATTTTTGACTAGCAATGTGTAAAATGGAAATGCTGATTTCAGTGCTTTTTTTTGGGGGGGAGGGGGGGAAGAAAAGGGTTAGATTGGGCCCGCCAAGGAATATGATGACCAGTGAAATTGCTAACAACGCATGCTTTATCTTCTGTCGCAAACGTTACACTTCCATGCACACTTGGCCTAAAGAATGGTCGCGCACATAGACTTTTGCTGCATGCATGTTCTTGTTTGATAAATGGACGTTCCGTTAGGGTCTCTAGGAAAATCTATTTCCTATATACTCAATGCCGACTACAATTAACAATTGCAAGAAATTGTATAATGATATCACGAGGAACATAATTTTTGCATGGCGCTCACTTAAGAATCGGTCATTTTTTCTTTTTTTTTGCTTAAGTGTTTCGACTTCTAAAAGACATTCACTTGAGTGTCGTAATGTTCTGAGTGCCATTACTTGAGTGCCATCACTTTAAAAAAAAACATGTGCCATATGTGCCATACCACATCGAATTTCCTACACTTGTGAACATTCTTAAAAAGTTATGGCATTTAAGGAATTGATTGAAAAAATATGACATTCAAGTGATGAAAGAAATAACAGCATAAAACGAATCATACAAAAGTTAGAATACCAGTGATGTCCTTTTCCCATAAGAAATTTTTGTTATTATTCATTGATGGATGAAAAATGCACATATTTGGTAACCCGCCAATGATATGGAACATGATTTTTCACCAAAGCTCCTTTTTATTTTGTTGAATAATAAATTATTTGAAAAATATTTTCCTATAAAATATTATTTATATTGTTTATAAAAATGAATGAACGAATAATGTTTTCTTCGTCTATGAAAATATTCAAATATAAACTACCGTCGATTATGAAAACATTTTCCATCGACTAATTAGTTAAAGCGACACAAGCGATCCTCTTTAATCATTTACTTCCCGCGAAACAAGCAAAGCCCGAATGAGTCAAAATAAAGAAACAATCACCCCTAAATAAGGTAACACTAGTCTTGTCTTGTCTTGGATCATTACGGTTGCGTCAAGATGCATTCAAATCAGTCAAAATTTTGGACACACCAACGTAACGAAATGCATGAGGAAATAATGGTATGTCTGAGCTACCTACAATATCATGATTAAGCAAAAAAGGATCAATTGGCGTTGAGATTGGTAGATTTTAAAGAATAAATCTCCCGATTGTCTGTGTCCGAATCATGAGGAATGCCGACGGTAATGCATGGTTTTGATAGACTTGTGCCTTAAGCTTGTCCCATCCAATTTTAAACTTGTGTTGCGTACTTCGCCACATGGCATTATGACGACCTATAGCCTATTTGGCTTGCTCGATAATACTGGTTGTTATTCATGGAGAGAGGGGGGATGAGCTTCTTGGACAAGTGATTGGACAACGTTTCGCGATGCCCGTGGTCGACTAAAGCCTGTTTTGCAATCATTTTATTTTCAGAAGCAATTTTTGCTTTAAAATAGTTTTTTCTGAGTTTATTCCCCGTAAGAGTTCTTGGGCATTTGAACATGTTTGATAATTACATTAATTTTCTATTCTCGAAATAGAAAAGAATATGAATGCGTTTGATATAATTGTCAAATTTTTTTATATTGTAGAATTTCTTTTTAATGTTTTAATAATTTTATGAGATTTTTCTTTCTTTTTTTCATTCTCTTTTTCTTCCTCCTCTAGTTGGTCGTCGGGCCTTGGTGATGGCCAACAATCGGCCAGAGAAAGAGCTAACAACCTCGCCAGCCTCAAGGAAGCCTTGTCGGTCCTTGCGAAGGCCGAGCCTCACCCAACCATCACGAGGCTATTGGACCTCATCTCTAGCTGATCGCCGACCACTGCCGAGCCCATCAACCGGCTATAGGAGAAAGAAGAACAAAAGAACAAAAGAAAATGGCCTGATTCTAGAATTGTTTCTCGAAATAAATACGTAACTTTTTTCTACTTTTTGATTTTGTTCCCTAAAAAAATTATTTGATGTTATTAAATGGATTTTTGTTCCCTTTTTTATTATTATTTTTGTTCCGAGAACAAAAGAACAGAAATAGCCAAAAATCGGTTCGTTACCAAACAAGCTCTAAGTTGTGTCGAGACTTGTTATGGACAAAATCCATGATGTTTGAAGAAATTGAGGAGAGATTTTTATGTTCAAGCCTCAAGAAATGACATGAACCTCTAGTGTTTTGTGCATAGACCTGTTAAAGGAGTGGGCTAGGTCATTAATGGTTCGACCTAAGTAGACCCGTTTAATCCATTTTAGCTTATTTCCAAATAATGCAAATCTAGTAACTCATACCCGACCTGACTCGTATCCAAATTCATTTTGCTAAAATACTTCCATATTTAACCCAATCTATGAAAACTCATAACCAAATTGAGATAAGATTATGGAGTCAGTAAGTGCAATATCAAGTGAATGCAAAAAAGATTGAAGAGAATTATAGAAATGAGTTGGATTTACATAAGATGTAGGCTCATTTATGATCTATTTAATATTCATATTGTATTTAAACTCATTTATTCTATATAACTAAGTAATAAGTTTATGACTAATCTTGTCACGTATATGAGACTTTGCTTGGTCACCTCTATTTTTTTCTTTTTTATGGGACGATACCTCTGTCCCTTCGTTTCTAAATCTTTATCCATCTGAAATTGTTACATTGGATTCATGTGGGCTTGAATTCCGGAAAACAGATGAGCAAAAGTTGAGCCAAGCCCAACACAAATCAAATGGGCCATTGTTCATGGGCTTAATCTCTTATCATGATGGGCCCCGCTCATCGTTTGCGATTGGGCTTCCGTCTGATGGAACCAAAATCCAAAAGACCAGTTTTCTGGTTTTTGTTTTCACTCGTGGCTTTTTGGGCCCATATATTTAGAAGAACATAAATCATTTTTTAACCCAAGTGATCATTTGCTTTTCAAAAAAAAAATTTCTTGATGCGTCCTTTAAAGAGATGATTTATGACCTTTCGGCTAAGCCGATGTAGCAAAAAAATTTTTCCCTTTTATAACCGAATTGTTCGGATGACCAAAAAAGGTCGAGAGAGCACGAAAATAGGGCAGGGCTCGAAAATATTAATGGCCCCTCATCCATAGCAAGCTACGGGATGAATTGTCCAAACCGGAACTCATTCGGACCAAACTGGATTGGACCAACTTCATATATATTTTTTTAAATCATTTCTTCAAAAAATTAGTAAAATATAAATTAAATATTATCTTCACTCATCGTCGCTTCCGTCAATATTTTAAAAATTTGTCACCAAGCGGATCAAATTGGGAACCGAAATCCCTTAATTGAGCTGAGCCGGGCCCGGGTTGGAGCCGGAGAAAGGATGGCCATTGGATATGGATACCGAGAGAGCAGGGAGATGGAGGCACAAGATAAGATTCCGAGTCCCCACCTTTCATTTCCCTCTCTTCCTTCCTTCCTTCCTTCCTTCTTTTTCTCCCCGCCCTTTCTCTCTCTAACCGTCATCTCCTTCTCCTTCGCCACTCCACTGAGCTCCATCATCCCTGCTCCCCCCGGGCGCCCCCCGCCAGTTCTAGTCCATCGCGGCGGCGACTCTCTCTCTCTCTCTCTTCCGCCGCCGGTTCTACGGTTCGCCGGATTCCGGTGAGTAGCGCTTGCTTTTGTGCTGGGCCTCGCTCGGCGTGCGGTTGCTGCGCGGCGATTGAGGATGACGAACGCGAGCCGACGCCGACGCGTTTTTAATCCGGTGTTGTTCTTTTTTTTCTTTTTCTTTTTTTTACTATTGACGTCTTCAATTCGCTGCTGGAAACTTGGGCGGGCGAGCCGGTGCTCGTTTTAATTCGGAGTGCGTGGAAAGAGCTGTCGACTATTTTTGCTGTAAAATTTTCATTTTCGTTAAAATTTTGCGCTTTTATGTAGTGCTCCTGAGCTGCATTATCCTTTCGGATTGTCTTCATTGGGAGTTAGGAAAATTCCACTTGAATTTGCAATATTTGTGAATGTATGCGTTCGAGTGTTCGGTGTCTGTTGTTAGAAGATTTTGTCCGATGTTTATGTTCATCGGAATTGGGCCTTTGATCATGTCAGGAAAAGATGTGGATAAGAGTCGAGCGCTCCGACTTAGATGACAACTTCACTCTGAGCAGATAAATGCACCACTTGCTGCACAACATGAAAGAAGAAAAAATGCTAGTTACTCCGCGTTGACTGAGCTATGGAGTTCGTTTGTGTATTTTATGAGGTGAATGCTTTTTAGGCGTAAGTCGTGGCTATGTGTCGGTTGCTCTGTGTTGTTATGGCTTGGTCTCTAGTTGAAGTAGAGGGAGAGTTCCTAGGGTCTATCAATGTGAAGGGAACACATTTTTTGCTCCCGAGCTTAAGGTGCAATTTTATTGCGAACATGATCATTGTTTGAAATTTTAGACCTTCTAATTACCGGCAGTTGTTAAATTCAGATGGAGAAAACAAATAATCATTGGTCTTTCATCTTCTATGTTAAAATGTACGTGTAAGTAGTGAATGACCACATGGGGTAATTACCATAAAAGGAGAAGCATATGCGCTTTGCTCGCTCTAACTCATTGGCATAAGCTTAAGTGAGATTTGATGGGTGGAAATTTCGCAAGAAACTAAAAGTGAAGTTTAGGCCATGCTTGTGTGTCTCGCATACCATGCTTGAGAAGTAGATCATTGTCTGCAACCATGGGTAAAAACCTTTAAAATAATAGAGTTGACCAGCAGATGATGTGGTAAACCACGATGGATTTCGCTTTTCAATGATTATGCTCCGCAAGATGTGAAAAGAAGTTTCCACTCTTGATTTTCTCTTTCAGCACTTTCCTTGCAATGCTAACCATTTCACGGGCTTAGTGAGCATACAATGTTCTCCTCTTATGATGTTTGAATTAGGATCTAGTGAACTCACTCATCAATCTATATGTACGAATGAGACAGGACAGTTATAAGCTAGCTTTTTGCTCCACTTAAGGTGCTGATTTAGGCATTGAGTCTTTGCTCATGAACACAGAATATTGCTTGGAAATACCTGAGTCTTCAGTGACTGTTTAGTGCTTCTCATCCTGGTTCTTGTGCGTGCTACTCTTATTGCATGTCATTCAATCTCAATATGCATTTGGCCAAAATAGCTTGATGTTACTTGTTAACACATTTCATTTCTCTTCCAGGTGAAGCAAAAATAAGCAGCCATCGTAGCTGCACATTGTACAAAATTTGCATTAATCAAAGACAAAATGACTCCAGTTATTCCATCTTCCCTGAGCAATATCACCCTTATTCCTGGAAATGCCTTTTTGCGAAGGAAGAATAATCGATCTACCCAATGCGGCAAATTAGGGACACGGCCAACTTGCACCTCATTCTCACAAGGACACAGTTTGCCTCTACCATCATCCATTGTATTGTTTCCAAGATTGGGGTACGGTCTGCGTTACAAATATAGGAGTCACATACTATTTGCCACAGGAACTGATGTAGCAACAGAGGAGCAAGATCCTTCTGTTGCAGAGGAAGATTCCAGTGGATCATCTGAAAGCAAACCTGGCGAAGTTGAAACGAGTGAGCAAACCTCTGTCCAACCAGAATTGAGTTCAACGCCTGCTCAAGCTAGACAGTCAAGGCCCACTAGGAAAAGTGAAATGCCACCTATAAAGAATGAAGAGTTGGTTCCTGGGGCAACTTTTACTGGGAAAGTAAGATCTATACAGCCATTTGGTGCTTTTGTTGATTTTGGAGCTTTCACCGATGGCCTGGTACATGTTTCCCAGTTGAGTGACCGCTTCGTGAAGGATGTTGGAAGTATCGTCTCTGTTGGACAAGAGGTAAAGGTCAGGTTACTTGAAGCAAATAATGAGACCGGGCGGATTTCTTTATCCATGCGCGACAGTGATGACAGTAGCAAGAGAGATGCTCTTGCAAGTGGCGATAGGCCTAGACCTTCTAGAAAAAGTAATGTCGCACAGAAGAGAGATGAGGGCAGGAAAAGCTCAAAGTTTGTGAAGGGACAAGATCTTAAGGGCACAGTTAAGAATTTCACCAGGTCTGGTGCTTTTATATCTCTTCCTGAGGGAGAAGAAGGGTTTCTGCCAACATCAGAAGAATCTGATGATGGATTTGTAAGCTTGATGGGAGGCTCCTCACTTGAGATGGGCCAAGAGGTTGATGTTCGAGTTTTACGGATATCAAGAGGACAGGTTACGTTGACAATGAAGAAAGAAGAAGATCTTAAGAACTTAGATGCTGAGCTTAGCCAAGGTGTTGTACATGTTGCAACAAACCCTTTTGTGCTGGCATTCCAGAACAACAAGGAAATTTCTGCTTTTTTGAATGAGAGAGAAATATTGGAAAAACCAATGGCACCAACTGCTTCTGATGAAATACAAGGAAAAGCAGGCAAAAGTGAAGCTGCATTAGTTACTGAAGTGCTGAGTCAACCAGCAGATAGCAGCGAAACAACAGCTACAGTTCCTTCCACTGTGAATGGAGATACTGCAGTTTCTTCAGCTGGTGTGGATGTGGGAGACATTAAAGCTGATGAGGACTCGACCAGTTCCATTGTTGATGATAAGGAATTAGATAGTGTGGCTTCGAGCTTGTCAAAAAGCACGGATGGTGCTACCCAAGCAGCTGTGGAAGAAGCGGAGGTCAGTCCTGAAGCCTTGACTACTGAAGGGAGTGAATCATCTGTTGAGTTGGTAGCTGAGAAGGCTTCTCCAACTGATGAATTGGTACCTGTGGAGGCAGCTCCGACGGCTGAATTAGTAGTTGAGGAGGCTGCTCCAAATGATGAAATGACAAGTAATGAAGTTCCTGAATCCTCTGCAGAAACAACTAGTCAGCTCTCATCTTCAGAAAGCCCAACAGCCAACGAAGTCACAAAGAGTGAACCAGAAAGTGTGGCTTCAAGCTTGTCACAAAGTGTGGATGGTGCTCCCCAAGCCACTGTGGAAGAAGCAGAGGTCAGTCCTGAAGCCTTGACTACTGAAGGAAGTGAATCATCTGTCGAGTTGGTAGGTGAAGAGGCTTCTTCAACAGATGAATCAGTAGTCCTGGAGGCAGCTCCGACGGGTGAATTAATAGTTGAGGAGGCTGCTCCAAATGATGAAATGTCAAATAATGAAGTTCCTGAAGCCTCTGGGGAGACAATTAGTCAGCTCTCACCTTCAGAAAGCCCAACAGCCGACGAAGTTGTGAAGAGTGAATCAAATAGTGCCATACCAAAAGAAGAAGAACAAATTGAAAAACCTAAAACTGTAGATGACGTTGCTGATGGAGTAACTGGAAAAGTAAATGAGCTAGGAACTTCTACTGATGAAAAGGGCAGCATCATTGGCTCAAATGTGCAGACAGATGATTCTTCTCCAGATGCAAAAGGTTCCTAACCACTTCTTTTCCTCACCTTTTTTGGCTTTTTAAATTGCTTGTTGGAAATTTCATAGAGCTTTTCCGGTGAAGTGGTGATGCCACAGCTACCGTCCTCAAATGGCTGACATTTTTTTGGATGTATACCACTCATATATCTCAATATATCGGTGCAACTTGTCATTCAATGGGACCCTGTATTTCCTATTTCTTTGATGTATTTTCTGATAATGCTTCCATGCATTGCCTTTTGTGATTCATGGACACTTTTCCATTACTTATTGAGAGATCTATTCTGATACAGGTGCGGTGGAAATTCGTGGAACTTCTGATATATCCGGAGTACCTGCAGATGATGCAACCCTGTCTTCAGACAGTCAGAGTGAAGAAGTTGAAGAGATAAAACTTGAAAATGCCACAAATGAGCCACTTGAACCATTATCTTCTGGTGATTCTGTGGTATCTTCCGGAGCGCTAATTGAAGATGTCACCAAGGAAAATGGCACTGTTGCTGTGTCTAATGGAAATGCTAGCAGTGGTTTGCCAAATGAAAGTGGACCAAAAGGTCAACATTTTCTATATGATGCTGATATTTTTAAGTGCATTCAGTGGATGTTGATGTTAAAGATCTGTCTTTATTGCAGCCAGTATATCACCAGCTCTTGTAAAGCAGCTTCGTGAAGAAACTGGTGCAGGAATGATGGATTGCAAAAATGCTCTCTCAGAGAGTGGAGGTGACATCGTGAAGGCTCAGGAATTCCTAAGAAAGAAAGGCTTAGCTAGTGCGGAAAAGAAGGCCAGTAGAGCAACTGCTGAAGGCAGAATTGGTGCCTATGTTCATGATAGCAGGATCGGAGTCCTAATAGAGGTAAACTGCGAGACTGATTTTGTCTCTCGGGGCGAGATTTTCAAGGAACTGGTTGATGATCTGGCCATGCAAGTGGCTGCATGCCCTCAAGTTCAGTATCTGGTGACAGAGGATGTCCCAGAAGAAATTGTCAGCAAGGAAAGAGACATTGAGATGCAAAAGGAAGATCTCTTGTCAAAGCCCGAGCAGATTAGAGCAAAAATTGTTGAAGGGAGAATCAAGAAGAGGCTTGAGGAGTTGGCACTACTGGAACAGCCTTACATAAAGAATGACAAGATGGTAGTAAAGGACTGGGTGAAGCAGACAATTGCTACCATTGGTGAAAATATTAAAGTTAGAAGATTTGTGCGTCTCAATCTTGGAGAAGGATTGGAGAAGAAGAGCCAGGATTTTGCTTCTGAGGTGGCTGCGCAAACAGCAGCTAAACCTCAAGCACCTCCAAAGCAAGAGGAACCTGTAGCTGCCAAAGCTGAGGAACCTGTTCAAAAGTAAGTTAGTGCTTTCCCCGAGTTATTTTATACTGAAATCTCATTGGTTCTTAGATTATCTGTCGCTTTTGAGTGATTTCTGATATTGTTGATGCTAGCTTGGTCCTGTTTCTGATACTCTTAAGGCTACATTAATATGCTGCCATTTCTGTTTGGCACCATCCCTACTTTTAGATACCATCATGAACGTGAAGATCTTAATGTATGGTGCATTAACATTTTAACTTTAGGTTTTTCTTAGAACTAATGGCAGGCGATTCATTTGGACCACAAGTACTTGTCTAGAAATAACTGCTGCTATCTCTGTTGCTGTCCCTACCATACAAACCTGTTGTTAGTCCATGAAGTATCTCATCTTGCATGCACGTATGATGATGCCTTCCTTTCACAGCAATGCTCATAGAAAAATCTCATTCCTGTGACCACTGGATGGACATTTCATCCGAATCATTTAACATTGGAATCATTTCTAGTCACAAAGCTTTACAAGCGTAATATGCTAACTCCTTGTCACAGGCCACCAACGGTAGCAGTTTCTGCTGCACTTGTCAAGCAATTACGTGAAGAAACTGGAGCAGGAATGATGGATTGCAAGAAAGCTCTCTCCGAAACAGGAGGCGATCTTGAGAAGGCACAAGAGTACCTCAGGAAGAAGGGTCTATCCACTGCAGACAAGAAATCAAGCCGCCTTGCTGCTGAAGGCCGAATTGGTTGTTACATCCATGACTCTCGCATTGGAGTGCTGATTGAAGTCAATTCTGAGACGGACTTTGTGGGTAGAAGCGAAAAATTCAAGGAGCTGGTCGATGATCTGGCAATGCAAGTGGTAGCCTGCCCACAGGTAGAGTTTGTTTCCATTGATGAAATTCCCGAGAGCATCATGAAGAAAGAAAAGGAGCTTGAGATGCAGAGAGAGGACCTCCAGTCTAAACCAGAGAACATTAGAGAGAAGATTGTGGAGGGACGAATTTCCAAGAGACTCGGAGAGCTTGCTCTCCTAGAGCAACCGTTCATAAAGAACGACTCTCTTTTGGTGAAGGACTTGGTGAAGCAAACTGTGGCAGCTCTCGGCGAGAACATCAGAGTAAGGAGGTTTGTTAGGTTCACCCTCGGGGAGACAATTTAAGATACCAAGGCAGGAGATAGAAGATGCGGACTGAAACCACCCCTTGGACGATCGGCGACACCAATTTGAGGAGAGAATATGAGTTTTGATCTTACATATTGAGATGATATCAAAGTTTGAATTGTAATGGTAATTTGTACGGTGTATCAGCGCGGAAGCTACATTTGGATTCTACATTTTGGAGACAAGACCATAGAAAGAGAGCTTTATATTTCCTTTATTTGCGTAAAATAACAGGTTACAGAGGCTTTTTCAATTTTACTATTATCCCACAAACAGACCTAGAAGTTGTTACCGTACCGGGCGTAGCAAATTTTGTCATCTCACAATTAATAATCTGACGAAGGACCACATAGTATTCGCACAAAGAAGAGGGATGGACCAATTCCTGTTCGATTCCCGTAGATTGGTGTCAAGAACATCCCCAACAGAAATCTTCATTTGAAATTTTCCATTGCACAGAAAATGGATTGATTCCTGAGTCCCGGTGACGGTTACCCTTGCAATAAGTTGGTTATACCATTGTTCATTCAGCAGTGTACTCATGAAATAGAAACCTATTCTAAAATGTCTCTATTTCCTTGAAAAAACTGTTCCACAAGGAGGGGTAAAGTCGCCCAGAAACAGCCACAACTTGAATGGATTATCTGCCAGATAAATACAGGGATCTTGCCTAGGCAGTAAATAACAAGCCCAACAACACCTCAGTTGCATCATAGGACTTTATACAGACACTGTTACTACTGAGTTCCCACAAAAGCAGGAGCTTGGAAAGAAGACCATCCACTTCGATTTCAGATTATGGCATCTTCGACATTTTTAAGGCAAGACAGGCAAAAGAGCAAACTCTGCAGCACTCAAGATTTGCGTCTCCTCAGCACCTGCTATATTTAATTTCTGACTCGAGTTTAACACTGGGTTTGGAGAATGGGAATCTCAGACAACATATCGGTAAGTGACGTATCGCCCCGCCGTTTCACTCGGCCTTATTATCTTCACAACCTGTCCACGCTTCAGGCCATAGTAGCGCGCAATCGGATCAGTGACTTGGATGCGCGGTAGCTGAACTCAATCCCCCAGAAAACAAAACAATGAGAAACGACATGATGTAAGTATCCACCAAATTAGTAGTAAAAAGGAAATATTATTGAAGTCATGCCGTAATAAAAATAATAGAAGCAGGTCCATAGAGAACAGGGCAGTGACATAAAGCAACCCCTCCAGAAGAAGAAATTCTTTAGACTAGAAATGCTAGCAAAACATGCCCAATGACAATGACACTTCCCTCAGAAGAGGTGATGAATGTTGAGTAGGATATGCCCTGCAACATTTAAATGCCTTTTGTCTACACCAATTAATCCATCATCTTAAGAGGCCTTTCTCCAACAGAACTCAAACATGTTTGGCCAGGATTTAAGCTTGAGTCCTAAAAACATGAAGAGATAAGCAATATATACAAAGAGAGCAGAACTTCTGCTCTGGAACAACAGCATGAAGGCCAGACCTTATTATCATGCAGATTTCCCAACTAATACATGATATAAATTACAGTGGGTGCATGCCGTGGAAAGGCATGCATCAGAAGAGCTGCATCCACATAAAGCATGCAAGCAACCAAATCCTGTCAGACACTAACCTGTGTTTCTTTCACTGTATATCTTTGCAGCAAAGTCTTCTTTTCCTCATTATTAAGCACTTGATGCTCAGGAACGAGTACATGCTCTTTGATATTGACTAACAACTCTGCCTCCTGCACCATAACAACATAAGATACTCAATGGAGGAAAAGGTAATTGACCCAGGCAGCCAAACATAAACACACAATATTATGAAGGAATAATGGGCTTGAAGATAAACTGCATCATGCAGCCTCAAAGGCACTTGTTAGGATCCAACTAGATGAAAATACTGGTAATGATATTATCAATTAGAAGCGGGACCAGCTGAACAACTACTATATTATAAGACAGAAAGCAATTCTTTTTCAAAGGATTACAGATTCAACTATCTCGGAACCATGACAATTTGCCAAATAAGGAGGCTTTTCATCCATTCTATACAATAAATGGACAAAATGCTTGCTAAATGCACAGTTGATGGCTTTGACAAATTCAATACATGCAGCTGATTAGAATGGGAAGAACTTTGCCTGAGGTTCGACCATATGTTCTTCAAACAGAAAGTTCAGGATGGGGCCATCATTACTTTTTCAATAATATGCTCTCAGACTGTTACACAAGCTAATGTATTCTTGCCCGTCCATTTCATGGCATCAACTGGTCATTCATTTCATGAAAGAGCATCAAGTTCCAAAAGAGGTTTCCATAAGCATACACAGTGATATGCAGAAACCAGGCTTCAAAAAAGCGATCTTTATTAGTGTGACATGCCGACAGTTCCTTGTTCGCTTCATCAAGTGATAACAAAGACAAGAAAAGATTGTCCAATCCTTAAAATTCACAACTCTAGTGAACACTTGATTCATGAGAATATTGGGGAGCCAAATAATGAGGGCTCATAAATCTATGCTAACCATCATCCAGCACTGCCCAATGGGTTCAGCAATACGATGCAACATATGTTTTATGCTTATGACCAAAAACTTATCGTGTCTGTATGCAATTCGATAACGAGAACACCTTTTCTTTCCCCAACATAAAGCAGGCGAATGGCAACAGGAGCAAAACCAGTTGACTCTACCTGGAACACTTCCAAGTGGAACTTCGTTGATATCTCGCTAATACAAGTCCGAGCAAACGGAGTCAAATTCTGCTGAACAACCAATACCGCTCGGAACACATTCTCCGTTTTCATGCGGTTCGTGTACATCTTCATAGTCTTCACCCCGACCTTCGCCTCTTCAGGAAAGAACACGTAAATCTACGCCAAAAAAATAAAAAAATTCAAACCTTTACGACATCGGGCGCGACACCAGAAGCGGCGGCCGGGAAAACGCTCGAAAACCCTATTTAGCAGACGGAGCAAAGGCGAATCGCCGCGGTTTACCTGATCGGAGCTTTCGTTGCGCTTAGTCTTGTTGATGACGAGGTCCTCCCGCTTCATGTTCTCGCCGAACTTGTCGATGAACTGGAACCGGGTCATGTTGATTTCGTAGTCGGCGACGAGGTAGCCCCGGTCCCGGAGCATCTGCATCACCGTCTTCCGGATTCGGTGGAGGCGGGTGATCTCCTCCTCCGACAGGGCCATCTCTCCGGAGCTCCGGCGGAAAGGTCGAGTCGGTGATCTGCCGGCCGGAAGCACGGGGCGGAGCGAGGACGGAGGGAGGAGGATGGAGAAGCTCTGAAGCTCTCTCGCCCCGCTCGCAGCTTCGAGGATGGAAGAGGGGAAAAAGCAAGAAGACAGAGACGCTCGAAGTCGAAAAACGAAGTGACTTTGGAATTTTAAAGGGGGAGTTTGGGCTGACAGACGAAAAGCCCAAGCCCATAAACTCAAGGCCCAATAAGCCCACAAGACCATCGACCTAGATCCAAATTTATCGCGTGCAATGGTATTTAATGTTATTTCGTTTTTTTTTTTTTTCACAATATGAATGATTTGAAAATTATTTTTCTGAAATAGATTACTCGTGCCGCTTATAAAAACGAACAAACGAAAATTTTTTTGAATCTCTCATAAAAAAATTTAGACATAAATTGCTGTCAATAATAATAATAAATTATCGATTAATTATTTTATCGATATAAATAATTATTTTTTATGAATATATTTTCTAAATTAGTCAATAATATATCAAATCCCTGAACCTTTAGATTTCTGTGAGAAGATCGGAGGGTTCTTCGTAGACAACATAAAACTGTTGAACGTGTGTGAAAATTCAATCTCAATGACAAGGAGATATATAAAGCGTCGAGGGCTATTAGGGCAATGAACACAAGCTATTCCATATACTCGAGAAAAACATGAAGGTTTTGATGATAATCATGTCATGGAATCATGTGTTGACGAAGACAAACTAACTCTGATAAGAACGACTTCGCTAGCAAAAGCACAAGAGCTAAGAAAGATCGTGATCCCAACTTCACGGCCAAGCTACTCGAGGTGGACAGCACGGAGACCGTGCATAACAAGTTGAATGGGGCACTTTTTGTAAAAATAGTCGTATTAGATTATATCTTGTTGCTAGACATTATATTTTTCGACTTGATTAACAAGTTAGAAAATTATCTTTGCTTCAACGCCTGAACAGTCATTTCAGTCAACCCTTTCATCCTCCGACCAATGAGTCAAATCTCACTCATCACATCCTATAATTGATAAAAAAAACACTCATCGCCAACTTTCCTTCTTTGTTCAATCCACTCCCAATGTTTACGCAATTGAAACATTTGGCAATTGTTCGACCTTAGCATTTCTATCTCTCATTATCTTTTATCCCGATGATAAAAGTCCGAATAGCATTGATATCGACACATGACACATGACACATAAGATGATACGATACAATATGCCAACACTTTATTTTTCAAAAAAATAAAAAATTTCAACACATTGAATTGCATTATATATTAAATGTATATTTTTTATATATACACGATAAATTACCATTTTTATGATTATTTCTATCAAATTAAATTTATTCAAATTCATGAATAAATAAATAAATAATAATAAAAGAATCCATAATGAACTTACATTGAAAACATTAATCCACCGATTGTTAATATTATTTATTGTTTTAATTTGACAATTTCAACTTTATTTAGAAAATTCATAAAATTTGGAGGAAAAGGAAAAGCAATCCACATTTTGGACTCCCCAATAAGAGCGTGTCAAGAAAGAAGGAGAGAAGAGAAAAAACAAATCGAGAAGTGAATTATGTGTCTCAAGAAGTGAGAGTCAAAAGAGAATACAATATTAGGTTTTTCTTTTTTTCCTTATTTATTATTTTTTATTATTTATTTTACATATTTACATTTTGACTTCTCATTTATTGAATTTTTTTAAAATTGACCCTATATATGTCGAATGTGTTGAAAGAAAAAATTGACTAGGTATCAATTTTTTTGAAACATAGTGACTAAGTGTCGAAGAGTGTTAAAGAGTATCAAATATATGTCGAAGTGTCCGACATGACACGAAAACTCTTGAAAAAAAGTGTCGTTACTTCCTCAATAAGAGCGGCCCTCACAACCTTCCCTTGTTGCTATGCCTAGTTGCCAAGCCTTGTGGGAGGTAATAGTTAGGGAGTACATGGACTACTCTCTTTGTGCGTGCACATCTCTGCTAGTGGGGAAGGTCAAAAGCACTGGACAAGATGAGCTCAGTTGATAGCGAGGGTCGCTAGGCCTTATTGACAGTCTGAGCTTGCCGACCCTCAATCCTTTTTTCGAAAATAAGTTTTTACATTCTCGAGAGTCGTGTGTATACTGATAAAAAAAATTATTTACGGTTGCGATAAAATAAAATGTTTAGAGAAATATCGTGTGATAATTGAAAGTTGGAGGACAAATGTGGCAAATCATCAATAAATAAAAAACGACAGTGCTGTGGAATTAACCCGATGACTTTTCCACCGGGGACCCTTCTACAAGCAAGTAGACTCCAATGGAGAGAGCGCACGACGAAACGCCTCATCATCGAAACCCCTCCTGGCGAGCCACGTGTACTTTTCGCCACGCGGCGTCCTCTCATTGGCTAGAGCCCCCTTGACTTCCCGTGTGGCCTCCCCCGCTATATATATAGCACCTACACCCTCCTCTCGTCGCCCGTTGTGATTTGCCCGTCCGAGAAGCACGGAAAAAAAAAATCGAAGAACGCCAAAAAAAAAAAGAGAGAGAGAAGAAAATCGCTCGGTTTTTTTCTCTGCTTCGTGTTGCGGCCGAGGGAGGAAGCTGCAGTCGCCGGCGCTCCGGGCGATCGAAGATGAGGCCGCCGGCGTTGCCGATCGGGCTCGGGCTATGCCTCGCCGTCCTCTCGCTGCTCTCCGTCCCTTCCCGATCCGCGGTCTTCAGCGTGGATCTCGGCTCGGAATGGATCAAGGTCGCCGTCGTCAACATCCGGCCCGGGCAGAGCCCCATCACCGTCGCCATCAACGAGATGTCGAAGCGGAAGTCGCCCGCCCTCGTGGCGTTCCAGCCCGACGCGCGGCTGCTCGGTGAGGAGGCCGCGGGCCTCGTCGCCCGGTACCCGGACAAGGTGTTCTCCCACGTGAGGGACCTGCTCGGGAAGCCCCTCGATTACGCCAGGAGGGCGTTGGACTCAATGTACCTGCCGTTCAGCGTGGTGGAGGATTCGAGAGGGGCGGTGAGCTTCAGGATCGACGGCGGCGGCGAGGAGGGGACGGTCTATTCGGTTGAAGAATTGTTGGCTATGATAGTGGGACATGCTGCTAGATTGGCTGAGTTCCATTCCAAGGTGCCGATAAAAGATGCGGTGATTTCGGTGCCGCCTTACTTTGGGCAGGCGGAGCGCAAGGGGTTGCTTCAGGCAGCTCAGTTGGCGGGAATCAATGTCCTGTCGTTGGTGCACGAGCACTCCGGCGCGGCATTGCAGTATGGGATTGATAAGGATTTCTCGAATGGCTCGAGGAATGTTATATTCTATGATATGGGGTCTAGCAGTACTTATGCAGCATTGGTGTATTTCTCAGCTTATAATACTAAGGAGTTTGGGAAGACAGTTTCGGTCAACCAGTTTCAGGTAAGATGACTTGTCTGTAGGTGTCTAGCTTTGTATAGCCTAGGGGATCAGCCATATGCATATGTTTGCCTATTCTAACATGCCTTAGCTGTGCTGCTATTTGTATGGTATCTGTCGGCAAACTTATATTACTAATGGAATGGCGAAGAAAATAGTCAGACCATGGAAAAGGTTAGAATGTCTGGTTGGGTTAGAAAGGGTACAGTTTGGGAATTGGAAGGTAGAATGTAGGAAGAGCTTGCTTGGAATGGGAAGACATGTGAAGATGCCTATTGAAGGAAATCTGTGCTTCCTAGGAGATCTAGATAGCATGCTCTAGGAATGTTGACAATGAATGATGTGTCTGGGCAGCAGTAGAATTGATCGATTTGAAGTTGCTCTAAGGCATTTTCTGTGTTTCCGCAATCTATGATAGTTCTGTCTAATATGTAGAAAAGAAGGAACCTGCTCATGATGAAAAAGAGCTCGGTACCGATGGATCTCTTGGACGACACCCAAATTGTTTTGTGTACATTGCTTAGGCTTTCCAAGTATATATCGTTATGGTCGGCCGCTTTCTGTCACTGCAAGTCTTTGCAAGTGATGTGGCTTTATGCCCACCAGAATTATGCATATCTTCTCTGTTCGCCTCACTCATATTCGCGTGCACCAACTCTTGTTAGCAGTTGGGATCTCTCTCTCTCTCTCTCTCTCTCTCTCTCTCTCTCTACACATGTGTGCACACTTTCTTTTTAACACACTCACTTCATTCACCATGTGCAGTGCATATTTTTCTCTTCCCGAGTATGATTACAACTCTTAAGCTGCCTGCAGGTCAAGGATGTCAAATGGAACCCTGAACTTGGAGGTCAAAATATGGAATTAAGGCTAGTGGAATACTTCGCAGATGAGTTCAACAAACAAGTTGGAAGTGGGATTGATGTGCGAAAATCCCCTAAGGCAATGGCTAAATTAAAAAAACAGGTCAAACGCACAAAGGAAATTCTGAGTGCAAACACAATGGCTCCAATATCAGTTGAATCCCTGTATGATGATCGCGACTTCAGGTTAGTGAAGCATTAATCACTTATACTTTTGTGTGCAAAATGTTGTCCACATGCATGAGGTTTCCACGGTTGGCATTTTCCCTATCAATTATTACATGTCTTCATAGAGGAGATAAATTGCATGCCTTTCATTTTGCCTTTATGAGTTGTTTTCTATTGTATTACTAATTATAACTTCTCAAAGTAGGAGATTGGATTATAAGCAAAACTCATCAAACTAAAAGCCGGTCTTTCACCATTGCTTTTCTTTCTGCTATCTTTCACCCTTGAGAGTGCTGCAAGCTCTTTTTCGATAATTATATTGAGGTCCATCTCGAGTGCTAACCAAAATAACATTCCATATATCCTTTTCTACATTGTAGTACAGCAATGTTAGGTTCTTTTCACATGGTATTTGGAAATTAGGAGCTACATAGACCAGTGCTTAGTTAGAATATAGCCATTTCAATTTGCAATATGGTATAGGTCGTGATTTTCTGTATAATTCCAACTGTGTCATATAGCAATAGAAAAGTATGAGCAACGATCTAGCTAGATAAGATTTTAGATTATTACCGAGTTTTATACTGTACATACTGGACCTTTATATATTTTACCAATGGCAACCGAGCCTTTACTTTTTAATGGTGACTGGCAACGTGGATCCTTTTAGGCCATCACGCTGTGGCATATGCCATGTTCTACCTATTATCTTAATGCTTGAGATCTTAATTCAAGGTAATCACCCTTGTCTTTTTTGGCCTTGTATCCTAATATATAAACCCATGAAATGATAGTAAATAAATCAAATCTTTAGTTTATAATGTATCCAGTTCAGAGCCTAATATGTAACTATGAAGAAGTTACAGTAAATCAGTATGAATGATCACTAGGATTGTTCATTATGTACCAAAAACCAAACATAAAGTGAGTCTGTTCTCCGTACTACCAGCTCGACAAGGTGGCAGGCCTCCTCTGTATTCCAGTTTCACTATATGAATGACTGGAACTTCTGTTGGGAAGAGCACCATGGGCATACTAGTTTATTTTATGTAGTTCGTGCAGGTCATTGTCTGAAAATGATTAATTTTATCAAAATTGGAGATGTGTACATTAAGACAAAAACACTAATCCATGATATGTTTTTCCTGTAGGAGTACTATTTCCCGTGAGAAGTTTGAAGAGCTCTGTGCAGATTTGTGGGAGAAAGCTCTTGTACCAGTAAAAGAAGTCCTTGAGAACTCTGGTATGAAGGCAGATGAACTATATGCGGTAGAGTTGATAGGAGGTGCCACTAGAGTGCCAAAGTTGCAGGTTGGTTCTTTGTTTCTCAGGCAAACATTTGTTATCAGTCTATTCTTTGATTTCATGAATTTTTCTAGAGCAGTATCCATGATATGCTAATTGCAGTAAATCCATACTCAAAATAGAAATAGATGTATACTTTGACTTTGAGGTTCAGCTGTGGGAGCTCCCCAAATTCTAGTAATTTCCACTTCCAGTGACCAATGATAGTGCCTGGGGATTGGTGTCTAATTTCTAATGTACCTTATTGGGCATTTATGAAATAGATGTTCTCATGCCTCCTGCAAATATAGTGGATTTATAGAAAACAATTATAATATGACTAGGTAATATTAAATTGCAATTTCTTCATTTGGAGAGTTTACGAATGGGCCAAGCTTGTAGTTCACTGTTTGTTGCGGCAATCTCACTTGTAAGGATGCTAGAATAACAGCTATAGGTACTATTAATTTTTCATGTACTGTAGAAGCTTTTCCCTCCTCCCACACCTTAATTCACAAAAGGAAGGAAAGAAAAAGAAACGTCAGATCAAAATCTCACCTCTTAGTGTTTATGATCTCACTTGTAAAGATACACTATGATAATTGCTGTGTACCATTTCTGCCTAAAGTAAGTGGAACATTTTCGCTCCTCTCCCATGTATCTAGTGAGAAGAAAGAAGAAACATTAAATTTCAGGACTCCACAGAAACGTCTCACCTCAGTTGTTTTTAGAAAATAATAAATCTAGGCCCCTCTGTTTCAGCTTTTTTAAACAAGATGTTACTTGATGATTATTTGCCAAAACTCTATAACTTTTTTTTAAAACTATCAAAACTATGTAAAAACTATGTGTTTCCATACAAAAATATTTGTACAGTTAAGATATCTAGCACTTTGTGTGAAATTGTGGAGTATCAGATATAATAGTGAAAAGTTGAACTTATTCCAAATAGAAGGCTTGTGTATCGGGAGAATTTACACAAAGTAGGGTTGTAATCCGTGGATGACTATATGGTAGATGACAAAATGTGTGCTCATTTCGTGTCACTTCAATATCTAAGGGTATCCATATTTTTGCCTTTGATTAGTGTACCAATTTTGTTCAGCTGATTATAGTTTTGCTTTTAAGTTTGGATTAACTGTCTGCTATTCTTGCTTTAGTTGAAACTTTAGCTGAAAGAGGTTGATTTTGATGAGGATTCCTTCTTGACTCACAACAGGCTAAACTGCAAGAATTTCTTGGAAGGAAAGGGCTAGATAGACATCTGGATGCTGATGAAGCTGTAGTTCTTGGTTCAGCATTATATGCCGCCAATTTAAGTGATGGAATTAAGTTGAATAGGAAGCTAGGGATGATTGATGGTTCTCCTTATGGGTATGTTGTTGAATTAGAAGGTCCTGATCTTATTAAAGATGACAACACAAGGCAGTTACTTGTGCCCCGGATGAAAAAGCTTCCCAGTAAGGTATATCAAATATCGAAACTCTCTTGGAGGGAAGCGGTGATGATAAAGAATTACCTAAGATCCTGCTTATTATAGTTTCTTTGTCACTTGCTTATTGTCATTTTCATCTGACAGATGTATAGATCGATTGCCCACAACAAAGATTTTGAGGTTTCACTTGCTTACGAGAGTAAAGATCTTTTACCTCCTGGTGTTATCTCGCCTGTGTTTGCCCAATATGCAGTGTCTGGACTTGCAGATGCATTTGAGAAGTAAGAGTTGTTGATTATTCTTGATATGGTGCTATCTCTGAATATCTCTGCAGCAACTTTACCTCCAAGAACTAGTTTTAATAAACTCTGATATGGTTGCATTAATTGTTAATTTTATTTTTTATTTTTTACAGATATTCAGGTAGAAACTTGTCTTCACCAATAAAAGCAAATCTGCATTTCTCTCTTAGTAGAAGTGGGGTACTCTCGTTGGATCGGGCTGAAGCTGTTCTTGAGATATCGGAATGGGTTGAAGTTCCTAAAAAGAAACCAACCTTGGAAAACTCCACTAATGCTTCCCAGAATGTATCAGTTGAACCTAGTTCTAACAGTACTGCTGAAGAAAGCATGGAGAAGACACAGCTTGATGATATCGGAAATAACAAAACCACCACTAGTGAAGTAGAACAAGAGTCTGCAGATTTGGGTACAGAAAAGAAATTGAAAAAGCGTACTTACAGGGTTCCGCTGAAGGTAAAATGAATGTTTTGAGAACATTTCTGCTAATACAATTGTTTCATGATACCTCCTTTGCATGACTTTTTCTAAGCATTATTGAGTGATAATGTTGCTTGGTTCCAGCTAATTAACAAGACATTGGGTCCTGGGATATCTCTGCCTGAAGAATCTTTTCTTGAAGCAAAGAACAAACTACAACTGCTTGACAAGAAGGACGCAGAGAGGAGAAGAACTGCCGAATTGAAGAACACTTTGGAAGGGTACATATATGCTACAAAAGAAAAGGTGAGAATCTTGATTTTGGAAATTTGAATGATCTATGAATAATTTGTCTCTCTCTCCAAAGCCATTGATTTTTAGTCGACTGGTTCTGTCCATAATATGAGAGTTAAGTATCTGATCTGTGGTATCTCTGGATTTGGTCTGGTATTTTATTGCTGGAGGACGTTTTTGACTTTCAAATTATCTTCATCTCCATATTTCCAAGGTGTTTTGCTTCTTTGTCTGCATTTTTGTCTTTCCTCCACTTGCCCTATGGTCTGCTATGCTAACTACTGTTGCTAATGTCTTTGCCTGCTGTTGCTCACAGATTGAGACATCTGAGGATCTTGAAAAGGTCTCTACTGGTGATGAACGCCAATCTTTCATTGCAAAGCTTGACGAGGTTATCCTCTCTCTCTCTCTCTCTCTCTCATCCCCGATAGCTTAGACAAATACAAGTAATCTGGTATTTAGTTAGTTATGGCTATTGTTTTAGGTGCAAGAATGGCTTTACATGGATGGTGAAGATGGCACTGCAACAGAGTTTCAGGAACGTCTGAATTCGCTGAAAGCAATTGGTGATCCAATTTTTTTTAGGTTGGTATTATCCTCAGAGGAGATGATGGCTTTTGACTGAGGGAATATCTTGATTAATTCTCTTTCAGTCATTTTCTTATTTAGCTTGCAATATACGCTTTAACCATGAGATTTTGGTCCTTTTAGATTGAAAGAAGTTACAGAACGGCCGGCAGCAGTTGGGCATGCTCGAAATTACCTGGATCAACTGCAAAAGGTATCTATAAAAAGGGTTACTGTGAATTGAAAGTAGATGGCCCTCAATTTTCTTTCTTTTATTTTCTAATTGCCCAATATTAATCTTGAGAACTATTTAATTCAATACTTATCAATGACCATTATCTAAATATGATGAGTGGCAAGAATGAGCCTGTTTGTCCCTTCAAAAATAGATAGGTTGTCGACTCTAATATCTACTTTTAGCTTCCTGTATACCCTCCTCTGTAAATGATCTTTCTTGTCGATGCGTCCTTGTAATCTGTTTTGAAGTTCTTTCAATTTTCTATGGCCGTCACCAAAGTCATGGAAATTCTTATATGTTGGTGCATTTTCCTTTCGGTTTTAGAAATGGAGTGATTATGTCCATTTGACTTCTTTCATGCTCATTCTACATGTAATATCGACAAAAGATTAATTAGGTTTGGAAGTATCAGTTTGGCAACACAAGATTATAATATTGTGTGGACTGTTAATCGACAACATTGGGCATGATGTAATAGCCTTTTATTAGCTCTATACATTTTTATTTCTTTATTATCACTCTCTATGACATTATGTTGATCTATGGATTTGTGGCTGAATACATCAAAGTGATGTGAATCCACATAAGCTATAGTATAACAAAATCTTGTGTTCTTCGAAGATAAACTTTGAAGAATAGATGCACATGTGTGCTGTTGGTTTAAACATGACACCAATAGGAGGGATGCTTTTCAATGGTGGTCACTGTATTCTGGAGTGACTTGCTGAACTCCACTCTTGTTCATTGAATTTGGACATTTATTCATTTGCAAATTGATGCACTTTGGGCATTTTATGACCAATTTTTTAGTTAAAATTCTAAGTAGCTACCTATGGTACCATTGGTGATGACATGCTCAGGCCAGCTGCTTTGAATCTTTCTTTGAAAATAAATGATAGTAGGACATATTGCATCAGAGCAAGTAAAAAGCGGTGTATTTGGTGAATGGTTTTCAGTGGGCTTTGCAAATTAACCTGGTCTTTCACAGAATCGTAAGTCCTATATATGGTTAGAACCAACCTCAATAGTTCACAAAAAATGGCAATTTATTTTTAACATTTGTTTTTTTTTCTGCATCTTTGTATTGCTATGCTATTCACTGCTTGTAGATAATGTAATGTGGATTGCCACCCTGACATTGCTTTTTCGGTTCTCAGATTGTAGAGGATTGGGAAAGCAAAAAATCCTGGCTTCCTAGAGAGAAAATTGATGAGGTTCGTTATCATCTCATTTCTGCTAAGGACTGTCTTCAGGTTATTTTGATTATTTCAAGTGAGCTTCTTCTGAAGGAAAATATAAGTGTCTGTCCTACAGGTTCTAAAAGAGGCGGACAATTTAAAGATTTGGTTGGATGAGAAGGAGACTGAGCAGAAGTGAGTTTCATCCTAATTATTTCTTTTCAACTTGGGTTTTTCGCCTTTGTTCGGTTTTTAATAACCTGGTCTGGTTCACCTGATATTTGCTGCAATGAAATGAGCCAATTTTACTTTATTTATTTATTTATTTAGTATCTTGTGATTGGTCTAAGTTTGAAGTTATATCATTGCCCATGTAAATAAGACCCATAAAACTACTAAATTAAAGTGGCATGATGGATTAATTGTTCTTCTTTTGGGGTTAGATAAGAGTAATAAAATTTGAGAGAGCCTCCTTTTTGGTCACTGTTTGGAGGCTATCTTTGGTTGCCCGTATATGACTTTGGAAACATTATCGAAGTATGAATTCCCATCTGGAGTTGTCCTTAAATAGCATATACTGTTTAAGCAATCGGATAGTGAAGGCTTAGATGAGGCCAATGTAACTCCTATGGCTTGTTGCTGGCACGTCCCCCATCATTGATAACAGTAGAACAATGATCTCTGAGAAGCATGGTTCAAAGAAGTATTACAGCTACTACAGCAACTGACTTCATATATTTTCTGCTATTTGATCATGTTTGTCTTGCTGTTATTGATCTTGCAGGACTGCTGGGTTTTCCAAACCTGCATTTACGTCAGGAGAAGTATATACAAAGGTTTTCAATTTGCAGGATAAGGTACTCTTGTCCCTCAAATTCCACATTTTTATTGTACTATTGTAGCTATGTCAGACTTACCAGGTGTATTTATTCTATGCTGCTATTTGTCTAGGTTGCAACTGTAAATAGAATTCCGAGGCCAAAGCCTAAAATAGAGAAGCCAACGGAGAATAAAACTGAGAGCACAGGTTCATCTGATGCAGCTTCTGAGGAAGCACCCTCTGCAGATGAACAGTCAACACAGGCTACAGATGGCACTCCAGATGAACAGTCGACACAGGCTACAGATGGCACTGCCGAAGAAAAAGCTGAACAGGAAAGCGTGGACGAGCCGGAATCAAAGCTTCATGATGAGTTATGATGACTTAGTGTGGAAGTCATTTTTGTCATTGCAAGACGCAGAACAGTGTTGGAGGACAAGGGAGGATAGAAAGATTCAGTGGAAGAATTACTTCAAGTAAAACTTGCCATTAAGACTAAGAGAAGGGCCTTCTTATTCTTGATGATGAATTGAGATGCACGTATAGCATCAGGAACTCAGCTTCCCGTCTGGTTCGCATCAGTGGTCAAAACTTAATTCCCCGAAGGGAAATCGCCAATCAATTTCATCTTTCTGCAATTTTGTAGTAACTAATTATAGATGCTTACAGGGTAGTCCAGGGGAGAATTTTAGTCCGAGTCCAATACGGATCTTGTACCGTTGAGCATAGTTATAGCCTTGGGATGCTGTCAGTTTCTATCATATGCACGAGATTTAACTCTACTTTCTCGTTGTTTGTATTGTGCTTCGGTGTGACTGGTCGGTGCGCCTGTAGTGTTTACGCAATTCCAGTGTGACAATTCAAACACGAACAAAGCAAATAAAGGTCTGAAAGGTTGCTAAAACATTACATAATTTACAGGGGAAAAGCGAAAGCTAAGAGACCGAAGGTTCTATATGCTTTATGGCATTATGCTTCTTATCTAAGTTTTCTTATATTTTTGTTCCGTTACAGTCCTCGTTTCTGTCGGCAACTTTGCTACGGTTTTGAAAGACCAACTATTCATTCTTAGGATAGCAATTCCGCCAATTGGAATTGCTTGCGATTGTAGGCGCCTCTCCAAAACCAAATGTAGAACGTTGAAAGTGGTTTCTTGCATAATTCGACTATCTTGCATAATCGACACGACATGATCGGAAGGAAAATGATCTTCCTTAGAAGAGATAGATAGAGCGAGTAGACATCAAACTGGCCTGAGTTTCTCCAAGGTTGAACTCAAGAACCAACGATGGAAGTGATCACTCTCTCTCTCTTGCTTGCTCTAGCATATATCAGAGGATGAACTTCCTCTTTCCCTCAGGCTATTGAAGAAAAAGCTTTGGTACATCACAAGGCAAATTCCCATATGGAGCTTCTGGCAGATGGATCAGAAATTAGAAAAAACATCAATTGAGGCGACCAAAAGTTCGCCTCCACCGACAGGTTACTACGACCCTAGGAGCTCGATTACTTGCTAGAAAGTGTACATGCTGTGCCTAAAATTCCAAAAATCGAATAGCAATTGACCCAATAGGATGCCCTTTCTCGAATTTTTTTCATTTTTCATTTTATTCAAAACGGGTACGGTCTAATCTGATTAAGATCCATATCTAGATGGGCTTAATTTTGTAAATCTACTGACTTTATTTCATAATAAAAAAAACTGCAATGCGAAAAGGAATTATGAGTAGTAGAGGGAAAATCAGAAATGTGAAGGTGTGGAACCCTGTAGTGGACACTTTGGTTGTGATGTAGGAAGCATGCGATCACGGGATATCAAAGTGAGACTGAGAGGCGATGCTTTCCCTCGTAATAGATAGATAGAAACATGTATATTACATAGAGAAGTACGAAGATCAAGGATATTATACTCTACACTTGGGATTTAGTAATGATTTAAACAAATTTAAGGTCTTAAGATTCAAATTTTGCAAAAGTTCTTTCTCGTCTTTCTTTTTTGAAACTAGTATCGTGAATTTGTACGAATTTCACTAACCATAGTCTGATTTGGATGACGTTAATTTCATTTGAATTAGTTTTTTTTTTCCATTAAGCATTATTAATAATGGTGTTTCAGAACTTCAATCATGTTGATTTGAAAAATCCTTGTCTAATCATCTTTACCATAATCTTACTTCTCTTATTTTCCAACTTAAATAATCAGAAAAAATCTCGAAAAGTCAAAACGACAAAGGTGATACCACACAAATATAATAAAGAAAACAATAGTAAATTATGTTATTCACAAAATAGACCCCTTTCGGCAATATTGTCCTTCGAGAATTTTTAAGCAAACTAATAGCCAAAGCCGAATTTGTCCAGCCAAGCACCTCTTGATAGAGTTATTTCTTGTCTTGATCGACCTTCTGGATTGAATTGAACCAGTAGGGTCAACCAATTCGCACCAATCCTTTTGATTTGATAATTAATCTCGTGGTACGAAAAGATGATGTAGGAAGAGAAATTGTCAAAAAAGGGTGAACAGGATGTCATTTCGGATGGGAGTATGATTGACGTGTGTTTGTTAACTTATTATTTGGATTAGACTAATGAAAACTACTTAAAGATGATGATCCCTTTCGGTCAACTTAGTCTTCAAGTACAAGACGGGGACAAAATTCAATTGATTGAGAGTCTAGCAAGTTGCACGTTAAACAACATATTTTAACTCGGGCAGCTTTGAAAGAGAGATAAGAACAGCGGAGTGTCAAAAGTTGGCACGGAGGGACACTTAAGTACCAAAAGTTCTGAAAAAGGTACACTTAAGTGCCACTTTTTTTTTTAAAAAATGGGATCACTTAAGTGTCGAGTCGCCAACCCCTACCTAAAATCCTACGCATGGCATTTTTTATTAATTTCTCTTGCCTACGTGGCTTGCCGGAAACTGAATTGGCCAAAAATCAGCCAAAACGACGTCGTTTTGGCTGACGTGGATTTTAAAAATTATTAATTAAATAATATTAAATAATTTAAAAATATATAAATCGATTTTTTTAAATAAAATCGATTTTAATTTTTTAAAATCTGACTTGGACAATTTTTTTAAAAAAAATTGCCACGTGGATTTTTTGTTTTGAGGAATATGCTTCGTCGCAAAAATTAAGTCGCCGGAAAATGGACACGTGGCAATTTGGCCGGAATTTTCGCCGTTAGCACTTAACCGATCCATTTTGCTCCGATTGTGACACTTAAGTGTACCTTTTGTAACTTTTGGCACTTAAGTGTCCCTTTGTGCCAATTTTTGGCACTCCAGAGGTCCGTACCTCCTTTGAAAGATGATGACCATAAGTGATGCAACCTATTCATACTCAATATAAATTGTTTTAGGGCAATTGAAGGATGATTCCATTGCACTTCATTGTTGGATGAATGACTCTGATGTTCAAAGGGACTTGAAATTTTAGAAGCTAGATCATTGATAATATTTTGGAGATCATATTAATTAACTGGAAATTGGAGTGATCTTGTCGATGATTGTCAATGTGTTGCATGCACAATATTGCATAGAAAGAGTACATAACAACTAACGGTTGTTCATATAAAGTACATACAAAAATAAGCAAATTAGAGCTCTTGACCCCTAAGAGAAATAACAAGTAGTTGATGACACCAAAATAATTTCTGTCAAATCATTCAAACATGAAATAACACCTTTATCAATTTTAGAACAATCCGCGCTACTTCCACAAAACTTTTAAAATTTTCACATGTGAGTACGACCAATTTGACACTCTTTCAGGGTTGAGATTTTTACACCTACGTCTTTCATGTCAAGCTGGCTAATTTTGGATGCTTGCCCTTGTTATCATTAGCTTGATTTTGTCTTAAGCATGATGTTGCCTTTGTGTTGGACGACCCCAATCATGTCGATTTTATCAATAACTAATCGTAACTTTAAAGTAGAAGAAACAAGGATTAAATCCAATAATGAAGTGACCCCATATGCCAAAATACATCACTCGTTAACTTCATGATTAAATCTTGATTTGAGAACTAAGATTACAGCATTTTTGATAAAATTCTCACACCATTCAAAAACCTTTTAATGATAACATTACCTACTTTCCCCAAATAATGAATCAACCAAATATAATATAAGCGCTTTTGGGTGCATTTGCTTCATTGAAAATTTTATGATAAAATTTGTTTGGCGGTTCCCCTCTGCCCCATCTAAGGTTATTGTTTTCATTCCACGAAAATTCCATAAATCGATCAATTTTTCATTATTCAGATATTAAAAAATAAAAATAAAATTTCAAGAATAGTTGCTCTTCAAATAAAGGTACTCTTGGTTCAAGCTAGCGGTGATCATGGGTCACAAAGAAACCTCCATGGCAAGAGCAACAGATGTCAAGAAGCATGATTACATAGCATGATCACCATGGGGACTTTGTCTCCCCCACGTTCGTTGCAAGCGTAGGATGAGGGCTTAGTGACTCTGCTGCTTCCACCACCCAATCATGGAGGTCAACCAAATGTCACATAGAGAGAGAGAGAGAGAGAGAGAGAATCAGTGTCACTGTCAGATTAGGTTGAGGAGATAATTCTCTAATTGGGCAGCCTTAAGTTAATGGCTAGAGATTATCCATTCATCTTCTATTTTGGTTTGACAAATCGATTTACTAGAAGAAAGTTGTCGGAGAAGAACAGGGAGTAGGGCCAGGCATCTTCTTTTCTTTTGCATTAGATTGTTTAAATTTAAAAAAATAATTTGGAGGGTTCGTATGCAAACATCACCCCTGGCCATTTCTATTCACATAAAAGTAAGCAATCAACATCCATTTCGATCGAAAGAAAAAAAAAGTCATCCCACGACATTCAGACGTGTTTGATTACCTCCATATGATTTGGCGACATATTTCACTTGATGATTCTTAAAATTTTTATGAAAATTTTATTGAAAAGTGATTGGAGTCTTTAAATTATTGAAATTTTCATTTTTCATTTTAAAAGTATCTAATGATTCTAATTATATACACGTGAGTCTTTATATCCTTAATTGTGAATTGCACGCTTCACATGATAAATGATTTCGCAACAAATTTGGAGCTGTGCAATTAAAATTAAAGGAAATCAAGATATATTTTGAAACAATGATATGAATTATTTGTTCTTATCTTACCCTTGAAAAGTACTTTCGTTCATGATGTATGATATGTCACGATTGACATAACGATGACGTCATAAATAACAATGATTGAGCGAAGAGAAGGCCGAAATTTTAAAAACGGGAGCCAACCGCCAATTATGTGCGTCGCATATGATAATATATAGTGATTGGTAAAAAAGAAATACCTAAAAAGAAATGATGACAAAATGGACTCGTAGTTCGACACCCCCCCCCAAAAGAAAAAAAGGACTCGTAGGGGAAGCAGTCCTGACAAAAAAGATTAATTTAATAAAAAGGAAAAAAGGAAAAAGGAAAAAGGAAAAAGGAAAAGGAAGGAAGTCGTTGGTGGTCGGTAAGGGGAATTGCGGTGGGCCCGGCTCTAGTGTCAGCCGTACAGTCCAAAGCCGGACGTCGCTTTCGTTTTAATCCAATGGTCGGCCCAGACATCTAGCCGTAGCTCCTACGACCCGAGCTAGCCGACAACCTTGGGCCTCTCTGGGCCCACCCTCTCTCTCTCTCTCTCTACTTTTAGAAATTGTGACTGGAAAATAGAATTGGAGTATTTTAGTAGCACGCGTGTACAGTAGTAGCCCCAGGCGACGATGAGGCAGCGTGACGTTAGGACACTGCGACACCGTTAACGTTTTCACGGAAAGACTAGAATAATAGTACAAATGATCCACGACTTTTGATATGATTATAATATTGTTCATAAATTTTAAATTTATTCACTATAGTTAAAAACTTTGCTGAACTTTTGATTTGTTGGACATGGCCTTTAGATTTTTAAACATTTTTACGTAATTTAAGGATTATATTGAGTATTCATCATTTATCAATAGTTTGGGAACCGAGTTGAATATTGGATCAAAATTCAGGGATCACATTAAATAAATTAAAGATCAGGAACAATATTGAACATTAGAACAAAATTTAGGAATCACGTTCATCATATTTTATTAAAGTTTATGAATAATTTATATCATTTTCCCTAAAACTATTATGTAAAATAAATTAAAGTATATTAGGTAGACCTCTTCTTTGGTCCAAATCAAATTAGTTGGGAAGTTCTTATGTTTTCTATAGTAAAAAGTGTTAGAAAAGTTCCAAACCTTTTGCATTGGAGCCAATTTAATCATGAATCCTTTAATACAAATTTAGTCCCAAATATTTTGATCTAGAGTCAATTTCGTTTTAAACATTTTGACTTAGTGCTAATTCAATCATAAACATTTTAACTTAGTGCCAATTTAGCCTTAATTTGCTTATGTGTACTTTTCAATTTTATATTATTATTTTTCTCTCCTTTATCGTTTCCTTTTGTTGATTACTGGCCACCGATCATCTCCAAGCAGGCCAATGAGGGTTGGCTTTGCTAGAGCTGGCCTAGGCAAGGTTAACCCTCACCTAGGCAAAGGCAAGTCAGGCAAGGCCAATCCTTGCTTAACTAGGGCAACCTTGCCCAACATTGCCCAACATTGCCCAAGTGAATGTGATGCCTAATAAGGCCGGCCTCGCCAAATTTGGCACCAATATAACAAGATTATGACTTTTTCATCATTTTTTCCTAACTTAAAAGCTACTCGATATACGGGTAATGAGAGATCATGCACACGTAGAGAGAGACCAATTTATATGACATGATGACAATGGAGATATATTTAGAACCATTTTGCTTTAAGGTCTGACCTAGAACACTTTCCACAACCACTTTAGTGTGGTTTGCCTTCCTCCACGTCGATAGCTAGATCCAAAGATATTCTCGTTTGCCTTCCTCCACGTCGATAGCTAGATCCAAAGATAAACATACGCGCAAGAGCACACGAATTCTTAAAAATTCTGAACCGTCTTAACGAAATTATTTAACTCTAATTGGACGACCATTAAAATTGTCAAAATCCCATATAGATGAAATAGGTATTTTGAGCACTATATGGAGTCAAATCAATGAAAGTGTAAACATCGTCTCGTGATGTATAGCCTTTCTCATACTTCCTAGCATAGAAGCTACCGCACTTACTATAGCGTGGCACATCATGGACCGGCGACAAAATTGTAGCTCGTCTTCTTGTATTGGTCAGGAATAATTCCGATTTCTCTGGTGAGGAGGCATGTGATCTCACTTTTTATCTTTCTTTTCTCTTTGGTCTCTTTTTGGGCGGATTGGATTTTACTTGGGCGGCTAAGTGATAACGATCCGTGATGAAAATCGGACCGCTAACTGTCCTTTTCTTCCCGAAGTTTGACTAAAATTCGGGAGCATTGATCCTTAGGATCCGATTGATCTCGAATGGCATCTCTATGATGGCTACCCGATTCATGTGTGACGGAGAGACTATCGTACTGGGTAGAGATCAATCAATCAATCAAGTATCCTAAAATTTTGAAAATTCGCTTGGACCTCATGCGATCATTGGATGCAAGAGACATACCACTTATCAACAGCAAATGATGTTAGGTTTGAATCATTACCTCAGCTTTTGATTTGGGTCTTACCCGGTTTATAAAATTGGGAGGGTGGTCGGTTCACCGGTGATCTAGTTCCCATTATGGTATCAGGAATCAGATCAGGAGGATAAGTTCCTAGTTTCTAGAATTGGGAATAGGATCACTTGGTCTTGGGATCGGACGGCCTATCTGGTCTGGTTCCGAGCAATCCAATAGAATCAGTGGATTCACAATAATTCATGTCTTCAAACGTGTTAAACGCATTAAATTTCACAACAATCAACCCTCGGACGTTTGTGAAGCAAGAAAAGCAAATCTTGGTACCGGCACCTAAAAGGCATCTCCCCAAATTCGAAGAAGACCTCATGAAACGGACATTACCGAGCAAAAGCGAAGAGGCTTATAAAATAAGCACGATGACAGACGAGGACAACGAAAGCACGCACAATGCACAATGAGAATCCGACAAGTCTTGTGAAAATGAACAGCGAGACATGAGAAATGCAACGCAAAAAAGACCAAAAAATAAAAATAAAAAGAGCAAGAGAGGGAAAGAGCGAGGCATGAGAGGCGATTATGGTTTACACACTATAGTCACTACTATTCTTTAAAAAATAAAATAAAAAAATCGATCCGATGCATTCGATCTGGTTTCCATCTTGAAATCGGGTCGAAAATAACTTATTTCAATTTTATGGAATCGGGGATTAAATTGACACCGTAGAGAAACGCTCAAAACCAGTTGGTGCAATCCAGTTTAGGTGGCTCTTGCAAGTGGTTCTATATACTCACCTCTAGCAATCTATGATGTAATCCTGTGATCAAGTTAATCCCGTTGAGAAAAATTCACATTCACATGTGATTGATAAGAAGACAAAAAAAAAGAGAGTAGGGGATTAATAAAATTTATTAGAATAGTGGAGATGATGACGTGGATGCATCGGGATGTGTGGCCCTAGTTGGATTCGGTCAATTGTTAATTTCATAAAGGTAACGTCCATGGTACTTTATAAATTGACTACTGGGATATTGTCCGTCATAATTGATAGAAAAATAATTTAATAGGAAATAATCAAACACCGTGGCCCCCCACTAATCTGTCATCAGGAACAAATTTGCATTATTCGTTAAAAGTATATTATAAATTATTAGGGAATATTTGCATAAGCTAATCGTCTTTAGTGTGAGCCTAAAATGTATCATTTGAGGCATGCTACTCGATAAATGATTTTTAAATGAGACAACGCGAAGTGTATGCAATGAAGGAGGAAAAAAAATCAATAATGACGGTTTTTGTTATCACAAACTCCCTTTGAATGTATTATACTATCAATATTCTTATTGAGAATCACATGAACTCGACTTAATGATTAAAAAATGACTGTATATTTATAAATTGGGTGCACAGTTGGAATTTTACTTTTTGTAGCATAAAGTGTCAACAATATCTGAATTTCAGCTCGCATCTTGTTTCGTCTACAAGATTAGTAGAGTACTTTATGTGATTAAATACCTTTTTATTTTAAAAAAATTATTTTATTTTCATCATTAGGTAAACTGTGTTGGAAAGGAGTCTTTTTGTTAGCTTGTATGACCATTGGCAAGCCACTGTAATTTGATTGATTTGTCTTTGGCTCAAAGATGTGATGGCCTTTGACTCGCGCGTCGAAGGAATTGCAATTTTGCTTTTCCCTAGGGCGTTTACAACCATGATAATTTCGTTCATCTATAGATGGGTCCCATTGCAAAGTTTTGGAGTTAGCCTAAATAGGAAGCGAGAGAGGGGTTTCTCGAAATGATGTTTCGAGTTTGAGCTCGATTAATTCAAAAAATAATGTGCACTAATGAGCAAAGAGATTCAAAGGTGGATTTTGTAGAGTCATGACAAGGGCTGATGCTCGAAGGATTCGATGAGCATGCCCAATAGTTGCCTGAACAACTAGTGAGCGCTTAAATCTAAAGGTGAGTACCTACTCAAAAGTGGACAAACTATTCACGCTTAGATGTATTAGGGGCTTCACCAAGCCTAGCCAGGGGCTCGAGTGGCGCCTTGATTCTAGCAAGCAGGCTAATTGAGTGTTCAAACTCTTATAATAGGATTCTTCAATGAGTTTTCTAAATATATGTAATTTCTACACTTTGTCCCACATTAATATAAAGTTGCCAAAAATATTTTAGATAATGCTTCCGTGATTGTTTATGTGATTTCTCTGTATTTTTTGTAATAAATTTACAAAGATATTCTTTTGAGAGCAAATATGTGAGATTGATGGGTGTACTTCGGATGGAAAAAAAATCTGAAAGACATCAAGCCATAGTTATCTTCCTTGTACCGCATGACGACAAAATGTGTCTTCCGCTTCCCTATGATTATGAATTTCATTGAGCATGTTAAATTTATATATTGGATTACGGTTTAATATTACTATTTGAGATTAGATTTATTGTAATCTACATTAAATGTAATTAAGTCAAATTGTCTTCTCACCTTATTACATAGGAGGCTTGTACTCTTTATTTGGTATGTACAAAATATTATTTTTCACTCTTTTTTTTTTATCACAAGTGTCAACCGAGCAAATCGTATAAACATGTGCCTTATTTAATGTTTTTCACCAATCATTGCATTTCACTTATCATATCTTCGTAACGTAATAACATCAAAAGGTGCAATTTCATAATGATATCAGAATAGCTAACTAGGGTATATTTGTTTTGTGGAATCTCTCCCCTTTTCCTGTTGTGTTTGCTTAGCGTTTAAACCAAGAAAAGAAGACAAGACCTAGGGTTTTTAGAGGTACTACAAAGCTGTTCTTTATATATAGTCGTAAAGTAAGTCTGTCTTGGGATCATAAGAAAGGTAAAATAATGGGTTTGATTGCAAAGAATTTTCGTGCTTGTGATGAAGGAATCCTATGATCCAAGCATGAAGAAGATGGAACCCAAAAAAGCGCCTTTTTCCATAAGCATTATTCGAACATCATAGAAATGACAGGCCAAGTTTCACCAAATAATTTGTCGATCTTCATTATATTGCCTTAAATTAATCTTATCGCTAGTATAATGACGATGGTGAGAAGATGGGAGTAGATTTGACGATCCTTTTCGATTGAGAAGATGATAGCAAAGTTTGATTGTTGTTGGTTTTGGTGGTAAAGTTGGCTATGTGCATCTAATATGAAAACCGACACCAATCGCACCTTTCTACCGTCTTCTCAATTGAAAATGATCGTTCGATCTAATCCCATCTTCTCATTTGGGTTATTATATTAAGGATAAGATTAATTTAAGGGGACACAATTTGGATCGACAAATTATTTGTCGAAACTCGGCATGTCATTTCTTTCATGTGTATATGTTAAAAAAGCCCAATGTAAAAGTAGCAACAATGACTGACTTTAAATTCTTGATGGAGTCAGCTTTTAACTTATTTTGCAATACAAATTGCTTTTTCATAACAAAAAAAAATTATAATATGAGTCTAAAAACATTAACACGAAAAAAGTAATAAACGGTAACTTATTCAGACTTTTGATGTTTTATCTCCTATCGATTGATCCATTTAGAATAAACATGAAATGAAATCAAAATAATGGAAAATAATGAATAATATTACGTGGCTAGACACAAAGCATCATCTTGTCAGACATTTATCACTTAAAAATAATGTGGCCACATGGCAAAACACATGGCATGATTTTCTCACGTGGCCACATTCAACCGATGATAAGTAGTTCATTTACCAGCTATATTTTATTGAATTTAAATTTTTTAAAAAAATATTGATGGACAGAAAGTATCTCAAATAAATTTTAAAATAATGTAGTTTTTTTAAGCATACATTTAATATATATTTTTAAATGATATACTATAAATGTGAATGTGTAAATTGTAATTTACAAACCAAATATATCTATGTCAAAAAAAAAAAACCAAATATTTTAATATAATTTATTTCATTCAGCAAAATTTATTCAATTGCGAATAAAATACATTCTTAAATGATACAAATTTTATTTAAATGATATATTTTTATTGATTCAACCAACTATAAAAATGAAATTTATGATATAGTCTATTTAATTCAGCAAAAACTTAAAAATTATATTCGCAACTTGATTTATTTATAACATACATACTTGCTTGAGTTTTATTTTTTATTTTTTTGGAAATCCACTTGTTTAAGTATAGCTTATATGTCAAAACAAATACATTTGTTAAAACTTGTATCGCACGTCTATATTGTCGAATTCTAATCCATTTTTATCTTAAAATCATGGAAATAATCCGTCTATTGCTCTTATTAATTTCATACAACATTAAATCACATAAGGCAATTACTTGTTGTTTTAAACTAATAAAGTAATGATTTTATTGCTATAGTTTAGCAAAGTTAAGTATGACTATCCGAACAACCAATTTTTTTTCAAAAACCTAATCTTTCTATTCCCTCTACTTTCAAGTATGCTCTTGCTTTTTCATAGAGATGTGATAATAACACCGGCCTAACTATAAACAAAATATATTTAACTCCTTTCACTTGTTTAGAATATTGAAAAAATATGAATATGCATTATCTGTGCCATGAATTTTCTTGTAGATATTAAACAAAGATCTGTGGTCATTTTTAACAAGAACATATTTTGTAAACTCTTGCAAACTCTATTTTACTAGTTAATTAAAAAAATAGATTACACTTACTTGAAAAAAGATTGTGCTCCTTTGATCCGTTGGATTAGAGTTTCTCTAGAACTTTATATCTCTTTGGTGGATCCTAGTGAGTGGTGAGTTATACACCGTGTATCCTAGGAAGGATTCCTTAAGTGGTGAGCATACCCTTTGTTACATTTGAGTTTCCTTCACAATGCTTGAACCCTTCAGTGTCACAAAAGTTGTTACCAAAAAAATAGCTTATGAACTTCTCTCTTATCTATTTCTTCAAATCAATGTCAAATTAATTGAATTTTAGATCAAACTATTCTCATTCATCTATCTTCAAAATAGGTTTTTGCCATGAATAGAACAATCGATTTATACATATAACCATAATGTATGGTAAAATATCCATGACTTCTGGACATGTATCAGTCCAGTCTTGTCACAATCAGTAATGGACGGAGTTTGGAAAGTATGGCTGGATTTTTGAGCTCTTTCTTCCACTCAAGAGTAGAGACAACCCAACATACACTAATCCTCCAGGGAGCACATGGTGCGGAGATGAAGTGGAGAATAGCTGCCAACTTTCAACTCTTCTTGGTGTAAAAAATTGTTGGTATTCCCACCTCGGTAGGGAAGAAAAATATTTACTTAGAAAATGAGGTGCGAGGCGTGCTAACACCAATAGGTTAAAATAAAGAACGCAACCTTATAGGGCGCTCTCTCATAGGTGGATACCACTATGATAGCGGATATTAAAGGTAAATGAATAAATGAAACTAGAGCAGGACACATAACCAAGTGAACTATCGAGAGAAAAGCTAAGAGCTCAATGAACGAAGTCCATCCAAGTCCGGAGCACCATCGTTAGTTCTACTCTATCCTATGATCTCTCCTGGGATAAGGTCAGCTTTAGCTTGGGTTCGCTATCTCCATTTACGAAGGAACCGTTCCCAGAGGCTGTCTTTCTTTACTCCAATAAACACCATAAAAATTAATCTAATCGGAATACCCCTCCTTACCAAAAAGCGAATATTATTATGGTTCGGGAAATATTTTGGTAGAAAAAATTTAACATATAATGACATTGTCTAAATAAAGAGAATCGAAAATAGGTATAATATTTTAAATATTTGTGGTTTCTTTAAATATGAAAAAATAACTAAAGAAATGTTTTCTGTGCCATGCACCGCCCGCGAGTCTAATATGTTTTCGCTACCTGATTTACATGACAACTTATGGTCTTAAATTTGATGATATAATTTTGTCTTTATAAAATGGTTTGTCCCTCCATCTTTCATGTGATCAAGACTGTTACTTTGTTGCTATTATAGTTTCTACATAATAGCGAAAAGATTTTCCGAGAGAGAGAGAGGAATATAAGGTGTGGAGATAAGGACAAGGAAGAGCTGGTTTAGCTCCATGTTTGTTCTGAAGAAGGACATGGGAGGGAGACAAGGATTAAAAAATAAAGAAACCTACATGGAAAGGATGCATGCCACATAAGACATCGTGCTCCATGACAAAATTCTTTTGTCAGTGAGGACCAAACATTCCCCCAGCAATTCATGCCCCCATAAAATAATCGTTCAAAAACGAATATTAATCGTCAAAAGAATTCATCGTCCCGATAAAACAAATGAACAGCAGCTTGAGGATTTCAAGGGCTTGTTTGTTTGTTCGTTCGGATGTTGTATGAAAATGCGGGCTTAAGGGAATGTTTTGCCGCGGAATATGAGCATAAACAATCGCCGAAGAGAATGATTCTATTCATATTTTAGTTCCTGTTGTCATGTCCTTTGTCATTTTAATATTGTTAGGCCGAATGTTCCTCGAAACTAAGGAAGAAATGAAGGAAAAATTCCGTGCTTGAATGACTTCGATTGAACGAAAGTTTTTGGGTTATATTCAAGGGAAGGTAGTCTTTCATCTGGTGCTCGTGCCCATCACTGCATTTTCAAATGATCTGACTAGCTTTGCCTACATGCACGTGAAATGGCATTCAGCCATTGGAGTTCTCAAGCAAAGAAAACGACCCTTTTACATTGATTAAAGACTTTGGCGGGGTATCTTGGCTTATCGTCGTCCTTTTTTCACACTCTTGTGATGCGTTCATATGGAGTCATGGGCCTAGTTAGATGAACTTGTCTATTGTAGCTCTTTAAAGCCAACAGCGAGTTCTCTTTTAGGTTGGCTTGAAAACTAGATCACCCGGTCATGTCAATGACAACGTCAATGTCACATGATATAGGCAATATGATATAATAGGCTCTCTCTCCAAAATCAGGACGTGCCCGTATCAAAGAACAAAGTGATAGACTAAACACTGATAGTATTGAATCTTTATCAGATATTCAAAGGCGACGTATCAACTTACATTTTGTTATGAGAAATCATTTTTAGTTATTAATAACACCGTTAGCATTTTATCGATTTTTAGTTATTAATAACACCATTAGCATTCTCTCAAATATCTTGAAATCAATTAGGAATCTCTAAACCCTAGATTTTGACCCTCTCTGAGAAGTGTGCGGTGTCCTCTCTCTTCTCTCTCTTTCACGGGTCATCCTCACATTCAGCTTTCAGACTCTTATCTGTTTATACCGTTAGATATAAAATACAAAAGCATATGGTTGCAGGGTATCCATCGTTCACTTCCCTGTCCATGAAGATGACACCATTCCGAATAACACCAACGTCAAAACTTTCATCGCCCAAATTATTAATCTTGTCTTCCTCGTCATCACCCCCTTGTCCTTTTTTTTCCAATTGGTCGGTAAAAGAGAGAAAAAAAATGAAAATTCTCTCTCTATTTTATCTACTTAATTTCTTTTTTTTTCTCTCCATTAATCTTTTAAATGAAGTAAACCTAGAAACCCCAAAATCCCATTGCTAGCTATAATTTTTTTTTTTGGTGTTGAAGATGCTTTTCACGCCTTACTTATTTCACTAATCGGTAGATCCCCTAAAACTAATTTTCTCATGACCAAACAATCCTTCTTTAAGATAACTCCTTCGAGATCTACAACAATCCTTTGAGAATATGAATTTTTGAAATTTCAAAGAACAGTTTTTTTTAAGAGTATGAGATTCGGACATGTGATGAAGATTTTAAATTCGTTTGAACTTTTGGGAGTCAAATCGAAACGGACCAATAAGATTATTCCTAGTTAGCGTAACTTTCGAGCCAAAGAGTCGATACTCTCCTGTTGAGGAGTAATGTTATTTGGCTGGATATTTTGTCTAGAAATTATCTATATACCATCTAAAGTTCAATTGCAATAACAAAATCAAAATTCATTTCTGATTTGTAGAATTTGTGGGCGACACCTATATACGTAAGTTTTACCAATCTAATATATCACACTGAACTTAAAAGTTTTACTTCAGCAAACCATAAAAAGTAGTTACTTTACTGAACATTAGTAGCTCGACACCTGTCGGAGATGGGATGGGAGAATCCTGCACTCGAGGAGATTGTAGTCCATCCACAAATTCCAGTTTTCCTCCCCCTATAGAAAAGAAAATGCCATCACCTTTCCTGTACAACTTTGAGACAAAAGTAGGAAAAGGAAGGAAAAAAGCAAGAGAGGGAAAGAAAAAAGGAAAGCACACATAAAAGAAAAGGCGGTGAGAGAGGGAAAAACAGACGGGAGGGCAATATATTTAAAGAGTAAAGTTGGGAAACAAAGACACAAAGGGGTTCTCATAGCTCAATGAGTCTCTCCGCCTCTCTCAAGAGTCTACTTTACTTTGCAATACATCACTTCCTCTATATAATCAGAGGTTGAGAAAACCTCCCAAAGTTTTCAACAAAGGCTAGCTTACACACTCCCTGTTTTCACTAGCCTGAGAGAGAGAGAGAGAGAGAAAGAAGAAGCAGAGTGTGAAATATTTGTGCAGACTTTTCCTTGTCTGTTTCCTTGGT
Organism: Angophora floribunda; assembly: GCA_014182895.1. Taxonomy (NCBI): domain Eukaryota; kingdom Viridiplantae; phylum Streptophyta; class Magnoliopsida; order Myrtales; family Myrtaceae; genus Angophora; species Angophora floribunda. Next base: position 8,907,850 of record CM024707.1, read on the forward strand.
TTGAGAGAGAGACAGAGAGACAGAGCGGCATGAAGCAAGGTTTTTATTTGCAGAGCTCATCACCAGTGCAACACATGATGTCCGGTAACCCTAATTACTGGTGGAACAACATCAGTCCTCCACCACCACGCTCTCCTTTTTGCCACTCTTCTTCTTCCTCTCCTAACCTCCTTCTTCAATATCCACCCACTTCTTCGTTGTCTTCCTTATTTCATCTCAATCCTTCCTGGGTCTATAATAATAATAGTGTTAACCAAGAGCAGCTTCCAGAGTCATTGAGCCAACTCCTCATGTAAAAAACCTCTCTCTCTCTCTCTCTCTCTCTCTCTCTCTCTCTCTCTCTCTCTCTCTCTCTCTCTCTCATGTTCCCATCTTTTTTGTTTCAATTTCCTGACCATGTAACAATAAATAAGGACATCTTTCTCCAAGTATCAGTAAAAGAACTCACATGAATTTGCATGTATGGATAATATGTATATAAGTTTAATTTGTGGGTCATTTGGTGTGTTTTCAGGGGTGGATTGATTGGAGAAGAAGATAAAAGTACTGTGATGATGAATTACTTTCAAGAAAAGAGGGTGGAGGATTGGGAGGACCAACAAGTGCTTCAGCAATCCCCAAATGACGCTGCCGTTCTCGACAATCAGCATCATCATCTTCAGGTGAAGCAGGAAGATTCAGCAAGCAGCTACAGTATGTATGGGCGTGCAGCAAGTGATCATCATGCTCTTCAAGGGACAGCAAACAAGTCTGCTTGGTCTCAGCATCATCACCATGCTATGATTCCTAATTCACCACCCAAGTCGTGTGTCACCACAAGTTTCAGCAGTAGCATGTTGGATTTCTCAAACAAGAAGCCAGTTAATAAGAGGCAAACTCCACCAGATCTATCCTCTGAGGTGAGGAAAATTTTGAAAAAAAAGAAAAGAAAAAGAAAAAAGGGATAGTAAGAGATTAAGTGACCATAATTTTCTTCGGTTTCATTTGGTGAGTACTAAATAAACTGCATGTAACATTAATTAGAACTGTGACTTTGTGAATCAGTTCGAAAATCCCAAACAAGTTGAGTTCTAGTCATGCTATTTATGTTTTTCACACTATTATCTTGCGTTACTTAAAAACTCGAATTATTGTTGGATTAATAAGATTCCGGTGCCATTTTTTTATTTTTCTTGCTCTTTCATCAGTGTAACAGCAATGCAACTGGTGGGGCACAAAAGAAAGCTAAGGTCCAGCCTTCTTCAACCAGCCAGTCTAATACCTTCAAGGTACCTAATCATTCTCTCGCTCACGCGCGCACGCTCGCGTGTGACAGGCAATGTTGTCTCTCTCTCATTGTCCACTTGCTCCTGCAGCATCAATCGCTCGTATAAGCTAACATCTTACTTTCCAATCGAGTGAAAAATAGAGACGGAAAAAGTAGAAAGTGTGGAAAGTGGATTTAGGGTGATCAATAGTATTGACGAAATGCATCTTGCTTCATTTACTCAATCATTTATTTCCCTTTTCTGGGGCTTGTGAAACAGGTGAGGAAGGAGAAATTAGGAGACAGAATCTCAGCCCTGCACCAGCTAGTTTCCCCATTTGGAAAGGTATTAAATGTTGGAGACGTGTTAAATTTGGTTGCATTATTAATTCTTTCAAGAGCAATTAGTTCTCTTATTCTTTCTTCAAGATTATATGAAGCTTTGTCTCTCCTTTTTGTGATTATGAGATATAGAAGATTTGAATAACATAAGACTTTGTAACTGGTTTGTTTTCCTTCTTAATCTCTTTATTTATTTTTTTGTTGGATCATTTTGCAGACCGACACGGCTTCAGTGCTATTAGAAGCTATCGGGTATATCAGATTTCTTCAGAATCAAATTGAGGTGATTGCTTTTTCCTTGGCTTATATTCCATATCCCTTTGGTTGCAAAGAGAAAAAAAAACCATGGATGGGCAATGACGTCTCTCTCAATAGTTATGGAAGGACTAAATATTCTTCTTGTTTAACTCTTCTTCGCAGGCACTCAGTTCACCCTACATGGGCAGTGCTTCAGGGAAAACGAGGCACCATCAATCTGTAAGAAATCACTATTATAACATGCATCAACTTCTTATACGAACAAAAAAATTTGCATTGTCCCAAACACGTGAAAAGATAAACTACATACTTGTTCCGCCGGTGATGTTATACACAGAAGGCAAGGAACATGAAAGAAATATATGGTTCTTTCCGGAGAAATTTTTCTGCTTTCATATGTGCACAAGCACGCACATGTGCATGTCGCATTTCTTTTAAATTTATATTGCAAATTTTACTGATTAAAGTACTAAATTGTATGCAAGGTTCGAGGGGAGCGGAGTCCTATGTTTTCTGAGGAATCGGGTCAGGTATGAATGCTTTATCGGATCCCTTAAATACTTAAAGTAAATGGAGTATTTAACTTTATTTTTTTGTTGAAAGCTAAGAATATGTTCGGTTTATTGCTGTAAAGACTTAAAAAAGACACCACTATAAAGACTTCACCATTTTACATCAGTTTAGATTGATTAAAGCAGACAATCCAGATTGACTAAAGACTTCACAATTTCTTTTTCAGCTTTAAAGACTTACTTTGAGAAACAGATAGACTGTTTTTAGCTTTTTACACAGATCTACAACAATATATATTTTCATTAAAGAAGAAGATAAAAGAGGAGCATTGTTTTCAAAAATGGATTATTTCTTTCCAATGCACAGTCACGGATATGAGATCGATGCACAAACATGTGGGTTTATATGGTCCCTCAGGCCCTCCTGCAGTTTGTCGAACATCCCACACAAAACGTCGTACTACACAAACATTTCAAAGATCTTCAATGGATGACTGAAATCTATTTTTTCGCAATCCAACAATCACCCATACCTGAGGATCCTCAGGGATTTGTAGAAATGCTCCACAGGAGCTTTCTTTTGTTAGCATCGAGCATCCAAGCAAAATAGACACTGTGCATGGCACTTGTCAATAAGAAAGAATGCTGCTTGTGTATCAATCGCTTCCATCGGCGACAGGCAAAAGGAAACCCAGTTTGCCTAATATACACAAAATGGGAAAAAAAGTTCTATAGTTCTTTAGACAACCCATGCTGAAATGCATTCACTGCTTGAGAAGAGTTGATTACTTCTACATGAATCTACTGCTAAAGGCCTATCCTAAGATACTTAGATATTGCAATTATATGTCATTACGATCAACAAATTCATATCCTTCTAATTTCTTCTTGGACTTTTTCCAACAGGAATCCATCAATGAAGACCCAAAGAACGATTTGAGGAGTAGGGGGTTGTGTCTAGTCCCGGTCTCGTGCACGCTCCAAGTAGGGAGCGACAATGGAGCAGACTACTGGGCCTCTGCTTTTGGAGGAGGAGGCCTACGATGAGACTTCGTTGAATAGCTTGGGGTTTTAGGGAAAATAGTACAGCCAAGAGCTTCATGATCATGCGATATAACATCATGAGCCGTCAATCTGCTAACGAAATAAAATTTAAAAAAAGAAGAAGGTGAAAGACTGATTGCTCATGATGCCATATATCATGTTTAAAAAGAAAAAAGAAAAAAAAAGATGGAGTCATCTTGTTGCTGCGTATGTCGGGGGATTAGGGCTTCCTTCGATTGATTAACCTAGCTCATCCTTTCAATTTAGTGGTATTTTCGAGTGCCCTTTTGCTGTAATTATTATGCTTAGCAAAGGTATTTGCATTTCAATTTGCAAGCCGTTTCTTCGTTTGCATAGTGGGTTGAGCTTTGCAAGACATGTTCCTTTAGGCCTAGGCTGGCTCGTCTCGAGTCACAGTTTGCATTCGCCAATCAAATTCATTGTCGTGAATTTATGTCAAGTCACTTTCTTCTAAAACATTACATTCTTTATGGAACATGTTAAAAAGCAACGTATCCTAAGTTCATGCAAATCACTTTCGAGCTTGCCAACCACGTATTTTTCCATAAGTATGTCAAGTCATGTAAATATGAGATTCCAAAATTTGTGGAGATTATTATATTGCTGGGAAAGGCTAATGGAAAATCCACGGGAAAAAGACTGATTCCAAATTCACTTTGTTTACGGTGGATATCATTACTAGAAATGATATTGTTGGCCAGAATATCTTATGCCATTGATTCAATTGAGAGACCAATGACGACTTATCGATAAGATTCCATTATGTGAAAGAGATGGAGAGCAAAATCAAATACTACACTTTTCATTTGTTACAAACAAGTTATAAACTTTCTTTTAAAAGTACAATCAACTTCTTTTCAATCGTCAATACTAAATTCTTGCTGAGTCGAGAATTCCCTATTAGGATTAGATTTTGCTTAAGATTTTACATGACACAACTTTTGAGTGGACATTGTCTTCAAAGAGATAGTTTTGGGGATGGAGATCATATATTCTCATACAATGTATGATGCCCAAACAAACTTGATCTTAACCGATGATATATTCAATCGTGAGTTTCGAAACTGTCAATATTCACATTTTTCAACAGTCTATAGAAAGATTTGACAAAAAAAAGAGTCTATAGAAAGACAAAATGGAGAGAGAAAAGATTATAATCTTGTCCCACAACTATTTGAATTTCTTCATATTATTTAACCCATCATTATTTTTGGTTGAAAACCCATAATTCAAAATTTCAAGTTTATGACAATTGTCTTGTGACAATCCCTTTTCCAGTTGAATCTACTTCACATTACGTTAAACACATTCGCTCTCACTAGTCTATCTTGGTCTGTTTAGGATGACACCTTGTCTTTCGCAATAGTTCGAGACAGTAATTTACCTCAGATTCTTGGCTCTCGCTATGTCCTTGCATGTTCATGCAGCAAGGCATTATCTTTAGAAGACTCCAAGAATTTTTTTTGACTTGTCCTCTCCAAAATAGCATCCTCCTGTAAACGCAGATCATGACAAATCAAAGAAAATGAGAGTTTATATTAGCTCGACAGCATCATTGGCCCTTTTCCGAGAGCAATAATGGTGGGAATTGGCATATCCATCGTGCCCTTTTCAAAGTTGAAATCATGAAATAATGGCGGGTCCGCTCTGCTTTTACTTTCGAGATATTATTTCCGTCCCTCTCTTGCCTTCTTATTTTTCTCCTTTTGTCTAAACAATATCGAATTCTTGAAGAACATTGTATCAACAGGACGCGATTGTTCGTGTAATTTAAGTTAGATTCCAAGAAGAAAAATAAATGAAATCAGCATTGATGCCATTGTCAGAGGTTTCCTCTATCCGTATTCGATGCCATCTCGAGGGAATTTTATTTTCGGATATCAAACAATTCACCCCATGAAAATTCCAAACACGGTGCCTTATGTGTCGGATTCAGGGGAAAAGATCATTGTCCGGTCAACGAAGATATGCCATTTGCTGTCGTGTTTCGATTGCTTCCCTGTCGATCTCACCTTTCAAGCCAAATAAATTAATAAAATTGAGACAGATTAATCAGAAATAAAAATATTTATGATTATTCCTCACCTTTTTCAAATCTTTTGTATAATATGCAATAGTTCGGTGCTAAATTCACTCCAATTTTAGCTTCATACAAACTTTTAAGGGTTAGAATGACAAAGAAGTTTACATTATAGGTCTGATTGTCCCACAAAAGCCGTGACGCAGCCTCCCTCTCTCTCCACCCATGGTTGGAGATGGAGCCTACGGCCAAGCACTTGCCACCTCAGATTGAGCTGGATTCGGTCGACTACCTCAAGCAGCCTTTATCCAGACATTGACAATGATGCGAGCTTGGAACTCAGCCCAAATGCAACTATCATGGGTCAATCGTTTGGGATCTTGACCGTTGACCGTGCGACAACTTAGGCTATTTTGGATGGCCATCTATTTTGGATCGTTTGGCATCGTTAGCGCCTAAGTCAAACATTTTTCGGATCGATCGATCACTCAATTCACCCAGACCATAGAGAAGGAAAGTCTAGTCTAGAAGAGAGAATGGGACTTAGATTACTAAAATAGTTGGATGGATACGAATGAGGAAGAATGCATCTCTTTTTATACTTTAGGCTCTCATCCAAATGAGGAAGAATGCATCTCTTTTTATACTTTAGGCTCTTAGATTACAATCGTTAATCAAGTTTTCATCTGGCGGATGAGATCATACTATCCCACTTACCACCTATTGGCATTTATGCCAAAAGAATTCTAGACCATAGCATAATTACGGCTCTTAGATTACAATCGTTAATCAAGTTTTCATCTGGCGGATGAGATCATACTATCCCACTTACCACCTATTGGCATTTATGCCAAAAGAATTCTAGACCATAGCATAATTACGGTATTGTTTTTCCCTAAGAACATTGGCGGGAGGACCCACCGCCCTGAAAGACACTTAAGTCACCTAGTGACTCCGCTTAGTCGAACCCAAGATTCGAACCCCCCTTGGCGACAAGGATCATTTGGTCGTGGTATAATTACGGTATTGTTCCTTCCCTAAGATTATGAACACTTGGATACTCATTAATTTTGGCCATTCTTTCTTGATTATGAACGCTACCCTCGAATATGTGACACAATGATCCATGAGCCATGGGGAGAGAGAGGAGAGATGCACAATCTGTGCAACCAAAATGTGCAAAACAAAGAAACGGAGCCAAATTAGGAGTAGATTCAGGGCCATCTTATGGATATTCAACTCTTATAGCCATCAATCCAATTGATTACACGTAAATTTACATGTCCACATATATCGGGCGAGGCTCCATACACAAGCGATAGACATGACACTTAATATAAGTTATCCTGAGTAGGAGATGTTATTAACCCATCCTGGCGTGGCTGGGGTGGACTCGTCTTCCTGAATCATCCCATGAGAAAATTGTATACTTGAAACCAAGAGGCTCACGTTAGAGAAAACAAAGGCGCACAAAATAAAATGATGAGGTCGACGAGATGATATTTTTTACTCTATTTGCAACTCATTTATATCTGGACCATCTTCATATTGTTTATTAGCATCAAGCAAGCTTGAAATAGCACAATACTTATCTAACGGCACAAGAGTCGTGATATGATCAATGACAAGGGATAGAGACATATTCAAAGCCGAACCAATGACAAGTCTACAAATTGAGTACATTGAGATCCGAATTCTATCGTCGAAATGCTTTATCTTCCTTGCTAATAAATGCTTATCTGCACAATTCTATTGTGGTGTGTGTTTGTGTTTTTTTTGTTAGCATTCCCGAGCATTAGTCGTTCGGTCATCGCCCCGCTACCGCCATCGTTTACGTTATTTTGTGTTTTTTGCTGTAAGGGTGAAAGAAATAAAAAAGGTAATGAAAAGAAAAAGGCAAAAAAGACAAAACAGAGGAGACGACAATGGCGGCTTAAGTTGCATTTTGCTGAATTTGGACTTACTTATTGATTAAGTAATTTTGGGCTTGAATGGTTTTAATGGATTCGGGTTGACTTCATTTTTAAAGGTGCTTGGGCCGAGTCATTTTTAGTAAAATGGGCTTAGTGCATTTAGTTATAAAGAAATGGGTTTTATGTAGTTTTAGTGAAAGAGCGGGCTTACTTGGGAGTATTTCGAATTGGGCTTAGAAAGAGTAGAAATGGACGGGCTTGAGGATAAGCCCACTTTCGCCCACCAGCCCAGTTTCGTGCCACCAGCTGCTGTCCACATTAAGCCCAGCCCGAGCCTTTTTTTCAGATTAAAAAATAAAAAAATATTTTATTAAACAATTAATTAAAGTTCCCAAATTATTTGATTTTTTAAAAATCACAAAAAACTGAAAAAAATAGTTTTTTTTGGGATAGTTTTCTCTCAAAGGTGTGTGAGATCATTGATTAAAAATCATACTCAAATTAAACAAACTCTTAAGGCTTTACAATAGGATTTAAATAATATTTTTTCTACAAATGCTCTTGAATGCGCATTTTCAATAAGCTAATTATGATAGCTTATTTAAGAGTGGAATTTTCATATTTATTAACGTTAGATTCTTGCTTTTTCATGCAAAGTATTTAATGTTTTCTTTGGTTATTGATTATTACTCTAATGATTGTGTAGACTGCCTGAGATTTTGGTCTCCAAAAAAGTATTAAATAAATTGCAAAGAAAAGAAATAATCTAAAGAGAAATAAGGAAAATTTCATTCCTAGTTAGGATAAAAGGAAACTATAGTCAACATATTGAAAGTGCACAATCAAATTTAAAAATAAAAAAAAATAAAATCCCATTGTAAAACTCTAACAATTTGTTTAATTTAAGCATGATTTTTTATCAATGATTTCCCACACTTTAAGTGAAATCTACCAAAAAATTATTTTAAAATCTTCTTCTGATTTAAAAAAATAATTATTATCTGAAAATTTAATTAATTTTTAAATATTTTTATCCAGAAAAGGCTCAGGCTGGGCTGTCGAGCCTGGCCCAAAGTGGACAGCGACTGGTCGCACAAAAATGGGCTCTTGGGCCCAATTGAGCTTATCGTCAAGCCCACGCCCTTTCTATCCTTTCTAAGCCCAATTCAAAAAATAAACCCACTCTTCCACTAAAGCCACGCCAAGCCCATTTCTTTGTAACTAAATGCATTAAGCCCATCTTACTAAAAATAACTCAGCCCAAGCACCTCTAAAAATGAAGCCAGCCCAAATTAAATTAAAACCATTCAAGCCCAAAATTACTCAATCAATAAATAAGCCCAAATTCAGCCGAATGCAACTTAAGCCCCCATTGTCGTCTCCTCCTCCGTTTTATCTTTTTTTCCTTTTATTTTTATTATCTTTTTTATTTCTTTTTCTTTCAATCTTGCAGGTCTTCTTACTTGGGTGGCCTTACTCAATGAGCGCACACCCTCACATTTTAGACAAACCTCGTCCAAATCTCAACTCGCCTTCGAGTTACCACCCTTCACCAGTCGTCCACTCCGACCACCACTCGCCAGCCGACCTCCCCGCCAACTTCCTCTTGTTATTGGATGTACATTGTCGGCCACGAAGCATGAAACACAAAACAACGTAAATGATGGTGGGGGCAGCGAAATGACCAAACGACCAACGCCCAGGAATGCTAATCACAAAATCGACATCTCAACAGAATGAAACAGCACGAAGGTACTCGGTTTTGGCCAAAATGGGAGGACGAAAACTAGATCTCAGTTCGGCATTTCGTCAAACGGGTGAAGGGCGCTCCGAATCATGAGGTTTCTAGCTCAACTAAGACCTAAAACCAAACCGAGACTCTCACCAAACAAACAAAAAAACACACAACAACCAAAGGAGGAATGGACAGGGCCGGAGTTCGCGTGAGCCGGTCATGCACGAACTCCAGCCCGTCGTGCCCAAAACAGGTTAAGGAAAAGGATGACTCAGCAGTTCAACTTGAGGATGTGGAACGGAAGGAGTCGTCGGCAGAGCTCACAAACGGGTGAGGCGTCGGCTTTTAAGTTACGTTGAACATTAAGTTATGTGTCTCGCTTGTTTTCTTCTTCTTCTTCTTCTTCTTCTCTCTCTCTCTTTTAGTATTCTTTTTTTTTTAATTAATCTTTTCCTCTGTTTTTTCCTTCTTTTTTAAGTTCTATTACTATTAATACAAATAATCCTTGATATGCTATATAATTTAATGAAAATTATTTTTTGCTAAAGATTAAAAATATTAATCCCAGATTTTCTATATAATTAATGAATGATTAAATGAATCGTCAAAATTTAAGTGTTAATAATTTTCCTTGATCGATTAAGTTCTTAACTAGGACTTGTCAGGGGCTATTACTTAGTGGTATCACTGAACAATTTGAACCTTAGACTCTTAAAGTAACTTGTGTGAACACACAATCCCTCCCCCATTGCCCCAAAAATAGGAGTGATTTATCGTGTAGAATCTATCTTGATTTCTATTTTTATTTTTGATTTATCACTCAGGTGGATTTAATGTCGATAAAAATTAATGGTCCCTCTTGCATTTTTGTTTTTCCACATTTCAATGTCCTTAGAGTTAATCGTCCTCTCAAGACATAGGTGAATTACCTTTAAAATATCTAGATATTACTAGCTAGATACAAAGTACTTATCATATAATGTCAATCAGTCATTTAGAAATTTATGATTTCAATTGAGAGGCATATTGCATATTGACACGTTATGTGAGAAAGTTTAAGGACCTTATGTACAGATTTGAACTTAGTTGCTTGCCTTTTCCAAATCATTGACCTCTACATTTAAAAATGATTCTCTATTCTACATGCTATTAGGAAAGGCCTATTCCTTACAAGTTATGTCATGCCCATATCCCAAAAATATTGTGCCTTTTCCAAATCATTGACCTCTACATTTATAAATGATTCTCTATTCTACATACTATTAGGAAAGGCCCATATCCCAAAAATATCCCAAAAATATCGTGCCAAAGGATAATCGAAACCATGACATTCTCTATTTTTTGTAACATCACCAACACTCTTGATAGAAAAAGACATTTAAATTTTTAAATCTATTAGTTTCTTGAGTTACACGTAAACTTTTATACACAGGTGATAAACATGATAGTTAATACAAGTCATATTCCAAGTAAGAAATATCACTGGTCAAATCTGACATGCTATGCTTTTATCCAATGAGTTTTTTAAGTAACCAAAAAGTATTGCAAACCCTCCGCAAGCTCTTTTAGATTTATTATGCTCAGATGTTGCACAACTTTTGATTTAGTATCTAATGAAATGTGGTTCTTTTCCGACCAAAAAAAAAAGTACAGACTCGTGGGATGAGAGGGGAATAAACTGTAGAGTAGCCCATCATCGCTTGGGGTGCGTGGAATTATCCTTTGCGGGCGGGCTCAGGAAATCGTACACCTGAATCCCCACGAGGGTCACGATGCATTAAACACGCGCAAAATAATCTGACCAGACTTCCCCACAATAAATCCAATGCTTCCCATCTCTAACTTCACGCCTCGAGCTCTCTGAATTTCTGATTTCTTCTTGCCCATCTTTTGAAATTGGAAGTGTTGAAAGATGGCGAGTCCTTTGAGAATGGCGATGCTCGTGGGACTTCTTGCTCTGGGAGTAGTTGCTGGAATGGTCAAGACGGCAGATGGCGCAGTGCCTCGTAGCTCGATGGCGAAGATCAGAAGGATGAACGGTCGAGGTCCGTACATCGGTGTAATCGTGCCCAACTCTTTTGAGATGAGCCCTCTTCTCCGGTCTCCGAGCTTTCAACCCGATCCGAACTCCCCTTACTTGGATATTTCAGGTAAAAGGAAATTAGAATTGTGATGATCTCGACACCCACATCTTATGCGTCCTCCTCCGATCATTTCAAGCTCTTATATGTAATTTAGCTAGTCTCTAGCAGAAATTTCTTCCCATGTATCAATTAAGTACAAAAGTCCGGAGTTCGTGCCTTCATCTGAGGAAACACAACCCTCACAATGCCTTAAAGCTCCATTTTCGTTCAATTTCATCCTGCTTTTTGAAAAACCATGGGATTTCACCACTTAACTTCATCACGGTATTACTTGTCACACAGGAAGGAGGTTTCGATTCGGGAAGATTGAAAATAAGAAGGTCGTAATCGTCATGACCGGATTGAGCATGGTAAGTATATTAACGCATCCATTTAATTCATCTTCTCGTTTCATTTCTTTCATTTCCCAATCTTTATTTTAAGAATTTGGTCTATTGGATCCTGATAATTTCCTGATAAACCCTCCTCCTCCTCCTTTTCCTTTATATTTGCTTTTGAAGCTTAATGCAGGCATAACCACAGAATTGCTTCTCGCTCTATTCGATGTGAAAGGAGTTGTGCACTACGGGATTGCAGGCAATGCAAATCCTCTGCTCCAGATCGGAGATGTGACCATTCCTCAGTACTGGGCTCACACCGGCCTCTGGAATTGGCAGGTACCAAATCTTTATTAATCCCCTTTAAAAATTCGCAATAAATGTTTCCCAAAACAGGTGTTTAAAACTTAGATTCGATCAGGGAACGAGCCAAATTATACTCGAAGCCTATTTTTTTTCACACTATTTTTTCTTTCAATCTCGTGCAGCGATTTGGCGACGGACCCGACGACGAGCTGGCTTTCGAATCGAGCGGGGACGACACGAGGGAAATCGGGAATCTCGAATTCGCCAAATACAACAACGCGAGTCGACAGGGGAAGGGAATGGAAAATCTTCTGAACAGGGTGTGGTTTCAGCGCGAAGAGGTGTTCCCGATCGACGGCGTTCCTGAAGTCAGACAGCACGCCTTCTGGGTTCCCGTCGATCAGAGCTACTATAGATTATCCACGAAAATCACGGTAAGTTAATTTTCGTAACAACATCACCTTGCTTGCTGCTTCCAAAAACGCGACGTGATTTTCCATAATGAAATGCAGGATTTGAAGCTAGGGGCTTGTGTGAATTCTTCGACCTGCTTGCCGAGAGCGCCGAGAGTGGTGAGAGTGGAGAGGGGAGTGAGCGCCAACGTGTTCGTGGATAACAAAGCTTACAGAGAGTTCCTGAGCTCCAAGTTCAACGCCACTCCGGTCGACATGGAAAGCGCCGGCGTCGCCCTGGTGTGTCGCCAGCTCCGCACGCCCTTCATCGCCTTCAGGTCTCTCTCCGACTTGGCCGGCGGCGGCTCCGCGCTCTCCAACGAGGCCTCCACTTTCAGCTCCCTCGCCGCTCAGAACGCCGTCGACGCCGTGGTCAAGTTCATCTCCCTCTTGGCCTCATAATCCACCGATCGATCAACTGTTTTGCTTTTCTTTTGCTGTCGAGGAAAAACATTGGTATTGATCTTTGCCCTCAAAATAAATGCGTCCCTCGCGTTCTAGGTTATGCATTTTCTCAAGTCGAGTCAAGGTCAAGCTGTTTTTTGCTCGAGCATTTTGTTTTAGTTTGCGATTGAATCGTCCGATTATCGATTTGAACGGTGGTCGGGCACTGTTAACACCTGACTCGGGTGTTCAATAAACCTCAATAGCCCATGATTGCTGGTCTGCCCTGTCGGGTAATGATCTGCCTTTGATTTTTCGCAAAATTTGTAAGCCATTATAAGTATCATAAATATTTTCATAAATACTATTTCACCATTTGAAAATTCAATGTCTTGAAATGCCTTCCTTATGTTGCACTTTTTTTATTTCTAGTAGATTAACAAATTCAGGACTTGTTTATTTAAAAATTTAGGATTCGATTCCATTCTGTACATCAAATTTCCCACCTTTAAAGTACTTTTCCCTACTGGAAGAGTTTACTTAAGATTTTAGAAGGCCCAACTTTCAACTGCATATCGTATTTAAGACAGATGGTACTTAGGGAGGAGATTATATATTTTCATGTAATATATGGTGCCCTAACATTTTCCAGCTTAATCGTTAATGAATCCAATCACAAATTTCGAAACAACCGATATTCACGTGATTTAATGGTCTATAAAAAGACTTGGAATGAAGAGAGAGAAAAGATTGACATCCCATCCTTTAACTATTTGAATTTAGTTCATGTATTTCAATGATTTATGTTTTGACATTGGAGTCAATTACCTCATATTTATATAAATACTTAGCTCTGTACAAGATCATACCTTTTTCTGCAATAGTTTGAGACAATGAGGCCTTATTTCGTAACCGGCCAAAAAGTGTGTGATTATATTGTTTTATTTTTCGGAAGAAAAAAAAAACAGAAATCCATTTAGTAACTTTTTTTCTCAGAAATAGATTTAAAAAAAGAAGTTCATTCTTTTTTTTCAAGCACAACTCCAAAATCAAACTTTTTTTCCCTCTTTTCTTTTTCTTTTTTTTTCCTTTCATTTTGTTCTTCTTCTTCCTTTAACTGGTCATTGACCTTGGTCATGGCTAGCAACTAGCTAGACGAGGGCTGGTGGCCTCGCTGGAGCCTCGCCAGATCTAGTTGAGGGTGAGCCTCGTCGAGGGCTGGCAATCGGCTAAAGAGAGAAGAAGGAAAAAAGAAGAAGGAGAAAATATAATAACATTATTAAAAAAAATTAAAAAAATTTAAGTAACAAAAGAATATGAGAGTGTATCAAACGCCTTTAAATATTCAAAAACTCGTTTAGAAAATAAAATAAATAAAAAATAATTTCTGAGTAGAAATTATTCTCAAAGAACAAAATGATATACCGAACTCATCTTAATTTACCTCAAATTCTCGATTCTCACCATTTCCTTGCATGTTCATGCAGCCAGACATTATCTATTGGAGACACTCTCTCTCTCTTCTTTAATTTGTAATGGTCTATATCTATAGCATATGTTATTTTGGAAAGGATAGGTAAAAAAGTTGACACTAATTGAAAAGGTTTAGGACTATATTAGTATAATTAAAAGGCTTAGGACTAAATTGACATATTGCAATAAGTTTAGAGCTTTTCTAACACTTTTCCTAAAAGTGAGCACGATCCGAGTTAAGTCAGTCCAGTGCCTAACCTAGGGACCAAGTTGGTCCCCAATTTTTGAGACCGACCCGATTGAGTATGGGATTGAGGACTTAACCGATCCTATGAGTTTAGTCTAGTTTCAAGGTCAATTTGAGACCAATCGATTTACTCAATTACGAGTGAGGCCAACAAAGAGATGTGGGCGGTGTGAGCATTAAATAGTGAGTGGCGAGCGGCGAATGACAAGAGCGTTGAGCCGCTAGCTGGGTGAGTATTGAGCGTCGAGCAGCAAGCTGGCCAAAATTGCTCACAAGCGAAGTTGTTTATCTTAATTTTGCTTGGCAAATTGAAGAGGATAAAAAAAAAAAAGAAAAAGTATTGAAGGTGGAGGAGGAGGCCATTTAACACCGTTTAAGTTAATATTTGTTCTTTGTAAATATATAAAACAATATTATATATAATATATAATATATCTAAAATATATTTTATACACACAATTAGGATTTGTACGAGTTGATTAATCTTAAACTTTTAGAATCGATGACCAATCAACATAGTGTTGGTTCAAGGACCTCGAGACCTAGGACCGACCGAATCCCCTAGAAATCGGACTAAAACCGGCAAGATTGAGCTGATCCATGATCGGTCCAAGCAGAATGCTCACCCCTACTTTTCCCCCAAACTAAAAATCCCCAATCTCACTCCCATCTCCCTCCTCTCTTCTAGCACTATCCATAGAGATAGTTGCCACCGTTCAATCATTCCCACCATCATTGACCATTGCAACCTTTGACGAATCCACCGCCACCATTCGCACCTGCCGAACGTCACCATCGTCTCCGAATCAAGGTCCTCATCTTGGTCCGGCCATAATCCGACGCGGCCGCAATATGGGCATGAAGGTTAAAGAGACGAGAGGAAGAAGAGAGAGGAGGGGGAGTGAAAATTAGTGATGGAGGGGGGTGTGATATGAAGGCGAACGCAGAGACAACTAGGACGACGGCGAAGGCGAGCAACGGTGGTATTTGGCCGTGCGTCCTTGCATTTGGCTCCTTACAATTTCTAATCTCCTCTATTTTTCGTATGACATGCAAAATTGAACTTTTAAATTAATTTATATCATGAATTTCACTTAAATTATATATGTATCAGGTATCAAAAATATTGCATAGTTGTACTCACGACTCGGACCATAATAAAGAAAATCACTCAAGACGAATTGTTATATTGTTTTCCAAAAATATTTGTGCTCGTTACTGACGTAATATTTTTCATTCTAATCTGGACTCGTTTGTATCCACACTTGCATGATGCTTATCTAGCGGCATAATAACCGAGATCCAACATGGAATAGAACTTACACAAAGCCTGTCACCAATGACAAGTACACAGATTAAGTACTTTAAGATCTGAATCGTATTGTTCACATGCTTTTCTTCGTTGACTTTCCTTGATGCAAGGAGTTCCAATCCAGGACCAACAAAAGTCTCATCTATTCAAACCTTAATGTTTCGTGCCCGTGAGATTTGATAGAATCACTATCAATTATTAATTGGGAAGGTAAATGAGACTTGAAAATATTTGAAATTAAGATCCCAACTTTGATAGGACCACTATCTATCATTCTAAATATTTAAAATGTTACATGAAGACATGATTTATTAATTTAAATATTCTAACAATATGGAATATGTCTTGATATTTATTTCTCATTCTCTTTTTTGCATGATGGCTGGGTGGATCGTGACATCAATAATGACTAAATGTCTCCATAATGCCAAGTGTTATGGGATTGCAAGAGACGATTAGCTATTCGAGGTTGTCATTCCACTTATCGGTGTCCTTAAAAATTAATCGTTCTCTCGAGAACAAGATGAATTGCTTCTCGAGTACTTGTCGATCCTCTCATATCAAATTAATTACCCATTAACGAATGCATCGTTTTATTTGAGAGTTGTATCACATGTTGATTGAATTCATTCGTGTGCCTTTTCCCAAATCATTTGCCAATTCATTTATATTGATTTTTCAACTCTACATTTTGTTGAGGAAAGACCCATTCCTTGCGAGTCACGCCCTGCCCATATCCCAGAAGCATGGTGCGCTAGGGGTCATTGATTAAGCGACATGGACTTGCTAGTTTTTTTCTCTTTCTTTGACCAACGATTGCTTCAAACCCTGCGTAAACAAATATTGAGAAAAGAAAAACGAGGGAAAAGAGAGAGGAAGGGGGGAAAATACTTATGGGAAATTTGGAAAAGAATCTCATGCATTAAATAAATAAATTTGAGTATGACCATAGCAAGTTAATAAAAAATAAGATGATTAAGTAATTTCAAATGTTATGACCAAAAACAAAAAAGTAATTTCAAATGTGGAGTTGATTTCCGTTTGTCACTTGCACGCGCCTTTTTGTTAATAAGCTATTGGTCTATATTTATAATGGATCTCATATTTGAAAGATATCCATTCAACTTTTCTCATGTTGTCCGTACAAAGATATAAATCTTTTTGGGCAAATACCACCAAAAACCCTAAACTATGTTACACTTGTAATAATTTTACTCTTAACTTTTTTTTGTGTCACCAAAAACCTCAAATTATACCATTTGTGATAATTTTATCCTGAACTATATCACTTGTGACAATTTTACTCCAAACTTTTTTTGTGCCACAAAAAACCCTAAATTATGCCACTTAAAACAAATTTACCCCAAAATTTTTTTGGCTGAAGGGTATTTTCATTCTTTTCATTTTTTTTCTCCTGACAGAAGGAAGCCGGCGAGAGTCGCCCTCACCCAACTCAGGCGAAGGTCACCCTCACCTAGGTTGGGCGAGGCAAGGGAGGCCCTCGCCAAGGAGGCTTGAGCGGCCCTCGCCGGATCCAACTTGGGTGGCCCTCACCTACGCCGGCGAGGGCAACCTCGCCAGCTTCCCTCTGTCAGGAAAAAAAAAAAAAGAAAATGAAAAATGACGAAAATGCCCATCAGCCAAAAAGTTTTTGGTAAATTTGTCATAAGTAGTATAAAAAAAGTTCAAGTAAAATTGTCACAAGTAACATAATTTTGGGTTTTTAGTGGTATAAAAAAAATTTAAAATAAAATTGTCACAAAGAGCATAATTTATTATTTTTGGTGATATTTGCCCATCATCTTTTAAAAGCAATTATTATCACATCAGTCCGCATAAGGTGGAGGACAACTACATGTCACCAAAAGCACGACTCTGTATATTATGATCGTCTCACCTAAAATTTATCCATTTTAAATGGGGATCATTCTTTTTTAATTTGATTTTCGGTCGAGATAGGAATATCCCTTCATTATTTTTTGGGGTCAAAATCTAATGCCTTTGTTATAAGGTCATTTTCATTGACTCTTGACTTCACTTGCGCCTTCTAATTCAATGTGCCGTCCTACGGCTCTTCTCTAGTTGCGTGCTGGCCTCCATCAAAAACCAAAGCAAGGCGCACGGGTCTGAATTATTCCGTTTACTTGTCTTTTATCCACAGGGAAATGGAGGGCCGTTTAATTCCTTTAATCTGACCAAAACTAATACATGTTTCCATGCTTTGTCTTTCATTTCACGTCTCTAATTTTTCTTCCTGATCTCTTGAGCTCGTTGAGTTTCTGGTTCTTTTCTTCGATCTTTTGGAATTGCAAAGTGTTGAAGGATGGCAAGTCCTTTGAGGGTGGCAATGCTTGTGGGGTTTCTTGCCTTGGGAATGATTGCCGGAAGTATCAACAGAGCAGATGGTGCAGTCCCTCCAAGCTCGATGGCGATGATCGGACTGATGAATATTCGAGGTCCATACATCGCTATAGTCGTGCCCAACCCTTTTGAGATGAACCCTCTTCTCCAATCTCCGAGCTTTCAAGCCGATCCAAACTTCCCTTACTTGGATATTTTGGGTAAGCTCTTGTTTGCAATTCACCTAATCTCTAGTAGAAATTCTTCCCATTTATTAATTAAGTACATAAGTTCAAAGTCTGTGCCTTCATCTGAGGAAGCACAATTAATTCAGTTTGATCCTCCTTTTTAAGAATCATTGATTTCACCATTTAAAGTTTTTGGTTTCGTGTGATTTGGGTCCTAAACCATCCTCGCTGTTCATATTTTATCAGGATGTTTAGTGTTTACAGTGAACAAAATCTTGGCATATCAATCTTGGGCTGCTTTTAGACCATCTAGTCGTATTATGCAATCATGTCACGAATCAACTACTATGTCCAATGCAAAATTCACAACCTAAATTCGACTTTAGACAAGGGGCAAAGATATAATCCCAAGCTATATTTATGGATTGTTTCATTTCACGTAGGAAGGAGGTTTCGATTTGGAAAGGTGGAAGATAAGAAGGTCATAATTGTTATGACCGGATTGAGCATGGTAGGTATATTTACATATCCATTTAATTCATCTTGTTCTTTCCTCTTTCGATTGCCATTCTTTATTTCAAGAACTTGTTCAATTTGATCCTGATAATTTCCTGACAAAGCGTCTCTCTCTCTCTTTTTCCCTTTACTTTTGCTTTTGAAGCTTAATGCAGGCATTACCACAGAATTGCTTCTCACTCTATTTGAGGTGAAAGGAGTCGTGCACTACGGGATTGCAGGAAACGCAAATCCTCAGCTCCAAATCGGAGATGTGACCATTCCTCAGTATTGGGCTCACACCGGCCTTTGGAATTGGCAGGTTACCGAATTTTTGTTGCCCGGCTCTTTTTCTTGCGACCATCTTAAAACCCGCGACCAGTTACTAACCGCGCATGATTTGCAATACGTGAGAATTCACAAAACAAGGATGTATCGAAACATCGATATGAATTTCCTATAACGGGTGCAACTTTGTTTCGATCGGGTGGATGGATCCAGTTCGTCGGGGCGATTGTGGTCGTCTTCATCGTAAATCTTGACCCCTTTAGTTTTTTTTCCTTTTTTTCTCAATCTCGTGGCAGCGATTTGGCGACGGACCCGACGACGAGCTGGCTTTGGAATCGAGCGGGGACTTCACGAGGGAAATTGGGTATCTCGAATTTGCCGATTACAACAACGCAAGTCAAAGTGGGGAAGAAGTGGGAAATCTTCTGAACAGGGCGTGGTACCAGCCGGAAGAGGTCTTCCCAATCGACGGTGTTCCTGAAGTCAGGCAGCACGCCTTCTGGGTTCCCGTTGACCAGAGCTACTACGGATTATCAGTGAAAATCACGGTAATATATTTGCGTAATCTCACCTTGTTACTTTCGATAACACTAGGACGACGCCGCTTTCAGCACTTCACGAAACGCTTTTCGCTATAGAAGAATGCATGAGACGTCCTTCGTTTGGCTTGAGCTTCGAATAAATATGAGGCGGCGGGCATGCTGGTTTCAAAAGTCTAGGTGATTTTAAAATTCGAATTGCTGAAACTATAGGTGTTTTCAAAGAGTTAATATCACAAAAAATCTAAAATTGATAAATATGTGATAAATTTATCACAAATTAATTTTTTAATCATAAAAAACTTCAAATTGGTAAACCTGTGATGAATTTATTCTCCGTTAGTTTATATTAAATTTTACTTGAGGTTTTATCTTCCATTTATCACAAATGTACCGGTTTAGGGTTCTTCGTGGTGTAATCCAATGTAATGGAAACTAACAAAGAGTAAATTTATTACGAGTGTACCAATATCTAGGTGAATGGAGAATGCCTGTCAATTCATTAATCTAGTTGAAATGATATCGAAATGCAGGATTTAAAGCTAGAGGCTTGTGTGAACTCTTCAACCTGCTTGCCAAGAGCACCAAGAGTGGTGAGGGTGGAGAGGGGAGTGAGTGCCAACGTGTTCGTGGACAACAAAGCTTACAGAGAGTTCTTGAGCTCCAAGTTCAACGCTACTCCGATCGACATGGAAAGCGCCGGCGTTGCTCTGGTGTGTCGCCAGCTCGGCACCCCCTTCATCGCCTTCAGGTCTCTCTCCGACTTGGCCGGTGGCGGCTCCTCGCTCTCCAATGAGGCCTCCACTTTTGCCTCCCTCGCAGCTCAGAACGCCGTCGACGCCGTGGTCAAGTTCATCTCCCTCTTGGCCTCATAATCCACCGATCAACTTTTTCTTTCTTGTATTATTGAGGAAAGCAATTGCTGTAGTTTGCAATCGATAGTCAGATTATCGATTTGAACGGTGGCCAGCCACTGTTAACATTTGGACTCAGGTGTTCAATAAGCCTAAACAGCCCATGGTTGTTGGTCCGCCTAGTTGGGTATTGATCTGCCTCTAATTTTTCGCAAAACTTGTAAGCCATTTTAAAGTATCATAAATATTTTCATAAATACTATTTCGCTCTTTAAAAATTCAATCTGTCGAAATGCCTTCCTTATGTTGCACTTTTTTTTTTTTTTGGTACATTAGAGATAGCTGCCAAGGTTCAATCATTCCCACCTCACTAACCCAAACTCTTTGGCCTGCTTCATTAAGCCCTAATGACTCAAAATTAAGGCCCGTCATCTTGGTTCGGCCATAATCTGACACCGCCACAAAGCAGGCATGAAGGTTAAAGAGACGAGAGGAAGAAGAGAAAGGAGGGAGGATGACAATTAGTGACAGAGAATATACATATGTTTGGTGAGGCTTCATGTTAAGACGATAGACATGACATCTAATTTTTAAGTTATCCTAAGCGAGAGACATGATTAATCAAATCCGAGACGGTAGGCTCTCGACCAATTAGTTTACAAGTAACCCAAAAAGGAAATGCATGAGAAGTTCTAGTTGCCATGGAGGCGGTGAGGGTCATAAACCATTCACTAGCCCGTCATCGAGTGGGGTGCGTGGAATGATCCTGTGGCAGACTACTCAACCCGAGTCATACCAAAAATATTGCATACTTGTACCCACAAGGACGACGATAGAGAAAACTACTTAAAATATAATGATGAGACCGACAAATTGTACACTTTCCCCAAAATATATTTGTCCAACACCAACATGGTATTTTTCACTCTAATCTCGGCTCGTTTGTGTCCACACTTGCATGATAATTATTTACCGGCATAATAGGCGAGATCCAATATGGAATCGAGCATAAACAAAGCCTAGCACCAATGGCAAGTGGACACATTAAGTACATTAAGGTCTGAATTATATTTTTCATATACTTTTCTTCCTTGGTAGCAACTGGTCAAAGTTGACTTTCCTTATCCATTAAGCTCCTATCCAGGACCACCAAGAGTCTCTTACCTAGCTGTATCACTCGACTATTCAAATCTCAGTGTTCCCATTGTTCACATTTAAATATCGGAGATTCAATCATTCATTTATTGTATATATTAAGTTAAAATTATATTTAGATATTATGAGCATTTACATTAATAGTTACACATATATCAGAACGGCGGTAAGTGGACTCGATTGAAAGGTTTTAAGCTTAATTATGAACTAAGCCTGCGGTGAGAAAGAATTTTGCCAAGCCCATTATGTCTTTGATAGCTGAAATCATGTGCACAAAGATTTCATCAAAATATTTTACGTATGGAATAGAAATGCAAATGATATAGGTGTGGGGTGGGGGGCGGAATCCTTTAGTTGTTGAAAAGAAACAAAGGAGAAAAAGGAAAAGAAGGAAGATTTGTAGGTTTGTCTCTTCGTGCAAGGAACATGATTCTCTCTGTAATATTCGCATGATATTAGCAATATAGCAAAAAGGAGAAGAAATAAAAACCAATCTCGAGAGGAAATCAAAGAATATAATTCTTTACTTGTCCCAAAATTTGGTTTTCTTACAATAGAAGAGGCACAGCAATACAAGAAAAGGAGGGGAGGCCAAAATACATTGAGTACATGGCACATTGAGAGAAAGAGAGAAATAAGAGACAGGAAATATCTTCTTCCTCAGGCGTGTCTCGTCAGCCTGATCGACCTGCGTTTCTGTCCTCTCTATTTTTCAGGTTATTTCCAGATTTTCCATCGAGTTGTCAACGCCGTGTCGTCCCCCGCATCGCACGACGAACCGCTTGTTTGTCCGAGTTGCGGAACTCTGCAGGAACCCGCGAGCTAATATTGATTTCTTTGAGATTTTAGGCATTATCTGGTAGAAATTTAATGGCAAAAAAATCATTATGATTACTAATTTGATTTATAAGACTTCGAATCAATTTTTTAATTATTTTGATTTTTCCTGCAAAATAATTGTTAATTTTACATCATTATAATTACTAATTTGATTTATAAGGCTTTGGATTGGTTTTTCTATTATTGTTAAAAAAAAGTAAGGTTTGATTGTTAATTTAATCCATGAAATGATGGATTAATTTTCAATTATCTTAATCCTTTGTTTGAAATCTTGATGAATATCTTAAGATGGATTGAATATAATGCTTATCGTATCTGTGATAATCGCCATGTTTGGAAAAAAAACAACTTGCATGATAGATACGATATTTTCTTAAATAGATTAGGATTTTATGTTTATAATTTATCTAGTTAAATTTTTAGGATAGAATTTACTTAATTTAGGGTGTGTTTGTTTCGATGAAAGTAGTTTCTGGAAAATATTTTCTGAACTTTCCGCTGTTTGTTTTTCTAAAAACGATTTAGTCGATAAAAATACTTTCCAGTCAACATAAATATTATGTATTATTTTAGGAAAATGAATTCATGCGCATGTGAATGGGAAAATACTTTCCATCTTTATGAGGTATTTAGGTCCTTCCCTTTTTGTTAGTTAAAATGTTATTCAATCATTTTTCCAAATACGATCCAAACGCTTGAAAACATTTTCAATCATATATCATCAAACACAAGAAAACTAATCATTTTCATGGAAAATGATTTTCTGGAAAATATTTTCAAAAAATGGTACGATTCACGCAAAACAAACGCACCCTAAGATATAAATTTTCAAACTAATATATGATTTAATATAAATTATTTCCTAGTTTAAATTTTTTCAAATTTTAATTAATTGTTTATTTCGAATATAAAAATATCATATGATTTTAATATAAATTATTTCCTAGTTTAAATAAGATAACTTTTTCCAAGTTTGGTAGTTAATTTTATTTGAACAAGTGTCAAATGTGTTACCTCAAATAGAGGGAACCCCGGCTCCAGCCGCTTTCGATTTTAATATAAAATATCCTATTTTGATCCCGCATGGGAAAAATGAAGTATACTTTGTTATGATGAAGACCTTGTTGCTGCGATCCTATTTGGCGGAATGTCTCGTAGGATACTTTGTTGGGAAGAAACTCCCATTTAAGCTAGTTGAGACGGCCCTTAAACATCTTTGGGGCCAACATTTGATAGAGGTCAAAGCTAATGATCAAGGATTCTTCTTTTTCCATATTTCGGATCATGACTTTAGACGGAAGGTGATTGAAGGTGGTCCTTTGACAGTGGCACGAGTGCCCTTAATACTTCAGCAATGGCATCCTATGCTAGAGCTGAAAAAAGGAGATCATTCTTCAATACCCGTTTGGATTAGACTGAAAAACCTTCCTTACGGGCTGTGGTCTGCTACCGGAATCAGTAAAGTTGCAAGTGTTGTGGGCAAACCGCTCTATGTAGACCAACGAACGGAGAATCTGAAAATGATTTCATATGCTAGGGTTTGTGTGGAGTTAGCAGCTGCAAAAAAATTCTCTGATGTTATTACGGTCCATTTAAATGGACAAACTCATATAGTGGAGGTTGAATATGAATGGAAACCTGTATCATGCCATAGTTGTGGTACTTTTGGGCACCGGTGTCCTGATCAAGCCACTTGCCCTCCAGTGGCTGAACCAGCGAGCCTGGCTCCTGTACAACCTTCTGGCCTTCCTACAGAGCAGGCTGGTCAAGATCCTATGGTTAATGGCGCTCCTTTTCCAGAGGTGGAGACTAGAGCAACAATGGTTGGAGAATGGATCCAAGTCAGCAGCAAGCATAAGGCTGGCACTAGGAACAAGCTGTCAGTCGTTGCTGCTAATTCTCTAGAAGCTGGTGCTGGTGCTGGTGCTGCTGACCTCTCCTCTGCGGATGATGCTGTTAAGTCTGGAGCTAAAGATGCAGGTCATGGCTGCAGCAAGGACACACACGCTGCTGCTGGTGCCTCCAAAGTGGCTGGTGCGGCTGCCTTGCAAATTCAGAGGATATTCCTTGCTGATGTAGGTCAAGTATCCGGTGCTTGTTCTGCTGTTTCCTCTTCTATAGATGCTGCTGATAGGGCTAGAGGTGCAGGAGATGCTGATGGCTGCAGCAAGAACATACATGCTGCTATCTCTAAAGCTGGTGAGGTTGCTGTCTTGCCAGCTCAGAAGCTAATCACTGCTGCTGATTTTCCAGAACCTGAGGCTGCTGGTTTTGCTGATACAGCTACTGATATAGCGGACCCGAGAATCTTTGCTGGGTCGGACTATATCATCCTTAGATGGTACTGGCCATACTACAACCAATGAACAATTGTTTTCTGCTGTTGATGTTAGCTCCCCTTTAGTTGAGACAGCAGTTTCTATGCCGGAAACTGCTGAACTGTACTTGAACTTGCCAATGAAGACTGCTACAAATACTGGATGTAGTTCCAATTCTGGTATAGAGCCCTCTGAAATGGGTACTGATCGATCTGAAGATAATCCTGATGTCATAACAACCTTGGTTGGTGATGGCCTTGCTGCTCCTATCATACCAGCACTCCGTCATTACAGTAGACCAGTCGAAGGCGAGACCCCCTTCGGGCTTCGGCAACGAACATTACGAATGTCAACTAACGGAGGTGAAGGTTGAGCAAGCTAGAAGGCTAAGGCTCCCCCGCCACCCCTCTTGCCAAGGTAACAAAGTCTCGAGCGGGATAACAGGTCGGGAAGCAGAAGATGGCCAAAAAGAAAATAGTCATCCAGCGGTTCTACTAGTCAACTATGTTTTTTGGATTTTGGAATATAAGGGGTCTGATGAACCCTGTTAAGCAAGCTGAAGTTAGACACTTTGTGCGCTCTAATAATTTATGCTGTGTTGGCCTTTTGGAAACTAAAGTCCCAGCTAATAGGTTCTCTATTATCTCAGCAAATCTTCTCCCCGGGCTGGATGTGGGTTTCGAATTATGAACACTCCTTCCGAGGGCGGATTTGGATGGGATGGAACCCTATTTTGGTATGTTTTAGCACTCGGACTATATCTAGCCAGCTTATTCATGGAGATGTTAGAATTTTAAGCTCGGGGAATACACTATCTCTCTCGGTGGTGTATGGAGAACACACTTTTGTTGCACGCAGACCCCTTTGGAGGGATCTTATTAGTCTAAGCTCTTCGCTCAAGGATTGCCCTTGGATGGTAGCGGGAGACTTCAATGCCATCGTGGGATTCTTCGGATCGCATGGGGAGCCCGGATACTTGGCTTCCCTCCTTTGATGAATTTAAGGAATGCTTAGACCAAGCTGAACTTTTTGACCTTCGGTATGTGGGTTTCCGTTTTACGTGGTCCACCTCCTCCGGGCCTCAAAGGAAGCAACGAAAATTGATCGGGTGTTAGTCAACAACCGCTGGTGCACCTTTGCTTTCTCCTTCTCGGAAGCATCCTTCTTGGCCCCGGGTCTATCAGACCATACTCCTATGGCTGTGAGAATACTTGCTCCTGGTGCCAGGCGCATTCCCTTTAAATTTTTCAATATGTGGATGTGTCACCCTGACTTCTCCACACTAGTTACCCAGTCTTGGGAGACCCAAGTTTCAGGCTTTCCCATGTACAAGCTATATACTAGGCTCAAATTGCTTAAAGGACGACTCAAATGTCTAAACAGAGATGCTTATTCAGACCTCTCCATGAGGGTGGCAGCGGCTAAACAAGTCCCATTATCTACCCAAGAGGCACTTTACACCTAGACCACGGGAGTAGCTCGCTAGCGATGGAGGAGCATGTTCAACTCAAAGACTACTATGAACTCCGCGCTCTTGAGGAGGCGTTCTTTAGACAAAAATCTAGAGTTCGTTGGCTTAAGGAAGGGGATCATAATACTAAATTCTTTCATCACTCACTGTCAACCACCGACACCTTCGTAACCGTATCATCTCGGTGTTGGATAGCTCGAGCCAATTAGTAACGTAACGGAGAAAGTACAAAAGTCTTTGTTTCATACTTTCAAGATCTCCTCGCTCCGGCAAATATGGCGATGAGGCCATCAAGACAGGAGCTCGGGGATGTTATTCACTCCCTCTCCAAGAAGATCACATCAACTTGCTATCCCAACCCTTTCTTCCGTCTGAGGTTCGGGATGCAATGTTTTCATTGGCTGGAAACAAAGCCCCTGGACCTGATGGGTACAATGCAGATTTTTTTAAAAAGAACTGGGATAAGGTTGGCCCATCAGTCACTGAAGCGGTTTTGGATTTCCTTGAATCTGGACGGTTGCTTAAGGAAGTCAACAATACTATCATTGCCCTGGTGCCAAAAATCCCCAATGCAACATCAGTGTCCGATTACCGTCCTATTGCATGTTGTAATACAGTATACAAGTGTATCACTAAGATTTTCTCTTCGAGAATTGCTACGGTTCTCCCGTTTTTGGTAAGCCCTGGCTCAAACGGCTTTTGTCAAAGGAAGAAGAATCGGTGACAATATCCCGCTTGCTCAAGAACTTTTTAGTGGGTTTCACAACAAGCCTAATGTACCAAAGTGTGCCATCAAGGTAGACTTCAGAAAGCCTATGACACCCTTGACTGGGGTTTCTTAGAGTCAACTCTTCAAGCTTTTGGATTTCCCGGCCATCTCACAAGGCTCATTATGGTGTGCATTCGAACTCCAAAATTTTCTTTATCCATCAATGGCGAACTTCATGGTTTCTTTGCAAGTGGTCGGGGTATAAGACAAGGTGACCCTATGTCTCCTTACCTATTCACCTTGATTATGGAGGTTTTCTCGGAATCCTTAACTCCCACACCCAAAGATCCGGACTTTCGATATCACTTTGGAGATGCAAGGCCACAAGGCTATCCCATTTATTTTTTGCGGATGATGTTCTTATTTTTAGTAAAGCAAGTCTTGCATCTATCTCCCGCATCCATAGAGGGCTCACGCTATTCTCCTCTTGGAGTGGCCTAGTCCCTAATGCTAGCAAAAGTGAAGTTTATATATCGGGTGGCTCAGAAACAACGAAGCACCAGATATTACAAGCTCTTGGCTTCAATCTTGGCTCTCTTCCTGTGCGTTACTTGGGAGTACCCATCATTACTTCGCGCCTGAGCAAAGAGGATTGCAATGCTCTAGTATGCCGTCTTACCGCTAGAGTCCAATCTTGGACTCACCGTTTTCTCTCTTTTTGCGGGCCGACTACGCCTTATTAAATCATGTGCTACATGCCATCCAAGCCTATTGGGCCTCCATATTTTGGCTCACATCCTCGGTAGTGGATAAGATAGAGCGGACATGTAGACAATTCCTGCGGAAGGGCCCAACCATGGGACCGGGAGGTGCTAAGGTATCATGGGATGATGTTTGCCTTCCTACATTGGAAGGTGGCCTTGGAATAAGAAGAATCAGGGATAGCAACAAAGCAGCCATGGCTAAACATATATGGTTGCTTTTCACTGATAAAGAATCACTATGGTGCAAATGGATCCATGCTACATATCTCAAAAGGAAGAACTTTTGGATTGCTTCAACCCCTACCCTTTGCTCTTGGGCGTGGCGGAAGATCCTGGCGTTAAGAGCTGACTTTCAACCCCACTTTAGATGGAAGGTTGGAGATGGGGAATCTACATCGCTTTGGTTTGATCCATGGCTTGACGTTGGTCCCCTAAACTCAATATTTTCAGACAGTGATATTGACCATTCAGACCTTACTAGACAAGCAAAGGTGAAGGATTTATACTCCTCGATGGGTCACGATTCGCCAGAGCCGTTGATGTGGCAAATACCGATTCCCCATCTCTCGATGGACAGACACCTTTACATGGGTACATGATTCAGCCGGGAACTTTTCAACGGCTTCGGCATGGACCATAATTCGGCGCAAATCAAGCCCGGTTCACTAGTCCTCTCTTGTCTGGGACAAGATACTAGCCCCTAGACATCAATTCCTCCTTTGGCTCATAACCAAGAATCGCCTACCCACACAGGTTTATCTTATGACATTTAGCAGGATTCCTAATCCTGTCTGTGCGTTATGCAACTCTAGGCCTGATTCTATTAATCACCTCTTTTTTGACTGTTGTATCTCTAATACTCTGTCAAATTTTTGGGCTGCTAAGTGTAATCTTCCATGGACTAACTCCTCTTGGTCGAACAACCTTCATTGGGCCATAAATTCTATAACTGGGGAAAGGATTTTGCAAAGAGATAGCTCGATTTTCTTTTGGCGCATCGTGCTACATCATTTGGAAGACCAGGAATGATATTCTCTTCCGTGGCCAAATCCTCTACGCTCCTTCCATGAAGCTATATCTCATTAAGATGGTTAAGGATAAGTGCCTTATATACAAGTCGGTGGAAGATAACCCCGAAACGATGCAATATAAATTATTTTTTGTAGTGGAGCCGCTTAGTTTAATGTAAGATAACTTTTCAAGTTTGTCTTTGTACTTAGATTATGGTTTTTATTGTTTAGTTGTTTCCGTGTTCTCCCCCCCTGTTGTATTTTGATTTTAATACAATCTTACCAAAAAAAAAAAAAAAAAAAAAAAAAAAAATGTCATGTGTTTAGGTCATGTTATATTGCTATGTGATGTGTCACGTAGTATGCATGTTAGGTTCACTTAACTAGAAATTGCATGTCATTAGGGCTAGGTCATGTAGTTAAATGAAATTGTATCATAGTGGTGTGTCACACAGTATGCATCTTAGGTTCATTTAACTAGAAATTGCACGTCATTAGGGCTAGGTAATATAGTTAAATGAAATTGCGTGTCGTAGCGATGTGTCACTTAATATGCATGTAAGGTTCATTTAACCATAAATTGCACGTCATTAGGGCTAGGGCATGTAGTTAAATGAAATTACGTGTCATAGTGGTGTGTCACGTAGTATGCATGTTAGGTTCATTTAACCAGAAATTGCACGTCATTAGGGCTAGGTCATGTGGTTAAATGAAATTGCGAGTCATATAGGCTAGTTTTAATTTCATAACAAAAAAATAAGGTACCAAAAGGGCATTAGAGTATCTAGTATAACAAGTTCTCCAATTCATTTAATCTCTAGTTTGTAGAAGTGAGGTATTTTTCCTAATTTTTTACTTGGGCATCTAATCGACCTACCATAAATTGATTAGTGACGATTCCTAAATAAAAATCATTTATATGCTAAAAAACTTGACCATAAGTTGCAAATTGATATGGATTTGGAAGAGCCCAAGCTAAATTTAGGTTTAGTAATCCATTAACCAAACTCTATGTGATTTACTTGAGATAAGGTTGCAACACCCAATTATCACATGGAATCTATCTTGATATTTATTTCAATAATTACTAAGTGTTCCCATTTATCATGTGAAATGTTTTTGATCTTTATTTCAATAATAACTAATTGTCTCTACAACACCAAGTGTTATGTGACTGAAAGAGACAATTAGTTATTCGAGTTAGGGCTGCATTTTGTTGTTCCGCTTTTTAGTGTCCTTAAAAATTAATCACTCTCTTGATACCATTTTGTTGAGAAAGTGAATTGCTTCCCAGAAGTCGAATACTTATCGCTCATTGGCAAGATAATCAAAATTAAGATGATTAAGTAATTTCAAATATAGATTTGATTTCAATTTGTCACTTGCACTCACTTTTTTATTTATAAGCGATTGGTCTATATTTACATGTATCTTATATTTATAAGATATCTATTTTACTCTTTTTGTGTTGCCCATCAAAGTTCAAAGTAAAATCTTTGTGCATAGTTTTCTTTATGCGAAAAATCCTTGTCTATACATAAGATAAACGGATCCTTTTCTAGAAGTGATTATTCTCAAATATGTTTGCACTAGGTGAAGGATAACTACGTGTCAAGGAAAGTACAACTCTCTATACAATGATCGTTTGACCTAAAGTTTATCCATTTTGGATGGGGATCGTTCTTTTTTTAAATTTGATTTTGGGTCAAAGAGGGGATAGTCCCTTTATTATGAGGCGAGCTACATTGACTCTTGACTTACACTTGCGTCTTCTATTTCAATGTATCGTTCTACGGCTCTCTCTAGTTGCGTGGGGGCCATAATCAAAACCAAAGCAAAGCACACCGGTCTGAACCTGTTCCGTCTACTTGTCTTTATTCACACAGAAATGGTGGGCCGTTTACTATTCCTTTGATCTGACCAAAACTTGCCCCAATAAATACATGCTTCTATGCTTTGTCTTTCATTTCGTGTCTCTAATTTCCTTTCTGATCTCTTCGGTCGTCCCTAATTTATCTTTCTGATATCTTGAGCTCGCTGAGTTTTTGGTTCTTTTCTTCAATTTTTTGGGATTGGAAGTGTTGGAGGATGGCGAGTCCTTTGAGGGTGGCAATGCTTGGGCTCCTTGCCTTGGGAATGATTGCTGGAAGTATCGATAGAGCAGATGGTGCAGTCCCTTCAAGTTCGATGGCGGAGATCAGACAGATGAACAGTCGAGGTCCATACATCGCTATAATCGTGCCCAACTCTTTCGAGATGGACCCTCTTCTCCAATCTCCTAGCTTTCGAGCCGATCCGAACTTTCCTTACTTGGATATTTCGGGTAAGTTCTTGTTCGCAGTTTACCTAATCTCTAGCAGAAATTCTTCCCATGTATTAATTAAATACATAAGTTTCGAGTTTGTCTTCATTTGAGGAAGCACAACGCTCACATTACCTTGAGCTCAATCATTTCTAATTCATTTTGATCCTATTTTTTTTAAGAACCATGTGATTTCACCACTTGAAGTTTCTGTTTTCGTGTGATTTGGGTCCCGACCATCTTTTGTATTCAAATTATATCACGATGTTGCCCATGAACAAAACCTCGGTACATCAATCATGGGCCACTTTTAGACCATCCAGTCATATTATGCAATTACATCGTGAATTGACAATGTCACTTGCAAAATTTACCACCTAAAATTCGACCTAAACAAGGGGCAAAGACATGATCCAAACTAAATGTCTGGATTGTTTCATGTCATGCAGGAAGGAGGTTTCGATTTGGAAAGGTGGAAAATAAGAACGTTATAATTGTCATGACCGGATTGGGCATGGTAGGCATATCTACATGTCCATTCAATTCACCTTGTTCTTCCCTCTTTCGATCGCCAATCTTTATTTCAAGAATTTTTGTTGAATTTGATCATGATAATACCTGATAAGGCCTCCCTCTTTTTCCCTTTACTTCGGCTTTTGAAGCTTAACGCAGGCATAACCACAGAATTGCTTCTCGCTCTATTTGAGGTGAAAGGAGTTGTGCACTACGGGATTGCAGGCAATGCAAATCCTCTGCTCCAGATCGGAGACGTGACTGTTCCTCAGTACTGGGCTCACACCGGCCTTTGGAATTGGCAGGTACCAAATTTTTGTTGCACGGCTCTTTTTCTTACGACCATCTTAACGCCCCGCAAGAAGTCACTAATCGCGCATGATTCGCATCCGTGACAATTCACAAAACAAGGATGTATCAAAACTACGATATAAATTTCTTATCGCCTCATCGTTTTCATCATGAATCTTGACCCTTTTTCTTCATCATCTCGTGCAGCGATTTGGCGATGGACTCGACGACGAGCTAGCTTTGGAATCGAACGGGGACTACACGAGGGAAATCGGGTATCTCGAATTCGCCGATTACGACAACGCAAGTCAAAGTGGGGGAGAAGTGGGAAATCTCTTGAACAGGGTGTGGTATCAGCCGGAAGAGGTCTTCCCGATCGACGGGGTTCCTGAAGTTAGGCAGCACATCTTCTGGGTTCCTGTCGACCAGAGCTACTATGGATTATCGGAGAAGATCACGGTAATTAATTCGTCTAAAACACTAGGAATACGACAAGAGCGATTTCAAAATCCGAATTACTGAAACTTAAGGCATTAATCTGGTTGAAATGATGTTGATATGCAGGATTTGAAGCTAGGGGCTTGTGCGAACTCTGCGACCTGCTTGCCGAGAGCGCCGAGGGTGGTGAGAGTGGAGAGGGGAGCGAGTGCCAACGTGTTTGTGGACAACAGAGCTTATAGAGAGTTCTTGAGCTCCAAGTTCGACGCCGCTCCGGTCGACATGGAAAGCGCCGGCATCGCTTTGGTGTGTCACCAGCTCGGCACACCCTTCATCGCCTTCAGGTCTCTCTCCGACTTGGCCGGCGGTGGCTCCTCGCTCTCCAATGAGGCCTCTGGTTTCGCCTCTCTCGCTGCTCAGAACGCCGTCGATGCTGCGATCAAGTTCATCTCCCTCTTGGCCTCCTAATTCACCAATCAATAGTTACTTTGGGTTGAGGAAAAACTTAGTATTGATCTTTTGCCTTCCCAAAAATTAAATGTTGTCTCTCGAGTTCCAGGGCTTGCATTACCTCGAGTCGAGTCAAACTCGAGCTCGACTCACAATAGTTGTGATGTTGCATTGGAATGGTCCAATTATTAATTCAAACCGAATGCGACTCTCTAAACTTAATACGTACATGATAGCCATGATATTTATTTGTATTTCTATTTTTCGATTTTCGAGAATAAATCTAAAATAGCAATCCGTTTGATAACGTAATTTCTATTTTTATTTTTAAAATGGAAACAAAAATGTAAACCTTTCTCATTTCTCATTTTCGCTCTCGTGTGTTCTCCCACGAAAAGACCATACTCCTCCTACTCGAGACTCTCCCCATCCCAGACTCCCAGATTGGCCCCTGCCGCCACCGCCTCTTCCAGCAGTGGCTACCACACCTCCACCTACTTCCCCAAGCTCTCCTCCGACACCAACGCCTCCTCCATCTCTGGCTTCCGCCACTCACTCCCGAACAATCCCGTCATCTACAACTTCTCCGAGCTCCACTCTGCCACCAGCAACTTCCTCGCCAAGCCCCGCTACTCCTCTTCCTCCTCCTCCTCGTGGTGCTGCTCCCTCCATGGCAAGAACATCGTTATCATTTAGCGCAAGTTCAGGCGCAAGATCAACATGGGCTGCCTCAAGGACCTCCTTGGGATGATCTACCGGAGCCACTGGTCAGCGTCATGAATCTGCTCAGGGCCTTTATATCCGGCGACAACGTCTTCTTGGTCTATGAGTTTGTCGACAACAGAAGCCTCTCCAATTGCCTATGAAACCCTAAAACGCCCAATTTCACATTCCTTGGGACCTGAATGTCGAGGATGCAAATCGCCGCCAATGTCGCACACGGCCTCGATTGCATCCACGACAATACCGGCCTCGACATGATCTTTGTCCACAATCACCTCAAGAGAAGTAGCATCGCAGTGATGAAGCCGTCGTTCAAACCCAAGATCTGCCACTTTGAGACCGCCCAAATGTGTGGAGAGGTAGACAAGAACGATGCGCTTCGAGAACAGGAGGGTTCGGCGGAGGGCAGCGGCGAGATTAGGGAGGAGCGGGGTTGGAAATTTAACACTATTATTGTTGGAAAGGACATAAAGAACATAAAGAACACACGATTTAACGAGTTCGGCAATATGAGTATGTCCTTGATCAAACACCCCCACCTTCTCACTTTTTTCTTACTTTCTTATTTTACCAAGTATATACAGATCCATATATATATACAAAACAGACTTCTTCTACAAGTCAAGCCTCTACAAATTTGAAAAATAGAATCCCCTACAAATCAGGAAAAAATTAAAAACCCCACAAATCAAGGGATTTCAGCAAATCAAAATAAAATCCCCTACAAATCAAGGGATTCCAGTTTACTCCAACACTCTCTCTCAAGCTGGCGCATAGATATCTCGCATGCCTAACTTGTCTAGTGAGCTGTAGAACGTCCTGCTTGAAATAGCCTTTGTCAAGATATCTGTCAGTTGGTCTTCAAATTTCATAAATCAAAATCAAATCACCTTGGAATCCAAGTTTTGCTTAATGAAGTGATGGTCCACCTCAATATGTTCGGTGTGATTGTGTTGGACAGGATTGTGAGAGATATTGATAGCTAATTTGTTATTACAAGACAACTCCATTTCGGACACAAGAACAAAACCAAGTTCTGCCATGAGTTTCCAAAGTCATTGGAGTTCACACAATCTCTTAGCCATTCCTCTAAACTCTACATTTGCACTTGAGAGGGCTTCTACCTTTTGCTTTTTGCTCCTTCAAGTAACCAAATTCCCTCCCACAAAGGTAAAGTACCCTGAAGTTGATCTTCTATTTGACACACTTCCAACCCAATCCGCATCAGTAAAACTTTCGGTCTTAAGATGCCCACTCTTCTCAAATTTAAGCCTCTCCTCAGAGTTCCCTTTAAATACTGAAGGATTCACATTACACCATCCATATGGTCTTCACTCGAAGCATGCATTAATTGACTTACAACACTCATTGCATAGGCAACATCAGGACGTGTATACAACAAATGAATTAGTTTGCCAACTAACCTTTGGCCTCTTTTTTTTTTTTGTAGGCACCTGATCAGAATACTCTCCAAGTTTGTGATTCTGAAAATTGGTGTGTATGTAGGTTTGCAATCTAGCATTCCCACTTTAGCCAAATCCAAAATATACTTCTTTGAGATAGAAAAATACATCTCTTAAATCTTGCTACTTCTATCCCCAAGAAGTACTTGAGTCCATCAAGACTTTTCATCTCAAACTTTGTTGAGAGCTTCTATCATCTACATAAATAATCAACACAATTATTTTACCGCGAATTCACCTCAAGAATAGGTTCTCATTATAATCACTCTGAACATACCCATACCTTTTGATAGCCACATTGAACCGTCCAAACTAAGCTCGAGGAGACTGTTTCAATCCATACAATGATCGCTCCAACTTATAAACCAGTCCTGGTTGTGAAAAAGGACTATAACCTAGTGGAATATCCTAAAGATCACCATGGAGAAATGCGTTCTTGAAATCAAACTGGTGTAATGGCCAATCCCCTAGAAAGAAGAAGTGGTGTCCCGGAAGAAAGATTTTGTTTCGAGGAATGTCGCATCCATTGTAACATATGTCTTCTTAGTAGATGGATTATAGCACTGATATCCTTTCTAATGTGAATCATAGCCTAAAAACACACACCACATAGCACACGGTTCAAGTTTTGTGCATTGTGTTTTGGGGATGTGAACAAAGACGACACAACCAAATATTATGGGGGAAATAGTAAGAACATATGATAAGTGTACATGAGAAGAGAAATCCTCCAATGGTGTCTGAAATTCTATCACCTTTGATGGCATTTGATTAATAAAGTGGACTACTGTAGCCATTGTATTATCCCAAAAATGGCGAGGGATATTTTTTTCAAATAATAAAGACCGAGCTATCTTAAGGATATGCCTGTTCTTCCTTTCTACTACCCCGTTTTGTTGGGGAGTTCCTAAGCATGACATTTCATGGAGTAAACTATGCTGCAAAAAATATTCTTTGAGATGCCGATTAATGTACTCACCACCATTATTAGTGCAAAGGATCTAAATCTATCCACCAAATTGAGTTTGCACCATAATATGGAAAATTCTAAACACATTGGCAACTTCATCATCTTCATCAAATATGACCATGTCATTTTAGTGCAATCATCAACAAAAAGAACGGACCTTCAACTACCATACACATAAGTAATAGGAGAAGTACCCCACACATTGGAATAAATCAAAGAGAAAGAAATTGCACTTTTATATAAACTAATAGGAAAAGGTACCCGGTGGCTTTTCACCAAAATGCAAGTCCGATAATCAAACTATCATATTGATAATCGTTCAAATCCAAAAATAACTTGGGAAATAACTTCTTCATGTAACCAAATGACGAATGCCCCCAATTGCTTATGCTAGAGTCATATTTGTGTTTCCCGACTTATAGACAACCCTCGAACCTGATTGACATTCCTGGAACTGAAGTCATCCATGTAATACAGCCTCCCTTGTAGTACCACGCCCAATGATTTCCTTCATGAAGATATCTTGAAACAGACAAAAATGCGGATACCTTAGCACAACACAATTTAATTCCTCTACAACTTGCCCAACTGAAATTAGTTTCATAGATAGCGATGGGACAAGGAGTGTGTTCGACAGTGACAGGGAAGAGGAAATATTAACAACTCCAACTTCAGTCACTGTATACGGCACTCTGTTAGCATTCGAGATACTATGGCGTCAAGGTTCTATAATACTAACAAAATCATCCGCATTGAAAGTCATGCGATCAATAGCCCTTATATCAATAATCCACTAACTACAATCACTCGGTAGAAAGGCAACCAAAGTAAAACCATAATTACCTTCACGCTATGTAGAAATCTTACTTTGTTGTTTGAGTTGTGGCACTAGTGACAACTGGGCTCTCCTATAACTAGAAAAGCATTCCCTTTGCCATTGTTTGCTTCTCCCTCTGCTTGCTTTCAAGCTTTGAGCTCCTTCAACCAATTAGGATATTTGTGAAGCTTAAAGTACGTCTCTTGGGTGTGTTGGGCATTCCCACAATGGGAGCAACCACCAATTGGAAGAGCTTTCTGTTTTAGGGCTTTATTGGTTTTTCCACCTCTTGGTTTAGCCATTTGTAAAGTTGGCTCATTAGCTTCTTTGAGGCTAGGCTTTCCTCCTCACGATAACAACCACGGAATTATGGATAGTACTCCCCCTATTCAACATCATTGTCCATTGTATATCCTCCTTACGAAGACAAGCATAGGCCTACTCATCTATAGGGAATAACTGCATCTATAGCACATCGACTTGCATCTTTTCTAGGCCATCATCTAAACCATCAAGGAAAATGTACACACGATCTTCCTAAATGGCTAAATTGTATCTTGCAATATCATTTGGGCATACCATCGGATTTGGGCAGCAAAAATCAATTTCTTTCCACAACCCTTGAAGATCATTATAGTAAGCTTTGATAGGTCCTCCAGACTGTCTCATTCGGGTCACATCCATCTTCAAATTATAAACCTGAGAAGCATTAATCCCATCAAAAAAAAAATAGCAGCCACTAAATCTTAAACTGCTTTCGTTGTTGGGAAGTGAATAAGGTTACTAATTAAGGCTGGGTCCATGGAGTTTATTAGCCATCCTTTTATGATGGAGTCTTCAGTCTTCCACTTGCAATACCCCAGGTCCATAGATTAAGGCTAAGGAAGGTCACCATTAATGTTACCTACCTTG
This sequence comes from Angophora floribunda, assembly GCA_014182895.1. Lineage (NCBI taxonomy): Eukaryota > Viridiplantae > Streptophyta > Magnoliopsida > Myrtales > Myrtaceae > Angophora > Angophora floribunda. Next base: position 8,945,426 of record CM024707.1, read on the forward strand.
TCCTTGCCTGTGATGTACATTTCTTCCACTTGAGACCATAAGCCATAATTGGTCTCATCTAATTTGATTGCAATTTGTGCTAAAGATGAATCGTTTTGTGGTGTCGGGGTCGGGGACTAATTCTTGGTCAAAATCCGAATTAATTTAGTTGTCAAATTTTCCAGAAGAGTGTCTATTATCGAACTCTCCCTTGATTTTGATGGGAAACCACTTCTCCTACATGATTTTGATCTACCATGGGTCGGTGTATAGGCACAAATTAAAAAAAGCAATGAGTTAGTTAGGTTGGTGAGCTAGTCAACACGGCAACCATACCAAACCGGTGCAGCCACGGCAACGTTCAATGTCTAGGAATCTGGTCGATATGGCAATTTGGATTGCGGCAAAAAAATCCGATTCAACATAGTGATTTGTGTCATCATCGAAGATGGATGTTCTAGGTGTGGAGATTCGGATGACATGGCAACAATAGATGTCATAGTGGTCTAAAGAGTCGAACGGAGCAACAACGAACAAGGTTGCAGAGGGTCTGGTCACTAGGTCGATGTGGCGACGATGGGTGCCGTGGCCCTCTAGTCAAATCAGACGAAGTGGTGGTAGCACAGGTGTCATGGCCCTCTGGTCAAGTCAGACAGAATGACGACAACACAGGGATTGTGCAGCTGCAGCGATGACAATCTGATGTGGGTGAGTCATAGTGGTGATGATGGCAACATATAGTGTTTAGGGTTTTTCCAGAGTGATTTAGGTCAATTAAGTTCTCTAGATTTATTACTCTGATACCATGTTAAAAAAATTATAAATAGCATAATAATAAATTCCCTACAAATGAGGGGATTTCAACAAATCAAAATAAAATCCCCCACAAATCAAGGTTCCAACTCAGGCCAACAATTATTAAACGAAATTTCGAGTCACTATCAATTGCGGTCAGATGCTCCAAAACTCCGTCCAAGAAATAGAGATAAAAAAAAAATCTATTTTTGACCAAAAATTATTACTAACAACGTAATGGTTATTATCATTTGCACCCTTAAAATTCATCACCGGCGTATTATCATTCACTCTCGAAGTATCGGCTGATCTATGCGGATTACTCTTTCCTCGGTCAAAATCTCCTTCCTCCAATCATTCGCGATGAGCGGATGATGCACGTGGAAGCTCTCCGACTCGACCTTGAACTACCCCAGCTTTGGCTTGTTCATTCATGGAGGGCATGCACCGTCAAATCGGTTCGCATTGTTTACTGATAGTAGCAGTTCTTTTATCTCTCTCTCTCTCTCTCTCTCTCTCTCTCTAAAACTCGACACTAGCTCCGAGAAGAATCACAGATCGGTAAGAAAGAAACAAAGCTCGACGATTCATTCATTAAAGAAATCGAAAAATGGTGGGGGCAACGCCAATTTGAAGGCGGAGGAAAGGTTAACAGCTTGATCCACCGGGTCCAGCCGGCCTGGTCGGCAGTCCGGCGGGGCCCGCCTTTGTTCTTTATCCAATCCGGTCCACCCAGTTTGCCGCGTTATTTCAAAGCCCACGCCCGCCCTCATGAAATTACCATGCTACCCTGGAACAAGGTCGTTCGTGTTTAAATGGAGCCGCTCGCTGTCGCCGCAGGGTCACTTTGGTCATTTGGCTAGCCGTCTCCGCGCCCGCAGCACAAGAGAGCAAGCACCGTTTAACCTCTTGGGCCGTTCGATATCGCAACCACCTCTTCAACTACCACTCGCCCATTTTCGGCACCACCGCCAGCCAGCGACCACCATGGCCGTCGCCGCCGCCGCGGCGACAGCGGTGCCCTCCGAGATCCTCCGCCTCTCCACCGCCTTCCTGTCCGAAGCCCTCTCGCAGCCCGAGCTCCGCCGCAGGCTCCTCTCCGCCTTCCGCCGCAGGCTCCCCCAGCCCAGCCCGCTCCTCCGGCCGCTCGACCTCGCCGCCGAGACCCTAGAGAACGCCATCTCCACCGCGAACCCTTCCGTCCGGTCGTCGTCCCTCCATCTCGCCGAGAAGCTCCTCCTCTCCCGCCCCGGCTCGCCCTTCTCCTCCTTCCTCCTGTCCCTCATCCACTCCCTCTGCAGCCGGCCGCTCGACGCGGCCCTCGGCCTGATCGATGTCTTCTCCTCCGACCCCTCGTTCGCGCGGTCGGAGGTCGCGCCGGCGATCTTCGAGGACCTCTTCCTGGTCCACCTCATCCCCGTCCTCGAGTGGTTCAACGACCAGAGGTCGAAGATCATGGCGAATTCGGGCCCGGTCCATCTCGACAGCCAGCTCGACGACGACTTCTCGTGCGACGTGTCGGTGGTTCTTCCTTGCACGAAGGTGCTGTCGAAGATGAGCGGGGACCAGGCGGCGAAGCTGAAGGAGCTGGAGAGCAACTACGAACGCGTGATCGATGAGAACTGCGCGGTCTTCGCGAGGTACTTCAGGGAAGTCCTGAAGAGCAGAGACGGAGGCAGGGCGGTGGACCCGCCGTCCGTGGTGGTGGAGAAGAGGCAGAGAGATGATGCGCTGGAGGAGAAGGAGACGACGGAGGACCGGACGGCGGCGGATTCGGAGGAGATGGGCTTCAACCATGGACGCTACAACGTAATGCATTTTCTTCTCCTCTTTTCTTTGTCTTCTTCTTCGGATTATATTTCTCAAAAAGGCCGCACACACTTTTTTTTTTAAAAGAAATTGAAGAAAGAAGAAATCTTGATAAACAATATTTACTTGCTTTCATTAAAAAATAAATGATTTAGAAAATATTTCTTAAAAATGATCATTTAAAATAATTAGCCAACAATGAATATTTTCACTATAAATAATAATTTATATCTTAACATTTTTCCAAACGATGAAAATTATTTTCGTTTATTCATTTTTTTTGAAGTGATATAAAAATCATTTATAATCATTCATTTTTCACAAAATAAATGCACCATAATTAGTACATACTTTTACTTGTAAAATGTTTGTATTTTTTTCTAATAATATGTACGTCTGCGCATACGCATGGGAGTGCGTGACTTTAAATAAAAGTTTTCGTCTTGCACAGGCTTTCTTACTTTAAAGAAAAATGTCCTTTCTTTCTTGGTAGGATGATACACATACACAAATCGAACAAGAGCCACATAGTATTTTCAATTTCATCTCATTCCATGTCTTTTCATTAGTCAATTGGGGCAATTATATCTACATACCAATATATATATGCTAATATGAGAAATTATTATATTCATCGGGTTTTTTCATCTGATATCACAAAGTAATAACGAAAGTTAATTTTTAGATTCAATGTTTTCATGAAGTCCATTTCACTCAAATTTAATGTACAGACGATAAAGGGAAAAAAGTAATGCAAGTGTAAGGTGACACTGTTTTTAAATTTCATTATATAAACTGGAGGGGACCCGTCCCAGCCTCATCCCATTACTATCCATAAAGTGCACATGCGAATGAGTAGAGAGAAATCAACAGACCATTTTAGAAATCAAATCCAGGGTAGATAGACCCTCCTTTTTTCTACGACAATTAACTTTTATGTTCTTGTCCGAAATATTGGGCAGCCATGTATAATACCACGTAGATTCATCCTGTTCTATGAACGACGGGATGAACGAACACTATCAATCACGACATGGGACGAGGATGAGGATTCAATTTTTTCCTACTCGAGACGTACGCGAATCTCCCTCTCTCTCTCTCTCTCTCTCTCTCTCTCTCTCTCTCTCTCTGGACACGAAGACTTGACTCCGTCGAAGTTATTCGAAAGCGAGTTTTGACCTGACTCTGGGCTCCTGCTGTCACCCCTCGAGGACTGCGCCGCTGGCGACCCAGCCAGACGAAGACCGTCCTTCTTCCCGTCTTCCTGTTTTTCAATCCAAAACTGCCATGTCAATTCAAAAACCTTCTAAAATCCAAACGGCAGCTTTATCCCCGTCGCGGGGTCCGGCAGGAATTCGCCCGGAAAAGCCGGTCGCCGTCGCTTTTTGTCTCCCTCGTGGGTCGTGCATGCATCAATGAAGCATCGTCACGTGGCGAGTTCTTCCCCTCGGGACAAGTCGACGTATCTGCTGGCTGGTTTTTTTGAGTTTTTTTTGGCTTATATAATGCGACTTTGAAGTTCGGTTTTGACTGTATGGACGATCGAAAAGTCTTCTGCAATTAATCTTCCAATTTGTGCAGCCAATCTGGGCCGAAAGAGACCGGTCGGTTGACTATTACAGCATCGGTGGGAGCAGCAGCAGCAGCAGCACCCCACCATCTTATCCTCAGAGGGTGTCCGCAGCTTCGCTCGCCACCTCCGCCGCTCCGAAGAGCCAGAAGAGATCTCCCCCCGCCGCCAGATCGGCGCCGTTTCCTCCTCCGCCGCCGCCGCAGCAGCCCGCTTCGGATTCCGAAACCTCCGGCTCCTCGTCAGAACGGGACCGTTCGGCCGCCGCCGGGTCTTCTTCCGAATCCGAGGTGAACCCCCCGAGCGACACAGACGAGAAAAACAAAGATGGAAAAAATCTCTCTGCATTGGGCTCATCGACCTGCGTCCCGCTCTTGTCTTAGTTTTTAACGCTTCTCGTGTCGTGTTCTTGTCTTCTAGGAAAGGAACGGGAGCATGGCCTCGTTCGAGCCTCGGAAAGCCCATCCTCAGAAACAGAGGCAGACCATTCCTGCGGCAGAGCCGAGCTGGTGGGTGGGAATCTTGAGATTACGTATTTTAACCCGTCATCACCACCCTGTCCCTTGTGCTCTTCCTGATTTTGCTTACGTTCTGTTTGCATATACTCTTATTTATAAACCATCAGCCCCCCAGGACGCCTCATGGCAGATTCCGAAAACCCGCCTGGCGGTGGAAAGCACACCCCTCCGAAAGACTTCGTTTGCCCCATAACGAGCAACCTCTTCGACGACCCGGTGACTCTAGAGACTGGCCAGACTTACGAGCGCAGGGCGATCCAAGAGTGGCTCGAAAGGGGGAACTCGACGTGCCCGATCACGCGCCAGAAGCTGCAGAGCACTCAGCTCCCCAAGACGAACTACGTGCTCAAACGCCTCATAGCGAGCTGGCGGGAGCAGAACCCGGGTGCCGTTCTGGACAAGTCCGAGAACTATAGCCTGGAGATTACGCCGATTGCAAAGCCGACGATGCACTCAACGTCGCCGAATAGTGTCATCAGCCAGGCGAGCCTCGATGGAACGCTTAGCGAGCTAAGGCATAATATCAACAAGCTGTGTATGTCGGAGATCCTGGAGGAGTCCGAGATGGCCGTCCTCCGGATCGAGAAGTTCTGGCAGGAGGCCGGTTTGGAAATCAACATTGTGAACATGCTCTCGCGGCCTCCAGTCGTGAACGGGTTTGTGGAGATCCTATTCAATTCTGTGGACACCAGGGTCCTGAGGGCAACGGTCTTCCTCCTGTGCGAACTGGGGTCGAGGGAGAAATCTGTGGTTCAAACGCTCACTCAGGTCGACTCCGATGTGGATGGGATGGTGGCTCTGTTGAAGAAGGATTTGCTGGAGGCCGTAGTGCTGATATACCTCTTGCGGCCTTCGGCAAACAGCCTCATAGAAATGGACATTATAGACTCCCTGCTAGCAGTCATCAAGAAGAGCCCAGACGAGTTGATGTCAATGTGCTTAAAGCCAAGGACAGCATCGGTTCTTTTGCTAAGAGAGATTCTAGGGGGCTGCCAGGAATACATGGCAGCTGCAATGACTGTCAAGGTGATATCAGCAGGTGTCATCGACAGTATCATAGGGAGTTTGGAGGCGGAATGGACAGAGGAGAGGATGGCTGCAGTCATCATCTTATCGAAATGCATGCAGGAAGATGGGAAGTGCAGGAACCTGATTGCAGATAAAGCCGAGTTAGCTCCTGTATTAGAAAGTTTTGTTGGCGCAGCTGATGCAGAGAGATTTGAGATAGTTCGTTTTCTGTCCGAGCTAATTAGGCTAAACAGGTAGTTGTTGCTTAAGGAATGCAGAGAATTTTATTATGTATCGCGGGTAATATAAATCTATCGCAGATGATTTGATGAATATGATGCTGTTTGCGTTTGAATTCCACCAGGAGGACATTCAATGAGCAAGTTCTTCACATCATAAAGGATGAAGGTGCCTTCAGCACCATGCACACTTTCCTGAATTATCTGCAGACGGCCCTCCAAGACCAATGTCCTGTTGTAGCTGGCCTACTTCTCCAGCTGGATTTACTGGTTTGGATCTCTCTCTCTCTCTCTCTCTCACTCACTCACTCACACACACACACAATTAATTGACAGTTTAGAACTCATTGTCTTTGGTAAAGCCACACCTGATATTTCCATTTCTTAAATTCTGTAGGCAGAGCCTAGAAAGATGAGTATATACCGGGAAGAAGCAATAGATACCCTTATTTCATGCCTCCAAAATACCGACTTCCCTGCTGCCCAAATAGCTGCTGCCGAGACAATCGTGTCGTTGCAAGGGAGGTTCTCAGCGTCTGGAAAGCCCCTTACCCGGGCTTTCCTTCTAAAACGTGCAGGACTCGAGAAGAAATATAGAACTGTCATGCGAATGGAGCATCTCGGCAACAGCAACGTTGAATTCGAGGAAAGTGCGGTGAGCATCTATGAAATTTTGTTCCACCAGTACAAAGATGTTTTGGGACTTTGAAAATTTACTCATTTTGTTTTCCCTTTCGCTTGGTCTTAATGGCATTAGCAAGAAGAAGAGAAGGCAGCTAACGATTGGGAAAGGAAAGTAGCATATGCTCTGGTAAGCCACGAATTCGGTCTGCTTTTTGAGGCCTTAGCTGAAGGCTTAAAAAGCAGATATGCAGAGTTACGTTCAGCATGCTTCGTGTCTGCCACATGGCTCGCTTACATGCTCGGCATTCTCCCGGATACTGGGATTCGAGGAGCAGCCCGTGTTTGCCTGCTCAAACGGTTCCTACAAATATTCAAGTCAGCAAAAGACGTCGAAGATAAAGCCCTTTCTATGCTCGCTCTAAACAGCTTCATCCAGGATCCTGGTAGGTAGCAGTATGTATTGCATGCTTTTAGTAAAAGAATGCTCAGTCCCATAATATAGATTAATTCGAGATTGGAAAAATGGTGCTCAACCGAATACATGGATTTAATCAGTAAGTAATGGAAAAGGCAAAACAGAAAATCAGCTGAATTTGCTTCTAGATGCACCTTGATACACAGTACTTAATTTGGGACTTTCAGTCTAATTATCTATATTTCATTCTGAATGAATTGCAATAGTTTATCCCTTCAATTTGTGAATTCCAGATGGTCTGCGTGATCTAGCTCCCTCGATGAAGGATGTCCTGAAAGGTTTGCGAGATCTGAAGAAGCACTCTCCTTTTGCATTCGAGATGTTAAAAGTTCTCTCCGAAGGAAGTGAATCCAGCGCTGTAAGCCCCTCAGACTCTGCATCCTCTTAAAAGTGGCTTTTGATTGTGTCTGATTATCACGTTGTCCTTCACTGTAGGACCTCTGGAATCACAAGGACCTAGTTCAAGTTGATTGCAGCCACAACGGGGAAGTTCTGTCAATAGTTTGTCACAAGGACATTATATTTTCTGGGCATTCTGATGGCACGATAAAGGTAACTCTTCCCAGCAGCGATACCTTAATCAGTTTTGGCTAATGAATCCCATAGTGTAGGCAGACTAGTCGATCGTAACTTCATTTTAGCTTATGAGCAATATAAAATTCTGATGTTCAATCAGTACTGGCTGTAGTAAATACTAGCCTAAGCTAGAATATGGTCATGTGAAATCACTACCTGACCCTTCTTTTCTTTTTTGTTTTTTCCAAATTTGAAGGTATGGACTGGGCGGGGGAGCATTCTTCACCAAATCCAGGAAGTTCGAGAACACACAAAGGCAGTGACTAGCCTGGCGATATCACAATCTGGAGAAAGACTGTACAGTGGTTCTCTCGACAAAACGACAAAGGTACACTCATAGATTCTACGACCTAGGAATGCATTAATCTGGTGAGGTCAGAAATAATTCCTACACTTTGTTCTAATGATACATCTTTCTTTCTCTGTTGAGCAGGTGTGGTCTATTGGCGATGATGCATTACAATTCGCTGAAGTGCATGATATGAGGGATCAGGTTCATAATCTGGTCGTGGCTAATAGTATCGCGTGCTTCATTCCACAAGGAGCTGGTGTAAAGGTAACTTGTGAAATATTGTAAGAGTGTTCTATTCAGATGACCAAAAGTAGAGAATTCTTCGGAGCATATGCGAGAGAATTGTGCAGATGTCCAAGGCATCAATTAAACCTGTCAAGGTTTTAGGTCAATTCGGTCATCAAATGAAATCCTAAAATTTGTAGCTAGCTGGTGTTCATCTGCAGTATGAAATAATTTCTGTGCCTTTCTTCAAAGACAATGTGGCCTAGGATCATTTAGTCTCTCGTCATAACTGAAAAACGTGACGTCAAGGCTGCCATCAACCCTGAATATGCCGAAATCAGTTCAAAGATCACATCAATGTCGCCTCACCCTCGATCCGTCACCCCAGCTTGTAATTGTTCTTTTCATATTCTCTATCAGGTTCATTCCTGGAGCGGGGGTTCAAAATTATTGAATCAAAACAAATCCGTCAAGTGTTTGTCTCTCGTGCAAGGAAAACTGTATTGCGGATGCCATGATAGCAGCATTCAGGTACCGGCTTTTTTCTGCTCCGTAGGTCTGTTACATGTGTTTTTGCATACATATAAATCCGTCTGTCGCGTTTTTTTTGCTCATGTTGGGAGCACTGACTGTCAGAATTCGGTTGAACCCAGGAAATCGATTTGGCATCAGGGACGCTCAACAGCATTCAGAGCGGTTCTCGAAAATTACTCGGAAAAGGACATCCGATCCAGGCACTGCAGCTTCACAGCGGATTGATATATACAGCCAGCTCTTCCTTGGACGGAGCAGCCGTCAAGGTATCCGCAATGAAGAAGAACATGATATCTCTTGTGCTTCCATAATTATAAGTTGCTGCATCTTTGTGTATAGATGTAAACGTAAGAAGCCATATGGATGTCGAGACCGGTCGAGTCTGGTTTGCCAACATCTAGGATGGGCCGACAATTAATTACTTTCTCGCCGATGTTATTGAGGACCTTAGTTCTCAAAATTCCACAATCTTGCTAACTTTTGTACAAGTGGTTATTGTTTATTCATGTGGTAGCATTGTATCTTTCTGTGGCTAACTACGTCACCTTCCTTGGGGCGCGAACAGATATGGAGCACTTCCAATTACGAGCTCGTAGGAACGCTGCCATCGACAGCAGATGTTCGAGCAATCGCAGTGAGCTCGGACCTTGTTTACCTGGGCTGCAAAGGGGGATAGTGGAAGTCTGGTGCAAAGAGAAGCATCAGAGAGTCGAGACGCTGCAGAGCGGGACGAACGCCAAGATTCACTGCATGGCCCTTAACGGAGATGACGAATTCCTGGTGATCGGTACATCAGATGGGCGGATTCAGGTGCATATCTTAACCTTGAATCAATGAGCTCGGATTTATGAATGAAAACAAACCATGGTCGTTCCATTTTCAACCGTTTCTTCTGGTTTTTAAGATCATATGAGAATGCACATTTCAATCAACAGTTGCTGATAGAAGTGACATTGGGCATTTTGCTGTTGAGCTAACAGAACAATATATGTTGCGATTCGCAGGCATGGGGTTTGAGCTGAAGAGAATCCGCCACGGCTTTCATCGACCGGTGTGGATAGATGAGAAAATCGATGAGTAATATGACCCACGAAATTCTTTTTGTGCCACCCAATAAGCATCCTCAACAAAGTTAGCATGCATGTTCTTGATCACTTGACTGTATATAGCTCAAGCTCAATAACGGATACCATCAGAAAATTCATTCTTGCTCCATTGAAAAGAGGTGCTTGTAAACAAGGACCATGAAGCCCATCCATGTTAAAATCGTTCTTTACATCATGATAACTCGTCGCTCGCGTTACATCTTATGTTTGTCGCATACCAGATTTCAAATCTTCATTGATCTCGAAAATTTGATGTCGAAGTACACACGAGAGCTCGAATGTGACACTTCAGAAAAGCCGAAACGAGGCGTGTGTATAGTCTTTATCAACTCCATCTGTAGTACGACAGTCCCCAGAAGTTCATGTCAAGCTCTCAATTGTTTAGACAAATTTCGCAAGCTGGACATTGTCAAAGTCTGGTGATATGACAGCATTGGCACCGTTTGTTGAAGCATTAGGGAATATCCAGCTCGAAAACTAAAGATCGCTCGTTCCAATCGGATCAATCGCGTGCGAAATTAGAGTTATCTGCAGACTCTTACTCGAAGTCACTCGTATCATGAATCATAAGAAAAAACATAATGACGTATATCAAAGATAGAGGAAGGAAATCTCTCCATGCTTTCGGGATGATTATCCCGTTCTATATTGCTTAACGAGTGGCGTTGATTGGTACCGATCTTGTTAATGGAGAAGCTGAGATGAAGAAGTCATGAATGAAACAGGTGTCGCCATCGGAGGATGCAGCAGCAGCGGTGGCGGCGGCGACGGTGTCGGGGGAGGAGGAGGATAATCTCAAACGAATTATATAGTATTCACCTTACTTAAATAAGGAACAGTCGTCGTCTTCCCATGTCATCCTCTCTTCCTTGTACTATGAATCCAACCTAGTTGATATTTTATGGTGATTTGGTTTAGTCTGTTTTTCTTTTCTTTTTTGATCATTTGAATTTGCTTATATTTTCCATATTCAAATACAAAAACCTTCTCACATAGGAATGGGAAGGTGACTAGTTCAAATCCCCACCTTCTTAGGAAGTTTGGATGAGATATTTAACTTAACGTGAGGTTTCAGCTCACGCCCTAAAAAGAAGCATGGCAAAAATCTGAGAATCAAAGTCAGAATATGAATAGAATAGGGCTAACAAAAAAAAAATACATGCTGAAAAACGCTCCCCATGCTTCTTCTCTTGACCTGCACAAACCACTTTGCATTAATGAAGTATTCTAGCATCTTGAACAAAGATTTCAAAACAACAACACACACCGAAAGGATTTGACCGGGTTTATTCACCAAACTAAACTAGCGGATATGGTTTCGTTTCGTATGATTCCGAGTTCATTTAGGATTTTTAGTTGATTTCGCGTGTTTTGCAACCCAAATTAATTCAATTTGCTTATGGAACCAAAGTGCTCACCAGATGCATCGAATTATGTAGTAGTCGTGCCGAGTAATGCTAATCGGAATTTCTCCAAACTTAAATTGAGCTAAGAGGTAATCCTGCCTTCATCTTAAGTAGAAGTCTTAAGGATATTGATCAACTGCAGAATTTGGTTGATTATCATCCAAATGGATATAAAATTGAATTTCTGCATTGCTTCTAACCATAAAATTTTATTCGATATCATTCATTTCCCCAAACGTTGTAAAGCCGATTCCACAATTAGAATTAATAATTCGATCGATTTTTTTCCTCCCATTTAATATAGGATTAATACGGTTTTTTCCTCCCATTTAATATAGGATTAATACAAATTGCAATTAATAATTCGAAAAAACTCAAAAAAACTCAAACTAATTTTTTCACCACAAAAAAACTCAAAATTGGTACATCCATGACAAATCGCCATTCGTTAGTTTCCGTTAAATTATAATGTCAAATTGCTGAATTAATAATAAATTATAATACCACAAAAACTCAAACTAATTTTTTTCACCACAAAAAAACTGAAAATTTATAATAATACATAATACATAACAACAAATAATACATAACAGATATACAATTTTAGAATTTTATCATTCATTTATTATAGATGTATTGATTTGTGATTTTTCGTTATATTAATCAAATATAACAAAAACTATTAGAGAGTAAAATTGTTACAAATGTACTGATTTAGAGTTTATAGTGATAAAAAAATTAATTTTAGATAAATTCGTCATAAATAATTAGATTATATTAGGTTTTTTTATTGTAAAAATTTTAGTTTTGAATAAATTTATTGTGAATGTATTAATTTTGATTTTTTTGTGATATCGCTTCTTTAATATATAAACCAAACAACACGAAACCTTTTTTTTTTTGGCCCCCAAAAAGCAGTAATCCAAAAACAAGACAAAAAGCATTAATGATATCCGACGGCAAAGCCCCACATGATAAAGATTCATCGACCGCTGCTCCTAAGATCCGCCCGGGGGCCAAGGTGAGTTAACGTTTCATCGTCTACGACAAAACAGAGCCCAACATAAATGAAGTCTATAAAATAATAAGCATTCCCGGATGCCTAAATGTCGTAGGATTGGGATTGGACCCAACATCTCGTTGAAAAACAAAAATGGATTACCACTATCAAAAATCTATACGAATTAGTTTTTGTATCATAAAAATTCTCAAATCAATATGTATGCACATGCCTCGCATTTACCCTAAATTGATCTAATTGTGTCATACTTACCCTCACGTGTTAAATTTTTTTTTTTTTGGAAATAAATGTGAAACAAGTACATGATTTGGAGTAAACGTGATACGAATATACCGGTTTAAGACTTTTTTGTGACGCAAAAATTAATCTGAAATATGAATATACTGATACAGGAATTTTTATGATAAAAAAATTAATTTTAAGTAAACACGACATGGGTATAATTTTGAATTTTTTTATGGTCCACTCAAACAAAACCGAGGGGTATGAGAGGCGATCTCTGTAACATTTTTGCATGTGTGGTCGGCAATCAAGGCAGGGGCAAGGGCCCCACCAAAACGAAACAAGCCCTCTTCTGCACGTGTCGGAACAGCAGCGTTTGAACCCGGCAAGATCCATCCAATGTTTCAATCTCTCTCTCTCTCTGTCTCTTGCGATTTGGCCTGTCCGAGATCTCCTGTTCTTACGCAAAAGCCTGCCTTGAAGCAGAACGGAAATCATTTATTATCGCGCCGGCGACGGCCGAACGGTGGCCGATTGGCCGTGTCGTTTGATGTTGTCTCCTTCTTCATCTTCTTCATCTTCCATTGCTAGCTTCACTAGGCCCCACGAGTTTCTTTTTTTAACTTTCTTTTCTCTGTGACTTCCATTTTGATATTTTATCTTTAGTTAATCAATTGACCAGTTCACGACAGGTACCGAAATCTCCTCATCATTATCGCATTTGATGTTTACAAAATTGCCTATTATCAGGGTATGATCAAAGAGATCAATGCAAGTGAATATCGGATCACGCGACATGTTTTTCTTTTTAATGCGACTATAAAAAAATTTATTCGTATTGTGATTCAAGCCCAGTCTTAAGATAATCGATTGAATTTTTACTAGATGAGTTAAATTAGAGTATATAAATGAATGTATGGTGACGCATCAATGGCTCAGATAAATCGTCTTTTGTTTCGTACTTTCTCAACTAAAAGACATCATTGCTAACTTTACGGTCTAGTTGGCCTTCAAAGAATCTGCAAAATTATTTGTAAGCAAACTCAAATTGACAACTAGGACTCCTAGCCATAGGGACCACAAGACCATTCATTGTCTGTTTGTTTAAAATCGGTCCCTAATCGCCATAATCGATTCAAATTGGCATGATATGCACAAAAGATCATTTAAATGCACATGTCATGTTTCGAAAAAAAATGAATTCGTTGGCAGGTTAGACTAATTATTACATGTGACAAGATTAATTAAAAATCATTTGAAAATTCTCGACATGCATCCAATTCCAAAGTACAGATTCTCTTGCATCCCATGGCTTGGAACTACTACAAATTTATTAAGTGTGATATCGGGTTTTTCTTTGATAATCTCACAATTTCAATATACGATTTATAAACAACAAAGTCAAAAATATATGGCATGATTAAATCTTTTAAGCCTTTTCAGTTACGAAGATTTCATATTTATTTGACATGGAACACCATGATATTTTGTTTTAGAATACATGAATAGTATCCCTTAAAGATAAAATTTTCAGGATGAATTTATAGTTGAATGGTTTCTACAAATTCATATTTGTATTTTACAAGAAAGCCCAAAAGTGCTTGAATTTGCTGTCGCACCTATCTCTTCCCTGGAATAGCTCCAAAAAAACATAGGGAGATTTGACTAGAAGATGTGGGATTACCGGCAGGGGGGGATTAATCATGACATATTATAGCATAGTTGAAAAAAACAAACCTAGCTTTATTAGGGGATGTAATGTTTCACAGTTGGAAACCACCCATGAAATGAAAAATGTAGGTGCCATAGCCCGTGGGTGCCGTTGGATGCCGGGCCCCCCAATCTTGGTGCATTTGAAAAGAGGAAAAAGATTGAATCTTGAGATGCTGTTTGAAATCTATTGGTTTTTTTTTATGTATGGAGAAGCCAAAAAGTGCAGACTGCAGTAGATGAGAGACCCTTTGACTACAAGCCACTGAACCTCTCTCTCTCTCTCTCTCTCATTTAATTTCTTGGATTCTTGAACTACTACAAAGAGCCTGGCAACAACTTCTCCCGAACTACCCATAAGCTATTTTGTCCTTGTTTCTCTCTTCTATCTGTGCAAGCTTCTTTTTCTCCTTTGAGAGAAGGGTCTTGTGAGTGTTTAGCTGAGAGCTCCAGTTCCTTGCTGAAGAGGGTTCGAGGAGGAGGAGGAGGATGAGTGCTTCCAAGTTTATAAAGTGCGTCACCGTTGGAGATGGGGCTGTGGGCAAGACCTGCATGCTCATCTGCTACACCAGCAACAAGTTTCCGACGGTAAGCCTCGGTCTTTCCTCTTCTTGATTCTGTTGTTCTGTGAAGTTGTCTCTCTGTTCCTCCCATCTGTTTTTGTCTTTTCAAGGACGACTCCTTTGGCTGTACAAAAAGCGATCTTCAAGAAGTTTCATGGTTTGTGCATACTATGAAAACCAGCTGAAACTCCCCTCTTTAATCCTCCTTTTTCTCTCCTGCTGTGCTGTTGCAGGATTATATACCGACCGTGTTTGACAATTTCAGTGCCAATGTGGCTGTGGACGGGAGCATCGTTAACTTGGGACTTTGGGACACTGCAGGTACCCTTACAAAGTGTCTGAAAATCGCATAGATGACGGTTTCTTCCTGTTTAAAGAGCTTGGGCTTGGGGAACTTTTGGCTCCTTTTTTTGACTTTTAGTAATCTTGTGTTTGCCTTTTTGATGTTGAAAGGTCAGGAAGATTACAGCAGATTGAGGCCGTTGAGTTACAGAGGGGCAGACATATTTGTGTTAGCCTTTTCACTAATCAGTAGGGCTAGCTATGAAAATGTCTTAAAGAAGGTAATTATTATTCCCATGTTTATGCCTTTATCTCACTTTTTTTTTCACCTTTGTCCTCTCTCACCTCACCTCACCTCACCTCCTTTTTTGCCCCTTTTCAGTAGTGCACAGTTTTCAGATCCTGCCAGATGAAAAGTGGCTCATCTTAATTTCAAACTGTGCACTGAGCCATGCACTTTTCCCTTTACGAGCTTGTGAATTCACATATTTTAATTGATGTATTGATCAAGTTAGCCGTTACTGTTGTTTTTGAATTATCAGTGGATGCCTGAGCTCCGACGGTTTGCGCCTAATGTTCCCGTCATTCTTGTGGGAACAAAGTTAGGTAGGTGAAAAACCAGCTAGTTTGCCTTCTTTGTTTCACAGCAGAGAATTATTCAGCAATTGACATATTCCATCTTGTAAATTGTGTCAGATCTTCGTGAGGACAGAGGGTATTCAGCTGATCACATGGGATCTAACTTCATAACAACTGCTCAGGGAGAGGAGCTCCGCAAGCAAATTGGCGCTGCAGCTTATATCGAGTGCAGCTCAAAGACTCAGCAGGTAAATCGAAAAATCCACCAACGAGGTTTGACTTTTCAGAGGACTGAAGCTGATAGTTTGCCTTTTGCCGTGTCAGAATGTCAAAGCCGTCTTTGATACGGCAATCAAGGTGGTTCTTCAACCTCTGAGAAGGAAAGAAATGCCAAGTACTAGAAGGCCTCGGAGGTCCGGCTTTGCGATTGCGTAAGTTTACAGTTTTATTTTCTCTGTCTGCAGCACTTTCTTGCTGATCATAATGCTTTCGGCAGACAAGACTATCCTCAACTTTCATTCAGGAATTAAATTTGCTAATGTGACATTTGGGTGGACCATCTTTAACTTGCGACTGTTTCTGCGATGGCAGCCCCAGATATCCTCTAGAACTAGTGAAAGGCTGATCCAAAATCTTACGCCATTAGAGGGAGACGGGCAACGTGTATGAAAAAAGAGAGATTCAGTAACAGCTTGTCAGCATTTCTAACATCAGTGCATTTGAATCATACAGGAGGCATGTAACTTCTAGAAAAAATCACCCACTTCATTAACTAGAGGAATA
Source organism: Angophora floribunda (assembly GCA_014182895.1). Lineage (NCBI taxonomy): Eukaryota > Viridiplantae > Streptophyta > Magnoliopsida > Myrtales > Myrtaceae > Angophora > Angophora floribunda. Next base: position 8,961,742 of record CM024707.1, read on the forward strand.
GCTGACCAATACTGCTGTGAACGGACATTTCATGCTTTGCAGATGAATTATGGAAATGTTTGCATCTGCTTTCCCTTTGCGTCCACAGAGAAGCAATAAGCCCTCATGAGCCCAATTCAGATGTTACAGTAATGTACCATGTCACGACTAAGAGAACAACTGATCTTTCATTGTGATAGAAATGTGGAAGTTCGTAGACATGCATGCTTTTTTTTTCCTTTACATCATAATCTCGATGATTAGACAAAATCAAGCAGTGTTTAGGCAGGTCTCTCAATTTTCTTGAGATGCAAGTATCTCATTATGGCCTGAAGTTCTCTGATGAGAGTTAACATGAGAATCAGATATCTGTTGGCTCATTTTTTTAATCCTGTGAAAGCTAGACCAAGCAACAACCGCAATGCTCCTCTCAGGCATGAAATTGTGCATAATCTATTTAGATCTGATTGAATCATCTAGAAACACTCTCAAGGATCAGGTCGATTAGCATTATAGCGGCATCACTGAATACAGTACCTTACAGCATTATTAGTCACTTCGAATGCATTCGTGAATCTGCAAAATCTCGACTATTTCTTACATGTACGGTGTGCCTAATTGCAGGAGCATCATGTGTGGAGGTTGTGTAGCTTAAGACATCTGGAGTCGAGACTGACAACCGACCTCTCTCAGATGGTTAGCAAAATTGCTCACCAGGAAAACAGGCGGAGGAAAGAAGATTGCCGTGCCCGTGACTGACTGTGTTTAGTTGTGTAGGCTGTAGCTGCTGCAATATAGGAACTGGTGGGTGTTGTTGGGGGAATTGTTCATTCTCTCATGTACTGCCTACTTCTATGTTTCTTCCTGTCCATGGCTTTACCTTAGTGAATTGTTTACTGTCATGTATCAGACATGTTATGAGATGGATTGGCTATTTCTTTCAATATATCGGCCCGTAAGACCTGTCGTTAGCTCATGTTGCCGGTTCGACGCGGAGATTATCTTTGTAAACCGCAGTTCCCAAGCAAGAAAGAAATGCTCTGGTTTCTTTCTTGTTTCCAGTTGATGCTCTCTGTCTTTACCAAGCCAAGGTAAAGCAGTTTGATCACCAAGATTCTCTCCGATGGTAACTTCCCTGTGGAAAATCGGCTTCATCCGTTCGAAGCTCCGGCATGTTCCTGCTAGAACATGCCCAGCATCACCCTCGACAAGGTGATGTTCCGAGCAAGCGACGTCGGCAACATGGCTGAACCCATGATTAGTAAATCATGGATGCATTGTCACAACGAACACGATCACACACACCCTAAGTGTCACCTAATCCTAGCATAATGTAGCCGGCTGTCCACAGGAAGGCTCATTCCCGGCTTCTGATGAGACCAAGCACCCGATGATGGTGCACCGCCTGCAGAGGAAGCGATGCCGACGGCAACCATATCTTGCCATGGCCGGTGTGGCTGGAAACGACCGGCAATAAATTCCTACTCTGCCCTTTTGATTACTGATATGCCTCAAGGATCGGATGGTGAACTTCTACCATCCTCTATGTTCTATTTTATTCAGCATCCCCTAATGTTCGCTGCCACAATATAAAAGTCCATTAGACTATTCTTCGATTCTATGATTGGACCTCTAACCATCTCTAAAATAATGATTTATATTACTTACTAAAATAGATAAATACTTATCATTGTTCATAAAAATATTTAAGCTTAAATTATTTTAGATAATGAAAAGAGTTTTCATTGATTAATTATTTAAGTGTCATAAGCAATCAATTTTTGCAAAATGTTTTTCAAATCATTCATTTTTTATGAAACAAACGAAGTCAAGGATAGATTAGTTTATTTTCTTCTTTGTTCTTCGGCTTTTCTTAGGTGTAGTTATGAATTTGTTGAGGAAGTACGCCTCAATATTCAATGAAATTCGAAATCTTTCGCATTACTTTAATGAAATCCCCGATTTTGTGTAACCCTTTTAATGAAGCCCTCACAGCTCCAAATCCGATTAACTTGGGGCGACATATCAATTATGCATGTTTTGGAATTTTTAATCAACATTTATGCCGAGGAACCTTATTACTCTGTTGCGTTCATCTTCAGAATTTCCAATTCCATAATCAATAAGTGGCAAAATTACTTTCGTATCAAACTATTTGCGGCTCCTGTAGATACACGACTTACTATATCTAGAGTTAAAAAGGGGATCTGATTAGAAAAGTTATAGAACTCCAGGGACTTAATTAGAAAAAATAGTAAAATTAATGATCTAATTGAAAAAACCACAAATGCCCAAGTTCAAATTTTAAAAATTGGCTTTCACCATTTTTTCTTTCTTTTTCCTCTTTTTAATCCGGCCGAAAAGGAAGAAGAAGAGAGGAGACGTTGCTCTTACTCGTCTCGCTGCGAAAGCTCCGCCGGGAGTCCCCTCCACACCGCCGTCACTCTCTCTCTCTGAGCTAGCATGGACCCGGAACCGGACCCGAACGCGAACCCGAACCCGCCGAAGAGCTGGAGCATCCACACCCGCCAGGAGATCATCGCCCGGTACGAGATCCTGGAGCGCGTCGGCTCCGGCGCCTACTCCGACGTCTACCGCGGCCGCCGCCTCTCCGACGGCCTCGCCGTCGCCCTCAAGGAGGTCCACGACTACCAGTCCGCCTTCCGCGAGATCGAGGCCCTCCAGATCCTCCGCGGCTCCCCCAACGTCGTCCACCTCCACGAGTACTTCTGGCGGGAGGACGAGGACGCCGTCCTCGTGCTCGAGTTCCTCCGGAGCGACCTCGCCGCCGTGATCGCGGACGCCAAGAGGGAGAGGGACGGGGGCGGCGGCGGGTCGCTTGGGGCCGGCGAGATCAAGCGGTGGATGCTGCAGGTCTTGGAAGGGGTCGATGCCTGTCACAGGAACTTGATTGTTCATCGGGACTTGAAGCCTGGAAATTTGCTGGTGTCGGAGGAGGGAGTGCTTAAGATTGCTGATTTTGGTCAGGTGAGACTTTAGAGTTTTTGGCTTTGGATAGTGCAAATTTCTGCTATTGTGATTTAGGGATTGCTGTTCAAATTTGGTTTTTTATAGAAGGAAGAACATCATTAGTGAGTTTTCTTGGTGGAAATTTGTTTGATTGGCCCTGTTGATGAAATTGTGATTTGATTTTAGCTGCTGGGGACGGGAGTAGGAATTAGGAAGTGGAAGATGACTGATCCTATGTTGTTCACCTCGTCATATATGTTGGAGTTCTCTGTTGGTTCAGGGTCTGTGTTGCTGTGGTAATGTCTTTGCCTCGCTGTCGCCAGGCTTTTTTTTGTTTCTCTTGTTGGGTTTTTCGAAAATTTGAATAATGTCTTGATTGCTCCCCTGAGTGATCTTGAAGGGATGAGCTTGAAGGAGGATTTGTCGACCATGAGATCTGTCAATCATGAGTTTTGCTTGGATTGTCAATTTAGTACCTTGGTGCAACTTATGGATGCAAAGAGCTGTTCACCCTGTGACTGATTGAGCTTAAATGTTTGGTAGCTGGTGAAAAGGGTAGATATGGAGAGATATCACTTCATAAGGGGAGTTTCATAATGTCAACGCAATTATGGTAGCCAATTTGTGGAAACAGACTTTGATGCCATCACCGTAGTGGAGTGGTTATTGAAGTTAGGACATAAAAGAAGTCGGGGAATATTTCCGGTGCTTAGAAGAGCACTGCATGTAGCTCATGTTTGGAAATGACTTGATTTCTGCTGATTGAGTTTCTTATCAGTGCTGACCGTTTGCTATGTGTTGTCAAAAGTTAATTTTCAGTTAAACTGACTTGGTTAGTAATGCCTTGGAAAGCTACGGTGCTTCACATGAGTTGCTCTTAATATCTTAATGCAAATGTATGTTATTCTGTATCTTTAGAGATGTTAGATCTGAATCCATAGTTGTTCAACTGGAAAAAGGGTCTTGTGTTTATTCTTTTCTTTACTACTTCGTTCACTGATCAGGCAAGGATACTCCTGGATGATGGAAATGATGCTCCAGACTATGAGCCTGAATTATTCGAAGAGAGATCATCGGAACAGGCTGATATCCTTCAGCAACCAGAAACTATGGAGACACATGCCGCACGTCCAGAAGATCACGATAGTCAAGAGCAGGTAGCTATCACTAGGGAGGCATACCTCAGAGAGGTGGACGAATTCAAGGCTAAAAACCCTAGGCATGAAATTGACAAGGAAACAAGCTTATTTGATGGCAATACTTCTTGTCTGGCCACATGCACGACCAGTGACATCGAAGAAGATCCTTTCAAAGGTTCCTATGCTTATGAGGCCGAGGAGGCTGGAGAAGATGCGCAAGGCTCGCTCACATCTTGTGTCGGCACACGCTGGTTCAGGGCACCTGAACTGCTCTATGGGTCCACAGACTATGGGCTTGAGGTTGATCTCTGGTCACTAGGATGCATTTTCGCTGAGCTTTTGACTCTGGAACCCCTTTTCCCTGGGATTTCGGATATCGACCAACTTAGTAGGATCTTCAATGTTTTGGGCAACTTGAGTGAGGAAGTCTGGCCAGGCTGTACAAAACTTCCGGATTATAAGACAATTTCATTCTGCAAAATTGAAAACCCCGTTGGTTTGGAATCCTGCCTGCTGAACCGCTCAAGTGATGAAGTATCTTTAATTCAGCAACTTCTTTGCTACGATCCAGCTGCAAGAGCCACCGCCGTTGAACTGTTGCAAGACAAGTACTTCACTGAAGAACCACTTCCAGTTCCGATTAGTGAGCTCCAGGTGCCTCAATCGAAGAATAGCCATGATGAGGACTCTCCAGGCGGTTGGGATGACTACAACAACATGGACTCGGATTCTGATTTTGACGACTTTGGCCCTTTGAAGTTCACAACTACAAGTACTGGTTTCTCCATACGGTTCCCTTAGGCATCATGAGAATGTGAGGATTAAATTTGTGAGTACTATGTAAAATTTTGCTACAATCATCTCCGGTGATGCTGTAAGGCAAGGCAGCTGAAATTCATTCAGGAGTTGAGGATACACATGCTTGCTGTTATGGAGGAGGGGGACATGTCTGTAAAATTTGTGAGTACTATGTAAAATTTTGCTCGGATCATCTCCGGTGATGCTGTAAGGCAAGACGGTAGAAATTCATTCTGGAGGTAGGCTTTTTCAGCATTCACATGCTTGCTGTTATAGAGAAGCGGGACATGTCTATATAAGACCGTATGAGGGTATTGTTCTCGGTGTCATTTTTTCCTGTAAATTTCCTTCACCGGAGACGCAAATTCCTTTTGGCATGTCATCTCCTATTTATCAAGAATCCAAAGTTTTACATGCAGGGAAGCTGGTGATGCACCACTTTCTCCCAGTACTTTCTCCCAGTACCGTCAATATCGATTGTTTAAGTGTTTCAAAAATTTATCATTTCAACAGCCTAGTTTTGGATGAAGGGTTTTAGCCCCACATAATCGTAGACAGAACTACAGATAAAACGATGAGCATGTCTAAAAGCACCAGTTGCCAAGGAACCAAGCTTTGAGATGATTCTCTTTCAAACCAATAACGAATATGCTAGCAAATCCATTGTAGGCACAAGCTGAGCAAACAAACCACATATGAATTGACTAGATCATAGCAAGTGCACAGGAAGGACTTGCTCAGCCAGACTGATCAATATGTACTCTGTGAGTGCATAATATGTGTTCACCAAGGGACTCTATCTCTCTCTCTCTCTCTCTAATTTCTATAATATCGGACTATCATCGGCCTATCCCAAGGCACATGGCGAAGCCGAAAGCGTTACAGAATTTTACTGAATGGGCGTTACAGAATGTTACAAAATGCATTTGGAGTTTGAGAGAAGGGGGTTAGGAGTAAAGTATGAGGATTCTTCAGTAGCAGCTCTATATCTGGGAAAGGAGTGCGATCTCAATTTCCTGAAGTGACTTTCCTTTAGTTTCCATAACGTTTCTTTTCACAAAAATCACTGCCAGTAAGCAAAATGCTCCAAAGATTGAATACAGGAGAGAAGGTCCAAGTAGCTCCAGCAAACGCAGGAAGAGCAGGCCTACGAAGAAGTTGATCACCTGAAGAACAAAACATAAAGACAAGGCAAACGAATAAACAGGATTGAGCTCCTCTGGCATATCCAATTTTAAAATCAACAGGTTCCTAGTGTCTGCTTTGCTCAAGAACAGGTGCTGTGACTGCATCTTTGATGAAAACAAAGAAGTAAATAGACCCCGTCACATTACCCAATGAACAGACATGCAGACTGCCATGGCTTTAGCTCTAATCCTGCTAGGGAAAATCTCTGGCAGGAGGAGACTTGGAACTGGACCAGCTCCTAGGGCAAATGTTAGGACAAACCTGCACAATTACACACTTACGTTATCAACAACCATCAATGGAATCACTTAACAAGTATTAATATTGGGATTTGGGATAAAATTTGAAATCACTTGTGTATAGTTGGCTCATACAGGTTGGGTCATTATTTAACATTAAAAGGCCACACTTATTTTTTTAATAAATCTTATGATCTTTGAATTTCATGAGTTAATTATCATTCTTCTATAGCATTACTAATCTTTTCATAAGAAGCCATCTACAGGAAAGTACACAAGCAATCCAACCGCCTTAAGTATCTCCCAGTCATAACTTCTTGTATCAGATTGATCCTGAAAGCTCATATTTATTAATTAATATGTCTATAAGATCTTTCCAAATAACAGGAATCACATGCAAGGAAGAGTAAGACAACATGTTTTATGTCCTCCCAAGACCTGCAACAAGATAACCAAGTGCACAGGGATGCCCTCATACGCAATATACTGAAACATGGAATCCACATACATAGAGACGTGTGCACGCACATACATAGAGAGAGACGTACACACACAAAATAAAGAGAACTCACACACAGATGAGCATGCGCAATAAAGAAACTCACATCAGCATGCCTCCCACAGATAAATAAAGAGCCCCAGAGCCTTTTAAATAAGAACTTGCGGAAGCAACTTGAAGAAGCATTGACATTGCCTGCATATTGAACAAGTACACTATCAATTTTATGACTACTGTTTAATGATGCAAAAATTCTTGAAGTTTTCCTTCTTCAATTGAATGTATGAATAATTAAGATAATTTTTTTCACCACCTTGACTTCCATTGCCAATCTTGGAGTACTCTTATCTCATGTTTAGTACTACTACTATAATTGGACAGGCTGACTTGCCAATACAACTCTTTTAGTTTTTCCCATTGTTTCCCTTATATGCAATATCCACACCCTAGTAATAACTTCAACAGTCAAAAGGAAGTCTTAGGAGAGTAACAACAAATTACCATGCCAAAAAAGCTCCAAAGGAGGAGTACCCTCCTTCCCAGTTTATCCATCAATGCCATTGCAACAATTGACCCTATACGAACAAGAATCCACTGGTTAAGGGAAAAGTTTTTTTCTTCCACTAAATGAATACCTAGAAGCAGTGACATACCAGATAAATTTGCCACCCCTATGAAGACATTTGCAAGACCTGATGGCACACCCGCACTTCTAAAGACGGCAGAAGAAAAATAAAATACAGCATTTATTCCTGAGAGCTGTTGCAGAGCAAACAGTGCTGAGCCAATAAATACGACTGCAGAAAGCATATAATAATGGAGCACATTAGAGAGAGAGAGAGAGAGAGATAGCAATGACATCAGTATCAAAACTTGCAAAGAAGAGAAGCGCTAGCACACATCACAAAGTGCTAATTCCTACCTCTAAAATGACGGCCATATAGCAACTCTGAGATTGTCACGCTATCAGACTCATCCCCTCTGTCCAATTTGGACAACTCAGCAACAGCAGACTTGACATGTGATGGTCCTAGAAGCCGTTCGAACTCAGCTTCTGCTTCAATGATTCTTCCTCTCTGTATTGTGCCAATCATGGGCAGTAAGTTAAGTTACAACATAAGCCCTAAAAACAGATCAAGTGCATTTACTGAAGTTTGATCAGCCTCGTCCTTTAGCGAGGATCACTACTTTGTCAAATTGGAAGTCATTACCCCTTGAACCAAAATAACGGAAACTTGTTCAACCATTTACAGGAATGTGATGATAATCATATAGTTAAGAGGCATTAAGTGTCGAGCTAATTGATTTGGGAAACCTAGCAAAATCATGCATGCACAGAGAGAGAGAGAGAGAGAGAGAGAGAGATTTCCTTAAGTCTGTTTATAGTAAACATCCAACTAAAGAGATGAATTAGTTATATTTTCTTTTGTTGGATCTGTCGGGAATGACAGGGAAATTTTCCTTAATTATGCTGTTTTTAATGAAAAATCAGCGTGTATGTGTATCTGCTATTGACAACAGAACAAAGAGACATGCTAACAGCAGAAAACAGCAAAGAATTCATGAAGCAAACCTTGTATAACCAGTGTGGGCTCTCTGCACAAAAGCTCATGGAGAGACAAAGAATTGCAGCTGGTATTATAGATACCAAGAAGCAAACACGCCACCTGAACAAAGAATTTAGAGCATCATTAACAGAAGTTTTGGCTGCTAAACCCCATGGGTGATCATGGGTATTGGAGAGGAACTGGCCCTGATAACCAAGAAGCGCAGGTTTCAACTCCTCACACCAGGCCTTACCCAATCTCACACCGAGTGCACAGTCGAAACAGCACACACCATGTGAGAGGTTTCGTGGATTTGTGTAGTGTAAATGTCGTCCAGATGGGAAAGAAGAAGAAGTACAGCCAGTAGATATGGTGGAATGGAGAAACATAAGCAGCACACGAGCATCTGACCTATACAAACTGAATCAACCTAACACATTCTCACCAGCCACTAATTTCCTTCACAGGGATTCCAACCAAAAGAGATCCCATTAGCCCAAGACATGTAGCAATTTGAATAAAGCTTCCATAAGTACCCCTCACAAAAGCTGGAGAAATCTGATTTTGTAAGAAATCAAAATAGGATTAGACATAATAGGATTTTTTTATGGTAAAATTTAAACATGCTACCATGGAACTCTTAAAAAGAACACTGTACCTCTGTCACGTAAAGAGCTGCAACAGGAGGACCCAAACCCATTCCTGTCCCAACCAGGATCCTCCCAAGCAGCATACCCATAAGAGTTTTGCTCTTTGCGCTGCAAATTAGAGGTTTTTTTCCTTCTATTAAACACAAAGGACTATATTTGTCTTTTAATTTCATCTCTATAATCAGATGTATGGCCCACACATATAGAAAACGTGTACAATGCATACTAACAATGAAAAAAATCATAAACTCTGCAAGTGTATCAACAGTCTATTAATTCGGACTGCCAGAAACTTGTCGCTGCATATATTCCATTCGCCTGGGTTTAAGTATTGGAAGGGTCAGTAAAACAATCAGCTTGACATATAAAGGGTAATTATATGGTCAAAGTCAAGCAGTGCGTATTCTTAGCTTTTGACCATTATCTTTCATTCTTCTCTTTGCAGCAGCTACATGAGTAAATATATTTGCCTCTTAAGTAAATAGCAGAAGACAGAAATTGTGGGATTAAAAAGTTGGAACTTAATAAAAAAGAAAGGCAAGCCTTCTTAATTAGGGTGTAAAAATCACAACATGGAGCCCGTTCTCATATCAAATTTAGGAAAATAACTATTTCAAGGAATACAGACGCTACCTTACAAAAGCACCAAGAATCATGGGCAAGGCACACAACTGGAAAGCCCTACGGCGCCCCAGCCCATCTGCAATCCAACCGCTGAAGAGAGATCCAACAAAAGCACCAGCAAGACAGGTACTCACCACCAAACCTTCATTTAGGACGAGTCAATATATGAAATTATCTAACTGAAGGAGGAATGGCATCAAAAATATATATATATATATATATTGAAGGAGGAAATCAGAGTAAATTACTGTATCTCACCTTCAGCAAGAGTATCTCCACTGAAACCCAAATCTGAAGAGATGCTCTCGAGGGGTTCATTAACTACCCTGCGTGGATAAGATATTGCAAAGAATGTCATTATATCATAATAAATACATACTTAAATTATACAAGCTGAAACTTAAGCTAGTTTGAAATTCAAAACCAAAGAACAAACCCGAGATGGTATCCAAATAAAAATGAAGATATGGTAGCCACCAGCACATATGGCAGTGAAAGCCCCCATGGAGGATTTGAACTTTCTTCATCGACACTGCTCTGCAAAAGAGCTAAACAGATACAACAATCAAGTTGCAACACAGTACCAAACAATTGTGGACATTAATGCAAGTTTTTCACTAAAATGATAATGGACCAGAAATTCCACTCATAACAGTGGCATGGAGCTGTTGCCACGTGTGCAAAACTTTGCAATAGCCACTCAGCATTAGTGTTTCTCAATTTACCAAATAAAGCATCTAGATCAGCAACTTATGAATTGGCTCCGGTGCATATTAACAATTTGAAAATAACATTAAGTACAGAAATTCCTGGCATTATATCAACACTTTCAAGATCGATTTGCTTGGGGAGACTAGTTAATCAGGAAGAAGCCACTTTCTTGTGCTTAAGCTTTGATGCAACTGGTGATTGAAAGGAAAAACAATTCCAAATTGCAAAAAGAAAGTTACCAGAATCATCTTCCATGTCCATTTGATTTAAATTGTCTTTTGGTGGTATCCGCTGGTATATGTGGCTCCACATGCCAGTTTTCAGCCAGTCTAGAATGCTTCACGCTTCGTGGCACTTACAACCCTCACCTGTCAAAATTAAAACTCTGTAAGTTCAAGAAACCTAGGTGGTATTGCAGGATGACATTGACAGCAGATAATAACCACGTTATCTTGCAATTGCTGCTAGCGACTTTTAACCCATAACCTGTGCCCATTTATCGTGTTTGCCATTGTCAATCAATGATTCCAGGGCGAAAAAACAGCATATCAAAATACTGGACAACCTATGACCCAGTGGCAGGGCCATGAGTACTGGCCTACTGGGCTTCACTGAGACCAGCTTCTCAAACTTCTGGACGTTTTCCTTCTTCTTAAATCGCTAAATATATGATCCTCCCAGCACCCTAGTGGAACTAAAAGTCTGAAAAGCGAGTCGAGTGCAACATCACTCTTCTCAAGCTTCACGACACGCATGAATCTAAGTTGGCCATAATCAGCCACCGGCTTGCACACGGAATCGAGCGAAAAATGTTCAAGCAAAGGCATGTGCAAGACCGCGTGAACGAACGTGTATGATGACTCATTCATACTAAAAACAGTGAGCGGAAAAAGGACCAAGACTCGTCTATGTTGCTATGTGGATACAGAAAAAGAGCTGGGCGAGTAAATTGAAGAAGTACAAAATCATCCAGAGTCAAGAATCTCTATTCCTCGAATCCCACTTCTCACGAACACAAGCAAACAACGGCAGAACAGAAAGACGACGCTAATGAGCTAATCTCCGAATCAAGAAGTTAGATCGACACCGACAGAAAAGCAACGAGCTCGAAAGCGATCGCCATCATCGTCGAGCTTCGGAATCGAGCGCGATTTACCTGGTATCGCCTCGATCATCCCACGATCGCCCGGAGGTGGATCGAAGGAAGAGGAGGGTGAAGAACGAAACTTCCAGAGAGAGAGAGAGAGAGAGAGAGAGAGAGAGAGAATGATGCAGGTGAAGTGTCGCCGTTATGCTCCTACTCGAAAGCTGACCTGCAACGTCACGAAGTTACGCCGAAAGCGGAAGTTGCAGGTCTCACACAAACACGTTCATGCCGGCATAATCAAGCCACAGAGAGAGAGAGAGAGAGAGAGAGGCGGTAGCGAGGGTTCGCGAAAGCTCCATAGATGAGCACAGAAGAGAGAGAGAGAGAGAGAAGCGACCTGCGGAAGCATCTGCCGGGAAGAAGGAGGACGAGTGGGCACAGGTGTCCAGTCGGTCGCCGAATATTTATATTTATAATTTCTTTTGTTTTTTCGCGGAAATAAATCTGATGTCGTACGAGGAACGATTTTCTTTTTGGAGGGGGAGGCTGATCGTTGCAGAGTATCGTGTTTTGTCCTGGGACACGTGTCGCTTCTCTAGAGGCCCTGGCCCCGAGAAAAGTCACGCTGTCTTGTTCCGGGGCTATGCTCTGCTGACAAGTGTCCCGACGAGGGTATTCTCGACTTTCTATCTGTGAGGAGAATGGAAATGTATTATTGGAGACTGGAGAGTCGATTTTTTCTTCTTGGCATTTTAATAAAGAAAATGATTTATAATAAACTAATACGCGCCGCGAAAATGCAAAGGGGATGGGAAAGCGAAGCAAGAGGGCGGCAGGTTGAGACCAAAAGCGAACTTCGAGAGGGATAGTGAGCTAAGCTTTTCTTCTTATCTTGAATTGAAAATTCACTTTACCAAAAAAATTTAAAAAAATCAAAGTTAAACTGAAAATTTAATGAAAAGAGTTGCTTCGATTGGGAGCATCCGATTTAGCTCTATTGACACACAACATCATCGATGTTATTGTATTATTAATTGTTAGTTCAAAGCCGATCGATAATATATTGATGGAAGGCTATTTTGGATTATTTCTATTGACATTTAATAAACCGTTAAGGCGGTTGTTTGCGAATCAATATAGGTGGAAGAATTTTGGAGATGAACCTAAGAGTCGAGATTTCAAGTATTTGTGTCTTTATTGAGTGTCGTAATCCCTATGTGTTTTAAATGTATTTTCTAGTTAGTGGATCTTTCAATTGTCTCCTAATTCTTGCCTCCTTAAATGTTTTGGTAGTTCCAATGTCTCATTAATGTTCGTCCATTTCCTATGTTTTGGTCCCCACTATATTGAGGAAGGTTAGTTGTGATACAAACTTAATGAATGAAAATATTTTCTGTTTGAGCGGATATTCTTCAAAAGTGGATGACTTCAATTCCAATTTCTTTTATCTTTTTCGTGATGAGTCAAGAAGCATTTTATCATTGATTGATGGTTTCTCTTTAAGCCTTGATGATGAAATTCTCTTATCCCAATATTTTGTATCATTGGCGGGTAATATGTCCTTTAAGCCTTAGTAGTGAATTTCGTTCATCCTGATTTTCATCCTTAGTAAGTGATGCGTCTTTTATGTCTTGAGAGTGATTGTATTTTAACATGTATTTGCATTTTACTCATCAACAATCATCCCCATACACATAATTTCTATGCATTTAACTTTAAAATTTCTCATTCCTAGAATCACTCGCCCATGCATACATGACATTGCAACAATAAAAATATTAAATTAACAAACTGCCATTGCCCAGTTGATTTGATCCATTACCATTTTTTATTTATTTGTTGGTTTGCCAAGATTTTTTCCTTTCAATTTTTGATCCTTTATTGGCCTTTTAAGATTTGAAATTTGACTTTCCTTCGACCCTAAATAGTAAATACAATGGATTTCAATAACGAGTGAGCAGTGCTGTTTAAAATTACATAATTTGGCGACAGTGATAGAAGCTAAAATATGATGGTTTTTTTTTAGTTGAATAAAATATGAAGGGTACACCCAATATATATTATACAATTGTCCAAGACCGAATAGTGCCGGATAAAAGAGAAATATAATTGAATTGATAAAATATCGGGCTGATTTGTATTATAAAAGTATATGGAATTTCTCGTATTCATAATACGAAAGTTGCCATATGAAAAATCTTACTCTTTTCTTCTCCTTCCTGTTTTCCTTTTTGGCATCTCTTGTCACTTCTAGTATCAAATCCATCATTCTCCTATTTCATTTATATCTTTTGTTCACTTCAAATAACAAATACCAGGAGAATCTAAGCTTCACAAATCATATCGTAATGAGAGAATCTAAATTTCACGAACCACATTAAGATTCGTTAAGATAAATGACCTTTTAATATATGATCTCTTAGCATTAGATTGCAACTTTGCAAGTTAAATAATAGCGAGAGATTCAAGACTTCTTCACCAATTTTTATCTAGATTCATCACTCTTAAATCGAATTTTTTTATTATTGTGATTTATCAAATATTATATGAAATATAAAAAAATATTATATTTCATATCTTGTCTTACTTAGTTTTGTCCTAACTAGAACAGCATAAGCGACCGACGATTTAAGAGCGAGGTTTTAAATGCACATGGAATTTGAAAATGACCTTCACAAACAAAAATCCAAACGCCTTCGAGGCAAAAAGCCAAAACAACGTGTTTTTCTTGTCCCTTTTCTCGCGCAAATCAAATGGAAATAACCCGGAAAATCTCTCTTTCTCTCTTTTTTTTACTTATTTTTTTTTTTCCATTATTGGCCTCCCCTAAATAAAAAAAAATAAAAAATCCCTTCCTCCGTCTAGGGTTAAGGTACAGAAGCCCGCCCGTGGAGACTCCCATCTGAACGCAGAAAAAGCACGAAGACAGCGAGAGCGGAGAGGAGGCCCCCCCCCAAATGGGTTCCAGAGACAAGGACCAGCCGGCTTCCCGCCACCAGCCCCTCCTCAGCAGCCTCGTCGTCCGCCCCTCCAGCAGCGGCGACGGCGGCGGCGGCGGAGGGGACGGTGTCTCCGGCGGCCGCGCCGCCGGGAGCGACTACGATTCCGGTGACGACCGCCGCGATCCCCTCCCGCCTTACCGCTCGGATCGATACTCCGACGACACCGGTACTCTTTCCTTTCTTTGTTCCGATAGCCTTTTTCTTCTTCGGTTGCTTTAGGACGGTCAATGATTATCAGAGCACGGTCGATTCGCCTTTTTCCATTGCGCCGTCGTTTCTGTAAAGTGAAATCGGATAGGTGCTGTTTCTGGTTTAAGAAGCTCCCGCATGATTCTGATGTAAAATGTTGACGGGAGCGACATCGCCATCCTTCAGACGACGAATCCGATGTCAGTTATTTAGCTGTGTGATTCGAAATGCTTAGAGGTGTGGCTCACTTAGATCTCTAATGGCGTTGTTGTGTTAAACCTGTGTATGAAGTTTTAACTCTGTTTCTTCTGATAAAGAAAATTTAGCTGGTTGTGTTTACGTTGATACGTTGAGGTGCTGCCAGATTTTTGGTATAGAGTTAGGAGTGCTTAGGCTTTATTCAATCAGGATGTGACCTGCTAAGTAGCGCTTAGATTGATTTTGACTGCTTGCTTGGTTTTTGATAATTGAAGTTTGTCGTGGGTGAAATTTACTGAGAGTTGATATCTGTATGGCTTAAGTCAAAGAGTTGCTAGCGGTATTATTTGCAATTCCATCTCTTCTTGATTGTTGTGGCTGATGATGTCGTGTGCACCGGAAACCTCTGACCCGAGTGCCATGCCGGGGTACTATTCTGCACTTGGAGTGGCTTATTATTTGTCCTTACTCACCTGAGAATGGCATTGTAGTTAGTGCTGTAATGCACAAGCACGTGAGGTGTGACCTTTGTGAAGTCAGGGAAAATTTTTTTTGAGGTTGTGTGGAATTTGAAAATTTTTTTTTTTTTTCTCCTTTACTTTCTTGTTAGAAGCTAAAATGTGATTTAGAGTTTCATCTTCATAAACAGGAATAATCAGTCTATTACCATGCTTTATCTCCTCTCCTTTTTATCCGAGGATGATTGATGACGTTCTCAGAGTCATCTTTTGAGTCCAAAATATGCTACTAGCTGTATGTCAGATCTTTTACCATATATCAATTTCATAGAAGATTTGCATTGTGTGCAAAGTCACAGGGATAAAAAGCTTGAAAGTCACTATTATTTGCTGCCATTGAAGAGCTTGCACTAGTTCATGAAGGCTTGCTCCACCTTTAATTAGTTGAACATACATGCATAACATGTGGTTTTTAATAGATTTGTTAGTCTGAAGCGATGAATAAACTCTGCTGTTGTCTGTCACAGCTTTGAATGTGCCTGCAAGAACTTTGGTCTTGATGAAGGCATTCCGGTGTGAGTTGGTTTTAAAAAGTCAGGGTTTTGGGAATTTGATGGTTAATTATGTCTTTGGGTAACAAAAGGTTGGAATGGTTTGTGGCTGGTGAAAGTACTGGTTTTAGTAGAGTTACATATTCACGCGTCTCATTTGTGATGAAGGCCGCCATTAGGTATTATTTCGCCATAATTATGGGATAAGAAAAGTGGCAGCAGTTTCAGTTCAGATATGAGGTTTTCAGTTGGGATATGCACATGTTGATTTACTCGGCATCTGAACTTGGAATGTACTTACTACTGTCATTATGGTTAAAGTTCCTCGTACCTCATCTTGTTATCAGTCTGTGGCTACACATACTGACTGGAAGGCTGTTTTCTGTGCCTGGAGTTGGTTGATCAGGTTTCTACTCCCTTTTGTCTGAGGCAGTTTGGTCACTTTGCATGTCATGAATTTGATGAAGGTGGTTCATGATATTTCCTGCACTAGGGATGGTTACATCTCAAAGTGGTGTAGTTGGAAATTTGGTCCAGTGTTTGGTGGTGGGTAAATGGAATCTGATTCGACAATCGTGAATACCATTCAAGTTAAAATGTGGCATAGCTTGTTTTGGTTGAACAGTCTGTTAAGATTCTTTTTTATCCTTTTGGCGGGTGCTGGGTCAGTGAAATGGCCTTTGCTGCTTCAATTATTACTCAGCAAAATGCTGGAGGTTGAGGAACATTGTCTCTCATCATTTGCAATGTCTTTGAAATGCTTTGTTGCCAATGAGGTTGGCAAGTGGTGAATTGGTAATGAATTTGGAGAAGACTACACCTTACAAGAACAGTTGCCCAGGATACCTTTTTAAAAGTCATGGACAGGGATATTAATGGAATTTATAAAGAAAAGGGGGGATGATGGTATATGCTCCAAACTTTTCTGCTGGGAGTGAATTGTATCATGCTCTAAGTTAACCGGAAACATGGATTAAGCAGAAAATCTATTTCATTGCTGTTTGGGATTTTTGTCAAATCTGTTGCACTCAATGGA
Organism: Angophora floribunda; assembly: GCA_014182895.1. Taxonomy (NCBI): domain Eukaryota; kingdom Viridiplantae; phylum Streptophyta; class Magnoliopsida; order Myrtales; family Myrtaceae; genus Angophora; species Angophora floribunda. Next base: position 8,978,607 of record CM024707.1, read on the forward strand.
TGAGTTTTGACTGGAAGGGACTGGGTTCATACCAGTTGGCGTAGTTCGATGTAATTCCTGAGTAGCAGACTGTCACCTTGTGGTTCTTTCACGGGTTCACATCTGCTGCTTGTTGCAGGTCCGGTTCATCAGAAGGTCCTGGGGGGTTTTGTTTGGATGATGTCCTTGATTGGGTTGGTTTATGTTAGTCATGCTTTTTATTTATCTTGTAGTCTGCGGATGTGGATGCTGATATGTTCTTTGTTGTGGTCTGATGCTGTGATTATGTTAATATTGCAATAATATGGTTTGGGAGGTCTCTCATCCGCTTAGGGAAATAATAATTCATGGATGTAGTGGTTTGCATGGTAGACTCGAGGTACTTGAATCTAGGAAACTGTGGAATGTGTTGTGATCCTGAAGACTATAAGGGACTTCCCTAATTGGTAAGAGCAAGTGATTTTGCTTGGATTGCACCTTCTGTGGTCAGTTTTTATGTTACAGCGGCTGAAGTTCTTGAAAAGTAATGACTACACCATCAATTGTAGATTCCATGCGCTATCTCCCTTTTATCTGATTTTCATGATACACGACTGGAGGAGCTGTCTTCACGGCCGGTAGCAGTTTTCGAAAATCAGTTCAGTTATTGGTTGGCACTTGGCACTTTTATCGACCACGTGCTACTGGCTATCATCACTACATTAAATCACCTAATTTTTCCGTCTGTTTAATTATCTAGACATTTCTGGTTTGTCTTTTCCAGGATTTAGAATTCGTGCAGGTTCTGTATCTCCTGCTCGTCATAGGAATGCAGAACGTCGCTATAGTCCAGATCTTGATCGTCCACCGCGTGGCCGTGAATTTGTCGGCAGGAGGGAGCCTGGAAGGTTCCGAGACTCTCCTCCCCATTATGGTAGAGGAAGGGGCGGTAGGCCCTATGGCAGGGGTTTTGATGGTCCTGGATTGGGTCCTCGGCCATTCAGAGGTGAAGTCGTAGCTAGAAACAATCCTAATGTGCGACCAAGGGATGGGGATTGGTACTGTGCAGATCCTTCGTAAGTCATGATGCTAAATCTTTCCTAGAACAGCTTTATGTTATTGTCCTTAAGGTTACTTATTTGCTTAAAAAGGATTGTGAGGCAATATTTAGACTGTTTTTCTTATGATTTGTATTTGGAGAAGACTATCTTTACAATCAATTTCAATTTTTTACAATTACCTGCAGTTGATTACAGGACTCAAGTACCAAAGTTTTCATATTCCTGCAACATAGAAATAGAACTCTCTGCTTCAATTTCTTATTCCCAAAGTTCTTGATGCACTATGATCCTGAGAATTTAATCTGATTTTGATCATCAATATGATAGCGTGTTTGCATGAGACACAGCAGGAGAATTCCTAGCTAGTTGTCCCCATTGCACCTCTTCAGCAAACAATTGCCTATATACTTTATGAACTTTGCTGCTCTTATCTTGTGCTTGATATCACCAATCTGACTTTCCTTTGTGTCTAACATCTGATCATCTTTTTTTCTCCTAGATGTGGCAATCTGAACTTTGCGAGGCGAGATAGCTGTAACAACTGCAACAGACCTCGCCCTGGACACAGGGGCAGCCCCAGAAGGGGCTATCTGGCCCCACCACCTCCATATGCTGCTTCGAGGCGTTTTCCTGGGCCTCCATCACATCGTTCACCTCCTAGGTCTTTGAATGGGTACAGGTCTCCGCCTCGTTCATGGGTTCGGGATGGGCCTCGAGATTTTGGCTCAGGTGGTCTACCCCCTCCCAGGCATGAAGTTGGGTTCTCTGATGATTACATGCGAAGGGAACATGTGGACTATCCAGAAGATGATTATAGGGGAAGGAGCAGGTTTGACAGACCAATGCCGACTGACTGGGCCCACAGAGACCGTGGAAGGGATAGCTTTGTAAGCGAAGGAAAAAACTTTGATAGGCGACCGCTATCACCACCTCCGCACCCACCACCACTTCCCGCGAGTCATGACCGATGGGCACGCGACATCAGGGAGAGGAGCCGTTCGCCTATTAGGGGTGCCCTCCCACAAAAAGATTATCGTCGAGATCTCTACATGGAGAGGGGACGAGATGACCGCCATGGCCTCGGTAGAGGGAGGATTGGTGATCCTTATTAGCTGAGGCCTGATTTGCTGCTATCAGTGCGATTTTTGCAGGCTTTGAGGTAATTGTGTAAAGGATGCTGAAGGTTGTAGGGATGGTGGAGCTAGGATTGTGCGGTTTGCGATGGAGCATTTATGGTTTCGTAGGGCCAGTGTGTATGTTATACAATTGTTTGTGTGGTCTGCTTCTCCGTGACTGGTTAATCAAATGGAACTTGCAGCGATGTTTGTATCCAGCGACAGGTTACTTGGAGATGCTTCATGGTTTCTTATCAGGTGAATGCTCCTATCTTTACAGTGCCTATCCAGCGTATGAATGAAGGTGAATAATTCGAGCAATCAAGTTAGAGCAGCTTTGTGTCGGAAAGTTGACTCCAACTTTTGAATTGCTGAGCTGGTTATCTCTTGGTGATTGGATACGGATTATCTGCACATTTTGATTCGGTAGGAGTGAGGCCGGAATGGAATTGCAATTCCTCCCTTCCCCATCTCCTATGTCAGGCGGGTACTTTCGAACAGGGATTGTTCATTCTTTTCACAAGAGGAATGGTCATTTTGGGCGCGAGGAGTTGGAAAAAAGCTCGTCCCTTCGCAGAGATCCATCGAGATAGGATTTGAGTGGAGTGACTAGAACATGAGATTGCCTTCCTACTTCGCGGCATAAATTCAAATGGGACACACCGTCTTCCTCCCGATGACTGGACGGATGGAGTTGGGTTCTCAGATCGTAATTTGATTAGTCAAATTGAATCCGAACGGATTACCAAATCCGAAAGGTCTTTGAAGTGAACCTTTATTTTCTTTGTTTACCAAATATTTCCAAGGTCGAAGCAAAATCTCATAAGCTAAGTTTCTAATTACGAAAGTTCAACGAATGGATAATCATCTAATTATAATGAAAAGCGGGGCTAATTTCTTTGGACCGCACGTTAGTAACATAAATATTCACAAATTCACCGAGCATTTCATTCACTCGATCGGTTGAAAGCCGAGCAATGCTCTTCGCAAGTATAACCCTCACGTGTGAAGCACGGGCTTCGATGGGATTTTGAATAATAGGAGATGAAGGGAGTTGACTCGGGGTAAAAACTCGGCGCTAAAAACAACACTCATTTAACAAGGGCGTGATTTGAGATTTCGAGTCTACATTACGTGAGGGGGTGGATTCAAGATGAAATCAGTTTCACTGAGGTCATTTCGTGATTCTTACTATTTCGAGAGGTCATCTTCGAATTAACTCTCATATCATATGCTTGCTATGTCTTATTATTTACTGCCTTTGGTCAAAGCCAAGCAATGTTCTTCATAGGTATAACTCTTGCATGTGAAGCACATGCCTTGACGGGAAATCGGATAATAGTAGATGATAGGAGATAGCTTGGGCGTATGCCTTTACGGGAAATCGGATAATAGTAGATGATAGGAGATAGCTTGGGCAAGACGACGACATGGGTGCAATTTGAGATTTCGCCTCTATATTATGTGGGGCGATTCGAGAAGGAACTGTTTCACTGGGGTCATTTCGTGATTCTTGATATCTCCATAGGCCATTTTCGAATTAACTTTCGGATCGGACCTTACTGTTTTACCCCCCAGTCAACAATTTGCTTCGGCAATTCCACATTTAGCGCCAAAATTTATTTTCCTTATTTATTTTGTTTTATTCTTCCCGGTTTTTCTCTTCTAACTGGGAGGAGAGGGGGAGAAAATAACAGGCGCACGAACGGGGAGGGGGCTCAGCCAATGAGGCCCCGCCGCGTGGGCGCGATCCGAGCCCAACCATCGATCTCGAGAAGGGTTTTCGATCGTCGCTCTCATTCAGTGCCCCAGCCCGGTGATCGCACGGTCGACGACCGGGGCCTGCGGTACCCTCCTATGAATTTCGACCGTCGATCCACCCCATCCCGCTGCCGCCCGTCGGATGAGCCCTCCCCCCGCATCGGGCCGTCCAATAAATCCCAAAAATTGAAATTTCAAAACCTCGGGAGAGAGAGGGAGGAGGGGAAGGAAACGAAGAAGAAGAAGAAGAACAACACCACCAGCACCAACACACACCCAAAAAAAAAAAAAAAAAAAAAGCCTCGCCCTTTTTCAATTTTTCCTCGCAATTCCGTTCGACCGAAGAAGAAGGGGAAGAGATAGATTCTCGAGCTCTGCTCTGCGCAATTCTGATCTCCGTTCGTCGGCTCGCGAGCTGCCGATCACACCCTCCCCTCTCTCTCTCGTCGCTGCTCGGGGGTGTGAATCTCGAGCTCGGCGGCGAGCTCGGCGGCGCCGGGAATTTGAATTCTCGGAGGCGCTTCGGTCCGGTCTCCGAGCTTGGAGCTGAAGCCTTCTGAATTCGTCCTGATTGGGAGCGAATCGGGTTCGTGGATTTCGTGAGGTGGAGAGATTTGATGGGAGAAGGCGAGGCGGGAGAATCGTCGTCTCCGAAGAGGCAGCAGCAATCGGACGCGGGAGGGAGCTCCGCGGCGGCGGAGAGTAACGGCACGGGGAAGAGATTGGCGGCGAGGCAGCTGGATTTCACACGGGGCGGAGGAGGTGGAGGTGGAGGTGGCGGTGGCGGCGGCGGTGGCGGGGAGAGGGAGAGCGCGGTGTTGCCGGAGCATCCGCAGCCGCAAGCCGTTTCTCAGGCGGCGGCGGGGCCGGCGGGGGCGTCGCAGGTGGTGGCGCTGCCGGTGGCGCCTCTGCAGGCTTCTCATCCTGCAGTGAGGTTGGTGCGCAGTTTGTTTCTTGGTGATTTTCTGTGTGCGCTTCTTCTTCTTCTTTCCTTTTCCCCCCTCTGGAAACTTTTTGTTTTTTCTTTTTTGAGGAAACTTTCTGGTTTCAAGGGGCTGTGGAAGAATCAAGAGGGAACGATTGGTCACTTTGATGTTTGGTAGTGAATGCAATTGGTTAGTTGCAGCATTGAGCTAGTCAATTGATAAATGAAGAGTGTTCTGGATCCTAATTTAAATGAAGGAATGGAGGAAGGAAGTTTTGAACACACAGACTCTCTGTCTCTCGTGGTTTTATTCTTCCTGCGTCCAATGTCTGCTTCACCTTCTCAGCTCTTTCTTATCCTCAGTATCTGCGTCTTCTACATTGTTATTTTCATGTTCGATAGAGGTATTTCAGCCTGACGATGGAGGAAAGGTTTGCTTAGGATTTTGAATTGTTGATATTTTTTCATTGACTTCTGGTATATATTTTCTTTTTGGGAACTTGTGGGAAATCTAACATTGTTGGATTGTCATTGTTGTTGGTAAAAGGTTCTTTCTTTCCTGTAAAGGCTATGAGATTTCAACTCATTCGCTCCATTTATCTTCATCTTCCCATAACTACATCCATCTTCTCTGCATTAGGATAGTTTAATGCTTCAAAAGAATGTCTAGCCCCCAGGGACAAGTTTTGTTCACTAACATTTGGTTGCAATTACAAACTTATTAGTGCAATTGGGCTCTAACTTTCCTTTTGTGCCTAAAGTTTTCATGTTAAAGAGACATTCAAAGGGCTAAAAGAGTGTATTGTACTTGTCATTGCATCACTCCTTTGGCAATTGTCAGAAAATAACACCATGTTAAATAGGGAGCTTATTGAATTTTTGATGTTGTAGGGGTCTGAAATGTCAACGCAGAATATTTTCCTCCCATGTTATGAACTTAAAGAGTTACCTTATCAGTGTAAAAGTATACTTATGATGGCATTGACTCTAATAATTTCTTTCTAATATATTATTTTTATTCTGTAGGGTGGAACTCCAATTAATTTAGATTTTTGATAATGGAACTTCTCTCTCTTTTCATGATGGAAATTCTCTCTTTTTATCTCCATTGAATATTTGTTTGATATGTCGGTTCTCAGAACCTTCACTGGGGTCTTGCAGTGTTAAACTTCATTACATGCTAAGTTCTCTATAAATTGCTCGATCACAAGCCAGCAGAATATGGCTTCGTTCTTTTTCGATGATTTGACTACTGCATTTGTACTGTCTTTTGCCTGTTATGATCCGTCAAACATCTGCTTTTGTGCTGATGCTATTTAAAGTTGTAATTCTTTTGGTGCTACACTGACAAGACATGGTTTTACTGAGAATATTTATTGAGCTAATTTGATATATATGTTCTTTGCCTTTGCATTATAGGAAAATGGAATCTCCAAAGGCGAGACCAAGACCCAATGTGGAAGTGAAGGAGGGCACTCCAAAGAAGCAAAAGCAGTGCAACTGTAAACACTCACGTTGCTTGAAGCTGTAAGTACATTTCTGCATGAACGGAATGGTCATTTTAGTGACTATGTACTGATAGAACTCACTTGGCTTTTGCCTTTGGCAACTGAAATTCTATCTTTATGTACTAGTGGGACCTTACCAGCTTGTTTGGCACCATCATCCATTATCTTGAAATCATCCTTTATTTTTCCCTCTCCATGAGATAGCACATTTTCTCCTATTAACTTTTCTGTATTATTGAGGGTCCGTATCATAAGTGATTAAATTTGTTGCTGCTTAAATATTAACTGATGTATTTTAGCTATGAGTCCATGTAAAAAAAGAATATCCTGCAGAAAAGGAGCTTCTGATATACGCCTGTTTGACATTCAAAGCGAATCTATGCTGTTCATCTCAGAAGTTTCACTTTTGCATGGTTTAAGAAGTACCTGAACTCTTTGCAGAAGCTGCTTGCAGGCTTAGTTAAGCATCAATTAGGTATAGGCTGTGTGCCAGCAGAATATGCTAATGTGGGATGTGTTCTTCAGGATAAACAACACAATGGAACTTTAAAATACTTTTCTAGTTCATTGCTTTGATAGGAAAGGTATGCAGACATGCTAGTAGATCTTTTTAAGTATCTTTGATGGAAAGTATGTTGATTTGATTCAGCTTTTAGAGTCTATTATTCAACATAGGCCAAAGGGATAGAGGGAAGACTCCTACATTTTGACTATACTCTTTGTCTGTGTTAATGCTGATTGATGGTGTTGTTTGCTTATACTATGGCATAGTTTTTATCATTAGATGCTCACATTAGGCATCGCTCAATGGCCCATTTCATTCTCAAATTTTCATGATGTAGTTATTAATTCCCAATATAAATTCTTTTCTTTGAAAAATTCCTAATTAGGTGCAAGTTTAGTGTTGAATGAAAATTTGCACATAATGACTCCAGGCCATATTTGGTACATAAAATGGAGGTCATAATGGAATCAAGATACTGGCTTTCATTCCTTTCCTTAGGTTTGGGGAGCATGTTTTCATTGGCATGGGTGTTCCCATTGGAATACCCATTTTGCACTGATTCACACGAGGAAGGAATTCCAATTCCTTTCCCCTCATTAAAACATATGTTATGTTTTTTTCCAGGCGTACCCTTTCTTCTTCTCTCATGCTACTTCTTAAGGAAATATATAACATTTGACTTTAATCCCCTTCTGGATCCCCACATTCTTTTACACAACCAAACATGAGAATATGAACAGTGGTTCCATTTATTGCTTCATTTGGTTTCTGTTAGAATATATAAATAAACCACGCCGTCATCTAACAGTTTAAGTTTTTAGAACAGTCGGTGGTGGTCCCATAAAATCTTACATGGTATCAGAGCAGGAGGTCCTGAGTTCAAATCTTACCAGGCTCCATTTGCCTCCTTAATTAAATTTCCACGCTTAGTACTAGGCAAAAGACCATATTAAGCGTGAGGGGGAGTGTTAGAATATATAAATAAACCACGCCGTAATCTAACAGCTTAAGCTTTTAGAACAGTCGGTGGTGGTCCCATAAAATCTTACAGTTTCCATTTCCTTTCCTTTCTTCTTGCCAAACATGCCATTAGAGTAGGGTAAACTTCTTAGTCTTGTGCAGTGGTAAGGATTGGTTTGCATGGTGAACAGGAGTGTCTTTCTGAATATTTATAATATGATGAGGAATTTAGATGATTGTCTCCAGATCAGACCTCTCAAAATGTGATCTAGGTTTGGTAGATATATTGCGAAATACAATAATATACTGTGTAATCCATATCCTGGATCTGTTAATAACCAAGTCTTCCAGATAATGATGGTGAGAATCTATTTGAGGATCACTGTTTGTGCAAAATGAAAATTTTTGGTTTTACTCAGAAAAAGAATGGATTTTAAGGTCGCCAGACGGAATGTAAAGTCACTGGTATGTATAGTCCAAACATGTTGTATTTATTGTAGGATAATTACCCTGGCACTGTCAAAACAAGTTGTGCAAAATGCAATATTTTGGTCTTTATTCAGAAAAAGAACGATTCTTAGGTCACCAAAGAGAGTGTAAAGTTGTTTGTAAGTGCAGTCAAAACATGTTTTTGTATTTATTAAAGCATAAATTACTTTGACATTGCTTGTGTTTTGACGAAATTGCAGTGTTTTCAAAATTACTCTGACACCCCTTGTTATCTTATGTTTGGTTCACCAATTTACCTAGATAAATGCTGTCAGATTAAATTTTTAAAACACAGGGTAGCCCTGCAACTTCTCAAAAATCAGGGTGGTAGAATAATTACCTTGATTAAAAGCAGTATTGTTGATTTGCGGAAAACCATACACAGTCATATATGAAAGGCTTCTAAATGCTAAGCAATTTATGCTGTTTTCCTCTGATGCTAGAATAAGATTCTGTTATACCAGACTCAGATCTGTGCACACTGGCATTTTCAGAGTTGTGTCCCTATCAAGATTAGGTTCCATAACATTTTTGAATTCTGTTACTGGAAGAGTTTTCCGTAGTTTGACTTTATGTCACCAACCTTTTATGCAAGCTATGCAGGGGTGATAATTAAAATGTGGAGTGTGGACATTAGATAATGAGAAATATATGATTGGCTGTTAAATTTCCAAAATATATAGGACATATCTTTAGAGTGTGCATTGATTCTTTGTGCCACCACTGGTGGTAATTGCCATTATTAATGCCAGTAGACACTTATTAAAGCAATCAACTTTAAGTTAATCTCTTCTTTTCAAAATCCCCATAAATGCTTTGTCCTTTTTGATTTCTAGGTCATTATTATATTCTTTTAGGTACTTTGCATGATGAACCATGCTTGGCCTTCTGTTATACTTATGAGTTAGATTATCTTGAGCCTTAAGGCGTTACCACACTGTTGTTTTATTGTCTTAATTCAATTCTTTTATTTTGTGGTTGAATTTGAATTTTCAGTTGACCGAATATCCTCTAAGTTATATGGTCTTGATCTCACTTTTTGCTCAGTTACTGTGAATGCTTTGCATCTGGTATATACTGTGATAAGTGCAACTGCTCAAACTGTCACAACAATGAAGAAAACGAAGCTGCAAGACGAGAAGCTGTTGAAGCTACCCTAGAACGTAATCCAAATGCATTTAGACCTAAAATTGCAAGCAGTCCTCATGGAGCAAGGGACAGAAGGGTGGGTACTTTCTATTAGCTAAAACTTCCTTTTGAAACTGGTTTTTAAATATATCCTCTTTTATCTTTCATCATTCTCTCCTCCTCATACACTAATAGCATGGTTAGATCCTTTTGCTGCTTGTGATGTGTGTCAACTCAAAGAAACTAATTGGAGAAATCATAGCTTCTATTTTGTAGTTAAAGTTAAACACATGATTGATATATCTACCCATTTTAGTTATATCACAGCCTTTTCCTTTTGTTGAAGCAGCGTTAAGAATAATCTTTTGGTCCTTATTATCTTATTGTGGCTATCACATTATACCCTATGCTGATTTTGGTAGTTTAGCTTGTCAATTAGCCTAAAACTTTTGGAGGAAAAATGAGAACGAACTTTACCTTCTTGTGAGTTTTGATGTTGATCTTCACCAAAATAGATGTTATGACTCAAACCTATGTTGGATAACTGGTTTGTGGCTTTAAATGATACTGCGAAGACTGACTATAGACTGATAATCACTTCTGTTAAATTGTTATCTCATATTGCACGTTTATGGGGTTTGTCTGCAAAGTTCCCTAAGGTTTACTTATTGTAAAGGGACTTAGCTGTCTAAGATTGTCGTCTTTTGGTGTATGATTGAGAAAAGGTGCGGAAGAAATAGGATACTTTTTTGTTGCTCGTTGGAGCATAACTACATGTCTCTCCTTTTGTAATTGTCAATATTTTGTACTACTTCTGGCTGTTGATGACAAACGCATGGAATCGTTTCAAATTAATGTAGGAGGATGTCGGGGCCTTGGGGAAGCACAATAAGGGCTGCCACTGCAAGAAATCAGGCTGCCTGAAAAAGTACTGTGAGTGCTTCCAAGCCAACATCCTTTGCTCAGAAAATTGTAGATGCATGGACTGCAAGAATTTTGAAGGAAGTGAAGAGAGACAGGCTCTATTCCATGGGGACCATGCCAACAACATGGCATATATTCAGCAGGCTGCAAATGCTGCCATCACGGGAGCAGTTGGATCATCTGGTTTTGCATCCCCACCTTTGTCTAAAAAAAAGAAAGGTCAGGAACTCTTCTTTGGTTCAAACTCGACTGCCAAGGATCCATCCATTCAAAGACTTGGGCAATTTTCACAGGTAAACTTGATCAGTTGATCTTATGTTATACTTCGGTGTTGATTGACTAGGTAGACATCAGCTAATATGTTATGCCCTGTCACTTATCTTCTGAAATTATCCAAGAAACTACAGATGTTTTTTAAGTCTGAGAACTTGACCTTCTACTTCAGTGTAAACTTTTTTGCAGCTCTATCTAGGTGTGTATTGACTGTATGTTTTATGTTCATGGCAGTCAAACCATACAAAAGCCTCCACACCTTTCTCCTTGTCATCTACACCTGTTGCCCATGGTGGTAGCAATACATTGTCGGCTCCTTCAAAATGTACATACAGGTAGATATTGTTTTTGTATCTCTTTAATCAAGTGAAACCTACATTCTTACAAAAGGTGCATCTTTGTCCTCATTGAAGGTCCCTGTTAGCAGATATCATTCAACCACAGGATGTAAAAGAGCTTTGCTCTGTTCTAGTGGTGTTATCAGGCGAAGTTGCCAAGACACTTGCAGGTATACATTGATGACTGATCCATCCACGAATGAGCTGAAAATTGCCTTTGATGTTACTTTGGCTAGTTCAGCCACTTAATGGAAGAGGTGCAAATAGTTGGTAGTGGGGTCATTTTGCGGTCTCATTAATGAATGTTAAAACCATGGCTGAGGGAGAAATTTTGACTTATAATCTGTTTCAATTTAATCTGTGAAGCCATCACTTTGTGCCTTCCTGCCTGATTCAGTACAGAGAGTGCACATTGATCACAGTGTATACTTGTCTCCGAATGGAAAAGTTTCAGCGTCCGCGGCTTTCTATGTTGCCTGCTTGTTCTTTTTCTACACTCTCAGTTTCATTGGAATAAATACATTTTTTAGCAAAATGTAGCTAGAGTTTTGCAATTGTGTCTTGATGGTATGTCATCATTCTCTAACTTGCTCATACCCTATACATATTTAATCTCCCTTACACTTCATGGGCCTATGTGCAATCTATCTTCCTTTCATCTCACTGTGTCCATGACTACCACCACCACAAGCCTGAACCACTCTCACTTGTGGTTGCTGATGATGTTTAGGAGCTGTAAGCCAAAGTGAAAGTGAAGTGTCATTTCACTGTTTCAGTATCAGAAAGTGAACATGTGAGAGTTATTAATTGTTGCAGGAAACCAAATAGGAAAGAAACTTTTGGGATACATCCAAGAAGCTTTTGTTATCGCGCACTGAATTGAAGCAATAAGGCTGTGGCCTAGTGATGGTGCAATGAGCATTTTGTCTCCTACCCATCCTATGATACCCTGACATTATATGAGAAGTCTTCAGACTGTGAGAATGGGACTTCTATGCATTGGTGTCTCATCCACAATGTGATAGCTGGAAAAGAGCTCAGTTTTAACCTTGAATAGATATTCGTGTGCTCGAATTATTAGGAAGAGGGGGCTGGGGTTTGGTGACAACCTTGTCATATCTATTAGCTTTTAAGGGAGTTCTTTGTGGATTTTCCTTTTAGGAGACTGAACCAAAATGATAACCAAAGATTTATTGAAATGTATACACAAATTTGGATGATTCGTATTGATGCACTTCAATCTTCATCCTCTAAATTTCATGCTTGGTCATAGCTGATGACTTTCTCCTCTTGTTATAGTGAGGTTGCTGCTTTTACTATTACTAGCTTCGGAGCTGGAGTTTCACTTTTCATGCATTTGTGAGCTTAGAACAGCGAAGGGTTTCGACTTTAGATTATCTGCCTTATTTTTGCAATAGTTTCTTATTCCTGGTGCGGTCAATCTCCTTTGAGTTGCTTTTCTCTTCTTCAGCAACTGAAATGGGCAGGTTTCTTTCATATTGTATTTTGTTCCAGCTTCATTACCTGGCTTGTCATTGTTTTTTGGTAACTCTGTTTCAGTACAACTAGTAGTTCCAGTAAAAACAAATTCCGTTGCTTGGAAATGAAGTAGTCAGCTTCTGTGACTGCTAACTATCGATGTTAATTTTTTTGCCGCTGTAATCATTGAACTTATCCTTCTGATTGGTACTGTCTGTGTGCTTGTTGTGTTCGTAAACCAATAGAAAATCGAAGGATCGCTGTTACTGATTTATGGTCAATGTTCTTGCTCAGAAGAAAAGAATGCAAAAGAAAAGCAGGTGGCAGATCAGACAGAAGCTTCTCTTGCTTCATCGACACAAGATAGGACTCACAGCCTGAAGGATCCCGATGGGAAAACAGCAGCTGACAATTGTTCGAGCTCAAGCCAGGTTGATAAAAGTGGTCATGAGGAATCAGTCTCAGACAGTGCCGATGCACCAAATGGAAGACCCATGTCTCCTGGAACTTTGGCTTTGATGTGTGATGAACAAGACACAATGTTCATGGCAGCTACTTCCCCTAGTGGGTTGATGGGCCACGACTGCAATTCATCTTCACAGGTTTCTCACGGACAAGGAATAACAGAAGTCTACGCGGAGCAGGAAAGGATTGTCCTGGCGAAAGTGCGAGATTGTCTAAATAAGCTCATCACTTTCGGAGAAATAAAAGGTAAGTTTGAATAACCTTAACTCAAATCCGCTCTCCTACTTAAGAAAAGTAGACAAGAAAGAGGAAAGAGTTTATAACCCTGATGCGTGAGTTATCCCTTCTGCATAGTACATCTTGCAGAATGTTGATTGATATTTTTGACCAAGTTAAAAACTTGAAAGTTGAGGTTGTCCTTTCTGCAATGTACACAATCTGGTGTGATTGTTTCAATATGAAGTAGCATAGTCAAGCATTTTGAAATGTGACTGCCAAATAGTTTTCAAATAACAAGCTGGAACATCACCCTGAAGTTAGAAGTAAGGCATTTTTTCATAGTTGAACCAGCTAAACCTACATCACTCCGCTTCTCAATAGAAAAGTGGGTTGCAGTATTTGACATAGGAGTTGCACATATATCGTGAGATGCCATAGTTCTACAGCATGATATTGAGGAAATTGCCTTGGAGCATTTCACATATCTATCAAAATAATGGAACTGCATGTCCTTCTGTTTCTTTGTCCTTGCTAATCCTTAGTTAAATACCCGATATTCTGATGCTGGATGTTTGACAATCCATTAGTGTGTTTGTATGAAGCTTCCTGTTTGGTAATTTGATAGAGTACCCTTCTCATTATTAGATTCTCATAGTGATTATTTTCGCGACAGAAACCAAGTATTCCTCGTTAGCCAGAACTGAATCAGGACCTCAAAAGGACCCTGTCTGTAACGGAGCTGCGAATGGAAAAATCGAAACGGGACATCAACCATGGTTGGAAAGCAATAGCATCGCCAGAACTGATGTTCCACCGCCTTTATCAACTCAGGTGGTTTCCACAGCAGTTAGCACTTCTCGTGCAGACAATTCCAAAATGTCACGTGCTCTTGAGAATGGGTCTATCCAACCAAAGGTTGAACAGATTTGAAGCAAGTTTTAAGCAAAAGAGTTTTGTAATGAGCGAGCAAGGATAGCTATGGCATCAATATACAACTAAACATAGTGCACAGATGTATGTCCTAGCAAAGCAGATGGAACACAAGCAATGGAGAAGTTCCCCGCAGGCTCTCGTGCGGTGCTGACATGATTCCATTATGGTTTACCGCAGCCATATTATTTCACTTGATTTTAGTGTTTTGAGTTTTGATTTGATTTGTAAGATTAGGCTTGAGAATGCGCCTGAAGATGCACAGGATATCACCATGTTGTACGTGCTGAGGCGACATGACTTGTACCCTCGGATGTAAAGATATACTCGATTATTTAACTGAGATAGAGTAATTTGATGATTTTCCTATACTGTATCTCGAAGAGAGAAATGGAATGAAGTTAACCGTGTACCCATTTTTTGGGTTGAATAGTTAAACTTTCAATACGTCTGACCTGATTTTTAGTTTTAATCTCTCTCTCCCTTTGATGGAACCTTATGATAGGAAGGCTCCATCTGTTTTGCAGAAAGATAACTGTGAGAAAATGGTAGATTATTTGTAAAAGGCTCAATGCTTAAATTCTGGAAAGTGAATTTAATTTTGACAGAGCAGCTATTGTTTCTCCATGTACACCTATTATCACTGGGCCGTTGCCATCCGCTGTTGACGGCAGGTCGTTTTCAGGATCAACAGTAACACAGATAATTAGCAGTACGGTCACTGATTGTTGGTGACACCTAATTTTCAGAAAGTTCTCGACAAGGTGCCATGGTATTCAGCACGGCAGCTTGGGGTTTTGAGGAGTTAGGTCTAGGTCATGGAAGCAATTCCAGCGGAGAGCGAACGATGGATACATGCGAGTCGCAACGTGTACACTCCAGCACTGATAATTTATATCATGTAAATTATTTACAGCAGAACATTTTCATTCAAAAGAGATAATCGCATTCAGAATTAAAAATACTGGTCATGACTTACGTATTCCATTTTAAATTGCTTCTTTCGTTAAGAAACGTCTACAGATCAATGCTGCTCAACTCCATCATTAGCTACCAACAGACGAGCTTTTCAGACGTCTTCATCGAATATTGCAGACCACGAAAATTTTCTCCCCTAACAAGTGGACGACCACAAGTAGAAAGAAACCCCAAATTAAATATCTAAATGCTCGTATTGGTCAATCCGTTGCCATGCCGTATCTATATAGCAAAACAATGATGTTCTGCTTGCAATTCGCTTAAGTCAAAATAGTAAAACGGCCTGCTTACTGATAGCCGTTTGCCTTTGCCTTTTTATCATCACACTGTCTAGCTTGCAAACTTTTTAACATCCCTTCCGAATGTCAGCACTGTCAATTACTAACTGGCAATAGATGCTGTAAAATGGCTTACATTTAGCATTGCCTAATTGATTGAAAAAGATAAGTCCATGTCGTCACAGGAAATTGCCATCTCCACAAGTGACGCATTTTACAACGTAAATTACCAGATGGAAGCTTGAAAATGCTTGTGGCATAGCTTATTTTCGGCAAGCAAACCCCTTATTCTTTGATTGGTGCAGCGGAGGAAAGCATGGAAAGGTAAACTCCTAGAGTCGTGACTTTGAATGTGAAGAGGATGACACAGGCACACTCTGCATGATGAAAGGAAATTCCATGAGAGAGCTTAATTCGCAAAGGCATCCAGGCGGGCAGAGACTGGCAAGTACGGGCTAAAGATATGTTAAATTAGTGCATTAAGCCAGAAAGGGGGGAAAAAAAAGGAGGGCGGAAGGGAATGAATAGTTTTCCTCGGCCGAAATGTTTATAATTATGCTAACTTTGGGTACCAACACTTTGTAACGTCTCTCAACATGCTAAATGTTTAATTCACTCTGAAAACATGTCACTTGTGTAGCTAAATTTTGTATCAGTTTTGGTTCTCTGTACTTTGTGTTTGGATCTTATGGGGGTCATGCCCACCTTTGCCAGCCCAAAATGTTCACCAGCAAAGAAACAGAAGATCAAAATGAGCAAGCATGAGATTGAGTAGCAGTCTGGTAAACATAGGTCTGATTTCTGGGAGGTCAGTAAGGTGATTACTATGATTACAGGTTTTCTGAGACATGAGGGGAAAAAAAAGGATAGTTACCAGTGGGATGCCTTTCATGGCTCTTTCTTCCAAAAACCTTGATGGTTGGTAGAAGTTACCATATAATTCTGACCACTTCTTGAGACTTTTGTATATGTGATTTGGTCCGACTGCATCGCCCCAAAAGACAAGACCACCACTACAATGGAAGAAACGAGAAGGTTAGCAAGATGGTGGTGCCAATATGTAAAGGAATATAAGAAATTAAGAATCAATCTCGTGCTAAATATATCAAGCCTCCTCCTATATGAGTCCATCAAGACAACAAAACCAGGATATCAAGGATAAATTAGAAGTCCTATAAAAGAACTAGTGCATAAAGCTCCCCACACTGGGGGCATTTGAGAAGAGGCTGCATCCATGACTTAACCCTGTGACCTTAGGCCACAATGGGATGGGTGGATGTACGCTTATTTCTTCCATGCATTGCTATAGTGAAAAATCCTTGCATTACTATATGATGTAGGAGAATAGACCGACAGAGCCACTCAAAATTATTGGAAGCCCATGGTCTCCTTCAGGCAAAAGAGCAATATGGCCAATAAAAATGCATAACCCAACACGGTCCACCACTTGACACACTCAACTAAAACAGAGCATTAATAGTGACAAAATTCATATGAACGAGGAGCAAAATGGCGTAACAAAATGGTAAATTAATTTACATATTTGCAAAGGAATAAGAATAACTGCAGATTAGCTCACCGGAATGATGGGAAACTCATCCCAAGGACTGAGGCAATGTCAAGGTCTGATGCTCGTATTACCACTTCTTCAGCCAAAACACGACACGCCTCATTCACCACAGGAAATAATATCATCTCCACAATTTCTTGTTCAGAAACAGAGAGAGGCTGTGAACATCAAAGAAATTTAAAGGAATTGTAAGGTCTTGTCAATTTTGCAGAGATCTGAGCTAAGTTAAATAGAATCAGTAGGTCCATATGATGAATATACACAACTTAACAGAAGAAGAATGAAGGTACCTTTCCACTGGGCATGATATTGGCAATCCTTCTAGACTCCTCAATAATAGGTTGCACAGATGGGTCAGGTACTGGCTTGTGCCCCTTTTCATAGATATAATATCCCTTTCCATTGTTCTTCCCTAATTACCAGAGTTCGTTCAAAGTACATTTAACAGATGAAAAAGAAGCAATCATTGATAAGAAAAGACATTGATAAGGATCATCCTCATTACCATTTCGACCACTTCTGATCAAAAGATCAAGCAGAGGAGACTTATATGTCCGGCCTGGAAAAGCGTCAGCAAATACTTTCCCAACTGCCATGCCCACACCATATCCGGCTACGTCCTGAAGCCTGCAATTATAAGCATGTTAAAAGAGATCATCATATCAAGAACCCAGAACTCATTCATGGCTTCGAGAATGAATGCTTTATTTACAAGTTCAAATGATAAATGAACTTATCAAAAGCCATAGGTTCCGATAGATTGGCGGGTAACAACTTGAGAGGTTAAGAGGCTAAGCAACAAGGTCACAAGACCACGTTATTGCATTTATTTTTTGCATGTGCATCCCAATAAGTCATAGATCCTCCCATCAGAACAAGGACTTTATGATCTTCTCTGTATCCTCTTGTTGCTCACATTCATAAACGATTCTAAATTTCACATACTCCTTCAGTCAAACTTTTGGAAGTAGCTTCCTTAGATTTTTGCTAACCAAAGAATAAGAAAACTAGGTAGCCAACTAGGCTCATCATAATTACATTCTCAGACAATTGATTCTCCATGGACCAATTCCTTTGGAGAAACACGTCTTAGGTACATGTTGCCCGGTCTAATTCGAGGATTAATGGAGTTATTACACCTAAGCAGTAATTAAGCAATAAAACTGAAAAGAAAGGAGAGCCAACTGTTCAAGCAATTTTTCTGCTCTACCTCTCTGGTCCAAGCTACATCAAATCATCACCATATGCATCCCTAAAACAAGAAGAATTTGCAGGAACCTTAATTTTCTTGAACATTTCCAAATCCATGCATGCACCAAACGCATGTATATTTTATGACATTGGGTGTCCAGGCTTCTCAGACCAAACGACCTCAATCTATCTCTAAAAGCTAATATCCTCAACAAATCACATTTGATCAAGTGAAAAGCATATCCATGACAAGCTGCAATGCAGAGGGGAAGATAATTACTGGAAAGGACCAAGAGGGAAGCCAAAGTTGACAATTGCGCTGTCAATCCTGAAGGGGTCCACACCTAGACTGACCAACAGATGTGCACCTTGGGAATATGGGAAGAATGCCCGGTTTACTGCAAAACCAGCACAGTTGCCCACCACAACTGGAACCTTCTTTATGATTTTCCCAACTGTTATAAGATCAAGAATCACTTGTGCAGAAGTCCTCTCTGTGCGTACAATCTCCAATAGGGACATTATATGAGCAGGACTGTTTCCAGAGTTTTCCATCAAAAAGAAAGAGTCAACTTAGTAAACCAGAACAAAAGGGCAAAGACTGTTATACTAAAGCAAGGTAGCATGGGATCTATATAGGTCATCTCGATCAAACAAAGAACCCACATTCTTCATAACAATATACTGAAAAGGTGAAGATCAGGTATAATTACAGAAGAGCTGGAAGGGTAAGAAAAATCAAATCTCACCCATCAAAATGCATAATGTGCCACAAAGAATCAAACAGCAAGAAAACTTTGCAAATTTAACATCAAGTTTAAGAGGGAGGGCTCCATGGCATCCAAAGACATCATATATCCAAATGTGGGGCAACATTTAGAGGGCCACTGAAAGCAATGTGCCACCACTGCTGACTCTTGATTCAAAGAAAAAACAGAAAATGAGATGTCTGACGTAGTAATACGTGCTATGCTACAGATCCTGATCATACACACACACAATGGTCATTACTAACCCAGCCTTCGGCCTTTTTTCTCGCTCAAATTGTGCCAAAACGTGGAAAATATTTGAAAGAGACATATATGTGTGGACAGACACAGAGTAGACTCATCAGACAGATCATTGAGAAAATTATCGACAAGACAAGATTGATCAGACCAGATATGAAAGGAAAAAGTGACACCTTTCACAGAGTGAAAGGGATGAATAATGCTGCAGTTGCATTGTCAATTGGAATGACAAGAAATAAAATCACATGCCTATCAGTTTACATAAAATCAGGTCAAATAATCCTAACTACACAACCACAAATTCCAGACCCCACATTGAGCATGGCTATTCTGCACCAAGGATGAGAAAGAGCGATACTTTATTCATCTATGTTGTAAAGGAAAAGAAAATAAGTTAAATAACCTGAAAAAATGAGCACCCACTATCCGATCTTGAGAGCTGGTTCTTTCTCCAATTATATTAAGATCAATCGAAGAAGTGTTTGTAGCTAGTATGCAATGGGGAGGACATATCTTCTCGATTTCGCTAAAAATTGCTTGTTTCAATGAAATGTTCTCAATCACAGCCTGCAAAGGGGACTTCCATCAGTTGAGTAGTACATACCATGCGCATATGAGTCTTGAAGATTTCTCATGGCCTCTATTCAATAGAACACACAAGCTACTTGGTGCCATTTTCCATAGTGAAAGAATTGTACAATCAGATCTGCAAAGCAGAAATCTTAAGCAGAATACTTGCAATCTACCTCTATCACCATGTCCACGTCTTTAAAATCTGCATAATCGAGAACACCTTTAAGCATTGACAAAGCCTTTTCCGCATTACCCTGTGTTAGTTTTCCCCTCACTACAAGGCCTCGAACATTAGCTGCAAAGGAGAAGTTGCAGAAAAATAAGTGAGAAGTCAAGCTTATTGCAAATAACAGCATCACGGACAAAATCACTATTTCATAATCAGCAAAGGTGTTTGGTTATATATGTTGGGTTATTTACCCAACATAAATAGAATATCCTAAGGTCTTATATTACGAATCATAGACAATATCAAATAATACTTTAATTTGAACTTGTCCTGCATGGAGCGACCTACCTAGTACTATCAACAGCTTAAAAATACTGGATACCTTAATAGTAGCTACTAAATATCAAATTATAAGTAAAATCTTGGTAATTTCCTCAGTCATGGTAAAAAGTAACAAACGGAAATTTTTTTTGTTCATCACTACTATGGTCCAATGATAAATGAGGAAATGGTGTAACCAAATAGGGAATGCCGCTCCCAGGCATTTGAACTTCATGAAATCAACTACTTACCTTCAACCGTTTTTATCCCCTTTTGAAGATATTCAGAGTTAATTTCCTTAAGAATGACATATATGTTGTTCATAATAAGAGCGGTAGCAATGCCAGAACCCATTAGACCTCCACCTATCACAGCAACCTTTTTCACCTTCCTTGGTTTTAACCCAACATCAGTGACATTAGGCACCTGCAAAAACAAAGAGTGTTGACAGTCATGGGAATAATTCAGATTGTAAAAACAACCAATAATAATACTCCTTATTTCTCTGAGGATAGAGGAAATTATGTGAGAGTATGAGGCATAGTATTAGATTGTAAACTTATGGGAATTGGAGAAAAAATTAATGGAATACATAGGTAACATACAACATTTAGTAAGAACGGAAGAAAGGGTCATCTGTCATATAAATGAAACGACAAAACAACCTAAGAAGAAACTATGTAAGAGTATCTAACATAATTTATAAGGTTGTGACTTTCTTAAAATTGGAAAAAAAAAATGATCAGGTAATATAAACATAAAATAGAATACCAAGAAAGGACATCTATCACATAATATAAATGACAAAAATACCTAAGAAGTCTCCCTAGTTATCCATGCTAGAAAAATGCGAATGAGGATAAATAGAGAAAACAGATACTTGTTTGGAAGAATTAGCATGTCCTTATCTTTTTCTGCAAGCATAACTTGTTCCTACATGCAAGTTAACTAAAAATCCTTTTCCCAGAAAAGAAGACTCAAACTTCAAACGGTAATTCTCTCCTACAACTGTTAAGACCAAAAACTAAGAACCACACATCCAGCAGCCCACTTTTTTCTCTGTCAAATACAACAAGGAAAGGATAGAGAAGATCGATCACATCTTAATACATTTACCTCATTGTTTTGAGGTAGTAGGTAAATATCTACTATAGACGCACCTTTGTTGTCGTACGCTGGGCAAAAAATACATGAACAAGACCCTTCGAAGTTTCCGATAAGACCAACTCCTTAAATACTTTTGCCTCCTGCCATGACAAGTTTCTTTGTCAGCAAATTCACAAACGAAACTAAGCTTGCTTCAAAACTATTCACGCCCCCTACTCATCCCCCCAAAAGCTCCTGCTGGCAGATACGTCGAGTCAAATGGTCTACAAAGTCCCGAGAGTGCACATGCTAGTAATGTGGGAAAATTTAGTAACTAGGTGCATAATGTTATCCACCATTGTGGTTAAGAACAGCAAATCGAGTTCTTTCAAGGGATACAGATTAGGTATCTATGACAGATTAGCCACACTCTAAAACATATCTAAAACATACCTTTAGAACCCCACTATATCCACCATGAATGATGCCATCTTCAATCACATCAAGGCATGCCTGATGCTGAGGCAAGTGAAGAGCAGTCTTCTTGGCTTGTTCTCGTGCAATTTTCAGTATATTGCGTGCTTCAGACAGGGAAGGAAGCTTATCTGTGCGATGAAGTGAACGAACCCATGGTTTACGCCTATTTGCAATGTCCAGAGCCCAGAGACGAGATACTTTCAGCAATTCTTCTGAAGGAACGATGGCATCTATGAGACCTAGTTCCTTCCCCTCTTCTGACATAATTGGTTTGGATGACTGCATATTATTAGATGCAACAGTTAATTAGCATGTTCGAAAATAAATAACTGCAGATACAGACTTTTGGTGAGATACTTGCTCTTTTCTTGGAATAGAAGTCAATAAGGCTAAGCAATGGCCTAGAATTAACTCCACCTGATTAGGAGCACTTTGATTAAATTTTGCCCTCAGATACTTCATTCTAGAGATTCCTCTCATTTTATAATTCTTGCAGCATCTTTTTTCTCTCTTATTATAGCGAATCTTCATTAGAGACAGTAGCAAGATGTTCTAGTACCAGTAAATCAGTATATTCCTTTAATTTAACTCCTCAGTCCTCAAAAGAAGGAAAGTGAAATCACACGTAAGCCATATTTGAGAAAAGGGAACCTTGTAGTCACTATCTGCGGCATCATCCAACCTTTGTGGGTTCAATTTGCACCTAGTTTACGCAAACATATACTGCTTATCCTAGGTAGTGGCCATCAATACGTAACCCTACCAAATCAAGAAAATGATCCCCCCATGAGAGAGAGAGAGAGAGAGAGAGAGAGAGAGAGAGAGAGAGTTCTAGATCAAATTGTAATCTCACCCGCATCATTTCAATAGCCTTGGCCAGTCCTAACAGCCTTGGAAGACGTTGTGTTCCTTAAGAATTGAAAAAGCTTATTGTTAGTTTGGATTATAAGCAGGACAGATTGTGGTAAGACATTCAGGCTTATGCCTAGGCATTGCCTAAAAGTACCTCCGAATCCTGGAATTATTCCAAGTGATAGCTCCGGCAAGCCGAGTTGTGTCCTTGGCGCTGCTATACGTGCATGGCATCCCTGGATAAACACCAAACGGGGGCATTGTTGATAATAAACATAAGAAGAAAACGAAAGAACTTGCAATTGCTTCTACTTGACTCGGAACACAGATGACATACCATCGTCAATTCTAAGCCACCTCCAAGAGCAAGTCCTTCTACAGCAGCAACAAAAGGCTTCTTGGCATCTAGCAATAAAAAAAATATCAATCTTTATTCATCCTCTAAAATGGCATCGCATTGTAAAAAGGTAACAGTTTTAAGCCGGGCTAAGGACCTTCCATCGTGTTGACCACGAGCTCAACGGACACATCAGGGAGACCCGAAATATCACCTGCCAGGCAAATCGATCATGTTCGAGTTCACTCTCGCTGGGAAATCAGTGAACGATAATTCAAGAGACAATTCCCATCGAATCATACCAGTCTTATGAATCTTCTCAAAGACATTGATATCAAAACCACCAGAAAACCTCCCACCGTTGCCTAGAAAACAAACAAAAAGACGCGCATCACAACTCAGTCGCAAGCAAAAAAAAAAAATCACAAAACGCATCAAATAGATAAGCAGAAAAGCGGCAAAGAGACGTAGATTGAACATCAAGGTTGACGTTCCCGAAAGTTACCGGTCAAGACAATAGCCTTCACATCATTTCTCCTCATAGCTTCATCGAACTTCTCCTTCAATCCAGACAGAACTGCACCGACCACCGATCAGCAACATCAACAACACGCGCGATAAGCAAAGCCGGAAATCACAGACGCTCGCTCGCTCCACGATCGACCGGAGGCGACGGCGGAAAGAGAAGAAAGGAAAAGAGCGGGTCCCGCCGGAGCTGATCGGGAGAGGGGCGGGAACATTACCTGGGATGGCCAAGGCGTTGACGGGAGGATTGGACATGGTGACGACGGCGACGCCGTCGCGGCCGACCTCCATGGCGACGCCGATCCTCGCCATTGATCGAGTCCTCCGGCAGGTCGATTCGCCGAGCCGATCTCGTTTTTCCACCGGAACGAAACGAACGAACGAGCGAGCGAGCACCGAAGAGACTCGGCAACGCGGAGGAACTCGAGCGAGTCGAGGAGAGCGGAGCGAACCAACTCTTATACGCAGAGAGAAGATGGCCTGGTGAGTGGGGAAGCGAGTCGATCGAGTGTGAAGTTGACAAGCGGCTGTCCCCTGAGTTGAGCTAGATTTTTTTAGGTTTTTCTTTTTTGGGTAATAAATTAAAGACTATGGTCTATATAAGATAAATGCTGAAAATAATGATAATAAATAAAAAAATTCGACGATTTTAAATATTATCACACATATCGAATTACCTTATCATTTTCATACATTTTCATGCCATAATCTAAGCTTTATCTCAAATATCATCGCACATATCGAATTACTTTATTTCATACGTTTTCTTATGATTATGAATCGTGATTTTTTGATATATCATAATCAAATCTTTCTATCAAAATAAATATTTCTAGATGAGACTATATTAGAACTAAAGTGAACAAAACTTTCTATCATCAATTTTGGCTTACATATTTCGTGACAAATGAGTTAATCAAAGATATTTGGGGTTTTGAAATTACCAAAAAGAATACTTGCATGATGAATAAAAATAATTTGATATTTCTCGATATGTAAAGAAAATCTTTGGATTTATATGGTATCCAATAATTCCATTTGAAGTATCCTAAAGATAAGGGCCGATTATGGAGTCTTCGCCATTCCTAAATTAATTAAATAAGCCATTTTAATACACGACCGAATACCATAGACAACTTTTATTTTTTTATTTTTTATTTTTTTTCAACTTATAGGGTCTCA
This sequence comes from Angophora floribunda, assembly GCA_014182895.1. Classification (NCBI taxonomy): domain Eukaryota; kingdom Viridiplantae; phylum Streptophyta; class Magnoliopsida; order Myrtales; family Myrtaceae; genus Angophora; species Angophora floribunda. Next base: position 9,003,194 of record CM024707.1, read on the forward strand.
CGATAAATACAATGAGATTGGCCGCCCCGGCATCCAGTCAAATTCATTTTATTAGTACGAGTGCCGTGTCCGCGTCATTGCCCAATCCTAGGATACTTCGTGCTTTCGTGGATCACGTGGTTAAATGCGTCGGAGGAGGGCCCCACTTCAACCACAACATTAGGCGCCTCAAATATTAAATATGATAAATAAATAAATAAATCCAATTATAAAAATGACTATTATTGGGGCGGAAATTTTAAAAACTCAAAGTAATTGGTTAGGTAGGTCGACGAGGAAGTCTACTGCGAGCGTTCCGGGCAATGAAGCCTAATCCTAAGTTCGGAAAGGAGGTGTTGAACAGAAAAAGGAAAGAACGTTAATTTGGAAAATTTTTAAAAAATTACGGAATAATTAGGTATAAAGTATACGTGAAAATATTTTCTTTTAACGTATTTTTCCAAGCAATATGAACTCTCGAAGTTATGTGCATTTTTCAAATTTATTGATTTTGTGCGAGATCAACGCATCTGTTGCCATTTACTTTCTCTGCTCTTTTACTAATTATCCATTAACTTTATTCACTTGTATAATGTATGTCCGAACGTTGATTATTTAACAAGCGCCCTATGCCATGTTAGTGACTAACCAAAATTATAGTGATAGAAAAACAGAAATTAGGTCCATGAGTGTCTCCAAACACTTAAAAATCGATATAATTTATAAAGAAAATTTCGTGATTTTTCAACATATTGAATTATAAACTTAATGAAAATTTATGCATGGACAAAGATACATGGCTCTGTGCAATTCACGTTCCAGGCATGTTCCACGCTTTTGAGCACGAACTCGGAAACCGCACGGCTGACGTTGACTCATCGGGTCTTGGTCCAACCTAACGTTGGTCAAAACTTCCTGCAGAGTTTGAAGTCTGTCTACTTCTCTCTCTCTCTCTCTGCTCATTCTTTTTCTAGGCCGAAACTTCCCGATGAATGCACTCGCATTGAACGTGCCGCACACGAATTGATTATTAAACGTGACTAATGTCGACGTCATTGGAAAAATGCACCTAACGTCGGGATTTCGATGGTCCCGGCATGTGACCCTACGTGCAATCATTGCTTAGATAGCCAAACCTAGCGTTGGGCTTAATGTGCCTCACGTTCAACTAACAGCTTCTCGGCTTGAATGGGGAGGGAGTTCGTTAAGCATTGTTGTGGGTAGAGCGGATAAAACGGGTCATATTTTAACTAGGCTTCGTTTTATTTGGGTATCTCATTTTTCTTTTTAATGGGTTGAGGAAAAAATAAGGTCTAAAATATGTATCAAATATGAGTTACTGAAAATGTATTTTACCCGCATTTTTGAAACCCACATGATATCCTAAATAATTCATGACCCACAACACACCATTTCGTTTCAGTTGTCTCCATTCTTTCTTTTTCATTGAGAATGATGAACATAGAGGGTCCCCACATGGCATCCAACACCTCAAGAACCTCCACGTCACCGTGCGAGCGATCACGAAGTCTTGTTGGCTGGCTGATCGCAGTGACGTGTCAGGGGCCTACCACCTACTCTTGTTCGCCCAGGCGCTGGTTCAATTGGCTTGGCCTTGGCCAAAGAGTTCCTGTGCTGCCTAGAGGTCGAGCTAGCGAAGCTCTAGCATATCAAGTAGGCCCAAAGGGCCAAGTCATCATCGGGTTCTGCTTTAGCATATGACAAAGAGATGGTTTGTTTCGTTGTGAAACTTCCAAGTAGCCATGCTATAAGTTCACCTCAGAAATGATAAATCATATTTAAAGATATAATTTGTACTTTATTTATCTCAAATCCAAAATGACTTATGATTTGGTAATACAAGTTTGGTAAGGTATGAGTTGTTGAATATAGATCACTAACTTTATACTACATGAATCCATTTGACGGCCCTAGTTGTGGTCTCGATTTGGAGCCTCATTGATAGCGTTTCAAGATTTAAAAACCCTGAATGTACTATGTTAAAAGTAGGGAACCGCATTGCCCTGAGAGGTGGATTGGTCGAGGCACGTGAGATTTATATCTCAAACACCACTCGACCTCGACCACTAAACTGAAAAACATAATGGATCTATATTTTCCGAACCCGCATAGGCTTGAATTGATTTCGCCGTGTTTCCATGAATTTGGCCGCCGTCTGACCCAGCAAGGCCAAGCTTGACAATGGTATAGAAACTTCAAAGTTCAGCTGGGCTGGGGCATTGCTTCGGCAGCTGATTATCAAAGAAACACGAAAGCCCTTTCTTGCCGACGCTGCTCAAACAGAAGACGCCTTTTCCTTGCTCGCGAGGCCGGGAGGGGCGCCGCCAGTGCCGCCGCTCCCTCGAGTATTATCATGAGGGTGTCGTACTTGCTCAGAGAATGTTGTGGATTTGAATACATATCGAGATGTAGCTAGTACAATATCGTTTGCGATGACTAGTCCGAGGTAAAAAGAGACCTTCATCATAGCAGCTCCAAAGTACTAGAAAGTCCGCATTCCATTTGCCAGAGCGAAGTGAATTTCGCACCTTGCTTGGGCCTTATATTCTCGGTCTTGTAATTCTGGTCAAAACAGTACTTGGGCCCCAATATCACAAAAAATCTCAAATTGATATATATATATATATGACAAATTTATCTTAAATTGATTTGTTGAATAAAAGACCCTAAATTTGTACAATTGTGATAAATTTACTATAAACTAATTTTTTGACTATAAAAAAATCCAAACTGGTATATTTGTGATAAATTTACTTTTGATTAGTTTCCGTTAAATTAAAGTAATATCACGACCAATAATAAATCAGTACACCTATGTGAGAAACGAAAGGTAAAACTCAAATTGGTGCATCCGTAAAATGCTATGTGTCATCCAACTAACTAATTTGAACGTAAAATTTAACGAAAATTAATAGATGGTAAATTTATCGTAAATGTACCAATTCAAGGTTTTTTTGTGATCAAAAAATTAATGTGTGGTATAGTTCTCACATGTGTACTAGTTTGAGGTGTTTCATAGTATTAACCCTAATAACAATGCTTAAGCGAGTGTTAAAAACTTGTCCAATTATGAAGAGCCAATTGACGAAGGTAATCATCTGAGGTTGCCTGACTGGGGTTGAGAAAGACCGAGCTAGATGCAATAGAGGTGAAATTTGCCAAGTGCTGTAGGCTCTCGATTGGCAAGTCTAATCAGTCGACAGAAACATGGGCGTCGCTAATTGAAGCACGGTTTAGTCGATAAAAGCCACGACCGTTGATGTCTGTAATGAGCAGTTAGCTAAGTTATGGAGCCGACAATCTCGGGCGTGGTTCGCTAGAGCACGTTGACGGCGTTACGAAGGAGCAGAACTGATACGATCATCAAGTGCTACGCGCCATAGATCTCGAAAGTCCGTAATGGTTGAGGACGAGAAATACAGTTTTTTCCTTTTCTTTTTTGCTTTCAATCGTTGAGTTACGGAATGTAGGACGTGAAGGCAATCGGGAAGGCGGGGTGTGAAGAGTATAGATAGTGTAACTGTCAAGTAATAGATGGTGATCAACCGTTCTTAAATACAAGTTTCCGAATTCCAAGAGTCACATAGGACACAATTGTTGTCTTTGTTGTTAACTATTCGTAGTAGCTATATATATTAAAGTTGTAATAGACCGTCAATCAATCAATAAATACTAATTGTTACTTCTCATTTATCTTTAAATTTCAATACCCTTTTATATTTTTACAAAAAAATCCCTTTTATATAGCTAGATACGATTGTAGGGAGAATTACCAAAAAAGTCCTAAACATATTGCAGTTGTGTCAATTAAATCTTAAATTTTTTTTTTTTTGATTCAGTCCTAAACTTTTTATGATCGTGTCAATTTAGTCCATCTGGCCAAATTTGGCTGATCGGAGTTGACGTGGACACTAGTTGGCGCTAGCGAAAATATTTTAATTATTTTTCATTTTTCATTTTTTATTTTTTTAATCTTTATGTTTTTTTTATTTATCTTTTTTTGTCTCCTCCTCCCTTGCCCCTCCCCCCGTCGGCAGCAGTGGCCGGCAAGCCTTGCTAGCCGCGAAACCCTTGCTGGCGGCCAGCGAGGGTCGCGGCCCCCGTCAAACCGACCACCCTCACCGGCGGCCTCGCCCATACCAGGGTGAGGCGGCTTCACCCAGATCTGGGCAAGGCCAGCCTCGCCATGACCTGGCCGCGGGCGAAGGTGGCCTCGCCCTGGTTTGGGTGAGGCCGTCGATGAGGGTCATGGCCCCCAGGCCTCCCCTAGTGCAGGCGAGGCCGCGGCGGGTCGCGGCCCCGATGGCCTCGCCGCGGCCCCCCCCCGGCCTCCCAAGGTCTGGGTGAGGGTTGCGGCCCCCGATAGCCTCGTCATGGCCCCCAAGTCTGGGCAAGGTCACCAGTGAGGGCTTTACGTGGCCCCGTGCGTGGCCGGCAGCCCTCATCGAAGTTGGCCGGCCACTGCCACTAGCAAGGGGAGGGGCAAGGGAGGAAGAGACAAAAAACAAAAAAATAAAAAAATAAAAAAATATTATTAAAATATTGTTGTCGGTGCCAGCCAGCGTCCACGTCTGCTCCGCTCGCCCAAATTTGGCTTGATGGACTAAATTGGCACAATTGCAAAAGGTTTAGGACTTAATCGACAAAAAAAAAGGTTTAGGACTTAATCGGTTAAAAAAGAAAGGTTTATGACTGAATTGATATAACTACAATATGTTTAGGACATTTTTGGCTATTCTCCCTACGATTGTCTTCAATCTCAATATTTTTAATTTTCTTGTGTGTTTTCTATAAAAAAAAAAACCCTTTTGTATTTTTACAAAAAAAAAAACCTTTTAATTTTCTTGTGCATTTTCCGTAGTGGCTATAAATATTAAAAAAAATACTAGTTGTTCGATTTTACTTCCCATTCATCTTTACATTTCAACACCCTTTTATATCTTTAAAAAAAAACACTTTTATATGGCTAGATACAATTGTCTCCAATCTCAATATGTTTAATTTTCTTGTGCATTTTTTGTCTAAAAATTCCCAAATGACTTTTCACATCCTTTGTCGAATTCCACGTCCATTCATATGTTCAAAAGGTTTCTTATTATATTTCGGTTTCTTTATGACACAAACATAGAATTGTCAATCAAAAGTCGGTTTTCATAATATTTCCAAGCTTCCTTTCCTTTTAATTGTGACGGTGGCATCAAAAAAATTGTTCAAGCAAGCTAATAAGGAGAAAAAAATGAATTAATTATGAAATTTATTTGGACAATGCCAATGTCGATCGAATGTTTGTAATATTAAAAGCATATACTTTTTATAATTAAAGTTAGAGAATTAACATTAAATTGGTTGCGCATATGGGTTTAATAGCAATAAATTTATAAATTAAAATTTTCCCTTGCAAATGGGGCCAATATCGTAGTCTTCCCAAAAAGAATTTACCTTTTCATTTTCATTATTATTATTTATCGAAAAAATGACATGAATAGTCCATGAATCTTGGTCCAAAGTGCAATTTGATTCATGAATTTGAACTTTAGCCCAATATGTAATGTTGTTCATGAATTTTTAAATTATATAAAGAAAAATCTCAAAATATGCCATTTAAAACAATTTTACCCAGAATTTTTCTTATGCCATTAAAAACCCAAATTATGTCATTTGGGACAAATTTATCATGAATTTTTTTTGTATTATTAAAAACTCAAAACTATGTTCACTGTGACACATTTATCTCAAATTTTCTTTCATGACACAAAAAATCCTAAATTTGTACTCGTGTGACATGTTTATCTTCAAACTCTTTAGTCTAAAGACATTTTCATCTTTTTTTTCCCTTCTTCTTCTCTACTAACCATGGCGGAGGAAAGTGGCAAGGGCTACCCTCCCTGAGTTGGGTGAGGTTGGGTAGGCGAGGGCAGCCCTCACCAACTTCCCTTTGCCATGGCCAATGGAGGGAAGAGATAAGAAGAGAAAAAAGGAAAAAAAAAAGAACAAAGATGAAAAATGTCCTTGGATGGGGAAAATGTATTATACAAGTATAAGTTCAGGATTTTGTATGTCAAGAAAGAAAGTTTTGGATAAATATATTACAGTGGGTATAGTTTGGGGTTTTTAGTAGCACAAAAAAAATTTAGGGTAAATTTATCTCAAGTTGCATAATTTGGAAATTTTGATAGTAAAAAAAAAGTTTGAGATAAAATTATCATAAATAACATAATTTGAGGTTTTTGATGATATTTTTCCATTATATAATATAATGTAGTTTTCAAGCTTTTAATACATATTCAATATAATTCCCTATATATTTTCATACATATCAAGAACTATATTGAATATGTATAAAAAATAATTTAAAAATTTAGGAACTACATTGCACATTGGATAAAAGTTAAAGAATCACATTGAATAAATTAAAAGTTCAAGGATCTAGTTGCACGTTGGATCAAAGTTTAAGGAATGTTTGTATTATTATCCCTTATTTGACCTTTATTTTCTTTTTTTTTTTTTAATCGAAGGCAATGTTATCCACCGATATCGTTTAGCGGGAGAAGCTCTCCCCTCAACGGCCACAAATGGCCTCCCTCGCCTTCCCTCCGTCGCTGCACCGCCACCGCCAGCTCGCCTCGCTACCTCCATGCAAGCTGCCCTCTCCGGCTACCCTCGATTCCTCCAGAAATCGCCAACCCACTTCCGCTTTCGCCCTCTGGAGCGGCCCCAGCCAGTCGCTCGCCAAGCTCCCCGCCGCCAGCCGCGACGCTCCGGCGAAGGCCGCGAGCGGTTCCAGAATCCGGGAGAGGGCCGCCAGAAGTCCGCCGGCCCGGCCTCCGAGGCCCAGCGGCGACGAAAAGTGGCAGAAGGAGTCGTTGAAGGACCTCGTGAGCTCGATCATAAGGGAGCGGTCTGAAAGGAGGGTCGGCGATGGAGAGGGCGCGCGGAGGTCGCCGGAAGGTAAGGCTACGGTGAGGGGCTCGAGTTTGAGGCGGAGGGGTGATGTGGGAGTTGGAAATTACGGCTTGCGTTCTCGGAAAGAGAGTCCGGCGGTGAAAATCGTGAATGATGGTGGCGGTAGTTCGGGAGGTGAAGTGGGGAAGCGGAAAACGAGCAGGAATGTCGGCGGTAGTGCGACGGAGGCGGCTAGCGAGAGTAGACAGTCTAGGAAGAGTAAGGTCGAGTCGCCTGAAGTCCGGTTGAAGGTTGCGCTGGATATGTGTTCGAAAAGTGGGGATTTTTTGGGGGCGGTTCGGTTGTTCGATTCGGCTCGTAAGGAAGGGATTCAATTGGGGCAGTATCATTACGCTGTGCTGCTGTATCTCTGTGCTTCTGCTGCTGTTGGTGTTGTCCAGCCTGCCAAAAGTGGAAGTGGTGCGAGGACTTTGAATGGCTTGGACTTGTCGAATGAGGGTGCCGCTACAAATGGTGAGGAGGATGTTGTGTCAAATGACCTCTGGTCAATTGATGCCCATAGTATTGAGGGAAATTATGGTAAAATGGATTTACGTTCAAGTTGTACTTATGGCAATGTTGAGAATACTGACGAATTTAAGAACATCAGGCAGAACTTTAATGGGTTTCCAAGACCCAAAGCTCATCTTTCATATAGGCTGAATGATGTAGGAAAAACTAAAGGTGATTCCTCTGATATTGAAGATGAGGCTGTAGACCAAGAAGATCAGGTTGTTATATTAGATGAAAATGTCAAGAAGTATGCGGTTGAAAAGGGATTTGAAATCTATAGGGAGATGTGCTCGGATAAAGTCCCAATGAATGAAGCCACTTTGACATCTGTGGCCAGAATGGCGATGTCAATAGGTGATGGAGACTTGGCATTTGACATGGTGAAGCAAATGAAGCCTATGGGGATAAATCCTCGGTTGCGGTCCTATAGTCCTGCTTTATCAGTTTTCTGCAATGGTGGAGACATTGAGAAAGCATTTGAAGTTGAAAAACATATGCTGAAGAATGGTGTCTATCCAGAGGAGCCTGAACTGCAAGCACTACTAAGAGTAAGCATAGCAGTTGGAAAAGGGGACAAGGTGTATTATTTGTTGCACAAACTCAGAACAAGTGTAAGGAAGGTCTCTCCCTCTACTGCAGATCTAATTGAGGACTGGTTCAAAGGCAAGAAAGCTTCAAAACTAGGGAAAAGGAAATGGGATCAAAGAGATATAAGGGAAGCAATTATAAATCATGGTGGAGGCTGGCATGGGAAGGGTTGGTTGGGAAGAGGCAAGTGGAGTGTATCACGTGCATCTGTTGGTTCTGATGGCTCATGCAAATGCTGTGGCGAAAAATTGGCCACAATTGATCTTGATCCTTGGGAAACAGAAATATTCGCCAAGGCAGTTGCAGCCTTGGCTCTAAAGAGAGAAAAAACTCAAGCTTTCAGAAATTTCAAGTATGAAATTCTCCAGTCAACCCTTCCTAATTGTAATTTTCAATGTGTCTCCAAGAACCAGATAGACTAATTTAGCATTTGCAGAAATGGCTTGATTACTATGGACCATTTGAAGCAGTAATTGACGGAGCTAATGCAGGCCTTTTTAATCAGCAAAAATTCCTACCAGCCAAGGCAAGTATTTTGAAATTTGAAGACAGAGAACCTGTGAAAGGTCCATAGATATTTAGAGTTGTAGTTTTCTGATTTTTCTTGTACACTTGTCTGTAGGTTAATGCAGTTGTTAATGGAATACGTCAGAAGCATCCTTTAAGGAGATGGCCTCTCATTGTTTTACACAATAGGCATATTACAGGAAACAAGATGGAAGTACCAGTGAACAGGGCAATCATTGACAAGTGGAGAAATAAGGATGCACTCTATTTAACACCTACTGGATCCAATGATGACTGGTGAGATATTGAATTTGCAGATTACAATCAGAAAGTTTACATCTTCATTGTCATCCGGGGAATATTGAATCCTCCATAGTGCATGCAGTTTAAATTAAACCAACATGAGAAATAACGTGTGTTTCAGGTATTGGTTGTATGCAGCTATCAAATTTAAGTGCTTAATCGTGACCAATGATGAAATGAGGGACCATACATTTCAACTTCTAGGAAATGACTTCTTCCCCAAATGGAAAGAAAGGCATCAGGTGAGTCTAGTTGGATTTCCCGTTAATCTTGATTATTAATCTTTTTTGCTTATCAAGGTCACTAGCCTTTTAGCTATTTTATCATTTCCCAAAGAGTTGCTGTTGCAAACTATAATAGAATTTGTATTTCTGTTTTCAAGGTACATTTCAGCTTTTCTGATGCTGGTCTGGAGTTTCACATGCCTCCTCCATGCTCTGTAGTAATCCAGGTGAATAGCACAAATTTATTTTCTATGCTGTATGTGTCTCCTCTTTTAGATGAATATGGGTGACACAGTTGAGTTTTTGTTTGTTGTGGTGTGTGCATGCACGCTTGCATATTTGGGTGCATCACATTTATGTCTTGCAAGCTTTAAAAAGTTAAGGACATTGTATAACCCTCTGGTGAAACAATGTCTACAGGAGTCTGAGAATGGTCACTGGCATATACCCATCTTGCTGGAACATGGGTACGAAGCAGATAGAACGTGGTTATGTGTGACGCGTGCTGGCTCTGGATTGGCAACCAGACCTGAAGGTAGGAGATTGTATGCCAAGTCAAGTTTACAATTTGATAAGCTGAAGTGTCTATTTTTCATTATAAATGCTTGCATGCCCTGCCTTTGGGCTGAGTAAAAATGTTATTCCTCAAAACATACTGGGTGACAGTGTTATATACATGATATGATTATGTAAGCTTTTGCTGCCCCCCATCCCCAACAACCCTCCCCCCCAAAAGACACCGCAGAAAAAAAGATTATGGAAGCTTTTGGAATCGGACTATTTTTTTCTCTTTTACCTTTTGTAATCTAAGCTCTATGTTTTGCCTTGTTCATTTCACTTTTGCTTATGGTATGTTTTTCTCTTGGCAAAACAACTCCATATAATTTTATATCTCTCTTGATTCATGAAGAGGATAACTATTCTAGCCAGTTCTGACAATTAAGACACAAACAAAGTCCATGTTAAAAATTTAAGGAGAAGTGTGAATTCCAGTTTAAAATTATTTGATTTCCACACTGATGATAGTGTTTTTGGATGAACATTATTTTGTTCTGGTCTGGATCTTTTCAGATAATGGTGACTGGTGCTTCGTCTTATTTTTAATAATTTTCATTTGCTCAACACTCAATCCTCATCACCAAGTGATTCTCAATACTCGTTTTGTCGTTGATAATAAGGTATCTTGTCCAAATCCCAGTCACCAGGTTCACCATTTAACTGCTTCCCATCTCCATGACTTCCAGGGCTGGGGTATTGGGGGAGTAGAAGATACAAAAGCCTAGAAGGCCATTCTTAAATTTGGTTGAAATTGACATTTCATAGTCATGGGAAGTTCCATTCCTTATGGAGTTCTTGAACATTCATGTGATTCAGGATTATTATGGAAAGAGAGACTAAGTTTCGCAATTGGCAGTTCAATATATACTGTGTTCCCCGTGGCTTCTCTTCTAGAAAAATTCTAAGGTTGAAATTAGTGTTAAAGAATCGGTGTTTACTCTTCAGTACAGTCTCAAGGACTTGTTGGGTGCTTCATTAGCAATCGATAACAACATCAAACTAAGCTTCTTGTCCCACTAGTCCAAGAGGGGAGAAGGGAGAATCTGCAGGCAAAGTGTGGTGGCAGGTGTTAATCAGCAATCATGTGAATATTTTCATCTTCTGTAGCCGGGTTAATTTGTTTTCTCATAGTTTCTATCTTGTGCAAGTACCTTAATTTATTCCGTAAAGCTGGTTTTGCTAAACATATGTATGCATGAATAGCCTCTCTTTATTGTCTACTGGTGACAAAACGTTCTGATAAATCTTGTTCTGCTGCCAAGTGATATTCATATGGGAGTTTTTCAAAATTATTGCCTGCTCTTTTCGAATTAATAACATAAAGTTTGTTCAACTGGTTTTCTGGTTTGATTTTTACTGTCTTTGCATTTGTTTAGATCTGCAATTACATCAATGGAGCAAGCAACATGTGATGGAATACAAAGACCCACAAGATGGAGTTGATCCCTTCTCAGAAACGCTTCAACCTAACCATGACAACATTAGAAAATCACCTCCTGAGACACACCAAAATCTCAAAAACATATTTGCAGCGGCTGTATCATCATATGATGGCAACCTCCTGTCAGAACTTGACACTGCAGAGAGGTGTGGTGATTGTATTATTGATTTCCAAATATAGATTCATTGATAATCAGTTCACATCCTTTTGTTATCTCCTCACCTAGATGAAAGAACTTGGAATGCCTATGTGTAGACATGAAGCACAGTTGATATTTTAAGGTATAGAGAGCCCTTCGTTGGCGGAAAAGCTTAGTTCACAATGAATATAAATGTACTTTACCAAGCATTGTAACTTTGGAATAGATGCATTGAATTGCCTAATATAATTTAGAAAAATTGTTCCTTCTTCCTTTTCCTTTGGAGCTTTGAAAGTAGTCTTTGGTTGATGTTGAGCATGAAGTCGGTGCATCTGCCCTAAGATTGCTTTATGGGTCACACCACATGTAGCTTTTCTTATTACTGACAAAAATTGTCGCGGGCGGAAATACTCCAAAAGCATCAATTCTTGTGGCTTACGGGTAGAGTCCGTGGATGCACCAAGCAAACTCATTCCTATGTTAGCATATTAGGATATAGGGCTATTATTTTGTATAATGGTATTCGTATTTGCTCTTCTTGTTTGCGTCTGTTCGTGGCATTGGCTCTTTGTAAAGAGGAGAGATGGATCTGAAAATGGATGCACAGACATACAATGTGCCACCAAGGAACGGAGAGATTAATCTCTTTTGGAACTGGGATTACACTTTCAAATGAAATTTCTGATTTCGTCCAACCTTGATATAAGGGGGACTGGCAAATGGTTGAAGAAATCGAGTACCTGCCAACTCTTAAAGTATAAGGGCTCCACATGAAAGGATTTGATGTTCATGCGATGAGTGTCCTGTATTTGTCTCTAACCCGATGAATTATTGTTCCAGAGAAATTTTAATTCTCTTCGTAAAGGAAAAATGACACAAATGATTCATGAATTTTTGTTTAATGTGTAATGTCGTATCCGAATTTTTAATTTATTCAATGAGATTTCTGAATTTTGGTTCTTTTATTTATTTATTGAAACTTGACTTTTGGTTCAATGTGTAATATAATTTGTGAACTTTAACATGATTTTTCAACTTTAGTCTAATGTGTAATGTAATTTGTGAACTTTGAATTTGTTCAATATAATCTATGCAGTTTCGTTCAATGTTCAATATGATCCCTATAATTTAAAGATTATATTGAATATTTTATAGAGAAGACATTATATATTTGGCAAAATTCAAGATCACACTGCGAAATATGCATATTAAAAATTAAGGATGATATTACATATTGGACCAAACTTCGAGAACAGTCGGTACTATTCTCCCCGTGATAAAATATTTTTTAGTGGTTCGGTGCATGCGAGGCCCTGAATGGTCGGTTTCATGCTGGAATTGCAACAGTCATGGGCATGAATCGCCGTTCCTGTAAACAATTGTTTGGCATTTCGTTCGTTCAAATCTTGATGTGTCGTGACGCATTGCGGGGCCCCTGAAAGTGATAGCCCTGTCAGGAACTGAACGTGCCTTTTTCTTCCATTATGGAGGAGAAAAGCGAAGGTACACAAGATCACGGGCTGCAACTCATTTCTTTGTCCTCTTTCGCTCCACTTAAGGTTGTTCTTTTGTTCCTTTTTCAATAAAGAATCAAATCTAAAATGGGGTTCTCAGGTCTCGGTGCATCGAACAGTTACATTAATTATCGAATCACGAGTCACGAGCACCCCATCACTTCTCTCTCTCTCTCTCTCTCTCTATAGAAGAGAGCGGCTGTAGTTAGATATAGTATGTTCATTTCTTTCTTCAGCTAGATTCTGAAGAAGGGAATGGAAGACTCTGAATGCATCCGCACAAACCCGGAAGCCGATGAGTCCACGGATGTTGTTCGTTTCGACAAGTCTCTTCAAGTGAGAATTCCATGGGCCCTTGAAACATGTTGCTAAGATTTTCTTTGTTTGGACTCTGCATTTGTTGTCTGACACTTTGTTGCTGAGTTGTGTGGTTCTTTGTTGCTAACCTTTCTAGGAACTTAAAGATTTGCGGTCTCAGCTTCATTTTGCTGCAGATTACTGCGAGTCGACGTTCTTGAACACGGAAGAGAAGAAGAAGTGAGCATTTCTCACCATTGAACCATTAATCTTTTTCACCCACGAGAGAGATTTTACTGCTTTAACTTTTCTCTAATGTAAGCATGTTGCTTGAAATCTTGTTGGACTTAGTAAATCGAAAATCAACATATGTAAATTTAGCAATCCAAACTTGGTTCCTTCACGATGAACTCTCTTTTCCAGGAGTTGCTTTTCTTTATATTCATTATGTGAACAAATCTTTTTTTCTTTGGCTCGCAGCATTGTCGACAACACGAAAGAGTACGTATGCAGGGCCCTGGTCACCGTGGTCGATCATCTTGGGAACGTCTCTGCTAATCTCAATTGCCGCATTTCCAATGCTTGTGAATTCTCTAATGCAGAGCTTCAGATTAACTGCCTGAAGCAAGTCAGTCTGTTTATACTAATCGCCATTAGTAATCTCTGAATTATGTGGCAAACAAGGAATCTTAAGCATAAAGGATGATTCAACCTGTTGTTTTTGTTCAACAGAGACTGCTGTCGTGTGAAGAGTATTCCAACAGGCTCGCTTCGACTGGAGTACAATGGGATCCTGTTCTTCCAAGACATAGTCCTCGATACTTATTAACTGGTATAATTCTACCTTTCCTTTTCAACGAGTGACACGTAACATTCTCAATTTATGCCTAAGTTCTAAAGCTAGTAAATGCTGATGTAATTCCTTCATTTTCGTTCCTTTTTATGTTTCTTACTGGAGATTAAGCCCTGCTGTTTTCTTGCGCAGCCATCACTAATGTTGAGAGGCCAAAGGAGGTTAGGAGGTAATATTCTAGGACAAGTAGAAGATACCAAAGCTAGAGATTCATGAAGTCATCAAGAGCTTTGAGGAAACATCTTTGAATTGAATTCTTTGTTTCGGTTCCTTATGGTTTATGGTTCAGGGATTCTGAGACAAAAACACTGAAAGCAGGAGAGAATCATGAGCTCAAAACAGAAGAGGACATGCCGCTTTTCTTGTATACACATACAAACAAGCCATCTCTTCGGAAGAGCTTAGCAGCTCCAGCTAATGGGAGGAAGACAGATGCTAATTTATCGATAGGTACTCTTGGAAGCTGCAAATGCATCAATTGCTTAACTAATTATACTTTTAGGTTCTTTTTACCCAACTTAGTGACATTGTGGATACTTCTCTAATATGGCTGATTGTCATTCTTCTTTTGGTGACTAAAACAGTTTCCGTCCGTGACGGCCTGTCCATACTGTCGAAAAGCTTGGACCCTACTTTCCATTTCCAGGTGAATAACTTAGCTGATGATGCTTTTCGGCCCTAATTTGGTTGAAATCACACGCACACACTCAGGTAATATGTAATTGCAGGATAGTTCATTGTATACTTCTTATACTGCAGGGTGGTCCAAAACTCAGACGCAGCACCCCGAACAGAAAGTCAGCTCATAGCAGCGACATCATATCTCTCATTCGACGCATTCGACGGACACCATGAGGGCTATCCATGGCGCGACTCCATCTGCAGGGCGAATCACAACCATTTTCTGGAGCCTCAGCCTGGTCACCGTGGAGAGAGGGGGGGATGACATACATTAGGAATGGGCCTCAGAAAGATCTGTGTCCAGCTCTTCTAGTTTGCAGTTCAATGAATGAGTCCTTCATTCACTAGCCAAGAATGATCAGTTGCTGTAACTAGAGATGAGATAGGATTCTGCATAATAAAATGCACAGTTATGAAATTTCTGAACTTACATTATAAGCTTCTGTCAGTGACAGAAACCAGAGAACCCTCAACATCATTTTCACCAACATAGTTACAGGTGCATCAAAGTTTACGCTTATTGACCATCACCCTTCGTCATGTCAGGGGAGCTCTTCCTCTTTCTATCCGCTGCAGTAACCTCCGGGGCCGCCATATGTTTTGTATACTCCATTTTCTCCCGTAGCGATCGCTTTTCAACTCAGACATTGGATTTATCCACCCACTTGGCCTCTTTCGTTGGAGTATAGAATTTGCCACCCGAGCCAGTGCAATGGAGTCCACGGAAGCATGTGGGCAGGTGTATAGTCACCATCGGGCTTGTGAACACTGCTCATCGGCAAACAAACTCTGTCGCTTCCGGCTAGTCAGATTCCTCCCTAAGCTATATGCTGTGAGCCATCGCGTAAAGTCAAGAACAATTCCTTCGGCCAGTGACCCACCAGAATCGGTGAATAGAACACATTCAACCACCAATTCCCAGTATACATGTCCTAGTTAGAAGCAAATACTGTCCATATTAATATCATACATAAATATACAACTAAATGTATATACATGTTCTAAATTACCTTAATTTTGGGAAAATTACTATAAAAAAATCGAAGTTACCTGTTGGATATACAATATAAGTTCATTCTGCTGTCCACCATAAACAGAAGCGGGCTGTAACGGAAAATTGGTCGTTATTGTCCTATGCACCAGGACAAAGCCTGGACATAACACATTATAGCGTCCATTACAAATTTACGATAGCCATTGCCCTGTGAGAATAAGAGTGATGCTTTAGTCAAATAAACAATTCGACGTAGCTTTAATTTTCTAAAGTTATTTCAAGAAATAAATTCAAGGAAAGAATAGCTTGGCGGAGAATTAGTAAACATATTTAAATTGACCGTTGAGTATGTGAATAACCGTGGAAGTGTATCACTGCCGAGTTGCAGACAAACCTTGGTGAAGCAAGATATGTCAGATTGCTTTTAGCTTTTATTCATGGCCGTCGAAGAAAAGTGTTGTTGTATTAACTGTAGGATACACCATAAATTAACTCACTGACCCCCGGCTACAATCATGCTATTATGATCCGAAGGACCGGTTTCAATCCATATATTATGGAAACTTCATTGATCATGAGCAATGGTTCCATATCCTTCACCATGTTGTCTCTGATAGAAACCACCTCCAAATGAAATCATGATTTGAACATCTAGAAGTAGAAGCCACATAGAGTTAAAACATGTTTATGAGAGTGAGAGAGAGAGAGAGAGAGAGAGAGTTTGATTAGGAGAGAGAGAGAGAGGTCCTGCCACAACAGATGGCATCTTTGGCAAGGATCTTGCCCTGGTTTTGTCCACAAGAAGAGAAAAATAAATTTACAAAGTATGAAATAAAACATACAAGTTGAAATGGTTTTGCGAAGACAGGCATGTTGTCCTATAGTTCGATGAATATGAGGAGCGTGATGATTGTTAACCTAGACTTTATAATTTTTCAGTTTGGGATGATCGAGTGTCGGCTGTTTGTTAATATTGACATGTTTGATTATATCCCCTTCCTTGGTCTTTATAGAATTTCAGCGTGATTATTTGTTTAATAGTTTTATTTTGCATAACCAAAACTAAGGAGATGATCAAGAATTACCACAAATGTCTTGACCGATGGCCTGTTCATCAGATTAACACACTTTTCAACTCTAGATCATCATCTTCTATATTAGGGGTTGAGCATCGATTCGGGGTCAACCTTGAAATGACTTTGGATCGGCCCAACCTAACCGGTTCTGGTTCGGTTTCTAAGGGGACTGGATCTATCCTTGGTCTTAGGATCCTTAAAGCTTGTATTTTGTGGGTTGGTCATTGGTATTAAGAGTTTAGGGTTAGTCCAACTTGACCATTTGATATATTATATATGATATGCTTTTGTCTACTCTAGACCTTAGCATTTCCTCCTTTGTTCTCTTTATAGTTTAGTTTGCCATGTAAATTAGAAAGTAAAAAGAAACCCTAATTCGACTAGGAAAAAAAAAGAAAAAAGAAACCCTCTTCACTTGTGTCAGCTTCACTCGCCTCGATCACTTTGTCGCTTGTCTCTATTCACTTGTCTTGATGCTTGCCTTTGGTCCCTTGTCTCGTACGTTTGCATTTATGATTTGTTGTTTTTCGCAAATGTAAATTTTTGTTGTTACCTTATCTTACATTTATATTTGATATGTGTTGTTGTTTATAATAGAGTTGCTCAATGCCGTATTATGGATGGATATGTAATTTGAAATAGTATGTTTTGTCATTTAAGGAATACAAAAAATGAAACAAAAAAATAATTAGTTGGTCCTAAGTTGATTCTAGAGTTGGATCGGATCCATAGGTTTAGTTTGGTTCTTGATCCCAAAATTTGAGGAACCAATACTATATGGGTTGACATCTAGGTTAGATGATGGACCAGCTCAACCCGAATTATACTCACTCATATTCTCCACCGCGTGCCATCTCACATAAAGAAAATGCCGAAAAGCATGAATAGTCTTAGCACAAGTTTCATTTTTAGTAGCACGGTGAGTTAAAAGAAGAAGAAGAGGAAACGAAGAAATTCAAAAGAGGCCATCTAGTTTTCGGGCTATTCCTTTTTATAAATTGCAAAATAAATTAAGTGCACATTCCTTGCACTTTGGCAAAATCAAAAAGGATAAATGATTCAAACAACTCACATTGGCTTCTCAATCTCAACAAGGGTCATCTTTGTTGAATTTCATTTTAAAAAATTTTATATTAAAAATGCTTTTTGTAAAATTATTTTTTGAAAAAGATTTTCCCTTTTCAAATTAGAGAATTCATTTTTCTTATTTTGAGAATGTATATTTTCTTTAACTATAAATGATTTTTTGTATACTGATATTTTTCAACTAATCATTTTCAATAAACGCATAAAAGTTCAGAAAATTAATTCGTGAATTTTTCTTTACTCAACGCGCCCCATAAATTGGAACGGGGTTGTCCATGCATATAAAATTTTCCTTATGAATTCACTTTTGAATATGCCCGATATTCATTGGATAAGAAACATCCGAGTGATCAATTAATTGGTTAATAAAGCTATTAATTGATTAATAATACTCTCTTTCCTTGGAGAATGCATGCTTGCCATTTTCCTTAGTGAATCCTTACACGATTACATCATTTATTACTACATTGGTTACGAAACTTTTGCAAAAAAATTGAAATCTTATCAAAATCAACGAACGACCTAATTAATTAATATGACAGAATTAAGACTTAGAGTTGACTTTCCTCAATTTCTAGTCACATTGGCAGTTAATTTCAATCAAAGGGACTTCAACAGTAGACAAGATGTAACATGTTTGCTTAGTCGACTATGTATGTTATTGATTATGTGGCAATCCGCTCGACAATGGTCTTTTTGTTGACGACTTTTTATGTCTTGCCGGAGCAAGGCAGTATTGGGAAGACCCAGATGTACTGTCGGACGGCAAGAAATCAAAAGAATGGAGAAAAATTATAAGAAAGAAAGAGAGAGAGAAAAAATCTAATTATCCATGGCTGATTACCAAAGAAAATCTTTTCGAGATATTATTGACATTTAACATTCGTTACGATGGTTACTTCTTTTGTCATATTATTAGAGTGTTTGATGTGTTAACTATTTTTTAACCCTCATCGGATGTGGCAATCCTTCTATCTCGATCATATTGAGTAAATTCAGAACTATATGAATTAGCAACTTTTCGAAAGCAGCCTTGAAGAAATGGCGACAATGAGGGTTGAACTTGGGACCTCTCACTTGTTGAGGTGAAAGCGGCCGAAGCACCTAACTACTTGTATCAACCTAAAACCAATTTGAGTGGTGGTAACTTGATCATGCACGACAAATGAAAACATTTCTTAAAATCTAAAAGGCACCCGTCCTAATAAGTTGACACTATGCATTGCCAGAAGAAACGGAATGCATCGCACCGTTAACTCCTTTGATGTGGCCTCGCCGACGCCGGAGTCAGGCGAGGGCGGCCCAATCCTGGGTGACCCTCGCCGGCGTCAGGCGAGGGCGGCGCAGGCCTGGGCGACCCTCGTCGGCGTCAGGCGAGGGCCGCCAGATCTGGCTAAGGGTCGCCCTCGCCGGATTTGGCTTGGGCGGCCCTCACCCTCGAAGAAGCATGCATTACATGAATATTTGACGATGTCCGTACCTACTACCAACTTTAATTTAAGAAGACAGCAAGTAAATCGAATCTTGCAAATAATCAAATTATGCGGAAATTTAGGATATTCACATTAGGAGAAGGGCACTATCGCAATGGGCACGAAACCTGTCGTCGTCGTCGTCGTCGTCTTTTGGTAGAATATATATTTCATTTGTTTTGCGCTGATGCATTTATATATTAAAATTTCGATTTTATGAAAATACATCACGTGGTTGTCCCTTTTCTCAAAGAACTAGGCAAAGATGGCAACTGTGGTTTTCCTTAGTAATTTAACTCGAGCAAATCTCGTCTCATCAGCGACATTTTGGTCTACGACGGATTCAAGGAAATTCGGAATTTCGAGATAAAGAAAAAAAAAGCAGCCAAATTGAAATTTATCACACAAAAAATACGAGGATGCAAAATAAAAAATTCACAGAGTTAAATACAGAATGCAATTCACTAATTAACCATGTTAAAAAATAATATGGCCGACTTTAAATAATATTCGAGAGTATAGTTTTATTTAGTCCTAATGGAAAAAATGATACTACAGATATGTTCCCAGTTATTTTCCAATGAGTTAGTAATATAGAGAGCCTCTTGTTACACTCGTCGCTACTCTCCAGCTTGACAGAGCTTGTTATGGAGAGAGCTTACTCACTCATTTTATCGTCTTCCTCACGTAGCCATCGCTCTAGGTTTCTTCTTTTTGTATCGTCTTTACTCCTAGCTCGAAGGAGGTTTCTTCCTTTTGAATCGTCTATATGGAGCCGTTTGTCACAATGTGCTCGGAGATTCAGGAGCTGCATGAGCTTCTTCCTCTTTTTGCTTTGCATGTCTTCAGTTTAGTTTTTAGATCCATTAGGAAAATTTTGCTCTGCTGCTGCATGCTCATGTTGTGCGATTTCTATTAGAATCCATGGTTTTGAATACTAGAAGCGGATTCATGGGATGAAGAAGTCGACCGCCGTTCCTCCACTACGTAGCTTTTTTTTTTTTTGGCTTGCTCTGTTGTTTTGTTTTGACTAGGATTACACTGGAAATTTTTCTCTGCTGCTGTCATGCTCGTGTTGTGCCAAGCCTGTTAGAAATCTAGGGGTTTCAAGGAACTAGAGGTGGATTCATGGAGATTGTTTCTTTTTGACTAGAATTACACTGGAAATTTTTGCTCTGCTGCTCTCTCATGCTTGTGCTGATTTTTGTTAAATTTCAAGGAACTGGGATTCATGGATATTGTTTCATTTCAACTAGAATTACACTGGAATTTTTTTCTGTTGCTATCATGCTCGAGTTGTGCGATTTATGTCCATGGGTTTCAAGGAACTAGAAGCATTTTCATGGAAATTGTTTTGTTTTGACTAGTATTACACTGGAAATTTTTATGCCCTTCAACGTTTGTTTTTATTATAGGACATATCACCTGAAGAAATATTCCAAAAACTTGAATCCTCTTCTGTGAACTGATCAAGCTCAAACCCAACTCTGAACATTTGACCCGAACAAGCTGAGATCGAGGTATCGTCCTTCTCTTTTAAAATATAGGGTTTCCTTTTTTAGAAACAATTAATCATTGTTTCACCTGAAAAAGGAAAATCCGTAGCTGAAATTCATGGGATTCTTGTGGAGTCCACACTCTTGGGTAATGGCGTTGATGGAGGTTAGTTGGCAAAACAGAATAGCAGTCACTTGGCTATAAGTTGCTCCTATCAATGTTTAGTGAGACACCTAAAATGAATGTTTTTTTTTTTTTTTTCCCGCTTAACTAAAATTTGAAAGTCTCTAAAGAAAGGACATGGACTGAGCAAACAGTCTTTTTAAAAAAGGCAATCATCTTCTCCTTTTTTTTTTTTTTTTAAAGAGTTTCCGTTTGTCAAAAAAACTACTAATTTTTCATAGTGTTGGCAGCCATAATATTGATTCTTTTGGCTAATGGTGGGGTTAGCACGGGCACACGAATGCACGATATAGCATTCCCTCCTACTCACAAGAGAAATTATGGAGAGAAGCTCCGAATATTATAGTAGTTATAATACAAATGAGGGAAGGAGCCCCTATATATACAAATATAGGCTCAACCATAGTTGTAGATCTCTTGTCAATCTAACAATAAAGATTACATTTCCCCAACTACCCATTAACCACATTTACTATAAGAATGTACAACTATAGTATTGCATGCCTTAGGAGTATAACCTTAGGATTTGGGAGATATGCGAGGGATGCTTGTTCATGGATTGGTCACAGTTAAGGATGAGCATGGTTTAGGTAGGCGGTTCCCACCTTGGAATCGAGAACCACTCATTGAAGACCGGTTCCAAAAAATTGGAATTGGGAACCGTCCAATGATTTTATGGTCCAACTTGAGAAATGGACCCCAATATGGTTTCCGGATGAGTCCATAGAACCGGTCTTCAATCTCTACAAAATTGCATGCATCAATGAATATCATGGTGCACATGGTTTCTATTTATGCTCTTAAAACAAGCCATTCTTAATTTCGTATCATGATGATAAAGCGCCACAATATTTATGAACATCTCCAATTGGTCCTCTCCTTCTTCTTTGTTTGTTTATTTTGTTTTGATTGAAAATTCAAGTAAATGGATTATAGAATAAAAAAGAAGAAGAAGTAGGAGATTAATCCTATTACATAACTAAGAGACAAAATTAGTTAATAATAAGCAATGACTACAAATATACATATATATTTGGTCGAAAAACTATAAAATAATTAAATATGAGATATAATTTAAAATATATATATAGGTTCGGTTTGGGTGGATGGGTGGTTCCACACCTAGAACCGGACTGGTATTCACCGGTTTCACTAAATTGGAACCAGGAATCGAACTAGTCCCCATGGAAATTGTTGGTTCTAGGCCGGTCCGATTTGGGCGGTCCTGGCTCTTTTGCACCTCTCTAGCCACGGTCCTTCCTATAGAAACCTTTGGATCGTGTCGTTTCCTTCGTCTGCGACACATGCATGATTGAAATGGTGGTTGACCCTTGAATTGGGAGGAATTTTTAAGCATAATTGCGTCGCTTATCTTCCATTCCACTGTGGGCGCTGTCGAGAATAATAGGGCAATAGATGCTGTAGCAGCACAAATTGCAGTCCTACCCACCCAAAAACCAGTTTGCTCCTGTCAATGTCTAGTAAGATACCTAAAGTGAATATTTCTGTTTGCTTATATAAGTTTTGAAGGTTCTTAGAGATGGAACATGGAGTGAGTAAGCAACAGCAACTTCGTTCTTGGAGATGTGATCAGTATTAAGCTTGGGCATGTTATTCTAGCAAATGCCCTCTTTTGGAGGGAGACACTCTTAGAATTGCTGAATCTGTTCAAACTGGTGAACTTCTACCCATAACCGGGAGCTGGAGCCCATAAAACATTTACCTTGTGTCCATGATACGTTCTGGATTTAGCTACTGCTCTTGGCCTGGTTCATAAAAATTATTTAGAAACGTACAAGCCAAATTGGACTTTGAGTCCTTCACAAAAAAATGTTTCTCTATGTTTTGATTATCTTAATTTAAATTTTCGTAATTTTTTTAGTTCATTTACTTGGACAATGTTTACAATTTCCAAAAGCGTGCATAATGCTGTTATAGGGCATGTTATGTGGGTCATGGATGAAATTATTTTTGTGACTTATCAGGTATTGTCTACTAATGAGTTTTGTATCAATTCCTATGAGTTATGAGTGAATGAAAGTTTGTTGATTTCAAACTTGGATTTTCCTGGTAGTAATAGAGTGAGCAATATGTTTAAAAATTATTGAATTGCTACGCTATGTCATATATTTATTGCTAAGCCACCGGCAAGGCTTGACTCCCCCAGGCGGCATGAGATGGGGGGAGGGGGAGGGAGATCAAAGGAGGATTGAACTTGAAAGGAAGGAATTCTAGAGGAGGTGACGCTGCGCTCTCAGCTCTCTCTAGGGCTAGGGATCGCAATTGTGAAGGAACTGGGCATTATGATTGGCAGCGGGGCTCGTCATTGCTGGTGTCTCTTCATGTCTTCTTGTGTCACCTGGCTTCCATGCATTGCACTGACGTGCCCTCCATAAGCCTCTCATCGCTTGGGCATAGTGGAGTCTCATTAGTAGCTTGGCGAGGCTTGCCTGGCCACTTGGCGAAGCTGAGGCTCGTAGTGGCCAAGTGAGCCTCTAGCAAGGCCGTCGGACTTCACCTAGCTGATGACGGCAACTAATGGTAGAGCTAGTAGCTAGCGACCAGTTGGAGGAAGAAAAGGAGAAGGAGAAATGAAGAAAAGAAATGAGAAAAAAGAAAATTAGATCGGGCTTGATTTTGGAATTATTCCTAGGAATGAAGAATCAACTTCTTCTTTTTTTATTATTTTTGATTTTATTCCAAATATATTTTCGAGGACAAATTTGTTTTAAGAACAAAAAATTTACCAAATAGATTTCTCTTCTTTTTTTATTTTTAAGAACAAAAGAACAGAATTAGTCACTATTAGACAAGTTACCATGCACATTCTAAAACTATCTTTTATAACTTTTGGCATTTAAATATTTTTTATGCCAAGTTTTAACACTTGATATGTTGTTTTGCCGAACAAAATTGCTTATCATTACAATGGAAAGTCTTTCACGTGTTATGAACAACACCAGATATAGAGAAAATAATGTTTTACCGAATGAGTGAACACAAAATCGAAATTATGGGGGTGAGGATTGAAAATTTGGAATTTCCAGTCTTATCACTCTCTTGGGTAAAATGTCACCGTGGATCCCTTTATTTTTACCCAAAATAAAAACCTCCATCTACTTTATTTTTTTTTTCTTTATTCAAAATCGTTCTTATACTTTTTTTAAAAATGTGTCCCCGTTAGCTTTTCCCTTTGTTCTTTTTTTATTTTATTTATTATTACTGGTCAGTTTTTGCTGACCGAATTGAAGAGTTGGATATCGAAGTACACATGCTCTACTATAATTCGCAAAATTCATGGAGCTCATGACCATGCTCGTTTAAGCTTGGCCATGGCTGCTAAACTTTCTCCGAACTCATGGCCTCGGTCGTTGGAGTTTCTTGAACTTGGGACTATGACTGCTCAAGTTTTGTCCAGCTCAGCTATGGTGGTTAGAGTTTCTTCAAACTCATGGCAATGGCTACTCGAGCTCGACCATGATCATTTGAGTTTCATCAATCTTGATCGTGGCCACTCAAGCTTTGTCAATCGTGGCCATAAATACTGGATAAGAGTAATCAGTTCTCGGTTTGGTTTGGTTCCCAAATTCTAGGATCGTGGACCATCTTGGAATCGAGAGTCAGACTGATGGGTTCAGTGGAATCATTTACTTTTCCTTTCTGGGCAAAACTTTGTTAATGTTACAATACATTCTTTAAAGATAATCCATTTCGTTTATACACTATTTTATTGATTCATCCTTTTAATTTGTATGTAATCATGTTTTCCTAATACTCTTAAGAATTTTTAAAATATATATGACAAATTAGCGATCAATCCGATTCTCACCTTGAAACCAGAAAATGGATGAACCGACCACCGATTCCAAGATAAAAATCGGAAATCCGATCACCGGTCACGAGAATTGCCCAAAACAAGTTGATCCAGTCCGGTTTGAGAGGTTCCTGAGTTGGGTGATTCTCGAATTGAATGGTTCCATTGCACATCCTACCAATGGAGCTTCTTCAAACTCTCACCCATGCCATGACCAAGCTTTGTCAAGCTCGGTCATGGGCGATTGGAGCTTCTTCAAGCTCGATGCTATCATCACTCTTCCACAGCAAAGGAAAAATTCAAGCATTAAGCATCAGCAAATTTCCAACGGGAGGTCAACCTAGGAAATTACGTCGTCCAATCGGTTTAAGGAATTGACCCGATCCTAATTTTCTAAAGTAAAAAACAAGATTTTTTATTTTCGTACGAAAGTCAACGAGTCAACCGCGACACTAAAGCTCAAAACTTTAAAACCATCCATATTTCTCTCTCCACTTTCCCAAACATAGAAGATTACAGAAAAAAAGCTCACTTTTTTCGGGGTCTCTCTCGCTGTCTCCCTTTCCCTGGTTGCAGAAAGTGGGATTGTAGATCTCAGTCCGCTCCATCCTCGCACGCTAGGTTCGCAAAGCAGCGATCCCAGAATCTTGAAAAGCCTCCACAGCAATGGCGATCATAACGGAGGAAGCAGAAGACCGTCATCAGCATCAAGAACCGGACCCGGAACCGAAACCAGAATGGAAACGAGAGGCGAGCCCACCGCAAAACCCCACTACTGCTTCACAACCTTCGCACGCGAATCCGTTCGTTTTCTGGTTCTACTTCACTCTGGCCGTGTCCTCGTCACCCTCCTCTTCGTCTCTCTCTCTTCCCTCTCCCCGCAAGACTCCAAGTCCTGGTTCCTCAGCCTCCCCGCCAGCCTTCGCCAACATTACTCCAAGGGCCGCACCATCAAAGTCCAGATATACTCGAATTCTGATCCGGTCGAAGTGTTCGCGATCCAGAATGGGCCTAGCTCGGGTGAGAATGTGTTGATTGTTCATGGGTTGGGTGCGAGTTCTTATTCTTTTAGCAGGGTCGTGCAGTCTCTGGGCTCTAAAGATATACGTGCCATTGCAATTGACTTGCCTGGAAATGGGTTCTCTGATAAGTCTGTCACCGTTGAGGAAGAAAGAGAAAGTGGGGTTTTGAGAGGTTTTGGGACGTGTACAGTGAGATTAAGGAAAAGGGTGTGTTCTTTGCCTTTGATCAGATTGTTGAAACTGGGCAAATGCCTTATCAAGACACTGAAGTTCCGCGGGTGGTGAGTAGAACGAGTGTTAAGGCACTCGAATTGGGTGCGGAAGAGGTGGGTAAGGTGCTGGGGCAAGTGATTGAGACCATGGGGCTAGCTCCGGTTCATCTGGTTTTGCATGATTCGGCTCTGGCAATGAGTGCCAATTGGGTCTTGAGTAATGAGGGACTGGTAAGGAGTGTAACCCTGATCGATACTTCAGCGAAACCAGCATTGCCTTGGTGGTCATTCAAGGTTCCAGTGCTTCGCGATGCTGTCTTGGGTGTTCCATTCTTGCATGAGAGGTTGATCAGGTCATATTGTGTGAAGGGAATCAGTAGTCCTGAGGCCAGTGCGCATGGGATTCTGTTGAAGGGAAGAGGTGGAAGAAGAGCTGTTGCTGAGATCGGGAAGAGGTTGAATCATAGCTTCAGTGTTGCAGAATGGGGTAGCTCAGAAAGGTTGATCTCTATGCCAATGCAAGTGCTTTGGTCCAGTGGTTGGTCCAAGGAGTGGAGCGAAGAGGGGCATTGGATTGCCAAAGCACTTCCACGAGCTAAATTCGTTGAACATTCTGGTGGTCGATGGCCTCAGGTCAGGATTCTAATATCATATATCATGAAGAAAACTGCTTGCACTTTTTCTATTTTATTGCACGTGTTATTGGATTAACGTTCAGCTTTCTTAAGGAGTGAAAATGTAAACCACAGCTAGAATAGATAACAAGATAATGAGGCTGTGACATTGAAAATATTGCTGAAATGAGCTCTGCTTTGTGTAGCTAAATGTGGCTAGAAGGTTTTTTGGCTAGATATGCAACCTAGAAGGAGGTTATTGAATAGGTTAATAAGTGAATCTTGAAAGATTTTGTGGAATTATTGAAATCAAGTTTGATGTCAGTAGGAACAGTCTTTATATGCAAGATTAAGCAGATGATAGCAAATGCAGTGTGCTTCTATCAGATAAGTATGAAAGCAAATAGAGAGAGATAGAAGATGATTGCTTGCAGATCTTCATTGAGGTTCGGCTTAGATCAAGCCTATCTCCATTCCTCAACACAAACAACCACCAACAGACCAGAATCAACTAGTGATTCTTTGAGAGTACAACGTAGCCCGTGCTACTTCTACACAAAGCTGGTAGATCTCACTACCAATCCAAGCACTACCATGACACTTGTATACTTCTCAAAGAGATTACAATCAGTGAAAGACTCTTAGTAAATGAACTTCTTTGCTCAGTAATAAGAGTATAAATGTGTCAGAGAATAAAGCTTTCTCAGTTGTAGTTCTCACACTTCGTGTCTTCTTCAGCATCCACAGATCTTAAATAGTCTTCTATATTCCAGCTAGTCATTGGATAATTTAGCTGTTGAAGATAAACAACACAATCATCGGGAGATCTAGTTGTCCATACAGTTAAATCTTCCTAGCAATAATGTGGTTTCCACTGATAGAGTCGCATATATTAAAAAATAATGTTTTCCTTCATTTTGATTGACAACTGATTGGATTTTCCTTCTGTGTCATCCCTTCAGAGATTCCATGTCTGTGCTTGCTGTCAATATTTCTTGAGACTTATTGATAGGCAACTCAATATCTGGGTCTTCATAGCATGACATAAAATCAAATGATAAGCTCGTTCTTCTCAATGATATAAGGAGCTGCTTTTATTGACTTATGTACTACTTTCCACTCTATCTTCTTGAGTGTGACCATGACTTTATCAGCTGTTCACCTTGTCACAGTATCTCCAAGCCTTCATGAACTTCCTGTTCCCTGACTTGTTCACTTCCATTAAGGTCCTTTCTGCCATAATCAGTTATTCACTTCATACTCCAGGTTCTGTGAGTGGTGATAGAGCTTTCCTTGTATTTGTTCAACTTGAGATAGGACAACATTTGCATTTATCTTATATTTGATATGGATATTCTGTCAACTTCAAAATATCATAGGAGGTTTTCCCAACAGAAGTTATAAGCTACTCTGTACTTATTAAAAATATGAAATTATTCGATTTGGGTCTGGGGACTGTTTGATTGTTTAGGGAGACCAACTTTGGAAAGGTGCTGATGTGAAATTGAATACACTGAAAGTTACTCTTCGAACAGTAAATAGTTAGACATAGAGATGAGAAAGTGTTTTCTTATAATGTACTTTCGGCAGTTGTTTGTGCCTCACTCTTATGATCCTGGGGCCTGATTTCACCGAAAAGATGTTGTCTCCATGGTTAGTTCGTGTCAGAATGCCATTGTATATTCCTTGCTTGATTCACATGCAGGAGGGACAGGGTAAATTGTATTTTGGCTACAGAACTACTGAACCATATGGTACCAAGACCAATTTAGTGCCAATTGTGCCTTGCTAATGTAGCTGGCAATAGAAGTGAGTTAGGACATTTTGTCTGCCTTAGCATCTATGAGTATTATTATGCGTATGCTAGGTGCAACTAGGGGGGAGGTTACTAGTTAT